>OZ010793.1:559433608-562397775 GCA_963932465.1 Maratus speciosus | reverse complement strand
CTTACCCTCTGTCAGTAAATCTCAAAATAACGTTGAAGAACAATTGAAGGAACTCTCGGAAAAAATAAATGCGTTAACACTTTCACCGCCTGGACTCAAAACAGAAACTAAAAAAAATGACATGCAAGGTAGCCCAAAGTATAACGCAAATGCGATGCGCTATAGGAAAAATTTCAAAACGCGAAATTTCCCAAAACGTTTTTCCCCTCACAAATTTCCACAAAGAAAAGTTGTCACATGTCAACTCTGTTTCCGCAATGGCCACCAGGCCCAACAGTGTTTTAAATGGAAAAGAGTTAATACACAGAGAAGGGAAAATTTTAACAGACGCAACAATTACCATGTTCAGGAAAACTAGAACAGAGACACAATTTTTATGCTGATGATTTTGTGTCTCAACCATGTGACTTAACATCAGCAACATTTCCTATTGACCCTACATTACCAAAAATCTCTAAAGAAAGGTTAGTTAATTCAACCGGGTCACAAACTTCAGATCACATTAAAATCGCAAGAAATAGCACTACTCAAACAGAAAATGAAAGCGATAACAATGTCCACATCATTTGTAGTGTTAATACGCATTCTCCATCACTCCCTCTTGTAAAGGCCACTATTGCAAACCATAAAATCACCCTATTGGCTGACTCTGGAAGTAGCATTTCGTTACTTTCACAAAAATTATTTAATGAACTTAAACCTGTATTAAAATACAAGAGACTATCAACAGCCATAAACATCAAAACTGTTAATTCGGATGTTTCTTTCTCCTCGTGTATTAGAGCATCCATTAAGTTAGAAAAAAAAATCCTTCTCGCACCACTTTTATATAGTGGATATTCCTGAATCCTCCAGTTTTGAAGGGATTCTTGGTTTTGATTTCATTAGTAAATTTAACATTATCATTGATACTTTCAATAAATGCATTCACATTAACAACAGCTTGACTATTCCACTAGAAACATCACACACTAACTCAAAAGTCAGTGAAAGTAATCAATGTAACACCTTATGTGTTGTGGTGATAAATAAAAAAGTTTTCTTAACCCGTAAAATCATTCTAGAACCCCAAGAGCAAACATGGTGCTCAGTTTACACAAACAATAATATCAAACATGACATAAATTATCTATTTGAATATTTGGCAGATAAAAAAGAATTAATAGGTCATGGTGCCATTATTCAAATGGATAAGAAATCTAAACGCAAAAAAGAAGCCTGTACAATTAAATCATTTCTTTTCTATTTCACTTAAAAATAATTCTGACACTATCATTCATCTCCCTAAATACACAAAAATTGAACATTTATCTGAGGTTGAGGAAATTCTTGAGTACCCCTCTGATAATTTGGACAAGCATCATAACTCAGAACAACACTTCCTAAATTTTATCCAGGCATCTAATGAAACATTAAAAAAGAGGAAAGAGGATTTGTCAGCTAGCGATTTCAATCTTACACATTTAAGTTCTAATGAAGCAAATACAATGACTAAATTATTACTTAATTATTACCCTGCCTTCTCAAAATCATTAAATACACTTGGACATACTGATAAGATTGTACCTGATTTGAAATTTATTAATGACTATCCTATAAAAACACTTCCATTCCCCCTTCCTCAATCTTTGCAAAAAGGTGCTTTAGAACAAATTAAAGATCTACTTGATGCCAAAATTATTGAACGCCACTGTTCAGAATGGGCTTGCCCCATGCTATTAGTCAAAAAGAAACCAGACGGAACTGGTAAACAAAAAATCCGTCTCGCGTTAGATCTTCGAATGATCAATACTGTAATTCAAGGATCATCTTACCCTCTACCTAAAATTCAAACCATCATTTCAAATCTTTCTCAGTATCGATATTTTTCTTCTCTCGACTTTCATCAGGCATATCATCAAATTGATTTGCCAGCAAAATTCCAAAATCAGTTGACATTTACTACTATGTTTGGTTCTTTTAGATACAAGAGATTAGTGTTCGGATTAAAAAACAGCGCTTCTATTTTCCAAGCTTTAATGGACTCTTTGCTTGATGAATTACAATTAGATGGTGTATATACATATCAGGATGATTTCATTGTAGGTGCAAACTCTTTTGATGAAATGTGTAGTAAATTTAAAAAAAATTCTCTCTATCTTAACCAAATATAACCTGACTCTGTCTCCTAGTAAATGTACTTTTCATAAATCTAGCATTGACTATTTGGGATTTCATGTAGAAAATCAGTCTGTTTCCCCAATTCAGTCAAATATCATAAAAATAACATATTTTCCCACACCTACAACTAAACGTCAACTAAAAAGACTCATTGGTGTTATAACGTTTTATAAGTCTCTAATTCCATCATTTTCTGAGTTAGTACAGCCACTGATAAACCTAACTACTCCAAAAGTTAAATTTAAATGGTCTTTTAAACATCAAGAAATCATGGACACAACACAGAAAATTTTCTTTAATTCGCCCATGGTTAGATTACCTGATTGGAACAAGACATTTTATTTAAACACAGATGCGTCAAATGTTGCTATTTCTGGTGTTTTATTACAAGAGCATGATCAACAACTTTTACCAGTAGCATATTTTTCTAAATCTCTTAAGGCGTCAGAAAAAAAATACCCTGCACTTAAATTAGAACTCATGGCAATTTATAAATCTGTTACCGCTTTCAAATATTATTTATATAACAGGTAATTTGTAATCCTTTCTGACAGTAAACCCTTAGAAAAATATAACAAGACTACTAACCCAGCTGATATTATTTCTCGTTGGCTCATGGAGCTTTCAGAGTACTCATACACTTTTAAACATATCCCTAGTAAAAAAAAATGTTCTTGCTGACTATTTATCTCGCTGTACTTTTGAAAACAATCAACAAACTCTTGTTACTAATCCTGAACTTATCCATGACCCTCAACCATTACCTATTGTTGACTATGATACACCAGAGAGTAATAATTCATGTTCAAGTGCCACTAAGAAATGTGTAAACTATCTTGTATCTGGTAAACAAACAAATCCAGATCCTTTATTGGAAATTTCAAATGAAACTTTCTGCACTGAACAAAAAAATGACACCACTTTGTCCACTGTTTACAAGGATATTCTAAAGAAAGGACCTTCTCAAAAATATCCTAATTACTTCATACACCCTGATTCGAAAGTTTTAATGTTAAAGAAAGAAAACAATCTTAACAACACTTTTTCATATCACATTGTTGTTCCCAACTCTCTTAAAAGCAAGGTTTTAACAATCTCTCATTTATCTCACTTTGGTTTTAATAAAACTTATGAATTCCTATCATCAAGATACTTTTGGAAAGGCATGTATGTTGACACTTTAAACTATGTAGCTTCATGTGTCAAATGTCTTCAATGTAAACATCATCAAACCCCTCCTGCACCCTTACAACCCACCTACACGCCCAGATACCATGGCCATACTATTAGTACAGATCTCGTTGGACCCTTTTCTAATGGTAAACATATTTTAACTATTACAGATCACTTTTCAAGACATGTTGAACTTTTTCCACTTAATGATACATCTGCAGCTAAAGTCGTTAAATGTTTATTCTCTTATGTAACCACCTTTGGGAGACCTTCTGTTGTCTTATCAGACTTAGGACCCCAATATACATCTCAAATATACAACATTTTTAATGATACTCTAGGTATTAAGGTACTTCACAGCTCTGTTTCGAGGCCACAAAGCAATGCTCTTTCGGAGAGAATCAATAAATCAATCAAATACTCTGTTAATATACTTTTGCAAGAAGGTCACTCATTTGAAAATGCAATATTTATACACAAGTCACTCTATAATGATTCAAAACATTCAACTACATTATTCACTCCTAATCTTCTGCACTTTGGACGTGAACTTTCATTAATTTTTGACACTTTTGATCAGAATAGCAATCAACCTTTTCTTGATAAACATATTGAAATACATAAACTACTTGAAGATTTACACAAAATATATGACAAGGTTACATTAACATTAAAACAGCACAGGATAAAAGATATAAACATTACGGTCAAAAAGCTAAATTAAGAACCATTTGTCTCAAAGATATTGTGTACTTAAAATCGGTTGATAAATTCAAACCTAAATACACTGGACCATACATTGTAACTTTCAAACATTCACCCGTGTCATTCTCGATCAAGAGGTTGTATGCTGCTGATAATACAGCATTTCGTGTACACATTGATAGGTTACTTCTTGCACCACCTCGATATGGACATTTATTCGATGCTACAAGTCACTTAAACAATCACAACTTCCCTAATGTTTATCAACCACATACGTATAATTTAAGAAACAGAAAATAATATACTTTTGTTTACATTTTTTTCTTATGACATGTATTGTGAAGCTAAGTGTACAACCAGAGGCCTAGGTTGTATGTATGTTGCTTACAACAGAACTTTGACAACATTATGGCTGGCCCATGACTGTTTTCTTCGAAGATCTTTTGTGAACAATATTTTGAATCACTTTACACACTTTTCATTTTACTTTACACTTTTATGTTAGTTACATACACTTAACTATTATTTACAGTTTAACATTTATTTTACATTTCATTCTTTTACGATTACATTTCAGTTAACAGTGATAGCTAACACATTTAATAATTGCAGTTATTTAAAAAAAAAAAATTTTTCACATGTAATTTGATAACATTTTCTTTAAGTCAACCAGTTAGTTACCTTCTAATTACACGACTTGTGCATTATTTAACCTGATTATGACTTTTCATTTTTTATGTCTCTCTTCACTCTAGGATTGTCTACCCCTTTTTGATTTGATATATATGTGACATATATCTATTTTTTTTAATTTTTAATTCTCCCTTTCGAATGTTTTGTTCTCGTTCAAAATTATTGCCCTTAGGGTACAAAACTTCATTGTGTTGAGAGAAAACCCCTTGGAATTGGTGTTCCAATTCACAAAAAATCAATTTTTGCTTGTAAACCGACGTGTGCTCCTTTAGAGGACCGCTAGCGTCTTCGGAGGAGCAGGGACTCATATAAGCGGGCGCTGTATGAGTCTCAAAACTCCCTCCTCATATAAGGCCGAAGCCCTAAGCCGACGCCATAATACTTGTGGTCTACACAAGATTCAGGGTGACATCTTTTTCATGGGCGTGCTTCAGGCACCTCTTTTTTTTGTCATCCTATGCTGCGTGCATAAACATTACATTTTTTTAACCATGTTCAATTTCTTTTAAATCATATTACAATTGCTTATTAGTTTACAAATACACATTTCACTTATTATTATTTACTCATTACTTCTAGTGTTGCATTTGTATATATATATATTTTTTTTTTATTGTTTGTATTTGTGTTTTTCATAAAATGATCTGAATCAGGATCAATATTTTGATGATGTGCAGCCAATGGTTTAGTTACATGCTGCTTAATTGTTTGCTGTCAGAGTCGATTCAGTTATAAAAAAAATACCATGGTATACGTAATTTTGAAGAAAATTTTACTTAAGGTGGATATCCATTAAAACCAATTAGAAAATATTAATTCATAAAATCTCTTAGGACTGTTGAACTATTGATGAAAGAGATTTTTTTTTGTGTTCATGACAGCAACTTGCTTAAAAAAAAACTTTTCTGTTTTGAAAATATATTTTATATGTGTAACTATTTTTTTCTTGCTGTTATGCCCATGCACACGGGTCAACAAAAGTTTTTTTTTGCGGTGTCCCAGGTGATATATATAACGACTATCTCGTTATATGTGTTTGCTTTCCACCCCCCCCCCCCTTCCCAGCAGCTTCAATTAAATTCTGTTTAATAACTTATTTATTTTAGTGCACTATAGTCAAACAGTGCAGCCCCTAAATTAAATTCAACAGTTAAAAACTAAAACGATTATATTAAGAACCCTTCACATTTAAATTAAATTATTCTAGTTACTCATCTCTTTAATAAAATAAAATCAGTGATTCAGTATCCATTTTTTACTTTGTGAGTTTCTCACACATACGATCTAACCTTGTAGAAAAACGTTACTGCTGTCTGTTAAAAACGAAAGCATTTTAACTTCGGGCATTTCCTTATTTGGGCATGAATATAACTCATCATTTAAAATCACTTAACATACAATCTATTCATTAGAATTATCTTCGCAATACGCTTTAACATTCACACCCTCTTGTTCATATGTATGGCAATTCTGCATTTTTGTGGTAATGCACGTTACATTCTCATGCCCTTTTCGCCTAACGAATTCGGTCTGTTACTATGCCTTATCCAGAAACATTTTTATTTTTTTTACACTTAACCGCAGCTGTATCAATGTACAGATTAGACTGCGCCTATCATGATTCAGGAATATTGGCAGCCCACAATCTGGCGCCCCTACACAATTAATATATGGTAGAAGCCTACCGTATGTATTTGGCGAATCCATACCAGCTAATGTTTTCTCTCCGCCTCTTGTGCATGGCGCAAAATATTTGTAGATTGGCGATATTGTAGTCCGCCAAGCAAGAAAGTTGTAACTGTATATTGAACCCACTCCTGCGCTGTCTCTTGCCTCGTGATGTCATTTTAACAAGAAGCTCTGATCGCTTCCCCTTGTACCTCTCCCTTCGGCTTTCACCATGAAATAAAGTCTTCGTTTAACAAATTGGAGTTTTTTTTTAGTAAGTCCTGGTGTTATAAATCTCTATACGTTATCAACAAAACGGCCATCTCTGTATCTAACGAAAACGTCTTCACAAGGGGTTTACCAGAAATCCCACAGGACTGAAATGCCAGCTAAAGAACGTTAATAAAATAAAACAAATTAAAGACAGGGTTAATAACTGAACTGACTAATATCTCTTGCGTTTGGACCAACGGATAAAAATGTAGAAGTAATTTGTCTGACTAATTTCTGCATATCATCAAAACTTAATCAGAAGGATGAAAATTAGAATCCAGTTGCTATGCGAAAAGAGGAATTTATTTCTTTTCTTTTAAATGCCGTGCGCTGCGGTTAAAATATTAAAGAGACTGAGAATTGAATGCTTAATTTATGAAGGGAAAAAAGCGCTAAAAACAGATTGAATCCGAATGCAGATAGATAATTAAATTTAAGAATTTTAAAAAAATGTAATTTTAAAGGGGGAAAAAAGAAAGGTCTTAATATTAATATGTGAAGGTAGGCGCCTTCACAAGGACCGAGAGAAAAAAACTCTGTGTACTTAATTCATTTTACATTAGCTTACTTTCAACTTTTTAACTAATTTTTAACACTTTCCAACAAAGTTGAAAAGTGTTATTGATTTCGGTTTGTCAGTTCGCGCTCTAACTCTCGTAAATATACTAGGATCGCACTGAAATTTTTGGTTATTGACATTTAGCCTAGCACGAACCCTATTTCAAATGAAGTTTGTAGCATGTTTAGTTCATTTACAGGGACAGTCAAAAGTATTCCGTTACATTACGGCCAATGGGAAAAAAAATCATTTCAAATGAATTTTAAAGATGTTACACACTTTCAAACATAATAAAAAATATATGCATTTACGAAGTGCACTTAAATATGCAGAATATTCTAGCATATGCGGTGCAACGAATAGTTACTATTCATTTACAGGGCTACACAAAAGAATTCCATTACAAATGGTATTATGGGAAATTGTTTGCGGCGTATTTTAATTATACAAATTCATATATAATAAAATTGATATACATCGGTGAGGCTTACTTAAGTTATTTCATGTATAATACAAAGTGCATAGCATTTATAGGAACATACAAAACATTTCAGACAAGTATTTTCTATCCGAAGTACTGTATATTAGCGGCGATGGTAGGGAATGCATTTTTAATTTGCACTAATATGCGCTTTTAAGTTTCACTATATTTATGCATACTATATGGTGTGTGTAAATGTTATAGTTGATATACAGAAATACGCAAAAGAATTCGTAAAGGTTACTGAGTATGGTGGTGTGTGGTGGTGGAGTGAACTGAAAGGTGGGTTTAAAATGTGCTATGCTAAACTGCATGTAGTTTTCTATGAAATGTTTGTAGAATATAGATAAAATGATGTACAGGGCCACGCAAAGAATTGGCCGCCTATAGATGATAAATTCTGGAAATGCGATTTCAGTAGTTTTAAGAGTGATTTAGTTTGAATTAAAGTTTAGCTAAATAGGGGCGTGTAATAAAGGTACTAGGTAAACAACAGGGCTGAACAAAAGTATTCAAGTATGTTTCCATCTATTAGTATAAATTGCTGAAAGAGAAATTTCAACCTGTTATGTGTTTTCTTGCTAAACTAAATTTTCTATTATATAGTATATATATCAGCCTACAGATCAAATACAGGGCTCTTCGGAAAAATTGGAATAAATATTTGGCTATGGATGGTAACTGCTGAAATCAGTTTTTTAAATGTTTAGTTAGTTATCTTATTTACCTTATTTCCCTAAATAACGAAGTTTTGTTAAAGCTTTCAGGGAGTTTTGGAAAGTGTTTCATAATCTATGGGGTACGCATGATTTTTCTTTCTTGTTTTTAATCAAAGATGAAAACAGCCATGTATCTCTTAGCAGCTTCTGATTTCGTCTTAAAAATCTCCAATCAAAGGAAAATGAATCAAAATCTGTTTACAGGGAGACCGTCACTGTTTTTTTAAATTATAATTCAATCTTTTTAAGGCCGATGAAATTAGCATGCTTTTAGAATCTGCGGTGTCTGAACGGGGGTTGGCGAGCGTAGCTCGTAGGGGGCAGAGCCCCCTAGTAGATTTAAAAAAAAATTGGGTGAGCCAGCCAGTAGTTCATCAAATAAAGTTAGTGCTACCGGGTTTTGTATTACATTTCCTTCCTTTTAAGTTTTAGAAGTAAACTAATATGGCTCCTACAACTCTTAATGAATGTCTTGCACTGGACAAAAATGAAATCCGCTGATATTAAATAGCAACTAAATTATTAAAAAAAAAAAAAAAATAGCAATTTATCAAATTACAACGACCATTTGGAAAACGATTTTTTTGAAGACTAAAATTTAAGACATAAAAAATCGCACGGAGTTGATCATATATTACGTACGTCATGAATTAAACATTAATAGTGTTATTACACGTAAAAATTGCAAGCCAAAAATATCGCCTGCGACCCGTTAGATTTCATGAAACTTAAGCATTATCCGCCTGAAACTTACGTAAATATTCAAGCATTTCATTGGCTGTTCGGGAAAAGGCTTTTCCATCGTCTGATTTCCAAGAAATCTGACGGCCAATTTTAAATGAAATTTCATTCTTAAACTTCTAAACATCCGACAATATTACTTTTTACACCGTCGGATAGAGAAAAAAATGTACTTTTAAATGCAATTTGTTTGAAAGCTGTATCTCAATTTGTTTCTGAGTTATTAATTTTTTTTGTAGTTTTTATTACTTTTTTGTCATAGTGGCAACAGAAAGTATCCATCGTTGATGAAATTAAAGGGAAATACAGATTACTGTATAGACCAATCAGAAAACGAATAAATTGCGGATTAAACCAATGAAAACATTCAGATATGCTTTTCATTTCCCATCCTGACGAGAACAATAACCATTTTTCCAAATGGTTAACAAAAAAAAAAACTAGCTCAATTTAATATTTCACGTGAAAATTTTTCAACTAAAAATAAATAAATTATTATTACGGCTTTTGAAATTTTTGCAACAATGAAGTAAAAATGTTACATTTTCTTTGAAAATGTCCGTTGATTTTTAATGAAAAAAGTGAAAATTGGAATTATTAAGAAAAATATTTGAATAATGTAAAAAAAAAATTGGCCCATGTTCTTCTCTGGGTTATAATTCACCCATATGCAAAGGCAATTCGCCATTCGTTTTGACCCTGACGTCAGGCAAACGTTTTTACACTTTAAATTTATAATATCATTAGAATTAGTAAAGAATAAAAAATGAGTGGCATCAGGGACAAAAGGGTGGGAAGAAAAAATGAAAAAGTTATGATCTCCATAGGCTTTTCCATGTTAAATTAACATTGAGAAGTGACACTGGAAATAAATAAGTATTGCGCTGCCGCGCAATACTTAAATAGTACAAAACATATTTCAATTTTAAGACTTAAAGCACACACTTTTATTTTATGTAAAATGACGTCATTCGCATCCGCTTAAGAATTCCACATTTACGTTCTACTCTCAAACATCTACGGTAAAGCATGCATAAGGATGTTACTATCGCACAGAGTTGGGCAGTATCGAAAATACATGTATTTGAAATACATTTTCAAAATACATTTGTAATTTGTATTTTGTATTTTAAACCTTCAAAAGAAATGTATTTTGGAATGCTTTTTCAGAGTATTTTGTATTTTCAAAATATTCAAAATACATTCCTCCAGATTTCAAGCTGTGTTGTCTAAACCGCAGATCTAGATTTGCAGCAGGGAATCACATGCCTGTCTGTTTTGAATAGTTTTCGAATTCGTTTCTAAAAGTTTATATATCACATTGTTTAACATTTGGTACGACGTATAATAAGCATATTAATGAATCGGATGTTTACTTCTGCAGGAGCATTTTTGCTGAGTAGTCACAAAAATAGTTTTTATAATTCATAACATTCAATGAGAATTACAAAAAAATGTTGTGTGAAAATGGTTGTATAGGCAGGTGCTGCCTATTTAAAGTACATTATAAATGTAATGCTGTTAGTTACCGCAGAGGCTCATGGAAATAACTGCTAAATCTCCCAATGAAAATTTACCATTAGGATTGATTATAATAAATACAGAATCTGCGCTATTAGACATGAAATATTTTTAATGTTCTGTTGATGATTATAAATTTTTTTAGGGAAAATACCAGCAGTATAAAACAAGGTGTTCGATTATAGGTTAAATTTTTGAATGATAAAACAAACCCTATTTAAATGTAAGATTTTAGTCTTATACCATCATATATTGATTTTAACATTATTTTTCCTAGTTTCTTAGTATTCATTCAGTCGAGGTTCTAATATGATTTATCGTACCTTTGATATTCATTTAATTGGGATTGAACTTTCTCTCTATTCTAAAAAAAAGTAACTCCCGCTGTCACCGCCGCCGCCGCCGCCGCCGCCGGTTTTGAATTTTTTGTGACCGGAGGTCTTTCTTCGTTAATATTAAGAAAAATAATGCATACAAAAATATGAAAATTGGTAGTATTATACAGAAATGTTTGATAAACACGCTGATGTAGGCAGTTTTCAAATCGAAGAATTATTTTAAGAGATATTTAATGCTAAAGTTGGACAAAATCGTTCCATTAAAAAAGTTTTATAGGAGCAAAAACTATACATCGGAATTTAATACTTTTTAGATCATTTTATACGTTATAAGTTCCCGGTGTGCAGAATTAATTCATTTTTTTAATTTGACTCATTTTTCGAGGTTTCATTTCTATTTTAAATTCAAATTTTCAGCATTTCGAGAGATATTTTTTTACTTATTTCAGAAAATTGTACTAATTTAACCTGTTGCCAAACTGTATAAACAACGGAAACAATAATGTTTGCTTCAAATTAAAAATTTATTTACACGTGACTATTATAAACAGAAAAGAAAAACTTTCAAATTAGAATTAAATAATTACGTATAAAAAGCAGGAACTTATTGAAAATTACTTCATCTATAATTACACGTGAATTTTAACAGAGAAAGGATATTGTAAAGTAATAAATTCATTAACATGCGTTAGAAGTTTTAAATAGGAGAAATTACATCACATTTACGTCACATTACACTTATTACGTAAAATGAACAAAAAATAATATTGCAAAATAGTAGTTTAAATTTAAAAATAGCGCGAGACACTTACTTGATATTTTGAGATGAACTTTTCAACTATTTTTTTTTTGGACAGCGCAAATAATATTTCATTTCTAATAAAAGCATTTTCACGTGAATATTAAAAAGGGAAAGAAAAGTTTGGTGAAAATTACGTCAGATTAAAACGATATATTTAAAATGTTTTATTTAAAAGGACTTTCTTTTCGCTTTGTTAAAAAATACCGGGAGACAAAGACTCTGTTTACTTAATTCCTTTTATATTAGATGATTTTGAAATGCCATTGTATCTTTTAACAGCAGCTGATTTTTCCGTAAAATTCCCCAATCAAAGAGAAATGAATAGAAACCGTTTATAGGGAGATCGCCTTTGTTTTTTTAATTATAATTCAATCTTCCAAAAAAATTCAATTAAAGCCGATCAAATTAGCGTGCTTTTAGAGACTGCAGTGTCTGATCGGGGGGTTGGCGAGCGTAGCTCGTAGGGGGCCGAGCCCCCTAGTTACGTTAAAAAGCAGGAATTTATTAAAGATTATGTCATAAAAAGTACACACGTGAATTTTAAAAGAGAAAGGATATTGTAAAATAATAAGTTCATTAACATGCGTTAGAAGTCGTAGGAGAAATTACGTCCTATTTACGTCACATTGTAGTTATTACATAAAATGAACACAAAATAATATTGCAAAAAAGTTTAAATTTAGAAATTGCGCTAGACATTTATTTAATATTTTGAGAGGATCTTTTCAACTATTTTTGTTAGGAAAGCGCAAATAATATTTCATTTCTAACAAAAGTATCTTCACGTGAATATTTAAAAGAGAAAAAAATAGCTTGGGCAAAATTACGTTAGATTAAAAACGATTAATTTAAAATGTCTCATTTAAAAGAACTTTCTTTTCGCTTTGTTAAAAAATACCAGGAGACAAAGACTCTGTTTACTTAATTCCTTTTATATTAGCTTATTTTGAAATGTTGTTACACGTATCTACGTCATCAAGTTATTTTTATTCGATGTTTTATTTGTATTTTTATTAATGTTGTACGAATTTATTTGTTCTATTGTTATTTAAAATAAAAAATTATGTCAATTTGTATAATTTGGCGATTTATATAATTTGGCGAAATTGGTCGACGAGATAATCAAGCAGTACCGCAGCGGATTTGGCGTTAAAATTCCCCAATCAAAGACAAATGAATAGAAATTCGTTTATGGGGAGATCGCCACTGCTTTTTACATTATAATTCAATCTTTCGAAATCTTTTTAAAGCCGATCAAATTAGCGTGCATTTAGAGTCTGCGGTGTTTGGGCGGGGGTTGGCGAGCGTAGCTCGTAGGGGGCCGAGCCCCCTAGTGATATAAAAAGTAGTTCAATTTATTCATAAAGTATGAAAACGTTCCTTAACTGTATTTACATTGAGTATATTAGATATTGGATGTTTAAATGCAGACTTGGCTTTATTATAGTTGAGCATTTCCATGGTGATTTTGCATTCCAAAACATCTTGACACTTCTTTTTTATTTTTTAGCTCCCGGTATGCTATTTCTTTCTCCCAGCTTATTTTGTGTCGTCTCCAAAAAATAACGTTACGTTGTATAAGTCAGCCGTAAAACAAAACAGAGGTATCATTGCACTGTTAAATAACGCTTCTGCAATTTTTAAAATTTCTAAGCATCGCACATTTTCAATTTTTTTATCGTCGTATTGGGAAAAATATGTATTTTTAAATACAATTTGTTTGAAAACTGCATCTCAATTTACTTTTGAAATATTAATTTTTTTGTAATTTTTAGTGCCATTTGCTTCATATGGGCAACGGAAGTACTCCATTTCTGTAGAAGGCAAAGGAAAAATAGTTGCGAAATAGTAATTATAGTAGCTGTTTAAAAGTGGATCGTAAATGTGGAATTCTTAAGCGTATGCGAATGACGTATATTTAAAAGCATATGCTTTAAGTCTTAAAATTGAAACATTTTTTGTACTATTTATATATAAATATTTTTTTTTCATCGGAGGCGACACTTAATTCTGAAAAAGCAGAATTCCTGTTTTCTAGTTATTTTTATTTATTTATTTATTTTTGTTAACACATGCGAAGCTGTAATTCTGGCTTCCTGGCTTAGAGAACATGCTGCTTTGTGTACAAAACATGGATGAAATTATTTTTAGTTAAAATTCTAATACATTTTTTTATGTTTAACTTTTTTTGTTTTCACTAACAACAGAAAAAAGCAATTTTATGTGGAAAATATAAGTTATACATCTAAACAAAGTTTTGATATTTATAAAAAACGGTACTTTTGCATTAGCTACATGCCAAGGTTTAATAGCCAAAGAAATCGTCATAGAATTTACTAATTATAGCAGATTTTTTTTATTCTACTCATAATCGGTTAAATTTGTGTTTATTTATTTAAGTATTGCGCGGCAGCGCAATACCTATTTATTTCCATTGTCACTTCTCAATGTTAATTTAACATGGAGATGATAACTTTTTCATTTTTTCTTCCCACCTTTTTGTCCCTGATGCCACTCATTTTTAATTCTTTGCTAATTCTAATAATAATATAAATTCAAAGTGTAAAAACATTTGCCTGACGTCAGGGTGAAAACGGATCATAAAATGCCTTTGCATATAGGTGGATTATAATCTAGAGAGTAACATGGGCTAATTTTTATTTACATTATTCAAATATTTTTCTTAATGATTCCAAATTTCGCTTTTTTCATTGAGAATCAACGGAAATTTTCTAATAAAATTTAACTTTTTTCCTTCATTGTGTAAATAATTCAAAAGCCGTAATAATAATTTGCCTATATTTAGTTGAATGATTTTCACGTGAAACAGGAAACTGAAGAAACTGAAATAGTTTTTTTTTTAAGAATTAAAAAGAAGATGAATAAGGCGTCATAGTGGAAATAAAAATAACATTTTCAAGCAGATTTTTTTTTCAATTCCTACTATTAGCTCACACTCTCCCTATATTTATTTATTTATACTAGGGGGCTCGGCCCCCTACGAGCTACGCTCGCCAACCCCCGTCCAGACACCGTAGACTCTAAATGCACGCTAATTTGATCGGCTTTAAAAAGATTTCGAAAGATTGAATTATAATTTAAAAAACAGTGGCGATCTCTCTATAAACGGATTTCTATTCATTTCTCTTTGATTGGGGAATTTTAACGCCAAATCCGTTGCGGTACTACTTGATTATCCCGTCGACCAATTTCGCCAAGTTATATAAATCGCCAAACCACTCGCCAAATTATACAAATTGACATAAATTTTATTTTAAATAACGAAAAAACAAATAAATTAGTACAACATTAATAAAAATACAAATAAAACGTCGAAATAAAAATAACTTGATGACGTAGACACGTGTAACAACATTTCAAAATAAGCTAATATAAAAGGAATTAAGTAAACAGAGTCTTTGTCTCCTGGTATTTTTTAACAAAGTGAAAAGAAAGTTCTTTTAAATGAGACATTTTAAATTAATCGTTTTTAATCTGACGTAATTTTGACCAAACTATTCTTTCTCTTTTTAATATTCACGTGAAAATACTTGTGTTAGAAATTAAATATTATTTGCACTTTCCTAACAAAAATAGTTGTAAAGTATCCTCTTAAAATATCAAATAAAAGTCTAGCGCAATTTCTAAATTTAAACCGTTTTGCAATATTATTTTGTGTTCATTTTATGTAATAACTGTAATGTGACGTAAATATGACGTAATTTCTCCTATTTAAGACTTCTAACGCATGTTAATAAATTTATTGCTTTACAAATTCCTTTCTCTCTTAAAATTCACGTGTAATTATAGTTTTTATGACATAATTTTTAATAAGTTCCTGCTTTTTGTACATAATTATTTAATTCTAATTCCAAATGTTTTCTTCTGTTTATAATAGTCACGTGTAAATAATTTTTTAATTTATTTACACGTATAAATATTTTTTTTTTTTTTGAAGCAAACATTAATGCTTCCGCTGTTTATACAGTTGGCAACAGTTTAAATTAATATCACTTTCTAAAATCTGTTAAAAATATCTCTAGAAATGCTGAAAATCTGAATTTAAAATAGAAATAAAAGCTCAAAAAATTAGTCAAAATAAAAAAATTGATGCAATGTGCACTCCGGCAAATTCTGACGCATAAAATGATCTAAAAATGATTAAATTCCTATGAACAGTTTTTGCTCCTATAAAACTTTTTTAGTGGAACGATTTTGTCCAACTTTAGCATTAAATATCTCTTAAAATAATTCTTCAATCTGAAAACTGTCTGCATCAGCGTGTTTATCAAACATTTCTGTATAATACTACCGATTTTCATATTTTTGTATGCATTATTTTTCTTAATATTAACGAAGAAAGACCTCCGGTCACAAAAAATTCAAAACCGGCGGCGGCGGCGGTGACAGCGGTAGTTACTTTTTTTTAGAATAGAGAGATATTTATCTTGTTCAAATTTGCAATCGTTAATAAAATGCTCGTTATTCATCCTATCAAGTTGAAATAATTTTTTTTTAACTTGTACTGGATGACAATTGATGTTAATACAGTTTTTTCAAATATTAATTAATTAATTAAATTTTAATTAATTAATTTTAGTTTTGCATGGGAAACAAAATGGCGGCCATGGGTTATTGAAGATGAATGAAAGTATTTTCAATAAGGGGTTACCATAGGGGGGACCCTGTTCTGTCGCCAAATACCGCCAAGTTTGTCGCCAACTTGGCGATATATCGTCAAATTTGGCGGCCAAAATGAGTCGCTAACTTGGCGATATCTCTAATATTTCGCCAAATTCCGATAGAGTTCCATTGTAAACCTACTTGCTTATAGAAAATCAACAAATTGAGATACAGTCGGACCTCTATTTAACGAAGTCGCTAAATCCCGAAAAAAAGTTCGTTAAATAGAGATGAACCTTTTTAAATACTTTAAACTACACAAAACAGATTTCTAATTCACAAACACTAAACATTATTAAAAAACTTAACTTATCACACTTTTTTTTTGTAAATCATATTTATTTTTTTTATTATTATTCATTTTACCCATCAAAAAGAAATCTGTAAGGACAAGAATTTAAAAAAATATTGTCCGGAAATACACTGTATTTTCAGTTTTAAGAAAATATTTACATTAAAATTAATGAATTTTAATGACATTATCGTATTTATTATAAAAAGTCATTTTAAGCATTGTATTACTACGTGCGTCCTTAAATTTAATTACTGAAACTTATTTACTACAGAACAGCCCTTTTGAGTGTGAAATGGGGGATATTGAAAGTTTGCATTTCCTGGATGAAATGCAAAGAATGACAGGGATTTTACTGCTCTTGTTGAGTTAGTCACCTGGTAAAACTAATTCAAGGTGATTGAGCATTATAAAATGTGTAAAAGAAAGAAAAAGTTTGAAGTGTCCGGAAATATTTTGAGAAATAGGGAGAAAAAAAAATTATATCAGAAGAAAAAGTTCGTTAAATAGAGAATACACTTCGCTATTTGGAGGTTATTTTACGAAGAAATCCGCAAAATGTTGTTGGTTCCGAGGAAAAGTTCGCAAAATAGAGGTTCGTTAAATAGAGGTCCGACTGTATTTTAATGCAACAAAAACTAATATTAGCTTAAGGGATTATATTAAATTTTTCTTTGATGGCCTAAGTAGGAATTGACTTTAAAAACAAAATTTTTATATTACTTTTTTAAGTTCAGAATGTAATTTTTTGACCAAACTACAGCAACCTGCATTACTGCACTGGTGAAACATTTTGAATTATACATAAGTAAATTGCATCACAAATTGTGATGCGATATCGCACAAATCAAAGCCTGATGATGATATACCCTCCATTAATTTTGAAACGTGTTCGTCTGAATTCAGTAGTTATTAAAAAACTTGACATATTAAACAAAAACCTAATTTGCAGAACAAATTAAAAAAACAAAATTTATTTCCTAAATTGTTTAAGCCCGAGAAGAGGCAGATATTAAGATACTTCATTCAATTCGTTCTACATTTAATGTTAAATTTTTGTAACAAATAAGTTAAACCAATTGAACATTAAAAAATAAAAATGAAATTCATACAATATAATACTTTAAACACCTATATATTTAGATTCCGTTCAAATGAAATCGAAATAAATCTTAGACTTTTCCATTTTTAAGTTGTAAATATGTGTACTGCAGATTTTGCATTATGTTTATGACGATTGTACATAATATGATAAGATGCATGCAAAATACAAAACTTTAAAAAGGTCTAAGATTTATTTCGATTTCATTTGAACGGAATCTAAGTATATAGGTGTTTAAAGCATTATATTGTATGAATTTCATTTTTATTTTTTAATGTTCAATTGGTTTAGCTTATTTGTTACAAAAATTTAACATTAAATGTAGAACGAATTGAATGAAATATCTTAATATCTGCCCCTTCTCGGGCTTAAACAATTTAGGAAATAAATTTTGTTTTTTTAATTTGTTCTGCAAATTAGGTTTTTGTTTAATTTATTTATTTTTGATGAACTTTTAATATTATTATCGAATATTAGCGAAGGGCGAATTATGAACTTATTTACATCGTTTTAAGTGCATACAGGTATACCTTCCGCAATCGGGATGCACGCGATATAGATTGTTTTTTAAAATCATGCTTGATTTTTTTTAATGACAAATCCATAAAGAAAGATAGTTTTCAAACAAATTGTAATTTAAAGTATATTTTTTCTCTATTTAACGGTATAAAACATCAAATTGTGCGATGATTAGAAGTTAATAGATTTGCTAAAAGAGAGTTATTACTCAGATCGTTGCTAATCGTCAATATGACATCCGCGTTACTAATGGCCAAGTTTTTGTTTTATAATACAGATCAGCGATCTCACTCAATTAAAAACGCCCAATGTACAGTGTATAGAACATAGTTGAAAATCATTTTTTATTGAAAACTAATATTTTTTTTTTATTTAGTATATTTTCTCGGATTTTCAACCAACTACACTGAAACAGCGTTTTTGAGACTTTCTTATTAGACTACATACCAGCAGGTAATCGCAAAAGATTTTTATTATTTATAGCAAACTATAGTTCAATTACATATGTGTTAAATTCGTATATTATCTATGTATTAGTGAGGTTTTAATTTCGTTTGGCAATTTAGTTATGGAATATTACACATAAACTGACAAATGCTGAATTGCATCGTTATTTTAAGTGCAATGGTTAATCTTCCGTAATTGGATTGCACGAATATTTGTGAGATAGTTTTAAAGAAATTCAAGCTTGAAAATTATTTTTAAAATTCATAAAAGCTGGGTAAATTGAGATACAATTTTTAGAGAAATCGCATTTGGAAGTACTTTTCTTTCTTTTCCACCGTGTAGAAATTGCAATTATGCGATATTTAGAAAATAAAAAATTTCAAAAATGTTCATTTAGATCGTTGTCACTATAGATATGACATTAGAGTTATTAACGGACACGTCTTTGCTTCATACTATAGATTCACGGACATGTTTTTTTTTTTTCCTTTATACTATAGATTGTTCGTAAGGTAATTAACACAACACAGTGAAGATATAAATTAGCTGAGCAAGTTTTTCAGTTCAAAACCGTATTTAGATTCTTTTTGGAGTTTCAATAGAAAACGAAAATTTTAACCAATTAATATAATATCCATATGTATATACAAATATGTTATTAATTTAATCAATCGCAAGCACATACATCTTTCAAAGACACATCATTATGTATATGTGGGCATGTACTGTGCATGTATTTGTTTAAAATAAAATCTAAAATGTTATTAAAACATTATTTTGTATGGTTTTATAACTAATAATCAAAGAAGTTTATTAGTAATCAAAGAAGTGTTATTTACGCATTAAAAGTTTGAAAACCGTAATTTATGTTCATTGTACACAGAGTTTAAAATTGTTTAATATTTGGCTTTTAAATTAATTGAAAAAATATCAGGAAAATATTTTTTACGATAATAATGTAATATAGCTTTATAATATAAATGATGAAGATATTCAATATGCTATGAATGTTTAAGTAACTTTAATTCAGTGACTCATTCAAAACCAGTGGACTAGCTCGTTCGGCACCCTCTTGAGCTGAGAGGCGGAGCATGGTAATGCACCCTCCCACCCCCTCCTTTAAACTGCAAAATTACCTCCCCAAAAAACACTTTGCATCAATAAATTTTTGAAATTTCGAAATGTATTTTGTATTTTAAATGTTTTGAAAATACATGTATTTTGTATTTTGAATTTTTTAATTTTGGAAAGTATTTTGTAATTTGTATTTTAGGCTCTAAAACCAATGTATTTTGTATTTTGTATCGAAAAGGGTTTTTCGATGTATTTTGCCCAACTCTGCTATCGCAAAGTAATACACAAATGCAGCAAAAAGATGCCGTCATTAAAGAAACCCGACAAAAAAAAACCGGCTATCTAATGATTCATAGGCCTTCATTTGTTTGTAACATTAATGTAGACGATTTCAATGGTGTCGTCAATCATGACGTTTTGGTTGGAAACTGACTCAAACAAACGGTTGCTATGTTGTATTTCCTATTTTGTTTGTGTGTTGCAGCTATATCTTATATCTATATCTCACATCTAAGTGTTTTAATACTTGATATGTACTGGTGACATTTTCCACGATTTATATTTAAAAAGAAATTTCGCATAGCAACCGTTTGTTTGGTGTCAGTTTCCAACCAAAACGTCATGACTGACGTCAAACTGAAAGCGTCTATATTAAATATAGTTTATAATAGCTCCATGTTTTAGCAGAAATTATTCGTTTATATTTTTTCAAATAGCACATATTTTAATTACATTTTCTTTCGGTTGCTATAAAAAAATGGCAACAAAAAGATATAAAAAGCAATTTAACAAATTACAACGACCATTTGGAAAATGATTTTTTCGAAGACTAAAATTTAAGACATAAAAAATCACACGGAGTTGATCATACATTACGTACGTCATGAATTAAACATTAATAGTGTTATTACACGTAAAAATTGCAAGCGACAAAAATCGCCTGCGATCCGTCAGATTTCTTAAAACTTACGTATTATCCACCTGAAACTTACGTATTATCCAAGCATTTCATTGGCTGTTCGGGAAAAGGCTTTTCCATTGTAGAAATCTGACGACCCATTTTTAATGAAATTTCATTCTTAAACTTCTAAACATCCCACAATATTACTTTTTACAACGTCGTATAGAGAAAAAAAATGTACTTTTAAATGCAATTTGTTTGAAAGCTGTATCTCAATTTGTTTCTGAGTTATCCATTTTTTTTTTGTAGTTTTTATTACTTTTTTATCATAGTGGCAACAGAAGTATCCATCTCTGTTGAAAGTAAAGGGAAATACAGATTACTGTATAGACCAATCAGAAAACGAATAAAATGCGGATTCGACCAATAAAAAGCTTCAGATATGCTTTTGATTTCCTACTCTGACGAGGACAATAACCATTTTTCCAAATGGTTAATAATTGCTATTTTTCAACTATTTTACCTTTACTTTCTACATAAATGGAGTACTTGAGTTGCCAAAACTAAATAAATGCCGCTAAAAACTACAAAAAAATTAATATTTCAAAAATACAAATAAATGGAGATACAGTTTTCAAACAAATTTCATTTAAAAATACTTTTTTTCCCAATACGAAGGTATAAAAATTGAAAATGTACGATGCTTAGAAATTTAAAAAATTGCTATAGAGTATTTAATCATACAAGGATACATCTTCTTTGTTTATTGTTGGCTTCTGTAAGGTAACGTTATTTTTTGGAGGCGACACAAAATAAGCTGGAAGAAAGAAATAGCATACCGTACCGGGTGGGTAACAAGGGATATCCCACGGCTTCTTTATTAGCCCCGATATGCTATTTCTTTCGGTCAGCAATTAAAGTGTCGTCTCCAAAAAATAACGTTCCGTTGTATAAGCCAGCCGTAAAACAAAGCAGATGTTATCATTGTACTGTTAAATACTTTACCGCAATTTTTTAAACTTCTAAGCATCGCACATTTTCAATTTTTATACCGTCGTATTGGAGAGAAAAAAAGTACTTTTAAATGCAATTTGTTAGAAAACTGCCTCTCAATTTATTTTTGAGATATTAATTTTTTTGTAGTTTTTAGCACCATTTGTTTAATGTTAACTACTAAAGTATTCAAAATTTCTGTAGAAAGTAAAGGAAAAATAGATGGAAAATAGTAATTATATCTTTTTGATAAAACATGGAGATATTATAATTTTATTTAATTTTAAGTATCTATATTAATAGTACAATCAAATGAAGACATATGAATCATGACATAGCCAATTTTTTTAGTCGAGTTTCTTGAATGACGACGTCTTTTTTTTTTTTTTTTTTTTTTTTTTTTTGGATTTGTGTATTATTTAGCGATAGTGACGTCCTATGCATACTTTACCAAAGATGTTGTTTAAGACTAGATCGTAAATGAGGAATTCTTCCTCCGGATGCGAATGAAGTCATTTTAGATAAAATAAAAGCGTGTATTTTAAGTCTTAAAATTGGAATATGTTTTGTGCTATCTATATTTATAGACATATATGTTGTTGTTTTTTTCATCGTGGGCGACACTAAATTCTGAAAAAGCAGAATTCCTGTTTTCTAGTTTTACTATAACATTGACCGTGTAGAGGAATAATGGAATATTTCTCCTTATATCCCAACAATAACAATTCAGTTCTCTTTCAAACTTATTTTGAAAGGATTTTAAAACGCTTTAAGAAACTTGTACATTTTTAGGTGCGTTCGTAATTATATAAACGAGTTGGAACCCGTGGAAATTCGACGAATTAAATGTTTAGAACGGAACTGTTAGATCGAATTTATAATAAACCTACAAAAATAATTACAATAAAAAATTCATCTTGCATTGGTTGTCTAACTCTTAAAACAAATAATGTTTTTAACCTAAAATTACCAAAATATTATTTCCAAACTTCAACTGCTTAAATTATTGAAAAATTAATATGTATTAGAATATGTAATCAAGATGAGTCAGTATGTTGAAGTTATCGATTGAGGTTCTCATGTTTGTTTTAGGGGATGAAAAATCAGTAAAATCAGCTTTGTCACATCGTAAAATTTTCCCCATAAAATCTAAACTGTACGTTATTTTCACATTCTCAAAATTTATGTACGCACCACTCAAATTCACAATTTAAATGTATTTTAACGCGCAATACTTTGTTAATAAAGGTAATTCCAAACTTAACGCCACGTTTGTCCGATACAACTTTTCATTTGAACATTCGCACAAAATTTAAGTTCTAATCTCAGTACCCGCGAATAATTACCATTCAGAAATTTGCCTTTAGTTGCCATAGTATGGGTTAAATACTTAGTTTTATCAAAGAAAATGATCGCTTTGTTTCAAATATGACAACATTTTTACCCACTGAATCATTTTGCCTAGCGTCTCAAACTCAGTATCGGGGCATTCCACATCAAATCAGGCAGAAAAATATCAATATGTAACCCACCATCACAGATTTTAATGAAACTGCGTATGTTTGTTCTTACTATTAAGATATGATCACCAGTAATTTTTTTTGCTCCTTGGTGAAATAGTTTCTGAGAAAAAAATTGTCAAAATTTTGAAAAACTACCGTCAGTTGGCATTCTTGACAGCTCGGTTTTCAAATATAGCATGTCATATATATAATCATATTTCAATATCTACTCTACAAATCATCTTCAAATAATTTATGCATAACATTTAGTGTACGCAGCTTATGAAAAATATATATTGTTACGCTAATAACATTTTAAGTGTGTCTAAGAAAATATTTAAACTGTGAAGTCGTGAATTTTTTATGAAAAAAAAATGCATTAACAAAAAAAGCATTAGCAACAAAAGGCGGTATTTTTATTAAATTTATTTTTTGTGGGAGATATACTTAAAGGTGTCCTTTACCTGATTCTGAAATAAAAATAGTGGGATTTTGGGTGTTTTTGGTAGTATTTCCTATTTAAAAATATTTTGAGGTGCATTTCAAATCAAATCAAGCAGAGTCATTCCATGTCAGTTCCCCTAAGCCATTTAATCCCTGTCACAAATTTCTATGAAATTGGGTTTGGTTATAGCTTATTTTAAGACGTAATCACCTTTAACTTTCTTGATCCCAAGTAAAATATTTTTTAAGATAAAAAATATAAAAATTTTGAAAATTTTTTTTAATTTTTTTTAATGACAGTTCGATATTCAAAGACTGCATTTAAAAAAAAAAAGTCATTTCAATATAAAATCACTAAATAGGTTTCAAATAATGTATATGTGACAAATAATGTAGGCAGATTATTATTTCTTGTTTTTTATCATGTTTAAACACTAAGAGTGTCTTTTATCTTGTGAATTTTTAAAATCAAGAATTTTGTCAAAAATAATGTGTTAATCAAAAATTTATTGTTAACCGAAGGCAGGATGTTATTGCTTTTTTTAATTGTACGTAAAAATATCTTAAATATAGTTATAAAATAAAAATAGTGAAAATATGAGAAAAAATTATCAAAGTTTTGGAAAAATGCCACGAGTTGCCATTAATGATTGTTCAATTTTCAAAGGCCTCATTTTATATATAAAATCATATTTCAATAACTAATAAAGAAATCTTCTTCGAATAATTTAATTAAGGTAAATAAAGTATGTAGATTATGAAAAAAATATTGCTGTAATGTTAAAAAATATTTAAATGTGTCTAAAAAATTGTATAATCTTTGAAATCAAAAATATTTTACAAAAAATAATGAAATTATAAAAAAATCTTTATCAATCAGAGGCGGAGTTTCTATGACTAATTTTTTAATTTTAAATTGTGCATAATACTACATTATAACTGGATCTGAAATAAAAATAGTGGGATTTTGGTTGGTTTTAGTAGTATTTAAATCATATTTAAAATTATCAATATTTTCAGATGTAAAATGTATCCAATGTATCATCCCTGGAAATATTTTTATTTATACATTTATTTTATTTTTCAAATTATCTTTTATGTTCGTTTCTTAAGGAAAAAAATAAACAATATTTTTTTTTAGTAAAACTTCTAGGACGAAGAGCAATTATCTCTTTCCAAAAAAGAGAAAAATCACTAGCTCCTCACCGCCCAATAGAAATTTTCAAAATGACAGTCCTAATCTTTAAACTCATATTTGGCTGTTAACATTGAAAATTTAGCATTGAACTGCTAATATTGAAAAAAATACCAAATTTCACTCTTTTGAAGAAAATTTTGACGTATTGCGCTTTAAATATATGCAAAAAATGCATAATCCATTATATTTATATCTTTCAAATAACTATATCTAAAAAATTATTTAAAACTTAATGAATTGCACTTTTGTAACTTTATTCAGTTTCTAATGATATGTACCGTAATTTCGGGTGTATAGCCCGCAGATCAAACAATTCAGTTTGGACCCAGAAATTTTATTCAGTATTTGAAGACCAATATTTACTGTGATCTAAAAAGTTACATTTTATTTTTAAAAATTTCTGGGTCGAAACACGATTGTTTGATCCGCGGGCTATACACCGGAAATTACGGTAATTTGATTTATTTCATCACAATATTGCTGAAAAATGGATTTTCAACATATATATGTGTGTATATATATATTCCTGTTCTCAAACAAATTATTTAAAAATTATTCATTTATGTTTAATAAAGCAAATATGTATTGTTTATACACTTATAGAAAATACGTATAGTAAATTTTATGATATTATGTCAATAATGTCTAAAAGTAAAGAACTTATCTAATAGTATGTAACGAAAAATTTAACATCTGGTGTAATGACAAGAAAATTTTATAATTGTTTTACTTAATTTGGATGAATGAAAAAAGTTTACATGTTTATATTTTATTGAAGTACAGGTGAAAATGTCACAAAGATATTCCTATCTCAACAACCACTGAGTATGTCACATTCACACTACAGATGATTTTTTTTTCTTTTTCATCTTTCGGGTTTGATTTCAGATGGTAATGAATTAATTAGTTTTGTTAGAAGTGTCATTGCAGTTAGCATATTAGGTTCACTATTTTTTTTTTTATAATTTGTTTTGATTGACTTGATGAACAACAACATTTAAAGGGACCATTTCATGAATTTTCAATTAAAATCTGATTTATAAATTCATTATGTTGTTTAGTTATTATTATCGTCTTAAGATAATAAGTTGATATTAAGATTTTTAAATGCAGTTTATTTATTATTTGAACAGTTGAAAGTACTTTTCAATAAGAGTGGGCTATTGATTTTAAGTCGGCTGTTGAGCAATGTAGTGTTGGTAAAGGAACTGGTACTATTTAATTTAATTTTTATTGCTGTAAATAATATTTGTTATTTTATTATTGTATGTATTATATTTAAGCAAGAGTAGCAATACACGATATCGTAGTCATTATAGTACATCTTAGCATGAAAAGCTTCAATATTTATCATTAAACATTCACATTTTATGAAAATTTTGTTAAAATTGCTCATATTTTCACTATTTTTATTTTATAACTATTGAAGAGATATTTTTACGTACAATTAAAAAAAAGTAATAACAGCCTGCCTTCGGTTAATAATAAATTTTTGATTAACACATTACTTTTCACAAAATTCTTGATTTTGAGAATTCACAAGATTAAACACACTCTTAGCATTTAAACATGACAAACAGCAATAAATAATAATCTGCCTACATTATTTGTCACATATACATTATTTGAAACTTATTTAGTGATTTTATATTGAAATGACTTTTTTTTTATGCAGTCTTTGAATATAGATCTGTAATTAAAAACATTTTTAAAAAATTTTCAAAATTTAGATATTTTTTTTATCTTAAAAAATATTTTACTTGTAATCACCTTTAATTTCCTTGATTCTGTCTTAAAATGAGCTATAAACATACCCAGTTTTATTGAAATTTGTGACAGTGAATTAAATGTCTTAGGCGAACTGACATGGAATGACTCTGCTTAATTTGATTTGAAATACGCCTCAAAATATATTTAAATAGGAAATACTACTAAAAACACCCAAAATCCCAATATTTTTATTTCAGAATCTGGTAAAGGACACATTTAAGTATATCCCCCACAAAAAATAAATTGAATAAAAATACCGCCTTTTGTTGATAATGCTATTTTAGTTAATGCATTATTTTTCATAAAAAAAATCACGACTTCAAAGATTAAACATTTTTTTAGACACACTTAAAATGTTATAAGCGTAACAGTATTTTTTTTCATAAACTGCGTACCCTATATATTATGCATAAATTGTTTGAAGATGATTTGTAGAAAAGATATTGAAATATGATCATATTTATGTCATGCTACATTTGAAAATCGGGCAGTCAAGAATGCCAACTGACGGCAGTTTTTCAAAATTTTGACAATTTTTTTCTCAGAAACTATTTGACCAAGGAGTAAAAAAAAAATAATGGGAATCATATCTTAATAAAAGGAACAAACACACGCAGTTTCATCAAAATCTGTGATGGTGGGTTACATGCCTGCCTGAATTGACATGGAATGACCCTATCAGCGTAATGTAAAAATACTGAAGTATCTTCTTCATTCTTTTGATTTATTAAGAAGAATGTGTGTGTTTTTTTTTAATGACGTCATTTTCTGTTCAAAAATTAGAAAAAAGTTACTTTTATTTGTAATGTGAAAATGGCATCAATCAGGATATAATCAATAAAAATAAATGAAACATGACTATTTTCCCTTTACTTTTAATAGAAATGGAGTACTTCAGTTGCCATAATTACAAAATTGGTACTAAAAACTACAAAAAAATTAATATCTCAAAAATAAATTGAGATAGAGCTTTCAAACAAATTGCATTTATAAGTACATTTTTTTTCCTTATACGACTAAAAACGTGTAAAAATTGAAACTGTGCAATGTTCAGAAATTTAAAAATTTGCAGTAGCGAAAAATGCAAAACCGAAATTTAATTTCAAATTTCAAAGTGTTGCCATCCACAGAATGACGTATGCGTTACGCACAGATATGTTTGTCCTTTATAATATAAATACGTAGCAACTATAGTCGTCGTCTGGTCCGTCCGTCTGCCCGCATATAACAGCGCAAAAACTACACAACCGAATGGTTTGGAATTTATATAATCGAATGCAGAATTTTGTCGAGTCCTTTCAAATTTTACGAAAATCGAATCAAAACTAAAAAAGATATCAATAAAAGTTTTCTTCATTCTATTAAATCCTATCATAGGTAATAAATTCAATGATATTCCATCATAGGTAAGGATTCTAGGTTGCGTGGTGATGAGGTCCTATTTAACTTGGAGTCCTATTATTTCCGTATTGCTGGATTTAATATATAGAATAGTAATAAATTTTGAATTCATGCATTTTTGCATAAGAGTGCAATAGCTATTGCACCAAGATCTGAATATTTATAAATCTAGTTATAGTTCGAACGCACCTCATTTTCGTTTTGACGTACAATTTCCGACTTGTTGTTTTTCGAATAGCAGGTTCTTTTAAATTTGTAAATAAATAAAATTTTCCCTTTGAGCCCGAGCCCGAGAAGATTGTTCAAAAAATTGAGCCTGAGCTTGTCTCATCCCTATAGTACATTACCTAATCTTTGTCGTTGTCTTTTCTTTTTTCTCTTTTTCCCAATAATTAATCTCAATTGCCTGCAGTTTAAGAAGTAAACTATACGCATTATGTTCATTCATATTTTGGAAATATCTTCATGATTTTGGTTTTATTTTATTGCTCTGAATCAGATAAATTGTCATTACACAGAGACTGATAATAACCATAGTAACTTACTGTCACAGCTGATATGAATTGCGGTTATACTCTTTTTGCTCTCTGCAGCGATAAAAACAATCTTGCTCAGTAAGCGATAAACTCCTACCTTTAATGCATTTTTGTTTCATGTGTGCGCGGAAAAGATCCAACAGAAAAACGCCCCTGTGCCATATAAACTATGGTGAAATTAGAAATCGGCAACCGATCTGGTATTGCAGTGAACATTTTTAAGCCTACTGAACATGCAGATTTCTTCAAACTCTCTCTAAAAAGAAGCTCTAGTAAAAGTAGTCAGTTGTCCGTAGATTCGTCGGACGGGCCAAGAAAGACAAAAGCTTCTTCAACATCAGAAAGTGAGATGTCCGAGCAGGATGCGAAAGGTTCTTTGAATTCAGATGAAGAAGATTCGGAAGATGAGAATTCGGAAAAGAACAAAAAAATGACCAATTTACCAGAAGACGCATTTTTACGTCGCCACGAACTTTATGTTACAGATATCGAGGATTCAAGCAGTGATGTCATTTTCGCCATTGCTCCAATTACCAGGTAGGGAATAACATTTTAATTGTACATGTATGTGTTTTATTTAACGAGCATTATACCCGTTCCTCTAGACGGAGAAAATGAAAAAGAATGAAAAATCATACGCTACGCACAAATAATAATGCATTTTCCAACGCAATCAGAATATTAAGGCGAAACTTCATTTATTGATATAAAAAGAACTTACTAAATGAAAAAAAAACTAGTTGGATGTGCCAATCCCAAAACTTTCTTCTATCTTATATATCTTAATATTTCAAAACATAGTTACACATGTTAATACTTCAATATTATTAGTTCAATACTATACCAACTTTGATTTTCATCTTAAATTTCTGCTTAAGTCAATTAAACGGACTAAAAACAAGTTAATCTATATCATGATATTTGTTAAAATTATTAATTTTCCCTTATTCTGTCGTTATCAGCTGTTTGCGAATAGCCGGCATAGCAGGAAGCGAGTTCCCGCCACTGCATGAGCCGCTGATGCACAATAGAACTACGAAAAATCAAGAAAAGTATACAAAAATCGCTAGCACGGAGCCCCTTTACCGAGCAATATTTCCAAATTCAAGGAGAACCTGTTGGCCAAAGCCAGAAACAAGCACAAACATTTTGGTTCAGTTGTATGCATAATTTTATACGCTGTTCGATGGTACAATAATGAAAATGGCACAGAGATCGGAATTATAGCGCCCCCTTCTTTCGGAATTTTTTCAAGTTCAGGGAGGACTTGTTTGCCATAGACAGAAACATGCACAAAAAATTTGGTTCAATTAGATGGATAACTTCATACACTTTTCGATGGTACAATAATGAAAATGGTACAGACATCGCAATTATAGTGCCCCCTTCCGGCAGAATTTTTCCAAATTCAGGGAGGACCTTCGTGACATGACCAAAAATAAACACATAAAATTTGGTTCAATTCTATGCATAATTTCATACACTTTTCGGCGGTACAATATTCAAAATGGCACAAAAATTGTACAAAAATCGCTATTACAGCGCCCTCTACGAGCGATTTTTTTACAAATTAAGGGAGGACCTCCTTGCCATAGCCAAGAACTTAAAAAAATTTTTTGGTTCAATTCTATGCATAACTTCATACACTTTTCGATGGTGCAATATTCAAAATCGCACAAAAATCGCTATTACAGCGTCCCCTAACGGCGAATTTTTTGCAAATTCATGGAGGACCTGCTTGCCATATCCAAAAACTTAAAATAAAAATTTGGTTTAATTCTATGCATAACTTCATACACTTTTGGACGGTACAATATTCAAAATCGCACAAAAATCGCTATTACAGCGCCCCCTACCGGAGAATTTTTTCCAAATTCAGGGAGGACCTGCTTGTCATATCCAAAAACTTAAACTAACTAGTTGGATGTGCCAATCCCAAAACTTTCTTCTATCTTATACATCTTAATATGTCAAAACCTAGTTACACATGTTAATACTTCAATATTATTAGTTCAATACTATACCAACTTTGATTTTCATCTTAAATTTCTGCTCAAGTCAATTAAACGGACTAAAAAAGAGTTAATCTATATCATGATATTTGTTAAAATTATTAATTTTCCTTATTCTGTCGTTATCAGCTGTTTGCGAATAGCCGGCATAGCAGGAAGCGAGTTCCCGCCGCTGCATGAGCCGCCGATGCACAATAGAACTACGAAGAATCAAGAAAAGTATACAAAAATCGCTAGCACGGAGCCCCTTTACCGCGCAATATTTCCAAATTCAAGGAGAACCTGTTGGCCAAAGCCAAAAACAAGCACAAACATTTTGGTTCAGTTGTATGCATAATTTTATACCCTGTTCGATGGTACAATAATGAAAATGGCACAGAGATCGGAATTATAGCGACCCCTTCTTTCGGAATTTTTTTAAGTTCAGGGAGGACTTGTTTGCCATAGCCAGAAACATGCACAAAAAGTTTGGTTCAATTATATGTATAACTTCATACACTTTTCGATGGTACAATAATGAAAATAATACAGACATCGCTATTATAGTGCCCCCTTCCGGCAGAATTTTTCCAAATTTAGGGAGGACCTTCGTGACATGACCAAAAATAAACACATAAAATTTGGTTCAATTCTATGCATAACTTCATACACTTTTCGGTGGTACAATATTCAAAATGGCACAAAAATTGTACAAAAATCGCTATTACAGCGCCCTCTACGAGCGATTTTTTACAAATTAAGGGAGGACCTCCTTGCCATAGCCAAGAACTTAAAAATTTTTTTTGGTTCAATTCTATGCATAACTTCATACACTTTTCGATGGTGCAATATTCAAAATCGCACAAAAATCGCTATTACAGCGCCCCCTAACGGCAAATTTTTTGCAAATTCATGGAGGACCTGCTTGCCATATCCAAAAACTTAAAATAAAAATTTGGTTTAATTCTATGCATAACTTCATACACTTTTGGACGGTACAATATTTAAAATCGCACAAAAATCGGTATTACAGCGCTCCCTACCGGCGAATTTTTTCCAAATTCAGGGAGGACCTGCTTGCCATAGCCAAAAACTTAAAATAAAAATTTGGTTTAATTCTATGCATAACTTCATACGCTTTTGGACGGTACAATATTCAAAATCGCACAAAAAATGTTATATCAGCGCCCCCTACAGGCGAATTTTTTCCAAATTCCGGGAGGACCTGCTTGCCATAGCCAAAAACTTATAATAAAATTTTGGTTTAATTCTATACATAACTTCATACACTTTTTGATGGTACAATGGCGACAGACAGACGGACAGACGGACAGACGGACGGACGGACAGACGGACAGACGGACGGACGGACAGACGGACACACAGACAGACAGACATTTTCTATAAACATGTTTTTTGGAATCTCTGACCCCTAAAACATGCGAATCCGTCGAAAACCGGAAGTCGAAAAAAATTTCGATTACAATACTTTCTTCTATTGAAGATAGAAGTTCTATACTATTATTAGTTCAATACTATACCAACTTTGATTTTCATCTTAAATTTCTGCTCAAGTCAATTAAACGGACTAAAAAAGAGTTAATCTATATCATGATATTTGTTAAAATTATTAATTTTCCTTATTCTGTCGTTATCAGCTGTTTGCGAATAGCCGACATAGCAGGAAGCGAGTTCCCGCCGCTGCATGAGCCGCCGATGCACAATAGAACTACGAAGAATCAAGAAAAGTATACAAAAATCGCTAGCACGGAGCCCCTTTACCGCGCAATATTTCCAAATTCAAGGAGAACCTGTTGGCCAAAGCCAAAAACAAGCACAAACATTTTGGTTCAGTTGTATGCATAATTTTATACCCTGTTCGATGGTACAATAATGAAAATGGCACAGAGATCGGAATTATAGCGACCCCTTCTTTCGGAATTTTTTTAAGTTCAGGGAGGACTTGTTTGCCATAGCCAGAAACATGCACAAAAAATTTGGTTCAATTATATGGATAACTTCATACACTTTTCGATGGTACAATAATGAAAATAATACAGACATCGCTATTATAGGGCCCCCTTCAGGCAGAATTTTTCCAAATTTAGGGAGGACCTTCGTGACATGACCAAAAATAAACACATAAAATTTGGTTCAATTCTATGCATAACTTCATACACTTTTCGGTGGTACAATATTCAAAATTGCCCAAAAATTGTACAAAAATCGCTATTACAGCGCCCTCTACGAGCGATTTTTTACAAATTAAGGGAGGACCTCCTTGCCATAGCCAAGAACTTAAAAAATTTTTTTGGTTCAATTCTATGCATAACTTCATACACTTTTCGATGGTGCAATATTCAAAATCGCACAAAAATCGCTATTACAGCGCCCCCTAACGGCGAATTTTTTGCAAATTCATGGAGGACCTGCTTGCCATATCCAAAAACTTAAAATAAAAATTTGGTTTAATTCTATGCATAACTTCATACACTTTTGGACGGTACAATATTCAAAATCGCACAAAAATCGCTATTACAGCGCCCCCTACCGGAGAATTTTTTCCAAATTCAGGGAGGACCTGCTTGTCATATCCAAAAACTTAAACTAACTAGTTGGATGTGCCAATCCCAAAACTTTCTTCTATCTTATACATCTTAATATGTCAAAACCTAGTTACACATGTTAATACTTCAATATTATTAGTTCAATACTATACCAACTTTGATTTTCATCTTAAATTTCTGCTCAAGTCAATTAAACGGACTAAAAAAGAGTTAATCTATATCATGATATTTGTTAAAATTATTAATTTTCCTTATTCTGTCGTTATCAGCTGTTTGCGAATAGCCGGCATAGCAGGAAGCGAGTTCCCGCCGCTGCATGAGCCGCCGATGCACAATAGAACTACGAAGAATCAAGAAAAGTATACAAAAATCGCTAGCACGGAGCCCCTTTACCGCGCAATATTTCCAAATTCAAGGAGAACCTGTTGGCCAAAGCCAAAAACAAGCACAAACATTTTGGTTCAGTTGTATGCATAATTTTATACCCTGTTCGATGGTACAATAATGAAAATGGCACAGAGATCGGAATTATAGCGACCCCTTCTTTCGGAATTTTTTTAAGTTCAGGGAGGACTTGTTTGCCATAGCCAGAAACATGCACAAAAAGTTTGGTTCAATTATATGTATAACTTCATACACTTTTCGATGGTACAATAATGAAAATAATACAGACATCGCTATTATAGTGCCCCCTTCCGGCAGAATTTTTCCAAATTTAGGGAGGACCTTCGTGACATGACCAAAAATAAACACATAAAATTTGGTTCAATTCTATGCATAACTTCATACACTTTTCGGTGGTACAATATTCAAAATGGCACAAAAATTGTACAAAAATCGCTATTACAGCGCCCTCTACGAGCGATTTTTTACAAATTAAGGGAGGACCTCCTTGCCATAGCCAAGAACTTAAAAATTTTTTTTGGTTCAATTCTATGCATAACTTCATACACTTTTCGATGGTGCAATATTCAAAATCGCACAAAAATCGCTATTACAGCGCCCCCTAACGGCAAATTTTTTGCAAATTCATGGAGGACCTGCTTGCCATATCCAAAAACTTAAAATAAAAATTTGGTTTAATTCTATGCATAACTTCATACACTTTTGGACGGTACAATATTTAAAATCGCACAAAAATCGGTATTACAGCGCTCCCTACCGGCGAATTTTTTCCAAATTCAGGGAGGACCTGCTTGCCATAGCCAAAAACTTAAAATAAAAATTTGGTTTAATTCTATGCATAACTTCATACGCTTTTGGACGGTACAATATTCAAAATCGCACAAAAAATGTTATATCAGCGCCCCCTACAGGCGAATTTTTTCCAAATTCCGGGAGGACCTGCTTGCCATAGCCAAAAACTTATAATAAAATTTTGGTTTAATTCTATACATAACTTCATACACTTTTTGATGGTACAATGGCGACAGACAGACGGACAGACGGACAGACGGACGGACGGACAGACGGACAGACGGACAGACGGACGGACGGACAGACGGACACACAGACAGACAGACATTTTCTATAAACATGTTTTTTGGAATCTCTGACCCCTAAAACATGCGAATCCGTCGAAAACCGGAAGTCGAAAAAAATTTCGATTACAATACTTTCTTCTATTGAAGATAGAAGTTCTATACTATTATTAGTTCAATACTATACCAACTTTGATTTTCATCTTAAATTTCTGCTCAAGTCAATTAAACGGACTAAAAAAGAGTTAATCTATATCATGATATTTGTTAAAATTATTAATTTTCCTTATTCTGTCGTTATCAGCTGTTTGCGAATAGCCGACATAGCAGGAAGCGAGTTCCCGCCGCTGCATGAGCCGCCGATGCACAATAGAACTACGAAGAATCAAGAAAAGTATACAAAAATCGCTAGCACGGAGCCCCTTTACCGCGCAATATTTCCAAATTCAAGGAGAACCTGTTGGCCAAAGCCAAAAACAAGCACAAACATTTTGGTTCAGTTGTATGCATAATTTTATACCCTGTTCGATGGTACAATAATGAAAATGGCACAGAGATCGGAATTATAGCGACCCCTTCTTTCGGAATTTTTTTAAGTTCAGGGAGGACTTGTTTGCCATAGCCAGAAACATGCACAAAAAATTTGGTTCAATTATATGGATAACTTCATACACTTTTCGATGGTACAATAATGAAAATAATACAGACATCGCTATTATAGGGCCCCCTTCAGGCAGAATTTTTCCAAATTTAGGGAGGACCTTCGTGACATGACCAAAAATAAACACATAAAATTTGGTTCAATTCTATGCATAACTTCATACACTTTTCGGTGGTACAATATTCAAAATTGCCCAAAAATTGTACAAAAATCGCTATTACAGCGCCCTCTACGAGCGATTTTTTACAAATTAAGGGAGGACCTCCTTGCCATAGCCAAGAACTTAAAAAATTTTTTTGGTTCAATTCTATGCATAACTTCATACACTTTTCGATGGTGCAATATTCAAAATCGCACAAAAATCGCTATTACAGCGCCCCCTAACGGCAAATTTTTTGCAAATTCATGGAGGACCTGCTTGCCATATCCAAAAACTTAAAATAAAAATTTGGTTTAATTCTATGCATAACTTCATACACTTTTGGACGGTACAATATTTAAAATCGCACAAAAATCGGTATTACAGCGCTCCCTACCGGCGAATTTTTTCCAAATTCAGGGAGGACCTGCTTGCCATAGCCAAAAACTTAAAATAAAAATTTGGTTTAATTCTATGCATAACTTTATACACTTTTGGACGGTACAATATTCAAAATCGCACAAAAATCGCTATTACAGCGCCCCCTACCGGCGAATTTTTTCCAAATTCAGGGAGGACCTGCTTGTCATATCCAAAAACTTAAACTAAAAATTTGGTTCAATTCTATGCATAACTCCATACACTTTTGGATGGTACAATATTCAAAATCGCACAAAAAATGTTATATCAGCGCCCCCTACAGGCGAATTTTTTCCAAATTCCGGGAGGACCTGCTTGCCATAGCCAAAAACTTATAATAAAATTTTGGTTTAATTCTATACATAACTTCATACACTTTTTGATGGTACAATGGCGACAGACAGACGGACAGACGGACAGACGGACGGACGGACGGACGGACAGACGGACGGACGGACAGACGGACAGACGGACACACAGACAGACAGACATTTTCTATAAACATGTTTTTTGGAATCTCTGACCCCTAAAACATGCGAATCCGTCGAAAACCGGAAGTCGAAAAAAATTTCGATTACAATACTTTCTTCTATTGAAGATAGAAGAAAGTAAAAATTTGGTTCAATTCTATGCATAACTCCATACACTTTTGGATGGTACAATATTCAAAATCGCTATTACAGCGCCCCCTACCAGCGAATTTTTTCCAAATTCAGGGAGGACCTGCTTGCCATAGCCAAAAACTTGAAATAAAAATTTGGTTTAATTCTATGCATAACTTCATACACTTTTGGACGGTACAATATTCAAAATCGCACAAAAATCGCTATTACAGCGCCCCCTACCGGATAATGTTTTCCAAATTCAGGAAGGACCTGCTTGCCAAGGCCAAAAACTTAAAATAAAAATTTGGTTTAATTCTATGCATAACTTCATACACTTTTGGACGGTACAATATTCAAAATCGCACAAAAATCGCTATTACAGCGCCCCCTACCGGAGAATTTTTTCCAAATTCAGGGAGGACCTGCTTGTCATATCCAAAAACTTAAACTAAAAATTTGGTTCAATTCTATGCATAACTCCATACACTTTTGGATGGTACAATATTCAAAATCGCACAAAAATTGTTATATCAGCGCCCCCTACTGGCGAATTTTTTCCAAATTCCGGGAGGACCTGCTTGCCATAGCCAAAAACTTATAATAAAATTTTGGTTTAATTCTATACATAACTTCATACACTTTTTGATGGTACAATGGCGACAGACAGACGGACAGACGGACGGACGGACAGACGGACAGACGGACACACAGACAGACAGACATTTTCTATAAACATGTTTTTTGGAATCTCTGACCCCTAAAACATGCAAATCCGTCGAAAACCGGAAGTCGAAAAAAATTTCGATTACAATACTTTCTTCTATTGAAGATAGAAGAAAGTAAAAATTAGAAAACATATAATACGGTTGAAAACCCATTTTAAGAAATTACCGCCAATAGACGACAATGCATTGAAATTCTTTTGTCAAGTCCTGTATATGATCTACAGATTTTTTTTGCATACCAGATAATGTACTAAAATTTTATTCAGCTAGAAAAGAAATAACTGAAAGCACTTTTCCAGTAATTATCATGCACAAATGGCAATGTATTCATATCCATTTCTGAAAACCCTGCGTATGAATTTATTTATATTATGCTCACACTACATTAAACAGTAAAATTTTGTTCAAGTGAAAAACGTTGAACAGTTGAAAATACACTTTCTGCAATTCTCTTCGATAGATGTTAATTAATTCGAATTCCTTGAAAGCTGCTATATGTGTTCGATTGCATTTATGCACACCACGTTACATGCTAAAATTTAGTTAAGCTTGAAAACACATTAGACTACTGAAAACGCACTTCCTACCGCTGCAATTACGCTCACAGATGATAATGTATCTGAATTCATTTGTGTGTCCTTATAAAAGGAGATTAAATATTAGATGTCCTGTTTTCTGATGTACCTAAACTCCGCAATAACATATATCAATTTCATAAGGCGCACGTTTAAGAATTACTGCCTACAGACAGACAGTAATCCAATCGAGTTCTTTTGTGTGTCTCTGTACATGACAAAAATGTTACGCACATCATTTTCTATACATTTAGTTATATAACAACAATGCATATAAATTTCGTAATGTCTAAAGTATAGGGTAATTCCGGGATTTATGCCGCACATTTTTTTGAATTTGTGTATAAAGTCTCATGGTGGACATAAAATAAAAAAAAATCCTGCTGTGCTATTTAATGTTAAATATACAATTCGTGTACTGCGACAAAAAAATGCAAAACAAATTATTAATATTTTTTAACAATTTTTTTCTAAAACATTACACTGCGGCGCGTCACCCATACATTCAGTCTGAGACGCCGCACTTGTGTGGTAGTTATGCCGCGCTTGTAATAAGAACAGAATGAAGTCATATAAAAAATATACATATATATATATATATATATATATATATATATATATATATATTCATATCTGGACTATAATTATGGATGTAATAACAAAATGAAACTAAATGAGTACAATGAAACGTATTTGTAGATTCAAATTACCCAACAAACACCGAACTTATGGGCCACTGATGGGTTCGTTAGCCTTGGCCGAAAGTGTTCGATGGTGGCCCGCTATCAGTGAAAGTTACGGCTCCGTAAAAAAAGTGTCACGCCGGACAGAATAAGGCCACAAGATAATTGGCCGTAAATACAAGAAGTTGCCCACAATCATGCCACTAACTTTTCGCTGAAAATGTTAGATAGCCTTAAACTGCCCACAATTATTCTTTTAATGGCCACTAAAAATAAAAGCTAACCAGAAGCTTGCCTTTGTTCTGCCATTTGTGGTTGTCATAAATTAAATTTATCCCAAAGCTGCCCACAAAAAAGCCTATTAGGGTTATTTAAAATGTAATCACTTGCCACTGTTGTGCCATAACGATTGTTTAGGAATAAATCAAAATTTATTCTATAAAAAAAAAATACTTTTTATCAGCCTAATTAAATGATAAAATATTTTTGCAGGATTAAAAAAATCTTATAATTATTTAGATATACTTTTGTAGAAAATGAAATTCTTTCACTTTGAACTTTTTCAAAAAATTTCCAAAACACAATATTTCACATAGTGCATTAATTTATTTGTTCATTTATTCACTTACATATTTACAAAATTTATATGCAATGCATTTGTAAATAGTTGCATTTCATAAAATTTATAAAGTGTATAATTGAAAAAATAAACTAATCAATCAATTCATTATCAAATATTGTATTTTGAATATTTTTGAAAAAGTTCAAGTTAAATGAACTTGATTTTCTTGAAAAGTATGTCTAAATAATTATAAGATTTTTTTTTTTTTTTACCTGCCAAAACAATTTACCATTCAATTAACCTTCTAAAAAGTATTTTCTTTTGAAGAATAAATTTCGAATTTATGCTTAAATAATATACGTGATTTTAATATAGTTTATTATATATTTTATATAAAAATGTGTGTGTTTGTGATATTCTTTTTACTTAAATTTCCACTATATTTTACACAGCTTCGTTGGTAAATCTGTTAAATTATGCTTATTAATCAAAGCTTTATTAAATCATTATTATCTAAATTTTTGCATCATTTCTGATCATTTTATTAAAATATTACATAAAAATAAGTTTAATCTTTATGTAGTTAACGAATGACAGTATAATATTTCTCATATATTTTAAAATTTTGCTTTTATCAGATAATATTTAACTATTTCTCTTGCAGTTTAATAGCCAAACATTTGAAAAAATATATTATTTCAACTTTTTCAAAATTCTTGAAAATTATTTATAATTATTAGAAATGTAAATAATAGAATCATAAGACGAAACGCAATTTTTTCACCTTGATTCAACATAAAATATATGATGTGAACATTAAAAAGGTCCACAATCTTACTTAAAAGGCGACTAAAGTAATGAAGAAGATGTTACAAGTTTAAAATATACATTTTATTTAAAATTTCTTAGTACTTTCAAGCCTTCCAAGCTCATCATTAGAGAATATCTTAATAACTAAATGTTGTTGCCGAAACGTCAGTGAAGGCTTACTGTGGAGACACGAAAAGTTTTGGTTTCCGTTAGTCTGTCTGTCTGTTAGTCTGTCTGTCTGTTCCGCGATAACTGCCGCAAAAAGCATCCGATCGGCTTGAAATTCCCTGGGCATGTTGATGAGCTCCCCGGATTTAGCTGTATAGTTTTGGGTTAAATTTGGTTCATTCGTTCGGAATATACAGAACATTTTATTTTGTGATATAATGCTTTTCTATGGGAAGTCAGACGATTTTCAAATTTTCATTTCTTGAAAGAAATCGCTCATATGAATAATAGATTTAAATGGTAAATTTTGGATGCTGAAATTTTTAAATAAGAGTATTAAATTATTCTTATTAGTTTGCAATTTTGTCAAAACATTTGTCAGAGCTTTTAAATTAGGTGTATAACTTATGATAGAATTTTATACATGTGTTCGAATAATATAAAACATTTTATTTTATGAATTTACTTATATTTCATTTTTTCTTTTAACCGTTGCGTAGCAACAGCATCTCATCTAAAAATAACATAAATGTGAAAGTATGTATGGTTTTTTGAAGTCAAAGCAAAGCAAAAGGAATGAATTAATGAATGCCTTTGTATAGATATTTGCATATAGATTTATTTAAACGCAGAAATGAAAATAGTATTTATATACTATATAGAATAATATTTTCATTTATTTATTCAACTATTTGATTATAAATGAAAAAGTTCGTTATTTTCATACAGAATAAACTGATATTATTCTGTTAAATTTTATAAACTTTATTGTTGCCAAAAAAAAAATGAATAACAATTTCTCCCAAAGAGTTAATTTTAATTTGTAAGATTTTCACGTGCAAAAGAAAAATGGAATAAGCAAATAAAAAAAAGAGGATATATAGGACAGGAATGAATACATATAAACATTTCACACCAAATACCACCTAAAATAGTTTTTGTAGCAGTTTTTTTCCCAGCACTACGAAGAAAGATTCCTCGATTTACACGATTTTACTTGGCCTTCCTTTTCTCATTCTTTGCGATTTCATTTTCGCAATTGCGTGCATTAATTGGCACAAAATTTTACATTTTTATGACTGAGATATATGTAAGGCCATACAAATAAGAAATTCCGTATTGTCTCCTATAAAATGTGATAAAGTGTTGGTTAATCATATATGTTTTTATTAAGAGGAGCAGAGCTGCCAAGCCTCCGGCGTTCTGGATACCAGTATTTTAATGCAGAAAATGTTACTTTATTTAATTGAAACATTTGCGCGATTTAAAAGAACATTTTCTCTAAGATAATAGTGACGTGCAAAAAGCTTGAGACTTGGTATGTCTGGTGGGGAGTGAAATGTTTTACTTAATGCATTTATCTCTATTTTAATGCTACGTGAACAACGTCCGTGTAACAGCTTGTAGAGTGTAAAATAAATTAAATTATTAAAATAATCCTTATTACGAAAAATGAAACAGAAAGTCCGGCTAAGGGAAATGAAATGTTAGTTAACCTTTCGTAATTTGACCTGAACATAGGTTTGCGTCAAATTTCAACGGTATTTGTAACATCACGATTTTAAATTAAATGTAGATACTATTAAAAGAAAATCACAAAAAATACTTAAAGGCGCCAAATCATGTTTATCTATTTAACGATGATGAATTATTAACTGTTAGGTTTAGAAGCCCCCCTACTTTAGGGTGATTTTAGTAAGTTAATGCTATCGAGTACATTTTTTGATATTTAGATTAGATCTTAGATATAAATATTGCAGAATGGTAATCAAAATTATTTTTTTATAAACAAAATTTATAAAGGTATTAGATTTCTAAATTAGATGTTTCAGTTTACATTTCCAAAAGTTCTTTATCCATTAGATACAGGTATTTGTGGTTAGCAGGCAAGTAAATACTGCTGTATGGATATTAGGATAACGTAAAATGCTTGACCGAATTATTGCTTATCCTTATAAATCGCAGTGTAAAAAGAAATCTAAGATATAGGGTAATCATTAACTCAATCAGTAGAAAATTACAAATGCAAAATAAATTACACAACGGGGGATTCAGGGGGGCAGAGCCCCCCTGAAGAAATTTGCTTTATTATATAAAAATTACTAGAATAAGTAGCTCGTGAGAATTTCAGAATATCATTACATAACAACGTGTTTAATTTAACGCTTTTAATGTCTGAAACCATCGAAATATTTTTTTCCTTTTATAAATGTTTGTGTAATTTAAATAGTTTAAATTTTGTTTTTGTAGAAAGATTAATATTACGCAAAGTTTGATAAAAACAATGAGTTGCAGAGATGACGTTGAGGCTCTTGATCTGCAGATTTACTAGTTTATTTATACAAATACGTCACTTTGTTTTGAAAATGAGAGGGTCAATAATTACTGAGTAGAAAGTAGCAGTCTCTTGGATTTAATTTAAGTAAAGAAAATATATATTATTATTATTAATTGCAGTTCCATTTATTTACACAAAAATAATTATATCATAAAATAATAATTTAATTATATCCATGGAAAGTGCCCTATGAGAAACAGAGTGATGTCATAAATAAATGGAACCGTAATTAATAATAATAATATATATTTCCTCTAATTAAATTCAATCCAAGAAACTGCTACTGCTACTGCTACTTCTACTTTCAACTCGAGTAATTATTGGCTCTCACATTTTAAAAACAATAAACAACATTTAGTTATTAAGATATTCTCTGATGATGAGCTAGGAAGGCTTGAAAGTACTAAGAAATTTTAAATAAAATGTATATTTTAAACTTGTAACATCTTTTTCATTACTTTAGTCGCCTTTTAAATAATATTGTGGACTATTTAATGTTCACATTATATATTTTATGTAAATAATAGTTTAATAGTGATTTAAAAATATATATTAAAATAATCTTGATACTTCTAAATTTCATTTAAATTCAATTGTTTTAGTCACTCAAATTTTCTCGAGTATAAAGTCACATTTTTATAATTAAACTAAAATAAACTGTTTTAAGGGGTCTTGTACCTTTTAAACGCGTCGAAAATTAACGAAAAACTTCAACGTTTTAATTAGTTTATCTTCAAAACCTTTTTATGTATATACGTGAAATTTTGGATATTGATTAAACAGATTATACTTTGTAATATACTACCAACAGAAATTTATTAACCCTTTACAGAATTTGTGTATTGTTGAAATCAAAATAGCTCTTTTTTTACCCCATAAGTCATTGCGCGCATGATATCTTAAGAAAGGATGTATGGATTGTCATGAAATTTGGTAAATATATTAAACAAATATGTGTGTTTAAAATGATCTACTTTTAAGTATTTTCAATGGTAATATTTTTAGTTATGACTATTTATATTCATTAAAAATACATATGTTTTTATTTTTTTTTACGAAAATATTTTTTTTATATAGTTAATGAAATAATTTCAAACTAAGAGTAGATCATTTTAAACACATATATATGTTTAGTATCTTTACCGAATTTCATGCTAATCCATACATACTTTCTCAAGATATGCGCGCAATGACTTATGGGGTAAAAAAAAAGAGCTATTTTGATTTCAACAATACACAAATTCTGTAAAGGGTTAATAAATTTATGTTTGTAGTATATTACAAAGCACAATCCGTTTAATCAATATCCAAAATTTCATGTTTATACATAAAAAGGTTTTGAAGATAGACTAATTCAAACTTTGAAGATTTTCGTTAATTTTCGACGCGTTTAAAAGGTACAAGACCCTTAAAGAACAATATCATCCGATATTTATAATGTTTAAAAATAAATTCGATAACTTCGAAAAACTAAAAATAAACTATTGAAGGGAATTTTACTAAAAATGAAAACATCTTTTACATTTTCTTTTGCAATTATAAAAACTAAAATATAAATATTCTTTAAGATAAAATGATGCAAAAAACAGATATAATGAATTTAATAAATTTGTAATGAATCAACATGAACTAACAAACTTACCGATATACGTGCTACATTTTGAAACCATGTCCACTTATTCCGACGAAGTAAATAACGCGAATGACAAAGCAGAAATGAAAACGCAAAGCTAAAGAAAAATTCTGAGAATTTCTCCCTCTCCCCTCTTATCCTACCGGACCAGAACTTTCAAAACTGCTTAACCTTGAGCCATTTGAAGGTCCCATCATCTATTTGATTTTTCTGGAGAGGGAGGGAGAGTAGTTTTATGAGCCAATACCTTATTATAATAAATAAAAGTCAGTTTTTCATAAATCATATATTTTTTCTGTTAATATTATTTTTAGTCATTTGGAAAAAGAGCTTTGTTTTCCTTTTCTTTCTTTTTTTAGAGAAATAAAGATTTAAGATACATTGTTTGAATTTTTAAACTCTCCATACAGTTTTCAGATAACACAAAAACACTTTCCCCCCCCCCTCCGATTTATCCTTTAAATGGGCATTTTATCTCTTTTCTGTAAAATTTTACCCATTTATCTTCGCAATTAAAAATTATAAGATTTAAAAATAACATGCATTCCATTTTATTCTGATATGCTCATAAAAAATATCTTGTTTATCTATATCCAGGCTTATTTTTGACTCAAGACGATTTTACTTGTAATTTATAAGAAATGCCTAAAAATTAATAGAACCTTTTCATGTTTATTTTAGGGCATAAAATATACATATCGCATTTTATTTAATACTTTCATATAATGTCAGATTTTAATGCGTATTCTAAATTTTGCCAGAAATAATTTTTCCAACTGGGTGAAAATGTATCCAGGTCGGGACTCGAAACCAAATAATAATGAACAAAAATTCTTTATTTATTCTGCAATTCTTTACTTAATTCTGCGAAAATTCTTGATTTATTGTGCAATTTTTCACTTAATTATTTTTATACATATGCAAGTTTTATCTGTATTTCTAAAGAGTAAAATAATGGTAGTAAAATCATTAAATATATCTAAATTGTTAGGAATTTAATACAGGCAAGAAATTTTATTTATATTTTCCGTTACAGTGGATTCAGAAACAAAAATTTCTTTTCCAGTATTTTCTTTTACATGGAAATATGTTTCAAATGATATTAAAAATTCATGTTTTAGTAACAGCTTTTGAGTTACCTTTTCTCTCCCCCCCCCCCCCCCCCACTCTCCTCGCTCAAGAATAACTGCTTATTGAAACATTTTCTCCTTTTCATTATAACAAATATTTTTTCATGAATGCTGAAAAAAAAGAGCATAAATAAATTGACATTTATCAATAAATTTTTAAACATGTTTAAGTAGTATATATGTCCGAAGATTGCAGTATTTTGCTATTAATATATCATTCAAATCAGCGTATATTTTATATTATGCTATCTGATTATCTTTGCAATCAAAAACAATATAAAATAACCATTAAATATAATCTTTTTTATTCCAGTGTGTTCAAAATATATTTATTTAAAGATATTTTAAAGGCAAGAACGTTAAACGCTTTTATGTTGTTGTTTTTTTTCCATATTTTTAAAAAATATATAAACAGGGAATTTATGTACATTTTGGGGACAATTTTTGATTTTTGTAAAATATTTTCAAACTAAATAAAAATATGTAATATATTTTACTGCTTTAAATATAAATCTCACGACATATTTATATTTTTACTAAAACCCAGATTTAAAATAATTAAACTTACTTAGAAAGAAATGAAGAGAAAAATATATTTCCTCTCTTTAATTAAATATTCGGGTTAGGTGATATTAGCCCTCTACTTTCTAAACGATGACGATCCATTACATTTTTTGCCAGAAACCGCCCCTTAAGAGTTGCCGGGCAAAGTAAATGCAACAGTTCTCTCACCGCCGAAACATTACCGTTCCGGCAATAGCTGCCGGAACTAGCGGCGGGTCATTTACGGTACAACATTGTTTGGTTACAAATGGCCTTAACTCCTTTTGGCCACGACATATACGCCATTCGGCCCTAAGTCGAGTGTTTGTTGGGTAATAATTGTTGCCTACTTTCACTATTAAAATTATCGACTTATTTTTTTACATTAAATTTTAATTATTATTTCAGCAACAACGTAACATTAATGTATTAGAAAGAGAAAACAAAAAAAGTAAAATTGTGTTTACATAATTTATTTGTTAACCCTTTCGGGACCGGTGGCTTTTACACGAATTTTATTCGGTTGGTACCACTTTTTTTATAAGAAGCTACCTTTATTTAAATAATCATGAATATGCTCTAATTAAACAAAGCAAATATTACTTTTCTTTTTTACTGGTGCCAGAAACAAATTTTGTAAGCTCTTTATGAAGGTGCTTATATGCACCTATGGTCCCGATTGGGTTAAGAGATCGACTTCAATCTACAGAAAAAGTACAGTCTTTATGTAACTACATTTAAACACGTGATGCAACGAAGCCAGTTACACTTCCCCTTTTTTGGAGTAGTTTGCAAAGAACGTCTGCGTTACGCGTAATCCAATTTTCATTATTATCATCTTGACTTGCACCTTTCTTGCCCTTCTTACTTTTTATTTTCCCCCTTTTCTCCTTTGATTTTAGTAAACTTGATAACATGCCTAACATGGTTAGTCTGTGCAAAAAGAAAAGGAAAAGTTAATAACACTTAATCATCCCGTACAAAAGGAACTGCGGCAGGTATACCGGAACAGCAGTGCAGCATGTATCCCATTTTGCATGGTGCAGACGTCGGCCATCACAGTTACCTGCCATCGCTAAGGGGAATGGCGTAATCATACACACAGTACTCTATACAAACACTACACTTAGTTTTCACCTCGAAATCATGCATGTATTTAGTAATTAGTGTATGAAAAGTATTTAAACATAACGTGTTTAAAAGTTTGGACAGTGAAATCATGCTCTTACGTCAAATTAAGGATTGTACTTCTACAAGTAAACATCGAAATGGGATTCACACTATACACTGGATAAAATAATCTCATTGCGCACCTATACTGTGCGTTTGACGACCATCTATCGATAATTGCCGAAACGTCAGTGAAGGCTTACTGTGGAGACCCGAAATTTTTTGGTTTCCATCTGTTTGTTTGTTTGTTGCCGAAACGTCAGTGAAGGCTTACTGTGGAGACCCGAAATTTTTTGGTTTCCATCTGTTTGTTTGATTGTTAGTTAGTTAGTTAGTCTGTCTGTCCCGCGATAACTGCCGTAAAAAGCATCCGATTAGCTTGAAATTAAGATGTGTAATGGTGAGCTCCCCGGATTTAGCTGTATAGTTTTGGGTTAAATTTGGTTCATTCGTTCGGAATATATAGAACATTTTATTTTGTGACATAATGCTTTTCTATGGAAAGTCAGACGATTTTCAAATTTTCATTTGTTGAAAGAAACCGCTCATATGAATAATAGATTTAAATGGTAAATTTTGGATGCTGAAATTTTTAAATAAGAGTATTAAATTATTCCTTTTAGTTTGCAATTTTGTCAAAACATTTGTCAGAGCTTTTAAATTAGGTGTATAACTTATGATGGAATTTTATACATGTGTTCGAATAATATAAAACATTTTATTTTATGAATTTACTTATATTTCATTTTTTTTTTCCTTTTAACCGTTGCATAGCAACTATATCTCATTTAAAAATATCTTAAATGTGAAAGTATGTATGGTTTTTTAAGTCAAATCAAAGTTAAAAGGAATGAATTAATGAATGCCTTTGTATAGATATTTGCATATAGATTGATTTAAACGCAGAAATGAAAATAGTATTTATATACTATGTAGAATAATATTTTTATTTATGTATTCAACTATTTTGATTATAATTGAAAAAGTTCGTTATTTTCATACAGAATATAAACTGACATTATTCTATTAAACTTTATAAACTGTATTGTTGCCAAAAAAAAAAAAAAAGAATAACAATTTCTCCCAAAGAGTTAATTTTAATTTGTAAGATTTTCACGTGCAAAAGGAAAATGGAATAAGCAAATTACAAATAATAAAAAAGATAAATAGGGCAGGAATGAATACATATAAACATTTCACACCAAATACCACCTAAAATAATTTTTGTAGTGGTATTTTCCCAACACTACGAAGAAAGATTCCTCGATTTACACGATTTTACTTGGCCTTCCTTTTCTCATTGGTTGCGATTTCATTTTCGCAATTGTGTATATTAATTGGCACAAAATTTTACATTTTTATGACTGATGTATATGTAAGGCCATACAAATAAGAAATTCCGTATTGTCTCCCATAAAATGTGATAAAGTGTTGGTTAACTATATCTGTTTCTATTAAGAGGAGCAGAGCTGCCAAGCCTCCGGCGTTCTGGATACCAGTATTTTAATACAAAAAATGTTACTTTATTTAATTGAAACATTTGCGCGATTTAAAAGAACAACATTTTCTGTAAGATAATAGTGTTGTGCAAAAAGCCTGAGACTTGCCATGTCTGGTGGGGGGTGAAATGTTTTATTTAATGCATTTATCTCTATTTTAATGCTACGTCAACAACGTCCCGTGTAACAGCTTGTAGAGTGTAAAATAAATTAAATTATTAAAATAATCCCTATTACGAAAAATGAAACAAAATGCCCGGCTAAGGGAAATAAAAGGTTAGTTAACCTTTCGTAATTTGACCTGAACACAGGTGTGCGTCAAATTTCAACGGTGTTTCTAACATCGGGATTTTAAATTAAATGTGGATACTATTAAAAGGCTATCACAAAAAATACTTAAGAGGCTACTTCAGTCAAAGGAAAAGACCCGTTCGCTAATGCTAATCCTATGGAAGAAATTTATAAAGATATCTCGGTCACATTTCAATATTTTTAAATGGTTTCTTTTGGATTGAATAGTTGAGATTGATCTGTACAAAGGCCGTTGTTTACTTTTTCGATTTTGTTTACAGGTATTTCTTATGAGGACACTTTCATTTTCGGAACCGGTTTCGAAAGTAAAAGCATCCTCATAAAAAATATCTGCAATCAAAATCGAAAAAGTAAAAAACGGCCTGCATGCAGATCGATCTCAACTATTCAATGCAAAAGAAATCATTTAAAAATACTGAAATGCGACCGAGATATCTTTATAAATTTCTTCCATAGGATTAGCATTAGCGAATGCGTCTTTTCATTTGACTGAAGTAGCCTCTTAACGACGCCAAATCACATTTACTATTTAGTGAATTGGAAGTGGGCACGATGATGAATTATTGACCGTTAGGTTTAGAAGTCCCCCTACTTTAGGGTGATTTTTGTAAGTTAACGCTATCGAGTACATTTTTGGATATTTAGATTAGATCTTAGATATAAATATTGCAGAATGATAATCAAAATTATTTTTTGGAAACAAAAATTATAAATGTATTATATTTCTAAATTACATGTCTCAGTGTACATTTCCAAAAGTTCTTTATCCATTAGATACAGGTGTTTGTGGTTAGCAGGCAAGTAAATACTGCTGTATGGATATTAGGATAACATAAAATGCTTGACCAAATTGTTGCTTATCCTTATAAATCGCAGTGTAAAAAGAAATCTAAGATATAGGATAATCATTAACTCAATCAATAGAAAATTACAAATGCAAAATAAATTACACAGCAAGGGGTTCAGGGGGGCGCCCCCCTGAAGAAATTTGCTTTATTATATAAAAATTACTAGAATAAGTAGCTCGTGAGAATTTCAGAATATCATTACATAACAACGTGTTTAATTTAACGCTTCTAATGTCTGAAACCATCGAAATTTTTTTTTTTCCTTTTGTAAATGTTTGTGTAATTTAAAAAGTTTAAATTTTGTTTTTGTAGAAAGATTAATATTACGCAAAGTTTGCTAAAAACAATAAGTTGCAGAGATGACGTTGAGGCTCTTGATCTGCAGATTTACTAGTTTGTTAGTTATTGCCGAAACGTCAGTGAAGGCTTACTGTGGAGACCCGAAATTTTTTGGTTTCCATCTGTTTGTCTGTTTGTTAGTTAGTTAGTTAGTCTGTCTGTCCCGCGATAACTGCCGTAAAAAGCATCCGATTAGCTTGAAATTAAAGATGTATAATGGTGAGCTCCCCGGATTTAGCTGTATAGTTTTGGGTTAAATTTGGTTCATTCGTTCGGAATATATAGAACATTTTATTTTGTGACATAATGCTTTTCTATGGAAAGTCAGACGATTTTCAAATTTTCATTTGTTGAAAGAAACCGCTCATATGAATAATAGATTTAAATGGTAAATTTTGGATGCTGAAATTTTTAAATAAGAGTATTAAATTATTCCTTTTAGTTTGCAATCTTGTCAAAACATTTGTCAGAGCTTTTAAATTAGGTGTATAACTTATGATGGAATTTTATACATGTGTTCGAATAATATAAAACATTTTATTTTATGAATTTACTTATATTTCATTTTTTTCCTTTTAACCGTTGCGTAGCAACTATATCTCATCTAAAAATATCATAAATGTGAAAGTATGTATGGTTTTTTAAGTCAAATCAAAGTTAAAAGGAATGAATTAATGAATGCCTTTGTATAGATATTTGCATATAGATTGATTTAAACGCAGAAATGAAAATAGTATTTATATACTATATAGAATAATATTTTTATTTATGTATTCAACTATTTTGATTATAAATGAAAAAGTTCGTTATTTTCATACAGAATAAACACAGGCGGCTAGATATAGCTGTTAGCATTGCTCTGATTGGCTCTTCAGATCAAGTTTTTCTGACAGGAAAGATGTGATGTTTGCATATCTAACGGTAAAGCTTCAAAAGTCACGTGACGCGACGATGTTTGTATATCTAACGGTAAATCAAGTCGTTAAATTTAAAAGTGTTGTAAACGAATTTATTGTTTATTGTAATTGAGAAAGTTTTGTGAAATTTCTTCATCCAAAATTCTAGTGCATTGGCGCAACAATAAAATTTATCTTTTGAGGGTTACAAAGCTTTTATTTTAAAAGAAGTCACCTCGTTTATGTGCTGGCATTAAACAAAATCTTTTACCAAACAGTTTGATGTTGACTCTAATAATAATTGAATTTGAAAAGGTACAGAATAGCTCTTAATTTAATCAGAAGATGTGCAAATATAAGGGCTATAACATAATGATCATTTTCTCAGTTATTACTGTGAGACAAGTCCTATATGAACAACTCGATACATGTATCAAGTGATTGTTGTTGTAGCGTGCGTATTATAACTAATTATTATCAAACTTGGCAGTCTAAAATGTTTCTGACTTTCACCTACGATGATACTGTTATTATTTATGCGAATTTTAATAATACTGGAAGCTCATATAAGTTTGTGAAAAAATTTTTGCACATTTCATGTGTTTGTAATTTTAATGAAATATATTTGTTTTTATTTTTGCTTTGCTTTATTTAGTTGTTGCTTTTTTGTAATATTAATCTATTTTAAGTTTTAATCTGGAATGATTGCAGTCTTTCTAACTATAAAGTATTTTTATTTATTATAAGGTAAGGTGGGTGTAGTATCGGAGAAATTTGTAAAACATAATAAAAGTATTGTTTCTAATTTTCACATAAACAAAGAAAATAGAAACAATACTTAACAATAGAAAAATACCTAATAATAATAATAATATATATAAAATTTGTGTTGTTTCGTAACGTGGTTATATATATATATATATCTACTTGTTGTTTTTGATTCACCAATAGTCAGTTCTCTCTTTCCCCTGACAAGAATTGTGCTTTTTTTATGCATATGTACAATACGGATTACACGCACTTGCAAATTAGCAGTACTCTACTATATTTCTATTTAAATAATAAAAACTTTGAGAAAAAGGAAGTTTATTCCAATTTAACGTTATATAGTAAAAGTCTAATGAGATAAGAGAATCTTTACTCTCTTTTACATACAGAAATTTATTATGCTTATTTCATGGACGAGTAAATTTGATTACTGAAAGGAAATTGCTATAACAATGCGAATGATAGCTATCAATTTTAAATTAAATGTTTTTTATACTTGAAAAAAAAAATTACTGTTTGCAAGCCTATATTGCACTTTATTGTTCACAAACTTTATGAATTTTCTTTCTGATACATCTTTTAATTCATTTTATTACACATTATTTATTACTACAGTTTATACATTACAATGAATTTAGCAGGTGCTCTTATCCAAGGTGTAGCAAAAAGTTCAAGACTGGCGTCACAGATTTTCTTTTTTTTTTTTTTCCAGATTCTTTTATCATAGAACCTTTATTTTGCTTTAATTATGTTTAGCTCTTTATTACTTAACGCAAAAACTTAAGAGTATTATTAATAAAAACAAATAAAATGAATAAAGACATTACAGGTAAGTGATTGTTTGATTAATTAATGCTTCAATTGTAAAATATTTTACCTGGCAGAATACTTTCTACCCCTGAAGTACGGGAAGACGGGGTACAATGAAACATTACTTGTAAAATCAGTCAAATTTGTCACAGAGCATTGAAGTTTATGTATATGTTATACAACTATGTGTTCCATTTACTAATGTGATTTGGATACATTCACACTTCTACAACAGTAGCGATAGAAGATTATTGCTTTTACACCATTGAAAGTAACTTTCTTTACAAAAAGTAATTTTGTTTCTTGTTCCTTGTTGTTATATGTAAAAATTATTTTTTCTATACATTGTAATCTTTGGGTTGTTGTCTTCATACCTCCAAAAATAAAATAAATATTAGAAGTTTGAAAATAAATTTTTACTTAGTAACCTCAGTGTGGGGTACAATGGAACACTTGCAGATGGGGTACAATGAAACATGTTTTATTTAGGGATGCACCGAATAGTGATTTTGGCCGAATACCAAATATTCAGCTTGTTGAATACTTTTATATTTCAAAATTTAAAGGCATTAAAGTGTTACATTTTAAAACAATTTTACATAATATTTAAAACAGAAACTTTTATTCTAATAAACAAGAGCTTTTTCAAGTAAACTTTATGCTGAAAAAAAATCTGCTTTGAGTTATTTAAGAAGAGGATAGTTATAAAAAAATTTTAATTAGTCAAATTTTAAATTTCATGGCTTATTTTGAGAATTAAACAAATGAATAAAATTTTCTTAAATTCTAAAACAAACATTTTAAAATCAATGAGAAATTGTGAAAAAATTGTATAGGATCCTATATTATTTGTTTGTCAGTAAGAGACAAAAGTAAATAAATACAATCGATTCAAATTTTATATGGTGGCAACTTAGCAAGAATAACTGTTCTACTCCCTTTGATTAAGCAAGGAAAATTTTTTAATTCATCCTAGATTGGTCTCTGGAGTGGGCTATCATTTTCAGAGATTCTAAACGTTGTTCTTAAAATCTTAGCAAGAAACAAATTTTTTACTGGAAAATGTTCAGGAACTTGCATTTGTACATAATTAATTCCTATGAAAATCCTCATGATTGGTTAATTTTCTTAAATAATACTTAATAAACAGCAAATAAATAATGTAAAAACATTCTCTTTTGTTTAAATATGATTCTGTTTTTAATTACTCTGAATATCTTTATAAGTTGACTTTTAAATGTGGAAGTTGTAAAGATTTTCAAAATTATGTTTTCAAAGTTTTTTTTTTTATTTTCGGTTCGGCCGAATATTTCGATATTCGGCCAAACCAAATATTCGGTAACATGGACGAATACCAAATATTCGGTGCATCCCTAGTTTTATTACAGTAATAAAATTAGTAAATAGAATATATTAGAAGTAAGAGTAGGAAAACAGAAAAAAAAGAGTTTTGTTCTAATCAGGCCAGTGAAAGTGCTGTTGTCAAGCAATTAAAAAATAGAAAAAGGGAAAAAGCTGTGAAGGGATTGTTTTCAAAACAAACTCTGCCTGCTACAGACTCTGATGAAGATTACGATGATCCAGATTTTTTTTCCCAGCTCCAGTTGATCATCAAGGTGCTAAGAATGAGATATCCACACACAACAGGTATGGCACAAGCAGTAGGGGAAGACGGGGTACAATGAAACAAAATTTACTAATTTTTTTTTCCAATCCAACATTTTGATTGCACAAAAATATAATTAATGCATATTTTTAATCTTGTATTTTCCCCATCTAAATAAATTTTTATTAGGTTCTAAACAATATCTTTATGCTTGAAAAATAACAAAAAATAAATGTCTTACAGTGTTTCATTGTACCCCGTATGCCGGGGTACAATGAAACACTCCAAATGATGGAAGCAATTTTCACCCGGTATAGTTTATTTTATTAAAAATGAGATAAATACAAAAACAAAACTTTATTAATATGGAACTTGATAAAAATATTATAGTCTAAGATGAAAAATAAGATAATTCTATTAGTTTAAGAAATACCTTTCATTTTATATTAAATTGGCTCAAGTCAGTTTAAAAAATTAGCGTTTCTGCTTATATTTCAGTTGCTCCTGAAGGAATATGGGGTGGTAGTTTCAACACAATGAGTTTTTTTTTAAATGTAAGTTTCTAAAACAATAAAATAAAATTGGGTTAGAGTCTTTTTATATCAAGTATTTCACATTTGATTTCATTTAAATGTATGATTTCTCCAACGGCATATATTTCCTTATGTTTCTATTTATATGGATACTGCTTGTGCCATACATGTTGTGTGTGGATATCTCATTCTTAGTACCTCGGTGACCAGCTGGGCTTAGAAAAAAAATCTGGATCATCATTAGAGTCTGTAGCAGGCAGAGTTTGTTTTCAAAACAATCCCTTCTTAGCTTTTTTTTTTCTCTTTCTATTTTTTAATTGCTTAACAAGAGCATTTTTTACTGACCTGGTTAGAACAAAACTCTTTTTTTTTCTGTTTTCCTACTCTTACTTCTAATATATTATATTTACTACTTTTATTACTATAATAAAACATGTTTCATTGTACCCCGTCTGCAAGTGTTTCATTGTACCCCGCACTGCGGTTACTAAGTAAAAATTTATTTTCAAACTTCTAATATTTATTTATTTTTTAGTTTGGTTTTGGAGGTATGAAGACAACAACCCAAAGATAACAATGCACAGAAAAAATAACTATTACATATAAAAACAAGGAAAAAGAAACAAAATTACTTTTAGTAAAGAAAGTTACTTTCAATGGTGTAAAAGCAATAATCTTCTATTGCTACTGTTGTAGAAGTGTGAATGTATCCAAATCACATCAGTAATTGGAACATATAGTTGTATAACATATATATAACCTGCAACTCTCTATGAAAAATTTGATTGATTTTACAAGTAATGTTTCATTGTACCCCGTCTTCCCCTACCCATATTAATGGAAATTTAAGGATATATATACCGTTGGGGAAATCATACATTTAAATGAAGTCAAATGTGAAGTACTTGATATAAAGACTCCAACCTAGTTTTAAATTTGTGCGTTCTTCAGAAACTTACATTTTTTAAGAAATCTCATTGTGTTAAAACTACCACCCCCAATTCCTTCAGGAGCAACTGAAAGAAAAGTGGAAATGCTAATTTTTGAAACTGATTTGAGCCAATTTAATATAAAATGAAAGGTATTTCTTAAATTAATAGAATTTTCTTATTTTTCATCTTGGACTATAATATTTTTATCAAGTTCCCTTTTTGTATTTTATTAATCAAGTTTTGTTTTTGTATTTATCTCATTGTTCATAAAATAAACTATACTGAGTGAAAATTGCTTCCATCTTTTGGAGCGTTTCATTGTACCCCTGCATATGGGGTACAATGAAACACTGTAAGACATTTATTTTTGTTATTTTTCAAGCATAAAGATATTGTTTAGAACCTAATAAAATTTATTTAGATGGGGAAAATACAAGATTAAAAGTATGCATTAATTATATTTTTGTGCATGCAAAATTGTAGATAGGGAAAAAAAATAGTAAATTTTGTTTCATTGTACCCCGTCTTCCGCTATCTGTTGCAGACACTTGGAGAATTTTCTGCTACTAGGCTCTTATCCAAAAATCTATAATCAAACTTTTTCAGTTTTCCAGTAAAGGTGGAAGAGCTTTGAGAAAATGTCAAATTTGGTATTTTGAACCAAATTTCTGAATGAGAGGGAAAAAACTGCTGTCATAAAACTACAATTACTTACAACACAAAATGTAATTTATCTAAAAAGAACTGTTGACTGATGAATTTTATTCAATAATTATGCCTACAGCATCATGCTTTTAAGTTTAAAAATAAGTCAGTTTTTTTTTTTTTTTTTTTGAGAAACTGCTTTAAATTTATTATACAGGCATCCCCCGACTTATGTAAGTAATGTGTTCCGTAAACTTTTTCGTAAGTCAAATTTTACGTAAGTTGAATTTGTAAATTCCTTAGGTAAAATTTCGTCAGAAACTGCAATTATTATATATATATAATATATACATTATTTACACAGTATTTTATAAATAAAGTAGCATGCAACAGTATTTACTTGGATATAAACTATAAAAGTATGAAAAAATATAAAAACAAATTGAAAGAACACTTTTCAAATAAGAAGTATTGTGGAATATGCGATTTATCAATTTAACATGGATGAATTAATTTATATCAATTTTGAATCTACATCAAACGAACAGCTCTGAAACTGGAGGAAAAAATACACTCATTCCTCTTCTCCAAGGTTTCGTTATGGTTTGAATTCAGCTAACAAAATTGTAATGGTTAAACAGTTTTTTTTTTTTTTTTTTTTTTTTTTTTTTGAGGGGGGCTCATTTTAATCAGGTTTGTTTTGTAAAGATTTGATTGTAAATCCCAATAAAAATATAATTATATCTAACACAGTAGAAGATCTTTATAACGCAAACCTAAAAATGCAAGGTTGTACGTTATATAGAGTTTTGCCTTATATGGATCACATTTCACACATCATTAAATTTACCCTTATAAATATGTCTAAAACATATGAAAGTACTGTGGAGTATGTTTATACTGCATTCCTTGTTATCTGAAGTTGTGCAGATTATAAATTTTTGCATAATATTGATCATTCCACACATTGTTAAATATACTTTATAAACATGGTCCAGATATATCAGGACCCAAATCATTCATTATATTACTCATTTTCAAAAATGTTTAGTGTAATAATAGCAATATTTTTCATTAAAAAGTTCTAATTTAAGGAGATAAAGTTGAATTAATGTATCAAATGTAATTTTCTAGAAAGTAGCAATTATTTACAATGTGGGAATTCAGGTGCTTTTAAACCCTTTGCACTCCGTATAAATTTGAGTATGGGCTACCAGCAACTCCGCGTCATTACACAAATGTTTTATTGGTCGTCACCATTTTTTTAAAAGAAGTGTCCTTCAAGTACACAATTTTTAAAATGCTCTGATTAAATGAGGCAAATTTTATTTTCCTTTGTTACTGGTGCCAAAAACAAATTTTGCAAGGAAAGATGATGTTGCTTCAGCGGCAACAACAGAGTTTTTCACTTACCTTACCATGTCGCCGCAGCGGCGACAACGGAGTGCAAAGGGTTAATTGAAAAATTCATTGTTTACATCAGAGAAGTTGTGCATTATATAGAGAATTGCATTATAAAGATCTTCTACTGTATATAAAGCTATATTATTGTTGTGGTGTTTATCTGCATATTTTATTTATAAAACAGTTATCAAAAGTATGCAAATGCATATCAAGCACCTTAGTATGCTCATAAATGTAATTTTCGCGATTTCTTACGTAAGTGCGAATTTACGTAAGTCGAGGGATGCCTGTATAAGCACTATTATTTACATCTGTTGAATACTAAATTTTTCGTACAAAATAAAGTAATGTATTTTAGGGCTGCATTTACCTGTAGTGCTGCATCAATTGATAAAGTATATAAACATGCTAGCTGCTACTTTATGCTATCCGATTCCCACTGTACTGTTATATGAATATTGTCCATAAGAAAATCTTTTTTTAAAATATTGCATAATTTTCACTATTTGTACACGTAATAATTCAAAATTTTCCTTCATTTTAGGATTCTGTACTTAAAAAGTAAAAACAGAACAATAAGATTACTCGTGTGTCTGTCACAGCCATTTTACTCATAAACTATGGAACGGGGGAAGTAATAAAAGCTATTGACCCACATATTTACAGATTATTAAACATTCACAAATATATTTAGGAAAATTGTAGAGGGGCTAATTAAGCTACTTGAAGGAAAAAAAAAAATCTTTCCTTTGTATATCGTGTGAAAGATTTCGTAATGTTGAACTCAAAAATACATTTCTTTTAATTTTAGGTATTATAGTTGCAGAGATATCGTCGAAAATGTAGTGCAAAAATATGTCCCCCCCCCCCAGTTCTATTTCCAAAACTACTCAAACTAAAATTATGAAAAAATTAGAGATAGTACAAGTTAACTTAAACCTTTCAGGAAAATTATAATGATTACCCTGTCACATAGTTTTTGAGAAAAGCGCATTTTTCCTATTTTATAATTAATATAGTATCTTCTAAAAATATTTGCGTATTAACAATTTACATTCCTCTTATTAAAAAGAAGTAATTGGACTTGCCCCATTTCTCCCCACTACCTTCTTTTATGTTAAACTTCTTGTATAAAAAAATGCTGCTTTTAGGCTTAGTTTAAATTATGGATTACTATGGAAAATGTTAAAACATGTGGGTGTGGAAATTACAATTAAAAGTAGCCTATAGATAAGAGTGTGTGTCCATGTGGCCTAAGTCAATCTATGGTTCTTTATCTCAGAACCTTGTCAATATATTTGTTTATTTTATTTACATATATAAAAACAAAGTATAAAAATTACAAACTGCATCAAAAAATGATGGGGTTAAACATACAATAAAAATATAGGAAAAAGAGTGCAGCATGGCTACCAATATCAAAAATTTAGAAAAGTACCCTCAGGGGGCAAAGTGGGGGGAGGGACACCAAAGGTGCATAACATCAGTAATTGGTCACAGGCCTTTCCAATGATATGTCACATGAGAGATCTTGGCTAAATTTAGAAAAGTGCCTCCTTGTGGGGGGAGGGGTACATGAATAGCATAACATGATTAAGTGGCCACAGGTCTTTCTAGCTATATGTCAAATGACTGGACGGGTGTCGGCAAAATTTAGAAAAATGCTTCCCAGGGCAAAGGAAGGGAGGGGCACAGTAGGTGCTTAATGTGAATAAGCAGTCACAGGGCTTTCCAATGATATATCATATGAGGGGTGTCGGCAAAAGTTAGGAAAATGTTCCGCCAGGTGGCTAACTATCATGCCTCCTGGAATACAATTCCCCCTTTTTGAAATTTCATATATTATAAATAATATTTATTGCAGAGTTCCGTAAAAAAATCCAATAAAAAATTATAAAAACGCTACGGTTTCAAAAAAGTTTGAAAAGTACCCCTCCCCCTGTGGGGGCCAAATTGGGGAAGGGGAAAGAAAGGTTTGTAATATGAAAGAGTGGTCCGATGGCTTTTCAATGATATATAACATGATCAAAAATTTTTTTGAAAATTGCTCCCCTCCCCATGGTCTTTCTCCCCAGAATTCATGCAGTCCCCACATTTAAATTTTTATATTTAATAAATAACATTTATCGGATGGCTCCGTCAAAAAACCACATCTAAAATGATATTTATTGTAGAAATCGCTACATTTTTATAAATTTGTTCGCTCCCCCCAAAATTCAACTCTGGAGGGAGGGTTCATAATATGAAAGAGTCCCCAAAGAGATTCGATTATATGTCACAGAAGGGGTTCGGTAAAAGTTTGAAAATTGCACACCCCATGGGTCCAGTCGTACACCCCTAAATTCACCCACCTCCCTCTTTGCTCTATAGTTGGAACCCTGGGGTGTACTTTTCTAACTTTTGCCAACATTCCTCACGTGATATATCATTGGAAGGCTCTGTGCCACTATTTCATATTATACACCTCCTGTGCCCCCTCCCCCTCCACTTTGGCCACACAAGCTGGCACTTTTCTAAGTTTAGCCGACACCCCCATGTGATGTATCATTGAAAAACCCTGTGACCACTTATTCATATTATGCACATCCCTTGTCCCCCCCTCCAGGAGGGTACGTTTAATATATTCAAGTACGGGGTCTTCTAATAGTGAAAAAATTATGGAATTCATCTCAAATGGTGTAGAAAAATCAATAAAAAATATTGATCCCATTTACCATCATTTTAGTTCCTGTTTTTGCCATCACTGGTGCTTTTAATTCTTATTTCTTGGGCCATTTTGTTGCTAATTGCCAGAAAATTCTATTTTTTTATGCTTCAACCCCCTTTTATATCTGCCTATAACCTTTTTATATCTGCTTGTGCCTTTTCAACTTTTTGCAACCAGAGGACGTTGTCACATGACTTTTCCACTATTGCGGCTCAATTATAGCCTCCCTTCGGTTTGTTGTTTTTTATTCCATCTCCTTTTAGTTGTCATGTATTTACTAAAAAAGCATGTAAAAACAATGATTTTAATAATCGATTGGAGAACATTTTGTTTGTAGATTCTCGGAAGTAATTGATGACTGTATTGATTGTGTTTTTTACAGCGATTTTTTTAGATTGGTAAATTTTCGAATCTACTGAAACTAAAATTATGAAATAATTAGTGGTTGTAGAAATTTATTTAAACTAGCAGGAAAACTGTAGCAATTACCTCAGCTCACATAGTTTTTGAGAAAATCTCATTTTTCCATTACACACAAATTTCACTTTGTGGGTGTTCAGCAAGGAAGTTGAGGGGCACTTGGGGTACTTATCATCATGGAAGTATAAAAGGATTGTTGATAATGAGTTCCAAAAAAAATTGCTAGTAATTAGCCAAGATATTAACCTTTAAGGGGTTAAGGCTAATGTCAGACGAACGTCTATTTGCACGCCTTTTGTCTCAACATGTAACAGAAACACCTGTTAGCGAAGGCATTTCTGTTACATGTTAAGACAAAAAGTGTGCAAATAGACATTCGTCTGACATTAGCTTTAAGACAAAAATGGTTTGGGCATACATAAAGACACGAATCACGTACTCTATGCGACATCAGCTTTTAAAACCTAGGTAACATTTTTAAATGATATATTCGTGTAATGCAATGCCCAGTAGTAATATACAAGAAATAAACATCAAATTGTTAAAAACAAACTAATTTAGGTACATTTTGGTTAACCGGGCACCAGTGTTATGTATACATATCTATATGCAAACACATATATATATACATACACAAATATATATGTGTGTGTGTATATATATGTACATATATAACACTGGTGCCCGGCTAACCAAAAAGCACCCTAATTTAATTAGAATTAATCACGTAATTACTTTGGGATTCGTGACCAGTTTGCATTGAGTGGCACTTTCAATATGACACCTGGGTCTTTAAAGGTTAATTAACAACCTATCTGGAAAAAAAGCAGATCAGACAAAGGCGGCATTGCAACTTTCTTTCGAAGTGCACTTAGCACAGTGCCAAGTTTAAACTTTGAACAAGGTCAATTAATATATTTACAGAACCCTCCGTTGACAAGTAATACTCACACTTGACAGATTATTAAAAAAAGTTTTACTTACATAGGCAATACTTTCTTAGAAGTACAATTTAATGCACGGCTGAAATGGCAGTGTGCACAAGACTGTCCCACTGAGTTATTGCCTTTATTGATGCTTCACACTATTTCTACCAGTGTCAAGTGACACCTTTTTAAAGTTTGGATTCATGATTATTTTGCTTGTAGTTTTTTACTGTAATAAGCATAAAAAAGTCTTCAATGTATGAAAAATGATTTGTAATTGTTTCAATCTAAAAATTACAAATGGAAAACTGTAAATTGAAATCTTTTATAAGGCGTCATTTGACACTGGTAGGAATAGTGTTAAGCACACACTGTCTTTGCTCCTTGCTGTCTCTCATCATCTTCAATTATTATGTGTTGAAATAGATTTTTCTGTCACGCCTTCCTCCTGTGACAACTCTCTATAGTAATGAAAGCTTCTTGTCTGTGAGGTACACATCCTCCACTTTTTGAGCTGAATATTTCCAGTTTTTCTTTTTTTTAGATACAATTACAGAAGAGCAAGAAATAAAAATTATCAAAGTGCAAATTTATAGAACAAAATCAAAACAATAAATAATATGTAGTATTTAGGTGCCTACTACTGAAATTAACAAAGAAAATCTTCTAAGTGCCCTTTTCCACACCACCTTACATCAAGACCAGAAAACTATTCAATGATGTTTATTAAGGCTCGGTCTTGAATGTTTGAGGTAGGGCACACAGGCGCGTTTTTTTTTATGTGGTATCGCCAGTAGCCATAATCCACAAAAAAAAAAAAAAAAAAAAAAAAAAAAATCTGGAACGTAGGAAAAAAAAGTGTTAATCCAATAACATAAGGGCAATATTACGGCTCTTATGGAACACAATTCCTCATGAATCGATACACGGTAGATTCAGTGCCATAACTGGGGAGGGACCCAGTTGCCAGAATGAAAGGTGAAGAAAGTGCCAAATGAAGATTGTTGTTTGATACAAAACTGTATATACCATAATTTCCGGCTTATAATCCATGGCAGCACATAATCCGCATATGGAATTGTTCTTTTCACCGTAAAAAAGTTAGCAGAAAATCTGCACCGTCCACCAAGAGTACCAAGTGCACATAAGCAGCCAGATTAAGCTATTGCATGGTGCTGCCAGCTATTTGAAAAATATCAAACCAAACTAAGAACATGCTAAAATTGTCCGTTTTTTTTTTTTTCAAAAGTGAAAAAAAAAATAATCTGCGGCTGCCGATTATCCGTATTGCAAAAATGTTCCCTGTTTTGGCAGATTATCTATGGATTATAGGCCAGAAATTACGGTATATATATATATATATAGGAAATTAGGATAAAAATGTTTTGCAGCCAGAAATTCCAAATGAAAGACTAACCAAAAGTAAAAGTGACTTTTAAAAAAATTTGCAACCAAAATAAAAAAAGAAAGCACTAACCTGGTTAAAATTCAACCTTAGCTATTCTAAGAAAAAGAAAAAAAAAACATTTAATTGCAATTGAGAAATTAAAAAAAAAAATGCTTCCATAGGTTTAACATTACCAGTTTCTTCGCATGACTAGTGTAATCTCACGCGAAAACACTCGTATGCTAATAATGTTAAACATATAAGAGCAACCTTTTTGAGAATTCTCTCTTGAATTTTAATATTTTAAAATGTTTTTTTTTATGATACCTGACATTGTGTGTTTATACTTTTATGATTTTTGTTGCATATTTTTCACATGAAGACACTAATATAAATTTCAGAACCAGTTTAAATTTATTCTTTATTACCTTTCAAATCTAATTAAGAAATTCAAGATATATAACAGTGCTTACTGTACTAGCAAATAAAGAAAAACTACTGAACTCCATGTCAATGACATATTTATATTTCGTGAGGTACGATTTTACGGTAGTTAAGGTGTACAGAAAATAGGAAAGCAGACAAACATTGTATTTTAATAAAAATGAAATCTAAAATGAGTACAAATGGAAAAAAATAAGATAATCTATTCAAAAGTTATCATAAATATACATTTATCTACATCAGATGAATCTCAAATCTATATTGATATTAATAAAAGACAATTATATGGCCTGCAGCCAGATTAGTAGCCCCAGAACATGAACATCCTTCCCCCCCCCCCCCCCCCCAAAAAAAAAAAAAAAAACTGAGAAGGATCCTTTCGTGTATACTTAAAAGTAACGCATTATAGGCTAAAATCTCGCTTGGAAAAAGAAAAAAGGCTCTGGCTATGGCCAAAAATTATAGAATATTAAGATGTTTGCAGTAAGCATATTATTTTATTTGAAAAAAAAAAACTGAAATTTAATCTTACAAATTAAATTAATTTAAATCAGATTGATAAGATATTTTAGATTCAACAATTGGCAATTCAAGCACTCGAATACAACATTTGGTGTAAAAAAGATGCAAGTCCTCGCTTTAAGAAAATCTCACTCAAGCACATTGCATTACATGTATTTTTAACTTGTTCCTAAATATTTTTTTTTTTTTTTTTTTTTTACAATTTCATGTTACATTAATGTTTTGTGCTATAATGACAGGTAAGAATAATTCAAATTTAAACATATAAAACTTGAACAAGTTTTATAATAAATGATACAATTATTATAAGCAAAATCACTTATATCATTAAAACAAAAATATGTATGCTAAAAATGATAACAGTACTACACTAATGATCTTACAAAGACTTTTTATACTAGTTTCATATACATAAATCGATAACATTCTCAAAATCAATAATGGTAAAATACTATTTTCGCAAAACAAAAAATATTTTAAATAATATCGCCTACTTTCAAAACAGATTTTAGTATTGCAATAAAGCTATAACAATTACTCAAAGTTATGTGTTTAAAGTATACCCTCATTCAGTTAGATAGCATAATGCTTTGTTCAATAGTAGGTACCTATCTATACACTGCTTTTAAAATAACATGTTAATGAAAAATCTATTTATTATTTGAAAATTGGATATGCTTGAAATTCTTAGGCCATGAGGCTAGGGATCCTGTCCCTAATCAGCTATTACTACATCAAAATTGATAACAAAATTAGTTTAATTTCTTAAAAGTATACTTGCCCCCCCTCCCCCCCCCCAAAAAAAGGAAAGTTATGCCTTTTTAATAATAAACAAATAAGACATTTGATAATAGACAGAAATAGGGGGCAAGTCCATCTGCCATATAACCCTTGATTACAAGGTATAATAATTTTTTTAATGTAATATAAATTGCTCGTCTTACTACCTGACTTAAGAAATTACAAAGTGTGGTGGGTTTCAAGAAGAAATTGATAGCGAAGAGGGGGGGGGGGCGTCTGATTACGATAATGCATTAAACTTATACGCATTTTACTATTAAATTATTTTAATCAAGTAATTACATTGGTATGTTTTTCATTTACTTTTTTGTTAGTGATAGAGAGATAGTATGCTGTCTAATACTATAATGCCTATTTAAAAGTTCCTTTTGATACAATGCTTTTTTGTAAATTATTACAAGCATATTCATAACTATAATACTGTATAATTTAAAAATAAATATAACAAACAGTTTTATTTCGTGCATGCACGGCTAACAAGAAATGCCTTTACCTTTTTTCACATCTTCAAGATTCACGATCAAGCAATAACAACACAAACAAAAACTTTTTTTATCTTTAAACCGCTAGCGCATGCGCGTTGCATGATTTAATCGAGCAAACATTCTAGACATTAAAAATCAGTATGGTCACGATATGTTAATCAGAAGAAACAATCAGAACAATGCTAACCGCTATACCTAGGCGCCTGTAGAATAAACTGACATTATTCTATTAAACTTTATAAACTTTATTGTTGCCAAAAAAAAAAAAGAATAACAATTTCTCCCAAAGAGTTAATTTTAATTTGTAAGATTTTCACGTGCAAAAGGAAAATGGAATAAGCAAATTACAAATAATAAAAAAGATAAATAGGACAAGAATGAATACATATAAACATTTCACACCAAATACCACCTAAAATAATTTTTGTAGTGGTATTTTCCCAACACTACGAAGAAAGATTCCTCGATTTACACGATTTTACTTTGGCCTTCCTTTTCTCATTGGTTGCGATTTCATTTTTGCAATTGTGTATATTAATTGGCACAAAATTTTACATTTTTATGACTGAGGTATATGTAAGGCCATACAAATAAGAAATTCCGTATTGTCTCCTATAAAATGTGATAAAGTGTTGGTTAACTATATATGTTTCTATTAAGAGGAGCAGAGCTGCCAAGCCTCCGGCGTTCTGTATCCGTATTTTAATATTAGGATAACGTAAAATGCTTGACAAAATTGTTGCTTATCCTTATAAATCGCAGTGTGAAAAGGAATCTAAGATATAGGATAATCATTAACTCAATCAATAGAAAATTACAAATGCAAAATAAATTACACAACGGGAGTTCAGAGGGCGCCCCCCTGAAGAAATTTGCTTTATTATATAAAAATTACTAGAATAAGTAGCTCGTGAGAATTTCAGAATATCATTACATAACAACGTGTTTAATTTAAAGCTTCTAATGCCTGAAGCCATCGAAATATTTTTTCTTCCTTTTATAAATGTTTGTGTAATTTAAAAAGTTTAAATTTTGTTTTTGTAGAAAGATTAATATTACGCAAAGTTTGCTAAAAACAATAAGTTGCAGAGATGACGTTGAGGCTCTTGATCTGCAGATTTACTAGTTACAAGAAATAGAAGGGGTGCGGCATCTATCTCGTATGCGGCGACTCTCCCGGCGTTACCTTAGTCTAATATCATTAAGGGGATGTGAAGAATCCAATGGTTGGGGTTGGGGTTGATTTTTGACGGCCAATTATCTACACGAGGGATATAGGCCCGGGAAGAGTGCCCTCCGTGGGGGTCTTTCTAAGGGAACCTAATCCGTATTAACGCATGGAAGATCCACGGCTCGAAGAAAACCACGAAAACTCCGAACGATTAGGCCGACGGGCGCGATTGGGATCGAACCCAGCACCTCCCGTCTACCAGCTTCGAGAGCAGAACCTCTCGGCCACTGGTGGGGCCGAAGAATCCAATGGAATTCACAAAAAAAAAAAAAAAAAAAAAAAAAGTCCCATATATTTTCAAAAGAGAACTCTAGATAGGAAAAGCAATGTATAAGCATAACAGCTCAAAATATTTCTAAGTCTCAAAGTTCTGCAGGAAATGATAAAAAGAATCAATCCATCTAAACCAATCTTAAAGGTTGACGGAAAAGGAGAACGGCATGAAAAAAAGAGGAGTTATGGAATCCCTTTTAAGTAGCAAGTTTGCCGATATTTTCCCAGGACAATTTAAAAATGAAACTAGATGCGAAATTTTCTCACGCTAGCAGCGAGGGTCTCTCTTGGCCTATGAGATTGAAGCTTGTTAGTGATGTCATTCAACCTAGACTCTGACTGGGCCATAGATAGCCTTTGTTTTAAAAAGGTGAATTTGAACGAACAGAGAAAAGAGGGAGAGGCGTTTTTGAATCCCAAGGAGAGAGCTGCTCTCTGAGTTGGGAGTTGAGTTTTCGGATAGATCCGAAGGGATAGAAGAATCTGCCGTTTCGGGCAGGGTAAGATTTTTCCAGTGGAAACCGCGTAATATTGAGAAGTTGACAACGGACTGATATACACCAGAAAACAGAGGCAGCTGTTTCTTACGAGACTATCGTGACAGGATTTTGGATTTGTATCGAGAAAGAATCTAATAGAATTTTAATGCTAATCTTATACACTGAACATTAAGCCTTTAATGAACATTGTCATCAGCTGAAAGTACCCACAAATATAATGTAGTTGTAAATACAAGTAATTAATCAAGAAATATTAATTTATCTTATGCATTTAAATAAATTGTTTGATTTAATTATTACTTGGGCCTCCGCTTGACTGAAGTTCCACGCTACCACTTCCACCTGTTAGTCGAAGGTTTTACAACTTGGTGGCAGAAGGTGGTATGCACAGCAAGGACTCTGAACTTTAAAAGACTAACTTAAGAGAAAGAGCTCCAGACGCAAGACCGTGTGTAGAAAAAAGCGACACCAGTATCGTGCCGGACAGTTCCTCTAAGAAAGAGCTCCAGATGCAAGACCGTGTGCATAGGAAAACGACACCAGTATAGTGCCGGACAGTTCCCCTAAGAAAGTGCTCCAGACGCAAGACTGTGTAGAGAAAAGCGACATCAGTATCGTACCGGACAGTTCCTCTAAGAAAGAGCACCGGACGCAAGACCGTGTGCACAAGAAAACGACACCAGTACCGTGCCGGACAGTTCCCCTAAGAAAGTGCCCCAGACGCAAGACTGTGCGTAGAGAAAAGTGACACCAGTATCGTGCCGGACAGTTCCCCAAAAAGGTGCTTTAGACGACATCCAAATGCAAGACTGCGTGCAGTGAAAGGAGACTACAGTGCAGTGCAGTGCAGTGCCGTGCAGTACAGTTCCCGAGAGAAAATGCCCCAGCAAAACAAAAGGTAAGCTCATTATTTTGAGTGGCTCTTAATTTATTAATTAAATGAAATGTTGATAAGAAATTAATATTTTAAAGGAAAACTTTTGTTTTGAGGTAAATGAAAATTTTAAAATTGAAAAATTGGTTAGTTAAAATAAGAAAATTATTAACTTATTAATTAATTATAGTACAAGGGAGCTGATACCCTTTGTCATTGGTTTTAAATTTTGAAATTTTTTTTAAATTAAGAATACAGAAAACTAGAATCGAACTAGATTCTTAAAGAAGAAGAAAAAAAAAGAAATTAGATGTCATATAAGAAAAATACCATTGTGAGGAAAGTTTGCTTGAAAAATATTTTAGAATCAATTTGGATTATTTAATGATTGATTTTCCTAAATATATACTTGTATTCAAAATAGAAAAAGCATATGAAAAGGTTGCAAGGAGTGTTCAATTCTGAGTAAAATAGGGAAAATTGTTTACCTATAGCATTTGGAAATATTTTTTTTTTTATGTTCTATATTTTGTGTGTGTAGGGAATGTAAAAAGTGGAAAAATTATACTTTCTTTTCGAAACTAACACTAAAACGTAGAATGTCTGAAATTTATTATAGTATTGCTAATTTATTTATGTATATTGTGAATACGTTTGAAAACATTTTATAACGGTAGATAAGGTTAGAATATTCTCGGTGAAGTGTCAAATTCACATCTTCTGAGGTAGTTGAAAAAAAAAATATATAAATATATGAAGAGGGAAATCGTTAGGTTATCTTTGTAGTATCGGTAGGAATATAAAATCGATAGATAATGGCGAAAATAACGGCATTGAAATATTGCCGAAAGGCTGATCTGCAAAATTTAGCAGAGGTATTAGGAGTTCAGATAGAAGAGAGTGACATAATCGCGACGATTGTCCAAAAGATAGATGATTATGATGCCGATTATGATCAAACGATTATGATGCCGACTTTGCAATAACGCAAGTGGGATACATAGTGAAAGATAGGGAAGATCTACTTCTTTTAGAAAGAGAGAAAAAAGAAAAAGAAGAGAAAGAAAAAGAGAGAAATTTTCAATTAGAGCAATTAAAATTAACGCAAAATTCAGGGAGGCGTAACTCGACTTCCGGTAACGGCTAATCACAGAACAAATTAAGAGGCGTGCCCCAGCGGATTTAAGGGAACATTTTATAGATTCGTGGGCCAAATATAAAGATCCAGAAACACTAGCTAAAGATCTGGACGAATACGAGACTATGAAAGGGGTGCCAAAAAAATAGTGGAATGCGAAACCCCCATTAGATAGGCGTGCAGAAAAACCCAAATACGGAGAAAGATCACAAGATAGTAGTTCTGAAAACCAAAAAAATTGGAGGGAAAAGGACGAAAATAGGGAAAGAGAAAGAATTTTCGAACGTAGGAGAAAGGTTACGTGCTTCATTTGTCAGAGTGACAAGCACCTAAAACGAAACTGTCCCGAATATAAAAAGAATGAAAAACCTCCAGTTAAAGTTCACCACATGAGCAAAGATGTAAGTTTCGAAGAGGGCTTCAAACCGTACTTAAGTCAGGGCAAAATAAATGGAGAAAAAATTACCATTCTTCGCGATACGGGATCTTGTTATGATATCGTTCCATGGAAATTAATTAAACCAAATCAATTAGACGGAAGCGTGACTTGGGTTAAGCAGCCCTTGATGAACGATTTGCACTGTTTGCCAACAGCAGATGTTATTATAGAAATACAAGGAATAGGGATTGTAAAAACCAAAGCAATTGTAGCCGAAAAAGAAGTCGATATGTCATACTACATTCTGGGAAATGAAACGCAAAAGTTAATTGATCAAATTAAGAACGAAAAGCCCAAATTGGTAAATGCAGTGGTGACGCGAAGTCAAGTTAAAACGAAAGAGAAAGTAGAGATAGATGCTTCACCCGCAGAGCAGAAAAATGAGATAGTGAGAGGGACGGGAGGAAAACGGAAAACAGATAGGGGCGAAACCAAAAGGGAAAGTCAATCAGAACAGATTAGCAGTGAACCGACCCCTGAGCAGGAGGATATTCTCCTGCCAAATCTAGTCGAAGATGCTAGTTTAGAATTATGTAAGGTGGAAAAAAAAGACTTTATGAAAGAACAGGAAGCCGATGAGTCGCTAAAAGAAATCAGAGAAAAGGCGAATCAAAAGAAGTCGCATTTCGAATACAAAGATTCTTTGGTTATAAGAAAAACGAGTGACAAAAAAGGAAATGAAAGGATACAATTGGTTGTACCTTTAAAGTTTAGACAAGGAATTTTAATTGCATCCCACGAGAATGTAGGGGCGCATCTGGGAGAAAAAAAACAAAAGATAAGATATTAAGGTATTTTTTTGGCCAAATATTATAAAACAAACAGAACAATTCGTAAAATCGTGCGATTCTTGTCAGAGCGTGGGAAAACCGCAAGAAAAGAAAAAGGCCCCTTTAACATTAGTACCAATCATCTCGGAAGTATTTTCAAAATTATCTATTGATTTGGTCGGCCCTTTGACAGAGTCAAAGAAAGGAAATAAATACATGTTGACAGCCTTATGCGTTTATTGAAAATACCCTGAAGTTGTTCCGATTTCTGACATGTTATCAGAAACTATAGTGGATGCTTTGATGACGGTTTTCAGTCGTTTAGGTTACGCGTCAGAGATACAAACGGATAACGGCAGACGCTTCACTTCAAATTTAACTACGGCTTTCCTGGAAAAATTTGGCATAAAAGTAAGACGCTCGAGCGTGTTTCATGCACAATCAAACGCCGTTGAACGATTTCACAGAACTATTAAGCGTTTACTAAAGGCGATGTGCGTTGAAAATGGGAGAGACTGGGAAGAGAATCTGCCCCATGCATTACTAGTCCTGAGAAATGCAATAAATGAATCTACAGGATTCAGCCCCACTGAATTAGTTTTTGGAAAAAATTTGAGAACCCCAGAAACGCTACTATTCGAAAAATGGACGGGTGAGAGTCAAGAGCACGAATTAGTCACCGAATACGTGTTTAATTTGATAAATCGTCTGAAACGTTGCCAAGAATTGGCCGTCGAAAATATGACAATTAGCAGGGAAAAGAGAAAATTCTGGTATGATAAGAATGCAAAAGAGAGACATTTTGAACTAGGAGATCAAGTTTTAATTTTAGTGACAAACAAACCAAACAAAATGTCGGTGAGTTGGACAGGACCAGGGCGAATCGTATCTAAAATTTCGGCTACGAACTATGTTGTAGAGGTCCCCGGTAGACGTCAGAGATCCCAAATTTATCACGTAAATTTACTGAAACCCTACGTAAAACGTGTAGAAAAAATAAATGTTCTGACTTGTGAATTCAATGACGCGGAAACGATGCAGGATTTGGAAATTGCTTTTCCATCATCCGATTCCAGTAGTTATAAATTTGATGAAGTAGTGGAAGAAAGTCAATTAAAAGACCGTTGTGCCCCAGCGCAACTATCAGAACTGGAGAAATTGTTAGACGAATACAAGGAGGTATTTTCTAATGACCCAGGATTGACCGACCTCACTATACACGATATTGAGCTTACCGAAAATAAACCTATAAGAATTAGACCGTATAGAACCTCTGTAAGACAAAATGAAATTTTGAAAAGAGAAATCAAGCGGATGCTTGATTTGAATATCATAAAAGAAGGAGAGTCGGATTTTAATTCCCCTATGATTCTTGTAGAATGCCCAGGCAAGGAACCACGTCCTTGCATTGACTATCGTAGAGTAAATGAGATTACGAAAATAGAATATTTTCCTTTGCCTAATATTGAGGAGAGAGTAGAAAAAGTGGCAGCGGCAAAGTATATAACGGTTCTAGATCTAACAAAAGGCTATTGGCAAATTCCGATGATGCCCAGGGCCCAAAAACTGGCCGCATTTGTGACGAATTTTACTAGTTTTTCCCCACTGAGAGTGCCTTTTGGGCTCGTCAATTCTTCGTTTAGATTTTCAAAATTTATGGCAAAAATGCTAAGAGGGCTAGAAGAATTTTGCCTACCATACCTAGATGATATGGCAATATTCTCGGAAACGTGGGAGGATCATCTGAAACATCTGAAAGCAGTATTGGCTAGAATTAATGACGCGAAACTAAAAATCAAGATAGCTAAATGTAAGTTTGCGCAAAAAACAGTTAGGTACTTAGGTCATGTCGTAGGAGAAGGGCAGCGTAAACCAGCGGAAAATAAAATCAAAGCGATTACAGAATTACCAGCACCCAAAAATAAAACGGAAATTCGGAGATGTTTAGGCATGGCAGGATATTATTCACGTTACATTAAAAACTATGCGACAATAGTAGAACCACTCACGCGTGCTCTAAAAGGGAAAGACAAGAAAAGCAAAATAACATGGAGCGACGAAATGAGCAAAGCTTCGATACACTGAAAAAGAAACTAACGGAAGAACCTATTTTGTACGCCCCAAAGTACGACTCAGAGTTTGTAATACAAAGTGACGCGTCAGAAAAAGGTATTGGTGTAGTGTTAGCGCAAAGACAAGGCTCAGAAGAGCATCCAATAATTTATCTAAGCCGAAAATTCACGGATACGGAAAGAAAATTTAGCGCCTCCGAACGTGAATGTGCAGCAATCATATTTGCAATAAAAAAAACTGAGACACTATATTGATAGACAAAAGTTCACAGTAGAGACTGACCATAACCCATTAAATTTCTTAAAAAACAATGCGGGAAACAACCCTAGATTGCTCAGATGGGCACTTACATTGCAACCGTATCACTATGCGATTAAGTATAGACCAGGCAAAGATATACCACATGTGGATTATCTGAGTAGGATAGAATAAATCTATCTCAAAAAAGAAAAAGAAAACAATTTTATGTAAATAGAATTTTATTTTTGTATTTTAATATGGTTTTGGAAATGTAAATGCACTTGTTATAAGAAATGAAAATTCTGCTAAAATCTTAGGTTCTGAGCCACTCGAATGCTTGAGCTAACCTTTCTTTGCAGATATTACGTCTTGCAGCGGAAATATCATTTAAAGGCGGGGGTATTGTGAAGAATCCAATGGAATTCACAAAAAAGTCCCATATATTTTCAAAAGAGAACTCTAGATAGGAAAAGCAATGTATAAGCATAACAGCTCAAAATATTTCTAAGTCTCAAAGTTCTGCAGGAAATGATAAAAAGAATCAATCCATCTAAACCAATCTTAAAGGTTGACGGAACACTACATTACATTGACTGAACACTACACTGAACATTAAGCCTTTAATGAACATTGTCATCAGCTGAAAGTACCCACAAATATAATGTAGTTGTAAATACAAGTAATTAATCAAGAAATATTAATTTATCTTATGCATTTAAATAAATTGTTTGATTTAATTATTACTTGGGCCTCCGCTTGACTGAAGTTCCACGCTACCACTTCTACCTGTTAGTCGAAGGTTTTACAGGGAGTCTTCACTCACTTGAAAACACCCGCTCCGTAATGTTAAATTAATAAGGAGGTTGTTTTCGAAGTTTTCGTTTCAATTTGAATATTTTTAAACGATTTTTAGGGTTCCGCACTTAAAAAGTAAAAACGGAACCATTATAAGATCACTCCTGTGTCTGTCCGTCTCTGTCTGTCTGTCACAGCCATTTTAATCGTAAACTATGGAACGTGGAAAATTCAAATTCGGGGAAGTAATAAAGACCATTGACCCACATATCTTCAGATTAATAAACATTCATAAATATATTTAGTAAAAAGGTAGAGGGGCTAATTATGCTACTTGAGAAAAAAAATCTTTTCTTTGTATATCATGTAGGGTATCCTGTGAAAGCTTTTGTAACGCTGAACTCAAAAATACATTCCTTTTAATTTTAGGTATTATATTTTCAAAGATATTGTTGAAAATGTAGCGCAAAAATATGCCCCCCCCATCTAATTCCGAATCTACTGAAACTAAAATTATGAAAAAAATTGGAGGTAGTAGACGTTAATATAAACCTTGCCGGAAAATTATAGCGATTACCCTAGGTCACATAGTTTTTCAGTAATTAGGATTTTTCTGTTATACACAAATTTCGATTTACGGGCATTCAGAAAAATTGTTGAGCATCGCTGAATATACCTATCGTTGCAGAAGAATAAAAGCATTGTTGATAATGATTTTCGAAAAAAATCATCGGTAATTAGCTGAGATATTAACCCTTAAAGGTACGGTCAGTTTGGACATACACAAGGACAGGGCGGCGTACTCTATGCCTAGTTAACGACTTTTAATGATATATATGTGTAATGTAATGTCCAGTAACAGTATAAAAGCAATAAACGTCAAATTGTTAAAAACATACTAATTTAAGGGGTCTCGGGACTCTAAAAAGTGGAAAAAATGAAAAAAAGACCATTTCAACATTTAATGTCTTAAAATGTATATGATTTTAAAACACAATTTTAATTGGAATGACAGATATAAGTATGTTCTTTCGCTTCATGTATTTAAAAAATTGCAAGATACAGAATTAGTATTTATAGGGGGCTCGAAACTGTTAGACATTTGTCGAACAAAAAATTGGCATAACAGTTTACGCGCAGGATTACAAAATAAATATTGCAACTAGAATGAAAATTTTGGTGCTTACTTATACTTCAGATTGTAATAATTTCCCTGAACTTAAATAAATTTGTATTTAAAGCATTTTTATATTTTTAATGCAATGCTGCATTTAGCTAGTACAAAATTTTGAAAATTTCAACAGTAAAATCTCCTAAAAAAATATTTTTTTGAACAATAAAAAGGAAATTTTAAGTTCAGTTTATACAGAATAACATGGAATATATGTTTTGAAAATTTCATGAAAAAATATTCAGAAGTTTTTGAGGTATCCTGCGCGTTGTACCCCAAAACGCCATTTGGAAAATAATGACTTTAAAGTTTCGGAAACGCCGCTTCAGCTATTGAGCGGGTATAATTCCAAAAGCCAAAACTTCTGTTCTAATGGGAATTTCAAGGAAACAATTATATCAAAATGTTCAGAAAAGATAGGAGTTTAATATCTAAAAAAATTAAAATTTCTTAAATTTTGAAGCTTTAAGAGTCCTGCGACCACTTAATCCTTTCCGGCACGGAGTAATTCTATTTATAAACTTATGAAATAATGAACTGACACCAGAATTTATAAACGAATTTATTAGAAAATGCGAACTTGCTTATTTTCACGTACATGATAAAAGGAAAATTTTAATTAAATATTCTTGGTGCCATTTGTCTGTTTTGGAATTAAAATTAGGTGTCCGTTTTTTAAAGGCATCGCCCTCGAAATATTTAATTAGAATGAATCGCATAAATACTGTGAGATTCGCGATAGTTTGCATTGATTGTATCTCTCAATACACATCGAGTGACTTTAAAAGTTAATTAAACACCTATCTGGAAAAACGCGGCACTGACCAAGGCGGCGTTGCAACTTTGAGACCTCAATTCGAAGCGCGCTTAGCACAATGCCAAATTTAAACTTTGAACAAAGGTTTTGTTTTAGCTACACTGTAGAAATAAAGGTTATTACTACGCTGAATTTAGTTTCATGAAATGCCAAATGAAGTTTAACTATGCACTGCTTTTATTGTCAGTACCGAATTAAGTTCATCATAAACAGATTAGGATAATATTTAAAAAAGAGTTATACGAATAGCTATATTTGTTATTATTTAGGTTCCATATCTCTTTGAACTTTCATGGTATACCCGATTACACTTTTCTAATATGTACAGTTATACCCAAACCTACGTTGTATAGTTTTTTACAAAGTCTTAATATTCTTTTAGCAACTTTTTTTTTTTTTTTTTTTTTTTTTTTTTTTAATAATACAATTACAAATTCATATATTTATTCTACGGAACCCTCTGTGCGCGTGAAATGCCCGCACTTGACCGTTTATTTTAGCATAGGATAGCTGAGCTCAATTTTTAATATGACTCTTTTTACTTTTTCGATTTTGGTTGCAGATTTTTTTTAAAAGGTACTTTCAGTTTCGAAACGTTTCGAAACTGAAAGTTGACTAACGGTTTAGGAATTAGCCATTGGATACCATTGAAAGTGGACACCCTGTATTTCTTGTAACGTTGTAAAGTGTTTCTCAGTCTATGCGTAACGCATGAATTTTTTTCTTTTTTCTTTTTTACTAAAATTGTTTTATGATACCTAGAAATTATTTAATTAACAGTAGATTTGATTACATATAATACTCGTATTTATCTGTTTTATCTCTGGAACTTTCATTGTTCTACTTATAAATTTTCTAACAACAAGAAAAATCTCATAACTTTTTCCGACTCGATATTAAAAATTAATTACAAAATTTAATCTAAACACTTCCATGTTTAAATTCTTTCTTATGCAGTTGTTTTAAAGGAAAAAATCGCTACATTAGACTGTATAATTGTAAAGTCTTCTTTGACATTATTTTTATGTCCGGTGGTAAAAATACAAAATACATTTATTTATTCTTTTCATCTAATTCTAAATGTTGCAATAAATTAACAAGGACGTTTAGGTATAGAAAATAACAATAAAAACACTTTGAGCGGTAGTACTCGTTTTTATATTACTCAGTACTCGGATATTAATTGTATATATCGGATGTCAACGTGAAAGTTGTCGCCAATCAGATATGTCTAATTGCAAAAACTGATTTTCGAACGTAACGTAACGGAATCCTTTTCATCGTCCCTGTAAAAGAACTATAAATGCTACACATTTCATTTTCAATAGCGATCGTGATATGTAAACTTAATAACATATAAAAATTTCAAGGCAATCCGTATATATTTACGAGAGTTAGAGCCAGACAAACCGAAGTCATAAACACTTTTCAACTATATTGGAAAGAGTTAAAACAAGTGGCTAAGTGTGATCACAGATCTCACAGAGGGTTTTGTTTAATATTCCTTTCAAAACACTTTATCCTTTTGCAAAATCTGTAGGTTCCACATTTCGCAACCAGGGGGCACACTCTATTTTAAACAAACCTCTATCCGAACGAAACTCCGTTTTACAACCTATCTGTAGATATATTAGTCGAGGGAATCGGGCCCATAGCACCCGAGATAGTTAGGCGCCCCCTGGCGGTAAAAAATGGAACTAAAATATGTAAGTCTATGGTGCATAATATGAAAGAGTGGTCAAAGGGGTGTCGGCAAAAGTTTAAAAAGTGCCCACCCCGGGTGAAAAGGGAGGAGAATAAAAAATTGCTTAAAATACACAAGTTAGAGCACAGAGACTTAAATATAATATTTTTTAGAAATTTTATGATTTGTCGTTTGATCGCAAGTGTTTAGCTATAATTATGCAAAATTTCAAGTCTTCAACCTAATTAGGGGCTGAGTTAGAAAAAAAGCTTAAAATGCACAAGTTAGAAGCCCAGAGGGTTAAATATAAGATTTTTTCGAAATTTTATGATTTGCGGTTTGATCGCAAGTGTTTAGCTATAATTTTGCAAAATTTCAAGTCTTCAACTTAATTAGGGGCTGGGTTAGAAAGAAAAACTTAAAATACACAAGTTAGAGCCCAGATGGTTAAATATAAGATTTTTTTCGAAATTTTAGGATTTGTCGTTTGGTGTGGATGTTCAGCTATAAGTATGCAAAATTTCAAGTCTCTAACATACATACTTTCTGAGAACGGGCTGTGTGACGGACAGACAGACAGACAGAGGAGCGAGACGAATTCAGTTTGTTAACAGCATAACAAAACCGACGGGGAGGGGGGGGGGGGCAAAACAGTGTACAGTAATACCTCGGTTTTCGTTGACTTCGATTATCGTTGGTTTTGGTATTCGTCGATTTTTTCCGCGAAAAATTTGTCTCTGTTTTTGTCGGTTGCCTCGGACTTTGTCATTGTGCTATAGCCCCAAGCCCGTAGCCAGGTGGGGGCCAGGTCGGGCAAAGCCCGACCTGGAAAATGTTTTGCCCGACCTAGCACATTCCGATAAAAACATTAAATTTCCATTTCCCTTCCGACTTCTTGTCCAACCTAAAATGAAGCTGGGCATTCTGATAATTTTTTCACTCAGTATTTCTCTTTAAAAAAATTTATGTAATACAACATCAAATTTTCATTTTTCTTCCTTCATGTAAGACCTTTCCCTCTACCCCTAAATTTCCTTTCTAGACTGGAAACAAAAATAGCAAAATTTCATCTATAAAGCTTTTTTTTCTCTCCCTCTTCAACAGACCTGTCGAAAATTGCTCTATTGTGCGCTCCTCGCTTTTTTGCTCTGTAGAAATTACCCTATACCCCTTCAACAACAAATCGGGTTTACTTTATATCCCTAAAGCTTGCTTTCACCATAAGAAATTTATTGTTAGAAGGCGGGGTTGAAACCAAAGGATTGTGAAACTAAAGTTGAAGCAGCCCACAATACTGTTTCTTTAACTTGAATTTGCTGTACATGACATTTAAATGCTTGTTTCATGGAAAGTTGGTCCGATTACAACAAACTCCAAAGGGAAGACTGCTCCCCCCCCCCCCCCCCACCATGTGAAAATACAAAATAGATAATGGAAGGTCTGTCCTTTCATCTCTTCGACTGTCTCCCATTCCACTGAAATTTTTAAAAAATGGCGTTTCTAAAATAAACCAATCATTATTTCAAATTTAAACAATACAATATGTCAGGTTATTTACGATTTTACAAATCCAAATTTATTACTTACTGACACATTCATAAAGTCTTTTTTTTTTCTTAAATTCAAAAATGTTACAGATGTTTTTATTAAGAAACGAAGAAACTGAATGCACTGTTTAATGAAACTGTTTTGCACTTTTTCTTAAAAGCAAATCAATTTTCAAAAGTGGTCGTCAAAGTTGCCATTATAAGCAATTTTTTTCAAGCCGATAGCTTGATACAGACCATCATAAGATAGAAATCAATTACAACTCAAAGTGTAATGCATTTATTGAAAAATGAAAAACGGTATATGATTCCAATTCCTAATTAAAAGATAAAACATTTTATTTACGTTATGCCTAGGGCCGTAGGAAGGTCTTTTGAGGCCACACACAAACATTTTTTCAGCTCCCCCCCCCCCCCCTAAGATTTTGGAGAAATATCCATATTTAATTTTGCTATCCGAGTTCGATTTTATAACAACACCAGCGGAGCTTCGCTGGTTGATTTTTCTAAAACGAAACTCAAATTAAACCAATTTAGAGTTGGGTTGAACTGCTTTCGGCAACGTAAACCCATTGGGCTATGCCCGCTGAGATCTCGAATCATACAAACCTTGAATTATTGTAAATTTTTAGTTCGACCCGGATTAAATTAAAATTTTCAACATTTTGTTCATGCCGCTACAGGAACAGATTTTATATTCTTACGACTTGAATTTAATCAAAGCACTAGCAAAATTTAACTGAGAATTCTCCCATTTATGATAAAAATGTAAAAGCAGAATGCGAAAGAATACAAAAATTGATAAAGAAATTTCGAAGTTCATAAGGAGAGAAATTTACTATATTGTGCTAAAAGATTGAAACCGGATTTTTTATTTACGAATGTTACAAAAATTACCAGAAAAACAACTAAAAATTCTCGAAAGATTCTAAAATAGCAGAGAACAAAATTTGGCAAAAAAAAAAAAAAAGTTTAGAACTGAATTCCCTCTTGAAATGTTAAAAACCGCCACAAAAAAAAAAACCCGCTAAATATTGCACGAAAATAAAATAAAATAAAAAAGCGCCCAGAAGGTTCCGTACAGTAAATATATGAATTATTAACTGTCTTACTTAAAAAAAAATCGTTGCTAAAAAAAATAATAAGACTTTGTAAAAAACTGTACTACGCAGGGTTGGGTATAGCTGTATATATTAGAAAAGAATGAATGGGTTATGGGTATACCATAAAAGTTCAAACAGATATGAAGACTAAGTAATATCAAATATTGCTATTCTCTATAACTCTTTTTTTAATCTTATCCTAATCAGCTTATGATGAACTTATTTTAGTACTGACAATAAAAGTCGTGCATATTTAAAATTCATTTGGCATTTCATAAAACTAAACTCATAAACATAAAAAAAATTCCAACTTTTTTTTATTTTCATAGGGGCACCCAAAAAACACAATTCAAAAAGAATTTAGAGCCTGCAAAATTTCTTTCATCACCTTTAAAAAGAACGGTAACTATAGAAAAAAAGCACAAATTTTTTGAAGGCAGTAATGGTATTAAGAAAGTTTTGAAATTTCTTGGGTCCCCTGAAGAGATTAAAAAGCATATTTTTTAAACATTTGAATAAAAAATTTGGCCTCAATGTTTTGAACCTTGGGTTCCAACTTTTTCTCACTTTTATAGAAGGCCCTAAAAAAGACAATTCAAAAAGAATTTAGAGCTTACAAAATTTCTTTCATCTGGGCACCTTTAAAAAGAACGTTGGTTGTAGAAAGAAAGTGCATATCTGTTTTGGTTGAAAGAAGTAATAGTATTAATGAAGTTTTGAACCTTTGGTTTCATCTTTTTCTCCCATTTATAGCCCTCCCCCCCCCCCCCCCCAAAAAAAGACTAAATACCATTATATTTTTAAAATAGAATTTAGAGCCTTCAAAAGCTCTTCAATCTGGTACCTTTATAAAGAATAGTGGATATGGAAGGAAAGCGCATATCTGTTTTCTAAATCTGACCAAGATCTTTGACAAAAAATGAATTTAGATACAAAAAATTAAAATGTTATTAACTAGTCGGATGTACCAATCCCAAAACTTTCTTCTGTCTGATACATGTTAATACTTAAGAATTCGCTAGCATACTGCCAAAATTAAATGGCAATCTATGTCCCTCATGATAATTTTATCTTTATAAATTTCCTTTCCTTATGTAAGCATGCCTATGTGTCTTGTCCGTTCCATTCGCAAAGTTTTGCGCATCTACGACACGAAGGTGCGTGGGACTACATGAAAAATTTTAACTACAACATCTGGCCATACAAAGTTTGTTACTGATGAAACAGCACTGAAAAACTGGCGATAAATCGCAATTACATAATTAAACTTTGTATGAATCAGCCAGGGCCGAAACTAGCCTTTTTTGCGCCCGGGGCTAACATGGATCCCCCCCCCCCCTCTCCTCCCGCACAATAAAAGTTATCGACCGCAGGTACCTGTGCAAAAAAAGAAAAAAAAATCCTTAAAAAATAAAAATAATTTAATTAAACAAAAACATAATTTGCAGAACAAATTAAAAAAGAAAACGATTTATTTCCTACATTGTTTAAGCCCGAGAAGGGACAGATATTTAAGATATTTCATTCAGTTAGCTCTACGTTTAATGTAAAATTTTTGTTACAAATAAGTTAAAACAATTGAACATTAAAAAATAAAAATAAAATTTAAACAATATGATACTTTAAACACCCTAAAAACTTATATTCCGTTTAAATGAAATCGAAATAAATCTTAGACTTTTTTAAAGGTTTGTATTTTAGAAGTGCCTTATCATTTTATGTACAATAATCATAAACATAATACAAAATCTGCAATACAAATATTTACAATTTAAAAATGGAAAAAGGTCTAAGATTTATTTCGATTTCATTTGAACAGAATCTAAGTTTTTAGGGTGTTGTAAAGTATCGTATTGTTTGAATTTTATTTTTATTTTTTAATGTTCAATTTGACATTTGACGTCCACCGAAGTGGAGAATGCTTTGGGGCCTATAGCTACAATGGCTGTCGCCACGAATGAGCCTTACTATACATAGAAACAACAACAAGTCCCAGCAATTTTTATTTTCCATTACATATATTATATAACTACAATGGGACATTCACAATTACATCCATGTCTTACCCAGGGACTCGAATCCGGGCCCTCGGGGTGACAGCAGCCTCCGCTTACTAACCACGCCACCGGGCAACTAATGTTCAATTGTTTTAACATACTAGGGGGCTCGGCCCCCTACGAGCTACGCTCGCCAACCCCCGTCCAGACACCGCAGACTCTAAATGCACGCTAATTTGATCGGCTTTAAAAAGATTTCGAAAGATTGAATTATAATTTAAAAAACAGTGGCGATCTCCCTATAAACGAATTTCTATTCATTTCTCTTTGATTGGGGAATTTTTACGCCAAATCCGCTGCTGTACTACTTGATTATCCCGTCGACCAATTTCGCCAAATTATATAAATCGCCAAACCACTCGCCAAATTATACAAATTGACATAATTTTGATTTTAAATAACGAAAGAACAAATAAATTAGTACGACATTAATAAAAATACAAATAAAACGTCGAAATAAAAATAACTTGATGACGTAGACACGTGTAACAACATTTCAAAATAAGCTAATATAAAAGGAATTAAGTAAACAGAGTCTTTGTCTCCTGGTATTTTTTAACAAAGTGAAAAGAAAGTTCTTTTAAATGAGACATTTTAAATTAATCGTTTTTAATCTGACGTAATTTTTACCAAGCTAATCTTTCTCTTTTAAATATTCACTTGAAAATACTTTTGTTAGAAATGAAATATTATTTGCGCTTTCCTGACAAAAATAGTTGCAAAGTATCCTCTCAAAATATAAAATAAATGTCTAGCGCAATTTCTAAATTTAAACCGTTTTGCAATATTATTTTGTGTTCATTTTACGTAATAACTGTAATGTGAGGTAAATATGACGTAATTTCTCCTATTTAAGATTTCTAACGCATAAAGTTAACGCATAAGCACGCTCTTCGTCCGCAGCCCTTTATTCTTCCACTTATTCCGACTCTTTTGCGGAAGCAAGATTCCTAGTAGGCCATGGGACGAAGCATCAAAAGTGGCTAAAAACCAGTTTTCGTTTACCAACTCCGGGAACTAAGAAATTTTGCATGCAATACAATTATACAATACTTATTAACTAAAAAACGCAAAGTTCACCAAAAAATATTTGCACATTAATTTTTTATACCAATTTAAAATGGTACACTAAAGCTGACATTATAAACGTAATGTTCAGTGTTTTGGTTAGTATTTTCACTTTTAAATAAGAATGAAGATAAAATTTATTGAACTGTCATCATTTACTAATAAATATTAAATACTGACAATAAAATATTTTCTTTAATATTAGTATTGTATTTAATATTTGCTGTTTAAGAAGTTGAATATTTTTTAATATATTTTACACGAATGTAGCTTAAATAATAGATTAAATTAAACTTGAAAATTAAAATAATAAAATAAAAATACTCTATACTTTCAGAACGTATGTTTTAACACCTAATGAAGTAATAAATATAAAATTTAAGGATTTGCCCTCATATGTCGACCCCTATATCATCTGTTGAAAAGAGCAATTTTGAATCTTAAACTTGACATTCCCTTTAACTATTAAACTTTTGAGGTAAAAACATTTCTAATACAACTAACAATTTTTTTCGAATACTTCTAATTAATAAATAAAAGGTTTAAGTAACACAAGGCTCTTTAAGCAACATAATAACAGTAAAGAGACTTTGATATAATGCACTTACCTCTTAATAAAATGCTTAAGAAGTTATAGGAAAAATTAGACAAACAATATCTAAATGATTTTAGAAAATTGGTAATGCTTAAATATAATACTGCTTATCTGCTATATAAATAGCATTTTTAACCAACTTAAACTTAATGTATGGTCACTGAAAAGAGTCCCCCTTTTTTAGATGGGATATCCCTTGGTAGCTTTTTCGCCTGTCCTTTTTGGAACTAATGGAATTTCTTTCTCTTTTTTTTTAATCTAAATTTTCTTTTTTCTCGTACATTGTTAAACTCTTAGTACTTCAAGTTCTCACTTTAAGTTATTCTTTTCTTAACTTTTCTAGTGATTTCTCTCATTGTGGCTACCAGCCACGTTTAAACATTAATTTTTTAAGGCTCCCTAATGCCCTTGCAACACGATCACCTCTTCAACTGGATGTTAAGTTGCCACGCAACTAGGAAGTCCATCAACAAGATCACATTGTTTCATGCTTAAATACTTGTCTTAAATAAAAACTTTACTTTAGGCATGTTTTATGTATAATATTATTTATTTTGGTACATTTTTTAGAAAATATCATCTACATTATGCAAACTATCAATATCTTCATATGTCTGAATCAACTTCAAAAGTATCACTGAAAAATTCATTTTGTTCATTGGAATTTTCCAATTAGTACATGAACATAATTCGTAGCAAGAAATTCCATTTGATTTGCATGAGCATTTACTTGATAAACAAACGGTCTTCTGGCACTTGCACAAAATGTTTTTTAGTAAACTATATGGAATAGAAAGAATTGTGGGAAACAACAAATCCTTTTATTTATCCCATTAATGATCCATCCATGTTCAGCAGGATTAGGGACACTCATTATGTTTTGGAAACACCGACGATGAATATATGCTTGATAGTTTGCCCTTTTAATATGGCATACTAAAGCATCATAATTTGGTGGTAAAGCAACATCAATTTTAAACTTCAGTTTGAACAATGTGTATCTTGAATCATTTACTGAGGTTTTAGCAGGTTGGCCATAAAGTTCGCAAACAAATAGTTCAAGGGTTTGAATAAGAGCACTTGATAAAGTCCAAGAAGTTCCAAACCCTTTAAATGCATCAATATAAACAATTTTGCTTTTCATTATAGTCAATTTTACTTTTCATTATAGTCAATTTTACTATTCATTATAGTCAATGCTTTAATTTTGCCCTTGTCTTTAAAGGCACTACAACTGTGGCAACCTGTAAAACTGCGAAGGCCTATTAAACTATCACAAATGTCTGGACCTAAAATAGTAGCGATAGATAAAACATTATGAAATTCTAAATTACTCGCAGTACCCAGAAGCAAATATAATTCTGTTGTTAAAAATCTACTCATACAAAGTGAGAGGATGAAAACATATGTCCGAACTTTTAATAATAACATGTATGAAACACATCGAAGCATTTTCTACATGCAACAGCATTCTTGTATCTGCTTCCTCGTGATCAGAATGCAGTTCGGGCACATCCCTTACTATCAGATGACTGTTTTCACCGCTTATGATATGACACTTTTCCCCCATGTGCAATAATCAACAATACACTTTTCAGAATTGGGGGATCTACTGAGGACCATTTTTTAAAAAGAAATTCAACCAAAGCTGCCTTATTTGACCAATTTGCTAGAAATTTTAACTGATGAGGTTTTTTTTTTCTTTTTGCGCTGAACTTCATATTTTAATAACAGTTTCACCTCCTGTAGCCATCCTTTGTCACTCGCTGCACTAAATGTTTAAAATAGGATATGTGTCAGTTACAAAGTGAATTGCTTTAGATTTGTAGCTAACACCCATACCAATAATATATTCCAATACTTGTAAAGCAAGATCTCCAAAAGTATTTGGAATATTCTGCATTTGTTGCAAAACTCCCATACCGTCCAAAATTAAGGCATTATTTTCAGGGATCTCACTCGGAATTTGATACTGATCCACTGATTTCAGCACAGAATGAGTCAATGCTGCGTTATTTGTTTTTACGATAGAACAATCAGGGTTTGCTATAGGTGGGGGATAGGCAGTTAAATTATGTGTCATGACATTTTTTATATCAGGTTATGATGTTTGCCCCATTACAATTATGTGAGCAAGAATGTTGCTTGTATCTTTCAAGATCCCAGTTTCCAATTTAGTTTTTGAAAAAGCTGCCTGTTAGTATCAGAAAAGGTGGCAGCTTTAGTTGAGCAATTTTTGAATATTTAATTTTATGTTAAAAAGAGCCTTGTGTTACTTAAACCTTTTATCATTTTATTAGAAGTACTAAAAAAATTGTTAGTTTTATTAGAAATGTTTTTACCCCAAAAATTTAATAGTTAAAGGGAATGTCGAGTTTAGAGTCAAAATTGCTCTTTTCAACAATTGATATAGGTGTCGACATATGAGGGCAAATCCTTAAATTTTGTATTTATTACTTCATTAGGGTTAAAATATACATTCTGAATGTAGAGTATTTTAATTCTATTATTTTAACTTTCAAGTTTCATTTAATCTATTATTTAAGCTACATTCGTGTAAAATATATTAAAAAATATTCAACTTCTTAAACAGCAAATATTAAATACAATATTAATATTAAAGATAATATTTTATTGTCAGTATTTAATATTTATTAGTAAATGATGACAGTTCAATAAATTTTATCTTCATTCTTATTTAAAAGTGAAAATACTAACCAAAACACTGAACATTACGTTTATAATGTCAGCTTTAGGGTACCACTTTAAATTGGTATAAAAAATTAATGTGCAAATATTTTTTGGTGAACTTTGCGTTTTTTAGTTAATAAGTATTGTATAATTGTATTGCATGCAAAATTTCTTAGTTCCCGGAGTTGGTAAACGGACTTGAACAATTTCGCCACTCGTCCCATGGTCTATAGGTCCCGAGCGGAAGCCAGAATGAATTATACATGTGTTTATTTCTAACGCATGTTAATAAATTTATTATTTTACAAGTTCCTTTCTCTCTTAAAATGCACGTGTAATTATAGTTTTTTTTTGACGTAATTTTTAATAAGTTCCTGCTTTTTGTACATAATTATTTAATTCTAAATCCAAATGCTTTTTTCTGTTTATAATAGTCACGTGTAAATAAATTTTTAATTTATTTACAAGTATAAATATTTTTTTTTTTTTTTTTTTTTTGAAGCAAACGTTATTGTTTCCGCTGTTTATACAGTTGGCAACAGTTTAAATTAATATCACTTTCTAAAATCTGTAAAAAATATCTCTAGAAATGCGGAAAATTTGAATTTAAAATAGAAATAAAACCTCAAAAAATGACTCAAAATAAAAAAATTAATGCAATCTGCACTCCGGCAAATTCTAACGCATAAAATGATCTAAAAATGATTACACTGTCATGTATAGTTTTTGCTGCTATAAAACTTTTTTAGTGGAACAATTTTGTCCAACTTTAGCATTAAATATCGCTTAAAATAATTCTTCGATTTGAAAACTGTCTGCATCAGCGTGTTTATCAAACATTTCTGTATAAAACCACCGATTTTCATATTTTTGTATGCATTATTTTTCATAATATTAACGAAGAAAGACCTCCGGTCACAAAAAATTCAAAACCGGCGGCGGTGACAGCGGTAGTTACTTTTTTTTTAGAATAGAGAGATTTGTAACAAAGATTTAACATTAAACGTAGAGCTAACTGAATGAAATATCTTAATATTTGTTCCTTCTCGGTCTTAAACAATGTAGGAAATAAATTGCTTTTTTTACTTTCTTCTATCTTTACAAGAAAAAAGTATTGGATTCATGAAAATTTTCGACTTCCTGTTTTCGACAGATTTACACGTGTTAGGGGTCAGAGATCCCGAAAAACATGTTTTTACGAAATGTCTGTTTGTGAGTCTGTGAGTCTGTCTGTCTGTCTGTATGTGACACAAATTTTGTGGACGCGCTATCTCAAGAACTAATGCACGGAATTTAATAAAAAATTATATTCAGGTAGTCCCTAATACAACTTGATGCTGATTAGTTTTTGGCATAAATCGCGCGACAGGTGGCGCTGCTATGCTGCGTTTTTCGCGATTTCCGCAATAGCTCTATCTCAAGAACTAATGCACGGATTTTTATCAAACTTCAGATTCAGTTAGTCCTTGGTATGAATTGATGCTGATTACGTTTTGGTGTAAATCGCCCAACAGGTGGCGCTGCTACACTGCATTTTACAGGATTTACACGATTTCCGCTATCGCTCTATCTTAAGAAATAATGAACGGATTTTCCTCAAACTTCAGATTAAGTTAGTCCTTGATATGAATTGGTGCTGAACACGTATTGGTTTAAATCGACCGACAGGTGGCGCTGCTGTGCTGCCTTTTTCACGATTCCCGCAATAGCTCAGTCTCAAGAACTAATGGACAAATTTTCACCAAGCTTTAAATTTAGTTAGACGTTGACACAAGTTGTTGCTGTTTAGGTTTTGGTATTAATAGACCAATAGGTGGCGCTGCTATGCTAGAATTTTCACGATTTTTGCAATAGCTCTATCTCAAAAACTAATGCACGGATTTTCTCCAAACATAAGATTCAGTCAGACGTTGACATAAGTTGCTGCTGATTAGATTTTGGTATAAATCAACCAATAGGTGGCGCTGTTAGGCTACATTTTGCTGGATTTACACGATTTCAGCGATAGTCATATCTCAAGATCTAATGCACGGAATTTCCTATCCGTAGAATCCTCATGAGGGGCATAGATTGCCATTTAATTTTAGCAGTGTGATAGCAAATTTTGAAGTATTAACATGTATGAGATAGAAGAAAGTTTTGGGATTGGTACATCCGACTAATTTAATTTGTTCTGCAAATTATGTTTTTGTTTAATGTGTCAATTTTTTTAATAACTACTGCATTCAGACAGACTCATTTCAAAATTAACGGAAATTACCAACATTAGGGTTAGAGTTATCCCATCACAATTTGTGATGTAATTTATTAATGATTAATCCAAAATGTTTCATCAAAGCAATAATACAGAATGGCGTAGTTTGGACAAAACTTCCAATCTGAGCATAAAAAGTCAAATTTTACTTACATTTATTTTCCACTCGGAAACGCTATAAATGCAAAAATAGTATTAAATCTTTACTGATAATATTTAACAACAGTATAGCTGTTATGCAGTAAAACATTTTTTTTTTTTTTTTTTACCGTATTTTTTTTGCAGGGGACGATGTAAGCGCAATAGGAAATTGTTACCTAAGTTTAACTTGGGGTATTTATTGTGCGGTTCTTTCTGTGCCACACACACAAAAAATAATGACAAAAGACATTGAGAAAAAATTTCAGATAAAAAATTCTATAGACATAACGTTAAAAGTCGCTATCTTTTTTAAATTTACAAATAGTTATTTTTTATTTCTTGTTGATACAAAAAGAAATTGCCTATGAACAATACATACAGTGTGTCCACGTATAATCTGACCGACCTTTAATTTCGCAACCGTTGGTCCTAGATGCATACTTCCAATTACAGAAATGGTTTAAATAAGGTGAAGAATTATTTTTAAAGCGATTTGGGTCAAGAAAAACATTTATTAAAAAATTACGAAATTTAAATTTTTATACGGTCCCCCGGTCCTATAAGTGCTATTTACTAAAAATTTACTATTACACTAACAAGTAAGACAAAAAAAGTCCCATTTATCTAACATTAAAATTGACCGAGTTATGAAATTTTGAAATGCATGACTTATACCACTTTTTTGCATATCAAAGCAGATGACTTCTACCATGCTTTCAGGGGTCGTATATAAAGTACTTAAACTTATTTCAAGGTATCTGCGCTTTGAAAGGAATCGTACAAATATTACGATTAATTTTTATTAGTTAAGTTTCAGATTAGTTAAAATAATTGTATTTTAACATAAGTTTTACTTCGTAAGGATTTGAGCCTATGATTTCTTTTAACTAAAATTATGTTATTTTCATAAGGTTTTATTTAACTTGCAATGATCGTCTTTCCAGTTCAAAATTTGTACTCGATCTTTAACTTACTTTCAAATGTCTGATCGAAGTTAAATTTTACATACTGACTTAAATCCGATGACAATGCAATATTATTATGATTTTCGACTCTTACAATTTTATACATACTTATATTAGAGGATAACACAAAAAAATTCGGATAGATTACCGTCAAGAAGTTTAAGAAAGAGTTTTAGATTAGATAACATAAACCTGAGATGGTTGTGTTTTTTTAACTTTTATAATTACATTTTATGTATTTTTTAACGCTGAATCAAAAAATTACTTTCACTTTTAACCATCATGCCAAGATTTTTCGCAAATCGTAAATTTCAACGTTAAAAAATAGCGAAAAATCTGATACTATAAAATAGAAGTAACACTTTTTTATTGAGTTTAATTTTATTTAATTCAATAATTTATTAGATTTTTTGACTTATACTGGGTTGTATTTTTTGACTTATACTGACTTATACTGCAAGTTAAATAAAACCTTGTGAAAATAACATAATTTTAGTTAAAAGAAATCATAGGCTCAAATCCTTACGAAGTAAAACTTATGTTAAAATACAATTATTACGTTAAGTACAGGCAAACAGCTAGGGGGTCCGATGAGGTTGGGAGGGGAGGGGGATCAATTTTAACTTTTAGCTTTTTAACTTTGAAATTTGCGATTTGTGAAAATTTCTGACGTGATGGTTTCAAATGAAGGTCATTTTCGGATTCAGTGCTAAAAAATACATAAGAATCAATTTTCAAAAGCTAAAAAACATGCCATAACCCAAAATTTGAAAAACAGTGTAATCTAACAGCATTTTAAAATACGTATCATTTTGTAAAGAATTGATGCTGTTGTTTTTCGTCCCTTTATTTAACAAAAAAATCTGTTATTTTTATCCTCTTATAATGTTCAGTACAAATTGTACATTTTGAAGTAATATGTCAGAATAATTAAAGATTTAAAATTTATACTGCAATGCTAATTTTACTCTCAACACTTTCTTTAATATATCTGACGAAATTATATTTCTACTAAATTTGTGAAGGACCCCTAATATGCAGCAAAAAATATATTCCAACATTAAACAGCTATTACTCGGTCAGTTTTAATCGTAGAATAACGGGACTTTTTTTGCCTTACTTGCCAGTTTAAGAAGGGAATTTTACTAAATATAAGTTATAGGACCGGGGGACCGTATAAAAATTTAGATTCTGTAATTCTTCGCTAAATTGTTTCTTCGCTTCAAACTTTTTTTATCTTAACCCTGCACCTAATTTTGACCATTTTTGTAATTGGAAGTATGCATCTAGGACCAACGGTTGCGAAAATAAAGGTCGGTCAGGCTATACGTGGACACACTGTATATTATACAGCAAAGAAAATTCCGTTTGTAACGCTGACGTCATATTGACAATGTAACCTGCAAAATAAATTTTACTTATTTGAAAATTTATTAGCTTCTAAACGTCGGACAGTTTCAAATTTACTCCGTCTTAAAATAATAGAAACAGTTCAGAATTTGTTTCAGGCTAATATTCCTTAAACAAATTAAAACTTCATCGATAAATAAATAAAAGAAAACATAAATACATCACAAAGTTAAGACCTTTTTAATCGATCTACGCGTTCATCTGTAGGTAACTGATAGTCATGCTTAAAAATCAATATCGGTAAAATAAATTTCAATTTTTTGACGTCATATTCACCTACTTTCTGTATTTACTTTTGTTAATTTTTCTTGTATTACTAGCAAATGTTTGAAAATGTCACTTTTATTTCCACTATGACACCATATTCATCTTATTTTTAATTCTTTAACAAAAAATTAGTTCGATTTCATTTTTCACGTGAAAATCTTTCAATTGAAAATTAATTGCTGTAGACAAACATTTATCACGGCTTTTGAATTTTTTGCAATATTAAGAAAATGTTAAATTTAATAGGAAAATGTCTATTTATTCTCAATGAAAATAGCGAAATTGGTAATTATTTAGAAAAACATTTGAATAATCTAAATAAAACATAGCTGTATTATTTTCTGGGTTATAATCCACGCATATGCAAATAGTCCGGGTGCTACGGTTGAGAAAACTGCAAATCGTGATAAGAATATACCGATTGGTGAGTATCTACTTTATATTAATACAATGCATTTCAGAGGGGGAGGCATCGCGTAAAGTCGTGGGAATTCAAGATGGAGGCTGTTACTCAAAATGGCGTCATTTTCAGAATTTTCTTACTATCCATCATATAAATGTGCGTTTTAGGTCGATTTCGATGTTTTTAACGTCAAAAATTTCGTTTTTAATACTTTCCGCCATAGTTGAATGAGTTTATGAATTCAGTTTGTCTGTTTGTTTGTCTGTCTGCCTGCTTGCCATTCCATGCTTTAACTCGCTTAAATATCGTTACTCGCTTAAATTCACTCAGATTGTCATGTAATTTATATATGTTATTCAAGTTCACAATAACATGTTCCGAATAAAAATGAAGTATATAGGTTTTATAGTCCGTTTACAGGGCCCTCAAAAGAATTGCATCACGTTATTGTCTATTAATCCGGGTGCTACGATTGAGAAAACTGCAAAGCATAAGAAGAATATACCGATGGGTGAGTATCTACTTCATATTAATATAATCCATACAACAGGGTGAGGCATCGCGTAAAATCGTAGGAATTCAAGATGGCGGCTGTCATTCAAAATGGCGTCATTTTTTTAATTTTCTTACTATCCATCATATAAATGTGTGTTTCAGGTCGATTTCGATGTTTTTAACGTCAAAATGTTCGTTTTTAATACTTACCGCCATAGTTGAATGAGTTTATGAATTTAGTTTGTCTGTTTGCTTGCCATTCCATGATCTAACTAGCTTAAGTATCGCTACTAGCTTAAATTCACTCAGATTGTCATGTCCTTTATATATGTTATTGAAGTTTACAGTAACATGTTCTGAATAAAAATTCAAGTGTATTGGTTTTATAGTTCGTTTACAGGGCCCTCAAAAGAATTACATTACGTTATTGTCTTTGGGGGAAAATCGTTTGCAATGTGTTTTAATCATGTTATACTCTCTAAAACACATTCATATTGACATACATCAGTGAGGTGCGCTACAAGATACTTATTATAGAATAAGATGTGCGATATTTATCGTTTATTTACAGTGGCACACCAAAAAATAAAATAAAATAAAATAAAATAAAATAAAAAATAAAAGTCCTTCCGGCCAGTGCCGGGAGGATGAGGTAACTTTCATATTCCTTATTTTTAAAAAGTCAGCTTATATTATTCAAGCACACAAAGCTCAATTTAGTCGAAACCGATTATAGGAAATTCAATACTAATTTTTATTAATGCTAAATCATTATGAATGAGAATTTCGCGAAATTACTCAGCTTTATCCAAGCTGTTTTTATTTAAAGTAACTTATATTTGGTTGCCAAATTCGGCGATATCTTGAAGTGCCTGCCATTTTAAGACAACATGGTGGATGAGGCTAACCAGTGAACTTGGTCGAGAACTTAGTAATTCCAGTGCACATGCTCACTCACATCGGAATCGGTTGATAATATACGAGTGCTGTCGCAGGCAAAAAATCATTTCAAAATGTCACCCAAAAAAGAAACATTTTAGGTAGCTTTCTTTACAAAAAAGCTACCTATTGCAGCCGTTCGGAGGAAAGCGATTTCAAAAAATTTTGGTATATTTTCATCGATCATGACCCCCAGACCCCGAAACCACCCTCCGTTCAAAATTGATATATATATATATCTGACCTATGTCACACTGTAACTCCCGTAATTATGAACCGATTTCGATGTAATTCGGTGTGTACATAGTACATACCAATGTCTCGACCGAGTTCGTTGGCCAGCTTCATCCGCCGTTTTGTTTCAAAATGGCGGCCATTTAAAATTTTTAAAAAAATTTAAAACTTGAAATGTGGTACAAAAAAATTAAAAATGGAAAAATATTTTTTTCTTATGTATTTGACCTTTATACAAAGATTTCGGAGCAGTTTTTGTTTCGTCTATATCTTAAAAAATGGCTGAGTTATAGCATTTTGAATTTCTAGCTTGGCTGACATTTTGAAACGTCCTGAATTTTGTCACGCGATAAAAGGCGTATTTATGAACCGATTTGGATGTAACTTCGTTTCTACATAGTACATACCAATGTCTCGACCGGGTTCGTTGGCCAGCTTCACCCGCCATCTTGTTTAAAAATGGCGGCCATTTAGATTTTTAAGAAAAATTTAAATTTGAAATGTGGTACCAAAAATTGAAAATTGAAAAAAATATTTTCTTCTTATGTGTTTGACCTTGATAAAAAGATTCGGGAGCAGTTTTTGTTTCGTCTATATCTTAAGAAATGGCTGAGTTATAGCATTTTGAATTTCTAGCGTGGCTGACATTTTGAAACGTCCTGATTTTTCTCACGTAATAACAGGCGTATTTATGAACCGACTTGGATGTACCTTGGTGTGTACATAGTACATACAAATATCTCGACCGAGTTCGTTGGCCAGCTTCATCCGCCATCTTGTTTCAAATTGGCGCCCATTTAAAAAAATAAAAAAATTTAAATGAGATACCAAAAAATTGGAAAATGAAAAAGATTTTTTTTGTATGTGTTTGACCTTAATACAAAGATTCCGGAACAGTTTTTCTTTCGTCTATATCTAAAAAAAAATGGCTGAGTAATAGCATTTTGAATTTCTCTTGTGGCTGACATTTTAATACGACCGGATTTTTGTCACGCGATAACAGGCGTATTTATGAACCTATTTGGATGTAACTTGGTCTGTACATAGTACATACCAATGTCTCGACCGAGTTCGTTGGCCAGCTTCATTCGCCACCTTGTTTCAAAAGGGTTGCCATTTTAAAAAAATTAAATTTAAAATTCAAAATGAGGTATTAAAAAATTGGAAAATGAAAAAGATTTTTTTTATGTGTTTGGCCTTGATACAAAGATTCCGGAGCAGTTTTTGTTTCTGAAAATTTGTTCTTTTGTTGATATCTTAAAAAATGGTTGATTTATAGCACTTTGAATTTCTAGCATGGCTAACATTTTGAAACGATCTTGTATTTGTCACGCGATAACACACGTATTCGCCTATTTCGATGTAAGAAGGCATGTGGATAGTATACATCAACACCTCGACCAAGTTCGCTGGCCAGATTCATCAGCCATCTTGTTTCAAAATGGCGGCCATTAAATTAAAATATTTATATATATTTAAAGTGAGGTGCAAAAAAATTAGAAATTGAAAAAGGTTTCTTTCTTAAGTATTTGATCGTGATATAAGGATTCAGGAGCATTTTTTGTTTGTCTTTACCTTAAAAAATGGCTCAGATATAGCAGTTTCAATTTTTATTGTGGGTGACATTTTGAAAAATCTGATTTTTTTGCATGCGACAGCACTCCTACATATTAACCGATTCCGATGTGAGTGAGCATGTGCACAGCAATTACTAAGGTCTCGACCAAGTTCACTGCTTAGCCTCATCCACCATGTTGTCTTAAAATGACAGGCACTTTAAGAAATTGCCGAATTTGACAGCCAAATATAAGTTACTTTAAAGAAAAGCAGCTTGGATAAAGCTGACTAATTTCGAGAAATTCTCATTCATTATATTGATAAAAATTAGTATTGAATCTCCTATATTCGGTTTCCACTAAATTGAGCTTCGTGTGTTTGCATGATATAAGTTGGCTTTTTTTAAATAAGGATTATGAAAGCTACCTCTTCCTCCCGGCACTGGCCGGAAGGACTTTTTCAATTTCTAATTTTTTTGCACCTTACTTTAAATATATTAGGTAGCTTTCATTACAAAAAGCTACCTATTGCAGCCGTTCGGAGGAAAGCGATTTCAAAAAATTTTGGTATATTTTCATCGATCATGACCCCCAGACCCCGAAACCACCCTCCGTTCAAAAGTTGATATATATATATATATATATATATATCTGATCTTTGTCACACTGTAACTCTCGTATTTATGAACCGATTTGGATGAAACTCGGTGTGTACATAGTACAAACAAATGTCTCGACCGAGTTCGTTGGCCAGCTTCATCCGCCATATTGTTTCAAAATGGCGGCCATTTAAATTTTTTTAAAAAAATTTAAAATTTGAAATCTGGTACCAAAAACTTTAAAATTGAAAAATATTTTTTTCTTATGTGTTTGACCTTCATACAAAGATTCCGGAGCATTTTTTGTTTCGTCTATATCTTAAAAAATGGCTGAGTTATAGCACTTTGAATTTCTAGCTTGGCTGACATTTTGAAACGACCTGATTTTTGTCACACGAAAACAGGCGTATATATGAATCGATTTGGATCTATCTTGGTGTATACATAATACGTACGAATGTCTCAACCGAGTTCGTTGGCCAGCTTCATCCGCCATCTTGTTTCAAAATGGCGGCCATTTAAATTTTTAAAAAAAATTTTAAATTTGAAATGTGGTACCAAAAAATTGAAAATGGAAAAATATTTTTTTATTATGTGTTTGACCTTGATACAAAGATTCCGGAGCAGTTTTTGTTTCGCCTATATCTTAAAAAATGGCTGAGTTATAGCACTTTGAATTTCTAGCTTGGCTGACATTTTGAAACGACCTGATTTTTGTCACACGAAAACAGGCGTATTTATGAATCGATTTGGATGTATCTTGGTGTATACATAATACGTACGAATGTCTCGACCGAGTTCGTTGGCCAGCTTCATCTGCCATCTTGTTTCAAAATGGCGGCCATTTAAATTTTTTAAAAAAATTTTAAATTTGAAATGTGGTACCAAAAAATTGAAAATGGAAAAATATTTTTTTTTTATGTGTTTGACCTTGATAGAAAGATTCCGGAGCAGTTTTTGTTTCGCCTATATCTTAAAAAATGGCTGAGTTATAGCACTTGGAATTTCTAGCGGGGCTGACATTTTGAAACGACCTGATTTTTGTCACGCGATAACAGGCGTATTTATGAACCGATTTGGATGTACCTTGGTGTATACATAATACGTACCAATTTTTCGACCGAGTTCGTACGCCAGCTTCATCCGCCATCTTGTTTCAAAATGGCGGTCATTTAAAAATTTTTTAAAAATTTTAAATTTAGAATGAGGTACCAAAATTTGGAAAATGAAAAAGATTTTTTTGTATGTGTTTGACCTTAATGCCAAGATTCCGGAACAGTTTTTTTTCTTCTATATCTAAAAAAATCGCTGAGTTATAGTGTTTTGAATTTCTATTGTGGCTAACATTTTGAAACAGCCTGATTTTTGTCACGCGATAACTGGCGTATTTATGAACCGGATGTAACTTGGTGTGTACATAGTACATACCAATGTCTCGACCGAGTTCGTTGGTCAGCTTCATTCGCCATCTTGTTTCAAAAGGTCTGCCATTTAAAAAAAATTAAATTTTTAATTTAAAATGAGTTATCAAAATTGAAAAACGAAAAAGATTTTTATGTGTTTGACCTTGATACAAAGATTCCGGAGCAGTTTTTGTTTCGTATATATCTTAAAAAATGGTTGAATTATTGCACTTTGAATTTCTAGCATAGCTGAAATTTTGGAACGATCTGATATTTGTCACTTGATAACACGTGTATTTATTAACCTATTTCGATGTAAGAAGGCATGTGGATAGTATATCGTAATGTCTCGACCAAATTCGCTGGCCAGCTTCATCAGCCATCTTGTTTCAAAATGGAGGCCATTAAATTAAATAAAAAAAATTATATTTAAAGTGAGGTACAAAAAAATTAGAAATTAGAAAAGGTTTCTTTCTTAAGTATTTGACCATGATAGAAGGATTCCGGACCATTTTTTGTTTTGTCTTTATCTTAGAAAATGGCTCGGATATAGCAGTTTGAATTTCTAATGTGGGTGACATTTTGAAAAATCTGATTTTTTGCCTGCGACAGAACTTGTATATATCAACCGATTCCGATGTGAGTGAGCATGTGCACAGGAATTACTGAGCTCTCGGCCAAGTTCACTCGTTAGCCTCATCCACCATATTGTCTTAAAATGGGAGGAACTTCAAGATATCGCCGAATTTGGTAACCAAATATAAGTTACTTTAAATAAAAGCAGCTTTGATAAAACTGACTAATTTCGCGAAATTCTCATTCATAATGATTTAGTATTGATAAAGATTAGGATTGAATCTCCTATAATCGGTTTCCACTAAATTGAGCTTCGTGTGTTTGAATAATATAAGCTTCCTTTTTAAAAATAAGGAATATGAAAGCTACCTCTTCCTCCCGGCACTGGCCGGAAGGACTTTTTTTTTTTAATTTACTGGCTGCCATTTTGAAACAACATGGCTGATAAAGATGGCCAGCGAACTTGGTCAAGACATTGCTATATACTATCGACATGCCTTCTTACATCGAAATAGGTTAATAAATACACGTGTTATCGCGGGACAAATATCAGATCGTTTCAAAATGTCAGCCATGCTAGAAATTCAAATTGCTATAATTCAACCATTTTTTAAGATATAGACGAAACAAAAACTGCTCCGGAATCTGTGTATCAAGGTCAAACACATACAAAAAAAATCTTTTACATTTTCTAATTTCTTGGTACCTTGAATTTTAAATTTTTAAAATTTTTTTAAATGGCCGCCATTTTGAAAGAAGATGGCGGATGGAGCTAGCGAACAAACTCGGTCGAGACATTGGTATGTACTATGTATACACTAAGTTACATCCAAATCGGTTCATAAATACGCCTGTTATCGCGTGACAAAAATCAGGTCATTTCAAAATGTCAGCCAGGCTAGAAATTCAAAGTGCTATAACTAAGCCATTTTTTAAGATATAAACGAAACAAAAACTGCTCCGGAATCTTTGTATCAAGGTCAAACATATAAGAGAAAAATATTTTTTATTTTTCAATTTTTTGGTACCACATTTCAAATTTTAAATGTTTTAAAAAAATTAAAATGGCCGCCATTTAGAAACAAGATGGCGGATGAAGCTGGAAAACGAAGTCGGTCGAGACATTGGTATGTACTATGTATACACCAAGGTACATCCACATCGGTTCATAAATACGCCTGTTATCGCGTGACAAAAATCAGGTCGTTTCAAAATGTCAGCCAAGCTGGAAATTCAAAGTGCTATAACTCAGCCATTTTTTAAGATATAAACGAAACAAAAACTGCTCCAGAATCTTTGTATCAAGGTCAAACACATAAAAAAAAATATTTTTTAATTTTCAATTTTTTGGTACCACATTTCAAATTTTAAATTTTTTCAAAAAATTTAAATGGCCGCCATTTTGAAACAAGATGGCGGATGAAGCTGACCAACGAACTCGGTCGAGACATTGGTATGTACTATGTATACACGAAGTTTCATCCAAATCGGTTCATAAATATGAGAGTTACAGTGTGACAAAGATCAAATATATATATATAATAAATTTAAAATCACAAATATATGAAGAAATTGATAAAGTTCTAGAGATGATTTAGAAATGAACATATGAAACCAGTATGTAAAATAAGAAACTGTGAATGATTCACAGAATCATCAGAGGAGCTTGTGAGTTCATTCATAGAAGATGCGTTATTTCCTCCAATTTTGTCGGCATTAAGCCTAAAATGACAAAATTTCGCTCCTTATAATGCCAACATTACAGAAAATAGATTGGATCTGGATTAATAACAATAATGTTTAGAGTTGCCATCTTAAGTCCAAAAAAAAAAAAAAAAAAAAAAAAAGTAAAAAATAAAAGAAATGAAAATGATTGAAGAAATCAAGAAAATACTTAGATTAACTTTTAGTTAAACTAGAATGAAAAAATAGGAATAAACTTAATAAGTACTGAGTGAATACAAAATAAAATAAAGAAAAGAAATAAATTAATACAAATAAATAAATAAAGAAATAAAGAATTATATAAAAATAAATAAAAGGGCAATTGATTAAATTAATGTTTTAAAGACAAAAATTATAATATAAAAAAATGAGAATATAAATAACATTTAAAAAGATGAGGAATATTTGAGATAGTAAAATTTAGCCTTATATATATATATATATATATATATATATATATATATATATATCAACTTTTGAACTGAGGGTGGTTTCGGGGTCTGGGGGTCATGATCGATGAAAATATACCAAAATATTTTGAAATCGCTTTCCTCCGAACGGCTGCAATAGGTAGCTTTTTATAATGAAAGCTACCTAAAAGAATGTGTTCGTTTGTAACTCGTGTATTAATTCTATAAAGATCATCAGTTAAATCAACTGTTATTAGTGGAGCTGCTAGGTATGAAAAAACTGCATTTTGTGATAAAGATATCCCGAATGGTCAGTATCTATTTCATATTAATGCAATGCATATAAGAAGTTGAGGCATCGCGGAAATTCATAGAAATTCAAGAAGGCAGCTGTTATTCAAAATTCTTTGCATTTTTATTCCTATGTATCATATAAAAATATCTGTAATGTCAATTTCAATATTTTTAAACTGAAAAACTCCCCTTTTTAATATGAGAAATACGCTTAAAATGAAAATAGGACAATTATTAAAGTATTTTTGTATTTTACTAGGGGGCTCTGCCCCTACGAGCTACGCTCGTCAACCACCGTTCAGACACTGCAGACACTAACAGCACGCTAATTTGATCGGCTTTAAAAAGATTTCGGAAGATTGAATTATAATTTGAATCTGACAATTATAATCTGACGTAATTTTCACCAAACTTTTCTTTCTCTTTTTAATATTCACGTAAAAATATATTTGTTCGAAATGAAATATTATGATCATCTTAAAATATCAAATAAATGACTCGCGCAATTTTTAAATTTAAACTGTTTTGCAATATTATTTTTCGTTCATTTTACGTAATAAGTGTAATGTGACGTAAATTCTCCTATTTAAGACTTCTAACGCATGTTAATGAATTTATTATTTTACAATATTCTTTCTCTTTTAAAATTCACTTGTAATAGTTTTTATGAAGTAATTTTCAACGAGTTCCTGCTTTTTATATTTTCTGTTTATAATAGTCACGTGTGAAATAATTTTTTAATTTGAAGCTAACATTATTGTTTGCGCTGTTTATACAGTTGGCAACAGTTTAAATTAATACAATTTTCTAAAATCTCTCTATGGGTCATTCCATGCCAAATCACCCCAGGCATGTATCCCACCATCTCCGATTTGTCTAAAATTTTCAGGAAACACTATACTAATAAAGTTAGAAAAGCACATGAAATTTTAAATAGATGTGACTTATACATTTTTTTTAACGTGACCTTGAATGTGGGTGTACAGCAGGCATGTCAAACACACGGCCCGCGGGCCACAACTGGCCCGCCGACCACTTATCTGTGGCCCGCGAAGTCTTTGGCGTTTTACCTTTGTTTAATTCAATTGTTAGAATGCGTGTGTTGAAAATACACTTTGCATGAACATTCTTTCACCGACCGTGGTCTTAGAAAGGGCAAACATACGAAAGATATGTATAATGTTTCTATTACTATCTTTCCATATACTAAAAATTTTTAATTTATTTTGATAGCCTTTGCCTATTGCCTGCCATCAGTCGAGGTTTTCCAGGGACATTTCGGACTGTATAATTACAAAAATTAATCGAATGGATAAAATATATTTAAAAATGATTTCAAAAGAAGATGTTTGAATTTCAAGAAACATGAAAATCGATTTAATCAGTATACTTCATCTCTATATGATTTATGTTCAAATTGTTGTTCTGAATTTATAACTGCACTTCATCAAAATTCAGCACGACTCCATATTAAAGCCTAATATATATGGATATGGAGTTTTCACTTTTCTGTAATTATTCATCAAAAGACTAATTTTTTGATCCAGTATGTAACCCTTTGTTATTTTTCAAGTCAAACAAACATAATTTGAACGAGGAAATGCATTTAATAAATTAAATCAATAAGTAGTGCATTGGTATAACACACATTTTATGAAATAGATTTTCTTTCGAAATGTGCTTTTTTTTTTTTTTTTTTTTTTTTTTTTTACTTGGAGAAAATACTGAAGATTGGCAGCTATGCCTTTGCTAGATCAAGATTAGCGTGTACAAGTAATTTTTAAAACAAATACAATTTATAAAATCTAATTAAGTTTTATTGTTTTCGTAGATGAAAGGCAATTTTAAATATTTTTTCGAAAAATAATATAAATTAAACTATGTACTTAACGTTAGAACTTTGCGTTAACAATTTTTTTAACATGACTGTGTTTTGTACAGGGAAATTTCTTTCTGCGCAATGGTTATAATATTATCTATTTTTTTTTCTAACGGCCCGCTGCTATGTATATAATTCTTAATTTGGCCCGCGGTGGTAAATGAGTTTGACATGCCTGGTGTACAGCAATAAAATTCGTCGCCTTGTAGTGGTAGTCATGGGTGTGCTTTGAGCTGCTGAATTTTATTTCTCGGCTGCTACTTCAGATAGAAAGCTGAAAATTTTGCCACTTATAGTTCTTACCATGTACAATTCGGAAAAAAATACTGTTTTAATGCTGGATCTTTTGTATATCATTGAAAAAAATATTTTTATTGACCGTTACTATATTTTGTCTGTAAATTTTCAAAAATCAATTCTAATAAAGTACATCTTCCAACCTGAACCTAATATATTTTTTAATGCTCCATATACCATGTTCTTTCAAATCAAGAAAAAAAATCAGTGGTTGCTGTAATAATTTGAGAAAAAAAAAAAGAAAAGCTAAACTTCTTTAAAGCATTGCAATTGGAATAATGTTATAAACAGTCAAAGAAAATATTATATTGAATTAGCTAAGGGACTGTTCAAATATTACGTAAGCATGTTTTTGGCATTTTTTGACCCCCCCTCCCCCCTTGTCAGCAAAAATAAGCAAATCGCAAACCCCCCTTAATAATTACGTAAGAAAATTGCAACCCCCCCCCCCCTCCACTTAAAAAAAAATTACTACACTATACAAATAAAAAAAAAAAACCTCTACTCGACTTAAAAAAAAATAATAATAAATGCTTGTTTTATTTCCTTACAATTCTATTTAAGGAAATTTCTCAGATCACAATTTTAGAAGAACTTAGCCATTTGAAAAATTAAAATTTGAACATGCCCATATCTATTCCGATGCTGACCACGGCTGCTCAAGCCATTTTTCCATACCTGTTATGATATTGGTTTCCAGTTTTACTTGATTATCTTCATCGCTTTCTTTTCGGATGAAATCTTGATCAACTTCATCTTCTGTAACTCAACATCTTCTGTATCTTTCACGAATTTTACGAAGCACATAAGTTCATTTGCTCGACGAGCAGCAATTTTCAATGGTCGTATAAGGCAGGCCTTCTCGCTTTTTCCACCGTGCTGAATTTTTTTGTGTGTGTTTGCTGACTTCCGAGATGCATGATATTGGCCACAACTTCCACAAGTTCTTGGGAATAATTGCAATTTTATGGAAGGGCAAAAATAATCATACAGCGTCTTTAAAAATCCCTTTGTTGTAATATTGAGATTTAAGGCCAGACGGAGACTTAAATCTATAAATTCCCCTTCCTCACTTATAATGATGTCATTTTACGATTGTATCATTTTAATTGGAGGAGGAATGAATCGTCCTTTTAATATACGAAATAATCCACTACGTGCAGGAGAGCACTAATTCTTTTCTTCGCATTTTATAATTTGCAGCAAGTATTGATTTTCTTGTAAGTGCTTCGAATACCAATTCAAGTCAAACCAAGAGAGTCTGGTTCGCCTGAATCAACATATGTGGCAGTAACAGGATATCCGTCAATGTTTAATGAGTTCCAGATATCTGCGAGAGTTTTACCAGCATATGCAAAGTTATTTTGCTCTATTTCTTCATCAATAGTGCTACCGTTCTCATCGAGATGGGAACCATAATGGTCATAAGGGTGTATAAGACCAGACAGTTCTCGACTGAGTGGTGCCATTCGCCTTTCTACTCAGTTATATGCACTTCTTCCAGGAGCATTGCACGCAATGAAATTTCCATCCAAATCATGCTTTTTGAAATGGTTAATAGCAAACGATATAACTTTCTGGTAGCTGAGATTCTCGTCTGGAGCTCTATCAACCGTAACTATGATTACAGGTTTGATGAAACCCTCTTCTGTTTTCACTAATTTTTCAAAGTCTTTGAGTATTAATAGAGTTTCAAAATCCTGAGCATGAGCATTTGCTGTGGAAGAACTGTGTTTCCCACTTCTTATAGCAATAAACGTTGGACCAGAATAACCTATGCATAGCTGCCAACATCTTACGCTTTTTCAGACCACAAAAATTTTATAGTAAATTTTACCTTTCTAAATCGCCGTAATCTGCCGATTAAATAAGGCAAAAATTTCTATTAAATTTTTGTGGTCTGAAAAAGCGGAAGAGTTGGCAGCTATGCCTATGGCTTTACTTTGACCTGCCATGCCAGGAGCAATCACAATACCAGCGTAAATAGATGGGATAAGTTTGTGGCGTTCAGCGATGACCCACTCGTGGTAGGGTAAGGATACACGATACTCCATATGCATCAGTATCGGGGACTGTTTATTGGCTGCTGTAATTTCCAAAGGTACGCGCACTATGTCATCCTGTGAAGGAAGAAACAGTTGCATGGGTCCAAGAATTGAATCTAAAATTTCTAAATAGCGGATGGATGTTACTGCAAATTGGGTATCAATGTGAGATCGGTAATAACCAGTCTGAACCCAAGAAAGTTTTATCGGCACTGTGGTGACATGTCTTCGACCCTCGATGGTTGAGGAATTTTTTGGAAGCAAACAAAGATATGTTCCACTCATGCTTATTGCAAAACCAACCTTTTTCAGTTCTACAGTCAAGTTATCGAGAGTTTTGACACTTCGTATTGACTCGCTTCTTCTTTTTGCATCTGCAGCGCTTCCAATAATAGCTATGTCGGCTATTGCCTTAAGCAATAATGGTTGATCTACATTTAAACTTGGTCTTTCTACTGATTTCCTCAAAGCTATTTTTTTTAATGTCCGGATTATCATGGCAGATTTCGTCAAGCTTTGTTCGTTTGGTGGTTCGATGTTTTCTTTGGTATTCATCAGTTTGTCGTTTCCTTTTTAAGGATTGTTTTTCTTTTTTTAGATCACTGGAAACCTTATTTATCTGTTTTTGAATTTGAGATACACTGGTTTCAATTCAATTGGATTACATTTCATTTTTAGTAAGGTACAAAATTTGAAAACAGTTAGAGGATTATCTGCTACAAAACTTACATATTTTTTAAATTTTTTCCCCCATGGATACATTAATTTTCGAGTTATTTGAAAAGAAAAAATAAGGGTTAGCTTGGCTACGCCATATTTAAAAAGTAATAACACATTTTTTGACATTTCTTTGATCTTTATTTATTCCCATTCTGACCATGTTTCGCCAAGACTACATGGTCATTTTATCTTATCTATCCTTTTTCCAATTTTTACAAGTAATCATGTAAACTAAAAGTTATGATAAAATATATTTAAAATTTTAAGAATAAATTGATTATAATTACCTTTATAAAATAATCAAGAAAGACTGATTTCTTTTTGGTTGCCTTACGCAGTTCGTCCTCAATTATTTTTAGCACCAATACCTCTAACTCTTTGTCAGTTTTAGAAGACTTTTTGTACTGCCGCCACACATCATTAATTTTACATTGGATATCCTTCAAAGGTTTATCTGATGCAGACTTTTTGAAACTTTCAAAAAGTTTTTTACACAAGATTTCTCGAAATGAAGACATATTTCTGGTTTTATTTATTTTAAACACCACTACACTACAGTACTGAGAGTTTTTCAAAACTTAAGAGACACCAGACAGTAGAGCAGTCGGTCATTTTGGTTATGGGGTTCAACCACTTGACAGAGGAGGGGTGGAAACAAAAAAGATGGAATTTTACTTACGTTTTGGAAGCTTTCCCGGAAGACTCATATTGTCACAATACAACATATCGCATTCGTCTATTCAATTCTATTCTATTCTATTCTCACAATTGGAAATAGTAGTAAGTTCTCAGCTCCCTCATGCACAGGGCTTAATTTGCATCGGAGCCGACCGGAGCTCAGCTCCGGTACTCCTCCATTCTTAGTAAATATTTAAATATTGGTCGAATTCAGCGGAGCTCATAAATACAGGGCTCCGGAGCCCAGTGTAGCAACGCTTCCGAAAAAACGAAACCTAAATTACCCTTTCATTCCTTCCCATATCCAAGTCTTGCATTCTTTTTTATCAAAACAATTATATGTGACGTAATGTGTCGCACACGTAGGAGATGGAGATGAAATGGAATTAATTTTTATATCAGTTTGTGGTCTTGGCTAGAAAGCAGTCGAGCAGGGTTTTCCCTTTTTCTATAAAAGCATCGAATCTTTCCAATAACAGGGTTAATTTTTAATTTAATCTGATTTTCAGGGGCTCACCATAAAAGATCGTTATACGGAAGGAATCGATTGTAGTTTAAGATATGCTCCTTTTATAGGAAATTGAAAAACGTTGTTCCATTCTTCAGCATATAAATATAAATCTCTGTAAATTTGATTCAGTTTTTCATAAAAATGCATAGCTGCGAACTATTCCTTTTTGGTGTTAACACTATTTCCGAATCATAATCCTTACCACATTTAATCGCAGAATTCTGCAATTAACAACATTAAAATTAGGCAAAGAATTCTATTCGGAAGGAGTGATAGCTAAAAAGTGGAATAGTTCACAACTAAGTATATGCTGATAGATACATTTATTTTTTTTATTTTTCTATAGAAAAAAATACTTTACATTTTGGCAAATAATGTATGAAATATAAATATGCAGATTGCAGTGGCAGGAGGGGGAGGAGGACGGTATGCCTCTTAGTACCGGTACTTTTTTGTAAGAAATTAAGCCCTGCTCATGCATCAAACATGAACAGTCACCTCTAGATAAAAGAGATTGTTTATGTTTTCCTTGTGCGGTCAAAATAGCTGACATCAGAACTTCAAGTTAAATATTCTTTTGCTATTTCTTTTTTTCAATTTGAAATTTTTAATAGTTTTTTTTTTTTTTTTTTTTTTTTTTTTTTACAAGTTAAGATATTTTGAAAATGTCTTACGTAAGCATCGTTCAAACTCCCCCTCCCCTCTTGTCAGCAAAAATAAGCAAATCGCTAACCCCCTCCCCCCCCCCCCCTTAGGTGCTTACGTAATATTTGAACGGCCCCTAAACAGCTTTATTAAAACACATTTCTTAAATTCTTATTTGCATAGCTAACGAATTTTACTGTTATTGGTAAAATAAATACATAAATAAAAGTCTTGTTTACTCCAATTCTATATTTTCTTGACTACATATTTGGAACAAATTACTTCAATATTTTAAATTTTCAGCAAGTAAATACACCGAAAACAAACAGATTTTGATTTTACACATACCATGTTTAAAATAATAAGTAATAATAATCAGTGGGTGCTTTAAAATATATATATATATATCAGTAACTAAATTTATGAGTATAGAAATTAGAATATTCTTAGAAAGTTGAAATAGTTGCAAGTAAAATAACTTACAAATATTCTGATGTGAAGTTGCATATGATTGGTAATATAAATACATAAATAAAAGTCTTGTTTACCCCAATTCTATATTTCTTTGACTACATACTTGGAACAAATTACTTCATTGCAGTAAATTCTGTCTAAGGCGGACTCTGTACAAGCCGGAAATCTGTCTACCGAGGAAAATTTTTCAAGTCCCGGCGAACCCATAGAAAATAACATTAATTCTTGTTGCATAAGCCGGAATCTGTCTAACATGGAAACGGAAATGTTTTTAAGGTCCCACCAAAACCAAAATTTTGCATAAGGCAGAAAAAATGATATTTTAAACATGAAAAGCATTCCATTTATGAAACTTTAAAACTGAAATACATACGTCATATGCTCAATGCCGAAAATTTTAATTAAGTTCCGTAATAGTTTTTTAAAAAAATTTATTTTTAACTAGAAACTGTTTAAATTTTAAGGAATTCTTGCATTTAAAAAATGAAATGATCATTTTTCCTATATAAATTTACATGTAAAAATTATTATTATTAGAAGGATGCCCATTTATAAAAATAAATATTTTCCAAAGTACAATATATTTATGCTTTAAGGTTTTACTCAAATTCAAAGTGATAGCTTACTGTCTCGTTCCCGAAGTTATTTTGTCTGTGTGTGTTTGAGTATAAACTTCAAATTTGCAGGTTTACAGCAGTACTAAGAAATTGAATAGCATTTCTCATTTATCTGTAAAGACTTTCAGAATTTCAGTTTTCAACCGATTTTCGAGTCAGGACAATCAATGAAAGATCGTCATCATAGAGCAGTTTATTACAACTCAAGATCCAACCTTTTAATAAAAAACATAAAACGCTATTCGATTGACGTATGCTTCATTCCAATAAATCGCGTGTTCAAAAAACTCGATCACTGTATGGTTTATTTGTTCTTCGTCGTTTTATCTTGTCTAAGGATATTAGCAAGTACATCGTAAAAGTGGCTTCCAAATCTAAACTCAATATTCCATCGCTGCAGAATAAAGTCAAAGTTACCAAATTAAAAGAAAAATAATTATTCTGTAGGAGATCTTTGTATTAGGTTTAATTGTGGTAAAACTCAAATTTATGATGCTTAAAAAGAAAGAGTTGAAAAAGATGAAGACATTAATGCGTTAACTTTTGAACGTTTTTCGATCGCTAGAGTGAAAATTTTGCTCACATCTGGATTATATTGCGAAAAAATAGGCAAAAAGGTTCTTAAAGCTTCCAGTGAATGGTTAATGAGCTTCCATAATCTACACATCGCCATGAAGCATGCTTGCTGACACCCAAAATGTGTCCCACAGCATGAAATTCGGGAATGGAAAGGAAACTTTTATCTACTGATTGAAAGATATCAAGAGAAGGATATATATCATTGCAATGAGATTACTATGTTATCATGTGTGCCAAATAAGTCACTTGTAAAAAAAAAAGATGAAGCTAATGCCGCTGAGTTAAAACCTCCAACGAGCGTGTCACTGTTTTGCTTTTTGCGAATTTGTAGGGCAGTTTATAAAAAAAGGTTAGCTATTGGGAAATTGAAAATGTCGTTATGTTTCAAGAATGTAAATATTGTTAAACTGCCTGTGACTTGAAGATTTCGAAAAAATACTGGTTGTCAATTGTTTTAATGGAGGGGTGACTGAAGGAGTTCAATAAACAAATAATTGAAGAAACTAAAAAATAAAATTTGTTCCTCGATAATGCACCTTGTCATGACGACGTCAAACTGTTGAATATAAATTTACAATTTCTTCCGGCAGATACTAATGCAGTGACACAACCAATGGATCAATGAGTTATTAAAATGCTGAAACCTACTACAAAAGATATCTGTTGCGGTCGATTATTGCGTCCTTTGATGATTGTTCTCCAGCCACCGACCTGACAAAAAAAATCAGTGTTTACGATGCTGTTAAAGGGATTGCCAAACTTTGCTCCGAAATGCCGCCTGAAAAGACTAACTGAGGAAAGCAAATGAGGATGACCATGCTTCTGAAAACGTTGAAGGCAGCGGTGCAATTTAAACAGGACGGTTTGAGAAGAATTAGGTTCCTCAAAATTATTTTTCTTGTTCAGAGAAATTAAAAAATATAATACTGATAATAACAGACTTACGCGTTAGAGGTTAGAGCAGAATGCACGGTAAACCGAAAGAAAAAACAAACATTGATAAAGGATTATTATTATTTTTTCTTTTTTTTTTAACTACCATGCGAAATATAAAGTATGTAATTATTGTATTGATTAAATTAAATGATTTTCATTAAATTTCAGAATTAGAGCAATTTCGTATTGATAATATTTGTTTTTGTGTTAAAATAATGTGTTTCAAAATTATTAAAAATAATAAATTTAATAAAAATAATAATAAACTGATTATTATTATTTATTATTATTTTAAACATATGTGTAAAATCAAAATCTGTTTGCTTTTGGTGTATTTACTTGCTGAAAATTTAAAATATTGAAGTAATTTGTTCCAAATATGTAGTCAAGAAAATACAGAATAGGAGTAAACAAGACTGTTATTTATGTATTTATTTTACCAGTAAGAGTAAATTTTGATAGCTATGCAAACAAGAATTTAAGAAATGTGTTTTAATGAAGCTGTTTAGCTAATTTAGTATAATATTTTCTTTGACTGTTTATAACACTAGGGGGGCTCGGCCCCCTACGAGCTACGCTCGCCAACCCCCGTCCAGTCACCGCTAACTCTAAATGCACGCTAATTTGATCGGCTTTAAAAAGATTTCGAAAGATTAAATTATAATTTAAAAAACAGTGGCGATCTCCCTATAAACGGATTTCTATTCATTTCTCTTTGATTGGGGAATTTTAACGCCAAATCCGCTGCGGTACTACTTGATTATCCAATCGACCCATTTCGCCAAATTATATAAATCAACAAACCACTCGCCAAATTATACAAATTGACATAATTTTTATTTTAAGTAACAAAAGAACAAATAAATTAGTACAAAATTAATAAAAAATACAAATAAAATGTCAAAATAAAAATAACTTGATGACGTAGACACGTGTAACAACATTTCAAAATAAGCTAATATAAAAGGAATTAAGTAAACAGAGTCTTTGTCCCCTGGTATTTTTTAACAAAGCGAAAAGAAAGTTCTTTTAAATGAGACATTTTAAATTAATCGTTTTTAATCTGACGTAATTTTGACCAAGCTATTCTTTCTCCTTTAAATATTCACGTGATAATACTTTTGTTAGAAATGAAATATTATTTGCGCTTTCCTAACAAAAATAGTTGAAAAGATCCTCTCAAAATATCAAATAAATGTCTAGCGCAATTACTGTTTTGCAATATTATTTTGTGTTCATTTTATGTAATAACTGTAATGTGACATAAATATGACGTAATTTCTCCTATTTAAGACTTCTAACGCATGTTAATGAATTTATTATCATCTATATAATAATAGCCTAAGTCATGTGACTGTCATCAATAGTTTCGGGCTGACCGCTTCACTTTTTATATGCCATTTTTCTACTTTTATGTTAGCTGGGCGCAGGTGATTCAATCGCCATCATTTTATTATAAATATAAAGCTATCACTGACTTCATTTAAAATACATGACCTTCAATTCAAGCAAATACATTTAAAATACATACATCCAATACATTTAAAATACACATCTTTCTCCATCTCATTTAAAACACCATAAGTAAATAAATAAAGATACTTTTTCATTATAGGTACTTGACGAAAAGATACTAGGCGAGAAAAGAAATTTGGCAACCTATTTACTGTTTCATATACACAAGCATTTAAAAAAAAAAAAAAAAAAAAAAAAAAAAAAAAAAAAAAAACACTTGAATACAATTTATTTAATATACAGAAGCCATTTATCATTTTTTATATAGAAACAAAAGTAATTTGGGTACTACTTATAAATTTTTTATATATACACCTTTAATTGGGTACTACTTAGTTATCCCGTCGACCAATTTCGCCAAATTATATTAATCGCCAAACCACTCGCCAAATTATAATAATTGACATATTTTTTTATTTTAAATAACGAAAGAACAAATAAATTAGTATAACATTAATAAATTTACAGATAAAAAGCCGAAATAAAAATCACTTGATGGCGTAAACACGTGTAACTTGCTTAAAGTGAAGTGAATGTGACATTTACGATCAACCATTATTGGCATTTAATCTTATAGTTTAGAGATAGATTTTTGGTCGACGGGATAACTGAGTAGTACCGTAATTTGTATATACAAAAATATGTACAAATGAAATGTTTATAAAATCAGGTTTGTTTTCAGAGCTGTTTATATATTTTGGCAACATATTTTCCTTTTTGAAGCCAGAATTGCACCAAGCTTTTTGGTAGCTTTCATTACAAAAAGCTACCTATTGCAGCCGTTCGGAGGAAAGCGATTTCAAAAAATTTTGGTATATTTTCATCGATCATGACCCCCAGACCCCGAAACCACCCTCCGTTTAAAAGTTGATATATATATATATATAACCAATAATTAAACATATATATATATATATATATATCCATATATATATATATATATCTGACATTTGTCATACTGTAACTCTCGAATTTATGAACCTATTTGGATGTAATTCGGTATGTACATAGTACATACCAATGTCTCGACCGAGTTCGTTGGCCAGCTTCATCAGCCATTTTGTTTCAAAATGGCGGCCATTTAAAAATTTTTTAAATTTTTTAAATTTGAAATGTGGTACCAAAGAATTGAAAATGGAAAAATATTTTTTTTCTTATGTATTTTACCTTTATACAAAGATTCCGGAGCAGTTTTTGTTTCGTCTATATCTTAAAAAATGGCTGAGTTATAGCATTTTGAATTTCTAGCGTGGCTGACATTTTGAAACGTCCTGAATTTTGTCACGCGATAAAAGGCGTATTTATGAACCGATTTGGATGTAACTTCGTTTGTACATAGTACATACCAATTTCTCGACCGAGTTCATTGGCCAGCTTCATCCGCCATCTTGTTTAAAAATGGCAGCCATTTAAATCTTTAAGAAAAATTTAAATTTGAAATGTGGTACTAAAAAATTGAAAATTGAAAAAATATTTTTTTCTTATGTATTTGACCTTGATACAAAGATTCGGGAGCAGTTTTTGTTTCTTCTATATCTTAAAAATGGCTGAGTTATAGCATTTTGAATTTCTAGCGTGGCTGACATTTTGAAACGTCCTGATATTTGTCACGTGATAACAAGCGTATTTATGAACCGATTTGAATTTACCTTGGTGTGTGCATAGTACATACAAATATCTCAACCGAGTTCGTTGGCCAGCTTCATCCGCCATCTTGTTTCAAAATGGAGGCCATTTAAAAAAATTTTAAAAATTTAAAATTTAAAATGAGATACCAAAAAATTGTAAAATGAGAAAATTTTTTTTCGTATGTGTTTGACCTTAATACAAAGATTCCGGAACAGTTTTTGTTTCGTCTATATCTAAAAAAATGGCTGAGTTATAGCATTTTGAATTTCTATTGTGACTGACATTTTAAAACGACCTAGTTTTGTCACGCGATAACAAGCATATTTATGAACCGATTTGGATGTTACTTGGTCTGTACATAGTACATACCAATGTGTCGACCGAGTTCGTTGGCCAGCTTCATTCGCCATCTTGTTTCAAAAGGGTTGCCATTTAAAAAAATTAAATTTAATATTTAAAATGAGGTATTAAAAAATTGGAAAATGAAAAAGATTTTTTTATGTGTTTGGCCTTGATACAAAGATTCCGGAGCAGATTTTGTTTCTGAAAATTTGTTTGTTTGTTTATATCTTAAAAAAATGGTTGAATTATAGCACTTTGAATTTCTAGTATGGCTAACATTTTGAAACGATCTTGTATTTGTCACGCGATAACACACGTATTCGCCTATTTCCATGTAAGAAGGCATGTGGATAGTATACATCAACATCTCAGCCAAATATAAGTTACTTTAAATAAAAGCAGCTTGGATAAAGCTGACTAATTTCGCGAAATTCTCATTCATAATGATTTAATATTGATAAAAATTAGTATTGAATCTCCTATATTCGGTTTCCACTAAATTGAGCTTCGTGTGTTTGAATAATATAAGTTGGCTTTTTTAAAATAAGGAATTTGAAAGCTACCTCTTCCTCCCGGCACTGGCCGGAAGGACTTTTTAAAAAATGACAATGCGCCTACAGTGGAAAAATATCTAAATAAATAATTAATAGTAATAAAAATAACATATTCGAAAATATTGTATTTTCACATCAAAGCAATGTTTCTAATTTACACACTCGAAAAATAAAAGCTTGCGACGGGGGTAATGCTGTTGGCGAGATTTGCGTCCGCCCAACATAAAAGTTCAGCCATTTTTACTCAATTTTTTTAAATAGAACTGTTTAAAATTAGATTTTTTAGAAAAATATTTAAAACAATTAATGTTTGAGAGATGAGTTATATTCAAAAATATGTATATGTTTTGAGATAATTCAGTTAAAATTAGATTGACACTCTATGTCACATCTCCCGTGAACTGAAATGAAAGGACTTGCGCGAGTCAGGAAAAGAAATAATGTTTTTTCCATCGGCTGTTATGAATTTGTGTATATTTTATGTGTTGTGTTTGTCATTGTGATTGTTTGAATAAAGTGATGTAAATGTATTAAATTAGTGCAGTTTTATAAGTAGAATAATGCTCGGCCATCCCGGCGAACCTAGATTCAGTTCAACATAACAGAAAGGGTAAGCAATTACCTTTATTAAGTATTAAGTAAAAATAACTTTTACATTATTGGAATACTTTGAGTTGACATTATGGCGCCCGTTAACAGGGACGCCGGTTTATAAAAGGCCGTGATTATATATTTTTGATCTATCGAACTATTATTGGTAGTATATTACGATGGAAAATTTAACGAAAATTAGAACTCCGTTGCGTACCAGTTTTACGAAAGCTGCAAATAGGCTTGACGAAGCTTTAAAAGCTAATCCTGTTGATTTCGAAGAATAGAAATTTCTTTTACGCTTTTAAGCGATAAATATCAGAATCTGCAAGCTGCAGATAATGAGATATTAGATTTACTTTCGAAAGATGATAAAATAAATCAAAGTGTTTATGATAAAGAATATGATAATATAACTTCGTATACGGATAAGTACATCACTTTAAAAATAAAGACTGAACGAATGCAGAATTCATTGAGTAATTCACATACTGAAGCGGTAAATAAAAAAACTGTGAGGTTACCAAAATTGGAATTAGAAAAATTTGATGGATCGATAAAAAATTGGTTGAAGTTCTGGTCTATTTTTAAAAAGATACATGAAGACCCAGAATTATCGGATGAGGATAAATTTGTTTATCTTATTCAAAGTACTACAGAAAAATCTAGAGCGCGTGATCTTGTAGAGAGTTTTCCGCCAACAGCAGAAAATTACCCTTTAGTGATTGATTGTCTTAAATCTCGTTTTGGTAAAGACGAACTTTTAATTGAAGTATACGTACGAGAGTTGTTAAATTTGGTATTAAATCATAATAAGAGTAATATAGTAAAATTATATGATAAGATTGAATCGTATTTAAGATCTTTGGGCACATTAGGTGTCACTTCAGATAAATACGCCGCAATGTTATACCCTCTTGTTGAGAGTTGTTTGCCAGAAGAAATTTTAAAAATATGGGAACGGCATATTAGTTCTCTTTTGGTAAAAGATAAAGAAAAGCGAGAAATTAATAAATTAAGTTGTTTGATGGACTTTTTGAAGTCGGAGGTTGAAGGGGAACAAAGATTGGCAATCGCCAGAAATACTTTTGATGGTGGGAGAGATTCACATAAGAAAGCGAATAAGCAATATTCTACGGAAAATAAAAGCGAATTTTCAACGGCTTCAGGGCTTTTAAACACAAATGTAATTCATGAAAAGAAATGTATTTTTTGTGAGAAAAAACATATTTCTCAAGATTGCTTATAAAGCTAAGAAAATGAGTATTCAGGAGAAGCGTGAATGTGCAAAAAGGGCTGGTTGTTGTTTTTTATGCATTAAAAGGGGCCACGTTAGTAAAAATTGTCGCAGTAAAATACAATGTTTTATGTGTGATAAATTTCACTGCACAATCATGTGTCCGAATTCGTCACTTGAATCAAAAGCAGAAACTCCTAAGCCTGTCGAAAATTCTAATTGTGTACAATCGAAAGATCAAACACTGACTAGTCAATCTAGTTCATCTGGGGTATTGTTACAGACACTCCAGGTCTATGTAAGGAATCTTAATGGAAGACATATCATGAGAGCTTTGATAGATACAGGTAGTCAGCGATCGTATATAACTTCCAAAGCTGTTAGATTATTAAAGTATGAAAGTTTAGGAGAAATTCCAGTAGTTCATAGTTTATTTGGCAGTTTTGAATCCCCCCAACAGAAACATCGTCGTTTTAAGGTTTATTTAACTAGCTTAGATGAAAAATATAATTGTAATTTCGAAGTTCTAGAACAAGATAAAATATGCGGTGAAATATCCAAGACGCCCCAAGGACCGTGGATGAAAGATCTCAGTAAAACAGGAATTAAATTGACTGATTGTGATAATCACATGTCACAGACATACGAGTCAGGAATTCACCTATTAATAGGAGCAGATGTAGCAGGAAAATTATTAAATGGAAAGATTCAATATTTACCAAGTGGACCTGTTGCAGTTGGTACACATTTGGGATGGACGTTAATGGGTAAAATTCCACAAGTTCCACAAGTAGCTGAATTTTATCTTTCGATCATATCCTTACTCACTGGTGACATTAATCTTCCCGATATGTGGAGTTTAGACTGTATAGGAATTCTAGATCCCATTGAAAGACAAGATATGATGGAAATGCATGAAGCTGCGCTTGAGCATTTTCAACATAATCTGAAAATTAACAGTGCAGGAAGATATGAAATATCATTACCTTGGATCAAGTCACATTCTGTACTTCCTGAAGGAAGACAAACAGCAAAAAGAAGATTAAGAAATACCATTAAGAAATTAAAAACTAAGAATGGTGACATCCTAAGACCATACCAAAGACTTTACCCCCTTGAAGTTCAACATGAACAACAATTTTTACTACATGAGAGATCCATTCCTGATGAATCTGACATTTCACCTCCTCTCCCGAGTGATCATGACATGGGATGTGCTGATTCTACACAACCATCAGTCTATTCAAAAACTGAGAAAGATTGTTCAGATAAGCCAATGTATAGAACCAGATGCGGTCGAGTAATGAGACCTGTTAAAAGACTAGACCTATGAGTGATGACTTTGCTGATATATGTGACCTTGGTTGCATCCTTTTCTAAGAATGCAAGGTGGGAGGATGTCACATCTCCCGTGAACTGAAATGAAAGGACTTGCGCGAGTCAGGAAAAGAAATAATGTTTTTTCCATCGGCTGTTATGAATTTGTGTATATTTTTTATGTGTTGTGTTTGTCATTGTGATTGTTTGAATAAAGTGATGTAAATGTATTAAATTAGTGCAGTTTTATAAGTAGAATAATGCTCGGCCATCCCGGCGAACCTAGATTCAGTTCAACATAACAGAAAGGGTAAGCAATTACCTTTCTTAAGTATTAAGTAAAAATAACTTTTACATTATTGGAATACTTTGAGTTGACACTCTATATCTCTTTCCACCAAAGTAAACATAAAATATTCGTTTTTCAGTGAACGAAAAAAATATTACTTTATGGAGGTAACCATTCACACAGCAAGAATAAATGATCTTGATGTCACATTCACTTGACGTCAGATTCGTTACACCTGTTTATTACTTCATGAAGGGATTTCTAATTCAACGTTTATCTGCATTCATAATGACAAATACATACACATACACACACACACACATATATATATATAATATATAATATATTATATATATATATAATATATAATATATAAACGAAATACTGCCCTGATCGCATAGATTTATTGATTTCTCTATGAGAATCTTTACATTTAGGGAATGTACGTAACTAAATAACATTTTGAATAAAAGTAACATGTTGCAAGCTTAGATATATTTAAGGGAGACCAAACTAATCTCCAGAGGCGGATCGTTTTACAATATCCTTTCTCTTTTAAAATTCACGTGTATACTTCTTATGACGTAATTTTCAATAAATTCCTGCTTTTTATACGCAATTATTTAATTATAATTTGAAAGTTTCTTTTCTATTTATAATAGTCACGTGTAAATAAATTTTTAATTTGAAGCAAACATTATTGTTTCCGTTGTTTATGCAGTTGGCAACAGGTTAAATTAGTAGAATTTTCTAAAATCTCTCTATTCTAAAAAAAAGTAACTACCGCTGTCACCGCCGCCGCCGGTTTTGATTTTTTTGTGACCGGAGGCCTTTCTTCGTTAATATTAACAAAAATACAAAAATATGAAAATCGGTGGTTTTATACAGAAATGTTTGATAAACACGCTGATGTAGACAGTTTTCAAATCGAAGAATTATTTTAAGAGTTATTTAATGCTAAAGTTGGACAAAATCGATCCACTAAAAAAGTTTTATAGCAGCAAAAACTATACATGGCAGTGTAATCATTTTTAGATCATTTTATGCGTTAGAATTTGCCAGAGTGCAGATTGCATTAATTTTTTTATTTTGACTCATTTTTTCAGGTTTTATTTCTATTTTAAATTCAAATTTTCAGCATTTCTAGAGATATTTTTTACAGATTTCAGAAAATTGTACTAATTTAAACTGTTGCCAACTGTATAAAAAGCGCAAGCAATAATGTTTGCTTCAAATTAAAAATTTATTTACACGTGACTATTATAAACAGGAAAAAAACTTTCAAATTAGAATTAAATAATTACGTATAAAAAGCAGGAACTTATTAAAAATTATGTCATAAAAAGTATACACGTGAATTTTAAAAGAGAAAGGATATTGTAAAATAATAAATTCATTAACATGCGTTAGAAGTCTTAGGAGAAATTACGCCATATTTACGTCACATTATAGTTATTACATAAAATGAACACAAAATAATATTGCAAAAAAGTTTAAATTTAGAAATTGCGCTAGACATTTATTTGATATTTTGAGAATTAATTTAAAATGTCTCATTTAAAAGAACTTTCTTTTCGCTTTGTTAAAAAATACCAGGAGACAAAGACTCTCTTTACTTAATTCCTTTTATATTAGCTTATTTTGAAATGTTGTTACACGTGTATACGTCATCAAGTTATTTTTATTTGTGTTTTTATTAATTTTGTACGAATTTATTTGTTCTTTCGTTATTTAAAATAAAGATTATATCAATTTGTATAATTTGGCGATTTATACAATTTGGCGAAATTGGTCGACAGGATAATCAAGTAGTACCGCAGCGGATTTGGCGTTAAAATTCCCCAATCAAAGAGAAATGAATAGAAATTCGTTTATAGGGAGATCGCCACTGTTTTTTAAATTATAATTCAATCTTTCGAAATCTTTTTAAAGCCGATCAAATTAGCGTGCATTTAGAGTCTGCGGTGTCTGGACGGAGGTTGGCGAGCGTAGCTCGTAGGGGGCCGAATCCCCTAGTAAGTAAAAAATATCTCTCGAAATGCTGAAAATTTGAATTTAAAATAGAAATAAAACCTTGAAAAATGAGTCAAATTAAAAAAATTAATTAATTCTGCACACCGGGAACTTCAAACGTATAAAATGATCTAAAAATGATTAAATTCCTATGAATAGTTATTGCTGCTATAAAACTTTTTTTAGTGGAGCGATTTTGTCCAACTTTAGCATTAATTATCTCTTAAAATAATTCTTCGATTTGAAAACTGTCTGCATCAGCGTGTTTATCAAACATTTCTGTATAAAACCACCGATTTTCATATTTTTGTATACATTATTTTCCTTAATATTAACAAAGAAAGACCTCCGGTCACAAAAAATTCAAAACCGGCGGTGGCGGTGACGGCGGTAGTTACTTTTTTTTAGAATAGAGAGATTATTCCAATTGCAATGCTTTAAAGAAGTTTTGCTTTTTAGGTGCGTTCGTAATTATATAAATACGTAGCACCTGTAGTCGTCGTTCAGTCCGTCTGTCCGCATATAACACAGCAAAAACTACCCAACCAAATGGTCTGAAATTTCTCTCTATTCTAAAAAAAAGTAACTACCGCTGTCACCGCCGCCGCCGCCGGTTTTGAATTTTTTGTGACCGGAGGTCTTTCTTCGTTAGTATTAAAAAAACTGTTGCATACAAAAATATGAAAATCGGTAGTATTATAGAAAAATGTTTGATAAACACGCTGATGCAGATAGTTTTCAAATCGAAGAATTATTTTAAGAGATATTTAATGCCAAAGTTGGACAAAATCGTTCCATTAAAAAAAAGTTTTATAGGAGCAAAAACTGTACATAGGAATTTAATCATTTTTAGATCATTTTATGCGTCAGAATTTCCCGGTGTGTAGATTGCAGTTAGTTTTTTAATTTGAATAATTTTTGGAGGTTTTATTTCTATTTTAAATTCAAATTTTCAGCATTTCGAGAGATCTGGGGGCACGGCAGTGCCCCTGCCAAGTCGAGAAAGCACAGCCGTAAGCATCCTTTTCTGGAAGCAACTCAGGGTACTTTTGACTTACCCATATCTTTGTGCTGGATTTTCCCAGGAACTTGAAACTTTGTTTTTCTAAAAGTACTCTTCAAACGGAACCAAATGCTCAAATTTCCACGTTTCTATCTTTTTTAGTTCAGAAAATATAGGAACTCAAAGTTTCGCTTTTTTGACACTGACTGACTCACCGATCATCAAAAATCTGAGGTACATCCGATAGCCCTAGAAACTTGAAATTTTGTAAGAAGGTAGTGTTTGGGATAGAAAGAAAGGAAAAATTAAAAAATTCGGAAAATTCGAAAAAAAAAAAAATCAAAATTTTTTTATCTTCCGTAATCGGAATTCTTGTCAATACTGTTAGTCACTGATTATCAACACGATAAAAAGCATCATTATCGGTTCGCTGTCTATACTAAATCGAGCACGAAAAACACTGCTCAAAACAATTAAAGGATATTTGAAGTTTTATATAAAATAAAGATATAAACGAAATTTTTTTTGCCGAAAATAGAAGAAGAGAATCACAAATGCAAATTTTTCTGGTTTTCAAACTGTGGAGTATGCAAATTTTGAGTTCGACGTCAAAAACGTCGCTTCAGCGGCAGCGAATGAAATTTGACTTTCAACTGGATAAAAGAGAATGAAGACAAGGATGATCGGCATTCAGTGATTGCTTTGTTTCGATGAGTACGATGTCTCAGCGAAGTCATTTGACAGATTCAGAAGCTTTGAGAATTGTTGGTAGGTTAGAAGGGAGCCAAACTCAAGCCGAAGTAGCGCAAGCCATTGGAGTGTCACAAAGTGTCATTTCCAGGATCTGGAACCGTTTTTTGGAGAGTGGATGTGCAGGCCGAAGACCAGGGCAAGGTCGTAGACGGGCAACAACGCCCAATGAAGATCGGTATTTAGCGTTAACAGCTCGGAGACACCGAACTATGAACGCTACTCTTCTCCAACAACACCTTAGCTCGGCTACAGGCACCACGATTTCAACTCAGACTGTCCGAAACCGGCTCCATGCTGTAGGTCTGTATGCTCGCCGACCGATGGTATGTGTTAGATTAACATCAAGGCATCGTCGCGACCGCAGGGAGTGGGCAACCGAGCATGTCAACTGGAGGAGAAATGAATAGAGCAATATTCTGTTTTCTGACGAGTCCCGTTTTTCTGTGCATCCAGATAATAGGCATATTTTCATCTGGAGGGACCGTGGCAGTAGGAATAATCCTGCGTTCGTGCACGAAAGTGTTAGATTTGGCGGTGGAGGAGTGTTGGTGTATGGTGGCATCTCCATTGACGGGCGCATTGACCTCTACATCATTCGAGATGGAGCTCTGACTGGTCGCCGATAATTGGATGACATCCTCAGACCTATTGTAGTCCCTTACGCTGCAGCAATCGGAGATAACTTCATTTTAATGGACGATAACTGCAGGCCACATCGTGCAAACCTGGTGGGGGATTTCCTTTTCGAGGAAGAAATCGTTCGAATGGAATGGCCAGCGTGTTCTCCAGACATGAATCCAATCGAGCACGTTTGGGACGATCTAGGAAGACGAGTTTCTGGCCGCCAACAACCCCCACAAACTCTCCAAGAACTGGAAAGAGCTCTTCTGGAAGAGTGGGGCAGAATACCCCAACTCGTCATTAATAGCCTCATTGAGTCCATGCCTCAAAGGTGTTCAACGTTGCTGGCCGCCCGTGGAAACCATACCCCCTACTGAAAATGATTTTCTTTGAAGAAAACACCTTTTCTTATTCTTTTTTTCTCATATGCACAAATTGTGTTTTTTTCCTTTAGTACACAAATGCGCAATAAAATGCATTTTTTTCTGCCAAACATGTGTAATTTATTCTCATATAACCTACTATGTCTGTCGACCATGTATCAATCAGCTAAACAGTTTACCAGATACAAAATCCACCTAAAACTGCAATATCCTTTAATTGTTTTGAGCAGTGTAGTTGGGTCTTGAATACAGTAAAATTCATTTTAAATGACTAGAACATCTAAAGGTACTACTTGATTATACCTACTGTCGATCAAAAAACTATCGCCAAACTATAAAATTAAATGCCAATAATGGATAATCGTAAATGTCACATTCACTTGACATTAAACACCATATACGTGTTTGTTACGTCATCAAATTATTTGTAATTCGACTTTTTACTTGTATTTTTATTAAGGTTTTAGCTGTTTATTTGTTCTTTCGTTATTTAAAATTAAAATTATGTCAATTTGTATAATTTGGCGAATAGTTTGTCGAAATTGGTCGACGGGATAATCAAGTAGTACCCAAGTAAAATTAATTTATTTTACCAAATTTTGATTTGGTGATTTTAAATATTTTATAAACATTCTGCAAATATGCTAACATTTCTTTATAGATGACCGTTCTTATACTGTTTCTATATTTAAAATCACTACCATATTATTATACACACGATATAGTTTGATGCCATGGCGATACACCATGTCGCAAAATTAGCAGCTATTTTAAAAGCAAGAGATTTTTTTTTTCTCCAAACTTACCCCATATTTAAAAAATAGTTCACTTTTGATACCAAACTATTGACGTAGACAACAATTGTTGAAGAATAATAAATTTAATTTTTATAAAACATGGAGAGTGGCACTCAGGATATGACTAATATAAATGCATACGTAAAAGAAAAGTTTATTTTTTTAAATGACAATACAAACTGCCTGCCATGTACAATTTTTTTAATATGTTTTTTAGGCACACTACAAATTAACGTTTTGGAATTCAAAATCGTAATTCTACATTCCCCTCCCCCCCCAGAAAAAATGACATTATATTTAAAAGAAAACAGCTATTTTTATATTTGAAAATTAAACGTCATCACTTTTGCACCACTATGACATCATTTTCACTGACTTTTCACTTTCGACCGTGCTAAGACTATGAGCGGTATATATAAATATACAGTAAACAACCGTTAGTGCGGACTTCCAAGGAAGGCCATTTTTCATCTGCACTAACCGAAATCCGCAATAAACGATGCCTTTAACATTAATTAAAATATGATGGAGAAATGAAACTGTCACCATTAACCGGATATTTATTAACGAGAGTCCGCTATATTCTCAATAACCTACTGATGTTTTGAGAATAGTATCTATCGCTTTTCTACCTTTACTGAAGGAAAATAAATAATGAAGAAAACTACAGAGCGAGGCTCCGTCTACTAGGTACTAAAATCATTTACATAAAAAACAATATTACGATTTACTTTAAATTCGAAAGTATGACGGTTTGAAAGTTTATTGTAAAATTTTTTTACCTACTCGTTTCTAAAAATAGCTTAATTATAAGTGCTATATATCGATAAGTGAAATAACTGAATTTTAAATTTCGGCGATACAGTGTTTTATTGTGTAAAGTTTGTGTACTAGATGTCAGTGTGCATCTGCAAAATTGCTGAAAAGATGAGGTAACGTAGGGAAACGCGAAATTGTATGACATTCCAACAAAATACATTTTTGATCGAAGAAAGTTTGAAAGGAAAAAATTTAAATGTTATATTTTGATCACAGAGAAGAAAGTGCTCATCGAGTAGTTCCTATATCTGGAGATGGTTCGTGTCTGCTTCATTCTATATCTTATTTTCTGTGCTAGGTAACATAGCCTCGTCGTATGATATCAGATGTGCTATAGTTGAGTATGTGGTTGCGCACCGGGATTAGCTGGAAGCGTACACTTGTGATGAGCATGGAAATATTTCCTCTAACACTGAACTGTAATTGAAGCTTATGATGAATACTACTATTTATGGGTCGGTTTCGGATCTCATGGTAGCCGCCAAACTGTATTCTGATACGTTTGAGGTCTATCAAAATAGCCTTCAGAGGCACATTTGGTGATAATTCTCTAACTCTAGTGAGACGTTTACTTTTTTCTGGTAGTTTCTTAGGAGGTTACTATGATGTTCTACTTATTCTTCTTAACACTTCGCAAGAATCTTATTTTTCCAAACGATTATCTATCACACAGAGAAATCAGCTGCAGAAAAAGAAAGATGGAAGACCTATTGAGGTCGAAAGGGGAAGGCCTAAAAGCTCCTAGAACTCACGCTCTCAACAGTTCCAAGAAGTTAGAGCTCTTTATCGTAAAAACTATCTTCGAAAACAAAAGCATACATTAAAACGTTACAGCGATTCACACCCTGAAATGGGAAGCCGTAGCTCGATTACAGTTCTTTGCATCCTAAAGTCCATTGGGAAGCAGTCGCGCACTGTACTGTTTCACAACCCGACATGAATGTCGGAACTCTCCGACGAAAAAGGTTTAGAGGTAAGCTGCAGTTTAAAATAAACACTTTAGAAAACATTACGAGGGCTGTAATAACTAAAAAAATGGGAGGTAGACCGGAAGTAGACAAAGTTATAAAATGGACTCTGCACAATAGAAATTAACTTTGGAGGATTTTGATAGAACAGCTGATAAATTGAAACAAAAACTAATATACTTGAAAATTTGAATGAATGCATTTGAAACAGTAGCACACATGACAAATTAGAAGCATTTCTAGGAAAAGAGGAACATAGAATCAATATGGAGCCATTTTATGCCCGTGAAGATTATAAAGTTTATGAGGGTAAAAATACGGTAATTGAAATCGACGCTACTGGAAAAGATTTCGTTGCCTTTCTCCTTACAAAAAGAAGTGAAATCCCATCAAAAACATCTCATGTAAAAAAAAAGCCAAGTCTCGTGACTCTTTGACCGTAAAAAGTTCTGAGATCATGTATAGAGCAAAGTTTAGCTCTCTTATTAACTCTGACATTTTAATTTACAAATTACCCCTAGTCTCTATACCTTTAGTTAATGATTATTTTGTGACTTGGCAATTACCCAGCACGAGAATGTAAAGGCTGTTTTTAGGTAGATTTCGTAAGAAATACTACCTATTGCAGTCGTTACCATGGTGCGACTTTTGAAAAATTCCTTCATAACTTTTCATTACATGACCCCAGGAACCCAAAACCACCCCCACCTAAAAAGTTTATATATATATATATATATATATATATATATATATGTATGTATGTATGTATGTATGTATGTACTAAATTTTGTCCGCACGATAAAAGTCGCAATTATGCACGGAACGTCTTCAAACTCGCCAACAATTTTAAGATGGCTAATTTCTCGGCGGGGATTGAAAATGAGCAAAATCGGTCCAAGGGAATGGGAATGGGGAAGGTTTAAAATTTTGAATACCATCTTAACATGATTCTGATAAAACCAGCTTTTACACAACAATGGCAGGAAAAAAAAAATATTTTTCGTTATAGCTGTTGCCAACAATTAAAAAAAAGCAATAAAATTCTCACCACAACAATTGCTTTTCTAATGCAATGTTTTCACGTGAAAAATTAAATTAGATAAACAGTTTGACGAATTGAAAACAAATTGAATATTACTTCATAAGTTTTCTAGAGCAAGTTTTCTGCATGAAAATTCAAAATGAAATAAATAGTTTCACGAATTGAAAACGAATTGAATATTACGTCATAAGTTTTCTAGAGCAAGATTTCTGCATGAAAATTCAAAATGAAATAAATAGTTTGACGAATTAAAAAAACAACAAAATATTGCGTCATATCGAAAATATAATGGACCACAGCAGGTGAATATGTAACGTCATTGAGTTTGAAGAAACGTATTAAAACATGATAAAAACCCGAGTGTGGAAATATTAACATATTTTAACACTTTGAGGTTCTCTGAATTTGATTTGGCCATTTTTAAACCTATTCCATATACATGCGTGTGTGTATATTAGAATTTTCACAAAATGTTTAGCTCCCTAGAGCTCATTCTTAGCGAAGGAACTGGGTTTATCTTTAATCCTGATTTAAGTTTTGTTGGTGAATTTACTACTTAATTTCGAAATCTACCTCCGCCTGTAGGCCCGAGCCGGCAGGGATTTTTTTATATTTCAGTAGCAACGTTTATTTATAAAGTATTGCATAAAATAGTATTTATAAGAGCACTGAACGTATATATATATTTGTACCATGGTCATAATTTTACATAACATTGTAAGCCCGGGTGCGAAAACACTCTTCTGGTCGAACTTGATGTCCGGAGTTTTGGAAGATTTTCTTCCTATTTAACGTGAATACGAACCACACCCCTCTTTTACAAAGACCCCCAAACAGTGCATCCCCCTTTAGGCTTCTATCCCTTGCGTTCATATTCAGTCTTAATCAAATAATCCCATCCCAACTAAAAACATAGTAAAGTGTTGACATAATAAATTCCTTGTGCTGCGTAATTGCCAAGTCACAAAATAATCATTAACTAAAGGTGTAGAGACTAGGTGTAATTTGTGAATTAAAATGACAGAGTTAATAAGAGAGCTAAACTTTGCTCCATACATGATCTCAGAACTTTTTACAATCAAAGAGTCACGAGACTTGGCTTTTTTTTACATGAGATGTTTTTGATGGGATATTTTTTACAAATTTTAGAAAATTGTATTAATTTAAACTGTTGCCAACTGTATAAACAGCGCAAACAGTAATGTTTGCTTCAAATTAAAAATTTATTTTACACGTGACTATTATAAACAAAAAATATAAAAAGCAGGAACTCGTTGAAAATTACGTCATAAAAACTATAGTTACACCTGAATTTTAAATGAGAAAGAATATTGTAAAATAATAAATTCAGTAACATGCGTTAGAAGTCCTAAATAGGAGAATTTACGTTATATTACACTTATTACGTAAAATGAACAAAAAATAATATTGCAAAACAGTTTTAATTTAAAAATTGCGCGAGACATTTACTTGACATTTTAAGATGATCATAATATTTCATTTCTAACAAAAGTATTTTGACGTGAATATTAAAAAGAGAAAGAAAAGTTTGGTGAAAATTATGTCAGAATATAATTGTCGGATTCAAATTATAATTCAATCTTCCGAAATCTTTTTAAAGGCGATCAAATTAGCGTGTGTTAGAGTCTGCGGTGTCTGAACGGGGGTTGACGAGCGTAGTTCGTAGGATGCAGAGCCCCCTAGTTAAATATATAATTGTTGCAAAATTTTGTCGAGTCATTTCAAATTTTATGAAAATCAGATGGATAGTTTAATTACAGGGACAGTCAAAAGTTTTCCGTTACATTACGGCCAATGGGAATAAATTAATGCAAGCGCAATTTAATGATGTTACAGCCTTCCGAATTGTCTGAAATTTTAAATATATAATCTCTCTATTCTAAAAAAAAAGTAACTACCGCTGTCACCGCCGCCGCCGGTTTTGAATTTTTTATGGCCGGATGTCTTTCTTCGTTAATATTAAGCAAAATATTGCATACAAAAATATGAAAATCGGTGGAATTATAGAGAAATGTTTGATAAACACGCTGATGCAGACAGTTTTCAAATCGAAGAAATATTTAAAGAGATAGTTAATGCTAAAGTTGGACAAAATCGTTTCATTAAGAAAGTTTTATAGGAGCAAAAACTGTACATCGGAATTTAATCCTTTTTAGATCATTTTATGCGTCATAATTTCCCGGTGTGCAGACTGCACTCAGTTTATTAATTTGACTCATTTTTTGCGGGTTTATTTCTATTTTAAATTCAAATTTTCAGCATTTCGAGAGATATTTTTTACTTATTTTAGAAAATTGTACTAATTTAAACTGTTGCTAACTGTATAAAAAGCGCAAACAATAATGCTTGCTTCAAATTAAAAATTTATTTCACACGTGACTATTATAAACAAGAAAATATAAAAAGCAGGAACTCATTGAAAATTATCATAAAAACCATATTACACGTGAATTTTAAAAGTGAAAGAATTATTGCAATTAGTGAAAGAATGTTGTAAAATAATAAATTCATTAACATGCGTTAGAAGTCTTAAATAGGAGAAATTACGTCACATTTACGTCACATTACACATTACGTAAAATGAACAAAAAATAATATTGCAAAACAGTTTAAATTAAAAAATTGCACGAGACATATATGTAATATTTTAAGATGATATTTTCAACTATTTTTACTAGGATAGCGCAAATAATATTTCATTTCTAACAAAATTATTTTCACGTGAATAGTAAAAGGAGAAAGAAAAGTTTAGTGAAAATTACGTCAGATTAAAAACGATACATTTAAAGTGTCTCTCTATTCTAAAAAAAAAGTAACTACCGCTGTCACCGCCGCCGCCGCCGCCGCCGGTTTTGATTTTTTTTTTTGTGACCGGAGGCCTTTCTTCGTTAATATTAACAAAAATAATGCATACAAAAATATGAAAATCGGTGGTTTTATACAGAAATGTTTGATAAACACGCTGATGCAGACAGTTTTTAAATCGAAGAATTATTTTAAGAGTTATTTAATGCTAAAGTTGGACAAAATCGTTCCACTAAAAAAGTTTTATAGCAGCAAAAACTATACATGGCAGTGTGATCATTTTTAGATCATTTTATGCGTTAGAATTTGCCGGAGTGCAGATTGCATTAATTTTTTTATTTTGACTCATTTTTTCAGGTTTTATTTCTATTTTAAATTCAAATTTTCAGCATTTCTAGAGATATTTTTTACAGATTTCAGAAAATTGTACTAATTTAAACTGTTGCCAACTGTATAAAAAGCGCAAGCAATAATGTTTGCTTCAAATTAAAAAATTATTTACACGTGACTATTATAAACAGGAAAAAAACTTTCAAATTAGAATTAAATAATTACGTATAAAAAGCAGTAACTTATTAAAAATTACGTCATAAAAAGTATACACGCGAATTTTAAAAGAGAAAGGATATTGTAAAATAATAAATTCATTAACATGCGTTAGAAGTCTTAGGAGAAATTACGTCATATTTACGACACATTATAGTTATTACATAAAATGAACACAAAATAATATTGCAAAAAAGTTTAAATTTAGAAATTGCGCTAGACATTTATTTGATATTTTGAGAATTAATTTAAAATGTCTCATTTAAAAGAACTTTCTTTTCGCTTTGTTAAAAAATACCAGGAGACAAAGACTCTCTTTACTTAATTCCTTTTATATTAGCTTATTTTGAAATGTTGTTACACGTGTATACGTCATCGAGTTATTTTTATTTCGACGTTTTATTTGTGTTTTTATTAATGTTGTACGAATTTATTTGTTCTTTCGTTATTTAAAATAAAAATTATATCAATTTGTATAATTTGGCGAGTGGTTTGGCGATTTATATAATTTGGCGAAATTGGCCGACAGGATAATCAAGTAGTACCGCAGCGTATTTGGCGTTAAAATTCCCCAATCAAAGAGAAATGAATAGAAATTCGTTTATAGGGAGATCGCCACTGTTTTTTAAATTATAATTCAATCTTTCGAAATCTTTTTTAAAGCCGATCAAATTAGAGTGCATTTAGAGTCTGCGGTGTCTGGACGGGGGTTGGCGAGCGTAGCTCGTAGGGGGCCGAGCCCCCTAGTCATTAAAAAAAAACTTTCTTTTCGCTTTGCTAAAAAATACCGGGAGGAAAACACTCTGTTTATTTAATTCATTTTATATTAGCTTATTTTGAAAGGTCAACTGATTTTATTTAATCAAAGATGGAAACAGCCATTATATCATTTAACAGCCGCTGATTTGGCTTTACAATTCCCCAATCAAAGAGAAATTAATAGAAACCCGTTTATAGGGAGATCGTCACTGTTTTTAAACTTATAATTCAATCTTCCGAAATATTTTTTAAGCCGATCAAATTAGCGTGCTTTTAGAGTCTGCGGTGTCTGAACGGGGGTTGACAAGCGTAGCTCGTATGGGGCAGCGCCCCCTAGTTGTTGTAAAATTTTGTCGAGTCATTTCCAATTTTATGAAAATCAGATGCAAAGTTTAATCACAGGGACAGTCAAATTTTTCCATTACATGACGGCAATGGGAAAAAAATTATTTCAAGGGCATTTTAGGCATTTTAATGATGTTACAGCCTTTCGAACAGAATGAAATGGATATGCACTTATTGAAGTGCAGTAAAATATACATTCAGTACAATATGCGGTGCAAAAAATATTTATAAAACAGTTATAGTACGAATACACCTCATTTGCCATGTTTGACGAGCAATTTCCAATTTCCCCACCCCCCCCCCACCCCCCCCCAAAAAAAAAAAAAAAAATATTACAGCAACCACTGATTTTTTTTCTTTATTTGAAAGAACATGGTATATGGAGCATTAAAAAAAATATTAGGTTCAGGTTGAAAGATGCACTTTTATAGAATTGATTTTTGAAAGTTTTCATACAAAATATAGTAACTGTCAATATAAATATTTTTTTAATTATATACAAAAGATCCAGCATTAAAACAGTATTTTTTTCTGAATTCCACATGGAAAGAACTATAAGTAGCAAAAATTTCAGCTTTCTATCTTAAATAGCAGCTGAGAAATAAAATTCAGAAGCTCAAAGCACCCCCATGACTTCCACTACTAGGCGACGAATTTTTTTGCTGTACACCCACATTCAAGGTCTCGTTAAAAAAAAAAAAATGTATAAGTCACATCAATTTAAAATTTCATGTGCTTTTCTAACTTTATTAGTGTGGTGTTTTCTGAAATTTTCAGACAAATCGGAGATCGTGGGTTACATTTTGAATTTTTTTGGGGTGATTTGGCATGGAATGACCCCTATTCTAAAAAAAAGTAACTACCGCTGTCACCGCCGCCGCCGCCGCCGGTTTTGAATTTTTTGTGACCGGAGGTCTTTCTTCGTTAATATTAAGAAAAATATTGCATACAAAAATATGAAAATCGGTGGTATTATAGAGAAATGTTTGATAAACACGCTGATGCAGACAGTTTTTAAAACGAAGAATTATTTTAAGAGATATTTAATGCTAAAGTTGGACAAAATCGTTGCATTAAAAAAGTTTTATAGGAGCAAAAACTATGCATGGTAATTTAATCATTTTTAGATCATTTTATACGTGTGAAGTTCCCGGTGTGCAGATTGTATTTTTTTTTTTTTAATTTGACTTTTTTTTTTAAATTTTTTGAGGTTTTATTTCTATTTTAAATTGAAATTTTCAGCATTTCGAGAGATATTTTTTACAGATTTTAGAAAATGGTTTTAATTTAAACTGTTACCAATTGTATAAACAGCGCAAACAATAATGTTTGCTTCAAATTAAAAATTTATTTACACGTGACTATTATAAACAGAGAAAAAAAAACATTTGGAAATAGAATTAAATAATTACGTATAAAAAGCAGGAACTTATTAAAAGTTACGTCATAAAAACTATATTGACACTTGAATTTTAAAACAGAAAGGATATTGTAAAATAATAAATTCATTAAGATGCGTTAGTAATTAATCGTAAAAGTAATTAATGCGTAATACGTAAGTAATGCGTAAAAGTAATTAATCACATTTTTTTAATAAATTGTATCGATTTGTTTTATTTATTTTACACACCAATATCCATCATCAATTCATTTTTTCTATGTATTTAAATCTTTGAAATCTGCAAGGAAAACAAAACATTGTGCGGGAATACACTGTAGTTTCTGTTTAAAGTAAATAAGTAAATAGTTTTACATTAAAATTAAGGAATTTTAATGACGTTATCGTATCTATTATTATTATAACAAATAATTTTAACCATACATTAACATATGCGTCCTTAAATTTAATTTCTGAAAAACTCTGTTAATTTTGCCTGAGTTTTTTATTTTAAAAGTGCTGTCTCTCATAATACTTCTCGCATCTTTGCAATGCACCAAAACCCCCTTCATGCTATTTTCTTTTAACTACCGCGTCGGATTGTTTCAAATGATTTTAGCATTTCATCATTACGAAGTTTTGTTAATTCCTGCATCATGAACATTTCCATCATCATCATATTCGTCTTCATCGCAATTCATTGCTGTATTCTTTTCATTTTTCACACTGTCGAAAATAGCCAATTCGGATAGTGTTTCCGAGGTCTCAGTTTCAGAATTAAGTTAAATACAATCATCAATCAGCACATCAATATTAATTACTTCTTTTTTTTCTCACTATATCCACATTTTTTTAAGTTAAGGGATTATCATCTTCGTCCTCCGTACTTACCGAATTCTCACTGCTGACAAAGAAGGCGCCTGGTAAAACCAGTTCAAGGCCATTGAACATCATAAAATGTGTTTAAAGAAAGAATAAGTTTGAAATGTTCAGAAATATTTTGAGAAATGGGGAGAAAAAAAATTTCCATCAGAAGAAAAAGTTCGTTAAATAGAGAATGCACTTCGCTATTTGGAAGTTATTTTAAGAAGAAATTCGCAAAATGTTCTTGGTTCCAAGGAAAAGTTCGCAAAATAGAGGTTCGTTAAATAGATGTCCGACTGTACATAGGTAAATTGCATCACAATTTGTGATGCGATATCGCACAAATCAAAGCCTGATGATGACACCCTCCATTAATTTTGAAATTTGTTTGTCTGAATGCAGTAGTTATTAAAAAACTTGACATATTAAGCAAAAACCAAATTTGCAGAACAAATTAAAAAAACAAAATTTATTTCCTAAATTATTTAAGCCCGAGAAGGGGCAGATATTAAGATATTTCATTCAATTCGTTCTACATTTAATGTTAAATTTTTGTAGCAAATAAGCTAAACCAACTGAACATTAAAAAATAAAAATGAAATTCATACAATATAATGCTTTAAACACCTATATACTTAGATTCCGTTCAAATGAAATCGAAATAAATCTTTAGACTTTTTCCATTTTTAAGTTATAAATATTTGTATTGCAGATTTTACATTATGTTTATGACGATTGACCATAATTATGATAAGGTACATGCAAAATACAAAACTTTAAAAAAAGTCTAAGATTTATTTCGATTTCATTTGAACGGAATCTAAGTATATAGGTGTTTAAAGCATTATATTGTAGGAATTTCATTTTTATTTTTTAATGTTCAATTGGTTTAGCTTATTTGTTACAAAAATTTAACATTAAATGTAGAACGAATTGAATGCAATATCTTAATATCTGCCCCTTCTCGGGCTTAAATAATTTAGGAAATAAATTTTGTTTTTTAAATTTGTTCTGCAAATTAGGTTTTTGTTTAATATTATGAAGCAACCGCAATTGAAAACGGAAGATCAGATAAATTCAAATGCGGTAGAACATGCATCAAATGCGTTTACCTTGAGCTGTCAAAATAATTACGAACAAAATCTGTCAATCGTCAGTTATAATGGTTTGGTTTCTAAAGCTGTGATTTATTTAAAAGGAATTAATGATTTTTTTTTTTCGCTTTTATTGCGATATTGGATACAGCCAGCTATGTAGCATTAATTTCTTACCCTGCCTCCGAGATTTTAGGATTGCAAAAAATATAATGTAAGGTCATTAATTACTGGATTAAATGATTCTGTCTGTAAAATAAAAAACGGAATACATGAAGAGATTTCAAACAAAGATAGAAAGTTTAAAAGATCAGTTCGCATGTATATAGTTCCCAAAATAAGTGATTTAACCCCTTCAAGCGCCGTAGATATTTCTAATCTGCACATACCATAGAATCTAACTTACGCGAATCCAAAAATTTTTGAACCTCAGCGAATTCAAGTATTACTCGAAGCAAATATATATTATGAATTGTTATTATCTGGTCAAATAAAAATTCCGGATAGTTCTATAATTTTACAAAACTCTCATTTAGGATGGACCATGGGTGGAACAATACATAATAAAAATGAAAGTAAATTTAATTACTATTTATGAGAAAATGAAGATGAATTAGATTTGAAAGCCTTTTGGGATTTAGAAATCTTGGGAATTAAGGATAACCCAGATAGTGTAAAAAACGAAGAAATCTTTGAGAGATTTCAGGAAACGGTGCGTTTTACAAATAACAGATATGAAATATGTCTCCCATGGAAACGGGATTGGGAGCAACTCGACAACAATTACAAAATGGCTGAATCGCGGCTCGCTAGTCTTGTAAAAAGAATGAAACTCGACACAAATTTATACGAAAATTATCGTAAAATTTTAGATGAATATTTAGAGATGAAAATTATTCAAAATTGCTCCTGAGTCAGAAGAATTTTCTAACAACCCGATTTTTTTATTTACCACATCATACGACGGTATTTAAACAAGACAGTGTATACACAAAATGTCGCATCGTTTTTTATGCGAGTTCCCATGAAGCGGGGCAGTTATCACTAAATGACTGCTTGGACGCAGGCAGTAATTTAAATCCGAATATTTTCCATTTGTTGATTTTCTTAGATTAAATAAAATTGCTGTTTTGGCTGACATAGAGAAGGCCTTTTTACAAATTTCGATCAACGAGAAAGACAGGGACGTTTTAAGATTCCTGTTTATAGATGACAATCCTGTCAACAGTGATGCGTTGAAGGTTATTATACACAGATTCTTACGCCTGATATTTGGCTTGAACTCAAGCCCATTTTTATTATCAGCTATTATCAAACAACATCTTAGTAAATTTAAAAAGGAATATCCGGTAGCAACTGAAATACTCAACAGTTGTATTTACGTTGACGATCTAATCACCGGTACGGACACTGTCCAGGATGCACTGAACATTTCGCAACAATCACACAAAATTATGAATGAAGCTAGAATGAAGTTCCGTAAATGGATTTTAAACAACTAATTAGTAATGGAAACGTGGGAGGAAAACGGGTTTAGTACTTTACCTCAGCCCTTTGATGACAATAAAACACATAGTGTATTAGGACTGTCGTGGCAACCTAAACAGAATATGCTAATGATGGAGATTGATCATTTATTAGAATTTTTGTGCAAGGCAAAAAATACAAAACGGTTTGTTCTACAAGTAGCAGGCAGAATTTTTTACCCCTTGGGTCTCATATCGCCATTTACCATAGGAATTAAATTTCTATTTCAAGAGTTATGGAATAGGAATTTAGCATGGGAGGAAGAACTGCCCCCCCCCCCCCTCATATTACAAAGACGTGGGAACAATGGAGTTCTGAATTACTCCAATTAGCACAACTAAAGATTCCAAAGAACATTTTTCAGTTCCCTGAAGTCTCTGATTATGAGTTAATACTGAATACCTTTGCCGATGCCAGTCCAAGGGCATACGGTGCTGTAGTATATTTACAAATATATACAAAGAACCAATCCTCCATTAATTTGATCACATCGAAAAGCAGAGTCGCATCCTTGAAAAAAGTGTCACCACCCAGGCTGGAACTCTTAGGTGCGTTACTCGCAGCGCGCTTAACTTGTGAAGTGAAGAAGGTACACTGTTAAAAATATCGTGAAAGATTACCTCTGTTTTTAAAAGCTATCTATTTTCTGACTAATGAGAACGCTCGATAGGTGTTTATGTAGCGTTCTCATTGGTCAGAAAATAGATAACCTTTATAAACAGAGGTAATTTTTCACGATATTTTTTACAGTGTACTATATCGCAAGGGACCATCTTCTATGTATTTATGGACAGACTCTCAGATTGCCCTCTATTGGATCAAAGGGTCTGCAAATAGGTGGTAATCATTTGTATCGAACCGTGCAAAGAAAATCCAATCTCTGACAGACCCATCCAGGTGGTTTCACTGTGCAGTATGCAGGGTTCGAGAATCCTTCAGATTTGCTGACACGAGGTATTAAATCTGAAAGTCTTATTCACAATCCTATATGGTGGACTGGTCCAGCGTTTCTGAAAGACTTAGATGTGTGCGACAACGAACATTCCCTAGTGATTCCAGATTAGGAGATCTATATAAAGGAACTAAAAAAGGACCCCGAGAACATTATTAAAGATGACTTTACCACATAAACTATTTCTAACGAAATTTCTACGATTGAACATATATTTTCAATTATAATTTTGTGAAATTAATAATTATTAAACAAAAACATAATTTGAAGAACAAATTAAAAAAACAAAATTTATTTCCTACATTGTTTAAGCCCGAGAATGAACAGATATAAATATATTTAATTCAATTAGTCCTACATTTAATGTTAAATGTTTGTAACAAATAAGTTAAGCCAATTAAAGATTAAAAAATAAAAATAAAATCCATACAATATGATACTTAAAGCACCCTAAAAAATTAGATTCCCTTCGAATGAAATCGAAATAAATCTTAGACTTCTTCCATTTTTAATTGAAAATATTTTTATTGCAGATTTTGTATTATGTTTATGACGATTGTAGATAAATTGATATGCATGCAAAATACAAAACTTTAAAAGAAGTCTAAGATTTATTTCGATTTCATTTGAAGGGAATCTAATTTTTTTAGGGTGTTTTAAGTATCATATTGTATGAATTTTATTTTTATTTTTTAATCTCCAATTGGCTTAACTTATTTGTTACAAACATTTAACATTAAATGTAGAACTAATTGAATTAAATATATTTATATCTGTCCCTTCTCGGTCTTAAACAATGTAGGAAATAAATTTTGTTTTTTTAATTTGTTCTTCAAATTATGTTTTTGTTTAATATGTCAAGTTTTTTAATAACTACTGCATTCAGACGAACTCATTTCAAAATTAATGGATGGTATCATCATCAGGTTTTGATGTATGCGGTATTGCATCTCAATGTGTGATGCAGTTTACCAGTGTATAATTCAAAATATTTCACCACTGCACTAATGCAGGTTCCTGTAGTAAGTCCAACCTGAACGCAAAAAATCTATAATCAAAACATAAAAAATTAATTTCACTTAAATTTAGATACCATATTTCCCACTCAGGAAATCCTTACTGCTAATATGTCACAATATTATAGCTGTGATACAGTAAAAATTAAAAGAAAAGTTTTACATAAATTTTGTTATCTTATTCGCGCTCAAGGGGTGATGTAAAAACAAAAGAAAATTATTACCTAAGCTTTAACTTGGAATATAAATAGTTCCCATCTTGAAAAATAAATACATTTTAAAATTTAAATTATGTAATTCCTCACTATGTTCGCAACCTGCGTAAAAACAGCTATCCCTTTAAAACTTTTTACTAAAACATTAGCTTCGCCAAAGCTAAAACTTATTCTGAAAATGTCCTTTTTTATTTCCCCTATGACGCCATATTCATCTTTTTAATCCTTAAAAAAAAAACTATGTCAATTTAATTTTTCATGTGGAAATCTTTCAACTAAAAAGAGGTAAATTATTATCACGGTTTTTGAATTATTTGCAACAATGAAGAAAAAACGTTAAATTTTGTAAGAAAAATGTCCGTTAATTTTCAGTGGCAAAAGTGAAATTTGGAATTATTAAGGAAACTATTTGAATAATGTAAATAAAAATTAGGCCATGTTACTCTCTGGGTTATAATTCACCCATATGGAAAGGCATTTTATCATCCGTTTTGACCCTTACGTCAGGCAACCATTTTTGCACTTTAAATTTATAATATCATTAGAATTAGTAAAGAATAAAAAAATTGTGGCATCAAGGCAGTGTTGCCAGACTGGGGACTTTTTTAATTCAGATTATTTGACTGTCACCACTTTTTTAAAAGAGTATAATTCGCCTTATTTTTCAGAATTTTTAATCTATTTTTAAATAGGCCAAATATTTCTATTTAAAAAAAGCGGTGACAATCAAAAATCTGGGTCAAAAATGTCTCCAATCTGGAGGGACAAAAAGGTAGGAAGAAAAAAATGAAAACGTTATGAGCTTCATAGGCTTTTCTATGTTAAATTAACATTGAGAAGTGACATCGGAAATATATAATATTTAAATATATATATTTATTTAAAAGACAATGCTGTTTTTACTTTCTTCTATCTTTACAAGAAGAAAGTATTGGATTCATGAAAATTTTCGAATTCCGGTTTTCGACGGATTTACACGTTTTAGGGGTCAGAGATTCCAAAAAACATGTTTTTACAAAATCTCTGTCTGTGACTCTGTGAGTCTGTCTGTCTGTCTGTCTGTGTGTATGTGACACAAATTTTGTGGGCGCTCTATCTCAAGAACTAATGCACGGAATTTAATAAAAATTGATATTCAGTTAGTCCCTAATACAAATTGATGCTGATTAGTTTTTGGTGTAAATCGCTCAACAGGTAGCGCTGCTATGCTGCATTTTTAACGATTTTCGCAATAGCTCTATCTCAAGAACTAATGCACGGATTTTGATCAAACTTCAGATTTAGTTCGTCCTTGATATGAATTGATGATGATTACGTTTTGGTGTAAATCGCCCAACAGGTGGCGCTGTTATGATGAATTTTGCAGGATTTACACGATTTCCCTAATAGCTCTATCTTAAGAACTAACGCACGGATTTTCATCAAACTTCAGATTCAGTTAGTCCTTGATATGACTTCCTGCTGATTATGTGTTGGTGTAAATCGTCCAACAGGTGGCGCTTCTCTGCTGCCTTTTTCACGATTGCCTCAATAGTTCTATCAATAGAACTAATGGACGAATTTTCATCTAACTTCAGATTTAGTTGTATGTTGACACAAGTTGTTGTTAATTAGGTTTTGGTGTTAATCACCTAATAGGTGGCGCTGCTATGCAGGAATTTTCACGATTTTCGCTATTGCTCTATCTCAAAAACTAATGTACGGATTTTCTCCAAACTTCAGATTCAGTCAGACGTTGACATAAATTGTTGCTGATTAGGATTTGGTATAAATCACCCAATAGGTGGCGCTGCTAGGCAGCATTTTTCTGAATTTAGACGATTTCAGCGATAGTCATATCTCAAGAACTAACGCACGGAATTTCATATCGTTAGAATCCTCATGAGATGCACAGATTGCCATTTAATTTTGGCAGTGTGATAGCGGATTTTGAAGTATTAACATGTATGAGATAGAAGAAAGTTTTGGGATTGGTACATCCGACTAGTTTAGTCATGAACTCAGAGCTTTATACTGAACCAATTTTGATAATTATTTTTTTAATTAAAAGCTGTTCATTTATCGATGTGACCGCAGTAGTTATTTTTAAAAATATTTCCATTTTTATATTTTAAATTTAATTTTTAATGTTTTCTATGAAATTTATTCAAACGGATGGCATTTGTGTTATACTTCCATTGTTGCACAAAAATGAGAAATAATGGGATTTGTTTTTATTGATTATATCCTTACAAGCCGCCATTGGCGACCAGTTTGGTCTCCCTTAAAATTAATGTTTGGGAAAGCATGCTAAAATATCTCAATTTGGATTCTCTGTAAGCAAGTAAATCCTATTGGTTTACATTGGATGTCTATGGGAATTTGGCGAAATATTAGAGATATTGCCAAGTTGGTGTCACTTTTGGTGACTAATTTGGTCGCCATATTTGGCGATATATCGTTGAGCTGGCAACAAACTTGGCGGTATTTGGAGACAGAACAGAGTCCCCCATATGGTAACCCCCTTATAGGTATGGAGAAATAAAAGTAACTGTTTTACAATTTTTTAACAGAAAATGACGTCAGCGTTTAAAAAAGCACATTCCCTCATAAATCTTTTACATTTCAATATTTTTTCATTACGCGTTACTGATCAACTTGAGTTTGAGACACTAAGCTAAATGATTCAGAGAGTGAAAATGGTGTCATATTTAAAACAAAACTGTCATGTTCTTTGTTAAAACTAAATATTTGGCCACGAATGCGCCTAAAAGACAAATTTCTGAATTTTTTATTCGCGGGTACTGCGATTAGAAAATCAAGTTTGTGCGAATGTTCACATGGATATTTGTATTGGACAAACGTGACTTTAAGTTTGGAAATATATTCATTAATAACCTATTGCGCGGGTACTGAGATTAGAAAATCAAGTTCGTGCGAATGTTCACATGAAAAGTCGTATAGGACAAACGTAACCTTAAGTTTGGAAATATATTAATTAATAACCTGTTGCGCGTTAAAATACTTTTAAATTGTGAATATGGATTTGAGTGGTGCCTATGTAAATTTTGAGAATGTGAAAATGACGTAAGGTTTAGATTTGATGGGGGGGGGGGGGAATTTTATGATGTGACAAAGCGAAATCCTTTTTGCTGATTTTTCATCCCGTAATAGCAAACATAATCGATTCCGAATAAAAACTTCATCAATAAATGCAATAAAAACATAAATAAATCACAAAGTTAACAGCTATTTAGTCGAACTATACGTTTATCTGTATGTAAATGATATTCGCGTTTTAAAATCAGTATGTTTAAAACATATTTCAATTTTTTTTTTAATCTGACGTCATTTTTACCCGCTTTCTGTATTTACTAATATTAATACTCTTTGTATTATTTACAAATGGTTGAAAATGTCCTTTTTATTTCCACTATGACGCCATATTCATCTCTTTAATTCTTAAAAAAAAAAAAAAAAAAAAAAAAAAAAAAAAATATATATATATATATATATATATATATATATATATATATATATATATATATATATATATTTTTCGCGTGGAAGTATTTCAACTAAAAATAAATAAATTATTATTACGACTTTTGAATTATTTGCAACAATGAAGAAAAAATGTTACATTTTCTATGAAAAATGTCCGTTGATTCTCACTGGAAAAAAGCGAAATTTGGAATTATTAAGAAAAATATTTGAATAATGTAAAAACAAATTGGCCCATGTTACTCTCTGGGTTATAATTCACCAATATGCAAAGGCATTTTACCGTTTGTTTTGACCCTGACGTCAGGCAAACGTTTTTACACTTTAAATTTATAATATCATTAGAATTAGTAAAGAATAAAAAATGAGTGGCATCAGGGACAAAAAGGTGGGAAGAAAAAATGAAAAAGTTATGATCTGTATAGGCTTTTCTATGTTAAATTAACATTGGGAAGTGACACTGGAAATAAATAAGTATTGCGCGCCAGCGCAATACTTAAATAATTAGTTTTATTTTTAGATTCACATTTAATTGTCGTAATAGCAAGAAGAGAAGAAATGGACCGCTATCCCTTGACGAGGTGAGGGAGGTCGAATCATTTCTGATTCGGTCAGAACAAAGGGGTGAGTTTAGGGAAGAAATAAAATGTCTCGAAAGAGGTAAGCCTGTTCCAAATAAAAGTAGATTGTCTACATTAAATGTCTTTTTAGGAGAGGGTGGTTTAATTGGAGTTGGCGGTCGTTTAGCGCATGCAGATTTGCCGCTTAACTCAAAATTTCTAATTGTTTTGCCTGCCAATCATAAGTTAACGGAGATTATCATTTCAATCGTTTATTTATTTAAAACCTTTTCAGGGTCGGTGGTTCAATTTTGAACCACTTATTTTCATTGTTTTATAACAGCTTAACAATTCGCTGAATTTTCATGCAAATTTGAAAATCGGTGTACCTTTTAGTGTACTTAATACTCAGAAGACGGCAGCTGTGTACAAAACTGTCCTTTCAGTAAGAATAATTTTTTATTTAAGGCCAGTAGGCTGTAGTATGGACATTTTCGGAAATTTTGACTATACAGATGCATAGAAGTACTGAAATTTAACTTTATAATTGTTATTTCCATTATTAATATTTATTTTAAACAGAAATGTCTAATGTATATGCATATATATTTTTAAATATTTTTTTAATAACTTTAACACTGGTGCACGGTGGGTGATTTACCGATTCTAGCTGTCCAAAAGTCGATTTTTAAAAGTTTATCCTAGCGTAATTTATTTTCTGCGTGTTATAGCTAAATACTTAGGGCGTTGTACCCTGTTTTCGGTTTTGATAGAAATATAATTGTATGGTCCAGAGACTAGTGCAAAGTTGGTGCTTCTTAGTTGGGAATGAATCAATCAATTTGAGTATAGTTCTTTAATCTGCTACTTGAAGCAGAAAAAAATATACTGCTCAATTATGGACGCTTACAAGCAAAACATGGACTTTATTTTATCGTGTTTATGTGCATAAATGTTGCACATATCAGCTGTTATTTCATATTTAATGTCGCAAAAAACTCTGTATTTTTTTTTTTACAATTTTTCAATTTTAATATAGAAAAAGTTATATGATAAAGCACGATTAAGCTCAATTTTTGATATGATTCAATAGTTTCAATTATTACCTTTTCGTTCCAATTTAACTTGTCTGCCCTTAGGTGCCTCCCCAGTTTTTAGAATTGTTTTTAGTTTATTAAGGCTAAATAAAAAAATTTGAAACTTTAGTTCAAGTAACATTTTTTTTTTTTTTTTTTTAAATCAAAGACAGCAAAATTTAAGTTAGTCACATAAATAAACTTTTGCACCATTATGTAACGTAAACAAGATTTAAAATTTGACAAAAATGTGAATTTGGTTGAAAATGTTTTGTTTATAGAGAAAAATTACAATGAAGAAGACACATGAAGTTTTGTAAGCGCGAAATGTTTCAATTTATGACCAAATTTGGACAAAAGTTGCCATTTGTATGTAGATATCTTAGGACAAAATTATGTAAAATATATTACTTGGCTGCAAATTTCGAGTGGTTACAAATACAAAATTGATCTAGACAAATTCTCCAAATTCACATTTGATACAATGCAAAACATAATGTAGACATTTTCCCACGATATCTTATGATTCCCATTCTTTACATAGGATTCCTCTGTGCAGAGATAAATATAAATATACAACAGAATATACAAAACAGCAATTTTCATTAAAGCTGTCGAATGTTCGCCCCGTATCTTAAATTTTAGAAAAAGAAATTTTAGGATTTGTTATAATAATACAAAAATAGTTTCATCACTTTAGCTTCCATACCATTAAGAAAGTAACATTAAAATTATCAAGAAGAACGTAAAATCATGCGTCAATCAGATTATGAAACATTTTTCAACGCATTCGGACTACTATAATAAAACTTCATAGCTTAATAACGTGAATAACGATGTCTAAATAATAATTCGTAAAACATATAACACGTTTCAAAACGCAATTTCAACCAAAGTCGAAAAAATAACTAAAATTTTGTACATTCCTGCATATGAACTATAGATTTATTATATAATTTACAATATGCTAAAATTTAGAACCGTTAGGGAATGCATAGCACAGATGAAAATTCCCCGTCCGCAATTTCCGTCAATAAATGGAAATGTACTTCAGATTTTTGCGCAGTCCTGTATATGATTTATAGAATTTATGCACACTAAATAGTATGAAATTTTTATAATTTAAAAAAGTGTTTCACAACTGGAAACGCACTTCCATCAATTATTGTTCATAGAGAGAGAAATATAACTGATTAATTTTGTGTGCCCCTGTATATGAAAGATGAATGCTATGCACATCATATTCAATAGTAAGCATCTTATAGAGCACGTCGGAAGTATATATCAATTTCAATACTTTTGAAAGAGTTTAACATGAACAAAATACACCACAAACAAACTCTTCTCCATAGATTGTAATGTAACATAATTCTTTTTAGTGTTCCTGTAAATGATCGATAAATGCTATCCATATTATATTCTATAGCAATCATCTTGTAGTGCACTTAATAGGTATGTATATAAATTTCAAAGTGTTTGAAATTATGAAACCTCATTAAAAACCACAGCAAATGATTTTTCTCCATATAGGCCGTGCCGTAATGTAATGGAATTCTTTTGAAAGTTCCTGTAACGAAATTGTGACTAGTACACGTTACATTTTGCAATACCTAACATTCAATAGTGAATATCAATAACATTTTTCAATTTCGTGGCTATGCGACTTTATTGACGCCAGAAATAATTTTGGCCAACTAGAATCGGTAAATCACCCACCGTGTGGTGGTTCATTTTGAACCACTCCGCATGTAGCATTTACCATCGCTAGATGGCAGCACTACTGAAAGCATGTGCTGCCTTTTTTAAATGTTTTTCCCAATATAAGAGGGGCTCACAGATCATAGTAACCCAAGTCCATTTTGAAAAAAAAAAAAAAAAAAAAAAAAAAAAGAGATAGTCTATTTATAGCCCAGTGGTTAGGAAGTTAAATTCGGAATTAATTAGGGGAAAGCTGGAAATTGTTTTAATCCCTTCTATTTAGGTCTAGAATAAATATGCTGAGTTTCCCCCTCGTACTAGCTGAGCGTTAGGAAATACGTATAGATATATAGTCAAAAAACACGTTTTCTTTGTATACCATAACAAGATCTCAAAACAACTAACTCTGCCAAAAACATTGTCAGTATAAATGTTGTACAGCTTAAAATTCTGAGTAAAATGACTACATAAACCTACACTCAGGCCCGTAGCCAGGATTTCCATTCGGAGGGGGCTTAAACCTTGAACTTTTTCCGATCTAACAGTAGTAATTTGCATAGTTTAAGGGTGTATTCCAATCCAAACTGCTTATTTTCTTATTTATTTTTAAAGTCACTTTTGCTCTCAAACGCATCCGAATTTTCCGAAGCGGGAGATCTGGGAGTGAAAAAAATGGTCATACTGAGAAAATAATTGTTTTAAAAGCAAATTCTAATTAATTGAGCGAAAAATGAAATCACATGCCCTCATATATACATCTCTTCAAAAATCACCTCAGCATGTTTCATGTTTTTACTTTTAAAAATGAGTCTGAAAATGTCTCAGAAAATTTCGAGCTGTTGAGGGTGGAAAAGTATTTTTTCGAATACACCCTTAAAGCGTAAATAAAAAAATAAACAAGGCTTAACCCAAGATATAGTTCTGAATAGGATACTTCATGCTCATTTCAAAAGTTGTTATTTCGTATTTTTTCGATTTTTCTTATAATTTATGTTTTTCAAGAGAACTCCCAGTTTCTAAACGGGTTTGGAAACCGGAAGTGTTTTTAGGGGAAAATTGAAACGAAATTAAACTAGTCGGATGTACCAATCCCAAAACTTTCTTCTATCTCATACATGTTAATACTTCAAAATTCGCTATCACACTGCCAAAATTAAATGGCAATCTATGCATCTCATGAGGATTCTAAAGATATGAAATTCCGTGCATTTGTTCTTGAGATATGACTATCGCTGAAACCATCGAAATCCAGCAAAATTCTGCCTAGCAGCGCCACCTATTGGGTGATTTATACCAAATGCTAATCAGCAACAATTTATGTCAACGTCTGACTGAATCTGAAGTTTGGAGAAAATCCGTGCATTAGTTTTCGAGATAGAGCTATAGCGAAAATCGTGAAAATTCCTGCATAGCAGCGCCACCTATTGGGTGATTAACACCAAAACCTAATTAACAACAACTTGTGTCAACATACAACTAAATCTGAAGTTAGATGAAAATTCGTCCAATAGTTCTATTGATAGAGCTATTGAGGCAATCGTGAAAAAGGCAGCACAGAAGCGCCACCTGTTGGGCGATTTACACCAACACATAATCAGTAGCAAGTCATATCAAGGACTAACTAAATCTGAAGTTTGATCAAAATCTGTGCATTAGTTCGTGAGATAGAGCTATTTCGAAAATCGTGAAAAATGCAGCATAGCAGCACCACCTGTTGAGCGATTTACACCAAAAACTAATCAGCATCAATTTGTATTAGGGACTCACTGAATACAAATTTTTATTAAATTCCGTACATTAGTTCTTGAGATAGAGCGCCCACAAAATTTGTGTCACATACACACAGACAGACAGACAGACTCACAGAGTCACAGACAGACATTTTGTAAAAACATGTTTTTCGGGTTCTCTGACCCCTAAAACGTGTAAATCCGTCGAAAACCGGAATTCGAAAATTTTCATGAATCCAATACTTTCTTCTTGTAAAGATAGAAGAAAGTAAAAAGTACAAGCTAACATTGTTTGAGATGAGCTTCATATATCCTATGCGAAAACGTTAAAAATATTGAAATGCAAACAATTGGAATAGATTTTAATCACAGGATTAACATTAGCATGCAAGTTTCTCGCATTACGAGCGCAGAGTATTAAATTGATTAACCCATAGATGAAATTAGTTACACATATTATTTTTTCCAAAGAAAAAAAAATTGTTACAGATATATGTAATAATAAAACTTATATTTATATTTCACATTCTCTGATTAGAATTAGAATAATTATAAATGCTATACTCTTTGGACAATAACCTTACTAGTACTACAGAAGCAATCTTCCTGACTTGTTCTCATCCATGCGGTTGATTACCTTATCAGCCTCATGGTTTATAAGGATGAACATCAGGATCTACTGTAAATGTCCCAATGAATGGAAATCATTGCAAGGCTACTCAGTCTCTCATCGGCCATAACGCTTCAAAGCAAAGATTTAATTCATTTCACTGTCAAAACAGATCTTTCAGCAGTGGCTGTTGTTACCGGGATTGCAGCCAAGACTGTCAGCAACTGTTTAATCGTATTGTAATGTGTTACATTACAGTACTCCAAAAATTTTTGGACCTCTGTTTTGTGTCAACATTGGCAATTCTCTGGCACCATAATTCATAATCAGTTTTCACTTTCTGGAGAAGCAAATCCTTGAAGAAATACTTAGAAATCTGTGTAGAAAGTCTCATTCGAAATGGATCTGCCATTCAAATTTTGAATAGTCTTTTTTTATCGATTTCTTTAACGTTAGAGGACCGCTTATCATGGATAAATCATCTAAGTAGCAATTCTTGCTCTGCACAAAATAAGCTTGTTAGAACGTTAGATGTTGCCTCCTAAAAAGCTCTCTAGGGGGTGCTGGGAAAAACTGCCAAAATAAAATTCCTACATTAGGGTATCCATCCATCCCTAAAGTTGATAATTATTCAAAAGAAAAAGAAAATTTCCCAGAAAAACAGACTACACTGTGCACGTTTTCTTTCTTAGTCTCATACACAAGCAAAGTTTTTAGTTAATAACCTGGGGGACGCGCACCGGCCGCCGTGACGCTTTTGAAGATTTCTCGATACCCTATAGTTTTTCTTCAAACCATTCCTTTTTAAAATTTTCTACTACTAGTTTTTATATATATATATATACTAGGGGGGCACCGCCTCCCTGCTCGCTACGCTCACCAACCCCCCCGCGTAATCGCTTAGCTATTCCATTCGGTATAGCGAAGCAATTCCTATTTTCTAGCCAACCCCAGATTATTGTTTGTGCTTAAAAATAATGTAAATAGTTTAATTAAGCTCTATTCATAAGCTAATATTAGTTTTTGTGGCGTTGAAATATCTCAATTTGTTGATTTCCTGCATGCAAGTAAACCCTATTGTATTTCAATGGGAGTCTATGGAAATTTGGCGAAATACTGGAAATAGCGCTAAGTTGGCGTCCTTTTGGTGACAGAGAGACGAGTCTCCCCTTGGTAACCTCCCTTATAGCGTCATAAAGCTCTGACAAATCAGTTGCATTTCACGCTATCTACGCAGATTTTCATTGTTCCATTTCCAAAGCATTACTTTTTGCAAGGCATACTTAGATACTACTACTTAGATTTTGGTACTTTTCCGTTATACGGATAGCATTGTCGCCAAGCGCAATAGTTGGCGCAAAATGAAAATCACGTGAATTGAAACATTTGAAAAAAAAAAGAAAAACATTGTTGATATTAAAATGAGCATTTTAAAAATATAACATTTGAAAATTACAGAATTTTACGAACTATTTTATTAAATCACAAATATATAATTAAAATAAGTGAACAAATAACTGTTATACAATAAAGTAATAAAATAAAAAAATCATATTAAACTGCTGCCATAAAATTACAAATCTCTTTGGCACAGATGTCATATTCGCCCCATATTGGCGCGATTTTTTTTCGGTTGCCAATTTGGCGAAAACATCAACAGCATAAACAACATAGGTACAGATTTACAGTACATATACATTTAACGTCTGAATTTAAAAACCATTAAAACACCAAATAAAATAAACTAAGACAGACTTGAGCACAGTTAAAAAATAAAATTTATAAAGACAATAAAAAACAATTAAAAATACAATATGTAAACGTTTCGCCAAGCGACACGCAAGGCATCATCAGTACAAAAAATATCCATTGCATTTCAAACGTCAGAACAAATCAAGAACAGTTACAGTTAGCTATTTTAAAAACGAACAATATTCGCTAGGGACAGAACGAGCATCATTCAAAGCATGCGACCGCAATTCAGTGAACCAAGCCTCAAGGAGCAACCTACCATGGTAGTTGTTGCAACCATATTTCAAAATACTGGCCTTCGCAATGAGCGGAATGCCTTAATTTCTTGTGGAAGTTTTGCCTTAATCTCTAATCAAGAGCTTGAAGCCAGGAGAGACCAAGTTAACAATATCTCAAAACAGCTAACTCTATCGAAAACATTGTCAATACAAAAGCTGTAGAGCCTAGAATTCTGAATAAAATGAATACCTACACTTAATATTTTTGTTCAGTATTAAGGCCGCCATTTTGAGATATTGTTAAGTTAACTTGGTCTCTCCTGGCTTCGAGCTCTTGATTTGAAAATTTTTGAAATAGAATTGTGTCTTTAATATTGAACAAAAATATTAATGATGGTACTCATTTTATTCAGAATTTTAAGCTCTACAACATTTGTATTGACAATGTTTTTTATAGAGTTAGCTGTTTTTAGATATTCTTAAGCTAATTAAAAAAAAAGTGTTTTTCGAAAATAAATATGTACATATTGTCTAACATTCACCCAAGGACGAGAAAGAAAACATAGCACTTTTATTTTAGATCTAAACTGAAGGGATTAAAACAATTTCCAGTTTTCTCCTAATTAATTCTGAGTTCAACCCCCTGAGCATGGATCTAAAACTTTAAACTGGAATTGTGACCTTAATGTTCAACAAAAACATTAAGTGTAGGTACTCATTTTACTCAGAATTTTAAGCTCTACAACATTTGTACTGACAATGTCTTTGACAGAGTTAGCTGTTTTGAGATATTGTTTCGGTATTTAAAAAAACGTGTTTTTTGACTATAAATCTGTATATATTTTCTAACGCTCACCTACTACGAAGGGGGAAACTTAGCATATTCATTCTAGACCTAAATTAAATGGATTAAAACAATTTACAGCTTTCCGCTAATTAATTCCGAATTCAGCTTTTTTTCCCTCCCCTACCACTGGGCTATTAGAAGGTGCATAAAATCTGTTTTCTCCACATCCGCAGTAAACCAAGTCTGTAAACAGATGACATATATGAGAAAGTATATGAAAACAGACTTTATTTACTGTGGCAATGGATAAAACAGATTTTATGCACCTTGTAAATCGACTATCTCATTTTTTTTTTTTTTTTTTTTCAAAATGGACTTGGTCTACTATGGTTGTGAACCCCTCATATACAAACTATTTCTGTTTTTTTTTTTTTTATCTTTTTTCCTGTAATATAATAATACATACATATTTATAAATAAAAGCTATATATAATGTATATAAATATTAGTAATATCAGCAACATATTTGAGGAAAGAGTGGAACTTGAAAAATACCATTATGCCTTCAAAAAGAAGGAATTATCAATTGTTTAAAAATATTTTTATAGTAATTTTTTTAATATTACATTTTCATATTAAATATTTTTGCCTTTCAAGCTATAAAATTTTCATGTTTGATATTTATTGAATGTTAGGGATGATCTGAAACATTTATATCCTTTTCTTTATGAACAAAAAATATTTTGGTAAATATTGTGTAAATATGAATAAATTTGCATGCATTTATTATGTATGTATAATAGACTATTTGCTACTGAAGGATTTTCATCTCTTTCCTCCCATCTTTTCACTTTACTAATTTTAGAGGACTAAAATGACAGTCAGACAGAACAAATGTTCTAATATAGAGTGTTCTAGGCGCGCGATGGTTCTGGACCACCTCCTTCTGACTAAACTAAAGATACATTTTTTTTTTTTTTTTTTTTTTTTTTTTTGCAAAATATCTATATTATAAAGGACAAACGTGTCCGTGCGTAACGTTCAAGTCATTTTGACGGCGGCAACAGCAGACGCTTAAATTTAACTTTTACTGCATTTTTGTAAACTTCTAAATATTGCATATTTTCAATTTTTGTATCGTCGAATAGGGAAAATAATGTACTTTAAAATGCAATTTGTCTGAAAACTGTATCGCTATTTACTCAATTTTTATTGTTTTTAAAATAATTTTCAAACATTATTATTTTTTAAATCTATCTCTATCGCGTGCAGACGATTACGAAAGATAAATCTATTTGCACTTAAAATAATATAAATGCTCAGCATTTGTTTCCAGCTTATATTCCATAACGAAATTAAAACATTCGTCAATCAATATAGAAAAAAATATAATATAAATAAAACACAAATTTAAGACATGTAAGCGAACTTAAAAAAAAAAAAAAAAAAAAAAAAAAGGCTGAAGCAAAGCAATAAAAAAGGCTGATTGTAAATAGTGATTTTTGGCGATTTCTTTGGTTGTTAACTCATGGCGCGAGTCCAATACGAGAGTATCGTCTTTAATAAATTTCAAAATTTTATTTGAATGCGTTATTGCTATTTTTCACATAAATATGATTTTTGGTATTGTTATTGATATCGTTCTAAACAAGTAATATAAAAATTTTGTTTTTAAAGTCAATTCCTACCTAGGTCATCAAAGAAAAATTTAATATAATCCCTTAAGCTAATATTATTTTTCGTTGCATTAAAATATCTCAATTTGTTGATTTTCTATAAGCAAGTAGGTTTACAATGGAACTTTATGGAAATTTGGCGAAATATTAGTGATATCGGCAAGTTGGCGTCACTTTTGGCGGCTCATTTTGGCCGCCAAATTTGGCGATATATCGCCAAGTTGGCAAAAACTTGGCGTATTTGGCGACAGAACAGGGTCCTCCCTATGGTAACCCCTTATTGAAAATACTTTCATTGATCTTCAATAACCAATGGCCGCCATTTTGTTTCCCATGCAAAACTAAAATTAATTAATTAAAATTTAATTAATTAATTAATATTTGAAAAACTGTATTAACATCAATTGTCATCCAGTACAAGTTTAAAAAAATGTATTTCAACTTGATAGGATGAATAATGAGTATTTTATTAACGATTGAAAATTTGAACAAGATATATAAATATATAAATGCTAGGGGGCTCTGCCCCCTGCAAGCTACGCTCGCCAACCCCCGTTCAGACATCGCAGAATCTTAAAACACGCTAATCTGATCGGTTTTTAAAAGTCTTTCTGGCCAGTGCCGGGAGGAAGAGGTAGCTTTCATATTCCTTATTTTAAAAAAGCCAACTTATATCATTCAAACACTCGAAGCTCAATTTAGTGGAAACCGAATATTGGAGATTCAATACTAATTTTTATCAATATAATGAATGAAAATTTCGCGAAATTAGTCAGTTTTATCCAAGCTGCTTTTCTTTAAAGTAACTTATATTTGGCTGCCAAATTCGGCGATTTCTTAAAGTGCCTGCCATTTTAAGACAACATGGTGGATGAGGCTATCCAGTGAACTTGGTCGAGACCTTAGTAATTGCTGTGCACATGCTCACTCACGTCGGAATCGATTAATATATACGAGTGCTTTCACAGGCAAAAAATCAGATTTTTCAAAATGTCACCCACAATAGAAATTGAAACTGCTATATCTGAGCCATTTTTTAAGGTAAAGACAAACAAAAAATACTCCTGAATCCTTATATCAAGGCCAAATACTTAAGAAAGAAACTTTTTTCAATTTCTAATTTTTTTGCACCTCACTTTAAATATATATATATTTTTTTATTTAATGGCCACCATTTTGAAACAAGATGGCTGATGAATCTGGCCAGCGAACTTGGTCGAGGTATTGATGTATACTATCCACATGCCTTCTTACATCGAAATAGGCGAATACGTGTGTTATCGCGTGACAAATACAAGATCGTTTCAAAATGTTAGCCATGCTAGAAATTCAAAGTGCTATAATTCAAACATTTTTTAAGATATAAACAAAAGAACAAATTTTCAGAAACAAAAACTGCTCCGGAATCTTTGTATCAAGGTCAAACACATAAAAAAAATCTTTTTCATTTTCCAATTTTTTAATACCTCATTTTAAATTTAATTTATTTTTAAATGGCAACCCTTTTGAAACAAGATGGCGAATGAAGCTGGCCAACGAACTCGGTCGAGACATTGGTATGTACTATGTACAGACCAAGTTACATCCAAATCGGTTCATAAATACGCCTGTTATCGCGTGACAAAAATCACGTCGTTTTAAAATGTCAGCCACAATAGAAATTCCAAATGCTATTACTCAGCCATTTTTTTAGATATACAGGGTGATTCAGCTCGTCGGTGACAAACTTTAAGGATCGATAGAGCACACCTAGACGAACATTTTTGAATAGGGAATGTAGGGTCCCTGACGCGATGGTAAGGCGCTAGGCGCTTTCGAAAATTTGGGTGCCGAAATTCGAAACGTCATAAAAACTAGGGAAATGGTTAGATTTTCTTGCTTGTTGCGTCGAAATGATTCTGTTTGTTTAGACTTTCTTCAGTACCAATTTGATAAGCGTATCTCTTAAAACATGGATAGGGGGCGCTGCAGACTTTGGAGAGCTAGACAACAACTTTAAGCCCGTTATTTTGATAATTTAACACATGCTCGCCAAAGTTTATACTCTAACTTAAAGTTTGAACCCAAAAGTAGAGCCCTGCAAAAAGCGTAAGAGCCGGAATAAAATGTCAAAGTACAGGGTGGTCGAAACTCGAAGGCTCCTAAGAGATAAACAAACAGATTTCTTGACTTATGGCATGCATTTTCATGATTCTGTTTGCTGGGGCTCTCTGAAACTCAGTTGAACGGTACAAAAAGAAACATCGATAGGGGGCGCTTTGGGCAAAAAACATAATTCGTTGACATTTCGGACGCTAACTGGAAACGGGGCGCTACGATCAGTTAGTAATAATGAAAACACATTTTCTACCTCTGCTCAACACTTCTGAATAAATTTAGACCAAAAACATCAATGATACTGGAAATTTATTTACAAAAAATAACACTACAGAAGATGCTCGAAATTTCGACCTTGGGCCATGATGCAGGCTTCGCACCTCCGTCGCATTGAGGAGTGTGTGTTTCCAACAATGCCAGAAGTATCTCTGATCTGCCCTGCAGCTGCCACAATGCGCGCCACAAGTTCTTCAGCACTGCTGACAGGTGTATGGTATACCTCGGCCTTCAGGTAACCCCAAAGGAAGAAATCCAAGCAGGTGAGGTCTGGTGATCGGGCAGGCCAGTAAACTGGACCCCCACGCCCGATCCACCGCTGGCCATACCTTGCGTTTAGATGGAGACGCACGTCGTTCGTGTAATGGGCCGGAGCTCCATCGTGCTGGAACCAAATCTGGCGACGCGAACCTTCGGGTACGTGCGCCTCATCCAGAAGCTGCGGCAGCACTTGATCCAGGAAAATCAGGTAATTTCCACCTGTCAGCCGTTCAGGTAACAAATAAGGGCCAATGAGGCAATCCCCCAGAATGCCGGCCCACACATTTACTGAGAAACGCTCCTGGGCTGCTCGGCTTCTGGTTTCATGTGGATTTTCATCACACCACACATGACTGTTGTGGGCGTTCCACATTCCCTCCCGGCTGAAGGTGGACTCGTCCGTAAACAAAATGCTGTTTACAAAACGGGGATCCCTGGATCTCATCGCCAAGTACCATCTTGAGAATTCCACTCGAGGGCCAAAATCCTGCTCTCTGAGCAACTGCACCCGCTGGATGTGGTAGGGGTGCAGATTCCGGGAACGTAAGATGCGCCACGCAGTTGCTTGCGAAATGCCAACATGTCTGGCGATATCTCTCGTGCTAAGACCTGGGTTGTCCTCAACCAGGTTAAGCACAGCCTCTTCGTTGTCGGGGGTGCTCACTGATCGCTCCCGTTCAGGCCTGCCTCCGTCGAAAGATCCCGTTGTGGACAACCTCTGGTGTACTCGAGCGAAGAAGGCATGGCAGGGGATTTGCCTGTTGGGGTAACGCTCGGCGTACAACCACTGAGCGGCTCGTCCATTACAACCAGCAGCGCCATACGCCAAATGCATGTCAGCCAATTCAGAGTTTGTGTACCGTTCCATCCTACTACCGATCTGCAGACAAGTAACCCGAAGCTTAAGTAGGTACCGCACGTTCAAAAGACGTGTCTGCGCATACAACTACGTCATCTCGCGTTGTCGTCTACGCATTACGTATCTTTTGCATATCGATATGGTACGATATCTTTTGCATAAATCAGCAAAAAGCACCTTATGTAAATTTTATTGCGCGCATTGTGCATGATTGAAACCAGCTATGTTTGTTAAAAAAAACAAACAAACTGCAGTTTTAATAGCTTCTTATGATAAGTAAATTACTCTCTTGTTTTGTTTCTAACTGATCGTAGCGCCCCGTTTCCAGTTAGCGTCCGAAATGTCAACGAATTATGTTTTTTGCCCAAAGCGCCCCCTATCGATGTTTCTTTTTGTACCGTTCAACTGAGTTTCAGAGAGCCCCAGCAAACAGAATCATGAAAATGCATGCCATAAGTCAAGAAATCTGTTTGTTTATCTCCTAGGAGCCTTCGAGTTTCGACCACCCTGTACTTTGACATTTTATTCCGGCTCTTACGCTTTTTGCAGGGCTCTACTTTTGGGTTCAAACTTTAAGTTAGAGTATAAACTTTGGCGAGCATGTGTTAAATTATCAAAATAACGGGCTTAAAGTTGTTGTCTAGCTCTCCAAAGTCTGCAGCGCCCCCTATCCATGTTTTAAGAGATACGCTTATCAAATTGGTACTGAAGAAAGTCTAAACAAACAGAATCATTTCGACGCAACAAGCAAGAAAATCTAACCATTTCCCTAGTTTTTATGACGTTTCGAATTTCGGCACCCAAATTTTCGAAAGCGCCTAGCGCCTTACCATCGCGTCAGGGACCCTACATTCCCTATTCAAAAATGTTCGTCTAGGTGTGCTCTATCGATCCTTAAAGTTTGTCACCGACGAGCTGAATCACCCTGTAGACGAAACAAAAACTGTTTCGGAATCTTTGTATTAAGGTCAAACACATACGAAAAAAATCTTTTTCATTTTCCAATTTTTTGGTATCTCATTTTAATTTTTTTATTTTTTAAATTTTTTTAAATGGCCGCCATTTTGAAACAAGATGGCGGATGAAGCTGGCCAACGAACTCGGTCGAGATATTTGTATGTACTATGTACACACCAAGGTACATCCAAATCGGTTCATAAATACGCCTGTTATTACGTGACAAATATCAGGACGTTTCAAAATGTCAGCCACGCTAGAAATTCAAAATGCTATAACTCAGCCATTTGTTAAGATATAGACGAAACAAAAACTGCTCCCGAATCTTTTTATCAAGGTCAAACACATAAGAAGAAAATATTTTTTAAATTTTCAATTTTTTGGTACCACATTTCAAATTTAAATTTTTCTTAAAAATTTAAATAGCCGCCATTTTTAAACAAGATGGCGGATGAAGCTGGCCAACGAACTCGGTCGAGACATTGGTATGTACTATGTATAAACGAAGTTACATCCAAATCGGTTCATAAATACGCCTTTTATCGCGTGACAAAATTCAGGACGTTTCAAAATGTCAGCCACGCTAGAAATTCAAAATGCTGCAACTCAGCCATTTTTAGGTGCGTTCGTAATTATATAAATACGTAGCACCTATAGTCGTCGTTCAGTCCGTCCGTCCGTCTGTCCGTCCGTCTGTCCGCATGTAACAGAGCAAAAACTACCCAACCGAATGGTCTGAAATTTCAAATATATGATTGTTGCAAAATTTTGTCGAGCCATTTCAAATTTTATCAAAATCGGATGCATAGTTTAATTACAGGGACAGTCAAAAGTTTTTCTTTACATTACGGCCAATGGGAAAAATTATTGCAAGTGCATTTTAATGATATTACAGCCTTCCGAATGATCTGAAATTTTAAAGATATAACTGTTGCAAAATTTTGTCGAGCCCTTTCAAATTTTAGGAAAATCGGATGTATAGTTTAATTACAGGGACAGTCAAAAGTTTTTCCTTACATTACGGCCAATGGGAAAAATTATTGCAAGTGCATTTTAATGATATTAGAGCCTTCCGAATGGTCTGAAATTTTAAAGATATAACTGTTGCAAAATTTTGTCGAGCCCTTTCAAATTTTAGGAAAATCGGATGTATAGTTTAATTACAGGGACAGTCAAAAGTTTTTCTTTACATTACGGCCAATGGGAAAAATTATTGCAAGTGCATTTTAATGATATGAGAGCCTTCCGAATGATCTGAAATTTTAAAGATATAACTGTTGCAAAATTTTGTCGAGCCCTTTCAAATTTTAGAAAAATCGCATGTATAGTTTAATTACAGGGACAGTCAAAAGTTTTTCTTTACATTACGGCCAATGGGAAAAATTATTGCAAGTGGATTTTAATGATATTAGAGCCTTCCGAATGATTTGAAATTTTAAAGATATAACTGTTGCAAAATTATGTCGATCCCTTTCAAATTTTAGGAAAATCGGATGCATAGTTTAATTACAGGGACAGTCAAAAGTTTTTCTTTACATTACGGCCAATGGGAAAAATTATTGCAAGTGCATTTTAATGATATTACAGCCTTCCGAATGGTCTGAAATTTTAAAGATATAATTGTTGCAAAATTTTGTTGAGCTATTTAAAATTTTAGGAAAATCGGATGTATAGTTTAATTACAGGGACAGTCAAAAGTGTTCCGTTACATTACGGGGAATGGGAAAAAATTATTGGAAGTGCATTTTAATGATGTATCAGACTATGCGCTTTATGAAGTGCAAAAAATTATACATTCAGTACAATATGGGGTGCAAAAAATAATTATAAAACTAGTTATAGTACGAACGCACCTCATTTGCCACGTTTGACGAGCAATTTCCAACTTGTTTAAGATATAGACGAAACAAAAACTCCTCCAAAATCTTTGTATAAAGGTCAAATACATAAGAAAAAAATATTTTTCCATTTTTAATTTTTTGGTACCACATTTCAAATTTAAAATTTTTTAAAAATTTTAAATGGCCGCCATTTTGAAACAAAACGACGGATGAAGCTGGCCAACGAACTCGGTCGAGACATTGGATTGTACTATGTACACACCGAATTACATCGAAATCGGTTCATAATTACGAGAGTTAGAGTGTGACATAGGTCAGATATATATATATATATACACTAGCGGGCATGACTGAGCTAAGCTCGGTCAAAATTAGCCTTGTGTTCAATTCCATATTTCATTCTCACTGTATAATTCTTGCTGTTTAGATGAAATTTGCATGATCCTAAACTATAGGGACCCACTGACCGAAATTCTTCGAACAGACGACCTAACCAATGCTCTTCTCGAACCCGAAAACGATAGAATACAGAATTTAGTCAAAATAGCTTAAGTCATTTTATAGATAAAATTAGCTTGACCCACGGTAACCCAAAAAGGACCAACTAATCTAAATTTATCAAACATCTGACCTATCCCAATGGTCTTCTCGTGTTAAGAAACGGTGTAATAAGAAATTTTTTCAAAATCGTTTGAGCCTTTTTTTAAGATACAATTAGCTTGACCCACAATGACCCGAAAATGACCCACTAATCGAATTTTTCCGAACATCTGACTTAGCCCAATGGTCTTATCCTGCCCAGAAACTGTATAATACAAAATTTTGACAAAATCGTTTGAGTCGTTTTTTTAGATACAAATAGCTTGGCCCACAGTGACCCAAAAATGACCCACTAATCAATTTTTCTCGAACATGTGACTTAGCCCAATGGTAATCTCAGGCCCGGAAACGGTATATTACAGAATTTTGTCAAAATGTTTTGGGCCTTTTTTATGTTCAATTAGCTTTATCCTGACCCATTGTGACCCAAAATCATAGGGACCCAAAAATGACCCACTATTCGAAATTTCTCGAACATGTGACCTAGCCCAATAGTTTTCTCGTGCCAAAAAACAGTTGGATATAAAATTTAGTCAAAATTGATTGAGCCGTTTTTGAGATATAATTAGCTTGAACTTGACCCATTTGACACAAAATGACCCACTAATCGATTTTTCTCGTACATGTGACTTAGTCCAATGATCATCTCATGCCCGGAAACGGCATATTACAAAATTTTGTCGAAATGTTTTGGCCTTTTTTGGATTCAATGAGCTTGAACCTGACCTATTGTGACCCAAAATGACCCAATAATCGAATTTTCTTGAACATGCGATCAAGCGCAATGGTATGCTTGTGCCCGAAAACGATGGAATACAAAATTCCGTCAAAATCGTTAGAGCCGTTTTCTAGATAAACTTTTGCTTGACCCACAGTGACCCAAAAACGACCCACTAATCGAATTTTCTCTAATATGTGACTTAGCCTATTGGTCTTCTCGTAATCCAAAACGATAGAATACAAAATTTAGTTAAAATCGTTAGAGTCGTTTTTTAGATAAAATTGGCTTCACCGATAGGGACCCAAAAATGACCCACTAATCGAAATTTCTCGAACATGTGACCTAGCCCAATAGTTTTCTCGTGCCGAAAAACGGTTGGATATAAAATTTCGTCAAAATCGATTGAGCCTTTTTTTAGATATAATTAGCTTGAACTTGACCCATTTGACCCAAAATGACCCACTAATCGATTTTTCTCGTACATGTGACTTAGTCCAATGGTCATCTCATGCCCGGAAACGGCATATTGCAAAATTTTGTCAAAATGTTTTTGGCATTTTTTTGGATTCAATTAGCTTGACCCTGACCCATTGTGACCCAAAATGACCCAATAATCGAATTTTCTTGAACATGCGATCAAGCGCAATGGTATGCTTGTGCCCGAAAATGGTAGAATACTAAATTTCATCAAAATCGTTAGAGCCGTTTTCTAGATAAACTTTGCTTGACCCACAGTGACCCAAAAATGACCCACTAATCGAAATTTCTCGAGCATGTGACCTAGCCCAATCGTTTTCTCGTGCCGAAAAACGGTTGGGTATAAAATTTAGTCAAAATCGATTGAGCCGTTTTTTAGATATAATTAGCTTGACCTTGACCCATCATGACCCAAAATGTCCTACTAATCGAATTTTCTCGAACACGTGTCCTTGCCCAATGGTATTCTCGTGCCCGAAAATAGTAAAATACAAAATTTCGTCAAAATCAGAGCCTTTTTCTAGATAAACTTTGCTTGACCCACAGTGACCCAAAAATGACCCACTAATCGAATTTTCTCTAATATGTGACTTAGCCCATTGGTCTTCTCGTAATCTAAAACGACAGAATTCAAAATTTAGTCAAAATCGTTAGAGTCGTCTTTTAGATAAAATTGGCTTGACTCATAGTGACCCAAAAATGACCCACTAATCGAAATTTCTCGAACATATGACCTTGCCCAATAGTTTTCTCGTGCCGAAAAACGGTTGGATATAAAATTTAGTCAAAATCGATTGAGCCGTTTTTTAGATATAATTATCTTGACCTTGGCCCATTATGACCCAAAATGACCCACTAATCAAATTTTCTTGAGCACGTGACCCAGCCCAATGGTATTCTCGTGCCCGAAAATGGTAAAATTCAAAATTTCGATGAAATCGTTAGAGCCGTTTTCTAGATAAACTTTGCTTGGCCCACAGTGACCCAAAAATGACCCACTAATCGAATTTTCTCTAATATGTGACTTAGCCCATTGGTCTTCTCGTAATCCAAAACGATAGAATACAAAATTTAGTCAAAATCGTTAGAGCCGTTTTTTAGATAAAATTGGCTTGACCCATAGTGACCCAAAAATGACCCACTAATCGGAACTTCTGGAACATGTGACCTAGCCCAATAGTTTTCTCGTGCCGAAAAACGGTAGGATATAAAATTTAGTCAAAATCGATTGAGCCGTATTTTAGATATAATTAGCTTGACCTTGACCCATTATGACCCAAAATGACCCACTAATCGAATTTTCTCGAATACGCGACCTAGCCCAAAGGTCTTATCGTGCCCGAAAATGGTAAAATACAAAATTTCGTCAAAATCGTTAGAGCCGTTTTTAAGATAAAATTTACATACACACACACACACACACACATACATACATACACACACAATTTTTGCTCGCATTATAGTATAAGATATCAATTTTGAACGGAGGGTGGTTTCGGGGTCTGGGGGTCATGATCGATGAAAATATACCAAAATTTTTTGAAATCGCTTTCCTCCGAACGGCTGCAATAGGTAGCTTTTTGTAATGAAAGCTACCTAAAATATTATAGAAGATTGAATTATACTGAAAAAAGCTGTGCAGATCTCCCTGTAAACGGGTTTCTATTCAATTTCCTTTGATTTAAAAAATTTAAGGCCGAATCAGTTGCTGTTAAGACATCCAATGGTGGTTTTCGTGTTTGATTAAAGAGGATCAGTTAAACGTTTGAAAAGAAGCTAAAATAAAATGAATTAAGTGTACAGAGTCTTTGTCTCCCGGTATTTTAAAACAATTACTATAACAATAGCCTAAGTCTAGTGAGTATCATCAACAGTTCCGGGCGAACCACTTCGCTTTTTATATTCCTGGTGCCATTTTGGTACTTTAATGTTAGCCAGGTACAGGTGATAAGTCGCCAAATATTATTCTATTGCCATCATTTCATCTATATTATAATAGTCCAAGTCATGTAACTGCCATAAATAAATACGCTCTGATCCCTTCGCATTTCATATGAAAGTTTGGCCCAGATATCATATACGGCCCCATATTGGCGCGATTTTTTTCCGACGCTAATTTGGGGAAAACATCAACAGCATAAACAACAACATCCGGCTTATCAAATCAAGCAAAATAACGATACTATGGTGCCAGTTAAGTACCCGTGGCGTATATGACATTGGCGTCAGGGAAAAAAAAAAAAAACAGTGGCACTCCGGGAGTGTCAATAGAAGTGAAAACTTCAACAATGGAAATGGAACTAAATGCTGAAATTTCACGTTTCTATCTTTTTTATTTCTGAAGATATATGAACTTTAACTTTCGCCTTTTCGACACTGATTCACCGATCATCAAAACCCGGAGGTACATCCTGTATCCAGTGGTGGTATTCAGCCGGTTCGCACCGGTTCGGTAGAACCGGTTGTTAATTTGTGCTGAGTTTGGCGAACCGGTTGTTAAAACTGTACTTCAAATGCGAAAATCGCATTTACATTAATTTACTTTCTTTAAATGATTATCTGCACAACAGCGTTTTTTATTTATAACACCGTGACATGTTCTGATTTGTTTCATTTTATGAAATAGTTTTTCATGTACAAAAAATATTTTCTTTTCTTCATCAGTCCTTTAAGAAGCAAATTGAACTAAAAGAAAAAAAAAAGAAAAGAAAAAGAAAACACTGAAATTTTGAAGATTTGAAGAATTTTGGGATCCAAATCGGCAGCCGAGCTAACCCTGGTTATATAGCATGCTTATTCAACTATATTATAACTTATTAACTTGGCGGAGCACGGCAGTGCGTCCGCCAAGTTCGCACAAGCCGTAAGCTACCTTTTCCTGAACCATTTCGGCATACTTTTCACCCCCACATAACGTCGTTTTAGGGAGAGATATAGAATTTTTTCTTTTATACACATGTTCGTATGGTCAAACTGAACTAATGTTCCGCGATTTCATTTTCTATATTTAGTAGTTTTCCATATATTAAATTCCGAAAAAGCGCTTTTTTGTCACTGACTCACTTCGCATCATCAAATAACTAAGGTACTTCTAAAAGTCGTAGAATCATGAAATTTCACAATTAAGTCGGGTTTGTAGCACAATTAACCAGAAAAATCTGAAAACACGGAATTTCCGCCTCTAAACCCTTCAAACAAGGGGTGTTCATTTGGCCGTAAACAGTTCCTTAACACATTCAATTATGCCACTTGTTGGTCGCCAAAACTCGATTACAGAGTTTTGAAGGGAGTCACGTGATTTCAAGCAGAATAACATTTTATATATATGCTTTTCCAAAGATGTTTTTTAATAGAAAAAATGAATATACCTAAAAATTTTAATCAGTATAGGTTATGATATATTTACGATATTAAAACAATAAAACATTTAACAAATTATAACCGCAATTCGGTACGTTTCCGATATAGTAGCCTTGGCGAAATACAGAAAATAGCCTTGACGAGAAAAGAAATTTGATAATGACGTATTTTCTGGCAACCTATTTACTGTGTCATATACACAAGCAATTTTTTCCATATGTATACAATTTATTTAATGTAAGGAACCCGTTTATTTATTTTTATATACCAACATAAATAATTTGCATATAAAAAATAACATTTTATACATGTATAAATAAAATGTTTATATGTATATAAATACATATATAAATAACATAAAAGTTCATCAGGTTTGTTTTCATAGTTGTTTATATCATTTGGCAACATATCTCAGTTTCTGAAGTCCGAATTGCGCCAAGATTTTTAAAAAATGCCAAGGTCCCTATAGTGGAAAAATATCCTAATTCCATATGAGAGTTTAAAAATCTCCTTTTAATTAAATGAAATGTGTAACTAATAAACTGTCTTTAACGATGTGTGACAGATACGGCGTCCGAAGTCCGCTGCTAATGTTATTATATTGTATTATTAGCCTACTTACTGCTAATTTATTGTTAATTTTAAATCTGTATAAGAAAGATCATAGTTATAGATAAGATATGTTGATCGCCAAAACCCGATTACAGAAAATTAGCCTGAGTTATAAAGGTGTTACATGATTTCAAGCTGAATGAATTTTTATATGCTTTTACAAAAATCTTAATAAGGCAAATCTTTCAGTTTATCTGTCCATCTTTCTATCTTTTACTTCCTTAAAACAAATTTTATTAAAGACCGGGAGGCGTCTGCACAGATCATCACCTCATCGAATTGACGGCTGAAATTTTAGGATTAGTTAAATATCGATTAGCGTATTGAAATGTAACTAGTCTGCCAAGTCGTATCTTTGTGGAATCACCTACAGACCCGATTTTACGGGTTAATTGGTGGATTTTCCATTGTGTTTTCCTGCACCCATTCCTCCATGTTTCCAAACTTTTGGATGCAGAAAAATACAATAGTAAACCTATCAGTTAACCACTAAAATTAGGTCTTCAGGTGGTTTCTACCAAGATATGACTTAACACGCCAGTTGCATTTAAATATGCTAATCTAGTTTTAACTAATCCTAAAATTTCAGCTGTAAACTTGATGAGGTAATGGTGTGTGCAGACGCCTCCCGGTCTATTATAAATGTCGGAATTCTAATCTCAATAGCACTCTGGTCAATCTGGCAATTATCCCTACTATTTATGGAACACTATACCTTTAAGTGCGTTTTAGTGATGTTAATGAACTTATGCACATGCATCATACATATTATACATATGCATGTAATACGTAATACATTTGCATCATACATAGTATAGGTATGTGTATAATACATAATACATATGCATCATTATGACGTCAGAAGAAACAAAACATTTTTTGTCGCCAAATTTGAGAATTGACATGATATATTACCAAATTTGGCAAAACTTTGCTAAATGTCGCCGAGCTTGGCGAATATTTGACGCTAGTGGCTATTTTTCAATGAGTTAATTATTAATGCGAGCCATCTATTTTTATTTTTCCGCATATCATCTGAATAGTTCAATGATATAACGTACTAATATTTCCAAAGTGCTAATAGTTTCGTCACTGCCCAAAACCTCTGCTATTGTTATTATATTGTGCTATTATTATACTTACTGTGACTATGTTGTTAATCTTTACACCGCTAAAACTTCTGTATCATATAAAGGAAATTTCGGAAGCTATTAAAGTATTAAAACTGCCAGTTCTTCTTATGATTATTATAATTCTAATATATGTAACCTGTTAATCAATATGTACGTTAGAATGAATCTTCTATAATCCAGTTCCTCGCATTTTAGTTTTCAGGTTTCGAATGAAATTAGCTAAAATCTTAAAACCATGGCACATTGACTAATTCTTCAACACGATCAGATGAGAAGAATGATAGATTTTCAAATGGGTCATGGCAGTGAGCCGGTAGACCTTCTATTCTTCCGTAATCGAGTCTATTGAAAAGGTTAACGTGAAATAAAAAGATATTAGCATCAATATGGTTTAATGCAAATGTAGATATTGTCAAAGGATTTCATAAGAACCGTTTCACTTGTACCCAGTCGTATCAGTTAAAATACAACAATTGGCTGTGAGCCCAATTAGAAAAGATTACATAATAGGTTTAAAAATTTCCGCATTAGAGAACGAATCGTGACTGCTAAGGAAACATGCATAAGTGAGTTAAGAGATATTTGTCACGAAAGATGAAATACATAACAGCACAAATTATGTGATGTGCTTCCATGATAGTAAAGAGTTCTTGATTTCTCTATCAAAAGCTTCCGACTTGGCGAAAGAATGGGCAAGTAAATTAAATTATGAATAACAGTAACATGATGCAACGTTTAACATGGAATTAATACGGTAAATACTGCTTGCTAGAGACGGCTAGTACTTTAATATAAAAAGAAATAAAGTATAAATTTGTAAAGCTCAATAAAATAAATTTAGGTCTTTTTATGTTAGCCGGGCGCAAGTGGCAAATCGCCAAATACTGTTCCCAACTCCATTGTTCATATTGCATTCATTTCATTTAAATATATATACTTTTCAGTCATCTCATTTAAAATAGATGCATTTCCCTCATTTTATTTAATAGAGTATTTAACATAGAAATAAATAAATAAATAAATAAGAAATAATAACATAAACCAAAATATTTTATTTGAAAATCAAAGCATTGTTTCTAATTTACACATGTGAAAAATGAAAACTGCTATTGGCGAAAAAACAAAAGGCTAATGAGGAGATTTGCTCCCGGCTAACATAAAAGTACCGAAATTTAAGTTTTTTCATATTAATATAGTTTAGAATAACAAACTTGAAAAAACATACAAAAAGTAGTAATATCCCAACAAAAAGTTTTCGGTAAAAAAAAAAAGTGCCAAGTTCTCCTTGATGTTTCGGCCAGAAAAAGTAGCTATATCTGAAGTTCGCACAAGTTAAAAGCCAAACATCCCAAATCTTTCATTGAAAATGGCTTCCTGCGACTTGGCCGTTAATGCCTTCGAGAGAGTTTTTCAAATTTTCAAATATGTACAAATGAGCTACATACCAACTACATTTTTTGATTATTTTAGGCATTTTGTGGCACAGAGTACAGAAATAAAATACACATTTGAAAAAAGCATTTAAAGAACTTCAGTCTATTTAAATGCTTAGAAGTTGCAAATAACAAAATAGTTGTATTCAGGAGATTATATCCCTAATTGCTAAAACATAATTAGTATCAGCTTTTAACAGTTTATAAATCAAATACATCTTAATGTATGCAAACAAATTATAATAAATGTTCAAACGAAAAAAATCTCTTTCGTCAATACACAAGATTTCAATATTATACAATAAAATATAATGTAACATATTGTGAGATTTGAAGTAAGTAAGTTTTGTTTTATTTTTTGGGTTTTACGTTAATGACTTTAGCTTTAGACAGACCGTGCAAAATGGCAATTAAACCACAAGTGGACTAAATGATCTGTAATCAAAACTGAATGGTTGAAAAAGAAAAAAACTTGTTGAAACTGAATGCTAGTTATCAGAAATATTTTACTAATAATGTCTTTATGTGAATTTGCCTCTTTGCATTCTAATATTACTTTTAATATTTAAATAATTCATAAATGCGTAATTTCCAATCATTAATTTTGAAATGCTGTAGAAGGCATTAACGGCCAAGTCGCAGGAAGCCATTTTCAATGAAAGATTTGGGATGTTTGGCTTTTAACTTGTGCGAACTTCAGATATAGCTACTTTTTCTGGCCGAAACATCAAGGAGAACTTGGCACTTTTTTTTTTACCGAAAACTTTTTGTTGGGATATATTTTATAACCTTATAATTACACTGGTCATCAAGATTAAAGGACAATGACAGAAATAAAACGTAACTGATACTTAATGAAAAATATCTAATTGAAATTTGTACAAAAGCATTAGTTAACATAAATTACAATGTTTGGCAGTTGATTATTCTCAAAATATTATAATTAAAACCAAATTTATAGAAGTTGGAAAGTGAAGGAAAAATTAAGTCACTTCTTGTGGAAAATTTTTTTCTTTAATATGGTGTATGCTCACTTCGGACAGATATGCATACCTCACATCTTGATTTCATAGACTTTACCAAAGTGTTGATCAAGTCTTGTGGAATTGTACGCCACTCTTCTAAAAGTGCACTTTTCAGCTCCTGGAGGGTCCGGGGATCAATTTAACGCGCTGAAAATCGGCGCCCTAAGGCATCCCACACATTTTCAATAGGGTTCAAGTCGGGTGAGTAAGGAGGACAATCCATTCGAGTGATATCTTCTGTTTGCAAGTATTCTGAAACCACACATGCTCGATGCGGCTGAGCATTGTCACCCATTAGCAAAATCTCTGGGCCAAACGACACCCTTAAACAGTCTAACTTGTGGTTCCAATACCTCCTCCACATATCTCCGAGCGGTTACAGAACCTCATTGAAAGATATGCAGTTTGGTGCTGCCATTTGCCATGATCCCCCCCCCTCCCCCCCCTAAACCATTAAACCGCGGTCGCGGAAACAGGGTATTTCACAGACAAGGGAAGGCAAGTTGTGTGTTCCTTGCTCTCTTCCGATCAAAATACGTCTAGAATCAGTGTTCAGACTGTATCTGGACTCGTCAGTAAACAGTACTCAGGTCAGGTCTTCTTGGATCCTCGCATACATTCCAGGCTCGTTAAGCCTTCGTGCAGCAGCACAATGGCTTATTCGAGTTCCTGTGGCAGCCCGAAGGCCTAAAACCAAATCTCTTGCAGTCGCTTCGCGGTTTCTTCGAGCCGACAATAACAGAAAATGGTCTTCGGATGCATTTGTTGCTCTTGGTCGCCCTTGACCAGGCTGTCTAACAACAGATCCAGTGCTTAAAAAGCGGCTTCAAGCTCTTGATATGTCACTTTAAGCAATATTCAAATCTTGGGTGACCTCCATTTGTGTTTGACCTCCCTCGATTCTACCAATTATTCGCCACTTTTAACTTCCACTTAAAAGATGCCTTTGAGCCATAACTAATTAATACTGATCACTCTCAGACACCACATTCACTTTAAACAACACTACAGACCAGAATACTAACATGCGTCCATTGCGCACCACATTGTTAATGACCTAATTTGCTTATTTTCGTTGCTAACGTATGCGCAGAAGTGCAATTTTGCGTTGTATTTAATTAACATAAATAATTGCAGCATTGGTCATTGGTTGCAACATTAAGTGAGATCATATTTTTTCTCATTATCCTTTAATTTTGATGACCAGTATAATATTAATGATTATCGAGGTTTCTTTTACCATATTTTAAATATTTTTCTATAACTACTGAGTTTTTAGAAGTATTCAAAATTGTAAAATTACAGACAGAACAATATTACTGCAAGTTCAGTAGATATGGAAAAGGGATTTTAAAAGATAAACATAATATGGTCAAAGAAGAGAAGTCGACTAACTATTTCTAACGTATCAAACATAATCTCTAATGTATCTAATGTAATCTCTAATGTATCTAATGTATCAAACATAATTAGTCTAAAAACCTCTCTCCATTATATAATGTCGCTCTGATATAAGGAAAGGGCAGCTGACGTCACTGTTGGTCGAATTACTGTGGATCAGCAAGAGAAAACTGTCCGTTCCTTATGACTCCTACTGTACACATGAGCTAGGGAAATTTGATTGGTCTACATTTAACAGGTCTCTGATATGATTGGCCTACGTCGACAAGACTATTCCTGCAATGATCGTTATGACAGAAATGGAGTTGGTAGATTGGTTGGTGGAAGTGTTTGTTTGTAAACATGCCCTTTTCCTTATATTAAGGCTCCTATAACTCGGGCTGACTCATGCCGCCATTTAATTGCCGGTAGGAGAAGAATGATTGGCCACGTCGCGTGAGCAACAATCGCTCATTGGTCTAAGTGGGGAACAAAATGCTTGACGATTCAGCCTGTGTTATAGGAGCCCTACCTTATATAAGGAAAGGGCAGCTGACGTCACTGTTGGTCGAATTACTGTGGATCAGCAAGAAAAACCTGTCCGTTCTTTATGACTCCAACTAGAGTCCTGCGCGGGTCGGGTTCTACCCAACCCGAACCCGCAAATTCCATTTTAAGTCAACCCGCAACCCGATCCGAACCCGAGGTATACCAACCCGCACCCGACCCGAACCCGCAATATTTCAACCCGCAACCCGACCCGAACCCGCAATGTAAGGAAAGCAGATCATGTTTTAATACCATTATAAAAAATAATCTACAATTGTATCTCTAATAGAGGTCTGCACCGGACCGGCCCGCGGGCCGCGGCGGGGTGGCAAAATCTCAAAGTGGCCAGGCCGCTTTATTAGGACAGTTTTTTCAACGGGCCGGGCTGATAAACAAAATCAATGGGCCGGGCTGGCAAAAAAATTGAACGGCCCTGCCAGGCCGGGCCGATAACTATGATTAGGCCGATCTAACGGCCGCATTTAAATATTTAGACGAAGACGATAAAATTATAAACGGGCTAGGGCCGAACTTTTATATTTTACACGGGACGGGGCGGGGCGAGCCGTTCTTGGGCTTGGAAATTCCGACGCAGACCCAGTGTTGAATTCAGACACTTTCCTCCGGGTGGGATTTCTGTGGCTCCAAGGGGGACATCATACTGTTCCGGGGGGGAAATTACACTTTTTGACCATTGAAAACACAAAATCTCAAATCTTCCGGGGGGGACATCTCATTGCTCCGGGGGGGAATGTCCCCCCGGGCCACCCCCTGAAATCAACACTGCGCAGACCTCTAATTCTCCAATACCATTTTTATGTTTTACATAGAAGAATGAACAAATCTATATTCTTTAATATTCAACTATAATAAAACCTCTGACCCGACCCAATGCAGGACTCTAAATGGCATAAAACTAAAAATATAATCTTTAAATATGCTTTAAAATTAACTGCAGTTTCAAAAGTTCCACTTATAGCGATGCAACTTATTTTACACAAGTGGCCATCTGCCTTTAGTTCATCAGCAGTTATTATTTTGAAATTTTTCCCGTCTAACATAGTGCATCGCGTATCACCACAATTAAATTTTCACTTGATACATTAGACAGGAAGAACCATTTAGCGTTTTGCTGCGTATTGTATTTTTAAAATACGGTAAAAATATAATGCAGTTTGTTATTTCGAAGACTCGTGACAGGATGACTAAAGACAAAACAGACAGGCACATTTTGCTTTTGTTAAACTTTGATCTGCGGTTTATATCGGCTTTTAGCGGGAAAAAATATTTTCCACGTTCTTTTAAAAAAGCGAGTCAACCCGAACCCGACCTGCACAAAAAAATTAAAGTCAACCCGACCCCTGTGCGAGTCGGGTTTGGGTAAAAGCGGGTAACCCGACCCGATGCAGGACTCTAACTCCTACTGTACGCATGAGCTAGGGAAATTTGATTGGTCTAAGCTTAACAGGTCTCTGATATGATTGGCCTACGTCGCCAAGACTATTCCTGCAATGATCGTTATGACAAAAATGTAGTTGGTAGATTGGTTGACGGAAGTGTTTGTTTGTAAACATGCCCTTTCCTTCTATAACGTCCTATTATATATCAGATCCTTTGTGTGTGTGTTCTGCTTTACTTTATCAAGTTCCTTGCACACAGTGTTGAAACCAGGCACTTTTCTCCGGGAGGAATTTCTGAGGCTCCGGGGGGACATTATAGAGCATTAAAAAACCAAAATCTCAAATCTTCCGGGGGGAAGACATCTCACTGCTCCGGGGTATGTCCCCCCCAGGCCACCCCCTGAATTCAACACTGCTTGCACAGCTGGGGTTGTTCCAGTTTTTAAGAAAGGTTATTTTTACATTTTGTATTATAAATGAAAATTAGTAAAAAAAAAAAAGTACCCATAGTACCCATAGTATTTATTTTGTGAGAACAACTATCATTTTTGGCGTTAAAAAATCACGATCTCTTAACACCTCATATGAAATTTTTTATCTTTACTCATGACCTTGAAGTTTTTAGGACATTTAATTTTCTGAATTTATGTGAAAGATGTGGCAGCATAACATAAACAGTGCGATTATCATAACATGGCGGAAGATGTGTTGAATGACAGTTCCGTTAATGCTCGAAATCCACATTCTGAACATGAATTACTTTTATATGAATTGGAAACCTCAGACACTAGTAGTGTGGGTTTGGTTGTTAGGTAATTAAAATATATAACAGTTGAATCTCTGTTACTTTAGCCTATTTATGACGCATATAGCGAAAACAACTTGCAACTTGCTTAGCCGGATTAAATATTTATAACTTATATATTTTATTTTCTTTCAATAATTTTGCGGGTTTCGATTTTTAATAAAAGTGACGTAGCCAATTCAAGTATTTATTATAAAGAATTACATTGGCTCTATTATGGATTTCTGTTTTTTGATTGGAAGTGCAGTGATGAGATCTGGTCACTTCCTGGCACGAGCGTATCTGTATCGGAAACCTCTTTATCGAAAGCGGAAAAATAAAAACAAAAATTTGTTGTCATCAAGTTCTCTCAAGAGGCGTGTTCATTACGGTCATGTTCGTATGGAAATAAAATATGTCCATTATTGACGTTCGTGACGATATTCTTGCTCTTGATTTTGAATATGATATCAGCATTGTTCTTGCTTGTCAGAATATATTGTACGCAATTAATGATTATTTATTGAATCTTTAACGAAAATTCATTTTATAAATACTATTTTGTCGTTCATATGATAGAGCTTATGAGAGTCATTTCAAAATTTGAAAGCACAAATTGAGTCAGATTAGATGCATCCTTACATCTTATTTGTTTTAGAAAAAAGCTACATTATTTTTTTACAATATTTCTGTGGTAACTATTGCAGTGCTAAATTTAGGGAGATACTATATGCCTTGGAATTACCTTTGTATTTTAATTTGCTAAAATATTGTCACAATTATTTAGTTGTCATTAGCTTATAAGTAAATGCTGAGCTGATTGCTTCATTTCCTATTGATAATTTTTTATAATGTATCATAAATCAGTGTAGAAAAGTTTTTTATTTTTCTTTCATTAAATGACATTTGTGCATTTTCAGATGATAAATATCATTTTTTCCCATTATTTTGTGTATATAATAATTTTTTATGCTAGTTTCAATAAAAGGTTTTGTCTGCTACAAATGTGAATAAAAACAGCTGATTTGTTTTTATTTTAACTTGTACATCTATCTATAATTAAAATAAACCCAACCTAACTTACTAATCAAGCTGAAAAATATAGCACCTAAGCTTATATTTACAGCAAGAAAAGATAAATGCAGACTGTTGTAACTAATCCTTTTTTATAATTATAAATGCTTCTAGAATTATAAATTTGCTTTATGGCTTGAAACTATTTATTATTATGATAGCTAAAAAAGCAGTAAGCAATAGTGTTGGTCACATTTTCACAAAAAATATGGTAATTTTAAATGCGTTTTATTTTGATACATGCTTTATGTAGTACAAGTAGAAATATTCATTCATATGCTTATGTACAATGTTTATATGTAGATGTAGAAATATTCATGGGCCATTCCATGAGAAACTGACAAAATGTCCTGCACGTGACACTTGTAAGTATATACTATTAACTTTATAAGCTGTTAAAATGGAAACTATACATTAAAATGAACCTTCTGAGCGGTTTGCCCGCATTTTTCAGTTTTCCAAAAACAACTTAAATCTGTTGTAGAAAAAAATATTTTAAACAGAATTTTATATTAAAATGTAATGTCAAATAAAGGGGCATGAAGTGTATTTTAGAAACAAACAGGGGAAAAAAAATAAATTATTTTTATAAGCATTTTTATGAAAATGCAGGAAAGCCCTCAAGACGCTCGGAGGGTTAACAAAATAACCTATATTTTCATATAAGCATAGTTGTTTTAATTTGAGGATACAATAGTATTGTTAAAACAACAGTAATATGTACAAAAGCTGTTCCACATGTGATATGGAATGGCCCTTTAATAGGTTTAGAAATCATCAAATTTTAAGCCCTAGACCTTAATAAGCTAAAGGACAAGATTGGGAAATTTCATTAGTGGCCAGTAGTACCAGTTTTATAAGTGGCCACTTTTTTATTTAAAAGTACTAAACAGTAAACTTTTGTTGCAATTTCTTTTAGTAGTATTAATCTAAAATTGAATAGCGCAAATACATCTGTTAATATAAACATATTGCAACTAGAAAAAGTCAAAAAGTAGAATACTTGATGGAATTCAAGAAAAGTTTACTATCTCCTTGGAGGAAAGTGGCCATAGGTTAGGCTGACAAACAATTTTTTGGTAGCCACTTTTTCTCATTTAGTGGCCCTGTGGCCGGTGGCTAGTGCTAATTTTGTCCTTTATAGCATCACCCGGGATAAAATAGGTATAAAAAACAAAAACAGCGGAATAGATGTCATAAATTCCCAGGGCCACCATCTTGGAATTTTTCTTGGCGTGAAAACCCCTTTTCCGCCAAGTAGTAAATGTCGCCAAGCACCGATTTATACGCATGTTAGGCTTAATGAAAATAAAATGTAAATAATAAACAAAACTCGCTAAAGTGGCAATCAGTAATAGTTGTATGAGCGCTCCACGCTCATACACCGAAAAAAAAACATCACTGGATTCAGCAGTTCTCGCTGTGTAGCAATCTCAAAATGTACAAAACTCGTAAGGCAACAAAATATACATAAAATTATCAACATACCTTAACAGACATCTGCTTTCTTGAAAGCTCAAGCATGAAATATCTGCTAGTATCACTGTCATTTTCCAAAATAGGCTTATGAATACGCGCTGTAAAACAAACCTCCTTTATTCGTCAAAATTTCCTCATATTTTTTAATTACTTCAGCAAGAGCATTTAAACGGACTACAGAACCCATATTCAATCAAATACATCCAATAAATTTAACATAAAAATTATTGACAGAAACACATGATATCACAAGCCATATTCAATCAACTGAATATGCATCAAAACACGATCTCACAAAAAAACAAGTTGGTAAGTGTGATCACAGATCGCACAGAGGGTTTCGTTTAATATTCATTTCAAAACACTTTATCCTTTTGAAAAATCTGTTAGTTCCACATTTCGCAACCAGGGGCGGACTCTATTCTAAACAAATCTCTATCCGAACGAAACTCCGTTTTGCATACTATCCGTATATATATTAGTCGAAGGGATTGGGCCCATAGCACCCGAGATAAGTAGGCGCCCCCTGGCGGTAAAAAGTGGAACTCAAATATGTAAGGCTATGGTGCATAATATGAAAGAATGGTCAAAGGGGTGCCGGCAAAAGTTGGAAAAGTGCTCCCGGGTGAAAAGAACGGAGGTTAGAAAAATTGCTTAAAATATACGTTAGAGCACGAAGGAGTAAATAATATAACACCTTTTGAAAATTTTATGATTTGTCGTGTGGTCTGAGGTATTCAGCACAGCTATACGTATGCAAAAATTCATGTCTCCAACTTAATTAGGGGCTCTCTTAGAAAGAATTGCTTAAAATACATATGTGGTAGCTCAAAGGGTTAAACGTAAGACTTTTTCAAGATTTAATAATTTGTCGCCTGGCCTCAGGTGTTCTGTTATAATAAGCATGCAAAATTTCAAATCTCCAATTTAATAAGGGTCTCAGTTAGGAAGAATTGCTTAAAACACGCATGTGGGAGCCCAAAAGGTTAAATGTATGACTTTTTCAAATTTTTATGATTTGTCGCATGATGGTGTTCCGCTAGTATGCAAAATTTCACGCCTCCAACCTAAATAGAGTGTCACTTAGAAAGAATTGTTTAAAATACACATGTAGGAACCCAAAAGCTTAAATGTACGACTTTTTCAAAATTTTATGATTTGCCGTTTGATGTGTGATGCTCAGCTATAAGTATGCAAAATTTCACGCCTCCAACCTAATTAGGAGCTCACTTAAAAAGAATTGTTTAAGATACACATATGGGAGCCCAAGGGGTTAAATGTACGACTTTTCAAAATTTTATGGTTTGTCATGTGATGCGAGGTGTTCAGCTATAATTATGCAAAATTTCACACCTCCAACCTAAATAGGGGCTCACTTAAAAAGAATTGTTTAAAATACACTTGTGGGAGCTCAAAGGGTTAAGTGTACGACTTTTTGAAAATTTATGATTTGTCGTTTGATGTGAGGTATTCAGCTATAAGTATGCAAAATTTCACGCCTCCAACCTAATTAGGGTTCACTTAGAAAGAATTGTTTAAAATACATATGTGGGAGCTCAAAGGATTAAATGTACGACTTTTTCAAAATTTTATAGTTTGGCGTTTGAAGTGAGGTGTTCAGCTATAAGTTTGTAAAATTTCACGCCTCCAACCTAATTAGAGGCTCACATAGAAAGAATTGTTTGAAATACACATGGGGGAGCCCAAAGGGTTAAATGTACGACTTTTTCAAAATTTTATGATTTGTCGTTTGATGTGAGGTATTCAGCTATAAGTATGCAAAATTTCACTCCTCCAACCTAATTAGGGTTCACTTAAAAAGAATTGTTTAGAATACACATGTGGGAGTCCAAAGGGTTAAATATACAACTTTTTGAAAATTTTATGATTTGTCGTTTGATCTGAGGTGTCCATCTATAAGTACGCAAAATTTCATGCCTGCAACCTAATTAGGGTTCACTTAGAAAGAATTGTTTAAAATACACATGTGGGAGCCTAAAGGGTTAAGTGTATGACTTTTTTCAAAATTTTATAGTTTGTCGTTTGATGTGAGGTATTCAGCTATAAGTATGCAAATTTTCACGCCTCCAATGTAATTAGAGGTTCACATAGAAAGAATTGTTTAAAATACACATGTGGGAGCCTAAAGGGTTAAGTGTATGACTTTTTTCAAAATTTTATAGTTTGTCGTTTGATGTGAGGTATTCAGCTATAAGTATGCAAATTTTCACGCCTCCAATGTAATTAGAGGTTCACATAGAAAGAATTGTTTAAAATACACATGTAAGAGCCCAAAGGGTTAAATGTATGACTTTTTCAAAATTTTATGATTTGTCTGATCTCCCGGTAGCAGAAAGTTCGAGACGGGAGACGGGCGTCGCAGATTTTCTTTTCTCTTTTGCAGATTCTTTTTCGTCGAACCTTTATTTTGCTTCGTATTATGTTTAGCTCTTTATTACTTAATACAAAAAGTTAATATCATTATAAATAAAAATTTATAAAGTGTCTAAAAACGCTACAGATAAATGATTGTTTGATTAATTAACGATTCAGTTATAAAAATATTCTATCTGCAGATTATTTTTTGCCCCTGAATTATCTGTCGCAGACACTTGGAGAAATTTCTGCCACTGGGTCTGATCTGAGGTGTCCATCTATAAGTACGCAAAATTTCATGCCTGCAATCTAATTAGGGGCTCACTTAAAAAGATTTGTTTAGAATACAGATGTGGGAGTCCAAAGGGTTATACAACTTTTTGAAAATTTTATGATTTGTCGTTTGATATGAGGTATTCAGCTATAAGTATGCAATATTTCACTCCTCCAACCTAATTAGGGTTCACTTAGAAAGAATTGTTTAAAATACACTTGTGGGAGCCTAAAGGGTTAAATGTACGACTTTTTCAAAATTTTATAGTTTATCGTTTGATGTGAGGTGTTCAGCTATAAGTTTGTAAAATTTCACGCCTCCAACCTAATTAGAGGCTCACATAGAAAGAATTGTTTGAAATACACATGGGGGAGTCCAAAGGGTTAAATGTACGACTTTTTAAAAATTTTATGATTTGTCCTTTGATGCGAGGTATTCAGCTATAAGTATGCAAAATTTCACGCCTCCAATCTAATTAGAGGTTCACATAGAAAGAATTGTTTAAAATACACATGTGGGAGCCCAAAGGGTTAAATGTATGACTTTTTCAAAATTTTATGATTTGTCGTTTGATCTGAGGTGTCCATCTATAAGTATGCAAAATTTCATGCCTGCAACCTAATTAGGGACTCACTTAGAAAGAATTGTTTAAAATACACATGTGGGAGCCCAAAGGGTTAAATGTACGACTTTTTCAAAATTTTATGGTTTGTCGTATGATGTGTGGTGGTCATCTATAAGTATGCAAAATTTCAAATCTCTAACATGTGTAGTTTCTGAGAACGGGCTCTGTGACGGACAGACAGACAGACAGACAGAGGAGCGAGACGAATAGGGTTTCGTCAGATTAACGAAACCCTAAAAAGGTTACCAGAACATGGTTGCCATATCCTCAAAAAATCGCCAAGAAATCCTAAATAGTGGCCAGGTAACATATAGCATCTAAGCCTTTTTTACATTATGTTTCAGGGTTGCCGGCTTTTAGCCAGGCCAAAAAAAAAGCCGGACGGCTTTTTTTTGGTTTTAACCACTTAAAAAAAGCCGGCTTTTATTTTTAAAAGTTAGTTTACACCTTATTCGTTTTAAATTTGAATCAATTAATTTTTAATACACATATAAATATTTTCGACTAACAAAATTATAAATTTCTATTACATTTTGTCAAATAAATAAGTCTCTATAACCGCTTGAAGGCAACTGTGAAGGCATTATCAGGGATGTAGTGAAGGATATACGGTGGTATACGCTGTATACCTTCTGGATTTTTTTAAGGGACACCGTATACCCTCTGTTTCTCTAAAAAAGCTATAGTATATACACTGTAGGGTATACCCTCTGTATTGAGCGTATACCCTCTGCTTTCAGCGTATGCCCTCTGCTTTTTTTACGACTACACCACTGGGCATTATGTTGTTAGACTCCAAACTGGTGTTTTGAAAATCTATATTACATAGCTCCACATATACTTAACATTTTAAAGATTATATTTAATTAAACAATGACAAAATGTAGCACATCAAAACGGAAACATTCTTATGTGTCCATATGGAGAGATTTAAGTTATAAATGTTAGAGAAATTAGAAAGGATATAATATTTGAGGAGAGTTTGGTACATAAGTGTATAAAAAATAGAGCATTTAAATTAAACAGGAAAAAAAAAATCTCTAAATAAAATTTTGTTGTCAAGCATATTCATGCATATGCTATTCATAATGTTTTTAATAGTGAGAAATGGTGTTTTTAATACATGACTATGTATGTGGGTTTTAATGGGAATAATGTATTGCTTAATCAAAACTAATGTTCTCCAAACTGTGAATAAGTATAAAAAGGTTTAATATATCACCAAACATACAGCTTAGGGCGATTCCGTGGAGAGTGTCACTCATGTAACGCAGGCTTTAAATTACATTTATTCAATTATTTATTAAATTTTAATGTTAATTCTGATTTTAAGTGGTATGGTAAATAAGTTATTAGCATATTTTTAAATTTAAATGTGTGGCAATAAAACTCACAGAGGTATATCATTTAATTTCATTACTCAAAATGTGCTTTTTTTCTACTTCAGAAAAAAGCACATTTTGAGTATGAAATTAAATGATATATTTTTGTGAGTTTTACTTACACACATTTAAACTATAAAAAATATGTTAATAACTTATTTACCATACCGCCTAAAATCAGAATTAACATTAAAATATAATAAATAATTGAATAAATGCAAATTAAAGCCTGCGTTATGTGTGTGACTCTCCGCATGGAAACGCCCCTTAACGTTTAAAATAACATCGTACAACTCGCAAGAGTTTCCCTGAGCCTTGCTTTAAAAACCACCAACTGACTCCATTGCTTAATATCTATAGAACAACCTTCTCTCGTTCTGCAATTTTGAGTTCACCTTTTACGAGTCTCACTTGAGATATCACGTTCATTTAACCATTGAGTCTTATCTTTCATTCCCACATTTTCGGTAATCCTGATGTTTCTGGTGACCTCGTCAGTTACTTCTGATAAAATTTAGACAAACAGATAAACATAAAACAAAAACATCTCGCGATATGCAGATGCATTACCCCACGCTTCATATATTCTGCAGCAGTTGTCTTGTTGGGACCATCATGGTCTCCAATTTTCTGTACATCATAACGATCGCATGACTTTATATGGTCCATGGAATTTTTCCTTTAATTTCAGACCTGTGCCGTACTGTGTTCTTTAGATTGCCACAAGATCATTTAATTTATATTTGTTGGGCTTTTTCCTCTTGTTAAATTGTTTTCTATTTTCTTCTTGTATTTTCAAAATATTTTTTTCTTGCTTCTTCCCTTACACTTTCCCGTTCAGTCATCATGTGGTTTACATCTTCAATTAAAGGTAATGGGTACCGATCTTTATTTTTCTATTCCATTTATGATAATCTATGCATAACCTATGCGAGTTGTCTTTCTTCTTAACTAAAACTACTGGCGCAGCTTAATCTGAAAAACTGCGCCTTATGATTCCTTCGTTCAACCATTGTTGAACCTGATTTTCGATTACTTCTTGCTCTTTAAAAGGAAATCTTCATGGACGTTCACAAACGGATATTTCATCAGATAAAATTATGCTCATCTGTAATCTTGTATCTTTTGATTTATTTGGTTTGTATCCCTTTACTAATTTATTTCTTTTCTTATTTTCAAATTTCTCACGTGATTCAAATCAATTTCATCATCATCATCTATGACGCTCGCTAAATTAATCAAGAAATTATTTCCTGCATTATTATCATTTGCAACTATAATATTTTCATCACGTGCGTTATCCAATGATGACGCTTTAATTTCATTATTACTTCTGGAGGCTTGATTCATTTTTATAATGGAATTCTTCAGAACTTCAATGTAACCTACTTGAACATTTTTGCATTTGCCAACGATTTTAATTTGTTCTCGTCTATCGCCAAGTTTAATTTGCTAATCATATATCCTAATAAAATATCATATGCGAGTGATTTTAAAACATACAAATTTGCTGTGATTAGAAATCCATCAATATTAAATTCATAAGGAAAGTATCCTTTAGGATAAACAACTACTTCATCTATGCCTGACAAAGAGATATTATTTGAACTTAATTTTGGCGATCCCATCTTAGTATAGTATTCATAACTCACCAAACTTATATCACTTCCAGTATCAAAAAAGACGTGTGCCTTTTCCCTGTTAATATCAATATCTATCATGCGATCTGGCTTGGCGCTGTTTTTTCCTTTGATTACTGCACAATTCACTTCTTTGTGATTGGATAATTGCGGGTTTTGGCCAGGGTTGGCAAGTTTCTGCCAGAGTGGTTAAAACCAGCGGTTATAACCGGTTAAAACCGGCATGGCAGAAACTAGTTTCTGCCAGTAAGTGGCAAAAACTGGCAGAAACTCAGAAATAATATTAATAAGAACTTTAATGTGCAATGATTCTTAATTCATACATGTATTTGATATGTAAACAATTAAGTTAAAAATTAAAATTAAAGATTATGAATGTTATTCAAAGTTGTAAAAAAGTTTCAAAATTATCATATAAATATACTTTGTTTATATAATAGGTACTAATTTTTTTTCACTTGAAAAACAGAAATTTTCAATGGTAGTCTGATGCTGTACAAGTTTAACTATTTTATATTATTGTTTAGAGTTGAATTTTTATTTAAAAGTAAAAAAAGAAATTTACAAAAAAATCTGTGATATTTTAACAAATGTATTTTTCAGAGTATTTTTAAATAAATAATGCAATGCAATAACTTAAAGATTATGATTCTTGTGAAAATATATATGTAAATAATTGAAGAACAATAAATAACGGAAAAAAAAAATTAATGAAATATCTTGCACAATTATTTTACAATATTGAAAGAACAAAATTGCCACTCAAATATACTATTATTACTTTTTCCACAGAACATTCAATAGCATAGGACAAAATTTTGCTAATCTTTCTGAACACACTGTTTCTTTGTTTTGAATGAAAGAAAAGTTTGAAAATATACTTTCAAGACTATCATTACTTGCTGGCAATGTCATTATTGAGGATGCAAATTTGAAAAATCCTCATTTTCGCCAGTATTCGTTTTTAAAGATGACCACCACATCAGACTTAGATAAAATGTAAAACTGTCTGCAAACTCAAATAATTTCTTAAAAATTTTCTGCAGAAAAACGCCACGCCCCTCCTAAGTCCTATATCGCCGCTAACAGAAAAAGTGAAAAGTCCTCTTTCCAATCCCTCACATTACGTTACATGCTCTCAACCCCCTCCCCACACACACACACACAGTTTTCTGAATTAGACTTTATTGAAAAGAGGATAATGTTTACTAAGATATTAAAACCGAATTCCCCTTTCGAATGTAAAATAGTCACTGCAAATCGCAGAGAAATGGTAAACAAGCGCATAAACATTCGTTAAAATTTCCAACCAAATAAACTTTTATTTAAAAGAGATTAACATTTACTTTTCAACACAAAATTTATTTTTAATCTGTTAAATTAATCTGCAGCACCTGCTTCGGTGCTGCACTGTTTCTGCTACTGGCCCTGGCAAAAAAAAAAAAAAAAAAAAAAAGCATTGTACTTGCTGTTCCGGCATAAGCCCCGCACTTCCAATATTAAGTTTTAAAAATATATATGCCACGGCGCTTCTTCCATGGTACATGGCAAATAATTTCTAGATAGCTTTTTTTATCTGCAGACCTTCTCACGAGTCTGCGACGGGCCTCGCACAGATTTTCTGCCTGGGGTCTTAATAAATTTTTTAATGAAAAATTTGTAAAAAAAAAAAAAAACATCAGAACTGTCTGCAAATTTTGAAAATTTTCTGTGAACGGCGTTCGCGTGTTCGTCTATATTATCTGACCCAATAGCAGAAAATTCTCCAAGTGTCTGCGACAGATCTTTCAGGGACTGAAAATAATCTGCAGCTAAAATGTTACAAATGAACCTTTAATTAATTAATCATTTACTTTTAATGTTTTTAAGCATTTTACTCATTTTTATTAATAATAATCTTAAGTTTTAGTAATAAATAATAAAGAACTAAACATAATATAAAGTTGAAAAAAGATCCAATGGAAAAAAAAAAATTCTGCGAAAGGGAAAAGAAAATCTGCGACGCACGTCACCCGTCAGGAACTTTCTGCTACCGGGTTATCTGACTCTGCACCACATAGAAGGTAAGGGCAAGACATTTTCTAGGGCTTCCTTGGAGAAATATGTTTCTGAGGCAGGAGTCGATTTTGCTTCAAAGGATATTATATGTGGCACAAAATTGGGATTAATATCAGAAAGCAATTTCCTTGCCTTTTCTTTATGCTCATATGTCAATTTTGATCCCATATACTTAGGATGAAGTAAATAAGTTAGCATATGGTAGTCGGTTATTACTGTATCAAATCTGCTTTGAACCTTTGTAGTTGTTTGTTTTGTAAGTGCAAAATGTGGTTGGAACATTTTCAACTAACAGTCTTAATAAAAAAGATAAAATCTTTAACAATTTTATGCACAAATAACATACAGACACGACAAAAATATCCCATATAATCGTTTTTTGTCGTGTCTGTATGTTATTTGTGTGTAAAATCATTGTTAAAGATTTTAGCTTTTTTACTAAAATTCGCACAAAGTTTGATCTATGCTTATGACAGTCTTAAATTGAAAAAAAAAAAAAAAAAGTCAGATTTGTTCCTTTGAATACTGTATTTAAATGAAATGTTTTTTAAATTCGTGGAATTACAAGATCCGCATATAACTATAACATTTCTATGAGAGATAATTTATAGTGTTATTATTAAATTAATACGTTAAATTACAGAAAATTATTTTGAGCAAGTATTGAATATTTTTCTTTTCTTTTCATTGTTTAATTTAAAATAAGTATTGGATATAGTTTTGTATTTGATTTTTAAACTGAAATTTTAAAATACTCTAATAATTGTTTACATATAAAATTATATAACCATACTATAACAAAAATTTTATCTGTTACATTACTCATTTTTTCTAATACAAATCTATTTATTTTTTAATTAAAACTACCCACAATATTTCATTTGTTATTTATACGGAATAAAATGTACTTAAGGAATTTAATACTAGTAAAAAAGCCTCATATTATGTCATGAAATGTGTTTATGCCAGTTGTTGCCAGTTTCTGCCGGTTAAAACCGGTTATAACCAGTTTCTGCCACTGGCAAGGCAGAAACCCTTTTTTGCCGGCAAATAGCCAGCCCTGGTTTTGGCGGCCGTTACTTGTTTGTGTGCTATTTCCATTACTACACTGTGATATTACGTGACCCAAACAGTTACATTTAAAACACCTAATTTGTGTCCTGTTCCTTTTATTTAAATAAGAAGATTCATTTACATTAGTTGTATTATCTATAAATTGTTGTTTTCTTAAAGTATCATAACTTTGAGCTGGTAACCATGGTTTTGTATTACTATTTTCACGCATTTTCGACTTCCTACCTTCAAATTGGTGTGAATTTTTATTCATGGTTCTAACATTACGTCTTGCTGTTTCATAATCATCTAATTTATTTACTAATACCTCAGAGTTTTTAATTTTTGGAAGATCATCAATAAAATGTTCTTTCATTTCTATAGGTAATTTTCGCTTGATTTGATCTACTACTATTAATTTTTTCAGGGCTTCAAAATTAGATACATCAAGACCGCCAATCCATTCTTCCAAATAATTTCTTAGATTGCGCCAAGTGGCTGAATATTCTTTCTTATGCAACCCTAATTTTTGCCTAAACTCTTCTGGCGTCATTTTGAATCTTTTAAGAAGCAGGTTTTTTACATAATCCTAGTCATTTGTTAATGTTTATGGTTCTCTAGCAATAACATTAGCAATTTCTAATGGAATTAAACTTAACAAATGCATTACCCAATTTTCTTTTACTACATTCATCCTAGAAATTTGTCTCTCAAACAAAGATAAATAGATACTAATATCACCCTCCCCGTCAAAATGTGGCATTAATTTGAACAAATCTGGTTGCTTACCTGGACCAGTTACTGCCGAACCGTCACTTACGCTTGTCATATTGCCTTGAAGCTCAATTTTTCTTAATTCGTATTCCATTTGCAATTTCTTTACTTCTCCGACTCTATCGCTAATTTCTTTTCCTCTAATCTTCTTTCTGCTTCTAGCCTTCTTTTTTCCTTTTCTGCTTCTAGCCTTCTTTCTTCCTTTTCTGCTTCTAGCCTTCTTTTTTCTGCTTCTAGCTGTTTCATTTCTTCTCTCTCAGCAGCAATGACTTCAAGTCAAGCTTTAACAAAATTTTCTTCATAATCATTTGATTCAGTCACCAAGTTTATCAAGTCAATAATTCTTGAACTCTGAGGCGCAACTATACCTAGGTCATCACACAATGTAAACAAATCTGTGTTTCTAGCTTTATTCAGGACAGACATTATTTAATTTGTTGACACTTCAACAGAACAAAATATTACACTATCTTGTAGGCTTGATTACGGATCATCTCTAATCATTATAGATCAGACGAACAGTTAATTTTTTTTGTATTGTAAATATCAGTTCAGAAAAATACTTTTCTTTTTTTATTCAAGTACAAAATAGCTTCGTTATTCAAATTCAAATCTTCCAAATAGTCCAACTCTCGGCCCGAGCTCCCAGAACTGTGGGTTTTAATGTGAATAATGTATTGCTTAATTGAAACTAATGTTCTTCAAACTGTGAATAGGTATAAAAAGGTTTAATATATCACCAAATATACAGCTTAACGTTCAAAATAACATCGTACAACTCGCAAGAGCTTCCCTGAGCCTTGTTTTAAAAACCACCAACCGACTCCATTGTTGAATATCTGTAGAACAACCTCCTCTCGCTCTGCAATTTGAGTTCACCTTTTACGAGTCTCGCTTGAAATATCATGTTCATTTAACCATTGAGTCTTATCTTTCATTCCCACATGTATAATTTTAAATGTTTACTAGAAATAAAATAAGACTTGTATATTAATAGCTCTTAAAATTAAGTAATAAAACATGTAACTAAGTAACCATTGTCCTCTTCAATTTTATAAAGTAGTAAAAATGAAAAAATGGGAGGGGGTTAAAGCTTTAGTGTAAACCAGATAAAACACTTGGTATGACCCTCTTAAATTTTAGCTGACATATTTGCAATTCAGACTACAAATCACTAGCAAAACCATCTAAGTTTTATTCCAGTATAAATGTTTTCATTATTCAGAAATTGGGTTACTTATTAAACTATAGATCAATTAAATGTCATTAAAACTAATTAAAAACACTTTAAAATGTGTAGTTTATAATTACAATGCTTCACTTTATAAAAGCCAAAAAAGGCCAATTTTCGCCAAAAAAAGCTGGTTAAAACCAATAAAAGCCACTGGCGTGGCTTTTTTAAATTTTAGCCGGCTTTTTTGCAACCCTGCTATGTATCTTAGGGCTAAATTAAACATAATTTTTGTTTCCTTTTTGATTTAATTTTTGTGTAAAAGACTACACCTATTTTATCCCGGTGTATACCCATTTTACCCTGTGGTTCGGGGTAAAATGGCAATGGGTATATGCTGGTTAAAATTGAATTACATTATAATTAGTGTGTAAACCATTTAAAAGTTTTGTACCTTCATCCTCTGAATCATATATTTAAACTGGGGCAAGGAGGGAGGGCAAAAACCCGCCACTTTCAGGTTTACATTTTTTTTCTTGACAAATAAAAACACTTATGAAACTAGTAGAAATAAGATGCAAGTACCGAGAAATCCTATCCTACACCCCCCCCCCCCCCCCCTCCTCCCAAACTGCTCCCGATTTTCACATCAATTTATGTCCATGCTTTGAATCATGTTTCTAAACAGTGTGTCATTTTAAAAGTTTTTTTTTTAATTTAATGCAGTTCAAAAGCAGATAGATATCAGCATGAGTATCTGTAGGAAAAATGAGAAATTAAGTTAACTGAAAAATATTTTTAATCAAAAGCAATTTATAAAGCTAACTAGCTACAACTGAATGAAAATTAATGTACAAAATGTATACTGGCGACGACTGGTGCAGCTTGGTTGAGATAGACTTTCGGACAATTCGGGATGCTTGCACATCAGCAATGTCGTCTTTCTCAGGGAAGACATAAAATAATCCGGCAGATGACTTTGTTGCAAACTTCACAGTGTATTCATCTTCATCATGGATATCAATAATAAGACCTCTGAATTCTTGAAGAGACTTCTTTACACTGAATTTCACAAGGACCTAATCACCAATCATTGAATTCACTGCAGCAAGAACCTCTGGTTTAAGGGTCCTGTCCCTGCCGGCGAAGACACTCACGAGCTAATGCTAATCCTATGGGGAGGGATTTTTCTAATACCTCGTTTGCATTTCGACATTTTTAAATAATTTTTTTTGCATTGGATAGCCAAGGTCCGTCTCTACAGCGCACCTTCGTTACTTTTTCGATTTTGGTCGCAGATATTTTTTAGAATGACACTTTCATTTTCACAGGCATGAAAGAGTTCCTCCTAAAGGAGGAATTCCACCTTTTTAAAAGCAAATTTGGACATTCTCTGGATTGATGCAAAAATGCAAAGAAAATATTTGATGCATATTGTGGGGGGGGGGTCTAGAAAATTAGTAATTAGACATTTTGTCTACTCAGATCCTTGGAGTTTATTTCTGAATTCATGTACTATCAAATCAAGGGCGAGATTTTGGTTTAAGCATAAAAGTAAAGTCTTAAACAGTCAAATCATTCAAAATAATACATTTATTTTGAAAAATTAATCTCTGTGCTTCATAAAAGTTCAGCAGATACATTTGGATACATTTATACTTTTTGTGAACTGTTTCCAAATTTTCTTTTTGGATTTAATGAATTTATGCATTTATTGTTATTTATTTTTTCTTTCTTTTAATACTTTCTAAGTTACAAAAAGAAAATAACAATCATATGTACATTTATATTTCATTTTATTGTATGAATAACTGTTAAAATGTGTCTAAATTATACGAGTTTGGCCTGATGGAAAATTTTCCTCCTTTTTTCATATTTCCCACTTTCATGCCTGTTTTCAGAACCGGTTTTGAAAATGAAAGTAACTTTATTAAAAATATCTGCGACCAAAATCGAAAAAGTAACCAAGGTGCGCTGTAGAGACGGACCTCGGCTATCCAACGCAAAAAAAAAATTATTTAAAAATGTCGAAATGCAAACGAGATATTAGAAAAATCCCTCCCCATAGCATTAGCTCGTGAGTGTCTTCGCCAGCAGGGACAGGACCCTTAACTTCCATGGGTGGCTTCGACTCTTTTTACTGGCTACTTTTTAATCCACCCAATTTAATAATTTAGTATAGTTAGCACATGTGTTTTAATTTAATTTATGGCCGAAAATACGGTACTTTGATTTAACGTGATTTTTGAGAAATTGTCTGTTAGCAGCGATTTTTAATGTTTACATTCCAACGTGTAATGCAGATAACAAATGTTTGCAACTAATTTATAGCCTAATTTCATATAACAAAGCATAATTTCAGTTTTAAACATAGGAGCAATAACAATTTGCTGTCAAAGGTCTTTCAATTTTGATCAATCATCATACATTCATATCTTGACCTCAACTCGCATAAAAAAGATGGCCTATACCCATTTTACCCCATACATTTACTCATTTTTTGAGTTTTCTATTAGAAAAATCCTTCTTTTTTAAAATCCAAACAGTTTATTTTAAAAATTCTTCCAGTATATTTTTCTGGAAAGAAGTTTTTCATTCACTCAAAACACTTTGTTCTATCTTCTGAAAAACAAAATGGCTGCCAGTATATATGTTATTTGGTTTTTACCAAGTTTAAATATAGCCAGATATGTGAGCTTCATACTTTTAAGTTTTCAAACAATTTTGTCTGGTAAAATAATAAAAAATTATATACCCATTTTACCCCAGGTCCCCCTAGTAAGCTGCTTGTTTTTAATAATAATCTCCATTTTAAATCCTAGACCTAAGTAATCTGCCTATTTCAGGGCCATTCGATGAAAAACTGACAAAATGTCCTGCACGCAGCACTTGCATAAATACCTATATCTTTTGACTTATAAGTTTTTAAAACATAAACTATACATAAAATAAAACAACTAGATTTTCATATTAACATGGTTGTTTTAATTTGAGGATATAATAACATTGTTAAAACAGCAGAAATATATAGAAAAGCTGTGTCCCACACACGACATGGAATAACTCTCATATACATGCACATGCATGCTAAATTGTAGCTTGGCGTGGTGATACTTAGCAAAATATCTCCATATTTAGCACCAAAACAGGTAACACAAGACCAACTGGGTGTTGCTAACTGGCTAAATTGGCAAAATTTCCATTCAGAAACCTAGTTGCCTAAAAATGAAGATCTTGAAAGGATCTGAAAGCACCGCAAATTCATCCATTAGAGGTGTAGGGTTGGTTGGTTGGTTGAATGAGGTTTAATGGCACAGTGTCCCTTAAGAGACATGCTGCGCCAATAGAGGTGTAGGGAATACTTTTCTCATGTATCTATTCCAATCAACTATCGCATTTTCACTCATATGTAGCTGTTTTTACACCATTTTATAGATGTTTATTCCTTTGCCCAACATGTACATACAAGCACTTATGAACGGCATTCTCAAATCAATCAACATGGAGGCCATTTTTTTTTTCCTTACAAACTTTTACGCTTCATCTCCATATAGCTTCATCATCATTGGTAGCATACAGTTTCATATGGCTATTTTATCATATTTGTTTTTTAAGTAAAAGCCTTTGTTTAAAGAAAAAAAAAAGATTGCATTGTCTCAGATCTCTGTAAATCAAAGATTGTTTCCATATTTATAAAAATAAATGCAGTTGATTAAAAAAAAAAAAAAAACAGTGCACAATACAGTTTAAAAAACAAACATATGGAATATGTTCTGGAACATCAAAGAAAGATTACTATAATGATAGCATAAACACGAGCTGTTTTTTTAGGATTGCAAACATTTGAGAAGATTTTACACATAACTTGATGATATAATATATCTGTCACTAGGTGATTTATTGTCGGGGCTGCTGTAATCCAAAAGTACCATTTTTAAAATTTCTGTGTTGAATTGGCCAATTCAGTTGTTAGTACATTTTAGAACAAAATTAATATTTCTTATGACCATAGGTGAAGTCAATGAAAACCTTAGCAATTTGGCCATCAAAGAAAAACTCTAGCCAAATTAAAACAATTTTAGCAATAGATTTGTCCTGAAACTCTGATTCTGAAATAGCTTTCCAAACTTCCTAACATACCTTTTTTTTTCTTGTTTATTTTTTTGTAATTGTCTATAGAGCTGCCATTGTTTAAAATGAACTATTGATTATAGAAACTAATAAAACAAGTGTATTATAGATGCTTTGCAAAGTCGAGAAAAAGAAAAATACCCTAATTTATTTATTTAAAACAGTTTTATTAAATAAAACCAAAGTTAATTCAGCGTTTTGAATAGCATGTTAGATGATTAAATGGAAACAAATAAATAAAATGTGAATGAGTTCTGAAAAAAAATCAAAACACAAATAAGTACCACAGAAAACTTTCAATTGTTATATAAAATCAGTAAAAAGTGCATTGAATAGAAAAAAAAAAATCAATTTGCCACATTTAGGTAATTTAATGCAAAGGCATTTACTTTAAATCACATTGTTGGCAACATAACTTAAAACTTATGTCTAGAATAGGGATGCACCGAATAGTGATTTTGGCCGAATACCGAATATTCGGCCTACGGACGAACCGAATACCAAATATTCGGCCTGCTGAATAGTAACTATTCGGCCGAATACCGAATATTCGACTTGTCGAATACTATTATATTTCAAAGTTTAAAAGCACTAAAATGTTACATTTTAAAACAATTTTACATAATATTTAAAACAGAAACTTTTATTCTAATAAAATAAACAAGATCTTTTGTCATGTAAACTTTATGCTGAAAAAAATCTGCTTTGAGTTATTTAAGAAGAGAATAGTTATAAAACTTTTTTAATTAAAAAATGTTTAAATTTTATGGCTTCTTCTGAGAATTAAAACAGATGAATAAAATTTTCTTGAATTCTAAAAGAAACATTTTAAAATCAAAGAGAAATTGTGAAAAAATTGGAAGAAAAATTGTACAGGATCATATATTATTTGTTTGTCAGAAAGAGACTAAAGTAAAAGTAAATAAATAATACAATCTATTCAAATTTTATATGGTGGCAACTTAGCGAGAATAACCATTCTACTCCCTTTGATTAAGCAAGGAAGTTTTTAAGTGCATCCTAGATCGGTGTCTGGAGTGGGCAATCATTTTCAGAGATTGTAAACGTTGTTCTGAAATCTTAGCAAAAAACAGATTATTTACTGGATAATGTTCCGCAACTTGCCTTTGTACATAATTATTTCCTCTGAAAATCCTCGTAATTGGTTAATTTTCTTAAATAATACTTAACAAACAGCAAATAAATAATGTAAAAACATTCTCTTTTATTTAAATATGATTTTGTTTCTAATTATTCTGAATATCTTTACATGTTGACTCTTAAATGTAGAAGTTGTATAAGGTTTTTAAAAATATGTTTAAAAAGTTTTCTTTAAGTATTCGGCTCAGCCGAATATTTTGCTATTCGGCCAAACCGAATATTCGGCATACCGAATAGTTTGCTATTCGGCCAAACCAAATATTCGGCATACCAAATAGTTTGCTATTCGGCCAAGCCGAATATTCAGCTTACCGAATAGTTTGCCATTCGGCCAAACCGAATATTCGGTAACATGGCCGAATAGATACCGAATATTTGGTGCATCCCTATTCTAGAATAGTTTAAAATTGGAAATTATCTGCAAACACAAGCATTTACACAAAAGTTTTCTGCAAAAACCTGCTAGCATGCACACATACATCTCAAAACACAGATTTAACTTATTGGTGGACATTTATAATGAATAGGTAAAAAAAAGATCCAGTAAATCCATTGACTGAAGAAATTAAGTTTCTTCTGCCAGCTTGTCAACTGATTTAAAATTAGCAAAATAGTTAATAATGAACCTTTTCAAGCACAATGTTTAATTTCACAAAATTATTAATTTTTATGATTATCTTGATATACTTTCAGAGTTCATTCCAGTAAATGATAAAAAGAAAAACATTTCGGTACTTTTGCTTTGCACATTCATCTGTGTTCTTTGATTCTGTTGCTGCCAATCGTCAGCCTGAACCCTGGTTATATAAAATTAGTCTTATTGAGTACTTACTTGGTACATATCAGTACTCGGCCAATTTGCCGAGTACTCCGTATTCTGTTAAATTTTGGCCATACATGAGTAGTTGGAAGAATTTAATTTTTTAAACATTATTGAAAACAAAGGAATTTATAGCTGATCTGTAAAATGTTATGCGAATATAAATGTATAATATATGCAATTATTTATAAAAAATACTTGATACATAAAAGGATGTCCACAAAATATAAAAAAAGTAAAAAAAAAAATCAATATAAAATAATGTAGATCAAAATTTAGTTTTACATTTATACAAATAAAAATAGGTCATTTTTAAAGCTAAGAAAAGACTTTTTTTCGATTCTGAAACAATTTCTAGAAACAGAAAATACAATAAATTGAAAAAAAATAAATTAAGAGAATTTTTTTTATTGTTATAGATTTGGCCTGCCTCAGAAAAAAGGCATTTGCTGTAAGCGACGATAAAACTGATTTTATTATAATCTATAATACATTGCGAATAATATACACTACACTTTTAACATAAGCATTTCGCGTTTTTCTATAAATTATTACAACAACCAATAACAATTTTTGATAGACAGATTTCAGGTATCACAATGAGTTAGTGATAACTGAGTTCAAGAATCCGTTTTAATTTCATACTGGCTAATTGTACTTTTTTAAATTTTCCAACATAGTTGAAAAGTGTATGACTTCAGTTTATCTGTCTGCCGTCTATCTGTTCCTGCTCTAACTTTGTAAATATACTCACAGATTTATATGTAATTGATATACGTTATTGAGGTTTGCCCATAGTATGTTCGGTATTAAAAATGAAGTGTGTAGCATTTATAGTTCATTTACAAGGCCACTCAAAAGAATTCCCTTACATTAGGGTCTATTAGAAAAAAATCATTTGCGGTGTATTTTAATGATATTACACTATTTTAAACATATTGAAATTGATATTTACCACTGGAGTGCACTATAAGGTTCTTATAATAGAGCATGACAAGCATAGAGTTTATCATTCATTTACAGGGACACTCAAAAGAATTTAGCTACAGCAAAAAATGAACAATAATTAAACTATTGAAGTTGACTGAAAGGTCTATTGCGCTTGCAAAAAACCCCGGAAAAAACAGATGACAGTTTCTGAACAACACCTGCTAGTTTCATGCATTTCCGTACAAAAATAAATTAAAACTTATGTCATAAAGTTGCCCTTTTAGATTTGAGAACAGCCTTAAAGGTGTTTTTTAATTTGAGTTATGCAGTTTCAAGCTCAACTACGTTTAGTATACTAAGAGAAGTTTGTAGCATTTAAATAAAATCATATACAGGGCTAATGCAAAAAACTGGATACGTGGTCACCTCTCACCTATGCACAGTAATTAATGGAAGTGTGATTTCAATAGTTTCAAGTGGGTTTTGCCTGAATTAAATTTAGCTTAATATGTGGTGCATAAAAAAATTGGTACTATTTAGTTATCCCGTTGACCAAAAATCTATCGCCAAACTATAAGATTAAATGCCAATAATGATTGATTGTAAATGTCACATTCACTTGACTTTAAGTAAGTTACACGTGTTTACGTCATCAAGTGATTTTTATTTCGACGTTTTACTTGTATTTTTATTAATGTTATACTAATTTAGTTGTTCTTTCAATATTTAAAATAAAAATTGTGTCAATTTGTATAATTTGGTGAAATTGGTCGACGGGATAACTAAGTAGTACCAAAAAATCTGTAGGTAATATACAGGACTGTACAAAATAATTCAAGTATGTTTCCATCTTTTTGTAGAAATTGCTAAAGGTGAATTTAAAACTGAGTTACGCTTTTTCTAAGAAAATTAAATTTTAGCATACTATGTAGAATGTATGCAAGCACATAAACCATATACAGAGCTGCACAAAAGAATTGGAGTACCTTCCTGGCTTGTCCTATGTTCCCCCTCCCTTCCTATGTGTAGTAATTTTTTTAATCTGGTTTTAAAATATGATACATTTCTAAATTGGTTACTTGAGATATCTTTTTTACGTTATTAAACGGTGAAATTTTGTTTACTGGAAGTATTGGAAAGTGTTTCATAATCTATTCTTGATGCATGATTTTTCTTTCTTTCTGTATATCAAAGCTATTTTTTTTTCATATTTTTTAAATAATGCTACTGTTTTAAAAATTTTGAGTTTTCAAAAATTGACTTTAAAAGGTGCAGTTACATTTTGAATTAAAAAAAAATTAAAGTCAATAAAAAAAAAAAATGTGATTATATCTGCAAGATGCATGTTTATAATGTATACTAGGGGCTCCGCCCCCTGCAAGCTATGCTCGCCAACCCCCGTTCAGACACTGTAGAATCTAAAAGCACGCTAATCTGATCGGTTTTAAAAAGATTAGAGAAGATTGAATTATACTGAAAAAACCTGTAGCGATCTCCCTGTAAACGGGTTTCCATTCAATTCCCTTTGATTGCAAAAATTTAAGGTAGAATCAGTTGCTGTTAAGACATCCAATGGTTGTTTTCGTGTTTGGTTAAAGAAGATCAGTTAAACATTTGAAAAGAAGCTAAAATAAAATGAATTAAGTAAACAGAGTCTTTGTCTCTCGGTATTTTTTAACAGCGTTATAAAACGATTGACATAATACAATTATTAAAAATTGCTGCTAACCCCTTCAAGTGCGGTGGTTCATTTTTGGACCTCTTAATTTTAATTGTTAAATGCCACATTTAGCATCAGAATATTGGGATGAAAATTTCCCTTTTATTAAGTAAGTGAACAAAAGCATTTTTGTATTTCGAAATTTGTTTGTACATTCTGGTGCCATTCACTGATTTCAAGATTTTACGAATAGAAGTGCCTTGTCCATGAAAGGCTTAAACGCATATTAATGTATTTATTATTTTAAAGTTTCCCTTCCCTTTTAATATTCACGTGTAAATACAATTTTCAGGACATAATTTTCAATATTTTCCTGCCTTTAACACGTACTCATTTAATATTAATTTTAAAGTTTTTTTTTTCTGTTTTTAATAGTCACCTGAAAATAAATTTTTAATCGTTAGGAAATATTATTCTTTGCGCTGTTTTTAAAATTGAAAACAATCTCTATAATAATAGCCTAAGTCATGTGACTATCATCAACACCTCCAGGCAGATCCCTTCATTTTTTATATTCCAGGCGGCCATTTTGGTACTTTAAAGTTAGCCAGCCACAGGTGTGATAAGTCGCCGAATATTATTCTATCCCCATTATTTCGTTTATATTATAATAGTCCAATTCATGTAACTGCCATAAACAACGGGCTGATTCCTTCGTTTTTCATAAGAAAGGTTCCCATTTTGATTAAAGAATCAAAATTATTTTTTCGAATAAAACTACATAAAAGTTGCCATGATCACAAAGAATTCATGGTACTTTTATGTTAGCCGGGTGAAAATCTCGCCAATAGCTTTTTTTTAACTCGCCAGTTAGCATTTTTTTATTTTTCGAGGGGTAAATAAAACGGTGCTACTTGGTTATCCCATCGACCAAAAATCTGTCGCCAAACTATAAGATTAAATGCCAATAATGGTTGATCGTAAATGTCACATTCACTTGACTTTAAGGAAGTTACACATGTTCACGCCATCAAGTGATTTTTATTTCGACGTTTTATTTGTATTTTTATTAATGTTATACTAATTTATTTGTTCTTTTGTTATTTAAAATTAAAAAAATATGTCAATTTGTATAATTTGGCGAAATTGGTCGACGGGAGAAGTAATAATATTAAAACGTTGCTTTGAAGTGGAAATTAAATCTCATGATTTGTTGCATTGTCACATATGCACCGGGTTTGGCGTGATTTTTTTTTTACGATAATTTGGCGAAAACCTCGTTTTCAAATACCTGTTACATATGTATTTTTAAATTATTTTCTGTTATTTTTAAAATGAAATAACAATAAATAAAAAAAATTAATTAATAACTATAGAACACAACAATTTATAACATTTTTTGTAAATAAAAAGAAAATAAATTCAAATAAACATTTATTAATAAATAAGCAACAATAGCTGGGTTACCATGTCAGGCAAAATAACGCCATTTTGGCGCCAATTAGGTACCACGTTGCGTATATGACATCTGTGTCTAATATTTTTCTTTTCGTTTCGTTTAAAAAAAAGAATGAAGTAAAAGCCATTTATTTTAAAGGTTTCAATTTTAAATGAAAGTTCTGTATTAAATAAAATGATAATGAAATACAAATTGAATTCTGAATAAAAGTAACATGATACATTTCTTATCATATATTTAAGGGAGGCCAAACTCGTCGCCAAATTAATTTCAAATAACCTTTTCTAAAATATGAAAAAAAATATCTGTTATGATTAGAATATGAGTTGCCATCATTAGAAACAAAAGTATTTAAAATTAGAAAAAAATTAATATTTCGAAAACTAATTCTAATTTTAAAATTCTAATATTAGTTTTGAGATCTGTGGATCAATACAGATTTTTGGTGTTAATTTCATCGCAGATTATTCCATATTTTAGGAGAAATCGCCATGAAAGGTATTCAGTTGTTTAATCAGTCATTTCATAGAATCATTACATAAATTTGTTTCAATTCGATTCGTTAGGATTTATATATATAGGGTAGATATAAACACACAGGCATCTTACTCTTAAGTTCACTTCATGTGCACATCAGTGGTTCTTTCTTTACACAACTTCTTAGTACTTTGCCGAGTAGTAAATGGCTGAGTACTCGGCCAAAGTACTACTTGGTACACCACCATTTAAAATACAATGTACTTCTTATTAAATTGCAAATTGTCCACACTAATTTCATTATGTATGCAATACAAAACTTTTAATGGAAAATAATTGGGATAATTTTCTTATTTTATTTACTTTCAAATATATTTTCACCCATTGTACTTGATAGCGTTTCCTTTTGTGTAAATATAGAAATATACTTAATATTGAATTTAAATACATTTTCGAGTTTTGAAGACTATTATTTTAAGCATATTGGATGATCGAAATGTAACAAAAAAGTAAAAATTCAATAACTTGAAAAGTATAGACAGTACCATAATACTGTTTTCATATAAATAAAGAAAAATATAATATTGTCAGAATAACTAGGTACATTTGTCATCAACAGGTGCTTCAGATGTCTTTCAATTGTACAGTAGTGCAGTTCTTTTTGCAAATCGCAGTATGGCTAGTATTACAAGTGTTCAGTGCAGGCAACGAGGCAACTGTCATTAATTAAAATAATGATAAAAAATAGCTTGACACTCTGGAGGATTTCTTATTGGATTAATTTTTGTCATATGATAGTTTAAATTTGGCACTGATGCTGGTAATATAACTGTTCTTGAAAAAAAAATGTTTCATTATAAAAATAATCTGCCAGAAACCCATGCATTTTTGTGAAAATCACGTGTTACTGCCTCTACTTTTCAAATTTAACTTTTTCAGCTACTTTTGTGTCATTCAGTAGTACTTTACTTTTAGCTTTAATTCTTTATTAGTTTAGTAGTCATACAATTTCCTGTTAATAAAATCTGCTTGTTCACCTAGACACCAAGATTATCTGACAAATCAGATTGATCTGAACCAAGTTATGAAATGTATGAGGTTATGTAGTCGTATGATGTTTGGCATTTTAGAAGGAACAGATGTGTTAAAGGTCTGCAGATTGAATTTGGCAAAAAAAAGGCAAAATAGTTGCCGATGAATCGTTTTTGTGGCAGCTCAGATTTATGGCAACCATAGCTATTTTTCCAACTATGAAAAGTAAAAAAATCGCCATTCGTTTTAACTGAACTATATGATCTGATTTTCTATATTTAGGTGCTAAATTTATTAAAATCAAATCTTATTTTTGTAATTTTTAATATTGCATTAATTTTCTTTTTTAAAATGCCGGTAAAACCACATTAGTTTTGAAATAGACCGCCATGTTGGTTTGTTTATTCCGGAGTTTCAGATTGACGATCATTTATAAAAATGGTATTTTGATGTGTTTTGGTAAAAAAAATTGCTGAATTCAATCTGCGGATCTATGACATATCTGTTCCTTAACATATATATGATCAAGTTATAGTTATATATAATGCAGAGGTGCCAAGCTCGCACTAATCTTCCATAATGCAGGGATTAATTTAATCAAGTTTAACAAAGTTTCGAACCAGAAAAATTATTTGGCGAATCTTTATATATTTAATTCCAGTTTTCTACGTGGAACTTATTTAATTTTATCTCTGAAAAAAAAAATTCCGGTACGAAATGTATTAAACCAGGTTTAAATCAACCCACATATTACGGAGGATTAGTGGCAACTTGGCACCTATGATAATGTATTTTATGTGTAGGACATATGTATGACACTAAAACATAAAGATTGTGCATATTTAAATGCATAAATGATGCATATTTATGATATATATGAGTGTTTATATATATTACATATGGCGTATATACGCCATTGTGTATGTAAGCTTGATGACAATCATAGCAAAATTGTAACTGCACCCTGGCGCAAGCATAATTTTCTGGTCTGCTATAAAAGGAAGTACCTAATACTTCAAAATTAAAATTATTATTTACATTATTCTTTAATATTATAAAAGTTTTCATTTATAGTAATTTATGAATTATATTTAAATATTTATTTCACCTATGTTCCTGCTCTAGGGCGATATATGAAGGGGATGAGTATGAAAAATTTATGGAAAGACTTGATGCCAGGATAAAAAATCATGACAGGGACATTGAACGCATGTGTAATTTTCATTATCAAGGATTTATTGATTCAATTAGAGAGCTTCTGCAAGTGAGATCCAAAGCTCAAAAACTTAAGGTATATCTGCTTTTATAATTAATATTAATATCTTGTTATATGATATTATCTTTCATATTTCAAAATATCTTTTAATCTGATCTAATATAATCACTTGTTAAATATCAGTGAATATAATAGCATCTATTCTTTTCTATTAATTATTAGTAAATAACTGATAATTCCACGAGCCAACGGAATTGAAATATGCAAGTTGTTCAAATTTTTTTTTTCTTTCTTTTCCCTGCTTCATGTGCAACAGGTGTCATTGGCAGGGACCGATTTACAAATTTGGGGGCCCTCTTGCACTAATACTTACATAGGGGATTGAGGGGAAAAAATTTTGAGAAAAGGTACTTACTAAAATAACCATTATTGACTTTTATAATTACTTCAAAATATCCATTAAAAAATTAAATATGATAATCATTAATTTACTTTTAAATAATTATTTCACAATTATGAAATTTAAATGAGTAGGTGTTTTATAATAAACTAGAAAGATAGCCCGTCAAATATGATGGCAAATGAGATATAAAGATATATGCAACACAGTGAATAAGTTGCTAGAAAATATGTTGCTAAATTTCATATTCTTGCCAAGGCCATTTTCTCTATCTCGCCAAAGCCTCTATACTGGAAAAGTGCCTAAAGTACATTAAAATCAGGCAGTTAGGAAATCAGATAGTACAGCACCATCTAGTGGCAGTTATTTTATTAGTAGCATCGGTACGAAGATGTGAAGACGTACATTTTTGTATATTAGACTTTAAATTCTGACCCATAGATTTTGAAAACAAAACTTTAAATGCGCAGAGTTTAAATTAAATTGTAGTGAGCTTGATTATGAAAGATTAATGGTTTTAAATGGGAATCTCGCCAAATTAGGTAGCTATCGCCAAGTTGGCTTCATATATGGCAACTTATTTTTGTTGCCAGATTTGGTGATATTTCTTCAAATTTGGCGATAATTCACCAAGTTGGTAAAACTTTGGCGCTATTGTGGTAACCCGTCATTAATATTTTTCAACAAGTTCTCATTGCAATGAGGCGGTCCTACCGGAATTGTGAGAGACACACAGAGACTTGGATTTTATATAAATAGATGTGTGATGTTGATTCTTTTCCTTTACAAGTCTATATATCTTGAATGATAAAGTATGCAACAACTAATAATAAATTTCGACAACACCAAGCTACAATTATTTAAAGTATTAGGAGGCTCTACTGCCTGCAAGCTACGCTCACCAACCCCCAAATAATCTGACGAGAACAGGAACAGGATTAAATAAGAATTAAAAATTTTAAAGTGATAAAGATAAAAGAAAATATTCATGATAATAATGTAATTATAAATGATGTTTCTGACAAAATGTGCAACATTATAAAACTACAATATGAGCACAATAGATTGTAAAATAAAATGTAAAATTCCATTAGATCATGGAAGACGGTAGTATTCCGAGTGACGCAGCCTTAAGCCTAAAATCGTATCGTATCGTATCGTAGAATTCGTAGATGGCGGAACTCATATATACAGCTAACTCGACATCAAAGAAAATGCGAAAAGCCGCCTGTTAATAACTCATCAAATATAGGTCCTATTGTTCTGATTTTTTTTAAACAGTCTTATATCTGCAGTCTAATCCTATTCTGAATTTTTTACAATTCTACGTGCAGTATATTTTCAGATCTGTAAACCCATTTTGAAAGCAATTTCGATGGTGTAAGTTTGTCTTTTTTTTTTCTCCGAAACGGCCTAGATTTTTTTAAAAACCTTAATATATAAAATGAATCTGTTTTTGACGAAGTGGATAAGACTAACCTAGTATCTAGGAAAACTCTTAATTTTTATATAATCCGCATGAAAAAATGGACTTCTTAGGATCGCGGATTACATGTTATTCTATGGGCTAGCAGACAGAACGTTGCACATCGGTTTTGCGCGGTTTAGGTCACAGTTAAAAATCTGAATATTGGCAATAAATCTTTTTTTAAACTACGAAAACAGTTTATTATGTGCTTTAAAATACTTAGGCTGATTTTTTAAAATGGAGCAGTATTTTGTAATTATAGGTATTTTATTTCACTGTTATTCATAGTAAGTAAACATTTTTTAAGGAGAAAATATTTCACATTTAAAAAAAAATTCTCATATCGAAATTCGATATTTATCGAAAATTCTCGTATCGATATGAAAATTCATCACATTCGCCATAAGACTTCGCCATGTATTACTACGCGATACGCGAAGTTGACTGAAGAAATAAGAAATATCAAAGATCTTGAAATGGTATTCCAAGGGGAGAAAGTGAGTACAATTTCTAATTATCCAGACAGCATTCTTTGCAACCGATCCTTTCTAATTAGTATAATGTTCTGAATTGTTTTTATTTTCAACAATACTTATAACTGTTTTCCTTACAAAATAACGTTCTTCTTATCATAGGTATTTCTTGTGGTATGTGAGTGTAATACAGATAGATTAATAATTTAATTTTGAGTTTTCTTTTAAAGAAATTAAACAAAATCTTTCATTTTTAAAGAACGCACAATTTAAAAAAAAGGTATGACGAAATCAAAATTAAGATTTCCAATCCCGTTTATAAAATGATTCATTTGCGAATCGTTTCTAATAATATTATAAACGAAAATTGACTTAAAATGACATCTTTCGTTTATTTATTTTTTTTTTTTTTATACAACTCTTTTCAGCTTCAAAAATTAAAGCATCGTAGTATTTTATTTTTATAAAATTTAACCTAAAAAGGAAAACAAATTCTTATTGCCGTTTATCTCTGTAACAAAAGAAAAACTGGAAAAAAAAAAAAAAAAAAAAAAAAAAAAACACCTGAAGTCATGCTTTTAGGCTAATTGATTACAGCCATGGGTGCAAGACCTTCAGTCTCAGGACTGATTTCAGTCTTGGACATATTTTTGACTGATAGTAAATTCTACTTTATATACTTAAATTATCACGATTAGCTCAAAATGAACCCTTTTATCCTGACTGGTTGTTTTGAGCTCCTAAAAGTAAAAATTTTCATCATGATACTTTTCCTTATTTAGTAATTAAAGTTTATAGATAAATAAGATAAAACAGCTTTTTTGCAAAAGTAAGATACTTGTTTTTATTTAATTTTAAAGTTAATATGCTTAAAAGAAAGCTTTAAATAATTTACTTTTAAAAAATATAAAAGTAGCCAGCTCCCTTATATGGTATTTGTGGTAATGAAGTATAATTGTAAATAAGAACAATTCAGAACATGTTACTATTTAGAAAAGATTGGTTTCACAAAATTTCATTAGCAGCTGCATTGTAGCTGTCATGATAATTAGACTTTGTATAAACTAATAAAGTGATTACTCAGTAACCATATCAATTAATATATTAATCTGACTCGCATCTTAAATTAAATATTAAGTTTTTATTCTGCTTTCATTAAACCAGTCACTATTCTGTAACATTCCGCATATTCCGACTACAAAAACTCTTTTTATCAATTTCACCTGTATACTGGAGGGTTGCCGTGCCACTACAGAGTAGCGCGTTTATCGCCTCGTTGTGCAATAGCATTTGAAAGATCACCACACTAACATAAAAAAGTAGCAATAAAAGAAAAACAAAATTAATCAGTTGATTGTAAAAAACCCGCTCCATTCTCGGCCGGGGAAGGAACATCACAAGAAAAAAAAAAAAACCTCGCGAAATTTGACAGTATGTCAGGGGGGGGGGGGGAGGGGATCCAAAACTTCATGAAAATAGTTGAAACTTTTCTTATAAATATGTTACACATAACATATGGTAGTAATAATCAGTATATCTGATGAAAATACAAGTAATTTTTTAAAATAAACTATTTAATGATTTTTGTTATCCCTATTACTGTATTTGATTAATAGTAGTTCAAGAGCCATAATTTTATATTGTAAAATCCTTAAAAGCACTCTGCAAGCAGTCCTTGTTCAATCACAAAAGCCTGCCACTAAAAAATTTTAATGCAGAAGATGTAATGTATTTCTCAGATATAAACAATGAATTTTTCAGTTAAGAAGCACATGTATTTTACAAATATTGCTATTTCTTGGAACCTAAATATGATACATTATCGCCTTTAACACATTATTTTGGAGTAATGAAAACATTGTTATTATATTAAAATTTTTTGTAAATGAGTGTTATAATCAGAGCAGCTCATGACAGGTTTTTCTTGCAGCACTAAAATGCATGCTTTCCAAAAGTTTTTTTGTTGTTGGTTTTTTTTTTTTATAAATTTTTGCTTTATTTAATGGAAGAAAATTCTGCTAAAAATAAGGCAAAGATTTCATTATTAAAAATAGTGAAAAAGAATAAATTGGCCAGCCATGCATTTAGTGTTCCCAAAACTGTCAGTCATGAGTTACCACTATTTATAATGATTTTGCCCAGGCATATTTGGATGTTATATTTCAAGGTAATATCTTTAAGGTAATTTAATAATGTGTGATCTATACCTATTATGTAAAATTTCATAATTTGCACATTTTCTGGTTCCAAGGAATGTAATTTAAAGCATATATACGAAGTAAATTTAATGATGTATGAAATATGATCTATATAATGCAAAATTCTATAATACGCACAACTTCTCATACCAAGGTGTGCATTATAAAGATCTTCTACTGTATTCATATGTAGTTCACACATCAAAAACCTTAAAGATTTAGTATCTGTAAGAGGACATTATTACAACTTTATATTTTTTTCATTCTGTAGCACAAATTACTCAGCTTAGAATTTGCCAATCAAAACATTGCCATCTTGATTTTTTTCCACTGTCTTTATTTACCTCAGAAGTGATTAAGATTTTTCTATATTGTAAATCCTAAAGGTTATAATAGCAAAAAAGCATCTTTAAGCCCTTAGGGAGTAGCGACCGGTATACTTAGCCACTTAAGGTGTTCAGAATCCTTCATTATTCTCACCACTTATTTTTAATTGTAAAGTTTACCTTCTTTAATGGGAGCATTTCTGTGATTCAATTACAGAAAATTTTCTGTTTTTAAAAACCTGTAGTAAAAGGTTAAAAATTAACCAAAGGGCTCTTGTCGCGAAGGGGTTAAACATCTTGAATTACAGTGAACTTTAATAACCCTTGGCTTTAATTGCCAGCACTCTTCCAATTGAGCTATCTGTACGACAGCCCAGTCAACACAATATTCGCTCAGAACAACTACTATCATGACATCAATTGATTGTGTGAAAAATAATTAAAAGTGTACATGATTATACGTATATTTTATTATTAAGCAACAGACTTTGCAGATCCGATTTTCTAAAAAGCTTTAAAGATTGAAATCTCTAGGCTGGAGTGGGAAAGTGGTAATTTTGAGGAATAGGAGGATAATTTATATAGAAGAATTTTCTGTATAAAAATAAAGATTTAAATTTTTTTAATGTTGGGGAGTAGGGGGAGGGAGAAGAGCTGAAATGTACAGTCGTGGAAAAAAAAAAGTAAACACCCTTTACTAACTCCTTAACAAATTATTATCGTTGACAAAAGTTATTGGTACCGAACGATTGGAAATAAAGTCTATTTTTAAATGATGTATATAAAATTTGCTTAGGGGGCCATCTACATATTAAAACAAATCCAAACTTCATTTTTTTCAATGGCAATACCCAATTTTAACGAGATATTTCAAATCTTCGGTTCAAACTATGCCTAGGCACCAAATTTCAAGTAATTTGAATAATAAGTTTTTGAATTATAAACATTCGAAATTTAGTGCTTCTAATGTTAAATTATATTTTCATATTTTTATTCATATCTCCTGAAATTATGCTCCTAATGTGCTAATTTTTTGTGTAGTAGTGATACTAACATACCCAAACATAAATACGTTGAATTTGCAATTTTTATAATTTTAATATATGAATTATGAAATTAATATTCGAAAAAATTATGAATTGTAACCTAAAATTTTTTTGATGGATTTAGATTTATTAAGTCCTGCTTTATGGAAATCCAAAATTTCACATTTTTCTTCCAAATAGTTTTCAAATTATGCTTAAAAAACGGCAAAATTATGGTTTAAGGGGCCGTCTATGATAGAAGTGACTAGATATTTTGAAATGTCTTACGCTGTCCTGTAATCTAGCAAATTTCATTGACTGCTTGAGTGACGCTTAAGGTGCCTTGATCAAGAAGGGGGCTCTCTCGGTTAACAATCGAGTACCGAACTTCAATTTGGATACAACCCTTAAAATAAGTTTCTTTTAAAATAATTAATTTCTCGGGAACTTATAGTACGAATTGCATAAAAATATGTTTTTAGGCTAATTAAATTGTGTAGAATTCATTTATGCTGTAAAAATTGTGTACTGCTATTGAAAAAAACAAAGTTATGGTTCGTTTTAATATGTAGATAACCCCTTAAGCAAATTTTATATACATCATTTAAAAGTAGACTTTATTTCCAATCGTTCGGTACCAGTAACTTTCTTCTACGGTAATTTGTTGAGGAGTTAGTAGGGCGTGTTTACTTTTTTTTTTCCATGACTGTACATTAGGGAAGTTAGAGCTTATTTATTTATTTATGTTAGTGAGCAACAAATGTTGCAGATTTTTTTTTTTTTTTTTTCAAACTAATTTTTGAAAGATTTTATTATTTAGGTAAGCTGGAGAGGTGGGTGCAAAAGCAGAAGTGGAATCTTCGGAGCTCAGGGGATTATTTTATATGATTTATTATTATTGTTAATAAAGAATTTTAAATAGGGATGGTGAAAGATTATTTTATATAAAATTAAAGAATGTTTAATTTTTTTGCACTAGGAATGAGAAAAGGGAGAAGCAGAATTTTGTAGTTTTGGATTTAATATAAATGTATGGAATTACTTTTATAAGTGAGCGATGATTGTTATATATATATATAAAGGTTTAAAGAGTAATATTTCTTGCTATTTTTCTTAACAAAGTAATTTTTTTATATAGTAAAATTTAACATAGCTTTTTATATCTCTGAAGCAAACCAACAGAAATACCCTCTAAACATGCATGTTGTACATTACTTCCATATCTTACCAAAGAGTTCTTATAAAAATCTCATTGCACGATACTCTTTAAAATTGAAGTATGGTCATCCTTTTTTGCGGGGAGGGAGGGGGGAGAGATTGAAGGTGAATTGAAATCCTGACTATGAATTCTTTGTATTGATCTTTAATTTTTTTTGTGTGACTTTATTGTTTTATTTATTTTTTTCAATAACCTCAAAAAAGTAATGATATGAATGCAAAAACCCTTAACGGGTTAAAAGTTTGTGACGCAGCACTTTATCTTATGCTCTAAGAATTTTAAATATGGAACTTAAAAATAATGATATCAAATTTTGAGTGACGCTATGCTATTAATTATAATCTCTCTATATATTATTTATTTCATCTTTTTATTTTTTTATAATCGCATGTGCAAAAATTATGTTCAATTTAAAAAAATGTATAAAAGTTTATTCATTGATGCTTTAACATTTACACCTCTCATAAATTCCAAGTATGAGTTTTAAAAGATATGATATCAAAATTTTAGTGACGCTTTGATGTGGCTTTAAACGATTTGTTTTAAAATTAAATTTAAATTATTTTTGTTTTGGCTAAGATATATTCACACATCTAAATAATAGTTTTAATTTTCCAATATGCTTTAAATATGTCACTTTCACTGAATTTATATAATGCATTTAAATGTATTTATTTGAATAAATTGATTTATCCTTTGTCCAATGCTATTAAAAATTTAAAATAAGATTTGCGTAAATAATTTTTTTGCGTCATTGTATCCAAACTAAGGGAAATGCATTCAAATGGATACTATGAGGCAAAAAAATTATTTACGCAAATCTTATTTTAAATTTTTAATAGCATTGGACAAAGGATAAATCAATTTATTCAAATAAATACATTTAAATGCATTATATAAATTCAGTGAAAGTGACATATTTAAAGCATATTGGAAAATTAAAACTATTATTTAGATGTGTGAATATATCTTAGCCAAAACAAAAATAATTTAAATTTAATTTTAAAACAAATCGTTTAAAGCCACATCAAAGCGTCACTAAAATTTTGATATCATATCTTTTAAAACTCATACTTGGAATTTATGAGAGGTGTAAATGTTAAAGCATCAATGAATAAACTTTTATACATTTTTTTAAATTGAACATAATTTTTGCACATGCGATTATAAAAAAATAAAAAGATGAAATAAATAATATATAGAGAGATTATAATTAATAGCATAGCGTCACTCAAAATTTGATATCATTATTTTTAAGTTCCATATTTAAAATTCTTAGAGCATAAGATAAAGTGCTGCGTCACAAACTTTTAACCCGTTAAGGGTTTTTGCATTCATATTAAAACTACATCAGATTTTGGACAATAATTGAAAAACCTTCAGCAGCATTTGGGGGCCCCTGAAAATCAGTGGTCCTGAGCCCGTGCCCCGAATGCCCTGCCATAAATCAGACACTGGTCATTGGTATGTTCTGTTAGTCACAATTTCCTTGATAGCTATATCTCAACATTTATGTGATAAAATTTCATATTTAGTTAGACCCTGACTTATAAATTGATACTGATTAGACGGGTATATCTTGCTCAACAGGTAGTGCTGCTGTTCTGTGCTTTCCATGATTTCTGTGATGCTGTGATAGCCATATCACATCATCTATGGGATTCCATTTCACGAAATTTAATATGTAAAAGTACAATATGCAGATGGTTTAATATCAAAGGTATTCACTAAAATTTATGTTAATTCAATTTTATCATCCAATAGAGGCTGTGCTATGCTGTTTTTTACAATGAACATGATAGTTGTATCTCAGTTTCTATGATGTAGAAATGCACTAAATTTTAGGTTTGAAGTTATTAATTAAAAATGTTTTTTCAGAAAATCACAAAATATGCAATATGAATTTTAAAAAGCTGTCCGTTTTACTTAAAATGTCACAAAAATAATGAAATAGATGTTACAAGTTAAAAATATACATTTTATTTAAAATTTCTTAGTACTTTCGGCCTGTATTTCCCACGGCTATCATCAGAGAATATTTTATAATTAATTGCTGTTCCATTCATAAAAATGCGTATTTTGTTTAGAAAAACTACTAAGAAATTTTAAATAAGATGTAGATATATTTTTAACTTGTAACATTCATAAGTCGGAAATTGGAATTAATTTTCTTTTTAAGCTGAAATATTTTGAAATGCAGAAGAGTCTTATATAAATGTTTAAATAAATGTCTTTAATAAATGTTTTTGTGTATTTTAAACTTCTCTGGTATTTATTTAATTACACAGTCTTGCCTTTATTTTTAATAGATATTCTTGAAATGCTTTTGACTTTCCAGACTTTGATTTATTTTACGAATAGGTTTTTGGGGTTGTTCAGCTAATAAACGTTTCTTCTGCCTTTTTAACTTAAATCTGCTTAAACTTATATAGTTATATAATTTAATTACATCAATTTTGAGTAGTTTGATTTGATATCTGTTAAATTCGTGTTTTATTTTATTTTAGGCGTTTTAATTTCGTTTGCCAATTTAGTTATTGAATATTACGCGAAAGGAAACAAATTCTGAATTATTTACAATGTTTTTGAGCAATTGAGTTAATCTTTTGTATTTGGGTTGCAAGCATATTTGAAAAATATGCATGCTTAAAAATTATTTTAAAATCCATAAAAAATTCGTAAATTGAGATAAACATTGCAAACAAATATTACTGAAAGTACTTTTGTTTTCTATAATACGTTGGAACAATCGAATGTACAATGTTTAGACGTTAAACTGCAGTAAAGGGAAATTTATTGTTGTGTTAGGTTGTTACCACCGAAAATATGATACCAGCGTTACTCATAGACATGTCTTTTCTTTATACTATTGCATTAAGTGTAAACAGGTTCATCTTTCGTAATCAGGTTGCACTCAACTTAAAAAATATCCATGCTTAAAAATTACTTTAAAATCCATTAAAATCACAAAACTGAGGTACAATTTTCAAACAAATTTCATTTGAGAGAACTTTTTTCTATTCGACATTGTAAAAAATCAAATTGTGTGATGTTTAAAAGTTAGAAAAATTGCAGTAAAGACACATTTTATGGGTTACAATTTATGGGGCACAACATAGTGTGAGCACATATTTGTGGGCACTGACATAGTGTTTTTACTTTATAATGTAGGTACATACTATGCAAACAAAAATTTCACTAAATGATGCGCGATTTGGTGGATTTGTTTTTTTCCGTACTGTCAAGAAAATCACATATTTTTCTCTTGCATTCACCAAAGAAAACATGTATTCTGTTATTAAAGCTCAGGGATTTTACTATGGTTGCGAGACAATAACGTCATGTTTTCCGGTTGTCCCTTTAACTATTTATGGATGGGAAGCACAAATTCCAGTTTTTGTGAATGCCGTATTATTTCGTTTTAATTTATTTTTCCATGAGGGCTCCTTATAATTGACACAGGCGAAGCCGGGTATTTCTGCTAGTGTTATATATTTTACATTAAATGTTGATGCATATTTTAAGTTATATTTTAGCATGTTAACTATCATATGATGCTTTGGTATATGACGGCCAGTATAGCTAGCACTGTGTTAATGGGCATAGTTAATTTAGCACTTTATAAAATTTAGTGTATATATATATATATATATCACAGAATTTTTTAATAGTAAGTTTCAGTATTTCTTTGTTATAGGAGACTTGGCAGTTTTTTTAAAGCTTGGCATAAATCGGGCTTAAGAAAGTGAGATTTGTTGCCAAATGATATAAACAGTTATGAAAACAAAGCTGACGAACTTTTATGCTTGTTTATATATTTATTATATTATTGTTTTTTATATCATTTGTATGTAACAGATGAATAGTTTCTGCCTGTTAAATAAATCATTTAAGTATTAAAAAAATTGCTTGTGTATATGAAACAGTGAAAAAAAATATTGCTAAATTTCCTTCTCTCACCAAGGCCATTTGCTCTATCTCATCAAGTCCCTTAAAACAAAAAAGTATTATCTTTTCTTTATTTAATGGCAGCCATTTCATGATTAAATAAACAGAGATTACTGTTCAAAAATTTTGGTAGATATTTTGAATTAAAAAATTCATTAATCCAATTCATGTCATGACCTCCCATTGCAAGGAATCAATGTATGGATACGGATGGCAGTTAATGTGTTAAGTATGCATATCTTAAGTAAAACTGAAATTTCTTATAATAATCTGTATTTTGTTTTCTTTCATTGACACATTCATGTGTTAAAACATGTTTTAGGTACCTTTAAAATCATTGTAATACAAATAATTAGTTTTTTTTTAAAAATTTAGTTGGACTAATAATATATCATTTGTTTCTAGAACGAAGTGGCTTTGACCAATGACGAATTACAACAAAGTGCTAAGAAAGTTATGCAGAAAGCTGAAGAACTTATAAAACATAGGAAAATCCAATATAACATATCGTGTGCTATTAATAACTTGAATCTTTGTCAGCCTGTTTTGGAAATGTATTTTAAATTGCTGCATCAGATGAATGAAAAAAGGTGATTTTTTATTAAGTTTTAATGTGTACAAGTTTCTTTAGTTGTGAAAGAATTTATGTTGTATTTTTTCTTGTTATCAAATCAAAAATATTTTCTCTGTTTGTTGATGGGTATATAATATTTTAAGTCATGTTTGTGTATTAATTACATACATGGCCAAACTAGATTTCTCTACTCTGAAATGCAGAGAACAGCTGTAACAAAACTCTGAAATCCCATAGTTCTTGCAGAATCAGATTTTAGTTCTGGAGAAATGTAAGTGCTATTATCCATTGTGCTTGAAGGGAAATTTCCTCATGTTAGGCTAGTGTTCTCGTGTTTTTTTTAAATTTTAACTTAAGGCTGTTCTCAAATCCAAAGGGGCAACTTTATGACATAAGTTTTAATTTATTTTTCTTCGAAAATGCATGAAACTTGCAGGTGTTGTTGTTCAGAAACTATGTAATCGAGCTGTTTTTTCCGTTTTTTTGCAAACAGAATAGATCTTTCAGAAAATAGTGTCAAAGTGGGCGTTTTGAACCGAATTTTCGTGCAAAAGGAGAAAAACTTGTCAAGAAAGGGTGAAAAATGTGTTTGTCACGTGATCGAAATCGCTTACAACTTAATAAGTAATTTATTGATCAAAAAATGGAAAACACAATTCGATTCCAAAAATGCTTTCATGTACGGGCTTTCCAGTTTTATATCTTTCCGTTAAAAAATGAATTTGTAAATGTGTCAAAAACATTTTGCTCTTGTTGAGCAGAGCAGTTGAGAACACCTTAAATGAAATTATGATTTATTATTTTTCCAGTCAAACATAATACATTGCTGAGTTTTACACTGTACTTGTAATAAACTGAAAAAAAAATTATGGAATTTCTTTTCATGAATTTTTTTCAAAAGTAGACAAGAAGTGGATCACTTTTATATTAGAACACTTGTGATTTTTCTTTGGTTTTTTTAAAGAAATAGCTACTAAATGTTAAAGGATTAACTTCAGGTGTTTTTCACATGTACTTTTATTTAGATATTTTAAGATTTATTAATTATTTAATAAATACATTCAAAACATTTTGTTTAGAAAGTTTTAAAAAGGAACTTTCATAAGAATTAGGACACTCGTAAATTTATGCAAATTTCTGACACAATCGATGCCATTTCATCATAAGTTTTTATTTTTAGTAAGGAATATCATTTACAGCTTGTAGTCAATTGTTCTTTGATGAAATAGTTTTTTGTTCCATTAGAAATCCTATTATAAAGTACTATAATGTTGTTAAAACTGTAGAAGCTTCAAAAAATCATTTCAATGAACTTTGAACTATCATTATTCAAAGTATAGGTTATGGTGATTATCTCTTAAACCATGGATGATATAAAAATATTTCTAACTACAAAAGGTATTCGAATCAAGTGCAACTTTTAAAGGGATGCATACACATTAAAATACAAAATTTAACTTTTTATATGACCCTTCTCTCAAATCTCAAATAATCTACACTTAGAAAATATGTCCTTCTCAAAAAGAAAAAAAAATTCCATGTCTTCATGTGAAATTCCATATTATATTAAATATTTGCTGAGATATTTAAGTTTAAAAATAGTGCTTACATCACTTAACCTGCTCTCTTGGAATTTATTTCTGCGAGTTACATTATTTTACAGGACTAACTACAAGAAGAAAAGAAAAGGTTAAATAAAGATTGCATTTTTTAAAAATGATATTTGAAAACTGCATTTAAGGCTGTTTTGAAATCCAAACTTTAAGCTTATTGATTTATTGATGAAGTCAAATCTTAAATGTTTAAAATTTTGTGGCACTTCTTCTCTAATTCAGTAACAATTACATTGGAGATGTTTTCCCTTTTTGTTATAAAAATGAAGGATCTTTCAGAAAATGATGTAAAATTTACTTTTTGCACCACTTTCGGATTGCAACTTCCTGAAAAAAAAAAAAAAAAAAAAAAAAAAAAAAACCATAAGAGAGCAATTGCATATAGTTTTACCTGTAATACATTTATAAGCTGATAAAACAATGTTATTTTCACGAGAACTTTTAAACTTATAGTAGACTAGTTTTCATAGCTTTTAGTACATTGTCGCCAGTGCAAAGATGTAATTTTGCTGATATGTATATGGAAGACAAGTGGATTCCAGGATAGATTTCTGGACCAATAGAATTACAAGACATTACAGGGGACAGACAATAGGAAAATTGTATAGGAAATGGGGCTGAAAATGGAGAAAAAATGCTAGAAGAAATTAAGAAAAAGAGGTTTTTATAAAATATTTTCAACAATCTGATAATGGGGACCCAATAGCAGAAAATTCTTAAAGTGTCTGCGACAGGGTAGAAAGTAATCTGCTGGTAAAATATTTTACATTTGAAGCGTTAATTCAAACAGTTACTTAATGTGACATCTTTATGCATTTATTCTTTTTTATTAATAATAATCTTAAGTTTTTGTATAAAGTCATTCAAATCTATATTGATGAAATCTGGGAATCTACTGTAATCGAGTTACACACATTTTACCTTTGTGTGTTTGAATAAAACTAACTGAATTCTTAAAAACAAGGGATGGGAAAAGCTACTTTTATCTCTTGTACAGGTCGCTTTTACATTGCGCCTTCAAATGCCATTGTTAATATAAAGTTTCAGTTGGTCATTTTTGCATATTTGATGATGAAATAAAATATTTTTTACTTGAAACATTGGTATCGGCTCTTCCTCACTTTTAGGTAAAGAGAAGTTTTTTCTGGAGAAAACAATATATTGGTCATAACAAGATGAAATCCAAAAAAAAAAAAAAAAAAAAAAAAAAAAGAACAAAAACTTGATGTATTCATAATTTGATTACATATGGAATTCATTACATATACTTTCTGTTAGGATTACCAACATCTAGTTATGATGGGTGTTGGTGATTTATCATTTAGCAATGATAGTAAGGAATATTTTAAATTTTACAAAAATAATTCTTTTATATCATTAGCTATATTTTAAAGCATTTATTTTATTTTGTAAATTTTTTCAATAACTGATGTGAATTAATATTTTTGTAGTTCTTTTTTGCTTATGCACATTACTTTCTTGTAAAATTAAAAATAAATAAATAAATAAATAAACTAAGAAAAATCAACTATTTTAGATACTATCCTGCCTTGAAAATTCTTGAACAATTGGAGCATACCTATTTACCTAGAATTAGTAGGTATCGCTTTGCTCAGACTATGAAAGCTGCAATCCCTGTCCACCGAGAAAAAATTAAGGAGGCATCCAAATCCGATTTAAATGACTTTTTGGAAAATGTACGAAGAATATCTCCAATGATCGGGGAAAAAGCTATGAAACATGTAAGTATTTTATTTTATGATATATTAACTTTTTTTTTAAATAGCTATGTTCTTTAAAGGAACTTTTTTTTATTACATTTAATTTTCTTAATATTTTGTTACCGTTTAATTACCTATATTTACTTTGGACAGTTTCAAATCAGAACTTTTTGTTCCCTGACACATTCATACAATAATTTTCATTTTTAACTTTACATATTTTCTAGGTATTCATATGCAGATACTAAGAAACTGAATAGTGCTTTTTTTTTTTTAAATAAACACAAAGGAACTTTTGCTTTTATAATAATTCTGCATGTTTAGTTAATCGGCAGAATCCCTTTTCAATTGTTTTTTTTTCTATACTTTATAATGTTTTTATTAGAATTTTTTTACTTTATTAAATTTAAATAATTAAATGTATTGATCTTATTTTGTTTGTATATCTTTTTCTTTTTTTAAGTTAATTATTCATAATTTTTTTATTTTTACTTACCATGCTGTTTTTTTTTTTTTTTTTTTTTTTTAAAGCAATCTGAACAATGCAATGTAGATGTCGATTTTAAATGGAAAAATAAGAAAAGGAAAGCACCTCCACCTCCTAATCCTTTTACTGGTGAAGTAGAACAGTTCCCTGATCCTGATGATTTGCCATGCGATGATGGAGAAGATTTAAGTGCTCAAGATATGATAGACTTTTCTCCAGTTTATCGTTGCCTACATATCCACACAGTTTTGGTTTGTAATTATATGTAGTTACATTAAAATGTAAACTGAATGATTTCACCTATTTCTATTTATTTTATAATGTGTTTTTCAATCTTCAGTGTTCCACTTTTAATACCTTAGATTTTAAAATTCATTAAAATTGCAAAGAACTGAAATTAATATTGATTCAAAGCAATTTATTTTTTTAGCAAATGCTTTTATTTTCTTTTTTTTATTCAGAGTAGTTTTTTTTCCCTCCTATAGTTATGCTACAAAGTCTGTTTAGCTATTTGCCATTTGATCACATATGGCAAAACCTTATTTTTCTGGGGGTGGGTGAGGCATTTGTTCTTGCCCTCATCAAAAAAGACTTATGAAGCGACATAACATATGAAGCTGTTCTTAGGAAAATATGATGTAATAATTTAAAGCTTATTATTTTATTTCATTTAGAACATTTTACTACAAAGAATAACTTTTAAAATACATTTTCTATCAGTTTTATTTCGAGCAGTAAAATATCTCTAAAAAAATAACTAACTCTGTTATTGCTACCGTAATTGAATTTATTGTGCTTGGGCCTCTTTCTTGTCTTATATAAGAAAACTATTGCATATAAAAAAATAAAACTGGTAGTTTTATAGATAAATGTTTGATAAACATGCTGATACAGATTTTAAATCGGAAGAATTATGTAAAGCCCTATTTAAGGTAGATAGATATCTGTCAAAGTAGTTCAATTTAAAAAGTTTTATAGGATCAAAAACAATACACAGCAATTTAATCATATTTTGCAGGTACATATTTGACGAGATTGTGGTGCACAATGTCCAATCACTATTTAAATTATCTAATTTAAGTTTTTTTGTTCCAGTTTTTAATTCAAAATTTCAATATTTTAATAAAGATTTCTTTCATATTTCTAACATTGTTGAAAAATCATTTTCTAAAAATCATAATAAGTCATTTTTTTACACACTGTTGCCAGCTTTTAATTCTGGCCATTACATGGAAGGAATTTAACTAGGAAAATGACGCATGAGTGTGCAACTTGTAGTAAAAACAATCCTACAGCTAAACAACAAATCATGGGTTCGATACCTACAGAGGGAGTATGTCCTAGCGCACCTTTCAACTATGTGGGCACAGATTTCAGTGGTCCTTTTTTAAGTGCATTCGTAATTATATAAATATGTAGCAACTATAATCATCGTCTATTCTGTCCAACTGCCCGCATATAACAGCGCAAATATTACCCAACCAAATGGTTTGAAATTGAGTATATATAATCGTTGCAGAATTTTGTCAACAAATTTTATGAAAATCGAATGAAAACTTAAAAAGATAAAAGTTTTCTTCATTCTATTAAATCCTTTCATATATAATTAATTCAATGATATCCCATGATAGGTCATGATTCTAGGTTGCCATGGTGATTATTCTATTAAATCCTATCATACGCAATTAATTCAATGACATCCCATGATGTGTAATGATTCTAGGTTGCCATAGTGATTATGTCATATTTAAGATGGAGTCATATTATTTCCATATTACTGAATTTAATATATATAATCATACATAAATTTTGTATTCATGCATTTTTACATAAAAGTGCAACAGCTATTACACCAAGATCTGAATTATTTTTTTTATAAAACTAGTAGTATATTAAAAGAGATAGCATTCATAATAGCTTAAATTTTTACAATATGTAGCCAGTTTATTTCACCAGAATTTAAAACAAGAGTATCCAAACAAAAAATTTTATTTTAAGTTGCATATCATACTAAAAATCTGAGAATTTCTTACTACATTATTAACTGGTAAAAATTATGCTGATTTTTATTTTAAAATATTCTTTGTGTTTTTCAAAAAATTTCATTTTTACTGCTGGATTTTTGTGATAGAGTGCCATTTTTCTGACAGTTTGTGTATGAATGAATATTAAAATTTATTAGTTAAATATCGAGCTTTATTTCTGATCTAGCTGAATAATTAAATGAGAAATAAGTATTTTTAACAATTGTAACAAAAGTTTTGTCTGGTAAATTAAAAAATGTCATGTCATATTTGCCAATAGAAATGTTCAATGCTTGCATATTATCTATGTCAGGCAGATAAATTGCCAGAATGGTTGCCAATCGCCAATTATGATTATGTGTGGTCTTCTGTTTCTGATTCCAAATCATTTTAACATTACTTGACAATTTTGTCCAATAAAGACTTAACTAAATTTATGAAAGATTATTGCATTATATACAAAAATTAACAGGCATTATTGAGCATGGTGTTTTGTTACGTTAAATTTTAGTAAGTATTTAAATTGGTGTCTACATCTTATTTATTAATCTAATTTTAAGCAAGGATTCTTAAATGTGACAAAACCAAAATGCAACTAAAGGAAAAGCATCCGAACAACTAAAAAACAAATATCTCCTTTGTAAATATTGGTTTAATAAGTTAGCTAAAATGTATGGCAAATTATACAGAATCCAGACTTGCCTCAGCCGCTATCTTGGACTTGGTGCTGTAGAAATCTAAATTTATTTGATTTGAAATGAGTACTTTGTTGCAGAAATATACTAAAAATTATAACACATATGCAAATGTGATTCTACTTCCCTCATATGAATTGTCCTTTCTTATTCGAATATGTTGTCTGAATATATCTTCATTGCATCTCACATAATCATTACTACAGTCGAACTTGGATAATTCGAAGTGCAAAAGACTACCGCAAAACTTCGAATTATCCAAAAAAAGTTATTTTTATGTCGTAAAATAATCATTCAGAACAGAAATTGTGAAAAAAAAAAATATGTTTATTAATTTTAAATAAAAAACTACAGCTTTTTAAAATATTGAGATATTTCAGATTGTTTTAAAGAGCTTACTTGATTTTTTTTAACAAAATCTTCAAGGATATCTACAGCTCGAAACACAGCTTCACTCACGTTAGATTGTCCTTCTACATAACGACGATATTCGGCTGGATGAAAGACTGCCACATTTGAAGTTGGAATCGTTCTCTGTTCTTCTACCTCATCTTCAATATCTTCATCATCTTCTGTTGCAATGTTCTTATTGTTTAGAACTTCTGATAGAATATCTGTATCAGACAGCCCCTCCACAAATGTCTAAGTTTTTATCAATGTCGACGTAATCATCAAATGGTATGCTGTCATCCCATGCAACTGGGGGGGGGGGGGGTAAATTTCCTTCATCTAAAAGCTCGCTAGGGACAGTGTTCCTGATGAATCCTGCTTTCCGGAAACAGTTTGCTACTGTTTTTTGGCTCTCTTTGGACCATGCATTTAAACAAATTCTTGATTCATCGAGGAGGGTAATGGGAAGATTCAGTAAGGAGGTATTGAACGACTAGGCGTCTGTAGAAATGCTTCAGATTTTTAATGATGCCTTGATCCATTGGTTGCGCCACTGAGGTCATGTTTGGCAGGAAAAATTCAACAGTGACATTTTCCATAGCGGGTATCGATTTATGGGCCGCGCAGTTATCAATAAACAGGATGATTTTTCTGTTTTTTCTTTGGTACGTGCAATTGAGATCTAGCAGCCATTCTTCAAAAAGATTCCCCGTCATGCAGGCTTTCGTGTTAGAACTGTATTCTATAGGTTTTGTTTTGACATTGTTAAAACACCTTGGATTTCTTGATTTTCCAATCATCAGTAAAGGTAACTTCTCAGTGCCGTCCATGTTTGCTCCCACAAGTAGAGTTATTCGCTCTTTACTGCGTTTTCCTCCACTACATTTTTCACCTTTAAAATCCAAAGTCTTTGCCGGGGTACATTTGAAAAAGAGTCCAGTTTCGTCGACATTAAAAATGTCTCTGTCCTGTGTATGCTCAATGATTTGAACAACTTTTTCTTTCCACTCATTTGCTGCATCTTGGTTCACACTTGAACTTTCACCACACACAGACTTAAAGGAAATTTCATTTCTTTCCTTAAATCCGTCTAACCATCCAGAGCTTGCTTTGAAGTTGTTGTTTCCTAAGCTGACAGCAAATTCTTCCGCTTTTGCACAAACAAGAGTTCCTCTGAGAGGGATGTTTTTGTCCCGCGCTTGTTTAAACTACTTCAAGACACACTCGTCCACATCAGGATTATCGGGTTCTCTAGACCGTTTGTGATTTCGATTAGATTTCAAATTTTTTTCTTTATTTTTCAAAAAGGTCGAAAGAGTGTTAGGTGCTATTCCATACTCTTTTGCGATGATGCATTTTTTCTTTAAACCCTTTTCTACCTCACGAATCACAGCAATTTTTTCATCGAAAGATAAGGTTTTATACGGGACACGGGGCTTACTCAATGGCATGCTTGCACTGAACTCTCACCACAAAAACTAAAAACACAATGAAGCGACTTTAGTCCTGGTTTCGAAGGAATTGCAACGCGTGTCATCTAAGATTTATCGCATTGGCGAGAGTAGCGTGTCACTTACAAGGGAAAGGGAATTCGTTTCTCCTCCCTATATCGCTGCTCTGTTTCCTAGAATAGATAAGAATATTCTCCTACCCCCTTCCCTTCCCTAAAGAATTTTCCACAATAACTGAAAATAACGCGGACATTTTTCAAATAACTGCAATGAAACTAGATTTTGTCATTTTTGAAATTGTAAAAACTTCGAATTAAAGAAGTTGGACTTCGAAATAACCAAGATTTTTTAGCATTAACTGAATACAAGTTTCAAAGGACTGACAAAAAACTTCGAATTATCCACGAATTCGAATTAAAGACGTTCGAATTATCAAAGTTCAACTGTATTAATATATAGTTTCATTTTCTGGAAACTGGAACACTTGTATGCATTTTTGGTATAATAGTACAACATTTCTGGAAATAAATAATAGCTTCTGTTTCAGTTCCATAAAGAATAGCTTCTGTTTCAGTTTTTTAAAAATCCTTCAAAATGCAGAATATAAGGAAATGTATAAAGAAAATAAGTTGAAACACACGTCACAATTAAAAATACAGAGTATAAAATGCAGATGCAATGTAAGAAGGAAAAATAAGGGTTATTGTAATTAGTATAATTGATGCCATTGTTTGCACATTGCATATGACTTACACAGATATACATAAGTACGAAATGTTCTACTTTTCCAGGATTAAAACTAATATGTTTCCTTTACATTGTGAATAAAGGACTGATTGTTTGTAATAGTATATTAATATAAAACATTGAAATAAACTATAATAATATAAACACGGATTTGTTGTACACAGTTGTTAATCAAGGACTTGTCTTACCTTATGTGTGTTAGTTGAGAATGTTGCTGTAGCAGAGTTTTCTATAGAGTATCTATGCAGAGTTTTTTTTCTTGGAGGTTCATTTTATGAAAAGTAAATATTTTGTTGAAATGTATTATATTTTTGTGAAAAGTAACATTTTGTAACGAAAGGTGAAATCCAGCTCTCAAATTCAAACTAAATATTTATTAATAATATTTTTTTTTAATTTCTACTAAAGTTTTTATTTCTGGTAAACTAGTTTTGTTTGCAAATTACGCATTTTAAAACCTAGCAAAATAAAAATAATTCAAGAAGAATATATAACTTTTTTTAACTTTACTTTTATAAAGAGGAATTTTGTAAAGAAGCCTATTTTATTAAGAGGAATTTTGTGAAGATACTTATTTTATTAAGAGGAATTTTGTGAAGTTCTCTTTTATTAAATGGATTTTTGTGAAGGGTCCTTAAAAAAAGCCTTACATTTTGCCCGGATTGGCCCTTAATAGCATTAATACTTCCTTTCTAAATTAATTTTTGAGAAATTTTATTTAAATTTTTAATTGTTAAATATTTTTTGAATGTTCTACTTAAATATTAATATTTTATTTTACTTTTTTTTTTTCTTCTAGAATATTGCAATTATTATTTTCACATTTGGCAAATTTTTAGAATTCATATATTGTTATTTTTATATAATTTTTCTTCATTGTGTGAATTGGGTTTCTATGTCTTATTTAGGGTGAAAGGGAGTCCTTCGAGCGATATTATAGAAATCAACGAAAGCAACAAGCGAAATTAGCTCTTCAGCCTTCCACAAATATGGTAAAGTATTATTACTGTTATTATATTATAAAGAATTATTTGTAATACATTAAAATTATATATCAATATTTTGTTAAATTATTGATAAATTAAATTTCTTTTCATATTTTCTTCACTTTATTAGAAGTTTGTGTATATTTCTATTTCATTGGTAAATATACTTTAAAATGTTGCACTAATCACTGAGTAAGGGGGTTGGTTATACAAGTCTTTTGAAATCCAAAATTATAAATAGAAGTCTAGAAGACCGGTAATTATTATACTCAGACTCTTGAATTAAGAGTTAATTATGATATATTTTTTCTGTGACAACTGTTGAAAATTAATAAATAATATGAACATTTATTGAAAAGTTGTTTTTAAATATTTTGCTAAAAAGTACAACAGTTAATGCAGTGTGTTAAGAAATTATAAGATCACTGAACTATTCTTGAATAATATGCAAATTTTGTTTGGTATATTTCAAATTGATATTAAAACACTTTCTATATTCATCACAACTTTAAAAATAAATGAAACGAATTGTCTTTAGAAATCAAACAATTTACAACAGATGTTTTTGGTGATTCATTTAATTTTCTTAACCATGAACCAAATTAGAAGCTGCTGAAGTTCTTGATACTGTTAGAAACTTTTGAGTTCAACAATTCCGACATATAGAGCAGTTTTGGTGCAGATTGTATCCATTTTAAAATCCCTTTGTTATCTATAAAGAAAAAAAAAAAAAGGATAAAGTAAAAAAGTTATCTTTTTTTACAACTCTCTTCAGATGTTTGCTTCAAAAATATCCACTCCAATGAGTAAAGTGTACTCCAGCACCAAACTGTTCTGTGAAAAAATTATTTTCAGTCTTAAAACTGATTAAAATATCTGCTGATAGCAATGTTCAAGCATGATTGATCCATCTTGAAAAGCTTGCCATAGAACCCCTTCAATGTTAGGGTTGATTTCGAAGAAGAAATAAAACATTCAAAAATAATAAGAGTGAGAATAAAGCATTTTTTTTTCTAAATCCTGTTATTATTGCAAAATGATTATTGAATTGTAGTATTTCTCTAATGTATTTTTACTTTCTAAATTGCAAGTTTCAGTGATATAATTTTTTATATGGGTTGTTAATTTGTAACAATTTGTTATTGTGTGTTTTTTTGCAATATGTTTTATCTGATTTTTCAAATGTTGTATTAAATAAGGTTAAATGTTATTTTGACAGTTCTTTCCAAATGTTTTGCTAAATTTATCATTTAACAAGGAAAATTTTTTGCAGTTAAAGTGAGTTTTGACCAGGGTGTTTAAAACAATCTTTTCCCATGATTAAAACATCCCTGGTTTAAACAGTCCTGCTTCAAAGGGCCACTCAGCGCAGTGGTTAGTATGCTGGCCATAAAACGAGAAACTTGGGTCTATGTTTGCAGATTTGAATCCAGCGTAGTCCGAATGGGATGACTGTGCAAGATTTTCAAGGTTTTCCTTCTACAAGAACAATAATTTAGGTCATTTTTCCTTCAAAAGTCCTCCCTTAAGGTATCCTTCCTATAACAATATGACCAAAACTAGCTGATGCTTAGCAAAATCCCATTCCTGGTCACTTCATTGAAAGACAGTGTGTTTGAAAAAAGCAAGAAAAAAATCATGCATCAAGCATATATTATGAAACACTTTCCAACACATTCAGAATAATGTAACAAAACTGCACCATTTAATAAGTTGAAATATGATGTCTAATTCAACCATATGGAAATGCATAACACACTTGAAAACCCAATTTCAGCAATTCCCATCTACAATCGGAAAATTATCAGATTTCTTTGAGCAGCCTTGTATATGATATATAGATTTAATTATCATAACTATGTGCATGCAAAAATTTAGTTCCGTTAGGAAATACAAACTGCAGTTGAAAATTCCCCTTCAGCAATTTTTGCTAATAAGGAGAATTGTACATGAATTCTTTTGTGCAGCCCTGTATACGCTGTATAGAATTTATATACAATTAGTAACATGCAAAAAAATTAGTTACATTTAAAAGCACATACCGAAGTTAAAACGCATTTTCAGCAATTATTGCTCAAAGACAGTACTGTAACAATTTCTTTTGTATGTCCTTGTAAATGAACAACAAATTCTATGAATGCCCTTTTCTAGCATAATCATCTTGTAGTGAAATTCAGTGAATAATATCAATTTCAATAATTTAAAATAGCGTAATGTCATTAAAATACTCTGGAAACGATTTTTCCCCCATAGACTATAATGTAATGAATTCTTTTGAGTGCCCCTGTAAATGAACTATTAATGCTACACATTTCATATACAATACCGAACATGCCATGGTAAGCATCATTAACATATATCAATTGCATGAAAATCAGAGTATATTTACGTGAGTTAGAGTGTGGACAGACAGATGGCCAGACAAACTGAATTCATAAACACTTTCAATTTTGTTGAAAAGTGTTAAAAATGGGAGATCGATATAGTGATTTTTCGCACCTTTTATGTTTTTGGACAAGTGGTCTTGTGATTTGATAACAGTGTATTTTTCATTTATTTCCAACATTTTAATTTAATCATTTATCACATTATTAAAATTTTTTTAAAACCTAATTGTAATAATATTGTTTTAGCATCATATTGGACATATCTAAATGAAAATTAGAATCCTTGTTTATTTCATAATTTGGAAAATTAAAGTGGTGTTATAATTTCTTGTTATTCTGTAATGTTTATTCATTATACAACAATTGTAGTGTATTTTCCAAATCAGAACTACGACTTTTTAAAATTTTGTAATCTCCTTTTTCTGTTTTAGCTATATTTGATTTACCCTTAAGAAGTTGTCATTGAATTGTTGTTTAATTATTTCTTATACACTTTACTGTGTGAAATTTCAAGTTTAGCCAGCAAATAATGAGATACTTTGTTTCAATTTTTAATTAGTGAAAACTGTATAATCTTACTAGATTTATTGAACTATAAAATAATATAGGCAGCATTTTAAAATTTGGCATCATTTTGTAGAGGAAAACAATTTGTTTATCCCCTTGGCTTTTCATTTTCTAAAGAATTATTTTTTAATTTTAGAATGAAACAATTGATGGTTATAGGAATTACTTCAGCGGTATTGTTGGGTAAGTAAAACTATTTCTAATTTTTTTTTTTTTTTTTATGAACTGAATTTGTAGATTTTGTAAATTTCTTGTACTTAAAGCTAATAAATAAAAAAAATAAAAGGAACTTTAAAATTTTTGAGATAAAAAAAAAAAAAGTATTTTAATCATATTACTGCCAGAATATCTGGCGTTCCAGTTTTTACTTGTTCAATATCTTTTTTTTTTTTTTTAATTTCATATTGCTGAAGATATGTAGAAAAAGGTGCTTCTTTTTTATCTGAGCCTTGGCAAAATTGAAAAAATAACCTTGGTGTGAGAGGAAAAAAGAATTATACATCCTTTTGGACAAGCTATTCACACTTTCATATAGCCAAGCAATTTGTTTAAACACTTATTTACACTTAATTTAATGTTTGTCTTAGGCTGATTGCACAGTCCAGCTCTTTGCAATGAGCCTAAGCTGTTAGTTTACAAAGAGCTAGGCTAATTCAAAAATCTGTTATTTTTCAATTAGTCTGATGTTTTATAAGATCATTAAATTGAGCCTATGCAGCTTTGAGAAAATTGGAAAATTATCAATTGTTTACCAATCAACCTGTTTTTTCCAGACTCGTTGCAATGAGACTATGCAGTTATGGGCTAATTAGGGAATGACCAACTGTTTGTTTAAACAGTCTCATTTTATTCAGACTTATTGCAATAAGTCTAAGTTAGTGAAAATTTTAGTATGAAAAGTAGCAGCAGGAACTTATGTTTATTAAAAAATTAGTGCATATATATATTTTTAATTTTAAGGATATTTTTGTGCAAACCCCATGCAGAAGAATAAATAAAATTTGTAGATGAGTTAGATAGTAGATACTCAGCATTATGTTGAAAAGATTGGGTGCGATAGTAGATACTCAGCATTATGTTGAAAAGATTGGGTGCTGAATGAAAAAGTATTTTATTGTCAGATTTGAATTGTTTGCCTCAGTCTCTCACATTAGTGAATACTTTATTTTAAGGATATATATATATATATATATATTTAAACATCCCACATGAATGTATCAAAAGAATCCACATATGAGGTTATTTTGATATATAATGATTTTAAATGTTTATGATGATTTTAAATTTTTAATAGCATTACACAGAGAAATAAGTAGCTGAATGAAAATGGCTATAAAAAAATATAAGAGAACAGTTAAAACTATTCTTGCCAGACTTGATTTGTGCATCTTCATTGATAATTAAGAATAAACACTTTATTTATTTTTTATGTAAAATTTGTCCCAGCCCTAGAAAAAAGTATAAAACTATTTATTTGAGGATTTAAATCGTCAGAAAAAATGAAAAACATGAAATTGCATTCTTCAGTAAATATTCTTTAAAACAAAAGTTATCGTTACAACCAGGAAATTATCTGAAATAGGTGGGAATTTTTGCTTTTTAAAATTTCAGTCTGCAAAGTGAATGTGAAAATTTAAATCTGCTGAAAAAACAAAAAACATGAAGTCTTCATCCAGCAAATATTTTTTTTAACTGAAGATACCATTGCGACCGGGAAAATACCCAAAATAGTGGGTACTTTTTTTTTCTTTGATAGTTTCGATTTGTGAAGCATATTTGGTAGTTCAAAAATGCAGAAAAATATAAAATCTGCATTCGGGGGGGGGGGGGGGGGGGGCGAATTAAGCACTAAACATTAGTATTTTATAAACAAAATACATTGTTGTGACCAGGAAAGTACCCAGAATAAATGAATATTTTTTATATTTTGGTCTGAAAATCTTATGCAGCCTTTAAAAATTAAAAAAAGAAAAAAATTTTTTTTTTTTGCTTGAAGTTCTACAGAAAGCCCATTTTAGCATAGAGAATGGTGCCAGACTGCCATTTTGCAATGTTCATTATGATTTTAAATTAGTATCTCGGTTAATTATCAAAAAATGATAAATTTGAACTTCAGGTACATTCTGATCTGCCTTCGCCTATCCTCATCCAAATTTTCACACCTCTATGTGCGGTAAGTTTCCCTAGACATCACCAGCAGACATACAAATACCTTTCTTTTATTAATATAGATGTGTCATCAGAAGCAATTTTTTAATATACTAGGGGGTACAGACCCCTGCTTGCTAACGCTTGCCAACCTCCGTGAATTGCTATGCAAATCACATTGGGACCGCTACATGATCCCAACTCGCTTCGCTCACTTGCCACTATTTGTGTCAACTCTAGCCAAAATGAATGCTATCATAAATCATTATAACATATTAAATTTACAAATATTGTTAATGTATAAAACAGTAATGGAAAATTTTGTTGAAAATGTAAATAAAAATGTATTTAGATGGTGCTACTAATGGTTTTAAATCACTGTAACATTATGCAATTTAAAAAATTTTGAAATGCAAAATAATAAACTGAAAAAAGTACCTTGGAAATAGAATTAATTTAAAACTTCAGTGAAAACACAATTAAAAATATTTTTAGTTGGGCTGCTATGTGATCCCATCTCTCGCTTCGCTCGCTCGCCACTATTTGCATCAACTCTAGCTAGAACGAGTGCTAATCATTATAACATATGAAATTCACAAATATTTGAAAATGTAAATGACATGAAAATGTAAATAAAATTGCATTTAGGTGGTGATACTAAACATATTTTATCAAAAGTTTGGAAGTGTGACTTGTTGATTGACATTGAAAAAGCTAAGCTGACTGGAAATTGACCCTGTCTAAATTTAAATTGCATGAAGCGTCCGATGGTGTCCTTCTCCTTTCATTTTACCTATAGTATTGAACATCATGGTTTAAATTCATTTAAAATTATAATAAGATGCTACATATCATGCTAACAAACTGTAAACAAAACGTTTTCGGCTGTGTCTAAATACAATCTTGAACAGAAAGCTGATTCACTGAATTCAACGCGTCACCGTAAAACGGACCAATACAATTGTTATTCATGCATCGCTCAAACGGTTTCTGGATTTTGATTTGCTGAATGGGTCGGGTCATGTGACCATAAATTAACCACTGAGAATCGCCGCTTTGGTTGTTGCCAAATAGCAAGCTACAAATACAACCTTTTTTTCGCGCTACGTAAAAGAAATATATATGACTGTTTTTTTAATAGTTTGTTTATATCATTTAATAGTGAATTTCACTTTCTCAGCCTCAGTTGCACCAACATCATTTTAAAAAGCATCTAGGTCCCTACAAAATAAAAGTATCTGGAAAAAAGGTTCTTTTTTTTTCAAACTAATTATTACTGTATATTTTATTAAATGTAAAATATTTGCTTTTTATATGAAAACTGTGAAAAACAAATTTTGTCAAAATAGATTATAGTAATACAAACCAGAATGTTATAGAGCTTTAATTTGACCAAAATTGTTTAATTTTCTGATTTTGATATCTGCAGTTCAAAATTTCACACTGTTTATTAATTTTTTATAAATACAAAATAATTTCTGATTTATATTTTATTTTCTGTTTACTGTATTGAGTATTTTATGATGCTGTTAGTTACATTAAAATGTGCTATTATTTATATAAAGTGTTGGTTTATGTTAAGTTGTGTGCTTTTAATTAGAATTTTTACCAATATTTCAGAAAAAATGAGTGGTGAGCTTTGGTTTTAAATCTGTAGTTCAAGTTTAAAAAATAAAATAAGGTAGGCAATCATATTTTAGTATCTATAACATTCTGTACAGCTTTTGTAAAAAATTATCAAAACTTGTGAAAAAAGAAAAAGGGAAAACATCATTAAGTCAAAAACAAACACTGAAAGGCCATTTACAGGTTTTCATGACTGTGAAATCTCAATAAATATTGATTGATTTAGACCAGTAGTTTCCAAACTGTGGGTCGCGGGATGATCAACCAGTTCTTCAATTTTTTATTTGTTGTACAAATATTAAGAATACAATATGACATAAATGAAAAACTTGACAACAACTTCCAGAGAACAGTTTTATTAAAATTTGAGTGGAGAATGCCTTGAATCTAAAATTAACAAGTTTTAACAACTCATATAGACATTCTCGCTAATGCGAAACAATATGCATTGATATTTAAACTATATATTTTCATATGTTTTATGATTATACTTCATTGTTACTCTGATTTTTCATGTTAGAAATACATATTACTATTTTTGTATATATGATTTGTATGAAAGGTTTTTTTTTTTTTTTTTTTTTGTAAGATAGATTATATGAAAGGTCATATATACTTATATATCACATGGGTTGCAAAAAAAATTTTCAACTTTAGAGTGGGTTGCATAATAATAAAGTTTGAGAACTTAATTATTTTTTTATATCCTAAATTTAATTTTTCAGCAATTTCTTTTTTCTGTTTAATTTAATGAAATGAAAATGACTCGTACATTTAAAAAAAAAAAAAAAAATTTAAATGAAGCTTGACTCATAACATTGTATTAATTCCATCACCAATAATCCCAAATTACACAATTGTCGTTAACTGTATGCATAAACCTCCTTGAGACCGTGGATGCATATATGCATCTTCAAATTGTGCATACAGCAATTGTTTTTTACATCAACAATAAAGAAAAGTAATATTGGCTTTTTTAATTAGGGCATTTCTATGATTAAGTAAAGGTAACTGTGTCAAATGAATAAAATTAGTGTATGAGACTCTGGTCCAAAAGGGGGTAATTTGACTGCCCTATATACTGTCATTGTTTATATAAAAGAATTATCCTAAGGACTGGTATGGAGTTTGCCATTGTTGGATTTCTATGTAACAGTTTCAGCAGGATTAAAATTGTTTCAAATTATGAATGACTTCCATTAAGGTTATAGGTTGATTAAATATTAACTTAATTCATTTTATCTTGTTTTAATACCACCACTGATTCATACCATATGACATTAAAAATCTAGATTATTTTAAACTAATTTATTGCATGCATTTTAAGCTATTTAAAAAACAGAACATATCTACTAAATGAGTTAGTTTCAAATTCATTTTCCTTGTAAATATTTTGTTATTTCTTATAGACTGAAAATGCTTAATTAATTCCTAGAATATTGAATTAAACTCAAAAAGGATTTTTGTGAATGATTTTATTTGTTTATTTTAATAGATGTAGAATGTTAGCAAAGTTTCATAGAAAAAATTATTTCTCCTAAATAATTAATTTTAATAATGTAGTAAAAGAAAAATTGGATTCAAATTCTTTCTGATAATTTTCTGTTTTACCTTGTAGTATGGAACAATTTTGTTGCTGACATGCCTCTAAAATGACAATTTTTGTTAGTATTGTTTTAGATATTGAGCCTTCCATAAATTTGTCTCTAATTTCAGAATCTTGAGTTTGCATTAATATTTTTTTTTTTTTTTTTTTTTTTCAAATTTAGCCAAAAATTGGCATTTATCAACTATTCTGACTTTTTTTTTTCAAAAACTTTTTTTGCTGCCACTCAAAGTTATCCTTGTCATTTAATTTGTTTGTAAAATTAAGTGCCAAGATAAATTCAAACTAATAATAATATTAATTTATTATCGTTTATTAATTTGTAGGTATGAAACTAATTTATTTTAAATATTGTGTTCGTTGGTATATTTTTCTGATAATTTTGAGTTGAAAATAAAAATGGTGATTAAAGTTTGTTGATTTCTTGTTGCTTGTACTCAAATCGTTAAAGTACCTTTCCGTTTTCCCTTTGAGTATTATATATATTGTCTAGTTTATATTCAATGCTCATATTCCTCACTTGGTTTATTTTATTTTTGTGATTATAAAACTGTTGCATATTCTCTTAGCTTAAAATATATCAATTGATTTTTGTGTTATTGGGAGTTTGATGCATGCTTTTTTTCTCCTTGGGTCATCATTTTGTCGAGAAAAATTGTGAAATTTATAATATTTTTGTGAAAATGTTTGTAATGAAAGATCAGATCCAGTTACTCAAATTCAACCAAACATTTATTTAATATTTTTTAAAAGTCCTCCTGCTAAAATTTTCCTTTATGGTGAGCTAATTTTGTTGCAAATTACACATTTTGAATTCTAACAAAATAAAAATAATTAATCAAGAGTTTATTTCAGGGCTCGCACAGACTCCTTAGACTCCTTGGAAAATCCTTAGAAATGAAAACATTCCCAAGTAGTACTTAGAACTACTTAGATAAGCAAACCACTACTTAGAAATTCCTTATATTCTATTGGGGCTTCGGACGCAAGCAATATTGCTGCCGAGGGGGGGGGGGGGGGGGGGAATCGTGATTGTAAAGCGCACGGTAAACCCTTTATGCACGTCATTCATCTGAAGCACAGCTTTGATTGAGTAGGGTAATCTTAATAGCAGGGAAATCACTAGGTCCGTTTTTCAATTATTAGGTCCGTAAAGTCCGTTTTTCGACACTGTTAGCCAACCTTTATTTTAAATTTTATCGATGTTTGGCATTTAGCCAAGAATCTCGGAAATTTCGCGTTTTTCGCAAATATGTTCCAAAAAATACCGTCAAATTTCGTCAATCGATCGTGGAAAAAATTCGTAAATTTTGTCAATGGATCGTGAAAAGACACGAATTCTCAAACGACAGCAAAAAAACGCGAATTTACTCAAAAGATCCCGAAGAAACGCGTATTTCGTTAAAGATCGAGAAAAAAAGCATATTTCCTCAAAAGATTGCGCCTAAAATGCGAATTGCCTCAAAAAATGCGAAAAACTCGCAAATTTCGTCAAAGGGTCGCCAAAAACATGCAGTTTCAATCAAAAGATCGCGAAAAAAAGTCAGATTCGTTAAACAATCGAAATAAAACGTGAATTCCATTAACAGATCGCGAAAAAAAGTGAATTTTTCCAGAAGATAGTGAAAAAAAGGCGAATTTCTCCCAGAAGAAACGCGAATTTCCAGAAGGAGATCGCGAAAAAACGTGAATTTCATCATAAGATCGCGAAAAAAATGCGAGTTCGTCAAAATTTCACCTTCAAAGAAAGCGATTACTGCTTTTCTAAAAGAATAAATTCAAAACTTGTTATATTTTTTCTTGTAGGTTGCACTTAGCATTCTTTTTTTTTTTTGCCTTTTAAAATTTTCTTTAAGGTGTATCATATATGTGATATACATAAGTGTTTGGGGTTTGACTAATCTCTATTTATATATGACCTAGGGTGATTCTAGTCCGAATTTTCCGAAAATGTAAGGCATTCATTTTCGAAAATTTTTAAAAATCGGTCACCAATCCAAAAATTCGGACATTTGGTCGCCGAAAAAAATAAATGTTGTCAATCGCTTGCAGAAAAATCGCCAATTTCGTCAAAGGATCGCAGGGAAAATGCAAATTTTGTTAAAGAATCGCGAAAACCTCCGCAAATTTCATCAAAGAATCGCAAAAAAAACCCACAAAATTCGTCAAAAAATCGCGAAAAAACCCACAAATTTCGTCAAAAGGTCGCGAAAAACCCCACAAATTACGTCGAAAGATCACGAAAACCCAAAAATGTCGTCAAAAGATCGCGAAAAAATGGCAAATTTCATCAAAAGATCGCGAAAAACCCCACAAATTTCATCAAAAGATCGCGAAAAAACCACATTTCGCCAAAAGAGCACGTCAAAACCCACAAAAGTGCAAATTTTCCGAAAATGTAAGGCATTTATTGCCGAAAAATTTAAAAAATTGGTCACTAATCCGAAAATTTGAGCAAATGGTCGCCGAAAAAAAAAAAATGTTGTCAATCGTTTGCAGAAAAATCGCCAATTTCGTCAAAGGATCGCGTGGAAAACGCAAATTTCGTTAAAAGAATCGCGAAAAAACGCAAATTTCGTTAAAAGAATCGCGAAAAAACGCAAATTTCTATTTGTTAGATAATTACTTAATGTAATATCTAACGGGGTTGGAAAAGTTATAGCAGAGTGGCAAAATGCAGCAAGAAGCGTATAGCTGATTTATAAACCCCATAATAAACTTGAGATTAAATTTAAATAAAACTATAAGTACTTAATGAAGCTGAAAAAGAAAAATGAATTACAACGTAAATGGTGGACGAAAGAAAGATAACAGATTTAAAAGTAACTTAATATTTATTGATTAAAACAAAAGATAAAAACAAATAAAATAAAATGAAACATTAAATTTAAACAGTTACTTAATGCTAAATGACTATGAAACAACAAACTTATCTACTTTGACAAAATATGTATAAGAACTCATGGCATTTGGCATAAAAGCATCTCGAGAAAAACAATCAGATGAAAAACTATTGTTTTCAATTAAACATGACCTTCAATGCACCAGGACTCCATTTATTAAAAGCACAACAGCTTCTCGAAAATAACTTGCTTCAATACACTAACCGGACGATAAACAATCTTACTTTAAAAATACGAACTCTGTAAAACACATGGTCGATTGTAGAACTTCACTTCAAGGTCAATGACACGAGGTAAGCAAGCGGAGAACGAAATTAACTCAAACGTAAAACACGGACACTTTCAGCAATATATCCCTCCAGGAAAAACCATTTACAGTTTCCAAGGACAATTACTTAAGAACATCGTATCTCGAACTACTTGCTCTCAAATATAAAACTAACTTGAAGTAAATAAAAGTCTAAAGTCCGGCCAAATATTCAAACATATTTCTTCAACGCTGATACCAGACACTAATTAAAAGATATTTCCATTAAGTGTAGACTTCACATAGCTGAGTTTAAAAGCTGACAGAAAAATATAACAGACGTCTTTAAGATTAATAAAAGTCGGCACTAAACGCCAGACAACAAACACATTTAAAAACTCGAAACTGTTGGATGTTCACGGTTGAAGGATATTTATATCACAGCCAGCCACGATAACAGTGCTAGTACGCAGCTCCGGACACGCCCATCGGACAGCTATGAATAATTACTGAAGACGTAACCATAGCGACACCTGACAATGCTAGACGACTCACGCCATCTAGTGGCAGTTGGAAAAACTACGTAAAGATCGAATGGCAGGAAGTAATATAAACAATATTGTAAAAGAAATCAATATTGTAACTAAAAGAGAGATAATAGAAATAAACAGAATTATATTAATAGAAACCTAGATAAGAGAAAAGAAATAAAAATATGTTTTTATTTATAAGTAAGTGAGCTAAAACAGGAACTTGTAGAATGAGATGGAAAATGGATATTCATATGTACAGGGACAAGAATAGAAAAGCTCAAATTTGTTATCAAATGCCCCCCCTCTTGTCCACTGTACAACTTGAGGTAGATGCTCAAAAACAAGTACATAATCTCAAAGAATTATCCCTCAACAAGAGCATTCACAAAACCCACAACTCTATCTTTAAAAGAAAAACTATCCACAATCCAAAACTCCATCCACAGCAATCCAAGCATCACCAAAAACAAGTAAATAACCATAGTAAAAAGCAAGTGATAACAGCATTAAATATAGAGTCCCGACGCATTAAAAGCCTGTAAATACAAAGATAAAAATATTTAGTTATCATACACAAAAATACAACACATAACATAAAACTATAACTATCCAGTTCATAGATAAAAATCATCCCATCACTGTATTGTGATACAACAGTCTTTCACCATCTTTCCTCCCTTTTTTTTTTCCCAATAACTCCTTAAAAACTTCTCTATAGTATTCAACATCAGCACATACACATCAATTTTTTTCAAGAATAATTAAATACCAGTACATACAAACATTAATTTTTAGGAATAATTAAATATAGGATAAAACAACCATTTTTATCATTTATGATAACAAATATGACTCAAGATGGCATTATATATAAAAAAACTTATAAAGTTTGGCATATGACTTCAAACAATGGCACAATAAAAAAAAATCTAAAACACTAGAAAACCTTTTGACTGGTCCATCAAATAAACTTGCACGACATCCAAAATGCAAAACCAATTACACCATGAAAACAAGTTAACCCAAACTAGTATATAGGGCCACATGTTCCATGCCACTGTATATTTAACTATATTATAATAAATTAAGTCACCAATTTACCTAAAGAACGGTAACTGGGCAAAGGTATCATGGTACATAACATCCACGCAAAAAAAAAAAACACCTTTTGCATTCATCCACTACCCTTTCGCTTACATTTGTTCACAAAAACATTCTTTCGGAATATTCACTCTGAACATTTGCAACTTCACATTTGCTCGAGGCCTCAAGACTTCATACTCACAAACTCTCAACAAAAAGAAACCTAGGCAAACCATGACACAGATAATGAAAGATCAATGTTGAAGGATCCATATACAAAACTTTAAACAACAGAATTACAGCCCTAAACAATTCCCAGAGCCAATCAAGGAACATGCAAACATGGACGTCAAACAGCCATTATTCAGAACCAGAACAACAGTCTTCATCTAGACCTAGAGGGTACTATTTCAAAAACTATGTTATCTACTTAAAAAGACAACCATTCGAAATATAAAATTTCTATGCAGGAACAACAACATTTTGGTTCCACCCCTCTTTTATCAAACCATGCCATATCACATTGATCAACTATGCCATAACTTATTGAAAGCCAGCTCATCTTATTCTTCATCCATTTCTACTTTGACAGAATACTGGGAATGAGTTGAATGAAAACAGTTAAAAATCAAGTGAAGAATTCCATCTCTTTTCATTTAATATTCAGGAAAAGCATTTAAAAATTCAAATCACACTTTCCGATAATTGTCCTAAAATGAAAAGGATAAGAATGCTACTAACACAAACATGACTACAAGCCGTTAAAAATAAATTATCTGGCCCCCCTCAGAAAGTAAAAAAAACATTTAAACTTCCAGGATAGGCTCACTATCAAAAGACTGCCAATTTAACTTAGCACTCTTAAAAATCTCTTTAAGGATATATAAACGGTTAAGCCTTAAACTTGTTCCATAATGACCAACATGACTAACCTACATCCAATTTTCCACATACAACTTGCAGTTTTAACATGCTACTGATTTCTTCAATACCTCCCAGAAAAATCTGCTGAAAAAGTTGTCCAACGTATTTATCCCACACTGTAATTTATCGATCAAAACTGATTACTAAACCATTTGGAGAACCATCAGAAAAATTCCGTCTTAAACAAATTTCACCTGGGCCATCAATAGGAAACAATCTTCCATCCAGTGCTCTAAAACATTCCAGCAATGAACCACTTCAAGTCTCTCTCTCTCTATATATAGTTCAATGAACGGAACCCCAGACTATACCTCTACAGACCAAACACCTACAGTAGTATAACCAATTGTTATGCTAAAAATCTCCAAGTACTATGTCCAAATCACCACATTGTCCAGCCATCGAAATCCATCTAAATCCTCAAAAATATTGGGTAAATGCAAATATACAGTCACTACATCTTAAAAATTAAAATTGATGCTGACTTTACACAAGAAAAATTCATGAAGGAAAAATGACTTCATTGGACAAAAGTAGCAATATGACAAAAATATTTCTAACTGATGCAATAAAGGTTCACAATCATGTCTTAAAAATATATTAAATGACCAGATCAGCATAAAAGATTAATTTAAATGTCAATACCATTACATGTGTTCATTTAAGTGCTGAACATAGACTTATTCTCAATTAAATAACTCAAATATACATAGTTTACATTGCCAAAAACTGGATTTAAGTGTAATGTAAGACAAGGAGATCAACATTATATAAAGACATAAATGAAAGTTAAAACAATGAATCATAATATAGGATTAAGCACAACTTTTAAACAGGCAGTTGCGCAATTTCAAACGCAATTAACATGATCCATATAACATCTAAAATAATTAATCAAGTGGATCATCGAAAACCAATACTCAATCCCAAGATTCAATGTTAAACTCATATCATAATTATCTTTAAATTACTTTAAAACGAACGATTAACAACAATGTATAATTTACTGAATGACCCAAATATACCTATAGATACGGATTAAATCCCAACACTTTTCACTTAATTTTAAATAGTTTAAACAGAAAAATGAAATTAACAAAAAAAGTTAGGTTATAAATGCTAGAACACACTTAGCATCCAGGGTTTAATCTCTTAACCATTAAACATTAAAATTTGGCCAAGGAAAACTCCCATACTAAAAATGCGAACTGCATAAAAACATTAAGACAATCTTAATATAACCCAATTAAAATAAATTTACTAATTTAAAAACATTTAATTTTATAAAGTTTAAAACCTGTATTTTTAAACTGACTGAATAATTAAATTAAACAAAACTAAAAATAACTTAAAAGGATAATAAATTATTATTCAAAGGCCAGGATCATCTTTCAAAAAAAATTTAAGCAGTAAAAATTTCCAAGTTAAGCAAATATCCAAAAAAAAACTGAATCTACCGTAACCAAACGATGGGTAAACGTGTAAAAACCCAAGAAAATACGTACTTCCATCGCAAGTTATGGTAGTAAAAAAAAATATAAAAATTCTATGACCATAATTTAAACAAGAACACCTGACAAAACCTGATTTAAACAAGAACAAAAGCCTTGACTAACAATTAACACCGGTTCAATTATCAAAATTTACCTCAGGAGTCATTCGTAAACATTATCAAACTTTAAAAATTTCCATAAAAAGTTCTTTAAACTAATTAATCCTTTATTTAAAAAGTAATTATCCATTAAAACATTATATATATTAGAAAACTATTAAATATTTAAAATCTATTATAAAATCTTAATCTATCACTTAAAAGTGACTCCCCCTTCTTATTAACAACCAGTTTATGGCTTTTACTAGTGACATTAACATACTTCATTTAAGTCCAAATCAAGACCAATTGACCCAGGGTAAGACCTATCAAAAACCTTAATTTCAATTAAAGGAAAATTCATCTTAAATGCAAGGTAAATGCTTTAGTTCTCAAAATTTAAAAATATCATTTGAGAAAAATAATCTCCCGATGGCACTCCTTAAATTTTCTATTAACTCCCATATTTGTACAAAAATACTCAATTAAAATATCTGAAAAACAAATGTAGACATGCATAAAAATGTATAGTACAGATGAAATACAGGAAAAATTTCAATTCAAGACAATACAGTTAAAAAAACCTATGAACTGGAGACCATAAATGGCGTCCGTCAGTTTCGTCAGCCTCCATAACTAAAATATTCATTTAATCAGCAAGAGTCTTCCTTTAGGAAAAGTCAAAACGAATGTCTATCATCACAATGTAGAAAAGTTAAACACCCTGTAAAAATGAACTCAAAAATGAGCCCAGCATAGCTTCCTACAATGCGCTGTTATGAAATAGGAGAACACTGGCACTAACAAATCTTCAAAAGCACTATTCGTTAACTTAACACCTTTTAGTTAACTTTTAAAAATAGTAGATGAAGTTCAAAAGAAAAATTCGCCACAATATCGCTCAATAGCATCTTCATTAATATTCAAAAATTTATATATCTTTACTAAATTTCACGAAATAAACTTAAACCACAGCCATTTCTTCAAAAAAATTTCAAAAACTTCATTAACTTCTAGACATTTCTTCAAAACTTCTATTATTCTAATCAAAGATCGCTTCTTTATATTTAAATCCATGCTTCATTTGTGATATATTATGCCATGAGTTCAAAAAAAAATTTTTAACTTTTACTTTAATAAGATTACAAAACGTCGGCCCCCCCGTCGAAAACCTTCGCTAAACTGCTATGGGAGCCGAAAACTAAATCCACCATGCAAAAATACAAGACCTATTACGGTCAAAAACGTTAATCTTTGAAAATAAATAGATTTATAAGACAAATATATAAAATTCGCGACTTTAACTATTACGAAATTTAATTAAAACAAAAACTTATATTAATTCTGTCATTTTATATCGGAATTAGGAACTACAAAAATATACCTTTATAAAAATAATGACTTTTACAATAGGAAGGGCTTAACTGTAAGTTAAAAAGGGCCCATAACCTTATTTGTTAGATAATTACTTAATGTAATATCTAACGGGGTTGGAAAAGTTATAGCAGAGTGGCAAAATGCAGCAAGAAGCGTATAGCTGATTTATAAACCCCATAATAAACTTGAGATTAAATTTAAATAAAACTATAAGTACTTAATGAAGCTGAAAAAGAAAAATGAATTACAACGTAAATGGTGGACGAAAGAAAGATAACAGATTTAAAAGTAACTTAATATTTATTGATTAAAACAAAAGATAAAAACAAATAAAATAAAATGAAACATTAAATTTAAACAGTTACTTAATGCTAAATGACTATGAAACAACAAACTTATCTACTTTGACAAAATATGTATAAGAACTCATGGCATTTGGCATAAAAGCATCTCGAGAAAAACAATCAGATGAAAAACTATTGTTTTCAATTAAACATGACCTTCAATGCACCAGGACTCCATTTATTAAAAGCACAACAGCTTCTCGAAAATAACTTGCTTCAATACACTAACCGGACGATAAACAATCTTACTTTAAAAATACGAACTCTGTAAAACACATGGTCGATTGTAGAACTTCACTTCAAGGTCAATGACACGAGGTAAGCAAGCGGAGAACGAAATTAACTCAAACGTAAAACACGGACACTTTCAGCAATATATCCCTCCAGGAAAAACCATTTACAGTTTCCAAGGACAATTACTTAAGAACATCGTATCTCGAACTACTTGCTCTCAAATATAAAACTAACTTGAAGTAAATAAAAGTCTAAAGTCCGGCCAAATATTCAAACATATTTCTTCAACGCTGATACCAGACACTAATTAAAAGATATTTCCATTAAGTGTAGACTTCACATAGCTGAGTTTAAAAGCTGACAGAAAAATATAACAGACGTCTTTAAGATTAATAAAAGTCGGCACTAAACGCCAGACAACAAACACATTTAAAAACTCGAAACTGTTGGATGTTCACGGTTGAAGGATATTTATATCACAGCCAGCCACGATAACAGTGCTAGTACGCAGCTCCGGACACGCCCATCGGACAGCTATGAATAATTACTGAAGACGTAACCATAGCGACACCTGACAATGCTAGACGACTCACGCCATCTAGTGGCAGTTGGAAAAACTACGTAAAGATCGAATGGCAGGAAGTAATATAAACAATATTGTAAAAGAAATCAATATTGTAACTAAAAGAGAGATAATAGAAATAAACAGAATTATATTAATAGAAACTTAGATAAGAGAAAAGAAATAAAAATATGTTTTTATTTATAAGTAAGTGAGCTAAAACAGGAACTTGTAGAATGAGATGGAAAATGGATATTCATATGTACAGGGACAAGAATAGAAAAGCTCAAATTTGTTATCAATTTCGTCAAAGAGTCGCGAAAAAAACCCGCAAATTTCGTCAAATGATCGCGAAAAAACCACAAATTTCGTCAAAAGATCGCGAAAAAACCCACAAATTTCGTCAAAAGATCACGAAAAAACCCACAAATTTCGTCAAAAGATCGCGAAAAAAACCCACAAATTTCATCAAAAGATCGCGAAAAAACGGCAAATTTGATAACACTACAAACGTAATGTTAATGGGGTTGAGAAAAGATGCAGAGTGCATAAATGCAGTAAAAGCGTAAAGCTGAATTTATAACCCCGTTAATGAATTAAAAAGATTTATGAGACAAATTAATTTCTATTAAATGATTAAAGCATTAAATATCAATAACTAAATAAAAGAAGCAAAGTAAATGTGTAGTAGAAGAAACGGAAACTAGTTTTAAAAGCAACAACATTTATTAACAACTTAAATAAAAACAATAAATAAAATAAGCTTTAAAAACATAACTTAAATATCACTTATCTGTAATTAATAGCTGGAACTCTTAAATGACATGAAGCAGTTACTTAATAAGACACACTCAAATGAGCGGTTAAAATCTCTCGTAAATGTAAACAATGGATGCACAGGAGCTAGATAAACTGATTAAACGTTTCATCAAACGATTCACGAAATACAGCATGTCGGCGTCAATATGTTTGTTCAGGAAAAGATGTCAGTTGAGAAGAGCACTATATATATTAAATTGACGTCGATGAAATATATTCAACTCGAGACGGAACCATTAGATCTTAAAATCACATAGTAATGAAGAGCTTAAAAATATATCTCCTCCTTTTCACCACAGCCGGTATGTTAACTTCCTCGTAAGTCCACACTGCCACAAGAACCATGACACGGCCAAAGTCAGTCTTTTAAAACGTTCTTCTATAGAAAAGGCATGTTCGTAAAATACTCTCCATACTTAATAACGTGAAAACGGCCAACGTATCGTTGCAGGAATTGCTAAAAGAAGACGACATCACTAATTTAAACGATTATAAAACTTATCAAAAAGAAAGCTTCTCAAAAGACAAAGTCATCATCATTTCAAAACGAAGCGATTAAAGATGCACTTCCTGAAACAAATTAGCTACTTGCTAACCTCAGTCAACAAGCACTTACAAAAAGGTAAGAACTGAAGCTACTGACAAGGAAAGCTGGATGTATTTATCCTAATTGGAAAAATCGAGAAACTTCCATTACGTAATACCAGACACACCCCCAAATGCAAAGAGCTGATTCGTGGATGAGGGCGTGTCGTCGAATGACAAGTTCGACGTAATCGCCCGAACAGATGACGTCATCACGTGACAGTCGGAAAAACGTATTCAGTGCCAATGGAATCCAGATATTATACGAATGTCAACATAATCTCCGGCGGTCGTAAATGGAAAGAAAATAAACTTATAAAGCTGAACTGTAAGAAATATTTAGAGAATATAAAGATACTGCTAAAAAGGTACATAAAAACTTTATTGAAATATTCAAATAAAGATTTATAAATAAAAGTATATGAAGTATTTAAATAAAGGAAAAGTTATGCTATGAAGATAGAAATGAGGAAACATGTGTACAGGGGATAAGATATATGGGAGCTCATATATAACAAAATTTCGTCAATAGATCGCAAAAAAACCCACAAATTCCGTCAAAAGAGCGCGTAAAAACCCTGCAAAGTTCGTCAAAAGATCGCATAAAACCCAACAATTTTCGTCGAAAACTCGCGAAAAATACCCCCAAATTTCGTCAAAAGCTCGCGAAAAAAAGCAAATTTCGTCAAAGAGCCATGGAGAAAATGCATAGCTAGTGTCGGGAGTGGGTTTCTCCTCCCCCCCTCTCTGGTGTAACTTTTCAGAAGATTTGCTGTGAATTTCAGAATTTTTTTTTTTTTTTATGCAGAATCACCCCTGTGACAAACCATTGGTCACTGCATAAAAAAGTAGATTGTCAATTTTGTATTTAAACTTACGAAATCAATAAGCAATATATTTTAAACACTGTGCAATTTTAGCACTAACAATTATATTCTAATAGAGTAAAATTTGTTTTTGAAATGTTTTCTCTCCAAACTAGGCATTAAAAATTGGAGTGTGCGTACCACATAACGATGCAGCACATAAAAACAACAACAACAAAAATGGCAATCTTTAAAATGTTTTGGACTCCTTGGATTTTTTCTTCCCAACTCTGTATGAACTTTGTTATTTGTATGGAATGAAATTTTGTGAAGGAACCCTAAATGGGCCCAGTTTTTGCTTTCATCATCCCCTGGTTATGACAGAAGGCAGCAATATTTAATGGTTTATATTGGTATTGTAATGGTCTGTTTTATATTTTATCTGTTTAATTTTTATAGTATATGTTGTCTGTTTTTTCCATTGTAGTTTTTTTGTTGTTGAAGACCATGTATTGAATACTGGCAATGGCCTTGTTACTAGAGCCTATTTAGATGAAGTGTGGGAAAATGCATTATCAAAAATAGTTGCATCATTAAGAACACCTTCTGTAAGTTTTTATTATTTTACTTAAAATGTTACTAATCTAAAAAATCTTCGCAAATTACAACACAACTAAAAAAGTGCTTTTTTAATAAGTTTTTTTTTTCTTTTTGTGATTGAAAGTAATAAGCAACTCTGTTGTTTAACAAATAAGCATTTAGTCTTTGAGAGTCTTTTGGGCATAATAAATATTTTGACGTTGTTGGCAGTTCTACAGCTATTTAAAATATGGCACTGTAAAATAAAAACGCAATAAATATATGAACTAAACATATTTTTCATTTTTTATTACTTATTTTTGAACTCTTATGCTTCACCACATTTTAATTTCCTTTTTAAATTGATTATATATATCTTCCTTTTTGTAAACAATGTGAAGTGTTTTGGGATAGAAACATAATGTATGTTGATTTTTTGATTCTTTTAACCCGTTCAGGACGAGCGACCGGTATTCATGCCGGCCTCGTTTGCACTTTCATCCCGCGCGACGGGTATACGTGCCGACGGTTTTGTAATAATTTAGGGCATATAACTTGTGCTGATATGCCATTAAAGAAAGGGAAACCATTAAAAGAGCAGAACAACGCCATGAAAGTCTAGCTGGCAAGAGTGAGCTGAAGAGTGCATCGTAACGTCAGTGAAATATGAAAGACATTCCTCTAACTGTATAAATAAAATGGCTGAGGCTTGATTGAACTTTGGTACACACAGTTTATTTAAAAATATCACAGATCGAGATTACAGCTGATAATATTCACAGACGAGAGCAAGGCTGATGAAATTCATAACAGCAGGAACAGATGTTTAATTGCACATTAATTAACATTAATAAAAATATCACAGTTGATTAAAGCTTGATTAAAACCACATTAAAAATAAAACTCATTCAATACTTTCAAATTAATAAACTCCATGAACGCCGTCAAGCGAACGTTCAAGATTCTTGAAAATACTTCCCCTCATGGGAGAAGCAAAACGAAAGGCCACGATATCACAACACGCCAAGGCTATATACGATCAAAGAAAAAGCACGTGATTTCAAGAAGAACCACAGCAACCAATGAGCAGCCGATATCATTATGGATATGCAAAAACCAGAAACGATGAATCGATTTATTCGATTCTAAAAGATTCTGTGCTGCCATCTGGCGACAAAGTGAAAGTGATATCGATACGTCTTATCGATCATGAAACGTTCTATGCACGACGTGGCTAATTCACAGCATGGAGAACGGCAAAAATTCAACGATGTTCACAAAGTAAACATCGCATAGAAAACAAATCAAAAGGATTTCCAATTAAGGGCCATTACAGAAGAGATAAGTAAGTAATATATTTAAGTAAATAAAGATGAATAAATGTTAACTATTAATGAAACAGTAATAAAAAAAATATATATAAAAAGTAAACAAAAGACCGGTACTTTAAGATAAGCGATAAGAGACGAAGCAAGGAGAACAAAATTTATTCTGCCATCAATGCCCCCCCTCTCATTGCTTCGGAAATCTGCAAAGACAATCCGTAAACAGATCAAAAAAAAAAAAAAAACCGTAAGAATATCCAAAATCAAAAAAAAAAAAAAAATAAGTCACCAAAAAAAAATTGAACTAAGAGTTTAAAAGCCTTTTAAAAAAAAAAGCCAAAATAAATAAACAGATTAGTATTCAGAAATAACGAAAGAAAGTCACTAAACATTATCAAAATGAACCAGAACTAAGAACTTTAAGAGTCACAATTACTCACAATTCTTATCTATCATTCAGTATATAGAAAACTTACATATTATAAATAAATACACAATTCAATAAGTAATATAATTTTAAATATACGTACCACAACATATCAAAGGTATTTACCCAATTTGGATAAATTACATAACAATAGTTCATAATTTTCTCCATCAATGAACTCCTTGACCAAAAAAAACCCTGAAAGTTCTAAAAAAAAACCTGCTATTTCAGCAGAAAAATTTAAACAAAAAAAAAAAACTAGTTAATGATGAAGGCTAATACTTCTAAATACTACTTCCAAAGGTCTCAAATACTTCTAAAAAAAACATTAAAAAAAAAAAACAGGAAAAGAGGACGTAAATTAAGGCCCTACTAACACATATATTCAAAAAAAGTGTTTACACATTCTTCAAATAGACTTCTGATGAACAGAACCATTTACACAAGAAATGTGCTTCTAGATGCCTAGAAGTAAAGAGGAAAACATTAGAAATATATAATCATCCAAAAACACAATAATTAACCATTAATCAAGAAGACTAAATAATTTAAGAAAAGTTTAAATTTTTCAGTAAATGTTTCTTTGGTAAAGTTAAAAATTAAAAATTTAAATATTTCAAAATTAAAAAAAAAGTTAAAGTTAAAAACCACAATATGACATAAAAATAGAATTAAAAATTAAGATTTAAACAAAGCTATATTAAACTAAACCAGAAACAAAGTTAAATAAAATAAAACAAAAAAAAAATAAATTCCTGATAACGAGCGGGGACTATAGACACTGCCAAACTTTATAATGAAGGACTTACAAAAGAAAAATTAAAGTGCCTGTGCACAGAACCTCATACAGCGGTAATTTCCGGAGGACTACCCCAAAGTGACTCTCTGTCATTTACTGGACAAGGGTCACCTACCCGAAACGGTACCGTAGGCTGATCGAGCCACCCGGAAATAGCCTCCAAGAAACACCATTTCCGTAATCAGATGGGAATTAAATGCTCATCATTCAAGAAAAAAAAATGGTCAAGATATAAGTTCAAGGGAGAAAGATAGAATGTTAAGTATGTTATCACGATAAGAAGGAAAAATTACACAACGATATGTTCATGTCAATTACAAAAAAAATTAACTAGTAAACTCCTATGTTAACAAGTACTTCAAGAACTTGACATGACAGATAAAACAATGTGCTAACAATTTCCAGAAAAAAAAAGTCTTAACAACATAGCAAGATTAAAAAGGTACGTATAACTGACAAAAATAAACATGCTAAGTTATAAAAACAGCTTTAACAAAACTTTGAAGGTCAAACTTGGTCAAAGGTTTCGTGAAGACATCAGCGAGGTTAGATTTACTACGCACATGCCTTAAAACAAAATCCCCCTTATAGAAAAGATCTCTAATGAAAAACAATTTTACATCAATGTGCTTCGATTTATAATTTTCCACAGGGGACTTCACGAAATCTATTGCCGCCTGATTGTCAACCAACATAACAGCCCTACCCTGGCATTCAGAAAACATCTTACATTCGCGGCGTATTCGATCAAACCAAACCAGGTTCTTAACGGCCTCTGTCATCGCGACAAATTCCGACTCCATGGTCGACAAACTAACACACTTTTCCTTAAAAGTGCGCCAGTCGACTGGAGATTTATCAAGCAGGACAATCTGGCTGCCGATCGAGGTTCGGTCGTCTCGATTAGCTGCGAAATCAGCATCAGAAAATACAGAAAGAAAATTTGACCCACAAGATAATTTCAATTTATAATTAGAGGTAGATCTCACATAACCTAAAAGTTTAAGAAGTCCATCCCAATGAAAAAGACCAGGGCTAGACTGAAATTGGGAAAAAATATTTACGGCATAACATAAATCAGGGCGAGTTCTATTTGCTATAAACGAGAGACAACCCAAAACACTTCTATAAGGAAAATGAGACATATATTCAACTTCAGAATCAGAGGTGGGACAGTTAGACCTTGAGAAGACAGCACCTTTACTGATAGGCAAGGAGGAAAATGGAATCTTAAATTTACTAAACCTCCGACAGACCTCTTCAATATAGTTACTCTGATGCAGAACAAGACCACGTTCAGTTTCCTCAAACTCTACACCTAAAAGTTTACGAGTTCTGCCAAGAACCTTTATATCAAATTCTCCCTTTAACAAAGATAAAGCTTTATCAATGAAATCCTGATTAAAACCAAAGATAACAATGTCATCCACATATAATAACAGGACCACCCTAGATCCAAGCAAATATACACAATTGCAAGAAGAAATTTTCCTAAAGCCAAGCCTTAAAAGTACCTCATGGATCTCGTAGAACCATTCCCTGCCGCTCTGGTGCAGACCATAAAGGGCGCGATCCAGCTTGCAAGCCAGGTGCTCCTTTCCAGGGATTGCAAAACCGGGAGGTTGAAGCATATACACATCATCTCTTAAAGGCGCATACAGATAGGCGCAGATGACGTCGCACTGAGTGTGCGACCACCCGCAACACGAAACGAGAAGGGAGAAGAAGAAGCGAATTACTCCAAAGTTGACCACAGGGCTGAAGGTGTCATCATACGAGACTCCCTTCACCTGTTTAAATCCCTGGGCAACAAGCCGGGCTTTGTATCGAGCAATTCTTCCGACTTCATCCCTTTTCACCGTGTAGACCCACCAGCACCCTACCGGAGTGACATGGACCGGCAAATCTGTCAAATTCCAAACCTTCCTGTTTTTCATCACCTCGATCTCTTGCTCCATTGCTTTCCGCCAGATCGCACCATTTACGGATCTACAAGCTTGTTTATAAGTTCTCGGAATATCATTCAAACCGCCTAGTCATGCTATAGGCTGAATACAATTTGAAGTCACAGAGTCAGAGTCAGAAGGAATAGATTGAATAGGAACAATGCCTGTATACTTATTTGAGGCCGAAAAATCAAATAAGTCTGGTTTAAAAATTATACTATTATCTTTACAATATTTCTCAACTTCATTAAGAGACCGGAGACGATGAGGACTGCCCTCTTCAAAATAATAAATATCCGTTCTGTCACCCCTTTTACGAACAGAAGGCTTTCTCAACCATTTAACCTCTCTCAACTGGGAATCAGTGGAAGGCTGAACTAAAACATTTGAACCCGAATCCACAACCTCATCTCCATCACGTGGTAGTTCACCGGGAGGATCTGGCAGTATTCCAGATACAACTTCCCCAGCGCTTTCTGGATTTAATCCACCTTCGTGTGGGAAGAGGTTGTAATCTTCGGCGCCCAGTGCAGCTCCACTGCGCCCCGGACCACAACGAGACTCGTCAAAAGACACATTAGAGGACTCTATAATTTGATTGGTTTCCGGAAGCCATATTCTATATCCACGAGTCTTAAAAGCATAGCCCACCAGGTAACCACGACTAGCCTTTGGCTCAAGTTTTAATCGTTTTTGGCTAGGCATGCCCACATAGGACACTGTACCAAAAGGCCGCAGATGTCGAATAGACGGCTTCCATCCGCCATACAACTCAAAAGGGGACTTGTTTAAAGACTGGGGACACATCCAATTCCACGTGTAAATGAAAAATTTCAAAGCCTCTGGCCAAAAACAAGCATCAAGACCACTCTCAATAAGCAATGTTCTCATCCCATTAGCGGCAGTTGCCATAAATCTTTCCGCAACCCCATTTTGCTGGGGGGTATAGACATTTGTGAACTCCTGGCGAATACCTTTGCTTTCAAAGAAATCATGAAAACATTGATTATCAAATTCTTTACCGTTATCAGTTCTATAACTTTTTTATTTAAGAAATTTTCAGCCCTCAATATATGAGTTTTAACAATATCAAACGCCTCAGATTTAAGTTTTAGAGGATACACTGAAACACGTCTAGAATAATCATCAATTATTGAAAGGAAATAGCGCTCGCCATTACGACCCACTATATGACAAGGCCCCCACAAATCCACGTACAATAACTACAAAGGGCGAACCGAACGTATACTTTTCAAAGGTTTGTGAGATACACTACGAAATTTCCCAAGCTTACATGGTTCACAAATATGAGTTGACTCTTTTAACCCCAGTAAGCCTCTAACACAATTTTTACGACTTGTATTAACTAAAATAGATTGATTCACATGCCCACATCGACGATGCCATTGCATTATTGGATCATCTCTATTAGTTGTCAATGATTCAAAACGAACAGAACAACTATCTGGCTTAGGAATCTTAGGGAAGAATTTGTAAATTCTATTTTTAAGTCTAGCTTTAAAAAGGAAATCATTACCCCGACAGATGTCCACGCCATTTCTACCACCATAAAAGGATAAGCCACATAAGTCCAATTGAGGACCTGAAATTAAGTTACGACGAAGCTGGCTTGAATACATGACGTTTGTCAAGGTAAAAATCCTTTGACCAAATCTTAATTTGACCTCCCCCCGACCAGTAATTGGAAAAATAACATCTTTAACAGCTACAGACAAATTATCTTTTAAAGGTTCAAATTTGACAAAACATATCATGATTATTACAAAAATGGTGACTGGCCCCAGTATCAAAAACCCAGGAACCATCACTTACACAAGTACTAAAACAAGCTGGTGAGACAAAATATAACTTACGTGAAGAATCATCATGTTCATAGTCATCAAACCGGCTACCAGTCGAAGGAGAACGTCTGAAATCATTTTTCCGGCATCTCCGAGACCGCCTTGTCGTGGATGTACCTTGGTCAAATCTATCAGTCTTGCCGCCACGCTGTTCTGGAGTATAACGAGCATTATTCTCAAAAGACCTCGATGACGAAGGGCTACTTGATCGAGAAGATGAGAATCTATCTCTAGGTGGACTGTGATAGGGCCTACGACCTCCGCCTGGATTTCTTCTACTAAAACACCTTGCGTACACATGACCAACACGGCCGCAATTCCAACATCTTCTACCTCTATATCCCTGGACACCAGCTCTTCTTGTAGGAGGGGACGAAACAGCATTCTCAACACTAGGCTGTATACTTAAGGCAGCCATCTTCTTATCAGAATCTGCATCTCATAATTTCAGCCGCGCCTCTTCTGCAACCAATTCAGTCACTATCAAGTCAAATTTAAATGAAGAATCATCTTTTCTCAACAAACTCTGGACACAACTATCATAACAGGAAGATAAATATCTTAATAGTTGATACGAAAGGTATCTCTCAGAGAAATCTTTATCGATTGCCTTTATATTCAAATAAATCTTCTTCAACCTAGTAGCAAATAAATTGATGCTCTCACTTGATTTTATTCTCTCATTCACTAACTCTGAAAACAAGGCCATATGATGTGCTCTCGTGTCTGGATGGAAGTTATCTCTCAATCTCTTCCATGCCACCACCGGGTTATCGCCACAATCATCTACGATACGCTTAAATTCCGGCTCTATATTTAAGTAAATGAGGGACAGGGCTTGGTTTCTCCTCACCATAAAAGCATCAATATTAGCTTGAGTAACTGTAGTACTTAGCTCTGGAATTTCTAATTTCTTGTCTATGATATCCCACACCCCTTTATCCAGCATAAGATACTTGACATCAGAAGACCAAACTGCATAATTACTAACATTCAGTTTCTGTATCGTATTCGACGTCATCTTCACAAAAGAGTATGGGTATCACAAAAAAAAAAAAATTCACCTGCCCCCCCCCCCTACGTTTTCAAGATAATGCCGATCTTAAAAAAAAATTGTATTTTTATGAGCATTCACATAGATCTAACTGATCTGGATTTCGAACTCCTGTCTTTAAAAAAAAAATGCAAATCGTTCAAACTTGAAAAAAAAAGTCATGATTCAAAATAAAAGTTCAATATCTGTAACTAAAAAAAATTCTAATCTTGAAATAAGTTCAGTTCAACATAAAATGTTCAGGATTATCGGCAAAATAAAGTTCAAACTTGAAATAATAAGTTCATACTTTAACAAAAATAAAGTTCAGAATTAACGAAAAAGGCTCAAGAAAAATTATAAAGTTCTATTTCAAAAAAAAAAAAAAATTCTAAATTAATCCAGTTTTATCTCAAAAATATTATTTCAAAAACACAAACTCATAATTCAAAAACGTAAGCATAAACTCATTGGCGTGACTTCGGAAAAACATAAGTCCAATCATCAGTCAGATTACGATCTATATTTCAAAAACTCCTCTTCAGTTATGGACTCTCCTATTGCCCATAACCCTTAATAATTTAGGGCATATAACTTGTGCTGATATGCCATTAAAGAAAGGGAAACCATTAAAAGAGCAGAACAACGCCATGAAAGTCTAGCTGGCAAGAGTGAGCTGAAGAGTGCATCGTAACGTCAGTGAAATATGAAAGACATTCCTCTAACTGTATAAATAAAATGGCTGAGGCTTGATTGAACTTTGGTACACACAGTTTATTTAAAAATATCACAGATCGAGATTACAGCTGATAATATTCACAGACGAGAGCAAGGCTGATGAAATTCATAACAGCAGGAACAGATGTTTAATTGCACATTAATTAACATTAATAAAAATATCACAGTTGATTAAAGCTTGATTAAAACCACATTAAAAATAAAACTCATTCAATACTTTCAAATTAATAAACTCCATGAACGCCGTCAAGCGAACGTTCAAGATTCTTGAAAATACTTCCCCTCATGGGAGAAGCAAAACGAAAGGCCACGATATCACAACACGCCAAGGCTATATACGATCAAAGAAAAAGCACGTGATTTCAAGAAGAACCACAGCAACCAATGAGCAGCCGATATCATTATGGATATGCAAAAACCAGAAACGATGAATCGATTTATTCGATTCTAAAAGATTCTGTGCTGCCATCTGGCGACAAAGTGAAAGTGATATCGATACGTCTTATCGATCATGAAACGTTCTATGCACGACATGGCTAATTCACAGCATGGAGAACGGCAAAAATTCAACGATGTTCACAAAGTAAACATCGCATAGAAAACAAATCAAAAGGATTTCCAATTAAGGACCATTACAGAAGAGATAAGTAAGTAATATATTTAAGTAAATAAAGATGAATAAATGTTAACTATTAATGAAACAGTAATAAAGAAAATATATATAAAAAGTAAACAAAAGACCGGTACTTTAAAATAAGCGATAAGAGACGAAGCAAGAAGAACAAAATTTATTCTGCCATCATTTTGGCACTCACATCCCAAGCGACCGGTATTCGTGCCACACAGTTGGAACGTTTTATTCCAGAAAGTTTAACTCAGAAAAAAAAAAATTTGTAATGAAATTTGAATATACATTTGGGAAGAACACATTTCCTTCTATCTAGGAAAGCAAATGGAATCAATTATTATATTTTTAATCCATGTCAATTTAATTTTCTTCCAAAAATGACTGCAATGAAAAAAAAAGAGTGTTTATTTCACATGCATTGCTTCTGAAACGTGATTTTCTTTCTATCATAAATCTATGTGTCAAATGAAACTTTATTTTTTGTTTATCAGAAATTTTTCTTCGACACTTTGGAAAAGGAATGGTTGAGTCAGCTGATCAACTCTAAGCTTATGATGTAAGCTTCACGTGCGCATATGGCTAGGCTTCCAGTTGATTCATTTTCAATTACTTTTTTTCTACTACTTTTATCTTGATTGGAAAGAGTTTATTTGTATGTCGTGGTGATTAATAGTTTCGCATTTTCATTCATTGAGGAGGAATGCGGGAGGCCTATTTATATTTTTTATTTTGTTTCAACAAATGCTGCTACGCAGTTTAAATATTTACGGATGCTTGTTCAAAATATTTTCAGCGCCGTCAAGTCAAGAAAACTTTTGTGCGCTCTTCTTCTCCTTTTTTTTTTTTTTTTTAAGTTTTCCTTCAATAGTTATTCATACCGTTTCAAATAATTTCGTCTTAAATTATCTATATTTATGTATCTTATTTTACAAACTCATTAAAATATCTAAAAATGCAGGTATTTTACTGACAATGGTATAGCTGGCATAGTGAAAAATATTTAGTAAAAAAAAAAGAAAATGCATGAAATTAATGTATTTTCAGAAAGTAAAATTTAAGAGAGTGGTGTGATTCTAACACAGTCATTGAACTCTGACATTTTGAGAAATGTTCGCAGGTTTTAAAATTAATAGTTTCAATTAATAGTCAGTTTGCCCCTTATAATTGAATACATTTATATGATTTCGTTAATATTTCCATTTTATAAAATACTTTTAACATTAACGCATTTTTTATCAGTATATTTAAAATTATTATTCAGTTTTATTTATTATTAAAAAATATTATTCAATACTTTTAACCTCATAAATTTATTTATATGTTTAAATAAATATATATATATATTAAAAGATGTTTATAAAGATATTTTAACATAAACAATTTTTTGGAAGAATGTATTTTAAGTTATTCATGTTTACTTATTCTTATTAAATATTTTTTAATTGATATTTCGTTTTATTATACGTTACAATATGTAATATTTCTTTTATTTTCAAAAATATTTTTAACATCAACTTTTTAGACAGGTTTGTTTTTAAGTATAATTCTATTTTACTTATTATTATTTATTATTATTTAACATTTTTTATTTGATAGATATTTTATGATTGGCTATATATTTACATGTAAATTTTGAATTTTCACAAATATTTTAAATTGAATTAAAAGTTTTCAAACTATTTTTTATGTCTGTGTGCATAATAAGTATTAAAAAGTTGCTTGCAAGTTTTATTTAATTATTTTTATTTGTGAATAAATCAGCTTTTTAAAAATACTTGTTTTATTTACGGAATGTGTTAACACTTATTTAGAAACAAAACTATTATTTTTTTTAAACAAAATTATCCTTTATTTCAGCAAAACATTTCATATGTTACTATATTAAAGGAACGTAAGTGTTTTGTAATCATATAATATTTTTAAACTGAAAAACATGATTAAAACATGCATTATATTTGTTTAAAAAGGTCATTTTTACATTAAAATATCCGAGAAAATATTTCAATTTTTTGCGTAAACATATATAATAATAACATATTTCATGTATGTGCATTTCAAAAGGTTACATGGAAAAATGAATCTTTTATAATTTTTTGAAGAACTCTTTACACGAGTTAGGCTTAGTTTCGCAAAATCCTGCGGCCCAGAAGATGAAATCAAATTTTCCCGCTCCGTCCTCAGATGCGCACTTCTGAATGCGCGCGCCATCGCGAACAGGTTAACCACCTCAAAATCATGTTAGAAATGACCTGTTAACTAGGGAAGTACATGTGGGAATGTACACAAAAGAAATTTAATTATTATTTCTTATATATAAGAACATAAATATGCAAATTGGGATCATTAGAAGTATTAGTATAAAATGTGATAAAGAGTAGGTTAATTGTATATGTTTATAATTATCAGGAGTGAAATTTTTGTAGTGAATTGCATCGATACTTCTTTAAATGCCGTATGAACAAAGTCATGGGTAACAACTAAGCATTACTAATATTTTAATCATGCTTGTAAAATGTCAACTACTCATTTGGCATATTTATTTTGTGAAAAGCAAGTTTAGTTTTTATAGTGAAGTATGTAAGTTAATTGCTATTTCCATGTTTTTCTCTCCCATTTTGAAAAAAAAGATAAAAATTTCACTTTTTCGGTTTAAGTAGCAGAATGTGATGAAGTATTTTTAAGATTAAGAGATTCTGCCTTAAGGGGAAAAAAAAGTGTGCTTTAATAGGCATGATATAAAAATTTGTTTACAAATGTTTAAACAATGGTAATTCAGTGTGAAAAGCTGACAAGCGAATATCTTTTAAAAAAGAATAGTGGTTCGACAACTCCAAGATTATTTTTGTACTGTACTAAAGTTTATTCACTGCTGTTAAAAAAATGATCAATTAACTATATTCCATTATGTTTGATATCCATTTTTCTAAATAAATTAAAAATAAGTATAATACTAATTATTTCAAATAAAGTAATATAAGTAAAGACATTTTTGTTTGTTAAATTACTTTGTTGAAATTTCTTTTCGCTTTTTGAAATTTTAGGGAAAAATAGCATAATATTTGATGCTTACCAGAAATGTTCCCACAACAAAAATGATAGTTTATTCTTTTTTTTCAGTAAATATACTGTTTCTGTATTAAGAATATAATGTTCTACAATCTAAGCCATTAAAATAAATAAAAAAATAAATAAAAAAAAAACTATATACTCATTGAAATTATTTTGATAATTTTTCATATATTTTCTATATATTAATTTGTATAAAGAGTTGCAAAATTTTAGACATTACCAATATTTCATTACACTCACAATACAACATAAATCGTAGGCAACCAGTTTTATGTAAATATAACCATACCTTTTGGAGGTAGAATATTTTTTTAAACTGATTGTGTATGAAAATTAGGTTTTTTAGAAAATGCATTTAAAATTTTTATTTCTGAAAATATGTTGGAAATATTCGCCTCAAACTCTTAAATACTTTTCAGATTTTTATGTTGTAAATGTTATGTGACATAAAAATGTTCCAACCTTCTTTAATCCCAATATTAGAAGTTCTTTACTTTCTTGACAGTAACTTCTAATTACATACACTTTTCTGGTTTGAAAGCTGAAGCAAAAATACTTCTATTGATCATATATATGAAAAAAGGTTTTGGGTATTGTATATTTTTTCAAATAAAACAGTAGGGAAAAATTGAGATATTTGCTTAAAATCGGCCATTAGTCAAATGTAGCAGAATAGCTTAAATGGAAAAAAGGAAAACGTGGATTTAAGAAATAAGAAAATGAATATAGAGCATTAAGTGTTAATCTTAAATACAGACTCACAACTATATGTAACCTTTACAAATTGACTTACTGAAAAATAATAGTTACAGGAAATCCAGTAAAGATATGAATATGTTCTTATATAACATTTATCCATTATTAGTGTTGGTGACATATATACAGGTGACAGAGGTTGACAAGAAAACAAACAAGTACTTATACAGTAGACCCTCATTAATGTCTCCTCTTAAGACATATCTCCATTTAATGAGAGCAATTTCATTTCCCCCTATCATTTTCCTTGACATTCTGATAGTACATTGTTAAATTTTGTTCTTTATAATTAGTTTTTGATATGTGATATTATATATACATATGTATTCATGAAATGCATTTTTACAGGATTGTTCTACAGACACATCATTAATGTTGCAGTTAAAGTGGCTCATAATGTTGTTTAGCTATACACTTAGAGTAAGTATTAAAAAAAAAATAAAGTGCAAAATAATGTTTAAATTTCATTTATTTAACAACTTTAGGAGGGAAACCCCCCCTGCAATAACTTATTTTTATGTCTTACTGTAATTAAAAAGTTAACTGAGAATTGGGGATGATGTTTCACTGATGTAATAAGATGGATCATTTTTATATACAGTAGACTTGCGATTTTACAACCTGATTTATCAACCCCTTGCGATTTAGCAATCATTGGATGAGGTTGCAACTGTTTTTCAATACTTAAATGTTTTTCCTCACTCTTTTTAACAACCCTCAAATAATCAATCTTGATTTAGCAATCTTCCTGAGAAAATGAACAAACCGCACATTGTATTACACTTTTCCATGAAGTCTTATGAAAACATCTAACCAAATGTTTCCTTTTTCTGAACCTTTCAGATGTTGCTCTGAACTCTTCCTTCTCATCCACGCTGTACGAATGACAATGCACCTAACAACAGCTCTGTTAAATTTCTTTTAAATTTTCTCACCTTTCACCTGTAGCTTTGCAGCATATGCCGACTGGGCTCTTTATTTTAAGATTAGTGATCGCTACAAAAATACTCATCAGGCAAATGCACTTGTCAGGTGATGGAATAATCTTGATGCGTAATATTTGTGCAGTCATTTTGCCGACGTCAAATCATCTGTGTGGTTTGTACTTATTTTATGCTAAAAAATTTTAATTTTCAGTTGCTCCTGTTGTAACTAAAAGATCATCTATATGCGTTGATATGAAAGTGAAAATACTTGAAACTACGAATAAACATCAAATGGCAAAATGTAAAATTGCTAAGTTGTTTAACATTCCCAAAAGTACTCTTTTTACAATTATAAAAAACTAATCGTTGGGGGCCACCGTAATACTTACCCATCATGGACATACATAATATAAAATATGAAAATAAAACATGTGATACGTGCTAAGCATTGTATCATGTCACTTTATTCATAATTTAATTTACTTGGACTCCCTTAAATATAATTAATATAATTCCTTAAGCTAATATTGCTTTTTGTTGCATTAAAGTATCTCAATTTGTTGATTTTCTGTAAGCAAGTAAACACGGTATAAGTTTACAATGGAAGTCTATGGGAATTTGGTGAAACATTAGAGATACCGCCAATTTGGTTTCACTTTTGGCGACTAAGTTTGATCACCAAATTTGTCGATATATCGCCAAGTTGGTGACAAACTTGGTGGCATTTGGCGACAGAACAGGGTCCCTCCTTATAGGTATGGCGAGGCATTAAATGCTTGACATTTACGATAAGCTATTATTGGCATTTAATCTTATAGTTTGGTGATAGTTTTTGGGTCGGCAGGATAATAGAGTAGTACCGAATTGCATAAAAGAAACATCCTTATAACTCTAAAAATTATAATCATATTAACTAACAGTTTACTGCGTCAGATTAAGCATCTCACTTCCAATTAAAATATATCTTTGAATTGAAATTTGAATGAAATACAGTGTCATGAAAAATCGAAGAATGTGAAAAATAGGATTACAAATATCTCAGCAACTAATTATCCAATTGAGTTTATTCATGATGCAAAATTTGTTTTTTTATTGTCTTTTATATTCACTCCTTCAAATAAAATATTTCGAAAATTTTTGTATACCTTTTATCAGAACGAATATTTCGAGAGTCCAAAAAAAAATAGTTCCGGATAATCGAGGTTACTGATATTCAATAGACTTCTTCCCATTATTACTTCCTAAGGACACACTGAATTTCAAGTCTCTATCTCCATTTGTTCGGGTGATAGAGCGTTTACAGACACACACACACCCAGGCGGACGACAAATTTTTTTTTCTAAAAATATGTTTTTCGAAATCTCCAGTGTCTAAAACGTGTAAATCCGTCAAAAAAAAAAATTTCGATTTTTAAAACGATTACAAGACGTACCCTATACTACGTATGATGAGTAAGTAAAAATTGGGATTCCATAATGGAAACAGACTGTATAAGAAAGAGGCTAAATATCCCCTACTGGAAAGTGCTCTTGTTGAGTGGATCTAATATGGCAATTGAATGTATTAAATGCTAATGCTCAAAAATTTCCTGAAAAGTTGAATGTGAATGAAAATTTCAAAGCCTCAGATGGATAACTGTAAATTTTCCAGACACATATTGGATTATTTGAACTAACTATGAAACATTAGACAGACTTGAATACATTTAAAACACAAATAAATTAAAAATGTTATTTTAAATTTATTAGCTTTTTTTAATGTATTCAAGTCTGTTTAATGTTTCATAGTTAGTTTGAATAATATCTTAATTCAGAGGTTAAAATGTACGTGTATCTTAAGAACATAATGGATTAATCTTCAAAAACTGTGCAGAGAAAGCTCTGCTGAAAATCTTGAAATTGTCAGTCAGTAGAGCGATAGAACACTGAAAGATGTTTTAAATTAATACCGCGACGATACCACATAGTTAATACTGGTGAAATTTTTTTTTTTTTTTTTAGAAGTTGCAACTGGGGAGATCTTTAGTTTCTAAAGATGTAACTTGCTCTGGAGCAAAACGGACAAAGTGAAGTTATCTTTTCTACTAATGACTAACATGTCTGGAACCAAAAAACTTTCTCTGCTCGCCATTAGAAATTCTGAAAAACTGCGTTGTTTTAAGGGAATTAAAACATTGGCTGTATCCAATAAGAAAGCGTAGATCTTATCAGAAATTTTTGAAGAATGGGTCAAGAATCTGGACAAGCAAATGAAAAATAAAGAAAGAAAGATCCTATTAATCCTTGATTACTGCATTGCATATACTCCAGAAATGAAAAGTCTAGAAGCAGTAAAGATTATTTTTCTTCCCCCCAAATGTTACATGTGTTAAACATCATATGGATCAAGGTGTTATACAGTGTTTAAAAATATGTACCGAAAGAAACTAGTCAATGATATTCTAATCAGCTTAGAAGTAAACAAAACTCATTCTTGTTAAAGGCTATTCATGTAGCAAATGCTGCTTGGCAAGCAGATTTTCAGAACACAGTTTTGCTTCCATCCGCTGGATTTTTAAAGAAACAAGCTTGGGACATTAAACCTGCTGCTGAGGGGTAAAAAAAAACACAGAACACTGAAACTGAAGTTTCCAGTCATCTAATGCAAGCATTACAGAAACATTTTGTTTGGTCGGAAAACTTCAATTTCAGAAATGTTGACGTTGATGATAAGTTAAAAACTGAGAGGGAATTTTTGGAAGGTATAATCTGCAGCCTTCTAAATCCTGAACAGGGCATTCCAGAAAATTCTTCTGACAAGAAAATTGACGATGTTTCAGAAACATCTCCCACATCAGAAAAAGCAAAGGATGCCATCAAAATTCTACAAAATTTTTTTGGAAGGGAAAAATTCTTATTATTCTTTAAATGATCAATGACCTCGAAAGCAGCATTCTAGAAGTTTCCATTTGAATTAAAAAATATAACATAATCTTTCAAAAAATGTTATTGTACTAGTTTGTCATTTTTTAATTTTGTAAAATGTTTAAACTAATTCTTATAAAACTAAGGCAATTAATTCTAAAAATTTAGACAAAATGCCACACACATTTAACCTTTTTATAAATTAGTAGTTTTTATTAGATTAGAATGTTTGTTATTTTTTAACTGCATTAAAATCAACCAATATTAGCAATTTTTGATTTAACGACCATTTGATTTAACACCTTATTTGTTGAGGTCCCTTGAAGGTCATTAAATTGCGAGTGTGCTGTATTATAATAAATTTTATACATTTATAAGTTCCGAAATATTATTTGAATGATATATTTATCTTGAAAAACATAACTTGAGCTGGAAATTAGACATACCATGAAACCCATATAACTTACTTGGAGGACCCATAGTTATAGTTTCTTACTCTGCCTGTTTGGTAATCTTACTGATAACATCCTAAATTTCGTGCATAACTTCTCGGGTACAGAATTAAAAAAAAAAAAAATCAATAATTCATTATTTAGTGATGAATTGCAGTATCTATCATGAAACATTTATACTGTTTCTGATTCACTTAGAAATTTGAAATAGATATAGGAAGAATATTTTGTATTTAATAAAGGTGAAAATCCAATATCAAACAAATATTTATTGATTCATTTATAAACTTTGAATGTTGTTTTTGATTAAATCTACTTTGGCTCTGACATAACGTGGTAAATAATTGAAATTTTGAACTAAAATTTTGTTGATATAACAAGATTTTCATTATTATATAGCATCCAAAATTGCATACATCTATGTAATAATAGCCAAAGTCATGTGACTGTCATCAACAGTTCCGGGCTGACCGCTTTACTGTTTACATGCCAAACGGCCATTGACACTTTTATTTTAGCCGTACGCAGGTGATAAATTGCCAAATATTCTTCAATTGCCATTCCTTCATTTAAAATATAAACCTATCACACATTTCATTTAAAACGCCTAAATTTAAACATATATTTCAGATACATTTAAAAATACACATCTTTCATTCGCTTCATTTGAAATAAAACAAATAAATAAACGCATTTTTCCAGTGTAGGTCCTTGGCAGGAAAAAAAATTGCCATCGTATTTTCCGGCGGCGATCTATATCCTATTTCATACACATAAGCAATTTTTTCCATTTGTATACAATTTATTTAATCTAAAGAAGGCAATAATCTGTTTTTATGTATAAACAGAAGTAATTTGTGTATAAACAAATATATATATATATGTATAATATGCTTATATGGAAATAAATACATATAAACAAAAATAAAAAGTTCACCAGGTTTGTTTTTATAGCTATTTATATATTTTGTCAACGTATTTCCCTTTCTGTAGCCCTAATTGCGCCAAGCTTTAAAAAAAATGCCAAAGCATCTGTAGTGGAAAAGTACCTAAATAAATAATTAATTGTAATAATAATAACGTAAACTAAAACATTTCATTTCAACCTCAAAGTATTGTTTCTAATTGACATTCAAATAAATATATACTAGGGGGCTCAGCTTCCTGCTCGCTAACCCCCACTAATTGATACGCAATTCATATTGGGATCGCGTAGCGATCCCAGCTCGCTGGCCACTATTTATGTCAACTCTAGCCAGAATGAGTGCTATCATAAATCATTACAACGTATTAAATTTACAAATATTTTTAATGTATAAAAAAGTAATGGAAAACTTTGTTGAAAATGTAAATAAAAACGTACCTTGGAAACAGAATTAATTAAAAAACTTAATGAAAACACAATAAAAAAATATTTTTAGTTGGGCCGCTAAGAGATCCAAGCAAGCAACATATGAAATTTACAAATATTTTAATTCATAAAAAAGTAATTGAAAATTTTGTTAAAAATATAAATAAAAATGCATTCATCAAAAGTTTGGCACTGTGACTTGTTGATCATCGAGAAAGCTAAGCGAACAAGAAATTGACGCCATTTAAATTTAAATGGCATGTTAGTGTCAGATAGGGTCTTTCTCCTTTCATTTTACCTATAGTATTGAAAATCACGGCTTAAATTAATTTAAAACTATAATAAGACAGTATGAAACATGCTATGTATCGCACTATCGAAATGTAAACAAAACGTTTTCGCCTGTGTCTAAATACAACCTCGGATCAAAATGCTGATTCGCCGAATTCCTCACGTCACCGTAAAACGGACCAATAGCAATTGTCATTCATGTATTACTCAAACGGTTTGCGTTAAAAGAGAGATCCTGTCTGGATTTTGATTTGCTGAGTGAGTTGGAACATGTGACCATAACTACCACTGAGAATCGTCGCCTTGGCTGTTGCCACATAGTAAGCTACAAATACAGCCCCTTTTTAGCGCTACGTAAGAGAAATATATATATAGATTTTAAGATAACTTCAATTTAAATTAGGTTGACAGCTTAGTGTCTCACTTCATAAAGTAAACAAACACAGGAGATTCATTCATCATGAACGGTAGAAACTATTAAGCCATCAAGGTAATCATTCGCAAAGCAGGTTCTCCAACAATGAATGAACAATATTCTTATGACGTCATAGTAGGTAAATTGGCGGCGCTAACGTTTGTTTACGGTTTGCATTCACGAGGGTTTTATTTTATTATTTCTCTTAGTTACATTACTTTATTGTCATATTTATGAACTCAGAAATCAAATTTATAAAAACAAATGTATACATATTTATTATCTAATTATAAAGTAGTGAACAAATTTTAAGAATGCATGATTTTCAAAATTTAAGCAAATTTATTAATACTAAAAAGTGACATAGAAGTAACAGCATGTTTAAGTAAAATAAGTTTAATTTAGATAATTAATGAACAAATATAATTTAAACATTTGAAATTTCACTCATTTTTACAGTTACGGAATTTAAATGGTTAAAGCACATAAATTAACATCTGAATTCCATTTTTAATTTTGAAGAATTTAAATGGTATTTGTCAAAAAAGACTAAATATGCATAACAACAAAAAATGTATGAAATATTATCAACATCGCAAAGAATTCTTGATTTCTCTTTCAGAATCTTTGGATTTGGGAAGGATTGAGCAAGTAAATTAGTTTAAGAATGAAAGTAACATGATGCAATGCTTATCATACATTTAAGGGAGACCAAACTGGTCGCCAGAAACGGCTAGTTTACCTTTCATAAGATTTATTATCTTTCAGAAAATTTGACCGTCCTTCTTTGACAGATCAACTGGAGTTATATATGAATATTATTGTAAAAATTTATTGAATTTGTAAAAAGAATTAGAAAATTCCTATATATATGTTTATTTTTATAATATATTTTTTAGACATATGGCTATCCTGTAAATCAACTATTTGAATTACTGTATGAAATTAGGGACCAATATAATGAAATACTTATGAGGAAATGGAACAAAATATTCAGAAAAATTTTTGATTCTGATAATTACCATCCAATTGAAGTGGAGAATCAAGAAGCTTATGATAGAATTATTAGCAGGTTTCCTTATCATGATGAAGAACTTATGTTGGTAAGAAATTTATTCCTGATATTATTCTTTTTTTTTTTTGTGTGGAGAAATACCAATATATATTTTGTTGCTAAAAATCCATTGCTATTTAAAATTTTTATTCCTAATAATGGCTAAATTTATAGAAATATATAGGTACTCAACCTCAAAAATAATCTATAGCTGTTAGGAAATTATTATTTAGTAAATAAACATAATTGATGGAGATATCTTAATATTGATTGAGTTTAGAAGGAGGGGAGTATGTTAATGTATATATAGTAACATTTTCATTATTATATTCATATTACAAAAACTTATAATACAAAAAATATTACTGTTTCATTTAATATAATACTTTCTTTATGGCATTTGTATTTACTGTAGCAAGAATCTTCGAGATGTATATAATTTATTTGCTTATTATTGTTTTTTTTTTCCCTTATCTTTTTTATTTTATAAAAAAATTATTGAGACAAGAACAGAAATTGAAATCTAAATACAAGGATGGATCAAATATAAAGGAAACCTTTCAATCAATTTTTTTTAGAATATTATTTAGCAAAAGTATAATAGTGTTATTTTTCTAGATAGCTTTCTTTAACATCTACACTCTTTCTTCAATATATTGGGAGTTTATTTTATTTTTGAATAATAAAAAGAACTAGAATGTGTATGAAACATATATTGCAAGACAATACTTTTAACTTCTTTATCTGATGAAAATCTTCTTCCTCATATCGCTTATTTAAAAAGAATTCGAATAAATGTTAGTCAGAAGACCATAAGCTCAGACTATAAAGAAGGTAATCAAGCGATTTACAGTAAAATTTTTGTTTTGTTTCACCTCTTGTGTGATGTCCTGTATTGTCCCGGAGAAGATTAACATTCTGGTAAAAATAGAACATTTTTACAACTGATCTGCAGCTTTAATCTTTTCCAAAAACTAACATTACTGTACTGCATTATATATATTTTCATGGTGAGTTGTTAAAGTCATTTGTAAACATTGCAAAACGTATTACAACACAGATAGATTTTTAAGCATAGCACCAAATCTTCTTGGCAAAAACTTTCTCCAAATAATTCTTGTGTTTTGCTTAAATTAACCACAGTATAGTAGTCTGTTTTGCAACAATTTACAAATGTACATTTGAAGTTCCAAACTTTATTCTTTCATAATTTTCAAGCTACTTGGCTGAATGACTTTCTGCTTGGTATCCTCTGGTACAATTTACTTAAAAATCCAAATATGATGTCAAAATTAGGTTTTTCATATTAAAAATTTTCTGAGTTTGGTTTAATTTTATTATGAAGATGAATCCTAAGTTTATTTTTTAAACTTAAATTGGAAAAAGACATTTTCATTCAAATGGCTATATTTTTTGTATCATAATTTGGTGATTTAAATATATGGAGTATTTATTTTTCCTCTTTTGCTGACTGTACAATATATTGATATATATATGTGTGTTGTATTTTGTTGTGAATTTTATTTTTTTACTTTTACTTTCAGGCTCCATTTCCTAAAAAGTTTCCCTTTTCTCAGTTTGTTCCTGAAGTCTATGACCAAGTCAAAGAATTTATAAATGCTTGTTTAAAGTTCTCCCAAGACTTAAATTTAAGGTATATTATAAACAAAACAAATTATTAGAATAACTGTTATCTTCACTCTTTTATAATTTCTGATAGTTTTTCTTCCTGCCTTTTGAATTACTACAACTATTCAAAGAAATATACCTTTGATGAATTTTTGACAGATACTATCATAATATTAGTTTCTAATCAATTTCTTACTCAAGACATTCTCTCATTTTCAGCATGTTAATTAAGAATTGGAAAAGAAAATACTAGTAGTTTATTACGTTAAAATATTTAAATGAAATTTTAATGTTTTTGCAGTTGAGACTGCATTCCTCTGAGTTTTACTGTCATTTGTGAGTTATAAATATGAAATGAAAGCCACAAGGGAGGAAAAATAATTCTTTATATAGAATTATGAGAAAATAGTCGACCTAATCCAAGTCAACTCAAAACCAAAGAAAATTTATCTGCAATTTAATACAGTTATGGAAAAATAATCTGCTTCCATATCTCTAATACCAGTTATTTTTTATGTAGAAAAATGAACACATAAAATTCATATTTAAATATATTTTTACTTTCTGAACACATAGGAAAGTATTTGATCATGATTTGTGTGTATGTGAGTTAAACACGATTGTTAACTCATATTAAATACTCACAAATACACAAAATAACAAAACTGCAGTGCACTGTTTTTTATTAAAAAATATCACAAGAGCCGCTCATGGCTACTTCTCTCACAAGAAAACATTCTATGAACTCGCATAAACAAACGCAGACGATCAAAGTTATTGCCAAAAATGCAAAGCATAAAAACGACCGAACATACCGGCCCCCGTTGAATGATTTTCATTCAACCACAATTATAATACATTATTACACTTTGAATTTTAAACAAATAATACAGCATGTACTAGTAAACAATAAATTGACAAATTACAAAAGATAATCATTTTTCCATAGGTAACAGACAAATTTTTGAAATTGGTCTCTTGAAAACACCTCGTTGTTTTTATGTTTACTACTCTAAAATTCTGCACACATTATGTAATGATGTTCACTCATGACATCTAACACTCAAATTAAATTTTTAAATGCTGCAAGAATTTATTTCTTTTCTCATATTTTATCTCAAAAAATAGCTCAGAAATACTTTATTTTAAAAGTATTAAAAGTATTTAAAAGTACACACTCGATTTTATCAAAATAAAACTCAAACCTTCAGGATAAAATAAATGTCATTTAAACAACTCAAATAATATATATCTCATATAAATAATCTCTCTATATAAATTTCTCTATATAAATAATATATAACTCAAATAATATATACACTCTCAATACACATTTTGTATGAATATTTTCTTTGATAACACATAATACATGCAATCAAGCAGAAATTAGCTTAATTTCATATGGTACACTCAAAATTTCTTATAAAACCTATTGCATTAAGGAAATAAAAACCCTTTTACAATATTTATAACATGAAACATGCAACAATTATGAATTGTTTTTCTACTTATTGCACGACCATTTAAAGGCCAAAACTTCTGCCTTAACTGAAAAAGTAAAGCTTGTGGACCTAAATTTAAATATCGTTTATGAAAGTATTCTACTATCATTTGAGTAAGTTTACTTTTATTATGTAATAAAATTGGAAATTTTTGGTTGGCATTTAAGTTACTGTTCGCTAATCTACCTCCTACTCTTAGAAGACCTTCTTTATCAAGAAATGGATGTAAGTTTTTTAACTGACTATCGTGATTAATATTACCTGATTTTTGCAAGGATTTTATTTCCTTGTCAAAAAACTCACGTTGAACACTTTTTAACAAAAAACTTTCTGCTTTGTTGAGCTCTTCGAGGTCCAGAGGACCCTCCTTTTTTTCTTTTTTACAATTACTAAGGAACCTGAAAATAAATCCTAAAATACGAATTATTTTACAATAGTTATTACTTAAATCAATTATATCATGCACAAAAGAATTAACAGAAACTGTAAAAACAGATATGCTTTTAAAGTCACTTATATTAATATTTTTCAGTTCATTTGAAAAGTCATTGGAATTAACTGCTACAGGAATATTTGTATTGGGATAGTCTTTTTCCTTTAGGAACAATGGACCACTCCACCATAACTCATTTGATAATAGTTTATCAGGATTAGCTCCTCTTGTTAGAAGGTCAGCAGGGTTTTTGCTGAGATGGAACATGTCGCCACTGCATCCCTTGAGTTAGTTCTTGTATTGTAGAAATCCTATTCGCAACAAAAGTTTTTAGAACGTATGGTTCTTTTTTAATCCAGGATAATACTATCATGGAATCGGACCACAAGAAGATTTGGTTTACACTAATTTTGAGCGAAGAAATCACTCGTTTCATAAGCTTTGTCAATAAAACTGCTGCACAAAGCTCAAGTTTTGGAACAGTTAATTGCTTTAAGGGAGAAACTCTAGATTTACTTGTCACTAATTTTACAGACACTTGACCTGATTCTGTCACTGATTTGCAGTAAATTACCGCACCATAGGCTGCTTCAGATGCGTCGTTGAAACCATGTAACTCGATCATAATTGCATCTTTCAATAAAATACACCTACTAATCTCAAATTTATTAATTAATTGTAGGGTATTAGAAAACTCTCTCCATTCCTTAGCCTCTTTCTCGGTTAGCAAATCATCCCAATTTAATTGTAATAACCATAACTTCTGCATAAATATTTTTGCCTTAATTATAACAGGAGATACTAAACGTAAGGGATCGAATATACTTGATATAGTTGATAACACTTGTCTCTTAGTGACATTTAAATCATTATGAATTTTAACATTGAAACTTAAACAATCTTTCTTCGATTTCCACAAAACACCTAATGTGATGTAACAATCACATTTATTATTTATTTTTTAAATTGTAATGCAGCATTATTATCTCATGTTTTAAACTATTTATTTTCAACGCAAAACATCGTTCAAATCGCTTTTTTTCTTTCCTTTTACCGCAGTTTTGATTTCAGCTTTTCCCCCTCTTCCTCTGTTCTATTTTTAGAACCAGGGTGTGTTGCAAGTGACGTCGACCGCATCATATTGGGGTGTGTCTTCGCTTGGCGAATTAGAGCTTCATTCTCTCCCTCTAAAGTTTCGTTTTCATTTTTCTATTTTCATACGATTTAATCATAATACGTAAATTTAATTTAACAAATAGATTTAAATCATTTCTGGAAGTAGTTTTGTGGACCCCTTTTATGTAGTATATATATCAATGCAGCCAGTTTTTTAACAGATTTTAAGATTTTAAGATCGGATCAGATTTACGAAATTTTTAAGATGTATTTTTGACAACGTGTTTTGTCTTTTTCAAATCGGGCCTTAGTGCCTGTTTGAAGGATTGCGAACACCGTTCAGCGATCATATTATTCAAAGGTGCTCATTTAATAAGTAAAAGTTTGTCGCAGATCGCCGATGGAATTTAATTCAATGCTTTTTCGAATCTGGACTTTGTTATCTTCAAGACATTCTCTGAGAAAGGATTTTAACCAACTTTAGCCAGTACTCTTTGTAGCCATGGAATTACTTCAAGTTTTTAATAATTCTACGTGGAACGCTCTTCAAATGTGTACAGTGACCTACTTCTAATTACCTTCCACCTCTCAAGTGAAACAACGAATAAAGAAGATTTTTTATAACTGCTGTCTCTTCAATGTGTCTACCATTCTCATCATTAAGTAAGAATGTTATATTTATTTATTCATCCTTCTTCCTATTTTATTTCACGGCAACTTTCATAATTTACATCGCCACATTTGGTTTCCGTGACAAAAAAGAACATTTCGGCGTTGTTGCTTTTTGATTACAACGTAATGCCTTAGAAAAAATAACTTAATGACTTTTTTTTGACGATTGATACATTCTTTTTAAAGAAGATTTTTGTTCTCAAATAGATGAACTGCTTTTTTAAATGGAATTCTGAAAATGTTTTAGCATTATAATTGCTGTTATTCTTTTTTGCAATATTTTCTGTTCTTATAAAAAGAAAACGTAATCTTTTTTTAATCTTAGAAGAAATTTTGTTCCTGAAAATTATTCTTAACTGAATTTTCTTTTGCATAAAATTTTGAAGATTTGCTTTATTGAAATATAATGAAAGAAATTCAAATAAACTGATTTAAAATTATTATTTTTTAATATGGAATTTTAAGAAAATTATAATATTCTGCTGTTCTCAAATGGAACATTTTGCTTTTTTAACGGCTGAAGATCGATCAAACATCGTAATGAAATTTTTGTTCTCAAGTTTAATTTGCAATACTTATTCCATGATTTTAAATTTTTGAGCATAGTATAATTAAAAAAAAAAAAAAAAAAAAATCTGTTACTGGTTTTTATTTTGAGGTATGTCTTGACAAAATTATTGCTGTTTTTAAATTAATGCAGAATGAAATATTATTTTGAAAATCAAGAAATTTATTTATTTATTCTTATGGTGCATTACAAGATATTTATCATAGAAAATCTTTAATGAATTTTGAAATGAATTGTAAAAATTGTTCTCTGATTTTAAGAACAAATTTATTTAACAAGAGGCTATGGTTTTTATACTTATTCTTATATTGGGTTTTTAAATTTTATTTTATGGCACTAATATATTGAAGTAAAATATTTAATGAATTTGAAGATATATTATGAAAATTAAGATATTTATTGAAGCAAATTATTTTTTCTCCTTGGAATCTGTGATAATTATTGAAGTTTAAATTGTTTTACTGAAATTGTTCTCATCCATTACTTGCAAAGGAGCTGAAGTTCTTCATGAAATTCGTAGCTGTAAAATATATCCTGCATAATTTTTTTGAAGTCTTCTCTGCTTTTAAATATATCAATTTATAATTTTTGTTCCAAAAATACCTTCAATAACTTTTTATAAAAAATATATCTAACTTGCTTGTACCACCTTCCACTTTTATTCTCAAGATATTTTTGTCATCTAGTGCACGATTTGACTGCTAATATCGATTTTGGTGTTTGGCGTGTGCAGTGTTCTTTTACTATGTTAAATTTCAAGAACTCTGTTTGCTTTCTACAAACTGTTCCCATCGTAACTCTCAGTGCTTCAATTTTCCAGAATTATGTAGATTCATCAAAATTTAATAACATATTTTTTTTGCTTAAAGAAGAAATTAAAAAAAATTCATTCTCCTGTATCATCCTCATGACTGAAATAATTTGAAATTTTTTTTATTCTACATGATTTAACATGACAATATTTACTCATCTTTCATATTCACATTTACTTACCTGCTGAAGTTGCCTTCAAGAGTGTTGTTATTAATCCATTTTTTGAAACGCTTCTCTGGTGTGTGGAAATGTTGTTCTGAAAGTACTGAAAATATTATAATACATACCTGCAGAAAAAAAAATTCTGTTCCTCATTTACAGCAACCAATAAAGATTTGTGCTCCATTTTCGGCTTTGATGTTCCTGGTGAATTCTCAGTAATTTATGTAGTAAAATATCCATATTTTTTCTGATCTTCTCCAGTGTGTTTTTTGAAGTTGGTTTTGAAGCTAAATCAGTATACATATTATTTTTTCATAAACAATAGAATTTCCCAGTCAACGTTTACTTGTGAGCGGAAAATTTTCATCCTTACGTAGGAGTAAGCGGCAAAGTTTCATCCTCGCATTGGAAATGTTTGACTTCTACATTATACCATATTCTACAAATATTTATAAAATTTAATGTTATTTGAATTACAGAAAATGTTTAAGCTCAAGAATGTTTGTTTATTTGCTTATTTCTGAAGATTTTTATATGTCAATTATTATTATAGTGCCTTTTCCTTATTTCATAACCCAATTGCTTCAAAATTCTTTAATCTGCCATATGCCTCACTTTTTCAATTTTATGCAAGAAATTATTTTAAATTGATCATGAAGATATATTTTTAAATGAAGAAAATTTTTATTTGCACCTTTTATACGAAGAAAAGCACAAATTCTTAGTGAACATATTTACCAGCGCATCTTTTTTTGAAGTGTTCGTCAGTGAATCTTCAACAATTCTCTAAGAATCATAATTAAAAAGTGCTTCTTCACTACCGATTTTGACCTCTACTCGTCATGGTGTGTGTGTTGTGTTAATATCATCCTTAAGTGCTGTGTTACTCCTGAATGTGCCACCATGGTTTGTCCTTTTTTTGCCAGCAGTGTTTGCCAATTTTTCCTTCACAAGATATCACCATATTCTGCTAAATGTTCATAATTGGTGATAGTGTTGTTGTGCTAACTGTGCCCTTTTTTTTTCAACAAAATAGAAGTGTTTGAATAGTTCACAGTACTATTCATATCCAACCATTTGTGGTTTATACCAAGAGCTTCTTTACATCTGTAAAATACACTATTTTTTTCTCTTTTTCTATGCTGATTATTTGATTATCTCTTGCACAAGATCTCAGAGGTCTCTTATGCGCATTGGAGTCTGCTGTATTTTTGTGTTTTGATATGAATATGCTTACAGGGTTCCTGAATGTGTCCACTGGCCATGGTATCATGAAGGATTGTCTGTTTACTCTACAATATTTTTTAAATTTTTGCAGCTCTTTAATTTAATTTCAACTGTTGTTTAAAGTTAATTTAATATAATTTTTCTTTACAAGCATAGAAACTTAAATTTAAATTTTACTATTAAACTATTGAAGGAATTAAACTAAATATTTTTATGGTACACTTGCTTGGTAATTAAAAATTTTTCCTGATTATGACAATTTTTTTTTTTAAACTATTATTATGATTAATGAAATTAAAGTCCTAGGTTGTCGGAATATAAGTAAAATATTCTCGACTTTCTCATTGCAATTTATTTTTTATAAATGTGCGGAAATTGATTAGTAGAAATGATTTATTTATTCATTTTGAATGTTTCAATATTTATGAGAAAATTGATTAGTAGAAATGACTTGTTCATTTTGAATGTTTCAATATATGAGGAAATTGATTAGTAGAAATGACTTGTTCATTTTGAATGTTTCAATATTTATGAGAAGATTGATTAGTAGAAATGACTTGTTCATTTTGAATGTTTCAATTTATGAGAAAATTGATTAGTAGAAATGATTTTCATTTCGAATGTTTCAATTTATGATTTATTTTCCTAGGCAGTCAGAGTATTCAGAGAGGGTACTTCTGACTTTATGTTGCTTTACTTTTGCAACTTTATAAATTTTGATTCATAAGTGTACCTTATTTTTTAACTTATTGAATTCAAAAATTTTTTTGTGGTCTCTTTCGGCTAAAAATTTATTTAGCTTTTGGATATATTACTAATTTTAAAATGTTATAAAGGATAATATTTTAATTTATAGAGATCATTTTACACAGGAAGGTGCCTTTCTTTGCCTGTGATTGCAATGGGGCTTAATATTATTGTATACTATCATGTTATGTATACTATTGAAATTTGAATGTACTACTTGATGTATATTCTTTTTCTTTCTCTTTAGGTCACTGTACATGTACATTCCCTAAATGTGCAAATGCACTTAAAATTTTTATTATGACTTTTAAATTTTAATTTAAATTTTATTCTACATTTTTTTGCTCCTTGGCTTTTAAAATTTTGTTTTCCCTTTGTTGAAAAAGCTCTTTCAAGATTTACCTTTTTCACCTTTTGGTCATCCAAAATTTTGTTCGGCAAATGGGGGTAATGTGATGTAACAATCACATTTATTATTTATTTTTTAAATTGTAATGCAGCATTATTATCTCATGTTTTAAACTATTTATTTTCAACGCAAAACATCGTTCAAATCGCTTTTTTTCTTTCCTTTTACCGCAGTTTTGATTTCAGCTTTTCCCCCTCTTCCTCTGTTCTATTTTTAGAACCAGGGTGTGTTGCAAGTGACGTCGACCGCATCATATTGGGGTGTGTCTTCGCTTGGCGAATTAGAGCTTCATTCTCTCCCTCTAAAGTTTCGTTTTCATTTTTCTATTTTCATACGATTTAATCATAATACGTAAATTTAATTTAACAAATAGATTTAAATCATTTCTGGAAGTAGTTTTGTGGACCCCTTTTATGTAGTATATATATCAATGCAGCCAGTTTTTTAACAGATTTTAAGATTTTAAGATCGGATCAGATTTACGAAATTTTTAAGATGTATTTTTGACAACGTGTTTTGTCTTTTTCAAATCGGGCCTTAGTGCCTGTTTGAAGGATTGCGAACACCGTTCAGCGATCATATTATTCAAAGGTGCTCATTTAATAAGTAAAAGTTTGTCGCAGATCGCCGATGGAATTTAATTCAATGCTTTTTCGAATCTGGACTTTGTTATCTTCAAGACATTCTCTGAGAAAGGATTTTAACCAACTTTAGCCAGTACTCTTTGTAGCCATGGAATTACTTCAAGTTTTTAATAATTCTACGTGGAACGCTCTTCAAATGTGTACAGTGACCTACTTCTAATTACCTTCCACCTCTCAAGTGAAACAACGAATAAAGAAGATTTTTTATAACTGCTGTCTCTTCAATGTGTCTACTATTCATCCATTAAGTAAGACCATTTATTTTTATTTTTACTGCAAGTCAACCTAATCATCTTTACTATACGATCACTCTATTCTCGGCACATTAACTCCATTCCTATTTTATTTCTCGCCACTTATATTTTTACTGCAACTCAATTTATCTTATTCACGGCATCTCTCATCAAAATTTAACATCTCATCAATATATATTTAAATCGTCACACCTAACGCTTTAGATTCTTCTGAATCACCAAAGGGGTATATTTCGACATTTGTTTTACAAAGTTGTGGAGCATTACTGCACCATTTATGTAATAACATTCCTGCACTGTTTAAAATTTCTATTAATTGATTTTGGAGTTCCAATGCAGAACTTAAAGAATCAGCTCCAGATAGAATATCATCCATATACATGTCTTCTCTCAGTACGGGTGCTGCTAAAGGAAACTTGCTTCCTTCATCCTTAGACAATTGAAGTAGTGTTCTCATGGCCAAAAAAGGTGCGCTAACAGTACCATAAGTAACTGTCGTTAATTCAAAATTTTTAATTGGCTCGTTAAGACCTTCCTTCCATAAGACTTTTTGCAGCTTCCTCTGATCTGGATGAATAGAGATTGCTCTATACATTTTTTGAATGTCTGCAGTGAAAGCGACGATATATTTTCTAAATCTCAACATAATTGAGAATAAATCATCTTGTATTACACCTCCGTTATATTGAATAGAATTAAGTGAGTTTCCCTTAGTTGTTAAGGAAGACGCGTTAAATACAACTCTCAAAGGCGTTGATATACTTTTTTCTATTCCTCTATACACTCCAAGATGGGGAATGTAATAGGATCCACTTTCTTCCTCGCTTTCGTTAACTTCAACCATGTGGCCTAACTGTTGATATTCTTTTAAGAAATCTGAATATAATCTTAAGTACTCAGGATCTTTTGCTAGACGATCCCATAAAGAATTTAATTTTTTCGTAGCGATTTGTTTTGAGTTTCCTAAAATAGCTGGATCCTCTTTTAAGGGCATTTTAACAACATATTTACCGCTTTTGTCTCGTGTATAATTTTCTACGAAATGTTTCTCACAAATTAAAGTCTCTTTACTTTTTGGTTTTTCAACCTTGATATTTTCTATCTCCCAGAATTTCCTAAGTGTCTTGTCTAGGTTGGTTTCTTTCTTAATAAACCCACAATGAACTTTGTTTTCATTCTCTGTCGAAAAACTTCCCGATGCAACAAAACCGAAAACTGTGTCTTGCAAAATAAGATCAGAATTATTAACACGAATTTGTCCCGGTCTCAAAAGCTCATAAAAAATTCCTGCTCCTAAGAGCATGTCTACATGTTCTGGGATATTGAAACTAGCATCTGCTAATTTTACATTAGGTAAATCTTGTATTGAGATTTCAATTGGACGTGAAGGCGTTAAATCTGCAGTTATTTTCGGAACTACCAAGAAATCTAAATTTTTCACAAAACTTTCATCTCTATTGCATATTGATGCATTAACTTTATGATTTATTACTAAGGTAGCATCATTTAGACCCGACACTAAGATGTTTGTTCTCTCTTTTTTTAAATGCATTAGCTCTATTAAATGGCGGGATAAAAAATTAGACTCACTGCCTACATCTAATAAACACTTAACTCTATGTTTACATCCCGATTCATCAATTAGAAAACATATTACAGTTGAAAGTAAAACTTTGCTCTTTTTATTCGAATAGTTACTAATAAAGGTTTTCTGAACGAACTCTTCTGCATTAGCGTTCAAAACTGATGTGCCACGATTTGTTGGCCTAGAATCTGAACATTCTTCCACATTTACCTTTCCTTGTTTATTTTGTTCCGATGAAACATATTCTTTCACGTATGTGTTGTTATTTGTTTTTGGAAAATGTATAGTTTTATGATGACGTTTTTTACAAAAGCATGTGTACTTTGATGGACAATTTGCAACTGAATGTGAATTTAAACAGTTAAAGCATAACTTGTTACATTTTATAACGTTCACCCTTTTATTGACAGATAATTTTAAATAATGCGGGCATTTTGAAAGAGTGTGATTTTCGTGGCAAAAAATACAACTTAATGTTTTAACATCTGATAAGAATACTTTAGATACACTTTTGGAGCTAGTATATTTACGATTAACACTAAAATTCTCAGTAAGAGATTTTCCGCGTGATGTGAAATATAAATCAATCTCTCGTCCCAACTCTTCTGGTAAAAACCATTTATCTCCTTGTCTCACACTAACGTGGGAAGCTGTTTCTCTATCTAATGTTTGATATAATTTATCCGATACTATAAGTTGTTTTGGACTCTCGAAATTGGAGACATTTCTTAAATTTAAATAATATTCCCAGTTTGTCATTAGACGTGAAGCAAACTGTACATGCGTCTCATTTGGTTGTTTAACAGCTTTTCTAAATTGCTCTAAGCAAAAATAAGGTGTAGGTTGAAATTCTTTTAACACTAATTCTTTTATTTTTGCATAATTATCGATATCACTATCATGTAAGTAAGTTAATATGTTAGATGCTTTATCCCCTAATAAATTTAACAGAATTTCTGCTTTATATTGTTCTGGAACATTTTTAGTCTTATAAGCTCGTTCTAAAGAAGAAAAGTAAAACCCCCATCCTTCAGGACGTATTGGAAGTCTTACAGTCAAAGTTCGAATACTTTTTATCAATTGATCTAATGATTCTAATTTTATTTCACTTTCACTAATATTAGATTTAGCTTCAGATTTAATTTTAGCTAGTTCTAATTCAAGTTTAATTTTTTCCAGATCATATTGCTTTTGCTCTTCATGTTTACGATTTTCAATTATATCGTTTGCTATATCTTTCACAAGATCTGGTTTATTTTTATACATTTCACTGCCTTCAATAATAACGCTTAAATCAGCAATTGTCATTTTTTCATTAACATTTAGATTTATTTCAGTGGCTATAAGCCTTAAATCTTCTTTTTTTGCACCTTTAAACATTGTTTAATATATGTATAAAACAGTAAAGATAAGAAAAAACACATTCACTTACTTTTCGAATAAGCTTTTGATGAATTTCGTAGCACGGAATTCTTAGCACTTATCATTCATGTCGGCGTTTCACTCAACTTAAAATTGGTTTTAGAAGCTCGTTGAATTTAATCCCAGGCTGCTTCTCCGGCTCGACGGACCATTATGTTAACTCATATTAAATACTCACAAATACACAAAATAACAAAACTGCAGTGCACTGTTTTTTATTAAAAAATATCACAAGAGCTGCTCATGGCTACTTCTCTCACAAGAAAACATTCTATGAACTCGCATAAACAAACGCAGACGATCAAAGTTATTGCCAAAAATGCAAAGCATAAAAACGACCGAACAACGATAATGCTCTGATAATACTTCCATTTGATGAATATGTCATAAATCACTGTCGCAAGAACTGTATAGATTTTTGCACAATTGCAGATTAGGTATTCAATCTATTTTACCATATTGCAATTGATTTTATAGGGAAAATCGCCAAATAAATGTGACAGAGTATAAGTGCTAGAGTACAGAACAAATATTACAGCAATGTAGTAATCAAGTATTATTAGTGTAGAGGTAAAGTTTTCCAGTTTCAGGAGGGAGATCCAGCTTTCGAATCCAACAACAGATTTCTTTGTCAGGAATTTATATATACATATATATATATATATATATATATATATATATTTACTTTCTGAACACGTATACCAGTATTTAGAAAGTTTAGTAGAATCACCCCAGATATTTTTCAACTGAAACAATATTCTAACTTTCTTTTCAAAAATAGAATTAAGCTAGTTGTGAGAATCAAAGCTCAACTTGAACCTAAAGAAGTTAGAGCTGAACCAACTTTACTTGGGACAGGTACGAATAAAATTTTGTCACCTGATCAATGTAATTACCTTAATATCTGGTGATTCAAAACAAAGGTTATGACGATTATCTCTTAAACCATTTGTGATGAAAACATACTTCCAATTTCAAATAGCATATAAAGCAATGTAGCTTTTCGATGTAGTATTTGTTTTGAAAGTTGCTATACATGTTAAAATACAGAATTTGTATTTTTATACATGTTCCCTATAAGTTATACTAAAATAAAAATTTCTGTATGCTCTGATAAATAAAATAGAAGAAATTAAATATGATTTTCTGATTTTTATGCATTTAGATGAAGATTAAAAAATAAAAAATCTATTTAATTCTGTTGTAATAGGACATTTACCAAACGTCTTCAAAAAAAATTCCATAGCCTACTGTTATTAATATAATGGCCTCCAAAAGTTAAGGAACACTTTCAATGTACACGGTTTGTCGAATATCTGCGAAAAAAGATACAGGGAGATGGTTAACAGATTGTGGAAAATCCCTTATAATAAAGCTACCTTTAGAAAGCAACTCGCCATATTGCCCCTGTCTTCTGAATTTTCGCGATATTTGACTGGACTTTTTATATAAATTGCCCTAAATAATTGACTACCAAATTATGAAATAAAATTTTAAAAATCTTTCATGCATGCACAGTTAAAAGTTATTTCATACAAATGCCCATATATCATGAAATATTCAATATATTCATGTTTTAATTGCAGTATACTGTTTCTACTGTTCTTTTTCAAGTTTTCGGAAAATGATGTTAAATTTGGTTGAAAATTCTGTATTTGAATTTTTCACAGAAACGTTAGCACCTTCATTAATATGCACACCACTAATAAACAGAACCCACATTGTCATTTGCTACAGTGACAGATCATTTTGAGCATTTTCTGTTATATGAATGATCATAAACATTATTTTATTATTAAATCTATTGTTGGCCCCCTTGTCCCCACGACTAAATCCTGACTGAAAAATATGAAGTCAAATATGTTCATTATATCCTCAAGGTTCAAGAACAAATCTTCAAGAATTTTGATAGATATTAAAAAACCATGCACAATTGAAAGAAGCTGCTCACTTTTCCTTAACTTTTAGAAGCCAGTGTATTAAGAGTACCCAAAATAATTATAGCTTAATAGGTTATGCATTTGTATTAACATTTATTAAAATAATATATATAATTAAACTGCCGGAAATAAAAATGAATTATTGAAATAACTATGTATGTTGTTGGAAGAAACAATAACAGATTTAAAACAAAGCTAACTTTTATTAGTTCATTAAACATAAAAGAAAGTAAAAACAACAAATAAATAAAGCTTCAAATTTAAAGAATTGCTTGGAAGAAGGAAGCTGAAGATGCCATGAGTGAAATAAATATGTTTGATGAACAGAAAATAAAATTAACAAAACAAATGTTAAATAATAAAAAAAAGTAAAAGCCTATTGCTATTAAAAAGGTAAGTAGCTTTAAAAAAAAAAAAAAAATAAATAAATGATGATGGAAATTACTTGATCAAGATAGCATGTGCTGTGTAAACATAGTTAAATGTGTACAGTGACAAGACATGATCTATCGCAGATGATTATTGATACAATGGGATTTGATACAAATGACAGTTGGTTGACTGGCATCAAGAAACAATTGACACAGTTGAAAATAATCAATAACAATATTGGTATCACCCAACACTAATTTAAATTGCAAAATTAAGTCTCATGATTTTTGTTTACATTTACACTAAACATTACACTAAATTTATCTTTATAAAAAAAACAAGTTTGAATAATAATAATTTAAAAATTTTTTCTTTTTTTTTTTTAGCCAAACAGAAGTACAAGACATGGTTCGAAAATCAACAAATTTACTACTTACAATAACTTTGAGTGGCTGTCTCTCAAATCTAATTAAGAATTCTAATTTAGGTCTTCTACAGGTAAAATCTGAAATTTATTTTTAATATTTTCTGAATTATTTTGTTTTAGAAATATTTCTCTAGTTGTTCATACATTTTTGCTCTTTTATAGTCATTCATTTAAATTAAATTCTGTAATGTTAAGATATCAACATCCTTCCTCCTCTCCCCTCAGACTTTAATTTACTACCAGTTTTAGCAAAATTACTCTTTTAAAGGAAAGTGTTAAGTGCTTTTATACATTTTATCTTTGATTTTCTTTTAAGTTCTAATGAGCTCTAAAATGAGTTCTATTATATTTAAGTTGCATTATTTTCCACGGAATAATCAGTGTTTTTTTATTCTGTTAGTCGTGACTTTGTTCACATTAGATTTAAAAATGGATCAATGCATCATATTAAGCAAGAAAATTAACTTCATTAATTAAAAACATATGCAACTAACAAACTCTTTATCACACTTTATAATAGGCAATACCCCAATTTAAATCCCAATTTAAATATTTCTGCTTTTATCTATAAGATCATTTAAATTTCCTTCATGTGTTTGAAATTTCATGTGCCTTTTATATGATTAAGGTTCTTAAATTTACTTCCTTGTTATGGTATTTCACCATTTCAATTTATTCTATTTTACATTTATTATGTTCATGGATCATTATTTACGTTTTCATGTCAAAGAATGTTGTTTAAATTGATTGTTTGTTAATATTTTTGAGCAAGTTTGTTAATTAACAGGTCACTTCAGCCATAACTTTGAGACGATTAGAATAATCAAAAAATCAACATACAACATTATAAAGAAAAATAACTTTTAACTCTTATATATGTATTTTTAATGTCATCTTTTTTCACAGGTCTAGATCTACCAAAAACATCAAAATGTTTATCATGGCCCAAAGACTCTAAAAGACTAAATGCTTATTTATTTATTAAGCAATAGACTTGCTTATTGTGTTATCACAAATAAATAAATAAATCTGATATTTATGGGGGAAAAAAACCTCCTCAGTTTTGGATTAACATTGTCATGTCAGTTGTTGTGTTGTAATTTAGGATTATGTAATGTTTGAAAATTGGCAGGAATATACTCTAAAAGCGGACAAAGTTTACCTTGCAGATATATTTTCAAATATAGATTTAGATATTTAAATTTAAAGGAATTATCAGTTATTCTGTCTCATATACCCAGGATAACCGATTGACACCAGGATTTTTTTACTGTCTTTTCTATTACACTTTTCTTTACAATCGAGATGACATTTTTAAAAATGTGTGGTGGGGGGAGAGAAGAAACAAGGGGAAAATTCTTTCTTAATTAGCAGCATTGACTCTTAGAATTTCGCAGGAACAATGTCACAGGCAAAACCTAGTCTCCAATTAAAATTAAATGCTCGCAACTTTTATATCAACTTCATGTATTTATTAATTAAGGAAATCAGAACTATGGAAGGTACTTGTAGATGATAAAGTGTGTGACTGCTTTGTGTAATAGCATTAAAATATTTTTTTTTTTCTTAACACATTTTCTCCTGAGAAAGTTTCCTGTATGGATTACTCTTTGTCTACAAAATATATATATATATATATATGTTATATAAAAATTTTTACTTTTACTATTCATTTAAATTATTCTAAATTGCCGGCCTATTCATTATTTCCTTTTTTTTTTAATACGCTCTATTATTTATTTCTAGCTAAATTCCCATATTTTTAAAAACGCGTATCTTAATAATAGATTTATTCCAAAACGTAATCTAAACTTTTAATCCCTTCATTAATTTTTATCGTCTACCAAACTGTAAAGTTCTGAACGCAGTTACTTATCTTTCGAATATTTATCAAAGCCATTTTTACTTTTTTATTCTATTTCATCTCATTTTCCCGCCCGCGAGGCGTCAGCCTTTCCACATAGAAATCATTCCATTATCGGTGCTGGGATTCTTTCCTATGACGTTTCTTGATCACTCTCCATTGGCTGAGTGTCGGATCCCAGTTTCACTTCGAGGCTCGTTCGTGATTTTCGTTGGTTTAGCTTGAAGTTTTCATTTCAATCGGAATTCCTCCGCGCATTTTCATAAATAGCGAGAGCATGAGCTCAGAAGGAGAGATTTTTGTGCTGTGATTGTTTACATAACCTGTTACCTGGTGTCCTTAGCCATGTAGAATATTCATTTCGTAAATTAACATCTATTTAGCATGAGTAACTAGTTTATGCTCGAGTGGAATGCTCTGATTTCTCATCTGCGGGAATTGTTTAGTGTTGGTGTGTTCTGATGGAATAAACAGTTGTTCTATGACTACATTTCCATGTGTTTAATTGGGAAAACCCCATATTTCTTCATACGCCTTTTTTCACCACTCACGCTGCCTTGTTTTCATAATGAAATAATAAGTGTTTGATTGGACTATACCAATATTATCATCGCTCTACAGCTGCTATATTTTCACAGAGTTGATACCTCTGCTAGCAATGCTTGTGCTAAGTGTTAGGATTGCTTACAACATCACCAACGGCTGATTAAAATGTGGTATTACTCCAGTAATACGTAATAAGCACGATGTGATATTTCAACTACACCCATTAAATTGTTTCGTAACATATATATATTATTTTTCTTCATGAATCAGGTACAAATATGCATTTCTATTTGTTTTAAATATGAAAGCATTTAAAAATTTAACTTTTCTAGTACTACTTAAAAAACTCTATCCTAGGCCTAAATAAATATATAGTATGGATTAAAAAATTTCTTTACATTCTCATGCAGAATTAACTCATTAAAAATTTAAATTTTATTAAAAGGTGATTGAAAAGAAAGCAAATTCATATTGTAGATATCAAATAACAATGATACCAATGAAATTAAATATTTTGAATAATTGTAATAAGCAAAATATATATGATTAAAATTAACATTATCTGCTTATCATAATATTATTTTTGGTACTGAAACTTTTTTTTGTATTTATTGATATTGATGCTCTTTGTATTATTAAAAAATGTTTGAAAATGGCCATTTTACTTCAAATATGATGTCACTTTATTTTTTCTGAGCAAAATCTTTTTTTTTTTTATATACAATTATTGTTCGTTTTCTTTTCCTCTTATCCATGACTTCATTTTTAGCCTGACTTCATTTTTAGCCTAACTCCCCTCTGTATGTTACTGATACTCCTGTTCAGTAATCAATATCAGTAAAAATGTTTAATTTTTTTTTTTTTTGTTTCAACTGTGATGTCATATTCACCTGATTTTTGTACTGATAGATATTCATGCTCCCTTGTATTATATAAAAATACTAGCAAACCCCGCGGCTTTGCTCGCATAATAGTTGAAATATGCCAAGTGATATTTGCATGAATATTTTTTATTAGAAGAACACTTTTTGAAATAATTCAAAATTTACAAATTAAGCCACAGTTTGACTAAACTTCATTATAAAAGTGCAATAGACAGAAATGAGATTTTAATTAATCAGAACTAAAACTAATTCTAAATAAATGATAATTTAGAAAGTATTTTGCATTATTCCATTCATACGCTCATTTCAGTATTCATTTGAAGTTTTGAATTTTTTAGAAATCATCTTAACACATTTACATCTTAAAATTAACCATCATGTAAAATTCTAAGCTTTGTGTCTAACAGTCTATCACATCTCTGGTGGTGGCACCAACATAAAATGCCGAAACAGAGTTGAAATAGAATGTCTCGAAAAATGTTGAAACAGAGACTGTCACCATTAATTTGTGCCAACATTAACCTTGAAATCGGTTAGTATTTCCTAATATTCTATAGAAAACGGAATTTAGATGGTTTTAAAAGCTTTCTTGTTGTTCCTGCCAACCAGGTGGTAGTGACACCAGCATAAAATATAGCCCGATTAGGATCAGGGACTATCACTCTTGATTCGCCTTCTGTAATCGGTTTATTATTTCCTGAGATTCCATAGAAATCGTAATTTAGGACTCTTTTAGAATGCTTTTCTCTCCTTCCCTTCGCTTCACCCCTTTTTAATTTTGAATTTATTTTCGACTGTTCTTAGAGGACATTTATATTTTATAAGTAACTACCGTGCTATATTTAAAGTTTCTAGCCTCTTCAGTACCGCAGAAATCGCAATTTAGAAAGATTTTTACTCCTGCAACCCTCTAGGGGTTGTGGCATCGACATAACATATAGCTTATGTTTGAGCAGGTTATATCACCACCAGTTTGCAACCATTATGTTTGAAATCGGTTTCGTATTTCACACGATTGTATAAAAATCGTAATTTAGAATGCTTATAGAACACTTTTCGCTCACTTGATCCTTTTAAATTTTGAATTTTCTTTCGACAATTTTTAGAAAGCATGTGCATCTTTGAAGTAATTACCATTTCAAATTTAAAATGTTAGATTCCCTCAGTAACACAAAACACATAATTTAGAACATTTTTTGCTCCTGTAACCCTCCAGATGGTAGTAACAACGTAAAATATAGGCTATGTTGGAGAGGGGACTGTCATCATCAATTTGAAACCATTACTTCTGAAATCGATTTATATTTACTGAGATTGCGTAGAAATCGCTATTTAGAACGCTTTTCATTCATTTTTATCCCTTTTAAATTTCAAATTTTTAAGGAACTCTTCTCAGAGAGTATTTACATCTCATAAGTAATTACCATGCCAAATTTTAAGTTGCTAGCCCCTTCAGTATCACAATTTAGAACATTTTTTAAAAAACAACTGCAAGGTGGCAGTGACACCGACATGAAATAGAGCCTATGTTGGAGCAAGGGCTGTCATCATCAATTTCCAACCATTACTTTTGAAATAGGTTGGGTACTTTCTGAGATTGTGTAGAGATAGCAATTTAGAACATTCTTTAGAACTTTTTTTTATCCATTTTCACCCCTTTTAAATTTTGAATTATTTAGGAAATGTTCTTAGAGATCATTTATATCTTATAAGTAACTACCATGCCTAGTTTCAAGTTTCTAGCCCCTGCAGTATTACAAAAAACGCAATTTTGATCAATTTTTGCTCCTTCAACCCCCCTTAGTGTAGTGGCACCGACATGAAATACAGCCTATGTTGGAGCGAGGGCTGTCACCATCGTTTTCATACCATTAATTTTTATATCGGTTCAGTACTTCCTGAGATTGCATAGAAATCGCAATTTAGAAAGTTTTTTAGAATGCTTTTCGCTCATTTTCACCCCTTTTTAAATTTCGATTTTTTAGGAAATGTTCTTAGAGATCATTTGTATCTTTTAAATAACTGCCCTGCCTAATTTCAGGATTCTAGGCCCTTCAGTAACACAAAAATCGCAATTTAGAATGTTTTTTGCTTCTGGAACCCCTAGGTGGCAGTGACACCGACATGAAATAGAGCCTATGTTGGAGCAAGGGCTGTCATCATCAATTTCCAACCATTACTTTTGAAATAGGTTGGGTACTTTCTGAGATTGCATAGAAATTGCCATTTTGAACGTTTTTTAGAACTCTTTTCACGCATTTTCACCCCTTTTAAATTTTGAATTTTTTAAGAAATGTTCTTAGAGATCATTTATATCTAATAACTAACTACCATGCCAAATTCTATGTATCTGGACCCTTCAGTAACACAAAAATAGCAATTTCGAACGTTATTTTGCTCCTGCATCCCATTTAGGGGTTGTGGCACCGGCATAAGATGTAGCCTATGTTGGAGCAAGGGCTGTCATCATCAATTTCCAACCATTACTTTTGAAATAGGTTGGGTACTTTCCGAGATTGCATAGAAATTGCCATTTAGAATGTTTTTTAGAATTCTTTTCGCACATTTTCACCCCTTTTAAATTTCGAATTTTTTAAGAAATGTTCTTAGAGATCATTTATATCTTATAAGTAACTATCATTTCAAATTTCATGTTTCTAGGCCCTTCAGTAACACAAAAATCGCATTTTCGAACGTTATTTTGCTCCTGTACCCTTTTTGGAGGGTAATGGCACCAACATAATGTAGCCTATGTTTGAGCAAGGATTGTCACCATCATTTTGACACCATTATTTTTTAAATCAGTTTGGTACTTCTTGAGACTGCATAAAAATCGCCATTTAGAATGTTTTTTAGAACGCTTTTTGCATATTTTCACCCCTTTTTAAATTTCGAATTTTTTAAGAAATGTTCTTAGAGAACATTTATATCTTATAAGTAACTACCATGCCAAATTCCATGTATCTGGGCCCTTCAGTAACTCAAAAATCACAATTTTGAACGTTTTTTTTTTTCTCCTGCGCCTGCTTTAGGGGTAGTGACACCGACATAAAATGTAGCCTATGTTGGAGCAAGGGTTGTCACCATCATTTTGACACCATTATTTTTTAAATCGGTTTGGTATTTCCTGAGTATGTGTCGAAATCACCATTTAGAACGTTCTTTAGAACACTTTTTGTGCGTTTTTACCCCTTTTAAATTTCAAATTGTTTAGAAAATGTTCTTAGACATCCTTTATATCTAAATAAGTAACTAATATTCCAAATTTCATATTTCTAGGCCCTTCAGTAATACAAAAATCGCATTTTTAGAATATTTTTTGCTTCTGCACCTATAGGTGAAAACTGGGAAATTGAGTTAGTAGCCAGTGGCCGGTAGACTCAGTTTCATTAGTGGCCACTTTTTAAAGTTAGTGGCCACTATAATGTTTCAAACTTTCTTGACATCTACATAAACTATAATCGTTGTATATATACATATTTTTCTATAAGTCAGAGTTTTATACCAGCCAATTATTCATAAGAATAGGGAAGAAGTCAAAATTAAGAAAATTTTTTTAAAACCACAGAATCTGTTATATTAATTTTTTTTAGAATATATTTTTACAGTATTTGTATATGTTCATTACTATTATCAATTAAATTACTATTATTTTCTTTATATAAAAAATAACTAAATCAAAATTCCGACAGTTAGGTGTATACAATATATATAAAAAAAAAAATCAAAGCACAATAAAATGTTATTTGGATTTTATTTAATAAGTAAATGCATTAACATTACTACACTCATTACATACAGTTGAAATCTAAGCTGATAAGTGTATCAAGCAGGCTTAAACAGTATTTCTTGAAGAAAAATAATCTAACTGGTGAGCATGCGGCAGGAGTCAAAATATTGAAAATACTGCAATGCCCTTAAAATCCACTTGCATCCGGTGGTAAAAAAAGGGGGAATAAATTATTTTAAATGCATGTGGAATCAAAGCTGATGAATATATTTTGCAGAATAAAACTATTTCTTGAAAAAATAATCCAACTGAAGAGCAACAGCGAAAAGCCGAAATATTGAAAATACAGCTGAGTTGTTATAATCTGCTTGCATCTGGTAGAGAAAAGAATTAACAAGTTTGCTAATTAGATGTAACCAAAGTAGAGATGCATATTTCTATGAAAAAAGCTATATTTCACTTGGCGATCGATAACAGATTTTTTATCGCCACTTGGCGAGTGGCGACTAAGGTGGCGATCGATGGCCGATTTTTTAATCGCCACTTTTACAGCTTTAATCGCCACGTGGCGAGTGGCGACCGCTAATTTTCACCTATATCTGCACCCCCTTTGGGGTAATGGCACCGACATAAAACATAGCCTATTTTCTAAGTTGGACCATCATTTTGATACCATTACTTTTGAAATCTGTTCGGTAGCTCTAGAGATTACCTCTAACAAACAAACAATTTTTACTTCTTTATAATATTAGTATAGATTTGAAAATGTCTGTTTTATTTCAAACATGAGGTAATTTTTTTGAGGTGGTTACATGAGGTGGTTTTTATGTGAAATCTTCTCTTAACAGTATAATTCTTGTTCATTTTCTCTTAATTTTAATCATCACACCATTTTTGACAGAAAATCAAGTGTGACACTATATTCAGCTGTTTTTTTTATTTTTGAAAACTTTAATTTCATTTTCATTCACATTTTCACGGGCAAATGTCTCAATTGAAAATTGTGACTTAAGATTTATTATTCTGGGTTTTGAAGATTTGGGAACTATAAAGAAAAATGGCTGAATATATAAAAATAATGAAATTTTGAATTATTAAAAAATATATACAGTAGAGCGCCGATTATCCGAACTCCAATTAACCGAACTTCCAATTATCCGAACAGCCAATTTCTCTCAAAAAATATTTTTTTACCGAACTTCCAATTATCCAAACAGCCTATTTCTCTCAAAAAGTTTTTTTAAACGAACTTCCAACTATACAAACTAGGGATGTAACGACTATTCGGTATTCGGCCGGCCGAATACCTGTGGCCAAATAGTGGGACATTTGACCGTATACCTGTAGCCGAATAGTGGCATATTTGGCCGAATATTTTTAGATATTTGGTTAGATATGTTCCAGAAAATCAAAACAAAATATGATTTTAAATATTTTCAACAAACAATATTAAAAAATTATACCTAAATACATTAATTATTATAAGAAAAAGATCTCATTCTGAAATATGGGGTGGAGGAAGTATTATGAGGGGCTTGTTAATTTTGAGAGAAAAAAAAGAGAAAAGTACATCTTGATAGCAGAAAAGAATATATAATATTTTAATGGAATGAATAATTATATTTTAAGAAAATAACCTTTTTTTTTTTTTTTTTTTTTACATACAGAGTGTTAATTTACTAAGTTTAAGTTGCATGAAAAAGGATATAAAAAGACAGAGGACACATGCAAGTTCTTATTTTTAGGGAGTGAAAGGATTTTACTAAAATAAAAAAAGTTTCATTTTTACAGAGGTAATGAGTTCTATTTTAGATAGTATATATGTATATAAATTACTAGAACTATCTATGGATTAAATAAAAAATTATGAATTAAATTATTATTTACATTTTTAAAAGTCATATGTTATCTTTAAAGTATTTTTTGAGACATTTAAAGTATAACAAAAAATACATTCAGCTGTTATGATTTTTGAAAACTCAAACAAAAAATTAATTGCAATTAGTCCTTAATTTAATTTTTTATTTTAAAATTGAAAAAAAAAAATTAAGCAATTAAAATAAGTCATTTATATTAAAGTCAGTATTCGGCCACCGAATATTTGGTATTCGGCCAAATCACTATTTGTTACATCACTAATACAAACACACTATTAGACCTTGATATCAGATTTTAAATGATGATGAGATTGTGGATGATATTCAAGACGAAACAGAAATAGAAAACGAACGCTCTGAAAATGATCAAGGTCCATGACATAATGAAGTTTTTGAATATTTGGAAACAGCTATGAAATGGCTCAAACGACAGAAGAATGCTGATCCTATTCAATTAACGTATTTAAAAAGAATTCGAGATATGGCAGCATGGAAAAGAATGTCTTCTTTGAAGCAAAAAACAATCGAAAGCTTTTTTGCTTAAATTATAATTTCTGGTGTTCAGAAAGTGATAATAAAAAGTAAACAAAAAAAAAAGACAAAAATCAATTTTTAAACATGCCAGCACTAACTAGTGCTGTCAGACTAATGCGTGGATAAAGTGTGAAGATTTTAGTACATCCGTTAAATTGTCTGTCCATTTATCCGAACTAGGGTCAGTCCCGACTTGCTCGGATAATCGGCGCTCTACTGTATATTTGAATAAAGTAAGTGAAAAATAGTCTAAAACCTTTTCCGGTTTATAATCTACTTCTGTGCAAAAATACAAAGGTATTAAATCATCTGTTTTGATGCTGACTTTAGCTGAACATTCACAGATACTTTCACATGTATAATATTATTAGGATTATCATTAAGATTAAACTCTAGTACCAATTCTTATTTTTAAAAATATTTTTAAAAGTAAGAATTGATATTAGTTTAAAAAAACATTTCTCAGTTAAATGAATAAATTTGTTACGCACTTTTGTTTTTGAAATTTATTAAAAAGATAAATAGCTTCTAACATTTAATGCTCATGCTGTTTATTTCATTTATGGGTTATCCTTTGGCATAGTCTGTTTATCAATTTTGTAATAAACCACATTTAATTTCTTAGTGCAGAATATTTACTGTGCAGGCCAAATATATGTCGGTTCTTGTATCCATAAGTTTTTTGAAAATTTGTTATCTTTATGTTTTTATAATCATTTGCTTCATATAACAAATTGCATACCCTGAACTTTTTTAAAAGCTGCTCTTTCAAAGTGTTATCCCTTTGGTCTTCAATTATATTGTCCTCCCTTCCTTCACAAATTGAGTATTGATAGAACAAAAAAAGTTTTCTCAACAACTTTTCATATTTTATTGTAGTTATTCTTAAATTATTAAGACACTTATGAAAAAATAATAGAGTAGTGCCATCTAATTTGACTTGTGTATACGTAACAAAAGATTCATGCTGCTTCCATGAATATCAATGTTCTCTAATATCCAATATTTTTTTGCATTTGCAGTTGATCCAAATTACTATTAATACTAACCATCTTGAAGATGCCAGTGTTTACCTTGAAGATTACATTTCTACTGTGACAGGGTTAGTCTTATTATTAGAATGATTTCATTTGTTTTATATGCTTAAACTTTTTAATAAATATTTAAAGATTCCTTATTCCTTTATTTACCTCTTAAGTTTTTATGATTAGATTGCATTAAAAAAAAAAAAATGTTTCATTGAAATACAGTAGACTCATGATTTTACGACCACCAATTTAGCCACCATTGGATCAGGTCCTTGCCGTTTTCCAATACTCACAATGTTTCTCCTCACTTGTTTTAATGGCTCATAAATAATTTGAATCTTGATTTAGCGACCTTTTCTAGAATACTGAAACTGAAGATTTCAATCATCTAATGCAAGAACTACGAAAACATGTTGTTTTCCCAGAAAATCTAACATTTGAAAAATTTCTTACCATTGACAATAAGTTGGAAATTGAGGTGGAATTTTCATGAGATGACTTAATCCTGAACAGGACATTCCTAATAATTCTTCTGACAAGGAAACTGACTATGTTTTAGAAACATGTCCTACATAAAAAGAAGCAAAGAATGCCATCAAGACTAGAAAATTTTTGGAGGGAAAAAAAATTCTAACTACTTGCAGATAATCAATGGGCCCATTATGGTAGTTTCCAGCTGTCATTTGAAGCAAAAAAGCATAACATCATTTTTCAAAAATTATTAACTAGTGTAAGTCATTTTTTAATTTTGTGAAATGTTTAAAATAATTCTTATAAAATTATTCCATAATTTTTATGCATTTTTTAATTCTAAAGACAATTAACAACAAATATATATATTTTAAAAATAGTATAAATCAGTAGTTTTTATTACATTATAATGTTAGGTATTATTGAATGCATTAACAAAAAAACAATATTACAAACTTGCGAGACTACTGTGTAAGTTAATTATTTAGACTAAAGACGTAATCGTAATTTGTTCTTGCATTTGGATAACTCAAAATTAATTTGCATCCAATATTTTCTAATTATTCCTTCTCAAGTCCCAAGAAAATGTAATCATCCTTGTTATTTAATTTGAAGATTTTTTTATGCTTGCCTGGAATCTGTGGATGTAATAGGGAATATATAAGGGAAATTTATGTTCAGAATGCTATAATTTTATGTATTTGCAAAAATGTATAATGAAAAAAATATATGTAGATAATTGTTAATTTACTGATAGGTTAAATGTGTAAATGTTATTGTGTAAAATAGTTTTGTGCTAATTGAAATATGCATTTATTCTATATAATTTCAATAACTAACATGTGTCTTTCACATGCCTAGGCAATATGTTACAAAATGTAACATTTTTAGGGTTTCGTTCCTCTGTCACAGAGCCCCTTCTCAAAAACTATATATGTTGGAGACTTGAAATTTTGCATACTTATAGCTGGACATCTCAGATCAAATGACAAATCATAAAATTTTGAAAAAGTTGTACATTTAACCCTTTGGGCTCCTACATGTGTATTTTAAACAATTCTTTCTATGTGAGCCTGTAATTAGGTTGGAGGCGTGAAATTTTGCATACTTATAGCTGAACACCTCACATCAAACGACAAATCATAAAATTTAGAAAAAGTTGTAAATTTAACCCTTTGGGGTCTCACATGTAGAGATGTAAATTTTCCAGAAAAGTTGAGGTGGCGGAAAAAAACGGGTTTTTTCTGGAAAAATTGGAAATTTTGGAAAAATTGATTTACTATAAATGTTTCTCAAAAATAAGTTATATTTTCTTAAAAAGTATACAATAATAAACTTTTTCAATCTTTTTGCACACACACAAAAAAAATTATTTCCCTTTACATGGGAATATGTTATTAAAAAAAGAGAGAAAGAAAAAAAGACAGCTTTTAAAAGTTTAACTAATATTTTAACACAATCAAACTGATTGGTAAAGTTATCAATTTAAAGTTATTCAATTCGTATTTTAAAAGTTTATCCTTTTAGCCTCAGAATTCTGACATTAGCTTTTTTTGCTTAATTTAACACAATTGTTTGTAATGTATCTTGTGTGTGTTGAAATGATTTTTCAGTAGCACTTGTTTAATTATATCAGTAGAGCTAATTTAAATAACAAACAAACAAACAAAAATCTTTAGTTTCAACCAATATCACTGTAGTTTTAAAGCAGCTTTAAACTGTATTGTACATCTCATCTACATAGTACCTGGTTTTCAAATGCAAAAGGATGCCAGCGTAAAAGAAACAAATTATAGTAATTCTGGTATTATTATAAATACTATTATCATTTTCAAATCTTCCGTTGTTTAAAAATTGATATTATTTTACAATATTACCCCCCCCCCCCCTTAGTTATAATTTTCATTTCCTGTTTATGTAGTTTTGGTACAGCTTTCCAGACCAAACCCAAACAATAATGGTCAAAATTAGCACTAGCCACCGGCCACAGGGCCAGTAAATGAGAAAAAGTGGCTAGTGAAAAATTGTTTATCAGTGGCCACCTTCCGGCCAATTTTTTACAAGGAGGTAATAGTTTCTTGAATTTCATCAAGGATTCTACTTTTTTTGGTTCCAATATAACATATATTAGCATATTTATTTGGGCTATTCAGTTTTCGATTAATGCTTATAGAAATTTTACTGTTTAATATTTTTAAATAAAAAAGTGGCCACTAGTTTAAAGAAAGTGGCCACTTAAAAAAACTAGTACTACCGGCCAGTGGCCACTAATGAAATTTCCCAGTTTTGACCTATACCAAACAATGTTTTAGTAAGATTTAGATCCTTAATATTGAAAGGGGCATTTTTTTAAAAAATGAAACTTTTAAAACAGATGGATTTTTTCATATGTTTAAAAATTGTTTTCAACTAGATTTTTCACAGAGATTTGTTTACATTTGCTTTGCAAAGTTTGTATGGATTTATGTTTTTTGAAAATACATTTAGACAACTCTAAGAATCTATATTTAAAAAAAAGAAGAAATATTATTCATAATTTCAACTGCATGTTATTATCAAAAGGTGTTTTTCTAACAATAGGGAAAAATTACAGCCATGCGAATAAAAATAAATGCATGTTTCAAATTTTACTTTAAATTTTCCATCTTACCATTTTCAGTTATTGGTATATTATTGAAATACTTTTGCACATGAATTTAATGAGAGAAGTTGCATTTAATTATCTTATCAAGGATTTGCTTGGATTTTTTTTCACACGATCATGTTTTTGCGAAATTGTGAACTTTTATAAAAACTTGTGAACTTGTAAAAAAATGCAAATGAAATGTAAGAAATGTAATCGGAATTTTGTAAATTAGAAATTATCATATTTAATTTCTTGTTTAGACATTATTGTCCTTTGTACAAATAAACAGCTAGATAATAGATTCATTGGTTATTGCAGCTATTATACAACAGGGTTTTTTTAATCCTAAAATCATTACGCTTGTGAAGGATTTATTTTGGAGACTGTAAAAAAAAATTCTGAAATGTCTATTTTTAAGAGAAAGAATTTTGTTAAAGGTCCTATGTTTTAAGGAGAAAAAACTGAAGGATCCTTTAAGAGACTCAAGTTCTTTCTAAAAAGATCTCTGCTTACAGATAAGATTTTCCATGTTAAGGTTTTCATGAGGGACACTAAACATGTAAAAAATATAAATAAAAGTATCAGAATGTAGCAATTTTAAAATTTTGACTACATTATTTTATAAAAGAAATTTCAATTTTTCCAATTTGGAAAAATTGAAAAATAGCCCTTCGGAAAAAAACTGAAAAAAAAAAACGATTTTTTTCCCAACTTTTCCAGGTTTTTTCCGAGCATTCCCATCTCTACTCACATGTGTATTTTAAACTATCCTTTCTAAGTGAACCCCTAATTAGGTTGGAAGCGTGAACTTTTACATACTTATAGCTGAACACCTCACATAAAACGACAAACTATAAAATTTTCAAAAAGTCGTACATTTAACCCTTTGGGCTCCCACATTTGTATTTTAAACAATGCTTTCTAAGTGAGCCCCTAATTAGGTTGGAGGAGTGAAATTTTGCATACTTATAGCTGAACGCCTCACATCAAACGACAAACTATAAAATTTTCAAAAAGTCGTACATTTAACCCTTTGGGCTCCCACATTTGTATTTTAAACAATGCTTTCTAAGTGAGCCCCTAATTAGATTGGAGGAGTGAAATTTTGCATACTTATAGCTGAACACCATCATGCGACAAAACATAAAATTTTGAAAAAGTCGTACATTTAACCCTTTGGGCTCCCACATGCGTATTTTAAGCAACTCTTTCTAACTGAGCCCTTAATTAAATTGGAGATTTGAAATTTTGCATACTTATAGCAGAACACCTGAGGCCAGGCGACAAATCATAAAATCTTGAAAAAGTCTTACGTTTAACCCTTTGAGCTACCACATATGTATTTTAAGCAATTCTTTCTAAGAGAGCCCCTAATTAAGTTGGAGACATGAATTTTTGCATACGTATAGCTGAATACCCCAGACCGCACGACAAATCATAAACTTTTCAAAAAGTCTTATATTATTTACTCCTCCGGGCTCTAACTTGTGTATTTTAAGCAATTTTTCTAACCTCCGCCCTTTTTGCCGGGGAGCACCTTTCCAACATTTGCCAACACCCCTTTGACCATTCTTTCATATTATGCACCATAGCCTTACATATTTTAGTTCCACTTTTTACCGCTAGGGCGCCTACTAATCTCGGGTGCTATGGGTCCAATCCTCTTGACTAATATATCTACGGGTAGTATGTAAAGCAGAGTTTCGTTCGGATAGAGGTTTGTTTAGAATAGAGTGCGCCCCTGGTTGCGAAATGTGGAACTAACAGATTTTTCAAAAGGATAAAGTGTTTTGAAAGAAATATTAAGCGAAAACCCTCTGTGCGATCTGTGATCACATTTACCCACTTGTTTTTTTTTTCTTGGTTTTTTGTTCTACTATTTTAGATCGAATTCACTACTTTTTTCTAATTATTTAAAATTTTATTTAAAATAGTAATTAATCTAATTTGATAATTTAATTTGAATATTTTATCTTAAATTCTAATATTAACGATCCCCCAACCTCTTTCAAAATCTAAATTAAATTTATAATTTTCGCATTAAAAAATAGATTTTTACTCATCTTCAATAATAATTATTTAAACCACAAATAATACATCTTTTTCATAAATACCAACATTTGTATTAGATGTAAATTTCCAACTGGGCGAAAAATGTCCGGACCAGGATTCGAACCAGGGACCTCTGGCTGAAGCCGCTAGTGCTCTGCCATCTGAGCTATCCCGGACGAATCTGGTGGAACTTTTTCACCCAGCTAACCTTAATGATTATAGCATCTGGTCTGAAATCTGGTTCAGCTTGACAGAATAAATCTCAGGTAATGGAACTCCAGAAATCGCTGGAAACGAAATTACACTAGATTAATTTTAACACAATTATTCTAATTGGTAAATAAATCACATTAGATGTAAATTTTCAACTGGGCAAAAAATGTCCGGACCAGGATTCGAACCAGGGACCTCCTGGCTGAAGCCGCCAGTGCTCTGCCATCTGAGCTATCCTGGACGAATCTGGTGGAACTTTTTCACCCAGCTAACCTTAATGATAGCATCTGGTCTGAAACCTGGCTCAGCTCAACAGAATAAATCTCAGGTAATGGAACTCCAGAAATCGCTGGAAACGAAATTAATTTTCTGGAGTTCCATTACCTGAGATTTATTCTGTTGAGCTGAACCAGGTTTCAGACCAGATGCTATAATCATTAAGGTTAGCTGGGTGAAAAAGTTCCACCAGATTCGTCCAGGATAGCTCAGATGGCAGAGCACTGGCGGCTTCAGCCAGGAGGTCCCTGATTCGAATCCTGGTCCGGACATTTTTCGCTCAGTTGGAAATTTACATCTAATATGATTTATTTACCAATTAGAATAACTGTGTTAAAATTAATCTAGACCAACATTTGTGTTCATAAATCTCCAATTTTTTTAAAAAACTGTATTCAAAATTCAAGTTAAGAATTTCCCCACTAAACACATACATTTTATTTAAAATCATTAATAATAATTATTTTACCTCTATTATTTTAACATCAACAAACTTATTTAATTCTTTAATTTTTCCAATCATTCTTACAAGTTTCACATGAAAAGCTTCATGTATTACCTTTTAAGAGCAAAAAGGCCGTCTCTGCTGCTGAATGGCAAAAGTTATTTTTGTAAAAAAAATATATCCCCATTAAGCACCATTGCTCCCATTTTGGGAACATACTGTTTTTCGTAAATGATCAAATTAATTTGATTTTTTTTTTCAGAAGTACTTTAATGACACCCTGTTCATTAAGAAAAAAACAATTCCATAAAAAAATCGGTTAATATATATAGCAACGCTTAATGGTTTAAGAACAAAAAGGCTGTCTTTGCTGCGGAATGTCATCAAAGGTTGTGTGATTGTTTATCAGACAATGTCATTTCCCTGTGTACTGTAGAAAAATGGTATAGCAAATTCAGGGGCGGCGATTTGACAATTGAAGATGCTCCTCACTGTGGTAGACCTACTCTTATTAATGACCATGATCTGCATCAAGCACTTCAGGACGATAACAGTAGAAGTCAAGAGCTTTGTGCACAGTCCAAAGTTCATCCTATGTGTTTAATTGCTGGGTGCCTCATGGATTGACATAGCATAACACGAACATACAGAAGCAAACTTGTGAGGAAACTGCTGCAGATGTAAACAACCATTTTTCGATTGGATGGTTAGTACTTGTGCTGAAAAATGGGTGCATTACAACAATACTAGCAGAATAGGTGGATGATCTGAGCCTGGTCAGAAACATTGCAAGAAGATCGCTCACTAACATGAAGGTTTTTCTATGTATCTAGTGGGAATGTCATAGAATCATCTACAAAGAGTATCTGAAATTTAGTCAGACCATCAACAATGACATGTATTTTGAGATGCTTAACCCCTTAACCTACAACTATGTGTGTCTTGTATTCGGGCCAAAACTGATTATCACGTGCCTGGTCCATAGTACATCGGTCGGACCAAATGTAAGTATTACAGGCATGGCCGCTGGTACAATGATCGAGACAAATATAAATTTTTCTTACCACTAAAATTTTTTAATAAATATTGTCTTATTTAATCATTGAAATCTCATGATTAAACAAGGCAAAAATCTCTATTAAATTTTAGTGGTAGCAAAAAAGCGTAAAAGTTCGTAGCTATGAATTTGCCAAACTGTGTAATGACTCGAAGGCTGTGCGATCTTGTTTACGTTTTGGACCCAGGCTGTTGAAACGTAAATCGTATGTTAAGGGGTTAATAAAGTTCAGACTGCATTAAATGAGGCATCGAATAAAGACATTTCTCTTTATCAAGACATTGCCAGAGTGGATAAAAGTGTAATCAGAAGCTGGAAGCTGTACCAGCTACTGTGGGATCTAATGGCACATTCACCTCACAGCTCAGATATTGTTCCCTTCAGGTTATTATCTGCTTCTGCATCTACAGCTTTATTTTCATGACCCAATTCAGTAGAAAATGCCATGGCAGGTCAGCTAGTTTAAAATGATATTCTGACGTACCGTCAACTAGGGTAACTTTGGCCCAAATTTCTCTGTTTCATGGCATGTTCAGCATGTCCATTTTCTTATTTTATTAAAAAAAATGAATATCCTGGTAATTTTTTGTTTGCTAAGAACATATGGAACGCCACACCATTGTCATAAATTTGTCGACATTGAAATTATTTTTACCAAAAAGTGTGTTTGAAAATTTGCACATCATGCTGTAGGCCCTATAACATTCATTTTAACACATAAATAAAAATACAGCCAAATCAAACCACATATATCTTTATTTCTGGTAACAAAAAAACCTTTGGTTAAAAAAAAATTATTAGTAACCCTTCCAGAATTTTTTTTTTTTTTCCGTATGCCATTTCGTGATTTCTACTATCTTTAAAAATCTGTATCAATCCAGTGCTTCTATTCAAGATAGGAAAAATTAAAAGTACCAAACCATATCTACAGTCATTCCAGTTTCTAAATCTGTGCTCTGTTTAAAAATATATAACTATTAACCTTTTGAAAAAAAAATGAGTTTTTGAAAGTCAGTTATGCAATTTTTTTTTTTTTTTTTTGTGCCATGTTTAAAAGTCATTGGCTTCAGAAATTAAAATATGAACAAACCAAAGAAACCAAACCATATTTATGTTAAATTTTCTTTATAATGCTGCTTTTGCTTTTAAAAAATTATCAATTTTAACCCTTTCAAAAACGTTTGTTTCTGTAAGTAATTTTCGCAAATTCCTTACTTCTTGCAATATTTAACAATCTTTCCCTGGAATGTTTAGTCAAAATATGAGAAAACAAATTGAGCTTTCAAAAGACCGCCTTGGTTTTAAAAAACTTTGAATAATTAACCCTTTGGAAAAAAAAATTTTTCCGAAAGTCTCTTTTGCCAAATTTAGTTTTTTCCTCGCATTTGCTCAGAGGATTTACATTACACGCATTTTGTGTAAAAAAAGTGTCTTAGATGTAATAACATTTAAGGGTAAAATGATCAGTTTGAAAATAAAACATTTTCATAGGATTTCCGTAAAAAGAAAAGAAAAAAAAAAAAAAAAGTGAGAAAACACTGCTTTTTACAACTAAATGTAAATATTTTAGCACAAGAATTTTTATAGGCTTTGGTAATATTATATTTGTAACTCAAAAGAATTTCAATGCTCTTGCACAATAACATTTTTGAAGGTATATGACCAGATGTGCTTAAAAAAAGTGAGAAGAAAACACTCTTTAGTTGTCGAATGCAACAAGGCCCTCATTATTGGGAAATGTTTTCATTTAAATATATGAATTCATTCAGCACTGTTTTTAGGTACATTTAAGGCCAAGGCTATGCTGGTAATGCATTTAAAAATATAAAATCAAAACAGACTGGAGCATGCATAGCGCAAACTTCTGACTCTAAGATTATTTGAACAAATTTTCATTTGATAATAAAAAAGCATAGAAAATCAAGGTTGCACATTACCGAAAGCAGTGGGACCCTCACCATTAAGATTGTTCAGAAAGATTTCCATTTAAATATATAAAATCATTCAACATTGATATTAGGTATATTCCATTGGTTAGAGAAGTTAAGATCTGTTGCAATTTATTGTGGACTTCAATTTCTTGACAATGTGTTGCAGAATTTTTAGTGTATGAATCTGCTGTGTAATGCCAGATGATGAAAGTTTGCTCTTGTAAGTTGTTTTAGAAAATCCTCTTTTGTGCAACCATATTTTGGAAAATGGTCATATGCTATTGTAAAAGGGCAAATTTTATGTGTGACAGTGTGATGCAGAAATGGATTGTTTCAAATATTTACTCTGTTATTGCATTTAGTTTTCTTTTTAAACTTAAAATTCAGATTTTTTTTTTCCGTTAAGCAGATTGAACTCTGTTATATATACTTATTGAATTTTTATAATTTTTTAAATATTTTTTATTGAAATTTATTCAATGTTTATTTTTATTTAACTTTTGCAGATCTGCTACAAATTCTTTTCATGTTGCTAAGTTACAAAGTCGTTCCATGTTTAAGGTAAACAAGCATTCATATTATTTGGTATAGTTTTGCCTTTGATAGTGTGTGTACTTTTAATTTGCTAAATATTTATTAAAGTAAAAGTTTATGAAGCATTTTTTAGAGCAGCTTGGTTTCTTAACTTTCAATTTTAAAAATCACAGTATTAAGATGAGTATTTCTAGTAATATATCTATGCTTGATTAAATATATTTTTTATTTTAACTGGGGGGGGGGGGGGGGGACTTATTTGAAATTCTAATGTAAAAGTTTTGATATAAATTTTTTTTTAATAGATGCATTTGATCTTTTTGAGGAATCTTAATAGAATCAATGTTAAAATATTATATATTGATATGAACAACATTTTAATCAATTCTATCCTTTATATTTCTATTTTTAAATTCTTTAATCATTAAAACGATGTATTATCATACTGGTAACTTTTATATATAGTGTGTTTTGGAAACCATAAAAAGAAAAAATCTCGGATAAGTTGTGAATTATTGTTAAGGGGGAGGGGTATGGGGGTTGAGTCAATTTAAAAAGCTATTTTTTAGAGTGTATGGGAAAATTAGTCTTGCAAAACTAGTTTTGCTATGATTTTGAAGTCCAGGTTCTATATTTTTGAATCTTTTTTTTTTTTTTTTTTTTTTTTTTTTATACTGCTTATTACTTTGCTGAATAGTTACTATTCAGCAGGCCAAATATTTGGTATTCGATTTGCCTATAGGCTGAATTTTCGATATTCGACCAAAATCACTATTCGCTGCATCCCTAGTTTTAAGACAGATTTAAAATATAAGAATTTAGTAAAATAACCTTATTGTCGGGGCACAGCTCCGGCTTCCCTGCAAAAATTACACTTTAGTTAACACGATAGCGTCCAAAATATTTGTCGCATCGACACAAAAAATGAGCTGGACGTCGGTAGTGCCAAAATCTCAGCGTGTACTCAAAATCATAAACATTCGTCAACCCTAACATCCTGAAATATCGTCTCAAAATTTTCCCATAGAGATAACAGTGCGAGTTTGATTCTATATATTTGAAAGATAAGGCTTTCTTTTTTTAGTCATCTACCTTGAGCTTTTTCTCTGAACCAATTTTAATAATTTTCTTTTTTTTTTTTAAATGAAAGCTGTTTCTTTGTAAATTTGCCTGCACTAGTTATTTTTTTTAAATATTCCCATTTTTATACTTAAATTTAAAATTTAAAAATTTTGTATGAATTTGTTTCGAAATGGTAGCAATTGGATTGCTTCCATTGTTGTAAAGAAAGGAAAAATAATAAGGTTTGCTTTTCTTTATTGATGCTGTTAAGTGAGACCTTGAGTATGTAAGTTCTGGGAATATGGTAATGAATTCAAGCTAATTAATTCATACATAATTACCCCAAATTCACATTTGAAGTCTCAAAACCCACACACCCAACATCACACTATGGCCGGAGCGATAGTAGCTGCACATCGCACTATGGAAAGTTAAATAAAAACTATTAGAATTAATATTTATCCCCTCTGCATTAAATTATTTAAGTAATTAAAATCGAGATAAATACATTTTAAATCCCATTGCTAGTTTAGTAAATATTCACAGTTAATCTTTTTATTATTTATTTTGAGAATCGAACTGAAATAAAGAAAATAAAATGATTAATCTCACCCTTTAACGATCTTTAGGATATACCTAAAATAACGGTTTTAAAACAAACATGCACAAACACATCTATATGTAACTTTTAATATACATTTATTTGGCATATTTATGGTTATATTATATTTATGAAAATTTAGTATCTGCGCAGAAAGTATTACAACGTTAAATATTGCCGGAAAACATTTATAAATAACAAAACATTATGATTACATTACATAACAACAAATTTGTGGTTTTCATTCATCTCTAATAGAGAATATAAGAAGTAAGTGTGATTTCAAGATATGGGTATTTAATAATTGTATTCTCAAAACTTAAAAAATGCGATAATATAATGTCCCAAGTCCAATGAGAATATTACTAGGAACTGATTGTACTACACAAAGAATTATCTCTTTATAGGATATCAAGATCTGAAGCATCATCTAAAATCCATTAGTTGTGGACTAAATGTAGATTCACTGAGATAAACATTCTTAGTCTCCCTTATTTCAGGGTAGGTGTTATGTATTTAACATAGTTCATCCTGTATTAAAAGCAAAAGAAAAATTTTACCTCCAAAGATGAATCGCCATTTATTAATCATTGAATGATTTAGATGACTTCACATAGAATATTCTTTGATGGAGATTGGGCATTTCAAAAAGGATATCGGCCTCTAGTTGATGAGAATCACATAGTAAGGAAACTGTTATCTTCGTATCTCCGTAGACTTGACATTAACTTAAATTTATTGAACTTTTTATGTTGCACCTCGTCATGTCATTAACCTTCCACTTATTTAATTATCACACTTGAGAATACTTGATAGGTACCATATTTATAGGAAAGCCAACCGACCGATGTGCGGATTTTTTTATCCCGGCATCACCAGTCGGCCACTCCCACATCTTTCCTCCTTCAAGGCTAACGCATCAGAGAGAAAAAATAGTGTGGGTTGGGAAAAACGAAGTTTCGCGGCAAGCGCTGTGATTGGCTGGTTTAACAACATTCTCAAACGAAGTCAAAGGAATGTTATTTGAAAAATGAATCAAAATAAATTGTTTTTGAATTAAAATCAAATTGATAAAATTATTTATAAATGGGAAAAATTAATGTAAAATGTATATTTATTTTATGAATGAATTCAGATGATTATTTTAATTCTGATAGTTTATTTTTTATTTCCCAATGATCTTGATATTGAAAATAAATCTTTTTTAAATTTTGAAGGACATTATTAATTTTTAATATAAAATAATTTAGATATTATTTCTTAATTTTTGTTAGCTGAAAAAGGTTAGAAATTACATTTGAAATATCTTTTTAAAGATTGGCAACACGAAAACGAAACTTTGAATTTAAAAAGTAAATAAAGATCATTAGCAAGATAAATAATGTCATAGGCGTTTCCATAATTTGAAATATTAAAATTTTAGGGGGTAATTATTATTAAATTAAATATTTAAATTGTTTTATAAAGGGAAAAGTTATGTTTTTATGACATAACAGATGCCATTTTCTCATAAAATTCAAAATAAACTTTCTAAAAAAACTGAACAGAAAATGACGTCACGCTTTAAAAAAATACTCATGTTTTCCGCAAAAAGCTGTTATAATTCAATTCTTTTTCATTCATTGAGTTTGAGAAGTTCGATGAAAAGCTTCAATGAGGCAAAATGACATCATATAAAAGTAAATATTTTACTACGAATGCTTCTAAAAGATATAAATTTCTGGAATTTTACTCGTCGATACAGCGGTTAGAATCACAAGTCAAGAGTGCGAATGTTCACATGCAAAGTTGTAGTTGACAAACTTTATTTTAAGTTTTGAAATATATGTATTAATCACATATTGCGCATTGCAATATTTTTGAAATGCTGAATGTAAATATTAGAGATGCCTATGCAAATTTTGAGACGGTGAAAATAATTTTATGTTTAGATTTTACGCGAAAAATAATTCCATGATTGACTTAAGGTGAAATCATTTTTTTCCGATTTTCAATCGGTAATTTTAAACATAACAGCCTCAATGAGTAATTTCATCAAAATTGCTTATCTTGATTAGGTATAATAATAGTTTAATTTTTTAATACTTTGAACAGTCAAAGTGTATGAAATTAGTATTTTGGTAACTTTAAGTTAAAATAATTTGTTTTAAGAGACTAAGCAATAACCTATTTATGAGTTAATATTTTTAAACAATTTCCTTTGTCGAAATTCGACGAGATTCATTCCATTATTAATTAAAACATTAGCTCCATTGCTGTAAATTATGCATTTTAACCTCATACGGATCATTATGGAGTTGAATATTGAAGTCGATGTTGATACATTGGTGACCTGAGATGTAGGTTGACCCCACCCCACCTATCAGAAGTTTTACTTTCTATTTATTAATTCTATTATCTAACGGAATGACCACTATTTTTTTTCCGATCTTTTTATTCTCCGTAATAAGCTTCCAAATTGATGCAATTCCTTTTGAATTTTAAATTAAGAGAAACGACAAGAAATCGAATACAGAAAATACGATTTTGGGCATTAGCCAAATGGCTACGTGTGATACTCAAAGAAATCGAGAAAAATATAATTTCATGTATGTATTATATGTATATATTCTTATGTATGTATGTTTTCATTCAGTCGAATGTATGCTCCTACTTGGAAATTTTCATAATCAGGTTTGTACACAATTTCATAATTTACTGAGTGTTGTTTGATGTGCAAATTTAACAATTTGGTAGTGGTCCCAATTACTGAAGATTACAAAATTTTTTTAATTCATCGTAAGTGAATGTGTCGCAACTGAAATGCAAGTGAACATTCTGAAGTGAATGAGATAAGCATTTTTTGTCAAGATGTACACTAGAAAACAGAAATATGTAGATTACAAAATAAAAAATTCCTGTATGGGTTGGAAAAGGTAGCTTTCCTATTTCTTGGTTTTAAGATTTTAGCTAATTTTACTGGAGAAACGAAGCTGAAATGCGAAGAACTCAATTAGAGAAGAATCATCAGTACTGAATTTTAATGGAAATTTCGCCAAATTAGTCAGCTACAGCGAAATTGGCTTAATTTATGGCAACATATTTTTGGTCACCAAATTTGGCGATATTTCGCCAAATGTCACGAAGCTTAGTGAGAAATTCTACGTTAATGTATATGACTATATAGTTTTATGCTTATGATTGGAAAATGGATGCAGCAATGAAAGATAATTTGTGAGAAATCATGTTCACTAAAAGTCATAAATCAATCCCTGAATTTTTTTTTTTTTTATCTGTTGCCTAGATTTAGAAATATACATATTTTTATATGTGTAACGTTATACACAGAAGTTTCGAAAATGCCGGTTAAGAGAAAGTAATTCAAATGTTAAGAGTTATTTAGCATAATTCTATGTGGAAAAGTCGCATAAGAATAACCCAGATGCCTTCAGAGTATTTGCATGATATAGTCCAGTCATTTGGTAGAAAATAGGGGAAAGTTTTGGTGTAGTTTTGATATTTGGTGTCTTTATGTTTTTTGGGTCGCTGAACACGAATCTGAAGTTTGCCAACAAAATTTATCCCGGAAAACACGTTTTTTTGGCAAAAAACTGGAAAAAAAACGGGATTTTCTTTGTTTTTTCAAAATAACTTCAAAATTATGCATTTTACGCAAAAGTCCTCAATACATAAATTAAAGAGGATAAAATTTCCTACATTTTACATACTAAAAGTTTTTTTTCTCTGATCAATGGTTTAGCCGTGACAACGCCGCAAAAATGGATGTGAAAATAAAAAAATTCTGAAAAAACGGGAATTACGGCAGCGCACGGTGGGTGATTTACTGATTCTAGTTGGCCAAAATTATTTTTGGCGTCAATATAGTCGCATTGCCATGAAATTGAAAAATGTTATTGATATTCACTATTGAATGTTAGGTATTGTAAAATGTTGCATGTAGCAGTCATAATCTCGTTACAGGGACATTCAAAAGTATTTCATTATATTACGGCCTATGGGGAAAAATCGTTTATGGTGGTTTTTAATAATGTTTCATAATTTCATACACTTTGAAATTTATATACATATCTATGAAGTGCACTACAAGATGATTTCTTATAGAATATGGTATGGGTAGTATTTATCGATCATTTACAGGGACACTAAAAAGAATTATGTTACATTACGGTCTATGGAGAAAAATTGTTTGTGGTGTGTTTTGTTCATGTTACACCTTTTCAAAAGTATTTAAATTGATATATATCTCCAACGTGCTCTATATGATGCTTACTATTGAATATGATGTGCCATTGACCTTTCATATACAGGGGCACACAAAATAAATCAGTTAAATTTTTCTCTGTATGAACAATAATTGATTGAATTGCGTTTTCAGTTGTGGAACACTTTTTAAAATTGCATACTATTTAGCGTGTATAAATTCTATAAATCATATATAGGGCTGCACAAGACATCTATATACCCGCTTATTGCCGGAAATTTGCTAACGAGGAATTTTCAACTGTGCTATGCGTTCACTAACAGTTCTAAATTTTAGCATATTGTGAATTATATGATAAATCTATAGTTCATATATAGGGATGTACAAAATTTTCAGCTATTTTTTCGATTTTGGTTGAAATTGTGTTTTCAAACGTGTTATATGTTTTACAAATTATTGCTTAGACATCGTTTTTCACGTTATTAAACTATGAAGTTTTATTATAGTAGCCCGAATGCGTTCAAAAATGTTCCATAATCTGATTGATGCATGATTTTACGTTCTTCTTGATAATTTTAATGATACTTTCTTAACGGTATGGAAGCTAAAGTGAAAAAACTATTTTTGTATTAGTATAACAAATTCTAAAATTTCTTTTTCTAAAATTTAAGGTACGGGACTAACATTCGATAGCATTAATGAAAATTGCTGTGTTGCATATTCTGTTGTATATTCATATTTATTTCTGCACAAACCTTACAGGAAACCTAACAGGAACCTTATGTAAAGATAGGGAATCATAAGATATCATGATTAATTTATCATGAGAAAATGCCTACATTATGTTTTGCATTGTATCAAATCTGAATTTGAAGAATTTTTCTGGATCAATTTTGTAACCACTCAGAATTTGCAGCCAAGTAATATATTTTAAATGATTTTGTCCCGATATATCTACATACAACTGGCAATTTTTGTCCAAATTTGGTCATAAATTTAAACATTTCGCTCTTGCTTCATGTGCTCTTCATTGTAATTTTCCTCAATAAACAAAATATTTTCAACCAAATTCACATTTTCGTTACATTTTAAATCTTGTTGCCGTTGCATAATGATGCAAAAGTTTATTTATGTGACTAACTTAAATTCTGCTGTCTTTGATTTAAAAAAAAAAAATGGTACTTGAACTAAAATGTAAGGAAAAAGTCATGCCAGAAGGTATCAAATATTTTTTATTAAAAAAACATTTATTTTATACTGTTGGTAGTAATAAAAACACCCACTAATTCCATACGTCTATTTTCTATGCTGTAGATGTCGGTGAAAAGCAGGGACCCTCAAGTAAAAGAAAGCGGAAATAATATTTTTTTGTTTTTTAAATAAATGTACTTTCTAATGTACATGTTTATTTATAATTAAAGAATGATTCATAATGAGTCGTCTTGTTTATTACCAGTAACTTCCTTGTAAAATGTAGTCATTCATATAATCTTTAGTATAATTTGTAGTCAATGCTTGTGTAAAATGGTCAGTTTTCATATTAAATCTACGTACAGCGGCGTAATTCCCGTTTTCTCTGAATTTTTTGATTTTCACTCCCAATTTTGTGGCGTTGTCACGGCTAAACCATTGATCAGAGAAAAAAACTTTTAATACCTAAAATGTAGGAAATTTTATCCTCTTTAATTTGCGTATTGAGGATTTTTATGTAAAATGTATAATTTTGGAGTTATTTGGAAAGAAACAAAGAAAATCCCGTTTTTTTTCCGTTTTTTGCCAAAAAAACGTGTTTCCCGGGATAAATTTTGTTGGCAAACATCAGATTCGTGTTCAGCGACCCACAAAACATAAAGGCACCAAATATCAAAACTACACCAAAACTTTCCCCTATTTGTCCTTTTTGAGCACCTAATGCCTGGACTAATAACGATATAACAACAGAAGTAGAGACATCCTGATAGTATAAAGTAGCATTTTTGTATTTTCAACATGCTCACTCATTTTTATTACTTTCTTCTACCTTCAACAGAAGAAAATATTGTAATCAGAGTTTTTTTAGACTTCCGGTTTTCGACGGATTTACACGTTTTAGGGGTCAGAGATCCCCAAAAACATGCTTATCGAAAATGTCTGTCTGCCCGTGTGTCCGTCTGTCTGCCACCACTGTACCATCAAAAAGTGTATGAAGTTATGCATAGAATTGAACCAAATTTTTTTTTTTTTTAATTTTTGGCTATAGCAAGCAGGCCCTCCCTTAATTTGAAAAAAATTGGCCACAAGGGGGTGCTGTAATAGCAGTTTTTGTGCGATTTTGAATATTGTACCATCGAAAAGTGTATGAAGTTATGCATAGAATTGAACCAATTTTTTTTCAAGTTCTTGGCTATGGCAAGCAGTTCCTTGCTTAATTTGGAAAAATTCTGCCGGTAGGGGGCACTGTAATAGCAATTTTTGTGCCATTTTGAATATTGTACCATTGAAAAGTGCATGAAGTTATGCATAGAATTGAACCAAATTTTTTGTGTATGTTTTTGGCCATAGCAAGAAGGTCCTCCCTGAATGTGGAAAAGTTCTGCTTGAAGGGAGCGCTGTAATAGCAATTTTTGTGTAATCTTCTTAATTTTTCGTAGTTCTATTGTACACCAGTGGCTCGTGAATCGACGGGAACTTCCCACCCTGATAAGCCGACTATTCGTGATTTTAATAAATATCATAATCGAGATTAACACGCTTTTACTCTGATTAATTGACTGAAACAAAAATTTAAGATGAAAGTCAAAGTTTATATAGTATTGAACTAATAAAAATGAAATATTGACATCTGTAACAACATTTTGAAATATTAAAATATATGAGATAGAAGAAAGTTTTGGGATTGCCACTTCCAACTAGTTTGAATAATACCAGTAGACCCATGCGAGGCTTTCTCACTGCAATCTTTGAGTTCATTGTGATACATTTTTTATTAATTTATGATAAACTGCAGTTTAAAGAAAAATAAAACAACTTGTTTTAACGAAATATGAGTGTACTATGTCAGAAGATTGTTCAAAAATATCTCGTATAACACTCCATTTATCGTTGTGAGTTTTGTATGTGCATAGTAAAGGGGATGTCGATATCAGAAATAAACTGTATGGTGATACTTAACCTAAACGTATAATGAAAATTCAGTATGAAATAACTGCAGGCAAAAAATACTATCCAATGATACTTCATTCATCGTTGTACGCTGCACGCTAGTTAAATTTAGTATGCGATGTCATATGTGGGCAAAAAATCCTATCCAATGACACTGCATTCATCGTTGTACACTACATGTTAGTTAAATTCAGTATGCAATGTCAGATATGGCAAAAAATGCTATCCAATGATACTTCATTCATCGTCGTACGCTACATGTTAGTTAAATTCAGTATGCAATGTCAGATATGGACAAAAAATCCTAATCCGATGCTACTTTATTCACCGTTGTATGCTACATGTTAGTTAAATTCAATATGCGATGTCAAATGGGAGCAAAACATACTATTTTATGATACTTCATTCATCGTTGTATGCTACATGTTAGTTAAATTCAGTATGCGATGTCAGATGTTGGCAAAAAATCCTTTCCAACATCATGGTATAACATGCTAAAAATATATGATATATATAATAACATGCTAAAAAATAAAACATCATGCTATTTTTTTCAATTAATGAATAAGTAATCATAATTGAAAAAAATCATCTTTTTATCAATTTAACTTTTAAAAATGTCTATTTACATCACACACGAAGTAGATTTCTGCACCCAAAATTTCTGCTTAAAGTCAACACGAAACCCGATCCGAACCTGACAAAAAAATTTCATGAACACAAAGCCCAATCCGAAGCCAATACACATCAACAACGATACAGAACTGAACTCGACATACGCCATCTTCGATACCAACCAGAACCCGACATTAGCCTGAAATCGACCCATAATCGAAATATTCAAACCCGAACTCAAAGTGAAAGATAATTAATCCATATTTTAAAATTATTATAGAAAAATAGTCTACAATTTCATCTCTAATAGTAATTTTATCTTTTTTGTTTATAAATGAATACATGTTCACTGATTAATATTCAAATATATATAATTTTTTTTTCATTTGGAAAATATTCAGGACTTTCTTTTGAAAGATCGAGTCAACCAGAACCCGACCTGAAAGAGTGAAAACTCGTCCCGAACCTGGCCACAGTGAAAAAAATTAGCCTTAACCTGAACCGACCGGGACCTTATATATTTATACATGTTCTGAAATGACTAAAATGCTATATTAAATTAACTAAAAATCTCATCCACCTTTTTTTCTATATAAAACCCATTTAACTTATCTAAAGATTTTATCTTTATTGAAATTATTTGATTAATAGTTATTAATTAATTAATTTATTGATTATACCTTTTTGCTCTTCGTACATGCATTAATAAAATTCGGTACAGGATTATCCTATTCGAAATTGAGTAAATCCATTATTGAACAAAATTGAAAAACAAAGGATTTTAGTCTGGGCATTCATACTTACAAACAACTTATATAAGTAGTAGGAAATGGAGAGTTCTACTGCCACAGGATCGAGGATCAGTGCAATGTGCAATCAGTGCGAAATCGATAATCATACTCATCTTTCTCTCAATCATAGCAATTATTAGTATCATGTTGCTCTTCAGTTTAACACTTTGCTAGAATGGAGTATGCATATATCAAGAATTAAGGTTAAAACGGTTTAGTTTACAAACACTTGTTTATTTTTTGTCATTTCGTTGTTTTCTCTAAAATTTTCTTAAAAGATGTGTACACGAATAAGTTTTTAATAAGTATACATGTTTTCCATGTTATTTAAAATAAGTGTTAAAATATATGTGTTTTAGTAAGTATATATGTCAGTAAGCATGTATTTGATGAAACACAAATTCTGATTTCTAGATAATTATTATTATCTATGCTAATTATTTATGATTGAAACCACAAGTAAAGAGTTAAATTTATTTAAAAAAATTTTATCTCTATCACTAGTACACTGAATATAGAACATTTTAATCCACATATTTAAACTTCTTTCATGTAATTTAAGAAAAAGTATATCTATTTACTACACAAATTATTGAATACAATTTATTAATATAAGAAATATTTTTGTTTTGACAAATTTAAATTCATTAAGCAAAGTTACATTTTTCTTTTTTTTTTTATATGGTGAAAATTTCAATCAAATCATTAGACTTTTCTACTTTGGTTCTTTAAATGAAATAGTTACACAAACAAAAGCTAATATATAATAGAAAATTTAATCAATCTGAACCAGGGTTGGGTTTTTGACGACGAAAACTGGTTTTTGACATGACAGTGGTAAAAACCGTGTTTTTACCAGTTTATTCCGTCAAAAACCTATCATTTGCGATTTTCCTCCAATTTATAGTGTTAAGTGTAACATACAATACATTTCTAGATTAATTTTTCCTTGTTTTTCTTGTTATTATTATCCACAATTACTTTATTAAATTTATTTAAAAGAAGAGCATTTCCTAAATGGGAAAAATTTAAAAATACAAGAGTAAAAGGAAAGAACAATATTTGTCATAATCTCCACTAATATAGATTTTACTAATTGCAATGAAAATTAATGTTATATGATAATAAAAGGTTATTATAATTATTAAATAACATTCTACATACAGTTTTAATAAAATACGTTAAAATTATTTTAGAGATGCAAAAATGCTGTTATATGGTATGACAATAGATGCCAAGCATGGACTGTGGCCATTGAATAAATTTGAATAGTCTTAGATGTAATATTTGCAAATGCATATCTTATGTATTTCATAAATGCAATTATTGTGATTTTCACTTCAATAAGCAGAATCTTAAAATTTCAAATTAATAATTTTTTTATACAAACATGTAGGACCTGATTTTAGGTGAAAGCTCTCAGACTTAAAATTTAACACATAACAAAACAATATTTAAGAAAAATCAGAATATAATGTCCTGTTCCTGTATACATTTTATTAAAATTATTTAGGCATTATTTAAAGTGAATTGAAACAAATAACACATGGCATATTTTTATTACATACATATGACTGTATGAGTAAAAATCTTTTACCGTTAAAATTATTATTAAATTTAGAGAGATTCTTAAATGTTTTATTTATTTTTTAATGCAGTTAACTTTTTAATTAATGGATCTACATTTCTGCTTTAAAGTAATATTTAATTATTTATTTATTTTAAGGAAATGATTAAATTACTTAACAAAATAACAAATAATAAATTACTAAACAAAAATATATAGTTAAAAATTGAGTTTTCACATGGTTTAAAGTTTAATATGAATTTTCAATTTTAATCTCTACAAGATTCAACTTTGAAGAACAAGTCTTATTCCTTTCTCCCAAAAGATGTATGTAATTCTCAACTATTAAAATATATTTTATTTCATTTATTTATTTATATAAATCAAGTTTTGCTATATAGAAATAAAAATAATCAATGAACAATTTTGATTTAACACTTTAATGCAATTCTTTTTTGTTTTACTTGGATAGATAATATAGGTGAAAACTTGGAAATTGAGTTAGTAGCCAGCGGCCGGTAGACTCAGTTTCATTAGTGGCCACTATAATGTTTCAAACTTTCTCGACATCTACATAAACTATAATCATTGTATGTATGCATTTTTTTCTCATAAGTCAGAGTTTTATATACCAGCCAACTATTCATAAGAATATGGAAGCAGTCAAAATTCAAGAAAATTACTTTAAAACCATAAAATATGTTTTCATATTAATTTTTTTAAATATATTTTTAGATTATTTGCATATGTTCATAAACATTATTATCAATCAAATTACTACTACTTTCTTTAAATAAAAAATAACTAAATCAAAATTCCAACACTTAAGTATATACAATAAAAAAATAATCAAAACACAATAAAAAGTTATCTGGATTTTATTTAATAAGTAAATGTGTTATTAACATACTACACACATTACACATAGCTGAAATCTAAGTTGGTGAGTGTAGTTTTCGCAGGATTAAGCAGTATCTCTTGAAGAAAAATAATCTAACTGGTGGCGGTGAGCATGTGGCAGGAGTCGAAATATTGAAGATATTGCAATGTCCTTAAAATACGCTTGCATTCGGTTAAAAAAAAAAAAAAAATGAATAAATTATTTGAAATGTATGTGAAATCAAAGCTGATGGATATATTTTGCAGAATAAAACTGTATTTCTTGAGAAAATAATCCAACTGAAGAATAATGGCGAAAAGCCGAAATATTGAAAATACAGCTAAATCGTTGTAATCTGCTTGCATCCGGTAGGAAAAGAATTAACCAGTTCGCTAATAAGATGTAATGAAAGTAGATATGCATATTTCCATGAAAAAAGTTATATTTCACTTGGCGATCGATAAAAATTTTTTATCGCCACTTGGCGAGTGGCGACTAGGTGGCGATTGATGTCTGATTTTGTAATTGCCACTTTTACAACTTAAATCGCCACGTGGTGAGTGGCGACTGCCAATTTTCACCTATAATTGATAAATATACTTCAGAGTTTTTTTGATATTGAATATTTCATGTAAAACAACTTAATACTAAAGACAGAATGAAAAAAGATAATGTAAAAACAAACTACTACTAAAAAATGGGTTTTTGACAGTTTTCGACCTTTTTGACAAAGAGGTTTTTGACATGACGGTAAAAACCATGGTAAAAACCGTCATGCGTCAAAAACTTGCCAAACCTGATCTGAACTTCTGAGAAACATTTATATTTTGGTCCTCAATGATAATTTTTTGTGAATTTTGTTGCTTTATCAGCTCTTAAACAATTACGTACTTTAATAAAAAAATAAACCAAATGTACAGGAATATCTTTAAATTGAAGCAAATGAAAAATTTTGATTTTCCTCCCATCATCTGCCGCAATATTTGTGAGAAAAAGAATGCCTGTATGACACTTACATATATCATGGAAGCAGAATAACAGTCTGGATTACTTATTTTGAAAGTCATAGTGACTGCTCAGTATTAAGAATAAGAATCAGAATGGTGATTAGCTCGCCACAAATCTGCTGAATTTTCTTGCTATTTGCATAATTTCTGCCCAATCAGCATCACACTGCAACTAGAAAAAAACTATATTCTAATTCCAAATGATCAAAGCAATAGAACCTGAACCTACTTTGGTCATTTGGAACTAGAGACTACATCTTTGGAGAAAGCAGTAGAGACTACAGAAAGTACCACTTCTGCTACATCTCTATCTGAATTTCTGTTAAGTGCTTAGTTTCTGTTAAATTATTTTGAAAGGACAATTTTTCAAAATAAAGATTTGAAGAACCAAAAATATCATTTTTTAAATTTTCTTTTTACTGCAAGTCTGAAGGATATTTCCTTCACATATTCTTTTTAATAGTTTTTCCCTTTTCGCCCCCTTTTAAAACTAGTATCCATCAGGCCGAAGTGTCGGAGCATGGAGATGCATAAACTTAAAAGATATTATTTAAAAAAATGTTTTATTTTCTAGATTACATTTAATACTATAAAAGTAAGTTTGAAATAACAATCGTCGATATTTCATTGTAAAGTGTTTAATTCAGTCATCAGTTGCCTCGGGTAATGCACAAATGCTAATCTGTCAGCAAGTGCTCCCATACTTCTAATTTGGTAAAGCCTGTCCTTAGCGAAAATCGCTTCAGTTAGAACTTCCTCTAAATGATAAACTACAGTAAAAGTGACATAAGTTGTTTTATGTCACAACACCTTTAGATGAATGTCCACAGCAGTTTTTGACAAAGTTAAACTCTGGGATTTGTGTATAGTGGCAAGGTATGCAACAGTTAAACGTAATTAACTTCATGAGAATGAGGCTTTTTCTTCTTTCCAATAATTTACAAATAGGTTTGTAAAAAAAAAAAAAAAAAAAAAAAAAAAAAAAAAAAAAATTCTTCCAGTTAGAAATGCCCATGATACTCAACATAATGAACTATTATAGCCTGTGGTTGATATTGTGTGTCATAGGCAATATCTTTTATCATACTTAGTGTACCGTTTACCAATCCTCATTCCCTCCAGATATTGGTATGTAGCATAATGTATAACCCTGCATCCACCTGCTGAGGAAAGTCCAGCCTGGAGTCCAGACGCTTGATCATCTTCACTCCATCTTGCTATTTAATCCTTGTGATCTGCTAAATTTCTTGTCATTGGCCCCCGCTTTGATTTAGGAAGTATTTCTTGATTATATTCTTTAGCTTGCTTGGTTTTCAGAAAAAGACATATGGCCTGTTCCAATCATTCAAGTTAGCCGAAAGCAGAATATCTTTGCGTCATTGCATAAGTGGTGAGAGGTAGTCTAAAACTTGACTTACGCAAAGTGAGTTAAGAGTCTTTCGAAACTGTGTCTGCTATCTATTTTACCTTAGCAACTTCTTTGTTCAAAGTCAGCCATAAGACGATATCCTATCATTGAAAATTCATCAATAATGATAGACCGAGAGCCAGCAGCACAGACATATGGTTTGTACGGATACCCAGCACCGTGCGAAAGGGGGAGCGAAGGGGGCGGTCGCCCCGGGCGCGGAAATTTAGGGGCGCCAAATTTGTACTACCATTTTTCGTTTTTTTTTATTGTCGTCGATCATTTTCATTGCAATTTTTTTTTCACTCTTCGATATTCTATTTTTTTTTTTGTAAAACCAAATGTATGTATTTACATAGCGGGAATTTTTTTCCCAATGGAAGTATGTACATTTTGCATTTCCAGGTTATTGCGTCGTTCACATTTACTTTGCATTGAGCTCTTTAGATCTGATGATTTTATAATATGCTTTTGTGATATTTTATTGCAGTGTTTCTTAAACTTTTGCACTCTGCGGCCCCTTTTACATTGTATACGAAAGTTTCTGTGCTAACCTATCCTGATTCCACTATGGGATCATTCTTATAGTCATTCGGTCATTACTTTGCTGTTAAAAAAAGGTCCAGCACAGGATGAAAATGCTGATTACATGAAATCTGCCATTGACAAGGACGACAATTTTCCAAACTAACGTTCAAGAAAATTATATCTAGTGGAGAAATTATTAACCGTGATTGTGGCTTATTGGATAACTTAATTAAGGGAATCACTATATTTTGTTTTCTCTGTTTATTATTCACCAATTATCATGATCGCCCACCAAAGTTAGCCAATCCAGATTGTGGGTTTTTCATGTAGAAGAAATTAAATCCTAAAATTCTTGAGCATAAAAATGCTCTAGAACACAGGAATGCATGCATTCGATAAAAGAAACTTGAGAGATGTTTAAAATTAAATCATGTAATCGACAGCAAATTTGAAAAGAGCAAAAGTGAAAAAGATAATTGGTGAAATATATTCAGGATGAAATTATGAACTTTCTTGCAAATGAAGTAAGAAAAACGATTGTAGAAGAAATTAATAGAGCAAGGTATTTTTCAATTTCGTTCGATCGCACTCCATATACCGCGTGTCCTAAAAGGGACGACTGAGTGATAGTGCCATCCCGAGGGGCAGACCACTAGCTGCTCACGTTACAAATGACTTTTTCAATTCTTATACAGCAGTTTTACAATTTCACATTACAACATAAATATCGATGATTTGTTGAAGAATTAAACAGGTTTATAGTCAACTCAGGTTACAGCAGTATACTTTATTAAACCATATTCGTGAAAATCAATGAAGTTTATACTGAATTGACAATTATGCCAGCAATGTATAACCACACAAGTACTATAAAGACAACATCTAGCGCCATAGGTGCTCAATCAAGGCCAAAACCGAAATTGCCCAACACTGATGCGAAAAGAAGAGGTTAAATGTATGGAGTGGGTCACATTCTCCAATACAATCTTATTTTTAGGGGCCTATTCTATATATTTAACCTTCTTCCTTTGCATGATGCCAAGGGGATTTCAGTTTATACCTCCTTTGAGCGCTTATTGCTTGCCACCTATCTCTGTTATTTGGAACTAAAACCGAGAACCCCAGTAAAAATACTTCTAATATCTTACATAACTCTCCTGCAAGAATTTCTTTTAATAATTGTCACCATTTGCAAGTTATTGAATTTTAAACACATTCCAGTTTAGGAATCCAGTACACCTCACAAATTACAAATGACGCAAATTATGCGATACCGAAAATAGAAAATTTTCATTCGAGGAAAGGTTTCTTGACTACATCAAGTCAAAAAAAAAAAAAAAAAGAAAAAAGGAGCGTAAGAAATTTAAGATAAGCTAATGTCCGACAATCTCGACATTCACAGCTGCACGAGAGGTTCTGTTCTCAAAGATGGTAGACGGGAGGTGCTGAGTTCGACCCAATTGCGCACGTCAGCCTAATCGTTTGAAATTGTCCGTAGTTTTCTTCGAGCCTTGCCTAAATACGGGTTAGGTTCCCTTAGAAAGACCTTACAGAGCGCCAAATTGACACGCTGCCCCGGGCGCAGTCTTCTCTTCGCACGGCCCTGCGAATACCATTATTTCACAAAGAAAACTACCAGTATCTTTTTATAGAAAAAGAAATCTAGGTTAAACACGCAAAATTTTGCCTTCTTTTAAGAAGAGATTTTCTGTAAAATAATACTGGTGCCAAAAAATGTTTCTGGTCTGCAAAATTCAAGGAGGCGTACAAACCATGAGACTACCACCTCATCGAGTTGGAGGTTGAAATTCCAAAATTAGCTAAAATGCGATTCCCATATTAAAACAAAATCGGTCTGCGAAGTCATATCTTGGTGGAAAACACCTAAAAACCCAATTTTACTGGTTGACCCGTAGGTTTAACATTGTGTTTTCCTGCTCCCATTCCGCCATGTTTTCATACCTTTGGGTGCAGGAAAACGCAATGGTAAACCTACCAATCGACCGCTACAATCGGGTTTTTAGGTGTTTTCCACCAAGATATGACTTGCCAGACCGATTGCATTTTAATATGGAAATCGAGTTTTAGCTAATTCTGGAATTTCAGCCTCCAACTTGATGAGAGGGTTGTCTGTGCTGCCGGCTCCAAGTCTATGAGAAATAACAGTGGATCCATACTGAGCTGTAGATTTATTGCTGACTTTTTAAATTAGTGAACTATTTAAAACACGTTCGTTCTTTAAGCGCTGAGTGAATTGCCTTGTCCTTGACATTAAATGCAGCAGTACCTGTTAGTGCTAAAATAATGATAGCTTCTGATCCTAACTGCTCTATGATTGTTCTACTAATTTCTTTGATTATCGTACATTTTCCAACTCTTCCTTTTCCAATAATAAAAGTTGACTTAGGGAAATCTGTAACTTTTGTTTGCAAAAATAAAAGCTGTTCAGTGCATAACTGAAGTATCTTTAGCTGCTCATCTGTAAATATGTCAGAATTATCAAAATTTTCATGCAGTGTAATTTGTAAATCTTTAGAATAATTCAGAAATGTTAAAAGTAAAGAGAAACCACTGGATAAGAGAATCTATGGTAAAGATAAAGAATTACCACCAGATGTATTTGAGCGATTTTGATTTGTTTAATGTAGCTCCGATCTTTGTGATAATCAAAAATTGGAACTTGATCTATCGAGTTAGCGGCAGAAAACTTCAAAGCTCCTTCAAAGACTTGCTTGTCTGGCACAGCCCACACTTATTTAATATGGTAAAAGGTAAAGGTTTGTAACACGTATGTAACAAAGGGGAGAGAAGACAAAGAGAGATCTTTATTGCTAACGATTAAAAAAATATATGTAAAGCATTAAGAAAATGTTGAATAAGTTAAATTCCTGGTTTCACATAAAAAAAAAAAAAAAAACTCTGTGTTAAATATATGTATGTGAAAACCACACATGGTGTGTTACTTGGACATGTATAGGGTCTAGAATTTTCAGTCAGGATTGTAACATCGCTATTGAATGCACAACTAAAAAGAAGCGGTACTCAGAAGAACTGGTATTTAGAAATCATTATCTTGGCCCTCGGCAGAGCTGAGATGATTAAGTATGCTCACCATCTCTTTGCCGGTGAACCAATGGATGAACTACGAATGGATTAAACTTTATTCTTAAAACAAGCACAAAACAAATAACAAAAATGAAATGTTTTAGTTTAAATTAAACACAAAAGTTTTAAGAGAACAGTAAGTTAAGACTTAAGGGGAACAAGGTAATAATCTAGCTCATGATTCTGGATCTAAAGAAATTATGACCTTCTGAGGGAACCGAAAAGCAGTAACTGGTGATTTTCAACTGAAACTCACGGGTATTGGCTCTGAATCTCACCAAAATATCCAATAGCCAATCAGGCTATAAAACTCTTGGCTATCATGCCAAGCGATAAATTTATACTATTTCCTGCCAAGCTCTGTGCGCCAGCTACCAGATGGAAGAAGAACAGAGAACGGATAGTTTTCAATAGCATTTGTTTGCTGATAAATTTATTTAAAATTGCTACCACCATGATGGGAAGTTAACTTGTGAAGGAATTGTCTGGAAAAAATGAGCAGATATCAAATTTAAAGGAATTAAATATGCTGAAGTATGGGAATGGTGAATTAAATAAGAAAAGGAAGTTATTAAAAATATTGAATTTTCAGGTTAATAAAAACGCTCATTTGAGGGAATGTCTGATTTCCATTTGACACTTGACAATTACCAAATACTGTAAAAATTCCATTCAAATTAACATGTATCTTCTAATTTCATCAAAAAAGTTCTCAAATGGACCATAGAAGTGATTAAATGTAAATGCATACAAGATTCTGTTCTATCATTTGTGGAAAAGAAATGACAATATAGATAGAAAAGATTTTGCAGAAACTACGCTGGGTGTTTTTCTGAATTTTAATCATCCCTGGTTAGCATGTTCTTTTCTATTGAGGCAACATTTCTTGTACATGGATATGTAAGCATGATTATTGAATGTAGAAATCAGAGAGCATTTGTGTTTTGATTGAAAATAGTGATTTTTCCTAAGAATGAAAAACAAATCAATGGTTCTTGTTTCTTCCATCTTCAAACTCTGTAAATTCTGCTTCAGTTGAAAAGAGGACCACATTTATAATATAATCACCATGAACATGGAGCTTTATTATGCCATGAATTTCAATGTAGTTTATTATGTCACAAATTTCGCAAACATCAAACATTAAATATGTGTTTAATAGATTTAAAATTTGTGGAATTTGCATATTGCTGCAATAATTCTTTCTTGTAACGTTATGGACAGATACACAGTAAAACATCCCTAAAGCGACCACATTCCGTTCCAATAAAAACTGGTCGCTCCGAGAGGTGGTCTCTTAATGGAGGTCATGTTTAAATCTAGATTTTAATTGTTGAAAAAAGGCAACAATGTTACTAAAATTTGTTTTTTACATTAGGAAAAAATATAAAAATTTCAGTATCAAAACAAAAGTTAATTACATAAGTTAATTACTGCAGAGTTTTGAAAATGAATACATTGACGTTTGCTTTGATTTTACAGTTTTATTTTTTATAACTTTTTTTTCCCAGTCCTTTCGAAGTTCAGTAAATAGATGCAATTTTTCTTTGGACGGGAACAAATAATGCCGATTTCATTAATTTATTTGTTTCTTTGAGAGTTTTCTGACAGAATAGGGCAGGGGAGTTTGACCGCCACTCTTAATTTGTCATCAGAGTTAAATTCATTGCCTAAAAAGGAACAAAGGGGTTTAAACACTTAAAAGTTACTGAGATAAAAAAAAATCTAAACTTAGTTTAAAAGTTTGATGAATAAGGCGCTCTCTGGAATTATTTTTCTAATAAAATCTTCTTCAAGCGACCCGGAAGAAACGGAATTTTCTTCAACGAAATGGGTCATTCATGGAGGGAGTTCAACTGGTATGGTCTCTGAATGGAGGTAAAATTAATATTGAGCCTATGGGAATAAATTTCTTTCCATGAAAAAATGGTCGTTCAGAGAGCATGGAGGTGGTCGCACAGGGAGGTTTCACTTTAGTTCAGAATACACGAATTTGTGTAAAATAGCATTTAGACATTTGTTGCACAACTTATGTAGCGCTTGCTAAAGTATATTACACTGTTTTAGATGTGTCATATTTTTCAAACGTATTTCTGATTTTTCTTGAAATAGATTGCTTCAAAATGTCGTAAGCATGGGATCCATTTCATTTTACATTCATGTAAAAAAGGGCTCATTTTTGGCTGTTTGGTTATTAGGTAGCTTTCATTACAAAAAGCTACCTATTGCAGCCGTTCGGAGTAAAGCAATTAAAAAAAAATTTTGATATATTTTCATCGATCATGACCCCCAGACCCTGAAACCACCCTCCATTCAAAATTGATATATCTACCCTATATATATAAAACCGGGTTCCTACGGGTCAGGGAAAACCTGGAAAACAGGGAAAAGTCAGGGAATTTGAAAATTTAGTCAAAAAGTCAGGGAAATGTCAGGGAATTTTTTAAATATTTGAAAGGGTCAGGGAAAAGTCAGGGAATTTTTGATATACTACTTCCATCAGAATTTATATTATCATTGTAAAGGAAGAAATTTTGAATTAATTATTCACCCAATCTAAAATTTTTATATCAAACTTATGCAAACTATATAACAATATAAAAAAATGAAAAAATCGGAAATTCATACAGCAAATACTTTTTTCTAGCATTTATCTAAATTAAAGTCCATTGTGAAGGGTTTTACAATAATATATAAGCCGAATTTTTACTCAGAAAGGTCAGGGAAATTTTCGAATTAAGTCGGGGAAAACCTGGAAAAGTCAGGGAATTTTTTAAAAATAATTGTGTAGGAACCCTGTAAAATCCTAATGAATCGAATTGAAACGAATTTATGTAACGATTCTATGAAACGACTGATTAAACAACTGATTACATTTCACGGCGATTTCTCCTAAAATATGGAATACTTTGCGATGAAATTAACACCAAAAATACGTATTGATCCACAGATCTCAAAACTGGTTTTAGAATTAGTTTTCGAAATATTAATTTTTTTTCTAATTTTAAATACTTTTTACTAATGATGGCAACTCAAATTTTAATCATAACAGATATTTTTTTTTCATATTTTAGAAAGGGTTATTTTAAATTAATTTGGCGAAAAGTTTGGCCTCCCTTAAATGTATGCTAAGAAATGCCATGTTACTTTTATTCAGAATTCAATTTGTATTTCATTATCATTTTATTTAATACTAAACTTTCATTTAAAATTGAAACCTTTAAAATAAATGGCTTTTACTTCATTCTTTTTTTTAAACGAAACGAAAAGAAAAATGTTAGACACAGATGTCATATAAGTAACGGCGTACCTAACTGGCGCCAAAATGGCATTATTTTGCCTGACATGGTAACCCGGCTATTGTTGCTTATTTATTAATAAATGTTTAATTGAATTTATTTTCTTTTCATTTACAAAAAATGTTATAAATTGTGTTGTTCTATAGTTATTAATTAATTTTTTTTTATTTATTGTTATTTAATTTTTAAAATAACAGAAAATAATTTAAAAATACATATGTAACAGGTATTTGAAAACGAAGTTTTCGCCAAATTGTCGTAAAAAAAAAAAAAAAAAATCACGCCAAACCCGGTGCGTATGTGACAATGCAACAAATCATGAGATTTAATTTACACTTCAAAGCAACGTTTGGCACAGATGTCATATTCGCCCCATATTGGCGCAATTTTTTTCTGACACCAATGTCATATACGCAATGTATACTTAAGCGGCGCCAAAGTGTCATTATTTTCCTTGATATGGTAACCCGGATGTTGTTGTTTATACTGTTGATGTTTTCGGCAATTCGGCATCGAAAAAAAATCGCGCCAATATGGGGCGAATATGATATCTGTGCCCAACGTTTTAATGTTATTACTTCTCCCTTCGACCAATTTCGCCAAATTATATAAATAGCCAAATTATACAAATTGACATTTTAAAAAAAATTTTAAGTAACAAAAGAACAAATAAATTAGTATAACATTAATAAAAATACAAATAAAACGTCGAAATAAAAATCACTTGATGGTGTGAACATGTGTAACTTCCTTAAAGTCAAGTGAATATGACATTTACAATCAACCATTATTGGCATTTAATCTTATAGTTTGGTGAAAGATTTTTGGTCGATGGGATAATCAAGTAGCACCGTTTTAATTTACCACTCGAAAAATAAAAAAATGCTAACTGGCGAGTTAAAAAAAAAAGCTATTGGCGAGATTTTCACCCAGCTAACATAAAAGTACCAGGAATTCTTTGTGGTCATGGCAACTTTTATGTAGTTTTATTCGAAAAAATAATTTTGATTCTTTAATCAAAATGGAAACCTTTGTTATAAAAAGCGAAGGAATCAGCCCGTTGTTTATGGCAGTTACATGACTTGGACTATTATAATATAAACGAAATAATGGGGATAGAATAATATTCGGCGACTTATCACACCTGTGGCTGGCTAACATTAAAGTACCAAGGCCTGAACTGGTACTTTATGGTCGCCTGGAATATAAAAAGCGAAGGGATCCGCCTGGAGCTGTTGACAATAGTCACATGACTTAGGCTAATATTATAGAGATTGTTTTCAATTTTAAAAAGAGCGCAAAGAATAATATTTCCTAACAATTAAAAATTTATTTTCACGTGACTATTAAAAACAGAAAAAAAAACTTTAAAGTTACTATTAAATGAGTACGTGTTAAAGGCAGGAAAATATTGAAAATTATGTCCTGAAAATTGTATTTACACGTGAATATTAAAAGGGAAAGGAAACTTTAAAATAATAAATACATTAATATGCGTTTAACCCTTTCATGGGCAAGGCACTTCTAGTCGTAAAATCTTGAAATCAGTGAATGGCACCAGAATTTACAAACAAATTTCGAAATACAAAAATGTTTTTGTTCACTTACTTAATAAAAGGGAAATTTTCATCCCAATATTCTGATGCTAATGTGGCATTTATGAATTAAAATTAAATGGTCCAAAAATGAACCACTGCCCTTGAAGGGATTAAAGCAGTCAATTTTAGTAATTGTATTAATTAATTGTAAATTTTAGTAATCGTTTTATAACGCTGTTAAAAAATACCGAGAGACAAAGACTCTGTTTACTTAATTCATTTTATTTTAGCTTTTTTTCAAATGTTTAACTGATCTTCTTTAACCAAACACGAAAACAACCATTGGATGTCTTAACAGCAACTGATTCTACCTTAAATTTTTGCAATCAAAGGGAATTTAATGGAAACTCGTTTACAGGGAGATCGCTACAGTTTTTTTCAGTATAATTCAATCTTCTCTAATCTTTTTAAAACCGATCAGATTAGCGTGCTTTTAGATTCTACAGTGTCTGAAAGAGGGTTGGCAAGCGTAGCTTACAGGGGGCTGAGCCCCCTAGTATATATATATATACAGTAGAAGATCTTTATAACGCAAACCTAAAAACGCAAGGTTGTGCGTTATATAGAATTTTGCGTTATATGGATCATCTTGTAAACATGGCCAAATATGTCTGAAACACATAAAAATACATTAGAATATCTTTATACTGCATTCCTTGTTACCAAGAGTTATCCAAATTATAAATTTTTGCACAATATAGGTCAGACATTCTTAAATTTACTTTATAAACATGATCCAAATATAACTGACACAACCATCCCTTATATTAGACATTTTCAAAAATGTTTATTGTAATAATAGCATTTTTTCAGTAAGAAGGTCTTAAATTAGAAGATAAAGTTGAACTAATGTATCAAATTTAGTCCTCTAGAGAGTAGCAATATTTTACAATGTGAAAGTGCAGGTGCTTTTTAACTGCAAAAATCATTGTTTACATCCGAGAAATTGTGCGTTATATGGAGAATTGCATTATATAGAATTGCGTTATAAAGATCTTATACTGTATATATATATATATATATCTGACCTATGTCACACTCTAACTCTCGTAATTATGAACCGATTTCGATGTAATTCGGAAAAATATTTTTTTCTTATGTATTTGACCTTTATACAAAGATTCTGGAGCAGTTTTTGTTTCGTCTATATCTTAAAAAATGGCTGAGTTATAGCATTTTGAATTTCTAGCGTGGCTGGCATTTTGAAACGTCTTGAATTTTGTCACGCGATAAAAGGCATGTTTATGAGCCGATTTCGATGTATTTCGGTGCGTACATAGTACATACCAGTGTCTCGACCGAGTTCGTTGGCCAGCTTCATCCGCCATTTTGTTTCAAAATGGTGTCCATTTAAAATTTAAAAAAAAATTTAAAATTTGAAATGTGGTACCAAAAAATTGAAAATGGAAAAATATTTTTTTCTTATGTATTTGACCTTTATACAGAAATTTCAGAGGAGTTTTTGTTTCGTCTATATCTTAAAAAATGGCTAAGTTGCAGCATTTTGAATTTCTAGCGTGGCTGACATTTTGAAACATTCTTAATTTCGTCATGCGAAAAAAGGCGTATTTGTGAACCGATTTGGATGTAACTTCGTTTATACATAGCACATACCAATTGGTGGCGCCGAAATTCATCTGACAAATAAATTTTCAAAATCCAAGTGAGATGGGAGAGCAATTAGATTAAATAGTTTATTAAATAAAACTGAAATAGTATGTAAATTCTATTCATCATTAGAAGTTAATAATTGTTCCATAATAGTAATTCTCTGTATTTAACAGAGCCAATACAAAAAAAAATGTTCTCTGCTTGGTTGCAGAGTCAGGACTTCCATTATACACTCTGTATTAAACAGAGCCATGATTTAACAATTGGCATCTCTGATTACAGAGTCAGGACATGTTACATGTTCTCTGCTTGGTTACAGAGTCAAGACTTCCATTATACACTCTGCATTAAACAGAGCCACGAATTATAACTTACATCTCTGAATACAGAGACAGAACATGTTACATGCTCTCTGCTTGGTTGCAGAGTCAAGACTCACCCTTTTAAAAATGATACATTATATATAAAATAAACATCAAAATAAAAATTACAATATGCAGTTATAAATCTTCTAAATAGCTATAATATTCATTTAAATGACATCCAAGTAATTATAAAACTAATAAATCACCATCAATTCAAAATTATTATAAAGTAAATAAATCTATATTACATGACCTTGAAATCATAATGTTACTCATAAATATTGATTCAGGGTTATAAACAATTTAGATAAACAGATTAGATTTTTTCTGTCAAAAGAAATCAGTTTTATAATTATGTTTCACAATATGAAAGATAAACAGAGTTAAATTATAAACAAATAAATTTTAGGGCATTTACGCTGAAACATCCTCAACATCCTCCGCCTCAACGGAGTTCATCAAACAATTATAACTTACCAAATTTCCACTAACACATACTAAATAATCAAATATTAAATACAAAATTAAAATATTACCTTAAATGTCAAGTATAACTAAAATGAATTGCAATTAAATCCTACTACTTCTAAAAAAAAACAGTTTCTGGAACAACTAAAAATAGAAAAAGACATTAATATACAAAATAGTTCAGAAAATTACAAAAATTAGACATGTAAAAAAAAAAAAAAATAAATAAAGTTAGTTAAAATAAAGTAAAGTTCTAGTCCATCAGTAGAAGAGACAGTTTTGTGATTGGGCGTTTCAGTTCACCAGTAGAAGTCTTTATTTTTACTACACGAACAATGTTATCATTACCAGGAAATAGTTCAATTATTCTGCCCAATTTCCACCTTAATGGGGGCTGGTTTTCTTCCTTTATCAACACCAAGTCATTGATTTTTAAGTTCGGGTTGCTTCTAAACCACTTTGTACGTTGCTACAATTGTGAGAGATAGTCTGACGACCACCTTTTCCAAAAACTTTGGAAAATCTTTTGTAGCAATTTCCAACGTTCCAAAGGAGTTACATAGGTAGAGGAGATATCAGGCTCAGGTAAGGAGGTCAAGGGTGCTCCTATAATAAAATGTCCTGACGTCAGAGCCGTAAAGTCATTTGGATCAGAAGACTCAGCGACAAGCGGTCTTGAATTTAAGCATGACTCAATTTGTACAATTAAGGTCAAAAATTCTTCATAAGTTAAAATCTGATCACCAATTGTTCTCTTCAAATGATTTTTCATTTGTTTTATTCCCGCTTCCCAAAGGCCTCCAAAGTGAGGGGCGGAAGGTGGGTTGAATTTCCATACTATCATTTCGTCAGTAAGATACTTGTGCAATTTTTCATCAGAAGCACTTTGAGACACCATTCTCTTTATTTCGCGGTCTGCCCCTACAAAATTTGTATCTCTGTCGGAAAATATTTCTAGAGGTTTTCCACGTCGAGCCACGAATCTTTTCAATGAGGCTAGAAAGGTTTCAGTTGTAAGATCAGTGACTAATTCAAGATGGATAGCTTTTGTTACAAAACAAACATACAGACAAACATAATGTTTAAAGGGTTTCACACCACGTCCTTTACGAGGTTTGATCAAAAAGGGGCCGGCTAAGTCGACTCCTACTCTTGAAAATACTCGAGCTTGTGTCACGCGTGCTGATGGCAGATTTCCCATCAACTGAGATGAAAGGTGTGATGAATTTCAGAAACATTTCATACATTTCCTTATTTCTCTTTTCACAGCTTCTTTAGCATTAATTATCCAAAATTTTTGTCGAATTGCTGAAATTGTCAATTGAGTCCCGCTATGAAGATGTTTCTCATGAAAATACTTTATTATCAAGTCTGTAACATGATGCCTTTTAGGGAGAATGATTTGATGTTTCTGATATTCAGACAAGTTTGCATTTTTTAGCCTACCTCCAACACGAAGAATATCATTTTCGTCAAGAAATGGATGTAAAGGAAGGAGTTTGCTTTTAGAATTTAGGATCTTTCTGGATTTTAGAATTTTCAGTTCGTCTCCGAATTCATGGTTTTGAATTAATTTCACAATAGCATTTGTTGCCCTTTCAAGTTCTGGAACAGTCAAAAAACCATAGACTCGTTCAGATGGGCATGTACTATTTTTGATGAATCTGAGGCACCAAGCCGTAATTCGTTTTAATTTAGTCCAGGATGAAAATTTAAATAAAAGCTCAAATTCTGGAATATTTTGGGATATGGAGCAAACAAGCGTTTTACGTTGTTCTTGCAAGACCTCTTCATCAGGTAGATTAGGTTGAGTTTCAGGGGGAAATACTGGTAACGATTCTTCCTTCAGCCAGCTAGGACCATGTAACCATACCTCGTTATTAATCAATTCAGATGCAGAGCAACCACGAGAGAGAACATCTGCAGGATTTTCCTTTCCTTTACAAAATTTCCATTATACAGGAGCAACAAGTTCCTGAATTTCGCGTACGCGGTTTGCCACAAAGGGCTTCCAGTTGTTAGCACTTCCTTTAATCCAGTGCAAGGTAATTTGGGAGTCACTTAGACAAAATATATTTTCATTCACAATTTTAAATATTTCCTTTAAATAATTCGCTAATCTTGCAGCCGTAAGTGCTCCAAGAAGTTCGAGGTGCGGCAATGTAATTTTCTTGAGAGGCACTACTCTCGACTTTGCTATTTATTACAAATGAAGTTTCACAAGAAGAAGAATCACGTAGATAAGCCACTGACCCATACCCCTTTAAACTAGCATCAGAAAATATGAAAAGTTGAGCGGTTTCAGGATTTAATTTTGGGATAGTTACAAAATATTTTCTAAGAATTTCAAAATTTACCAAGTCTTTTATTTCATTATGCCATTTTCTGAATTTTCCACTTAAAGAATCTGGTAATGTAGAATCCCAGTCAATTCCATGTTCCCAGAGTTCTTGCATTAAAAATTTAATTCTTATCACGAAAGGGGAAATGAGTCCAATAGGATCATAAATTTTTGCCACAGTTTGTAAAACAATACGTTTGGTAATAATTTTATGGTCAAATTCTACCAAAAGTGGTTGTATGTCTATTTTCAAGGTGTCACTTTCTGTTATCCATATAATTCCCAATACCTTCGAAAGATTTTGTTCAAGAGTGTCTTCCTCAAAGTTTATTCCATGTTCCTTCCATAAAAATTTTAAATCGGAAGAATTGGTTTTAAATTTTCTGAGTTTCATATTGGCCTCACTCAATATCTTCTCTGTACCGTTTGATAAAACAAAAGCTTCGTTTACTGAATCAGCTCCATGAAACAGGTCATCAACGTATAAGGAAGTATCCAGCATATTAACTATTTTTCCAAACAAATCTTTATACCCCTCAATGTGATGTTTGATGGTTGCAGAAAGGAAAAAGGGTGAAGTTGTTACACCAGAAGTTACACGGGTCATGCGAAAAACCTTCAAAATGGGATTGTTACTAGTGATATTGTCAAACCACAGGAACCTCAAAAAATTTCTATCTTCTTCTTGTATCTGGATTTGCAAGAATGCTTTTTCTATATCTGCCGAGAAAGCAATTTTGTGGAGACAGAATTTTAAAATAATGTCCAATATGTTAGGATTTAGATTGGGCCTAGGAAATAAGCACTCGTTTAACGATTTTGCCCCCTTATCTTTGGATGACGCATCAAAAACAATTCTTACTTTAGTTGTCGATTTAGCTTCCCTTATTACTGGTCTGTGAGGCATGTAATACGTGTTTATTTCATCTTTATTAAACTCACATTCTTCAATTATACCCAAACCACATTGTTCATTTAATATTTTCTCATATTCCTTAAGTAACCATTCATTTTTGCACAATTTTGATTTTAATCCCCAAAGTCTATGTTTAGCTACATCAAAATTGGATTCCAATTCATTTTTATTTACTTTCCACAAAAGTTTAGTTTCATATCTTCCATTTACAAAATTTAAATTATCATTAAATAAATCAAGAGCATCTAAATCCTTTTGTGAAAATAATTCATTTTTACTATCACAAATACCCAAAGACTCTAGTTTCCAAAACTTTTGCAAATCAAAATTTTCTATTTCATTAACAGATACAAGATGAGCATTAACTGTTTCGTTACCTTTAGAGTTTATTTTTCCCACTATTGTGTACCCAAAAAGTGTATTAGCTACATATAAATGGTCATTAATTTCTTCAACGACACCTCTCTGAACATTCCAGAAATAATCAGCTCCAAGTAAAATTTGTACTTCGGATTCCTCGGGCGTAGGGTCGGCTAACCTCCATCTTTTACTTTCAATGTATTTTATAACTAGAGGGTCAGAATTGGGAACCTTCAATGTTGTTGCACTTATCAAATCGGTAGCTAACACCTCAACATCTATAAAACGATGATAATTCATTTTACTTCGCAATTTAATTTTAAAAACATCATATTCTTCTTCGCGACCTTGATCCATGCCAAAAGCGAATACAGTTAAATGTTCTTTTCTTAAAACAGGCAAATTTAATTCACGAGCTAATGCCTTTGTTATGAAGCTTTTTTCGCTTGCAGAATCAAGTAATAATCGAACTACCTTTGATTTAGAATTACCTTGAGCAGTTACACAACATGTTTGCAATAAAACAGCATGCTTAGATTTTCTAAAATTACAATGAGAATTAGATACAACTGTTTGATTTTGATTTTCATTAATTTCTGGTTTCAAACTTTTCTTAAAGCAAAATAATTTGTTATGTTCAGTGCTTTTACAATTTAGACATGGCTTTAATTTTATGCGGCATTGCGAAGATAAATGCGATTTCAAAAAGCATTTGTAACATCTACCCTCCTTACGTAACATTAATCTTTTCTTATCATCAGCTAAATTTTTACACTCGGAAGATAAATGATCATTACCTTTGCAAAATACACAAAAAACTTTAACATTGGCATTTAAGGTATTAGCATGTTGATATTTATTTGATGTTTTCTTTTCACGAAATTCAGTTTTATTTTTATGTACGAAAGAAGAGGATGCATCATTTTTAGAACTTGTCATTGACAAAGCCTTTTCTCTACATTCTATTTCACATTTCAGAAAGGCAATTAGATCGGTTACATCTGACTGTTTGCTAGTATCACGTTTTCTATGATATTCAATCACTAATTCATGGGGCAATAGCTTTAGCAAAAAAGGATTTAGCAATTGTCCATAAGAACTGGATGTTACCCCCAAATTTCTTAAACTTCTAATATTAACTTCGCACATGTCATGCAATCTTCTTAATGCATTTAAATTTGAACAATTTTTAACTGGTTCCATATTTAATAAATTAGTCATGTGTTTATTAATAATAACATCAACCTTACCAAAACGGTCCTTTAATAAATCAATACAAGTATCATAATTTTGGTCTGTCAAAGGAAACCCTTCTACCACATTGGCCCGATTACATAACAAGGATTTTAGATAAGCGAATTTTTCTATCTTAGATAGTGATTTATTCTGGTGTATCGATGTTTCAAAACAGTTAAAAAATTCGACCCATTCTTCGATTTCACCAGAAAATTTTGGAACATTTAATTTAGGCAATTTCATGGCAGAACTCGTTTCTGTTCCACTAGCAGAACCATTCAATGAATTTACACGACTAGTTGCTATCATAGAAACATTATCCTTTTTACATTTTTTTAATCTATTTTTAATTTTAAATTTAGCACTGATCAATTGGTCAGTGTACTTTTCACTATTAGCAATGTCCTTTTCATATTCTTTTAAGTCGGATATTTGAGCTTCAATATCACGATTCAAACTTTGGAAAGCTGTTTCTTTTAAGAGGAATATTTCTTGAAGCTCTAATAATTCATTGGTTTTCGTATTATCAATGTCATCATTTAATAATGTTTCTAATTTTGTAATAAATTTCGTGAAACTCGTTCGTTCAACAGAACGTTTTGCTTTCAGCTTTTCAAGATTTTCCATTTTAAATAAAGAATAATTCTTATTTTAAAACATAAACCATTCATAGAAAATGAAAAAAATATTTTCTTACCTGTTAATTCCAGGTAATGTAGATGGCATGTCGTAATCCAAATGGCACAATAATAATTCCACACTAATCACAGGTTGAAAGATAAATCATACACTAATCACAGGTTGAAAGATAAATCATACACTAATCACATGTTGAAAGATAAATCACAGTTGTTAATCACAAATCTCTTTCACAATAGCTCACTATTCTGTCCAAAAAATGTTTCGCGGGTTACGAGGCACCAAAACAAATGATGGTGCCGAAATTCATCTGACAAATAAATTTTCAAAATCCAAGTGAGATGGGAGAGCAATTAGATTAAATAGTTTATTAAATAAAACTGAAATAGTATGTAAATTCTATTCATCATTAGAAGTTAATAATTGTTCCATAATAGTAATTCTCCGTATTTAACAGAGCCAATACAAACAAAAATGTTCTCTGCTTGGTTGCAGAGTCGGGACTTCCATTATACACTCTGTATTAAACAGAGCCATGATTTAACAATTGGCATCTCTGATTACAGAGTCAGGGCATGTTACATGTTCTCTGCTTGGTTGCAGAGTCAAGACTCACCCTTTTAAAAATGATACATTATATATAAAATAAACATCAAAATAAAAATTACAATATGCAGTTATAAATCTTCTAAATAGCTATAATATTCATTTAAATGACATCCAAGTAATTATAAAACTAATAAATCACCATCAATTCAAAATTATTATAAAGTAAATAAATCTATATTACATGACCTTGAAATCATAATGTTACTCATAAATATTGATTCAGGGTTATAAACAATTTAGATAAACAGATTAGATTTTTTCTGTCAAAAGAAATCAGTTTTATAATTATGTTTCACAATATGAAAGATAAACAGAGTTAAATTATAAACAAATAAATTTTAGGGCATTTACGCCGAAACACCAATGTCTCGACTGGGTTCGTTGGCCAGCTTCATCCGCCATCTTGTTTAAAAATGACTGCCATTTAATTTTTTAAGAAAAATTTTAATTTGAAATGTGGTACCTGAAAATTGAAAAATATTTTCTTCTTATGTGTTTGACCTTGATAAAAAGATTCGGGAGCAGTTTTTGTTTTATATATATCTTAAGAAATAGCTGAGTTATAGCATTTTGAATTTCTAGCGTGGCTGACATTTTGAAACGTCCTGATTTTTGTCACGTAATAACAGGCTTATTTATGAACAGATTTGGATGTACCTTGGTGTGTACATAGTACATACAAATATCTCGACCGAGTTCGTTGGCCAGCTTCATCCACCATCTTGTTTCAAAATGGCGGCCATTTAAAAAAAATTTAAAAATAAAAAAATTAAAATGAGATACCAAAAAATTGGAAAATGAAAAAGTGTTTTTTCGTATGTGTTTGACCTTAATACAAAGATTCCGGAAGAGTTTTTGTTTCGTCTATATCTAAAAAAATGGCTGAGTAATAGCATTTGGAATTTCTATTGTGGCTGACATTTAAAACGACCTGATTTTTGTCACGCGATAACAGGCGTATTTATGAACCGATTTGGATGTAACTTGGTCTGTACATAGTACATACCAATGTCTCGACCGAGTTCGTTGGCCAGCTTCATTCGCCATCTTGTTTCAAAAGGGTTGCCATTTAAAAATAAATTAAATTTAAAATTTAAAATGAGGTATTAAAAAATTGGAAAATGAAAAAGATTTTTTTTATGTGTTTGGCCTTGATACAAAGATTTCGGAGCAGTTTTTGTTTCTGAAAATTTGTTCTTTTGTTTATATCTTAAAAAATGTTTGAATTATAGCACTTTGAATTTCTAGCATGGCTAACATTTTGAAACGATCTTGTATTTGTCACGCAATAACACACGTATTCGCCTATTTCGATGTAAGAAGGCATGTGGATAGTATACATCAATACCTCAACCAAGTTCGCTGGCCAGATTCATCAGCCATCTTGTTTCAAAATGGCGGCCATTAAATAAAAATATATATATATATTTAAAGTGAGGTGCAAAAAAATTAGAAATTGAAAAAGGTTTTTTTCTTAAGTATTTGACCTTGATATAAGGATTCAGGAGCATTTTTTGTTTGTCTTTACTTTAAAAAATGGCTCAGATATAGCAGTTTCAATTTCTATTGTGGGTGACATTTTGAAAAATCTGATTTTTTGCATGCGACAGCACTCGTATATATCAACCGATTCCGATGTGAGTGAGCATGTGCACAGCAATTACTAAGATCTCGACCAAGTTCACTAGTTAGCCTCATCCACCATGTTGTCTTAAAATGGCAGGCACTTTAAGAAATCGCCGAATTTGGCAACCAAATAAAAGTTACTTTAAAGAAAAGCAGCTTTGATAAAACTGACTAATTTTGTGAAATTCTCATTCATTATATTGATAAAAATTAGTATTGAATCTCCTATATTCGGTTTCCACTAAATTGAGCTTCGTGTGTTTGAATGATATAAGTTGGCTTTTTTAAAATAAGGAATATGAAAGCTACCTCTTCCTCCTGGCACTGGCCGGAAGGACTTTTTTTTTTTTTCAAACATTGTTGTAGATTTTAAGGGACTGTGTTCAGTTATAGAGTAGTGACTATTTTTTTTTTTTTTTTTTTTTTTTTTTTTAATGTACTGGGGGAACAAACTTTTTTCTCTAGGTGAAAAGGATTTAAAATTCAGTTCAGTATTCCATAGTGTGAAACAAAAATCATTACAGCTGTCAGATGAAAATTTTCCCCCCCCAAATATATATATATTTTTTTAACTTACAAAGGTGATGTCATTGTTGATTTGGTTACTGTTTATGTCACCAATGAAATCTACTTGCTTAATAAAATCTACTTTTGGTGGCTCTGATCTTTATTTTGTCAAAAGCCTAACTGTAAATAGTGAAAAAACGGATAGTACATCACACATTGTCCTTTGGATTAACTGAAAAGATTGCAGTTTTCCTGCATTTGTACTTCATTCTGCGAGACTAGTTGCAAAATATGCTGGGGGTTGCTTTTTCTTTGCAACGTCAATTTGAGCATTAGCTGTAGAGGGCAGTCGATAGGTCCCAACAAATTTGGTGTGATTATTGACTAACTGTATTATTTTTATATTCCACGATCTTTAAGTGAGGCTCATAGTCCAGTGATACATAATGATTATTAGACAAGCATGTTACTGAAAAATTTTTTCTTGAGCAAGCCTGTTTTATCTTCGTACTTCTGACTTTTCACAGTAGCAGCCGAAAGTGTCAAAGTAGGAGATAACTTCAATTTAATTAGTTAAGATAGTTAGTCCTGTGGCAACACCAAAGCTTCACAATCTCGGGTATGTTACAAACTGCAAATAAAGTAAAGTAAAGTTGCGCTAAGCTCATAAATTTGTATCTTAGAGTAGAATTAATTCAAATTTTGGCCTTGAAATAATAAATGTCAGTCTGAGAACTAAGCTTAACAGTAGAAAATTAGTTTTAAGTATATTTAAAAGTTAGAAACGAGGAACTGGAAATTTTTATTTTAAATTTTGAGTGTTAAATAAGTTTCATTTTCTTATCCTTTCATGTATGTCTGTAAAGAATTTCGAAGATAAATTACAATATATTTTTTTAAGGTATGCTTAAGAACGTTCAATAAATACAATGTTTTAGATACTCATGATTTCATTCCTTTAGATTTTATCAACTTTTTTGTGCATGTAAGAAATTAATATATGATATTTACAAAATATTCATTGTTTTCTTAATTTAATATAATTACAGGATGCAAGAGCAGATGCTGAGTCTCAGATTTATGAAAAATTGAATGAAAAAATAGATGAATTTTTAGAATTGGGTAAGTTCTATCCCAGAGTTAATAAATTATCATGATATTTTAGAAAATATAAAAAATATCTGATATTTTGATATGTATCCGATATTTTCAAAATTGTTAACTTACTGCTGATAATAAATGTTTTCAAGCATAACATAAATTAGAAAATAAAACATATTGCACTTGACATGGGAACTTAATCAAACAATATATCAAAAGTGCATTTTTTTTCATTTTTTTTTTTATTTACTTGGAACAAAATGGAAGATCAACTAATTGAATACAGAAACAATTTGCTTTACACTTACATAAAAAAAGAAAAAAAAAAAAAACCTGTAGGATTCAATATCAACTATCAAGAAATCAAAATTTTAAATACAAACTATTTTTTGTAATTGAAAATTTTTAACATAAATGTAAGTTTATCTTATTTTTTATTTCCTAACATGTTGTGCAGTTTAAACTGAACTAAACCAAAACCAGAACAGATTCTTTTCTAATGAGGCTTTATATAACTGATATTATCTAAATTAGACAGTTTATCTTTCATTCATCATATTCTGTTCTGAATTATGTCTCACGTAATCTACATTTAAAAGTAAAAAATTCAAGGATAAAACTTGGAAAATATATTTGTTTTCTTCTTTGGCTAAAAAAGTCACTACTAGAGACAAAAATTCTTTATTTACAGAACAACACAGTCAAATAACAGTTGAAAATATCATTTATGCTCATTTTGGCTGAACATATCTGAAATATCTTGCACAATGGTATTTTGAAAATAAATATCAAATAATATGAAAATATCAAAAATCCCGATATTTTGAAAATAAATATCGGATATATATCATAATATATCAAGATATATATCCATTGGTATATATCAATGAACCCTGGTTCTACGGTTGTAATAACTGTGACTACTTTTCTCTCTTTTATTTCTATTTAAAGTGTATTACATTATCTGTTTAGGTACAGAATTTTTTCAAATATGTACCTTGATTTAAAATTCATATTTAAGCATCTAATCACTTGCATATATACACAAGCTGAAGAGCTGTAGAAGTGTACAGTTAGTCTCATTGTAAAATGATTCCTTAGTATTTTTGGGTGTTCTAAAAACATGTGTCAATATTAAATCTGAAATATTAAAATATTAAGTTTGAAAAAAGTTTTGGATTGCTTAAAATCATGTATGTTTCTGATGCCAGCATCCTTTTTTCTATCCACATACAGAATGTACAATGATAAATGATGAGTCATAAGAAAAAAATTTGAGAATACATTTGACATAGTACATTCCCATTTCGTTAAAACATGTTGTTTGGTTCAAAATTGCAGCTAACTAAAAATTAATGAATAAAACACATCATCCAAGATTGCTGTGCGAAAGCCACGCATGGGTCCACTGGTTTACATTTCTGTTGCCAATGAAATTTTTTCTAAGCATAACTATGAATGTGGTATTTGAAAGGTTTTTGAACAATTTTTGTTACATAGTATACTCACATTTCGTTAAAATATACTGTTCGAATAATGATTGTGGTTAATTAAAAATGAATGAAAAAAATATGGCAAGTAATCTCAAAGATTGCAGTGCAAGGGCTGGCTTTAAGTAATTTTTGTTTATTTGGCAAAATTAATTTTTTTATCTTATTACCTTTTTGTATTTTGAATTATTCTTTTTCTTTTTGAAAGTATGTACAGTATAAATATCTTTGCATCATCTAGTACTAGTAATTAAATTAAAAAAATATATATAAGGGGGGAGGATGTCTTTTTTTTTTTAATAACTAGGGGACTCTGCCCCATACAAGCTATGCTTGCCAACCCCCGTTCAGATACCCCGGATACTAAAAGCATGCTAATTTGATCGGGTTTTAAAAGATTGAATTATAATAATAAAAAAAAACAGTGTCGATTTTTCTGTAAACGGGTTTCCATTCGTTTTCTTTTGATTGGGGATTTTAAAGACCAAATCAGCTGCTGTTAAGAGATACAATGGCTGTTTTCGTCTCTGATTAAAAAAAAATCATTCCAGTCTGCACACCGTCAACTTCTAATGTATAAAACGATCTAAAAATAAATTCCTACGTATAGTTTTTCCTCCTATAAAACTTTTTTAATGGAAAGATTTTGACCAACTGTAACATTAAATATCTCTTAAAATAATTCTTTGATTTGAAAACTGTCTGCATCAGAGTGTTTATCAAACATTTCTCAATAATACCACCAATTGTCATATTTTTATATGCAGTATTTCTCTTAATATTAATGAAGAAAGACCTCAGGTCACAAAAAATTCATTGTCAGCGACAGTGACAGCATTAGTTACTTTTTTTTAGAATAGAGAGATTCAAAGTTTGATTCATTTGCAGTTTAATATTATCATTTGATAAAATATTTTTTTCACTTTTAATGTTTTTAAAAGAGAAGAAACAGTATGTTAATTTTCTTAGCATTTGCATACCCACTCATCAACTACTTAGTTAAATTATTTTAATAAAATAATTTATATTAAATAATTTATGTTTTGTTAAAATGTAAAGTTGTTTTTCAGTAATTTTTTAAATTTTACTTTCAGCTAATTATGATTGGTTATTGAATGAACCGGAAGGACAAGCAAGTAGTTATCTTACTGACTTAATAGCATTTTTGAAAAGTACATTTGAAGCGTTTACTAATCTTCCGGTAGGTATTTTACCTATTAGTTCAATTACTAATCTGTTATTCACCGCTTTAAGGTGATTAAATGTGAAAAACCTTTTTTTTTTTTTTTCCCCGACACTAACTGTAGGATACAGAATCATTTTTAATACTTGGTTAAGGTAATGTCATCCTGATAAAACTTTACATTCAAGAAATGTTCTACTAATCTAAAATACATGTAAATCGGAGAAAATTAAAATTAAATTTCTTAACTTTTGATAGTTCTGCATTGTTTCGATGCCATGACTTCTGATTTCTGTTTATTATGTCAATTTGAGTAAATGTTTTCTATTGAGGATTATTTACCAAAACATATTAACTTTAAAAATTTTATTTTTAATCAATTTGGTCTACATTCTTTTTGAAATCATATTCATGTTAATAGTGGGTTCAAAATATATTTTGAGAATCTCATGAGTTTTCATGTTTTATCAAAATGTATGTGCTGTTAAAATGTTTAAAGCGGTTAAAGTAAATTTAATTTCCTTATTCTTGCATCATTTAATATTTCTGTAGGATAAAGTTGCACAAACTGCTTGCATGTCATCTTGCAAACATATAGCAGCTGCTCTCATGAACTTTCTATTGGACAAAGAAGTGAAGCATGTATCAATTGGTGCTCTACAGCAGTTCAATCTTGATGTCATGCAGTGTGAATGTAAGACATTAAAAAAAATATTTTCTCATAGAGTATAGCAAATTTCTTTATAAATTTTCTGTAGCATGTCTAAATTGAGAATTTTTTTTTTCCATCATGGGATTTGAAGTCTTGTTGTTATAAGGAAAAAAAAAATATATATAAAAGATTTTTATTGAATTTTGTTTGTAATTTTCTGTATTGTTGTTGAATTGGGATATTTCTTTTGTATGACATGACAAAGTATGGCATCACATGTTTTTCCCTTCTATCCTGTTCTTTATGTATATGTGCACCAATAAATCTTGAATCAACGAAACAGATGTAATTAAGCTTGAAATTGATTGAATTTGAAAATTAACTTAGCTTCTCTCATACACTAAATTGTTTTTAATGTGTTTTTTAATTCTTATTCAAACTGCATTCAGAATGTATTATGTTTCTTATACAAAGAGAAAGGTAATTTGTAAATGTGGTGTAGTTTTGAATAAAAAAAAAAAATTATTAAAAAAAAGTAAGTTTTGATGATAGCATGAGTATTGTACAATAAATTTATATTTTTACTAGGGGGCACAGCCCCCTGGTCGCTAACGCTCTCCAACCCTTGTGAATTGCTACGCAAATCACACTGGGACCGCTACGGGTTGCCAGCTCGCTTCGCTCACTCACCACTATTTGTGTTGACTCTAGACATAGTGTTGTCTCTAGAAAAAAAGGTCTGCCGGGCAGGAATTTTTCAAAAAGGGAACACTATTCTAAAACTAGTCGGATGTACCAATCCCAAAATTTTCTTCTATCTCATACATGTTAATACTTCAAAATTCGCTATCATAGTGCCAAAATTAAATGGCAAATTCCGTGCATTAGTTCTTGAGATATGACTATCGCTGAAATCGTCTAAATCAAGCAAAATGCTGCCTAGCAGCGCCACCTATTGGGTGATTTATACCAAATCCTAATCAACAACAATTTATGTCAGCGTCTGACTGAATCTGAAGTTTGGAGAAAATCCGTGCATTAGTTTTTGAGATAGAGCTATAGCGAAAATCGTGAAAATCCCTGCATAGCAGCGCCACCTATTGGGTGATTAACACCAAAACCTAATTAACAACAATTTGTGTCAACATACAACTAAATCTGAAGTTAGATGAAAATTCGTCCATTAGTTCTATTGATAGAGCTATTGAGGCAATCGTGAAAAAGGCAGCAGAGAAGCGCCACCTGTTGGGCGATTTACACCAACAAATAATCAGTAGCAAGTCATATGAAGGACTAATTGAATCTGAAGTTTGATGAAAATCCGTGCGTTAGTTCTTAAGATAGAGCTATTGGGGAAATCGTGTAAATCCTGCAAAATTCATCATAACAGCGCCACCTGTTGGGCGATTTACTCCAAAACGTAATCATCATCAATTCATATCAAGGACTAACTAAATCTGAAGTTTGATCGAAATCCGTGCATTAGTTCTTGAGATAGAGCTATTGCGAAAATCGTGAAAAAGGCAGCATAGCAGCGCCACCTGTTGAGCGATTTACGCCAAAAACTAATCAGCATCAATTTGTATTAGGGACTAACTGAATATCAATTTTTATTAAATTCCGTGCATTAGTTCTTGAGATAGAGCGCCCACAAAATTTGTGTCACATACACACAGACAGACAGACAGACTCAGAGTCACAGACAGACATTTTGTAAAAACCTGTTTTTTGGAATCTCTGACCCCTAAAACGTGTAAATCCGTCGAAAACCGGAATTCGAAAATTTTCATGAATCCAATACTTTCTACTTGTAAAGATAGAAGAAAGTAAAAAGGGTACTTATTTTCAAAAAGGGAACACCATTCTAAAACTAGTCGGATGTACCAATCCCAAAACTTTCTTCTATCTCATACATGCTATATACTTCAAAATTCGCTATCACACTGCCAAAATTAAATGGAAATCTATGCATCTCATGAGGCTTCTAAAGTTATGATTTCCGTGCATTAGTTCTTGAGATATGACTATCGCTGAAATCGTCTAAATCCAGCAAAATGCTGCCTAGCAGCGCCACCTATTGGGTAATTTATACCAAATCCTAATCGGCAACAATTTATGTCAACGTCTGACTGAATCTGAATTTTGGAGAAAATCCGTGCATTAGTTTTTGAGATAGAGCTATTGCAAAAATCGTGAAAATTCCTGCATAGCAGCGCCACCTATTGGGTGATTAACACCAAAACCTAATTAACAACAACTTGTGTCAACATATAACTAAATCTGAAGTTGGATGAAAATTCGTCCATTAGTTCTATAGATAGAGCTATTGAGGCAATCGTGAAAAAGGCAGTACAGAAGCGCCACCTGTTAGGCGATTTACACCAACACATAATCTGTAGCAAGTCATATCAAGGATTAACTGAATCTGAAGTTTAATGAAAATCCGTGTGTTAGTTCTTAAGATAGAGCTATTGGGGAAATCGTGTAAATCCTGCAAAATTCATCATAACAGCGCCACCTGTTGAGCGATTTACACCAAAACGTAATCAGCATCATTTCATATCAAGGACTAACTAAATATGAAGTTTCATCAAAATCCGTGTATTAGTTCTTGAGATAGAGCTATTACGAAAATCGTGAAAAATGCAGTGTAGCAGCGCCACCTGTTGAGCGATGTACACCAAAAACTAATCAGCATCAATTTGTATTAGGGACTCACTGAACATAAATTTTAATTAAATTCCATGCATTAGTTCTTGAGATAGAGCGCCCACAAAATTTGTGTCACATACACACAGACAGACAGACAGACATTTTGTAAAAACATGTTTTTTGGAATCTCTGACCCCTAAAACGTGTAAATCTGTCGAAAACCGGAATTCGAAAATTTTCATGAATCCAATACTTTCTTCTTGTAAAGATAGAAGAAAGTAAAAAGGGCACATTTTTTTTCAAAAAGGGTACACTTGTACCTTGTTCACAAAAAATATTTCAAACTGGTTTATTTAGAGTCCCTAGAACTTGTGATATTTTCCTGGGATCAACTGAATTGCTACGGGGAACATAGGAAGTGTTAAAAAGGGCAGGCGGGCGCATCAGAAGGGTTTAAAAGAACCGCCGGGCGTTGTGCCCTGCTAAAGCGGCTTAGAGTCAACACTAAGCCAGAATGAATGTCATCATAAATCATTATAACATATTCAATTTACAAATATTTTTAATGTATAAAACAGTAATGGAAAACTTTGTTGAAAATGTAAATAAAAATGCATTTAGATGATGCTGCTAATGGTTTTAAATTGCTGTAACATTATGCAATTTAAAAATTTTTGAAATGCAAAATAATAAACTGAAAAAAGTACCTTGGAAATAGAATTAATTTAAAACCTCAGGGAAAACATGCTCGCCACTATTTGCATGAACTCTAGCTAGAATAAGTGCTATCATAAATCGGTACTATTTGATTATCCCGTCGACCAAAAATCTGTCGCCAAACTATAAGATTAAATGCCAATAATGGTTGATCGTAAATGTCACATTAACTTGACTTTAAGGAAGTTACACGTGTTTACGTCATCAAATGATTTTTATTTCGATGTTTTATTAATGTTATACTAATTTATTTGTTCTTTCGTTATTTAAAATAGAAATTATGTCAAATTGTATAATTTGGCGAAATTGGTTGACGGGATAACTAAGTAGTACCCATAAATCATTATAACATATCAAATTCACAAATATTTTTAATAGATAAAACAATAATGGAAAATTTGTTGAAATTGTTAATAAAATTGCATTTAGGTGGTGATACTAAACATATTTTATCAAAAGTTTGGCAGTGTGACTTGTTGATTGTCATTGAGAAAGCTAAGCTGACTGGAAATTGATGCCGTTTAAATTTAAATGGCATGTTAGTGTCAGATGGGGTCCTTCTCCTTTCATTTTGCCTATATTATTGAACAGCATGGCTTAAATTCATTTAAAATTATAATAAGATGGTATAAAAGATGCTACGTATCATGCTAATGAACTGTAAACAAAACGTTTTCAGCTGTGTCTAAATACAATCTTGAACAAAAAGCTGATTCGCCGAATTTAACACGTCACCATAAAACGGACCAATAGCAATTGTTATTCATGCATTGCTCAAATGGTTTGTGTTAAAAGAGAGCTTCTGTTTGGATTTTGATTTGCTGAATGGGCCGCGTCATGTGACCGTAAATTAACTGCTGAGAATCGTCGCTGTGGCTGTTGCCAAATAGCAAGCTACAAATACAGCCTTTTTTCCGTGCTACGTAAGAGAAATATATATATAGATAGATATCTTATTGAAATATAATATTTTCCTGTATATTCATTTTTATTGTTTACAATTTTATAAATTAATTTAGCAAAGCTTTTTTAACCAGTATTTATGATTATAATTTATTTCATTTATGTACTGATAAGGTTGGATTATTTTATATTGTTGTTCTTTCACTAATATTAATTATCACTAAGTCCGTGGTGTTGACAGAACAAATAGTTTATTAAACGAAAACACTGAACAAACACAAAACAATTAATTTAAAGATAAATTTCTCACACAGATTACTTTTTCGTAGCAACTTCACACAGAATAATTTTTATGTCTACACTTCTATCGTTCGCACGCAAACTGAGTGTGTCGGGAGAAAAGACTGGCAGTGCGCAGATATAATGCGCATAAAAAAATGTTCGCTCGCCTCTAAACCCAACACACCCCTCCTGCGAGAGATACATTTTTTTTTTCTCTTTAAACAATTCCAAAAAAACACATTTGCATATAAAAATTAGTGAAATACTTTCCATAGAATATAATAACTTATCCTCATTTACACTTTTAGTAAGGAAATCGGAAATAATATGTTCATCTTGAACATATTCCAATGAAATAATACCTTCTGACAATAAATCCCTGACAAAACGAAATCTTAAGTTCATATGTCTAGATTTATTTGAGGATTTTGTACATTTAATCCACTGTATTGCTGCTTGGCTATCAGTGCTTAAAATTATGGCACCTTTTATAAATTGGTTACAATTTAACTCAGACAACAAATTTACAGTCCATATTATATCCTTACAAATTTATGAAATAGAAAATAATTCTGCTTCACATGTAGAAAGACTAACGCTTTTTTGTTTACGACATTTCCAAGATACTAATGACTTTCCTAACAATACAACTCCCCCTGAAAAAGACCTTCCATTTTCTCCATTTCCCCAACTAGCATCTGAACTACTATTTAAATACCCAAATTCGTTGCTGTAAAATATTTTTTTGTCTTTTGTACCTTTTAAATACCTTAATACTCTTTTAGCCAAAACGTAATGTCTTTTTTCTGGTTTGTGATTAAATTGAGACAAATAAGTTGTGACAAATGATATATCAGGACGTGTTCTATTGGCTAAATATAAAAGTTCACCAATAATTTCCTGATACATAGTTATGTCAAACAATTCATTTGTTGGAGGAAAACTTTTATCTTCACCTTTAACAATAGGTGTTTTCACAGATTTACAATTTTCTAAATTATGTTTTACCAACAATGATTCAATATATTCAACTTGTGACAAACCTTTTTCATGTTTTTCAATTTCAATACCTAAAAATTTAGAATTCTTATTTTCATACAATTCAAATACATTTTTAATTTTAGAAACAATATTTTCATACATTGTTTGATTATTACAAAAGATAGCTAAATCATCCACATACATACATAATATAAAAATGTTATCATTTTCAACTTTAATGAATACACAGTTATCAGAAGCTAATTGATTTAATCCAATATTACAGAGTTCCTCTTTTATTTTTAAATACCAATTTCTACCCGATTGGGGTAATCCATAAATACTCTTTTTCAGTTTACAAACTTTATTGGTGGTGACATATATAAAGTTTCTTCCAAATCACTGTATAAATATGCTGTTTTTACATCAAAAAACTTAATCAAATTTAATTTAGCTGCAAGTGCAATTAGTAATCTAAATGACTCAATATTTACAATAGGTGAATACGATTCAGTATAATCTTTGTTTTTAATTTGATTAAATCCAGATGCCACTAATCTAGCTTTATATTTTATTTCCTTATTGTCACCTTCTTTTAAAGCATAGACCCATTTACTTTTAATCAATTTTGTTTTTTCTGGCATATCAACGATTTCCCAAACATTATGCTTAATTAAAGAATCCAATTCATTTTTCATAGCTATTTCCCAATCCTGTGAATTCACACTATTTATTGCCTCTAAATAATTACTCGGGACATTATCAGTTAAATTAGCTGAGGAATATTTAGTTTTCAATCTTTCTGACCTTCGAACTTCAGTCATATTTTCACTTCGGTCTTTTATTTTATTTCGATTCCTTTTCCCCGCGCTTTCATGTCTAGCCGGAGACAAATCAAGTTCTATTAATGGGGTTGCGCAACTGTTTTTTATTTCGCTTGTGTCAGAAATTTCTAAACTGAGAGATTTATTCTTTTGATTTTCATGAATTTCATTCTCTTCCGGAAAATTTTTATTTATTAGCGGTTCAATATCCCAAGACTCTGAACATTTACTTAATCCAAAATATCTACTTCCCTTTATAGTTTCATTGAACTTAACAGAACGTTCCTCAATCACTTTCATTTTTTTTACATCATAAATACGATATCCCCTCCTATCTCTAGCATATCCTAACATAATTCCACTTCTTCCTGGTACATCAAATTTATTTCTCATTGTTTTAGGAATATGAAAATAAGCTAAACAACCCAATTTTCTTACATAATTTAAATTGGGCTTTTCACCTGTCCAAATTTCCAAGGGGATTTTTTCTTTTCCTTTATGCAGTGTTATATTAGATACCTGTGTACTACAATTGATAACTTCTGCCCAGAATTTGGTGGGAAGTTCACTTTCGTATAATAAAGACCTAGCCCTTTCTAATAGAACTCTATTCGCTCTTTCAGCCTTTCCATTGCTTTCGCTGTTATATGGGACAGTTTTTTCATGAAATATACCTGAATTAGCAAGGTAATTGTCAAATTCGAGCCCATTGTCACTTCTCACCTTTTTAATTCTTTTACCCATAAGATTTTCATATTTAGCTTTAAATTTATAAAATACATCAAGTACTTCATTTTTACTTTTGAGGAAGTAAGTAAAATACATTCGAGAAAAATCATCCACTAGTATCATAAAATATTTTGCCCCACCAAGTGATTCAGGTTGTATCGAGCCACATAAATCCAAATGAAACAATTGCATAATATCAGAACTTTGGTCAATATCAATATTCGGATGACTTTTCCTGGTTATTTTACTTATGTCACATGTATCACACTTAAAATCAGACACAGTTACATCTTTAAGATCTATATACTCTTTCATTTTTAACATATATTTTGAATTTAAATGACACAATCTGTTATGCCACAGTTCATAATTACTAGCACTCTTATCAGTAAAATTACATTCAGAATTATAGGCAGGTTGAAGTTTAATCTCTAATCGATTATCATTTTTAAATGCTTTAGTTAGAAATTTATTATATTTGTCAAAAATTAGCACACAGTTATTTTCAGAAATAATTCTACAACCCTTATCCATTAAAGCAGTAACAGATAATAAATTATATCTCAAATCTGGTACAAAACTAACATTGTTTATTGTTAAATGTATAGAATCATTTTTACTTACCGTATTACATGATACCGTACCTGTACCCTTCGAAATTATTTTGGAATTTTTACCTGCTTGGTAAATATCCTTTTCTTCAGGAATTAGATTCCTGAACCATATTTTATCTTTACACATATGCGAGCTAGCCCCGCTGTCTAATAACCATATATTATCACATAGTTCACAATTTTCAGATGAAACAGTAAGTACCGAATTGTTTCTGTCCTTAACTGGATAATTTACATCGTGGTGTGTTTTTCTTCTTTGTCGATTTCCATTGGACCTGTCATTTCTTGAAATATTATTCCTGTAAAAACAATCCTTGGCTATGTGATTCGGACATCTGCAAATGTAACGAAGTCTCGGACTTTTGTTTTTCCTGGAGTAGAATACTTCAGTGGTGGTCCCTTCAGAACGAGCGGTATTCGTATATCTCTTACTTTCGAGAACTTTCCTTTCAGACCTCGTACCGTGTAGAATACAAGTTCTCTATCTGTTATAGCCAATCCAAGTGTTTGACATTTTGTTGAGATGCCTCAAGCTCTGGCTATATAATCATTTGCAGATTCATTTGACTTTATTTCTAAATTTTTTAACTTGTTGCCGGCATCTATTCTTCTGTCTTCTGCTTGACCGGTAAAAGTCAATCTTGTTTTTTCCCATAATAATTTCGCATTTTCTTCTGCTGCAAACTGTAGCGTCTGTTCATCAGACAATGACAGCTTTATGTAAGCGACGGTATCGCTATTTTTTTTGGTCCCATTCGGTGGAATCCTTATCACTCAGTCCTTCTGCTTTTACTTCAGATATGAAAGTATCCAACCTTTTAAGGCTTAAAGCAGCTTTTATTTTGAGACTCCATATAAAATAATTAGTTCCGTTTAATTCAGGGACGTTTAACTTGTCCATGGTTTCTTTTAACAAAGCTAATTTCGATTTAGAATATCAACCACGCTCTGCTACCATTTTGTTGTTCTTTCACTAATATTAATTATCACTAAGTCCGTGGATGTTGACAGAACAAATAGTTTATTAAACGAAAACACTGCACAAACACAAAACAATTAATTTAAAGATAAATTTCTCACACAGATTACTTTTTCGTAACAATTTCACACAGAATAATTTTTATGTCTACACATCTATCGTTCGCTATAATGCGCATAAAAAAATATTCGCTCGCCTCTAAACCCAACATATATATGTGTGGGTTTTAATGTGAGTAATGTATTGCTTAATCGAAACTAATGCTCTTCAAACAGTGAATAGGTATAAAAAGGTTTAATACATCATGAAACATACAGCTTAAAATTCAAAATAGCATCGTACAACTCGCAAAAGCTTCCCTGAGCCTTGCGTTAACAGTCATCAACCAACTCCATTCCTGAATATTTATAGAACCACCATATCTCGCTCTGCAATTTTGAGTTCACGTTTTACGAGTCTCGCTTGAGATATTACGTTCATTTAACCCTTGAGTCTTATCTTTTATTCCCACATTTTCGGTCATCCTGACGTTTCTGGCGACCTCGTCAGTTACTTCTGATAAAAATTTAGACACATAAATTTAGACAAATAAACATAAAACAAATACTTATCACGTTATGCAGATGTGTTACCCCACGACTTCATATATTCTGTATATTGATCTCTATCAATCAGCATACCTATTTTCCCTGTAATTTCTTTCTGTATATTGATCTCTATCTTTAGAAGTTGTATACCTATTACCTCTAGAATTATAAGAATCGGAATAAGCATCTCTTCCACTATAAGCTCTTTTAAATCCATGAAGAGAATTATTTCTACCGTCGTTATACCTTTGTTTTCCATAGTAACCATTATCATCTGTGTAACTTCCAGACCTATAATCCAATTTGTAATTATCCTGATCATGAGCTCTAAGATCATTTTCATATATCTTTTCAAATTTGCTAGACGAATCTGCATTTCGCTGTGTACTATACCTGTGTGATGGTTGGGAATTTCTTTGCTCCTGATAGCTACCTCCCTTTGATCGTCGACCATCATAATTATAATTATTTCGACCATTATAGTAGCCTCTATTTTTGTACCTAGGAGAAAAATTTGGATTATACTTTGCTTTTGAAGTAGGTGAATCACTTTCTAGCATTTCAAATGCATCATTAGGTTCAACCATATCCGATGAACTATTCATCAAACCTTCACTTTCTGTCAAATTTTGAGGTATGAAAGAATCGTTAATCTCAAAATTTTGGCGAATCTCTGATTCATCTTGGTAAGAAGTCTCTGAACTCTGTTTCCTATATCTATATTTTAATGTAACTTCCATGGTTAAATGACTGTTTAACATATTTTTGGCCATATCTATTATTGCTTCTGTTATTAATTGGTCTATTAAAATTTCTGTCCTTTCCCCTATAATAGAAATTCCTACGACAATCTTTTACATTGCCTTTTGTATCATGTGCAGACTATCAATTTCATCAGATAAAACTTTGCCCATCCGTGAACCATGATCCTGTATCTTTTGATTTATTTTGTTTGTATTCCTTTACTAATTTATATATTTCTTTCCTTATTTTCAAATTTCTCACATGATTAAAATCAATTTCATCATCATTTATGATGCTCGCTAAATTAATCAAGAAATTATCTCGTGCATTATTATCATTTGCAACTATAATATTTTCATCATGTGACTTATCCAAAGATGACACTTTCATTTCATTATTACTTCTGGCAGCATAATTCAATTTTATAATAGAGTTCTTCAGAACTTCAATGTAACCTGCTTGAACATTGTTGCGTTCGCCAATGATTTAAATTCCATTCTCGTCTATCGCCAAATTTAATTTGCTAATCACATCATATCCCAATAAAATATCATATGCAAGAGATTTTAAAGCATACAAATTTGCTGTGATTAGAAATCCATCAATATTAAATTCATAAGGAAAGTATCCTTTAGGATAAACAACTACTTCATCTATACCTGACAAAGAAATATTATTTGAACATAATTTTGGCGATCCCATCTTAGTATAATAACTTATATCACTTCCAGTATCAAAAAAGACGTGTGCCTTTTCCCTGTTAATATCTATCATGCGATCCGGCTTGGCGCTGTTTTTTCCTTTGATTACTGCGCAATTCACTTCTTTGTGATTGGATAATTGCGGGTTTTGGCTCCGATGATTTTGGCTGCTATTATTTATAAATTGTTGTTTTCTTAAATTATCATAACTTTGAGCTGATAACCATGGTTTTGAATTATTATTTTCATGCATTTTCGACTTCCTATCTTCAAATATGTGTGAATTTCTATTCATGGTTTTAACATTACGTCTTGCTGTTTCATAATCATCTAATTTATTTACTAATACCTCAGCGTTTTTAATTTTTGGAAGATCATCGATAAAATGTTCTTTCATTTCTATAATCTTCGCTTGATTTGATCTACTACTATTAATTCTTTCAAGGCTTCAAAATTATATACATCAAGACTGCCTATCCACTCTTCTAAATAATTTCTTAACTGAAATGCTAGATCGCGCCAAGTGGCTGAATATTCTTTCTTATGCAACATTAATTTTTGCCTAAACTCTTCTGGCGTCATTTTGAATCTTTTAAGAAGCAGGTTTTTTACATAATCGTAGTCATATGTTAATGTTTCTGGTTCTCTAGCTATAACATTAGCAATTTCTAACAGAATTAAACTTAATAAATGCATTACCGAATTTTCTTTTACTATATTCATCATAGAAATTTGTCTCTCAAATAAAGCTAAATACATACTAATATCACCCTTCCCGTCAAAATGTGGCATTAATTTGAACAAATCTGGTTGCTTACCTGAACCATTTACTGCCGAACCATCACTTATTGCCGTGAAGCTCAATTTTTCTTAATTCGTATTCCATTTGCAATTTCTTTTCCTCTAATTTTCTTTCTGCTTCTAGCCTTCTTTCTTCTTTTTCTGCTTCTAGCCTTCTTTCTTCTTTTTCTGCTTCTAGCCTTCTTTCTTCTTTTTCTGCTTCTAGCCTTCTTTCTTCTTTTTCTGCTTCTAGCCTTCTTTCTTCTTTTTCTGCTTCTAGCTGTTTCATTTCTTCTCTCTCAGCAGCAATGACTTCAAGTCGAACTTTGACAGAATTTTCTTCATAATCATTTGATTCAGTCACCAACTTTATCAAGTCAATAATTCTTGAACTCTGAGGTGCAACTATACCTAGGTCATCACTAGGGATTGACCGAAGCGGCAATTTTGCCGAATACCGAATACCGAAGCTTCGGTCAAAGTGTACACCGAATATTCGGTATTCGGCAACCGAATACTTAAAAATTTTTAATCCACATTTTTGCATACATTAGCATTACATTTGCATACATTACATTTAATAAACTTTAATTAGCATTAAATTCTTAATAATTTAATTCAGTTACATTTTTATTCTTAAATCTAATTATAAAAAAAAAATTAATGACTTCTTTCCACTCACAAATTCATTAACCCATCACTTATTTTTTATTATTTTATCACTAGTCAATACCTAAAAAAACCTATGAAAATATTAAACTATACAGGCTGTTATTAAGGATAAGAATTGTCAGAAAAACAAAAGTTCATTCAAATAAAAAGAAACAATGTTGTCAAAGCGGATTTACTGATTGTCTAACTATAAACATATTGAATAGGAATGTTTTTAAATACAAAAGGTGTATGAATTGTACATTTAACTATATTTTTTGTCAAATTACTGATACATATTTATATTTTGATTAATATTTTAACATTGTGATGATGAAGATTAGGGATTGACCGAAGCAGCAATTTTGCCGAATACTGAAGCTTCGTTATCCGGCAACCGAATACTTGAAACTTTTTAATACGCATTTTTGCATAATATTAGCTTTTTTAATAAGCTTTAATTGAAATTAAAATCTCAATAATTTAATTCAGTTACATTTTTATTCTTAAATCAAATTACACAAAAAAATTTAATGACTTCTTTCCACTGACAAATTCATTAACCCATCACTTATTTTTTTATTATTTTATCAGTAGTCAGTACCCAAAAATAACCTATGAAAGTATTAAACTATACAGGGTATTAGGGTTATTCTCTGCAATAGTGCAAAAAGTGCTTTCCAGCCATATAAATGCTCTTAATTTTATTACATTTTTATTTATTTTTATTAGAAGATCTAAACATAGTTTATTAGGGGCAGAAAGTAAAATTTAAAAATAAATAAATTTAGTATTTAAAAATATAATATATATCATGCAAACATCATTCCCTCACCTTTCCCCCACCTGTACTAACCTATTTTATTGCCTATTTCTTTCCATCCAGAAATAAAAATAATTAAAAATACCCTAAGCAAAATAAAGTTCTTATTTGATACATTACAAAAAATAATAAAAATATTAATTTTTACTATTATTATATAGTCTACTCAATCAATTATATGTTTCCCCCATGTTAGACCATCATTCCCTCACATATTGCTATTATCTCAAATATCTACCACTAATGAGCAGTAGCAGTCTAGCATCCTTCACAGAGAAGAAGCTATTTTGAGCACTTGTCAGTCCAGCAACATAAATTGGTGGTGTAAGATTTTGTTAATTTTACAGAATTTTTTTTTAGTCAGTATATCCGGAAGCGTTTTTATTAGCAGTCATTCCCTCACACAGAATATTCATTTTTTTGTAAATATCAAAAATTTTAATTTTATCATACATTATATATAAGTGTTTCTCTTAAAGGAAACAGTTTGGATTTCTTCATAATTTTGCATTTTTCCCCTACAACTAGTAAAAATGTCTTATTTCATCATTCCCTCACTTGTCATTCCCTCACATTTTTTATTTTATTTTTTCCACAAATTTTTATTTTATTTTTTTTGTTAAGTCAAATTTTTAAAACAATTTCTGTTGCTATTAAAATCTTCAATAATTGTCTGATTTCTTACCATTTATCTAATTTTTATGAAAATTTACATATGCATCATTCAAGTCAGACTACTGGCCAAATTTGCAAGTATTGTAGAGAACAACCCATTATTATTAAGGATAAGGATTGTCAGAAAAACAAAAGTTCATTCAAATACAAAGAAACAATATTGTTATTAAGCTGATTTACTGATTGTCTAAGTCTATAAATATATTGAATAGGGATGTTCTCAAAATACAAAAGGTATATCAGTTTGTACATTTAACTATTATCTGTCAAATTATTGATTGACTATTTATATCTTGATTAATATTTTAACATTGTGGTGATGATGAAAAGAAATTTGAGCGATTTTGGTATAATGATTATAAAAGCTATAGGATAAGCATAGGGGTATACTTATTTGATGTATGTATTTTAATATGTACCTTAGATATACAGATATGAACTCTCATATACTTATTTGATGTGTATATATTAAAGAAAATACACATTAAATAAATTTAAATTAAAAAAACTAATGTAGAAGTAAATAAAATTAAATGATAAGGGAAAGATGTGCATCTTCCTTACTTTTTTTTTTCTCTGTTGCAGACAGTTGTTTTAATTTCCCACCTATGTAGACTATTTTAGGAAGGAAAAAGTTTTTTTTTTTTTTAATTAAAAATGGCCTTTGACTTGTTTTTTGTGGTGCAGCTGAACTCTGAACTCATGAATATAATATTGAAACTCATTGTTTAGCCTATTCTTCTGCTAAGTAAAAGAGAATTCTTCTACTTCTAAGAAAATACTTATCTCCAATTATTCGTCCGAATACCTTTAAGTATTCGGCCGAAGCCGAATATTCGGTTTGCATGCTGAACCACCGAATACCGAATCAACTATTCGGTATTCGGTCAATCCCTAGTCATCACACAATGTAAACAAATCTGCTTTTCTAGCTTTATTCAGGATGGACATTATTCAATTTGTTGACACTTCAACAGAACAAAATATTACATAATCTCGTAGGCTTGGTTACGGATCATCTCTAATCACTATACATCAGATAAACAGTTCATTTTTTCGTATTACAAATTTCAATTCAGAAAAATACTTTTCTTTTTTGATTCAAGTTCAAAATAGCTTCGTTATTCAAACTCAAATCTTCCAAATCATCCAAATAGTCAAAATAGTCCAAATCCCGGTCGAACCCCCAAAACTGTAGGTTTTAATGTGAGTGATGTATTACTTAATCGAAACTGATGCTCTTCAAACTGTGAAATAGGTATAAAAAGGTTTAATACGTCATGAAACCTACAGCTTAACATTCAAAATAATATCGTACAACTCGCAAAAGCCTCTCCGAGCCTTGCGTTAACAATAATAAACCAACTCCATTGCTGAATATTTATAGAACCACCATATCTCGCTCTACAATTTTGAGTTCACGTTTTACGAGTCTCACTTGAGATATCATGTTCATTTAACCCTTGAATCTTATCTTTTATTCCCACATTATATATATATATATATATATATATATATATATATATATATATATAATATGTATAGGCTGGATTATTTTTTAATAAGTTTGAAAGAGATTTAGGTATATTTAAAACTGCCTTTTGATTATCCCTGTTATTTGTTTATTACAATTTTTGCAAGCTGTTGAAATTTTAGATTTGTGTGAACATTTAAAATTTTAAATAGCAGCTAATGCATTGACTTGACTTTTCAAAATAGTGCATTAAAGATAACTTTAAAAAGCTTTATTAATTTTCCTAAGCATGACTTGCCAAGCCTCCCAATTTTGAAACGATCTCCCACTTTCTTGATTTTCCCCAAATTTCTCAGATTTCTGTTATGTCTGAAAATTCTTTATTTTCGCTTACCGTTGTTGTGTAAAACGGAACCAGCCAACCAACCCATCTTTGAGGAAGACTTCCCAAAAAACTTGTCCTCTGTGATTGGTGAGTGGGTTTGATGCCACATCATAGTAGATGTACTCGTAATTGAAAATGGCACAATCCAACTGTCCAATGAGCATGAAATGCTGTGCGCTTTGAAGGTAATGAAGATAAGCTATGTTTACTCCAGTTTACTGTTACCAAGTGTATTGCCTTACTACCAGCACATTTGAACTTGACCTCCAGAGACAGAAAATTCTGTATCATAACAAGTTGGAAATTGCTCGTCAAACGTGGCAAATGAGGTGCGTTCGTACTATAACTAGTTTTATAATTATTTTTTGCACCTCATATTGTACTGAATGTATAATTTTTTGCACTTCATAAAGCGCATAGTCTGATACATCATTAAAATGCACTTCCAATAATTTTTTCCCATTCCCCGTAATGTAACGAAACACTTTTGACTGTCCCTGTAATTAAACTATACATCCGATTTTCCTAAAATTTGAAATAGCTCAACAAAATTTTGCAACAATCATATATTTAAAATTTCAGACCATTCGGAAGGCTGTAATATCATTAAAATGCACTTGCAATAATTTTTCCCATTGGCCGTAATGTAAAGAAAAACTTTTGACTGTCCCTGTAATTAAATTATACATCCGATTTTCCTAAAATTTGAAATGGCTTGACAAAATTTTGCAACAGTTATATCTTTAAAATTTCAGATCATTCGGAAGGCTCTAATATCATTAAAATGCACTTGCAATAATTTTTCCCATTGGCCGTAATGTAAAGAAAAACTTTTGACTGTCCCTGTAATTAAACTATACATCCGATTTTCATAAAATCTGAAATGGCTCGACAAAATTTTGCAACAATCATATATTTGAAATTTCAGACCATTCGGTTGGGTAGTTTTTGCTCTGTTACATGCGGACAGACGGACGGACTGAACGACAACTATAGGTGCTACGTATTTATATAATTACGAACGCACCTAAAAACTGGTATGCATGTAAGTGCAAAAGGAATAAATTGTGGATAAATTATAAGTGATTAAAATATTTTTTGTATAAAATATATTTTGCTATTTGATTAAATTTGTTTCATCAAGTGCTTATTTTTCAAAACTACTATAAGCTGTTGAAGAAGGTAGGCCTGTTGTAAGACTGAATGTTTATTTTGAAATTTTTTTAGTATTTAACCCTTTAACCGGCTGGCCCGTATTTTTCCATTTCTAGAAATAATGTTAAAATAGCTGTAGACAAAAATATTTTAAACAGAATTTTATTTTGAACTATATATAGAAAGAAGTGATATTAAAGATATTATAGCATCAAAGTGTGATTGATAAATGTATATTCCTCGAATTTACAAGCATTCTTATAAAAATGCAGGAAAACCCTCGGACGGTGAAAGGGTTAAATTCTGTTATGATTGTTTTCTCCTTTTTTTTTTATATATTCATTTGGAAATTGCAGAGGATGTTTACACATTTTTGTAATGATTTTGGAAAAATAAATATATAAACAAAGATAAGAATTTTATTTTTTCATATATTCAGTTTCAGTAGCCCTTTTGTTGAACTATCGTATTACATCTTGATTTCCAAGATAAATTTTTTTTTAAATATCAAGGATGATTTTGTCCCACTCCTCGACCACAATCTTCCAGAATCTATTCTCAATATTTTGTGATGCCGCTTATAAAGAGCTTATGCCAAATGCACAGTAATCCATAGGAGACACATTAGGGGACTTGTGTGGGATGTATTTAAATGGCATAGCCTCAATTCTGGTTTCATTTCTCATTTTTTTTTTCTAAAATATAGTTTAGATGTAGGGGTATGGCCTGATAGAACTTAACACAATCAAGATGAGTAAAGTGATGGAATGTCTTCTTTAAAAACAGGTATTAAAACCTATTTTTGATAGTAATCCAAATTAATTTTGACATTTTTTCCTTCTTTCTTTATTTTAAGTTTTCCACTATAAGAAAATCTAGCAATAACCATAAAACTTTTAGCAAAACTTTTCCTGTTTTCTCTGAAACAACATTTTAGGTCTTTTTCAGTAATAAACCAATCTTTTGCTATTACAATCAGATAAATATATCCAAACCTCATCAGTTGTGACTACATAAATCCCTTTTTCAACTGCTAAATAATTTTCATACAACAATCTGCACATAGTCTTATCCTGAGAAACTTGTTTTCACATTAGGCATTATGTTTTAATTAGCTTTAAATCAAATTTTATAATTTTGTTTACAGTTCCTATAGAAATGTTTAAAGATTTTATGATAGTTCTTTGTGGGGCTGAATTTTTTACCCTTTTCCTAACCAAATGTAAACTTTGACGTTTCTTTACTGTTTTAATTGTCACTTATTTTACATGGTGAAATATTAAAACCATGCTTTTCACTTCTTTTTAACACTTTCTAACAAAGTTGAAAAGTGTTTATGACTTCAGTTTGTCTGCGCTCTAACTCCCGTAAATATACTCAGATCGTTCGGAAATTTTTGTACGTTAGTGAGCTCTACCATAGCACAAACCCTATTTCAAATGAAGTTTGTAGCATGTTCAGTTCATTTACAGGGACAGTGAAAAGTTTTCCGTTACATTACGGCCTATGGGAAAAAATCATTTAAAATGATTTTTAATGATGTTACATGCTTTCAAACATAATAAAATTGATATGCATTTATCAAGTGCATTAAAATATGGATTCTGTAGAATATCCGGTGCACAGATTAGTTATTATTCATTTGCAGGGCCACACAAAAGAATTCCGTTACATAATGATATTGAGGTGGAGGGAATTTTTTCCGGCATATTTTAATTATGGTAAATTATTTCATGTATAAGGAAATTGATATACGTCGCTGAGGTTTATTATAACTTATTTTATGTTTAATACGAAGTGCATTTCATTTACAGGGACACACAAAAGATGTCAGATACTATATTGTATCCAAAGTACTGTACAGTAGCGATGATTGTTGGAAATGCATTTTTAATTATGTTATGTGCTTTTATGTTTCACTATATTTATGCATTGTATATGGTGTGTATAAATGCTGTAATTCATATATAGGGCTACACAAAAGAATTCGTAATGGTTACTGGGTACGATTGCAAATTTCTTAAAGGTGGTTTTTAAATGAGTTATGCATTTTTATGCTGAACTGCATTCGGTTTAGTAAGAAATGTTTGTAGAACATAGATAAAATGATATACAGGGTCACGCAAAGAATTGGATACATGGTCATCTATAAATGATAATTTCTGGAAATGTGATTCCAGTAGTTTTAAGAGTATTTTACTTTGAATTAAATTTTAGCTAAATAGTGGCGTGTAATAAAGGTACTAGGTTAACTACAGGGTTGTACAAAAGTATTCACATATGTTTCCATCCATTAGTATGAATTGCTGAAAGACAAATTTCAACCTGTTATGTGTTTTCTTGCTAAACTAAATTTCCCCATTATATAATATATGTATCAACCTACAGATCAAATACAGGGCTGTTCAAAAGAATTGGAATACATATTTGGTTGTGGATGGTAACTGCTGAAATCAATTTTTCAAATGTTTTATGCGTTTTCTAAAATGTTTACTTAGTTCTCTTATATACCTTATTTCCCTAAATAAAGAAGTTTGTTTTGTTAAAGCATTCAGGAAGTGTTGGAAAGTGTTTCACAATCCATGCTTAACACATGATTTTCTTACTTGTTTTAATAATCAAATAAGAGCATTTCTCGTCATAAAGTGCAAATATATAGCCTTTGATTGTGTATTAGCAGCATTTTAAGGCAAAGAATATTTTTAATGATGCAGGCAATAAACTCTATTCTGAATTGATGTCATATAGATTTTTTTTTTCGTTTAAATTTAAATCATAGCAAAAGTCAAAATCTTTGCAAAAGTGTTTGAACACCCCCTGATTTTGATCTTTTGAAGATTTGGACTACTTGGCTAAATATCTCCCGCAGGAAATCCTCCTGTCTTGTTAAGGGATCATAACACAATTATTGTCTTTCTAGAAAATCCTCCATGGCGCTTTTTATAGTAAATTTTTAAAAGGGATTAACGTTTTTTTTAAAATTTACAATATGTATGTATATATATATATATATAAATTTATCTTGTGTGAAAAATTTTATGAAAAACTATTTCATTTTTATATGATACAATAAAACATTAGGTAGAAATAACTAATTTCATTGCAAAGTGAGTAAAATTTTTTTACTAATGTTCAATATATGAAAAAGTAACTAATGAGTAAAAATGAAAAAGTTTATTTTGTCTCGCGTCAGTTTCATTACCCATATTCAGTATTAACTTTGTGCAATCCCTCAACTATTTTTTAAATTCTGTGCAATTCCCTTTACTAAAAAATAAATTTTGTACAATATTTCTGTTGCACGTGTTGTCAAGGTATATGTGAAAGATTTTTGTTTTGAGAAAGTGGTGCGAGTAGGAATTAAAAAATAGTCGCCAGTCGGGATAGTAAACTGATGATAAAACTAAATGCTTTAACACCTGTAAAAAATTAAAAATTCAACTTAAAACCTGTATATTATGTTTTGTTTCATTTCCTTAAATTTAAAAATGGAATAAAAAAATGATTTTTTGCAGTTTTTTTCAAAAAAATTGGTATAATGTCTCAATAAAGCTTAAATAATATTAAAGAGTATGCACATTTATATCTACCCTATATATATGGGGGCGAGACTCCATACTTAACTCACAACTCACTTTTAGGACGAGTACTGACATTTATTGGGACGAATACACAACAAAAAATACAGATTATAAACACTCTTCTCGTTCTTTAATTAGCTTAAAGTCTATAATTTAGGACGTCGTTGAATATATGTCTGAGGTTTTCTTACGTCGAGTAAATATTCAATCTTATTTCATCGAAATATGTTCTGTTCTTTAATAAAAAAAAACCTTCCGTCGTCGAACTCATTTCGTTCTCTTTACTTCTTCTGCATTTTTACTTCACACAGCTTCGTTAAGGCTCATTTCCTTTTTAATCTCGAAGCGGAAAATACAGAGACACTCAGTCTAATGCAGGTGTTGCTTGCGAAATCTCCACAAGCGGCCGTCCTGACATCTGGAGCTGCCGCAGCGACATGTGGTAAAATAGAATCTGAAAAACAAAAAACAAAAACCAGTAACTGTTCTTAGGGGGAAAAGAGAAAGAAAAAAAAATCTGCACGTCATAGTTGAAGTAGCGTAACATCATATGGGTTGACTTATAAAATTGTTACAAACACATAAGAAGAAAAGATTTAAAAGAAAATGTTTTTGAAGTTTCAGTTATCGTCAGGCCAAGGTTTCATGTATTCAGCACAGGAGCTAGTATTTATCGGTCCTTCAGTTGATGAGATTTTCGTTACGTCGTAGGTGTCGTTAGACTTCACTTTGATTACTTTATACGGACCTAAGAATTTAGATTTCAACTTTAAACCTGGTCCTTGCTGGGTTCTCTTAATTGCTACAAGGTCACCAAGCTTGTACTTACGGGGTTTCTTACGTCGTAAATTATAGTGCTTGCGATTTTCTTGTTGAATTTCCAGAATATTCTTCTTGGCTTCTTTACGGAACTCTTCTGTCTTTCATAAATTGTTCTTCGACTGCACTGTTTAAGAGGTCAATAATTTGTACATCTTCTTTCTGTTTCATTTTTGTACCAAATAATATTTCAAACGGTGTTCTCTTAATGCTTCTTTGGTAAGTTGAATTAATGACTTGTTGAACTTTAGGAACATGTTTAAACCATTTGGTCGGTTCGTCTTTGGACATTTTAGAGATTACAGAAATTATGGTGGAATTAAGTCGCTCTACTTGACCATTGGCACGGGGAAGGCCAGTTTTAACTGTCTCGTGCTTTATATTTTCATCTTGACAATAATCAGCAAATTCTTTGCTTGTAAATGCAGGACCTTTATCGCTAATGATGGTGGAAGGATTGCCAAAAGTATGACTTTGTTGTCGTAGTTTTGATATAACTTCGGTAGCAGAAGTACTTTTACATGGATACAACCAGACGAATTTAGTAAATGCGTCTATTAAAGACAAAATATGTTTATAATTTTTGTTGGTTGTTTCAAGAGGGCCTAAATGATCAATGTGGTAGGTTTGGAGAGGAGTCTCTTCTTTAGGTAAGGGATGTAATTCACCTTCTTGTTTGCCACGTTTGCGATTATACAAAAGGCATGTTACACAATTCGCTATAATTTTATCAATTTTATTTGACATATTAGGGATGAGAAATTCTTCGTTAAGGAGTTCTTCACAGCGTTTACGGCCAAAATGTCCTTTGTCATGAACGTGTTTAATGACATTTAGCTGCATTTCATCCGGCACAACTATCAGATCGATACCTTTATGATTTTTATAGAGAACGTTATTTTTAAGGAAATAGTTGTCATATGGCTTTGTTTTCAAAATTTCTTTGATGGCCTGTATATGTTTGTCAGTATTCTGTGATTGTATGATTTTGGTAGTAAAACTATCTTGAATGACCATACATATTGGAGTTCTACTTAAAGCGTCAACATGGCGCATGCGTGTACCTTGTCTGTGTTCGATTGTATAGTTATAGTCAGCTTAACATTAAAGCCCATCGAGCAATCTTGGTGCAAAGATCTTTTTTATTCATAGTAAGGGCGAATGCGTTGCAATCTGTGACTATCTTGAAAGGAATACCTAGAATGTAAACGTGAAATTTTTTAAGGGCTTCTATGACAGCTAAAACTTCTAATTCATAACTTGAATATTTACGTTCGGCATCTGTGGTTTTTTTGCTCATAAAATAGACAGGGTGAAATTGATTGTCAATAGAAGACTTTTGAAGGAGGACTGCTCCGTAACCGTCAATAGATGCATCACAGTGAACTTCTGTTTCGTTACTAGGGTTATAAATGCTTAAAACAGGACCTGAAGAAAGGATGTGTTTCAGCTGATTAAATGCATTTCGTTGCTGGTCGCCAAAGTGAAATTTAGTGTCCTTTCTAAGAAGATCTGTTAAAGGCTTAGCTATTAAAGAGTAATCTTGAATGAATTTACGAAAATATGAAGTTAATCCGACAAATGAATGTACATCTTTTATACTTTTAGGTTCTGGGAAATTAAGGACAGCTTTAGTTTTTAAGGGGGATGGGTGCAGTTGACCATTTTTAATGTGGTAACCCAAAAAATCAATTTCTCGTTGTAGAAAGTGGCATTTTTTGAGATTCAGTTCTAAACCATATTCGGATGCAGTTGTAAGGACGCGTTGTAATTTCTGGAGTCCTTCGACTTCGTTTTCAGCTGGTATTATGAAGTCATCCATATAGACAATAAGTACTTTTTCATTAATGAGGTCTCGAAAAACGTTATAAATATATCTTTGAAACACTAACGGTGCATCGCTAAGGCCATAATTCATATATAAGAATTCAAATTGACCAGAATGTGTTACGAAAGAAGTATATTTTCTACTATTTTCTTCTACTTCGACATGAAAAAAAGCATTTTTAAGGTCAAGAGTAGTAAATACTTTTGCAGAATGCAACTGATCAATAATGTCATCAATTACTGGGAGGGGAAAACGTTGTTTATGTGTTAACCGTCGTCGCTCCGTCGTCTCGTTAACCGACTCATTTCCTTTTTAATCTCGAAGCGGAAAATACGGAGACACTCAGTCTAATGCAGGTGTTGCTTGCGAAATCTCCACATATATATATATAATCCTAATGAATCGAATTGAAACGAATTTATGTAACAATTCTATGAAATGACTGATTAAACAGCTGATTACGTTTCACGGCGATTTCTCCTAAAATATGGAATACTTTGCGATGAAATTAACACCAAAAATCCGTATTGAGCTACAGATCTCAAAACTGGTATTAGAAATTTAAAATTTGAATTAGTTTTTGAAATATTATTTTTTTTCTAATTTTAAATACTTTTTTCTAATGATGGCAACTCAAATTTTAATCATAACAGATATTTTTTTTTCATATTTTAGAAAAGGTTATTTTAAATTAATTTGGCAACGGGTTTGGCCTCCCTTAAATGTATGCTAAGAAATGCATCATGTTACTTTTATTCAGAATTCAATTTGTATTTCATTATCATTTTATTTAATACAAAACTTTCATTTAAAATTGAAACCTTTAAAATAAATGGCTTTTACTTCATTCTTTTTTTTAAACGAAACGAAAAGAAAAATATTAGACACAGATGTCATATACGCAACGGGATACTTAATTGCCGCAAAAATGGCGTTATTTTGCCTGACATGGTAACCCGGCTATTGTTGCTTATTTTTTAATAAATGTTTATTTGAATTTATTTTCTTTTTATTTACAAAAAATGTTATAAATTGTTTTGTTCTATAGTTAACAATAAAAAAAAAAAAAAATTATTATTATTTCCTTTTAAAAATAACAGAAAATAATTTAAAAATACATATGTAACAGGTATTTGAAAACGAGGTTTTCGCCAAATTGTTCTAAAAAAAAAAAAAAAAAAAAATCTTTAAACCGGTGCGTATGTGACAATGCAACAAATCATGAGATTTAATTTCCACTTCAAAGCTACGTTTTAATGTTATTACTTCTCCCGTCGACCAATTTTGCCAAATTATACAAATTGACATATTTTTTTTATTTTAAATAACAAAGTAACAAATAAATTAGTATAACATTAATAAAAATACAAATAAAACGTCAAAATAAAAATCACTTGATGGCGTGAACATGTGTAACTTCCTTAAAGTCAAGTGAATATGACATTTACAATCAACCATTATTGGCATTTAATCTTATAGTTTGGCGACAGATTTTTGGTCGATGGGATAACCAAGTAGCATTGTTTTAATTTACCACTCAAAAAATAAAAAAATGCTAACTGGCGAGTTAAAAAAAAAAAGCTATTGGCGAGATTTTCACCCGTGTAACATAAAAGTACCAGGAATTCGTTGTGATCATGTCAACTTTTATGTAGTTTTATTTGAAAAAAATAATTTTGATTCTTTAATCAAAATGGAAACCTTTCTTATGAAAAGCGAAGGAATCAGCCCATTGTTTATGGCAGTTACATGACTTGGACTATTATAATATAAACGAAATAATGGGGATAGAATAATATTCGGCGACTTATCACACCTGTGGCTGGCTAACATTAAAGTACCAAAATGGCCGGCTGGAATATAAAAAGCGAAGGGATCCCCTGGAGCTGTTGATGATAGTCACATGACTTAGGCTATTATTATAGAGATTGTTTTCAATTTTAAAAAGAAAAAAAACCTTTAAAATTTTTATTAAATGAGTACGTGTTAAAGGCAGGAAAATATTGAAAATTATGTCCTGAAAATTGTATTTACACGTGAATATTAAAAGGGAAAGGAAACTTTAAAATAATAAATACATTAATCTGTGTTTAACCCTTTCACGGACAAGGCACTTCTATTCGTAAAACCTTGAAATCAGTGAATGGCACCAGAATTTACAAACAAATTTCGAAATACAAAAATGCTTTTGTTCACTTACTTAATAAAAGGGAAATTTTCATCCCAATATTCTGATGCTAATGTGGCATTTAAGAATTAAAATTAAGTGGTCCAAAAATGAATCACCGCCCTTGAAGGGGTTAAAGCAGCAAATTTTAGTAATTGTATTATGTCAATCATTTTATAACGCTGTTAAAAAATACTGAGAGACAAAGACTCTGTTTACTTAATTCATTTTATTTTAGCTTCTTTTCAAATGTTTAACTGATTTTCTTTAACCAAACACGAAAACAACCATTGGATGTCTTAACAGCAACTGATTCTACCTTAAATTTTTGCAATCAAAGGGAATTGAATGGAAACTCATTTACAGGGATATCGTTACAGGTTTTTTCAGTATAATTCAATCTTCTCTAATCTTTTTAAAACCGATCAGATTAGCGTGATTTTAGATTCTACAGTGTCTGAACGGGGGTTGGCGAGCGTAGCTTGCAGGGGGCAGAGCCCCCTAGTATATATATATTCTTTTCTGCCTTGAATTAAATTTGTTTTCAGACTTCTTAATAAAAATATCTGGGATTAACTTATTAATATGTTGTACCTTAAAAGCATTATTGAAACAATACAATCTGTTGACAGATTTGTTTTCAGAAAGTGCATGACTTACCAATCTACTATGTCAAGTAATGCATATTCTCAATTTACATATAAAATTTCAGCCTATAGATTTTTCATAATACAAATCTTTTTAATATGTACTGAAAATAATTTTGATAATGAACTAGATAATATTCATAGAAGTACTTTTAATAATCGTTTTAATTAAGGTACAACATATTAATATTAGATATTGTTAATAATAAGTCTGAAAACAAATTTAATTTGAAAAAAAAAAAAAAAAAAAACTTTATACTCTTGAATATTTTTCTAGCTTTTTTGAGAAATTAAAATATACCCTTAAATGTTTCAATATCTGCTTAACAGCTAATCTCCCTTCTGAAGTTAAAGGGTATCATTTGTACTAAAATTGACCCAATTCATTTAAAAAAAAATTTTCAGAAGTATATGAAATCCCGTTTATTAAAAGTGACTGATCAAATAATTATTATATTGGCATGAGTAGCAGTGGGCCCAAGAGCATATGTCATTTGGTGATAAGTGGCCGAATGTCATATTCAGTGATGAAAAAAATGGAACCTCTGATGGATTTAAGTACTATTGACATAATCTCTGCAAATAACCTAGGAGTATATTTAGCCGACAACATGGTGGTGGTTGGGTAATGGTATGGGAGGTCCATTTCTTTCAATGGTCAGGCATTTCTAACATTGATCAGTGGTCGTGAAAACCCTGAAAGCTATCAAGAGACACTTGCCAATCATTTGCTTCCTGTTGCCGAGGTTTTGGGGGGAGAAAAATGGTTATTTCAACATGATAATGCTTCGATACATACCTCAAACTGAACTTCAACATGGCTTAAGTCGAAAAATGTATCTGTTTTGGAATGGCTGGGAATTAACCCTGATTTAAACCCCATAGAAAATATGTGGGGTATTCTCACTCACGCAGTTTATCCAAATGGAAAGCAGTATTATTCAGTTGATTTGAAAGATGCCACTGAGAACGCGTGGTTTAAAATTGAACCAGAAACAATACAGAACCTCATTTTGTCGAAGGAAGACCATATATTGAAAGTAATTCAGCAGAATCTATATATATATTTCTCTTACGTAGCACTAAAAAAGGGCTGTATTTGTAGCTTGCTATTTGGCAACAGCCAAAACGACGTTTTTCAGTGGTAGTTACGGTCACATGTCCCAAAACACTCAGCAAATCAAAATCCAGACAGGATCTCTCTTTTAACGCAAACCGTTTGTGCAATACATGAATGACGATTGCTATTGGTCCGTTTTATGGAGACGTAGCTTTTTTATCCAAGGTTGTATTTAGACACAGACGAAAACGTTTTGTTTACATTTCGATAGCATGATACGTAGCATGTTTTATAGAGTCTTATTATAGTTTTAAATTAATTTAAGCCGTGGTTTTCAATACTATAGGCAAAATGAAAGGAGAAGGACCCCATCTGACACTAACATGCCATTTAAATTTAGACGGCATCAATTTCCTGTTTGCTTAAAATATTTTTAAATTTCATATGTTGCTTGCTCGGATCTCATAGCGGCCCAACTAAAAATATTTTTTATTTTGTTTTCACTAAGTTTTTTAATTAATTCTGTTTCCAAGGTACGTTTTTATTTATATTTTCAACAGTTTTCCATTACTTTTTTATACATTAAAAATATTTGTAAATTTAATACGTTGTAATGATTTATGATAGCACTCATTCTGGCTAGAGTTGACATAAATAATGGCGAGCGAGCGAAGCGATCCCAATATGAATTACGTAGCAATTCATGGGGGTTGGTGAGCGTTAGCGAGCAGGGGGCTGGCCCCCCTAGTCTATAATAATAAGGAAAGAAGTTTGTGTGTGAGCGTGTTGACGGTGTTCTGAAGACCGCTGCACATAGAGCTACAAAATTTTGGGAAAATGTACCTCTCTACATGAAGTTTTGCACCTCAAAGCCCGATTTTCGATTTTTTGATTAGATTTTTTTTTAATTTAATTTTTTATGCAATTTTTAGCGTTTTTTTAAGTTTTGAGGCGATTTTTCCACATTAGTGAAAGGAATACGGTTTCATTACTTTAACCTAATGTAGTAAATTATGTCCTCTTTTCAATAAAGTTTATTCAGAATTTGTACAGCAATTTTTGAATTTTTAGCGAATTTTTTAATGCGATTTTTAGTGTTTTTTCGCATTTTGTGGCTATTTTTTTATATTGGTAAAAGGAATTTGGTTTCAAACTTTTAGCCTAATGTACTAAATTTTGTATGCTACGAATTTTTAATTTCAGCGATTTTTTAATGCGATTTTCAATGTGATTTTTAGAGATTTTTTGCGTTTAGTGTCGATTTTTTGTCATTTATGAGTTATTTCCATTTACAATATTTTACCTCCTTAGAGTAAATTTGACCCCTGCGATTTTTTAATATTTAGCGATTTTTAATGCATTTTTAAATGTGGTTTTTAACATTTTTTTGAGCTCTGCAGCGATTTTTTGACATTTGGAAATAAAATTTGGTTTCAAACTTTTAGACTAATAAAGTAAATTTCGCCATTTACGATTTTGAATTTAATGCGATTTTTGAAGATTTTGTGCGTGCCGCGTTGATTTTTATCATTCACAAAAGATTTTGGATTGCATTGTTTTGTCTAAGTTGTTAGAGTAAATTTTGACTTCTGCAATTTTTTATACTACTTTTGAATTTCAGCGATTTTCAATGTGATTTTTAGCATATAATGTTTTACCCCATTACAGTAAATTTTGACCCCTGTGATTTTTTAATATTTAAAGATTTTTAATGCATTTTTCAATGCGATTTTGAGTGTTTTTTCCGAGTTTTACGGCGATTTTTTGACATTCGAAAATAAAATTTGGTTTCAAACTTTTTAGCTTAATTATAGTAAATTTCGCCATTTACAATTTTGAATTTTATCGATTTTTAATACGACTTTAATGCTATTTTTAATTTGATTTTTAGCGATTTTTCAAGATTTTTTACATGTTGCGTCGATTTTTTATCATTCACAAAATATTTCCAACTGCAGTGCTTTACCCATTACATTAAGTTTTGACTCCTGCAACATTTAAAAAAAGAATTTGATTTCAAACTTTTAGCCTAAAATAGAAAATTTCATCATCTGAAATTTTTTAATTCAGTTTTTAATGCGATTTTTAGCGATTTTGCGATGTCATTCATGAAAAATTTACGTTTACAATGTTTTACCCGATTAGAGTAAATTTTTACTCCTGGGATACTTTTATATTTAGGGATTTTTAATGCATTTTTCAATGTGGTTTTTAGAGTCCCACGGCAGATTTTTGATATTTGGAAAAGGAATTTGGTTTCAAACTTTTAGCCTAATATAGTAAATTGTGGCATCTACAAATTTTGAATCTTAGCAATTTTCAATGCGATTTATGTCAATTGAGATTTTTTGCATTCACCGTCGATTTCCAATTGCAATGCTTTACCCATTACATTAAATTTTGACTCCTGCAATATTTAGCGATTTTTAATACATTTTTCAATGTGATTTTTAATGCATTTTTCAAAGCAATTTTTAGCATTTTATTGAACCCTACCATGATTTTTTGACATTTAAAAAGGAATTTGGTTTCAAACTTTTAGCCTAAAATAGAAAATTTCATCATCTGGGATTTTTTAATTTTAGCAGTTTTTAATGCGATTTTTAGCGATTTTGCGAGATTTTTTATGTTTTGCTTCAGTTTTTTTGTCAATCATGAAAAATTTACGTTTGCAATGTTTTACCCGATTTAGGGTAAATTTTTACTCCTGGGATACTTTTATATTTACGGATTTTTAATGCAATTTTCAGTGTGGTTTTTAGAGTCCCATGGCAGATTTTTAATATTCGGAAAAGGAATTTGGTTTCAAACTTTTAGCTTAATATAGTAAATTGTGGCATCTACGAATTTTGAATCTTAGCAATTTTCAATGCGATTTATAGAAATTGAGATTTTTTGCATTCTCCGTTGATTTTTGGTCATTCATGAAATATATCCGATTACAATATTTTACTCCGTTAGAGTAAATTTTGACCCTGCTATTTTTTAATATTTAGACATTTTTAGTGCATTTTTCAATACGACTTTTAGCAGTTTTTCAAGTCTCACGGCGGTTTTTGGATATTCGGAAATAAAATTTGGTTTCAAACTTTTAACCTAATTTAGTAAGTTTCGCCATTTACAATTTTGAATTTTAGCGAATTTTAATGCGACATTTAAACGGTTTTAATATTCTCACGGCGTTTTTTTGACATTCGGAAATGGAATTTGGTTTTAAATTTTTAGCTAATCTAATACATTTTGCCACCTAGCTATTTTTAATGCGATTTTTGGGGAATTTTTACTGATTTTTTGTCATTTATAAAAGACTTCAGATTACAGTTTTTTACCCTATTATAATAAATTTTGACTCCTACTATTTTTAAATACTTAACTATTTTTAATGCGATTTATAGCGAGTGTATGAATACCGCAGTGATTTTTGACATTGGTAAAAGGAATTCAGTTTCATTATTTTAGCTTAATGTAGTAGATTTTGTCCCCTACAAATTTTTTATTTTAGCAATTTTTAATGTGATATTTAGCATCTTTTAGAGATTCTTTGTGCTTTGCGTCGATTTTGTTATTTATGAAGGAATTCATGTAACACTATTTTACTCGTTTAATGTAAATTTTGCACCCTGCTATTTTTAAATTTTAGGCAATTTTTAATGCATTTTTCAATGCAATTTTTAGAGTGTTTTTGAGTCCCATGACGATTTTTTCCCATTTGGAAAAGAAATTTTGTTTCAAACTTTTATCCTATTATAGTAAATTTTGCCATAAACGATTTTGGATATTTAGCGATTTTTAGCATTTTTTCGAGATTTTTACATTCAACGTCAATTTTTTGTCATTCTTGACAGATATTCAATTAGTGTTTTGAGTTGAATTTTTCTAATTAATAAAAGAATTTAGATTATAATATTTTGCACCATTTAGCAAATTTTGTCCGCTGCTATTTTTGAATATTCAGAGATTTTTAATCTCTCTTTCAATGCGATTTTTAGCATTTTTTCGAGTCCCATGGCGATTTTTTGACATTCGGAAAAGGTAGTTGGTATCAAAGTTTTATCCTATAAAGTTTATCCTATTAAAGTTTTATACTATAGTAAATTTTGTCCTCTACACTTTTTGAGTGTTACCAATTTTTAATGCGATATTCAATATTATTTGTAGAGATTTTTGGCGTTCTGTGTCCATTTTTTGTTATTCATGAAGGATTTTCGATTACAATGTTTTCCACATGAATATTAAATTTTTACAGCAGTGACTTTTAAACATTTAGCGATTTTTAATGCAATTTTCAATTTGATTTTTATCCATTCTTCGAGTTCCGTGCCTATTTTTTGATATTCGGAAACTGAATTTGATTTCAAACTTTTTGATTAATTTAGTAAATTTTTCTATCCCAGTAAATTTTTACCCTAGTGATTTTTAAAGCAATTTTCAATGCGATTTTTTTGGGTTTCACAATGGCTTTTTTCACAATGACATTTTTTAAAAGGAATTCTGTTTTAAACTTCTAACCTAATAGGAATTTGATTTCAATCCTTTAGCCTATTATGAGAAATGTTCTGCTCTGCTATTTTTGAAATGTAGCATTTTTTAATGTGATTTTCAATGCAATTTTTTAGTATTTATTTTCTTTTTTTAGAGTTTGCGGTGATTTTTTGAGATACAGAAAATGTATTCAGTTTCAAATTTTTAACCTATTATAATTAATTTTCTCCTGTACGATTTTTGATATTGAACTGCTTTTTATCATGTTTTTTAAACGTTTTTCCGCATTTCATGATTTGACATTCATCAAAGAAATTAGATTACAAACTTTTAAGCAAATATAGTAAATTTTGCCTTTCGTGATTTTAGAAATTTTTGCGATTTTTACATTTTTTTGCGATCTGCTGCGAATTTTTGATATTATAGTAAGTTCTGCCTTCTTTTCAATAAAGTTTATTCGGATTTCGTACTGCAATTTTCGAATTTTCCGTGAATTTTTTAATGTGATTTTTAGTGTGTTTTCACGATTTGTTACGATTTTTACACATTAGTAAAAGGAATACAGTTTCAATCTTCTAACCCAATATATATATTTTTTCTCTTTCCGATTAAGCTTATTCGAAATTCGTGCACCAATTTTTTAATTTTTCGCATTTTTTTATTGTGATTTTCAGAGCTTTTTCGCAATTCGTGCTGTTTTTTGACGGACCCGTGCCACGCCGGGCAGATTAGTTAGTAGAGCAATGATCAAGCATTATTTTAATTTTTGTTCTACTAAAGACTAAAGAATTACTGTTTTTGGCACACTCATTTTTGTTCTTTTGATAAATTCTATTATTTTAGATAAATTTTAAAGCTTAAATCTGTTAAATATATTTTTAAAACTACAATTTGTAGATCATGTGAAAAAGAAAGTAACCTTTCAGTCAATAATAAAATTTTATTTTGAAATTTTATGTTGTGCGCTCTGTAATACATTTATTGAAAAAAAGGCTATTCAATCCTATATAATTTAAATCTTCATGACTGCCACTTTTATGTATTAAAATGAGCATGAATGTGTCAAAAAGTTTTGGGATGTTGAGCGGGGGGAAATGTTTTTGAGAACTGCCAACTTTGGAATATTTCCAAATTTGCCAATTTTGGTGAATCGCAAAAATTGTAAAAATCGCAAAAATTTCAAAAATCACGAAAGGCAAAATTTACTATATTTGCTTAAAAGTTTGTAATCTAATTCCTTTGATGAATGTCAAATCATGAAATGCTGAAAAACGTTTAAAAAACATGATAAAAAGCAGTTCAATATCAAAAATTGTACAGGAGAAAATTAATTATAATAGGCTAAAAATTTGAAACTGAATACATTTTCTGTATCTCAAAAAATCACCGCGAACTCTAAAAAAAGAAAATAAATACTAAAAAATTGCATTGAAAATCACATTAAAAATCGCTACACTTCAAAAATAGCAGAACAGAACATTTCCCATAATTAGCTTCTTTTCAATTTTAGCTTCTTTTCAAATGTTTAACTGATCCTCTTTAATCAAAAACGAAAACAACCATTGGATGTCTTAACAGCAACTGATTCGGCCTTAAATTTTTGCAATCAAAGGGAATTGAATGGAAACCCGTTTACAGGTAGATGCCAATTTTGGAATTTTTCAGATGCCAATTTTGGAATATATTTATAAAATAAATTAAGTATAAAAGAGTCTTTGTCTCCCGGTATTTTAAAACAATCTCTATAACAATAGCTTAAGTCATGTGACTATCATCAACAGTTCCAGGCGGACCACTTTGCTTTTTATACTCTAGGTGCCATTTTGGTACTTTAATGTTAACCAGTCACAGGTGATAAGATAAGTCATAAAATATTATTCTATTGCCATCATTTCATCTATATTATAATAGTTCAAGTCGTCAACTGGCATAAACAAATACGGTCTGATCCCTTCGCCATTCATATGAAAGTTTGGCAAAGATGTCATATACGTCCCATATTGGCGTGATTTTTTAACGACGCCAATTTGGAGAATGCATCAACAGCATAAACAGCAACATCCGGCTTACCATATCAAGCAAAATAACGATACTTTGGCGGCAGTTATGTGCCCGTTCCGTATATGACATTGGCGTCAGAAAAAAATCGCGCCAATATGGGACCGTAAGTTTTCCATTTTGATTAAAAATTCAAAAATTTTTTTTCGAATAAAACTACATAAAAGTTGCCATGGTCGCAAAGAATTCTAGATACTGTTATGCTAGCAGGATGCAAATCTCGCCAATAGCTTTTTTTCAACTCGCCAGTTAGCATTTTTTTTCTTCGAGTGGTAATAATATTTGGCCAGATACGCACCGCAGGTTTGGCGTGATTTTTATTTTTTTTTGCGAAAATTTGGCGAAAACCTCGTTTTCAAATACCAGTTACATATGCATTTTTGATATTCCTTAGATATCCCGACGACCAAAAATCTATTGCCAAACTATAAGAGGAAATGCCAATAATGGTTGATCGTAAATGTCACATTCACTTGACTTTAAGCAAATTACACGTGTTTACGTCCTCAAATGATTTTTATTTTGATGTTTTATTCGTATATTTATTAATGTTATACTAATTTATTTGTTCTTTCGTTATTTAAAATAAAAATTATGTCAATTTGTATAATTTGGCGATTTATATAATTTGGTGAAATTGGTCGACGGAATAACTAAGTAGTACTGTATTTTCTATTATTTTCTAAAGGAAATATCACAAAAATAATTAATAATCATAGAACAAAATAATTTATATAATTTGTAAAAAGAAATAAAAGTAAATAAACATTTATTATCAAATAAACAATAGCTGGGCTACCATGTCAACTTTTTCTGTAATATATAAAAAAAATATCTGTTATTTAAATTTGAGTTGCCATCATTAGAAAAATGTATATAAAATTAGAAAAAAATTAATATTTCGAAAACTAATTCGAATTTAAAAATTCTAATACCAGTTTTGAAATCTGCGGATCAATATTGATTTTTGGTGTTGATTTCATTGCAAATTATTCCATATTTTAGGAGAAATCGCCGTGAAACATAATCAGTTGTTTAATCAGTCGATTCATACTTCCGTTTCATAAATTCGTTTCATTAGGATTTTATATGTATAGGGTAGATTATATTTCATCATCCTTTTTATACCCAATTTCCAACATCCTGTTACAACATAATAAGTTTAAAAAGTTTTAAACTTAAGTTTTCATGTATAATTTTTTTCCCATAATTATAATTTAATCATTTAAATTACCGGTCCCTTATTTAATTTAAAAGTTTTGTGTTTGATTTATTAATCTGGTTTAAAAGAGGGAGAAACACCCTATTAGAAAGGATTTTTTGTAAAAGAAAGTGACCAGCTTAAGTCATTTATCACCACTAAGAATAAGAATTATTCTCAATATGTATCAATAATTTGATTAATAAAACATTTATCTTGATGATTTCTAAAATTCTTAATTAATTTTATGATTTTATTTAATGTCATTTCCTGTACTATATAAATGTTTCTCCCCTTATCTTTTTAAAGTATTTGCAAATTGTGTTCCTGTTAGAGGCTTTGAAGAAGGTATCCTCCTAATGTGCTTTGCAGAATTACGACAGGTATATTTATGCTAAATTCATATTTATTTATAATTTGTATACATTTAATTTAATTACTAGCTATATGCATTGATTATTATTATAGTTTCAATAACTTTATTTAAATGTTATTCATTGAAGATAATTTTAAGCAATATATATATATATATATATATATATATACAAGGTGCAAAGTAAAATCAAGAAACACTTAAATAATTATGGAATATTACGCTATTATTTTGGGATAAGTGCATACATATAATAAAATGGCTATGCACTATCATATGCAAGTGACTGCAATGCTCCTGTAGTGTCAAAACGTTGAAGTTATTGACTTTATCTTGAAAGCTAAGTGAAAAAAAGTCAGTTACAAAGTGCAAACTATCCTCAATTCAATATGAAATGCTGTCTTACATGAAAAAATAATTTTATTACAAATCCAGAAATGTTCATTTTTAGATATCTAATGATCGCCTTAAATACATCACTAATTGCATGCAGAAGAGTGACACTCTAAGGCAAATGTGCATTTTAAAATAAATAACGCATGTAGGCAAGGCACAATTAATTTTAATAATAAAATCAAGTTACTCATTATTATAAGTATGTTAGATATATTTTTACTTGATAGGTTAGGAATGCAAACTTGCATCCAAAAACACACTGACTACACGGAACTCTAGCCTTTTATCATAATTTTTAGTAATATTTTGTAAGTTCAGATATTTTACATGTAATTTAAATTCTTAAAGGAAAATGTTAATACGTGCCATGAGTATACAAATTGCATTGCATACTCATTTTTCATTGGCTGTCGCCAAGCTGCTATTGTTTAAAAGTTTTAAACAATAGCGGCTTGGCGACAGCCAATGAAAATTGCATTGCATACTCATTTTTCATTGGCTGTCACCAAGACGCTATTTAAAAGTTTTAAACAATAGCGGCTTGGCGACAGCCAATGAAAAGCGAATATGCAATGCAATTTGTATACTCATGGCACGTATTAACATTTTCCTTTAAGAATTTAAATTACATTTAAAATATCTGAACTTACAAAATATTACTAAAAATTATGATAACGTAATTTAAAGCTAGAATGAACTTAAAAGAAATTTTTAAACAATGAAAGAAAACTAAAGAGATTGCGATCACAACTCAAAATGGCTGAATGCTAAGAAGACAATGCGTCGCTAGCAAGCAACTCCACTGAGCTGTGACGTTTCGAACGTAAACAAATGTTGGATGTGCTACAGAAAAACAAAGTAAGAAAAAAATACAGGGATCCAGTTTAATAATATATGTAATAGGATGGGAAAAATAAATTGTATATCCTACAAAATCTCATTGAAAGTTGCATTAAAAATCTTGTTAAAAATCACTAATCAAAAATCGCTGGGGTCAGAATATACTAAATTGGGTAAAATATTATAATCAAATTTCTTTCGTCAATGACAAAAATTCGATGCAGAATGCAAAAAATTACATTGAATTTTGTAATAAAAATCGCTAACATTTGAAAATCGAAATGAACAAAATTTACTATATTAAGCTAAAAGTTTAAAACCAAATTCCTTTTACTAATGTCTAAAAATCGACATGGAACTGAAAAAAATTCTAAAAATTGCAATGAAACTCACATTAAAATTGCTAAAATTCAAAAATCATGGAGGACAAAATTTACTATATTACGCAAAAAGTTTGAAACCAAATTCCTTTTACTAATGTACAAAAATCACCATGAGACTCGAAAAAACGCTAAAAGTCTCATTAAAACTCTCTAAATATTAAAAAATTTCAAGGGGACAAAATTTACCATAATCGGGTAAAACATTGTAATCAGCATTCTTTCACTAATGACAAAAAAGATCTATTAAAAATACTAAAAATCAGTAAAAATCACTACATTTTCAAAAGTCGCAGGGGGCAAAATTTACTATAATTGGGTAAAACATTGTAATCGGCATTCTTTCACAAATGAAAAAAAAATGGATGGAAAATACTAAAAATAGTATTGAATATTGCATTAAAAATCTGTATAATTAAAAAATCGTAGCAGACAAAATTTAATACATTAGGCTAAAAGTTTGAAAGAAAATTCCTTTTATCAATGTCAAAATAAAGCCACAAAATGCGAAAAAACCCAGTAAAAATCACATTAAAAAATTCAAAAATTGCTGTATGAATTCTGAATAAACTTTATTGAAAAGAGGATAAAATTTACTATACTTGGGTTTAAGTTTAAAGAATGAAACCATATTCCTTTCACTAATGTGGAAAAATCCCCTCGAAACATAAAAAAACCTGCTAAAAATCGCATTAAAAAAATCAAACAAGAAAATCCCAAAACGGACTTTGAAGTGCAAAACTACATAGATAGTGGTACCCATAGAGTAATTTTAAGCATACTACTTGAGTCCTTCAATTTAATTACTGAAAAAGTATGTTAATTTTGTCAGAGTCTTTTGTTTGAAAAAATGTTTTTCCTCATGTCTTGCATCTTTGCATTGCTTCTTTGCATTGCTTTAAAAACTTTTTCTTACATATTTTCCTCAAACTGTAATCCACACCAGCTTGTTTAAAATAATTTTGACTCATCCACAATTAAAAAATATCCTCCAAGGGGATATTATTTTCATCTTTGTTTTCTATGCATGTTGAATTCTCATTGCTAACAAAGAATCCAGCTTTAACAAAACTGCTACAAATAGTATGACCTAGTGATGGGTGATAAATTTTTGCAATAAATTTTTAATCGATTTAATCGGTACTATGGCCAACTCGATTTAATCGATTCTATAATTTTTTAAATCGATATCACTAAAGGTAAACATCATGAGGATTCAAAAAAGTATAGGTTCATTGAAATATGTGCATTTTAAAAGAATGCATTTACCAAACAAATAATTGAATTTCGGCCCACACCCTCTTAGACCCCCCCCCCACGGAGCTCTAGAATGTCTCTCTCCAGAACCGCAGAAATCCCTCCCGGAGAAAAATATCTGAATTAAATTTGCTGAAAACACCAGCATAGCAGTGCAACCTGTTATATGATTTGCATGAAACCCTAATCAGGAACAACATATGACAGTGTCCAACGGAATATTAAATTTGATGAAATTTCGTTCATTAGTTCTTGAGATATGATCCCTAAAATTGTGTAAATCCTGACAAAGGTGTTAAATTCAGGGGGTGGCCTGGGGGGCCTTATATGATTTGCATGAAACCCTAATCAGGAACAACATATGACAGTGTCCAACGGAATATTAAATTTGATGAAATTTCGTTTATTAGTTCTTGAGATATGATCCCTAAAATCGTGTAAATCCTGACAAAGGTGTTAAATTCAGGGGGTGGCCTGGGGGGTCCCCCCCCTTGAACATTGAAATGTCCCCCCCAAAAGGTTTGAGATTTTTATGTACAAAACTTGTTGCTTAACCCCTTAATCGTCACGCCCGATACATTCACGGGCAGTCATGTATGAACAAATTTCGTCACGTCTGTGACCCTCATGGGCTGCGCTTCTCATGACTTTAGCTAATATTTTCTGGTATCATCTTTGAATTTTTCGTTCGCGAAATTATTTTAAGACTGGAAGCGCCATTAGCAGTCAGGGTTTCCAGTTTGGCCTCCATTTTTATTTCGAAATTTCAGATTCACACCAGAAATTTTGAAAGAAGAATCATTACTTTATGTAATTAAAAATTTTCTATAATTTAATAAAGCAAAATATACTATTTTTCATTTCTGGAACGAATTTGGATTTTCCGAATAAAAATGGAGGCCAAGCTGGCAACCCTGGAGCAGTCAATTTGACTGCTACGAAACATGTAAAAATCGATTTGAACCAGAAATTTCATTAAAAAAGAGTTAAATACATAAATTACACAAAAATATCTTAAATAGTTAAGTTAAAAAACTTTAAATAAAAATTTTGGTGTACATTTTTAAAAATAAAACTTGAGTGAAATTCACATCACTTCTAGTGTTAAATGCTTAACCGCTTAATAGATGGAAGCACTGAACTGACAAATTTAGTTTTAAAATCGGAATGCATAATTTTAAGAAACGGTACAAGTTGGAGCATGTGTTTCATTTGTTTCAAATCTGAATACATCTGAGTTATTGCTTTATAAATTTCAATGTTGAGTAGCTCAAGTGAAGAGGAAGATTTTAGTGCTGAGATATCTGGAAATGAATCAGAAGATTCTATTTTTTCAGATGTTTTTGACTCTGAAAAATCAGAAACTGAGGATAGTGATGATGACGCCGATATTTCTTTTCCAGACCGTCAATGGCATAAAATTTCTTCAAGTGCTCCAAATTACGCACCTTCACGCTTTCAATTCAAATCGGAGCCGAAAGTTAATGTTTTGTTTGATGCTAGTTTGGGTGTTCTACAATACTATGAACATTTTATAAAGGACGAATTAGTGGATAATATAGTAAATGAAACTAACCGCTATGCTGAACAGGTGGGAAATGTTATTGGAGAAAAAAGAGTAAAAGCGAGACCGGAATGGCAACCTGTCACTTGCTCTTACTATTGTTGAAGGAATTGTAAAAAAGCCAGAAGAAAGGACTAAAAAATCATCTGTTGAGACACCGTTTTTCCGCAATATTATGATGTACAATAGGTACAGCGAAATTAAAAAATATTTACATTTTACAAATAATGAAGCTCACGATCCTGAAAATCATCCTAATCCAAAACTGTATAAAATTTGGACTGTTTGTGAGCATCTGAATAATTTGTATAGAAGTACAATTACCCCTGAAAGAGATGTCACTATCGACGAAAGTTTGATGTTGTACAAAGGACGTTTATCATGGCGGCAGTATATACCAATGAAAAAAACGAAATTTGGAATAAAATCTTATATGCTGTGCGAATCTAGTACTGGGTATATATGGTCTTTTACTATATATACAGGGAAAGGAACTTTGTTCAACAAAAACTTCGAAATGCTCTCGATGCCCTCTCAGGTCGTTATGACACCATTGACACCATTACTGAGAAAGGGACATTGTATAACAATGGACAAGTATTATACATCGCCGGAGTTATGTGATATTCTTTTGAGTTATCAAACAGATGTTATTGGACCTGTTAGAAAAAACAGAAAAGATATGCCAGAAAGTTTTCGAGAAAAAAGGTTAAAACTGGTGAAATTCATGCGTTTAGACGAGGGAAACTTATCGCGCTCAAGTGGAAAGACAAAAAGGATGTGACATTGTTATCATCAATAGATAATTCCGAAATTGTTGAAGTTACAACTCAAAGTAAGAGACTGAAAAGGAAGCCAAAAGCAGTTGTAGATTACAACCAAACTATGGGAGGTGTCGATGTAGTAGATAAATTTCTTTCAAGTTACCATGTAGAGATGGTGGGAAGAAATATTATAAAAAGATATTCTTCCATCTATTTAACCAAGCTGTTTTCAATGCTTTTCAAGTTTATAAGAAAGAAGGTGGCAGAAAATCGCATCTAAAGTTCAGACTAGATTTTGTAGATGAAAGCGTAGAAAAATATCTTACGGAGGGAACTATCTGCAAACGGGCCGTCCTTCGGACGACGCAACTTCAGGTCGATTGTATAAACGCCATTTTCTGGATTTTATATCCCCTACGGACAAAAAAGAAAAACCTTACAGAGAATGTAAAGTTTGTTCATCCCATGTGAATGAACATGGAAAGAAAATTAGAAAAGAAACTAGATATTATTGTGAAGACTGTAATGTAGGACTGTGCATACCATGTTTCAAAGTTTTCCATTCATTGAAAAATTATTAAATTTTGAAAAATATACTAAAGGCCGATTTTAAAATTAAATTTGAATAAAATTACTGTCTTTGTGGTAATATAACAAATTATTTGATTTATATGTGTCTTTAACTTTAATCGAAGTGAAACCACAAGTTACAACGTTCCGTTGAAGCTTCACTGTGCGTCATGTGTGTGCAAAAAAAAAAGATATATAAGGTAAGTGAAATATTTTTTTTAGATTATTATCCATTCTGAATACTTACACACTTTCAGGGGCAAAGCACTTCCATTTCTAAAATGTTGAAATGAGTGATTGACACCGGAATTTATAAACAAATTTATTTCAAAATACGAAAAAGCTAAATTTTACATATATAGGAAAGGAAAATTTTTGTACCAAAATTCTGGGGCCACTGGACTTTTGGGTATTAAAATTAAGCGATTTCAAAAGCACACCACCGCCCCTGAAAGGGTTAAATATGAAAAAAATACACTGTTCCTTTTACCAATGAACTCAGAATTTTATGAATAATAAAATCGGGCAATAAAAAAAAGCGACGATTTTTGAAGGCATTTTCCAAAAATTACGCGACGAATAAGGGGTTAATGTACAAAAGTCCAAGACCCATTCCCCTCCTCTGAAGTCTAGAATGCCCCTCGCTGGAGTCGCAGAAATCCCTCTCGAAGAAAAATGCTGAATTCAATTCAGCACAGCAACGCCCCTTGTTGGGTAATTTACAATGAAACCTGATAAGCAACAACTTATGCCAACGTCTAACTGAATGTGAAGTTTGAGGAAAATTCGTGCATTAGTTCTTGAGATAGAGCTGTTGTGAAAATCGGGGAAAATGCAGCATAGCACCTGCAGAATGTGCCACCTACCAGTAAATTTACATCAAAACCTAATCATCAACAACTTACGTCAATACCTAACCGAATCTGAAGTTTGGTAAAAATTCATGCATTAGTTTTTGAGATAGCGATCATGCCAAAATCATGAAAAATGCAACATAGCAGTGCCACCTGCAAAGTGATTTTCACCAAAACGTTATCAGCTCCAATTTACATGAAAGTCTAATTGAATCTAAAGGTTCAACAGACTCCATGCATTAGTTCTTTAAATAACCGCCCACAATCTTTTCGTCAGAGACAATCAAATAGACAGACAATTTATAAAAACAGTTAAATCGTATTCCAGACAAGACCTTCTAAAACTATAAATCCTTTGAAAACCGGTAGTCGAAATTTTTCACGAATTATACACTTTTCTTTTTCTAAATACAAAAGAAATCAAGAAGAAATGAAAGAATCGATTCCACTGGTAACGAAGGATCAGAAGTAGCGAATCGATTCAGTACACAGATTCAATGTTGATGTTTAGATCAGGTTGAATCATTTTCAAGACGATTCTTTAGATGCGGGTAGATCGTTTTGCAGACGATTCTTTAGATGCGGTTAGATTGTTATCCTTTAATTTACTTCAATTCAAATCGAATCGCAGTCGATCCACGATTCGGGATCGGGTTGAATCGTTATATTTATTCTTCCAATTTTACTGTTTTAGTGGCAGAATTGACGTAAAATTTCGTATAACGAAGGATTTTTTTTTATTTCTTAGTTACACAAGTGTTGAATGCAGGTAATTTTCACAGGAGGGATTTCTGCGACTCCGGGGAAGAGCGTATTTTAGAGATCTGTAAGGGGAGGGGGGAATTGCACATTTGTCATTAAAAAGCATAAAATCTTAAAACTTCTGAGGGGGTTCAATGTTCCAGGGGGGGGGGGGGGATGTCCGCACCGGACCCTCCCCTGAATTCAACACTAGGTTAAATCATTATACTTTTGTTTAGAAGCACAGTTATTCTGGTTACTAGTTTATTATGTTGTATTTTTCAAGTTCGTCCCTTCTAATCCCCCTCCCTAACCCTTCCTTGTCAATCTTAATTTACAGGGCCGTTAAAAATATGCATGCAATTTTTAAAATGCCAAATTCTCGTTCTATTTTATTATAAATCCACATTTTGAAACCTTGACTAAAGATACATTTGAGGTCGCCCCCTCCGACCGTTTGGGACTTACCTGTCCCCCGGGGGGCATAGTTATTGTTTCTTCCAAACCATCTCGTGTAACATATCATTGGAAATTTTTAATGTCCTCTTTTATTTTCTGTCCCTCCTTCGCCCCCCCTCTAGTTACACACTCTTGGCACTTTTTAGCTCACAGGCTATCAAAGCCTGAGAGCTAATGTGCCCGCCGGTTCTGTATGTATGTATGTATGCATGCATGTACATAACACGATAACTCTTGATAAAAATATCAGATTTGCTTCAATTTTTTTTTCTAGGTTCATTCTGATAAGGTGCTTCCCTGATTAGTTTTAGGGGTTCATTGGTTAAGTATAAAGGGGGGAGGGGGCTAATCCCCCCTTAACTTAGATAAATGGGTTTTTTATGCAGAATTATCAGATTTTGGTATGCTGGTTAATTTTCATAATGAGCGTCTCTGATTAGATTAGAAGGTTCATTGTTATAGTCTAAAGGTGGGAACGGGGGGCTAATACCCCTAATTTAGATAGATGAGTTTTTCTATCCGATTTGCTTCAAATTTGGTATACCGGTTTATTCTGATAAGGCGCTTCCCTAATTAGATTTGGAAGTTCATTGGTTAAATATAAAGGGGGTGGGGACGGGGACTAATACCCCTCTTAAATTTAGATAAATGGGTTTTCCTATCCAATTTGCTTCAAATTTGGTATACCGGTTTATTTCGACATGGCGGGTCATTGGTTAAGTATAAAGAGGGGAAACAGGGGGGGGGGGGGCGGCAATCGCCCCTTAATTTATTTTTCGAGGGAAATTATTTTTTGAAATAAGAGTATAATATACAGTTAGTGAGAATAGCCTGCGAGCTCAGTGCCATCAGTTTAACTGGGCACTTTTCTTTTTAGCTCGCAGGCTGTAGCCCGCAGGTTCTGTATGTACGTATGTATATATGTACATAACGTGATAACTCTTGATAGAAACATCCGATTTGCTTCAATTTTTTTTCCTAGGTTCACTCTCATAAGGCGCTGCTTCCCTGATTAGTTTTGGGGATTCATTGTTTAAGGATAAAGGGGAAAAGGGGGGCTATTCCCTCCTTAATTAGATAAATGGGTTTTTCATGCAGAATTATTCGATTTGCTCCAAATTGGTATACCGGTTTATTATATTAAAGAGCTGCCTTGATTAGATTTGGAAGCTCCTAAGTTAAGTATAAAGGGTGGAAAGGGCGGCTAGACCACCTCCCTTAATTTAGATAAATGGTTTTTTCATGCAGAATTATTTGATTTGCTCCAAATTTGGTATACCGGTTTATTATGTGAAAAAGCTGCCTTGATTAGATTTGGAGGTGTTCATTAGTTAAGTATAAAGGGGGGAAAGGGGCTAGACCCCTCCCCTCTTAATTTAGATAAATGGGTTTTTCATGCAGAGTTATTCGATTTGCTCCAAATTTGGTATACCGGTTTTTTATGTTAAGGAGGTGCCTTGATTAAATTTGAAGGTTTATTGGTTAAGTGTAAAGGGGGGCAGGGGCTAATCCCCTACCCTTAATTTAGATAAATGGGTTTTTGATGTAGAATTATTCGATTTGCTTCAAATTTGATATACCGGTTTATTTCGATATTGTGCTTCCTTCATTAGATTTGGAGGTTCATTGGTTAAGTATAAAAAAGGGAAAGGGGGGCAAGACCCCTCCCCTTAACTTAGATAAATGGATCTTCATGCAGAATTATCCAATTTACTTTAATTTTTTTTCTATGTTCATTCTGATAAGGACCTTTCCTGATTAGATTTGGAGATTCATTAGTTAAGTATAAAGGTGGGTTAGACCCTGCCCCCTCCTTAATTTAGCGAAATGTTTTTTTCATGCAGAATTATCTGATTTGCTTCAAATTTGGTATACCAGCTTATTATGTTAAGGAGCTTCCCTGATTACATTTGGAGGCTTATTGGTTAAGTATAAAGGGGGGGGGGAAATGGTGGCTAATCCCCCTTCATTTATTTTTTGAGGAGGATTATTCTTTGAAATAAGAGTATAATATATAATTAGTGTGAATAGCTTGTGAGCTCAATGCCATCAGTTTAACTGGGCACTTTTCTTTTTATTTTTTTTTCTCTGTAGAGTGGCGCAACCAGAATCTTTACCATCACCCTCACCTGGGAAGGATTTTAAATCTTTACTACTCATAAACTTAGAAAAAAAAATTATTGCTTTATATGATTATAAATTAGATTTTAGTAAATTCGTGGCATCTAAAAACCAACGCAATAAAAATCATAAGCAACCATTGTAAATTTAACATTCAGATTACCGAAGTCTTTTGTTTTAGGTCGATTTTATACCAGCCTTCAGGCTCGGCTTATTCTTTTTTAAACTGTTAAATTTTATTTACTCTCGTATGAAAAAAGTGAAAGAATATTTCTTTAAATATAGGAAGTGATCACATACTTATTAGTCGCAAATTTATCAAAATATATCAAATTTATATCATATAAAATTTATCAAAATATGTTGTGTTGTTAATGCTTTTTAAGCTGCGTTAATATCTAAAATATGTTTATATTTCTGAAATAAATTTAGTATTTATCTTTTTATCTCTGCTAAAAAGCCTTTTATTTAAGTAAAAGCAATTTAATTACTAATTTCATAATCATTAATCTTTCATATTCTCGTGGCTTCAATAAGTAACTGAGGCATCTGCCTGTTATGACTCTATCCCAACGTTTCTTAAACTATGGTCCAGGGTCCGCGAGCTTACAGACGGGGGTCCTCAAGCCCAGTATTGAATTCAGACCTTTTTCTTTCTGCAGGAATTTCTGTAGCTGTAGTTGTGACTATATGCAGGACTAGAATATATAATCTAGGACTATTATTGAATTCGAGCCTTTTTAAAATTCTGTGGGAAGAAATTAGGAGTCAACACAAGCAGTTACTTTTGCATACAGAAATTAGGTAGCTGTCCCGCGAAAACGTTTTAAATCGCTATTTTGCACTGCGTAATGAAGTAAAGTTATTTATATTGGATTCCAAATGCCATTCGAAAGAATGTTTCAATGATATCTCCTGGCTTGTCAAGATGGCATATTTGATAGATATATTTAGTTTTCTGAATGAGCTGAACTTAAGCTTACGAGGAACATCAATACGCATTTTCCAGGACAGGACAATGTAGATGCAACAATAAAAAAAAATTGAATTATGGACAAATCGACTTGAAAATAATAATTTTATCATTCCCAACATTATTCGATTTCTTACAAACTTCTGGGGATACAATTTCCCCTGATATTGTTCAAAATTTCATTGTACACCCGAAGAACTTGAAAGAAGCTTTCCGACATCCTCCCTCACAGTCAAAAAATGAGTGGATCAGGGGTTCATTTCATTTCCAAGATATTAGTGAGATGCAATCCTTAACAATCTTAGAGCAGAAACAACTTGCGGAATTATCAACCGATGGTTCCATGAAAATTGCTTTCCAAGTGAATAAATAGCCTTCTTAATTTTTGGTTGTGTGTGAGAAATACTTATGCAGAACTAGAAGCATTATTATCCAGCATTTACTTCCCTTCTGTACAACATATTTGTGTGAAAAGACTTTCTCCAGCCTTGTGCACATAAAAAACAAATATAGAAATCTATTGAATGTCAAAACAGACTTGCGAATACGTGTTTCGAACATTGAACCAGACATTGCACATCTCGTTGGGAAAAAACAGCATCATACTTCTCATGGGAAATAGTAGTGTATATTTTAGCTGTATTAAAGTATGTGCCATTTTCCTTATTAATGCAACTGATTTTTTTTCAACCATTAAACACGGAATATCTGTAATGAAAAATAAATAAGCTCTATACTATAAAAATATATTTTTTTAAATCTTACATTAACAAAACTTTTGTTGGAGGTCCCCGGAATGCATATCATATCAAAAGGGGTCCTTGAGTTCCCAAAGTTTAAGAAACGCTGCGCTATCCTATTTCTATTTCTTTGTTTTTTCATAAACAAAATGATCACAGAAGTCCTGTTTTTCTGTTCTAGTATAAGAACGAGAATGCTATTAAAAAAAAAAAAAAAAAAAAAGGAAATCATGATATTTGCAGATTTATGTTCCCCGTCTGACACTGTCAGTGAATGAGTCAATAACTGTTTAGAGTTTTTAGATTACTGCTGGAAAAAAACCCCATATAATCAAAGGATATATTTTTATTTATTTGTTAACCAGAGAAAAGTATGTTATTTCACTGTTAATGATTCTAAGATGAGAACATTTTTTTTGTTGTTAACAGCTGAAAATTTGGTAAACATTAAAAGAAAGATATTTATAAACTGTAAATGAGATAAGGAAATATATATTTTAAAAAGGAAAGAAATTTTAGTTTAATATAGTATTAAATAGAGAATTTTGCTTATTCATTGGGTGATAATTAGTATGTGGCATGTGATGATTGGTTAATTACATCATCACAGCTATTTTGAAAGAAGATATACAATAATTGCATTTCCCCCACGCTTATAGGAGGCCCTAAAAAGACTGAAAAACCATTTAACTTTTTAAATAAATTTAAAGCCTTCAAAATTTCGTCCATCTGCACATTTTAAAGAAGAATGACGTTTATAGGAAGTAAGTCCCCATTTGTTTGGTTGAAGGAAATAAGAGTAGAAAGTACATCTTTTCTGGATGAAAGATTTCGGGATTCCTTTTTTTTTTTTATCTGACTGAGGTCTTTCTTAAAAAATAAATTTAAATATAATATGAATTATTATTAAAATTACATCTTAAAAATAATAATTTTAAAAGTTTAAAAACCTTATTATTCGACTCAAAGGTAGCTTACTTCTGGGCCCCTGACATTGTCTAGGGCACCCATAAATGGAGGTGAGGGGTGAGAGGTAGTCATTATGACCTTGCTGATTAGCTACGTTTTGGAATTGCTACTTTTGAGCTTATCTGTGAACATCGAAATATCGATTCTAGAATTTGGGAATCGATTCTTATTGTGATAGATTCTGTTTTATACAACGTCGATTTTAATCGATTCTCAAATTTTCCAGAATCGCCCATCACTAGTATGACCTGTATGATAGTTCCATACTTTAGAAATCCTTTTGTTATGCTTTGCCGTAAGTTGATTTTAGGCATGTGGACATTGTTCTGAAGTGCAAGCGATAACTTTTCACATTATTCTCTTGTGATAGTGCACTTTGAAACTTTTGTTACTCCTTGATTCATTGACTGCAATTTTAATGAAGTAAAAAACTTTTATGTTTTTCTTGATTTGTTTTAGGATGAGCAGGATAATTCTCAAAATAAGATCAATTTTGTGACTCTATGCAATCATATGTTTATCCAATTTTTTAACTCATTTTTCACAAATTTCGGAGTTTATCCAAGATTTTTGGTTAGTCATAATCAACTTTCTAAGATTGCATGTCTTTTAATGATAATGGGTTTTTACTTCTTCCAATAGTCAATGGTTTCTGTTACCAAGTGGTAATTTCTAACCTTGTTCATTTATTCTGATAATAGAAGTTATTTCTAGTACTCATCCTTTCCATTTTCAGGTTTGATCATTTTTTTTTTGGATTTATTTCTACTTTTTCTCAATAAATCTTGTATTCGTTATAAGAAATTCTCAATCTGTGTTTAGTTTTCTTTCCCAAAAAAATTAATGTGATATTAAAATGTCGGTGTGATATGCTGACTATATACTTTTGCTCTTTGCTGCAAGATGGCGATCTATTAGCGACACATATTAGGATTTGGTAGATAGCATTGTCTGATTATGCAACTGCTGAGGTTTTCCAGTCAAACACTCATTGTAGGTGGGCATTTTCTCCCGACATATAATCTGGGTCAGCTGATTGACATGGTGACCTATTTAAAGGGAGAAATGTGTTATCTCAAGGCTGCTGTCTTGTGTTTGTTTTACTTGATGTTAATTGTTCTGTTTCGGTTAATTTATGTGGGAGTAAGTTCAGTCAGGAGACGGCAAAAGGAAACTAATAGTATTCAAACACTTAGATATTTAATTAAAAATCTTCTGGACTATTACTAAAAATACAAATATTCATCTTGGCTATAAGATATACAGGGACACGACATTTAAACATTAATTGAGAAAGATCTAATCACAGGTCTGCTCAGATCCCGTTAAATAAAATAAACCCGGGCAACGCCCTATCAAAAGATCAGCCAGGAGACAGCACCTCTCTCTCTCCAATGCAGAAACGTATCTGTTCAAATTCCAGTGCTCAGCCTTCCGTTTTCGTTGAGCTCACCAACTTCTCATACGAACTGGACTTTGAGTTGTCCCAACATCTGGTCTGGGCTATTATTTCGCCACTACATTTATGTTACCAAAATATTTATTGTTTATATTAGTCCATATTTTTTAAGTGGTTGTAATTTTGCAGCTTCCAACTTTTCAAAATTGAAATATTTAATCTATTCTAGATAAGTATCCCATACACAATTTTTAATGTTTTAGCACCAGTATTTTCAAATACAAATATTTGCCTAATTCAATCACAGAAATTCTGCAATTAAATAGATCTTTGGCTTATTTAATCACAGAAATGTGATTAAATAAGCCAAATAATTAAATATTAATTCCGGAATATGTGACTTTACAATATGTTATTACTTTTTTAAATGCCTTATCAAGTCAGTGGTATAATATTTTGTTTGCTTTTAACATTTCTCTATTATTTTAAACTACATTAAACTGTTTTTTAATTATCTTGATTTGTATGGTATGCTAAGCATGCTCATTGCAACTATTTATCGAATGGGTAAAATGGGGTTTATTCAAATAGAAAAAGTTAAAATAAATTAAAACTATTGAAACTGATATTTTCTTTTTTCAGATGTGTGTGTATTTGATATTAAATAAATAATTTTAAATGTATTTGCTAAATTTCAAAAGCATAATTTTTATTTAGTTTTATCAGTGCTTCTTTTGAGAACAATACAAAATTTGTTTACATTTATCTTTCCTTTTTTAACTCAATTCTTATCAAATTGAAGCAACCTCTGCTATTGATTCAAAAGATCTGGTAGTAGTTATTTAAGAGGTTCTGTGTTAATTCGCAGCAAGTTTTTGCCTATTTGTTTGTCAGGATTAAACTATTTAACTACATATATTTAGGCCTGATTATTGGAAGGGCAATCAAGACAGCTGCGTTGGTCATCTCAATGTCCAAAATTGGGTAATTTTTTCTTAAAATGTACAGGGAGTCCCAAAAGTCTCTGTACAACTTCAAAAATTTATTACAAAAAAATAATAGGCCTACAGCAAAAATAATTAGAACAGTACATAGAGTAACTCAAAAAGTTTTTTTCCTACTATCTTAGTATACTTCTACATGAGATCTTTTCATTACATGCAATGTTTCCATATGATGACGCAGTTCAACAAGTGCAGAACGAGTACATGAAACTTTTTCTAGGAGCCCTATAAAATCAATTCGAAAAGCATCGCAAGAGCTTATTATGTCAAAAATCGCAACACACAGAGTGCTTCATAAAAGATTACAACTTTCAGCCTACAAAATTCAGATTGTGCAGGCGTTACAAACTGATGATTATGCGAAATGCTTCGAATTTGCAGTTGAAATGCTTCATCGCATGGAAACATGGCATGCAATGAAAGGATCTCATGTAGAAGTATACTAAGGTAGTAGAAAAAAACTTTTTGAGTTACTCTATGTACTGTTGCAATTATTTTTGCTGTAGGCCTATTATTTTTTTTTGTAATCAATTTTTGAAGTTGTACGGTGACTTTTGAGACACCCTGTATATTAATCACTTCACCGTTTGCCTTGAGATGATTCGGGGGTAAAAGCACTGTTTCTCCATACCTGTCGCCAGTGAAGTGGTTAATTGTGACTGCAAAAGTGTCATGAGGTCCTCAACTCAATCTGTATCCTAGGATCTCATGTAAGGTTAGTCTGGCCCTATTATCATACCCGGTAGCAGAAACTTCCTGACAGGTGACGTGCGTCGCAGATTTTCTTTTCCCTTTTGCAGATTTTTTTTTTTTTTTCCATTGGATCTTTTTCCAACTTTATATTATGTTTAGTTCTTTATTATTTATTACTAAAACTTAAGATTATTATTAATAAAAATGAGTAAAATGCTTAAAAACATTAAAAGTAAATGATTAATTAATTAAAAGGTTCATTTGTAACATTTTACCTGCAGATTATTTACAGTCCCTGAAAGATCTGTCGCAGACACTTGGAGAATTTTCTGCTATTGGGTTATCATATCATATCATATCCATAGTTATTGACATGGAATACTTTTTTTTTTTTTTTTTTTTTTTTAAAGACGGGCTTAATTTTACAGTATTTATTTTCCCAATAAATGCTTCTTTGTCCATCGAATGTTTGCATACCTAAAATTTTATTTTGTATGTTTAGAGTTTGGATCATACATTATATTTAATAATTTCTATATATATATTGTTTGTTTTTTTCCCCATCCCAGTTGCTAGACCTATTTACAGAATGGGACTGGTCCAATTATTTTAGAGAGTATGGTCAAGATAAAAGTAAATACTTGAGAGTGAATCCTCATACTGCTTTAATTTTATTAGAAAAGTAAGTAATTTTTCTTATTATTGATTCCTATTGTCTCTATTAGTTTTAAACTGTTTCAAAAATAGGTGAACTGTTATCTTTTTGTGTAGCAAAGAATCGAGGAATCTATGGTGTTTCTCAATAAAATAACTCGTAGACAATTATCCGTAAAGGAAAAATGTTTATTATTCCAAGAGACAACTCACAGTAACAAAGCATTCTTCACAAACTACAAGACCATCATGTTACAATAATATTAGCTACAGTATTTTATCAATTTTTAATTCCATGGTAATAGTCAATCAGAATCTACATCATTAAACTATGGTAAAAGAAATATTCCGTATTATTGAGGCGTTACTTCCTGATGATGTGCATAAATGTTAGCAACTCAACTACATAAAATTCTGTCTGACACTCATACGAGCCATTAAATAAATACTGGGCGCACATACCAATATCTGCAATGCGGCATTCCCTCAGCAAATGAGAAGGCTAAAAGAGGATACTAGTAGGGAAGAAAAACAGATGTGTTTGCAGTCTCTCTGAAAACGTGGGAAATAACTTTTATAGAATAATAAATGAATAAATGAGAAAAAGAGATTTGCAGAAAAAATAATTTAGTAGGCAAAGGAAAATCATATCGGCATTGAATATTGAAATAAAAATATAAAGACCTTGAAAGCTAGACAGATTGACTCCATAAAAATAAAATATGTGAATTGCTTTCAATAGGATTTTGCAAAAATAAATGATACCATACACATTTAGATGATTGGAAAGTAAGGAAAAATGGAAGTACATTGGAAAGGGAGGGATTTCAGCATTGGTTCAGTTCAGCCAGTCATTTCTTGTCATCCAAAGAATGTGTATAATTTTCTTGGCAAGAAATTGATATTGGGTTTTAAAAATTAGTGTTTTCTTCTGTTATTTTTTTTTTCTCTTCTGATGGTTGAAATATAAGGCAAAATGTTTGAAATTGGAACTCATTATTTCCTTCCTATATGCTGTATTTTCTAAATAAAATTTCTGAGCTATAAATATGTTTTCGACAACTGCGTAAAAGTCTCAACTTCACATATGTATTTTTTATTAACTGGTACCTTCGAAATTGTACTCTAGGGAAGCAATGCCATGTATGAGAAAAGGACAACTGCGAAAACGACCCTTTTGGAAATTTGTTTTGGTGTTTTTCACTGAATTCTGATTAAGACACAAAAATACTATCTTTCCGTATATGTCTTCCGTTTTTAACTGTACTAAATGGTTTGACCAATCGAGGTTAAAAAAGAATGATGATAAACCCTTCAAAATCTGTTGGGTTCTTCATTTTCGTTCCACTGTGTAAATCGGGTTCTGGGCATGCACAAGTGTTTTTGCCAGATCGAAATGAAAGAGATGAGTTTTTGATGAGAGTTCATTGTCGTTTTTAAGTAATATCTTGAATAATAATAATAAAAAAAAAAAAAAAAAAAAAATGAGTCTCAGGTGCATCAGGTTATGCATTGGACTACCCTCATCTAAATTTTCAGATTTGTATGTGCAGTAGATTTTGCTAGCCACCGCGGACAGACAGACAGAGCAAAACTTTCTTTTATTAGTATAGATACAGTGCGTCTCATAAATATAAAGACACAGATGTTTTTGAAATTACATTTTATTAATTCAGTTAAAAGAAATTAAATTTTATACCTCATACTAAGAACACTGAAATGAATCTCTTATAGGGGTTTTAATTCAAATAAAATAATTTCATCTCTAATAATGAAAAAAAAAATTACGCTGTCTCGTAAATATAAAGACAAACTTGAAACTGCTTCATATGCAAATTTTTTTCGAATGCGCACATATAGAATTAATGCGCATGTGCAGAAATACACTTTAACTTACCCAAACGAGCAAAGTTGTTTGACTTGTTTCAGTTGCAAAGATGCCGTGGAACATTGAAATTTCTATCGATGAAATTTGTAAAATACGTGAATTTAAAGCTAATGGTTTAGCAGTTTGTCAAATATGTAAAAAAAATGGGAGAATCAGAGCTTCACTTTATAAAATTTTATCAAAAACTTACAATTTATATTTGAGTAAACGATTTGGCAGACCGAGAAAAACTAGTGAAAGACTACATCGCAAGCTCATGCGACTTGTTTCGTCGCAAAAAATCTCACTCCGATAAGTTTCTCAACAAGTTTATGGTATGGTCCCAAAGGATACAGTATACCGTCGTATAAAAGAACGAAAAAACATTGTATGCCGACATACGTGCAGATTTTCTTTACTGAAAAAAGGACACAAAGAACGGAGGTTAATCGGGCTAAAGATCATATGCACTGGAAGGACAAATGGATGCAAGACATTTTTTCAGATCGAAAATAGATTTAACTTGGATGGCCCAGATGGTTGGAATTCCTACTCGCACGATTTAAGACGTTAATCTTAAACCGTCTTCAGTAGGCAGTGTTGGCCTAAAATAAACCTTCCTTGTTCATTTATACACTATTTAATTACTTTATTATTCATATCTTTAATCTAACCTTTCTTTTTTAACTTCAACTCAAAGCAGTTATTTTATTTCATTAATCTCTTTTCAATAACACTCCATCTAGCTTGAGTTTATTTTTCAAACTCCTTTTCAAAGCTGGCTATGACGTCATTTCGTTTTCATTACATCCCTTCAATCGATTTAAGAAACTCTCCGTGACAGCTGTATTCAAAACTTCGTAGATTTGGCAGATAAGAATCTTTGAATGGCAGATGATTTATCCTGTCATATGTAAATGATGGAATGACGTAATAACATCGTATCTCACCGGCAGATAAAACTTTTGTAGCTTTTGATTTTCGGGCTTCTTGGCTGCAGTTTTCCAATAGAAATGTTGTTTGAGGAATAAAAGGTTGGCTCTGAAGTCATATATGTTATTTTTAATATGAAAGAAAAACCACCTGTCTTTTAAGAAGCAAGATGGTAAAAGGCTTATAGTATCTTTTTTTTAATTACAGCCTATTGTTTATTTTAACTATCCATATAAAAATAATGTCATGAAGTTCTCCTTAAAAATACCATTTGCATGTTATATTAAGATTTGCATTTGCTAAAAGCAGCGGAATGTTAAAGAGTAGAGATATGAAGATACACCTGTTTTTCTTGTGCCATTGTGAGTACGCAATTTAAATTAATTGTAAATTTGTTTTTCATTTAATATCTTTTAAGTTTATTTTTAAGTTCATTTCTTTATTTAATTATGTTTGTGAAAATAAACGTTAGTTATTTTTCAACTTAACTACGTTTTAGTGTCATTTATTTTACACTCTGCCATTCTGCCACAGTTATTTCTTTTTCAGCCTAATCCTGCATACTTTGCTTAAAATTTAAATTTTCCTGTTTATGAAGGCCGATGTATTAGGATATTTTTTGGCCGGCCCGACATACCGGGCCATCATGGGTTATGGGCCCCGCCATTTTTTGGCGAATTTAACCCTTTGAGGGCCATAACTCAGGCAGAGTACTTTGGCAGAAGTGCGTAGTTAGTGGCCATTGATACCTTCCAGTGAATTTTAGTGGGGGGCTGGCGCTATCTTTCTTTCATTTAATGACAATTAATGAACTTCTGGTATATTTTTAGAGATATTTTTAGAGATATTTTTAGAGATATTTTTAGAGTAATATTGCAGTTTATTTAAGAAACTTTGTAAATTTTTCAACTTAAAAAAAAAAAAGGGTACCTTCTTTTTGTACGTACGTTTTTTTTTTTTTATTATTATTATTTTTTTTTATATAAATTAAAGTAATTTTAAGCATGTTTATTTGGAATTAGTTTGTTTTTTTTTCAAAAAAAATAAAATAAAATAAAATAAAAATAAATGAATAAATACAAATCTTTGAAATTTTTTTACTATTCCAAATTTGTACCGCAATGACAACTATACAGGTTAGCATTACTAAATTGAATGCCTATAATTATGGCAACTGGTCTTCTGATATTAAATATATTCTTTTGGAGAAAAATGCAGGGAATATAGTAAATCGTGTAGAAACTAAACCAGAAGCAGCCCAAGCAGTTGCCTTGAAAGACTTTGAGTCCCGTGAACGCTCTGCTTTAGCCATCCTCTATTTTAATGTGGAACCAGAGTTTAGGCGTATAATTAAAAATATAGATGACCCTAAACTTGCATGGGACAAATTGAAGGTTCATTTTCATCCAGACAATAGAGGGAAGTACAAGCAGTTATTTTCCGAGATACTTACTTGTAAAATAAAGCCAGATGAACCAGTTGACATGTTTGCTGCTTGAATTCAACGAATTGCTGACCAATTAACTGCAATGAAACAGCCCATGGATGAAATATATTTATCATTTCAAGTACTTAGGTATTTGCCCCCTCAGTTCGATAACTTAGTCCAAACCATCTTAAGGTGGAAAGATGAGGAATTTAAATTTCAAAAAATATTAACAGAACTAGTCGCCGAGGAATCCTGCCTTATACTGAGAGACCATGATAGAAGTGAGGGGAAAAGTGCTCGTGCTCACTTTACTAGAACCAAACCTTACCAGAAGGCTACCTGCTATAGATTTGGATGCCCCGACAACAACTTTAAACATTGTAGAGCTCCAAAGTGTCAACTTGATACTAGAGGAACCTCGCCTGGCAGTTCGACAGCATCCAGAGAATCATCCCTGTCAAGACGCAACTCTGAGGTATCCGGACGTAATTCTGATGCATCCAGACGTAGCCCTGAGAAACCTAAAAGTCGCTATCGAAAGCCTCCGAGACCTGGTAATAAGACGAAGTTCCAGCAAAAACGTAAGGACGGTAAAGGACAGGTACATTTTTTTGTGCAATTTAACTTAGCCAATGTTGAAGGTAGCGAGGACGCCTGGATTTTTGATACCGGGGCCTCACACCATTTTTGCAACGATAAAAGCAAATACGTTTCATTTAAGCCTCTTCATAATTATGAATTAGCTGTTGCAGTTGATGGTGCCACTTTTCCTATTGAAGGAACAGGCATGGTAGATTTACAACTGGAAGGGGGAAATGTTCACTTCAGTGAAGTAATGTATTGTCCTAGTCTAAGGAGAAATTTAATCTCCGGTTCTCGATTAGATTCAAGGGGAACTAAGTTCAAAGGAGGCAACGGTAGAGTAAAAGCTTATCGGGATGATTACACTTTATTTAGAGCAACACTTAAAAAGGGAATTTATTATATTTACCCAGAGTCTAAAAATAAAAAGGTACAATTTGAAGCTTCCACGGTACATAAAGATGACTTAAAAATTTGGCATAGGAGAATGGGGCACATAAGTCAAAGTTTAATTGAAAGTACATATAGGTGTAATGGGGTAAAAGGGTTGCCACGCATAACAAACAAAGAATTTCATTGTGAAACTTGTAAACTTAACAAACATAGGCGTGTATCATTTAAACCGATGGGAAACATTAGATCAAAACACTCTCGAGTTATTACACACTGATGTTTGGGGACCGACTAACATGTCAGGTAGAGGAGGAGAACGCTTTTTCTTAACTATTGTAGATGACTTTTCAAGAAAGACCTCAATTTACCCATTGCAACATAAATCTGAAGTATTTAAAGTTTTTAGTAACCATGTTCAAAGAGCCGAAAGATTTTTAGATAGGAAAGTTAAGTCTGTACGAAGCGACAATGGCAAAGAATTTGACAACAATAATTTCAAGAGATATTTTGAAGAACATGGTATAAAACATGAGTTTACGAATGTGCACAGTCTAGAACAGAATGGCGTTGCGGAACGTCTGAATCAAACGATAGCAGACAGAGCTCGTTCTATTTTAAATGAGAGTAAATTAAATTTGAAATTTTGGCCAGAGGCCGTTCTTTACTTTGTATACACTTGGAATCGAGTGTGCCATAAGAATCAAAAGAAAACTCCATTTGAGCTCTATTGCAACCGAAAGCCTTCTGTCCGTCATCTAAAGCCATTTGGTACCGATGCATATGTAGGAGTCCCAAAACAATTAAGAAGCTCAAAATTTGACCCAAAGGCGAAAAAGAGCGTAATGGTGGGATATGCTATGTCCACGTAAGGTTACAGAATTTGGCTTCCAGATTCAAATAAGATAATTGAAACAATAAATGTTTCTTTTTATGAAGAAGCCACAATCCCAAAATATCGTAACCATGGTGAACAAGGTCCTATTTATACCCTAAACGACCCTTTTGGTGCCACAGAGAAGTGCAACGGAGACGAACTGGGCCCTACTTATATCTTAAACCTGACTACTCCTGAAATTAACCCTTATATCGAAAACATTGATGAATTCATAAAAGAACCCTCACATGATACAGACCATTCTTCCGAAAGTGTGAAGAGGAAGTAAGCAGGTGAAGAGGAAACTCTAAAATTGAGAGAAGCCGTGTGGATTCGAAAAATTAAACCTAAAAAAAATGGGGGAACGTGTAGACGTTTATTACTATGAACAAGGTCAAAGAGATAGGTTAAGATCAATGAACGATGTAAGACAATATTGTTTAAAAAATGGTATAAAATGTGAACCATATCTATTTTGTTTTAAAGGTACAGACAGATATGAAGGTATAGTCCAGAGTGGAGCTGATAGTTCAAGTGATAGTTCTAGTCCTACTCGCGAAACGGCATACCAACAAAGTCCAGAAAGTAACGAAGCTGATATATGACTAGAAAACCTTACAATACCTAAAACGTACAAACAGGCACTCAAATCACCACAATGGGAACATTGGAAAGACGCAATGGAGGAGGAAATAGCCATAATGCAGAAAAGACAGGTATGGCGTTTAACTGAATTACCAGACGGTAAACTGCCTCTTGGGTGCAGATGGGTATATACAGTAAAGCGTGACGAAACTGGGAAAATAGCAAGATACAAGGCAAGACTGGTTGCACAGGGATACAAACAAATAAAAGGAGAAACGTATGATGAAACTTTCTCCCCTGTCATAAATTTCAGTATAATAAGATTTTTCTTTTCAGCCTTAGTTTCGGGTCACGGATGGTCCCATTTGCAATGTGACGTAAAAGGAGCCTAGCTATTCGCTCCATTAACTGAAGAGGTGTATATGAGTCAACCCCCAGGTTTTGCACAAAAAGGTAAAGAAAACTTAGTTTGTCGCCTACAGAGAGCGATATATGGGCTGCATCAAGGCGGCCGTGTATAGTTTTTTGAGTTACATAAGATTTTAATCAGCTTAGGTTTTGTAAAATTAAATTGGAGTAATTGTGCTTATACATTTAGAGATAACATTGTTTTACTACTATATGTTGACGACTTTGTAATCCTAGGTAAAGAAAAGAAATATATTGATAAAAAAATTAACCTCCTTATGAAGCATTTTGATATAAAGATTTTAAGAAAAACCTAAAAGTTACTAGGAATAGAATTTGAGGAAACGGATGGTAACATATTCATCCATCAGTTAAAATATATTGAAGAAGTATGTTCCCGTTTCAAGCAGTATAATTTTCCTATATTATCCTTACCAATTAGCAAGGGGATGGTTTACTCCAAAAATCAATGTCCTCAAACAAATCCAGAAATTAATGAAATGCTTCAATACCCGTACAGGAGTGTCCTAGGATGTTTATCATTTATTACTAGTCGTACCAGACCTCATATTTCATATGCCATTAATATATTTAGCCAATTCCAAAGTAACCCTGGAATTGCACACTGGAACGGTCTGTTAAAACTCTTGGGATATGTAAATCACACGAAACACTTAAAGTTAACATGTAATAAAATTTATCTCATTACATATACAGATGCGGATTTTGCATCTAATCGGGATGATAGAACATCAGTGGGTGGACAAATGCTTCTATTAGATAAATCACCAATAACATGGAGGGCTTTTAAACAGAAATCAGTATGTTTATCTACAATGGAATCTGAATTCGTAGCCTTAACTGAAGCAGCAAAAGAACTCTAATGGTTCAGCAGAATTATTGATGAATGCTACGAAAGACATATATTTTTAAGTCAAAGAATTAAACCTACACTTTTAGTAGATAACATGGCTGCTATCGATTTCATAAAATCCCCCATTGAGAATTACAGAACTAAACACATTGATGTTAAGTTATTTTTTGTCCGTGATTTACTTAACCAGGAAATCTTTACAGTTAAACATATAAGTAGTAAAGCTGTGAGATGAAATCTCACAGTGTTTAAATTATGTTACTTTTTTTATTTCTTTTGCCTTATACATCGATGTTCTTTAAGCTTAAATCCATATTTATTTTTGCGCGGGCGATTCGTTTCGATCGCACATCGGCAAGTTCGCTGACGTTCGGCTGCCCCTGGCATAGGATGCTTCTCCTTTGAACTTTGTACGATTGTGATGACGTCATCGGAGCAAGTCTCTCACGGCATATGCATTGAATGGGTGTTTGATCTTTCGGAGGTGTGTCCATTCGCTGTGCGGGGAGCAAATTAAAATAAAGCTTTTTAAATGTTTTCTTTTGGATTTGTTTATTAAGACATTACCTAATATTTTAAATTCTCTAATAGATTTAAATCTTTTCTTTCAGTAACTTTTGAAGTCCCCGTATTCTTACTATAAATTAAAAATTCCGTTAATTTAAAATCAGAATCTGTTTTGTTGGAGAGCTGTCATGACTTAGTTTTGGTTTTAAAAGGATCGCGGGCTCCGGCTCCGGTCTGCCGACGCCGATGAATGTGGAATCCGGTAAAGAGCTTTTGCGTAAACGATGTCTGCGATTTTTAACAACTCCTGTTAAATTATTTCTTAATAATTTCTTGATTCATGCTGCACTTTTAAACTAACTAAATAACTTGAATTAATTTATGAACGGTGACCAACTGGAAGCCTTATCTTCTCTTCTCAAGATGAAAATAAAGAATTAATTTATATTGTTATCAAGTCTCCTCTTCATTTAATTTACAGACTACACGATCCAAGTAAGAAGTTTCATTTATTTCTATTTTTTTACAATTGCTGACCTCAAAGAACAGAGGGTTTTATTGCAATATTACACAACGCATTGTAACTAAAAAGAACTTCCAATTTAAATTTACCTTTCAAGTTAACGGCCCATATTATGGATATAAAATATTACCAAATATTTCCATCACAAAAGCTAATTTACCTGACATTTTTACGAAACCTTTAACTAAATTTGATTTACAAAGATTTATTCAAGCAATATTTAATACTAAGTCATAAATTTAAATGTCATTTTTGTATTTCTTTCAATACACCCTCCTTTGAACTTCACATATCATTTAAGTATAAACATATACTTTTGAATAAAAGTATCTTTTTCTTAAGTTAAACCTTTAAGTTTAATTTTGTTTCCAGAAACCTGTGTGTTTCTATGTATAATACATGAATGTTTTGTGGACTATTTGCATTTAGTAATTATACAAATTGGAATTTAAAATGTTTATACATATTTTTTTTTATTACTCTCTCTCAACCCATGAGCAATTAATTTCCCGCTGGAATGTGGTTGAGACCCCATGATAGTTCATCCTCTGGGGTCCGAACGGCCCCAGGAAGCGTCTCGCAGGGGTAAAAATGTAATCTGTCAGAGCGGCCTGCAGGGAGTAGTGGCTTTCGTGGGTGTTCTGGCCACAGGAAGGCCTGTCGCGGGCATGTTATTTTTTATTTTTGTAAGTCCCTCCTTTTTATGAAATGAAAATGCTACATAGGTTCCACTCATGTGGGAGAGTGGAGGTAATAAAATTCTGTTAAGTTTATTGTTAAGTTTGATTGTTAAATATTGTTGAATTTTTGAATTTGCATGCATAATGTTTATATATCTGTTATCATATGGTTTTTAATACAAATAACTTGAACATCTCTAGAACATATAGATTAATATGCATTCAGTTAATTCAAGTTAACCTAATCTTTCATTTCTATGTCATATTATTGAAAGAATATGTTAAAATGTGGGCCCACATATGAAATCTGAAAGAATTGTGTGAATGTAGAAATATGATATCATTTTTATACATATTCTAATTTTTGTTACTTTTTCATTTTAATGGCCATTAATTAAATTAATTGTTTAATCTATTGTTTTTTTTTGTTTTTTTTTTTTTTTTGTTTTTTTTTTTGCATATATTATCCTGTTACCTGCAACTTGTATTTTTCAATAAAATGCATATTTAAAAGTGTAACCATTTCAATGGTGAAGTATCTTAGGTATAATGTAGCCATTTAGGGTGAGGTAAAACTGTTAACCTTTTTTAGGTTCAAGTCTCAAGAAACTTTATGTACAAGATTAAAGGTTTCAATAATGTATTAAACTATACAATTGCATGTAGTTTTTCAAATTTAAAACTTTAAATTATTTTCAATCAACAATGTGAATGTTTGAACTTTAAGGGGGGAAAAGAAAAGATTTTTGTTGTTTAACTTGCAACAAAGCTTATAAGAAATGAGTTGTATGTTAAAGATGTTATGTAAAGAAAAAATTGACTTTACTTATTGTAAATTATTGGTATAAATTGATATTGCTATGTATAATATATATGAATTATTGTTGAAAGTTGAAAGTATTTTTGAAAATGATTAAATATTGTGTTTTTATAACTATCAAGTATGGTAGATATGAATAACTAGTTTAGGTAGAAGTAACTGGTATGTACATAGAAATTGAGAGAATGTTTAGAGTATTATTAGGAAATTTTTTTTCCATCTTCAAACTTTTGATTTTCCAGTTTAACTTCTTTTCAGTTCAAGTATAAGTGACAAGGGGGGGGGGGGGGGCGATTGTTGGCCTAAAATAAACCTTCCTTGTTCACTTATACACTATTTAATTACTTTATTATTCATATCTTTAATCTAACCTTTCTTTTTCAACTTCAACTCAAAACAGTTATTTTATTTCGTTAATCTCTTTTCAATAACACTCCATCTAGCTTGAGTTTATTTTTCAAACTCCTTTTCAAAGCTGGCTATGACATCATTCCGTTTTCATTACATCACTTCAATCGAGTTACGAAACTCTCCGTGACAGCTGTATTCAAAACTTCGTAGATTCGGCAGATAAGAATCTTTGAATGGCAGATGACTTTTTCTGTCATATGTAAATGATGGAATGACGTAATAACATCGTATCTCACCGGCAGATAAAATTTTTGTAACTTTTGATTTTCGGGCTTCTTGGCTGCAGTTTTCCAATAAAAATGTTGTTTGAGGAGTAAAAGGTTGGTTCTGAAGTCATATATGTTATTTTTAATATGAAAGAAAAACCACCTGTCTTTTAAGAAGCAGGATGGTAAAAGGCTTATAGTATCTTTTTCTAATTACAGCCTATTGTTTATTTTAACTATCCATATAAAAATAATGTCATGAAGTTCTCCTTAAAAATACCATTTGCATGTTATATTAAGATTTGCATTTGCTAAAAGCAGCGGAATGTTAAAGAGTAGAGATATGAAGATACACCTGTTTTTCTTGTGCCATTGTGAGTACGCAATTTAAATTAATTGTAAATTTGTTTTTCACTTAATATCTTTTAAGTTTATTTTTAATTTAAGTTCATTTCTTTATTTAATTATGTTTGTGAAAATAAACGTTAGTTATTTTTCAACTTAACTACGTTTTAGTGTCATTTATTTTACACTCTGCCATTCTGCCACAGTTATTTCTTTTTCAACCTGATCCTGCGTACTTTGCTTAAAATTTAAATGTTCTTGTTTAAGAAGGCCAATGTATTAGGATATTTTTTGGCCGGCCCGATATAGCGAGCCACCAGGCAGAAAGGGAGAGGTTCTGTTATGGTGTGGGGTGCCTTCTCCTGCAATGGAACTATGGATATTGCTTTTCTGGAAGGTAAACGGACATCTAAAAAGTATATTGAACTGCTTGATAGTCAGTTGTTGCCAATTGCTGAAACTCTTGGTGGTCGGAATTATTTGTACCGTCAGGATAATGCATCGATTCACACATCAAGACTCACAAAAAAAAAAAAAAAATGGTTTGCCGATAGCAATGTTCATGTCACGGTGTGGCCCACACATAACCCTGTTTTAAATCCAGTTAAGAATCTTTGTGGTGCTCTCATTCACAGTGCATATGCATCTGGAAGACAATTTTCAAACATCCTTGAGTTGAAAAAAGAAATCGAACGAAGTTGGTTTGATATAAAGCCAAAATAGTTATACAACGTAATAAAAAGCATGCCAGCTAGAATATTTTCTGTTATTAATAAGAATTGATTATTTATTGGACGGTAATTCAAAAGTATGTAAAATGTCTTTATATTTATGAGACAGCGAATTTATTTACATTTATCAATTTTCGAGTTGAAATTATTTAATTCCAATTTAATTTACTGTAAAATGTTTTCTTGGCACATACTTTTCGTTATATGCATAAATATAATTTTGAATATTGTATTATTAAAATATTATTTCGAAAATATCAGTGTCTTTATATTTATGAGACGCACTGTATATATCCATTATAAAATTGTTTATTGTGAATTGATTGTGGATTTTTATCTTTTCCTTTTAGAGTTAGAGAAGCAGAAGGGAAAAGAAATATATTTTCTGCATTAAAGAGAAATGAAAGGGATAAAAAGAAGCTTTTAGAAACTGTTTTAAAACAACTGAAACAATTAACAACCAATGGATCAACATAGTTTACTTTGTTTCATCTAAAAACTTTCAGAAATCTTATTTACTTATAATTTTGTTTTTTGCTTTTTTTAGCTACATGGTTCTGTTTAATATTAAAACTATTTACATTGTTATGTGCTTTTTTCAAGCTCTTCTTGAAGCTAAGTAATAAAATTAGTAGGTTAATTTTTCTGTTATAAAACTGTTTTAAATATACATGAATGTGTTTAACTTCTTTTGTTAATGAAGGGTTTGTTTATTTAGCTGTAAGATTACTTTAAGAACATTAAGAACACTTTGGTACTTTTTTTTGTGTGTGTATAGAAATATTTTAATTATTTCAAAATACCTCTCTGTTATTCTAATGATTTTGTAAAATATTTCTGTAAAACTATCTTATTTTTGCCCTTATCTATTCTTTTTAAAACTGTGTCTTCTCTTTGTATATTAGATAAAATATCATTAATAATTATGGTGTTTGATGGGGGGGGGGGGGGGGTCCATGTAATGTTATATTATTTTTGAAATTTGAGATTGCAGTAATCTTACTGCCAGTGAACTGGTTGTTACTTAGATTTTCTTTTTTTTTTTTTTTTTTAATGTTTAATATTACAAGAACTGGTTGTTACTTAGATTTTCTTTTTTTTTTTTTTTTAATGTTTAATATTACAAGATTTGCAAGATTAAATCAAGTAACTGGTCAACTCTTGAGTAAAAATCTTAATTTAAACAAGTTAATGTTTTAAGTTAAATGCTTTGGTTTATGAATAGCACAATAAATATTTAAGAAAAAATTCTCATATATAAGTGACTATCAGCAATCTTATTTTTACTCTTAAGAATAGATAAAATTTGATCTAGTGAGTTGAATCCGATTTCCTGTAAAGACACTATTCAAAGATATAGTTTCATTTTATGTCATAAAATGTATTGTAATGTGTCCTGTAACAACTTGCTTTCTTCATTTAGATATATTTTTTAATTGCTTTCATATATATTCTGGATTGTTGTATTTCTATTGAATCAGGAAGAGGGAAGTTTTTATTCTATACTTTATCAAACTACAGTATTCTTCAGATTATAAAATATAATACACGAAAATGCTAGAAAATTTTTACCTTTTTAAGCAGATTTTTTTTTTTTTTTTTTTTTTTAATCAGTTTTATTTTGTTTTAACAACTTTTAATGAATGGCGCTGCTTTTTCTATTAATATTTTAAACAACCTAATTGAATTTGACAAACATTTATATGCACTGTTAGAAGATCTGTTTGTTTGCAAGATGGAAAGTAATTTCACATTGTCCAATAGGCGCCAAATATCTGTTTAGCATGAATAATTAATATATTGTCTATTTCTAATATTTTTTTATTAAAATATACTTCACTTATTATGATAAGTTTACATAAATTATGCTTTTCAAGATTTTTAAAATAAATAGTCTTGAAAATAATTGAAAATTGTAATTACTCCCGTAAGAGAATTATTGAATTTATCCAGTTAGATTATTAGTTCAGAATGGCAGCAAAATACTAAGTTACAAGAATTCTCTCTTCCTTCAGATCTGTGAGAAAAAATCCCCCTCCCCATTAAAAAAAATGAAGGGTGACCTTCAAAATTTGTGTAAGTACAAATTAGTCTTTAAAACCACTGTTCTATATTCATACTCAAATTAATTAACTAAGTATTGACATAATACATTTACTTGCAATTAGATTGACATATTTAATACATTTTATTTGCATGATGGTTAATGTATTTTAATTCTTACTCATTTTATTTCTAAACAAATTAGTATAAAAAATATTACATCGGTATAGAAGTTTTGACTATGTTATGTCAGTTTGCTATTGTATGCATAAATTGAGATGTTAAACATATAAAATCATTTGATCTTTTATTCTAATAGAACTTTTACCATCACATTATTTTAAAATTCTGTGTTTTACTTTCAGTGCTGGAGAAAAAAATATTTTGTTTCAAGAAAATATTAATTTAACTCACTTCTGATTTAAGTGAACTTTTGTTGTTATAAAACTTTTTTTTTTTTTTTTTTTACTTGCATTTGGGAATATTTTTTAAGTTTCCTAAATGTCTTATGAAATGCTCTGCTATTGTGTGATCTGATGCATAGAAAAAAAAATGCATTGGTGCTAGAGAATTATTTTCTGTATAGATCTCATAATTTTTATGTCAAAATGGTGATAAATTCATTCAAAGTGCTTCATTACTAACATTATTTAAAGTTATTTCCATGACAGTCTTCACATGTATAGTTTATTTAAATTGTCAAAAAATGTACAGATTTAGAACGAGTAAATATAAATGCTTAATTTATTTGGATATATGTTGTATATATTTGTAAAATGTTTTATTGTGCAAATATACTTTTGTAAGTAACTGTGTATTGTTATTAAATACCATTCACTATTGTTAAATTTAAAACAAGTGCAAGATGTGTAATACTAGTTAGTTTGACAATCTAAAAACAGACAAAATGTTTCATTGTATTATGTAACATCTTGCTTGATTATTGGCAGACTACAGTGAACTTGCTTTTATTGTAAAATTATAGCCATTATTTTGTTAGTCATTGACAGATCTGTTATTTATATATCATTAAAATTTTTTCAAATAAAATATTTGTTATAATTGTTAGTTTTTTTGTGCCTCCCTTCTCTTTCTTTATCATTTTTATAATTAAAAAAAAAATCAAATAGTTTATTTATGATCTTTTTTATTTCTTCTTAAAAAAAAAAAAAAATTTCTTATCCACATTTTAGCATTTTATGTATGAAACTATTATCTACTGTTAAAAACTGCAATATCTGTAAATATCTTTAACTTTATAGTAGCTTAGAAAATCACAACTTCTCATGCAAATCCATAAAGCTACAATAAGCAAACCATCATTATCTTTCTTTAATGGTATTTTGATCATGATAAATTATTTAAGGGGAACAGGAGCAAAAAATTTAAGCAGGTTTTAAGAATGTGTTTGTTGCACATTACTTTAGGTTTAAAGAGTTATAAAAAGAGATAAAAATACTCTATGTTATAAAAATAATAAAATATCAAAATGCTGTTGCGAGGAAAATAAATTGTATTAATTGTGCTGACAAATCTATTTTATTAAATTTTATATTAATTTTTTAAACTTGACACTCTAGAAAGTTTCACCTTAGCATAAAAATGAAGTTGTGGATTTTAAACCACAAAATCTCAAAAGTTTATTCAAACAATTTAAGTTAGCCAAGTTTGGTGTGATAATAGCCTACAAATTACATTAACATTTTAATAATTAGATTTACAAATTATGACTGTTTCTTCCCTTTTCAACCAGAATTCATTACAATCTTCAGGTGCAAAAATATAAAGGAAACAAATTATAAAGGTAGTGTAAAACTGTAAATATAATAAATTAAACTTTTGGATAAGTATGAAAATAAAAATAGTTTTTAAAAACACTCTTTTATAAGCAATCAGTATTCATCTTGAAAATAACCCCTAATTTTTTGACTGTAATTTGTTTTTTTCTCCTGAAAATTTTCATTACGATACATTAATTTGGCATGGGCATCAAACTCTGTAATGAAAAATTCCTTTTTTTTCCCCTTTTTAAAAAGTTTTAGTAGAAACTCAAGCAAATGAATTTATTAAAATATATATCATTTTTGCTCTCTTTCTATTTTAACATAGGGCAACAGGAAAGAAAATATGAAACATTATTTCAACTACCTTTTTAAAATTTCTAAATTGATTTCTCGATGTATAATCACAAAGTAATTAAAATTAAACTATTAATTGATGAAAATGTATTGCTCTTCATTTTTTATTTATAATTTTTTTTTATGTTTCGACCTTTAAAATGTTTCATTGTTTCAGTTTATGGCAGCCATTTGTTATACTTTAACGATTGTTTACTGGCACATAATTAAATCCATTGTTATTTGAACTTCCATAGAATTGTATATTTTGTAGAAAATATTTGTTGATTTATTGCCTGTGGTGGGCTAACAGAAAAAAGTCTTATAATAATAAACTGTAAAACAATAATAACATTATTTATCCTAATATGTTAAATAATTTAACATATTAGGATAAATAACAGTGTTACAGTTTATTATTAGAAAGTCCCTGTTAAATTTGGAACACATTATCTGCAAAGTAATTAAAAAAAGAGGATTTTTTTTTTTTTAGAAATACATATTTAAATGATAATAAAAATAAAAGGTCCGAAATTTGTTTTCTATATTAATTTTTTTTAAAAAGCCTAAAAACTGTGTGCCTCTGAAAGCTCAAAGCTAAAGTGATCCAAAACCAGACAAAAATATATCTTTCCAAGTGTTATTAAATTACTCTAAGTACTTTCATTGCCATGAGAATGAAGGCTAGAGAAACCACAGACCTTGCCGGATAAAAAGCATATCTTACAAGCAACCAATCACCACAGACTTCCCATTTTTTTCTGAGCCTGCTTATTTCTTTTTATACATTTCACTTTACTCAAAGGGTAAATGGAGTTCTTCTCATATAAACATATCAAATGATTATTTTTAAGCTTTGAATAAATATAGATAATAGCTTTGTAATTTTTTTATCTGTTCGACTTTTTTGGTGGTTAATTTAACTTTTGTTTCTTTTGAAACATTTTGGTACAACAGCATTTTAAATAAAAAATAACACTGAAGACTATATAAAACTGAAAAGATAATTTTGTTTCAGTGAACGACATTTGATTAAAAATTCTTTTCGTGTTTTTGGGGAGGAATGAAAGATCTGTGTTTTGCGGAACATAATAATGCATTGGATAATTATTGTGGGGATGAAATGATTTCAACTGGTGTTGGAAGGATTGAATTTAAGAGATTTACAAAGTTGGTTGCTGAAGGTGTTTGTTTTATTGTGCTGAAGACAATCTTTGGCCAGCATAGGCATGTGTTGGCAGAAGGCGGTTTCTTTGAATTTGAATATTTAAAAGGGTATATCTCTTATGTACTCATGAAGTTTGTGGAGGTTGGGGGGGGGGGGGATTCTGGTGCTAGACTTTTTGTTTGTTGGTCAATTGTTTATGATTATTTTGTCATTGTTGCATTTTTAGAGGATGAGAGCTGGAAAACTTTTTTTTTTTTTACTGAAAAAAAAGAAAGAAAATAGCATTATATAATTTGTGAGGACACTTAATTTTAATACAATTGTAATTAATTTTAGAAACCTATTTATACATACAAAATTTGTTTGGATGAATTGCATTTGATTAAAAGTGTATAAATAATATTTTCGTGTTCTTGTGGGATTAGCATTGAATATGCTTTAATAGACAGGGTTGCAATGAAGTCTATTCAAGTCAAGGCTGCAATGAAGTGAAGATCAAATTTATCTTTTTTGCAATACGTGTTCTTAAAATTGTGTTTGTTTTTATGCAGGTTATTTCTTATTATCGTTTACAAGAAGTTAATTTCTAAACTGTTAGTTTTAGGGCATAGTTCTAATTGTAACTAGTATGTTGTGGCCATCACAAAACTTTCTTCTTCCTCATACATGTCAATACTTCAAAATTTGCTATCACAGTGCCAAATTATATTGCAATCTATGCTCTTCATAAGGATTCTAAAAAGATGAAAATTCCGTGCATTATTCCTTGAGATATGACTGTCGCTGCAATCGTGTAAATCCAGCAAAATGCAGCATAGCAGCACCACCTATTAGGTCATTTCCAACAGAACCTAATTATCATAAACTTATGTCAACGTCTAACTAGATTGGGGAAAATTTGTGCACTAGTTCTTGAAATAGAGCTATTGCGCAAATCATGACAAATTCAGCATAGCAGCACCACCTGTTGCGAGATTTACACCAACACATAATCAGTTGCAATATTAATCAAGGTATACTTGAATCTGAAGTTTGATGAAAATTCGTGCAATAGTTCTTGAGATAGAGCTATTGAGGAAATAGTGTATACAGCAGCGCCACTTATTGGGCAATTTACACCAAAACGTAGTCAGCATCATTTCATATCAAAGAGTAACTGAATCTGAAGTTTGATGAAAATGTGTCCATTAGTTCTTGAGATAGAGCTATTGCAGAAATCGTGTAAATCCTGTAAAATTCAGCATAGCAGTGCCACCTATTGGGCGATTTATACCAAAACATAAACAGCATCCATTCATGTCAAGGACTAATGGAATCTGACATTTTAGGAAAATCCGTGCGTTACTTCTTGAGATACAGCTATTGCAGAAATCGGGAAAAATGCAGCATAGCAGTGCCACCTGTTGAGCGATTTACACCAAAACCTAATCAGTACCAATTCATATCAGGGACTACTTGAATATAAATTTTTATTAAATTCCGTGCATTAGTTCTTGAGCTAGAACACCCACAAAATTTGTGTCACATACAGACAAGCATGTCTTTTGGTATCTCTGACCCCTAAAACGTGTAAATCCATCGAAAACCAGAAGTAAAAAAATTTCACGAATCCGATACTTTCTTCTTGTAAAGATAGAAGAAAGTAAAAATATTTAAAATTTTTTTCTACATCATATAAAAAATCGATTTACATTAAAATACTTTTTGAATAGTTAAGAAATTACAAATTTTATACAATGTCTGGATCCTATAAGTTTTATTTAGAAAAAATATTTCCCCATATTATCATGAGTAAAACAGCAAAAATTTATTCTTCTATAGGCAAACCTTACTGGGTTATACTTAGAATTTTATGAATTTTCAACGTCACCATAAATGGAAAAAAAGTATTTTTAGTGCCCGAAAATGCATGAAACTCAAAGTATTATAACTAAGTAAGTTTTTGTCTTGCAAAAATTAAGTTTTTCACCACAGATTTTGATTCATCTGAATAGAAAAACAGCATTTATAATTATGTCAAAAAATTATTTCAAATATTTTGTTTGAAAGGCCTAATTAAAACATCTGTCGACTGCATACACAGCTGTTTCCTCCATGCATCATAATTGATAGTGAGAGGGCGCTGCAAGCGCTCTGGACTGAAAGGGGCGCGGGCGAGAATTCCCCGCCAGTTGAGTATGATGTGTTCTTAGACGTAAGTGCAGTGCATCAACCGCTGCCAGTCCCTTTGGAATATTTTTGTAAATAATAAATGTTTTTGTTAAGTTTTGTAAATGTGGACAATCCATCGAATACGCAATACAGTTCATTAGTATTTTCTACAGTCCATAATGAAGCTATCGCCGACAAAGTTTTTGGCCCTTCGAGCCGCAGCGCTCATTTAGAACACTGTTTGAAGAATCAACGCCCTTGGATTACTCGAATTACCTTGTTATAGAATTTATAGATATAATGTCTGTTTCTACTCCAGTGATTTCAGGAACTGTGATCCTGAATCAAAAACGTGGAAATATACGCGGCCAGGTTACGAGAATATCAAATACAATGAAATCGAAACTCGGCCCTAAAGAACTGGATCTGAAATTCAATTCTCTTCAAATGTTGAAAAAGAAGACTGATGAATTAAGGAACGAAGCCTACTCCATAATATCTGATGAGGATTTAGGGGATTTTGAAAATTCCTTGACCGAAATCGAAGAACAGTTAGAAGCTATCGAAGTAAGTCTTCTTGATTTAATAAAGCCTAGTATTTCTAATGTCGAAAGCCAAAATATTAGTAATGATAGAAGCAGTTCTAATGAAGCAAAAATGAAATTGCCGTCAATTAATCTACCCCAATTTTCGGATCGTTGCACAGAGTGGATGAATTTTAAGTTACAATTCACCACATTAATTGATAATAACGTTGAGCTAAATGATGCGCAAAAGCTGTATTATTTACAATCAGCCTTAACTGGCCCTGTGAAACAATTACAATATATTGATTATTCTTATGCTTCCTTATTCGAAGCTTTAAAAAAAACGATTTGAAAACAAAGATTATTGGTGAATAGTCACATTTCAGAGTTATTGAGTGATAACAAAATAAAAATTGAAAATGCGAAAGAAATACGCAATCTAGTAGATAATTTATTGAGCCATTTAAGAGCTTTAAAGCAGTTAGAACTGGAACATAACAATTTATCAGAATCCATTCTAATGTATCTTGTTTTACAAAGAATTGATGACGAGTCAAGAAAAGCTTTTGAAATGTCTCTTAAGTGTAATGAATTGCCTAAATGGAATATTTTTATTGATTTTTTACTGAAAAGAGCTCAAGCTTTAGAAAATGTACAAAAAACCAACATCGTTACGAAACCTAGGTTTGAAATTACCCATAAGCGAAAAAGTTTTGTTTTACAGAATGACAAACTTAACTGCGCATTTTGTAAACAACCGCATTTGATTTTTTGATGTCAGAAATATTTAGATTTATCGGTTCAAGAAAGATTGAATCAAATACGAAAATTACAGTTATGCTATAATTATTTATCTAATCATACCGTTAATCGGTGTAATAAATTAAATAATAGATGTAAAATTTGTTTTTCTAATCACCAATGCACACTTCATGGAGCTACTTTTTCGAAATCTTAGGAAAATAAACAAAGTAATTTTATTATGAATCAACCTCAGATCAAAAATGAAGATAACGTAACTACTAATTCAGTGGAAATTATTTTAAATGAGAAGACCTTGAGCTGTCAAAATAATTTTAATCAGAAACGGTCTGGCGCCAGCTATAACGTTTTAATTTCAACAGCTGTGGTTTATTTGAGGGGAAATAATGATTCTTTTTTTCCTTTTGTTGCAATACTAGATACAGCCAGTAATATATCTTTAATTACCTTTTCCGCAGCAGACATGCTGGGACTAGAGAAATATAAAGTAAAGTCAGTGATTTCCAGATTTAATGATGCAATCTGTAAAATTAAAAACAGAATACATGTCGAAATTTCAAACAAAGATAGAACATTTAAAAAATTCTCTTAACATGTTTTTAGTTCCTAAGATTACAGATTTAACCCCTACGTGTACCGCAGAGATTTCAAATCTGCACCTACCACAGAATTTGATGTATGCGAACCCAAGATGTTTTGAACCTCAGCGAATTCAGCTGTTATTGGGGCAAATGTATATTATGAATTGTTATTAGCTGGTCAAATAAAAATTCCTGACACTTCTATAATTTTACAAAACTCTCACTTAGGATGGATTGCAGGTGGAGTTATACATGATAAAAATGAAACTAAATATAATTGCCATTTATTAGAAAATCAAGATGAATTAAATTTGAAGGCCTTTTGGGATTTAGAGACATTAGGAATCAGGGATGATCCAGATAATGTAACAAATGAAGATATCCTAGAGGGGTTTCGGGAAAAAGTGTGGTTTACAAATAACAGATATGAAATCTGTCTCCCATGGAAACGAAAGTGGGAACAATTAGACAATAATTACAAGATAGCTGAAACACTGCTTGCTACTCTCATAATGAAACGCGACACAAGTTTATATGAAAATTATCGTAAAATTTTAGATGAATACTTAGAAATGAAAATTATTGAAATTGTTCCTGAGTCAGAAGAAAATTCTAACAACCCGATTTTTTATTTACCCCACCATACGGTATTCAAAGAACACAGTGTATACACAAAATGTCACATTGTTTTGATGCGAGTTCCCATGAAGCAGGACAGTTATCACTAAATGACTGTTTGGACGCAGGCAGTAACCTAAATCCGAACATTTTCCATTTATTGATTTTTTTTAGATCAAATAAAATTGCTGTTTTGGCCGACATAGAGAAGGCATTTTTACAAATTTCGATCAACAAAAAAGACGGACATTTTAAGATTCCTGTTTATAGATGACAATCCTGTCAACGGTGATGAGTTTAAAGTTATTATATACAGATTCTTACACCTAGCATTTGGTTTGAACTCAAGCCCATTTTTATTATCACCCACCATCAAACATCATCTTAGTAAATTTAAGAAGGAATATCCGGTAGCAACCGAAATCCTCAACAGTTGTATTTACGTGGATGATCTGATAGCCGGTACCGACACTGTACAAGATGCACTGAAAATTTCACAACAATCGCACAGAATTATGAAGGAAGTTAGTATGACGTTCCGAAAATGGATATCGAACAACAAATTAGTAATGGAATTGTGGGAGAAGAACGGGTTTAGTACTTTACCTCAGGCCTTTGAGGAAAATAGAACACATAAGGTATTAGGACTGTTGTGGCAACCTAAACAGGACATGCTAATGATGGAGATTGATAATTTATTAGAATTTTTGTGCAAGGCAAAAAATACGAAGAGGTTCGTTCTGCAAGTAGCAGGCAGAATTTTTGACCCCTTGGGTCTCATATCGCCATTTAATATAAGAATTAAACGGTTGTTTCAAGAACTATGGAGTAGGAATTTAACATGGGATGAAGAATTGCCCCCGATATTTCAAAGCTGCGGGAACAACGGAGTTCTGACTTACCCCAATTAGCACAACTAAAGATTTCTAGAAATGTGTTTCAGCTCCATGAAGACTCTGAATATAAATTAATACTACACACCTTTACCGATGCCAGTCCCAGGGCATACGGTGCTGTCATATATCTACAAACATATTCTAAGACCCAATCTTCCATTAATTTGCTTACATCAAAAAGCAGAGTGGCACCCTTGAAAAAGGTGTCATTACCCCGGCTAGAACTTTTAGGTGCGTTACTAGCAGCGCGTTTAACTTGTGAGGTGAAGAAGGTGCTAGATCGCAAGGAACCATCTTCTATGTTTCTATGTACAGACTCGCAGATTGCCCTTTATTGGATCAAGGGGTTTGCAAATAGGTGGAAATCATTCGTGTCCAACCGTATAAAAGAGATCCAATCGCTGACAGACCCATCCAGGTGGTTTCACTGTGCAGGGTCCGAGAATCCTGCAGACCTGCTGACAAGAGGTGAAAAATCTGAAAGTCTTATTCAGAATCACAAATGGTGGACTGGTCCAGAGTTTCTGAAGGACTCGTTAGATATGTGTAAAAACGAACAATTACTAGTAGTTCCAGATCAGGAGATCTATTCAAATGAACTAAAAAGAGACTCCATGAACATGACTTTACCACTTTGTCTATTTCCAATGACATTTCTATGATTGAACATATTTTTTCAACTACTAATAATTTCATCAAATTAATACGCATAATTAGTTTTATTTTTAGATTTTTTTATAATTGTCGTAATCCCCAGAAAAAAAGAAGTGGAGCTTTAAGCCTTGAGGAGGTGAGGCAAGCCGAATTATTTTTAATTCGGTCAGCACAAAAGGGTGAGTTTCGGGAAGAAATAAAATGTCTCGAAAAAGGTAAGCCTGTTCCACACAAAAGTAGATTATCTTCTTTAAATGTATTCCTAGGAAATGAAGGGTTAATTAGAGTTGGCGGCCGTTTATTGCATGCCGATTTGCCGCTTAACTCTAAATTTCCAATTGTGTTGCCTGCCAATCATAAGTTAATGGATATTATCCTAAATTATTTCCATTTGAAGTATTTTCATTTAGGCCCACAAGCCTTGCTTTTCCATGTTCGACAGAAGTTTTGGCCACTTAATGGCAGGAATAATTGCCGGAAAATTGTCCACAAATGTGTAACATGTTTAAAAAATAAGCCTGTTGTCAGCTCCTAGTTGATGGCCGATCTGCCAAGGGAACATGTGACACCAAATTTTGTATTTTCGGTGACAGGCCTGGATTACTGTGGGCCCTTTTCTATTCAATTTAAAAATCAAAGGAAGGGCGTATTGAATAAGGTTTATGTAGTAGTGTATATATGTTTATACACCAAAGCAATACACCCGGACTTTGTTTCAGATCTCACAACTCAGGCTTTTATAGCTAGTCTAAAACGTTTCTTTGGCAGAAGAGGGAAATGTGCAAAAATCCTACTGGATAATGCAAAAACGTTCATCGGAGCTGACATAGAGTTGAAAAAATTGCATAAACTGGTTAATTTCCCAGATGAGGAATTGTGTAACTTTTTAACCCAGGAAGGTATCAAATGGGAATTTATCCCCCCTAAATCTCCGAATTTTGGTGGCCTCTGGGAGGCAGCAGTAAAATCATTCAAGTTTCATTTGAAAAGAGTAATAGGTGATCAAAAATTACCTTTAGAAGAATTTTTAATCATACTAGTGGAAATTGAGGGAGTTTTTAACCAGGGATGTAGTGGAGGGTATACGGGGGTATACGCCGTATACCTTCTGGATTTTTTTAAGGAACACCGTATACCCTCTGTTTGTCAAGAAAGCTATAGTATATAGGCTCTAGGGTATACGCTCCACCTTGAGCGTATACCCTCTGCTTAGAGCGCATACCCTCTGTTTTATTTACGACTACACCACTGTTTTGAACTCCCATTCCTTTACCCCACTATCCCCAGATTTCGAAAATTTTGAAACCTTGACCCCATCACATTTTCTTATCGGTAGGCCAATCACTTCGATCCCCGAACCTCAACTAGACGAGATTAATGAAAATCGTTTGCCAAATGGCAGAGAATCACCAAATTTAGCCAACAAATTTGGAAACGCGACTATTTGAATAATCTCCAACAGAGGGGGAAATGGAAGTTTAAAAAAGATGATGTACAGAAAGGAACTTTGGTACTAATAAAACAGGAAAATTTACCTTCCAACAAATGGTTGGTTGGTAGAATAGTTGGAAGTTTTTAAGGGAAGGGATAATATAATTTGAATGGTGAATTTATGCTTGTCAGATGGGCAAATTTTTAAAAGAAACGTCAGAGATGTTTGTATATTACCAGTTGAGTAACAAATTTCCTTTCTTTCCTTAAGCAAACTCTAAAAAATATATTATTCTGTATTTAATCTAGTATTATAGTGAAATTATTCTTGTATTATTATTGTGTATGTAAGTTGTTATATCTTATAATTTTTTCTTGTGTGATAATTTTTGCAAATTTATATGTTAATGTATTCTAAAACTTGCATTTCAATACCCGTGAGTGTTTCCTCCGTGCATCATAATTGATAGTGAGAGGGCGCTGCAAGCGCTCTGGACTGAAAGGGGCGCGGGCGAGAATTCCCCGCCAGTTGAGTATGATGTGTTCTTAGACGTAAGCGTAGTGCATCAACCGTTGCCAGTCCCTTTGGAATATTTTTGTAAATAATAAATGTTTTTGTTAAATTTTGTAAATGTGGACAATCCATCGAGTATGCAATACAGTTCATTAGTATTTTTAAGTATTTTCTACAGTCCATAATGAAGCTATCGCCGACAACAGCGATTAGTTATATGTTATGTATATGTATATGTAACAGGTTGTTGGAACCTGTTACCTGTACAAGTGTGGAACGATGTGACCTGTTAAACAAAAGTAACTACATTTTCCATCTCTAATGCAGAGGCAATTTCGTATTTGATTTATAAGTACAGCCACAAATAACTTATTGAAGATTCTTCTAATCTAACTTGTTTCTGTTGCTAAAGTCGAACAAATTTTATCTAAGTTAACACTAGACTTATGGATCAATTTTCATTGAAATCCATTTTTTTCAAGGGTACATTAAAATAGTTCTATACTTTTGTTTACTTTAGAGAAAATGAGTTGTGGTATATCTTTGCATCTTACATTTCGAATATAGAAATATTTAAGTACACATATATACTACAGAAGCACATCAGATGAACAGCTTAAAATTAAGAATTGTGGTTAAACTTGAGTCAGGAAAAATTGAGGGATTCTGTTGCTATTTTAATAGAGAAAGCCATTTTTTCTCCTTTAAAAAAAAAGCCATACAAAATTTCTGCATATACTTAAAAAAAAAAAAAAAAGTACCTGCCGTGTATGTGGTTTGTAAAGAAAATTTTAGACAAGCCAGGTCACAGACTTGCGTAATATAAGGTACAGTAGAACCTCGATTATCTGAAGTAATTGGGAATGACCCTCTTTTGGAAAATCAAGAATGCTTCCATTTTAAGATTAAGGTGGTATATATGCAACTTTTTAATTTATGGTAACAAATGTTTAATAAAAATAAAGCAATAGCAAAATAGAAACAAGAATAAATTACCCGAAATTTTAATTTTGAAATTAAGTACCTTTGACATATATCACAAGGGTATAAAAAAATGTTTTGTTTGTCGCAATTTCGATTGCTTTTTGCTTTGAAGCTCTATCAGTTATCATGGAGTTTTTTAATTTGATTAGTTCACTAGTATCACAGTCTTTCTGCTGCCCCAGGCCAGGCCAATGATGCAAAAGATTAAAAACTTCAGAATTGCTAATTTGTGTGTTTTCTTCGCTCCACTCCGCAGCTTACAGGAGCTCAAGTTAAATTCAAAGGAACTCTAAGAAAGAGGATTGAATATATTTATTTGTAATTGTAGTTTGGAAAGGACCGCTTGCACACAAGGAATAAGATAGGTAAAAAAAAGCTTTAAAATGGATTTCGCTTAATCGAGAGTTTCGGATAAAAGAGGTTCTACTGTACTTGCCTATCATATAATTATGAAAATAGCTTATACTATATATGAAATACTTTCATAAAATCCATTTCTTTTGTTTCTTACTATAATTAAAGGAACAACGTTTTCATAATATTTATATGAAAAATAAAACAGTAAATGTCATTAACAGGTCTTTAAGTTTTTTGCCAGATTTTTCTAATTTTAAACTTTTTTAGAACTTTTAAGAAATGCTTGGCAAACATAAACTAACTGATGTTACTACAGAAGTTTGTAAAATAGATTACAGCATAAAGTTGGCATCATACATTGCTTCTTACTTACATCATAATTGAAAGTTTAAAACAAAGTATCCAAACTATCATAAAACTAGCAACCCATGCTCTTTTTGATGACTATGATTTACTGCTGTAATTTCCCTAAAAGTATTTGATAAATGTAAAAACTGTAACTTTATCTATAAATGAAGTAAAATAAAATTTTAAGAGAATCTGACAAGAATAAACTACAAAATTATATTTTAACTTTGCAACATGTTTATTTTATAAACTTTATTCATGAATTTTAAACAAAACAGTTGTGGTGGTGTTTACTTATGTTGTGCTAATTTATGCTTTTAAAATAGCACAACAAGAAGAAATATTTTTCATGAACTCAATAATATATACAGTTTGGAAATAATCATATATTAATATTATTTCTGTTGTCAACCTATCATTTTCTCAACTAACTACAACAATGAATGAGGTATCATTAGATACGATTTTTTGCTCACATCTGACACTGCACACTGAATTTTCATTATACTTTTACTTTTAGGTTAAGTATCATCATACATATTATTTCTATCAGCACCCCATTTTTTTACGCACATACAAAACGCACAATTTATATTGGGGTATTACACGAAAAGTTTCTGAACAGGATTTGACATAGTAAACTCATATTTCATTTAAAAAAGTAGCAGTTACTATAAATTAATGAAAATATATATCAGAAAATAAAATAAACGCAAAGATTGCAGTGTGAAAGTCTTGCAAGTGTCTACTGGTCAATAATTTATGCATAAATAAATAATAAATAAAATGAACATCTGAATTAGCATTAATGCTATTAATAAAAAATTAATTTTAGGAATAATATGCATTTTTGAGCTTTAAAATAAAATACTGTTTTAGTTTTTGAATGATGCATTCTACTATTTAGAAGATGTTCTCTGAAATTCTCTATTACTTCCACAAATAAGCTTGACCCTGAAAATGATTTTGTTAGCCAGAAAGATAAAATATCTTCTGCCATTGCAAGTTTTGTTTTCGATTAAAATATGAACCTCTTTAATCTATAAGGGATTACAAAGTAGTCAACTGTTTTATTTAAAATTATTGTATTTTAAATGTTTATGAAAACCTTCAATTTTTAACTTTGTTAATATGCTTTTATGTTGTCTAAATATTTAAAAAATAAACATGAACTGTTAACTGAATATAAAATTTAATTCTAAATTAGCTTTGTATAAATTAAATTGTATACATGCATATTCAATAAAATTATATACAGCATGCTTTTAAATATATGAAGCATATATTACAAAACTATCACAGCTTGTTACACTAGTTAAAGATCACAGTTTCCCAAAATAACTGAATAACACAGCATATTAATTTCACTCAATTACACAAATACATAGAATATATAAAAACCAAGCTGTTATTCTTCATACATTTATAAAACTATATAATAAGCTTGTGTCTAAATGAACTAAAAATGTCAATGAAAAGTAATAGTCTTAAAAAAAATTAAAAACATATAAAAGATGTAGCACACAATTTTTAAAATCAGCTTACATTATTTACAAAAGATACATGAAACAAACTACCTCAGAAATTTGGACAGATGAAACATTTCTTTCAATCAGGTTTAAACATGGAATAGAAAATTTATATCCAAATTCAATATAATATTAAACATTGAAATAAATTACAAAAATAGATGCATTGACATGACATCTAAAAAATGTTGTGCAAAGTGTGTTAGTTTATATAAATATACAGTGCAAAAAGTCAAATGATTTGAGTAAGAAAGTTTAGCTTTGAAGATGCATTTGTTTGTTCAAAAAATTTAGTTTATGCATTTCACTTTTTTGCACCTAGCACCAAGTAATTAAAGCGAAAAGTAGTTTTGAGATAAATTGTGTGTGTGTGGTATCATGTTTCCTTCAGTAATGCAGTAATTTATTTTAATTTTGTATTTACATGCTTTAAACTAAATTTCCACGTTATTATTATTATTATTTAAAAAAATCTGTATTAAACTGCTCTCTATAATTAATAATTTAAAAAATTGTATTAGTAAAAATGAATTCTGTTTATTTAATTAGTCTTTTTTTTTTAAAATAGAGCACTGGGCTGTTAGCATTATGGAACCTCATAATGCCCATGATCAGTATTATAACACCAGCTACCTCTTCCATAAGGTCTGTTATGAAGTTTTTTAGCACTGAATAAATGTTTTATTCAACACACACACACACATATATATATAAAGAAAATTCTAACACAGTATTTGTTAAAATAAAAATAAAGAACCTTTAAAACAAAATTATTCTAAGAAAATACAAATTGAAAAATACCTGTTGTAAAAAATAAAAACTAACACTAAATAACATTTAAAAAATTAATAAGAATAACAAATTAAAACAAAATACAAATAAACGAAAAGACATATCCAAGACATTATAAATAAATTTAATTAATAATAATAATAAAAAAAATTAAAAACTAAGCCTAAGTGACTTATCAATGAACTCAAACTTGAATTTAAATTTTGATGTTTTATATGAGATATTATTTTTGAACCTGTTGATTATTTCTAAGCCAGACCAAGCAAATAAATGACAAGAGACATCTTTATATGGTTGTACGAGATCCCTAAACATTCAAGGAGATGTGTTTCGAGATCCCTAAACATTCAAGGAGATATGTTTTCAATGACACTGAAGAGAAATTAAAATAGCAATTAAAGCCTTTGTGCAGGAATATTAAAAAGCAGTAAACCAACGTTTAAAATGCACAAATAATGCGTGAAAAGCAGCAAACAGCTGTTTCGAGATTCTTCTTCAGTGCAAGATTGAGCAAGACACAGGGTGCTAGAAAAAGCAAGGCTGAGCAAAATGACAGAGGCTTATATACCTAATACAGGTAGCAAGTGCACCAAAACAAGCAATGAGACAGAAGCAGATGAAACGAATGAATGGACAAGTAGCGACATCTACTGGAGAACAAGAGAAAAAGAAACCAAAAGGAGCGCATCTCTGTCATTTTGCTCAGCCTTGCTTTTTCTAGCACACTGTGTCTTGCTCTATCTTGCACTGAAGAAGAATGTCGCTAGTAGATTCGAAACAGCTGTTTGCTGCTTTTCACGCATTATTTGTGCATTTTAAACGTTGGTTTACTGCTTTTTAACTGAAGAGAAAGCCCTACAATTCTAATAACTCACATCAGTTGATCAGAGAACGACGACACCAATTGGGGACATTTAGAAAGGCATTTGCCCCATCCTAGGAATTTTATATTTCAGAGTATAGCAATCACCACAGGTCATTCTAAAATTGAACAAAACCTAAAATGACTAGTAAGATTTGATTAATATGTTCGGGACCAGCATCTCTTACACGAATTTTATTCAGTTGACACCACTTTTTTTAAGTAGTTAATTTTACCTTATTACTCACAAAAATGCCTTAAATAAATAAGGCAAGTATTCCTTTTCTTTTTTGCCAGTGTCAAAAATAAGTAATGTATGCACCTTTTGAAGATGCATATATGCACCCATGGTCACAATAGGGTTAAAATATAAACATTAGTATTAAATAACACTTTAACCCATTTAATTCACTTGGCAGGATTTCCTCCCAATTTTCAGGATTCATACCAGTATTTTTGAAAAATAAAGTTTGTTTTATTTAATGACAGAAATTTGCAATTAAACAAGGTGAATATTACTATTTGCCAATAGTGGTATTCAAAAGTTAAAATCTTATGAATCCCCTTTTTTCTTTTTTTATTTGCAAAAAATTTAAAATTAGCAGCATGATTTCTGAATAAACTTTATTGAAAACAGGGCAAAATTTACTATACTGGGCTAAAAGATTGAATTTGGATTCCTTTTATGGCTTGCTTAAAATCATTGGTGAACTTGAAAAATACAAACATTTTTCCCTTTGATATAAAATAACAATTATAACAAAAATAAACAAAAATCTGCGCTTCAAGGGCATTTGACTTTGTCTATTTGGATCCAAATTTGCAGACCTCTATGTGCAATAGATTTTCCTAGCCATTACTAACAAACAAATATTTCCTTTTATTAATACCAAGGAATCTAACTTTTCTTCTTGGGTTACAGAACATACTGCCTGGTGTACAGAATATAGGTAAAAACAATTTTTAATTGAAAAAACTAATAAAATTTCTTACATTTAATACATATATTTTAAATTGTCCATTAACACCACCAAAAACCAATTTTATATGAAAAATAAAAATTATGCATTCAAATAATTTTTTAAAAATGTAGTAAAAACAGTACTTTCATCTTAGCTGTATGCCCGTGGTTAAAATCAAAGAATTCACTATTTATAGTAACCTTTTTTATTTTGATTATTTCAGTGTTTAAATGTTTAGTTCGATTATATGCATATCTGTTAAATGTATTTTATTTTATTTATTTGTTTACTGATGAAATTTAAATTTTGTTACGGAATATAAGCTGGAAACAAATGTTGAATTAATTATTCATAATGTTTTAAGTGCAAACGTGTTAATTTTCTGTAATCAGGTTGCACACGATGGAGTTTAACAAATTCATTCCTGAAAATTATTTTAAAGCCTATGAAAAATCAGTAAATTGAGATGCAGTTGTCAAACAAATTGCATTTAAAAAAAAATCTGATGGTGTAAAAATTTAAATTGTGCGATGTTTAGAATTTTATAAATTCACAAAAGCAAAATTGATTGCTGAATCCATTACCATTGTCAATATGTCAGCATTACTAACAGACACATTTTTGCTTTATAATATAGATATAGTCTAAAAATAATCAGTTTATGAATTTAAAATAAAATATAATTGGTTTAATTTCATTTTAAACTGTTCAAAAGGCTGTAGCCAGAGTCAGAATGATTTTAACAACTCCATTTCTGACTCATTCTATTGCAAAATCTGCCTGCCTCAAATTCCACAGCCCTGAGAAAAATTATAGGTTTTCAAAGTAGCCATTTTTCCATGTTATGTAGAAGCAAAATGGTTTGGTAAAATTTTTAACAATGAGCTATAACTTACCTTCTGATATTTTGGCCATTCTGCCTGCAGAGATTTTTTTCAAGATTTTTTATTTTTCACAAATATTTAATGTGCTGTAACTACTACTGTACATGGTGATGTTTAACGATAAAGTGTTGAACCTGCAACTCAACAATTAAACTTTAATTGTTGAATTTTCCCTCATTTACAGAAAGAAAGTACATTGATAGCAAAAAACAGTGGGCTTTGTCATTTCTTGAGATCCATAATAAGGAATAGTATGATGAACATTAATACTGTCTCAATACTTCACATATATTTTAGAAGATCCATCAATGATACACAAAAATTACCCTTTGCAGCTTTACAAAAAATTATGTTACGTCCAGTGTTGAATTCGAGGGGTGGCCCCTTTGGAGCCACAGAAATCCCTCCCGGAGAAAAATATCTGAATTCAACATTGATTACAGCACCAATGCAACAATACAAAAGAGGAATTATAACACAATTGACTAGAAGCAAGAGAAAGGGTATACATTCTGTAAAATTTTAAAATCATTTTCATAAGAAACAAATTAACTTGTGCAATTCAAAACTGATATAGTGAGGTTTGAAAAATAAAATACTGACTGCAAGTGTAAAAAATTCTTAGTGATTTTAGAACTAAATTTACTTTTTTTTTTTATATATATATGTATCAGAAAAAAAGATTTTAAAGTAAGAAAACAATAATTTTCTATTTTCAAACATATTTAATCATTTGAATGGAAATTTCAAAGATTTAGTTAATTTCTGATTAGGATTCTAATCTTATATAGTTTGATTCTATCATTGGTAACAGCAATTTTATCAGCCTTATCATTTTTTACAGAAATTATGTCTGTAATGTGGATATATTTTTCTTGAAGGGGAAAAAAATCATAATAATTGGGATCTAGAAAATTAATAGATAATTGAATAATTCAGTAACTCAAGTTTTGAATAATAGAAACTACTACATTAATAAAATGACTAGATAAAAAAATATATATTTATAATATTTTATCTGATTGTGCTTTTAAATTTTAGGAAACTGTGAATATTGATCTAAAGAATCAATTGTTATTATTATTTTATTTTTATCAAAAGAAGCAATTAAAGCAAATTAAATAATCCTATAACTCAAAGTCAATAGATGTTTATGTTAAATCAATTCCTCTGATCCATGATGACAAATCTTTAACACCAGATTGTTGCCCACCGTCAGAATGTTTTTGATTTTGGTCAGAATCAGGTTCTAATAACAATTCAGCACATTTGCGTCCAGAAAGATATGCACCATGGGTAGTAGAATAGAAAGTAGGATGTGTTGCTTCACCAGCAAACATCAAAGCTGGCTGAGGGAAAAAAAAAATACAGTTCATTATATTAAATAAACAATTAACATTTGCATGTAAGAAAGATTTTATAAGCAGAAAAAAACTGTTTACACTTGTAAAAATCATAGATTTGGGATAAAATCCACACAATATAGATCTAGTGTAAATAAATTTTATATAAAATGAATAATTAAGAATGTATTCATTAAGATCTATGAAAATATAACTGTTAGAAAGAGTATAAAGAATGGTTTATTAATACATACTAAAGTATACAGTTACCATTTTTTTTAAAATTTAATATATGATCACTGTAAATAGAAAAAGAATATATAAAACAATATGAATTAGTAATAATTTAAATTTAAAAAGCAAAATCTTAAAATTTTAAAATAAGTATTTATTTTTACTGTAAACAATGACATATGAAAACAGACTACAATATTTTATAAAGCAATTTCACATGTTGCTTTTATATTAAGCCTATTGTGATGAAAAAAAAATTATGAAATTTCAAGAATTTAATAAATGGAACCATAAACCGCTATTAGAGGTATCATTATGCAGGTTTTATTGTATTATTATTATACAAGAGACTGAGCTATGCTTGGTTGAAATTAGCTTTGTATTCAATTTTTATATAACAACAAATTCTTGCTCTATTATAATAGTAGCTTGGCCCATAGGGACCAAAAAATGACCTACTTATCGAACTTTCTCAAAGATGTGACTTAACCTAATGGTCTTCTCATTATCCGACTGAACAAAATTTAGACAAAATCGTTTCAGCCATTTTTTTAGATAAAATTAGTTTGAACCTTACCCGTAGTGACTTAAAATGACACACTAATCAAATTTTCACGAACATGTGACTCAGCCAAATGGTCTTCTAGTATCTTTAAATGGTAGGGTGCAAAATTTAGATAAAATCATTAGAGCCTTTTTAAATATGGATTTAGCTTGACACTGAGCCGTGATAACCCATTAATTGAATTTTCTCGAACATGTGACTTAGCCCAATAGTCTTATAGTACTTCAAAATGGTAGAATGCCCAGTAGCAGAAATTTCTCCAAGTGTCTGCGACAGATAATTCAGGGGCAAAAAATAATCTGCAGGTAAAATATTTTTATAAATGAAGCGTTAATTAATCAAACAATCACTTACCTGTAGCGTTTTTAGGCATTTTATAAATTTTTATTAATATTAATAATAGTCTTAACTTTTTGTATTAAGTAATAAAGAGCTAAACATAATATGAAGCAAAATAAAAGTTCGATGAAAAAGAATCTGCAAAAGAGAAAAGAAAATCTGCGACGCCCGTCTCAAACTTTCTGCTACCGGGGTAGAGTGCAAAATTTAGTCAAAATAATTAGTTCCACTTTTAAGATAAAATTAGCTTGACCCTGACCCGTAATGACCTGCTAATCAAATTTTCCCGAACATGTGACAACTTAGACCAATAGTCCTCTCATAATCCAAAACTGTAGGATACAAAATTTAGTCAAAATCATTTGAGTCGATTTTAAGATAAAATTAGCTTGACCCTGACTCACAATGACCCATTAATAAAATTTTCTGGAACATGTGACCAAGCCCAATGGTCTTCTCGTAATCGAAAATGGTAGAATACAAAAGTTAGTCAAAATCGTTAGAGCTGTTTTTTAGATAGAATTAGCTTGATCCGTAGTGACTCCTAAATGACCCACTAATCGAAATTTTTTGAATGTGTGACCTATCTCATTGGTCTTCTTGTAACCCCAAATTGTACAATACAAAATTTAGTCAAAATCCAGACTTGCCAAGTTCTCAAAGCCAAAAATCAGGAGATATTTTTTCAGTGCAAACTCATTAATTTTTAAATGTAAATATGTTTAGTATAAGTTTAATTTTAAACAAGACTTTGTTACTATTGAAAATTAAAAAGAAGTAAGAAAAAATATATACTTCTTAGATATAGAATGCACTTAAGCACATGCTTAGGATGTTTTTAACATACTTTTAAATTAACTACTATTAAGGGAGAAATTGTTTTTTCATAAACACACATAAAACTATAGTGAAGATCTTTCAAAACAAATTATTGATGATAATCATAGCATGTACATAATAGCAGTCAAAAAGCCTTAAAGAGTCATCATTTATAATGAGCCCATTGTAGTTTATCACATAAAATACTACTGATCAATTGTACTAAAGAACAATTGGAGTTTTCATCCTTGAATCACAGTACATTTGATGGCAAAATAATAGAATATCGAAAAATGTGAAAAATCAGGAGTATGGGAAAACATGTGAAAATCAGGAGACTTGGCAAGTCTGAAAATCATTTGAGCTGTTTTTTAGATATAGTTAGCTTGACCCATAGTGACCCACTCATCGAATTTTGTCGAACATGTGACCAATTCTGTTGGTCTTCTTGTGCTCGAAAACAGTAGGATATGAAATTTAATCAAAATTGTTTGAGCCTTTTTAAATAACTTTATCTTGATCCGTAGTGACCCACTAATTGAATTTTCTTGAACATGTGACCTAGCCCAAGGGTCTTCTCACAATAGAAAAAGTTAGAATTTAAAATTTATCCAAAATCGTTAGAACTGTTTTTTAGATAATATTAGCTTGACACAGTGATCCAAAAATGACCCAATAATCGAATTTTCTCAAACATGTGGCCTAGCTCGATGGTCTTCTCATAATCGAAAACGGTAGAATACAAAACTTATTCAAAATCGTTAGAGTCGTTTTTTCTTTAGATAATATTAGCTTGACTTCGCAGTGACCCACTAATTGAATTTTCTCGAACATGTGACCCAGCCCGATAGTCTTCTCATGCTTGTAAACGGTTGGTTACAAAATTTAGTCAAAATCATTTCAGCCATTTTTTATATATAATTAGCTTTACCCTGACCCATAATGACCCACTAATCAAATTTTCTCGAACATGTGACCTAGCCCAATCGTCTTCTTGCACCTGAAAACAGTAAAATACTAAATTTAGTTAAAATCGCTAGAGCAGTTTTTAAGACAAGATTTACATACATACACACATACAATTTTTGCTCGTATTATAAGATATTTATTATGATTATTATAATTTTACCTTTAGCCAATTATGATATTTTAAAAATAAAATTTGAAGAATTTAATACATGAAATCACAAACAGTAATATTGTTTTATAAATCAATATTACTTGTAAGCAACATTCCATAAAGGATATAAGGTACTTGTCTATTATCCTGTCGACCACTTTCCATAAAAAAAATTACTGCCAAATAAACAAATTGAAGAATGTTACCATTCCAAACTTTTATACGGAAGATTATTAAGGAAATTAGAGTTAAATGTCATTGAAGAATAGGAGGCCTTTATGTGAGTGGTGACATAACATACAAAATTTGATTAGTTCAGATGATTTTAGACAAAAGAATGCTTAGAATAATTACCGTTACATTATGAATGCTAAATTTTTGCTATGCAATGTCTTAAATTATTGAAATCTTTTTGAATTATTTTCAATAATTTCCTTGGCTTTTCGCAATTTTCTGTATATTATTTTATGGAATTTTGTGCATATGCTTAAAAAAAATTTTGGCTTGTGGATAAATGTTTGTGACATCAGTTGAATTGACTGATTCTACGCATTGCAATATTTTTTCTGTGCTTTCTCTCTTTTAATATTATGACATCATCATTTAATGATGCACTTGTTATTTTAATTAAAAAAGAACTAATAAATTAGAAAAACATTATTAAAAATACAGATAAAACATCAAATTCAAAGCTCATGATGACATAACAAACAGGTGTAAACGCATCTGATGTCAACTGAATATAATCCCACAATCATCCATTTTTGACGTTAAATACTATAGTTTGGTGATCAATTTTTTTTTAAGGAAAATGATCAACGGGATAATAGACAAATACCGAATATAATTATAGATTCATCATAACAATCTACACTGGACTGGGAAGAGAGAATAAGATAGGACAGAAGATGCTATAATCTTCTGAAGCAAATTTTAATTATGAAATATTTTGAAATTTGCATTAACAGGGCCAAAACTAGTCTTTTTTGACCCCGGGGCAAACATTTTTGCACCTCCCCCCCCCTCCCCTCCTCATGCACAATAAAAGTTAACCAAAAAAAAAATCCTTTAATAATAAGGAAATGCTAGCAAGAAATATGTAAACAACACTCCCATAGGATTAACATTAGCTTGAGTGTTAAGGGCCTGCACTAGTCACACGAAGAAACTGGATTGCTAATGTTAAACCTATGGGAGTGTTCTTTTAAAAATTTCTCACTTGCATATTAGGGGCTATGCATATATAACGTTATCACTTTTTTGACAATTTTGGACCCCCTCCCCCCCTTACGATACCATACGTTATTCCCCCCCCCCCCCCCCCCCCCCCGTAATGATATCGTTATCAATGTCTAAAAATTCTTTTCATATTTGAATTTTTTTTTCTTTTGCTTGGAGTGATATACACATATGGTTACATTTACTTTTCGCATACTTCATTGATTTAAATGAAGAGAACTCTAAATATCATTTTATATATGAAATAACTTTTTATCAAATAACACTTAAAAGAATGTTACTATTTAAAAGTATTTTATAATAGCTTTTTGTTACATAATACATTCAACAGTAATAATGTTTTATTGCACTTGCTTTGCCCCCACCCAAGGGGGGGGGGGGAGGAGGCAGAGCTTCTTATCCCCAAAACAGGTAGACAATAGGGTGGAGCGAAAAAAATTAATTTTTTACAATCAAAAAGGGGTAGGTGCCAAAAGTTGCCTTTATACTAGTACTTCATCTGCGTGCAATATTACCGCTGAAAAAAAATGGCTTGAGTCTGCGCTTTTGGTCCAAAAGTCGAAATTTTGGGTAAAATTTGACATTTTTTCAAAAAATTAAAAAAAATTATACAGAGATTATTATTATTTAAAACTGTTATTTAACCCTTTATTATTAATGACTTAACATATTTAAACGATAAAATGATATCTTTGCTCTGTATAACTGGAACAATGCTGACAACTTTTGGTGGAAAAAAGGCATTGCTACTCAGTTGTGTCACACAAATAATTGTTGTTTAGAATACAGCTCTTACTTAGTTGCTTTCAAAGCTACCCAGGAGGTATCACGTGGAGGTGACTGCATTTCATGTCACAACAGTGCTTAGCTCGACCACCCTACCTTCTGAACTCAATGTTTTATTTATACATTGATGGTGATTTTTTATCAAAGAATGGCCTAAGTTTTCTATGTATCAACCTTGTACATATCTTCTTTCGATCCACAGACTTTGGATGCTGCTGCTGGGATCTCCTTTACATATTTTTTTGCTGTTTGTGTAAGAGAAGATGAAGAGTGTAATGCAGTGCGGATGATATTAATATAATCTATTCTGCCGTCTATTATCTTCACAAAGATTGCACCCGATAAATGCATATTGTTTAGAGGTTCTGTTACCACAACACTTTTCTAATGAATTAGATTTATATAAATAGCCGCTTCAAAGATGATTGTCGATATTTCAGATTTGCGTATGCAATCATTTACTCACATCTTTCAACTATCATGTGCTGAGCAGCTAGCTGTTTAATGTGATGGAAATCGTCAGAGAGCATTGAATTAAGAATTTCCTCTGTGTTTGCAAAGCAACCATTGTCCTAAATAACCTTTTTTTTAGTAGTTGTTTTATTCCGTTTTGTGTGTTGTTTAGTAGCCGAGTAATTTCCCATTAGTTTTTAAATACCTTCTTTAGCTGTGGATTATATTTGACTGTAAACTATCCTGGGGCCAAACTTGGATAACATAGTACTTTTTGAGTGAACATAGAGACTCTGATGGGCAGTGAGTGCTCATTTGAAGGCGGATAATTCTCTTAGTCATTGTCATCCATTTTGCGAGGGACATGCTTAGAATGAACCATTACAATTGATCATATGCCATCTCCAAGTCCAGTGAATTTTCTCTGAATCATTTATTAGACAAGATCTTTGGCAAAAATTAGATTTTAACCCACAGGGATTCACCGGACCAATAGGAAAACCTTTGTCCACGTGCTTTTTCCCTTCTAATTTCAATTTTTGAAGCCATAGAGAGTAATTTTCAAACATTATTTCCTGAAATCGAGAAAAGGGTATTCAGCACTTACCGGAAATACATGCTAGACATTTGCAAAGTTATTTCATCAAGATATGCTCAGAAGAACTAACGAATAGGAACCCAAGAAACTTTTCCTACACAAGATGGCTCACAAAAGCGCATAAAATTATTCGCCTTTATAAAAGCACTGATTGACCATCAGAGTCTGGTTCACTCACAAAGTATGGAATCCAAGTTTATGCCGCAGGATGGTTTACACCAAATATAATCCACATCTAAAAAATTAATCTAAAAACTTATGGGAAATTACTCGGCTACTAAACATAATAGAAAACGGCAAAAAAACTAAAAAAAATTATTTAGGACATCGAGAGCAAATTCTTATTGCAATTTTGTTGACGATCGCCATCACATTAAACAACAAGCTTATCAACATATAAAAAATGCAATAGGTAGAGTAAAGTATGGCATATACAAAGATAAAATACCTAAATGTTGTAAAATGTTGTAGGAGCAGAACTCCCAATCACTATGCAGTAACTGGATGCAATTTTGGTGAAGATACTAGAGGACTGAATAGATTCCATTAATTCCACAGCATTACTCTGCTTACCTTATGATACACAAGCAGTAGAAATATACGTGAAGGAGTGTCACAGCAGCATCATCCAACGTCTGTGGATATAAAGATGAGATGGACTAGGTTGATACATAGAAAACTTATGCCAGTATTGCTAAAAAAACACAATTCAATATATAAATAAAACATTGTGCTTAGATGGAAGGGTGGTCGGTCTATGTACTGCTGTGTCATGAAATGCAGCCACCTCCACGTGATACCTCCTGGGTAGATTTGAAAGCAACTACGTAAGAGCTGTATTCTAAACAACAATTAGTTGTATGACACAACAGAGTGGCAAAGCCATTTTTTCACCAAAAGTTGTCAGTTTTGTTCCAGTTATACAGAACAAAGATACCGTTTTATCGTTTAAACATGTTAATTCATTAATAATAACGGTTTACATAACACTTTTAAATAATAACCATCCCTATAGAATTTTTTTAAATTTTTTCACGTCAAATGTTTTTAAATGTCAAATTTTACCCAAAATTTCGACTTTTGGACCAAAAGAGCAGACTCAAGCCATTTTTTTTCAGCGGTAATATTGCATGCAGATGATGTACTAGTATAAAGGCAACTTTTGGCACCTACCCGTTTTTGATTTTAAAAAATTAATTTTTTTCGCTCCACCCTAGTAGACATTCTTTCTCTTTTATTTACTAGTAAACACAGGTATCATTTGAAACATACTTCGCATATGGTTTCTCGAACAGCGAATTATATATGCATACACATATGACAGAAGAAATAGGAAATTTGGAATTAAATAATTTTATAATCATTTTATGATTTTAATAATAACTTTGTATTTTCATAATAGATAACATATAGCCAGATTAGTGTTTACTTTTTCGATTTTGGTTGCAGATTTCTTTTTTTATAAAGTTACTTTCCAGGGATATGTTTAGGAAAATTTTAGGTCCTTTAAAGGACCCTTCACAAAATAATTTATCTTAAAACAGGACCCTTCACAAAATTTTTTATCCCCAAACAGGACCCTTCACAAAACATTTTATCCCAAAACAGGACCCTTCACAAAATTATTTGTCTCTTAAATAGACCTTTCACAGAATATTTTCACCTTCAAATTGAATTTTTCACAAATTTAGTCATTTAAAAATAAAATCTGGTCTGTAAGTAAACAGTTGAACTCACCAAAGAGCATATTACTTAGCTTTTTTTATATGAAGGATAGAACATGAAGACATCGATAATTTAAAATTCACAAAATTATGACTAGAATTTTCACAAAAATAAGAAAAACTTCACAATTTCACAAAAACAGGACCCTGTGAGAAAAGTGTGGACAGACCCCTGCTTTCACTTTCACAAATATGAAAAGAACGCTCTCATAGGTTTAACATTAGCTTGCAAGTTTCTTTGTATTTCATACATATATATACATTTTTGTATGAAACAACAAACAAAATCTCCCTTTGCCTCCCCCCCCCCCCTTCACCTTTCGTTCTGGTGCCTGGGGCACATGCACCCTCCCTAGTTTCAGCCCTGGCATTAAGAAAATCTTTTTAATAATAAATCTTTCCTTATCTTTAAAATATTCATAAACTAGTTGGATGTGCCAATCCCAAAACTTTCTTCTATCTTATACATCTTAATATTTCAAAACCTAGTTACACATGTTAATACTTCAATATTATTAGTTCAATACTATACCAACTTTGATTTTCATCTTAAATTTCTGCTCAAGTCAATTAAACGGACTAAAAACGAGTTAATCTATATCATGATATTTTTTTTAAATTATTAATTTTTCCTTATTTTGTTGTTATCAGCTGTTTGCGAATAGCCGGCTTAGCAGGAAGCGAGTTCCCGCCGCTGCATGAGCCACCAATGCACAATAGAACTACGAAAAATCAAGAAAAGTATACAAAAATCGCTAGCACAGAGCCCCTTTACCGCGCAATATTTCCAAATTCTAGGAGGACCTGTTAGCCTAAGCCAAAAACAAGCACAAAAATTTTGGTTCAATTGTATGCATAATTTTATACATTGTTCGATGGTACAATAATGAAAATGGCACAGAGATCGGAATTATAGCGCCCCCTTCTGGCGGAATTTTTTCAAGTTCAGGGAGGACTTGTTTGCCATAGCCAGAAACATGCACACAAAATTTGGTTCAATTATATGGATAACTTCATACACTTTTCGATGGTACAATAATGAAAATGGTACAGACATCGCAATTATAGTGCCCCCTACCGGCAGAATTTTTCCAAATTCAGGGAGGACCTTCGTGACATGACCAAAAACAAACACATAAAATTTGGTTCAATTCTATGCATAACTTCATACACTTTTTGACGTACAATATTCATAATGGCACAAAAATTGCACAAAAATCGCTATTACAGCGCCCTCTGCGGGCAGTTTTTTTACAAATTAACTGAGGACCTCCTTTCCATAGCCAAGAAGTTAAAAAAAAATTTTGGTTCAATTCTATGCATAACTTCATACACTTTTCGATGGTACAATATACAAAATCGCACAAAAATCGCTATTACAGCGCCCCCTAACGGTGAATTTTTTTGCAAATTCAGGGAGGACCTGCTTGCCATATCCAAAAACTTAAAATAAAAATTTGGTTTAATTCTATGCATAATTTCATACGCTTTTGGGCGGTACAACATTCAAAATCGCACAAAAATCGCTATTACAGCGCCCCCTACCGGTGAATTTTTTCCAAATTCAGGGAGGACCAGCTTGTCATATCCAAAAACTTAAAATAAAAATTTGGTTCAATTCTATGTATAACTTCATACACTTTTATATGGTACAATATTCAAAATCGCACAAAGATCGCATTTATAGCGCCCCCTACCGGCGAATTTTTTCCAAATTCAGGGAGGACCTGCTTGCCATATCCAAAAACTTAAAATAAAAATTTGGTTCAATTCCATGCATAACTCCATACACTTTTGGATGGTACAATATTCAAAATCGCACAAAAATTGCTATATCAGCGCCCCCTACCGGCGATTTTTTTCCAAATTCAGGGAGGACCTGCTTGCCATATCCAAAAATTTAAAATAAAAATTTGGTTCAATTCCATGCATAACTCCATACACTTTTGGATGGTACAATATTCAAAATCGCACAAAAATTGCTATATCAGCGCCCCCTACCGGCGAATTTTTTCCAAATTCCAGGAGGACCTGCTTGCCATAGCCAAAAACTTAAAATAAAATTTTGGTTTAATTCTATGCATAACTTCATACACTTTTTGATGGTACAATGGCGACAGACAGACGGACAGACGGACAGACGGACAGACGGACACACAGACAGACAGACATTTTCTATAAACATGTTTTTTGGAATCTCTGACCCCTAAAACATGTAAATCCGTCGAAAACCGGAAGTCGAAAAAAATTTCGATTACAATACTTTCTTCTATTGAAGATAGAAGAAAGTAAAAAAGAAAAGTACTGATGATCTATGAATTATATACCGTAGAAAAGTAATAATCAAAGATAATTATTATAAAATAATTATAAATAAATCAAACAGATCATCAGATGAAAGGTGACAAATAATATTCCCATTAAAAAAATAAACTCATCTACAGACACTCCATGAAAAACAGACAAAATGCCCAGCACTTGACACTTACATAAATACCAATTACCTATTAACTTATAAGTTGTTAAAATATAAACTATACATTAAAAATAACAAAACCCACTAGATTTTCATATATGCATAGTTGTTTTAGTTTGAGCTTACAATAGTACTGTTAAAACAGCAGTAATATGTAGAAAAGATGTCCCACACGTGACATGGAATGGCCTTCTATGAATTATAGATTTTGGACCAATTTCTCCCCAAAAGTAAAAAGGATAAAACACAACTGAAAATTGGTTACTGAAAAAATACCTATATGTGATTAAATTCTATAACCAATAATGAAATCAGGAGAGGGCATAATCTGGGAGGAAAATTCTCTCTAGGAGGCCAGAATGTTGAATATTTCAATTTTCCTACTCTGTTAATAAAAGACAAAAAGGAAAAATCTCCTTCTTTAAATTCGAAAATCACTCCCTCAGGAGTTTGGAAATCCTCTTTGGAGGGAAAAGTATGAATTTCATGCTGTTCTTAATCACTGTAAGCGAAGGTAAATCATTACACTATAGGTTTCGCCTTAATCTTTATTACAGTCTTTGATTTTGGAAAACAATAATAAAATAAATTGATTAATGTATACTTAAAGAAAAAGAAAGCTTTCATATTTTTAGTCATTCAACTAAATGGTTAATTGCTTTTATTCTGTGGCTTAGGTAGGTTTAGAGTACTCCAGGCTATTCAACCTAATTGCACCACCCTTAAAAATTTAGTACCTGGAACAATTGCTTTTCTGCCCTTCTCCCAAAATGTACTGATTAAGTTAATATAGCTTTAATTTACCTTATTATGGTATGGATTGCTGTAGATTGGAGTAGCAAGTAATTCTATATCCCGTTGGGATCCTTTGACGCCAATATAAGTATATGAACCTTGAGTAAATGGTTGACTTTTCCATGAAGTACTAAAGTTTAAAAAGAAATGCATAAATTTATATACCCATTTGAATATTTTATTTAAAAAAAGTAAAAAATTAAATAAAATGTGATAAAAATATATAAATCAATTACAAAATTGGCTTACCAAGCAACTTTACAAGGCCTTGGTATGTATGGATCATTCAGAAATTTTCTTAAAATTTCTGTACATGTATTAGCTACTTGTTCTTCAGATAATGTTTCTAAATACTCAGCTTCATGGCCCGAAAGCCAAGCAAGTAATATATTATCTGAATATCGACTAAAAGAATAAATTTTGCGAAACCATATTTTACTCATGTCACTTTCTTCAGTTCTTTTCCATAACGTTATAACTTCAGAAATTTCAGCATTTAAAAATGGTCTATCATATTCTAAATAAATTTTATTTACAACACCAAAACACAAATTTTCAATGCACTGCATTTTATATTCAGGTAGCTTTGGGTCAAATAAGTTAGCAGCTTTATCTTTTAATACACCTAAAGGAATAGTAATAACCACATGATCAGTTTCCCATTTTGAGCCGTCTTCACATTCAATTAAAACATTATTGTAAGTGTTACCACTACTAACATTATCACTTTTTTCAAGATTGTCCGAATTTTGTTGATTTTTCATTTTCCATCTTATGCACTTTACTTCAGATTTTAACCTAATGCATGCTTTTGGTAAAATGTCAGCTAAAAGTTTAATTACTAAATGAAAGCCTCCTGGAATGCTGATATTGCCACCAGGTAATTCACTATAGCTTCCAAAGTCACTAAGAGAAGTTTCATCCATTGAATGACAACCAGTGATACAAGTCTCTCTATTCAAGAGATGATCAAAAACCATTCTACGCATAATAGCATCTTCTCCTTCATACTGTTGTAGATAAGCTGCTATGTCCATTTCTAGATGCTTGCCTACGCTGTCAATTTGAGGAGGGGTATGTAAATGTAACAAAAAATATTCTTCACATCTTTTACTGAACCAAAAGTAAGCACTATAAACTTCTTCAACAACTGATACAGGAACTCTTTTTCCTTCTTCAGTAGTAGCAACAATAGTGTGAGGTTCTTGATCATTTGTAAGATTAATTAAACCATTCGCTACTGCAAATTCATACACAGGATTACCAAGTATACCATGGATCCACGAAGCACCAAGATCCACATGTTTTTCCCCTAAAATTAGAAGTGTTTTGTTTAGTATAGAACAAATTCAGTTTTATAACTTTACAAATAATTATCACTGAAAGAATCTTTTAATTTATCATATAAGATAAAAGATTTTTACAAATCTTATAAGTAAAGTACAGTGTCATAAATTGACACTTCTTTAATCTGCATTATTTAAATGAATGTAAAAATAAAAATCTAATTCTTGAAAAAATTCTATAACAAGAAATAATTTATGACTTTTTTCCAATTTAATATAATTGGGACTTAAAATGGCCTATAGAGGTGCTGATCGCAGCCTTCGGTACAGGAAAATTGTCCCTTTAACTAATGCTAAAGTGCCATTGAAATAATTCTTTATTGTAAATGTGTTTGAAATCATTAGCTATTCAAATTAGGATAAATTTTAATTTCTCATGTAACACAAAAATCTGAAATTGTGCAAAAAAAAAAAAAATTATCATTCCAAACAACAAATTAAAAATACATGTAATGCAATGTGCTTACATGGAATTTTCCTGAAGGGAGAAATTATATCTTTCTTCCACCAGATGGCGTATATGAGTGCTTGAATTGAAAATTTCAGATAAAGTGAAGCATAGATTAAGGAACAAGATGGAACATTTACAGCAAAATCTGTAATGGCAATAGTACTAGCGTCACTACCGACAAGGGGGAAGAATTAACAAGCCTCTGAAATTTACCTATGTTGAATAAATATGTTTACGCTCTATGTTTTGAATATCTATTCTTTCCTGAAACGAAGCAGGTGTCAGACGATATTCTATTCAGGCTTGCTTTATTTATTTAGCTTCTTTATTTTTTATCGTACTTGTATTGTTTGACTTTAACTTACAAAATGATACCTAGAGTAATAATATAAAAGAAAAACCCTTCAAAATTCTGTTAATAACGTAAATATGCAAGTTTACGAGATTAAATTGTAAAAAATCAAATTCAGGTATTGTGTTAATTTATTCATATCCAATAAAACTTTATTGAGTGTAATGTCAGTACCTCTATTTATTTTTGACTGTTAGATTTATATAATTCTAAAAATTTGTCTAAAGGAATTTTTCCCCATCTGTAATTTTATTATTATTTCTTATATGTTAATATTATAAATATTATTGAATTGATTGTACGTTATTTACATTAAAAACAATACTTTTATTTTATCTGTAAGAATGTGAAAATGCGTAAATTTTTAAAAGATTATTGCAATGATTGTTTAATACGTTAAACTTCATAAATTAATAAAACATCGGCTATAAAAATTTTCCTACCGAATGGGAATATTTATGAAATTTTCTGGGATTTGTAGAGTGCAATACTTCGTATATTTTTATATAACACCATTACTTTATGTAGCTTTAAATCCAATTATATCATATTTACTTCATATATAGCATTCAAGACGAAATTTTTACCCTGTTTTTCGTTGCACTTAAATCGTTCTCTCATCATGTAAAAAAAAAAAAAGCATAAAATACGTGTATGAACATAGAATAGATATTAGATATATAAAATAGAATATCTATTTTATGTTCATGTATCGGTGTCATGTTCTACAGATTCTATTGAAAACGTAAACATGCAACATTAAAACAAGTGGGTAAGTGTGATCACAGATCGCACAGAGGGTTTCATTTAATATTCCTTTCAAAACACTTTATCCTTTTGCAAAATCTGTTTGTTCCACATTTCACAACCAGGGGGCGCACTCTATTCTACACAAACCTCTATCAGAACGAAACTCTGTTTTACAACCTATCCATAGATATATTAGTTGAGGGGATCGGGCCCCTCGAGATAGGTACCTGAGATAAGTACGTGCCCCCTGGCGGTAAAAAGTGGAACTGAAAGATGTAAGGCTTTGTGCATAATATGAAAGAATGGTCAAAGGGGTGTCGGCAAAAGTTAGAAAAGCACCCACCGGGTGCAATGGGGGGAGGTTAGAAAAATTGCTTAAAATACACAAGTTAGAGACCGGAGGGGTAAATATAAGATTTTTTGAAATTTTTATGATTTGCCGTGTGATCGCAATTATTTTTTTCTCTGTCTCTCTCTCTCTATATATATTCCTTTATATTTAAGTGATTATTAGATTCTATTTATCTTACTAGCTGAGCCGCCCGGCGTTGCCTGGGCCCGTAATAATATTCTAAAATGAACCTGAAATTTGTACTGCAAAATCTCATAAAAAACCCAATCTCGAACCGAACGAACCGGATCCCCACTGTCTACAGTACCGTGCAAAATCTTGCAAAAAAAAAAAAAAAAAGAAAAGAAAAAAACCATAACCTCGAATCTTTTAGTTCTACATACCAGCACCAGGGGGAGAACTATATTCTTAACAAAACTGTTTTTGAACGAAACTCCGTTAAACAACTTAGCTGTAGATATACTATTCAAAGGGATGGCGGACTTAAGCAAGAATTTAAAATATTTGTTGAAATTACTATTTGAAAATAGTGGTAAGTACACTTTTGAAATTTTATATTAAATAAGTAATATTTATCCCAGGACCTGTCAAAAATCCGCATCTGAAACGGTAGAAAACGGTACAGTTTTAAATATTTGATCGCGCCTCTAAAAAAATTTTTGTTAGCAAGGATTTAAGATATTTGTTGAAATTACTATCCTCGCTTTTTCCGGCATGCCGGGAAAGACCAGGGACTAATATTAAAAAATCTGGTCTCTCTCGAATTTTGCGGCATGCCGGCTAATGCGGGGAAATACGGTACATATTTATATACATACATATATGTAAATATACATATATATACACATACATATATTGTATATATACACACATATATATATGTAAATATATATGTATATATGCATACATTTATATACACATATATATAACACTGGCGCCCGGCTAACCGAAAAGTACCATTATTTGCATGATTTTAATGTAAAATGAAATTATAGCACTTAGCTCTGCACACAGGAATAAAAACGAATTCAAAAGCGTAAAAGCCTTAAGAATAAAGACTCAAATGAGGTTTGGAAGCTTGAGTAATTTTACCTCCCCACACATTTCAACCCCCTTCTGTAGTCACGAATGGACATATAGTGTAATAAATTAATTTTCCGTATAATTACACTTATGAAACTTTATTTTTGCAAGATGCGTCACTTTTTTTACAGGTGAGCAATGTGTGCTTTTTATTTTATCCTTTATCTCTTGGCTTCTATGGATGGGAGAGGGAAAGGAGAAATTAGTACTTACCCAATTAAAAAAAAAGAAAAAAAAAGACGCTTTACGGGGTAAAAAGGAAAAGAATATTTCAGTTTCATAATTTTTTTTTTTTAGTTTTATAGAATTTTTTTTTTTTTTTGACCAATTCACACGTTTGGCCCACCCCGCAATCACAGGGTGGGCCAGTCCACCCCTGTTCGAGTGCCTGGAACAATGATGTGAAACAAATCACTATCAAAAATTGCTTCAGAAGATGTGGCTTTCTTTGCAAGCAATACGGGTTCATGTGTTGTGAATGAAAGTCTACTAGATCAACTTATTTCTGAAGATGACGATACTGAGTTTTTGAATATTGACGAAAATGTTGCAGTTTGTGGAGAACTTAGTGATTCATTGTTGTAGTACCTTATATTATGTACTATTAAATTGTATTTTTCTTTAGTGCTCATTTTGCCAGACTCCGTTATTACAGTATAATTGCAATTCCTATCTATAAGATTGAATTACTTTTTACATATTTTCTGTATGTATTTAAGGATTTTCGATAAGTCGAACTTATGATAATTTGAATATTTTTGCTGGTCCCTTCGAATTCGACTTATCAAGAATTCACTGTATTATATTTTTTTCCTGGCTGAATTTTTTTTTCCTCACCTGAGAAATAAAACAAAATAAAGTTGACTTTCATAGTTCTTTAGTACTTTTATAGCTCAGGACAAGGCATTTAATTTGTGTTTTGTTAAATTTTTACTTAGTGTTTGTATCTTCCGTTACCCGGTAGCAGAAAGTTCGAGATGGGAGATGGTCGTCGCAGATTTTCTTTTCTCTTTTGCAGATTCTTTTTCATCAAACCTTTATTTTGCTTCATATTATGTTTAGCTCTTTATTACTTAAAACAAAAAGTAGAGATTATTATTAATAAAAATTTATAAAATACCTAAAAACACTACAGGTAAGTGATTGTTTGATTAATTAACGCTTCAATTGTAAAAATATTTTACCTGCAGATTATTTTTTGCCCCTGAAGTATCTGTCGCAGACACCTGGAGAATTTTCTGCTACGGGGTTCCGTTATATACCTACCTATTTTAAGTTTCACTTTGTAATGGAAAATATTTATAACAATAAGGAAAAATAATTACAATTTATGGATTTTAGAATAAAATATTTATTGAAAAACCTCTGTAAAAAATATAAATTATTTAAACAATGTTAGAAAATAAAAGCAATGAATTCTCAATGTACTTACATATATATCAGTATCTTTACTTTAAATCTATACTATAATAATAATTAAAATTTATTCTAAATTTACATGAATGAAATTAAAAGAAACAGATATGGCTTGTGACCTGCAAAAGTCTCAAATTTGCACAATTCTTAAAACATGATAATTAGCAGTCTTCAACTGTATAAAATAATAATAAAAATGCATTCTTAAAATGAAACCAAAAAATAAAAAAATCTAGAATTAAGGCCACTGAATGAACCAAACTTATTAGCATGTAACATTAAAGAAAAAAAGAAATTATAATGAAGATTGAGATAAATTAAATATGAAAATAAAATATACACTGTCTCTCTATTCTAAAAATAGTTACCAGCATTGCTGCTGTATGTTATTGAATATATTGTGTGAATCTTTTCACTTTCTCAACCTATCTTGCAAAAACTATTGCATATAAAAACACAAAAAGTGGTAGTTTTATAGAGAAATATATGATAATGCTGAAGCAGATTTTAAATCTAAGAATTATTTCAAGTGCTATTTAACATTGAAATCAATCAAAACAGTGAAGTTACTTAAGTTTTCCAGGATTAAAAACTATGCATAACAATTTAACCACCTTTTGCTGTCATATACTTGACTAGATTGTGATGGTCGGTGTCAATTATTTTTTATTTAAAGGTCTAATTTTTTTTAGGGTTCTTTTTCAATTTTTTTTAAATTCAAAATTTTATTTCTGAATAGAGATTTAATTCCTATTTTGAAATATTATTCATTTTTATCTACTGTTTCCAGATTCTAAAATGCCAAATAAAAATATTTCAAACACTGTATTTTCAATTGACATATATATTTAATTAAAAAAGAAAGTAATTAAATTATTATGTGCAAAAAGCATTTGATTGCCAAATTTACATCATATTTAAAACGATATGTAAATTGTCATGCATTGAAGTATTTTTTAATGATACATGTACAGCACAGATAACAGTTTATAAACAAAAGTTTAAATAGCTTTTTAGTTTCTATTTTTGCAGCGATTTTTTTCCTTTTTTTTATAAAAAAAAAAACAAAACAAATAAGTATGTTTTTAGAGACGGTGGGTTCCAAATAGGAGTTGTCAAGTGTAGCTCATAGAGCCCCCATAGTACGATAAAAAATACTCAGCAGCCAGTGACACTGACTTTATATATCATCCTTCTTTTCCCGATTTTATGACTGAAATTCGTTTTTTGTGCATCCAAAAATTTTCTCCAGTTTTTCAAGTTAATCGACATTGAAAAACTATAGAAAACAAATACGAAAGACATTTAATGCTTGGATACAATAAAACAAATTATAATAAAGTTTGACATTTTAAAAATTTGTTTCTTTCAAATCACGATTGAATGTTTTTAATAAAATGATCAAAGCAGAGACTTTTAAGGGAGTACTAATTATTATTATTATTAATTTAAATTACCAACTGGAACTCAAAGTATTAGTGAATTTTCAAGGGTTTTATTTCCAATAAAATGATAAATTAATATGAAAATTACAGAAAATGATGGTGATAACAGGAAAAAAACAAAAGCACCAATGCCCAATTTTTGTAACAAAATGCTACGATCACAATTAGTCATGAAAATAAAGCCATTGAAATGTACTATAAATCAAAAATCGCTTCATATAAGACGAAAGTCTTATAATTATCATAGTAAATGTGTAAATAAATTACCAGTTACAGGATAATTTTTAAGTTCTCACCCAAGGGAATGGATATTATTCGTCCTCCGATTCGGTTCCTTGCTTCCAATATTTTGAAATCAGTTTCCCCGTTTTTAACTAAATGATGAGCTGCTGATATACCGGCAATACCAGCACCGATAATAATTATTTTATGAGTAGATGTTGAAGAAGTGGGTTCATCGGCAGCAGCATCTTCTGCTGCGGCTGCCATCATAACAACAAACGGACATTTAAATTAGAAGTTGAGTTGATTTGCTCCTTCACATCTCACAAAAGTAGAAAAAAAAAACAAAAGAAAAATTCATAACGCTAGTATTAAAAAGTAATGTACATTTGCAAATTATAATATTTTACTGTCCTTACTCTCAAAATTTAATTAATTAAGAGTTTTATGTCTCCAGCGTAGCATGACTTACGTTATAAAAAAGAAGGCATACTCACTTGCCTGTAATGTAAAATTTCTCCCAAAATTTTGACCAATCGTGCGACCCTGAACCGAAACGGAAACTGTCTCTGACCAATCCGCTATCTGGGCAGGTTACAAATTTAAACAGGTAGCTAACCGGCTACGCTTTTCGTGTAGTTCTCGATGAAATGAATTCTCCATCTAATATTATGTACGCAATGGTCAAGCATATTGATATTACATGCTACAACTCAACATTTCTCCATGCAACAGCTGTTAAAATAGTCTGCTTGTCAAAAGTTTTATTTATTTAATAATTGTCATTTCTTAAAAAAAATTAAAGGCAGCAGTATATGTTAAGTATTCTGACAAAAATGTTAGGCTGTACATAATGCCTTTGACAGAGTAATTACTTGTAATTATGCTTTCTTTACCGGTACATCATAATGGTTTCTCAAGTCTGATTAAGAAAAAATGTTTTTTAATCATGAATGTCTCAATTGAAACGATACGAGTATAAACTGACCAAGAAATGGGTTCAAAATTTCAAAAGCTAGAGGAAGAGTATCTTTCTCTTCTTACCGAGGTAATACATTTATTTCTACAATAATTTGGTTTCATCGTAATAGATCTTTTAATTCATTTACTTGATATTTTGATGATAAAGTGAATAATTATTGACACTAAATACCACTATAAATTTTTATTTTAAGCCTCAGTAGAGTTTTAGGTTAATAAAATCATTAAAAAAAAATAATTTAAACATTATATTTGGGTTAATATTTGTATTCTCATTTCCTCAAGAGATTGGCATACTGTTATCTAAAATAAAATTTATAAAGCAGAGTAATTGATGTGTGCCTTATCCTTAGCAGTTTCTCTTTCAATGAATGTTATTCATATTATTCAAAGTTATATGAACCGTGAGTTTGAGTATTAGGGATGAAAATCAACTTTTATGAAATTTAGAATTTATTAATCTGTTTAATGTACGCCATTATTTACATATTTTATTTATTTATTTCAGTTCAACACATTAAAATGTAAGCTGGAATGCAAGACTGATTCATTATTAATTTTAAGTCATGAATTGGAACAATGTCGGTCTGAAAGAGATCAATATCGTTTAATGGCTGAACAACTAAGAGAAAGATACAGTGCCTTAAAAAGAAGAATTGAAGGATGGGTATGCTTTTAAAATTGTTACTTTATTACATAAATTCTTAAAATTTAAGAAAATATACAATAGTATGACTGTGATATATTCTCAATAAAGATAAAATTTTATTTCAGATACAGAGGAAAAAAAACTTCATTTTTATAATTTCTAATATATAGGTTAGATGTGCTAGTTATGGATACCTGTCCAGCAATGGACACTCTTCAATGTTTTTGGTTTATTAAAAAAAAAAAAAAAAAAAAAAAAAAAAAAAAAAAATAGAAATTTAGCTTTTATTATTTTTTTTTCATAACTCCTCCTTGCATATTTTATAAGCTTGCTTTATTGTTGATACTCTTAATCAAACCAATGAGGAAGCGGAAAATGTTTTGAAGTTCCTCTGTTTTTCAGTGAAAATCATAATGAGCATGCTAAGAGCTGGCTTCATTTAATAAATTTATATATTCTTTATTTTCTTGCAAAATTTGCAGCTTTTTGTTTTGCTAGTAATAGAAAACTTTGAATTTTGTATACTAATAGACATTTTTAAAATTTCCAGTACTTTTCGGTTAGCCGGGTGCCAGTGTTATATATACATATGTATATTGTATATATATATATACACATATGTATATAGGGTAGATGTGCCAGTAATGGACACCCTTAAGGAATTTCTGTAAAAATTATTTTTTTATTAAGTTATAATTATTATATTCCAGTTTTTTCAATATTATATTAATCTATCAACAATATTTAACCATTCTTATAGCCTCATTTCCTCATATGAATAGCAATTTAATTTTAAATAACAGAAATATACCAAAACACCCAAAAGCCCAGTAATGGACACCCTCTGGCCCAGTAGTGCACACCCTCTGTTCCAGTAATGGACACCCCATAAAAAGTAATGAATATAATTGTTTTTATGGCTGTATTTAGAACCAGAATTTAATGAATACATACTAATGAAACAAAATAGTTATTTTTAAATAAATTTAGAATTAGAATACCAGTAATTAATAAAATATTTGTGATAATCATTTACTGTTTGCATCAATTATTGTAATTATCAGAAGACCGATGTTTTAATTATTTTAGATGGATAGTTTAAAATACTAAATATCAGACAATAACAGCTATCAAATTATTGAAACAGTGGTGGATTTAAAAGGTAATAAAAAAAAAAAGTTTTGGAATACTAATGTTTAGTTTTGTGTCACTATTTTTAACAATCTTCTAGAGATTACTTGATATATCATTTATAATAATTAATATTACAAATATGAAAGAAATGATATTGTGAGTTCAATATTTTAAATACTAAATAAAATAATTTCAAAATAAAACTGTAGAACTGATGTTTGAGGCCACTGATCTGCAGATTTACTAGTTTCATGAATATTACCTATAACTTTCATTAATAGTATTACATTTTTTTTTTTTTTTTTTTTTTTTTTTTTTTTTTTTTTTAATAAGGAAACATTTAAGACAGAAAATGGATTTTTAATAGCTTCTGCAACTTAATTGTTTTTATTTAAACGGAGAGGGATTAAGCCCTATGAGCCCCTCTTTGACGCCTCTCTTAAACAGTATTTTCTGCTTCCTGGCTGGTTTGATTGCCATATTATAAAATAAGTGAGGTATATATATATGTACTACACAAAAAAAATAATAATAAATAAAATAAAATATCAAAATTTTATTAATCACATAAAATAACTTAAAAGCAGCTATTTATAAAAGTTTTGGTGTTATTGCATTTTGGTAAGTAAAATTTAAAAATTAAATTTGATTATTTAGGTTTGCAGTTAAGCCAAAGTATTTTATGCACTATAAACATTACTAAAATTGCATTTTTAGCAATGTCTACATGGGGTGTCCATTACTGGAAAATGACAAATTAACCATCCCAGTAATAGACACCCCCTCTTAAAACCTTAAAAAGAAATGAAATTTTGTAAATAGCCATTAGTATATAAAATTCAAAGTTTTCTATTGCTACTCAAACAAAAACATTCAAATTTTGTAAGAAAATAAATAATATATAAATTAATTAAACGAAGCCAGCTCTTAACCTCTTCATTAAGATTTTCACAGAAAAACAGCAAAACTTTGAGACATTATTTTCTGCTTCCTGATTGGTTTGATTAAAAGTGTCAACAATAACATAGTTTTATAAAACATACAATGGGGAATTATAAAAAAAAATAATTAAAGCTAAATATTTATTAGTTATTTTTTTATGAACCAAAAACATCCATGGGTGTCCATTACTGGAAGGGTGTCCATTACTGGCACATCTACCCTATATACGTATATGTATGTGTATGTATGCATATATAACACTGGCGCCCAGCTAACTGAAAAGTACCAAATTTCCTTTATTTTTAAGGTTTTAAGAGGGGTGTCCATTACTGGGTTGCTTAACACTAGAACGGCGGTAGGGGTCATTTTGACACCTGAGTACTTTCGTCCGTTGATTGCTTTTGTTTGCTTGGGCGAAATCGTTTGAAATTTTTTGACTTTTCCTAAATAGATAACATATATTTCTAAAGAAAAATTCAGCTTTCTAGATTTGTTAGTTTTTGAAATATGGGCTTGTATTCCTAGAACGGCGGACGGGGTCATTTTGACCCCTTTAATAAAATACTCTTTGTACTCGAAGCTGCTTTTGTTGCTATACTATATGTTCGAGGAGCAATAAAAAAAAGGGTTTAGATTTATATTCATTGTCGTCCAAGGCATGAGGAATACTATTTTGCAAAGAAACTATCTCAAGAGATAGATTCAAAGAAAGAAAAAGATTTTTTAGGTTTGATGAAAAGACAACAAGATCTAACAGATTACAGACTGTTAAATTTGCTCTTGCATCTAAAATGTGGAATAAATTTATTGAAAATTGCAAAACATGCTACCGACCAGGACAAAATATTACAGTTGATGAACAATTTTTCCCATCTCAGGATAGATATAAATTTACACAATATATGCCAAATAAATCGGATAAATTTGGAATAAAATTTTGGTGATCTGTTGACGTTGATACTAAATACCTCTTGAATGAATTTATTTATCTAGAAAAGAATGAAGCAGCCAATCCTTAATTACGTTTATCGGAAAATGTTGTCATGAAATTAACAGATCCCCATCTAAACGAAGGGAGGAATATTACGACAGACAGCTATTTTACTAATATCAAATTAGCAGAAATGTTAAAAGCTAAAAATACAACTTTGGTTGCACAATGAAAAAGAACAGAAGAGAAATTCCTATATCACTGAAAAATATGCGCAGTACTCTTTATTCATCGAAGATAGGGGAATGTGATAATATGACACTTACCATCTATCAAGCCAAAAGGAATAAAAGTGTTTTTCTACTTAGCTCATTACATTCTACTGTAAAAACTGAAGACGGTCTCAAGAAGTTGCCCGATTCAATAGAATATTACAATGCAACGAAGTATGGTGTGGATATCCATGATCAGATTTGCCGAAAATACTCCATGAAATCGGCTTCTAGACGAAGGCCTGTACATATCTTTTTCAATATTTTGGATCATGCAGCTTTAAACGCCTGGATAATTTATAAAAGTGTAACAGGCAAGCCTACCAGTAGAAGAGATTTTCTATTAAATTTAGGAGATGTGTTCAGAATGGATCTTATGTTTTCAAATCTCCCAAAGATCTTTCCTGAGTCTTCAGAAGAAAAAAAAAACACGAAAATAAAATAGATATGAAGAGAAAAAATGCCAAGTACAAACATGCAATGGAAACAAATCTCAAGAATTTTGCGCACCATGTTTCAAAGTTGTGTGCGGAAAATGTACTGGAAAAATTGCTATATATATATTTTTTTTGATACAACTGAATTAATTCCTAATACGTGCGTACAATTTGGAGTATTATAAGCATTAAATAAAATTGAAACAGAATGCTTAACATATTAACCATTCAGCTACACTTATAATGAAATAACGGAAACAACAGAACATATTTCTCATTTATGGATTTAGAGAGTGAATCATTCGGCGAGTAAGTAGATGAAAATATAAATATATATTATTTTATAAATTGTGTTTTATTTTAGTTAACATTAGTTTTAATTTGTGAAAATATAAATTTTAAATCGATTTTTATATCAAATTAATGAGTTTTTTGAGTAGTCGTAGTATGATCCAATTAATCGCCCTGTAGGCGTTACATATACAGTACTTTAAAAATTCAATAAATTATCGAATAATATTAAGTATAAATTATGAAATACACGTAAATTACATATTTTTGCCAATGTATGGCTTTTAAAATTATTTTAGCGTTGTTATTTCAATAGTTTCATCGAGGGGTCAAAATGACCCCTTCCCGCCGTTCCAGTAGGTAAGATTTTCCCGCCGTTCTAGTGTTAAATAGTCATTTTCCAGTAATGGGACATCCCATGTAGACATTGCTGAAAAATGCAATTTCGGTAATGTTTATAGTGCATAATATAATTTGACTTAACTAAAAACCTAAATAATCAAATTTAATTTTTAAATTGCACTTACCAAAATGTAATAACCCCAAAACTTTTATAAATAGCTGCTTTTAAATTATTTTATATGGCCAATAAAATTTCAATATTTTATTCTTTTTTTAATGTATAATAACTCTGCCTTGCATATTTTATAATCTGTCAATCAAACCAGGAAGCAGAAAATAGTGTTTAAGGGCACAGTCAAAGAAGAGCTCATAGGACTTAATCCCTTCCCATTTAAATAAATGCAATAAGTTACAGCGTTGTTAAAAATCTATTATCTGTCTTAAATGTTAGCTTATTCATCTCTGATAAAAAAAAAAAAAAAAAAAAAAAAAAAAAAAATTGTAACATTAATGAAAATTATAGTAATTATGAAACTAGTAAATAATCTGCAGATCAGTGGCCTCAAACATCAGTTCTACAGTTTTATTTTAAAATTATTTTATTTAGTATTTAAAATATCCAACTCACAATATTAATTATTGCAAGTAATATATCAAGTAATCTCTGGAAGTTTAATTGTTAAAAATAGTGAGACAAAACTATGCACAAAAACACCAAAACTTTATTATTATTATCATCTTTTAAATCCCCCACTGTCTCAATAATTTGATAGCTGCAATTGCCTGATATTTAGTATTTTAAACTATCCATCTAAAATACTAATTAAAATATTGATCTTCTGATAATTACAATAATTGATGCAAACAGTGAATGATTATCACAAATATTTTATTAATTACTGGCAGTGGCGGCGCTAGATGAAACTTAGACGTCGGCGACATCAATTTTGCGAGGCCCCTTTCATTTTCCAGTCAGAAAGAAAATGTGTTAAATGCGCTGAATTATGCACTAATAATTATCCACTAATTTTATTAGTATACTGGACAAGTATTATTGCTAATGAAATAATGACAAAATTTACATAAACACAAATTAAAATAGACAAAATATATCCGGCTTTTCACCTCACTGAATTTTTTAAAGATTACGTCATAGTTAATACAAGCCGCTATTTTAACTTCAGTTCGTAGTTCTGATGATGCAGACAGTCTTTCTTGAATCATCGTGCTTCTCAAGCAGGTCTTAATCAATTTTAACTTTGAGAAGCTTTCCTCAGCAGAAGCTGTTCTGACTGGAATTGTGACCATGATTCTGATCATTATGTAAACATTTGGATATACTTCTTCCAAATTATTTTCTAAAACGTACTGAATAAGTTTGTTTCGAGTCGTAGATAAAGTCCAGTGGATTGGGCGGGAATTTCTCATAAAGTTCGAAAGTCTGTATGTCGCGATTTTCGCCTTCCCGAAATATTGTACCTAAATCATTACAATGCTTGAGAAGGTCCTCCTTGGATAAAGATTTCAAATAATTGATATTGTAAATAAAACCAAATCATTCAAAATATTCATTGAACGCTTTGAATCGACTATTATAGCATCTATCATTGTATTAAAAAAGTTATTAGTTGGTTGCATAGGTTCATCAATATGTTCATAAACAAAAATTCGTTTTTTCTTTGCTATTCTTTTTTCTTTAAATTAAAACTCAATTCTGTAACTACTTTTTCCTACCATTGAGCTTCTGTGACATTTGTTTCAAATCCCGTGTTACAGAATTCTTGAACCCAGCCACGAAATGAATGTAAAGTATCAATAACAACTTTTATTTTGTGCATAAATTTTATTGATAAAGCCGAAAAATCTTTTAGCTGTTGTAGAAGAGTTAGCTGCATCTATTAAAAGCAAATTCCATCAATGGCATCCCTGTGGTGTGAAGAATGCTCGTGGATTAATATTGAGTATTCTTATTCTGACACCTTTATTAATGCCGACCATATTGGCACCATTATCATGTCCTTGTCCTCGACAGTTTTGAATATCTAGACCATTTTTTTCTAGTTCCTTTAAAATTGCATTTGTTAAATACTCTCCCGTCGTTTCTGTGACAACAATAAACCCAACAAAATGTTCCTCTATCGCTTCAGTTGAGGAATTGCAAAATCTTATTGACATTTGTTTCATACGGCTCACATCCCTGGTACAATCAAGCATGAAAGCTTAATACTTTGCTTGTTTGACTATGATGAATAACTAATTTGGATATTAATGTAATTAATTCATTTTGGATGCCGTGTCTCGGATAACGTTGAAAAATTTGCTTTTCACTAATACTTTGCAAGTGCTCTAATAGTATTAGATGTAAATTTCCAATTGGGCGAAAAATGTCTGGACCAGGATTCGAACCCGGGACCTCCTGGCTGAAGCCGCCAGTGCTCTGCCATCTGAGCTATCCCGGACAATTCTGGTCGAACTTTTTCACCCAGCTAACCTTGAAGATTACAGCATCTGGTCTGAAACCTGGTTCAGCTCAACTAATAAATCTCAGGTAATGGAGCTCCAGAAATCGCTGGATACGAAATTACACTAAATTAATTTTAACACAATTATTCTAATTGGTAAACAAATCATATTAGATGTAAATTTCCAATTGAGCGAAAAATGTCCGGGCCAGGATTTGAACCCGGGACCTCCTGGCTGAAGCCGCCAGTGCTCTGCCATCTGAGCTATCCTGGACGATTCTGGTCGAACTTTTTCACCCAGCTAACCTTGAAGATTACAGCATCTGGTCTGAAACCTGGTTCAGCTCAACAGAATAAATCTCAGGTAATGGAGCTCCAGAAATCGCTGGATACGAAACTACATTAGATTAATTTTAACACAATTATTCTAATTGGTAAACAAATCATATTAGATATAAATTTCCAATTGGGCGAAAAATGAGATTTATTCTGTTGAGCTGAACCAGGTTTCAGACTAGATGCTGTAATCTTCAAGGTTAGCTGGGTGAAAAAGTTCGACCAGAATCGTCCGGGATAGCTCAGATGGCAGAGCACTGGTGGCTTCAGTCAGGAGGTCCCGAGTTCGAATCCTGGTCCGGACATTTTTCGCCCAATTGGAAATTTACATCTAATATGATTTGTTTACCAATTAGAATAATTGTGTTAAAATTAATCTAGTGTAATTTCGTATCCAGCGATTTCTGGAGCTCCATTACCTGAGATTTATTCTGTTGAGCTGAACCAGGTTTTAGACCAGATGCTCTAATCTTCAAGGTTAGCTGGCTGAAAAAGTTAGACCAGAATCGTCCGGGATAGCTCAGATGGTAGAGCACTGGCGGCTTCAGCCAGGAGGTCCCGGGTTCGAATCCTGGTCCGGACATTTTTCACCCAATTGGAAATTTACATCTAATATGATTTGTTTACCAATTAGAATAATTGTGTTAAAATTAATCTAGTACTCTAATAGTGTTAGATCATATTTGGATAACAATTTAAATAGGTCTATAAAATTTCCACTGTTTCTGGTATCATGCAGTTTAAGGGATTCTCAACGAGTCATAAATGCCAGATAGTTTGAAGCTAAGTAGTTTATTATATCGATCAATGTTTCAAACAAGTTATACCAATACTTTTGTGATTCCCTAATCAATCTCTCGTTTTCGTGATTCCTTTATACAATTCACCCATTTAATCATGCACTCCATGGGTCCTTGACTTTGTTCATGTCTTTGCAATATCCTACTCGGATCTTTCCAGTCACAACATTCTTCTTTTACCATCAGTGTCTGCAAATGTGAAAAATGCCTACATGGAAAGCAATAAACTTTATTTTGAGATATGGAGTAAGCTAATCGTCTGTGATGTTGCTTTTCGCTGTTTCTCAATTTTCTAGTAAAATGTGTTTTATTTGCATCTTTGGGGTAACTTTCATCAGATTTCTCTAAGTTTTGTGGGGGTCCGTTTTGAATTAAGTCATGAAGTTGAGAATCTGTTACTGGATATTCCCATTTCCTTGGATCTAATTCTATAAATGACTCTTATATGAGCACTTTGCCCTTGATTTTCTGAGTCACAAATCTTTCCACTTTTTACCTCTTTATTAAGCTCAGAATCTTGAATTACAGCAGTTACACCCAACTTTGATGCTTTATCAAAATCAGACAGGGTAACAGATTCAATCGAAATCGATTGATTATATTTATCGCAAATGAAATGACGATTCATAAGTATGAAAATATAAATTAATTACAAATTACTAACCTAAAATTACGACAATAAAAAAAGGACGTTTTAGAGACAAATAACTATGCCAAGAAATGCATTTGGAAACTGACTTACCTTACAAATATGAAATAAATCACAACACTATGATAAATGTAATAAAAAATATAAATAACTTCTTTAAAATAAACAAACAACCAATTTTTGACTTAGTAATGAAAAGAAACGTAACCAGAAGTTTTGCGTATGCGAGTCTCTGAGTTTTGTGACAGATTATTGAATGAAGTAGAAGGAATTGGTGATTCGGGGATTCCCCCGAGTATCGCGCGAGGAATCACCTAACTTTCACAATTTTGCCAGACGACTCTAGAGAAATATACTACACTAGCACAGAAATAAATACGGATAACTAAATATTGTTAATAACTTGAAAAACTTTTTTGCGAGGCTCCCACAGGTGCGAGGCCGTCGGCGGTCGCCGACTCCTAGCGCCGCCGTTGATTACTGGTATCCTAATTGTTAAATTTATTTGAAAATAACTATTTTGTTTCATTAATATGTATTCATTAGATTCTGGTTCTAATACAGTCATAAAAACAATTATATATATTACTTTTTATGGGGTGTGGTATCCATTACTTGAACAGAGGGTGTTCATTACTGGCATATTTTAGGTGTTTTGATATATAGTACAGAACCATTTATCCGGAATGTTTGGGGTCAGATGTATTCCGGATAACTGGTTGGGCATTAAAGCAGCATTCATTTGATAAGTTTTGTGGAATATATCTGGTTGTGGCATTATTTCTGATTTTAAATTATTAGATTACTTGGATTAAAAATCAGATGCAAGAAAGATCAAAAGTTTACCAGAGTTTGAAAGGAAGTAATTTATGGAAATCCCTTGGGAACAAAAATTCTTCTATTTCCTCTACATAAAAATTAAAAAATCTAAAATACAACTAAATATGTTTCCATTTCAAATAGTAGATGTTGACATCAAATTATACAATTGTTTAAAGCAATGCATATATCAAACTGGCAGTATATGACGCTTTTTCTGCAAAGATTCTGAAATAAGTCTTATCAGAAATATCATTCCGGATAACTGGTTTTCTGGTTAACTGATTTCCGGATAAATGGTTCCATACTGTATTTCTTTTATTTATAATCAAATTTTAATTCATACTGGGAAACAAGACTATGAGAATGGTTAAATATTGTTGATAGATTAATAATATGATATTGAAATAACTGGAATATAATAATTATAACTATTAATTAAAAAAACAATTTTTAAAGAAATTCTTTAAGGGTGTCCATTACTGGCACATCTACCCTATTTCCCCTCTACTTTATGAGGAATTTTCTTTTATTAATGGAATTAATAATATGAAATTGTTTTATTTATTTCTAACCTATATTGAAGGAGAAAAAAATGACTTTTTTTTTTTTTATATAAATGTGTGAATGTGTAGATATTTTTTAAGGTTTCATTCATCTGATGAAACCCTATTCGTCTCGCTCCTCTGTCTGTCTGTCACAGAGTCCATTCCAAGAAACTATATATATTAGAGACTTGAAATTTTACATACTTATAGCTGAACACCTCATATCAAATGACAAATCATAAAATTTTGAAAAAGTCTTATATTTACCCCTTTGGAATCTAACTTGTGTATTTTAAGCATTTTTTTCTAACTGAGCCCCTAATTAAGTTGGAGACTTGGAATTTTGCATACCTATAGCTGAATACTTGCAATCACACGACAAATCATAAAATTTTCATAAAGTCTTATATTTACCCCTCCAGTCTCTAACTTGTGTATTTTAAGCAGTTTTTCTAACTCAGTCCCTAATTAAGTTGGAGACTTGAAATTTTGCATACTTATAGCAGAACACTTGTGATTACATGAAAAATTATAAAATTTTCAAAAAGTCTTATATTATTTATCCCCCCGGGCTCTAACTTGTGTATTTTAAGCAATTTTTCTAACCTCTCCCATTTTCACCTGGGGGGGAACTTTTCTAACTTTTGCCGACACCTCTCATGTGATATGTCATTGCACAGTCCTTTGACCACTCTTTTATATTATGCACCATAGCCTTATATATTTTAGTTCTACTTTTTACTGCCATGTGGGCACCTACCCATCTCAGGTGCTATGGGCCCAATCTCCTCGACTAATATATCTACGGATAGGTTGTAAAACAGAGTTTCGTTCAGATAGAGGTTTGTTTAGAATAGAGTGCATCCCCTGCTTGTGAAATGTGGCACTAACAGATTTTGCAAAAGGATAAAGGGTTTTGAAAGGAATATTAAACGAAACCTTCTGTGTGATCTGTGATCACACTTACCCACTTGTTTCTGTGTCAGTGTTGTAACTGTATAAGTATCAATAATATCTGCAAATTAAACTTTTTTTTTTTCTACAGAATCATTTTGCAAAAATTAGGAGCAGATGTAGATACAAATCTGTTAACAAGGCTAGATTCACAATTTTATTGATTAATCAGTCTTAGTGTTATGCAGGCAGTTTTAACTGAGAAATGAAAAAAAAAATTACGATGTACCTCTTCTGTTTTTTGTGTGTATATATATATTTTTTTTCCATAACTGATTGTGTTATAAATGTTGCTGCAACTTATGACATCACACATCAGTAAGGGAATTTCAAATAAAGAATTATATTAGAATGTTTTCTCACTAATATTGCTTCTTGAGAAACTAAGTTTTATTTTTTGTAAAACAATTACATTTTTTTAATTTTATGTTTCAGATTAAAATTTTCTGTACCAAGTCCACGGTGTTAATAATGTAATTTTTATTTCAGGGTCCATCCTTAATGGGAGTTTATGATGTAGATGGATTGAAATGTAAAAGAGAAAAGGTAAAGAAATGTCCAATTCATCAAATTAATTCAGTAAAGTAATATAAAAGATGTTAAATTAAAAACTGCCATACATTTCTGATTTGTTTGTAGAAGCATATTTTCGGCTGAGTCCTAGAACAAGCGAGACACTTGGTGCCAATGAATTTTGCGAGTCAATAAATTGTTTCTTCTGGTAAGATCACTTTTTTCGTATTTTTGGTTATGCCTACCTGAAAACATCGTTTTATTGATGTCATTGATTATGTACTCTGAAATTCGAGATTGAAAACTCAGCTCAGCATGGTTTTGAAAACTCAACTCTGCATGTTTTGTAATTTGTACTAAGGAAAGTTCAGGAGAAGGGAGACATTTTGTATTAGTTTTTAATTGTAAAATTAAAGTTTAATATTGTTAATGTTTGTTCGATTTTTTTTTTTTTTCTGTTTTAGTTGTGAAGTTTGCAAATTAAAGTGCCTGTGTGATTTAGTTTGAAGTTGTGAGTATTTGTTCGATTTTTTTTCGCTGGAAAGTTAAATTACTTTACCGATGACTGGAAATTTGTGAAATTATTACAAGTCAACATTGTGTAATGTTGGGTGTCTAGAAAGGAGATGTCTGTTAAGGTATGTTAATAATTTTATGTATACAGTACAGAACCATTTATCCGGAATGCTTGGGGGATGTATTCTGGATAACTGGTTTTTCAGGTTAACTGGTTGTGCATGAAAGCAGCATCCATTTGATAAGTTTTGTGGAATACAATGTGGTTGTGGCATTATTTCTGATATTAAATTATTAGATTACTTGGATTAAAAATCAATGTAAGAAAGATCAAAAGTTAACCAGAGTTTAAAAAAGGTAAATTATGGGAATACCTTAGGAACAAAAATTCTTCTGTTTCCTCTGCATGAAAGTTAAAAAATTTAAAATACAACTAAATATGTTTTCATTTCAAATACTGGATATTGTCACCAAATTATACAATTGTTTAAGCAAAGCCTATGTCAAACTGGCAGTGTGTGATACCTTTTTCTGCAAAGATTCTGAAATCAGTCTATCAGAAATATCATTCCAGATAACTGGTTTTTCGGTTAACTGGTTTCCGGATAAATGGTTCCATACTATATTTTGTTGTAATGTTTTATATTAGCCATCTATTGTATATTTGTCATTCATCTGGGCCTTACGAATTTTGGGCATTTTTGAGATTGCTGCACAACTAATTTCCTGTATCCAGTGATTTTTTATTTTTTTTTCCCGGTTTTCATGAATGCGTGGTATTCATAAGTGCATTTATTGACAGTCGCTTTAACGAGTTTCATGCATTTCTTGAGATTGCTGCACAACTACGTTGCTGTATCCAGCAATTTTTTTTTTTTTTTTTTTTTTTTTTTTTTTTTTTTTTTTTTTTTATGAACGTGTAAAATTCATACTTGTATAAGTTAGAATTTGAATTGTTCAATGTTTACTCTGCTAGAGGTAGGCACTTTAAATGATTGAAATGATGGGATTTTTTCTAAAAATTGTTGAGAAATGAAAATCATTACTCTGATTTAAAAAAGTAGTTTAAAAATTCCACATTTTTCTATAAATTTATGTTGAAGTCGTTTTTCTTTTGCTTTATTTTATTTATTTTGAATATACAAAAATGATGTTTCCTGTGTTTTCTAATAGGTCGTAATTTATAAATGTTTTATTTCTCATGATTCCAAGATAACCTAGTAGAAAACATCAGTTTGGCAGCAATGAAGACAGTGGACAAATCATGACAATTTTCAAGTTGGTGCATGTGGAGTTGTTGGCACGTGTCAGAAAAATCACCAAATCGAGTGTCTCGCTTGTTATAGGATTGTACCATATTTTCTTATAACATAAATATTATGCTTGCATTTTTTTAATCTAATGAAAAAAAATACTATTCTTCTACTTATTATTTATATTAATTCAATAGAGTTTAGCTCAACTGTTATGTGAATTGAAAGACCAAAACAGGGCTCTGAAACATGAAAATGAGGATTTAAAACTAAGATTAGATGATGCCAAAGGTGATATAAAGGTATTTTCCAATAACTTTATGCTTTTTGGAAGCACTTAAAATTAAAAGTTTTTAATCCTTAAAAAGATTTAAAATCTATCTTTTACTCAAGTATGTTTATTTATATTATTTAAAATTATGTATTTTTATTATTAACAGATTTTGCGAGAAGAAATTGCAAAACAGCAGTCTGATAGTTTTTCAAAGTGTGTGTCTGCAAATCATGTACCGATTGCTGAGAAAGAATTACTTGTGAAGCAGCTTGAAGCTCAAAATTTAAAGGTTTTGTTTTAAGCTGTTTTTTAGTTAATAGATATGAAATATGATTAAAATTTTTATATTTAATCTAAACAGAGTTTTAAAAAAATTTAAAACGGCTATTTGTTGTTTTGATTGTATGTATTATACTGATGTGTTGAATTATTTTGAAGTGTAAACAACTGACAAGAGATCTTCAAGCAGTTTTAGATGAGAAAGAAGAATTAGTCAATTCAAGAGATCAGTATCAGCATAAATTTGAGAGGTTAAATCAACATCTGAATTATATTCTGAGAGGTGACCAGCAAGTTCCTGTTGATATTGATGGAATTTTGATGGAAAATAAGTGAGTTTTTAAAAGTTGTTTTGCATTTGGTTCTTGTGGCTCACCATAATCTTTTAGCATTGCTATCCAACTGAATGAAAAGAAATGAGAATAATTTCATTTCTTTCATATGTATAAATATATTTAAGCAGTTATTACATTGATGAAGTTTGCGTGTTTTTCAATTCATTTGTGAAAAGCATAATATTATTAATACGATTTGTTTATATGTTATTATAAATTTAAAAAATTGTTTGATTATAGAATTAAAATTACTTTTGTTTGTAATCATCATGAGCATGTTGATACAAATATCACAAAGGTCAAATAGCTTTTTCATAGGATAAATTAGAAAGAAACTTCTAAATTTCTTTAAGCAAAACTGCATAGGCAACATTAAAATTTTAAATTTGCATTTAATAAACTGTAATATGAGTTTAAAATCCTTAGATATTTCTTTAAATTGATAAATTTTACAGTTTAAGAACATTTTTATGATCTTGTTCTTTTTCTCATATTACTGAAAATATAATAGTCTTAATTTAAAAAGTAACTTTTTTATTTTTAGCACATTTATTGTGTTGAATTTACTAATTTTAGCTATTAGTTTTTATTCCTTTTACTATTTGCTTTTTTAAAAGCTCTAATTATATGGTTGAGTCTACATATTATGAAGTCGGTGGAGCATTGGAAAACATTCATTATATCCAGGGGTGGGGAAATACATCATTTTACTCACCACTGACGAGTGGATTTTCTGACGGGGCAAGTGAATTTGTTGGCAGTATTTTAAAAACTCCATGCAAAAAGATATGCCAAGAACTTTATTTTTTTTTACTAGTTGGCTATATTTTACAACTTTCCAAATTACTGCGATGTAAACTCGGTACTAAGTTCTATTCTTTATTAAACTTTTCTCTCTTGTGTATATTTTTCTTAATTTTACAGGGGAAAAAATATATACTAGGTGAAAATGTATTGTAGCAATAGTAATCCACTATTTTTGCTATCGCCTAAGTTTTATTGTAACAATTTCCAGCTGTACATTGCATTTTGGTGAAGCGTTACATTGGTTTGGAGAAGCTAATTCTTGTTACTATCTATTTTTATGATGTGCCACATATACCAGGTATCCCAAAAATGACTGGTCTATTTAGAAAACGAACTTTTATAGAATGGCAGGTGATAGAACCTCATCAATTGCTGCAGTGTCCTTGGAAAAATAGCAAATTTTGAGAAACATAACAATATTTAAATAAAATGAATTTAACACAATGTTGATAGAAATAGAACAATATAATTTTTCCAATAAACCCGTCATTTTCGGGACACATGGTATCCCATTCTTGTAGCGAACTTCAGAATTTATCATATCAGCAGAGTATTCTATGTTTAAAAAGGGGCAGGGTGTTGCTGGTAGAAAAAAAGGTTACTTTTTTATTCTTAAGGACACCTTTTTTTATTCTTAAGGACACTTTTTTTATTCCTAAGGACACTTTTTGGATTCTAAAGTGTAATTTTTTAGTTTAGGCATTTTTTTAAAGCCATTTTTAATATTTAAAATTCAGGGTACTATTTTCAAGACAACAATGAGGAAGTTTTTACTATGCAAACAAATTTTTTAAAATAAAAAAGAGTAAGGGGTAATTTTCTGGATAAGGTGCATGAAGGGTGTTAATTTTTTGGATAAGGGCCAAGGAGGTTGCTATTTTGTAAATCAAAGTGCAGGAAGGGTGCAGCACCACTCTGAAACTGTCTGGGGGAGAAATTTGATATCAGTATTTTGAAACTTTATGGAAAAGTGTTACTTACATTATATAATTTGTTAAATGTGTTTACAGCGTGGAGATCTAAGACATGTATGAAAACTTCATTTCTTGAAATATATTAGTAATTTTCTTGTCATGTTACTTCAGGCCTATATCCGTCGTGTAGATAGTCGGCCATCATAAACAACACCACCAACACCTATTATGTTTCTTTCAGTATGAAGGTTCTGTAGAATTTAGTTTGTGTGTAGTATTTTACCTACTAATTAAATTTAATCATCTAATATTTCATAATGCTGTTAATTATGAACTCTTGTCTAAATATTTATTTTCTTTTTATAATTTTAGGTACCTACAAGAAAGAATAAAACAGGCAGAAGAAGAGAAGAATGTTACAGCATCAGCTCTTGCCAAGTGCAAAGTATAATTTATTTTATTATATTTTGTGCCTTCTGATTAACATATTAAAATTATTTTTTAACATATATGATTTATTAAAGTATTATATGTATAAAAGCAATAATTTAGTCTCATTTTCTCATTCATATTTACTATTCTTTTGTTATTATTTCTCCAGATCATTCTTGTTAAGAATGGGATGCGACCTCTCTTCTATTTCTTTCTTTCTTTATTTTTTTTTTCAAAGTCCTTCTTTTCTTGACAACGAGATGTCATAGCTGCTTGTGAAGATAGTTTCAACATTATATATTCTGACATTCGGTTACATTACTTTTCATAATTTTTGAGAATCTTCCATTTTGTTTAAATTCCATATTAGGTTTCAGTTTTCATTCATTGTTAGCCTGTATAATAACAAGAAAAATGTTTTGATTTCCCTTCCTGTTGTTTATTGAAAAAGTACATTTTATAAAATGTACTCAATTTTTTCTTTAGCCCTTTTTATCTATTTTGAGAAACAATTTTTTTTTTTTTTTCATGACAAAGATCAGAATGTGTATCAGTATGATATGTAAATATATGTGTTAGTTTCTCAATTTTCTTTCTTCTTGTCAATAAATGCATAGCTAATAATAATAATAATAAACTCTTGAATTGCTAGTTTATTAATAATGATTCAGGTAAATGGTGCTTAGGGCCATCTTTTTTGGATTTAAATATCACAATGATCCCCGCCCACCTTCCCCAAAAATGTGTTTGTGGCATTGGATTTTTCTATGGATTCATGATTTTCTACTTTAAAACAAAAAAAATTTAATGAAGTATTCAAATTTTGAAATGTGCTTTTTTATTACAAAACACATAGCTGCCAACTTGTCTGGTTTAACCAAACAATGTAGGGTTTTAGTTCTAAGTGTATGGTAGTTTGGGTGAACATTAAGATTGTACTATTTTGCTTACAAATTAGTAATGAATTGTGAAACATTTTATCCATTGTGTAAAAGAAAAAAATTGCAATTCTAATCTGAATTTAATTACGTGAATTTTTAATTCATATTGCTAACAAGGCATAAAACCAACAGAGTGAAAATGTATCCAGGGCAGGTTTTAAACCTGTGTCTTTGGTTTAGCGCACCAATGCTCTGCCAACTAAGCCACTTGGAACGACACACCTATCCTAGACAGTGGTGTAGTCATAAAAAAAAAAACAGACGGTATCCGCTCTAAGCAGAGGGTATACGCTCAAGGCAGAGCATATATCCTAGAGTGTATATACTATAGCTTTCTTGAGAAACAGAGGGTATACGGTGTTCCTTAAAAAAATCCAGAGGGTATACGGCGTATATCCCCGTATACCCTCCACTACATCCCTGATCCTAGATCTCTTCACTCATATATGTTGGTAAGGTCGTAACTGCAGCACAAGATGGGATAACTTCATGAACCACGACCCTGGGGCAAAAATGAGTCAAAATTAATCCAGCATTGATGAACATATATATAATAATTGAAATGAGGAAATATGCCTGAGAAATAGTAAATCTGAATTTAAATACATGAATTTTAAATTCATATTGCTAACAAGGAATAAATCCAACAGGGAGAATATATCTAGGCCAGGGTTCAAACTTGGGTCTTTGGTTCAGTGCACAAACGCTCTTGCCAACCACATGTAGTTATCCCCTCTTGTGCTGCAGTTGCAGCCTTACCAACATATATGAGTGAATGGATCCAGGCTAGATATGTCGTTCCAGGTGATTTAGTTGACAGAGCATTGGTGCTCTGAACGAAAGACACAAGTTCGAACTCTTGCCTGGATACATTTTCCCTTTGTTGGTTTTATGTGTTTTTAGCAGTATGAATTAAAAATTCATGTAATTTAATTCAGATGTACTATTTCTTGGGTGTATTTCATTGTTTCAATTATTATATAAAAATCTAATGCTTTTTTTTTTCATTGAAAAGAGTGTACTTAAAAATATGACAAGGCAGAAAAGTGTAATTCAACGCAGGGAGTAAGGATCAACAATTTAATCAGCAACTCTTCTTTCATGAAGAGTTTATTCACCCTTTCTATGCAACATTGATTAACTCCATTACTGGACAAGCAGCGAATCTTTAGTGAGAAGTATTGAATGTCACTTGCAAAACGTTTCTTAAATGTTTTCTTCTGCTGATTGAGACATGTGCATGCCCATGGTAATCAGGTGCGGGGAGGGATGGTAATCAGAGGGATTGAAGAGAAGGGAGATCAAAATGAAAGTTCTTATCAGTAGTGAATGCACGTGCATGATGAAATTGTTCAGACATTTCAGCCAGTCATTTACTTTGTTTTACAAGATTTATTTTATTTTTTAGTTGGTAATCTTCATTATTAATACAGAATGGAAAAAGTAAAACTGAAGCAATATAATCAAGTTTTCACAGAATTATACACAAAAGAAAGCATCTTGTTCCATTGCACTATGTGCAACTCTGGTGTTAAAATTTCTCATGGAAGTAGGAGTTAATAAAAGAACATCTTGATATGACTAAACATTTAGATAATTTGTGCATAAGGAACCATATTACAGTTTTCATTGCATATTTTTAATGCTACATGTTTTTTTAGGTCGTCATAAAAATTGTATGTTTTTCAAAATTAACATGTTGGCAGATACAAAAGCTATATTTGTAAGATAATACTTTTCATACGTAAAGTAGCCTTTGTAGAGTATCATGTATGCTTTCTTTTAAACAAACAAGCATATTGCCTGTTTTTTTCTTCTAAAATCTCCAGTCTTATGCCTGTTTTTAGCATTATAAATAAACAATATAGTAAAAAATGAATATTTTCCCATGGTATTTCTAGTAGTTTTTAGAAAATGAATTATAATTTGTGTGCTGTATATTTTTCTTTCATTGTTAGCTGCATATTCTCTTAGTTTAAATGTTTTTAATTTTAGAATAACTTTGCTCTGTATAACTTTATTACTGTCTTAAAGGTGCATTTACAATGGGATTTTACTTGTAAAGTTTAATTTGTGGTTAGATGCACAAGAGTGATTAACCAAAGTGTGTTTAGCAAGATATGACAATCAATGATAATTACTCTTTCAACATAATTGTCATAAATAAATGTTGATTAGTTAATTTTGTGCAATAAATTCAATTTACTCAAATGGCAAGGCAACAATATAGGCATCTTTACCTGGATTGCATAAAATCTCATACATCTCAAAATAGTTAAACTACAGTGTAAATGGATGACTGTATGTTCAAAATATAGTTTAGTATTGGTAGCCAGTGCTTGTATTTTCTTATGTGTATGTATGTACAGTGAAACCTTCCTGTGCAACCACCTCCCTGAACGATAATTTTCTCATGGGACGAAATTTATTCCCATAGGCTCAATACTAATTTTACCTCCATTCAGAGACCATCCCAGTTGAACTCCCTCCATGAGTGACCCATTTCTTTGAAGAAAATGAAACAAATTCTGTTTTTTCCTAGTCGCTTGAAAAAGGTTTTATTAGAATAATAATTCCAGAGAGTGCATTATTCATCAATCTTCTAAACTAAGTTTAGATTTTTTAAAATTATTATTCCGATAACTTTGAAGTGTTTAAACCCCTTTGTGCCTTTTTAGGCAATGAATTTAACTCTGATGACAAATTAAAAATGATGGTCAATAAACTCCCCTGCCCTATTCTGGCAGGAAACTCTCAAAGAAATAGAAATGAAATAGTCATTATTTGTTCCCGTCCAAAAAAAATTGCATTTATGTATTGAACTTCGAAAGAACTTGGAAATAAAAGTTATAAAAGATAAAACCGTAAAATTAAAGCAAACGTCAATGTATTCATTTTTAAACTCTGCAGTAATTAACTTATGTAATTAACTTTTGTTTTGATACTCAAATTTTTATATTTTTTCCCAATGTAAAAAATAAATTTTAGTAACATTAATTTTACCTTTTTTCAACAAATAAAATCTAGATTTAAACATAACCTCCATTAAGAGACCACCTCTCGGAGCGACCAATTTTTATTGGAATGGAACGTGGTCGCTTTAGGGAGGTTTTACTGTATTTTAAAACTTTTGCAAGTCAGAAAAAAAATTCTTTTTTATTGTTTTAGGCCTTATTAGAAAAGAAGCGTACAAAAGGTAGCATGAGAAGTTCTATAGCTTCTGGGTTTGCTGTAAGTGCCAAACAAGGTTAGAACACACATTATGTTTAATTAAAAATCTTAGCTTTGAGTAGATTATTTGGAAATAATTGTAATTGAAAAATGTATCTTTTGCATTTATTTATTATGTAAAAATTATCATTAAAGTAATAAACACAATAAATAATATGTAAACTTCTGTAATGTTAAAAATACAGCTTCACACATATATATATGTAAAAAAAATATATATTTTAAAAATTAAAAATTTTCTAACTAAGTTTAAAAGAAGCACACTGTTTGAAGATATATTTCTGATTTTTTTCTTCAGTTAATCGTTAACTTGTGATACTTATAATGCATGGTGGCAATAGTTCATTGAATAAGTTTTGAATTCTTGTAAAATTTATTTCTTTATGTATTTTATACATTAAAGATTTAAAATTTTATTAAAAAAGCAGGTTTTATCTCATTATATAAACAAATATTTTGATATAAAATTTTTGTATTGTTTGTTTCATTTAATTTTACTGTACAGCATTTCTTAATTAATAAATAATACTGATTTTTACCATAATTATTACAAGGATGGATAAAAAAAAAAGGTTACAAGCAGCAGCATTTGAAAAGTAATTATTGTGGAGTGAATATTTTTTCCCAGATTGGAGACAGATGGTGCTAGTTATCAGTTGTGCAGGTAGATAGTGTAAGTTTAGAGATTCATTGAAATAGCAATATGTCGTCTCGCTTGTGCCACGTTGACAAGATTATGTGAAATCATCCAGTGGAAATGCCCTGGCATGTTGAGTGATGGTGTCATCATTCTGCATGACGTAACCAGTCCCATACTGTTTACCAAATTCAAAAATGGCTGTAAAAAGCTCAAGTGGGAAGTCTGGAGAACCCCCCCCCCCCCCCCCCCAAAAAAAAAAAAAAAAAAAGCTAGGTTTTCACACCCAGTGACTATAATAGATTTGGTGATTATGTGGAAAAATGATCGGCAAGTATGCCTCATATTTCCGTTTTGTATTTTCTATCTATTGTTAATAATTTTTTATTGCCCTTGTAACCTTTTCTTTTTTATCAATCTTACTGTTTTAATCAGGCTGACCTATATTCAGATACATAAATTATTAATAGACATATTCATTTCCTCATAAATGTAAATTCACCTTGCATTTAGAATGAGTTATTTATTTATCTGGAAATTTTAAGGTGCATCAATTTTATGTAGCCATTGTCTAGTCAGAAAATAACTTCCCATGATATCTATATGGTTATAAGAATCATGCTCATTTTTTTATTGTAATAGTGAATAACTTAATCTCTTTTTACATTAAAATCATTAATGTGTGTTAAACATTTATATTAAATTTTCTTAAAAGTAAGAAATATCCTAAACATCTGATTTTTGAAAATTCAAGTGAGTTACTTGGCTTAGTTGATGACTTAAAACATCATATAGGTTTATGAGATGGTTTGAAAACTTGATGAATAATTTGAACTTGAATCTGATTTATGTAAAATTATTCAAAAATGTAACATAAATGCTTAAATGTCTTATTCACAATAGTATTTTTTTTATTTTTTATTTTTATCAGTGCTATAATGTGTGTAGATGTAAGTGGGTGTATCAGTTTCATGTAGTCATTGACTAGTCAGAAAATCCATTCCCATGATACATTAATTGACCTTCTCAATGTATTTATAAACAGTATATCAAATTAAGAAAAGAAAAATTCTTTGTATAATTTGAGATAAATTTAATATTGTTGGTTTTCTTTATAAATGCAGTAAAAAAAAAAAAAAAAAAAACTGTTAAAGCAAATAATTTTGATACAGTAGAGAGATGTCATGCAGGTGGGAAATGACTTTTAGGATCATCCTATAATTTTCTTAATCAGTACCCTTAATTTTCTTAATCTTTAATTTTATTAAACAGTAGAAAGCAAATTTTCTTTTACCTCACTTGGTCTTAGGCCTTCTTCCTAAACCACAAGTTATCAGACTACAACTTTTGCTACCCCATCCTTCTATTGAATCTTAAGTGATATATTTAAAAGGAGAAATGTATTAGAATTATTTTGAACTACAGCTTTCAGCTTCTCATTAAACTACATGCAGTACATTGATAAATATATCGGTCAGGAAAATTTTCCTATCTTGAATGATCTAGAATAGGGCATCATAGTTTTGTATCCTACTTGATATTGTTTTTATTCTATTCACTTGAATATATAGACAGAAGAAGATTAATCCATGCATGTCATCCTGAAGCAATATTTTTAATGGAAAATAAAGTTAAATTAAATTAAATTATTACATAGTAAAAAATTTAACATACTTAATGCAGAAAAATATTTTCACGGCGGTACGTCGCTCGACGCTTAGTGTGCTGTTACAGTGTATCTATGTCTGAGGACAGGGCATTTTGTGTTGCTAAGCCTAACCTTTAATAAAAATCTTAGAAAATACTTTTTTTTTGCCGATTGAATTGATTATTTGTGAAACTGTACCGAATAATAATGTAAACATAAATACAAAATATCAAAACATTTTAAAAACATTTTCATTAAAATCTATATGCAAAAAATAAAATATGACTTATCTTAATTAAATATTTATACAAAATCTTTATATGGAATTAAAACTTTATATAAATTTAAACAAATTCAAAGAAAATTGATAAAACATATGCTGTAAATATTATATACATAAATAATTCAGAAAGGAGATGTTGTGTAAGAGTCTTTAAAGAAAGGATAAACACAAAGTCCCACGTTGCATAGCTCACAAGAGTAAAAAGTCTGTCTTACTTTCTGTTGAGTTCTTAGATTCTGTGAGCAAACAACACACCTTCTTCTTTTTTTCACCTTTTTCATTGACATTTAGTGAAAGAAAATACCTCCCAGAAAACCTTAAAGATGTAGATATTGATTTAGTTGTGAACTGCCTTTCTATCCTGAAACTTCCATAATTTTCAAATTTGTTCTGTGACTTTCATTTAAAATTGAAGAAATGGAGCTTTAGCCTCATATTTTTTATCATTCAGAATATTGGCATTCAACAAAGCAATATCCATTAAACCAAACAATAATTTCTTATACCATACTTATAATATATTAAACCCGATTCGCTACTCTCAGTTAAATCTAGAGAGACTTCGCTATCAGAATAATCACTCATATGCTTGTTTACGATTTGAGGGCACTTTTCTTTTTGTTAAATATTTCTTTCTCTTAGTCATCACAATCTTAACTAAATTCTCTTAACCAGTGCAAAAAACTTTTCGTCTACTAGCTAGAGGTCTGCACGGGCCGGAATTTCCAGGCCCGGGCCCGGCCCGAACGAAAGCTATCTTGGCCCGGCCCGGCCCCATGTAAAAATTGGAAGTTCGGCCCGAGCCCGGCCCGTTTGCATTTTTACAGTTCTCGGCCCGGCCCGGCCCGTACAAAAATCAGTGAAAACAGGCCCGGCCCGACACAATTCCTACAAAAAAAAAAAAAATCCGTTTTTTCTCAACATACAATTAAGATTATTTTAATGAATACTACATACATATTTATGGGAACATTTTACAGTATATTTTACATTACTATGATGTTCGCAAAACAGAGAGCACACAATAGTAAATATTAACGATTACTTACAGTGTTTTAGTCATCGTGTCTACAGACATTTCAAAATGGAAATAAGGATTCATTAAAAGATTAATGTAGTTCAGAATAAAGGATTAAAAACATAATAATTTTTGAAGCTGTATAATAAAAAGTAAATTTGTGAAAATATTTCTCTCATTTTTAAGGCTTTTCTCAAATACAAAGGAGCTACATTTCGACACATTTATGAATTCTTTTCTTTTCGGAAACGCGTAAGATTGGCAGGTATTCTTATTCAGAAGCTATGTAAATGTCGTTTTTTTCATAGATAAAAGCAATATATCTTTCTGAAAATACTGTCAAAGTTAGCGTTTTGAATTGAATTTCTGGAAGCGATAGCACAGGAAAGGGGGAAAACGTACAGTCACGTGACAGGAATCTCTGTTATCTCTGTAAGTAATTTATCAAATATGGAAAAAGCTATTCATTTCCAAATGCCTTCAATAGGCAGGCCTGTCAATTTTATACCTTTATAGTTAAAAATTTTGTCAGAAAATCTGTCTGAAAGCTTCGCATTGTTAAGCAGTGAATATGAGAACCACCTTAAGGTATATTTCCAAAGATACTGTTAAGAGAAGTTCATTATCACTATTAATACTACAAAACACAATGACTGTTTTACACATCCTGGGATCGATTAAGGCCAGTTCCGTCCCGGCACTAGTCTTCTGAAAAAAAATTACACTCGGAATCAGACATCTTGTAACTGTACAATGTCGATCTCTACGATGGACATGTTACATTTCTGAAATGATGTTGTTAAACTCGCATCGGCTCATGACGCACATTTATACTTCTCGCGAAAATCATATTAATTGAAAAAGGCTCGTATTTTATCTGCTTCGCTTAAATTCTTATATCGTGCCGACAGGCCCGATTAATTTTTTTGCCGGCCCGGCCCGTTTATTCTGTCTGTCGGCCCGGCCCGTTGAAAAAATTGTCCTAATTCTGCCGGCCCGGTCCGGCCCATTTGAAAATTCACCTTCATTCCGGGGGCCGGGTACGGGCCTCGGGCCAAGCCCGGGCCCGTGCAGACCTCTACTACTAGCTAAGGAAGATGCAAATTAAATAAAAACTGGAATTTCTAAAGCAATTGCAGTAACCTTTATCTGCCCCAAAGAAAAAAAAAAAAAACATATTTTGAAGCATCTGAAACCTTCTGATGTTTACACCACGTGGAGACACAGCTGACCGTCAGCTGAGTTTTGTTTACATTTCGTCTCCTGCTCTTGCATTGGAACAAACTACAAAAATCGGAAAGCATTCTAACAAGGTCAACACCATAAAGGTTCAATTAAGTTAACTGTAGTGGGCATGAAGCTCCATCTTTTGATTAAAAAAAAAATACTAATTTAATGTGCATGATTGAAAATGCAAATGATACACCCATCTAGTAGATCAATATAAACAGCGATTCAGCAGTGCATCACCTGGCTACTGGTGACCTTTACAACTGATGCATATAAGACACACCTGTTATGTACAGACATTCCATTAAACTGCATTCTGTTGCAAAAATGTTAAGAGCATTTTACAGGCTGAAGAAAAAACAGTAGAAAGTTCATTAGTTCACGAGAGATTGCATCTGTTTGGGAAATCCTCGTGACGTCATGTGAAAATAACTCTCTCTCTCTCTCTTTTTTTTTTTTTTTTTTGGAAAGTCCGATGAAATATTGATGGGTGGGTAATTTTCTTGATTACACACAAATTTAAATAATTATTTATGATTGTTGATAATTCAGAGAATAATTTATTTCTAACAAAATTGTGTTTAAGTTTTTGCTTGTATTTATATATGCTACTTGGCTGGTAATGATTAATATTGCTGTTTTTTTTTCTTCTTTATAGTTGAACAACTATTGCAGAACAATCCTTTTGTTGATCTTTCTAGTAAATCTTCAAATGCTGCTGAGTTTCGGAATTTAATAATAACACTTCTAGAAGCAGTAAATGACAAAAGCATTGCTCTTTCACATCAAAAGAAAACAAATAAGTAAATAATTTTTTAGTTTAGAATATGTTTGTTTTATCACTTTTTTCCAAGCTTTATCTTTTCAAGTGTTATTTATTCCTTTGTTTAAGTAATTATTAAAAATTTTGAAAGAAAAACTGTTTGATATTTAAAAAACTTCTTTTGAATAGTTTTTTAATTACTTAAAGATTTTTTTAATAAAGGAAATTACTGGTATTTTATTAATAGTTGATTATTTTATTTATTATTTCAAGAAATGTAAAGCAAGGCTTCTTAATACTTCAGAAATGCATAAAAGAAAATAACTAGTTTTGAGATACAAAATTTTAGAGCTCTCTTCATTAATCCAAAACGTGTGTATATCTTTTCTATCTTTAAATTTTTGTTTTTGTGTGCACTTTAAAGGAAGTTGTAAAATTATTGTTATTGAAACTAGTCATTTTATTTTTAGAATTTCTAGAGTATTAAGAAGCCTTATTTTAACAGTTTTTGTAACATAACATATTCCAAGAACATAGTTATCAATAAGTTTTTGGCCTCACATAGAAATATTTGAGTAAAATTTATGAAATTGCTACATTGTATTAGTCCTTTTCTACATAGTTACCGTGCACGGTAAAACATTTCTGCAAATGGTATTTCAAAAAGAAGGGGGAGGATGTGTTCCAGGAGGTGCGACAGTAGACCCAAAGGGGGAATTTTTTTTTACTTTTACCGACCCCCACATGTGACATATTGTTGGAAAGGCCTGCAACCACTTATTCATATTATGCACATTCTGAGCCCCTCCTCCCAATTTGCCCTCTGTGTGTGTGTGGGGGGGGGGGGCACTTCTAAATTTTGTAGAGACCATTCATGCCCCCTGGGGGGCAAATTTGGATGGAGAGGCTCGGGGGATGCATAACATGAATAAGTGGTCACAGGCTTTTCCAACAATATGTCACATGTAAGGGTCGGCAAAAGTTAGAAAAATATCCCTCTTTGGGTCTACTATTGTGCCTCCTGGAATACATCCTACCCCCTCTTTTTGAAATACCATTTGCAGAAATGTGTTACTGTGCATGGTGACTATATAGAAAAGGACTAACACAATTTGGAAATTTCATAAATTTTACTCATTTATTTCTATGTGAGGGCAAAAACTTGTTGATACCCCCTCATATGTACTTCCATGTTTATTTTAATGTATAATTTGTTAATCATGAAGTTTGATTATTAATGCAATCTACAGTTAGTATTATCTACAATTGAATTACTGCGTATTAATAAAAGGAAGACTGTTTTTTTATTTTAAATGTTTATTTTAGAATTCTTGGGAATAGAATAAAGGATTTGGAAGAAAAAATAAAATCCATGGAAGTATCTACTTTATGGAGAATACCAGATCCAAGTAGTTATTTCTTACTTTCATTGTTTCATTAGTGATCATTTTCATTGAAAAATCTTTTAAATGATATTTTTTAAAAGATCGTTGTAACTGTTATCGAAATTAACTATATTTTAAGAAATAAAACATTTTTAATGTAATTGTTTATAATTGACATGTAAAGTTAAATAAGGCAAATGCAGCAGTGGGGTAAAAATTATCAACCAAAGCAACATATTTTTAAAACTTATGTTATCACATATGGAATGCATAACATGCTTTTTTAACTTTGTGCATACAACATATTGTGATCAATTTTATGCACAAATTCATGGCTACATTTAAATTACATTATAGCTTTTTAAGCATGCAAATGTTAGCTTTACCATAGATTTAAGTTCTGTTATTTTATAATTTTACAATAGGTTTTTAATTGATGATGTTTTGTTTCCTTAATTGTCATGTTTAAAAGTATTGTGTGCTAAGATGCTGTATATTCCCTCGGCCACCATCTTGGATTCTTTGGCGTTGTTTATCGATAAGGCAACCCCTGTTCTGGCGACCCCATTAAGCTTAACACGCACATAAATTGGCGACATTTACTACTTGGCGGGAAGGGTTTTTCAAGCCAAGAAAAAATCCAAGATGGCGACCGAGGGAATATACAGCATCTGTTCCGTATTGTGTACATTTATTTTACTAAAGTATAAACAAAACTTTTGATCTTGCTATCATATTTATCCCAGAAATTACAATAGAGAAGACAAAGATTAAAAAAAAAAAAAAATTAAATAATTATTTGGAAATTCAAACTTTCAGTCATAACCATTATTCTGAGGAGAACCCAGAAAAAATATATTTAATTTTGACATCAGGTGGCTGGATTAAATTATCTATTATTAGAAAAATTTAAGCACTGTAAAATATTTTTAAAACCATCTTTAACAAAGACATTTTGTTTATGTTGATTAATTGTTACATTTTTGTATTACATTACTCCATGATATCCAAATAGAATAACTTCTAGTACTCATTTTCATCAATAAATAGTAATACTAGACATTCATGCTGCAAAAGGCACTGTAATATTGTAAGCTTTGATCGCATTACATCTTTCTAGAAAATTAGTAAGAAAATAGTCTTGAAATGGTAATTCAAATAATGTGGAGAATCAATTATTTTGAAATCCTCCTTGTTTTTTGTTTATATTGCTGCTTCTTTTTAAAAATTATTCTGATCTTTCTTTCTTTTGTTTTTTTTTTCTTTATTTCTTTTAATTTTTAGATTATTTTGTCAACAAAACTTACTAGATTGTTTGCATTTATTCCAATATTCGCTGATGATTTCAAATTTTGTTATTTATTTAACATTATTATTTTGAAAGTTAATCATTTAAGGTGGTTCTCAAATTCTCTGTTCAACAACGCAAAACTTTGACACATTTTCTGACTTATTTTTAAACGTAAAGGCATAAAATTAGCAGGCCTGCCTATCAAAGCGATTTTTAAATTGAATACTGTTTTTCATTTTTTGATAAATCATTACTTATCGAGTTATAACTGGCTCTTGTCACATAACAACAAATTTTTTCCCTTTCTTGCACTGCTGCATTGGAAATTCGGCTTAAAATGCCCAGTTTGACAGTATTTTCTGAAAGAATTTCTGCCTGTACCAAAAAAAATGGAAAAGTAATTTGATTACCTAGTTTCTGAATAAGAACACCTGCCAATTTCATGCGTTTCCGAACAAAAATGAATTAAAAAATGCATCTGAAAGTAGCTAGCTCCTTTTAGATTTGAGACCAGCCTTAACAGTCACTTATCTTTTTAAGAAAAAGTAATTCATGGCAAATTAAAATATTTATATTATTTAATAAATAAAGCTGAATTTAAAAGTTTTTTTTAAGTTAATGTTCATTTATACTAACTCCCAAAATCAAAGGCTGAGCTAATGTGCAATTTATGGGCATGTTGCTAATCTGCAAAATGTTTGGAACCTCCCTGTGCAGATTAGTAGACTTCTACTGTATTAATCTTGATTATTTTATTAAATCTTTTTAATAATTATATTTTTTCAGATTCATATTTGCTAGATTTTGAAATGTACTGTGTTTGGATTTTTATCTTGAAATTTTTTAAAATTAAAATTACTTTTTTTTTTTTAAATTTATAGCGTATTTGAAAAGTTTTACATTATTAAGTGTGCTTTACAGGAATTTTTGTAATTTATCTTGCTGAAATGTATTTTTATTTATTTATTTATTCTTTTTTGCAGATCAATTTTCTTTCTTGTTGCATTCTTGTGAGCATGATGAACAGAAGTTAGATACTAAAGAATCACCTCAGCATTCTTTATCATCTGGGAATAGTGATGACCAGAAAGAAAACTTACCTGAGAATATTGTTGATAATGACAGTATTAAAAGTGAAGATCAGGTTTCAGTTTCTGAAATGAGCACAGACTTAAGAACAAATTCTGGCTTCAGCGATTTAGATATATTACCAACTAAGGATTATTCTATTAAAGGTTATATACACTGTTTACTATAATTTAGTCTGACAGTAAAAAAGTAATTTTTTAAGCTAATATGAAAAAAAGTCCCTTATTTGCAACCTTGTTATGATTGCATAAGGGATTTTTTAATGTATGGTATTAAAATGTTCACAATTTTATTATTTGTAACAAAACATCTAAAATTATATCATTAAAAAATAATTTAAATTTTATTTAATTAGATTCATTTTAAAAGCTGATACATTTTTTATGATAATGTTAATGTTGACTTTTTATCCTTTCATTAATAAGAAAAATATTTCTCTCAAAACTTCTAGTTTTGTCATTAAAGATGATCACTGATTTTCATTTCAATTTTCTATTTTATCATTTTCACAAAAAAGCCGCTGTAACAACATACATAAAATATTTAAATTTTGTTTTTGCTTTCACAAAATTAATGAAAGGCTCTATTTTTTCTTTTCTACTATTTTATAAAATTAAATATCGTATTCAACATGCTTTCAACATTTTTTTTTTTTAAATTACATAAGTTGTTTGTAGTTTAAACTGTTTTTTTTTCTTTTTTAAATCATACAACAATAAATGAAATTAAAAAAGTACACTCAGAGCCATTACAGCCTGAAAATAAAAATTGCATCAATTCTCATCTTGCAGTCATTAGTGTGAAATAAACAAGACTGAAAATCAGGATATTCTACAGTTTTCGTTTATTCTTATTAGAATTGTAGTTTTGTGTATCCACAAATATATTTTTATTTATTTGAATGTATAATTTTCTGCATTTAAAGTTTATTTTAAATTTATATATGTAGATATTTTAATCTGTCTTTGACATTTTAGTTTATTTCATCCCTGTATTATTTATATATTTATTTTTGAAAAGGGTTATTTATATGATAATTTATGTCATTCACTGAAAGCTGTGTTAAACATGCTCAGTAAAATAGATATATTTGTTTGATGTCTGTGTCAGTATTATTTTTCTTTTTTTTAATTACAGAGAATGTTCACACATTTTTTAGATGATTTTCATGGTACTTTTGAAGTATTTTTGGTATGATTTTTGTATTTCAAATGCTCAGTTTGATAACTCTTAATAACCTTTCTTACACTATGATTTTCCCAAAAATAATGCCTTCTGTACAGGGGCGTCACCATGGGGGGGGGGTATGGGGGGAGCCTCCCCCCCCAATATATGTGAAGTTGGGAAATTCGAGCTTAGAGTTGGGAAATTCTAGATTTTTGAGACATTTTCTTTTTTAAAAGTAATAGTAAAAAAATTATGAAATTTTTCTTGTTTTGGAGATTATTTTGAGTACTGCAACAGTAAACAAGTTAAATTATCAAAATAACTATAAAAAGAAATCAGCCACACTCAATCTATCATTGTATTTTTCAGTTCTACAAAAATATTGTACATCTACCAGACCTAAATTCCTCTACTACTGTCCATCAATAACTGACTAACCAGTTCCTTTATTTCCTCCAAAACTTTGTTCCTTTCTCAAAAATTTCACCCTACCTCCCCTTCTCCTCCCAAAAGAGAATCCAGCTATTTTAATCCAAAGGGATTGCAGCTTTTTTTGAAAATTGGAGATCACTTGTAGCACAACAGAAAGGAATGTAGTAACCTACTTGAAACACAGCTATGGGCAAGAAGATTTGATGAGTTTTCACAACTTTTTTGACTAATTTTGCGATTTTTGGACAATATTTTACTCATTCTCGTGATTTTTTTGCCGCAAAAATTAGTTAACCCTTCGCTGTCAAATAAAAAGCGTTATATGAGCAAATGCGGATATAAGAAGTTGTTAGTTTAAATAAATTTGTCACATTTTACTTTTACTTGTGTGCGGAAATATATATCAGTCCTGTTTGTTTATATTTATATGTGTTTATAAAATTTTAAACCAAAAGTCCAGTGTTCTGTGTTTAAAGCTGTTCTAAAAAGTTACTATAAATCTCAGGACGAAGAAACCCTTCATAATAGGAAAAGAGTTTTCGTGCAAGATTTTGGAGCATCTAAAAATCCATTCGAGGATGAAAAAGGTAAAAAATGGACGATTTTAATTTGGAACAGAAATATGACCATGGAAGCAATCCATCAACTGAAGAAAAAATCGACATGCACTGTAACACTGACGCATTGCACTTGAATAAAATTTTGAAGAAATAAAGATTTCCTTACAGATAAGCTCACAAACAATTATGAATATTAGGGTGTAACTGGAGAAGTTGAATTCCGAAAGCATTGTAGGAAAACGGTTTCACCAAAGGCAATAGATAAAAATAATAGCACATCAATGGACATTGATACACATAAGTTTTACAGTAAAGAATTATAAGAAATACAAGAAAATTTCGGTAATTTAGTAATGGGCTTAAATGACAATGTTCCCTATATCAAGAGAATATTGCAGCAATGCATTCCATATTTAAATTACATTTGTGCAGGGGAAAAGTTAATAATGTTTCCACCTTGATATGAGAAACCGGATGTACATGACTTGCAGAGTCAAATAGAAATAAACCAAATCCCAACTCACTTAACAAACCTTTTACTCATGCCATGAAATTCAAAGGCTATTTGGGTCACGCCGTCAAACTATATACTCGTACCTTAACATTCACAGCAGCTTATCTTTATGGCGTTGCATCTAATGAAAGAATCTTTAGTCAAATAAAAATTTAAAAAATATATATTGCAAGCTACAATGAGGGATGACAGACTTGACAGTCTAATGCTTTTAAAATATGACAGTGAGATAGGGAATTTTATTAAACTAAGCCATGTTATTAACAGGTGGGCTTCTTTGAGGACCACAATAATTAATATTAAGTGAAAACTAGTCGGATGTGCCAATCCCAAAATTTTCTTCTTCTCCATATATGTTAATGCTTCAAAATTTGCAATCACAGTGCCAAAATTAAATGACAATTTTTTGCCTATAATAACAAACTCTAAAGGTATAGATTTGTTGAATTGTGTGCATTTAAAAAGGAGATATAAGCATAGCATTTTTCAAACAAATCATTAAATTTTGGCACCCAGCCTCTTAGATGTATGCAACCAAAATTCCTTACTCAAAGTGCACAAAAGCGATAGCTTTGGACAGTATAGACCCAAGCCTAATAAGGATCTATTTATGTGGAAGTGCTACTTATGTGGGATATGAAGTTTGACTAAATTCCGTGCATTAGTTTTTGAGATACAGCTATCGCAAAATCGTGAAAAATGCTGCATAGCAGCGCCACCTGCTATATGATATACATAAAAAGCTAATCTGTATCAAATTATGTCAAAGTTTAACATAATATGACGTTTGATCAAATTCCGTGCAATAGTTTTTGAGATATAATTATCGCAAAAATCATGTAAATCGTGAAAAATGCCGCATAGCAGTGCCACTTGTTGGACGATTTACACCAAAAACAAATCAGCACCAATTTTTATCAAGGTACAGTCAAACCTCGTTAACATGAACTGTTTCCGATTGCCTCGTCCAGTTGTATGTAATGTAGTTAAGTTCCGATAACACGAACTACTTTTAATACGAACAAAAAAAGTTTCCCCTTGAGTGTTCACGTTAACGAGGTTCGACTGTATAAGTGAATCGCTAAAGTTTTATTAAATTTCGTGCATTAGTTCTTGTGTTAGAGCGCCCACAAAATCTGTATCACATATAGACAGACAGATATTTTCTAAAAACAGTCGAATCGTGTTCAGGACTTACTAAAACGTATAAATCAGTCTAAAACCGGAAGTCGTATTTCTTTCACGAATCCAATACTTTCTTCTTGTAAAGATAGAAGAAAGTAAAAAGCGTATTTATTTTTTTAGTAAACAAACCCATAATTAGAATTTTTATGTTTTCAGTTTCAGAATTTTTCTTTGGAAAGGAATTTTTTATGCAAAAGTATCATTATAATTATTACACACGTTGTGCATATCATTTTAGTCGAAAATTGGAGGAATTTGTTTCAAGTTGGGAAATTTTCGAATTCTCCCCCCCTGAAAAAATATCTGTGGCTACGCCCCTGCTTCTGTAGTAATGGAAAAGTATTTTGTTCCATTCTTCTTGAATAGTTTTCCAAAGCCCATAAGTCGATGTTTGGATAATGTATTTTTTATTTTTAAAGTTAAAAAATGCAAATATCCATGAATATTTATAATTCTTGTGCTATTCTAAACATTTTTTGTATATTAAGTGGAGTGGTATTTAGTAAAATCTTTAGGAATATTTAAATATTCAAATATTAATTTTATATTCAAGAAATTTAAAGTTTTGTTGTATAAATAAATCATTATTGCATATGTGAAGTTTTTGTACTGTGTAGGATAAGATTTTTTGTGCAAGTATATTTGTTTAGAACTATCAAAAGAATTAATGAAGAAAATTATTCGTTGTTACGTGTTATTGGTATTTAAATTCAAAGATTACATGTATTTATTCTTACATACTTTTGTTTCATTAGAGTAAACAGTAGAACATTCTACATCCAAGAAATGTGGATTTCTGTGGAAATATTATCTCTTAAGATGCATTTGAATTCTGTAAATATTTAACTTAAAAATTTTTTTTTAATTCCCTTATTAATACTAATTTCCATGTTGACAATAATGAGGCATAGGTGGTTTATATTTTGTGTCTATTGGTAAGGCCTTTTTGAAAATAAGAAATCTTAACTTTATAGCATTATAGTTCTTAAGTTCTATTGTACAGTAAAATCTCTAAGTAATGGACATCTCGGGAGTATGGAATTTGTCCTCTATTGGGAAAACTGTTGAGATTCACAAAATCGCTCAAAAAAGTTTGTTTCATTAATTGGCTTTTACATGTCCAAAAACCTCTATTATATGATTAATGAGGAATTAAAATAATTCCTTTTATCAATAAACTGAAGTGAAGTAATACATATATTTTTCCACTGTTTATTACATTTTCCTGAAAAAATCTGTTACAAAAGTTGTCTTTTGCTTGCGTTTACATGTAATTTGTTTTTCTATGTGAAGTTTTAACTCTATCTCAATAGTGTTAATCCTTCTGAGTCATCTTTTTTCGAAAATAATTGTATAACTCCCCTCTCTATTTTGCCACTTTTTGGAAATACTGAATATTGCTGTAAACATCTCCAGTTTCAATATCTGATTCATCAGCACTAATAAAGTCAGTTTTTGTCGAAGATTCAGAAGGAATGTAATCACATACATAAACTGATTCTTCTTCAGTCGGTCATCATTGTTAGTGAAAATTTCGAAAGTTTCTTCACTCCTGATACATTTCCTTAATTCTTCATTTGTGTTGGAAATAACTGTTTCACTTCATTTTAATATATAGCCTGCTTTTTCTGAAATATTGCCATATGCTTTCCGGTTTTATGTTTTTTACAATTGAGGAAATACAAATTGTGGTACTGCAAGGATTAACTGATTTAAGGCAGTTATTAAACATTTCCATAGAATCTAATTTGAAAGAATGTGGCATAATAAAAGCTTTCTGTACCGGGCTTTACAATTGTATATTGCGCCTTGATCATGATGCTGGCTTATGAACTGTGTTTAGAAGAACAAACATAATTTTAACATTGTTCAATATCAAATGTTTTGGATGAGAAGTAGCATTCTCCAAAAACAAGAGAAAATTTATTATTTTTTTTTTCATGCTATTATCAAAGGAAGTTAACCATTCGATCATTAAAGAAGTAGTCAGCCACAATTTTTTATTTGCTCTCCATATAAAACCAAATTTATTAAATTAGATGTTCTTTGAGAAGCACCTGGATTTCAAAGATTTTCCAATTATAAGAGGGATTTCAAATTCTTCGAATACATTGTAATATAATAAAATAGTGAGTCGCTCTTTTGACATTTTTTTGCCTATACCGTCATCCTTTTTAAAACCCAGGGAAAATTCTGAAAAAGAGTCTGGTTTCATCAGCATTAAAAATGTTTCTCTCCTCATGATCATCACAAACTGATTAGTCATTCATTCCAATCCTTCACTTCTTTAAGATCTACAGATTCTTGAAAAAGATGTTGTGCCGAGTCCTCAAACTTTTCTAGCCATTCACTCAAAGCCTTAAAATAATGTAATTCGAGTTCTTTAAGGACTTCTAAAGCCTTTACCTGAATCAAAGGACCACTGATATGAATGTTTTTTGAAGAAAGTGAAGTAAATTAATTCAGAATTATAGAATCAATTTCAATGGAATCAGTCCTCCTCAATTTCAGATTCTTGCTGTTCTTGCTAGAGTTAGTAATCCACAAATTCTTTATTTCATCAAATCTCTCCCACTTGTGTTTTATTTATTTTAAAATGTTCAGCAAGTATCCGTAAACTCAATTTCTCTTTTTGAAATAGTTACATTTTCGAATTTTTCTTTCAAATTCAATCGCTTTTGTTTTGAGGTAATTCTTGAAGCATTGATCGCAAACAAAAGATATTAAATTCAGAGCGCATACAACTCAATATTTTCAGAAAATGATGAAAGTGGTGTTAACATATTTTGATGCTTTGAATAATGTGTTTTAGTGTCAGCTGTCTCAAGAATCAAACAGTAATCAATACAAAATGTGTTGCAAAATATGTTTTTAATTTGTATTTCTAGACATTAATTAGCAGAAAATCCAAAATCTTCCAAGGAGGGATTCTTTGATTCGCCGACAGAAGGAGGAAATATTTTCCCCAGGCAACCCCCTACATTTGTCTGTGATCACCAAATTTGTGACACATTGCCCTGATAAATTTAAAGATCTTTACTTTTTTTTTCCATTTTCTTTTGCATTAAAAAAAATCATTTTTAATTCTTTAATGCCAGAAATACTGTCCACTTTTCGGACTGTCTGCTACTCAGAAGTTAAACATAAAAAAATTTAGGTTTTGGGAGTGGGGATTGGGAAAATGTCTGTTAAATAAAGGTGTCGTCTGCTATTCGGAGTGGCCATTATGGAGATTTTACTGTATTTTATTTGATGATATTTAAAATTCAAAATTTTCTCTGTTTCCAGGTTTGGTATTTAATAGACGAGGAAGCATGAGCAGTTGTAGTCATTATAGTGATTCCAAGGCAAGTTCTGCATCTCAGTCTCCATATCATAATGCCCGTGCTCTCCATAGTGATTCAGAATTGACCCCTAAAAAACACCTGAACTTAAATGGGGATTGCAGTACATCCAATAAACCTGATCATCAAATGTGGTCTTTATTAGACATTGATGATCTTCCTCCTAAACTTCAAAGACTAATTGCTACTGCCTTTGTTAATATTGAAAAGAAGGAAGAAGCAACAGATACAGTAATTCAGAGTCCATCTCATCAGTCTTCATCTTCCATGAAAACCATTGTAGAGAATGATCCAAAATGTTGATATATTTTCTATAATTTTAAGCATGAACATGACATTCCCTGTGATTCAATTTTGATTATTAAATTACCCTAGACTGCATTTATATCCTTTATATATACATATATATATATATTGTTATATAAATTAAATGCATTTTTGCATATGAATAGAATTCCATTTGTAACTCTGGGATTTCACCCCTTGTATATATATTATAATACATACATAGAATGCATTTTTCAAACTCATTTGGATTTCACAATGTTACTATGGAAATTTGTTTCTTGTATATATATTTATATATACTATGTACAGGTTGATTCAAAGAAACTTCAACAAAATAAAAGGGTTAAGCTAAGCATATGGAAACAAATATAGCATGGAAAACTAATGTCACATTCCACTTATTCAATTAAATATATAGGGTGTGTCACTCCAAGCCAAATCCAAATTTTCATTTATAATTTTAACATTAATGTAGACATTATGATATTTTAACCTTTTCAAGGGCGGTGGTTGCACAGCATGACAGCCTAATTTTAATTTCAAAATTGACAAATGGTACCAAGAATATTTTAATAAAATTTTCCTCTTATAATGAAAGTACAAAAGAGCAGGTTTTTATTTTCTAAGAAATTTGTTTGAAAATTCTGGTGTCAGTCAATTATTTCACTTTGCGAACAGAATTTTTCTGCCCCTAAAAGGATTAAGACTTACTTTGCTTTGTGCAAGATGTGATGACATTACAAGAAACGTTGAAAAATCACGGTAACTTGGTCAATGACATATGACCTGTCAGCTACATTCTGAAATATAGAGTATCTAGCTCAAAACTGTTTGAACTTAGATGGAGTCAGAATATTTTGAAATTCCAGTACTTCATGTGATCTCATCATATTTCACACAAAACCAAGTAACTCTGTTGAAAATATTGTCATCTCTTTAAGACTTGACCTACACAGTTGTGTAAGGTGATCCTAAAGGAAAAGAAAAACTATTTTCCTCCTTTTGTGCTATTTAAATTCGAGCCTGCACACACAGAAATATGTGGATCCTCCCTTGGCATAGCCTGAGATCGGATATTCTTTTAAATATTTTTTTCAATCAAATATGATCCTAATAATTATGGGAAACAACCAAAACGTTTCATTTCTACCAAAAATTTCTTGATTTTAAAGGGTCATAATATCTTTATTACTATTAGTTATGAACAAAAAGGTGATGTAGTTTTTTTTGCCTAAAAAAGTGATTGTGACTTTGGGTTTCTATGTGGCTTTTGTTTCTGTATTCCTGATTTATCTTTAATTTTGTCAATGTTATTTTTAAATATGCTGTATAGTGCATGTATATATATATAAAACACATTTTGGATGCAATTTGAATTTCAGAGGATAACTGTTAATTTTTTTTTAATGTGTTTCTACCTTTTTTTAAAATCCTGCTCCCTCTAAAGACATTGTGCCTCTTATATTATGATATTTCTTAGCATAATAGCTTATGTGAATTAAAATATTTCTTAGCATAAAAGTACAATGAAAGTCAGGAAGTATTTTCAATTTTAATTTAAATTATTTTCACCGATATTTAGCACTACATTGGCTGAGATTGTTTATAGTATCATGTTTATGTTATGGCATCTTGTGATAAATCAACTTTCATTCCTGTTTTACTGATATATTTCTGTTCAATTTAATTAATTAAAAAATAAATCTTACTTTCGTTAAATATGTTTTATTATAATTATACCAATCCAGTTTAGTTTATGGTATCCTATAGTTTGAGGAACACTAATCTAGATGTATTGAAATTTATAAAATACAAATTGGTCAATATTATGTGCCTTATTAAGAGGGAAAATATAAAATGCTCTAGTTATCTGATAAAAATTTTTAGTATTTTGCTCTGTGCAAATATTTTGTATAATTGTTTATCAAAATATAATCATCAAATCAATATTTTTCAAAATATCTTGTTATTTAAAATTAATTTTTTTTGTTTATTTTATTTCATTCCGGTGATATTACATGTTTACTGTGTTATTTTTAGTAATTGTAGTTATAGTATTTTACATTTTTTTTCCTTTTAAAAAATATTTAATTACATGTGTAATCTGTGTGTGCAATATTCTAGTCATATTTGTTCCAATTCTTATAATATGATGTGAATCATCTATATGAAAGGTATGTATTTTCGTATTAGTCGCATGCCATTGGTGAATTTTAAAGCTCTTTAGTGTCAAAATAGATATTTTGTTTCAAATGAAAAATGTTTAGCAACTACCTTTAGCATAACATCAAACATATCCTTTTCATTTGCAACCTGTTTTTCCTCTGCCTCCTAATCCTCTATGAATTAGGATTTGAGGTAGTGGCGAGTTAATCCTTTTTGTTTCACCATTTTATACACTCTATTCTCCAAATTCAGGATCAATGAAATTGTGTTTGTCATTCGCTTTACAGTGAACATAGTCAGATTTTCCCAGTTCTTCTGTCTTATAACCATTTCAACAGTCAGAATAAATGATTAATCTTTCTTGAATGTGCTTTTTTAATAAAAAAATAAAATAAAGATACACACATTTGCCCTATACACAATTAAACTAAATGTTTTTATACTGAAATAATTAGAATCAGAAAGGTTGCCATAAATCATGAAATCTTTGGTGATTTCTTTAGTGAATAACTGCTTGCATGCAGCTGATATGAAAATTTTAAAACATAATTATATATATGACCAAATTTTATAATCCCCTTCTTTATTTACACAATTTGGAAAATTTCCCGTATATTGTACTTTAGTAAAAATTATGTCTAGTCAAGTGAAATTAAGCTTGATTAAAAAGATCTACAATATTACGCATCATTCCGTATACTGCATTTGGTTTAATAATTTATTGTGAATATTGAATGACATTATTTTTTTTATCATATTGTTTTAATTTGACAGTATTTTGTAATTTTAAGCTTCAAGATGTCCATTCCTTGTTCTATTCAAGAATAGATTATTGCTTAACATTAAGTTTTAAATGAATAAAAATGTTACCTCTTATTTTTGAAATTGGTACTCTTTTTTTTTTTTTTTTTTAATTTCCACAGCAAGTAAATTACACCATATGGCAAAATCTTACTTAAAAATGTTTTCACACTTGATGAAATTTTTGTTAACTTTCTCACTCAATGAAATCATAATTTGCATACTTATGTCTACTTTTTTGAATGACTGATATGAAATCTTAATGAAATCAAGACCAACATTAAATTTTGTTTATTATAATTTAGATTACTAAAAATGCTCTAGTTGTTAGCTGAAATGTCTAAAAGTTCAGTGGTGTTCAATGTATTAGCATTTGTGCTGTTATGCCAAAGCATGATTATAGTTTTCCTATAGTAACTTGCCCAATGATCTTGAAAGTGTTTGTGATGCTACAGGGAAAGAAAGTTGGCAAAAGACACAAATGGTGCAAGAAATGTATTATTTAATTAAAAATTAGATTCTGCTAGTTGCAACGTTCGGTGATATACAGTGGTGATCAAAAGCTTCCGGCCAGCATAAAATTTTTCGATAATTTGCAAGTATACCCATATGAAGAGGAATCTCAAAGTGATATATGTTATTGACATAATATTTAGAAACTTATTTATGGAATAACAAATAAATATCAATAAATTTAATTGACAAATTTAATTGCAAAGGAAAACGCATGTTCTCAAAAGTTTCCGGCCACTTTGGAAGTTTAGAAAAAAAATGGTGCTATAATAGAAAATAACTGTGATCAATGATCAACAACATTTACAATTAGTATTTTGTCATTATACCTTTAGCAATAAGTACTGCGGTGCAGCGACATGGCATCGATTCAATGAACGGTTGAAGATCGTCTATGGTAAGATTTTTGCATTCTTCTTGCGATTTTTGGGGAAATTGTGCTGAATTGGAATATTTATAATTTCACACACTTTTGTGAAGTTCATTCCAAAGAATTTCTATTGGATTCAGATTGGGTAATTGGGCTGGCCATTTCAAAGGCAGAATTTTTTTGTGCTAAAGCCACTGTTTGACGAGCTTGCATATATGCTTTGGGTCGTTATCATGCTGAAACAAATAGTTGCGACCAAACTTTTTCCTCCAGTAAGGCAGCAAATGATCTTCCAAGATATCCTTATACATTGCACTATTCATCTTGCTGCAGATTTCAACTAACGGGCCGATACCTGTTCCAGAAAATGCTCCCCACAGCATAACGTGTCCTCTGTCATGCTTCATTGAAGGAATAACACATGTCTAATCATATATTTTGTTTTTAGGTCATCGGACGTAGTGTCTGCCATCACTACTGAAAAGATTGAACTTCAATTCATCAGAAAATAGTACTTTTCTCCAGTTTTAACTTGACCAGTCTTTGTGTTCCTTGGCAAATGCCAGTCAGGCCCATTAACTCTTTTTTTACTTATGATAGGTCTTTTAACACTGGCTCTTCCATGAAGTCCTACGTCACGTAAGCGTCTTGACATGGTAGGCCGACTTATTTCAGCAATATTTTAACTCCGTAATTGCGGGGTATTGCAGTGGCATTTTTATGTGGGTCATCAACTGCTTTTCTCCTGATAATTCTGCCCACAGGAATAGTCATTTTCCAGGGTCTCCCAGACCGTGGTTAGTAGTTGAAAGCCATGGCCATCTTTATATTTAAAAAAAATATCGTTCATAGTGGATTTTTCGATCGATAACTTCGCCACAATCTCACAAGACGATTGGCCCTTTAGCGACAAACAAATCACCCGTTTACGAACAATAATTGTTTAATTTTCTGTTTTGAATTTCTACTACGTTATTCACATTGATTAATTAAAAAACACGGCCGAAAAAAAAACTATTGTTAGCAAAAACAAACGAATGACGAATGGCCAGAAACTTTTGCACACGTAAATTTCGAATTCCTCCACTTTGCATCTAGTGTCTTCAGTATCCAATCAAAATGATCACGTGGTCAGATGTCATTTGTATATTCCCAACTTTTGGTGAAATTGCGCTTCTTCCTCTCTGAAACGTTCTGGCAAACAAATCAAAGAAACTAACTGGCCGGAAACTTTTTACCGCCATGTATATCAATGGATCTACATCTTGCTATATATCGTGATGTATATCCAATACTTATTATCAAAATATCATGATTTTTGATATTTTCATATATTTGATATTTATTTTTTAAATATTGTGTTTATTTTTAATATTTTCAGTCAAAACAAGTGTAAATGAATTTTTCAACTGCTATTTGACTGTGTCATCCTGTAGATAAAGAACTTTTGCTCTGGCAGTGTCGTTTTTAGCAGAAAAAAAAAAATTCTCTGAGCTTTTTGTTTGAGGCGTAATTTTTAAAGTAGCCAGTCATTATGAGAAATAATATTTAATTAAAGCAACTATTGAAAGATAAACTGTCAGATTTAGATAATGAGTTATTTACAGCTTCATTAGAAAGAATCTTTTATGGTTTTGGTTTTGTTCAATTTAAACTGCATAACGGGTTAGGGAAAGGAAAAGCAGACAAGCTTACATTTATGTTCAAATTTATCAATAAAAACAAATTGTTACGTATTTAAAATTCCGTTGTATAAGACATAAATTTTTCTTAAAACTCAATACTAAAGCCTATAGTTTGTTTTTGTGTGTGCAAAATGCAAATTGTGTCTGCTTTCAATTAGTTGATCATCAATTTTGTTACATAAGGCATTTAGAATATTGTTTTATTAAGTTTTCATGCTAAGTGCATTACGTTTCAGTTTCTAATTTATATTAAATCTGAAAATATTTATAATCATTGATAATTTGACTATTTTGAAATATATAAAAAATATCAGAGTATATGAAAATATCAGATATTTTTGATATTTTCAGAAATATTCTGATATTTACAAACTCTGGCTAATTGCTAGTAGTGCTAGTAGTGTCATCTTCTTTAAATCCACCTAAACTTGCATTACTTATCAGCCAAGTTACTGTTTGAGGACTGTAATACTTTCCAACTACACATTTATCTTTTTTCCATAAACTCTTTGAGTGTTTTCTAACTATGTTATTATACATTTCATTTTTGTGTAGTTCGTTCTAAAGTAATTTATTTAATGTTGAAAGTTTGTGACTATTCTGGAATTACTTAAACATCATTTAAATTTAAGTGGTTATGTTATTCAAAGCCAAGTGGAATAGTGGTCAGCACATCTGACTACTGCACTACAGGTCCAGAGTTCGACTCTGGGCTTGGCAAGCTGAACTCAACCTTTCATCTCTTTGGGGTCGATAAAATGAGTACCAAGCTTGCTTGGGTATTAAACACTGAGGGTCCCATATTAGGCTGACCACCTGACTGGGACATATGCTGTATAGTACCTCAGTGCCCAGGGTCAAGAAAACAGGGCTAAGCACTGTAGGCGATGATCTTTAATGAATTGTAGTGCCGTTTAGATTTAATTTATATTGTATTCTTCTAGTCACTTTCATTTTGGGACTGATGCAGAAATGATTGAGATTTTTTGGGTTAACCTCTTGACCTCCAGGCTTAATTTCGCCAGCTATAAGGTGTATACCAGGCTATAAGGTATAAGATGTTTGTGTCATAAAACTCTCCTTTGACCAGTGCCTGGTTATATCAGTTACATATCAAAGACCAATTCGGTTCAAATATGGAACCATTACTGTGTAGCGTACGGGACGTACGTCATGGTCGTTGATTACTGAAATGGGAGGATGTATGCAGCGTATGTCATGGAGGTCAAGGTGTTCAAAGTTCTTTCTAGATTATTCAATATTAATTGTAATAATGTTTGTAGTGTTTATTAATAATTGCTGTGTATTAAATATTTTCTGAGAACATGCCAACTGCATTTGTTTAGGTTATATTTATAGTGCAATTTCTTTTCAGCTATTGGATGGACTGAATCAAAGAAATTCATATGTTTATCTTCAAGAGATGTTATCATTTATCCTTTTATAGTGCTTTTATACATAAAGCATTTATTATGCTATATATTTTTTCTGTTCAGTTAAAATTTTATTTTTCTCAGTGAAATGTGTTTATTTTCATTGTTTTTCTTTTTTTTATTTACTTTTAATTTAATGTTAAAAGCAAAATAGAAATTTAAGTTTTTTAAATATGTTCATTTTACAGCAAAACTGAATTACTTATTGATTTGTGAAATAAGCTGTTTTCATTTCATTTCATATTATTTTCAATTCTGTCCTTCTCTCTTTTTTTTTTTTTTTTTTTTTTTTTTGTTAAGTAATGCTTAACCCTTTCAGGGGCAAGGTACTTTTATTCGCAAAATGCTGAAATAAGTGAATAACACCAGAACCTATATACTAATGTATTTAAAAATAGCTAAAAGCTTTTCTTCACGTATTTAATAAAAGGAATTTTTTCATTGCAATATACTGGTGCCAAAGTGGCATTTAGGAATTAAAATTAGGTGGTCCAAAAATGAACCACTGCCTTTGAAGGGGTTATATATATATGTACTTAAATTTTATAGTCTAATGGTATGCATTTTTGGCATTTTCATTCCTTTTTATTAGTGCTACATTTATAGACTTACTTGTTGAAATATTTAATAATGTTTCCAATATGACAAAATCTGATGTATAATATTATTAATAATAAGTATCACATACCTGATTGTCACACATCAAATTTAAAACATGAAGTTTGATATTCATATCACACATTATGTTTTAAATTTTCATAAAATATTATTTTAAAGTGTTGCCTTACCTATGCCTGCATACTCTTCAATACTCTTGCTACCTGTATTGGGATATATTTTAAATGTTATGATTTATTATGTATAATTTTTATAATCTTGCGTGAAGGATAAATTTATGACAAAATGCTGCTTTAGCTGCTAATATTCTTATTTGATTATGTTGTTATTTAACTTTTTGTATTTAAATGTTCTTCTCTTTGAAAGTACACCACATATCTATAATAGTTCACTCAAGGTGAAGAGAGGCCGGGAGAAAACATAAAGGTTGCCAGTTTATGTGAGAGTTAGTTTTGTGTTTTTTTCACTGATTTAACTATTTTTTAAAAAATAAATAAATAAGTAAAGTTAATTTTTAAAAATATTTTTGAAAAAATATTAGCAAATATTTGTTAAAATATTCTTTTGTACTTCGTTTATCATAATGATTTCTTTATCCATTTGAAAACAATATAAATGAACACTGATCAAGTAATAAAAACAATTTTTTTTTTTTTTTTTTTTTTGTAAATGTTTAAATTTAATGTTTATTTTGCTCATTCTGTATTAAAATAATTTAATATCTAGTCATTGTTTCTGCTCTAAAAACAGTAAAATTGTATCATTTTTATTTTGCAGTGTAATTTAATTTCAGACGCTGTGGGAATAAATATGGAAAATCTAGTCATATTTTTAATAAAAAAATTTCGGTGTTATTTGCAATATTGAATTTTGTTTCATTAAATATTTTTATAAGTTTTAATTCTAAGTTCCTATCCTGAAATGTAATTTTTGTAAAGTTAATTAAAACCCTTTTATAGACCCAGACTTATATTTTTATGTGTTTTCTTCATGTTATATTTTTATGCTTGGATTGGGTGTAGTGTTTTTTATTATAAGACTTGATATTTCTCAGTCAAAATTCAATTTTGAATTGTTGTGTAGGTATATTAATGTATTGGCAGATAAAATTATATATTCTTTCATTTTTAGGTTGGAATAACAAAACCTTTATGAAATCCACATGTAAAGTAGGTAATGTAAACAGGGTCGTCCACATGTAGGTAATGTAAACCACATGTAAACAGGGTCATCAATCCTGCAGGTTTAGGTTCACTTGCACCTGCGAAACTTTTATAAATTTATATTATCATATTTACTCATGTATAATGAACACCCCTGTTGTTGATTAAGGAAAAAAAAAATTATCTTGTATATCGTCACCTCAGAGCAACAGTAGGATATCTAGTAATACAGTCGGACCTCTATTTAACGAAGTCGCTAAATCCCGAAAAAAAGTTCGTTATGTGGAAAATTTGTTAAATAGAAATGAACCTTTTTAAGTACTTTAAACTACACAAAACAGATTTTTAATTCATAAACACTAAACATTATTAAAAAACTTAACTAAACTTTTTTTTGTAAATCATATTTGTTTTTTTCATTATTATTCATTTCACCCATCAAAAAGAAATCTGTAAGGACAACAAGAATTAAAAAATATATTGTCCGGAAATACACTGTATTTTCGGTTTTAAGAAAATACTTACATTAAAATCAATGAATTTTAATGACATTATCGTATTTATTATAACAAGTAATTTTAAGCATTGTATTTCTACATGCGTCCTAAAATTTAATTACTGAAACTTATTTACTACAGAACAGCCCTTTTGAGTGTGAAAGGGGGATATTGAAAGTTTGTATTTCCTGGATGAAATGCAAAGAATGACAGGGATTTTACTGCTCTTGTTGAGTTAGGCACCTGGTAAAACTAATTCAAGGTTATTGAGCATTATAAAATGTGTAAAAGAAAGAATAAGTTTGAAGTGTCCGGAAATATTTTGAGAAATAGGAAGAAAAAAAAATTATATCAGAAGAAAAAGTTTGTTAAATAGAGAATACACTTCGCTATTTGGAAGTTATTTTATGAAGAAATTCGCAAAATGTTGTTGGTTCCGAGGAAAATTTCTCAAAATAGAGGTTCGACTGTATAATCAAAAATAAGATGTCTGACTTACTGCTATGAAAAACTGTGTCTGCATTGAGTGGAACAGTCGGGAATTTTTATAAAACACATCTGAGATAGAGTATTAAACATAACTTTCTGTTTCAGAAGTTGCTTCATTAGATGCAAACACAATTATATATAGCGGTATGTCAGACATCTCATTTTTTATTATTGCTAGATGCCCTACTGTTGTTCTAAGGCGACAATATAATGTGCACTAGTATTTAAATAACAAAAAATTCGGCCAAAAACAAAAATCCAGTACAGGCAGTCATTAAAAGCTTCAAATTGACAGGAATATCAAATATAATGCATGTAGGTGAAGCTACTAAATATGAAGATACTGATTCCAGCAACAGTAGCAATAGTCAATAATGCAGGGATGAAGTTTCTCCGTTTTTTTGCATACTAGTATAATATTATAGAAAATGTTATATTAAATCATAGCATTTTCCAATAAAATAAAATAACTTTTTCTCTAAAATTATACTGGTGTGCAAAAAAGCTGAGAAATCTCATCCCTTATAGTGACAATTACTGAAGTGCTTCTGACAGCTTTAATTGTGAACTGCATATAGAGAATTTTGAACGTATGCTTCTTTTGTTTCCTGCTGTTTTAGTTTTGCCAGTCTAATATAATGATGATGATGTATGATGTATTTCTATTTGGCAAGTTTTGATTTTATTTAGTTTTCAGTTATATCAATTTAAAGATAAAAGTAAAATCATTATTTTTGCTAGTAATTTGTGCAGTAAACACAGAAGTGAGTAATTGCTTTGTATTTGCTCACAATAAGCAAATAGTTATATTTAAAAGTGCAATTACTTCACTTTTTAAAAGTACTATCTCTATATTCGTACAATTGTATTGCAGCATCTGCATCTGATATTCATTGATTTAGTGAAAAGACCTCTGGTTTCATACAGTTATCGAAATTATTCTGAGTACTTTTCCAGTATAGTTGCCTTGGCGAGATACAGTAAATGGGCTTGGTGAGAGAAGGAAAATGTTTCATGCATATTTTCTGACAACCTATCCACTGTTTCATATACACGAGCAATTCTTTCAATATGTATACAATATATTTAATATAAACATTTATGTATTTTTATAAACAGGAATAAATTGTATATAAATAAGTCAGAAATTGTACGTGAAATGTGGCAAATGAGGTGCATTCGTACTATAACTAGTTTTATAGTATTCAGATCTTGGTGCAAAAGCTGTTGCACCAGGGCCGAAACTAAGAGGGGGGGCAGAGGGGGCATGTGCCCCGGGCGCCAGAGCCAAGGGGCGCCAAGTGAAAGATTATACCTTTGGAATCAAACATTTTTTTCTGATGAACTGGTGGCTTTCATTATTATGAAATAGCCATTATAAATGAAGTGTTAGGTGAAGATGAAAGAGCAGTCGTAAAAAGTTTGACCTCTGATTTCCTGGTCAGAATGGGAAAAAAAGAAAATCTGAGTTCAAACTTTTTACGACTGCTCTTTCATCTTAACCTAACACTTCATTTATAATGGCTGTTTCATAATAATGAAATCCATCAGTCCATCAGAAGAAAATAACTCGGTTAAGCGGGACACGGATAATCGGAACTGTACTGTATAAGCAAACACTGTAAATAGCCGGTAATACATGCAAATTCTTTTATGTGAACGAACTATAATTACAACAAACGTCACATTCAATTTAAGTAGTTCAGTATTCATATTTTAAATTTTAAAATAAGTCGGCCATTAGAAAATTAGTAAAATTCTCTTTGTAAATATACTTTGAGGAAGAAAGGGGGGGGGGGGGCGCCAAAATTCATGTTTGCCTCGGGCGCAAAAAAGGCTAGCTTCGGCCCTGTGTTGCACTCTTATGCAGTATTGCATGAATACAAAATTACTATTATGTATATTAAATTCAGTAATACGGAAATAATAGGACGTCATCACCATGGCAACCTAGAATCATTACCTATCATGAGATATCATTGAATTCATTACTATGATAGGATTTAATAAAATGAAAAAAACTTTTATTAATATTTTTTAAAGTTTTGATTAGATTTTCATAAAATTTGAAATGACTCGACAAATTTCTGCAGTGATTATATATATATTAAATTTCAAGCCATTCGGTTGGGTAGTTTTTGAGCTGTTATATGCGGACGGACAGACCAGACGTCGACTATAGGTGCTACGTATTTATATAACTACGAACGCACGTGATTCTCTGTTGCTACAACGACCGCTTCCCCTTTTTTTACTTTCTTCAATCGAAGAAAGTATTGTAATCGAAATTTTTTTCGACTTCCGGTTTTCGACGGAATACGCGTTTTAGGGGTCAGCGATCCCAAAAAACATGTTTATAGAAAATGTCCATCTGTCTGTTGCCATTGTATCATCAAAAAGTGTATCAAGTTATGCATAGAATTGAACCAAATTTTTTGTGTATGTTTTTGGCTATGGCAAGCAGGTCCTTCCTTAATTTTGAAAAAATCCGCCGGAAGGGGCGCTGTAATAGCGATTTTTTGCGCGATTTTGAATATTGTATAATCGAAAAATGTATGAAGTTATGCATAGAATTGAACCAATTTTTTGTATGCTTTTGGTTAAGGCAAGAGGGGCCTCTCTGCATTTGGTAAAATTCCGCCGAAAGGGGCGATTTTTGTGCCATTTTCAATATTGTACCATTGAAAAGTGTATGGAGTTATGCATAGAATTGAACCAAATTTTTTGTGTGTCTCTTTGGCCATGGCGAGAAGGTCCTTCCTGAATTTGGAAAAATTCCGCCGGTAGGGGACGCTGTGCTGTAATAGCGATTTTTGCGCGATTTTGGATATTGTACCATCGAAAAAAAATATGAAGTTATGCATAGAATTGAACCAAATTTTTTGTGTATGTTTTTGGTTAAGGCAAGAAGGTCCTCCCACCTCCCTGCATTTGGTAAAATTCCGCCGAAAGGGGCGCTGTAATAGCGATTTTGTGCCATTTTCAATATTGTACCATCGAAAAGTGTATGAAGTTATGCATAGAATTGAACCAAATTTTTTGTGTATGTCTTTGGCCATGGCAAGAAAGTCCTCCCTGAATTTGGAAAAATTCCACTCGAAGGGGCCACTGTAATAGCGATTTTTGTGCGATTTTGAATATTGTACCATCGAAAAATGTATGAAGTTATGCATAGAATTAAACCAATTTTTTTGTATACGGTTTTGGCCAAGGCAAGAATGCCCTCCCTGCATTTGTAAAAATTCCGCCGACAGGGGGCGCTGTAATAGCGATTTTGGTGCCGTTTTTAATATTGTACCATCGAAAAGTGCATGAGGTTATGCATAGAATTGAACCAAATTTTTAGTCCTCCATGAATTAGGAAATATTCCGCCGAAAAGGGGCACTATAATAGCGAATTTTGTGTAATTTTCTTGATTCTTCGTAATTCTATTATACACCGGCGGCTTATGAAGTGACAGGAACTGATAAGCCGGCTATTCGCGAACAGCTGATATACAACAGAATAACCGAAAACAATTGACTTTAATAAATATCATGATGGAGGTTAACTCGTTTTTACTCCGATTAATTGACTGAAGCAGAAATTTAAGATGAAAGTCAAAGTTTATGTAGCATTGAACTAATAAATGAAATATTGACATTTGTAACAACATTTTGAAATATTAAAATATATGAGATAGAAGAAAGTTTTGGGATTACACATCCAACTAGTTTAAATTTCGTATTGGAAAGTAGATGGATAAACGTACCCCGAAGGCAGAAGTAAATTCAATACACTCTCAAACGTCTGCAAGTGTCCTGATGAAATAAAAAGTAATCTTTTCATTAATGAGTTTTTAAATTAATATCTCAGCAAATTATGAACCGATTATTGCGAATTTCTTGAATGTATGTATGCCTCGTATCAAATCGATAAACGTAATAGTTTTCTTATTTTAAATGTGTCTGAAAAACTCTAACTGTCGTATTTATCTGGTAATCCCGACTTGTAGCCCCTTTTCTGCTCTGAGCAATCGGTGCTGATGTCAAAACCAGATGCGTTTTTTTTGTGGTTTTGTGAAAGACACGCGTCGCTTTTCATGCTCTTTTGAGGGAGCTTTTTGAGTTTTCAATTAATAACTCGACTAATTATAAAAAAATTAAAATTCAGAGTCTCAGGTGCATCAGGACCTGCCTTTTACTATACTCACCGAAATTTTCAGACATCTATGTGCGATAGATTTCGCTAGCCACCGCAGACACAAAGACAGCGAAATTTTCTTTTATCATAGTATAGATTTTTGGTTTCTCAAAAACAGGTTTAACGATTTTCATGAAAACAATAGTGTTTTTTTTTTTTTTTGAGGGGGGGTCTAGAAAACGATCTGTCAGGGTTATCTCCGTACACTGAAAAAAAAAAAAAAAAAAAAAGAAGTACGTACTCAAAAATGAGTATATCGATGTACTCGTATCGAATTGAGTACGTTTGGATAAAAAATGAGCATATGCTTTCTCAATTTTGAAACATCACATGTTATGAAACCCAAACAAAACGATAAATTTTGTACCCTGTAATGATTTATTTCATTTTTGGCGGCATAAAATATGTTTATTAATATAAATATTAAATTATGCACAGTATTTTAAAACAATTTAAATGTGCTTGCAGATAATGCTCTTGTCATAAAAGTATTCGATTTGAGTATCTTGTTAATAATTTTGCTATTTTTCTTAATAAATAATCAATTAAAAGTTTCGTGTTAATAACTTTGAAACGGGAAATAAATGTCAATGCATTTTTAGGTGCATTCGTAATTATATAAATACGTAGCACCTATAGTCGTCGTTCAATCCGTCCGTCTCTGCCCGCATATAACAGAGCAAAAACTACCCAGCCGAATGGTCTGAAATTTTAAATATATTATTGTTGCAAAATTTTGTCGAGTCATTTCAAATTTCATGAAAATCGGATGTATAGTTTAATTACAGGGACAGTCAAAAGTTTTCCGTTACATTAAGGCCAATGGAAAAAAATATTGCAAGTGCATTTTAATGAAGTTACAGCCTTTCAAACAGAATGAAATTGATATGTACTTATGAAGTGTACTAAAATATACATTCAGTACAATATGCGGTGCAAAAAATTATTATAAAACTAGTTATAGTAGGAACGCACCTCATTTGCCACGTTTGACGAGCATTTTTCAGCTTGTTACTTTAATTTGTATGTTCAGGGGGCAGTACAGAGCGATTCATATTTGAACACAACCATGGAATCAAAAATGAGTACACGTGTTTCTCAATTTTGAGTACATTTGGTTGGTTGTATTTATGACGGCCAATTATCTGCACGAGGGATATAGGCCCAGGGGTAGGGGTGCCCTTCGTGGGGTCTTTCTAAGGGAACCTAACCCGTATTAACGCTTGGAAATCCAAGGTTCGAAGAAAACCACGAAAACTCCGAAAGATTAGGCCGACGGCGCGATTGGGATCGAACCCGGCACCTCCCTTGAGTACATTTGGATCGGAGCTATTTTGAGTATGTGACGTATTTAAAATTGAGTACTTTTTGCTCAATTTTGAGTACCCATTTTTTTTTAGTGTAAAAAATCATTTGCATGCAATATCCGCTTTTCGCATAGGTGGAAAACATTGCAGAAAGCACAAAGAGTGTACACAAGACCTGGAAAAAGAAATGAAAAAAAAAATTTAATGGAATATAAAAACCTTACAAATTGTATGTGGTATGCGAAATGAAACAATTTGTTATGTTTTATCCGTTCTTCGCACGGGTAAAATGGTTAATTTTCCGTAATCTGATCAGATTTTTTTTCAAACAAGACAACAATATACAGTCTTAACTATATGAAAGTTACAAAAATGAAATTAAATTTTCGCCAACCCTATGCTATTGGTTTTAAACACGATTACGGAGCTTTCTCCAAACAAAGAATTGAAGAAGGTGTATAAAGCATACAAGAATTCCCGAAAACTGAAATCTTATACTATTAAACGAGTAATTCCTATAAATATAATATGGCCCACCCGCAAGAAAAGTGACACATCTCGACAAATGTAAATTTCACAGGAGAGGAAAAAGAAGATTCGCGTGTTATTACTGTAACATGAAAGTGTTGTGAATGTATTTAGGATTCCTACTTTATAAACGTAAGAAAAGAACAAATGTGAAATGAGCTGAGATACTTGACACACTTTGGGTCTAAAATATTTATTTTGATTTTAATAGCATTGCGAATGATTTTTATTTTTGTCAGGTAAATTTTTTTTACCTTGATTTTACATCAATTATTATTATTTTTTTTTTCATGGACAGCTGGACAATTTAATCTTCTCAGAAGCATGAAAGATTCAGCAGCTGTGAAAGGAACATAACATTTCATGGCTTTGATGTTGTTAATTGTTAATAAAATACAGAAGTTATCAATTTCTTTAACCAAACGAGTTACGCAGCAGCTATTTAGATGTTCTAACGTGATTGAAAAGAAAGTTCGATGAGAGGTCCACTTGACCAGTAGTATTCGATGTCTTTGGCAAAAATGGAAGCACAACTGCGCTTTGTCATTCTGTTTTTCTCTCCGATTTCCGGCGTCAGTTGCCAGGAACTCATGGATAGTTGAAAAAAAAAGTTAACAGTAAATGAAAAAAATGTGAGATCAATCACAATATAAAGTACATTTGTGTAAGCTGCCCGTTTTCACTCACTACATACATAAAGATTCTATTTTTCTGAAGGCATTTTCAAATTTCTGTCCTTGAGGCTAGCTGGATATTCTCATATTTACAGATTGAAAGAATATACATTACTCACTAGTTGATTTTTTTTTCCAATCTTTTTGAATCGCCTTTTTTTTCATATTTCTTTGTTTTTTGTGTATACATGATTTTTACATATCGTTTTGATTTTGCATTAGTTCCTAACATAAAGCCTGTTTTATTATAAATTTATTTACAAACTTTTTTGCAACTGTATGTTCGTTGAAGGAACTTGAATACATTTTTATATATATATATACATTCTGGAAAGTTTCATTCTACTATCTTCATGGAAATAACACAAGGAAGTTTTTTGCATTTTTCTAAACAAACGAACTACACATAATTTAAATCTATTCCAATCTTGAGAAATTCGAAAATTTACACATAATATTTTTTTTTTTTTTTTTTTTTAAATACATTTCAAAATACTTTTTATCACAAATTTAAATACTTTGCCAGGTTAAGGCACTTTTATAAATATTATGGCATGAAAATAAAAAAACAAGCCTTTTTGAGCTATTAATTCTTAACATTAGCAACTTTTGAAACATTTTTCTGCATAATCAAACATATTATTCATTAATTTAAATAGTGAAATTTAACATTAATTATAGTGTATTGTGCTGATAATTTACTATGCTGGACATTCATTAGTAGCGTAATATCGTCTTGCATATTAACTATACATGTAATGTTTACATACATATATATGCATGTACATGAACATACGAAGTATACATGTGCATGCATATATTCAAAATGTGCGTTCTCTTCGATTAGTTTATCTAGATCACAATTCGCTTTTCTTGCATAAATTAACTTTTTCCATAAATGTTTCCTCTAATCGATACTGCACATTACACATGTTCATAAATAAGAACACTACCGTAACACTACAAAGAAAAAAAAAAGTCTTTTTCAGACAGCAATATATAGTTTTTGCCACAAGTTTGACACATGAGATATCACTTTAGCTTCCTTTGCGTCAGCCACTGATCAGTATATCAAAAAAATAGATATTATGAGGCAGGGCTCTGAAGTTTACGTGTTCTTTGTACTTATGCTGTTGTTCCAGAGCCACAAAACAACACGCATTTAAGTACGTAAATCACGAGGGAAAATTTTTATGTTTACAGGAATATCCAATATTTCAGCTCTGAGGGTGAGTTCCAGCCTTGCCCAAGAGACAGTTAGTTGGCGGGCAAGCGTAGAACTTGGATACTAATCCAGAAAAATGGCTGAAGATTCAAGGTCTTCCTAAGGTGCAATTGTAGACTTGTGCTGAAACGTAATCGAAATGTACAATACAAGTAGCGGCGTTGTTGTCGTAAGAAAGTTCGGAAACCTTAAGTTCAGGGTTGACAGAAACCTAAAAGGAAGAATAAAGACTTCATTAGTTTTACAGTAATATAAAAAAGTTTTACAGTAAAAAAAAAAAGACAAAACGTTTTATCATTAATTATTTATCACTATCTTTCATTAAATACAGAAACGTCATTATTGAAAACTCATCAGTTATGAGTTATTTACATAATTGAAATTGAAACGTACTTTTAAAAAGTTTTAAAGACTTTAAATTTTATTTACCATGTAAATGAATGATAAATTCTTTGCATTGCATATTCTACAGAAAGCATGTTTTAGCGCACCTCAGAAATTCATATAAATTTTATTATGTTTGTAACAGTGTAACAGCATTACAATACATTGGGAACGATTTTTCCCCATAGACCATAATATAATGAAATTTTTTTGAGTTCCCTGTCAACGAAGTCTATGTGCTACAGATAACACATTCCATTGTATATTCATCTTGTAGTGCACCTCAATAATGTATATAAATTTTATTATGTTTGAAATAGTGTAACATCATTGAAATACACCGCAAATGATTCCCCCCCCCCCATAGCCCATAATGTAACAGAATTCTTTTGAGTGTCTCCTATAAATGCCCCACACTTCATTTTTAATACCGGACATGCCATGGCAAACTTCAATAACTTATATCAACTATATGGCAATCCGAGTATATTTAAGGGAATTAGAGAACTGACAGACGGGCAAACACATCAAATTCATAAACACTTTTCAATTGTTGGAAAGTGTTAAAAGAATAACTTGTAGTTTCGATAGACTATGTGGAGCCCAAGTACAATTTCTCACTCTTTTGACTTGCAATAAAGCTACACTAATATTACGAAATATTAGTATATTTTTCAATGACTCTCCATTAGCGATACTGAAGATGTATTTTAGAATGCATTTTCAAATGTAACAGTCGTGGAAAAAAGTAAACACCCCTACTAACTCTGCAACAAATTATAATAGAAGAAAGCTACTGGTACCAATCGATTGGAAATAAAGTCTACTTTTAGATGATGTATATAAAATTTGCTTAGGGGGCCATCTGCAAATCAAAAATAGACCAAACTTTGTTTTTTCCAATGGCAACACCCAATTTTGACAATATATTTTAAATCTTCGCCTCAAACAATGCCTAGAAACGAAATTTCTAGTCATTTGAATGATAAGTTTTCGAATTATAAATATTCAAAATTTAGAGCTTCTAATGTTAAATTACATTTTAATATTTTTATTAATATCTCCTGAAATTATAATCCTAATGTAATAATTTTGTGTGTGGTTATAATACTAAAAAACCCAAACATAAATACATTGAATTTGTAATTTTATAAATTTTATAACATGAATTATGACATTAATATTTGAAAAAAATATGAATTGCAACCTACAATGTTTTTGATAGATTTATATTTATTATGTGCTGCTTTATCCAAATTCTCAATTTCAAATTTTTCTTTCAAGTAGCTCTCGAATTATGATTAAAAAACGTCAAAAGGATGGTTTAAAGGGTTGTCTATGACGTGCAGAAAAACATAATTTGAAAAAATATATTGTACTCATTTTATTGAAATATTTGGGCTGTCAATAGTTGAAACATATTAGGCGAGTGAAATGGTCATATTGGCAAGAAATAATATATCAATAGAAGTGTCATAGTCATTCTGTAGCATTTAATCAATCGAGTACCAAACTTCAATTTGGATACAGGCCCTAAAATAAGCTCATTTTAAAATAATTAATTTCTCTGTAACTAATCGTACGAATTTCATGAAAAATAGATTTAGGCTAATTGAAAGGTGTAGAATTTATTTATGGTGTCAAACTTGGGTATCGCTATTGAAAAAAAGCAAAGCTTGGGTTCGTTTTGATATGTAGATGGCCCCCTAAGCAAATTTTATATACATCATTTAACCCATTCGCGACGGGAGCCTTTTACGAAATGTTTATTACTTTGCTACCAGTTTTAAAAAACAAAAGTTTGTGCCTATTCAAATAGGGAAAATGTTCGGATTAAATAAGGCAAATTTTACAGTAAAATTTTACTGGTGAGGATGAACGAGGATCCTTAGGCCTATTTCCGGCACGTATACGTGTCGCTCGTCCCCAAGGGGTTAAGGCTGTTCTTAACTGCTCTGCTCCACAAGCGTAAAACGTTTGACATATTTACAAATTCCCTTTTTAACGGAAATATATAAAATTGGAAAGCCTGACCATGGAAGCGATTTGGAATTAAACTTTTTTTCCATTTTTTGATCCATAAATTACCTATTGGGTTATAAGCGTTTTTGATCGCGTGACAAACACGTTTTTCGCCCGCTTTTGAGTGCTTATTCTCCGTTCGCACGGAAACTCGGTTCAAAACGTCCACTTTGACACTCTTTTCTGAAAGATCTCTTGCGTTTTCAAAAAAAAATGGAAAAAACAGCTCGATGACATAGTTTTTGAACAACAACACCAGCTAGTTTAATACATTTTCGAACAAAAATAAATTAAATCTTATGTCAGAAAGTTGCCCTTTTGGATTTGAGAACACACTTAAAAGTAGACTTTATTTCCAATCGTTTAGTACCTGCCAAATTCTTCTACGATATTTTTTTTGCAGAGTTAGCAGTGGGTATTTACTTTTTTTTTTGAACATTTTCCAACAAAATTGAAAAGTGTTTATGCATTCGGTTTGTCTGGCCGCCTGTACGCGCTCTAACTTCCGTAAATATACTCGGATCGTTCTGAAAATTTTGGATGTTAGTGACCTCTACCATAGCACGAACCCTATTGTAAATGAAGTTTGTAGCATGTTTAGTTCATTTACAGGGACAGTCAAAAGTTTTCCGTTACATTACGGCCTATGGGAAAAAATCGTTTAAAATGATTTTTAATGATGTTACATGCTTTCAAACATAATAAAATTGATATGCATTTATCAATTGCACTAAAATATGCATTCCTTCGAATATGCGGTGTAAAGAATAAATATTATTCATTTACAGGGCCGCACAAAAGAATTCCGTTACGTAATGATACACGGGTGGAGGGAATTTTTTCTGGCGTATTTTAATTATGTTAAATTATTTCATGTATAATGAAATTGATATACGCCGCTGAGGTTTAGTATAGCTTATTTCATGTGTAATACGAAATGCATAGCATTTACAGGGACACACAAAAGATTTCAGATACTATATTGTATCCGAAATACTGTACGGTAGCGATGATTGCTGGAAATGCATTTTTAATTATGTTATGCGCTTTTATGTTTTATTATATTTATGCATTGTATACGGTGTGTATAAATGCTGTAATTCATATACAGGGATACACAAAAGAATTCGTAATGGTTACTGGGTATGATTGTAAATTGCTTAAAGGAGGTTTTTAAATGAGTTATGCATTTTTACGCTGAACTGCATTTTGTTTACTAAGAAATGTTTGTATAACATAGATAAAATTATATACAGGTTCACGCAAAGAATTGGATACATGACCGTGTATAAATGATAATTTCTGGAAATGTGATTCCAGTAGTTTTCAGAGTGTTTTACTTTGAATTAAACTTTAGCTAAATCGTGGCTTGTAATAAAGGTTCTAGGTTAACTATAGGGTTGTACAAAAGTATACAAGTATGTTTCCATCTATTAGTATAAATTGCTGAAAGAGAAATTTCAACCTGTTATTCGTTTTCTTGCTAAACTAAATTTCTCCATTATATAGCATATATATCAACCTACAGATCAAATACAGAGCTGTTCAAAAGAATTTGAATACATATTTGCTATTGGATAGTAACTGCTGAAATCAGTTTTTCAAATGTTTTATGCGTTTTCATTAAAATGGTTACTTAGTTCTGTTATATACCTTATTTCCCTAAATACCGAAGTTTTGATAAAGCATTCAGGAAGTTTTGGAAAGTGTTTCATAATCTATGCTTAACGCATGATTTTTCTTACTTGTCTACGACTGTACTTTCCGAGTTTAGTATACTGAGAAACGAAACATACTGTTTATCTTGATCACAAACTAAATGACTGTTTTAGGAACATATTATTTTTTCATCTGCGAATTCTCTTTTATTTTTGAAAATATAATGATGAATGGATATAATTATTACAGATAAGTTCTACCATCATATGAATTCCATTGCCTTTTCAACCCATATACTCAGGGAATGTTTATCCTGTTAATTAAAATAAAAAATAATTCTTCTTTTTCATTACATTGTCAAAAAAAAAGGAAGAAAGAAAGCATCAAGTTTTAGGGAATACGTTTCAGTCTATATAATTATTTACATGAAATTTAAAATTGACCCTATAATAAAGACATGCATTTCTTAATCTGGGTCAAAATGATAAAGATTTTTATGGTCATAATTTCTTTGTCAGTGATATTTAATCACTATTTAAAAAAAAAAATTATAGTCAATCTGTTTCGTTATTTAAAAGAAATTTAAAATGTGTTAATTTGCGCTTAAATGTTTTCAACTTTAGACATTTGTTATTTCGGTGCAAAATCTTAAAGATTTTGATATCCTTATTCAAAGAAAAATATATAACAATTGAGGATAAATTTATTCGGTAGACATAAAATGAAAATACAAAACTAAAGGCATTTAAACCCTTCACTATGCATCACGTGCCATATCTGGCACATACCTAAAAACATTATATATTTCATTATGTGCTATGAATTTGGCTAATATGATCACTGTAACTGGTCAAGAACAAGCCAAAGAATGAATTAACACTTATTTTGTCCATGTCAGATGGCTGCATTAGACATAAAATTAGAATTTGTTCTATGGAAACAAAAAAACCAAAAAAAAAAAAAAACAAAAAACAAAACAAAAAAAAAACTATTAAGGTAAGATTTATTTTCATTATTTTTATGAATATTTAAAAATATTGATATAAAAAAAGTTGCAGAGTGTTAAGCAGGTAAAATTAATTAATTTAAGCTCATTTAGTTGCAAAATATAGCAATACAATATTTTAAAATCCTAAATGTGTAAATATAGCACACACCATAAAATATCAAATTTTAGCTGAAAAATTGAAAATTAATTTTTTTACTATTTTTCTCACTATTAGACCGATGTATAGATTTCAAAAATAATTTTTCATAAAAATAGAAAAATTCGTGCAGTGAAGGGTTAATATACAGTATTCGTTTGGCGGTATTCTTTCACTCGTAAGGTTAGGCGGAGTGTAACATAACTTCAAAGCGATATACGTTCTCTTTACATAGTTATTGTTGAAGAGGAAGAAGGTAACCGTAAAACAAAAGAATCTGTGATTACAGTTGTCAAACATGTAAAATAAAACAATGGGGAAGCATGCTGCGAATAAATCCTCAACTCAACAACTGACTTTGACAATGAAAGCGATACTGATTAATCATTGTAATATCGGCTTTCCCTTTCACTCAGAAAGGAGAATAATAATAATAAAAAAAAGACTTATTGTTTGTATTTTGTGAAATGACCTCGTCGAGGACCTTGACACACTGCATAGCATGCTAGCCATAGTTCGGCTACAATATCTCCTTCAATATATGTAGTTCAGATGCGAACACTTGCATTGTATTCATGTTTGTTAAGGAATTCTTACGCATTTGTTAACTACTTGCATTGAGATTTTTTTTTTACACACGATGAACCTAACAAATTTTGCTACCTGACAGTCAGGGTGAAAGAGTTAACAAATATTTTTGAAATGTCAAAAGTGTTTTAGTGTTATTTGTGTCGGTTTCGTGCAGTTCCGGACATCCTCATTTCGGAAATGGCATGTAGGTCAAGCGTAGAAATGAATGTTGTCATAGTGGACAGCTATTAGACTGTCCATCCGATTTCTTTTCCTGATATCGTGTTAAAATTGCAATTACAGCTTTAAAAGAAATTAGAAATAAAGACGAAATGACTTTTTTTTTAAATTCTTTTTACAGATTTATGTTTGATTATCTTTCTTCTTAAAAGTATTTCAAAATGAAAAAATAGCATGTCAAAGAAAAAGAAAAATAAAAAAAAATCCCTGCCGCCTCGGCCTACAGGCGGAGGTAGATTTCGAAGTTAAGTACTAATTTCACCAACAAAAACTAAACCAAGATTAGAGAAAACCCAGTTTAACAATTTTATCTGGCTACTTTTGACGAGTTTTTAATTTCGTTTTTCTGTAAGAGCTGGTTTTATCAGAATCATGTTTAGGCGGTATTTAAAAAAAAATATTTTCCTATGCTCAACAACTCAAAATTTTCTGACACATTTTTAGACTCATTTTTAAAAGTAAAAACATGAAACTTGCTGACGTGATTTTTTGAAGAGATTTATAAGGGACCCGTGTTTTTGATTTTCGCTGAATTAATTAGAACTTGATATACAAACAATTATTTTTTCAGTACGACTATTTTTTTTTTCCGTTTCCAGCACTATCGCTTCGAGAAATTCTGTTCAAAATGCCCACTTTGACAGCCTTTTTTGAAATATATTCTGCCTTTATTAAAAAATAGACCAATACGGCACATTATACAGTTTCTGAATAAGAGGACATGCCAATTTGATACGTTTGAGAACAAAATGAATTTAAAAATGAGTCAGAAAATAAGGAGTTTGGATTTGAGTACAACCTTAATACGTTAATTTTTTTTTCAACTCCTATTTTTATTTAATTTGCTTTTGCTGTAAGACTTGGACCTATCAAAACTTTGTCAATATAAAAATTGTAGATAATATTAAGAAGATGCATAATAAATTTAAGCGGATTGGATATCTTGTGAATTGACGAAGTCATGAATTTTTTTCTTCTTCACCCCCCCTTTTTTTAATTTTTTTAATTTATTTATTTTTATTGGTAAGAGTTGGTCCTATCAAAATCTTGTCAGTATAAAAGTTGTAGATAGTATTAAGAAGATTTATAATAAATTTAAGTGAATTTGATATCTTGAGAATTTACGAAGTTATGAATTTTTTTCTCTCTAAAACTCTATTTTTTTCGTTACTTGAGCCCATTTTAAATTTTATCAAAAATCTGTGATACATTAATTTTTGGCCCTTTTCCTAGAAGTAATAATAACTTTAAACTGATTTGATATGTATTATAATTAAGAAGTTATGGTTTTTTTGGGGGGGTTTCCACAAAAACCCTCCCTATTTCCATCCCCGAGGCCCGATTTTGCCCATTAACGAACTTGACCGAGATTTTCTGCACCTTTATTTTATATGTCAGTTTGGAAGAGATTTGTTCAGAATTATAGAAGTTATCGTATCCATAAAAAAGTGATACATATATAGAGATAGATGGGTGTGATTTTGGGTTCTAGGAATCATGATCGGCGTAGATCTGCAAAAAATTTTCAGAAATTCCAACATAGGGGAGAATGTAATAGGTAGTATTTCTTATGAAATCTACCTAATAGAATAAAATATTGCTTTCCAGTTTACTATTACTTAATTTAATTTTTAAAGATGGATAACGTAAAACTTTGGGGAAAATATACAACATAGATAACATATCTACCCTATCTATATCATAAAGGACAAACGTGTCCGTGCGTAACGCTGACGTCATTTTCACGGTGGCAAAAGCAGACGATTAAATTGAACTTTAGGGGAAAAGATATACTTTCAAATGCAATATGTTTGAAATCTATATCGCAATTTATTTGAAAACTATACCGCAAATTTACTCAATTTTTATTGTTTTTAATAAAAAAGATTGCAATTAATTAAAAATAAATGAAAAAACGTATCAGCAAATAATCTCAAAGATTGCGGTGAAAAAGTCTTGCACGAGTCTACTTTTTTTTAATAACTCTAATAGATTTTTTTACATTTAATATATTTTTTTAAATGCCTATGAACAATACTAAAAATCATATTTATATGAAAAACAGCAATAATGCATTCAAATAAAGTTTTGAAAGGCATTAAAAGCGTTATTTTCATATTGGCCTCACGTCAGGAGTGAGCAGACTGAGAAATCTCCATCGACCGCTATTTGCAATCAGCATTTTTGATTATGTTCATTTCAGTGGATTAAACGCGAAATTCGATTACATGTCTTAAAATTGTGTTTTGTATGTATTTTATTGTTTTATTTATTATTAATGAAAGTTTTAATTTCGTTATGGAATATCAACTAGAATCAAATGATGAGCTGTTTGTATTATTTTAAGTGCAAACAGATTTACCTTTCGTAATCGTGCGATAGAGATAGATTTGAAAAAATATATGCTTGAAAATTAATTTAAGGTAACGTGTTTTAAAGATTTATAAGTATAGTATGTCAAAAGTCGCTTGCTGAACCTTTTGAAAAATACCTCACTCATCGATGTACAGTCGTGGAAAAAAAAAGTAAACACCCCCTACTAACTCCTTAACAAATTATCGTAGGAGAAAGCTACTGGTACCGAACGATTGGAAATAAAGTCTACTTTTAAGTGATGTATATAAAATTTGCTTAAGGGGCCATCTTCATATTAAAACGAACCATAACTTCGTTTTTTTCAATAGCAGTACACAATTCTGACAGCATAAATGAACTCTACACCCTTCAATTAGTCTAAAAACAAATTTTTACGCAATTCGTACCATAAGTTTCCGAGAAATTAATTATTTTAAAACGAGCGTATTTTAAGGGCTGTATCCAAATTGAAGTTCGGTATTCGATTGTTGACCGAGAGAGCTCCCTTCTTGATCAAGGCACCTTAAACAGTCAATTAAGCCTGTTAGATTACAGGATAGCATACGAAATTTCAAAATATTTAGTCACTTCTATCATAGACGGCCCCTTAAAACATCATTTTACCGTTTTTTAAGCATAATTTGAAAACTACTTGGTAGAAAAATGTGAAATTTTGGATTTCCATAAAGCAGGACTCAATAACTCTGAATCCATAAAAAAATTGTAGGTTGCAATTCATAATTTTTTTTAATATTAATTTCATAATTCATACCAGAAAATTATAAAAATTGCAATTTCAACGTATTTATGTTTGGATATTGTATTAGTGTTATTGCTACACAAAAAAATTAGAACATTAGGATCATAATTTCGGAAGTTATAAATAAAAATATGAAAATGTAACTTAACATTAGAAGCACTAAATTTTAAATGTTTATAATTCAAAAACTTAGCATTCAAATGACTTGAAATTTGGTGTCTGAGCATAGTTTGAACCAAAGATTTGAAATATTTCATTAAAATTGGGTATTGCCATTGAAAAAAAATGAAGTTTGGATTCGTTTTAACATGTAGATGGCCCCCTAAGCAAATTTTATATGCGTCATTTAAAAGTAGACTTTATTTCCAATCGTTCGGTACCAGTAACTTTCGTCTACGATAATTTGTTGAAGAGTTAGTAGTGGGTGTTTACTTTTTTTTTCCACGACTGTACCTTTAGTATGTTTAGAGAAAAAAGTATGATAGCATCAGAAATAACATATGTGATGGGTTTCACATATATTCTGTAACCCGGGAAGTCCGGGTATATCCCCTTGTATATATGAAATCTTAATGTAACGAATTTATGTAATGATTTTATGAAACTTTGTTTTTTGAAACGCTTAAGCCTTTATGTACTGAATTATGAATTCATGAAATTTTTATCTTCTAAAGCACTTTTCTTGAATTTTTGAAACTGCATTAGAAGATTTACACAATCATTTAATGGATTTTAGAAGGATTCATTACATTTGAATTTATAGGGATTTTGTGCATTATTTATAAAGGCACTCAAATCTTTAATTTTAAATCTATTTTTTTTTTTTTTTTTTTTTTTTTTTTTTTTTGTATTTTGTAGAATTAGGAAATGTACAAATATAACGTTCTTACAATAGAAATAGAGAAATATTTCCGAACTGAAAAATCTCTCTTCCCCCCCCCCCCCCCCCCCCCCCCACAATGCCAAGAAAGCTGGAAAGATGCAAAGGCAAAAGAAAGCATCCTTTTAAAAATATTTTTGTTTTGTGTAACCAATAATGCTTTTGGAATGTTATGGGCTATTCGACTATGGGCGGCAATTAGTTAAAATGCATTTCAGTGCTATTATGCTATTTGAAACTACGAAATTTGTATAGGTTACTAAGATTTATTGCTGAATGTTTATGGGGTGTAACATTTGTAGTTCTTTTACAGGACAACACAAAAGAATTCAGATGCATTACACTTTATCGCCAATTACTGTTGGAAGAACTATTTTCCATGACCTTTATTTAACTCATGATGCTTGGCTTGATGAAACTCTATGTATAACTATGTCTTCAACTAACTGTTCTAACACATTTTAAACTCACTTCCCAAGAACAAATGTCGGAATAAGCTTCTATCAAATTTGTTTATTGATATGTATTGATAAAATTTTTCACATTAGGTTTTTTTTCTTCTTTTTTTTACGCTGGTGGCAGATCTTGTGGGAGTTTGCATAAATAAAATTGTAAATACAAATTTCTTTGTTTTTTACATGGCAATCATATTCCAAGTTTGTTCTTTTCCGCTGATAATGCTCCCTAGCGAGAAATAGAGTAACCAAACTTAAATGAAATTGATTTTCTATGTTTTACTGCAGTCATACTCATGTTAAAAATAGATAGAACGTATGAAACATAATTTTATTGTTTAGTGCGCTCTGACAGGAAAGAAGATAGTTAAAATGAAATAGCATTTATATATATTTTTAAATAAATCTTTAAGCTTCAGCCGCATTCAAATTGATATTTGTTAAAAACTTTCACATTTTTTTTTTTTTTTTTTTTTTTTTTTTTTTTTTTTTTTACGTTGGTAGTGTTCCTGGCGGGAAATTGCTTAACTAAAATTTCAAAATGCATTTTTTTTTTATGTTTTCTCAGATACTAAAAAGTTAAAATTAGCTTGAACATATTCCACTCAACTTTCTTTTACTCCGATCCCGTATTTAATAAGCAGCTGTAAAATCAATTGAAATAAACTACTCAGGTTTGAATTTGGTATGCCATTTTTTGTTTAAAACTAGGGGGCTCTGCCCCCCTACGAGCTACGATCGCCAACCCCCGTTCAGACACCGCAAACTCAAGCAGGCTAATCTGATCGGCTTTGAATATATCGCTTAAATGTATCGTTTAAAATCTGACGTAATTTTCACCAAAGTTTTCTTTCCCTTTTTTATATTCACGTGAAAATACTTCTGTTGTTAGAAAGGAAATATTATTTGCGCTGTCTTCGAATTCTCAACACGAGAGCAATGTGACTCTTGTAGCCGCTTCAATAACATCTGCATTGGTTCAAAATACCTCAAATTTATGTTGATTTTCTGTAAACAAGTAAACCCTATTGGATTACAATGGAAGTCTACGGGAATTTGTCGAAATATTAGAGATATCCGAGGAGATATCACCAAGTTGGCGTCACTTTTGGTGATATATCGCCAAGCTGGCAATAACCTTGGCAGTATTTGGCGACAGAATAGGGCCCTCTCTATGGTAACCCCCCCCCTCTTAGGTATGGTGATGCATTAAATGCTGTTCAATAACCAATGAGATGCGTTTCTTTGATACGATAGCGCAATATATATATATATATAGATTAGTTTTAAAATATGATCTCTAAGTATGAAATAAATGTCTCGTGCAAGTATATTTTTAAATTTAAACTGTTTAGGAATATTATGGTTTGGCAATTTTTATTAATACTGCAATTATCAATTTTTAATTATCAATATTTTCCTGCTTTTAACACGTAATCATTTAATTCTCATTTGAAAGTTCTTTTTTTTTTCTGGTTATAATTGTCACGTGTAAATAAATTTTTTATTTTAAGGAAATATTATTCTTTGCGCTGTTTTTAAATTTGGCAACAATTTAAAATAATATCTTTTCTAAAAGTTGTAAAAAATATCTCTCGAAAGGCTGAAAATTCGAATTTAAAATAGAAATAAAACCTCAAAAAATGAGTCAAATTTAAAATATAAATGCAGTCTGCACACCGGGAACTTATAATATATAAAATGATCTAAAAATGATTAATTTCCTATGTATAGTTTTTGCTCCTATAAAACTTTTTTAATGGAACGATTTTGACCAACTTTAACATTAAATATCTCTTAAAATAATTATTCGATTTGCAAACTGTCTGCATCAGCGTGTTTATCAAACATTTCTCCACAATATCACTGATTTTCACATTTTTGTATGGGATATTTTTCTTAATATTAACGAAGAAAGACCTCCGGTCACAAAAAATTCAAACCGGCGGCGGCGGCGGTGTCAGCGTTAGTTACTTTTTTTTAAGAATAGAGAGATACATAAGATTTATCTTCTGTAATCGAATCTACTGCCAAAAGTTGCCACCAAGCGTTAATGATATTGGTTGCGAAATCCTTTAAAATGAATGTGAATAACCCTAAAGTTTTATTTAAATCACTTTTGCATGAAATCACTCCCCCCCCCCCCCATAATACGCCAATTGGCTATGGACCTGATTATGGAAGATTAGCCATAAAATCCCAGTTTAATTATATTTTAAGTGAAAAAAAAAAAAAGAATGACAAATTCGAGTATGAGTATTTGCATACACATACTATTTCTGCTTATTAAATACTAGATTCCGAGTTTAATATAGAAAAAGAACTTACCATTACTTTAGATTCCAAACATTTTTTAGATTAGAAAATATTACAATGGGAACTTTGTACACTTTTTCAAACGCTAATGCTCCTTATTTGATTTTTTTTTTTTTTTTTTACAAGGTTGAACAATATAATTCGCACACCATAGCCGCACGCATTTGCACATTTTTGTTATCACAATTTTTTTACTTGTAAAATATGCTTTATTAAATCGTGAAAATCTACGGTAATATAGACGAAATTTTTCTTTTCAAAAATAACGATACGAAAAGAGAGTGAAAGTTGGCAGCTATGGTATAGTACAGGTTAGCGTCCATAAGGGCTAACTGGCTGAAAAGAACTTTATTGAAATGATATTATATTATTTCGAAATGAACGAAATTCGTACATCGTATTGAGCTATACCACAATATGTTCGACACTGAAAATGTTGTACTTGACGGCATTCACAATTCTTTTGCAAAATCATGGTGAAAATATTAATCCTTTATGGAGAGCAAGGTTGTAGAACACGGTTATATGGTATATTCTCTACTGAAAATATTGTACTTAGCATTCGCAATTCTTTTACAAAACCATGTCGAAAATATTAATCATATATGGACAGCAAGGTTGTAGAACACAGATATATGGTGGTATATGCCATATACCTTTCGGAATTTTTTTCAGAAAGTTAGTTTACCCTCTGTTTCTGCAGTAAAGCTATGCCGTATACTTTCTAGCGTATACCTTTTGCCTATAAAGTAAAAGGTTTTTTTAAATTTTAAACGACTACAGCACTGATGAACAGTTATCGATAGGAGTTCATTGGAATGATGTTTAAACGATTTTCAAACACATTGATATTTCAGCTCAATTCTTGGAAAATACAGAAGACTTCAATTTGACTGAATTGGTACGTCTGCCATTAGTGACTGTGACTGCGTTGGAGAAAAATCTCGAGTAAAGCCAAAAGTCACCCAATGTTTGCCTATCTTAGTAGCATCTGATAAAACGTTATCATGTTCAATAAATTTGGCGCTGGAAGTAGATCATAAATATACTACCAACTTAGCGATAAAACGTTAATTTGGTGAAAATCCTATTCAAATATTTACAGCACATTAACAGCTACCTGTTAGGTAGATTTCGTAAGAAATACTACCTATTGCAATCGTTACCATGGTGCGACTTTTGAAAAATTCCTTCATAACTTTTCATTATAGGACCCCAGGAACCCAAAACCACCCCCACCTAAAAAGTTTGTATGTATGTATGTACTAAATTTTGTCCGCACAATAAAAGTCGCAATTATGCACGGATCTTCTTCAAACTCGCCAACAACTTTGATATGGTTAATATTTCGGCGGGGATTGAAAATGGACAAAATCGGCCCAAGGGAATAGAAATGGGGAGGGCTCAAAATTTTGAATACCGTCTTTACATGATTCTGATAAAACCAGCTCTTACACAACAATGACAGGAAAAAATAAATATTTTTCGTTATAGCAGTTGTCAACAATTAAAAAAAAAGCAATAAAATTCTCACCACAACAATTGCTTTTCTATTGCAAGATTTCACGTGGAAAATTTTGACGTGAAAATTCACGTGAAAAAACTGTTTATTTAACTTATAAACAGATGGACGAATTGAAAACAAATTGAATATTACGTCATAAGTTTTCTAGAGCAAGATTTCTGCATGAAAACACAAAATGAAATAAATAGTTTGACGAATTAAAATATATATATGTGGAGATTTCGCAAGCAACACCTACATTAGACTGAGTGTCTCCGTATTTTCCGCTTCGAGATTAAAAAGGAAACGAGCTTTTAAGAAGCTGTGTGAAGTGAAAATGCAGAAGAAGTAAAGAGAACGAAATGAGTTCGACGACGGAAGGTTTTTTTTATTAAAGAACAGAACATATTTCGATGAAATAAGATTGAATATTTACACGACGTAAGAAAATCATAGAAGTATTCAACGACGTTTATGCCTTTAAGTAATTAAAGAACGAGAAGAGCGTTTATATCTGTATTTTTTGTGTATGTATTCGTCTCAATAAATGTCAGTGTTCGTCCTAAAAGTGAGTTGTGAGTTAAGTATGGAGTCTCGCCCCCATAAATTGGAGTCAGAAGTGACAGTTAACCCACCAATATGATTAATTAGAGTTATTCATCCTACATATTCAAGCCGGATATTCTTCTAACGGTGAGTTCATTGCTATTATTTTATTATGAAGTTAGTTGAAATACCAGAACTGGAAGTTGCGTTTAAAAACGAACGAACGCATAAAATTAAATTGCTGCATAAATTCCTATTTGATGCTGACGGTGATCGCTCTAATAGAAAGAGAATACGTGATTTTACTGGTTTCGGTTTTCAAACCGACAGCACCGAATTCAAAAATAAAATAACTAAAGTTCAAACTGATTTTTCATTAAATGATCTGATTACAGTGTGCAATCTACTTTGTATTGATAATGAGGGATCTTTAAACTATCTCGCAACCCGATTAGTGACATACCTTTCAGACTTGACCTTACTACAAAATAATATTATACAAAATGAAAGTGACACCGACTCGGAACCCGAACTGCCTTCAAATAATATGACTTCAAGTAATAACACTCAATTATCAAATTTTGACAAACAACAGCAATTTCCAGTTCAAAGTTTTATGCAATCGTCTATTAATTTTACTGATATTGGAAGTGTAATACCTCCTTTCGATGGTAGTTCTTTTAGTGATACACAGGTATGGTTTACTAATTTTGAGGATGTTACTAATATGTTTAATTTATCTGACCTTCATAAATTCATATTTTGTAAAAGATCATTACGAGGAAAAGCCCAGTTATTAACACAAACAGAATTTCATATCAATTCATATGATAAACTTAAACAACTCTTAATATCAGAATTTAGCACCACTTATAATTCTGCCGAGTTACATGATATATTAAATAAACGAAAATTGCAAGAAAATGAATCAATAGAAGAATATTTTCTTATCATGAAACAAATATGCTCGCGTGGTAAAATCGAGGATTCCGCATTAATGCAATACATCATAAATGGTATACCCGACTCCGTTTTCAGAAAATCAATGTTATATGGATGCCAATCCATTGTAGAATTCAAGCAAAAGCTCAAAATTTATGACAAAATTCGCCATGACTTTGAGAACACTAAATTTCGTAAAGTCAAACCTGAAATGCCAATGAAAGAGAAATCCTTTCGACCAAAATCTGATCTTTTTTGCTTTAATTGTGGTTTGTCTAATCATAAAAGTAGCCAATGCAGACATAAAGATAAAGGCCCTCGTTGTTTTAATTGTTCGAATTTTGGCCATAAATCGGCTCAATGTGATCAACCAAGGAGGCCTAGAGTTAAGCCAGAACCCTCCGATGTTTCCACTGTCACGTCGAACACTTTCATGACCAAACAAGTCATTATTTCGTCTGTAAATGTTACATCATTGGTAGACACAGGTAGTGAAAGAAGTTTACTAAAGGAAAGTATTTATCGCAAACTCCCTACAATTTCGAACCTTGAACATTCAACTATCACATTAACTGGATTAGGAAATACTATAATCAAACCCCTAGGTTTTTTCTCTACGAACATTATGATAGATGATTTTAATTATACAACTAATGTTTATGTAGTCCCAGATTATTCCATATCTTTTGATCTTATTATTGGTACAGATATCATTCAACAAAGTATTTTAACAATTTCTGGAAATAATATTTCGATGCAAAAAATCGAGAAAAATGACGATACGTCCAATAATTTTTTGATTAATATTGCTCATGTGTTAGACGATCTTAATCTTGATTTATCTCATATTACCGATGAAACAATACGTTCAAAAATTTCAGAACTTATTCAAAATTATTCTCCTAAAAAAATAAAGACAACTGATGTTAAATTATCAATTCATCTGGAAAACGAAGAACCTGTTACTTGTCCTCCCAGGCGCTTGGCGCAAATAGAGAAAAACTTCGTCGAAAAACAAATTTCTGAGTGGCTCGAAAAAGGAATTATTCGTAAAAGCACTAGTAATTTTTCATCACCTATTGTCCTAGTAAAAAAGAAAGATGGTTCATATAGATTGTGTGTTGACTATAGGAAGTTAAATTCTAAAACACATAAACAACGTTTTCCCCTCCCAGTAATTGATGACATTATTGATCAGTTGCATTCTGCAAAAGTATTTACTACTCTTGACCTTAAAAATGCTTTTTTTCATGTCGAAGTAGAAGAAAATAGTAGAAAATATACTTCTTTCGTAACACATTCTGGTCAATTTGAATTCTTATATATGAATTATGGCCTTAGCGATGCACCGTTAGTGTTTCAAAGATATATTTATAACGTTTTTCGAGACCTCATTAATGAAAAAGTACTTATTGTCTATATGGATGACTTCATAATACCAGCTGAAAACGAAGTCGAAGGACTCCAGAAATTACAACGCGTCCTTACAACTGCATCCGAATATGGTTTAGAACTGAATCTCAAAAAATGCCACTTTCTACAACGAGAACTTGATTTTTTGGGTTACCACATTAAAAATGGTCAACTGCACCCATCCCCCTTAAAAACTAAAGCTGTCCTTAATTTCCCAGAACCTAAAAGTATAAAAGATGTACATTCATTTGTCGGACTAACTTCATATTTTCGTAAATTCATTCAAGATTACTCTTTAATAGCTAAGCCTTTAACAGATCTTCTTAGAAAGGACACTAAATTTCACTTTGGCGACCAGCAACGAAATGCATTTAATCAGCTGAAACACATCCTTTCTTCAGGTCCTGTTTTAAGCATTTATAACCCTAGTAACGAAACAGAAGTTCACTGTGATGCATCTATTGACGGTTACGGAGCAGTCCTCCTTCAAAAGTCTTCTATTGACAATCAATTTCACCCTGTCTATTTTATGAGCAAAAAAACCACAGATGCCGAACGTAAATATTCGAGTTATGAATTAGAAGTTTTAGCTGTCATAGAAGCCCTTAAAAAATTTCGCGTTTACATTCTAGGTATTCCTTTCAAGATAGTCACAGATTGCAACGAATTCGCCCTTACTATGAATAAAAAAGATCTTTGCACCAAGATTGCTCGATGGACTTTAATGTTAGCTGACTATAACTATACAATCGAACACAGACAAGGTACACGCATGCGCCATGTCGACGCTTTAAGTAGAAATCCAATATGTATGATCATTCAAGATAGTTTTACTACCAAAATCATACAATCACAGAACACTGACGAACATATACAGGCCATCAAAGAAATTTTGAAAACAAAGCCATATGACAACTATTTCCTTAAAAATAACCTTCTCTATAAAAATCATAAAGGTATCGATCTGATAGTTGTGCCGGATGAAATGCAGCTAAATGTCATTAAACACGTTCATGACAAAGGACATTTTGGCCGTAAACGCTGTGAAGAACTCCTTAACGAAGAATTTCTCATCCCTAATATGTCAAATAAAATTGATAAAATTATAGCAAATTGTGTAACATGCCTTTTGTATAATCGCAAGCGTGGCAAACAAGAAGGTGAATTACATCCCTTACCTAAAGAAGAGACTCCTCTCCAAACCTACCACATTGATCATTTAGGCCCTCTTGAAACAACCAACAAAAATTATAAACATATTTTGTCTTTAATAGACGCATTTACTAAATTCGTCTGGTTGTATCCATGTAAAAGTACTTCTGCTACCGAAGTTATATCAAAACTACGACAACAAAGTCATACTTTTGGCAATCCTTCCATTATCATTAGCGATAAAGGTCCTGCATTTACAAGCCAAGAATTTGCTGATTATTGTCAAGATGAAAATATAAAGCACGAGACAGTTACAACTGGCCTTCCCCGTGCCAATGGTCAAGTAGAGCGACTTAATTCCACCATAATTTCTGTAATCTCTAAAATGTCCAAAGACGAACCGACCAAATGGTTTAAACATGTTCCTAAAGTTCAACAAGTCATTAATTCAACTTACCAAAGAAGCATTAAGAGAACACCGTTTGAAATATTATTTGGTACAAAAATGAAACAGAAAGAAGATGTAGAAATTATTGACCTCTTAAACAGTGCAGTCGAAGAACAATTTATGAAAGACAGAGAAGAGCTCCGTAAAGAAGCCAAGAAGAATATTCTGGAAATTCAACAAGAAAATCGCAAGCACTATAATTTACGACGTAAGAAACCCCGTAAGTACAAGCTTGGTGACCTTGTAGCAATTAAGAGAACCCAGCAAGGACCAGGTTTAAAGTTGAAATCTAAATTCTTAGGTCCGTATAAAGTAATCAAAGTGAAGTCTAATGACACCTACGACGTAACGAAAATCTCATCAACTGAAGGACCGATAAATACTAGCTCCTGTGCTGAATACATGAAACCTTGGCCTGACGAAAACTGAAACTTCAAAAACATTTTTTTTAAATCTTTTCTTCTTATGTGTTTGTAACAATTTTAATAACTCAACCCATATGATGTTACGCTACTTCAACTATGACGTGCAGATTTTTCTTTTTTCTTTTCCCCTAAGAACAGTTACTAGTTTTTGTTTTTTGTTTTTTCAGATTCTATTTTACCACATGTCGCTGCGGCAGCTCCAGATGTCAGGACGGCCGCTTGTGGAGATTTCGCAAGCAACACCTACATTAGACTGAGTGTCTCCGTATTTTCCGCTTCGAGATTAAAAAGGAAACGAGCTTTTACGAAGCTGTGTGAAGTGAAAATGCAGAAGAAGTAAAGAGAACGAAATGAGTTCGACGACGGAAGGTTTTTTTTATTAAAGAACAGAACATATTTCGATGAAATAAGATTGAATATTTACACGACGTAAGAAAATCATAGAAGTATTCAACGACGTTTATGCCTTTAAGTAATTAAAGAACGAGAAGAGCGTTTATATCTGTATTTTTTGTGTATGTATTCGTCTCAATAAATGTCAGTGTTCGTCCTAAAAGTGAGTTGTGAGTTAAGTATGGAGTCTCGCCCCCATATATATATATATATTGCGTCATATTGGAAATATAATGGACCTGAGCAGGTGAATATGTAACGTCATGTGAGTTTGAAGAAACTTATTAAAACATAATAAAAACTCGACTATGGACATATTAACATATTTTAACACTTTGAGATTATCTGAATTTGCTTTAGCCATTTTTAAACCTATTCCATATACATGCGTGTGTGTATTCGTGTATATTAGAATTTTCACAAAATGTTTAGCTCCCTTAGAGCTCATTATTAGTGAAGGAACTGGGTTTATCTCTAATCTTGATTTAAATTTTGTTGGTGAATTTAGTACTAAACTTCGAAATCTACCTCCGCCTGTAGGCCTGTGCCGGCAGGGATTTTTTTTTTTTCTTCCACTTTCTAAATTTTTCTGTAAAGAGACAGTTTGATAGGAAAAGTTTTAACTTTCGCTTAGTAGACATACAGAACAATGTCTCAAACATAATTAAAAAAAATATTTTTTCAAGATCCGTTGCATTTCTCCACTTTCAAAGACTTCATGTGCCAGGGCAACTTTTTCCTATAGACAAGAGGCGATAATATTATTTTGAATTTACACTCATTTCTAATGCAAACAAAATTTTAAATTATGAATATGGAAATAATTATAAATTAGCAATTCCTTGCTTATATTAAAAAATGAACTAAGCTGTGACATAAAATACCCAAACGCAAGATAGATGCATTAGGACGGTCTACAAGACTAGACAATCCATACAGAATTTAAATATTTAAAAATGTTCTTAAATCCAAGAATTTAAAATATGAATTAGGAACAAATATCCAATGCGCGAGTCTGTTGAAACCAGGACTGCGTAGTCGGTGAGAAAAATGGACGACTCCGACTCCGGGAAGTTTAACAGACCCGACTCCGATTCTTTTGCTCAAAAATGGACCTGACTCCGACTCCGAGAATTTTAACAGATCCGACTCTTTCTTTCAAAAATGGGCCTGCTTCCGACACCGACTCCGCAGCCCTGGTTGAAACTCCGTGGGTTGGCGCACGAAGGATGCAGGGAGCAGAATTTCCTTGTTTAAGGCTGCTCGTCACTCAGTTTCCGAATTCCCCTTGGTAATGTTAAGTCTATGGGCGTTTGATGCTTTCGTATATTTAAAATATCTCTTCATGATATTAATATTTTTAACTCCTTTTCTCTGTGCATACTCTTCTTAAAGGGTGTCTCTTTTTTTTCTTAGTTTTCAAAATATTTCTAAAATCTATGCTTAATTTAATATTTTATGTGTTAAAAGTGGATGAACTGGGAGTAAGATTTTAACACTTCATATGAAATTAAGCATAGATTTTAGAAATATTTTGAAAACTAAGAAAGAAAGAGACACCCTTTAAGAAGAGTATGCACAGAGAAAAGGAGTTAAAAATATTAATTTCCCGATGAGATATTTTAAATATAAGAATGCATCAAACGCCCATTGACTTAACATTACCGAGGGGAATTCGGAAAAAGAGTGACGAGCAGCCTTATCAACTAAATTTTTTATCTTTAAATTAAAAATGAATGCTAATATAGGTTCTAATTATTAACCTAATTATAATTAGATATTATAATTATTATTAGATCTATATCTAATTATAATTAGTTCTAAGTTAATAATACAGATTTATTTTGAAAATATAATTTTTGGCGGTACAGGCGTTTCATATCACTTTGGATAGATTTTTGAAATAATGTAATTTAATACCGAATTATGAAATTGAATTCATTATTGAAATTCTGTTTTGAAGAATTTTTGGAATTAAGAAATGTTTAATAAAAAAGCTCTTTCTTGATTAATTTATAAAATATTATAATAAATATATTATAAATATATTTATTAATATTGCTATCCATGAATCTTTTGGAACATTCTTTTGTCATAGATAATGGTTTCAAAAACAATATCCTTCATCAAGAATAACAGCCTTGATAATAAAATATAAATAGAATAGCTACAGTTTCTGGAACAATCAAATAACGACTGCTTTCCTCAGGGAAGCAGAAACGTGCATATATCTAAAAAGATAATTCACTTAATTATTCTCAAATATGCAGTCGTATTTATCATATTTTGTAGAGCTGAATATTTTTATGAAATATTCTTGATATAGTTTTTCGATACAGGATTTTTTAAATATCTAATTCCTTCAAGTTTTCAAGGTAAACGTGTATTATATCCTCTTCTGTTCCGAAGCTAAAGTAATACTTCAAATGCTTATTCATTGGTTTTTTCCAAACAAAATGATATCGTAAATGACAGAAAAATATCTTTTCTGAAATTGATCTTTTAGATGCTTAGTAATTTAGGCTCAAAAATGTGGATCTAAAATTACAAACCCCCTTAAAAACATCAATTTAATAACCATTAACTTAAATTAACGCAATCACAAATTTAAGAGCTTTAAACAAGTAAATAATCTACAAATCCTCAAAAAATTTTTTGAAAAAGATTTAAGTTAAATACTTATGAAAATTTCTCACTTTCTTGGTCATATTGTCTTTTGGGCATTTTTAGATATTTTGCAAACTCAGATGAAAATAACATTTATTTTAGGTGGAATCAGCTTAGATGTTGCCATTTATTCGTTTGCTTTGAACGCAAAAAACATTCAGCTATTAAGAAGTAATGTGAAAATGTAAAAAATATAGGACATTTTAGTTTTTATAAGGAAAAGAACAGAGGTCCCCGTATTGGGACCCAGGGACCGAAGAGGTTAATATCTCCAAACCAGTGGTTCCCAAACTTTTTTTTTAGCCGTGCTTTACCTTAATATTTATAAAATCATGATACAACTACCCCGTGACATCTAATACTTATTATCTAAAGAGTGAGCTTTTATTTGCGAGGAGGAAGCATAAAAGACCCCCAGCGAAGGTAAACACAACATGCCAGCTATCTCGCACTTTTTAAAAAATGACGTAAAATAGCTTCGCTTTTGCGTCAACAAGAATCTCTCACTTGTCCCTTGTCTCCTTACCTCAGTGTGAAGCAAAATTATTACATCATCTACATTTTTAAACAAAGGTTATCTATATTTCCAACTCTCTGACACCCCTCCTGTCTTTTATGGGTTTTCCGGCCTCTATTGTCATCAATAGACACCCCCTCCCCCGATGTACATTATGGCATTAATTTAAAACAGTATAATTATATACTATGTATATAATATAATGTATGTTTATATACTACGTACATAATATAATATATATTTATATACTACGTACATAATATAATGCATCTTTATAAACTATGTACGAAGCTTTCCTGAACTAGTAATGACCTTTCTCAATCTGGCCTTAAGTGTCAAACTGCTCCACGCTTTTGCAGCACAGTGGGAACTACGGATCTGAATTCTAGTCTTAAATTTTCTGACGATCGTACCATTTAAGCACATTTATAATGAAATCTGTCATTAAAACCGGTAGACAAATGAAAATAAGTAACAGACCTTGAAGTAATACGTTCCTGGTCGGATGTCTGTAATGTCGACCCACTGGCAGTCAATATTGTGATGGTAGGTGTCGACACATCCCACGGATATTCCCTGGTCCCCGTAGTTGGCACATGCGTATTTTTTAGGAATGTTGGTGTGGCACTCGTTGTCCTCTAGGCAAAAACTGGCTTTGTGGCCCTCGGCTACCTTGTTGCCTCGGGAATCGATAAGGTCGAAGTGGGCGAACACCTCCATACTGTGATAATGTCTGAAAAGAAGCAAAATTTTTTATTTATGTTTAAGTTCAATGATTTAATATCTAAATCAATAGGATGCATTTTACAAAATTATATTTTTAATAAAAGTAATAATTAAACTACACTATAATGAGATTAACGCCTTCGCGACGAGCGGCACTTGTATAAGTGTCGTTTGAGATGCACGAAACCATTGTCTTTGAACAGAAATTTTTGCTTATATCTAATCGCATATTTCCAGAGATTCAATAACCAGAAAAAATCTATTTAGAAATACTGGTACCTAAAAATTAAAAGAACTGTAAAGAACATTCATCGCAAAGGGTTTAATAAACGCAATAAATATACAGAATATCTACATTTTATATCCAGAGAATCAGTTAAATTACTTGATATTTAACTTTTTAGTGCGTAGCTTTGCATATATGCAAACAACAGTGCTTTGAATTTAATAGATTTTTTTATTCGTACATACCTAATTCACATCAGAAAATTAAAACAGCAATATTTGCTTTAATTAATTACAGACACTCCGTATTTAAATAAAGTAAAATTAACCATTGAAACTTTCTGGTGTAACGTCGGATTCTCTGAACTAAATAATTTCTAGAACGTATTCTATAAAGCCATGGAAATTAAAGGGTTGAAGGTTAAGTTTTCTAAAATAAATAATTATATAAAATAAATATCACAAAATGTTGTTTTGAGTTCTACTTCGCTTCTTAAGGTTCAATTTCTGAGTAATTCTGAAAAAATCTCGGTTACATTGCGATCAATGGCGGATCCAAGGGTGAGGTCACGGGGGTCATGATCCCCTCTGAACACCAAAGATATTCTAAAGATAATTTTTTAAATGAAATTTACAGTAGAGTCCCGATTATCCAAGTCCCGCTCAACCGAGTTTCCGCTTTAACCGAGTTATTTTCTTCTGATTGACTGACGGCTTCCATTATTATGAAACAGCCATTATAAATGAAGTGTTAGGTGAAGATGAAAAAGCAGTCGTAAAAAGTTAGAACTCAGATTTTCTGATCAAAATGGGAAAAAAATGGCCATAATTAAAAAATAAATTATGACAATTTTTTGGATGCCATTTTTATGGCCCTTTTTTGCTATATCCGCCCTTGATTGCGATAGCAAATACTGTAATACAGGAACGAAGGAATTAGCTGTTAAACAATGATAAAAAATGGCACTCTGTGTATAAATAAACGTGTGTCAGTTTATAGAAGGGGGGTACGCGCGAAAAGCTGCGGATAAAAAAATTCAAATGCACTCATGACATTAAAAAGGTTGACGGCCGTTTGTTGTAGAGCGTTCATAAGAGAGAGAAATCATGACGATGGACAATTGGGTAAAATGTCATATAATTCAAAAGTAAGGCGAACTACCGCGTAAATTGAAACGTTATCTGTATAGTATGTTAACTTCATGTTATTTCTAAATAAAGCCGGACATTTTCAAAACTTATGAAGGAATGTATTAATCATCCACCATACAATAAGGGAATACCATCAATGAAAGTAAGACATTTTGACGTTTTGATAAAATATTTCGCTTATAATGTCTAAATATTCAAGAGTAATCAGCAGTTCTGAGACTTCTGCCTTCATATATTTTTAAAGAAATACCTTTGCTGTATTTACTTGTATAGTTTGTCCTTTTTCTTTGAAACGAAATTATCGAAGTAAGAATGAGCTTAAAATAAAAGCGTAGCAGCATCGAGAAAATTTCGAAATTTGATAAAAATATTGATTTTACGATTTTTCATACTGCACCCTAAAGTAATCCCTATATACCAAAATACCTCTCAGTAATTTTTCAGAGACGTATTGCTGTTAGACTAGAAGAAAACTCAGGTCTGTTTAATGATCACTTGTCGACTGTTAAACCTATAATCTACTGAATAAAATTTTTAAATGCATCAAAATTCATAAAAGTTTTAATGAAGTTTCTGTTTAGCAATTTTTTTCTTATCTTTGAAATGTCTCTTATCTTATCCCTCGTTAAATGTTCAGGAAAAATTTTCTTCCAGTTAATAGTATGTCAAATGTAAGATTTAAGGATTGGATTTATAATCTATTGACCCTTTTACATTAAAAACAAAATATTAATGTGATTATTCATGATTTTTCTCGGCCTTTTTCACGTATGGTTGTAATTTAAATTATTAAGAGCAGTATTTAAAAATTCGTAGCAAAAAAAATTCCTTAAATCCTTTAAAATGAGCCTTTCTGTTCCGAATTTTAATAATTTTTACATTAAAAGAATTTTTTTAGCCTTCACTTAATAATAACTCAAGAATAAATATCAAACGTTGATAATGATAATAATAATAATAATATGAATAATAATAAATAATAATAATATAAATAATAAAAATAATAATATAAATATTAAATAATAATAATATAAATAATAATAATAGTAAATAATAATAATAATAATATGTATGAAATAAGGAATCTTTTTTAATCGAGGTTCACAAACCCTCTTTAGAATCACGCCGTCACTAAAATGTCCCCCCCCATTAAGTTTGACGACGTGCCAGTTTTTTTCATTTAGCTTTCCAATGAAAGTTTATTTTATGCCTCTATTGATTTTAATTATTGTTCTTGTCTTTTAGTAAACTGTTTAATTAATTTGCTGCAATAATTTTCAAGAATTAGGTCAATTATTATTATTACTTGTCACTTGAAAAAAAAATGTATTACGGGCATTAAGTTATATTACAGAAAGAAAATTCACGGAGGCGTTTCTGACATATTTACACCTAAATTAGCTTAGTTTTAAAGGTTATACGGATCAAATATTTAATTATTTTTTGTAAAACTTTTACCAACATCTTTTTATCGTACTATAGCAGCATCGATTTCCTAAAACATCGTTTGCACATTGAAAAAAGATTTTATGTGTTGTGGATATGACATTCATGTCACATCCGCAACAAATTGAAACTATTTTTTATAAAAATATGAAAATGAAATTTCAGTAAATTGATGCTAGATTAGATAATTATTAAGTAAACGCAAAAATATTTAATTGAAAACTTTTGGTAAAAAGCTAACTAATGCGTGAATACGTCCGCCCACACCTGTCCGTGTGGATTTAGCGAAAAAATAAAAAATCGAAAATATTTTATTACCAATTTTCAGTTACTAAAACTATTTTTTTAAAGTTAAAAAAGCTTTTGAAATTATAAAAATATACCAAACAAATCGGTAAAAATCAAGGGAATATATGTCAGGTGTAAGTTAACATGTTGACTGCCACGCTACGAGTATACTCGTAGCTTTAATATTCGTGGCTTTAATTTATTACTTTCTCACCTTTATTTTAAAATAAAAAATTGCCTTATTTATTGGCAGAAATTTTGCTGTATTAGTAAAGCGAAGTTTACCTTTCAGAATTTGTGATGGCAAACGACTTTCAAGAAGAAATTTTAAAATTCTTACTTTTCGCGGCCGTGAACGTGTTAAACACTTAGATGCAGAACACAAGAAAGGGGCGGAGCTCCTTAACTAGAAGTTACACTATGCACAATGCTGACTACCAGAATTTTGGAATAGCAAATTCCATGATTAAATAAATCAATTTAATCATGGAATTTCTGCCATTAAACAGTCCGAAGATTACTATTCTGAAATTCTGGTAAGTATTTTGAATATAAAAAACGCGCGTAATTTGCAACACTAGCTATGCATGAAGCTGCAGCTTAACTTCTACATTGAAATGCACCGTTTATAATTTGATACTGAAGGGGTGGCAAAATGATATTTGCATCAGAGAAGAAAAAACCTAAACACTGATGTGAAAGAGTATGAGAATCTCTGTTCCAACTAATTCAAGTACATTTCTTTTTTTTTCCACTAGCATTTTCATAAATGATTGAATATATTTCGATTAATGATAAAAATGATTAAGATCATCCGTATCAGATTTCTGGCTTAACCCCTCAAACACAGTTGGCTCCGCTGCGGGGACATTCTTAGTCTTTGCAAATTTTGTTTTTGGTACCAGTAATAAAGGAAAATAAAATTCACCTTATTTAATCAGAGCATTTTTGAAATTGTGCATTCGAAGGAAACTGCTTTTTAAAAAGTGGTGCCGATCGAATAAAATTTGTGTAAGAGACGCCGGAGCTTTAAGGGTTAATACTTGAACGACCAGAAATTTAACTGAAGTCATATAAATATAATTTAAACCATAATTTTTATTTAATTCTATTTACCTTATCCTGCGATATGCGATATTCTGTCACGTGTTAAACTTAACGAGAGTAAAACTTCTGCAGTTTACTTCCCTGAAAAACTTACCTACCCTAGTCCTCTAACTATTAACAACATCACCATCCCATAGACTGGCCACAATAAATATCTGGGGGTTACACTAAACAGAAGACTCCAGGGACCGATTTACAAATTTGGGGGTCCTGGGCACAGATGCTTACAAGGGGCCCCTTGAACCGATGCTGGCAGGATATATATATATACACACACACACACACACATATATATATACATATTGAAAACGGTACTTACTACGATAACCACTATTGACTTTAGTAATTACTTTAAAATAGCCATTAAAAAATTTAATTTGATAATCATTAATTTATTTTTAAATAATTATTTCATAATTATGAAATTTAAATGAGACGTTTTAAAATAAATTGTGTGATGCTGATTATCTTTTCCTATACGAGTCCATATATCTGGAATGATAAAATATACAACAATCCTTATAATATTATAAATGTCAATGTGTGTCCGAATGTTTGAATGAAGTCAGCATCTAAACGGATGAATTAATGCCTTTGTATTTTCGGATACAGATGGATTACAACCCGGAAATGAACATAGGCTATGTTTAATTTATTTTATTCAAATATTTTGCTTAATAATCCAACATTTCATTCTTTTTCATACACAATGAATTGACATTTTCCCGATAAAATTTAACCATCTTCCTTTTTTCGTTGCCAAAAAATAAAAACCTAGAATAATAATTTAATTTCTAATTGAAAGATTGAAACGGAAATTTTCAAGTATTTTTAATAATACAAGGTGCATGAATTTTGAGTAAGTGCGGAAAGAACGCAAATGTGACGTCATATATGGAAAATATAAAACGGATATCCTTTGATGTTGAAATAAAATGAGATTGTGTTATGGTATTAATTGTTATTATTTAAAGAAAAATGTTATGAATGCTTACGGTTTATCGTCTGCGCACGGTTAACACAAAGATTTAAATTTCAATTTAAAATTAAAAAAGAAAACTTTTGAAGAGCAAAGGGATAGCAAATGTCAATAATATGCACAGTAAAATTATCAATGTCGAAAATGACGTAATGATTAGCAGGAAATATGTATTTTCATTCTTAAAAAGTAAAAAATTAACTAGATAGAAAGGTTATGTTCTGTAATCGGGTTCGTAATCAATTTGCTTTTTTTAGAGAAAGAAATTTGGTGCAAAAGTAAATACATTGTTGTAAATAGGTTTGTTTTTTGTGTGGTAAAGATTGAATAATATTCCAGATGATCAATTCTTCGCCCACCTGTGATGACAAGTATGATTGTAAAACATATAAAACAGTATCGTCTGATAATTTTCTTGGCACAGATGCCATATACGCACCTGGTTTGGTGCGATCTGTTTTTGACGCCGATTTGCGAAAACATTGTTTTCGAATACCAATTACATGTGTATGTTTAAATTATGTTCTATTACTTAAAAAAGGAAATAGCAATAAATAAATAAAAAGTTTCATTAAGAACTATAGAACAAAGCAATTTATATAATTTTAAAAGAAAATTAAAGTAAATAAACAATTTATTAATAAATAAACAACAATAGCTGGGTTACCATGTCAAGCAAAATAATCTATGTTGGCGACAATTAGGTACCCCGGTGCGTATATTACATCTTTGCCATTTTCTTATTACTTCATGATATAAACTGACATCTGGTTCAGCGTATAAACCTGAGTTATGTCAATGACTTTATAATAAAGAAAACCTTAAATTACTCATACTAGCCGTCCTTGGCGACCAGTTTGGTCTCCCTTAAAATTTATGTTTGGGAAAGCATGCTAAGCATTGTATCCTGTTACTTTTATTCATAATTTAATTTACTTGGACTGCCTTAACCCTCTCGCTGCGCAACCCGAGGTTTCCTCGGGCAGCGTAAAAGCAGCAAAATTTTCGCAATCGAGATTTCCTCCGGGATTCATTTTTTCCACTGGCGACTATTTTTTTATTTCAACTCAGACCACTTTTTAAATACAAAAAAATTCATATAGACTTTAACAATATCTACAACAGAAATATACTGCAAAATTGATTTTCTTACAATAGTGGTGCAAGACTATAAAAATAGTCTCCACTGACAGCCCTGATTTCGCCTAATTTCTAATATCATATCCCATCTAAGATCTTGAACTCTTTTACAAAAAATGTTTACATATTTAAATTCTAAGCTATATATAGATTTGAAATATGTAATGAAAGAATGCGTGATTTTTAATCCTATTTTGATTTTAAAAAAAACGCAGCGGGAGGGCTAAATATAATTAATATAATTCCTTAAGCTAACATTAGTTTTTGTTTCATTAAAATATCTCAATTTGTTGATTTTCTGTAAGCAAGTAAACCCTATTGGTTTACAATGGAAGTCTAAGGGATTTGGCGAATTATTAGAGATATCGCCAAGTTGGCGTCACTTTTGGTGACAAATGCGGTCCCCTACGGATGCCCCCCTTATAGGTATAGTGATGCATTAAATGCTGTTCAATAACCAATGAGATGCGCTTCATTTGGGCGTTGCCATTAACAATTAACAAATAATTGCGATTTCTGTGCCACGTACGATAACGTAATATATATATATATATAGATTGTCTCTTATAAAATGCGATAAACAATTGGTTTATTACATATTTTTTTAATTATCGGATGGGAAATGCTTTGCTTAATTAATTCATTTCTTCTTTTTATGTCACGTGAACGACGTCACGGGTAACAGCTAGTTAATAATAAATTTCCCGCAATGCCAAGTCTCAATTATTTGAAATAGTAGGAGGCTCTGCCGCCTACTCACCATCCCCCAAACAATCTGACGAGAACAGTAACAGGATTTAATAAGAATTAAAAATAAAATATATTTTTAAAGTGATAAATAAATAAGTACATATATATATATATATATATTCATTATAATAAAATAATTAAGTATGGATGTTTCAGACAAAATATACAATTTTATAAAAATACAACACGAACACATAGGATGTAGAATGAAATGTAAAACTACATCAGATTTTGGACAGTAATTGAAAAACCGGGTGTGCCCCGAATGCCCTGCCGTAAATAAGGCACTGGAAGACTCACGTGAAAAAAAGCACATTCTTAATATCCGGGCTAAAGTAGCCAACATTTCTAAATCCCTTCGTCCCATCCTTAATAGCAGCTCTCTTTCTATCAAAAATAAACTTCTGGTGTACAATGCTTGCATTCGTTCCATCCTTACATATGCCGGTCCAGTCTGGGGTTCTTCTAGCAATACTGATGTTAATTATCTTTACAGAACTTATAACAAAAATTTACGAATCATAAGAAATCGCATTAGATATCTCAGAAATGCTACAATTCGCAGAGATCTTTGCACCACTTCTCTCAAAAAAAGATCAATCAACTGAACGAAAAATTTTACAAAAACATCTATAATATCCCTAACGAAATTTTTGCCGAATTACGAGACTATGAGGTCTCCGACCCCGTCATCAGAAAACTCCCCAGATATGCATTGATTGTTGAGGATTAAACCTGAGTTGTTTCTCACTAATTAAACTTTTTCCTTGTCTTGTCTCTTGTTGAATTACTATCAACATTTTTTTTAATAATCTGTTACTTTTGTACCTTTTTTTAATATATATGTTCAATTTAAATGTATGATCACTGAAAAGTGGCTTTTTGTGTGTGAGAGTTCATGGCTAGTCTGCGGTTGCATTATCGTCAGATCAGGAACTAATGCAATCTTTTCTTTTTTCATATTTTGATAGTTTTCCTTTTTTTACCTTTTCTTATTTTATTAATTTTTTTTATAAATTTAAATTTGTTTATTTGTTCTTTCATTTAAGTAGTTTTTTACTACAGTTAAACTTAAACTTCTTTAATGACTCCCTTATGTCTCTGCAAGTCGTTTAGATCTCGCCTAGATGTAAAGTTGCTCGAAACTATGAAGTCCATCAAAAGGCTTTATGCTGCTCCATTATAAATTTGATTTATTTTCTAAATAAATTTCTGGTTCGATCCGGTTTGAATCGAAATATATTTATTTGATCCCGATCAAAATAACATTTCTAGCGTTACTTGTTACTTACTACTATACAGGCCGCAAACAGTGTTGCCAAATCTGACATTTTTTTTTTTTTTTCAAATTCAGAAATTTCGAGTTCAGACCAGAAGTTTTTAAATACTAATTTTCATTCATATTATTCACGAAATAGCTAGCATCATTATAATTACCAACAAGTAAGAAAAATCATGCGTTAAGCATGGATTATGAAACACTTTCCAACTGTTCCTGAATGCTTTAACAAAACTTCGTTATTTAGGGAAATAAGGTATATAAGAGAACTAAGTAAACATTTTAGAAAACGCATAAAACATTTGAAAAACTGATTTCAGCAGTTACCGTCCATAGCAAATATGTATTCCAATTCTTTTGAACAGCCCTGTATTTGATCTGTAGGTTGATATATATACTATATAATGGGGAAATTTAGTTTAGCAAGACAACGCATAACAGCTTGAAATTTCTCTTTCAGCAATTTATACTAATAGATGGAAACATACTTGTATACTTTTTTTTGTACAACCCTGTAGTTAATCTAGTACCTTTATTACACGCCACTATTTAGCTAAAGTTTAATTCAAAGTAAAACACATTTAAAACTACTGAAATAACATTTCCAGAAATTATCATTTATAGACGGCCATGTATCCAATTCTTTGTGTGACCCTGTATATCATTTTATCTATATTCTACAAACATTTCTGAGTAAACTAAATGCAGTTTAGCGTAAAAATGCATAACTCATTTAAAAACCACCTTTAGGCAATTTGCAATCATACCCAGTAACCATTACGAATTCTTTTGTGTGGCCCTGTATATGAAATACAGCATTTATACACACCATATACTATGCATAAATATAGTGAAACATAAAAGCACATAACATAATTAAAAATGCATTTCCTGCAATCATCGCTAATACAGTTCTTCGGCTACAATATAGTATCTGAAATCTTTTGTGTGTCCCTGTAAATGCTATACACTTCGTATTATACATGAAATAAGTTATAATAAACTTCAGCGACGTATATCAATTCCATTATACATGAAATAAATTAACATAATTAAAATACGTCGCAAACAATTCCCTCCACCCCTATATCATTATGTAGTGGAATTCTTTTGTGTGGCCCTGTAAATTAATAATAATTATATTCTACAGAATGCATATTTTAGTGCATTTGATAAATGCATATCAATTTTAATATGTTTGAAAGCATGTAACATCATTAAAAATAATTTTAAACTGTTTTCTTCCCCATAGGCCGTAATGTAACGGAAAACTTTTGACTGTCCCTGTAAATTAACTAAATATGCTAGAAACTTCATTTGAAATAGGGAACGTGCTATGTTAGACATTAATAACATCCAAAAATTTCAGGTCAATCCGAGTATATTTACGGGAGTTAGAGCACGGACAGACGGCCTGACAAACCGAAGTCATAAACAGTTTTCAACTTGGTTGGAAAGTGTTAAAAATGAGTATTTAAACTCTCTGGAAGAGAATAGCGAATTTCTTAAAGATAGTTTCATAAAGGACGCATAATTTCGTCAACAGCCTGTATGTGTATATAGTGCTAATAGTTAATATGGATCTTTTTCATTACCGCCCATTTGTATAATAATGGTATTTTTCGTATTTTAATTCAGTTATTTATGTTTTATTTACTAGTCTGATCCATATACTGATAGGTATCTTAACCCTTTAGTGCGCAGCTTTGCATATATGCAAACAACAGTGTTTTGAGTTTAACACGTTCACTGCCGCAAAAATTAAGAATTTTCAAATTTCTTCTTGAAAGTCGTTTGCCGCCACAAATTCTGAAAGGTAAACTTCGCTTTACAAATACAGCGAAATTTCTGCCAATAAATAAGGCAATTTTTTTAAATTTTAAAATAATGGTGAAAAAGTAATAAATTAAAGCCACGAATATTAAAGCTACGAGTATACACGTAGCGTAGCAGTCAACGTATTAATAGATATTATTTATTCGTATATACCTAATTCACACCAGAAAATTAAAATAGCAATATTTGCTTTAAATAATAACAGATTTTCCGTATTTAAATAAAGCGAAATTAACCATTGAAACTTTCTGGTGTACCGTCAGATTCTCTGGACTACGTAATTTCTAGAACGTATTCTATCATGGGAATAAAAGGGTTAAAGATTAAGCTTTATAAAATAAATGCAGTAGAACTCCAATTATCAGAACTCCGACTATCCGAATCGCTGATTATCCGAATCTCTTTGAGAATTTCAGAAAAAAAAAAATTAAGACGAAAACGTACTGCGATTCGTAAAATAATGATTCTGTCCACACGCGCTATTGTCCTTCCCTCCGCGAAGCTAGTGTAGGCGCAGCATTAACATTTTTGGGATGATGAGTCTTTTTACCGCCAAAAGTCACAAGCTTATTACAACCAATTCCAATGGGCTGTCTGTTTTCGAAACCATGAAACGCCATTACAGAAGTCAACTTTTAAAGAAACTTTTGGTAGAGGGCGAAGACGAAGAAGGTGTGTTGGCTAACCACAAAAAAATAAATTTGAAAGATTACGCTTACATGGTGGCGGAAGCTTGGAGCTTGGTTAAGGTAGTCAGTCACATTAAGACGTGCGTGGAACAAGTAGAAAGGCATATCAATTGAAGAATAGAAGGAAAAGGAGAAAAAGGAAAAAGAAGATCAAGAAAAGGAAAGGGAAGATACAAGAGGAGATGAGGATGTCGTGCCACTTGAGGAATTCAGAAAAATTCTTTGGAAAATTCCTGGGTGTTCAGAAATTAGTGCTGAAGATATAGGAGAGAGTGGATGGTGTGTAATTCGCCAGAATCTGAATTTCAAATTCTAAATGATGATGAACTTATTGAAAGGGAGAGAGAATAAAGTGTCGAAGAAGAAGATGACCTCAAGAGCCTATTTCAGTCAAATGAAAAGACGAGTCCGCTAATGCTAATCCTATGGAAGAAGATATCTCGGTCGCATTTCAATATTTTAAAATGATTTCTTTTGCGTTGAATAGTTGAGATCGATCTGTATGCAGGCCGTTTTTTACTTTTTCGATTTTGATTGCAAATATTTTTTATGAGGATGCTTTTACTTTCGAAACCGGTTCCGAAAATGAAAGTGACCTTATAAGAAATACCTACAAACGAAATCGAAAAAGTAAGCCACGGCCTTTGTACAGATTGATATCAGCTATTCAATGCAAAAGAAATCATTTAAAAATATTGAAATGCGGGCGAGATATCTTTATAAATTTCTTCCATAGGATTAGCATTAGCGAAAACGTCTTTTCATTTGACTGAAATAGCCTCTTAATGTCGAAATTGAATTGAAGCAGACACGGGATCATCAGATAGTGAAGCATTTGCCTGCCTTGAAACCGCGTTGAAGTGGATGGAGCGTCAGCCCGAGTGTTGACCACATACAACTTCTCACTGTTAAGCGGATGCGCGACTAGGCTGTCCGAAAACGGATAAAGACTGTCAGACAGCTTACTTTGAACGAAATGTTCAGCAAGCAAAGACTTTAATTTACAGTACGGTACTTACATACTGTACTAATGTACATCAGCACTTTTAAGTACGCTTAACATGTAAAAGTGTTGCCTTTTCGTTTAATTAAAAGTTCTTTTTCTGCAAAAATAGTTTTTTACCTCATTTTCAAAATACTTACAGTAATTAATTAAAATAGACGCTTTTTCCGGAAAAAATACAATTATCCGAATGGGGTCTGGTCCAATTGATTCGGATAATTGGAGTTTTACTGTAATTGTATAAAATAATGTATTTGGAGACATGATTATTAATATATTTACTAATTTGCAATATCTTAGCGTAAAACAACGACACGACGGTAGTTTTTATTTGTATAGTAGATGTGCAATAGAAGAAAAAATTGACGTATTAAATGAAAAATGTATCTCTGATTTTTTTTTCATTATTTTTCCTGTGTAATAAACCTTTCAAAGAATCATATATAATTTTTTCGAAACAAAATAAAAAATCGCGCATTTAAAGGTTAAACTAACAACAATCACTGATGATTTTGTTTCACTTTTAATTTTAGAAAATATATTCTTCGGAAAATAAACTTTTATAAAAAATGGATAAGCATGGTTATATAGCAATACCTGCTAAGACGGAATAGAATCGTACACATCGGTGAAAATTTTCCGTTTAAATAAGCAGCATTACGTTATTGACAGGTTCCGTTTTGTCTGGTTTTAGTGTATAATAAAGGTTTTGAATTCAAAATAATACATTGTACTTTAGATTATTTTAAAAAGGGCGGGGTTTCCGTTTAGCCCCTCCCCTCTATGAATATTTTTGTATAAAAACGAAATAACTATTTTTTTCTCAATTTGTAGTAATTAATGTATTACTACCAATTAAGCCGTAATACATTAATACTACTACACTAATCATTTGTTTAAATTAGTGTGGGAATAATATGAAATGAACGAACGTAAAAGTTAATGTGTAGTTCACAAATATTAAAAATATATAAGTTGTAGGAACAAGATTTTGAAAACCTAATTTGGAGGAATCCATTATGATTTATATACACCTAAAAACAATTAAACGAAAACAATACGCAGAAAGAAAATAAGTAAATTACATACAGTGAAATACGTTTAACACGAAAACGCTTAACATGAAAAATCGGTTAGCACGAAATGATATAGCAGTCTGGACAGTATACTATGCAATTTAATACATTTTGTTTCTTTTAACACGAAAAAAAATTTGATTTCGAGCTAGTTAGTTTGAGTTGAAGTTGGTGAATTTTGTGTTAAAACCACTAAATTGTTGGTGAAAATGAGGGAATTTCGTATTTTTTGTAAATTAGCGTATGTTTTACTATCACATTGGCTGAGAAATCGGTGCGAAAACAAACTGCCGTTCCGTTTCAAATAAAGATGAAGCTGCTTAATGCAGTTGATGAAAAAGAAGGACGAAAACAGAAATCTGCAAAGAGCTTCGGTATTGACAATTCTACTTTATCAGCAATAATAAAAACGGGGATCTCATTACGCTAGTGTTTGAGCGCAGTATGTTTAAGCCAGAGAGAAAACGTATGAGAACTGCTAAGCACGAAGATTTAGAGACAGCTTTACTTATTGGGTTCAAACAAGCTAGATCTCAGAATGCTGAAAAGAAACTTAAAAAAAAGATATCTGATTTTTTCCCTCAAAAAAACAATATTTTTTTACTTGCTTTTTATCCTAAAGGATGCAACTTACTAGTAGTTTAACAGAAAATAGAAATAAAATTTGACAACGTCTAAAATATTTGTGAGTTTTGTTCTTTTTTTACGAATCTTTTGACGCGAAATTCTTTTAACACGAAAAATTTTTTCGGTCCCCTCAGTTTCGTGTTAAACGTATTTCACTGTATATGATATCAGGTCAAAGAAATCTGAGCTTTTTTTCGCATATTTTCTTATAAAAGGATTAAAAGTATAGCCCCATTTTTTTTTTCTTTTAACACCAGCCCTTCGTAATTTTGACGACAGGTCAAACATAAGTCCAGACAGATTCGTTCTCAGGAGCTGCCTCGCGGATTCTTGCTAATGTGCAGGTAAGAAATAATAAAATACAGGTGAGGAAGAATATAGCCTGCATTTTCTACTTAACATAAAACAGCAGTTTATCTACTCTACACTGTGTCTCAAAAATTACGGGGTTAAGGGATTAGTGAAGACGATTTAATTACCTTGTAAATTTTGGTCTTGAAAATATTTATTTCTTCCGAAGCATTTTATTAACTTTATTTTACATTCTCGTTTTGTTACACAACAAAATTTTAATCATTTCACCAGTGTTGCCAGTGGGCTACTTTTTTTAAATTCAGATCTCTTGATTGGCACCACTTATTTGAAATGGTAAAATTCCCTTTATTTTATGACATATTATTTAAAGCTAAAGCAAGGGAAATTTTACCATTTCAATGCCCGCTGGTAACATTGCATTTCACTACATTTATTATTAATTAACATGTTCTACAGTTTTTAGTATTTCAATTTGTAAATTTACAAGAAGCAATAAAGAAGAGGAAAATTCTGTCTTGTAATTCCTCGATTAAATCTGAAAACTCTTATGTATTTAACGCATTTTCCAGCCAATTGTTTCGGCCATTTTTTCTTCTGGTAAAAGCAATATAGTAGTGTAAAATTAAAAGATATACATGCAATAAAAATACAAGTATATATGTATATATATGTATGTATTAAAAAAGTTCAAAATACGACAATAACACGTAAAATTGATGAATATATTTTACATAACCTTAAAATATTTTAACAGGTAAATAGTTAGACTTTTGAGAGGATACCCAGTTGCAATGCAACTCCACCTGGTACAGAACAGGTAATCAGCATTGATGGGCTTCCTAGTTGCAGTCAACTTCACGCCCAGTATTTAACATAGAATGTCTTGCTACTGTATGAGCCATTGGAAAATAGTTAAAAAGAAAGTATTTAAAAAAATTATATAAAAATTAAATTTAAAGTTATGAAAAGTATGATTCACTAAAAGAAAGTTTAAATTATGAAATAGAAGGGTGAATTTTACATTAGCTTTATTATTATTTTACATTTTAATATTTTGTATAAGTTTTCTGGTTACTGTTGTATTTTAAAATTTTGTACAATTTTTCCCTTTTATTTATTGAATTTGCCTTGTACTTCTGTTCGCTTCCCAGAGGTCTGTAGAAGGAAATAAGTTAATGCTTACACTCGAAGAACTTTTGTTAATAGATGCAGAAAAGAATTCGAAAATTTCTCTTTCTAGGAAGAAATCATCTTTACCTAACGATACCTTTACATGGTGTCCTTGACTTTTAAATAAGATGAATACCCGTCCGCCCATTAGAAATTATTTCGAAAACAATAAACTTGCAAGCTGATTTCATTTTTAAGTGGGAAGTCAAGATAACTGTTTGTTTCAGCTATTTCCTTCTTTTTTAATTCTCCTTAGATGTCTATGATCGGACATTACATCGTACTATCCATTTCGTAGGTTGAAACGGCGCCAATTGTTAGTCTGTTTCGGATTACAAATGGAGTATATCAGGTTGTTTTTATTACGTAAATAGATTTTTATTTACTATAGTAAAAAACTTTTTATTTTCCCGCTCTGATTTTAGAAGGATATAACTGAAGGTGAATAATGCTTTTGCCATTGGGTGGAGTCAAGTACACTATCGTTTTTTAAGTGTGAAATCATATCACAAAAAAGAAAAGAGAAATCTTGCTTTGTTCCTCTGTTTTATTGTTTTCAAAACTGAGGAAGATTATGTCTTTAAAAAAAAGAAGGTCATCCATTGTGAGTAGCATCTGCAATTGATACACATTTCAGTTATTCACAAAAAACGTGAAATTTCGAAAGGTTTTTTCTTTTTTTAAACCAAAATCTTAACACTAAGAGTATTTAATATTTCGTAATTCGTTATGAAAAGGTGTTGCTTTTATGTAAATAGTGGATTTAGAATACGATAAAGAGGCGTTAAGAAATATGTTTTTCGTGCTATGCTTTTGCTTATTTTTGACACAGCGTTGTTGAAAATTTGCCTATGTAACCGAAGTCAGAGTAACGTTTTGAATTTTTCCATGAAAGATTGTGTAATGAATTATGACATACTGGGAAAAATTTGCTTTTGAAACACGTAAAAACATCTAAATGAAATATTTAGTTAATTTTACAATTTGATTTATTAAAATTTTGAACTTTTTTGAAACGAATCATCTAATTTTTAATGAAATAACTTCCATTTCCGAAAGTTGAAGAAACAGAAATTAATTTAATTATTGGATAAGTTTTTCTTTTTTTTAAATCAAAACCTTAACTCTATGATCATTTAACACGTTAAGCGCCACGTCAGTCACCGGTGATTGACATTGAACTTTCCGTTTAGAAAGTGTTATTCACCGATGAATGACGCTCTAAAATATGATATAAAACTAAATATATATAGTTTTAAGTAATTACGGAAAATTTATTTAAAATTTACTTACCTTTTATTTATTACAGGTTTATACTTTCTTAAAAATTACTTAAAACATTGTAAATTTTTCCGCTTCAGTATCAGTCACCGTGGCACTCAACGTGTTAATATTTCATAATTTGCGTTGAGACAGGCGTTACTTTCATGTAAAATAGTGGGTTTAGGAATATAATTAAGAGGCGTTAAGAAATATATTTTTTTATGCTGTGCTTTTGCTTATTTTTGACACAGCGTTGTTGAAATTTTGCCAATGTAACTGAAGTCAGAGTAACGTTTTGAATTTTTCCATGAAAGATTGTGTAATAAATTATGACATACTGGGAAAAATTTGCTTTTGAAAGACGTAAAAAGAACTAAATGAAATATTTAGTTAATTTTGCAATTTGATTTATTAAAATTTTGAAATTTTTTGAAACGAATCTAATTTTTAATGAAATAACTTGCATTTCCCAAAGTCGAAGAAACAGTTAGAAAATAATTTAATTATGGGATAAGTTTTTCTTTTTTTAAATCAAAACCTTTACTCTATGAGCATTTAATAGTATTTCATAATGCGCGTTGAAAAAGGCGTTACTTTCATGTAAAATAGTGGATTTAGAATATGATAAAGATATGTTAAGAAATATGTTTTTGTTACTTATTTTTTTAGTTTAAATTACACTATTAGTTGCATTAAAAATAACTTATAAGAAAATACGGTATCATTACATGCAATGCTTATTTTTTATAAAAATTATAATACCACTGCATGCCAGAAGCATTCAAATTATTCCTTTTGACTGGTCAGATTTCATACAAAAAATTTATACAAGTGGTACCTTTAAATTTGAAACATTTGCAAGAGAAAATGCAATGCTTTTTTCGACACGCTATGATGGTACGTGGAAGTTTTGACATGATAACTCAGTTGCTCGGGAATTCAGGAAATGTGCTCTTAAAAAAAGTAATGTTAATATGGTAAACTTTTAAATCATGCTTGTTTTGTATTCGTTTGTATTTTGGACTTCGTTGTTTACTCAATAATAATAATAATAATAATAATAATAATAATATTTGAAAAAACTGTATTAACACCAATTGTCATCCAGTACAAGTTAAAAAAATTTTTTTTTCAACTTGATAGGATGAATAATGGGTATTTACTAACGATTGAAAATTTGAACAAGATATATAAATATATAAAAATATAAATATATGTATATAAATAAATAAATATAGGGAGAGTGTGAACTAATAGTAGGAATTGAAAAATAATAAATGTTAGAAATGAAAAATATATATATAGTTGTATAAAAATTTTAGATGTATTAATATATTGTTATTAATCAATCAATATAGCTTATGATTCCTTACATAACCACAGGCATAATCAAGATTATGTTTACAAAAAGGAAAATTCCATATTAAATTATAAGAATTAACGCAATGCAAAATAACAAAATAACTTACAAATGGCAAGCATGCCATTGCCATGCATGTTTCGGTAAAAAGGGCCTGAAATCAGTTGTTCCAAAGTTTCCAATTCTGGCAGTGAATCTCAAAACACGTCGCTGAAGGAATTGCCATCCTGTAATACAAAATTATGATAAAAATGAAAAGTTTCGAGTTCTAATAAATCATTGTATTATTCTATTATTCAAAATAATCAAATAGTATAGATAAAACAAGTACAGAAAAAAGGAGCATATATCTGATATAAAATATAATAGAAAAATCACAGCCCTGGCAAGATTATATCAAGAATAAACCATCCAAATAAATTTCAATAAAAATAAGATAATTTTCCCTCCAATCGATACTATATTATAATTATAAGAGAAACCCTAAAGATTGTAACACGTAAAATATCAATATGTAATGATGCGGCATCATTTAACTGACCAAAATTATGATTCGAGTTACTCTAAGGTTAACTAGTATGTTGTGGCCATCACAAAACTTTCTTCTATCTCATACATGTCAATACTTCAAAATTCACTATCTTAGTGCCAAATTAAATGGCAATCTGTATTCATCACGAGAATTCTAAAAATATGAAATTCCGTGCATTAGTTCTCGAGGTATGACTGTCGCTGAAATCGTGTAAATCCAGCAAAATGCAGCATAGCAGCGCCACCTATTGGGTTATTTACACCAGAACCTAATTATCACCAACTTATGTCAACGTCTAACTGAATATGAAGTTTGAGGAAAAATTCGTGCATTAGTTCTTGAGATAGAGGTATTGCGCAAATCATGACAAATGCAGCATAGAAGCGCCATCCGTTGAGCAATTTGCAACAACACATAATCAGCAGCAATATTAATCAAGTTATACTTAAATCTGAAGTTTGATGAAAATTCGTGCATTAGTTCTTGAGATAGAGCTATTGAGGAAGTAGTTCAAAATGCAGCACAGCAGCGCCACCTATTGGGCGATTTACACCAACACGTAGTCAGCATCATTTCATATGAAGGACTAACTAAATCCGAAGTTTGATGAAAATGTGTGCATTAGTTCTTGAGATAAAGCTACTGCGAAAATAGTGTAAATCTTGCAAAATGCAGCATAGCAGCGCCACCTGTTGGGCGATTTACACCAAAACGTAAACAGCATCTATTCATGTGAAGGACTAACGGAATCTGAAGTTTTTTAAAAATCCGTGCATTAGTTCTTGAGATAGAGTTTTCGCGGAAATCCTGCAAAATGCTACATAGCAGCGCCACCTGCAAGGCGATTTACACCCAAAACTAATCAGCACCAATCAATATCAGGGACTACCTGAATATAAATTTTTATTAAATTCCATGTCTTAGTTCTTGAGATAGAGCGCCCACAAAATTTATGTCACATACAGAGACAGACAGACGGACAGACGGACAGACATTTTGTAAAAACATGTTTTTTGTTATCTCTGACCCCTAAAACGTGTAAATCCGTCGAAAACTGGAATTCGAAAATTTTCATGAAACCAATACTTTCTTCTTGTAAAGATAGAGAAAGAAGTAAAAATATGGAAATAAACATCCAAGGTAAAATAACAAATTACGTGCGTGGTTTCATAGAAATACGTGCAAAATTGAATGATGGCGTTTCAGATCATTATCACATAGGTCGTGCAATTTTAGAATATTCTTATTTATTTGTTTTAAAAATGGCTCGGATAGAGCCGAAACATGTAAACAGTCTAATAAAACCATTTAAGGGACGACTAAGAGAAAATTAATGAAAGATATAAAGAACATATTCGCGATCTAAAATACAATAGCCAAGAAACAGCCCTTTCAAGAACAAATATAAACTAGTCGGATGTATCAATCCCAAAACTTTCTTCTATCTCATACATGTTAATACTTCAAAATCCGCTATCACACTGCCAAAATTAAATGGCAATCTATGCATCTCATGAGGATTCTAACGATATGAAATTCCGTGCGTTAGTTCTTGAGATATGACTATCGCTGAAATCGTCTAAATTCAGAAAAATGCTGCCTAGCAGCGCCACCTATTGGGTGATTTATACCAAATCCTAATCAGCAACAATTTATGTCAACGTCTGACTGAATCTGAAGTTTGGAGAAAATCCGTACATTAGTTTTTGAGATAGAGCAATAACCAAAATCGTGAAAATTCCTGCATAGCAGCGCCACCTATTGGGTGATTAACACCAAAACCTAATTAACAACAACTTGTGTCAACATACAACTAAATCTGAAGTTAGATGAAAATTCGTCCATTAGTTCTATTGATAGAGCTATTGAGGCAATCGTGAAAAAGGCAGCAGAGAAGCGCCACCTGTTGGGCGATTTACACCAACACATAATCAGTAGCAAGTCATATCAAGGACTAACTGAATCGGAAGTTGGATGAAAATCCGTGCGTTAGTTCTTAAGATAGAGCTATTGGGGAAATCGTGTAAATCCTGCAAAATTCATCATAACAGCGCCACCTGTTGGGCGATTTACACCAAAACGTAATCATCATCAATTCATATCAAGGACTAACTAAATCTGAAGTTTGATCGAAATCCGTCCATTAGTTCTTGAGATAGAGCTATTGCAAAAATCGTGAAAAATGCAGCATAGCAGCGCCACCTGTTGAGCGATTTACACCAAAAACTAATAAGCATCAATTTGTATTAGGGCTAACTGAATATCAATTTTTATTAAATTCCGTGTATTAGTTCTTGAGATAGAGCGCCCACAAAATTTGTGTCACATACACACAGACAGACAGACAGACACTCACAGAGTCACAGACAGACATTTTGTAAAAACATGTTTTTTGGAATCTCTGACCCCTAAAACGTTTAAATCCGTCGAAAACCGGAATTCGAAAATTTTCATGAATCCAATACTTTCTTCTTGTAAAGATAGAAGAAAGTAAAAAAACCCATGAATCCACAGCCAATTAAAATAGAAAAAATAGCCAATTACGAAAATCTTCATAACACATTAATGAGGGAAGCCATAGAAATCAGCTTAGAAAAAGATAATACATGCAACGACAATACACATTCAACTATCGACACTCGTTGGCGGAGAATGTTTGAGAAAAAGGGAAAAACGAAAGAGAGACGAGGGAAAAAGAAGGGAAGCTGTAAGATCTCATTCGAACTGCAAAATAACATCATTTCAAACTGAGGATGCCTCCGGAGAGGGTTCAAAGCGTTTTTTTTTGGAAAAGAGCTGGGAAGTATAGACGATGCATTGCAGATAATATGCTTGTTATATAGCGTACTTTAAACCTGTTAGAATATATGTTTTTAAGAAAAATATATGTCTTAGAGTTTTTAATGAAAAATAACGAAATATGTCTTATAGAAATTGATTTTAATGTAAAAGATACAGAATTTTGTTTAAATGAAAAAATGATTGTGTCATCGTTTTTTTTATATAACTGAAATTTTATGTAACATATAATGGAAAAATGTCTATACCGTGATAACTACTATGATAATAATGCCTGAAGAGATGGTATAGGATAAGTATAACTAATAAAACTATTTTTACTGTTTTTTAAGTTTTTATCTTATACCTTTTAGCAAATAAAGGAAGTAAATTAATCTTTGTTAGAATACCCATGTTTTCGTAAACAAAACAGATAATTACTTTGATTAAAAATCGTATGTGCGTCGAAAATATACAGTCAAACTCGTTTAATACGAACATAGCTAAAACGAGGACACGTTTAAAACGAGCCGTTTTACACGTTAAGGAATGGTTGATTATTTAAGCTCTATTAAGATTTTCACGCTTTTTACGAGCTGCAAAAGCACGCTTTAGGCTAATACTAGCAAAACATAAGTTCATTCGAATTTGGTTTTCGACGAAATGTAGCCTAGAATTGCGAAATAAATCCTTTTTTTTTTCGAAGACTGTTCTCTCTCATCGATAGTATATTTCTACATTACAACTGTCTCCAAAATGTAGTAGTTTATTAGTAGTACTAGTGCCGAAACTAGCCTTTTTTTGCACCCGGGTCAAACATGGATTTTGGCGCCCCCCCCCCCCCTTCCACAAAGTATATTTACAAAGATAATTTTACTAATTTTCTAATAGCCGACTTATTTTAAAATTTAAAATATGTAATCATAAAATATGTAATACTGAACTACATAATTTACAATGGCGGATCCAAGGGGAAGGTCACGGGAGTCATAACCGCCCTCTGAACACCAACAAAAATATTCTAAAGATCACTTTCAAAAGGAAATATACAGTAGAGTCCTGATTATCCGAGTCCCGCTTAACCGAGTTTCCCTTTTAACCGAGTTATTTTCTTCTGATGGACTTCCATTATTATGAAACAGCCTTTATAAATGAAGTGTTAGGTGAAGATGAAAGAGCAGTCGTAAAAAGTTAGAACTCAGATTTTCTGGTCAGAATGAGAAAAAAAATTATGGCCATCCCCCCCCCCCCCCCCAACCCTATTCTGGCCAGAAAATTAGAGTTCTAACTTTTTTACGGCTGCTCTTTCAACTTCACCTAACACTTCATTTATAATGTCTGTTTCATAATAATGGAAGCCATCAGTCCATCAAAAGAAAATGATCCATTCCAGAAGTATAATCCTTCATTTGGCGCCCCTTCGTTCTGGCGCCTGGGGTACATGCCCCCTCTGACACCCCCCCCCCCCTTTAGTTTCGGCCCTGAGTAGTACCAGAAAGAATTTTAACTGTGAAAGAGGGACACACACCACACACACCCATGAAAAGTAAAATAATGCTCTTCGGTCTTGAAAGAATGAAAGAAAGAAGGGAGAGATAAGGACAAATTAATATTAGTAAAAGTAGATGTGATATAATAATATCCAAAAGAACTTCTTAAAACACTATAAAAAATATAGAAATGCGTTAGGCTTTTCGAGAGAACTTAGTCTTTCTTCATCAGGCGTAAAGAACACAAGCTTCTACTTTGAAAGCAGGAGTAAGACTAAAAGGAAAGATAAGGGAAAGGGACAAGTTATTATTATTATTATTATCTGTTGTTTCCCTATATATTTTATGTATCCGCGTGTTTTCCTTTAAATTCTTGATTGTGTTTTTATTCAATTTGTTTCACAATTCTCCTTCTGCTCTCTGTTCTTCTGATTAGGTAAAGCTTTTGTGTGATTGGCTGATGCCTCCTGCATCCTATTGGCTGTTTCTTCAACTTGTCCCCTTATTTCCTTCCAGTCTTGTTCCTGCTTTCAGATTAGAAGCAAGTGTTCTTTGAGCCTGATAAAGAAAGTCTGAAAAGTTCTTTCAAAAGGCCTTTAATAAGTTCTTTTGGATCTTAGAGATCCTATGTTTTAAATAAAGCCCCTTCGTAAGATTTACATTTGAGTCACGGAAAGGAGTATAAAAAAGCTTTTATTTTTTCTTTAAATCCAGACTCTGGGTCATGTTAACCAGCCTTTTCATGTCTCTTATTGCACTGTTAAAATGAAAAGGATATATGAAAGAAAATAGTTCGAAAATCGTAGTGCCTTTTGCAGTGTTAGCCGAGTTTTTCTGGGAAACATTATGCTATTAGGTTAATTTTAGCATTCAGTAATTGATCATTGTAATTAGTTTATTTAGGTGTATTTTTAATATGTTTATTATCTTTACGGATAATGCTAGCAAGTGTTAATATGAGGAATTTCATTATCCTCTTGTTTCTCGTATTAACCGATTTCGACTGCGTACATACACGTAAAAGCTTTCGCAGATAATTTATTAGACCAGCACTTATCAAACTTTTATGTCTCGCGTACCCTTTAAAGAACTGCATGTTCCAGACGTTCCCTCAATTTTTTTTGTACACTGGTTTCCGAAAATTAAGAAAAAACAACAAAAATAGCAATTACTCAAATGTTACATGCAGATTTTAATAAAACTGAGCAACAATATACAACACATAGTAAGGTATAAAATAACATTAAAAGAAATTACCAGACGATTGTAGTATTTCAGAAATTAATATAATTATAACATAAACAAAATAAATGTGTCAGTTTCGTATAAGAAAAGTACCTTTAATATGGAGTATGATCACACCTAGAAGCAATACAGCACACACAGCGATGTCAGATACTGTCAATTATGCGATGGATAAGTTCGCTGGGAAGTGTGAGCCATTGCTCTTTTAAAGCACGAAAAGAAAGCGTGGAAAGGGTCTGAGGAGGGGCATTGAGAGCAGCAACACATCTTCCTAAAGCATCCCAAACATGCTCGATATTATTCAAGTCCGGTGATCGAGCTGGCCATTCCATGCGCTGAAATGTTTGGTGCTGAAGATAATCTTCCACGGTGCGAGCCCTGTGCGGTCTAGCGTTGTCGTCCTGTAACAGGCAATCATTACCTATTGCGCCGGCATAAGGGCACACATGAGCATCAAGAATGCCATCTCTATAGATGTGAGCATTCACAATTCCACGTTGAAAGACATGGAGGTCTGTACGTCCACCCAAAGAGATATCACCCAAAACACATACACTGCCTCCTCCGTATAACTATATTTCACGAATATTTGATAGATGATAGCATGTCCCCTGTTCTCTCTAAATCAAACAATGCCTACTACCGCTTTGAAGGCTAAACCGAGGTTCATCCGTAAAGAGAACACGCTTTCATTGATCAGCGGTCCAGTGGACATGTTGATGTGCCCACCTTAAACGCTCCCTCCGGTGACGTGAGGGAGCTTGTGGTAGCTATTGTCCGTCCTTTCTAAACCTTCTGGAGGCCAAACCAGTGGTTTGAAATTGTTGCCAAAGCCTATGAACAACAGGAGAACTCACATTTAGCCATCTGGCCACTTCTGTCTGACTTTGACCAGCATCCAATTTTCCAGTAGCGCTATATCGCAGTTCTGCGAACAAATGATACCCCGAGGTCATACTAATGAATTGGCTATCTCAGTTTTCTTATCTCAGATTCACAGCGACACCTGCAGCTATACTCTCTAGCATGCATTTTTATACTCCTCACAGATGATGTAATCCGATTGCAGCGCCACTAATTTCAATTTTGTAATTTTAGTCAGCATCTTTTGTTTAACAACATGTGCAAATTTCATACGGATAGGTTTCTTTTTGAACAAGTTATCGCTCTTTTTGTGATTTTCCCTTAATTTTTGGAAATCAGTGTACTTTTGGATGTCATGAATAGGAAAATAGGCACAAAAATAGCAACGAATTGACAATGAATACAAATAAATATGCTATTTACATTTAATCCAATCTTTACAAGTAGTAATGTAACAGTTGGATTTGTTTATCCTTGAATATTTGCTGGGTTTTCCTTGTTAATTTGCAGAGGTACAATCATAAGTCATCTTTAGCATCTAGCCCTGGTGTTTTGTTATACAGGGTGGTCTAAAAGCCCCTGACATATTTTAAAATTTAATATAAAATCAAGTAATTGCCATCTAAAGCGCGTTTTGAACTAAAATGCTTCTTCGAGGAAAACTTTTCTTGGAAGGAATAAAAAAATTAGTTCAAAACTTCGTCAATAGATGGTGTTGTACCTTAAATTATCAGAAAGAAACATAAAAAACTCAAGACAACAAGTTACAGAGCGATTATTTTACGCTATCCTTTACCATATTTCAATCTGTGCGCCCTTTGTAGCTCGAGCAAAATAAATGCTTTGTAACTGCTTGTAACAAAATAAATGTTCTGTAACTGATTATCGTGAATTTTCGATGCTTCTTTCTGATAATTTAAGGTACAACGCAATCTGTGGGCGAAGTTTGGAACTAATTTTTATTTTCTTTTATCTTTATAAGAAGAAAGCATTGGATTCGTGAAAATTTTCGACTTTCGATTTTCGATGAATTTACACGTTTTAGGGGGTCAGAGAACCCGAAAAATATGTTTTTACAAAACGTCTGTCTGTCTGTGTGTGACACAAATTTTGTAGGGGCTCTATCTCAAGAACTAACGCACGGAATTTAATAAAAATTTATATTCATTTAGTCCCTGATATAAATTGGGGTATGATTAGTTTTTGGTGTAAATCGCTCAACAGGTGGCGCTGTTATGCAACATTTTCCCCAATTTCCACAATAGCTCAATCTCCAGAACTAATGCACGGATTTTCGTCAAACTTCAGATTCAGTTAGTCCTTGACACGATTTGACGTTTTATACATTTTGGTGTAAATCGCTCAACAGGTGGCGTTTCTATGCTGCATTTTTTGTAATTTCCGCAATAGCTCTATCTCAAGAATTAATGCTTGGATTTTCAACAAACTTCAGATTCAGGTATACCTGAATATGAATTAGTGCTATTTAGTTTTTAGTGTAAATCGCGCAACAGGTGGCGCTGCTACGCAGAACTTTTCACGATTTCCACAATAACTCAATCTCCAGAACTAATGAACAGATTTTTATCAAACTTCAGATTCAGTTAGTCCTTGACATGAATTGGCGTTTTATAGATTTTGGTGTAAATCGCTCAACAGGTGACGCTGCTGTGCTACATTTTCCCGAATTTACGCTATAGCTCTATCTCAAGAACTAATGTACGAATTTTTATCAAACTTCAAATTCAGATATACTTTGATATGAATTGGTGTAATTTCTTGTACTATTTAAATGATTTAATTGACGTGATTTATATAGAAGAAAGTTTTGTGATAGCCACAACATACTAGTTTTATTCGCTTCAAGAAAGCTTTTCATCATGAGAAGTATTTTAGTCCAAAACCCACTCCCTAACGACAATTACTCGATTTTATATTAAATTTTAAAATGCGTCAGGGACTTTTGAGCCACCCTGTGTCAGTCAATCAGGTGAAAAAACTTTTCATTGACTCATTTAGATGTACCGTGTCCTACGTTGTGGTAGTTGACACATAGTGCTCGTACTGTACCCTCAAGAGGCATGCGTATCACTCTTTGGATATCTTTGTATTAGATTATTGACTTAAAAAAGATATATATATATATATATATATTTGAGGCGTTTAAAGGCAGAGTGGTGTAAGTCATATCTGTTGAACTATGTGTTCACGTGCAACATGCCTTTAAATGTTTATTTGAATTTTATTGTTTGGCAACTGTCTTTAAATTCTGCTTTTCTGTGCTTTATATTTTGACTTGTAATATGTAGGTTGTTTATTTTAGATCGTATTTCTATTAAATATATTTTCCTATTCAACTGAGCTTATTACTCTGCTTTGCTACACATTTAAGTAGTATATTTTAAAATTTAGTTTTAACAGGTTATGTTGCCCAGAAGCTTATTTTATTTTGAATTAGGAATATGTATTTAACAGTTCAAATTAACATTTTTGTGTACAAGTACGATTTAACATATGAAATATGGCTGAACAGCAAGTGAACTTTACGATGTTAAATAACAGTAATTATGATGTATGGAAATGTTTTTAATCGATAAAGGGTTATGGGATGTTATTACATCGGAACAACCTAATGAAGCGGGAGCTGATCGAGATGCTTGGAATAAAGCAAACAAGTCTGCTAAAGCGAAAATTGCTTTAAGTGTAGAGGATAACCAATTATTACATATGGACATGAGGAAACAGCAAAAAATATGTGGAATTCTTTACGTAAAGTTTATGAACAAAGACATTTAAATACAAAACTTTTCTTGCAAAGAAAGTTATACAGTATGAAATAGAATGAAAATTTAAACATGAAAGTTTATATTCAAAATGTCTTAGAAGTTGTTGATCAACTAAGAGGTCTAGGTAAAATAATTCCAGATGATGATATTGTTGCAATTTTATAATGTGGTGTTCCAGAGAGTTATGATTCTTTAATTACAAGTTTAGAAGCTCGTCTTTCTGAAGAATTATTATTAGAACACGTAAAAAATAAACTTATTGTAACGTATGACCGTCGCTTAGAAACATCTAAATTAAATGATGAAACAGCAATGAAAATATTTAAAGGCCCAAAGAAAAAGGGAGATTTTAGAGTTGACTCTGAGAACAAATTAAAACAATTTTGCCATTACTGTAAACGGCCAGGGCATATTAAGAAATTTTGAGATTTATGGAAATCCGATCAGCATAAAACAAGAGAACACAAACTTAAAATGATTACAGATAGTGAGGAGGTTAAACCAGAAAATGAAAATTTTCAATGTTTTAAAGCTTCCAATAAATTCTCTAACGTTGATTGGTATATTGATTCTGCTGCGACAACTCACATGACAAACGATGAAAATATTTATTGTACTGAAATAAAACCAAAACAAGACCAAGTAAAAGTTGCTAGTGGTCAATTACTTGATATTAAAGGTATTGGTGATGGTTTAATTAAATACAGAGGGACAGACAATGAAGTTAGAAATATAAAACTTTGTGATGTTTTATATATTCCAGATCTTGATAGTAGCTTATTATCAGTAAAGCGACTTGATGAAAACGAATGTTTTGTACACTTTGGAAGCAGGAAATGTACAATAATGGAAAATGATAAAGTTATAATTGAAGGAAAATTAGAAAGTGGTCTATACAAGTTAAACTACAATGAAAAGGCTAATAAAGTTTTTGAAGAATTGCATATGAATTGTATTCATATGTGGCGTAGAATATTTGGACATCGCGATCTTCGAAGCAATTAAATAATTAAAAGATAGTCATCTAGTCCATGGTTTAAAAATGAAGGACTGTAAACAGAAAATGAAGTGTATATGTTGTACAAAGGTTAAGATAGTTCAGAATGCTTATCCTAAGAGAAATAAATATCGAACATCTAAAGTTGGAGACTTATTTCATGCTGATATTTGTGGACCTTTTCAAAATGCGACTCCCACAGGAAAGCGCAATTTATTAATACTTATAGATGACAAATCCAGATGTCTAACTGTTTATTTACTGAAACAGAAACTTTTCAATAAGAATACAGATGGCAGCACCATTAAATTTAATGTTAAAATTATTATAATTGGAAGACATTTTTTTAATCAAATTAAAAATATTCAAGAACTATTTTTCAGACAATTACAACAGAAACGGATGTATATCTCAAAAGCATATTTAATTATATGATTCAATTTTAGCTAAAAAGAAAAAAAGAGAATCCCTTAAAATGGCAAAAAAATACGAAAGTTTTTTTTATTTAAATCCATCAGACAATGAAATGCAGCCAATTTAAAATTTCGAAATTTCTCAAAAAAGAAATTTTGAATAAAATAAAAAAAAAAAATCGATAAAATATTTTACAACAACTTTTAGCCTTAAAATGGCAAAAACAACAACAACAACAAAAAAAGACATAAATCTATAAAATTGAATCTATTAATGAAATCTATTACGGGGAAAAATTTTCAAGCTCTGACGCTGAGCTTCGAACCAGAAACCTTTTGATTAGCAGGTAAATGCGCTACCACGGAGTTATCCAGCCCGAGCGAAAAAGACTAAAATTAAGGTTCCGTTTTAAAATCTAAATCGCAAAAATAATCGGATATCATTAAATTAATTAATTCAATTAAATAATATAAGACTTTTTCAAAATTTTATGATTTGTCGTCTGATCGGAGGTATTTAACTATAAATACACGCAAAATTTCAAGTCTCTAACTTATACAGTTTCTGATAACAAACTCTGTGACGGACAGACAAACAGACAGAGGGGTGAGACGAATCGGATTTCGTCAGATGAAAGAAACCCTAAAAATGTATCACGATGATGGCAACGAACTACATTAAGATTTTCGCTTTCATTGCTCATTTATCACTTCTAAACATCGTATAATTTAAATTTTTAAATCATCGAATAGAGAAAAAAAATTACTTTTAAGTGAAATTGTTTGAAAGCTATACCTCAATTTGGAGACTTTTTATTGCATTTTAAATATTTTTTAAGTATGATTTTTTCAAAAATCTATCTCAATAATGAATATTTGTTTGTTACAATAATAACCATAAAATTTGGCACTTTGGCGCTAAAGTGAAATCTGTCAACGAAAAAACGGATTTCAATTTCTGTTTTCCTTTTTCTTTTTCAGATAGATTATAATTTTATATCTTTTTTCTACAGAACATTTAAAAATAAGTGGGTAGGTGCGATTGAAGATTGTACAAAGGTTTTCGTTAAATATTTCATTCAAAGCATTTTATCCTTTAATTAATAATTCCAAATAGTTAATTTATAATTATTAAACCCTTAACCTTTTTCAATAAGAATATAGATGGCAGCATCATAAATTTCATTTTTTTAATTATTACTTTTGGAAGATATTTTTTAATCAAATTAAAAATATTCAAGAACTGCTTTTTCGATAATTGTAAATGCATATTTAATTACATGATTTAATTTTAGTTAAAAAAAAATGAAAGCCTTAAAATGACAAAAAAAAAAAAAAAAAAAAAAAAATATTTTTGATTAAATTCATTGTACAATGAAATATAGTCAATTTAAATTTCGCAATTTTTAAAAAAAAAGAATTTTTTAATTAAAAAATTAATTGATAAAATACTTTACAACAAAGCTTTAAAATGGCAAAACAACAACAACAACAACAAAAAAACTGGGGAACAGGAACTCTCTGCTTTTTCAGAATTTAGTGTCGCCCCCGGCATTTCCATTACTTCATTTTCTTCTGATGGACTGCTGGTTTCTATTACTATGAAACAGCCATTATAAATGAAGTGTTAGGTGAAGATGAAAGAGCAGCCGTAAAAAGTTAGAACTCTGATTTTCTGGTCAGAATGGGAGGAAAAAAATGGCCATAATTTTTTTTTTTAACGGCTGCTTTTTTATCTTCACCTAACACTTCATTTATAATGGCTGTTTCACAATAATAGAAGCCACCAGTCCATCAAAAGAAAATAACTCGGTTAAGCAGGACTCTACTGCAGTACAAAACATATTTCAATTTTAAGACTTAAACCTCACGTTTTATTTTATGTAAAATGACGTCAATCGCATCCGCTTAAGAATTCCACATTTACGATCTACTCTTAAACATCTACAGTAAAGCATGCATAGCACATCACTATCGTGAAATAATGCACAAATGCAGCAAAAAGATTTCGTCATTCAAGAAAATCGAAAAAAAAAAAAAAAAAAAAAAAAAAAACCCGGCTATCTAATGATTCATAGATACTTACAATTAAATATAGTATATAATAGCTCCATTGTTTTAACAGAAATCATTCGTTTATATTTTTTTCAAAACAGCACGTATTTTAATTACATTTTCTTTCGGTTGTTACGAGAAAATGGCAACAAAAATATATAATTACTATTTTAAAACTATTTTTCCTTTACTTTCTACAGAAATGGAGTATTTCCGTTGCCAATATTAAGAAAAAGGCTCCAAAAACTACAAAAAAAAAAAAAAAAACATGAATATTTCAAAAATAAATGGAGATACAGTTTTCAAATAAAATGCATTTAAAAGAACTTTTTTCTTCCAATACGACGGTATAAAAATTGAAAATGTGCGATGCTTAGAAGTTTAAAAAATTACTAAAGAGTATTTAATCGTAATGCTTTGTTTTACGGCTAGCTTCTGTAAGGTAACGTTTTTTTTTTGGACACAAAATAAGCTGGGAGAAAGAAATAGCATACCGTACCGGAGGCTAAAAAAAATAAAATAAAAAATAAATAAAATAATAATAATAATAATAATAAATAATAAAAATAAATAAATTAAAATAACAATAATAATAATAATAATAATAAATAATAAATAAAAAAAATCTGTAAAAGTGAAACTATTAGATAATGAAATCTATTCCTTTGAAAAAATTTCAAACTCCGTCACCGAGCTTCGAAGCGGGAACCTTTTGATTAGCAGGCAAACACGCTACCACGGAATTATCTAGCCTGCACGAAAAAGACTGGAATTAAGGTTCTGTTTTAAAATCTAAATCGCAAAAATTGTCGGATGTTATTAAATTATTTCATTTAATTGAAATAATTTAAAACATTTTCAAAATCTTATAATTTATCGTGTGACTGGAGTATTCAGCTATAAGTATGCAAAATTTCAAGTCTCTAACTTATACAGTTCCTGAGAACGAACCCTGTAACAGACAGACAGAGGAGTGAGACGAATAGGGTTTCGTCAGATGAACGAAACATTAAAAAGAAAATCGTGTTTTTCTCTTGTCTATACTTATAGTAAACTTTCACCGAAAAAACACTATAATCTGCAACAAAACTAGTTTCATCAAGTATTTCTGGCATTTAAAATCTTGGATTTACTTTCAAAATTCGCCTTCTAGGAAGTTGGTAACAAAACTTGGTCTACCACAAAAAATTTCTTTCCTGGATAAGTCGAGTTTTGAAACTGACGTCCCTAATTTTATATTTCCTTTGAATAGAAACATTTAATTTAACTTTACCCCATCCAAACTTATAAAATAATTCGTGGTGTACACGTATATTAAAATGCATTTAAGGAAACTGTTAAATGTGTATATATTTTTATAAAAATTTAAAATGGGTTTTTATATTAATTTACTTGATTTCTTTAGAACGATAAAGGCGAATAGTATTTCATATTAATTTATTGTTCAAATAAAGTAATAAGCTTTAATAAAAAAGCAGCTTTTTTAATTACATAAAATACTTTAACAGTCATTTGCTAAATGTACCGTAATTAAATTATTAAAAAAAACTTCTTTATTCAAAGTACATATTCTAAAGAACTTTTTATTTATAGAGCGGGAGGCGCAGCACAGACAATCACCTCATCGAGTTCACGGCTGAAATTCCAGAATTAGTTAAGAATCGATTCGCATATTAAAATGCATTCGGTCTGCCAAGTCATAGCTTGGTGGAAAACTCCAAAAAACCCGGTTTTAGCGGTTGATTCGTAGGTTTACAATTGTGTTTTCCTGCACCCAAAGGTATGAAAACATGGGGGACTGGGAGCAGGAAAACATAATGGTAAACCAACGAGTCAGCCGCTAAAATAGGATTTTTAGGTGTTTTCCACCAAGATATGTTTGGCAGACCGATTGCGTTTTAATATGCGAATCGAATTTTAACTAATTCTAAAATTTTATCCGTGAACTCGGTGAGGTGATTGTCTGTGCTGCCACCCCCCAGTCTATTATAAATTACTCATATAATTAATATTTACGTGAAAAGAATGCAAAACACTTCAACTCCGTTGATGTGAAAGACACAAGCCAGTATGAAAGTATACGATGTCATGATTAAAACAATATTGAATTTAGTTTTAAGGAAAGGCTTAGAATAGGTAACTTAGAGGTATGCACGATCCGAAATTTCAAGCCAGGGCCTGCCCCATACAAAAAATTATTAGCATAACTCGGAGGGATTTAGAGGGCTGCACGGGCCGGGCCAATAATGGTTTCATAAAGGTTGAGTCAGATCAGGGCCGAGCTTTTAGCTCGGGTCTGGCCGAGAGTCTGGAATTTTTCGTCCGTGCAGATCTCTAAAAAGAATGAAGTTCACGGCCCGGGAAGAAAGGAAGTCTGGCCCGGCCTGTAAAATTACTGAAAGGCCTTATTGAAAAAAAATTGCTCTTACCGAGCCTTACTAAAAAATTGGCTCAGTTTGACCCGCTGAACGCGGATCGGGCGTTTGCCTGGGCCGGACTCGTGCTTACCTCTAAGTGACGATGTTGGCTGATGTTGGATGAGAGAATGTATATTTCTCTACAACATTGTTTTTGCAAATCTGGCAATTTTTTTTTAATTGTGCTATTTTATTCTTTAATAATTCCACACTTATATATCCGTATTTTTTAATCAGTAAGAAATATTTAAATAAAGAGGTACCGTGCAATGAGTAAATAATATGAATTTTGCAGACTGAAAAATGTTTACCTGGTCTGGTTCGATCATATGCACTTGACGACAGACAGTTTTCTTCTAAGGCACATTGGAGATTGGACATAGGAATATTGTCAATGTAAGACGTTCTTTCAATTTCTTTTTCATCTACAACTAAATCTGGAAGACCTAAAAATGGAAAAGAAAAATTGAATATTTTGTGAACAAATGAATAAAATATTAATATATTTGAGATATTTTTTTTTATTAAGATCTAAAAGTTCTATAATTCAATAAAAAATATTTCTTATAAATATTTTTAATAGTGACGAATAGGTTTGCCCTATTCGTCTGTTCTCTATATATATGTATATTTAATTAATGGTTATATATATATATATATATAAATCAACTGGGATTTTATTCGGTATGTTGTGTAATTTTTCTATTTTTTATGTTATAAATTTAATATTTAAAGGGTTGTATTGTTTTTTCCATTTCATGCCATTTGATATTGTTCTGTTTTCATCTTGAAACTATTCTCTTGGTCATATTGGTTGTTTGAGTACAGGAGAAAAAAAAAATTCAGCTTTTAGCTTTTTTTTCTCACAGAAAACAACCGATTTGCTTATATCATTGAATTCTGTACTCTTGAAAACGTAATTCAATGTATAAGTTTTCAATTTTTTTCGGTATCCCTATTCTTCTTTTTTTCTTCCATATTAATTTCTTGTAATTAAGTATAAGGCACTTTATTTTATACATACAGTTCTATATTATATGTTTGTGGTATCCATTTTTATTGTCATTTCATTCGCAATCTTGCGGTTTTTGATGATGGTCGGTAATGTTTAATTAATGGTTATATATATATATATATATATATTAACAGCCTTCGCCCGCTACGCTGATTTGTTTTTCTAAACAAACCTTGAATGAAACGAAATATATCTGTAAATTTGATTATGCGCTTGAAAGCAATATGAACATTTACCTGGAATGCCACATCCTAATTACTACAAACGATATGGACGTCATTATGCTGTTATATACTCTATTGAGACAGACGAAATTTGAGCTGCTAAGGACCAACTTCTTTAGTTGATCCTTTATTGTAAAATTTGGTAAAGTACGATAGGCCAATATGTAATATACTAAAACCCTTCCTCTGAAAATTTATCAATGCAATTCTCATCAGAATCCGTCCAATAGAGCCTATTAAAAAGGCTAATCTTCCATAATTGGTTTCACCTAATTCTAGAACTTTCAGCCAAAATACTATAAAAGAGCAACCTAGAAAGATATGTGTTTTCTACTGAAACATTCCCTGAAAAATTAACTAACCGAGAAAGTTCCACAGAAATCCACTTAGCGGAATCTTTTAAACTATCAAATGTACCAAAACCTTTCCTAAAAATTATCTATTTAACACGGACCGGGAGGTGGAAGAACAGACAATCACCTCATCGAGTTCACTGCTGAAATTCCAGAATTAGTTAAAACTCGATCCGCATATTAAAATGCAATCGGTCTGCTAAGTCATATCTTGGTGGAAAACATCTGAAAACCCGAATTTTAGCGGCTGACTTGTGGGATTACTATTGTGTTTTCCTGCTCCCAGTTCTCCATGTTTTTATTCCTTTCGGTGCAGGAAAACACATTGGTAAACCCACAAGTCAGCCGCTAAAATTCGGGTTTTCAGATGTTTTCTACCAATATATGACTTGGCAGACCGATTGCATTTTAATATGCGAATCGAATATTAAGTAATTCTGGAATTTCAGCCGTGAACTCGATGAGGTGATTGTCTGTGCTGCCGTCTCCCGGTCTAACAGTTTAAGTCCCATCAAAATCCATTCAGCAGAACCTTTAGAAAAGCCAATCTTTCATAATCGAGTTCATCTGATTTTCAATTTTCCCCCATAATTATTTAACGAAGCAATGTAGAACGATATGATATACTAAAATATTTTCTGAAAAATTATCTAACAATGTAAGTCCCATCAAAATCTATTCAGCAGAACTCAAGTTCTAAGCGGCCGGAAAGAAATTTCTCTTTGTATTTCATCCAGCAGGACTGTCGTTCTGACAAGCCAAGCTATAAAAAAATGCTAACCCCGCCAAACAAACAAACGCCAGGAAACAAAAGCCAGAACAGTGTAACTGCTTATTATACTGCGGACAACTTCTCCATGTTAAATCGGCCAAACGTGGCATTTTAAAATTTCAGATATTTAAGAAAGCAAGTATCACAGAGAAATAAAATTAAGACTAGAAGAATCTACTGAAGAAAAGCTTCAATTTGAGACCAAACTCGTCTCTATAAAATAATTATAAACAGAAATACAGGAATTTTTTAAAAAACGTCGAGATACTGAAAATGATAAAAAAAATCTTCGTCAAACATATATTAATCCAATTAAGCCAGAGACTTAAATAATGGACAGAAAAAAGTATGAAATGCATCTTCGGACTGGTAATTACCCAATCTACGTGCTTTTATTAAAATTTAGTTTTAAAAAATTGAAAATTCTATTCTTAATAAGCAAAAAACTGTTAATTCATTCTAAAATTATCGAACTACGCCAAACAGTGATAAACCCGCCAACGAGCGCGTGTACTATCCACATTATAATAGCACAAATCCACTTCAACTTCAATCTGGTAGACGAGTATTTTCCATCAAGATTATTTTTTCGAATAAAACTGCATAAAAGTTACATTTTTAGAAAGATTATTGAAATTTAGAAAGCCATTATTGGCATTTAATCTTACAATTTGGTGGCTGTAATTTGGTCGACGGGATAACTAAGAAGTTACGGAAAAATCACGCCAATATGTCATCTGTGCCAAAGTTTTGTGTATTTCATAATAAAATTGTGTTTTTATACCAAATAAACAGTTTCATAATAAATAAAACCAACATGCTATTTTCGCCAGCTAGGTCTAAGAGGTACCCGGAAACGTGGTTTTCTCCCCAAACTGGCTCAAAAATAAACAAAAAAAAATATATATATATTGCGCCAACCGCGATGCGTTTGAGACAGCGCTGTGCTCAAACGAACATGAAGCATAAATGACTACGTGAGTTAAGCGGTTTTCTCAAGAAAGATGAAATATATAACAACGAAAAATCTACACAATGCTGACATGATCGGAAGAAGTTCTTGGTACTTTTATGTTAGCCAGGCTCAAAACTCGCCAATGGTATTTTTTACCTCGCCAGTAGCAGTTTTTATTTTTTGCGTGGTAAATTAAAAGCAATGCTTTGATAATGAAATTGGCATTTTTTTATTATTTTTTTCTTTTCTTTTTCTTTTCTTTAAAAAAAAAATTAAATAAGTGAAAGGCATGTATCTTAAACGTTTGTATTTTAAATTAAAGTTATGATTTTATGTAAAATAAGTGAAAGGATTATAGTTTAAGTAAAATTAAGGCAATACGAATGAATGGGAAGGGAATAATAATTGGCGATTTATCACCTGCGCCCGCTAACATAAAAGAAACGAGTTCACGATTTCTCTATCAGAATCTTCCTAATTGCCAAAGGTTTGAGATAGTTAATTAAAATTATGAATAAAAGTAACATGATGCAATGCTTAGCATACATTTAACGGGGATCAAACTGCTAGCCAGAGCCGAAAGTAATCTAATAAATTCGAAATTGAAAAGAGTACAAAAGAAAAGGATTTCCTAAAATTCAAATTTCTGTGATACCATTTGGAATAGAAACCGACAATTTGGCACATGGTGGTTATTTTAAATACTCGATAAGGATGATTTCTAAAAAGGTAGTAATTAAAAGTTCGAAACGACAGAAAAGCGTTCTATGAACGTTCTAAATTATGACTTATTTGCAATTGTTAATCTGGAACAATTGCTGAATCTGCAAATTGTTCGAAACATGAAATTTGATGTGCTTTTTACTTATAAGACCTAAATGATATCACAGAAAAATTCCTAAAAAATTCGAAATTTGAATGGATGCAGGCCTAAAAAAAGTTCTAAAATTGCGATTTCTGTAATACCGTTCGGGATAGAGGTCTGAATTTCGGCATGCCGGTTTGTTTAAAGATGTAAATGCACGCTAAGAACTGTTAGTAAAAAATCGAAATGTTAAGAGGTGAACCGAGCGGAAAACGTTTTAAGAACGGTTTGTATTATGATTTTAATGAGATTGTTTGGGCTAGGAACAGGAAATTTGACACGGATGTTATTTTCTAAGGCGTAAATGCTTTGCGTTTTCTAATAAATTAGAAATTTATAAGTGTACAAGAGCAAACAAATTCTTGTATTTTTGAATCTGTGATACTGTTAGGGATAGAATCCTTAAATCTGGCATGGTGGTCACTTACAAGATGTAAATGCTCATTAAAAACTGTTTCTAAATAAATCGAATTTTAAAAGGTTGAAATGAGTGGAAAGCTTTTTAAAAATTTTCTAAATTCCGGTTTAAATGGAATTGCTAGAGCGTGAACTTGAAATTTAACATGATTACGGCTACTAAAACGAAAATGCTCGTCCTAAGCAATTTCTAAAAAATTCGAAATTTAAGAGGTTGCAAGAGCAAAAGTCATTCATAAATTAAGATTTCTATGAAACTGTTGAGGGGAGAAACTTAAAATTTGATATGGTGATTACTTTTAAGATGAAAGTGCTCGCTAAATGCTATTTCTAAAAAAATCGAAATTTAAAAGGGTGGAATGAGTAAAAAAGTTTTCTAAAAATGTTCTAAATTATGATTTATTTGGAATTCTTAGCCTTAAGGAAATCGAAATTTGACATAGTTGTAACGTTTAAGACGTAAATATTCACCATGAACAGTTCCTAAAAAAATCGAAATTTTTAACGGCGCAGGAGCAAAAAAGTTCTAAAATTGGGTTTATCTTGATATCCTTAAAGATTGAAACCTGAATTTTGGCAAGCTGTTAATTTTAAGATTTAAGCGCTCGTTAACCCTCTCGATCCGCAACCTGGGCTATGCTCGGGCATGCATTTTCCCGTCAAATTAATACTATTTGGTTGTTCCCACTAGTTATCTTTTAAAGAAAACTTTGTCTGATTTAATCAGAACATTTTCCCCGATTACGATCGTCAAAAATTTCTGCTTTAAAGAGCCGGTGATAAACGATTAAAAATTTTGTAAAAGACGCTCATCGCGAAGAATTACTTACACAGTGAGACTGTTAAGAACTGTTTCGAAAAATGAAGTCTATCTTTAAAGAGATTAAACAAGCAGAAAACGTTCTAAATACGTTTTAAATTACGATTTGAATAGAATTGTCAAAGCATGACCTTGAAATTTAACATGGTTGTAACTTTTGAAACATTAATGCTCTGAGAAATAATTTCCTAATAAGTTCAAAGTTTAAAAGGGTTAAAAAAAAAAATTCTAAAATTCCAATTTTTGTGATACCGCTCGGGGCAGAAGCCTGAATTTGGCATACTAATTATCTAAAATATGTAAAGGTTCATTAAGAATCGTTTCTAAAAATAGCTGCACTGTTTTGTATGTCGTCCTTCATTCTCGGATTAGCCGTAGATATTTGCAAAGATAAAATAATTTTGCAAAATATAAAATTAAAAGTTATCTTTAAACAAATATCTGACTAAATATCTAACAATAAACAAATATCTAACTAAAAGACCAACTATTAGGTCTATATGTTATTTCGATTCTATCATTTTTTTTTTTTACAAAATTTTCATTCTTCATAAAAATTAAAATACCATATAAATTGAAGAAGATTGATACTTTGAGAAAAGAAGTTAGCTTTCATTGCTTTTAAATCCTTAATTATTCTAAGAAATGAATGATATGTAAACAAAATGTACACATATTGGGTTTCCTTTCTACTTACAAAGGTTCTAATAAAACTCATTTTAATTTAAGTGAGTAGATTATTTAAATTATATATAATTTGTTTAAAAAAAAAAGAAATGATATCTACTAAAAACCAACTTTTCAAAAGTAAAAAAAAAGCCAAGCTAAAAAAAAAAAAAAAAAAAAAAAAAAAAAGAAGATGAAACTTGTGGCTAAAAAATGGTGTGATATCATATTTCCAAGCTTATATTATGGTACTTTTTTAACATTTTCCGCTAAAAAATTTACAATTTGTAAGTCGAGTGACTTCGTATATGTTGATAGAAATCCTTTTCTCCTGTACTAAATACATCATAACGTGTTTCTGAAAATTCAAATGTTTTAAAATTATGCATCATGGGCTTGGTGGCCATCTTTCCATATTTTACAGAAATTTCTATGTACCCTAATCCGTAGTTAAAATCTGAAATTCAAAATCGTTACTTAAGCAAACATTATAAGCTTTTCCGTTGCGGGCTTGTATTCGAAGAACTTTGAGTCTTAAAATAATAGTGACTTAACTAAAGGATTCATCTTATGATTTATTTCATAAAATAATTAATCATTTAAAGGCAATAAAAAAAATATTTCTTATCTCAAAATATTAGTCTTTTTCAATTTATCAGCTGTTTGCAGTTGAAAACCAAAGTTCGACATTGTTACCAAAGCACACATTTTATGCTTTTCCTAAATAGTTATTAATGCAAACTTATTACCCTTTACAAACTTGAGTGCTTAGAAATTTGTGTAAAATATGGAAAGATGGACGCCAAGTCCATGATGCATAATTTTAAAACATTTGAATTTTCAGAAACACGTTATGATGTATTTAGTACAGGAGAAAAGGATTTCTATCAACATATACGAAGTCACTCGACTTACAAATTGTAAATTTTTAAGTGGAAAATGTTAAAAAAGTACCATAACATAAGCTTGGAAGTATGATATCACACCATTTTTTAGCCACAAGTTTCATCTTTTTTTTTTTTTTTTTTTTTTTTTTTTTTTTTTTTTTTTTTACTTTTGAAAAGTCGGTTTTTAGTAGATATACTATACTATGGATAGTTAAATTTAAATATATCTTTCATAATAGCGTTAACCAGATTATATAACTCTCAGGGATGTAGGGGTAGGTCTACAATATATACCTTCTAGATTTTTAAAGAAACTCAGCACACCTTCCATAACTATAGTATGTATATTCTCTAAAATATAGTATCTGCATATAGCGTACATCCTCCAGTTTTTTACTACACCACTGAGAACTTTACCTCATATCATCAAAATCCATTCAGTAGAACTTTAAATGAAAGGTAATCTTTCACAATCGTGTTCATTTAATTTTAAAACTCTCGCAGTTATCACTAAGCAACATAGAAATTTTTTTTTTTTTTTTTTACATTAAAACACTTCTAAAACAAATTATCTAACTAACAGTGTAAGTTCTACAAAATTCCGTTCAGTAGAACCTGAGTTACAGTCAATCGGAATGAAATAAAAATTTGCTATTTATATATATAGTGGGTGATGATGAATAAAAATGTAAGTGCTGGTATTTGCGATTTAAAAAATGCTATTGGCGAGATTTGTGCACGGCTAACATAAAAGTGCTCATTTTTTCTTTTTATCCAGGAGCGAATGACAAATTGAAAATTATTTTTTCAATTTAAACCTTTGAAAATGAAATCTTTTTTTAAGCAGTACAAACATTCCTTTCATATTTAAATTAAACATTTCCGTTTTACAACATTTATTTCTTATTAAACCTTTTTTCTTTGTATTTTAAAATCAGTGACTGTTTTGGTATTTTTGCGTTATACCAACACTGTTGTCACCAAGCATATTAATTAGCGCAAAATGAAATGAAATATTGGAAAAAAAAATTGTTGATACAAAAATGCGCATTTTAAATTTATAACATTTGAAAATTACAGACTTTCATCAACTATTTTTTTTTTTAATCAATACAAATCAATACTTAAAATAAAATAAAAAATAAATATTTTACAATAAAATAATAAAATAAAGTCAATTTAACCTGCAGGTCTAACATTTAAAATGCCTCTTAGGTTATTATTGCAGCATGGCGTACGTATATGCATTACACCTTCCAGATCATCAAGTAACTGTCAAATGGTAAAATCCATGTCAGTGTCAGTAATAAATGTTAGTTATAATTTAATAATAATTCTATTCGAAAAATAACAAATTAAGTTATTTTGCTACGATTAAATAATACTAATAAAATAAACATTCACGTACAATAAATAGCAAATCTTAATGTTTGGCACAGTTTGCAATAAAAATCCTTTGAACGGTTAGGGTTGAAATAAATAGCGCAATAGCATACATTTTGGCACGTGTTGCTATAGCGAAAAAGTATAATTTTTTTTTTTAATTTTAGTTTTCGAGACGCTTGTAATTTTTTTCTAATTATTATCTTGTAATTATTTAATAAAAAAAATTGATTAACAAAAGTTCTTAATTAAATTTTTCCGTTGTTATAGTAACGGATGTATTTTTAGAAATTATCAGTCGAAAATTTGAGGTTTTGGCGCCAAATACATCACCAAATTAAAAAAATATGAAATATCTCACGAACTATTGGACTTAAAAGAATTTTGTTAGTACCATTCGATTCCGGATACAAAAATACAGTAAAATATGCTATCAGTTGAAAAATAACTATAGAATCAGATTTTTAAGGAATTTTTTAAATGTTTGTTCTCTTTTTTACACCCCTTAGGGGTGGAATTTTGGAAAACCCTTTCTTAGCGGCACTCTATGTCATAACAAGTATTTTTACCCCAATTTTCAAGATTTTAGTTTCAGTAGTTTGGACTGCGCGTTGATTAACACAAAATACAGACTTTCTTATATATATATAGATTATTTTCAATTATTTATATTCTTACACTTAAAATATCATCAAATTATTGCTAAATTTTCATTGCACCGATTAAGATGTAATATTTCAGAAAAATGCCTAATAATTTCACTTTAAAAATAAATAGTGATAATAACCAGAATGAACAAGATGAAAATTGTCAACTTAACTTACCAGCATTATGAATAGGGACTCAATATATATATATATATATATATATATATATATATATGTATGCATGTATATATGGGTAGTTAATTACTAACATGCAAATTTAGGTCCCAAAGTAATATTATCTGCGATGATTTATTTTTTAAGAATTTTTTTGTAAAATGAGGAAAACTTTATTTTTTACTACTTCACAAGCTAAAGTAAAAAAACAACTCAATTTCGGGGTGACAAACGCACTCAAAGTGCAAAAAATATACTATATCTGGGCAGATGTTCCAAAAATCTCACTTCCGTAGTTGATTGGCCATGGAAGTGAGATTAAAACATTTTATCTATACATAAATTTATCTTACGTGGTGCGAAAATAAGTCTGAATTTGTAGCTTGTCGTTTGGCAACAACCGGAGTTTCCAGAGTGACGATTTTCAGTTGTTCATTTTACGGTCACATGATCTATTCAGCAAATCAAAATTCAGAACAGGAGCTTTTAAACACAGCATGATCTTTTGGCCGATGCAAGAATAGCAATGGTCACTGGTTCGTTTTACGGTCACGTGATGGTTTAATCAAATGAGCTTTTTGATATACAGCAGAAAACGTGTTTAATTTGCCAAGCGTCTCAGAGATATTGTATTTTTCAAGTCGAGCGAACTTTTATATATTTTGATCATTGTTGATTTATATTGCATTATCAGACTATCAGGTAGTGCTTTTCCAAGAGTTTTTCGAAATGAATTAAAGTCGTGCTGTACAATATTATAGGCGCAATGAACGGTGAAGAAGTGGTGGCACCAACTAAAATTATCTCTAATTGCGTTTTAAAAGATGTTTTAAATTAATTCTGTTTCCAAAGTGATTCTTTTGATTAATTATTTTACATTTCAAAAATTTGTAAATTTCATAATGTTAAAATGGTTTAGGCTCATTGTTAGCACCAAATAAATGCAGTTTTAATGGTGTTTCCAACGAAGTTTTCAATTACTTTTTTTGCGTAAAACTTTATTGCAAATTTCATGTATTAAAATGATTCATTGTAGTACTCATTCTGGCGAGAGCCGCTGCAAAAAGTTGCGAACGATTGAAACGAGCTGTGACCGCGTAGTAGTCCCAGTATGAATTGCGTCGCAATTCACGAGCATTGGGGAGCGTTAGCGAGAAAAAAGCATACCCCTAGTATAAATATAATTTTGACCAGAAATTTAACTTAGTAATAATGTAACTTACTTTTTATTTGCATTTATTCAAGCTTTTTTATTTAATGAAATTTCTGATGCAGATCATGTTTATTTGATCTAATTTAGAAATAAAATGTGTTAATTTAATTAAGTTTTCTATATTTTTTTTCTGTGTAATATATTTTACTTAGATTGTAGAAGACTGCATAATGTTATATAGAGTAATATGACTTAAAATAGATTTTTCATGCAATATGAACGCGTAATCAGTTATTAGCTCACTCCCCTGTCATCATTTTCTGAGAAAATTAAATATTATATGCTAGAAATATGCTAGAGAAAGAATGTCTAAAATTCTTCGACAGAAAATGTACTTCAGAATTTAAATCAGCATTTAAATATCAATTTCAAGCATCGTGGCTTTATTGGTACTCTTACCCTCCCCAAGGTTTATTCCTGCACTTTTTGAGGTAAATTAAATATTTTTAGAGAATTTAATCCAATGTAAATAACTGCTTCTAACAATCAATGAACATTGTGGCTATCACTTAGTCTTAACATGATTTGTCTAAAAATAGGCGGTAATTTTCATTACCGCCCCATCCTTACCATCCCTTTTTTCCCTCTTACCGTCCCTATTTTCCTATACCTTCCCCACTTTTTTTTTACCTTACCGTCTCTTCTTTAACACCCCTAGGACAATGTTATACCAAAATTTTGTACTAAAAATACTACATTGTTGTTATTTCTTATTTGAATGTCCTGTGGGTACTATACAAATTCATTATAAGTAAAAATTTAGAAGAAAATAAAAAGTTTTAGTGGTAAAATGGTAAGGAAAATTAAACTCTCAAGTTTAACTTAAACCTCAGTTAAATAAATTTTTTTTCGCTGTTGACAATTTTTCCTTTATTTTGAATCATTAAGGCATTCGTCTATCAGGTTAAAATGTTCTTTTAGCAAGTTTAATTTCACCAGATTTTTATTCCTGAAAGTCAAAAGATTGTGAGAATGCCCCATATATTATTTGTTGAAATTTTGAAAAGTGGTACATAAACACAGAGTATTATTCGACTTCTTTTTTTTTTTTTTTTTCTATTTCTTGTAAGTTTTCATTGTTGCACTTTCATAATTTTTTTTTATTATATAACACACAAATGAAACAGGAAAAAACATAACGATTATACAAAGCATGAATTTTTTCCCCTTTTCTTCCTTCTGAAAAGATATATATTCAAATATTCTGCATAAACGTTTACGTCACAAACTCATTCGTTTTCGTTTTTCTATTATTATAACAAAGACTATATCGCAGAAGATAATCTACAATTAAAGTCTAAGGGGAAATTTTTTTTCATATTAGTTAATAATTTTTTTTTTTTATATTCTTTATGTAATTGCATGTGTGTTATTATGTAAGCATTTAAAAATGTTAAAAAAGGAAAACGTAAGGATAAAAAATGATTAATGTACTCTTTATCTCATTTATATTATTTTTCAATTGCTTTTATACAATGCTTATCGAAATATATGTGCATAAATAAATAATATCACATATTTCTTTTCATATTTACCCAGATTATTTACAACTTTTTAAAGGTTGTCATAGTTCTAATAAAAAGTAGTTTTCTTAAAAATTGTCACCGTAATGAAAAATGCGAAGTTAATTGTAAAATGGTAAATACTAGTATTAGTAAAATGGTAATTACTAGTAAAATGGTAATTACCTGTAAAATGATAATTCTTTAGAAAAAGCTTATACAATAATCACATGATATTTGATATAATACCTTGCACATCAATCACTACTCTAATATGTTTTCTTCAGTTATCTTAATAATTCATCAGCGGGAAGCTAGTCAAAGTTCTAATTAAGGCTCGACTGAAACAGCTTTTTAAGACCCAAACTGAAACCGAAACCGAATTTCGGTAATCTTTCTATTTTCGCCCGAAAACGAAAAAGAAAATGTCCAAAAAATTTTTTAAGTAATTAATGCATACATAAATATACACAATTATTAATTAATTATACGTGTGGTCCAAGTTGGCGTTCGTTGCCTCTGACCAAATTCTTTTATTTTCATATAAAATAAAATGTAATTAATTCCTCAACGACACAAAATGTTTTTCTAATTATACGAATTTAATCTAATTAAATTGTTTTAGGCATACATAGCTCGATTTATCTTTTATAATGAATTTTGTAAATGATCATCTGTTATACTAGAACTTTCTCAAAGAGTATTTGAAATACTTTTGCGGTTTCAAACTAAAAAATTTCTATATAGCACTGTAAGTCTGCAGCTTTTAATGAGCACGCAAAACCGTCTTCAAATTTTGGTCATATATGCATTTCTTGCTTTATAATTTGTCCTCCCGTCTAGGGCCAGTCATGATTGATAATTATAAACAATGACGTTCATAGCAATAAATCAAGTGTGTCTCATTGAGTCGATACAACTCACATCAATGAGTAACGTTGAAGATTTCCGAAGGGAGAAACGAGATTTTTGAAACACATATAGTTTCGGTTGAGATTCGGACGGCAGTATTTTCGCTGAAAACGAATTTTCGTTAAAACTCAGATTTTGGGCCGAAGACGAAACTGAATTTTTGGTCGATCTTTAGTTATAGATATCACTTTATACATAATTGAAATCTAATTATGTTATTGTCTTTGTTTTCTTTTTATAAAATATTTCAGTTTAATTATAAGAAAAGTATTCATTCAAAATGAAATCATAAATGACGTGGGATTGATTTGAGAGTTTACTAACATTTTACACTTCATAGAAGTATATATAAAAAAACTCTTCTAATACAATAAAGATTTCGAATTTCTTCCATTAGTGCAATGATAATTTAAATATTTGGATTTTTATTTAATGCGAATGTAGATGATGGTTAGATAAGTTCTTCTATGTCCTGTACTTATATTTCATAGGTATATAACTTCACTGTTAGGAAATAACAGTTAATTTGTTTATCGTTAATGTACTGTCTTTTTATATCTACCCTATATATATAAAATCCCAATGAAACGAATTTATGAAACGAATATATGAAACGGCTGAAATGTGTATCGATTCTTTGATGCTACTGATTAAACAACTGATTATGTTTCACGGCGATTTCTCCTAAAATATGGAATACTTTGCGATGAAATTAACACCAAAAATCCGTATTGATCCACAGATCTCAAAACAGGTATTAGAATTTTTAAATTCGAATTAGTTTTCGAAATATTAATTTTTTTCTAACTTTAAATACATTTTTCTAATGATGGCAACTCAAATTTTAATCATAACAGATTTTTTTTTTTCATAATTCAGAAAAGTTTACTATTTTAAATTTATTTGGCGACCAGTTTGGTCTCCTTTAAATCTATGCTAAGAACAATGCTTTTTTTGTATTTCGTTATCATTTTATTTAATACAAAACTTTCATTTAAAAATGAAACATTTAAATTGATGGCTTTCACTTCTTTCTTAAATAAAAAAAAAACGAAAAGAAAAATATTAGGCACAGATGTCATATACGCACCGGGGTACCTAATTGGCGCAAAAGTGGCATTATTTTGATTGACATGGCTATTGTCGTTTATTTAATAATAAATGTTTATTTACTTTTTTTTATTTACATAAATTATTTTGTTCTATAGTTATTAATTATTTTTTTGCCATTTCCGTTTGAAAATAATAGAAAATAATTAAAAAATACGGTACAACGTAGTTATTCCGTCAACTAATTTCGCAAATTATATAAATCGCCAAACCACTCGCCAAATTGTACAGATTGACAAAATTTTTATTTTAAATAACGAAAGAACAAATAAATTAGTATAACATTAATAAATATAAAAATAAAACGTCGAAATAAAAATCACTTGATGACGTAAACATGTGTAACTTGCTAAAAGTCAAGTGAATGTGACATTTTCGATCAACTGTTATTGGCATTTAATTTTATAGTTCGATGTTATAGTAGATAGAGTTTTGGTCAACGGGATAACTAAGTAGTACCAAAAATACATATGTAACTGGCATTCGAAAACGAGGTTTTCGCCAAATTTTCATAAAAAAAAAAAAAAAAAAAAAAAAAAAAAAACAGTGGCACTCCGGGAGTGCCAATAGAAGTGAAAACTTCAACAATTACGTGTGTGTTTTTTTAATCGTCAGGAAATGTTTTATGCGTTGAATTGTGTAGCAGCACTAATGAAAGCATCTGGGGACACGGCAGTGCCCCTGCCAAGTCTTGAAAGCACAGCCGTAAGCATCTTTTTCTGGAAGCAACTCAGGGTACTTTTGACCCCCAATATCTTTGTGTTGGTGATTCCCAGAAACTTGAAACTTCGTAAATCTAAAGTAATGTGGAAATGGAACTAAATGCTGAAATTTCACGTTTCTATCTTTTTTATTTCAGAAGATATATGAACTTAAACTTTCGCCTTTTCGACACTGATTCACCGATCATCAAAACTCAGAGGTACGTCCTGTATCCCTAGAATCTTGAAATTTGGTATGAAGGTAGTGTTTGTGATACAATGAAAGGGAAAACTTAAAAAATCCGGAAAATTTGGATAAAAAGTCGAAAAATCAAAAAACCGAGAATTTGGCAGAGATGTGATATACGAACCAGGTTTGGCGCGATTTTTTAACGTCAATTTGGCGAAAGCCCGTTTTCCAATACCAGTTACAATATATATTTTTTAAATTATTTTCTATTGTTTTAAAAAGTAAACAACAATAAATAAACGGTAATTTCATTAATAACTATAGAACAAAACAATTGTACAATTTAAAAAAATAAAATAAAAGTTAATGAACAATTTATTAATAAATAAGCAACAGTAGCCAGGTTACCTTGTAAAATAAAGTAACGTCATTTTGCTATCAATTAGGTACCCAAGTGCGTATCTGACATCTGTGCCCCGTATTTTATCTTCCGTAATCGGAATTCCCGCCAATACTGTTGGTTATTGACCAGACCATCAACACGATAAAATACAGCGTTATCGGTTTTTAGTTACACGAAATAGGTAGGTCACGAATACGGTATAATTCATTTTAACTGACGAAAAACAAAATAATAATTTATTTTAGCAATACGCCAGGAGAAAAAGTGAGTTTTAGCTTCCTTCTTCTTTTGCGGATTGAGCTGAAGAGGGAAAAGTTCCTGTCATTCACCGCTTGGCGCGCTAGTGTCTATGTGTCAAAATGCTAGCATGTCGTTACGTTACAGTGTCTCTCGAAATCAGTGGTTTTTCCCCATCTCAAAAAAAGCTCAACGCGTCTAAAGAAGTATTCACTTTAAAAAAAAAATCATGCCAAACATGCGGTGCGTATATGACATCTGGCGAAATATTAAATTATATAGCAAACCATGACATTTAATTTCAACTTCAAATCAATGTTTTAATTTACCACTCGAAGAATAAAAAAATTCTAACTGGCTAGTTGCAAAAAAGATAAGATATTGGCGAGATTTGCACCCGGCTTTTTTTTCTTTCGGCACAGATGTCATATACGGCCCCATATTGGCGCGATTTTTTTCTGACGCCAATGTCATATACGCAACGGGTACTTAACTGGCGCCAAAGTATCGTTATTTTGCTTGATATGGTAAGCCGGATGTTGTTGTTTATGCTGTTGATGCGTTCCCCAAATTGGCGTTGGAAAAAAAATCGCGCCAATATGGGGCGTATATGACATTTGTGCCAAACCTTCATATGAAAGGCGAAGGGATCAGACCGTATTTGTTTATGGCATTTGATGACTTGAACTATTATAATATAGATGAAATGATGGGGATAGAATAATATTTGGCGACTTATCATCTGTGCCTGGATAACATTAAAGTATCAAAATGGCACCAAGAGTATAAAAAACGAAGTGTTCCGCCGGAACTGTTGATGATAGTCACATGATTTAGGCTATTGTTATAGAGATTGTTTTAAAATATCGGGAGACAAAGACTGTGAATACTTAATTCATTTTATTTTAGCTTCTTTTCAAATGTTTAACTGATCCTCTTTAATCAAAAACGAAAACAACGATTGGATGTCTTAACAGCAATTGATACGCCCTTAAATTTTTGCAATCAAAGGGAATTGAATGGAAACCCGTTTACAGGGAGATCTGCACAGCTTTTTTCAGTATAATTTAATCGTCTCTAATATTTTTAAAACCCATCAGATTAGCATGTTTTTCGATTTTTAGATCCTGCGGTGTCTGAACGGGAGTTGGCGAGCGTAGCTTGCAGGGGGCAGAGCCCCCTAGTATATATATAAAATTTAAAATAGTTTTTAAAAAATCAGTGATGTTTCATTGATTTTTTTAGCGTTTGAAAATTGTGCGCATTAAGATCAGAAATGTGAAAAAAATATCAAAACAAGCGCTACAAATCCTCAATATCAATCCGCTTTACCACGAAGTGATTGATCAGATATTATCATATTCTCAATTCTAGTGAATTCATTTCTTCTTCGTATTTAAGTCAACCTGGTTTTTGTATATAAAGATGGAATTTTGCAATCGATTATTAACCAACTTCTTGATAGGCTAAAATTATAAAAATTATGTTCACAGAAGTGTTTCCAAAGACAATACAGCATTTTAGTATTTTTTGGAATTAACTATAAATTAATGCACTAATTTTAAGGCATTTTCCCGTTAACCCACCACAGGTGAGAAATCGCTAAATAGTTTCTGTGACGTACAATTGCATACGAGTTCAAACAACAATGGATTTAATGATGTCTCAATATCCGGCCTCCAAAATAGGCCAAATGGCTGCGAAACTACAACAATGAAACTTTTTAAAGGCTAAACAGTAGAAAATAAATTATAAATAAAAATTAAGTGTGTAATATTTAACAAAATACGCTTTTATCAATTAGTAGTTTAATATTAATTAATTTACGATACTACGTTGAGAACGTATGTATGTATATACGTTGAGAATGCAATTTAGAAATGGTAATCAATATAAATCAATATACTATCATATTGTCATACAATCTTTTTTTATGAGTTTATATTTAAAAACGTAATTATGAATAGTATTTTTATTTTGCTATCTCAGATTTTACATAAATATAAAAAGTATATTAAAAAGTAGAATAAAATAAAATAATAATTATTAAAATAATAGATACATTTTAATGAGCACTCTATGTGAGTTTAAAAGAGGACAGAAAATTGGTCAATTTTTTCCCGAGTCAAATGTAAAGTTGTGTTAAACTAATGTTGCCATAAAAATATCATTGTCCATGAAAGATAAATAATCATTAAAAAGGAACTACTTTAAAATTAAAATCTTTTAAAGGAAAGAATGGAATAAACATGAGAACATTTATATTACGAGGGTTACTCTGAAATTATTGAGATACGCGCAGACGAGAATTTACAAAATAAAAATAACGGTTTAATTTTAAAATACAAGGTATTTTAACACAGCAGACGATTTTTTACTGACTTACTTCAACTTGTTTAGCGTAGAATAAATTTTAAACAGAAGAGAAAATGGAGTTGACGCGAGAACATTTTCGCGCTATGATTTTCTACGATTTTAAAGCAGGATTAAATCAAGAAGAATGCGTTTAACGGTTGAAATTGGCATTTGGTGATGAATCTCCAGCTCGTGCTACTGTATTCAGATGGTTTAAAGAATTTAGCAGAGGTCGCAATTTTCTTCAGGATGAAGAACACACAGAAGGTCGCCGTCGGCAGTAATCCCGGATAATGTGTCTGCCATACGAAAAATGTTAATGGATGATAATCGCTGTACCTATCAAATGATACAGAAGGAACTTAACATTGGATCCGCAGCCATACACAAAATTATTCATGAAGAAGTGCATATGAAAAAAGTAGTTTGCCGTTGGGTTCCCCATAATCTAACTGAGCACCAAAAAGAGGAGCGTGTCAGAATTAGTAAAGAAACTCTTAAATTGTTAAATGATGGTGACCACCGCATCATTTCTAAAACTGTAACGGGTGATGAAACGTACATACCGTTTTTTGACGTTCCAACACGTCAAGAAAGCAAAGTAGGGGTCTTTGAAGATGATACCACGCCGACAATGGTGAAAAGACAACGCGCACTGAAAAAAGTGATGTATGCCGTTTTCTTCAGAAGTACGGGATTGACCAAAGCCATTAAGTTGGAAGGACAGAAGACAGTAACAGCAAACTGGTATACCACTAAATGTCTTCCAGAAATTCTACAAGAAGTGAATGTTAGGGGACTAATGCTTCACCATGACAATGCATCTTCACATACAGCCGGATTAACAGTTGAGTTTCTTAAACAAAAACGAATTAAAGCATTAGAACATCCGCCGTATTCACCTGATCTAGCTATGTGTGACTTTTGGTTATTCTTTAATCTAAAAAAGAACTTACGTAGACGTCGTTTACATTCAGAAGAAGAGATTGATGTGGCTATAAATGCATTTTTTTCATCTATTCCAAGAAACGAATGGCTTGAGGCATTTAATCTGTGGAAAATTCGTCTACAAAAGTGCATTGATGCTGTAGGAGACTACTTTGAACACACCTAAAATTTTGTAAGTATAACTTTAAAAACCTAGTTGTATCTCAAAAATTTCAGAGTGACCCTCGTATTACATAAATAAAGATTATGGAAAAGCAAATTAAAATTTATTGAAGTTGAAATGCAATATAAGAGGAAATATTTTAGAAATTCCTGATAATTAGCATAATGAAAAAAAAAAAAAAAAGAGTACCTGGATTATTGCTAATATCACTCAATTTGATGCGAAGTAGACGATCCTATTTTAGATTTTAAAAGTATCGATGTAAAATAACTTTAAACGCTACGATTTCTATTTAAAAGAAAATCACACGAAGTATAACCGTGCGTGTTTTAACTAACTATGGACATTCCGCAGCGACAAACCACTTTTTACAAAAAGTAGTAAGTATAACGTCGCCCCCCCCCCCTCCCAAGAAAAACATATAATTTTTGGATATCACTGGAATGACCAAAACCAAAATTATTAAAAAAAAAAAAAATAAATAAAATAAACTTGGAGCATTTGTTTAAAAAGTTATTGGGTAAGCATAATAAAAATAAAAATAAAATAGAAGTAAAAATAAAAAATACAAACGAATTATATAACATCCTTTAACAAAAATATTCCAAACTATCAAGTTAAAATGATTTTCAATAAACTTTCTTTGTTTCTCTTTATTTTTCCGTATATATATTATTTTTCCTTTATCATGTTTCTGGAAATATCACATTGTATTTTAAAATATTATTTAAGATTCTGACATTTTATGAAGCCGAAAAATTAGAATTAGGAATAGAACGGACAGTTTCAGTTTACAATTACGAAGCTGCGATTACTATAATGTTTAAAATATATCCATTACATCATAACAATAAACTTTTCATTGTAGAAGCGAACAAAACAGTTTTCATTGAAATTGTACTAAAAGTACAACACAATAGTTTCTTAAGGATAGGAAATATACATATCGTATGCAAGTTAGTACATTAGGATTATTTATGAAGGATTATTTATGTAAGGTATGAAACCTTTGTAAATTAAAAATATTTGTAAGGTATGAAACTATCTGCAAATAAAAATATCTGCAAAATATGATTTAATTTTATTATACATATTTCATGCATTTTTAAAAATTATAAAGCTTAATTTATTCTATTTGTTTCTTTTTATAGAAAAAATAGAATTATTCGTTCAGGAAATATGAATTAAAATAATCATTAAGTGCTTCAAAATTAGAAGCTTAAACTCTTGAGTATCTAAAACTTATGAGTAATTTTATCTTCAAAGGGATTGAATACTGAAATTTGAAGTTAAATTTAAACATGAAAAATGATGGTAAATTTTTAACAATATTGTAATTATGTATTTAAAATTTCAGAGTAGGTGTAAATGTAAAAAATACACTGTGAAAAAAACAAAAACAAAAAACAAAACAAACATTTCTTAATCTAGGAAAATATAATACAATCCCGAACGAAAATATACAATAACCTGTTCCGAGTTACTAACTAAACCGAAAAGGCTTCTTTATCTTTAGAAAGCCCAGAAAGCAATATATTTTCGCGATTTAAAGAAACATGTACGAGTATAAAAACACAAAGAAGCACGTACAAAAGGAACATGAATGCTGTTTTGCTGCCATTGATTTTTGGAAACGTTTCCTAATATTTTTTATAATGTATTAATCAGTTTTCTCAACTCGGAAAATAGGTTTTTCGGTTGTTGTTCATTCTCAAGTGAACATTTTCCTGTTCAACAAACATGTTTTATACACAAACATGATAAATTATTAGCATTAATATTAGCATTAAAACTAGTATTATTTTGTTAATCTTGTATGTAGCAAGACAATAACGCAACAGAAAATGTTTAATTGAGAATTAATAGCATTCTAAAAACGGATATTTCGGTTTGAGAAAACTGATTAATACATTATAAAAATACTCGGATACGTTTCCGAAAATCAATGGCAGAAAAAGGAACAACTTTGTTTTATTAAATGCCTCTTTCAATCTTGAAAATACATTGTTTTCTGAGGTTTCCAATGATAAACTCCTTTCGGAACATCATAATTTTCGAAAGAGGTTATTGTATACAGTGAAGTCCGTTTATAACGAACCTGGTATATAGTGAACTCTTGGTTATTGCGAGCTTGACAGAAAGTTCCATGTTGTTTAAAATATACTTCATAATGTCATTTTTAATGGATATAACGAACTTTTGTATTATGCGTGTAACGAACCCTTGGTTATAGCTTCCTAAAACGAATTCTACTTTTCCAAAACTAATGAACTGTTTTTCAAATTCTGGAAAAAATGACCTTTTTCAAATTTTTGCATTATTTAGCGATGAAGAATATGACCGTGAAAATGCAGAAACCGATCCGATGCCAACAACAAGTTACACAATGGCAGCAGTGAGAATCGTCATTAGTTTTCTTGAAAACAATGATGTTGACCTAAATGTTGTAAATTCAGCTTTGCTAATAGAAAGTGAAATTGAGATACTGATTCTTAGTAAAAGGGTGAGACAAACAAAAGTGACAATTTTTTTTTCGACGTAAAAGTATGGTTTATAATTTACATTTGTATGTTACGATATTGAAAGCCTCTGTATAAATTTATAATGTAACCATTTGATATACACTGTAAAAAAGACGGATGTTTCTTAATCTACAAAAACGTCAAGATCAAGAACGAAAATATAGAATAACCTCTTCCGAGTCACCGAAGATTCCGAAAAGCATTCCTTTACCTTTAAAAACCTCAGAATACTATTTATTTTTTAAATTTAAAGAAGAATTTATAAAAATAAATTTTTATTATCTGCCCGCCATTTTCGGAAACGTTTCTGAGTAGCTTTTACAGTGCAATAACCAGTTTTCTCAAATCGGAATATCATTTTTTCGGATGTTATCCATTCTCAGGTAACTATTTTGATATTCAGATAACAGGTTTAACAGACAAACATACAATATTAACAGTATTAACATTAACATGAAAATTAACATTATTTTGCGTTACAATTGTATGCACAAATTCAGTTATGTGGCTGAAAAGGTTTACTTGAGAATGGATAGAATCCGAAAAACCGATTATCCGGGTACAGAGAACTGATTCATGCATTGTAAAAGCTACTAGGAGACGTTTCCAAAAATGACGGGCAGCTCATAAAAATTTATTTTTGTAAATTCTTCTTTAAATTTCGAAAATAAATTGTTTTATGAAGTTTCCAAAGATAAAGGAACCTTTTTAGGTGCGTTCGTAATTGCCGAAACGTCAGTGAAGGCTTACTGTGGAGACACGAAAAGTTTTGATTTCCGTTTGTCTGTCTGTCTGTCTGTCTGTCTGTCCGTCTGTTCCGCGATAACTGCCGCAAAAAGCATCCGATCGGCTTGAAATTAATGTGGCATGTTGATGAGGTACTCGGACTTAGCTGTATGGTTTTTGGTTAAATTTGGTTCATTCGTTCGGGAAATATAGAATATTTTATTTTGCTCTGTAATGCTTTTCAATGGCAAGTCAGACGATTTTCAAATTTTCATTTGTTGAAAGAAATGGCTCATATAAAAAATGGATTTAAATGGTAAATTTTTGATGCTGAAATTTTTAAATAAGAGTAGTAAATTATTCCTATTAGTTTGCAATTTTGTCAAAACATTTGTCAGAGCTTTTAAATTAGGTGTATAACTTATGATGGAATTTTATACATGTGTTCGAATAATATAAAACATTTTATTTTATGAATTTACTTATATTTCATTTTTTTTCTTTTAACCGTTGCGTAGCAACTATATCTCATCTAAAAATATCATAAATGTGAAAGTATGTATGGTTTTTAAAGTCAAATCAAAGTTAAAAGGAATGAATTAATGAATGCCTTTATATAGATATTTGCATATAAATTGATTTAAACGCAGAAATGAAAATAGTATTTATATACTATATAGAATAATATCTTTATTTATGTATTCAACTATTTTGATTATAAAGGAAAAAGTTCGTTATTTTCATACAGAATAAACTGACATTATTCTATTAAACTTTATAAACTTTATTGTTGCCAAAAAAAAAAAAAAAAAAAAAAAAAAGGGAATAACAATTTCTCCCAAAGAGTTCATTTTAATTTGTAAGATTTTCACGTGCAAAGGGAAAATGCAGCAAATTACAAATAATAAAAAAGATAAATAGGACAGGAATGAATACATATAAACATTTCACACCAAATACCACCTAAATTAATTTTTGTAGTGGTATTTTCCCACACTACGAAGAAAGATTCCTCGATTTACACGATTTTACTTGGCCTTCCTTTTCTCATTGGTTGCGATTTCATTTTCGCAATTGCGTATATTAATTGGCACAAAATTTTACATTTTTATGACTGAGGTATATGTAAGGCCATACAAATAAGAAATTCCGTATTGTTTCCTATAAAATGTGATAAAGTGTTGGTTAACTATATATGTTTCTATTAAGAGGAGCAGGGCTGCCAAGCCTCCGGCGTTCTGGATACCAGTATTTTAATACAAAAAATGTTACTTTATTTAATTGAAACATTTGCGCGATTTAAAAGAACAACATTTTCTGTAAGGTAATAGTGTTGTGCAAAAAGCCTGAGACTTGCCATGTCTGGTGGTGAGTGAAATGTTTTATTTAATGCATTTATCTCTATTTTAATGCTGCGTGAACAACGTCCCGTGTAACAGCTTGTAGAGTGTAAAATAAATTATTAAAATAATCCCTATTACGAAAAATGAAACAAAATGCCCGGCTAAGGGAAATAAAAGGTTAGTTAACCTTTCGTAATTTGACCTGAACACAGGTGTGCATCAAATTTCAACGGTGTTTGTAACATCACGATTTTAAATTAAATGTGGATACTATTAAAAGGCTATCACAAAAAATACTTAACGGCGCCATATCACGTTTATCTATTTAGTCAATTGGAAGTGGACACGATGATGAATTATTAACCGTTAGGTTTAGAACTCCCCCTACTTTAGGGTGATTTTAGTAAGTTAATGCTATCGAGTACATTTTTAGATATTTAGATTAGATCTTAGATATAAATATTGCAGAATGGTAATCAAAATTATTATTAGATTTCTAAATTAGATGTCTCAGTTTACATTTCCAAAAGTTCTTTATCCATTAGATACAGATGTTTGTGGTTAGCAGGCAAGTAAATACTGCTGTATGGATATTAGGATAACGTAAAATGCTTGACCAAATTGTTGCTTATCCTTATAAATCGCAGTGTAAAAATGAATCTAAGATATAGGATAATCATTAACTCAATCAATAGAAAATTACAAATGCAAAATAAATTACACAACGGGGGGTTCAGGGGGGGGGGCAACCCCCTAAAGAAATTTGCTTTATTATATAAAAATTACTAGAATAAGTAGCTCGTGAGAATTTCAGAATATCATTACATAACAACGTGTTTAATTTAACGCTTCTAATGTCTGAAACCATCGAAATATTTTTTTCTCCTTCTATAAATGTTTGTGTAATTTAAAAGTTTAAATTTTGTTTTTGTAGAAAGATTAATATTAAGCAAAATTTGCTAAAAACAATAAGTTGCAGAGATGACGTTGAGGCTCTTGATCTGCAGATTTACTAGTTATATAAATACGTAGCACCTATAGTCGTCGTTCAGTCCGTCCGTCTGTCTGTCTGTCTGTCTGTCTGTCCGCATATAACAGAGCAAAAACTACCCAACCGAATGGTGAGAAATTTTTAATGTATGATTGTTGCAAAATTTTGTCGAGCCATTTCAAATTTTATGAAAATCGGATGCATAGTTTAATTACAGGGACAGTCAAAAGTTTTTCTTTACATTACGGCCAATGGGAAAAAATTATTGCAAATGCATTTTAATGATGTTACAGCCTTCCGAATGGTCTGAAATTTTAAATATATCATTGTTTCAAAATTTTGTCGAGCCATTTGAAATTTTAGGAAAATCGGATGTATAGTTTAATTACAGGGACAGTCAAAAGTTTTCCGTTACATTACGGCCAATGGGAAAAAAATATTGCAAGTGCGTTTTAATGATGTTACAGCCTTCCGAATGGTCTGAAAATTTAAATATATAATTGTTGCAAAATTTTGTCGAGCCATTTCAAATTTTATGAAAATCGGATGTATAGTTTAATTACAGGGACAGTTAAAATTGTTCCGTTACATTACGGGGAATGGGAAAAAAATTATTGCAAGTGCATTTTAATGATGTTATAGGCTATATGCACTTATGAAGTTAAAAAATATATACATTCAGTACAATATGGGGTACAAAAAATAATTATAAAACTAGTTATAGTACGAACGCACCTCATTTGCCACGTTTGACGAGCAATTTCCGACTTGTTTTAGGTGCATTCGTAATTATATAAATATGTAGCACCTATAATCGTCGTTCAGTCCGTCTGTCTGTCCGCATATAACAGAGCAAAAACTACCCAACCGAATGGTGAGAAATTTTTAATGTATGATTGTTGCAAAATTTTGTCGAGCCATTTCAAATTTTATGAAAATCGGATGCATAGTTTAATTACAGGGACAGTCAAAAGTTTTTCTTTACATTACGGCCAATGGGAAAAAATTATTGCAAATGCATTTTAATGATGTTACAGCCTTCCGAATGGTCTGAAATTTTAAATATATCATTGTTTCAAAATTTTGTCGAGCCATTTGAAATTTTAGGAAAATCGGATGTATAGTTTAATTACAGGGACAGTCAAAAGTTTTCCGTTACATTACGGCCAATGGGAAAAAAAATATTGCAAGTGCGTTTTAATGATGTTACAGCCTTCCGAATGGTCTGAAAATTTAAATATATAATTGTTGCAAAATTTTGTCGAGCCATTTCAAATTTTATGAAAATCGGATGTATAGTTTAATTACAGGGACAGTTAAAATTGTTCCGTTACATTACGGGGAATGGGAAAAAAATTATTGCAAGTGCATTTTAATGATGTTATAGGCTATATGCACTTATGAAGTTAAAAAATATATACATTCAGTACAATATGGGGTACAAAAAATAATTATAAAACTAGTTATAGTACGAACGCACCTCATTTGCCACGTTTGACGAGCAATTTCCGACTTGTTTTAGGTGCATTCGTAATTATATAAATATGTAGCACCTATAATCGTCGTTCAGTCCGTCTGTCTGTCCGCATATAACAGAGCAAAAACTACCCAACCGAATGGTCTGAAATTTTAAATATATGATTGTTGCAAAATTTTGTCGAGCCATTTAAAATTTTATGGAAATCGGATGTATAGTTTAATTACAGGGACAGTCAAAAGTTTTTCTTAACATTACGGCCAATGGGAAAAATTATTGCAAGTGCATTTTAATGGTGTTACAGCGTTCCGAATGTTCTGAAATTTTAAATACATAATCGTTGCAATATTTTGTCGAGCCATTTCAAATTTTATGAATATCGGATGGATAGTTTAATTACAGGGATGGTCAGAAGTTTTCCGTTACATTACGGCCAATGGGAAAAATTATTGCAAGTGCATTTTAATGATGTTAAAGCCTTCCGAATGGTCTGAAATTTTAAATATATAATTGTTGCAAAATTTTGTCGAGCCATTGTAAATTTTATGAAAATCAGATGTATAGTTTAGTTACAGGGACAGTCAAAAGTGTTCTGTTACGTTACGGGGAATGGGGAAAAATTATTGCAAGTGCATTTTAATGATGCTACAGACTATGCACTTATGAAGTGCAAAAAAATATACATTCAGTACAATATGGGGTGCAAAAAATAATTATAAAACTAGTTATAGTACGAACGCACCTCATTTGCCACGTTTGACGAGCAATTTCCAACTTGTTGTAATCTTGGGTGGATCAGAAGCGATTATTATACATCTGCGTTCGTGATTAAGTACATTTTCGTAGTTTAAGAAACATTTGTACTTGTTTACAGTGTAACTTTCAACGCCAGCATTAAAAAATTCAAATAAAAACGTGTAAAATTATTTTAATACGTTTAAAGCATTCATTAAGATTTTTATATATAACAGATAACAGCATTTAGAGAATTGTCTGCTATAAAAAGACTTGAATCATTTATAACGAACCTCGGATATACCGAATAAGTTTTGATAGTCCCGCCAGGTTCGTTATCAACGGACTTGAATGCACTTTCATTTGTGGTTACATTATAATTCCGTAGATTAATAAACATTTGTATTTTTTTACAGTGTAAGACGGTCTTCTGAAAATAATTTATGCAGAGAAACTATAGAAGATAAAGTTCTAAACTGGTTATCGCATTTATCTTTCTTGCATTATAATTTATGTCAAATTTATAAAGAAGTTCTCATTTTTAACTATGACTGTACGTTAGAAAGATTACTCAAGACATTTTTAAAAATATTTATTCTTCATGCTAAAAAGTGTTTTCTTTTTTATTGTTCATTGATTTAAATGCACTTATCAGATGAAGTCAAGTATGTGATAAGAATCTAGTCCTGTTTCTATCATCAAATATTAACCAAGATCGTAATTGCTGAAATTTCTCAAAGGTAATGTGATAAAATGGAGGTAAAGTACGTGACTAAATTAACTTATTGAGTTATGTTCAATCATAACTCCTTGTCAAAAACATATCAAAATCCATTAAGTTAATAACTGTTTACACGCCACAGTCATCCAGTGGATTGGAAATAATTCGATAGAATTTGTTGAACAAGTTAATGATCAATTTTACTTGCCAAGTGAAAGTGTGTTTTCATGCTACTAGTTCATTCTTTCTCTAATCAAATCTCTGACTTAATCTAAACTGGGTGATTAGTCTGCTACGGTGGTGTCATAAAATGAAATTTTGAAATTCTGCATCAGGTTAAGTAAGTGAAAAGCCAGCACAATTTGAAGTTTTAAATGTCCAACAAGAATGAGTTTCTTATTTTACACTCTTTTATTAAGGATGTTCTCAACTGCTCTGCTCAGCAAGCGCAAAACGCTTTGACACATTTACATATTCATTTTTTAATGGAAGGTTATAAAATTGTAAAGCCTGACTATGGAAGCGATTTGGAATTGAATTGCGTCTTTCATTTTTTGATAAATAAATTTACCTATTGAGTTATAAGCGATTTTATCACCTAACAAAGACGTTTTTCATCCTTTTTTGAGTGGTTATTCTTCTTTCGCGCGGAAATTCGGTTCAAACCGCCCACTTGACACTATTTTCTGAAAGATCTATTGCGATTAAAAAAGAAAAAGAAAGAAAGAAAGAAAAAAAAACCCCGAAAAAAAAAAAACAGTTCGATTACATAGTTTCTGAACAACAACACCTGCTTCATGCATTTCCGAACAAAAATATATTAAAACTTATGTCATAAAGATGTCCTTTTGGATTTGAGAACAGCCTTAACTCAATCTGGTTTTTGTATATGTTTCTTTTCCTGATATGCTTGAATTATAAAAATTACGTTCACTGGTGTGTTTCTAAAGACAATACAGAATTTTAATGTTTTTAGAACTTAACCCCCGGACTACCAAAAAAAAAAAAAAAAAAAAGCGTACAAAAATTACAATAATGCATCCAATCGCAGTTAAAATTCAAGTTTTTATTCGATATTCTTTTAAAATGTTTCTAGATTTTTTACGAATTTAGATCTAAAAATACGAGCTTACAAATCAAATCCTTAATTTTATCACATTCAGCTGGATTTTACTGTATGTGAACTAATTCCGTTTTTCCTGTCAAGACCATTGGAACCGTCTGGTAGGCGGAGGGTTAATTATAAATTAATGCGTTAATTTTAAAATTTTTTTTGCGTTAGTCTGGATAAATATTTGGCGGTAAATCGCAAAATATTTATCCAGTATTATCTGTAACGCGTATGTCAATATAGCATTTTAATATTTTTCTTACCTAATCCCCGGACCCCCCCCCCCCCCCCCAAAAAAAAAAAAGGAAAAAACCATACAAACAACAACAACAACAACAAAAAAAAAACAAGGCGAACAAAATTTACAATAATGCATCCAGCCGCAGTTAAAATTTAAGTTTTTAATCGATATTCTTTTAAAATGCTTCTAGATTTTTAAAATGTTTCTAGAATTTAGATATAAAATATGAGTTTACAAACCAAATTCTTAAAAAAAATAGCAATTTATCAAATTACAACGATCATTTGGAAAACGATTTTTTTGAAGACTAAAATTTAAGACATAAAAAATCGCACGGAGTTGATCCTACATTACGTACGCCATGAATTAAACATTAATAGTGTTATTACACGTAAAAATTGCAAGCCAAAAATATCGCCTGCGACCCGTCAGATTTCATGAAACTTAAGTATTATCCACCTGAAACTTACGTAAATATCCAAGCATTTCATTGGCTGTTCGGGAAAAGGCTTTTCCATCGTCAGATTTCCAAGACATCTGACGGCCAATTTTAAATGAAATTTCATTTTTAAACTTCTAAACATCCGACAATATTACTTTTTACACCGTCGGATAGAGAAAAAAATGTACTTTTAAATGCAATTTGTTTGAAAGCTGTATCTCAATTTGTTTCTGAGTTATTAATTATTTTTGTAGTTTTTATTACTTTTGTCATAGTGGCAACAGAAAGTATCCATCGTTGTTGAAATTAAAGGGAAATACAGATTACTGTATAGACCAATCAGGAAACGAATAAAATGCGGATTAAACCAATGAAAACCTTCAGATATGCATTTAATTTCCCATCCTGACGAGAACAATAACCATTTTTCCAAATGGTTAATAAATGAAAGTTAAAATTCTAGTGCCATATTCGCCTTGAGTTAAATAATTAAAATACATATAAAAACACAAATAATTGTACAAAAATTACTTTCAGATGCATACATATAATATAAAGATATTTAAAATGACGGCCTTGTAATGGTTGAAAACGTTCTAGATTTTTCTGATGCATTTAAAGATATTTTTAATTTGTATTTTAAATATCTTTATATTATACTAGGGGGCTCTGCCCCCTACGAGCTACGCTCGTCAACCCCCGTTCAGACACCGCAGACTCTAACAGCACGCTAATTTGATCGGCTTTAAAAAGATTTCGGAAGATTGAATTATAATTTGAATCTGACAATCATAATCTGACGTAATTTTCACCAAACGTTTCTTTCTCATTTTAATATTCACGTAAAAATACTTTTGTTAGAAATTAAATATTATGATCATCTTAAAATATCTAATAAATGTCTCGCGTAATTTTTAAATGTAAACTGTTTTGCAATATTATTTTTTGTTCATTTTACGTAATAACTGTAATGTGACGTAAATTCTCCTATTTAAGACTTCTAACGCATGTTAATGAATTTATTATTTTACAATATTCTTCCTCTTTTAAAATTCACGTGTAAGTATAGTTTTTATAGTTCCTGCTTTTTATATTTTCTGTTTATAATAGTCACGTGTAAAATAAATTTTTTATTTGAAGCAAAGACTATTGTTTGCGCTGTTTATACAGTTGACAACAGTTTAAATTAATAAAATTTTCTAAATTTTGTAAAAAATATCTCTCGAAATGCTGAAAATTTGAATTTAAAATAGAAATAAAACCTCAAAAAATGAATCAAATTAAAATACTAAATGCAGTCTGCACACCGGGAAATTCTGACGCATAAAATGATCTAAAAAAGATTAAATTCCTATGTATAGTTTTTGCTCCTATAAAACTTTTTTAATGGAACGATTTTGTCCAACTTTAGCATTAAATATCTCTTAAAATAATTCTTCGATTTGAAAACTGCCTGCATCAGCGTGTTTATCAAACATTTCTCTATAATACTACCGATTTTCATATTTTTGTATGCAACAGTTTTTTTAATATTAACGAAGAAAGGCCATGATTAAGCATTCAAATTGTATGCCGATCTGCCGGGAATATCTACCCAGATTTTCATTGGTCCATTTCCAAATCAAAACTTTTTTTTATATATAGAAGGATTTATGTACCTGTAATTTTTGTATTTTTATACGTATTTCAAATTCTTAATTTAATCACATTCAGCTGGAATTTACTGTATGTAAACAAAGTCCGATTTTCCTGTCAAGACCATTGAAGCCGTCTGGTAGGTGGAGGGTTGATTATAAATTAATAATGCATTAATTTAAAATCATTTTTGCTTTAGCCCCCCTAAATTATTATCTGTAACGCGTGCAATTTTAACGCGACAAGTTGAACCAACAATTAGACCAGGCATTAGGTGCTCAAAAAGGACAAATAGGGGAAAGTTTTGGTGTAGTTTTGATATTTGGTGCCTTTATGGTTTTTGGGTCGCTGAACACGAATCTGAAGTTTCCAACAAAATTAATCACGGGAAACAAGTTTTTTGCCCCAAAAACGTGCAAAATCCCCGTGATTTTCTTTGTTTTTTCGAAATAACTTCAAAATTACGCATTTTACGCAAAAGTCATCAATACATAAATTAAAGAGGATAAAATGTCCTACAATTTATGTACTAAAAGTTTTTTTCTCTGATCAATGGTTTAGCCGTGACAACGCCGCAAAAATGGGTGAGAAAATCAAAAAATTCTGAAAAACGGGAATTACGGCGCTGTACGTCGGTTTAACACGAAAACTGGCCATTATACACAAGCATTGATTGTAAATGTTACTAAAGATTATAGGATTGACTACATTTTACAAATAAGTTGTTGGTAATAAGCACGACTTTCTTTTTTTTTTTTTTACCAAAGGACTGGAGTAAATGGGTTTAATGATGCGGCGATAAATGATCATCAAAATATGCAAAATAGTAGCGATAAACTGCAGCGATTAAACATTTTAACGGCTAAAAAGTAAAAAAAACCCCGTCCAAATATTCTCGATGGTTATAATTGTAGACGAGTTACAATAATAAGTCAACCCCTATTCTGTGACCCCAAATTAGTATAAAAATATATCGTTTATTTAAAAGGCAAAAAAAAAAAAGTTTTATTTTGTAGACCACTGTTATTATTATATATTTTTTTCTCTGTTTAATAGTCACGTGTAAAAGCAATTTTTAATTGAAAGAAAGTATTATTATTTGCACTATTTTACAATTTGGCATCAAAATAAAAAAATGACATTTTCTAAATATGAAATAAATCTCTATTGAAATAATGAAATTTTGAGTAAAAATTTGAAAAAAAAACCCTGAAAAATTATTTAATTAAAAAAATAATTGCTCACTGCTCATCGCAAGCTTGTGAAGTATGCCCCCACAAAGATGATTAAATTGCTATGCATAGTTCCTATAAAACTTTTTTTACGGAAATATTTTGGCTGATTTTAAAGTTAAATAGTTTTTAAAATAATACTTCGATTTAATAACTGCCTGCTTCAGCGTGTTTCCCTATTGTAAAAAAGGAAGAAAAAAAGTAACTAATAATGCCATGGTAAAGGAATTTTTTGTGACTGGAGACCTTTCTCGGCTAATATTAAGAATACTATTGCATATAAAAATAGGAAAAATGGTATATTTATAGAGAAATGTTCGACAAACACGCTGAATTTAAAATTTTCAGAATTTTAAATCTATTTTTAATATTTCGAATATTTCTATTTAAAAAAAGTGGTGACAATCAACAATCTGGGGACAAAAATGTCCCCAATCTGGCAACACTGTGTATAATGTACAGTCGTGGAAAAAAAAAAAAAAAAAAGTAAACACCCACTACTAACTCCTCAACAAATTATCATAGACAAAAGTTACCGATACCGAACGATTGGAAATAAAGTCTACTTTTAAATGATGTATATAAAATTTTCTTAGGGGCCATCTACATATTAAAACGAATCCAAACTTCATTTTTTTCAATGGTAATACCCAATTTTAACGAGATATTTCAAATCTTCGGTTCAAACTATGCCTAGACACCAAATTTCAAGTCATTTGAATGATAAGTTTTTGAATTATAATCATTCAAAATTGAGTGCTTGTAATGTTAAATTGCATTTTCATATTTTTATTTATATCTCCTGGAATTATGCTCCTAATGTGCTAATTTTTTTTTTGTAGCAATAATACTAATATACCCAAACATAAATACTCTGAATTTGCAATTTTTATAATTTTGTGATATGAATTATGAAATTAATATTCGAAAAAAGTATGAATTGCAACCTACAATTTTTTTGATGGATTTCGATTATTAAGTCCTGCTTTATGGAAATCCAAAATTTCACATTTTTCTTCCAAGTAGTTTTCAAATTATGCTTAAAAAACGGCAAAATGATGGTTTAAGGGGCCGTCTATGATAGAAGTGAGTAGATATTTTGAAATTTATTCTGCTATCCTGTTATCTAACAGGCTTCATTGACTCCTTGAGTGGCGCTTCAGGTGCCTTGATCAAGAAGGGCGCTCTCTCGGTTAACAATCAAGTACGGAACTTCAATTTGGATACAGCCCTTAAAATACGCTCGTTTTAAAATAAATAATTTCTGGGAAACTTATGGTACGAATTGCATAAAAATTTGTTTTTAGGCTAATAGAAGGATGCAGAGTTCATTTATGCTGTCAGAATTGTGTACTTCTATTGAAAAAAAAAAACAAAGTTATGGTTCGTTTTAATATGTAGATCGCCCACTAAGCAAATTTTATATACATCATTTAAAAGTAGACTTTATTTCCAATCGTTCGGTACCAGTAACTTTATTCTACGATAATTCGTTGAGGAGTTAGTAGGGGTGTTTACTTTTTTTTCCCACGACTGTACCTCTTTTGATGTCTGCCAAATGTTCTTTAACCCTTTCTTGTAATTTTCGAGTGGTCATGCCCACATATGTATACGTTTTCGAAATGCTATTATTTTTAAAAGGGTTGATATAAACACCAGATTTTTCATAATTATCTATGTGATAAATCATTCTGTGTACCAGGTATTTTAACTTTGTCGGTGGTTTAGCAATGAGAAGTATATTACAGGGCTATTATAAATGATGGAACCGATTAAAAAAAAAATCATATTTTCGAAACTACTGCACATATTGCAATAAGTGATACATGGATTTAAAGAGAAATATATCAAGTTTTTTTCATTTACAAATGTTCGATGTGTGACAAGTTGTGAAACATATTCCATACTGCAAAATTTAGTAGTGGGCTTTTCTTTTTCGTTACTAACTATTGTAGATATTTTATTACTATTTTTATATTCATAAATTCATTCGAAAAACCTTTTCCACAAGCAATCTCCTTAATTTTAGTTGCCCCGCCAGTGGCTGAGAGGTTCTGCTCTCGAAGCTGGTAGACGGGAGGTGCTGGGTTCGAACCCAATCGCGCCCGTCGGCCTAATCGTTCGGAGTTTTCGTGGTTTTCTTCGAACCGTGGATTTCCATGCGTTAATACGGATTAGGTTCCCTTAGAAAGACCTCCACGGAAGGCACTCCCCCTAGGGCCTATATCCCTCGTGTAGATAATTGGCCGTCAACAATCAACACAACTCAACCCAACCTTAATTTTAGTCAATTCATCACTTAAATATACTTCTGAACAAACCCGAAATGCTCTTTTGTTACAAAAACGATATGCGGTTTCTATATTTATTTTATTGAAACTATATATTTTGAATTTCGGCGAAATTGCTAGCCACATGAAAAGTTTTTGATTTTAGTTTATGAATGTAATTTTCTGTCTGTCCGTTCGTCTTTCTGGTCAATAACATCATAAAAGTGCTCGACATTTTTTTTCTATTTTAGTAGATCTATGTATATTTCTTGTTGAAAGTGATTTATGTACTGTTTTTAAATTTTAACAGAAACGAACGAAAGAATTCCTATGCATCAATTTTAATTACTTTGCATGGTTGCTTGAAAGAATTTGAATGCATTAACGTTGATAGATTTTCTTTTGTTTGACGTGCAAGTTAATGTTCTTGTTTTATCATTGTCAGCCGAATGTCAGTGAATTCAGTTTTTCAGGCTGTCTTCCTGAATCTTTCCACTGAATCTTACAAAAGAGAAAAAAATCCTTCACATTAAGTATTTTTGGGGATTTTTGATGCATTTTCAAAGTAGAGTTTTAATAAAAGATAGCGAACCCTATGTTACCTTATACGACTGAAATATTGGAAAATATGTAAATAGTAAAATGTATAGCCGTAATGAATGTGCGACACATATTTTCTCGCTCTTGTTTACTCTTTGTTAGTTTTTTAATCTGTTAAAGTGAACTTTTAATGTTTTTTTCATTAGATGTTTTTCATCTTATAAACTTTGATAAAAGTATTCGAGTAAGAGCAATGAATCGTTTAGTGGCTGTCAGAAATTATGGCTGATAAGCGATAATATACAATTATATACATATATACAGTGTGATTCATAAACACCGAAACAATAGCCTATTCCCTTAAATATTAACCCCTAGACATATACTCCCAATTGCAAAGTTTTGCAAAAAAAAAAAAAAAAAAAAAAAAAAAAAAAAAAAAAAAAGGTGCAAAATTTGATGAGATAAGTTGCAACTCCATGGGGGGTGTGGGGGGGGGGGTCTATTTGTGAAAATACGAAAATTAAATTTTTATACGGCCCCGTAGGGTAAAATTTGCAATTAGGATTTTTTCCCTTATCCATTCCTAAATTAAACACAAAAAATTTCATCTTGATATCTGAAAAACTCCCAGAGATAGTAAAATTCAAAATCTTTGACTTACACCACTTAACCATGTCTCTGAGCAACGAGTTATTGACGCATTTTGAATGCAAGATAGAGATCATCCCCAAATTGTATGTTATTAAAACTCGATTTAAGACAGCGCCTCCTTTGAACACAAAATAGCAGCGTACAGATTTTACTTTACACTTGCTTTCAAAATATGCTGGAGGTCTGCTTTAGAGGTCTGCATGGGCCGAATTTCCAGGGTCCGGCCCAACCTGGAAAAAAGTTAAAATCTCAGCCCGAGCCCGGCCCGGCCTGACTGAATTTCTACAAAACATTGATTTTTACACCGATATGGTTAAAAATTGTTTCATAGCTCTGACCAAAAATACCTAGTTTAGGTTTTTTGTTTTCATGTTTATAATCTTTAATAAATCTTTTAATCTTTTCTTGTTTATAATCTTTATATATTTTTAAAGAAGCGCCCTAGGCTGTGATATATATATATATATTTAATGAATCTCTGTTTGCATGTAAATGTTTCACTTATCAATAATATCGTTAATTCATATTCCATGCATTGGAGACACTGAAAGATGCTATACAGTAAAATCTTCTAAGACGGAATCACATAGAAAAAAAAAAAAATGCGTTATAGAAAAGTTCCTTTCTTAGCAGGTGTAAATGTATTCTATTCTTTTCTCAGGTATTATTATATTAATTTTGCATGGATCAACACATTTTTCCGTTTAAAATAGGATTCCGTCAAAGGAAGGTTTTTTTTCACGGGTTTTTCTGCATTTTAATTTTATTGCCTAGAAATCTATTATCTTAAAAAAAAAATTTAGAGTTTAATAGTAAAATAATGGCGATTTAAAAATATATGCATTTTTGCAAACATTTTTGGACTGAACCAAATTTTACTGATTTTTGCATGGATCAGGTAACTCACAGAGATAATGATTTTAATACGGGTTGGGTCGAGACCGGGACTGAAACTTTCGCCCTGTGCAGACCTAGGAAGAGGGAAGTCAGCCCCGGTTCGGTATGGAAAACATACGTTAGTCCCAGCTTGGGCGAAATTTCAGAAAAAAGTAAGGTCCGGGCCCGCCCGACCCGAAAAGAGTGAAAACTAAGCCCGGCCCAACCCGACCCGTGTGTCTTGAAAGAAAATAGGCCCGAGCCCGTCCCGTGGGCTGTGCCAGCAAAATGTAGCCAAACTTTCTTACGGGCCGGGCGGCACAAATGCAGACTTTTTTAAAGGCCTTGCCGAAGCGATATAAAATCTGAAGTTGTGAGGGCTAAAATTTGATAAAAAATTCGAAATTGGCATGTTAGAAAAAGCTTTGTTTTAAATCAACTGACAGAAATTTAAATAGTAGAGAAAAAGGTGGAAAGGACAAAAGTTAATCTGAATCGGAAGTTTATGCTACAGGAAAGAGTTACATACTCACCTGTGATTTTCTAAAAGGTATTTAAACATTTTATTAGGACTCAGTCTTTGTAACTTTAAATACGTTTTTCTGCATAATTTTTTTTTCACCATTTCTCGTCTTTAAATAGTTATAAGTTAAGAATTGTTAAAGAAAAATGGTGGAAACTTGGAATCTGTCTTTTTTAGTTATTTTACATTAATTTTGTTTCGGCAAATTTGGAAAAATATTTATGTTTGGAAATATGATTAAAAAAATAAGTTACATTATTTTTAAACTTATATTTTTAATATTTTTAAAATTAATATTTTAGAAAATCCTGAAGCAAAATTAAAATTATATTTTACTCTTTATTTATAGGAAAAAAATTTGAAATTCGACAAATAATGTTTCGAGTTATAACGATTTTAAATTACCCTACTTAAAAAATAATAATAACCATTTTAAATTCTTTTAAAAACTGTATGAGAATTTTGGAATGTGATTTTGTTTGCAAATTATATGGTTAACCAATATGAAAAAAAAAAAATCAAAATTCTGACTCAATAAATATATTTTTTTACATGTTTCCCGGACCTCTTAAAGTAACATTGTTTCTTGAATTATACGCATTTCAATTTGTGTCTAATCCCTTTAAACCTGGCCCCACCAGTGGCTGAGAGGATTTGCTCTCGAAGCTGGTAGATGGGAGGTGCTGGGTTCGAACCCAATCGCGCCCGTCGGCCTAATCGTTCGGAGTTTTCGTGGTTTTCTTCGAGCAATGGATTTCCATGCGTAAGTACGGGTTAGGTTCCCTTAGAAAGACCCCCACGAAGGGCACTCCACCCTCGGGCCTATATCCCTAGTGTAGATAATTGGCCGTCAAAAATCAACCCTTTAAACCTGACGAATTATATTTAAATGGGCATATCTCTGTGAGTTTTCTAGATATGAAGATGGAATTTTTTGTGTTTAATTCAGGAATTGATAAGGAAAATTTTCCTAATTGGAAATTTTACCCTACGAGGGCTGTATAACTATTTATTTTTCGTATTTTCTTAAATAGACCCCCATGGAGTTGCAACTTATCTTATCAAATTTTGCACCTTTTTTTTAATGAAACTTTGCAATTGGAAGTATGTGTCTAGGGTCAATATTTCAGGAAATAGGCTATTGTTTCGATGTTTATGAATCACACTGTATATATGTATAATCTAAATATTCCTTTGTTATATTTAAACCGCTGATACACTCAGCAACTTACTTTAAAAAATATATAGATATTTCTTAAATTCCTTTCGATAGAAGAAGTAAAAATAATTCTAGTTGATACAATATCAAATGCTCAACTATTGGGTTTAAAAATCCAATGAAAGAAAAGGCGGAGAAAATGAAATATGAAAAAAAAAATGCATGTATAAAGCAAGCAACATAAATTTAGACTGCTTAAAGCACAAGCAGTCTGCAAAGCAGAAAGTAGATTGCTAAAAGCACAGATCATTAAAAGAAAAAGACACGTTATTGAATTATGCGTTAGATATTTATCAAATTTATAATTTCATATAGCAGATAATATTAAACAAATTAAGCTTATGTTTCTAAAACCAGAAATGTAACATAAATACAATTTTCGCGGAATATTTTTACCTGCACATTATATTGAAAGCAAAGATCCATTGGTATTTACTTCTTTATATGATAAATTAATGCTCAGTATATTGAAGCTTTTTAATTCACACAAAAAAGTAATGAAAAAAAGTATTATTTACTTGGAAATATCTGATATTAAGAATAAATATAGTTGTTTTTGCTTTTTTATTTTTTAGTGCAATGACATAAAGAAAATTTTGAAAAGGCAATAAAATTTATTGCTATTTTTTAAATTTTTAGAAAGCAGTTTAAAAGAAGTGATTGCTTGTCTACATTATAAAGGAGCGAAAAAAATAATCTAATTCTATTCAAAACTTTGTCAACTAAGCAGTCAGTAAAAAAGTTATTTATTTATGAAGAGAATGGCTTTTTTTAGTAATCAAAATCAGTATTTGACAGTAAAAATAGTTCGTAAAAAATATAGTTTCTTTTTCTGCAACATACATAATTTTTTTACTGTCTGTTAGAGCGCCAGTGTTTTTCTGTAAAATTAACATATTTTTTAAGGTCATCGACATTAGGATGTATTTTTTATACTTTACTAATAACTATTTACACGTTATAGTTGTATATCGATATTGAATTCAGGCATTTTTCTCCGGGAGGGGGCGTGCAGGATGGAGTTCCGTGGAGAATTTGCAATTTTAAACCATTACAAAACACATAATTTCAAATTTTCCAATGGAGAGTAGGCTTTTGATGCACCAGAGTAAGGACCCCCCCTCCTCCCGCCCCCGTCGAAGCATCCTCTGATCACCCCTGAATTCATAACTGTTATATATGTATAAATAATAATTGTATATTTTCCTATTTCAAGGACACATTTGGTTTTGCATTTGTCAAGTGAGATTCAGTTCTAATTTAGACTGTATCTTTCTGAAAGTGCATTATTTATTTGGTTTAAACGTTACTTTTTAAATTAAATTTTCCTTTTGAAGGGGAAATAATAAAAAATTCCCTTTTATATTATACTGAAATACATTTTGCGCATTTTTGTATTGACAGAGATTAGAGTCTTGTTTTTATGTGAAAGTTGATCTTTAAGGTCCCTTCAAGGAACACGAAAAAAAAAAAAAAAAAAAAAAAAAAAAAAGAAAAAACCCTCACATTTTATATTTGTTAATCTTAAAAATACCTTAGTGTTTTTAGGATTAAATGTCGCATCCAAATACATTAATAAGATCAAAATATATAACGCTTTTTAGTTTATACTGTCTGTGGTTGCCGTGTCTTTTCTAGGATTTAAGTGGAATTCTTTTTTTCAAGATTTGTGATATTTAAATTAATAAATGTATATTTCTGAGAAACATAAAGTTACAAAGCTTTGCGGAATGTTTTTGAGTAATATATACTTTAAATAGCTTTTTGGGTTTTTTTTTTTTTTTTGTTTTGAGATAAAATTTATAAAATAGGATTTTTGTAACAAAAAGTATTAAATAAAAAGACTTTTCTTTTTAAAGCACTAGGGATCTGCCTCCTGCGAGATACGCTCGCCAACCCCTGACCAGACACCGCAAGCTCTAAAAACAGGCTAATTGGATCTGTTTTTTTAAAAAAGTTACCTGATTAACGAAGATTTAATGACATTATTAACACTAGTGGCGATCTACTTTAATCGGGTTGCTATTCATTTCCATTTGACGGGGGATTTTTTGGTCTCAAGGCCGCATCCACTGCTGTCGCGACCCCTAATGGCTGTTTTCGTGATTGATTTAGTAAGATCTATCACACATATGGACATCAGTTTGTATAAAATGGTTATTTAAAAAATGTCACTCTCTCTCAGACTTTTACGATATCTAGAAGAAAAGTTTTTTTCTAGACGCTATAAGAAAATCTTTTTAAATGTGACGTTTTAAATATATCTTTTAAATATGACGTTATATTCACCATTAAATTCTTTTCGCAGTTAATATTTAAATTATTTTAAAGTTTTCCGCCTTTTTTAGTATTCACGTGTAAATATTTTTTCAATTAAAAAGTGTTTCGAAATATTATCATTTTGGTTTTTTTAAATATGACGTAATTTGCACCATTCAATGCTTTTCACACGTAATAATTTAATTATTTTAAAGTTTTCTTTCTCTTTTAATATTTACGGGAAAATATATTTTTCAACTGAAGAATGTTTGGAAATATTATTATCTGCGCTTTTTTAAAATCTGGCAACAGTAGGTGAAAAAATTATTTTTCGAAAAATGAAATAAATATCTATTCAGATAATGAAATTTTGAATAACAAAATTGGGAAAAAACCCTTTCAAAATTAGACAAATTAAAAAAAGGATTGCATATTGAACACCACAATCTAGTCAAATACGTGCCTGCGAAAGATGGTTAAAATGTTATGCATAGTTTTTGATCCTATAAATTTTTTTAACAAATATTTTGACTGACTTGAACGTTAAATAATTTTTCGATTTAAAAACTGTCCGCTTTAACATGTTTATAATACATTTCTCTTTAAAACTACGAGTTTTCATATTTTCATATGCAATAGTGTTTTTAATATAAGCCAAGAAAGAGCCCCGTTCACAATAAATTCAATTACGGGAGCAATTGCAAGAGCAGCGCTAGTTACTTTTTTTTTATAATAAAAATATTTAATTTTTAAAAATAAACAATTTTCCAAGTCTTCCAAAACAAAGTACTTATCGAAACGTCAGTTAAGGTTCACTGTGGGGACAGGAAAATTTTTTGGATTCTGTCTGTTAGTCTGTTTGTTTGCTGTTTCGCGATAATTGTCACAAACAGCATCCGATTAATTTTTAATTAGATTGGCAGTGCCCGGATTTAGCTGTATAGTTTTCGGTTAAATTTGGTCGACTAGTTTGGAAAATATAGAACATTTTCTTTTGCGTCATAATGATTTTATACGGGAATTCAGACGATTTTTCCAGTTTTACCATTCCATGAAAAGAAAATGGCACATTTGGTAATTAATTTAAATTTTAAATTATGTATGCTAAAAATTCAGTGGCAACCCTGACATAAGATTCAATTAATAACGTCTCTTTTATTGTTAAATATCGTATTCCGAATATTAACAAATTTCTTACACTAAACTCTTTTCTTGTTTTTTGAAACAACAGTCTGTACCAAGATTTTTCAAATTTGTCACAAAATAATCAACAATATAATCTTTCTTTTGTACGCAATTAAAAAATATATATATAGCGTGCAACTACAGTATTCTTCTTGGGCTCAAAACAATTAATAAATTGCTCAATCACTGTATCAAACTTAATATCATCTCCAGTAGGTAATTTAAAACTATTAAATATATATACACTCGTCTTCCATGCAATTTAATAACAAAGCAAATTTTAGCTTATCAGGTTTATTTATCTTTTCTGAAGCTTCTAAATATAGCTTAAATCACTGCTGAAATTTCAGCCAGTTTTCGTGAAAATTACCCTTTAATATCACACATTTGGACGTTTTTATGTCCATTTGGCGTAATAGCTATAGAATGTGAAACGAACTACTTACAATTTTGTCAGGAATTCTTGATACTGTTAAAATCATACAAATTTATTATTAAAACAGCACCGACTCCTACCATGCAACATCATTACATTTTTATTACGTGGTTAATTATGTACTTAAAAAATATTATATAATGAAGAATACAATTTATTAGCGTCACAACTGCTTTTTAGCTCTCAGGCTATCAAAGCCTGAGAGCTAATGTGCCCACAGGTTCTGTATGTACGTATGTACGTAACGCGATAACTCTGGATAAAAATATCAGATTTGCTTCAAAAATGTTTTCTACACTGTTAAAAATTTGCAGCATTCTGGCAGGTCATTTGACCGTTTTTCCGAAAACGGTTACACAACCGTAATTTTAACACTATTCTGACCATATTATTGGTCAATTTATGGTCAGAATATAGTTAAATTATGGTTATGAAACCGTTTTTTCAAAAAAACGGTCGAATGACCTGCCAGAATGCTGCAAAATTTTTAACAGTGTAGATTCATTCCGATAAGTCGCTTCCCTGATTAGTTTTGGGGGTTCATTGGATAAGTATAAAAGGGGGAACGGGGGCTACCCCCCTTAATTTAGATAAATGGGCTTTTGATGCAGAATTTTCAGATTTTCTTCAAATTCGGTATACGATTTATTCCGATAAGGCGCTTTCTTGATTAGATTTGGAGGTTCATTGGTTAAGTATTAAAGGGGGTAACGGGGGTCTAACTCCCTTAATTTTGATAAATGGATTTTTCTATCCGATTTGCTTCAAATTTGGTAAACCGGTTTATTCTGATAAAGTGCTTCCCTGATTATATTTGGAGGTTCATTGGCTAAGAATAAAGGGGGGGGGGAATGGGGGAGATAATCTCCCTCCTTAATTTAGCTAAATGGGTTTTTCATGCGGAATTATTCAATTTGCTTCAAATTTGGTATATAGGTTTGTTCTGATAAGCGCTTCCCTGATTAGATTTGAAGGTTTATTGGTTAAGTATAAAGGGGGGAAACGGGGGAATAATCCCCCTTAATTTATTTTTCGAGGGGCATTATTCTTTTAAATACGAGTATAATATACAATTAGTGTAAATAGCCTGTGAGCTCAACGCCATCAGTTTAACTGGTCACTTTTCTTTTTTATTTATATCGATCCAAGAATAAAATAAAGGCTATTTCAGATTATAAAACTCTTAGTAATAAATCAGATTTACAAAGTTTTCTTGGAACGATAACTTACCTAGGACAATTAATCCATTGCTAATTCATCAAATAAAACAGGATAACTTCGTAAATTGCATAGTAAAAACGTTGAATTTTTTTGAGCTAGTAATGAACAGAAAGCTCATGAAAGAATTGCCTGCGACAAATGCTCCTGTTTTGGCTTATTTCGATGTAAATAAACGTTGTTTCAATAGATGCCAGACAGTATGGATTATAAAGTGTGATTAAATACACTAATAATAATTAGTACAAGATGATAATCCAATTACTTATGCTTTAACATCCCTCCCAACAGAGATATAGTCAAATAGAAAACCAATTGTTAGCTGTGCTGGACGGTTGTAAAAAAATTCCATTACTATGTTTATATTGCACAATTCGCAGTTGAGACTGATAATAAACCGTTACTTGGACTATTACAGAAGCCTATTGAGAAATTTTCACCAAGATTAGAAAGAATGGATCCGGAACTATTTAAATACGACTTTATTCTTGTCCACGTACATGAGAAAAAAAAATATACATAGCGGATGCATTTTCTGGTTTTCCGCATGATAATAAAACAGAGACGGACGCTTTTAAAAGCAGGAACACCAACTGTACACATTAGATTGACTGCTAGTGATAATAAAGTCAAAGAATTCCAAAAAGTCACAAAGTCAGATGCTAAACTTGTGCAGCTAAAAGTATTTTTAAAGTGTGATTGGCCTAGTGGTATCAAGAAAAATGAAAATAAAAATTTGTTAAAAGCGGCCAGATAAAATTGTTAAACTGGGTTTATCTTTAATCATGAATTAGTTTTTGTTGGTGAAATTAATACTTAACTTCGAAATCTACCTGTGCCTGTAAGCCGAGCCGGCAGGGATTTTTTAAAATGACACTTTCTATTATATTATAATTACGAATTCCAAACTTTCAAATTTTCACTTTGAGTGCTTGTTTTTTAAAGAGTATGAACACTTAAATTAATATTTAAGGGATACAACCTCTTCACTCTCAAAGGTCGACATATGCGGACCTCTGTTCTTTCTCTTTTTTATTAACGATACTTGAACATTATAATAAAACACACATACCACAATATATATTAAAACACACATGCACACATAAATAACGCCTGCATTCAACAGTTAAAGGTATATATAAATATTATACAGACATACATACAATAAATACAATAAACCCATTTATTGTATTTATTGTATGTATGTCTGTATAATATTTATATATACCTTTAATAGTTGAACATAGTTGCAAATTCTATCTCAGAATGACATGCTTCGATCTCTAAGTACCGAAATAATGCAAATAGATTATTAAATTGAAAAATAAATAATTCAGTAATAACCAATAATATTATATTAATACTCATTAGCGAAGAGGATAAGTTGGAACACATTTTTTTTAAGCATATTTTTTCAGATTGTACTGTTATGTAAGTATCGAAAATTTGATCCAATAATCTTTTACCCTTTTTTTAGTTTCTTTTTTGGCTGTTTTAAATTTTTAAGTAACTGTTATCGCATTGACTTAGAATCATGAAATTATGGATACATGGATTAGATATAAAATTAGAATTAAATGAAATTAGGAAGGACAAAATGTTATCCTACCGTGATTTTCTGCAAAATATTTTAAAAGTAATTAATTTTCCAGTAAACTTTTTATAATTTTTTATTGTTACCTATTCATTCCAATATTTTCTTTATTAATTATTTTTAATGTACGGAAGTATTTTTAAAATTTGATTTGATTCATCTTTGTCACAGAATTTTAAACTAACAAGGGAACCACTTTTGGTGTTGCTCGCACCTAGCACCGAGACCTGGTGCGTTTTGTAGCCCTATACATAGAAGTTAGAGAACCGAAAAAATTTCTCTGTTAAAATAATATTTTATATACTTTATTTATACTTTTAATTTTTTATTATTACATTTTTATTTGTTTATTTCACGCCAAAAGTGAGTTAAGTTGCCAAATATGGCGCTACAATTTTTACGCCCGCTTTATCCAAAGAGAAAATGTACAGAACATATTACTAGTATTATATCAGATTTCGATTTTTTGTTTTTATAATTGATAGAATAAGAAACAAATATTAGGTTTTTATTTTTATTTTTATGCAGACGATAAATGTACAAAGTAATAAATATAATTCTATAAAAGTTTCGAAGATCATTGAAAATTATTTTTTAGTGAAATACAATATAAGCAAACTATTTTCTTTTGAAATCGAATGAAATAAAGTATTGAATATTTAAAATGAAAGATTGCTGTATTAAATGGTCCTTCGGTAAAAGTAATCGTAAAGTAAATTAATATTTTTACACAATTTAGAAAAATTACTGTGGCGAAATAGGTCGGACATTGCAAATTCTAGCTATTACAAATTCAGCTATGACATTTGGCTAGGGTTGCCGGAAAACTCTACTTTTGAAAATAAACGCCAACTGTTTCTCCGCCAAAAATATGAATATAATGTTGCAATTTTTCAAAATCAAATTCGTGGGTTTTTGAAAGAATTTTCAAACTTTTTTCAATATTTTGTACTTATTATTAACTAATTTTTATTTTTAAATGCTTTTCTTTAAAAAAATTCAATGTTAATAGTCCGATAAGTGGTCTCGAAAATTGCATTTTCAGAAAGTTATGCTGCTGTATAATCAAGAAATATTATTTTAACAGAAAAATTTTATCGATTCTCAAACTTCATAATATAGGGCTTTAAAATGCACCAGGTCTCAATGCTAGGTGCGAGCAACACCAAAAGTGGTTCCCTTGTAAGTACTGGTAAATTATTAATAAAGCACTTACTCAAGGAACTATCTGAAAGATAAGATACCGTATATACTTGCATATAAGCCTGGCAATTTTGACCTAAAATTGCCTTTTGAAATGGGGAAAAGTCATAAGCCACAGAGGTTTCTGACTGGGCTAGAAAAAATTGATGTTTGATCAACAAATCATTTAAAGATAGATTACAAAAAATTTGGATTGAGTAGGTGTTCGAAGGATGTGCAGAAAACAAAGAGCAACAATTCGAAAAAAGTGAGAATCGATGTTTTAAAGAGCCGTGGATGCAAATTTCAAGGAAGAGGATTGTGAAATCATTGAAAAAGTGCTATGGATGTCTATGAGGACGATTTTATTTACGAAAGTTATGACAAAAATTCATCAGATGCTGAGTCCGATTTTTGTGACGTGGAAGCAACGGGGTGGGACTTAATTCAACTTTTTGGAGATTCAGATAGTGCTTCGAATTTGAAGGATTTGCTTGATGTTTCTAAATTTTTTATGTAAGTATTTTTAGTATTTCATTAAAACTAAGATTTTTGTCTGAAAACATATTCGAACTTTTTAGGAACAGCTTATAAGCGGGTCAAGAAGTTTACCAATATTTTGTCATTCAAAATAGGTGGGGGGGGGGCGGCTTATACGCAAGTACAGGTTGTTCATAATTAAACGACTCTTTTTTAAAGTGTCTACAGACGAAACTATTGGTCAGAAAATTGTGAAATTTTGTGACGGACATAATAAAGGAATTGGAATTTGTTTGAGAAAAAAAAATAGTTTAAAATTTCGCCACCAGGGGGCTTTTTTAATGAATTACACATTTTTAAAAGTTTTTACGCTTTATTTTTCTCAGATTAAATAAGACAAATATACAGACCGCCCCCTAAAAAAATAAAGCGTAAAAACTTTTAAAAATGATTGGTGTTCGAATTGAACGGACTCTGAAAAAAAAAAAAAAAAAAAAAAAAAACCGCCCACGACAGCCGCCATTTTTTTTCGCAGAGCTCAGGCCTAGTATTCAGTGGGCGGTGGCTAAATGTGTAATTTATATAAAAAAAACGCCCTCTGGTGGCGAAATTTTGAACTAATTTTTTTCGCTCAAATAACTTCCCATTCCTTCACTACGTCCGACACAAAATTTCACATCTTTTTAAACAATAGTTTCGTATTTAGACAACTTTAAAGTAGGGTGGTTTAATTATGGACACCCTGTATATACGGTTGTTTAATTATTAAACTCCTTGAAGGGTGGTGATATATTATTTATACCACTTAACTTTAACCTCCAAAATGCCATAATGGCGCTAGAATTTTTGAATAAAATTTTGATCTTATAATGTACACAAAGAAAACTTTTACAGTACAGCCCCGATTATCCGCGAGATTGGGTGGCAAGGGCACCGCGGATAACAAAAATCGCGGATAACCCGAAAAAGACGAAAAAAAAAAAAAGAAATTTCAACGTAAAAACTATGTTTTAGTGTACAAAAAACATAATAAAACGTATATATATGTACAGTACGGTAGAAACCTTTGCTTTACGTCTAAATCACTAAAATAAAGAACAGTAAACAAGAAACAATGCCTTACGTACTGTACAAAAAGTGTCGAGTTACACCTTTAAAAAAAATCAATCACTTGTTTTTCTTCTTGCTTTAGAAACACCTTTTCTGTTTCAAAAATGAAGCTATTCCTCATATGCTCCCCTGGAATTTATCATACTAGTCTTATAATTGTTAAATATTTTAATTGTTGTGTTTACGTTTTGTTAATAAAATCAAGAAGAGACATCAAGTCTTTATATATGGTATTTTAAACATGGCAACCGAATCTAGAAATATTCTTCTATTACTTTCGAATACATGAATTTTTCTGTTTATATTTATTAGTAGGACTTATTGTATTTTTCTTGCTGTTGGCGTGAATAATAATAATAATAATAAAATAATAATAAATTCATATCACAATATTAAAATATTTATTTGCTTAAAAGACGTTATAAAACACATTAAAAGTAAATTAAAAATATATATTTGCATGTTTCAACTCACGAGTCGTCATCAGAATGTATAACAGAAAATTACAAATGCATATGAAAAATGAAAAAAATCATCGAATATAAACTAGTAATCATATAACGCGCCCCTACATTTTCGGGATTGTTCGTGTTCGCTCCATGTCGCGACGCCGTAAGTTATCCAACCATTCAACCCATAAATTCGGGATACGAAAAGATAATGTAACGTTACAAACTCCTGAACCTCTTAAATCAATTTCATAAATAAAAAATCTCTTAAATAAAAAATTCACTTCGCGGATAAACCGCACCGCGGATAATTGGGGCTCTACTGTACTTATTTTCAAATAAATTTATCGTAATTTATGGGGTCTTTCAATCATTTCAACATTTTAGTAACAGAAGTGCTTTGCCTCTGAAAGGTTTAAGTAATTATGACGGTTATAGACATCATCCCCATTCTTCATTGTATAAAAATTGGTTATAGACATCACTCCCATTCTTCATTGTATAAAAATTATAAAATACAGCATCTACCGACAAAGTTGCATAAAGATATTTAATGTAAAATAATTTATTGTTATAAAAATTACAGTCTACAAATTTTCCCATCGTTTGTTGAATTAAAAATTAGCCACCGTGAATGAGATCGGCAGCCGGAAATTAGCGAAATCCATGGTTAATGCTTTGTTGTTTCACTAATTTGTTAATTGCAAAATTAACAAATATTTTCGTTCCTTTAAAAATTCTATTAGATGACTCCCGAACATCACATTCAATTCTTAAGTCTTCATCATATAAAGTCAAATGGACCTAATATTTATAGGCGACCAAAATATCTTAATTTTGTCCTACGTATAAAATTTCTCAAAATACATTGAAAGGATATGGTTAAAAATTACTGTATAGATTAACATTATGGTCTGTCTATGAATTTTTTTTAAAATTTAAAAATGTGCATGCTTTTTGACAACAATTCGGTACCATTCATGTACTGCGCGATACCGTAAATATGACAGAATCTTTTCACAAAGATTTAAAAATAAAGCGTTATAATTTTAGATACATCAAATTAAAACAAGCAGATGTAGTAAGAAGAATATCTGAACGATAGTCATATATACAACTCTAAATGTCACAGAATAAAGCTGCTTTCAGTAACGTTTCTAGTTTATGATTTCCTTCTATTATAATTAAATTTCCTTGAGGCGGCATATACATATTTATTTTTATACGAACTATTAAAATCTCAACACGAACACCTACATTTATTTCACCCATTTTAATTGTTATTCCGCATTTACCCTATATACAAATTTTCCTATCTCTATGTTGAAAAACACTCTAATTGTGAATTATTTGCTTGTAAAATATGTTGAAGAACCGCACTAGTAGTATGAAATACGTTTTGAAGATTGAGTAACACTGCGGCTATAGCTATCTATCTATCTATTTATCTATCTATATTATAAAGGACAAATGTGTCTGTGCGTAACGCTGACGTCAGTTTGATGCGTTTGATCGTTAATCAAACAACGATTAACAACGATCAGTTGTTAATCGTTGGCAACAGCAGACGATTAAATTTCGCTTTTACTGCAATTTTAAAAAATTTTAATTAAACTTTTAAACATCGAACATTTTCAATTTTTACAACGCCGAATAGAGAAAAAAATAATCTACTTACAAATGCAATTTGTTTGAAATCTGTATCGCAATTTACTCATCTTTTATGGTTTTTAAAACAATTTTCAAGTATGATTAAAAAATAAAAATCTATCTCTATTGCATGCAGGCGATAATGAAAAATAAATCTGCTTGCATTTATATTAATATCAACATTTCAGCATTTGTTTCTGGCTGATATTCCATAATAAAGTTAGAACTTCATCAACAAAATGAAATAATTTAAATAAAACAGAAATTTAACAGAAGGTAATCAAACTACAAAATAACTGAATTGATCAAAATAAAAAAGAATTGCTGTAAGTAACGAAATCTTTGGTGATTTCTTCGGCTATTAACTAATATCAAAGTATGGCTTTTAATAAATTTCAAAACTTTATTTGAATGGAAAATTGATACTTTTCAAATGAAAATACATTTGAGATTAAACCTGATCTATGGTCCCTCAAATTTGACTATTTCAAACACCGGAAGGTTATAAAATATGTGTTTCTGTTTGGAGCCGTCTATAGTTCGAAGGAATGCTCCAAATGAAACCAAAATTGTTACTTTTATAATGTTTAAAAATAAGGGAAAAAATAAAGCAGTAAAACCTTTTAGTTAAAAAAATTGCCGATAGAGGGCGCTCTAAAATTTGAAATGCAGTACATGATTACAAAAGGTAAAAAAAAAAAAAAAAAAAAAAAAAAAAAGGCGAAAACATTGATAGCACATTGATTGAAAAATGTTTCAACAAATGCGGGGCCATGTACGTATTGAGATACGTTCTCCTTGAGAATGTTGTGATTGCTACTTTTAAATTTCGCTCGTGTGCTTTCATCAAATCAATTTAAATTCTATTGATTTTAATTCTTACATCCCCGTTTGCTTCATATTTAAGTTCGAACTGTTAAAAACTTAAATCAGTTCAAGCCTGATGGGAATAGGGTAGGTGACGTTAAACCTGATTTAAACATTTGCCGTTTCTTTTATTTTTGATCAAATTTGAAGATGGACATTAAAGATTTCCTGGTATTTAACATTCCGCCGGGATTTATCAAAGTACTGCAGTATTATTTTTAAGAATCATGGCCAAAAGGAATTTTTTTCCTAGTTCAACTTGCAATAAAAAGGAAATTTTTTAGTTTTCAAAATTGTTGTCTCCATTCCAGTGTCTTTAGTTTTAACTCTTTCCAACATAGTTGAAAAGTGTTTACGAATTGGATCTGTCTGTCTGGTCGAACTCTAACTCGGAATTATACTCGGATTGCCATGTAATTGATTCACGATATTGAGGTTCACCATGGCATGTTAGGTATTGAAAATGAGTGTGTATCATTCATAGTTCATTTTCAGAGACACTCAAAAGCATTTCGTTACATTATGGTCTATGGAGCAAAATCATTTGCGGTGTATTTTAATAGTATTGCAATATTTTAAAGATAATGGAATTTATATACATTATTGAATTGCACTAGAAGATGGTTACTATAAAATATGTTATGTGTAGAACTTACAGTACGCGTACAGGGGAACTCAAAAGTATACCGTTATATTAAGCTCTATGAAGAAAAATCGTTCGCGACGTATTTTAATGATGTTACTCTGTTACAAACATAATGAAATTCATATGAATTTCTGAGGTGCACTAAAACATACCTCTTCTAGGATGCGGAGTGAAAGGATTACATGCCCCACAAAAGAGTTCGGTTTTATAATAGTCTACGAAGTAAAACTGTTCGTGTTCGCAAAGTATTTCAATTACCTTGCACTATTTCAAACATGATGAAGCTGATATGCATTACTGAAATTTACTAAAAGAGGTTTATGACGAATGATTGAATGAAGATGAATTATGAAGATGATTATGATGAATATGATGTGCATTGCATTTATCGTCATTTACAGGTACAACATATAAAAGATTTCGGATACAATTTCGTACCCGAAGTGGTGTCTATTGGGGATGACTGTTGAAAGTGCGTTTTGAGTTATGGTATACGTTTTTAATTTTAACTAAATTTCTGTATACTAGGTGGAATGCATATATTCTTCTCTAATGCATATTTCATACATATAACTATATACAGGGCTAGACAAAAGAATTCGTAAGCATTATTAAGAATGAGCGTGAATTGCTTAATTTTTTTTTTTTAATTTGAGTTATGCATTTTCAAGCTTAACTACATTTAGTATACTAAGAGATGTTTGTAGCATATAAATAAAATCATATACAGGTCTAAGGAAAGAACTGAATACATGACGCTTATGGATAGTAATTCCTGGAAGTGTGATTTCAGTAGTGTTAGGCGCGTTTTTGCCTGAATTAAATTTCAGCTAATATGTGGCATTTCTAAAAACCTGTATGTAATGTGTTGGAATGTACAAAAGAATTCATACGATTCCGTCTATTGGTAGAAATTGCTAAAAGTGAATTTCAACTGTGTTTTGCGTTTTCTTACTAAACTAAATTTTAGCATATTATGTAGAATCTGTAGACCATGTACAGAGCTCCACAAAAGAACTGGAGTACTTTACCGGTTATGGGCGGTAATTGCTGAAATCTGGTTTTCAAATGTGTTATTCGTTTTCTAAAATGTTTACTTAGGTATCTTCTTTACCTTATTAAAAGACAAAGTTTTGTTAAAGTATTCTGGAAGTGTTTCATAATCTATACTTGACGCATTTTTCTTTGCTGTTTTAATTTATAGTGATTTATTTTCCTTTTGACTACTGTACCTTATTATTTTTAACAGTCTCCAATATTACTGAAAAGCTCTTTAACTTTTATTCGCTTACATTTCCGCGATCTAACTTCCGCATGTATGCTTCAGTCACATTAAGGTTTACGAGCAATAAGATGTTTGAAGGATTTTAATGATATTGTATTTTTTCCAACGGAGCGAAATTTATGTATATTATTGAGATTCATTGCAGCATGCTCCCCAAAGGAAATAGTGCCTTTCACTATTTACAGTTTTTTAACAAGACCGCGGAAAAGTATTCAGATAGTTATCATAGGATAGTTATTCGGATAGTAGTGTATATGTAGATAAGTGCGTTTTGAACGATATTATTCATTTACTAACGGAATTAAATTTCAGTCTGTTATATGATACATAGATAATCTACATTCCTACAAAAGGCCTCTCAAAATAATTTGAATGTACTTTATACGGATGTTATACGCCTTTAAACTTAAATTAGTTTTATTATTGTTAAAAAATGTCAAAAATGAATTTGCCACAAACTCACTATTGATGCCATGAAAGTTTTTAAGCATTTTTTACTAATGAGTATAGTGTATTGGCCGGAATGCATATCGAGTTTGATAACTAGGGGTGTAGTGGATGGTATAAGCAGGTACACACTGTATACTTTCTGGATTTTTTTTAAAGAAGCTCCGTATACCCTCTGTTTTTCAAATAAAGCTATAGCGTGTACCCTAGGCATGACGTTCATGACTTTTGCGAATACCCTGTGCTGATAGTGTATACTCTCCGTTTTTTTTACTACTACATTACTGTTGATAACCTAAGATATGTGACGCACACAAGAAGCGAATCACAACTCTTCACTTGCGGATATCGCCATTTTATCGATAATTACGAATTCATTATATTAAATGAACGCATTCATGCACTATGCGTTTTGTTGATATATTTGTATGTTTACTGAAAAAAAACTAAGCATACGTATCCTTGCTCATAAATATGTGCAAGCCAACCGTAAAAACATTCTTTTTAATAGACTTTTTGTTTTAGGAATTTTAAAACTTTAATAGCTATATTTACGCCGTAGTATGAAAGATTTCCTCTCTACACATCTGGAAATAACAAATAATTTAAAACAAAATCCTGTCCAATGTTCATTAATTGTTCCTATCCAATAAACTATTCAACAACGTGAATAATGAATAAACTCACTCGAAGAATTTTTTTTTATTGTTTACTTAGAAGAGTACACAAGCACCAAACACAAAATGTCCAGCCCTTTTGTGGCCTACTTAAAAAAAGGGTTCAACAATAATAACAGAGGTATTGCCATATGCATCGCTGAGTGTCGAAAATTGTTGTGAAAAGACAGTCTGCATTGGACCTCAGCGTGACGACCGCAGTTTCTAAACAAAAACTAAATGTAAAAACTGGTTTTTGCTTTTTAAGAAGTCTTTATTAATTAGAATATCTACTGGCGCTGAAGGGCTTTCGGACAATCAAATCAAAGCCACACCCTAGCGCCAAGGATATATACCTGGTTGTGATCATGGTGCAATCATCGATTGTCATTTTCACCCTTTTTTTCGACGTTTATTGAAAGTGAAACGTTTCTTAAAAATCCAGATTAAAATTTATCACTAATGGATACTTATCATGTCATTATTTGATTTCGGTTAAGTGGTTTTAGTGTAAATTTGTGATTAAAATCATGCACATACTGTTAAAAATGTGCAGCAAACTGTCCAGTCATTCAGCCGTTTTTATGGATAACCGTTACTTAACTGTAATTTTAATCGATCGTGACCATAATATGGTCAATAATATGGTCATAATACATTTGTAATACGGTCAAATAACCATTATTCGCAAAAACGGTCAAATGACTGGGCAGCTTGCTGCATATTTTCAACAGTGCAGTGAAAAAGAAAAATAATAAACTAGAGAACAGGAATTCTGCCTTTTCAGAATTTAGTGTCGCCCCCGGCATTTCCATTGCTTCATTTTCTTCTGATGGACTGGTGGCTTCTATTATTATGAAACAGCCATTATAAACGAAGTGTCAGGTGAAGATGAAAGAGCAGCCGTAAAAAGTTAGAACTCTGATTTTCTTGTAAGAATGGGTGGAGAAAAATGGCCATAATTTATTTTGAAAAAATTCTTCACCTGACACTTCATTTATAATGGCTGTTTCATAATAATAGAAGCCAACAGTCCATTAGAAGAAAATAACTCGGTTAAGCGGGACTCTACTGCAGTACAAAACATATTTCAATTTTAAGATTTAAAGCACACGTTTTATTTTATGTAAAATGACGTCATTCGCATCCGCTTAAGAATTCCACATTTACGATCCACTCTTAAACATCTACAATAAAGCATGCATAGCACATCACTATCGCGAAATAATGCACAAATGCAGCAAAAAGATGCCGTCATTCAAGAAAATCGACAAAAAAACAAAACAAAAAAAACCCGGCTATCTAATGATTCATACATACTTAAAATTAAATATAGTTTATAATAGCTCCATTGTTTTAACAGAAATCATTCGTTTATATTTTTCTCAAAATAGCACGTATTTTAATTACATTTTCTTTCGGTGTTATGAGAAAATGACAATAAAAATATATAATTACTATTTTAGAACTATTTTTCCTTTACTTTCTACAGAAATGGAGTATTTCCGTTGCCAATATAAAGCAAATGGCTCTAAAAACTACAAAAAAATTTAATATCTCAAAAATAAATGGAGATGCAGTTTTCAAACAAATTGCATTAAAAAGTACTTTTTTTTCCTAATACGACAGTATAAAAATTGAAAATGTGCGATGCTTAGAAGTTTAAAAAATTGCTATAGAGTATTTAATCGTACTGCTTTGTTTTACGGCTGGCTTCTGTAAGGTAACGTTATTTTTTGGAATACACAAAATAAGCTGGCAGAAAGAAATAGCATACCGTACCGGGGGCTAATACGTACGCAAGTTTTAATTCCACTTTTAAGTTGCAAGATAGAAGTGTTTAAGCTAAAGCTCTTTGTTTATGTTTTCCTGTATTATTGCTATGAACAAATTTATGACGGAGCATATAGATATTTATTTTTAAATGAATTCTGAAAATATCGATACGAACTCTTTTTATCAGGGGTCATCAACCAAGTACATTTTTGCCCACCGACTTTTCCATTGCGCTCGCGAAATAAATATATGTATAAATACGAATTTTGTGAAAAAATAGGGGTACTTGAAATATTTTGTAAATATTTATATTCATTCAAAATCTATATAGGTTGAATTGTGTAGCTGTTATGTAATTTGAACGGTACGAATACATAAAAACAAATATCCTTTTTTTCCATGGGTAGAATAGTGTGAAACTAGGGAAATAGCTAGAAAATTCAAACCACCGCATTACCAAACATGTTGACGACTTGTTGATCTACATTTTTTAAAATTTAATTTAATTTATGCAAGGATCTGTTTATGAAAATTTTGGACCCTTTAAAAATATTTTAATTTTAATACAGGGCCCTTCACAAGAATTTTTCCTTCACAAAATTCTTTCACTTAAAAGTAGACCTTTAACAAAACTTTTTCATCTCCAAACTAAATCTTACATAAATTTAATATCTGACTTGCCATGAAACAGCTGAAATCACGAAACAACCTAGTACCTAGCTGGTTTATTTATAAATGTTCTTGATAAAAAAATAAATAAAAAAGAACCTTCTTATAATGATAATTTCAAATTCACAAAATAATGACTATATTTTTCATAAACGTAAAAAGTCTTCACAATTTCTCAAAAAAAGAAAAAAAAAATCCTACGAAAAAGTCTGGACAACGGTCTGTTGCGATGCTGCATTTACAGTAAATGCCATATATTCCGGTGTACAACGCTCATTTTTGATGCAGAAAATTAATCAAAATATACAGGTGGGTGTTATACGCTGGATATAAAACGAAAGATTAAAAGTTAAGAAAATATAACCAAAAGACTTGAAATTTTGACATTAATGACCATTATATGTATCTTACGTCCTGTCTTCGCATTTTCTCTTTTTTTACTTTCGGGCTTATATAGTGTAAGAAAAGTATTGTAACCACGATAAAACAAAATCGATTATCGACATCTATATATTTAAATCGCTAAGCGTTTTCTTCTGACTATTCGTGAGAAAAAAACTACTTTACCAAATTACGTTTCTTTTTTAAACGAAATACATTTAGCCACATATTTGGAGTCGTGCATTCGTTTGTTCAAAACTTTTATCAATTAGCAGAAATTTTAAATTAAAATTTTATTTCTAAGCATGAGCAACGTATATGTCTATAAATCTGTGCCTTTCGGCAGATGCAATGCACATGCGCATAAAAGATCGCTCGGTTGCATTATCACAGGTGCAGATATGTGTGCTTTATTTGCCATGTTCTTTATTTACTGAAAATGATATGGACGTAGGAATATACTTTTTATTTGTATGGTACTTCATAGGCGTATGAAATTTTATTTCTTGCAGTGGCGAATATGGCGGTAATGTTGAATGGATTTGCATTACACAGTTGTTTACGGATTGTTTGTTTGGAGTTTACATCGAAAATAGTATTGTATTTCACTGGGGAAAATAACTTTTAAAATAAAATTTTTGAAACATTGTTTTATACCCCCCTCCCTCTTAAACAATAAAAAAGCTTATTTTACTGATATTTTTATAGTAATTTTTTTCCTTCAAGTTTTGACGGGTTCCGTTCAGTTTTGGTATATTTTATATTTTGAAATTATCTAAATCCATTTTCGCTATTTTAAAATCCATTCTATATGTATGTGCAAGAATGCGTGTGGATTAAAATTTCCTCACATTTTCAGGTTCCAAGAGCCCGTTTTTGGTGTTTTTCGATGATGTTGGCCTACATTTATGTGTTTGAGTGAACACTATAACACCCAAACTGTCCTTTCGATTGAGCTCTCATTTGGTAAATATGCTATAGGCCACTGTCGAAACAATTGCATTTATTTTAGCTAAAATCGGACAACAGGGTCAGCATTTAAAAGCAGTTTTCAACCTAAATTCAAATTGCTAACAAGGCGTAAAAACCAACAGAGTGAAAAAGTATCCAGGCCAGCGTTCGAACCTGGGTCTTTGGTTCAGCGCACCAACGCTCTTCCATCTGAGCCACCTGGAACGACACACCTAGTCTGGAAACCTTCAATCTTAAGGCTCCTGTCGCTGCCGGTGAAGACACTCACGAGCTAATACTAATCCTATGGGGAGGGATTTATCTAATATCTCGTTTGCATTTCGACATTTTTACTCTTTTTTTTTTTTTTTTTTTTTTTTTTTTTTTTTTTTTTTTTTTTGCATTGGATAGCCGAGGTCGGTCACTACGTCGCACCTGTTTTACTTTTTCGATTTTGGTCGCAGATATTTTTCATAAAGTTACTTTCACTTTCAAAACCGGTTCTGAAAATGAAAGTGTCATTCTATAAAACATCTGCAACCAAAATCGAAAAAGTAAAAATGGTGCGATGTAAAGACCGATCTCAGCTATCCAACTAGCTCACTATATATATATATATATATATTTAAAAATGTCGAAATGCAAACGAGATATTAGAAAAATTCCTCCCCATAGGATTAGCATTAGCTCGTGAGTGCCTTCGCCGGCAGGGACAGGAGCCTTAAATGTTGGTAAGGCTGCAACAACAGCACAAGATGGATATGAATTTAGATTTCTCGGGCGTAAGTCATCCTTTAAAATTATTAAACAGTTTTCAACCATTTTTCAACTATTTTGTGACTAGAGAAAACCGATAAGTATTACTTTCTTTTTACACACATTTATTTAATTAAACATTTTTATTGCTATGCTCATCTTATGTCAATATGAAAGTGATATTTCACCAGACCGCGATTTAATACAGTAGCACTTTTATTTTTTATTTGAAAAAAAAACAAAGCAAAAATAATTGCATAAGTTTCATTGGTCTGATAAAAGCGCGACGAAATTTAAGCATTGTATTTTATTGAGGAAAAAGGCAAAAACTATATATTTCAAAGCTGTTTTATTCGTCATCTGCCCTGAGCTTTCTACTGAACCAATTTTAATAATTATTTTTTAACTAAAAGTTAATTATTTGCAGATAAAATCTCACTAGCTACTTTTAAAAATATTTCCATTGTTATATTTATTTTCAATTAAAAAATTTTTAATGAAAGTTTATCAAAATGAAGCAATCAGATATAGAATTTCTCTATCTATTATATATATATAATCCAAACGGAAATTTCGTTCCGAACGCCGAGATTTCGAGTTCTACCGCATGGATTTTTACGGAACTTATACCGTTAGATAGGTATCGTTCCAAGGAAGGTTTTAAGCTATAACACATCATTCTACCTAGATTAGTTAAGAATTATTACGGAAAATTCTATTATTTTGGACTTAGTTACTTCATATTTCCTTAAATATCTGGGCTCCTATTGGTCGTAGAGCTTAGATCTCGCGCCAAAAGTAGCTCCGAAGCACCCAAGCAAACTTTTCCCCGCGATTATTTTGACGTCTTCCGATTTCCTCTAACTCTATTAGATGCCCGCGTAGAAGCCCCTTTAAAATATTTTTCGTAGTAATTTCATCAATTATCTTAAATTATTGGTTAAGACCGCTACCCTCCCGATTCATGTATCTACGGAAAGGTTGCATGAAGGAGTTTCGTTCAGATACGCTTTCGTTAAGAATAGAGTGCGCTCCCTGGTGGTGGAATGTGGAACTAACATAACGCGATATTGTTAAAATTGGGAAATCTAACAATGCGATCTGTTTTAAACTTTGAGATAGTTCATAACACATAATCTATTATCTATTCTATTATATATATATATAAAATCTATTATCTATTCTATTATCTATTATATATATAAAATCCAAACGGAAATTTCGTTCCGAACGCGTAGATTTCGAGTTCTACTGCATGGATTTTTACGGAACCTATACCGTTAGATAGGTATTGTTTCAAAGAAGGTTTTAATCTATAACACATTATTCTACCTATATTAGTTTTAGAATTATGACGGAAAATTCTGTTATTTTGGGCGATAAGGTTACCATTTTATTTCTTGGCGAAATTCATCGTTGATAAAAAAAAAAAAATTGAAACGGCTATTAAACCTCGAAAAATAAAAGAAAAACTGCTACTAATTTTATTTAAATGAAAAAAAAAAAAAAAGAAGAAGAAAATCCGTTTTAATGAGTGATAATATTAAAAAACGGAAACATTTAATCAAAACCTGAAAGAAATATTTGTAATGCTTAAAAATTAATTTAATAAGAAATATTATACTTGATACGCAATATTTGGCTCTTTATCGCTTGCGTTAGATATGGAAACGAATCTGAAAATTTGATTAGATGAAATTTTAACGACATTTTCTTTCTGCTCTGTTCTTTTCTTTTTTTTATATCTAATTGTCCCATCACGCGACTTATAGAAGAAACAAGCAGATGTAATTGTGAGTCACATGTGTAATTACTATTTGTTTCTTTACATTTTTTTATTTTTCTTTTGCCGCCAAACAATGTGATTTTAAGCCAAAAATGCATAAGCGTGACATTAGCTTGAGGATGTTCTCACAAATGGTGTTTTTTTAGGTGAAAGAGATCATTTTTTGAGTACATTTTCATATTAAATTGTAACTTATATAGATATCAGTTAATATTTTAAAAATGGAATCGAATACTTAAATTTCAGTGTGAATTTCTGCCACACATACATATTGTAAAATAATTTCATACTTTTTAAAATGTTTTTCGCCGTAATTCCGAAAGCATGTAATATTTATAAACTCGAACTCAGATCAACGAATATTACCCATTTTATTTAAGCAAATATTATCTGTTTTCTCAAGTCATATCGCCAATTTCATTTATAGGAACATTCACAGATTCGAAATCTAGGAAATAAAGATATTTTTTAAGGAAATTTATGTTTTAATACGTTATTACTATGGAAAAATTCAAAATTTTGAAAAAAAAAATTACAAGTCTTTTGTAATTCGTCATTTCTTCTTCGTCTTTCTTCGTACTTTCTCCTCTGTTATGTAATACTTCAAATGATATTGGATTAATTTTCGATCATCGATTCACCGCAAAATCGCATATCTAATATAGTATATAAAATAAAGTCTGGATTAGGGGACTAATTAACGCACAGCGCAAACTACTGAACCTAAAATCTTGAAAATCGTGGTAAAAATACTTCTTATGACATAAACTTCTGCTAAGAAAGGATTTTCTAAAGTGTCACCCCTTATGGTTTTTGCACGGGGAGGGGAAAAAATCGAATATCAAAATTATGCGTCAAATGATAGCATATTTTAATGTAGTTTTGTATGCTGAATCGAATGCTACCAAATAAATGTTTATAAGTCCAACAGTTCATGACACATTTCATATTTTTCTAATTTAGCGGTGTCTTTGGCATCTAAACCTCAAAATATCTATCATTACATCCGTTACTCTAGCAACGGAAAAAATTCAAATCAACCCTTTTGGCTAAAAAATAAAAACGGCTGTATGAGTTTGAAATAAAAATGCAAGCATCTTAATTTTTTTTAAAAAATAGTGATTTTATGTAAAATAAAAGGGAAAAAATTACTGAGAATTTAGCGTTATAAAACAAAAATGAAAAAGGTACTACTTAGATATTCCGTCGACCAAAAATCTATCGTCAAACTATAAGATTAAATGCCAATAATGGTTGATCGTAAATATCAAATTCACTTGAATTTAAACAAACTACACGTGTTTACGTCATAAAGTGATTTTAATTTCGACGTTTTATTTGTATTTTTATTAATTTTATACTAATTTATTTGTTATTTCGTTATTTAAAATAAAGATTATGTCAATTTATATAATTTGGCGAATGGTTTGGCGATTTATATAATTTGGCGAAATTGGTCGACGGGTTAACAAGTAGTACCAATGAAAATATTTAAGTATGAAAGCAATGTTTGTAACGACTTAAAAATTATTTTCATATATATCAACTCGGTTTATGGCGTCAGATGCCGTCATCCGAAGAATCTACAAGAGTCTTTTTCCATTTTTTCCGGTCATAGGTTCCTCATTGAAAGAAACTGGAATTGGAATAATATTGTGCGATTTATAAATTGCTCCTCGATAAGAAGAAAAAATGGGTACATTTATAACAACCGTGCGCACATCTCGCTGATAGCATTTTTAAAATTCCCAGTAGCAGCAGTTACATTTTGCGTATGTAAATTAAAAATATTTTTTTGCTTTTAATTATGGCATTATTTTTTGTTATTGTTTATCTTTTCAGTTTTTTAAATGAAATTAGTATAAGGCATGCATTTTAAATTAAATGAGTGAAAGGTTTGTGTTTTAAATGAAAATAATAAAATAAGAATATGCTACGAAAACAATCTTTATTGATTTATTACCTGCGCCCGGCTGACATAAAAGTATCACAAAAGCCACATATTCACTTTTATTTGAGTAGTTGCTCATGAGAATTCAAGTTAACCTTCCGTAATCGGATACTTCACATATTGGTGTATTAGCTTTAATGTTGAAAGCATCGTTTTTGTTTGAAGCGAAAACTTTACTATGAATTCTATTACACAAAATCGCATCACCATCATCTACTATGTATTTACAACGGAAATTTGTATTTCATTCCGATTGTTTATAATACTTTCGTAGGATATACCACAATTAGTTAGGTAATAATTTTGGAAATGTTTTAGTGTATACATATTGTTCAAGGGTACTTAGTTATAGAGCAACAGTAAAAGTTCAAAAATTAAGTGAACCTGATTATGAAAGTTTAGCCTTTTTAAAAAAATCTACAGAACATATTTTGTTACAAGTGACCCTGTTGCATGACTTTTAGGAATGGTGTTAGTATATACGATTTCATTATATGTTGATTAGTTACAGAGGTATTAATTCCTGTTGTCATAACGGTCTCATTACCCGACCATAAGTGCGCTGTTTATAATCAACTAAAACAATTACTTCTTAATTGCTAAATTTTGTCCAACGCTTAAGATAACATTATATCGCAATGGCGTTCGCATCGTTTTCAGTAATGTACAAGGTCAAGCTGAAGATCCATATTATTTAAAATACAAGTTCAAATTCACCATTTAGTTTAATCCAAGGTTCATTTGGAAATATTGACCAGCGCAGCGGGCATAGCCTGCTAGTTTAAAATAAAATTAATTTACCTGACCGAAAATTCCATCAATCAGAAGCATGATTCCAACCGTGAAATTGACATCAGATTTGAAAGAAAAATATAACTGAATTGTTTCTTACTTTCGTGTTTGTGTCAACCTTTTATTGTTATCCACATTAGAGTCCTGCGCGATTCGCGTTATGTTCGACCTAAACCCGAAAATTCTATTTGAAATTAATCCGAAAACTTTCGTGAACCTGAAACCCGATCGCAACCAAAGCCGCCTCAAGACTACAAGCCAGACACGCCCTTCATCCCCCCACATGTGACGTCACAGCCCGGGGCTGGCTAACTGCCACCGCGCCAGCCCCGAACATTTGAATTTTGTATCTTACTATTTTACGTGCACGTGCGTTTTACTTAGCCTAATAACATATTTTTTTTCAAGGTAAGTTTTATTTTCAAATCATATTTATATGCTATCAGCACAAGTTTTATTTCTTGTGTTCAAAATCTTTTATTTTTAATTTCTTTGAAATAAATTAACTAGCAAATCCTAGTGCGATTCTATCAATAATACCGTATCTCAAAACGAAACGATATTATTGTAGTTCTGTTTCTTTCCACATAGAGCAATAATTTAAAATGGCAAACATCCCTAAATCGTGTCAAGACTTATATAATTTAATTTGTATCTTGTCACACCATTCTCTCTTTATAATTTGTTCTGTTTTCTCTAATTTATTAGAGTGACCTTTAATTAACGCCCATTTATTAAAATACACTTGTCGTGTGAATAGTAACTCGGGTTATTTTGTATGCAGAATTAGTTGGACTTTAATTTGACAACAAATTTATGTATTTATATATATCTATATCTATTCATACTTAAAAATTTAAATATTCTAGAAATTTTCATAAAAGTCGCTGTGAATACATAGCATTTTTATCTTGTTTACTTCTTTTAAAGCAAACCCCGATCGATATACTTGTATCAATTTATTGTTGTTTGTTAATCTTAAACGTTTGCTATCTTAATAAAAATTCTTTTTATAATTTTTTGTTAAATTATAAATACTTATGTACTGTGTAAATAGAGCTATGGGGATAATGTTTTTGAATATCTCTATTTTTGCCACAACTGTAAACAATTTATTTACAAGACTAGAGGAAGGGTTGTTAGTACCCTTATGCAAAGCAGTAGTCCCCCCCCCCCACACACACCTTCTTCGCAAAAATCCTATGTGTTTTCATATACATTTTAATGTTCAATTAAAAATAACACTAAATAAAATTATTATTCTATAATTATAAATTTACTTTTAGATCTAGTCAGGAAATACTTTTCATCTCATAAAAATTGATTATTTTAAGCTTAAAAGATGTGAACAAACATTTAAGAACTCACACAACATTATTTTGGAAATGAAATATTTTCGTGGAAGGTTTTTGTGTTTTTCGATGTTTTTTTTTTATCAGCTATTACCTAAACATTTGAGGAAAATGAACATAAATTAGGAATATTTTAATTCCAATTGATGAAAGTCTTATCTTTCTTTCTTTTATTTTTCTCTTCATATGTCAATACATTTAAAAAAAAATCTATTGCTTGTACCTTGCATAATATATCAAACGAATACAAAACTAAATAATAATTTTCTGTTTCATGAACTTGTGTTGTTTTAGTATTATGACAGTTTTATGTTTTTTAATTTAATGTATTTTATGTGAAAATTACCCATTTCTGATAAGTAAAGTTTACAGTACGAAAATTTATTTATAAGAATACTTAATTTCATGTATACTTTAATTTTACTATTTATTATATGCAGGTTTCAAATCACTTAATATTTAATAGGATATTTACTGTATAATTTCAAGCCCAATTAAAAATAAAAATAGAACACAACTTGAATTTGTTTTCATTTAACATTCACTTTTCTTCCACTTTAATTTAATTTTTAAATGTGAGTTTTGATTGGCACACTTATTGTTATTTATTTATTTTGAAATAATTGAAAGCAAAATAATTCAATTTATGTGTTTAAACTGCAAATTATATATATACTAGAAAGGTAGCCCGTCAAAAATGACGGAAATTTAGATATAAAGATATATACAACTCATGTGCAAGAATATGAGTTTTCTCGCTTGTTCCGCAGTGATAGATGAAAATAACACATTTTAAGAACGAAACACATTTATCAAAAACTGTGTGCAGTAGAAGACCACTAATCTGCACAGTTTGGTTCCAAGTGTTATGCAGATTTGAGGCTTTTTGCGGTCATGTCTATTCAATCTTTGTTTATATTTTTTTAAATTCATATATTGGACAATTTAGATTGTTGAGCCTTAAAAATAAATAAACAACACACTTGAAGTAAGGTTAAAAACTATTAAATTATCGTATACGATTTCATGAAGTGGTGTTATATAGTATTATATGTGTGTGCTTCACGATCTTGGTTACGACGTTGGCGAAATTGGCTGCAACTTGTCATAATCCTAATAGTGTGGGCCGCTATAACAAAAAAGTAACCAGTTTTTAGTAAAATTTCTGATATAAAGTAGCTTTCAAAAACTTGTGTAAAATTGCAGGCCGTTCTCGTGTTATGTCAGTCCTAGGAATAATATTTCTAACACTGAAGATTATCCATGTACATAGAGAGTTTAGAAAAGCTTCTCCAAAAGAAAGGTCCTGAAATGACATTGTAATTCCTCTAACTTCAAAGTTTAATCGAGCCCTGATGTTGAGTACTGAAATCTAATAAATACAGTTATTTTGAATATTACAACAGAATTAAACCGTTAAACTTATTTAACTTAAACCCGCTGTTACTTCCCGATGTTATTTTTTAGTATTAAGAAATAAAATTATTTAAAATTTTCAAATCATGCATTTATGATTTTTTTCCGTCTTTAATAACTAAATAATGAAAAAATAGGCTTTTGTTCTGAGCTCATAAATATGACAATAAAATAATGTAACTAAGAGACATTGCAAAATTAAATCTTTGTGATTACAAACCATAAACAAACGATACCGCCACCATTTTACCTACTATGACGTCATTAGAATATTGCCCATTGATTGTTGGAGAACTTACTTTGTGAATGATTACCTCAATGATTTATATATTTGACGTTTCACGATGAATGAATCACTTGTGTTTGTTTAGGTTTATGGAATGAGATATTAAGCTGTTAAACTAATTTCGATTGAAGTTATCCAAGGATATATGTGTTTTTAATCGAAATTAAAAACAATGCTTTGATCTGGAAATAAAAAGTTTTAGATTGTATAATTTGTTATTTCTGTTAATTATTTATTTAAGTACTTTTCCATTATAGCGCATTTTTAAAAAAAGCTTGGCGCGATTCGGTCATCAGAAAGTGAGATATGTTGCGAAAATATATAAACAGCTATGAAAACAAATCTAAAGAACTTTTATGTTTGTTTATATATGCACTTATATGCATAAAAAAATCGTTTCTAAATATATATAATTTTTTTATATACAAATTACGGCACAGATTTCAGATATGAACCGGGATACCGTTACCGGGATGGTGTTATTTTGCCTGCTATGGTAACCCGGGTATTGTTTTTTATTTATTAATAAATTATTTATTTACTTTTATTTTCTGTTTTTTAATTATATAAACTGCTTTGTTCTATAGTTATTATTCAAACTTTTACTTATTTATAGTTATTTCCTTTTCAAAGTGATAGCAAATAATTGAAAAATATATAAGTAACTGGTATTCGAAAGCGAGATTTCTGCCAAATTGGCGTCGTAGAAAAATCACGCCAACCCCCATGCGTATATGACATCTGTGCAAAAATTACTTCTGTTTCTTTATAAAAATGGGTAAATAGCTTTTTTTGGTACTTTTCGGTTAGCCGGGCGCCAGTGTTATATTTACATACATATATGTGTATGTATATGTATATATACATATGTATGTATATATTTATGCGTATGTGTGTACATATATATATTTACATATATGTGCATATATATGTATATATGTATGTAAATATAACGCTGGCGCCCGGCTAACCGAAAAGTACCCTTTTTTGTATTAAATTGTCGGTACAGATGTCATATACGCCCATATTGGCGCGATTTTTTTTTTTTTGACGTCGATGTCATATACGCACCGGGTACTTAACTGGCGCCAAAGTGTCGTTATTTTGCTTGTAATGGTAACCTGAATGTTGTTTTTGCTGTTGATGTTTTCGCCAAGTTGGCGTCGGAAAAAAGTCGCTCCATTATGACATCTGTGCCAAATTGTATACATATGGAAAACATTGCGGTACAGATGTCATATTCGCCCCATATTGGCGCGATTTTTTTCGGTTGCCAATTTGGCGAAAACATCAACAGCATAAACAACATAATCCGGGTTACCACATCAAGCAAAATAACGACACTTTGGCGCAAGTTAAGTACCCTTTGCCTATATGATTTGGCGTCAGAAAAAAATCGCGCCAATATGGGGCGAATATGACATCTGTTCCAAAATTGCTTGTGAGTATGAAGCAGTAAATAAGTTGCCAGAAAATACGTTGGCAAACTTCTTTCTCGCCAAGAAACTTTTCTCCGAAGTATTATACATAAGCAATGATTGCTAGAAATGCATTTTTAATTATGATATGCGCTTTTATGTTTCACTACATTTATGCATACTATACTGTGTTTATAAATGCTACAGTTCATATGCAGGGCTACACAAAAGAATTCGCAAGGGTTACTGAGTATGAGAGTAAATTGCTTTGTGGCAGCCGCAGAAAGGCAAGGGAGAAAATTCTTCGTTCGGAATGGCAGCTGGCCAGAGCCGTTGTCATAGCAGCGCAGACGAAAATGTTTACATTGCGTTTTTGTGTGTTCGAATACGAAGAGTGTCAGAATCGACGTTTATCAATGTTCTACGAATAAAGGTAGTAAAGTGTTTTTAAGTGAGTGATTATATTATACGAGCGACTCACCACAATGGTGACCATGGACTGTTCTTATATAGAGCATCAGCCTTCCTAGATGAGTTGGAATGTTATCCGATCATCTTCATCTTTCAAAGAATACATCGTTCTACAGCGGCTCGATGGAAAGCAGATAAGTTCTTCTGAGTCATTTTCCTGATATTTTTTCTGTTATTTTATTAGAAAAATTTAACTCGCGAATTTATTTTGGTTTGATTGTACTATTTTATATATTTATTACCATAAATCATGTCTAGTGTCGATGCTGTTCAAATTCCATTATATAACAGATCAGATCCTGCGCTATGGTTTGTGATGTGCGAAAGCACATTTGCTTTAGCTACCCCCAAAGCAATATCAGAATCTGTTACAAAATATAATTATATAGTTTCGCATCTTCCACCCGATGTTGCATCAATCATTCGTGATATTTTAATGCAACCAGATGCTACTGACCCTTATGGTGTCTTAAAAAAGGAATTAATTGCGCGCTCAGGTGAATCATCCCAGCAAGAGATACGACAGCTCTTGTCTGGAGAAGAACTAGGAAATCGGAAACCTTCAGATTTATTACGTAGTATGAAACGTCGCGCGGAATCCCTAAATGTTCCAGACAATTTAATGTTAGAATTGTTTTTGCAACGATTACCAAATTCTGTTCAGACAATTTTAGCGGCTGTTTCTGAATTAACCCTTGATAAAGCAGCGGAAATTTCAGATCGTATTTCAGAAGTTACCCCTTCCCCAGCTTCTGTAATTGCCGTGTCCTGCTCGAATGAACAGGCGATAGAGGGTGAATTATTGAAAGAAATCGAAAAATTAAATAAGCGCATTGATCAGCTTGCTGTTTCACGTGGTCGGTCCCCATACCGCAGAAACTGGAGTAAACCTCGAGGGCGAAGTAATAGTGATAATCGGGATTCAAGTATCTGTTGGTATCATAGACGATTTGGAAAAAAATGTAGGGAAGAAAAATGCATAAAGCCGTGTTCTTGGGCGGGAAACGAAACCAGCAAAGAGTAGAGGCGACTTATTCTTTGCCTCAACAGTCACGTCGCCTGTTCATTAGAGACCGGACTACAAATGTTTCTTTTCTGGTCGACACCGGTTCGGACGTGTCAATCCTTCCTGCCAACAATGTACAAAAACGGAATCCACCCGTACAAACGCTTTTGGCTGCTAATTCTTCCCCTATAAATGTTTATGGTCAACAAACCCTTTCTCTAGATTTTAAGTTAAGACAAAAATTTAATTGGACTTTTCTAGTGGCAAATGTTAGTACACCAATTTTGGGAGCAGATTTTCTCCATAATTTCGAATTGGTTCCAGATCTCCGCCACAAATGTCTAAGAGATTTAAAAACAAAATTTGAAACAACAGGTCACATGAAATGTGCATTAATTCATTCAGTAAAAACAATCAATATTGATAATATATATAATGAACTTCTTAAACAATTCCCATCTATTACAAAATTACCAGATCCCAATCAGCCTGTCAAACACAACACAATGCATTTTATTTCAACAAAAGGACCTCCAGTTGTGGCAAAACCCCGCAGGTTGGCTCCGGATCGCCTGAAAATTGCTAAAACAGAATTTCAAAATATGATACAACTCGGACATTTAAGACCTTCACGTAGCAACTATGCATCACCTTTGCACATGGTTCCAAAAAAGGGAACTTTGGAATGGAGACCTGTAGGTGATTATCGTGCCTTGAATGCGCAAACCAAAAAAGACAGATACCCGATACCATGTATAGCTGATTTTACTGCTAATTTACGTGACACTAAAATTTTTAGTCGACTTGACCTCATCAAAGCATATCATCAAATACCAATCAATCCTGATGATATTCCCAAAACAGCGATATGCACACCTTTTGGATTGTTCGAAAGCACACGCATGCAATTTGGCTTATGCAATGCGTCTGCAACATTTCAGAGATTCATAGATGAGGTAATACGTGATTTACCAGGCGTCTATGCTTTCGTCGATGATATACTCATAGCCTCTAAAAATGCCGAGGAGCATTATCATCATTTAAAAGCACTATTTTCCAAATTAGCAGAATATGGTTTGTGCATAAATGTATCCAAGTGCACATTTGGTAAACCTACCATTGATTTCTTAGGATTTCGAATATCTGAACATGGTATTCAACCACTTCCAGATAAAGTTAAATGCATAATCGATTTTCCGCAGCCCACAACCTTATCTCAACTTCGAAGATTTTTGGGTATGTTTAATTTTTATAGGTCTTTCATATATCAAGCTGCACACATACTTGCGCCTTTAGTGAAATTGTTAGAAGGCCATACAAACAAAAAGAAATCTCGTTCCCGTGTTCCTAAAACAGAACCCCTTAATTGGAACGAAGATGCTGAAAAAGCTTTCGTAGCTGCCAAAAATGCAATATCTCAGGCTGCTCTTTTACGGCACCCTATTCCAGGCGCTCAGTTGAGTATATGGGTTGACGCCTCAGATGTCGCGATCGGCGGCACCCTTATGCAGTTTTATCAGGAACGTTATGAACCTTTAGCATTTTTTTCCATGAAATTAAACAACAGTCAGCGGAATTGGTCAACATATGACCGGGAATTATTTTCTATTTATTCGGCAATAAAAAAATTTCGGCACATGCTAGAGGGGAGAATTTTTCAAATTTATACTGATCAAAAACCGCTAATTTATGCATTTAAGCAAAATCCCCATAAATGTTCGCCGCGGCAATCACGCCATTTAGATTACATTTCCCAATATTCCACTGACATTAGACATGTACCAGGTTCCGAAAACATTGTTGCAGATTGCCTCTCAAGAATTGAAATTGATTCTATTTCAAAATCTCCAATCTTAAATTTTGAGGAATTCGCAAAAGCTCAGGAAAATGATTCAGATCTACAGAGCCTGCATAATAGTACATTGCTCAAATTGGAATTGAAACCTTGCCTCATTTCTGATTGTAGCCTACTATGTGATACTTCAACAGGTACGCCTCGACCCTTAGTTCCTAGTTTCTTTCGTCGGCTGATATATGAACATTTGCACAACCTAGCCCATCCAGGCATAGCAGCTACCACAAAACTAATTTGTTCCAGATACGTATGGCCAAATATGAAACGAGACATCAACAAGATAAAGTAAAAAAACTAAAACCCAACTACGACAAAAAACTACGCTGAAAAAGTATAAAAGTACCCCATGAATACAGGTAAAGTCACAAGCAAATGCTAGTAATATATAGATATATTCAAAATGTACAAGTAAAGCGCTTTTGAATGATACCAAACACGGCATATTTATCTTAACTTTATTTTTTGACGTATGACGCTTCCAGTATTTGGTAGTAGTGACGCACATATCCGTCGATGGCAGCAAATGGGTAATGGACCGATTAGTGGATGAGGTCGTTAGTGTAATGTGTAAATGTGTAATGTAGATTGAAGGTTTCATGTATTAAGATGACCTAGGAAGATTTCTTAATCTATCTAATTCTGCTAACGATTGACTGTCATGTGGATTTTTAAGCAACTTATTATGATCCAAGGCACTTATAAACAAACCCTCTATGGTTTTGAAGTGAAGCGCTTTAAAATGATACCAAACACGGCATATCTAGCTTAACTTTATTTTTTTACTCTGTATATTTTGTCCGCTAGAAGGCGCCACATTGAATTTGGTGAAAATCTATATAGCCTATAACCAGCGGACAATTAAGACGCTTCTAATGATATGTCATTTGTCGAATTCTGATTAGTGGTTTAGAAGTTACGAGGGAACAGATGAACATACATACATACATACATACATACATACATACATACATACATACATAGCCTGTCAAAATCATAACCCTCCTTTGGCTTTGCCGTAGTCGGGTAAAAACTGGGTTCGTGGCTGTGAGAAGTGTCAAAGATCAAAAATACAGAGGCACACCAAAGCACCTCTTGGCACGTTCTCTCTTCCTGATGCACGTTTTTTCCCAAATACATATAGATATCGTAGGTCCCTTGCCTCCATCTGACGGTTTCAGCTATCTTTTAACGATGATTGACCGATTTAGCAGATGGCCAGAAGCCGTACCTATATCTGATACACAAGCTAAAACAATTTGTAGTGCCATATTAAAGCATTGGATATCAAGATTTGGTTGCCCTTCGCTCATAACCACGGATCAAGGCCCACAAATGCGATCAGCAATATTTGATGAATTCACAAAAATGATGGGAACACAGAAGATCCGCACAACGGCATATCATCCGATATCGAATGGCATTATCGAAAGATTTCATCGACATTTAAAGTCATCCATCAAAGCTCACGAAACCAGTAGGTGGACTGAAATATTACCGATAGTTTTACTAGGCATTCGCACAGCAGTGAAGGAAGATATACAAGCTTCTTGCGCTGAGCTTGTCTACGGCACTACGTTGAGATTGCCCTGTGATATGCTGGATGAATACAAGATCCGACCTTTCAACGATAACTTCGTCACGCAACTACGAAACACCATGCGGCAGTTAAGTCCAGTTGCTACATCATCTCACTGCCAAGAGAAGTTCTATATACACCCTTCCTTGACATCTTGTTCACACATCTTTCTAAGAGTGGATCATGTACAACCTCCATTGTGTCAACCATATACTGGTCCTCACAAAGTCCTAAGTAGAACTGGGAAAACTATAACAATCGAGCTTAATGGTCGTAAGTCTACGGTATCAATAGATCGAGTGAAGCCAGCTCATTTGATTTCTACTTCAGACTTGTCCACGAAAACTGTTCCAGAGAACTCTAAATTAAAACTCTCTCTTAAAGCGGACAGTAACCCTGACCAAACAAAAACTGTCACACGTTCGGGCAGACATGTCCATTTTCCTAAAAAACTGGTATCTTATATTACTTACTGAAATTGTTGATAAATTGTTCATTTTGCATACTACACATTATGCCTATATTTTGTTATATATTGCAATTTTATTTCATGTAAATATCCTTGTAATTTTTCTCCACAAGCGTGGATTCTGACACAGATAGTCAAAAAAAAAAAAAAAAAATAGTATACACTTGTATATTGTTTCTTCGGTACCCTACGTCACTGGGGGGATACTCTGTGGCAGCCGCAGAAAGGCAAGGGAGAAAATTCTTCGTTCGGAATGGCAGCTGGCCAGAGCCGTTGTCATAGCAGCGCAGACGAAAATGTTTACATTGCGTTTTTGTGTGTTCGAATACGAAGAGTGTCAGAATCGACGTTTATCAATGTTCTACGAATAAAGGTAGTAAAGTGTTTTTAAGTGAGTGATTATATTATACGAGCGACTCACCACAGCTTAAAGGTGGTTTTTAAAGGAGTTATGCATTTTTACGCTGAACTGCATTTAGTTTCCTAAGAAATGTTTGTAGAATATAGATAAAATGATATACATGGTCACGCAAAGAATTGGATACATAACCGTCTATGGATGATAATATCTGGAAATGTGATTTCAGTAGTTTTAAGAGTAGTTTAAATTAAATTTTAGCTAAAAAGTGGCATGTAATAACGGTACTATTGGCTATGGACGGTAACTGCTGAAATCAATTTTTAATTTTTTTTATGCGTTTTCTAAAATGTTTGCTTATTTATCTTGGTACTTCTTAGTTATCCCGTCGACCAAATTACTGTCGCCAAATTGTAAGATTAATTGCCAATAATGGTTGCCATTAATTAATTAATTAAATTCCAATAATGGCCAATAAAACCATTAATTCGACGTTTTATTTGTATTTTTATTAATGTTTTACTATTGATTTGGCGATTTATATAATTTGGCAAAATTGGTCGACGGGATATCTAAGAAGTAACGTTATCTTATTTACCTTATTTCCCTAAATAACGAAGTTTTGTTAAAGCATTTAGGATGTGTTGGAAACTGTTTCATATTCTATGCTTAACGCATTACTTTTCTTTTTTCTTTAGTCTTATTTTGCATTTATTTTATTCTTAATTTTTTAGTCTTTTACTGCTTTATAGAAACTTTGGCACAGTTGTCATATACGTTATCATATATTGGCGCAATTTTTTTTCCGACGCCAATTTGGCGAAAACAATTTTGGGGAACGCATCAACAGCATAAACAACAACATCCGGATTACCATATCAAGCAAAATTACGACACTTTGGCTCCAGTTAAGTACCCGTTGTGTATATGACATTGGCGTCAGAAAAAAATCGCGCCAATATGGGGAGCATATATGACATCTGTGCCGAAACTTTAATATTTAATGTTTAAACTCTTCGCTCCACTCCCCTTGCATACAGTACACACTATAACACGTATAGCGCAAAATAATAGACAGTTTGGTACTTTTCCACTGTAGGGGCTATGGCATTTTTTTTTTAAGCTTTGTGTAATTTGGGCATCAGAAAGTTAGATTTAGGTACTTTTCGTTATGTGGACACCATTGTCGCCAAGCGTAATAGTTGGCGCAAAATCGTGAATTGAAGCATTTGAAAAATAAAAGAAAAACTATTGTCGATACTAAAGTGAGCATTTAAAAAATATAACATTTGAAAATTCCAGACTTTTACGAACTATTTCATCAAATCACAAATATATACTTAAAATAAGTGAACAAATAACTGCTATAAAATAAAGCAATAAAATAAAACTCATATTAAACTGCTGGCATAAAATTACAAATATCTTTTAGCATTTTGAAATAATTGGCGCATTAGCATACATTTTGGCATGGTGTCCGTATAACGGAAAAATATCGAGATTTGTTGTCAAATCATATAAACAGCTATGAAAACAAATTTGATGAGCGTTTTTGTTTGTTTTATATGTATATTATTGATGTTTTTATGTACAAATTACATCTGTTTCTGTATAAAATTAGAGAAACGGCTTCTTTATGTTAAATAAATCGTATAAATATCGAAAAAAATGCGTGTGTATGTAAAATGAAACAGTGAATAGGTTCCCGGAAAATATGTTACCAAATTTCCTTTTTCGCCAAGGCAACTATACTGGAAAAGTACCTAAAGCACATTAAAATCGCGCAGTTAGGAGCTCACACAGTACACCGTTGTCTATTGGTGGTTATTTTATTAGTAGCATCGGGAGGAAGATGTAAAGATGTACTTTAAATTCTCACCCATAGATTTCGAAAAAATATCTTAAAAGAGTGGAGTTTAAATTAAATTTCGGTGACCTCCATTATGAAAGATTAATGGTTTTAAATGGGAATTTCGCCAAATTAGCCAGCTATCGCCAAATTGGCTAACATTTGGCACTACTGTGGTTACCCTGCATTAATATTTTTCAACAATTACTCATTTCAATGAGGCGGTCCTACCGGAATAGTGAGGGACACACAGAGACTTGGATTTTATATAAATAGATATATATATATATATATATATATATATATGTATGTATATATATATGTAATAATGTATAATGTCTTGTTTTTGAATATATACCAAATAGATAATTGATATTGTTTCTAAATTTCAAAGTAGAATAAATAATAAAAACTGTCTACTAAAATAAATTTAATACTTGGGATTTTTTTTTTCATTAACGAACGAATTTTCTTTAATGTATCTTTAATTCTGATGCACATTTTCATTGACACAGTGATATTGTTTCATAAATATTGTTTTTGTGTTATCGTTATTATTGTTTCGAGTGATCGAAATTGATTAACAAGATAAAGTAAAAAAACTAAAACCCAACTACGACAAAAAACTACGCTGAAAAAGTATAAAAGTACCCCATGAATACAGGTAAAGTCACAAGCAAATGCTAGTAATATATAGATATATTCAAAATGTACAAGTAAAGCGCTTTTGAATGATACCAAACACGGCATATTTATCTTAACTTTATTTTTTGACGTATGACGCTTCCAGTATTTGGTAGTAGTGACGCACATATCCGTCGATGGCAGCAAATGGGTAATGGACCGATTAGTGGATGAGGTCGTTAGTGTAATGTGTAAATGTGTAATGTAGATTGAAGGTTTCATGTATTAAGATGACCTAGGAAGATTTCTTAATCTATCTAATTCTGCTAACGATTGACTGTCATGTGGATTTTTAAGCAACTTATTATGATCCAAGGCACTTATAAACAAACCCTCTATGGTTTTGAAGTGAAGCGCTTTAAAATGATACCAAACACGGCATATCTAGCTTAACTTTATTTTTTTACTCTGTATATTTTGTCCGCTAGAAGGCGCCACATTGAATTTGGTGAAAATCTATATAGCCTATAACCAGCGGACAATTAAGACGCTTCTAATGATATGTCATTTGTCGAATTCTGATTAGTGGTTTAGAAGTTACGAGGGAACAGATGAACATACATACATACATACATACATACATACATACATACATACATACATAGCCTGTCAAAATCATAACCCTCCTTTGGCTTTGCCGTAGTCGGGTAAAAAGCACTTAATTAGCATCTTTAAACTATAAGTTTTTATTTTTTTTTCCATATGCTGTGATAATAAGTTGACATATGGAGGAAAGAATTAATGTTTTAAATAACGCATGTGCTCTCCACGGCTGATCTAAGCCCCGCGTCGTGACGTCATGAAACCTTGTGTTTGGCTTGTAGTCTTGAGGCGGCTTTGTCGCAAATCGCCGCACTTTTACCTGAAAACCGAAATGAAGAAACTCCAGTTACGAATCGGGTCGCGTTCATGAAAAATCGGTTTGGCCTGTACGATGCAGGACTTTAATTCAAATTTATTTTAAATATCATTGTTAGGAAAACTATCGCTCATTATGACACGCATTGAACGATGATACATTAAACTTTTGATGTATCCCTGTAAAAAAACAAACAAACAAAAGAAACACGCTAAGGCGATTATTTAAAAAACTTAAAGTAATCTAAATCCAACACCATATTCAAAATTTGTGGCAATTGGTCAATTTATACGAATGTTTAAGCCTATAAAATGAAAAAGGCCAGAAACCAGACAGACAGGCAAACGTATCATATTTAGATCCAAATGAAATAGAAACGGGACCATATCAGGCAACAAAAACTTATCAAAACCGCATCATCAGTCGAAAAGTCATGTGTTGAGGTGGACATACATATAAAAATACCCCCTCCCCCATAGAAATTAATTGTATGATCTTCATTTAGAAGTTTCTGAAAAATGACTTGAAGAAACCTTCTGTATTCGGTATTATTTGATAAATACTTACTTTAATGATTTTCAATACAAGAATATTTAATACAGATTACTTTAACTATTAAGTACAGTAGGCCGAGAAAAAAATATGTCATACATTTTAATAAACAAAATTGTTCCAGAAAAGAAACGAAGATAACCATTGGACTGGAAATTATGCCTTCGTAGAATTGTTAAAAAAGTTAGCTTAGGGGTCGTCTTTATACTGAAATTATATCATATTCTGAAATTTTCAATACGTACATCTTATTTTGTAATTTTACTTTCGGATATCAAACGGGAAGTCATTAGGTCAAGTAGTTTAAGAATTTTGAAAGTTTAAAGTTTAGAACTTCTAATGTCGTTAAATTTATTTGTAATTGTTGCAAAACAGATTGCAATGCGGGTACATTTTAAAGAATAATTTAAAAGCTACATGAAGAAATGAACTGTAATATTGCATTCTGATATTTGAAGCTTCTAAAAACAAATTTCTGTTAAGAAATTCATTGGTTTATTCATTTTTATATTTTTCAAAAATTTATTTCCAAAATATAACTTTTAAAATAAATTTTAAAAACAGTATGAATTTTAAGCTGTAATTTTTTTAAACAGAAATCGATTACTAGAAGCTTTAAATATGCGAATCCAAAATTACAGCTAATTCTACCAAGTAGTTTTGAGCTATGTTTAAAAAATTAATCGTACTGCTATTTGTTTTGCAGTAATTACAAATAAATGTAATATCATTAGCCATTCTAAACTTTAAACTTTGAGAATTCCTAAAAATCATGACCGAATGACTTATCGTTTGGTTTCCTAAAGTAAATGCAGCGAAAAAGCTAAATACGATGTCAAAATTAGGTGTTCCTATTAAAAATTTTATTGCGATTTCTGTATGAAGGCGACCCCCAAAGCTTATATATTTTTAATATAAATTGAAAGAAGACAGTTTACAGTTGAATGGCTATTTAATTTTTTTTTCTTTTACAATTTGGTAATGAAAATATATGGGATGTTCTTCTTCTTTCTTTTTTTAAGTTTGTACACAGGAATGAAGTGTAATCCTTATATACTTTTAAATGGCATTTGTAATTAAATAAAAGCTTTGAAATTCCTTCTTTTTTAGATCCTTGTGCGTTATGAAATAAACATTAATAGAAATAGTTAATTCATTTTATCCAATTTGAAGAACTTACTTGCAGAACAGACGACTCCAGCGATGTTTTCTTCTCCTGGACAGAATACTCGACCAACACGATCGTGCAAACAGTCAGCAATGTTGTGTTCACTTCCTTTGCACTTTACTCCACTCAAAACCATCTGGTTATGATGACCTCCGTAGGCACCACTCTGAAATGACAGTAATCAAATCGTTATTATACTAGGATACTTATAAATGCTAGGTTGCACAATATTATACATATATTACTTGTGACTCTGTTTACGTAAATGCATAAAATACAGTGCTCAAAACAATAAAAAGTGCATTGTTTTTTGTGAAATAACGGTGCTACCGAGTTTTTAAATAAAATAAAACAAGAGAGATAAAAATGTAAATTAACGCTAGAAAATGAAATGCGGATTTAAACTTAATTAAGGAAAAAAGTGAAGCAAAATAATCAACATGAGTTGACTGCTTTAGATCGGTGAGTGCGATGTCTAAACTAAGTCATTTGTCTGAATGAGAAGCCTTCAGAAATCAAAAATATTGGTTTCTTAGATTGAAGAAGAGGTAGGGGAGAGGATAAGCAAAATTCTTAATAGCTGAAACCGCACAAATGTCGCAAAGTGGATTTTTCAGGATTTGTAATCATTGTCTGGAGACTGTAAATACATACCGAAGACCAGGACAAGATCATAGTCAAAAACGTCAAATGAGAGTCGATGTTTAATGTTTGCAGCTGGCATAGACCGAAATCTAAATGCCATGCTTTCTCTTTTGCTTGGTTACAGATAACAGAGTTTCGATTCAAACTGTTTGAAGCCGATTCCATGCCATAGGTCTATATACCCTCAAATCTATGGTATGTATTACATTAACAGCCATTCAGCCTGTTGTACTCACAGAATGGGCAAATGAGCATACAAGTTCGAGGAAAAATTAATGAAACAATCTTCTCTTTTTCCGATATCTCCTGTTTTACAGTCCATCCTGATGATAGAGGCATTTTCATTTGTAAGAAATCTGAGAAAACCAGCCCCTAGAAATAATGCTAGAAAGTGTCAGAGTTGAAGAAGAAAAAGTGACATATCGATGGCTGCACCAACGCTCCACATTCTTAAAAATAGTTCTCTGATGGCTCAGCGATATAGGGATACGACTCTTTTTAACACTTTCCAACAAAGTTGAAAAGTGTTTATGCTTTCGGTTTGACTGCCTGTCTGTCCGTCTGTGCTCTAATTCGCGTAAATATAGTCTGATTGCCATGAATTTGATAGATGTTATTGGGCATCAGTATGGTATGTTTGGTATTGCAGATGAAGTATATAGCATTTATGGTTCATTTATCACTCAATTACCACTATTTCATACACAAAAGAATTTCGTTACATTACGGCCTATGGGAAAAAATTGTTTGCGGTGTATTTTAATTGTATTACAGTTTTCTAAACATACTGAAATTTATATATCTACTGAGGTGAACTACACGGAGCTTACTGTATAGTATAGTGTGCATAGACTATATCGTTCATTTACAGGGACACACAAAAGTATTTTGCTACAAAAGAAACTGAACTATTGAAACCTATGAACAATAATTGTCTGAAGTGCATTTTCAGTTGTAGTACGCGTTTTTAAATTGAACTATTTTTTAAAATGTTACTTGGTGTGGATAAATTCTATAGATCCTATACAGGGCTGCACAAAATTTCTCAAGTACATTTCCAGTTATTCACGAAAATTGCTGAATGGAAATTTTCGACTGTGCTATTCGTTTCAATGAACTAACTTATAGCATACTATGTAGTATACATACAAATCCATGGATCATATACAGGTCTGCATAAAAAATACCGGTTATTTTTCCGACTATTGATTGTAATAGCAGAAATTGGGTTTAAAATGCGTTATGAATTTTTCAAATTGTTTATTTATGCGTCATATTTCCCATTAATAAACTGTGAAATTTTATTACTGTATTATGAATGTGCTGGAAAGTGTTACATATTCTATGCTGGACGCATGATTTTTCGTTCTTGTTTGTATTCTTTTTAAGCTACAGCAATTGAAAATTGAATTCCTTTTAATAAACAATACGACTTCTTTAATGACGACGAAGGAATCATACGAATGGTATGGCCAGCATGCTCTCAAGATATATACACAATAGCACATATTTGTGACATTCTAGGAAGGTGAGTTTCTGTAATTCTATTACCCTGACAAGCGATTCCAAAGTGAGAAATAGCTTATATAGAAGAAAGAGACAGATTAAGCAGTACCTTATTAATTAACCCATTGATGCCTAGCGTTCCATTTTGGAACGTTTCGAATTTTAATAATTTTTTTAAATTTTCTTCTTCTTTACAACATGAAAATTGTATGAAGTAATTGTCTATGAATGTCTTTATCTATTACCGAGAGATGACAGCATAAAATGGATATTTACTTGTTTAAATGAAGGCCTTTTTTGGTGTTTATAGATTTTCCATATTTTAAGATAACGAAATCTAAAAAGTAAGTTTATTTGTATTTTTTAAATCAAGGATCCAAATAAATAAGTCATAATCTTAGCTTGTAGACTTCTTTCAAATACACATTTTTTTAAATTGCAAAATTATAGGTTCAAGCCTATTTTTTATTCATGTTTGTAACGTACAAAATATAGGGCGTAAGGCGCGATTGAGTATATATTTCTATTAGATATTTAGGGGGCAGTTATTTATATAAAGTCCTTTTCAAGATGATTTTGATATAAATTCTTTTTTCGCCTCAAATACGATTGTTCTTAAATTATTATTAAAAATACTTATAATGTTATTAGTCTCTCTAAAGAAATAAATATATTTTTTAATAGTTCATAAAAATAGTAATTATAGTATATAATATAAAATTTAAAAGCTTAATTTATATAAATTTAGACAAAACATATAACTATGTATTTTTCACATATGGATATTCTCATATTTAGTACGTTTACATTTTATCAAATAAATACAAAAATATTTTAGCGTAATTTTTTTTAGTATTTTCCAAGTTCATTTTGCAACATTTTCAAGTAATTTTACCAACAAATTTGAGAAAACAAAAATTCAGGCATAAATGGGTTAAATGTTCATATAATAAACATATAATAAACATATGTTCAACGTTGTTGTCTTTTATGAAGGATCATGACCATTATTAAAAATGTTTTTTTCAATAAATCACATCTTTTTAATGGTTTTCCTGGGGTGCACGATTTGTACATGTTTCTTTTAGATCCAAACAACTCTATAAAATGCATTTTTTTTATCAATGTGTGGCCTTTTTTTAAATCATAGCTTACCACGTTTATGAATAATGTATCAACCATTAGACTGTTCTTTCATTCGCAATGAATACCCGTCACCTGAATATCTTTTAATTGTTTTCGTCAGTGTATTTAAATAAAAATAAATTTCTGAATTAATGTCCTTACAAGTGCTTACACGAGCACCTTTTGCAACCTTAAATTAAATACTGAAAATCATTCTGAAATAACAACTTAAGGAATAACGTACACATACATATTCAACCGAACGTATTCTGTCACAAAAGATTAACATGATTCCGAAAAAACTGTATTTTTCTGTAAAACCGCGTGCATTAACGATTGATTCAGGACAAACACAGAACTGCAAGTTATAAGTTTTAAAATGTCAGCATTTTAGTATTTGACTTATTATTGTAGTTGACTGAGTTATATTCTTAATTTTTCCTGCTCTAACGCCGAATGTCTTCCCAAAGCTGAAAAAATGTATTAGTTCTGCTGTGATCTTACTAAGCGCTGTAAAAGGTGGGGATCGACCATGAATATCGTTGGAATGTGTGTTGTGTAACCAAAGTGTCAAACAAAGAGCATTAGTAGTACAAGAGTAAAATTTTCTAAGTTAACGATGTATTTATTTTATTAATTATAATTTGCAATATTTTTGAAATACAAATTTTTGAAGTCATATTAAAAGTTTATGATAATTCAAATCTATTTGTCTATTTTTTTTATCTCTATTTAACTAGTTATATATCTGTTCACAGGACAAATAAGAAAGTACTTTGATTCTGAAATAACTGCAAATTTAAAGGGCTACAAGTAAGAAAATGAGCTAAAGGGAGTAAGGGAGTACGCCCGCGCTGTTGCAAACAATAACAGTTCCCTGGTGACGAGTTTTCTAAGTTAGCATTGAAAATTAGAAACGAAAGAAAAAAAAAATCCTTTTTAAACTTATAAATCATAAATTAATATACAACGACATTTATTTTTTACACTTTGTAACCTGTATAGTCCAGAACAGTGGTCGCCAACCACTTGCCCGCGGGAGCTCTTGTGTTCACCGAGCCTTCTTTTTGCGCTAATGTAACCTCTATAAGTTTATATGTATAAATACATATTTTTCACTTATGGAACACACGTTTTGATAGAAATAATAGAAGGTTATCAGTCTGAACAGTTCTTTTTTTAAATAAAATCTGTGATAAAAAAAATCTTCACTTTAACTTAAAGAGACAGCAATTTTCGGACATTGGCTTTATTTTTTTGGTATCTTTGTAAAAAATGTTTTTAAACATTTTCATAAATATTAATCTGTATCCACTCAACATCTACATATGTAACAATGGATTTGATCATGAAATGTGCAACATACACTCACATCTATATGTGAGCAAGGTACGCCCATGAGATGCTTATTAAGTCCAAATGCGCTCGCCCCACCAGTGGCCGAGAGGTTCTGCTCTCGAAGCTGGTAAACGGGAGGTGCTGGGTTCGAACCCAATCGCGCCCGTCGGCCCAATCGTTCGGAGTTTTCGTGGTTTTCTTCGGACCGTGGATTTTCCAAGCGTAAATGCGGATTAGGTTCCCTTAGAAAGACCCCCACGGAGGGCACTCCCCCCGGGCCTATATCCTTAGTGTAGATAATTGGCCGTGAAGAATCAACCCAACCTAACCCAAATGCGCTCACGAGAGTTAAAAGGTTGGTGATCCTATTCCTAAAATGTCTGAATTCGGCGAGCATTAATTTATATTAACGTTTGAAAAGATAAGGCATAGTCATTTACAAATGTACGTAAATGCATAACAAAGTATTTATGCCAATACCATTCGATAACATCAACACAAAATAGCATCAAACTGCAAGGAAAAACAAACAAACATGCAAAAATTGATTGATAATGATTATAAATAAATCGTGTAGAGTTTTCAAACTGTCAAATTAAACATTTGAAATTACCGTTATATGCCAGTACATCAGTCATATTATCTAAAATGTCTGTAATAAGTCAACATAGTCAATGCTAAAAAAAGCAGAAAACCAACGTTTAAAAATGCATAAATAATACATAAAAAGCAGCAAATAGCTGTTTCGAATATACTAACGAGATTCTTCATCAGTGCAAGATAGAGTAAGGTAGAGCGTGCTAGATAGAGCAAGGCACAGCGTGCTAGATAAAGCAAGGCTGGGCTTCGAAACAGCTGTTTGCTGCTTCTTATATATTATTTGAGCATTTTTAAACATTGGTTTTCTGCTTTTTAATATTCTTGCACAAAGGCTTTGTTTGCTATTTTTATATAGTCAATGCTGTTTTCATGCATTATCAATGTTGACGTGTTTCACGTCACTGCATGTCGTGCATCGTCGTATTTTCGCCAATGCTGACCTTGGAACTCGGAGTGCCAACCTTTTAACTATTATGAGCGCATTTGGGATTAATAAGCATAGATTTAATGCAATCGTTGTGGAAACAAATTCAGCAAAAACGATACGGTATTTGTAAACACTATTCCGTGACGATATTTTATTCAAAACAAAAGAAAATGAAAAAGAATCGCATTATTCTTGGTTTATATACAGTGATACAAACATTTTAGTGGTAGAAATATGTTAAAAAACAGACCTAAATATCAAAGTGTAAAAGGCAGGTGTGATAGCCCATCTCTATGTGATTGCCTATAAAAACTGCATCTATCAGTGATCGACTGATGCACTCTCGCCAAATGCAGATACCTTTAAGGGGGCAGATCACGTTGACGGTTGAAAAAAAATCATTTTTCATAAATTTTTGAATGTATACCTTCAAAAGTTACAAATACACGGCATAAAGAATTTTACAAAAATAATACTTAGAACAGAAGTTATAGCTAAAAATATCTTGCATAAAAGCATTTGCTGCCAACTTTGAAGCCGTTTTTCTAAAAAATGATTTTTTAGTATTGCGTGCACTCTCATTTAAAAACTAATTATCTTAGAACTTTGAAATTATGTACATTCTTAGTTTACATGTGTTAGTTTATGCTGAACCTCAATTTAGACTGATTTTTGTCACAGAAAATTGTGGATTGAAAAAATAAGTATGCATTGTTTGGTGAAATTTAGTGGATATGATTAGAAAAGCCATTAATTATGTTAAAGAATTTGAATATGTATTACTAAATATATGTGTATTTGAATATTTTATTAAATCATAAGAATGTGTGAAAGTAAAAAATAAAATTCTAGCGTCTCATTCATTGGTAAAGGAGCTACAGAGTTTTTCGTAATGCTTTTTCTGGCTGCTCAACGTGATCTGCTCCCTTAAGATGTTCTTCCAAATACTGCAACACACTTTAATGTACTTCGTCATATGATTTTTTTAAACGCCCAAAAATAAACACTGTATAAGTTTAGCAATCCAATCCTCTTTTAAAAAAAAGTTAGATAAAAGATCCGACAAACTGAATCAACTGAATCCGACAAAACTTAAATTCCCGTAGAAGCAATCCTTTCTGGAGAGCAACACAATTTGGGCGTTCACTTTAAACATGTTGTGATTCCCATACACTATTTCGCATCAAAATCTTGTGAAATTCAGGTGTGACAGTCTGTAAAATCTGGGTATATCTCAGTTCTGCTAATGTATTGTCCACTCGCAATAACTTTAACCGATGACCTTGGGAGACTTTAAACTGGTAAGGGGGAAAATAATCTTAACAGGCATGAAAGCCGCAGAAAATGCATTATTTAACTACAAACTAGATTCTGCTAGTTGCTGCTTGTGAATATCAGCTTAATGAATGAATGAATAAATTCAGTTATATTTGCGTTACTCATTGGCTGAGGTATCGTAAGTGAACTATACTCTAATACAATATAGTCCCTTTAACCCTTTATCTACTGCATCATGATCTACTGTAATTTTTTTCAGTTACTACAATGAAAATTAAAGGATATACATAAAAAAATACTCACCCGTGAGAAATTTAATTCGTAAGAGGTAATTAATTAAAATGATACTTTAAAGTACCGTCAGTACACTATGACTAAAATATTCTCGTAACAGAAAAGCCACATGGTATTTCAAATAAAGTTTAAACTCTTAAAAATGCTAAATAACAAGACGACACTCGCAAGTTAACAATAAAAAAATATTAAATTGACATAGTTTTATTTTACACATGAAAAATGAGTAAAAATTGAAATTTGATAGCATTAAAAAAACTATTTTTTTTTAAATATTTTGATCATGTTAGCAGTCCTTTTGTTATGCGACGCTTATATTCCAGGGACAATATGTTCTCCCTCATCTCCGTATATATAATACGTGAATTTACATATGTCATTTCTAGAAAAGCAACAAAGAGCCGATACCACAATTTTCTCGATTTACTATCAAAAAATAATAATGAAACAGAAAAGAAATAACAAGAAAATAATTACTACACTAGAATTTAGTAATTACATTGTGATACAGATAAAAACGATGGATAATTACACACACGAAAAGTAAACAAGAAGTTTTTCTCCAACACCCAGTGTACTGGTGGTACTTATAAGTATCACTGAGTAATTCAACAGTTAAAACAAATACATACACCGTTCACCTAAAATAGCTGGTCAAATTGTATTCTAAGATCAACACGTAAAGAAAATCCAACACTTATCTTATGTCCTTTACTGTGTTTGCATCCATAAAAAGGTGAGCGTGACAATCTATACAAAATGTCGGCAAAAAACACATCGACTGTTTCAAAGATAGTCTCCTTCCTCGCTAAAATAGCAAACCTAGAGCTACTGCTGCCATGCATCCTGATAAAGTGAAGTTCAAAGAGTGTTTTTGCAAAGTACCATTAGAATATTAGTAATATTCACTATGGGATGAAAATTTAAAGTGAGTGGTACTTATAAGTACCGTCAGTAGATAAAGGGTTAAAGAATTGTTCCAAATACTGCATCAGGCCTTCAATGTACCTCATGTCTCGTTATTTGATTATTTTTTCAACGTACGGCATAGTGAAAATTGTATTACTTTCATAAACTAGGATAACAAATTCAGAGTAATATCGCATATAATTTTATCAGTACATGATGAGAGTCATAAACAAGAGCGAAAAATCATACATCAGGCATAGAATATGAAACACTTTCCAACACTAACAGAATATTGATAAGAAATTTCATTTTAAAAAAAAATGAAATGCGATATATAAATAAGCGATTTAAAAAAAACTTAACTGAGTAAAAATCTATTTTCAGCAATTGCTGTCCATAACTGGTAACGTTTGCGAATTCTTCCGTGCAGCCGTGTATATGATCCATAGAACTTATACACTCCATATAATACACTTAAAATTAAATAAGTTTAACCCTTTGTCTAGGACGAAACTTATAAGTAACCATTAAAATAACTTGTTATAAAATTCATTTACTACTTACATTAGTCGTATTAAAGTTTAGAATGAGTTATAGGTGCATTAGTTTATCTTGTTCCAAAAACATTATTGGTTGCACAAAACAGAAATATTTTTAAAAGGATGATTTCTTTTGTCTTTGCATCTTTTCAGCTTTCTTGGCGTTGGGGGAGGGGGGGGGGGATTTTTCAATTCGAAAATATTACTATATTTCTATTGTAAGAACATGATATTTGTACATTTCCTAATTCTACAAAATGCTAAGAAAAATATTTGAAATAAAAGTTTTGAGTAGGGTTATAAATATTGCACAAAATCCCTATAAATTCAAATTTAATTAATCCTTCTAAAATCCTTCTAAAATTTATTAAATGATTATGTAAATCTTCTAATGTAGTTTAAACAATTCACGAAAAATGCTTTAGAAGATAAAATTTTCATGAATTCATAATTCAGTAGATAAAGGGTTAAAACTTATACAATGGAGGAAAAGGCACTTCACACTTCTTTTGCAATATTGGACATTCTGTAATATACCTCAATAGCACATAAAAATTATATGGCAATCCGAGTATATCTACGAGAGTTAGAGCACGGACAGACGGCAGGATAAACCAAAGTCATTAAAACTTTTCATCTATGTTGGCACGTGTTAAAAAGATTTGAGTTTTGGCCAAGATTTCGGGAAAATATTGAATTGTGAGACGTAAACATAATGTCTTGATCGTTAATTGATGCCGACGTAGTGAAAACACAATCTGATTTAAAACATTGCAGCAATTTTCGTATATAAATTCGGTGCATACCTGGAAATACTTTGTTTAAAACATATTTTATTTCCATTCATACATGTAAATAAATTCATATATAGGGTTTTATAAAAAGAGTTTGTATACATTTCCGTCTATATTGCCATATAGATGGTAATTGGTCGAAGTATGTGTTTAGTTGTGTTTTACGTTCGCCGGCAGACTTAAAATTCAGGATACTATGAGTTATGCATGCATCATATACAGGGCTTTACAAAGAGGTTTCGAATATCTGTGACCGGGAACTGTTGATCGTGTGTTATCAACCGTTCGTGTTATGCGTTTTATAGTTGAACAAAATTTGATATACTACGTTGAATGTATAAAATAGAAAAAAAAATCTGATAAATGACTAAGCAAAAGTATTTAGATGCATTGTCATTCATGAATGGTAATTGTTGGAAGTGCATGTTTCTGCTGAACTCAACTTTAGTATACTATATTTAGTGTACACATCATACAGGGTGACAAGAAATATTTTGGACAAACACCAAGTTAAAATGAAAAAACACTATTAACTAGGGTTGCCACGCTTCAGGGAATTTTCCAGGTAAAATATCAATATTTTTTTAAAGAAAAATAAATCTAGGTTAAACGCACCAAGTTTCGCCTTATTTAAGGAGAGATTTTTTATAAGAAAATACTGGTACCGAAGAATTTCCTAAAGCGTGGCATCCTTGTTAACTCCAACACTATAATCTCTACACGAAAAATAAACCTCGGACATTACTAAAACAGGTTGTTTAAGTTTTGTAATAATAGTTGATCTGAAAAATGTGATTATCGCATTACATGCTGAAGTCATAAATCAATAAGAGTTCTTTTCGGCTGTTGAGATTTCCAAGTTAGACTGTATTGGATGTCCTGAAATGATTTCAAGAGGTTGTCAATAACAAGACAGACTAGACCGAGATAAGAAATTAACAGTTAACATTTCCAGAGAACACAATTTGATAGTAAAGAGAATTAAATGACTTCCAAAAATTTCGGTAAGAAAAGTCACAAAAGAGATAAACATCGACCGAGAGATGTTCCGATAAACTACACACTTAAAAATATCGTGAAAAATTACCTCTGTTAATAAAGGCTATCTATTTTTTGACCAATGAGAATGCTAAATAAAAGCCTATGGATCTTTCTCATTCGCCCGAAAATAGATAGCCTTTAAAAACAGAGGTAATTTTTCACGATATTTTTAACAGTGTATGAAATAGCTTCTTAGATATCAGCTTTACAAAATGAAACAGTGCCATATATTTCCGGCAGCCAAAAAAAAGAAAAAAAAATAATGATTCAAAAATTAATAGCACGAATGAAATGGACTGCTAATGATCAGTGACAAAAAGTTTTTTTTTCTAAATTGTATCTCTAACAACGCAATAATCGAATTCAACAAAGGATACTCTTAATCTATCAGCCAAGCGGCTTGGGGTGGGATTTGTTCAATTGTCGTGCAGATTTTTTTTTTTTAAATAAAAGCATGAAAATAACCATCAAACGTAGCGTTAAAACATATTGCAGAATGCTTCTTTTCTGGTTCCAAGAGCTGGGCCGGGTTTGTTGAGCTTAAGCCATTCTGGTAAGCCTTATCGGCTGGCCTTAACCTGATACCAAGAACACATTGCAAAAGAAAAATGTGCTTTTCAGCAAGATTCTTCTTCCGCATACAGAAAAAAACCCCACAGGTATAGTGCAAATAAAGATTGTCAGATTTCTTAGCAACCAAAGAATATTCTTTCAGAATCTCAACCACATAGATTATTTTGCATGATTATCTTACGGATAAGCTTTGATCTAAGCCTTACAGATTTTTGGAGCTCTTGAAAAAATCTCTCCAGGAGGATGTACGAAAATATCAGGACTTAAATTGCGGCTCGTTTGCTGAAAGTGTTATCAAAAGATACCGCTTCTACAATAAGCAAAAAGCTGTCACTTCGGAAACTTTTAACTTTTCTTCAAGTCGTCTATTTATACTTCGTTTTTTAAACAATATAATTTTTTATTTTTTTTGTTATTAAAATATCATAAGCTAGAGTATTTGCTAGAGATATAGCTTGTTACTATGAATGGCTGCACAAAAGAATCCGAATCATTGCCGTCTAAAGCGGTAAATGTTGAAAGTAAGTTTTCAACCTACCGTGTTAAGCGTTTTATAAATTGTTTATTTGGATATCTTCTTTGAGTGTATGAAAAGCTGAAATTCTTGAAAAGATTCTGATAGTGTTTGAAAGTGTTTCCTAATTATGCGTGGCGCTTTATGTATCTTTCTTGTTTTTTTTTAATGAAAAGTCTGTTACCGCTCTTTGTCAGCCGCCTCTCAGTTTCCAGCTCTCCAGGCAGTAGCCTGATCTCGGCTCCGCAATAAAGTCCGTTTACATGCACAAGAGTAAAAGTATATCTTATTAATCGATTGGTACAGTAGCAATTTTATATGATGATTTGCGGTAAACTTTTTCTGGGAAGGTACTATGCTTTTTTTCCTTACGACTGTACGTTTATGCTATAATCAGACATTTAAACGTCTCGAGATGCATTCTTTACACTCACTGACAACGACCTTTCGAATTCTTGATGCATTTTAGTTCTTTTGACCATCCAGATTCGGGTTAGGTAATTTAGTTGCGCATGTATGGCGGTCTTCTTGAAGCAGTAACCAATGTTTATCGCCAGACTTACTAAGGACGTACTCTGATTAGTCAGTTGGCGCAGCATGGTACTATGGGAACCTTGCGTTATTAAAGCACATCCATTCATTCATTGAATAGCCAAGTTATCTATTGAACAAAGAACTATTCGTAAAGCAAAGGCTTATTAAACTCGTACAGTAGTTTTCATTTTCCACCAATCAGTGTCCACCAACACTGTGTTTAACTGAACACTGCACGAGTTCAACGAGTTTCCATTTTACATAGTTGACGCAAGTGGGAGCAAAAGAAATGTCTTCCTTAGATTATATTTCAAGCATAAGCAGATTACAAATCGACTTTTTCTCACCAACACTGTGTTTAACTGAACACTGCACGAGTTCAACGAGTTTCCATTTTACATAGTTGACGCAAGTGGGAGCAAAAGAAATGTCTTCCTTAGATTATATTTCAAGCATAAGCAGATTACAAATCGACTTTTTCTAGCTCAGTGAACAAGTGTGCAGATCGGGAGTCGAACCCAACACCTTTAATTTAAATTTCCAAGGCTCTGCCCGCTGAGCTACAAATAGCTCAGTAGAACACTTTCCCATTCATTTAAAAAGTTGGCTGTCAATTCGTATGATATCTTTACCTATCAATATCGTTGAGTAACAAAATAATAAAGCATATGCAAAAGGTTTTACAAGGTAGAGCCACAATATAACAGTGAATTGACACTGTTGTAATACTTGTTGCTTTCAAACCTTTAGAGAATTTGATATATATGTATGCTTTTGGAAACTCATTTTTTTTTAAATTTTTATTTTTAAAACTACATTTCTTGTTATTGTGAATTATAAGGAAAAATATAAACGCTTTTAAAAAAGAAATTTGGCTAGAGAAATAAGCAGAAAATGTAAAAATAAAATTACATTTCGTAATAGCAAGATGACATAAAAAATTATAATCACTAGCTATAAACTAAATGCAATTATACTAAGTTTCTCTCTGAAACTTATTCCCAGAAAGTAACCCAATTATCTGAGAGATTGCATGAAGTGCAAACATCTACTTACAACAAAACTACAAAAAATACTAACACCGTTAAACAAAAACAACCATATAGTAGCTCACAAAAATGATCGGACAGTTACAAAATCCAGAATTACCAAATATTTAGAAAGTATTAAAATAATTTGGAATGATTTTTGCTTTGCTCTAACGTTGCAGTTTTTGGTACGTTTTATTTTATTTAGAATGTTATAATTCATATGTAAATTATCTAAATATCATTAAATTAAAGTGAAATTAATGTAAATGTTTTCTCAGATGAAATATAACAATTTAGAAATATTACATTAAAAATAATAAAGGTGATCAATGCCTTCAAAATTGCACGCATATAAAGCATATTCGAATAACATTCAGTTAAATCATAACAGTAATGTGAACACGAAAATCGGAATAAAGAAAGATGAATGAACTCTAATGACATTAAAATTCCCTTTACTTACCGCAGTACCTTGTACTTGATGTATTTATGATGAAATTATGACGTAGGACAAGATTATTAACAGTACATAAAAAATCACTGATCTGCCTAAGCATATCTACGATGTGAACAACAGTGTGTGCTCCAAATCGTCATTTTAGCGTAACTATCATGTCATCATGTTTCGGAATAAAATTTTAATATGTTGCATTTATCCTCCAGTACAAACAAATATTTCAATTTTTCTTGTGATATCTTTGAAGGATATGAACAGAATGGGGACGTTAATTCTTCATTTTGGCAATACTACCTCGTCATGAAACGTTTCGGAATATAATTTTAATTAGTTGCATATTTCGATTAATAGAATATATATATTTCAGTCTGTTCGTGATATCTGAGTACGATACGAGCGCAACTCGTTATTATTTAGGTTGAAAAAAGAAAAAAAAATATGAACAAATGGATGATTGAAATTCTATTAACTTGAGAGTATTCATTTATCTAAATGTGAAATGTGAAATATTCATCATCAGTCAGTTATGTATAGCATCCTTCCTATATATGGACGATATTATTAAAACGTGAGAGAAACAGAGCTATGTCTGAAAGAGATAGAGCAAGACAGTATGCCATGAAATTTTGAATGAAAATCAGTTATGTGCCGGATATTATTTTAAAGTAAATACAGATATTAGTTTAGTTTACTTCTTCTACAAAGTACTAGTTTCAGTAGGAATCTTTCAATCGGTCAAAAGTTTGTCGAAATAATAAAATATATATTTTACATTTCTAAAAATGTTTGAAATTGTTTCTACCTTATATTGAAGATATAAATGAACTCTAAGAACATTTCTTAAATAATTCGAAATTTAAAAGGGGCGAAAATGCGCGAAAAGCGTTCTAAGAGCGTTCTAAACAGCGATTTCAAAAATAATGGTGACAGTCCTTGCTCCAACATAGGCTATATTTTATGTTGGTGGCACTACCACCTAGAGGTTACAGGAGCAAAAAACTTTCAAAATTGCAGTTTTTGTGTTACTGAAGAGTCTAGAAACATGAAATTTGGCATACTTATCTATACTAATCTATACTAATATTATAAAGAAGTAAAGATTGTTTATTTGTTTGTTCGAGGAAATCCCTGGAACCACTGAACCGATTTCAAAAGTAATGTTATCAAAAAGATTGTGTTAGTCCCAGTTCGAACATAGGCTACATCGTATGTCAATGCTACTAACCCAAAGGGGGTGCAGGAGCAAAAAACTTTCTAAAAATACGAATTTTTATGTTATTGAAGGGCCTAGAAACATGAAATTTGGCATGGTAGTTAATTATAAGAAATAAATGATCTTTACAAGCGTTTCTTAAAACATTCGAAATTTAAAAGGGGTGAAAATGCACGAAAAGCGTTCTAAAAAACTTTCTAAATGGTGATTTTTACGCAATCTCAGGAAGCACCGAACCGATTTAAAAAATAATGGCGTCAAAATAATGGTGACAGCCCTTGCTCCAACATAGGCTATGTTTCATGACGGTGCCACTACCCCACAGGGGGTGCAGGAGCAAAAAACGTTCTAGAAATGCGATTTTTGTGTTACTGAAGGGCCTAGAAACAGGAAATTGGGCATGGTAGTTACTTATTACATATAAATGATCTCTAAGAATATTTTTAAAAAAAGTCGAGATTTAAAAGGAGTGAAAATGAGCGAAAAGCGTTCTAAAAAACGTTCTAAATGACGATTTCTACGAACTCAAGAATCTCATGAAGTAATGGTTGGAAATTGATGCTGACAACCCTTGCCCTAACATAGGCTCTATTTTATATCGGTGTCACTACCACTTTGGGGTTGCAGGAGCAAAAAACGTTCTAAAATTGCGCTTTTTGTGATATTGAGGGCCTAGAAACATGAAATTTGGCATGATAGTAACTTATAACATATAAATGATATCTAAAAACGTTTCCTAAAAAATCGAAATTTAAAAGGAGTGAAAATGCGCGAAAAGCGTTCTAAAAAACGCTCTAAATTGAGATTTCTACGCAATCTCAGGAAGTATCAAACCGATTTCAAAAGTATTGGCTGGAAATTGATGATGATAGCCCTTAATCCAAGATGGGCTATATTTTACGTCGGTGTCACTACCCCAAAGGGTGTGCAGGAGCAAAAAACATTCTAAAAATACGATTTTTTTGTTACTGAGATACCTAGATACATTAAATTTGCCATGGTAGTTACTTATTAGGTATAAATTGTGTCTAAGAACTTTTCCTGGAAAATTCGAAATTTAAAAGATGTGAAAATGCGGGAAAAGTGTTCTGAAAAGCGTTCTAAATGGCGATTTCTACGCAATCTCAGGAAGTATCAAACCGATTACAAAAGTAATGATTGGAAATTGATGGTAACAGCCATTCCTCTAATATAATTATATGTCGATGTTCCTACAACCTGGGGGTTGTAGGATCAAAAAGCGTTCTAAATTGCGATTTCTGTGATACTGCCAGTGGCTAGTAACATGAAATTAGGCATGATACTTACTTATAAGATGTAAATACTCTCTAAGGATAGTTTCTAAAGAATTCAAAATTTAAAAGGTGTGAAAATGCGCGAGAAAAGTTCTAAAAACGTTTTAAATTGCAGTTTCTACGCAATCTCAGGAAATATCAAACCGATTTCAAAAGCAATGTTCCAAATTGATGGTGGAAGCACCTTCTACAACATTGGATATATTTTATGTTGTTTTCACTTCCTCCTGGGGGTTGCAGGCGTAAAGAAAGGTTCTAAATTGCATTTTTGTGATACTGAGGGATATAACATTTTGAAATTTGGCAAAAAATGCAAAAAGATGCAAATAAAGATGCAAAAGATGCAAATGCTTTCTAAGAACCGTCAGAAGAAAATTCTAAATTTAAAATCTTGAAGTGAGCAAAAAGCGTTCTAAAAACGTTTTAAATTACGATTTTTATGCAATCTTATGAAATACCAAACAGATTTAAAAAATAATGGTTGCAAATTGTTTTTGATAAAACTTGCTCAAACTTAAGCTACATTTTATGTCGGTGCCACTACCACCAGAGGGGGAGCAAAAAAGTTCTAAATTGCGATTTCTGTGATTACTGAAGAGGCTAGAAACTTTAAATATGGCATGGTGGTTACTTATAAAATATAAATGCTCTCTAAGAACAGTCGAAAATAAATTGGAAATGTAAAAGGGGTGAAGCTAAGGAAAGGAGCGAAAAGCGTTCTAAAAAGGCCTAAATTACGGCGTCCATGCAATCTCAGTGAAATAATAAACCGATTACAAAAGTAGCGATTGCGAATCAAAGGTGACAGTCTTGATCCTACACGGGCTATATTTTATGCCAGTGCCACTACCACCTGGAGGTTGGCAAGAACAACAAACGTTCTAAAAAAGCCCTTAAAAACATTCTAAATTACGTTTTCTATGGAATATTATGGGATAGCAAACCGATTTCAAAATTAATTTTGGCAAACTAATGGTGACAGTCCCTGTTTCAACATAGTCAACTCTGGTGCCACTACCACCAGAGAGTTGGTGGACCGTTAGACAAGAAGCTTCGAATTTGACATGGTCGTTAGTTTTAAGATGCAAATGCGTACTAAGAACAGTTCTACAAAATTCAAAACTTCAAATGAATACTGAAATGAGCGAATGGAATGAACATAAAATCTTGAAAATACTTTCTAAATCATCATGTATTTAGAATTAGTTTTAGTTCATTTTATTAATTTAAGTCAGTTTTCTGCCTAATGCAGTGTAATAATGAAGTTTAGTCAAAGTGTGTCTTAATGAGTAATTTTTTAATTATTCCTAAAAGTATAATACCTTCTAATAAAAATTAGATATACAAATATCACTTAGAATATTTCAACTATTACGCATAGCAAAGCCGCGGGATTTGCTATCCTATATAAATTACTTTCATCCCTTTCCTCATAACTTTAGATAGCCCACACCTATAATTACTAAACTATTACCCGATGCTGACATAATAGCAAATTTGCATGCGATCAGCTGTGATCTTGACTCGATAGAAGTAATGGTACGAAATCCTAATTCTGATTATTATAAGAGTAATAAAAATTATGTTGTAGTGTCTCGGTTATTTTTATTTTTCCTAAGAAGATATTTATAATTTACTTTTCCCCCAAAGCAAATGTCTGTAAATTCATAAATACTTTAAAAATAAAAATAAATCAGAGACAGTATATGTAACGCAATAAAGAACGAAAGGATGTGTAATCAACGAGGAAAAAAATGGAGTTTTATGAGTTTATGGTAATGAAAATGAGGCTTACATTTGAATTAATATTCATGTATACATAACACGCAGACGAATATTATGAATAATTAATAAACAGTAGAAATCATTCTACATATAATTAATTTTTTCAACATAAAATGGAAGTGTGAAATGATTGGTGTTAATGATTCCTATTCTTTACGATTAATGTTCTTTTAATCCTTACGTGGCCAGGTGCTTTTTTTAATAACGTAAGTGGTGAGATGGGGTTTATGTAACCCCAAAATTTGATTTCTTGAGAACTCCGCAAAATTTAGCGAATTAAAATAAAAAAATTCCTGTGAATTTTGCATTATTTACTTGTATAAAAACAACTGAAAAAGTACTGTAAGTGTACAGTCCATCTAGTAAGATATAAATGATCTCTAAGAACATTTCTTATAAAATTCGAAATTTAAAAGGGATGTAAATACGCGAAAAGCATTCTGAAAACGTTCTAAATGACGATTTCTAAGCAATCTCAGGAAGTATCAAACCGATTTTAAAAATAATAGTTAGAAATTGATGGTGAAAGCCCTTGCTGCAACATAGGTCCTATTTCATGTCAGTGTCACTACCACCTGGAGGTTGCAGGAGCGAAAAACGTTCTAAATTGCGATTTTTGTGATACTGCAGGAGCTAGCAATTTGAAATTTTACATGGTAGTTACTTATAAGATATAAATGATCTCTAAGAACATTTCTTAAAAAAATCGAAATTTAAAAGGAGTAAAAATGCACGAAAAACGTTCTAAAAACGTTCTAAATTGCAATAACTACGCAATCTCAAGAAATATCAAACCGATTACAAAAGTAATGGTTGCAAATTGATGATGACAGTCCCCGCCCCAACACAGGCTATATTTTATGTTGTTTTCACTACCACCTGGAGGTTGCAAGTGCAACAAATATTCTAAATTTCGTTTTTTGTGATATCGAGGGGTCTAAAATTTTGAAATTTGGCATGTTAATTAAAAGATGCAAATATTTTCTAAGAACCATCGAAAGAAAATTCCAAATTTAAAAGGATGAAATGAGTATAAAGCGTTCTAAAAACGTTCTACATTAAGATTTTTATGCAATCTTATTAAATACTAAACCGATTTAAAAAATAATGGTTGCAAATTGGTGGTGACAGAACCTGCTGAAACATAAGCTATATTTTATGTCGGTGCCACTAGGGTTTCAGGAGCAAAAACCGTTCTAAATTGAGATTACTGTGATACTGAAGAGGCTAGAAACTTGAAATGTGGCACGGTAGTAATAAAATATAAATGCCGTCTAAAAACAGTCAAAAATAAATTCGAAATTTAAAAGGTGTGAAGCGAAGGGAAGGAGAGAAAAGCTTTCTAAAAAAGTCCTAAATTACGATTTTTATGCAATCTCAGGAAATAATAAACTGACTACAAAAGTAATCGTTACGGATCAATGGTGATAGTCTCTGATCCTTCACAGGCTATATTTTATGACGGTGCCACTACCACCTGGGGTTGGCAGGAGCTACAAATGTTATAAAAAAACTTTAAAAACTTTCTAAATTACGTCGTCTATGGAATATTAGGAAATGTTGGCAAATTAATGGTGACAGTCCCTCTTTCAACGTAGGCATTTTACGTTGGTGCCACCACCACCAGAGAGGTGGTGGACCGTTAGACAAGAAGCTTGGAATTTTACATGATGGTTAATTTTAAGATGTAAATGCGTTACTAAAAGCGGTTTCTAAAAAATTCAAAACTTCAAATGAATACTGAAATAAGCTTAAGAAATGATCAAAAAAACTTCAAAATACTTTCTATATTATCATTTATTTAGAATAAGTTTTAGTTCTTATTAATTTAAGTCTCATTATTGCCTAATGCAGTGTAATAATGAAGTTTAGTTAAACTGTGGCTTAATTAGTAATTTTTGTATTATTCCTAAAAGCATAATTTCTTCTAATAAAAATTAGACATACAAATATTACTTGGCATACTTCAGCTATTACGTAAGCAAAACCGTGAGTTTTACTAGTATATATATAGATAAATGTAGTAGAGGGACTCTGCCCCTGCGAACTACGCCCGCCAACCCCCGTTCAGGCTTGCAGCTTCTAATAACATAGTAATGTGCTCTGTTTAAAAAAATATAACAGGTTACATAAGAATGAAGGATATTATCACTATAACGGCGGCTATCTTCTGTAATCGGGTTGCTATGCTTTTCTGTTTGAATGGGATATTTTTCGGTTACCACACTGTAAAAAAAATCTGTAGTTCTACAGATGTAAAGTTACATGCTTACTAAACTTTCATCTGTAACTGTACAAAAAAATCTGCAAATCTACAAAACTACTTTTTGTAAAGCTACAGAAATCTGTAACTTTACAAATGAATCTGCTAAAATTACAGTAATCTTACTAAAATTTTATCTGTAACCAGGGTTGCAGTTACATGAAAATTTCTAGGCATACCAGTTTCCTAAAAAATTCTTAGTAACCTTACAGATTTTTTGATTTTCGGCGCAAAAGTGCGTCTGTTACAGGATTTTTTTTGTTGCCGTTACATAAAAAGTTCTAGGAACCCTAGTTTCCTAGAAAAACTTTAGTAATTTTACAGATTTGTTTTTACATTTCATGACCTCATCCATCGCTATCGTAAGAACTGATGGCTGTTTTCAGAATTGATAAGTAAGATCAATTACACATTTGAAAATCAGCTTGAATAAAATGGTTAGGTTAAAAATGTCGTTATTTTTCTGACTTTTATAACGACGCTATGGACAATATCCTTTCCTTAGTTTCGAAGTTAAAAAACTCCGTCTGCTTGGGAACAGCTTTCAGAGCCACGGTATTGAAAAGCATTGAGATTTGAAAATTTTAAGCTTATACACTGTAAAAAAAATTCTGTAAAGTTACTAAAGTTTTTCTAGGAAACTGGGATTCCTAGAACTTTTTATGTAACAGGAACAACAAAAATTCATGTAACAGACACACTTTTGGGCCGAAAATCAAAATATCTGTAAGGTTACTAAGAATTTTTTAGGAAACTGGGATACCTAGAACTTTTCATGTAACTGCAACCAGGGCTACAGATAAAATTTTAGTATCATTACAGTAATTTTAGAAGATTCATTTGTAAAGTTACAGATTTCTGTAGCTTTACAAAAACTAGTTTTGTAGATTTACAGCTTTTTTGTACAGTTACAGATGAAAGTTTAGTAAGCATGTAACTTTACATCTGTAGAACTACAGATTTTTTTTTACAGTGTATTTTATGATTTGATCGAGTTTTAGCTATTTTCAGGAACAGGTATAGCTTATTCATGAACTCTTATCTTTATTTTAATACACCATCATGCATATTTCACAATGCATATTATTTATATTAATAAGAATATCCGATTTTTCTAAAATGTGTTTATCGAGGAATTATTCGTGCAAAATAAAACAAATGTATTTTGCACTTACATTTACCTGTATTTACGCTGCATCAAGTGATATAATGTATAAACAAATTTACTAGTCGTATTACTTTAATACCATATGATGTCCTATTAAAATTCTTCGGAATGAAAATCGTTTCAAAAGTATCGTTTTAATATATGATGTAATTTACACTACTATTAAATGTATTTTTCATGCAATAATTTATTTATTTTAAATTCTTCTCCTCTTTTAAGATTCACGGGCACATATATTATTTAATTTAAAAGTGTTTGGAAATATTATTATTTGAGCTTTTTAAATATGACCTAATATACACCATTAAAAGTTTTCTCTACGCAATAATTTTATTATTTTAGGCACTTTAAATATGACGATATTTAATATTTGGGAATTTTACATATGACGTATTTATCACCTTTAAATGCGGTTCGCGTGCAATAATTTTACCATTTTAAAGTTTTCGTACTTTTTAATATTTACGTGTAAATACTTTGACGTAATTTCCCCCTATTTTCTGCTTTTAACACGTAATAATTTAATTCTTATTTTAAAATTTTCTTTCTTCTTTTAATAATTTTATTTTTCAATTTCAATTTGAAAATGACGACAAAAAGCAAATCTAATTTTGAATTTGAAAAATTTCCTGAAAAACATAATTTAATCACAATATTGTTTCACTGTCTATTGAAATAAAAGATAATTTCAATTTCAATTTGAAAATGATGAAAAAGAAGAAATCTAACAATCCCTATAGTTTTTCCCTTTTCTCTACAAAAATGCAGTATTTAGTTGCCATTATTAAAGTAATACCATTAAAATTAGAAAAAAATTAATATCTCGGAAACTAATTCAAATTTTAAAACTCTAATACCAGTTTTGACACCTGTGGATGAATACGGATAATTGGCATTAATTTTACGCTAAAAACGCATATTTTAGGACAAACAGCCGTGAAACATATAATCAGTGGTTTCATAAATTAGTTTCATTAGGAATTTATATATATATGTAGTGTAGATATATATAAAACCGGAGTTGACCTACTCTTTCGGCCGATGAATGGTAAATTCCTTTTAACTCTGGCAAAGATTATCAAACCGTTTACGTTTACATTTGAGCAATTTTTTTTATATAATTCTTTTCAGTTGTAAATCTATATGTAAAAAATCCAACAAAATATCTTTTCTGGAACCATTAATAACATCAAAATAGAAGATGTTGTGTATTATACTTAAAATTATTTTAACAAAACAAGCAGACGATTATACTAGTCTGCATGATATCAGATGATTAAAAACCAATGACTGCCTTTAATGCATTTTTTTTATGCTGATTACAAAACTGTTCTTAGTTTCCTTGCATCACGTATAGTTTGCAATCGATCCGAGTTGATTGCGAAGATTCATCGCTGAGAACATGCATTATGTGATAGTCACACATGACGCAAATTTCCCTTCATCGCACACGAAAAATCAAAAGCTGGAATTTTCGTTGGTCCTCAAATCAAAAAACTGATGAAGGACAAGGATTTTGAAAAAATGATGAATGAGACAGAAAAAGACGCATGGAACGCTTTTAAATGTGTTATCGGAAACTTTCTAGGGAATAAGAACGATCCAAATTACAAGAATATTGTTGAAACAATGCTGGAAATTTTCAAGAAGTTGGACTGTAATATGAGTGTAAAAATGCATTTCTGCATTCCCATATCGACTACTTTCCGACATTACATTGAAGAGCATAAGGGAAGATGGAATGTAAATATGAGGGCAGACTACTGTTGGATGTTGAAGAGGGACATAAACGATGAAGGAGGATCTGCAAGAAAGTCAAAAAGAAGAAAGTTTGTTTAATTGAAAACTGTTTGCTTTTCGTTTTATTAAAGAAATTTCTCGAACTTATAAGGACGTTTTTTACAATATTTTAAACATGCTTAAAGAAGTACTTTGTATGAAATTGTGATAAATTTTTATTGCATTAATTAAAATATTGAAAACACAACTTCTCATTTTTTGTAAAATCCTGACGTGATAAACAAAAATGGAGGTTATTTCCGGAATCAGCATCAAAAATTGATTCAAAGAAACTCGTTCATAAGAAATCATCTGACAAAAAGTTTAAAAATGCAGGCTAGTGTTATCAAAGGTATTGTAACTTACTTTTTATGCCAACTTATATAGTACACCTTATTGTTGTATCCATAGCATGTGGTTTTTGCCTCACAAGTGTCCGAAGACTTTTACAATATTTTTAACATGTTTAAAGAAATACTTTGTATGAAATTGTGATAAATTTTTGATTGCATTAATTAAAATAAACTTCGGACATTGCATTAAAAAACGATGAATGAGACAGAAAAAGACGCATGGACCGCTTTTAAATGTGTTATCGGAAACTTTCTAGGGAAGTGTCCGAAGTCTTTTGTGACATTACTTTGTATCCTTTTCAAACAAATTAGTAATACTAAGGACAAAATTTCTTTTTGATCTCGAATAAAATACATAGAGTATAAATATGAAGTTGTGAACGATTTATTACAATAACAGAAATAGTTTTAAATTGTTTAATACTCTTGAATAATTGATAGTTTTCCATTTTCATTGATAGTTTTCCAGTTTTCCCAAGTTACAGTAAATAAAAACAAGTAAATAAATACAGTATAACCTCTTTTACCTTTTTTGAAACTTTTTTTTAACCGAAATCCATTTTTATTTATTAATTTTTTTATTTTACTATCACATTCCTTCTGTGCAAAATCCGTTTTGAAAGCTTTTTTTTTCTTTTTCTTAACCATCATATTCCTTATGGGCAAGAGGTGCTTTCCCAGCTACGAGTACATATAAATATTTTCGATTCCCTTTCTTAGAGCTCCTTTGAATTTGAAAGAAAACGAACAAATTAGTAATTCTGAAGCTTCTGAATGTTTTGCAAAAGGTTTGGCATGGTTGGAACAGCAGAAAGACTGTGATACTGGTGAACTAATAACATTAAAAAACTCCGTGGTAGAGCTTCAAAGCAAAGGCAATCGAAACTGCGACAAACAAAACATTTTTTTTCAAATCCTTGCGGTATATGTAAAAGGCACTTAATTTCAAAATTAAAATTCATGTAATTTATTCTTGTTTCTATTTTGTTATTATTTTTATTAAGCACTTGTTACCATAACAAGAAATATTGCATATATCTCCTCTTAATCTTAAAATTAAAGCATTATCGATTATTCGAAAATTTCGATTTTTTGAAAGAGGATCGGTCCCCATTACTTCGAATAATTGAGGTTCTACTGTAGATAAATGAATAAATAAAATTGTTCAATTCATATAATTGAATACTATTTGGTCCCTTTAATACCAATTTTATACACTATTTATTTTATTATGGTATTTTACAGTAAACTTAGAAAAATATTTTGACTAAAATAACACAGTCAACTGATCGACAAATACATTTTAAGAATGTATTCAGCATAAGATTGAAACAATTTCAAACAGGTTTAGAAATGTAACTTTTACTTTCTTCTATCTTTACAAGAAGAAAGTATTGTATTCGTGAAAATTTTCGACTTCCGGTTTTCGACGGATTTAAGCGATTTAGGGGTCAGAGATCCCGAAAAACATGTTTGTACAAAATGTCTGTCTGTGAGTCTGTGACTCTGTCTGTCTGTATGTGACACAATTTTTGTGGGCGCTCTGTCTCAAGATCTAATGCACGGAATTAATTAAAAAATTATATTCAGGTAGTCGCTAATATAAGTTGGTGCTGATTAGGTTTTGCTGTAAATCGCCCGACAAGTGGCGTTGCTATGCTGTATTTTTCGCGATTTCTGCAATAGCTCTATCTCAAGAACTAATGCACGGATTTTTATAAAACTTCAGATTCAGTTAGTCCTTGATATAAGTTGGTGCTGATTTCGTTTTGGTGTATATCTCCTAACAGGTGGCGCTGCTGTGCTGCATTTTGGAGGATTTGCACGATTTCCGCAATAGCTCTATTTCAAGAACTAATATACGGATTTTCATCAAACTTCAGATTCAGTTAGTTCTTGATAGGAATTGATGCTGATTACATGTTGGTGTAAATCGCGCAACAGGTGGTGCTGCTTTGCTGCCTTTTTCACAATTCCCGCAATAGGTCTATGCCAAGAACTAATGCACGAATTTTCATCTAACTTCAGATTTAGTTAGTGTTCAATTCAGGGAGTGGCCCGGTCGGACACTCCTCCCGGAGCAATGAAATGTCTCCCCCCCCCCTCCGGAAAATTTGAGATTTTGTGTTTTCAGTGGTCCAAAAGTGCAATCACCCCACCTCCCATGGAACTCTATAATGTCCCTGCTGGAGCCACAGAAATCCTTTCCGGAGAAAAGTGTCTGAATTCAACTCTGACTCAGACGTTCACACAAGTTGTTGCTGATTAGATTTTGGTGATAATTGCCCAACAGTTGACACTGCTATGCTGGAATTTTCACGATTTTCTCAATAGGTCTATCTCAAAAACTAAAGGCACGGAGTTTCTCCAAGCTTCGGATTCAGTCAGACGTTGACATAAGTTGTTGCTGATTAGGCTTTGGTATAAATCATCCAACAGGTGGCGCCGCTAGGCTGCATTTTACTGGATTTACATGATTTTAGCAATAGTCATATCTCAAGAACTAATGCACGGATTTTCATATCTTTAGAATCCTCATGAGGGGCATAGATTGCCATTTAATTTTGCCAGTGGGATATCGAATTTTGAAGAATTAACATGCATGAGATAGAAAAATTTTGGGATTGGTACATCCGAATAGTTTTATTTTATCTATATATATAAAAGAAAGTCTGGATTTTGTATTAATCAACGCGCAGCCAAAATTACTGAACCTAAAATCTTGAAAATCGGGGTAAAAATACTTCTTGTGATATAGGGTGCTGCTAAGAAAGGATTTTCCAAAATTCCACCCCTAAGGGGGGTTAAAAAGAGAACGAACTTTTAAAAAATTCCTTAAAAATCTGATTTTATATTTATTTTTCAACTGATAACATATTTTGGTGTATTTTTGTATGCTGAATCGAATGATACTAAATAAATTCTTTTAAGCCCAATAGTTCGAGAGATATTTAATATTTTTTTAATTTGCACTGTCTTTGGCGCCAAAACCTGAATTTTTCAAGTGATAATTTCTAAAAACTCATTCTTTTCATTCTGTCACTATAACAAGGGAAAAAATTCAAATTTTTAACCAATCCTTTTGGTTAAATAAAAACAACTTCGTCAATTAGAAAAAAAAAATTCAAACGCCTCAAAAACTAAAACTAAATAAAAAAAAAAAAACTGTGGTACTTTTTCATTCTAATTTTCATCGCGATTCCATGCCAAAATGTATGGTATCGCGCCATTTATTTCAATCCTAATCGTGCAAACGATTTTTAATGCAAACCGTGCCACACATTAACATTTGCTAATTACTGAACGTGAATATTTGGTACTTCTTAGTTATCCCGTCGACCAATTTCGCCAAATTATATAAATCGCCAAACCACTCGCCAAATTATACACATTGACATAATTTTTTATTTTAAATAACGAAAGAACAAATAAATTAGTAAAACATTAATAAAAATACAAATAAAACGTCGAATTAATGGGTTTATTGGTCATTATTGGTATTTAATCTTACAATTAATAAATTGATGGCAACCATTATTGGTAATTAATCTTACAATTTGGCGACAGTAATTTGGTCGACGGGATAACTAAGAAGTACCGAATATTTTTATGATGAATTTTTAATGATGGAATTTATTTTATTCCATCATAATCTCGCAAAACTTTTTAATTTGTTATTTTTTCAATAGAAAATATTTATTACTGATACTGATATAGATTTTACCATTTCGCAGTTATCTGATGATGAGGAAGCTACAATAAAATTATTTCAGAAGTTAGGAATTATACATATAAAAATGTTTTCTTCAAAAAACCATGAATGTCTTCATTGAAAGAATGAAATGTTTACTGCAATGTGAGACATACGTATTACGTACGCCATGCTTCAGTAGTAAAAGACATTTACAATTTCAAGACTGCAGTTTAAATTGACTATATTTTATTACTTGCAAAAATATTTTAGCCCAGTGGTTAGGGGGTTGAATTCGGAATTAATTAGCGGAAAGCAGGAAATTATTTTAATCCCTTCTGTTTAGGTCTAGAATGAATATGCTATGTTTTCCCCCCTCGTACTAGGTGAGCGTTAGGAAATATGTACAGAATTATAGTAAAAAAAACACGATCAACTCTATCTGAAACAACTCTATCAAAAACATTGTTAACACAAACGTTGTAGAGATTAAAATTTTAAGTGAAATGAGTACCTACACTCAATACTTATGTTGAATATTAAGGTCACAATTCTACTTCAAAGTTTTAGACCCATCATCAGGGGGATGACCTCAGAATTCATTGGGAGAAAACTGGAAATTGTTTTAATCCCTTCAGTTTAGGTCTAAAATGAACGTACTATGTTTTCTTCCTCGTACTTGGGTGAATGTTAGAAATTATGTACATATTTATTTTCGAAAAACACGTTTTTCTTAGTTTCCTTAACAATATCTCAAAACAGCTAACTCTATAGAAAACATTGTCAGTACAAATGTTGTAGAGCTTAAAATTCTGAATAAAATGAGTACCATCATTAATATTTTTGTTCAACTCAACATTAAGGTCGCAATTCTATTTCAAAATTTTGCCTTAATCGCTAATCAATAGCTTGAAGCCAGGAGAGACCAAGTTAAACAATATTTCTAAATACCTAAAATTAGACCTAAAATAAGATATATCTCTAAAATTCTGAGTAAAATGAGTACCTACACTTAATATTTTTGTTCAATATTAAGGCCGCAATTTGAGATATTGTTAAGTTAACTTGGTTTCTCCTTGCTTCAAGCTCTTGATTTGAAAAATTTTGAAATAGAATTCCGACCTTACTGTTGAAAAAAAATATTAATGATGGTACTCATTTTATCATAGCTCCGTAACTAAACAACACAGAATGATATGATAAATATTGAAAAAATCCCTGAAATATTATCTAACTTACTGTGCATTTAATTAGTTGACTTGAAATCTTTCATAATCGATTTCACCTTATTTTAGAACTCCCGTAGAAACTTAGAATGATCTAGACACACGGCAGTGTGTCAGCCAAGTTCGCCTGACATAGCCGTGTGTTATTTACACGAACCATTTCGAGCTGTTTTCATCAAATTTCAATGCTCTACAACTGAAAATCTATCAGACCTACGTACTTGTTATACGAAATGTGTAGTAAGGCCACCCTAATTACCCAAAATCCAAAATTTTATAAATAACGCATAATTAGTTTCCGAGATAATGGCATTTGAAAATGTCTGATATCCGATAATTTTACCACTGACTGACTGACTGACTGACTCACTCATCAAAAAGATCTCGTATATCTACTGCAGCTACAGACTTCAAATTTGGTGCGAAGTTCGTTTACACTATAAAACTGAGGAAAAAAATAAAAAAATTGTGAAAATCGATTAATTACCCACCTGGGGGTGCCCATTTTTACTTTACCATTGCGTCTATTAGGCGAAATTTTAACTTGCCGTAGGAGGGGACGCTGTTCTGTCGCCAAATACCGCCAAGTTTCTCGCCAACATGGCGATATGTCGCCAAATTTGGCGACCAAAATTAGTCGCCAAAAGTGACGCCACCTTGGCGATATCTCTGATATTTCGCCAAATTCCCATAGACTTCCATTGTAAACCTATCTACTTACTGGGGGTTTATCTGGGTTTACTTGCTTACAGAAAATCAACAAATTGAGATATTCTGTCCGTCACAGAGCCCGTTCTCAGAAACTATACATGTTGGAGGCGTGAAATTTTGCATATTTACAGCTGAACACCTCACATCAAATGACAAATCATAAAATTTTGAAAAAGTTGTAAATTTAACCCTTTGGGGTCTCACATGTGTATTTTAAACAATCCTTTCTAAGTGAGCCCCTAATTAAGTTGGAGGCGTGAAATTGTACATAATTATAGCTGAACACCTCGCATCATACGACAAATCATAAAATTTTGAAAAAGTTGTACATTTAACCCTTTGCGCTCCCACATGTGTATTTTAAACAATTCTTTCTAAGTGAACCCTAATTCGGTTGGAGGCGTGAAATTTTGCATACTTATAGCTGAACACCTCACATCAAGCGAGAAATCATAAAATTTTGAAAAAGTCGTACATTTAACCCTTTGGGCTCTCCCATGTGTATTTTAAACAATTCTTTCAAAGTGAGCCCCTAATTAGGTTGGAGGCTTGAAATTTTGCATTCTTATAGCTGAACACCTCACATCAAACGGGAAATCATAAAATTTTGAAAAAGTCGTACATTTAACCCTTTGGGCTTCCACATGCGTATTTTAAGCAATTCTTTCTAGCTGAGCCCCTTATTAAATTGCAGATTTGAAATTTTGCATACTTATAGCAGAACACCTAAAGCTAGGCGACAAATCATAAAATCTTGAAAAAGTCTTACGCTTAAGCCTTTGAGCTACACATATGTATTTTAAGCAATTCTTTCTAAGGGAGTCCCTAATTAAGTTGGAGACATGACTTTTTGCATACGTATAGCTGAATACGTCAGAGCACACGACAAATCATAAAACTTTCAAAAAGTCTTATATTATTTACTCCTCCGAGGTCTAACTTGTGTATTTTAAGCAATTTTTCTAACATCCGCCTTTTTCACCCGGGGAGCACTTTTCCAACTTTTGCTGACACCCCTTTGACCATTCTTTCATATTATGCACCATAGTCTTACATATTTTAGTTCCATTTTTTATCGCCAGGTGCACCTACTTATCTCGGGTACTATGGGCTCAATCCACTCGACTAATATATCTACGGATAGTTTCGTTCGGATAGAGGTTTGTTTAGAATAGAGTACGCCCCTGGTAGCGAAATGTGGAACTAACAGATTTTTCAAAAGGATAAAGTGTTTTGAAAGGAATATTAAACAAAACCCTCTGTGCGATCTGTGATCACACTTACCCACTTGTTATTTTCAAAATCATCAGAGAAAAGTTTATTTAGTTAATTAAATTTAAAAATCCAGGGAGGGGCAATGTCCTTCCTCTGCACTGCCTCTTTGTCCGCACCCATGGATGAATGATACATAGTGTGGCATAAGCACATAACTTTATATTTCACTTCCAGTACAAAAAAGCAGGCCCAGCTATAGGATATTTAATTGGAAAATTTAATATAGGAATTTAATAGAAATTGTTGTTTCAGAAACAATAAAAATTTCGAATCAATACATTTCGTTTCAAAACATGCATTCAGTGTAGCAGTATTAAAATATAGATTTCTGCCGCAAAGTGACAGCCAAATAGTTTGTTGTAGGAAATTAAAATTAAAATTGAATGTTGCTTGGTGAATAAAATAGTCTCATGTAAACACATTAAAAAACATTAAGTAAAGTGTCTAAATATATTGTAACTTTACAAAAAGTAATGATATCTAACAAAAACATAGCTGTGAAAAAAGGGAGCCAAGTTCTGTAAAGACAATGGCAAGAAAAGAAGTGATATCTAAGTGGGTGCCAAGTTCAAATAAAATTCACTCAAACTTACCTACTGAAGTATTATAGAATTTTTTAAATTGTTTAGAAAGAAAAATTATTGATAGCATATTAATAATAAATCTAGAACTTGGCAAGTTTTTGATAAATGCTATGCCTATCAATTTCATGTCTTAATAAAATGATGATGATTGACAACAATGTCATTATAAAAAAAATTATATAGTTATTATTATAAACAAATGACTCATGTTAAAGATTTGATAAACCAATAAATACACAAATACATTCCCGCTCGTCTTTGGTTATCATTCTAGCACCCACCCTTCGGAAAACTCAATGCAAACAGACTAGGCCTGAGAAAGAGGCCTGAGAAGGCAAAGCCTGAGGGCCTCAGGCAAGGCCTGAGAAAGAGACAGTTACCTTTACGCTTGTTCTTGGTCATCCCTCTAGAGACTGCACCCCTTTTTATCCCTTCACGGGCAAAGACATTCGTGACAGGGGCATTCGTGACATGCTGAAATGATTCAATCACACCAGAATTTAAAAACAAATTTATTTCAAAATGGGTAAAAGCTTCTTTTCACGTATTTAAAAAAATTAAACTTTTTAGTCCTGAATTCTAGTGTCAATGTGGCATTTTGCAGTTAAAATTAGGTGGGATATATTTTATCACACCATCCTTCAAGGGGAAGGAGCTCACTCAAATGAAGGCTTTCAAACATGAAATAACAAGTTTAGATATAATAATGCCATTAATAAAAATAAATGACGTGTAGGTAAAAACTTGCCAAGTTCTAGATTTATTATTAATATGCTATCAATAATTTTTATTTCTAAACAATTTAAAAAATGCTATAATACTTCAGTAGGTAAGTTTGAGTGAATTTTATTTGAACTTGGCACCCACTTAGATATCACTTCTTTTCTTGCCATTGTCTTTACAGAACTTGGCTCCCTTTTTTCACAGCTATGTTTTTGTTAGATAGTTTTTACATTAAACCATTTATAAACCTAATTTACTATTTAGCAGTGTAAGTTCTACAAAATTCTGTTCAGTTGAATCTGAATTATAGTCATATTTACAATATTTATTGCTCATTAAACCATTTTTCTTTACATTTGAAATAAAATCAGTAACCGTTTTGGTATTTCCCTGTTATGCCAACACCACTGTCACCAAGCGTAATAGTTGGCGCAAAAATGAAATGATACATTTGAAAAAATAATAATTTTGTTGATAAAAAAAAATGAGCATTTAAAAAATGTAACTTTTGAAAATTACAGACTTTGACCTACCATTTTTTTAAATCAATAAAAATAATAGCACTACTTGGTTATCCCGTCGACCAAAAATCTATTGCCAAACTATAAGATTAAATGCCAATAATGGTTGATCGTAAATGTCACATTCATTTGACTTTACGCAAGTTACACGTATTTACGTCATCAGGTGATTTTTATTTCGACGTTTTAAATGTATTTTTATTAATGTTATACTAATTTATTTGTTCTTTCGTTATTTAAAATAAAAATTATGTCAATTTGTATAATTTGGCGAGTGGTTTGACGATCTATATAATTTGGCGAAATTGGTCGACGGGTACCAAAATAAATACTTAAAATATAAGAATAAATAAATAGCCCGGTGGTAGGGGAGCAAAAAAAAGGCTGAATTCGGAATTAATTAGGGGAAAGCTGGAAATTGTTTTAATCCCTTCTGTTTAGGTCTATAAAGAATATGCTATGTTTTCCCCTTCGGACTAGGTGAGCGTTAGGAAATATGTATAGAATTATAGTAAAAAAACACGTTTCTTTGCATACCATAACAATATCTCAAAACAGCTAACTCTATCAAAAACATTGTCAACACAAACGTTGTAGAGATTAAAATTTTAAGTAAAATGAGTACCTACACTCAATACTTATGTTGAATATTAAGGTCACAATTCTACTTCAAAGTTTTAGACCCATCATCAGGGGGATGACCTCAGAATTAATTGGGAGAAAACTGGAAATTGTTTTAATCCCTTCAGTTTAGATCTAAAATGAACGTACTATGTTTTCTTCCTCGTACTTGGGTGAATGTTAGAAATTATGTACATATTTATTTTCGAAAAACACGTTTTTCTTAGTTTCCTTAACAATATCTCAAAACAGCTAACTCTGTCAAAAACGTTGTCAATACAGATGTTGTAGAGCTTAAAATTCTGAGTAAAATGAGTACCTACACTCAATACTTATGTTGACTATTAAGGTCACAATTCTACTTCAAAGTTTTAGACCCATCATCAGGGGGATGACCTCAGAATTAATTAGGAGAAAACTGGAAATTGTTTTAATTCCTTCAGTTTAGGTCTAAAATGAACGTACTATGTTTTCTTCCTCGTACTTGGGTGAATGTTAGAAAATATGTACATATTTATTTTCGAGAAACACTTTTTTTTAGTTTCCTTAACAATATCTCTAAACGGCTAACTCTATAAAAAACATTGTCAATGCAAATGTTGTAGAGCTTAAAATTTTGAAAAAAATGAGTACCATCATTAATATTTTTTTTCAACAGTAAGGTCGCAATTCTATTTCAAAATTTTTCAAATCAAGAGCTTGAAGCAAGGAGAAACCAAGTTAACTTAACAATATCTCAAATTGCGGCCTTAATATTGAACAAAAATATTAAGTGTAGGTACTCATTTTACTCAGAATTTTAGGCTCTATAACTTTTGCACTAACAATGTTTTTTATAGAATTAGGTATTTAGAGATATTGCTAAGTTAACTTGGTCTCTCCTGGCTTCAAGCTATTGATTAGCGATTAAGGCAAAATTTTGAAATAGAATTGCGACCTTAATGTTGAGTTGAACAAAAATATTAATGATGGTACTCATTTTATTCAGAATTTTAAGCTCTACAACATTTGTACTGACAATGTTTTTTATAGAGTTAGCTGTTTTGAGATATTGTTAAAGAAACTAAGAAAAACGTGTTTTTCGAAAATAAATATGTACATAATTTCTAACATTCACCCAAGTACGAGGAAGAAAACATAGTACGTTCATTTTAGACCTAAACTGAAGGGATTAAAACAATTTCCAGTTTTCTCCCAATTAATTCTGAGGTTATCCCCCTGATGATGGGTCTAAATCTTTGAAGTAGAATTGTGACCTTAATATTCAACATAAGTATTGAGTGTAGGTACTCATTTTACTTAAAATTTTAATCTCTACAACGTTTGTGTTGACAATGTTTTTGATAGAGTTAGCTGTTTTGAGATATTGTTATGGTATGCAAAGAAACGTGTTTTTTTACTATAATTCTATACATATTTCCTAACGCTCACCTAGTCCGAGGGGGAAAACATAGCATATTCTTTATAGACCTAAACAGAAGGGATTAAAACAATTTCCAGCTTTCCCCTAATTAATTCCGAATTCAGCCCTTTTTTGCTCCCCTACCACTGGGCTATTTATTTATTCTTATATTTTAAGTATTTATTTTGGTACCCGTCGACCAATTTCGCCAAATTATATAGATCGTCAAACCACTCGCCAAATTATACAAATTGACATAATTTTTATTTTAAATAACGAAAGAACAAATAAATTAGTATAACATTAATAAAAATACATTTAAAACGTCGAAATAAAAATCACCTGATGACGTAAATACGTGTAACTTGCGTAAAGTCAAATGAATGTGACATTTACGATCAACTATTATTGGCATTTAATCTTATAGTTTGGCAATAGATTTTTGGTCGACGGGATAACCAAGTAGTGTCATTATTTTTATTGATTTAAAAAAATGGTAGGTCAAAGTCTGTAATTTTCAAAAGTTACATTTTTTAAATGCTCATTTTTTTTTTTTTTATCAACAAAATTATTATTTTTTCAAATGTATCATTTCATTTTTGCGGCAACTATTACGCTTGGTGACAGTGGTGTTGGCATAACAGGGAAATACCAAAACGGTTACTGATTTTATTTCAAATGTAAAGAAAAATGGTTTAATGAGCAATAAATATTGTAAATATGACTATAATTCAGATTCAACGGAACAGAATTTTGTAGAACTTACACTGCTAAATAGTAAATTAGGTTTATAAATGGTTTAATGTAAAAACTATCATTCTAAGTTTCTACGGGAGTTCTAAAATAAGGTGAACTCGATTATGAAAGATTTCAAGTCAACTAATTAAATGCACAGTAAGTTAGATAATATTTCAGGGATTTTTTCAATATTTATCATATCATTCTGTGTTGTTTAGTTACGGAGCTATGATAAAATGAGTACCATCATTAATATTTTTTTTCAACAGTAAGGTCGCAATTGTATTTCAAAATTTTTCAAATCAAGAGCTTGAAGCAAGGAGAAACCAAGTTAACTTAACAATATCTCAAATTGCGGCCTTAATATTGAACAAAAAGTTTTACTGAAAATGCTTTGTTGTATCTCTCATGTTATAATTATATTGCCCGTATATAGTAGGATCGTTTTACATAACTTACTACTGAGAACATTTCACATTTTACACTTCAATAAATGAATACTCTCAAGCTGATAAAAATTGTCCATTTATGTCTATTTTTTTCATTTTAATATAAAGTATTGCACCAGTGAGCCAAGGGCTATATTTTACTGTATTTTGATTTTCGCGTTCACAGTAACATATGATTTAACTGAAAGTTATAGAATACATTTTGAATTTCGGCAATTTTGAAGGTATTCATTATCTTTATTATTTCATATTTAATGTTATATTTTAATTAAACAATTTTTACAATTATTTTCATTTCGTAGCAAGTATTTAAATTTATATATACCTAAAACAAGTTATACACGTCATAACTTATCCTAAACTTTTTAAGCAAATTTTTTTAGATTTAAACTACATAAGAAAACGTAGCTTCTAAAAGTTAAATTTTGCTCAAAATATCTAAAATAAATTTATTTTTTAAATATCAAATATCATGATAATATTATATTCATATAAAAATAAAGTTTTATACCAAATTTCCAGCTTAAAATAGCCTGATATGAGAGGAAAGATTAATAGCCACATGCAGATTATGAATTTAAATTAAAATATTTTACTCTTTTGTAAAAGAATATCAATTTTAATTAGGCTTAATTTTTTTCTATAGAAAAACCAAAACCTTTGACGATTCTTACCTTTTAAAATTTCTACAAAAATTTTCTAGTTAATTTGAATTTTTTGATAATTCTATATTTTGTATATTACTCTTTAATAATTAAAAAGAAATTGTTTTCACCTAGTTTAAAGATGAATCAGAATGATGTTAAAGCTGTAATATATTTTAGCTCACATTAGTAATTTGTTTATTAAAATGTCAGACTTTTCGTAAAGATAGTCATTTTTGTTTGTTGTTCTAAATTCTTATTGAAGAAGAATGAATGTCAATCACTATTTTCCGAAAAACTATTCTTCAAATTAGCTTCCTGGAAACAACGTTCGTACTTCCTAGTTTTCGTATAGATGAAAAACCGGAAAAAGTGCAAAAGAAAAAAAAATGGTTAAATTGCTAGGAATAGTTTTTTTCTATAAAACTTATTAAACCGAACTATCTCGACCGATCCCGATATTAAATTAAATAATACTTTAAAAAACTTTTCTAATTAAAAACTGTCTGGCGCAACATGTTTATCATATATTCATCGATAAAATTAGTTTTTATATTAAATTAGCAATTAAAGCCTTTGTGCAGGAATATTAAAAAGCAGGAAACTAACGTTTAGAAATGCACAAATAATACGTGAAAAGCAGCAAACAGCTATTTCGAATCTACTAGCGAGATTCTTCTTCAGTGCAAGCGTGTTAGAAAAAGAAAAGATGAGCTTTTTCTAGCACGCTGTGTCTTGCTCTATCTTGCACTGAAGAAGAATCTCGCTAGTATATTCGAAATAGCTGTTTGCTGCTTTTCACGTATTATTTGTGCATTTTTAAACATTGGTTTCCTGCTTTTTAATAGTTTTTATACATTTATATGCAATAGTTTTTGCAGGTTAACCCGAGAAAGTAAAATGTTACAATAAAAATAACACTAGAAAATAAGAATTCTGCTTTTGCAGAATTTAGTGTCGCCCGCGATAAAAAAAAATCAAAAATGCACAGAGTAGGTGGGGGTAAAGATACGCACGGGGCAAAGATACGCACTGACTGATTTAATATGTAGAAACTTTCTACAATCATGACTGCTATAGGTGGTAGTTTGTTCTCAAGTGTAGCAGTTGTGTGTTCAAACCTTGTGAAAAAAGTAGTACTCCGTGCCAAGAAAATGAGGTAAGTTTAAATTTTCGAATTTTGATCTAATATTTTTAAAATTTCACTTTATTGTTTAGCTGATAAAACTTAGAATTTTTACAAATCCAAAAATTCAGTGGAGAACAGAAACTCTATAGCTTCTAAATGCCGTATAGTTTACCTCGATCGCATTTGTTTAAACTTGTAGGTAGCCGGTTAAGTCTACTACTGTAGAATAGGGTAAAAGTACGCATCCGTCTTGGGGCAAAGATACGCACAAGTTTAAGATGCGGGGCATTGCCCTATCGTTTTAGCTAGATGCAAAGCTTTCTACAATTACGTTTTGGAAAGTTTTATTTTTTATAAGTTAGTATTGCATAAAATATAATAGCTACTTAACTAATATAAAGCTATATAAAATGACAAATAAAGTCTTTGTGCAACAATATTAAAAAGCAGAAAAAAACCAACGTTTAAAATGCACAAATAATACATAAAAAGCAGCACACAGCTGTTTCGAACCTACTAGCGAGATTCTTCTTCAGTGCAAGATAGGGAAAAAGGAACAGCGTGCTAGAAAATGCAAGGCTGAGCAAAATCATAGACAGAGACGCGCTGGCTTAAACGTTGGTTTTTTCTGCTTTTTAATATAATGCTAGTTAACTACCTTTTCCTTTTTCTAGTTAAGTTTTTTTTAAAATATAGAACGTAGGTATTTACTTACCTACTTTTAAAAATCAATATTATTGTTTCATAATACGATTTTGTTTTAAGACTTAATCCTTAACTCCTATTAACCTTTAACTGATGTTACCGCGGTGAGACTTTTTTCAGTTTTTATAGTTTAACTTGCAATTTTCAGTTTAACTATAAACACTACCGAAATTGTGTTCCATTTGGAACTTTAGTACTATCACCAGAGACTTTTGAATAGGTGAATTTTAATTATAACGGTCCTGTACAAAAAGTTTGATAGAAAAACCCATCCTATGCATGAGTTAATCGCATTTTTTATTCATCTTTTGATGGAGCGATCTCACAGACCGCTTCATACTAGTTATGTGACAATTTCTGTGACATCAGTTAAAGGTTAACGGTCACACAAATTGCTGCTATATTCAGTTTTCATAGTTTAAGTTGTAATTTTCAATTTAACTATTGCTATTAGTTGGAAACTTAGTAGTACGCTAAAGATTTCTAAATGAGGAGAATTTTTATTATAATAGGCCTTTACACAAATTTTAGCGCAAAAAAGCATCTTATGAGTCAGTCAACCCTTTTATTCATTCTACGATCAAGCGGTCTTTGAAGCCGCTCACAGTATTTATGCAACAATTTTTGTCACAGTAGTTAGAGGATAACTGCTATTTGAGATCTCACAGACCGCTGTTTTTTTTTCTTTTTTTTTCATGGTTTAACTTACAATTTTCAGTTTAACTAAAAATACTAATGAAATTTATTAATGCTTTTGCATAACTCATTCGTTTTATTGGAAATGGGACAAAAACACAAAGTAATGGGGCAAAAATACGTACTGCGTATCTTTGACTCACCACTGCGTACTTTTACCCCAACCGAAGGGGCAAAGATACGCAGAGCAATGTTTTTTAAAAATTGTAATTTCTCACAGAATTATAATTTGACAGAATGTCAGTTGATGGTGGCACTTGCTTAAGGTTCTAATCTAACAATTTAATCACACGTTAGATAAGTTTAGACCAATGTGTACGTTTAAAATCAAAATGTATGGAAAGTGCGTATCTTTACCCCCACCTACTCTATACGTAAATATAGATAATACAAAACATATTTCAGTTTTAAGACATGAAACACACGCTTTTATTTTATAGAAAATGACGTCGTTCGCATCCTCTGAAGAAGTCTTCATTTACGATCTAGCCTAAAACAACATCTACAGTAAAGTATTCATAAGACGTCACTATTGCTGAACAATACACAAATAATAAAAAAAAAAAACAGATGTCACTCAAGGAACTCGACAGAAAAAAAGGCTATTTAAGGATTCATATGCCTTCATTAGTTTGCAATATAGATAATTTAATTAAATATAGTTTATAATAGCTCCATGTTTTATCAGAAATCATTCATTTATATTTTTTCAAAATAGCACTTATTTTAATTACATTTTTTTTTCAGTAGTTTTGAGAAAATGGTAACCAAAAGATACAATTACTATTTTCCAACTATTCATTATCGACTTTCTACAGAAATGGATTACTTGAGTTGCCGAAATTAAACAAATGGTGCTAAAACCTACAAAAAAAAAAAAATTAATATCTCAAAAATAAATAGAGATGCAGTTTTCAAACAATTTGCTTTAAAAAGTACTTTTTTCCCCAATACGACGGTATAAAAATTGAAAATCTGCGATGCTTAGAAGTTAAAAAAATTGCAGTAGAGTATTTAACCGTACAATGATACATCTGCTTTGTTTTATGGCTGGCTTATACAACGGAACGCTATTTTTGAGAGACGATACTTTATTTGCTGGGAGAAAGAAATAGCATATCGGGGGCTAATATCCGACAGATTACGATGACTAATTGATAGACAATAAATTAATGAATTGTGATTTACCTGTACAGCAGATTTGGCATGTCCTAATCCTAGTTGATTGCAGACTACGTTGGCTTCCATCATACCCCATCCGTCTCCACACACCTGTCCCCATCCCTGTCCCATTCGTACTTCTAGTCTTCCTTCTGTAGTTGTCCTTCCTCCAACCAGCCTCACTGGCAGATCCTTCTCTGTCACCAACTGGAAACAAAGAAACATCGGTATCAGCTAAAATGTCGTTAAATGACATGGGCATATAAAAAGAAATTTAGACAATTTTTCTAATCTATATTAATAAAACAAAGATCTTGGAAGTCATTCTGTCTGTTTGTATATGTTACGGCCAAAACCCGGAGCTTGGCCAATACGCGAATTGGCCGGCCAATTTGGGAACTTGCCGAGATTCCTGGCCAAAACCCGAAATACATGAAATGAACAGCGTATTCGCGAACTGGCCGGGAAGCTTTGGCCAATATACGAAGTGTTCAGCAATGGGTATCCACAGCCGGTAATGTGTTTCTTTTAGCTTTCATACAACCCTGCATATGATCTACAAACCAGGTAATACACTACAAATAAATTAAATTTTAAAAGCCTATCACAGCTGAAAACGCACATCAAGCAATAATGGCTCATAGCCAATCCAATAACCAAATTATTTGAATGACTCTGTAAATAAACGACAAATTCTACCTAGTCAATAATCTATAAAAAACATGCTGTAGAGCATATGAGTAATGTATAACAGTTTCATTATGTTTGAAGTAGTGTAACGTCATTAAAATACCTAATAAACGATTTTTTCACATTTATCATAATTCTTTATCGGAATATTTTTGAGCGTCCCTATAAAAGAACTATAATAGCTACTTAATCAATACTCTACAAAAAAAAAAAAAACATACTGCTCCCCACATGTGTGAAGCATGTGAATTTTATTATGTTTGAAATAGGGTGACATCATTTAAGTGCACTAAAAATAATCTTTCATCATTCACTGGAATGTAACGAAATACTTTTGAGTGTCTCTGTAAGCAAACTATAATTGCTACTTATTTCATACACTTTAGATAACAGTTTGTTGTCCATCTTAATGATGCATACTAATTTTATTATAATTGAGATAATGTAACAACATTAAAATACACCGGAAAAACTTTTCTCATTCATGATATTGTAAAGAAATACTTTTGTATGTCGCTGTAAATTAACCGAAAATAGTACACACTTCACTTTCAATACCGGAATTAATTTATAAACCTAAATAATATAATAATTACAAGTCAATCCGAGTCAGAGCACGGACAAGAAGACGGCCAGACAAATTGAATTCATAAACCCTTTCAACTATGTTAGAAAGAGATAAAAAGTAACAATTGGTTTCTATATACACATTTCGCGAACTGGCCGATCGCGTATGGCCAGTTCGGGGATTGGCCGGCCAATTCCCGAATTGGCCAGTCAGTTTAAAGCGCTGTTCGCCAGCCAGTTCGGGTTTTGGGTAATTTCGGGTATTGGCCGTAATATATACACTTTCACGCTGTGATGGATGGGGTCATAGGCAAGGCCGTAGCCAGAAAAAATGTTTTGTAGGGGGATTTGATCATGATTTGACATTATCTCATTTTTATTTTTTTTATTTTTTGCTGAGTTATTTTCTTCTGATGGACTTTCATCAATATGAAATAGCCATTATAAATGAAGTGTTAGGTGAAGATGAAAGAGCAGTTGTAAAAAGTTAGAACTCTGATTTTCTGGTCAGAATAGCAAAAAAAAAATGCCCCTAGAAAATGATCTATTCCAAAGACATAAGTTCGATTTAAAAAAAAAAAAAAAGCTATTTAATACTTTGAACAGAAAGAAGAGGTTACACCTGCAATTTTCATGCCACTAATAGAATAACACAATTTGTACGGTTTTGTTACCTTTAAAATTTAATACAAATTTTTTCCACATTTAATCGTTGACAATTGTTAGATTTCGGCGATTGAATTAGGCAAAATTTACTAGTAAGTTTTAGTGGTAAGAAAAGAAATCTTAGAAATCGGTAGCTATGCAGTAGAGTAATACTGCAGCAAAAAAAAAAAAAAAAAAAAAAAAAAATTGCAGCAAAATTGACATTCAACAAACAAAAAACTATCAAGCGCTTTTTCAAATAAACAATTTCATTCCCCTTTTTTCTTAAAAGTAACGGAAATGTACTCAAGCAAATGTTGCTAGTACCATAAAAACGAATGAATTAAGTGAAAATTTATATTTCATCTCCTTAGTTGGTGACGATTTGTGTAAATCCGATCCGGTTTATCCGAGTTTTTTGCTTATCAGAGGAGAGCTTGGTCCATATTAACTCGTATAATCGGGACTCTAGTGTAAGTTGACTTTCGAATCTTGACTGTTAGTTAATGGCATGACATGATAGTTAATGACATACTTATAGTCATCTTGACAGAAATTTCGGAGGGGTATCAAACCCTACTGATACTCCCATTGGCTACGGCCTTAGTCATAGGCGTCGAGTTCATGGGCAAAAATAGGCAATCAGGCATACATCTACCACTGTTTTAAAAAAGTTTTTTTTGGTCCCTTTTAGGCGCGTTCGTAATTATATAAATACGTAACACCTATAGTCGTCGTTCAGTCCATCTGTCCGCCTATAACAGAGCAAAAACTACCCAGCCTAATGGTCTGAAATTTTAAAGATATAATTGTTGCAAAATTTGTCGAGTCATTTAAAATTTTATGAAAATCGGATGCATAGTTTAATTACAGGGACAGTCGAAAGTTTTCCGTTACATTACGGCCAATGGGAAAAAATTATTGAAAGTGCATTTTATTGATGTTACAGCTTTCCGAATGGTCTGAAATTTTAAATGTATAATTGAAGCAAAATGTTGTCGAGTCATTTAAAATTTTATGAAAATCGGATGCATAGTTTAATTACAGGGACAGTCGAAAGTTTTCCGTTACATTACGGACAATGGGAAAAAATTATTGCAAGTGCATTTTATTGATGTTACAGCCTTCCGAATGGTCTGAAATTTTAAATGTATAATTGAAACAAAATGTTGTCGAGTAATTCAAATTTTTTGAAAATCGAATGTATAGTTTAATTACAGGGACAGTCGAAAGTTTTCCGTTACATTACGGCCAATGGGAAAAAATTATTGCAAGTGCATTTTATTGATGTTACAGCCTTCCGAATGGTCTGAAATTTTAAATGCATAATTGAAGCAAAATGTTGTCGAGTCATTTCAAATTTTATGAAAATCGGATGTACAGTTTAATTACAGGGACAGTGAAAAGTTCTCCGTTACATTAAGGCCAATGGGGAAAAAAAATATTTCAAGTGCATTTAAATGATGTTACAGCCTTTCGAACAGAATGAAATTGATATGCACTTATGAAGTGCACTAAAATGTACATTCAGTATTATATGCGGTGCAAAAACTATTTATAAAACTAGTTATAGTACGAACGCACCTCATTTGCCACGTTTGACGAGCAATTTCCAACTTGTTAATTACTGCGATGAATTAAGACAAAAACTAGAGAACAGGAATTCTGCTTTTTTAGAATTTAGTGTCGCCCCACCGACATTTCCATTACTTCATTTTCTTCTGATGGACTGATGGTTTCTATTATTATAAAACAGCCATTATAAATGAAGTGTTAGGTGAAGATGAAAGAGCAGCCGTAAAAAATTAGAACTCTGATTTTCTGGTCAGAATTGAAAAAAAAATGGCCATAATTTTTTTTTCACCTAACACTTCATTTATAATGGTTGTTTCATAATAATAGAAGCCACCAGTCCATCAGAAGAAAATAACTCGGTTAAGCGGGATCCGGATAATCGGGACTCTACTGTAGTACAAAACATATTTCAATTTTAAGACTTAAAGCACACACTTTTACTTTATGTAAAATAACGTCATTCGTATCCGCTTCAGAATTTCACATTTACGATCTACTTTTAAAAAGCTACAGTAAAGCATGCATAGGACGTCACTACCGCAAAATAATGCACAAATGCAGCAAAAAGATGCCGTCATTCAAGAAACTCAACGAAAAAAAAGGCTATCTAATGATTCACAGGCCTTCAGTTGTTTGTAACATTACTTCATTCGTTTATATTTTTTCAAAATAGCACGTATTTTAATTACATTTTCTTTCGGCTGTTATAAAAAAATGGCAAAAAAAGATATAATTGCTATTTTACCACTATTTTTCCTTTACTTTATACAGAAATGGAGTACTTCCGTTGCCAATATTTAGCAAATGGCTGTAAAAACTACAAAAAAAAAAAAAAAAAAAAAAAAAAAAAAAGAATATCTCAAAAATAAATTGAAATACAGTTTTCAAACAAAATGCATTTAAAAGAACTTTTTTTCCCCAATACGACGGTATAAAAATTAAAAATGTGCGATGCTTAGAAGTTAAAAAAATTGCTATAGAGCATTTAATTGTACTGCTTTGTTTTACGGCTGCCTTCTGTAAGGTAACATTATTTTTTGGAGACACACAATAAGCTGGGAGAAAGAAATAGCATACCGTACCGGGGGCTAATAAGATTTAAAATTATTGGTGAAAGTTCGCCTGATTTGCTTCCGTCGTCCCCGTTTAGTTGGCGTCTCTGGATGAAAACAGCGTTACGACATTGGGCACGAAGGTATTGAAGGGTCCAATGTGTAACCAGGAAACCCCTCGAACATTGCCGTTAAATGACGCCCATCCTGAAATGGTTAAAACAAAATATATTTCCGTTTGCTTTAAAGAACTGATGAAAAAGATCAGTAAATTATTATCTTCTAAATGTTGTGAAATTTTCTCATTAATTGGATATAAAACTGACGCTAAAGATGAATAATGCTAACACATTTTTAAACATTTATAAATTCATGTACAGTAGAGCGCCGATTATCGGAACTCCAATTAACCGAACTTCCAATTATCCGAATAGTCTATTTCTCTTCAAAAATAAATAAATAAATAAATAAATAAAAATAAATAAATAAATAAAAAAATAACCGAACATCCATTTATCCGTACAGCCTATTGCCCCACCAGTGGCTGAGAGGTTCTGCTCTCGAATCTGGTAGACGGGAGGTGCTGGATTCAATTCCAATCGCGCCCGTCGGCCTAATCGTTCGGAGTTTTCGTGGTTTTCTTCGAACCTTGTATTTCCAAGCGTTAATACGGGTTAGGTTCCCTTAGAAAGACCCCCACGAAGGGCACCCCCCCCCTGGGCCTATATCCCTCGTGCAGATAATTGGCCGTCAAAAATACAACCAACCAACCAACCGTACAGCCTATTTCTCTCATTTTTTATTTTTTTTTAATGATGATGAGATTGTGGGTGAGATTTAGGATGAAAAAGAAATTTAAGAAATGAAAACAAATGCTCTGAAAATGACCCAGGTCCATCACATAACGAAGCCTTTGAATGTTTGGAAACAGCTATGAAATGGCTCGAATGGCAGAAGAACTCTGATCCTATTCAACTAACGTATTTAAGAAGAATTCGAGATATGGCAGCATTGGAAAGAACGTCTTCTTTGAAGCAAGCAAGAATCGAATGCTTTTTTGCTTAAGTTTGAGGTGATTGCTCAGTATTTCAATAAATTTATTATCTGGCTCGTATCTTAAATTAAAATAAGTTTTATTTCTTTCACCAAAACATTTCACTACTCCTTTTTTCAATCTGCACATTCGAACAACAAACTTATTTCTAATCCACCTGTACACTGGAGGGTTGCCATACCACTAACAGACTGTCGCGTTTATCGCCCGTTGGGCGATAGCATTTAAAAGATCACCACAGAGTATCCCCCCAGTGAACAAGGTGAACGACAGTAACATTAGTAACATGCAGAGAAAGAAAAATGAAATATATATACACAAATACAGTAATATAGAAATAAAATTATATAAACAAAATTAAATAACAGTTACAAATCTTTTGGGAAAATGTACATGACGACCACTACGCGTGACATAGTTAGGTGAATTGCTGTCATCTTTTTTAGTAGAAATTGGAGGTTGAACAGAGTCAGGAATTTTATTATATGATTCTGATAACAGATAAGCAGGCTTAACACGGTCGATTGATACTCGCAATTTTTTTTCCTTAATCATTATGGTCATGTTTTTATTAGTGCGAGAAATAACAGGATGTGGACCAGTGTAGGGCTGAGATAATGGCGGCTGCACTCTGTCAACTCGTGAAAAGATGTGCGAGCAAGTTTGTAAAGATGGGTTAATATAATACTTGTCAGTGCAATGAGCAGATGTTGCTACTGGATTTAAGAGTCGCATATTGTTGCGAAGATTCGTAATGAAATCATCAGTACAAGGTGGGATAACTGACGTAGATAACATGTCACTAGGAAGTCGTAAAGTTGTGCCATACACTAGTTCAGCATAAGAAGCATGCAAGTCTTCTTTAACGGCTGTTCTGATACCTAGGAGAACTACAGGAAATATCTCGGACCATCTATTATTCTCGTGAGCTTTCAGAGATGATTTAAGATGCCTGTAAAAACGTTCGATAATTCCGTTGGAAATTGGATGGTATGCCGTTGTGCGTATTTTATTCGCGCCTAAATGCGAGTAAATTCGGCATATATAGCCGATCGCATTTGGGGACCTTGGTCTGATGTGATGACTGAAGGACAACCAAAGCGGGAGATCCATGTATTGAATATCGCACTGCATACAGTCGTTGCTAGCGTATCTGATAGGAATGGCCTCTGGCTATCTAGAAAAACGACCAATTATCGTTAAAAGATGAGTATAGCCATCAGATGGAGCTAAAGGGCCTACGACATCTATATGTATTTAATCGAAGCGTGCATCCGGAAGAGCAAATGTACCCAAGGGTGCTTTAGTGTGCCTCTGTATTTTAGAGCGCTGGCATGGTTCACAACATCGAACCCACCTTTTAATTTGACGCTTCATGCCTGGCCATACATATCTGGCGCATATGAGCTTAGTTGCAGCTGCTATACCAGGATGGAAAAGTTTGTGAAGATGATCAAAAATAAGCTTTCGATAGGAATTAGGAACAATTGGACGAGGAGTTACAGTTGAGATGTCGCATAGCAAATTACAGTCAGACATTTGACATGGTGTTAGTTCAAATTTAAGAGACGATGTATTATTTTCAGAAAGTTTTTGAATTTCAGGATCGTTTTTCTGTGCATCTGCAAATTCATGAAAATTTAATGCTGGAGATTCTGTAATTGAATCGATTTCAATACGCGAAACTGCATCAGCAACAATATTTTGAGAGCCTTTCACATGCCGAATATCAGTCGAATACTGTGAAATTAAATCTAGATGGCGTAATTGCCGCGGGGAGCATTTATTTGGATTTTGTCGAAAGGCATAAATTAGTGGCTTTTGATCCGTGTATATTTGAAAATGTCGTCCTTCTAACATACACCTGAATTTTTTTTATGGCAGAGTAAATGCCGAATAATTCTCTATCATACGTTGACCATTGACGTTGGCTCGAATTGAGCTTCATTGAAAAAAAAGCTATTGGTTCCCAATTATTCTCAGAAGACTGCATCAATGTACCCCCAACTGCAACATCGGACGCGTCTACCCATAGGTTAAGCTGAGCGCCAGGAATTGGATGCTTCAAAAGAGTAGCGTTAGCAATTGCATTTTTAGCAGCATGGAAGGCTGCAGCAGCTTGATCATTCCATTCAAGGTGTTCAGTTGGTTTTTGAACACGGGAAGGATGTTTTTTCTTATTTTTATGCCATTCTAATAATTGTACTAAGGGGGAAAGAATACTGGCAGCGTTCGGGATGAAACATCTGTAAAAATTGAACATTCCTAAAAATCGGCACAATTGGGTTAAAGTGGTTGGTTGAGGAAATTTTATTATACACTCGACTTTATCAGGAAGAGGTGAAATTCCCTTTTCGGAAAGATTAAATCCCAAAAATTCAATTGTAGATTTTCCAAATACGCATTTTGAAACATTAATACAAAGTCCATATTCTTGTAATTTTGTAAATAAAAGTTTTAAATGTTCCAAATGTTCATCAGTGTTTTTAGACGCAATAAGAATATTGTCAACAAAGGCATAAATACCCGGCAAATTACGGGTGATTTCATCTATAAAACGTTGAAAAGTCGCAGATGCGTTGCACAATCCAAATTGCATTCGTGTACTTTCATATAGTCCAAAGGGTGCACATATAGCGGTTTTATGAATATCGTCTGGGTTGACCGGGATTTGATGGTATGCCTTTATAAGGTCAACCTGACTGAAAATTTTTGAACAATGTAATGAACTGGTAAAATCTGCTATACAAGGGATTGGGGATCTTTAATTGTTTGAGAATTAAGAGCCCTGTAGTCACCAACAGGTCGCCACTCCAACGTACCTTTTTTGGGTACCATATGGAGAGGAGATGCATAGTTACTACTAGAAGGTCTCAGATGTCCTAATTGCATCATGTTTTGAAATTCTTGTTTTGCAATTTGTAAGCAATCAGGAGCTAACATTCGCGGTTTTGCGACGCCAGGAGAACCTTTTGTTATTGTATGATGTACCGTATTAAGTTTAACGGATTGATTGGGATCTGGCAATTTCGTGATGGGTCCGGGTCACCATTGAGGTGATTGCTCAGTATTTCAATAAATTTATTTGACTCATATCTTAAATTAAAATAATAAGTTTTATTTCTTTCACCAAAACATTTCACTACTCCTTTTTTCAATCTGCACATTCGAACAACAAACTTATTTCTAATCCACCTGTACACTGGAGAGTTGCAACAATGGAGGGGTTGCCATACCACTAACAGACTGGCGCGTTTATCGCCCGTTGGGCGTTAGCATTTAAAAGATCACCACAAGTTGTAATCTCTGGAGTGCAGAAAATGATAAAAAGAGAAAGAGAAAATTTTAAATAATGAAAAAGTAAACAAACAAACAAAAAAAAGTTTTAAACACGCTGGCACTAACTGGTGTTGCCACTCCTAAGCCTGGAAAATGTGTGGAGGTTTTAGTAAAGTCAGGAACATCCCTGAAATTGTCTGTCCATTTATTCGAACTTTTGCTTATCCGAACTAGGGTCGGTCCCGACTTGTTCAGATAATCGACGTTTTATTGTATAGACAAACATAAAACTTCATTTGGTTTGTTGTCATAGCTGTTTATATCCTTTGGAAAAGAATCTCACTTTCTGAAGCCCGAATAGTGATAAGTTAAAAAAAAATGTCAAGGCCCCCTATACTGGAAAAGTACCAAAATGGGATTTTGTTTTGTTTATAAGAAACAGACGAATTAAAAATTAAAATCATCGATCATGGATCAGGTAAATATATATGGATCATTCTCACTAAAAGGTACATTTTACGGTCCCGGAGTGATAAATATTAGGAAATGTAGAAAATTTCCTAATATTTTCATTCATATGTATAGTTAGGTTTTAAGAACGCTATTCAATACATTTATGACAAAATAATTTTAATATTTAACTATAATATTTTAATGAATATAAGACGAAAGTCCCCTCCGTGTGGACGTCCCTACATCTAAAACACTACTTTTATTTCACTGATGTTTAAACAATTAAAATATTTTTACAATTTTTTTTTATAATGACTAACTAAAAGTCTTTAGTAAAGTTGTAACTTAATATATTTTTTAAATGGTTTTACTTTTACTAAGGAATTAATTTATAAACTGTCTGTAGCTAAAATTATCTCATTCCGTTGACATTCAAAAAAAAAAAAAAAAAAAAAAAAAAAAAAGAAAAGAAAAGCCATGCATGACAATACATGCCAAATCATCATTAGGTAGTTAGAGAAGAAAAAAAGTATTTTTGTTTTTTAGGTATAAATTTTTGTTCTTTTGCGACCTTATTACTTTTTTCCCAATTTATTAGTTCCGAACGTTTAGCAAAGATTACCCCGAAGAGTTTGGCAAAGTTCTCCGTGGTCAACATAAATAAGGTACATCTAGTACAATTACAATAAAAATTTTAGACAGATATAAGAGTGCATTTAATAAAAATAAATTCACCATTTTAGCAATCTCAAAACCAGAGTAGTTAAAAATTCAAAATTTAATGTTTGTCTCCTCCGTGGACATGGCATATCCTATTTTACTGATATTGTCTGCTTTATCGGTCATTTATCAAACATTGTGTGTATAAGGATGCCTCAAATACAAAAAGAAAACTGAAAAGTAACGAAATCCTCATTCGCATCGTTTTTCAGAAAATTACACTCTCTAAATTCAAAAGTTTAAAACAATTTTTTTAGCCAATTTTGCCTTTTCTGTGTGAATGACCTTTAACGGTTTCTCTCTATTCTAAAAAAATGTAACTACCGCTGTCGCCGCCGCCGGTTTTGATTTTTTTTGTGAACGGAGGTCTTTTTTCGTTAATATTAAGAAAAATAATGCATACAAAAATATGAAAATCGGCAGTATTATACAGAAATGTTTGATAAACACGCTGATGCAGACAGTTTTCAAATCGAAGAATTATTTTAACAGATATTTAATGCTAAAGTTGGACAAAATCGTTCCACTAAAACAGTTTTATAGGAGCAAAAACTATTCATGGGAATTTAATCATTTTTAGATCATTTTATACGTTTGAAGTTCCCGGTGTGCAGACTTTTTAGGTGCGTTCGTAATTATATAAATACGTAGCACCTATAGTCGTCGTTCAGTCCGTCCGTCCGTCTGTCCGTCCGTCCGTCTGTCCGTCCGTCCGTCTGTCCGCATGTAACAGAGCAAAAACTACCCAACCGAATGGTCTGAAATTTCAAATATATGATTGTTGCAAAATTTTGTCGAGCCATTTCAAATTTTATGAAAATCGGATGTATAGTTTAATTACAGGGACAGTCAAAAGTTTTTCTTTACATTACGGCCAATGGGAAAAATTATTGCAAGTGCATTTTAATGATATTAGAGCCTTCCGAATGATCTGAAATTTTAAAGATATAACTGTTGCAAAATTTTGTCGAGCCATTTCAAATTTTAGGAAAATCGGATGTATAGTTTAATTACAGGACAGTCAAAAATTTTTCTTTACATTACGGCCAATGGGAAAAATTATTGCAAGTGCATTTTAATGATATTAGAGCCTTCCGAATGATCTGAAATTTTAAAGATATAACTGTTGCAAAATTTTGTCGAGCCATTTCAAATTTTAGGAAAATCGGATGTATAGTTTAATTACAGGGACAGTCAAAAGTATTTCTTTACATTACGGCCAATGGGAAAAATTATTGCAAGTGCATTTTAATGATATTAGAGCCTTCCGAATGATCTGAAATTTTAAAGATATAACTGTTGCAAAATTTTGTCGAGCCATTTCAAATTCTAGGAAAATCGGATGTATAGTTTAATTACAGGGACAGTCAAAAGTTTTTCTTTACATTACGGCCAATGGGAAAAATTATTGCAAGTGCATTTTAATGATATTACAGCCTTCCGAATGATCTGAAATTTTAAAGATATAACTGTTGCAAAATTTTGTCGAGCCATTTCAAATTTTAGGAAAATCGGATGTATAGTTTAATTACAGGGACAGTCAAAAGTTTTTCTTTACATTACGGCCAATGGGAAAAATTATTGCAAGTGCATTTTAATGATATTAGAGCCTTCCGAATGATCTGAAATTTTAAAGATATAACTGTTGCAAAATTTTGTCGAGCCATTTCAAATTTTAGGAAAATCGGATGCATAGTTTAATTACAGGGACAGTCAAAAGTTTTTCTTTACATTACGGCCAATGGGAAAAAATAGCTTCAATCGCATTTTAATGATGTTACATCATTTCGAACATTATGAAATTGATATACTTTTATGAACTGCACTAATATATACATTCTGTAGAATATGCGGTGTATTTAATATTGATTTACAGGGCACACAAAAGAATTCTGTTACATAATGGTATAGGCGAAAGCATTGTTTGCGGCTTATATTAATTATGTTAAACTATTTCGCATGTAATGAAATTTACATACGTTACTTATATACATAGTTGTACGTAGTATATATATTAGTATATATATACATACATATATATATATATATATATATATATATATATATATATATATATATATATATATATATATATACATACTATTTACAGAACACACAAAAGATTTCGGATGCTATACCGTATCCTAAGCACTGTATATTAGAGATGATTGCTGGAAATGCATTTTTAGGTGCGTTCGTAATTATATAAATACGTAGCACCTATAGTCGTCGTTCAGTCCGTCCGTCTGTCCGTCTGTCCGTCCGTCTGTCCGTCCGTCCGTCTGTCCGTTCGTCTGTCCGCATGTAACAGAGCAAAAACTACCCAACCGAATGGTCTGAAATTTCAAATATATGATTGTTGCAAAATTTTGTCGAGCCATTTCAAATTTTATGAAAATCGGATGTATAGTTTAATTACAGGGACAGTCAAAAGTTTTTCTTTACATTACGACCAATGGGAAAAATTATTGCAAGTGCATTTTAATGATATTACAGCCTTCCGAATGATCTGAAATTTTAAAGATATAACTGTTGTAAAATTTTGTCGAGCCCTTTTAAATTTTAGGAAAATTGGATGTATAGTTTAATTGCAGGGACAGTCAAAAGTTTTTCCTTACATTACGGCCAATGGGAAAAATTATTGCAAGTCCATTTTAATGATATTAGAGCCTTCCGAATGATCTGAAATTTTAAAGATATAACTTTTGCAAAATTTTGTCGAGCCCTTTCAAATTTTAGGAAAATCGGATGTATAGTTTAATTACAGGGACAGTCAAAAGTTTTTCTTTACATTACGGCCAATGGGAAAAATTATTGCAAGTGCATTTTAATGATATGAGAGCCTTCCGAATGATCTGAAATTTTAAAGATATAACTGTTGCAAAATTTTGTCGAGCCCTTTCAAATTTTAGAAAAATCGGATGTATAGTTTAATTACAGGGACAGTCAAAAGTTTTTCTTTACATTACGGCCAATGGGAAAAATTATTGCAAGTGGATTTTAATGATATTAGAGCCTTCCGAATGATCTGAAATTTTAAAGATATAACTGTTTCAAAATTTTGTCGAGCCCTTTCAAATTTTAGGAAAATCGGATGCATAGTTTAATTACAGGGACAGTCAAAAGTTTTTCTTTACATTATGGCCAATGGGAAAAATTATTGCAAGTGCATTTTAATGATATTACAGCCTTCCGAATGGTCTAAAATTTTAAAGATATAATTGTTGCAAAATTTTGTTGAGCTATTTCAAATTTTAGGAAAATCGGATGTATAGTTTAATTACAGGGACAGTCAAAAGTGTTCCGTTACATTACGGGGAATGGGAAAAAAATATTGGAAGTGCATTTTAATGATGTATCAGACTATGCGCTTTATGAAGTGCAAAAAATTATACATTCAGTACAATATGGGGTGCAAAAAATAATTATAAAACTAGTTATAGTACGAACGCACCTCATTTGCCACGTTTGACGAGCAATTTCCAACTTGTTTTTTTTAATTTGACTAATTTTTTGAGGTTTTATATCTATTTTAAATTCAAATTTTCAGCATTTCTAGAGATATTTTTTACAGATTTTAGAAAGTGATATTAATTTAAACTGTTGCCAACTGTATAAACAGCGGAAACAATAATGTTTGCTTCAAAAGAAAAAATATTTATACGTGTAAATAAATTAAAAATTTATTTACACGTGACTATTATAAACAGAAAAAAAATTTGGAATTAGAATTAAATAATTATGTACAAAAAGCAGGAACTTATTAAAAATTACGCCATAAAAACTATATTTATTCGTGAATTTTAAGAGAGAAAGGAAATTGTAAAATAATAAATTGATTAACATACGTTAGAAGTCTTAAACAGGAGAAATTACGTTACATTTACGTCACATTACACTTATTACGTAAAATGAACAAAAAATAATATTGCAAAACAGTTTAAATTTAAAAACTGCGCGAGACGTTTATTTGATATTTTAAGATGATCATAATATTTCATTTCTAACAAAAGTATTTTCACGTGAATATTAAAAAGAGAAAGAAAAGTTTGGTGAAAATTACGCCAGATTATAATTGTCAGATCCAAAATATAATTCAATCTTCCGAAATCTTTTTAAAGCCGATCAAATTAGCGTGCTTTTAGAGTCTGCGGTGTCTGAACGGGGGTTGACGAGCGTAGCTCGTAGGGGGCAGAGCCCCCTAGTAATTATGAAAAAAAATAAATATGTACCAAGTACGTCCAATAATTACTCAATTGTGTCTTCATTTAAATTTTTGAAATGCAAATGTCTTTTCCCATGGTCTCTGTGGCCATGTGGGAATTTAAAAAAATCAAGAACTTGTGAAAAATTGAATAGAAAACTTGACCACTAATATAAGTTTATTTATTAAGCATAAATGAAAACATCAATTCAATTTTTAAGATTATTTTTACATACTTTTATAAAATAGATCTTTTTCTGGCTATTTTGTATCTTTTCGTGAAAATGACCGATATAAGATATAGAGGAAAAGGTGTAAAAATGGACACAGGTGTAAATATGGGCACCCCTCCCGAAGTGGCCATTGGAGGTGCTGAAGACTGGCGGCCAGGATTGTATATGATGCCACTTGTTGATATAAGATAATAGAGAGCAGTTGGAACCATTTTTTAAAATAGTGTGAATGCAGCGTGAGTTATTGTGCAAATTGGTGTTTGTTCGGAACTCCAAACTTTTGACAGGTTGACCAAGTCGCTTGACAAAAGTGCTGTCAAAAAGACATCCTTGAGTTTTTCCGGAGTAAGAGACAGGTCAGGCGGCAGGGGTAGGAAGGCCAAAGGCGTTCAAAGGAAAATCGGCCCACGAAAGATACCATTTATACTCTGACTCATCACTGATCCTCCCCTTGTGGACAGTGATGATGATATGAACCTGGATATCAACGATGGGACAAAACCAGTCTCGAGTGATGCAACTTGCATCTTTTGTGATGGAAAGATACTCGCAGAGAAGTGTGGGTAAACTGTGCTATACACCAAACGTAGACACATTTAGATTGTGCCGTGCTGAAAAAGCCAGTTATGTTTTCGATTTATGGAAATATTTTTTTTTCTGTAATAAATAAATTCTCTACCATTTTGTATTGTTTTATCCTGTTTTAAAACATTTTAAACTAGTTTTTATGACCTTTTTTGGAGAGGGCCTATATTTGCACCTCATTTTTTCTGGTGCTTTTTTCAAATCTTTTTGTAAATCTTCGTTTTTGAATTGAAATAATTGATATTAATCATCGTTTTGCATCCTCTCATTTAGTAAACATGTTATAGTTGTTGATAAAGCTCAAAAATCTAAATAAAATTTAAATTAAAGTCACTTTAAGTCAAAAACAAAAGAGGACGCCCACATTTACACCTTTTCCTCTATGGATCGTAACTGATATCTGTATATTTCTTTTATTAAAAGAAAAAAAAAATGCAAAGAAATAAGGCTTATTATCACCGAGATATTCCTTACCCATTTATAAATCAATATTTCAAGAAAATTATCTTTGACCCTTTCGGGTCCGATTTTTTTCATGTTTGAGAACAAAATTACTTTTAGATTTACTGAAGTTTAAAGATTAGCTCATTGTCTGAAATCTAACGAATGTACTTATTTCCTGAACTATTCAAATCATATTTATATGATAATAGGTTAAGGAAGAGTTTTTGGAGATGTTTGGAAAATATCGTATTACAACAGGGTTTAACAGATACTACAATTTTCTAATGTTTTTTGCGTTTTATCACACATGATTTTTTTCAGAAAAGTAACCTATATTTTAAATTTAAAGAGTGAAATATACATGGTGTCCACTCTCAACGGTGTCCAATGGCTAATTCCTAAACTGTTGGTCATAGACATATAGTTCCGATTACAAAAATGTTTTAAATAAGGTAAAGAAATATTTTTAAAGTGCTTTGGGTCAATAAAAACATTTCTTGGAAAATTACAAAATTTACATTTTTATACGGTCCCCCGGTCGTATAAGCTATATTTAGTAAAATTTGCCTGTTACACTGACAAGTAAGACAAAAAAAAAGGGTCCCGTTTTTCTACGATTGAAATTGACCGAGTAATAGCTGTTGAAAGTTGGAGCATATTTTTTGCTGGAAATTAGGGGTCATTCACAAATTTAGTAGAAATATAATTTCGTCAGATATATTTAAAAAAGGGTTGAGAGTAAAATTAACACTGCGATATAAATTTCAAATCTTTAATCATTCTGACATATTAATGCAAAATATACAATTTGTAATAAACATACAAGAAGAAAACCCCCAGAATTTTTGTTAAATAAAATTATGAAAATCAACAGCCTCAATTATTTACAAACTGATACACATTTTAAAATGTTGTTAGGTTACACTAGCCTGAAAAAATTGGATTATGCCATGTTTTTTAGCTTTTGATAATTGATTCTTATGTATTCTGTAACACTGAATCCGAAATTTGCTTTCATTTTTTACAATCACGTAAAGATTTTTTGCAAATCGTAAATTTTAAAGTTAAAAAAAGATAAAATATCGAATATTTGATACTATAAAATAGATGTGATTGTAGTGTTTTTAACTTTTAATAATTGATTTTTATGTATTTTTTACCTCTGAATCCGAAAATGACTTTCATTTTTAACCATCAAGTCAGGATTTTTCGCAAATTGTAAATTTCAAAGTTAAAAAGTTAAAAGTTAAAATTGAGCCTCCTCCCCCACCTCATCGGACCCCTTAACTATTTTGCTGTAAGAATCGCAGTATAAACTTAAAAATTGAATAAATTATTGAATAAAATAAAATAAAAATAGTTTCACATCTGTTTTATTGTATCAGATTTTCGTTATATTTTAACTTCGACATTTATGATTTGCAAAAAAAAATGTAACTTGATGGTTAAAAATGAGGTCACTTTCAGATTCAGTGCTGAAAAGTGCATAGAAAAGCAATTATCAAAAGCTAAAAAACACAGCTATCTCCTTTATTTTATAGTATCCGGTTTTTGTTATTTTTTAACTTGGACAATTTATGATTTGCGAAAAATCCTGACATGATGGTTAAAAATTTAGGTATTTTTCGGATTCAATACTTAAAAAACACATAAAAGTTAAAAAAAACACAACCACCGCAGTCTTGTGTTATCTAATCTAAAACTTTTTCTTAAACTTCATGGCTGTAATTTATCCGAATTTTTTGTGTTATCCTGTAAAATAAGTATAGATGGTAACATCAAAAATCATAATAATATTAGATTGTCATCGAATTTACGTCAGTGTGCAAAATTTAATCTCGATCGGATATTTGAAGGTGAGTAAAAATTCAAGTACAAATTTTGAACTGGAAAAACATACATACGATCGTTGAAGTTTAAAGAAAAACTTATAAAAATAACATAATTTTTGTTAAAAGAAATCAGGAAAAGAAACAGTCTCAAATCCTTACAAAATAAAACATGTGTTAAAATACAATTATTTTAGCCAATCTGAAGCTTAACAAAAGTAAACTCAATCGTAATACTTGCAAGATTTATCTCAAAGCGCAGATCAAGTGAAATAAGTTCTTCGAGTACTTTAAGCACTTGGCATATGCCCCTCAAAATATGGCCGAACTTATTTGTTTTCCGATGCAGAACAGTGGTATAAGAGATGCATTTTTAAAGTTTCATAACTCTGTCAATTTTAGTGTTATATGAACGTTATTTTTTTTCTTTATCTTACTTGTCAGTGTAATAGGAAAATTTTACTAAATATAACTTATAGGACGGGGGGACCGAATAAAAATTAAAATTTTGTGTTTTTTAAGAAATGGTTATATTGACCCAAATCGCTTTAAAAATATTTCTTTACCTTATTTAAGACATTTTTGTAATTGTAACTATATGTCTATGACTAACGGTTTAGAAATTAGCCATTGGATACCGTGGAGAGTGGACACCCTGTATGTAAAAAATAAAGGAATCGCCAACAGCGCAAAAAATAATTAAGCAAACTTTTATTATTATCAAATCCATCTAAAAAACAGAAACCTTCCAAAAATGTTTTAACAAAATGTTTATATTCACATTATAAATTTGTGAACAGTAGGTATTGGGATATTTGACCCATAAGGATACTTGACCCAAGGCCTTTTTCTCAGAATTGGGAAAGTTTAGAATGTTGGAAGTGGCAACACTTCCTTTCTTTCAGTTTAGCTGACCACATGGTAAAAATAACAACTGAATCATTCCATAACTTTTTAAATTATCAGATGAAATGTAATTTCATGCTCTAAAAGTAATTTTTTTGTGCTGTAAACTCTGATGTTACAATTTGTTTTGTTTAAAGATAAGACTTTTTTAATTGGTCATTTGTTTTGTACATGCTTTTAGCTACAATAACATGCATAATAATATTAATCTACTTATTAGAAAATGGGTGCATTTTAGGGCTATGTAGTAAATATGCAACTCAGGATACTTGACCCAAGTCACCTAGGGATACTTGACCCAAAATTAGGATTAGTACCATTTAAATGCATTTAGCATGGTTTACGTATTTATGAATTAAAAACATTATTATATATATAATGGCGCAAAGTGTATAACGCTTCCGGAGTGAACTCCTCCGGATCTTGATAATCTTTCGTTAAAATCAGCCATTTTATTTCGGCCATGTTACGCTTAAGCATTCCGATGCGGTATTATAAGTCGAACAACTGCCTTATTTAATCTACGTTGTATAACATCTATCCTTCTTCAGTTTTTTAAAACCTTCAAAAACTATAAAATCATCATATATATTAATACGCAAAGGTAAAATTTTAAGTAGACCCATTTCGGGACATCTGCAGATGCATCAACCCTATTCAATTTAGCGGGATTGAGAACGTGTTTGTGGCTGAGCGGTCTAAAGCTGCAGTTTACAAGCTGATATTTTGTAATGGGTAGCAGGTTCGAATCCAGCGCCCGGCAAAATGATTTCTGTAATATTTTTCGCGATAAGTTATTTCCATGACATATTTTATTAGGAGGAGACGTTATATCATTTTTATTTTATTATTATTATTATTTGAATTCTTTATAATTAAATAAAATTTAACGCTAAACAATATTTAAAATAATAATAATAATAATAATTTTATATTTAAAATATTTAAGCTAAAATATTTTTAATGTAATTATCAATTAAATAATTTGAGCTTATCTACAATTTTTGTTATATCTTCTGACCATTATCAAGAATATATGTGTGTGTGTGTGTGTCAGAAAGAAAAGTTTGCCTTTCTTTTCCTTAAAAAAAGAAAACGGAAAGAGAGAAAGATATTCATATAAGAACTATTTTAAAAATTACCTTGATATCCATTGTTTAATATTTAAAAAATGTATAAAAATGTAAAATAATGCAATAAAAATTATATGCTGCACCAAGTTTCAAATTTGGGCATTTAGAGAATGAGACTGATAAAAATAAAATTCATGGCAGCTTTTAATGGTCATGTAGTTAAAAAAATCATAATAATAATAAAATAAAAATAAATACTGTTATTTTTTTGAAAAAATGAGACCATAGTAAATAAAAATAAATGCTCTGCCCACTATTTTTAGTTATATTTCTGGTAATAAGAAGGATAATTGGTTGTAAATTATAAAGTTAAAATTCTGTGACTTCATTGAACAGGTTTGGCTGACACTCTCTATCGCTTTAAAGAAATAGGAATCACTTATGCAATATAGAAATCTGTCACAATTTCAATAATCAATTTAAAAGCAATCCATTAAAAATTCAAGAACTTTTCTAATGAAACATTCAAGTTATTTACCGTCAAATCTTGACGGGTACCATCTAGTAATATTATAAGCATATAAATATTATAAGTAAATAATAGAAATATTATAAATAAATGACTGGGTTCTTGTCAAATATTGTGTGAAGCGGAATACACAAAGATTTGTTGGAAAGGTTCTTGAAATTAATTCCGACGGGTTTACTATTCAGTTTGCCAGAAGAATGGATGGTACGCGATTTAAATGGCTTGAAATGAATGATAGATCATAAGTTGATCCTGACCAAATCGAAGTTATTCTTTATCCACCCGAATTTTCGATACAAATGACAGAATTAAAAGTTTAGTGATTAAATATGGCTTTACATTTGAAATTTAATAAATTATTATTTTTTTTTCTGCAACTTGTTTAGGCATAGAATGAACTTTCAGACTGCTAATATTTTGAACTTTCTGCAATAAAAATTAAAATTGGTTATATTATGTTAGGTCTATGTAATAAAAATTAAAAGTATTAATTTTGTTTGGCAAAAATAAAAAAGTATTAACCTTAATGTTAATTTTGCTATTATGTAAAAGTGTTTTGTTTATTATTTTAAATCACATTCCCAAATATCTGACTTGGGTCAAGTATCCCTATACATTGGGATACTTGACCCAAATTGAAAGTTTTGAATATTCATATTTTACTACCTTTTATAATTAATACTTCGGAATACTAATAATAAATATTGTATAATACTTCATTAAGTATATATAGACTGCATTTATACACCCATAAGTAATGTAAAAAAACAATTAAAATCCAAAACTAACAATTGAGACAAGTATCCCTAGTTTCCCCTACTTAAATCTTATGCTTGTCATGTGTAGTTCGTCTGTAAAGCGCTCAGCTCGTCTAATTTACTATTGTTACCTATACTTATTTCATTATCTCAATTACTTTTTATTACCTACCATTATTTTATTACTCTATAATTGTTCTGTATTTTTTTTTATATAAACATTGCTGGGTGGGGCTAGTTGAGCTCAAACCAATTGGTAGGTCTCCCCACCTGGCTGAATCTGAATCTGAATCTGTTATTACTAAACGTCAAAACATAAAAGAAGTCATAATAAGAAAGACACAGCAATATACTATCATTACTATATGTAGATAGTAACAAGAGTAATTGTTAAGACAAAATAAAACTCCATGAAAAGACATGTACTATTAATAGCCCCAAATAGTTAGAGTATTCTTTTAGTCATTGTTTGCTTAGAGAATAGTTGTTTTGGAACTGAATTTTTTAATTTGCTTAACACACGAGTACCCGTGACAGCAATATATCCCGTTTTTCTTTGATATACGAATACGCGTGCCATTAAAATTTTCCGTTTTTCTTTGATATACGAATACGCGTGCCATTAAAATTTCCCATTTTTCTTTGATATACGAATACGCATGCCATTAAATTTCCTGTTTTTCTCTGATATACGAATACGCGTACCATTAAAATTTCCCGTTTTTCTTTGATATACGAATACGCGTGTCATTAAAATTTTCCATTTTTCTTTGATATACGAATACGTGTGCCATTAAAATTTTCATTGACGACAATTTATTGCTATGAATCAGGAACATTAATATATTTTCCGATCTAATACAAAAGTTAACAATATAACTGTTATTTTATAAATGATCAGGTCAGTTGTTAATGGTCAACGTGTTGAACAAACTTTCGATCATGAGAAGCATTTTCGTTCAAACCGCGCTCTCACTTGCCAATTTTTTTTATAAAAAAAAAAAAAAAAAAAAAAATTGAAATTGAAAATTTTCTACAACGTTACATAAGACATATATATATACAGTAGCGCTCAAAAGTATTTTGACAAAGATAATAATTCACTTAATTGAAAAGAATAATAAAATGCAAAAATCAATCATTTATTTTATTTAACTATATTCAATGTTTTAATTTTAATAAATTAACAATAAATATTAATAAAATTATATATATATATATTTTTTTTTTCTGCAAGATTTGAAGATTTGCAACCGTAAGGATTCGATATTAACTGTACCAATTAATAAGGCGGGATTTTTTGCAGTGCTAAAATTGGTTGTTAGAGTTGTAATATGGTCATAGCAATTCTCTTGCTCGGTATGTCATTAATTAAAAAATTTTTTATAATTTTTTTCATATTGTTCATTATTACGGATAATGTATTGATTAATAATTTTTTAATTTAATCTCTTTGGCATGGTAAATTTGTACTTTTTGGTGTATAGTTGATTGGGTACATAATGAAATTCAATTTTTAGCTTATTGCTAGATTCTATTACAGAAATCGACTATGTTTTTTGCTTATATATGTATTTTATGTACCCTTGAAAAAGTGAAATGCTATATAAGCTTTCGGCTACATCCATCCAGTTGTTCTATTGTATGTTTACGATACGGATTTTAATGGTTCAACATTATTCCTCTGGTTATTTGTATCTTTTGTCTTTAATATGATATTTTATCAAAATATGGCTGTTCTTCAAATGTTTTGTATGGATTAATCATATGCAATGTGCTAGTGAATTAATGTATTGTGCTTGATTATGAATTACTAATTTAAGGTTCCATCTTTATTTTGTATAATGTCAGACTTATGAATTAAGTTAAACTTATTAATTTAATTTTAGTAATTGGAAATAGATGATGATTTGTAGTTATATAATGGTTATATATCAATATATATATATATATATTTATATATGAATTTTGTCATACTGTAACTCTCGAATTTTTGATCCGATTTGGATGAAATTTTCCATATGCATAGTATATACTAATGCTGCTACCGAGTTCGTTGACCAGCTTCATCCGCCATCTTGTTTCAAAATGGCGGCCATTTGAATTTTGTGAACACGTTTGGAAATTTTAAAGATTCCTAACTTTCTCTTTAAAATGACCTATGTTGTTAATTTATACTGTGTGACTCTTTAAAATATCTTTTAATGTTTCTAGCATTCTGTTTAAAATGATACATAAGAGTTTGCATTTTATGAAGCATAACATTTTCTATAAGTATACACTGTTAGAAAACATAAGAAATTTTCAAAAATTCCAATGCCGCCATTTTGAAACAAGATGGCAGATGAAGCTGACCAACGAACTTGGTCGAGGCATTAGTATGTACTATACATATGAAAAATTTCATCCAAATCGGTTCAAAAATTCGAGAGTTACTGCATGATAAAATTCAGATATAATATATATATATATATATATATATATATATATGGATACATATATATATATATACTTATGGATATATATCGTAAAATAAACGTTCTGATATATATATATCAGAACGTTTATTTTTGAAGTCTTCATTCATGCAATAATACAGTTTATCCATGTGGACTTAATACTGAAGCCTATTCAATAGGAATATTAAAGTTTTTTCATCCATTAACAATATTACTGATTATAATTCAATTTATCCTACACTAAATGATAATTTAAATCGCAGAACAACACGTAACAAACGCGGTAGATGTTCTTCTTCAATAATTATCTATAAAAATACTATAATTAAACAGTTAAATAATCTTCATAATAAATATTTAATTGATTACAATTGGAAATTAGTTCGTAAATATATCTTTGCAACAAAAAAGAAAAAACTTGCACAATATTTAAATATATTTCTTGGTAAAAATTTCTCGATACATTTCTCAGATATATTTTTTGATCTTATTATGACAAGAGTCAATCCATTCAACATTAATTTACAAAAAAAAAAACCCTAAACTTAAAAATACAAATACACAAATGTTAATTATACAAATCAAATATTCAATAAAATTAATATTAATTCTGTTATAAATGACAAAAGATGTCAATTTCCTATTCATAATATTCAATTATCTAGAACATTTAAATATCCATTTCCATTAGGTAGAAAGATTTTTAATTATAATTCTTTTCAAAAAATACATCTGCTACAAGTACTTTCCCTTGTAACTGCAACGTCCCCTCACTACAGCAATACATTAATAAAGATCATGGTCATATAATCACTGGCCATCTTAATATAGTTAATGATTTTACGTTAAGAAAAATAATGGGATACGGCACTAAATATAGACTTCCATCAAAACTTAATATAAATTCAATTATAAAGCAATTTACATTTGATATTGATTTGTTTATATATAAAATTTCTATTTATTACAATAAACCTATTGCATATTTTAATCAATGGAAAATATTTGTAACTGAAAAGTTAACTGATGCCCTTTGGGCAAATGTATCTAATATTGTTAAAATCAATACCAAACACATTTTCCAACAAGTTAAAAAAAATCAAAAAGACTATGTAATCACATATATTGACAAATCCCCTAATAATTATGCAATCATATGCAAATCTTATTATCACCATCTTCTTACATCTTGCATTTCATCAAATTTGTCTTTCCAAAAAACTAATGATGATATTGTTAACAATCGTAAAATTATTGCTAATTATAAACTACTAAATTTTATTCCTACTAACTTTAACTATCCATATTTAGTACTCATTCCTAAATTTCATAAGACACCACTTAAATTCAGAACAGTTACAATTGGATGTAATACATATAATAATTATGCTAACAATATTTTATTAAAAATTCTGACTCAAATTTATAATCTAACAACAGAAACAAATAATAAACATTGTATAAAAAATAGTTATCAATTGGCTAATGTACTTAAAGACATTAAATGTGTAAAAAATATACGTACATATGATTTCAAACATCTATTTAATAATATAAATCTTAAAGATCTGCATAATATAATTAACACACTTTTTAAAACAAATAAAAATAAATTAACTCTTCTTACATATATGGATATAAAATATTTTCGCACTTAACTAATTTTATAATGTACAATAACTATATCTTACAAGTTAATATTATTTATCTACAAATAGAAGGAAGTCCACAAGGCGGATCTACATCCAGTTTGATGTCTGATTTAAATTTATATCAATATGAACGTAATTTTAATAATGATGATATATTAATGTATCGCTATATTGATGACATTATTTTAATTGACACTAAACGATCAAATTTTGCTCAATTTTCTGTTGATTATCCAACTAATTTAGAATTGACAGAAAACCTTTTAACAAATAATACTATTAACTTTTTAGATCTAAAAATCATAATCGCACAAAACAAAGCAATTACTGATCTTTATGACAAACGTAAAGACTTTCAATTCAAAGTTAATACATTTACTCATTTTAAATCCTGTCTACATATTTCAGTTTACCGTAATATACTTATTAATCATTTGTATAGAATCAAAAGTTTATGTTCATCACATCTTATAAATAAAAACATTAAACAATTAATTTTTTATGCTTTAAATCAGGGTTATCCTAAGAAATTCATATTTTCTTTAATCTACAATTAATTTATGATCTAAACAATGTATAGTAGGGTGATTTCTTGTATGTTACTATTCACATTTTGCGTAAATATATATATATATATAATTACAAAAAACTAAAAATAAACAAAAAAAAATTAAAAATACAAAATATCTATAAAAAATTTAAATAGGTTGGCTGGGTGGGTAGATGTTAAATTAAGGAGGATGGCGGAGTTGTCTGGATAATTTATACACAAATGTTGATTTAATATAAATTTATATATATATATATACAAGTTGGAAATGTACGTTGAATATACGTGTTTCTATGTTTATTTTGGCCCTTATGAGGTTGCTGTCCTTTGTACTGTATAAAAATATTTAAATTAAATCAATTTACATCAGTTTAATTTACTTTTATTGATTTATTTCAATATATTTTGCTTTGTAATGATATACGCTTATACAGTCTATGATATATGTATTTATAAGTTTGTAGAAATGTTGTAATCTGTTGGTATATTACCCCCCCCCCCCAAATCAGCAAACATGCATTAATTTTATTAAGTGATTAATATAAACAAACTTTTATATTATTAATATATTAACTTATTCGAAATTATTATTAACTTGCTTAATTTTAATGTAAATAATAAAAAATAAAAATAATCATCATATATATTAAAGCGTAAACCTGATTCTGTAAGATAAGACTAAAATATTCACGCAATTGCGCATGCGTGAAGTTAAATTTACTAGATTTTCCATTTAGAGGAAAGATTGAGCAGATCTGGTTAGCCGAGTGGTCTAGAGCACCAGTTTAAAGCTCCGAGCTTTCGTAGACAACGTAGGTTCGAGCCCAACGCCCGGCAAAATGATTTTTGGCGATAATTCATTTCGTTAATGACATATTTTATTAAGAGGAGAAGTTATATGATTTTGATTTTATTATTATTTGAATGGTTTATCATTAAATAAAATTTGACACTCAAAAATATTTTGAAAAAATAATTTTATATTTAAAATATTTAACCTAAAATATTTTGCATGTAATTATCAATTAAATAAATTAAGCTGATCTACAACTTTTGTTTATATTTTTTTACTATTATCAAGAATATATAAGTGTGTGAGTCAGAAGGAAAAGTTTGCTATTCTTTTCCGTAAAAAAATAAATAAATAAAACGGAAAGAAAGGAAAATATTCATATAAGAACTAAAAAATAAATTATATTGATATCCATGGTTTAATATTTAAAAAATGAAGAAAATAGTAAAATAAAATTCAAGTAATAAAAAATATATATTATAAATCGTTAATTGCATCAAGTTTAAAATTTACGCTTTTAGAGACTGATATAAATAAAATGCATGGCAGCTTTTAAAGGTCGTGTAGTTAAAAAAATAAAAATAAAAATAAAAATAGATATTGTTATTTTGTTATTTTTTCAACAAGAAAAATGAGACTGTAGTAAGTAAAAATAAATGCTCTGCCCAGTATTTTTCGGTAAATTTCTGATAAAAGGAAAGCATAATTGGTTGTAAATTATAAACTTAAAGTTCTTTCACTTCATTCAATAGGTTAAACTGACAGCATCCTCTAGCGCGCTTGCAAGAAATAGGAATCACTTATGCAATATAAAAATTTGTCACGATTTCAATAATTAATTTAAAAGCAACTAATTCAAAATTCAAGAATTTTTCTAATGGAACAACCAAGTTATTTACCGTCAAATCTTGACGGGTACTATCTAGTAACCAATTATAACACATTATATTAAAGATGTTATATGATAATTATCAATATTCTGATGAGCTGTTTTAGAATGATATAGTTGAGCCGTATTAAAGTGATATTATAGGTTCAAAGCCAAAATCCGTTAAATGTTTGTGTCATGGTCAATATGTCATGGCTGTTCTCTCGCTGGGTATGGCTTTTATTTAATTTGTTTCATTTTTTAATGTTGTTCATTGTTGCAGATATTACATTGATTAATATTTTTTTAATTCAATTTATTTTACATGATGGATTTATAATTACTGGTGATTAGTCGATCGGGAACATAATGGAATTCAATTTTTGCTTATTGCTGTATTCCATTACAGAAATCGACTAATTTTTTTCTGTTATATGTATTTTATGTACCCTTGAAAAAGTGAAATACTATATAAGCTTCCGGCTTCATTCATTCATTTGATCTATTGTATGTTTATGATACGGCTTGTTTTGATTCAACATTATTTAGTTGGATAATTGTATCTTTTGTCTTTAATAGGATATTTTATCAAAATTTGGAGGTTTTTTCATATGTTTTATATGGATTTATCGCCCGCAATGTGCTAGTGAATTAGTGGAATTTAGCATGATTCTGTATTACTAGTTACAGGTTCCATCTTTATTTTGTACTAGCAGGCTACGCCCACTACGCTGGTCTGTTTATCCAAACGAACCTTGAATCAAACAAAGTGTATCAGTGAATTTGACATTGTGATTTAAAGCAATATAGAACCTTACCTGGAAAATCCTTTCGCACTGCGGAAAACTATATGAGCGCCATTGTGCTATTAATTTTCTAATGTGCAGACAAATTTTCAGCTATTAAGTTCTTAATCCTTTTAGTTGGTCAATCACAGTAGGATTTGGTAAAGAATGATAGTACAATATGAAATATAATAAAATAAACCCTGAAAAATTATTTAACTATAATGCAAATAAACATACTGACAAAATCCTTCCAGTAAAACTTTTTTTAAAGACTGATCTTTCCTATTGAGGCCCATCCGATTATAGAACTTTCCTCCATAATTCTATAACTAAGCAACGTAGAATGTTATGCAATAAACTAAAACCTCCCAAAACATTGTCTAATCAACAAAGCGAGTAATATCAATATCCTCCATTTAGAAGTTTTTGAAAAGTCTAATCTTTCATAATCGGTTTCACAAGATTATGGAACTTTCCGCCTTTACTTTATGATTAAGCAACATAGAACAATATGCAAAATACTAAAACCATATCTGAATAGATATGTAACTAACAATGGAATTCCTATCAAAATCCGTTCTGTAGTACTTTTTAAAAAGGCTAAACTTTCATAATCGGGTTCAACTGATTGTAGAACTTTCCACCACATCTCTATTATTAAGCAATGCAGAAGGGGATAGTATATACTAAAACCCTGCCTGAACAATTACCTAACTGACAGTGCAAATTCAATCGAAATCCAATCGGCTGAATCTTTTTAAGAGGCTAATATTTCAAAATCGAGTTCGTATGATTATATAACTTTAAAACATAATTATATGTATAAGAAACGTACAACAATATGTTATATGCTAAAATCTTCACCGAAAATTTATCAAACTATCATTTCGATTTTCATCAAAATCCAGTCTTGTAAGCTCAAGTTATATGCAACCGGGACGAACTTCCGTTTTGCATTTTATTCTCGTATATATAGTTGAAGCAGAAGTAGATAGATCGATAAGAATATTGATTCTTAAAATTTATGAAACTGTAAGTTATTTCTCGTTGTCTCTGCTGAATAATTTTAAAGATTTTTTAATCGTCGAGTATTGAGATTTACGATCATGTCTACAAAAAATGTACTTCATTTTGTACCAAAACATTCTCGGTAAAATGAGCCAATTTGGTGTGTGTTCTGATATTATAAAATACATTTTTTTTTTCAAAATCGTCATTTAAACTACGAACATGAAATTCTAAGTGTATCTTAGCATTACAGTAAACATCAGCGAAAAATGAAGTTATAACTTAATTTTACTTACTAATAAAAATACTTTCAATTAAAAAAATAAATTAATTAATTTTTGCATGGTTACGATTAAATAATAATTAAAGCCCAAAGAAATTCCCGTTCAATAAACATCAAGCTACATTGTTTACCACAGTTTGCAAAAAAATTTTGGTACTTTCCCACTATAGGCGCCTTGGCGTTTTATTAAAAAGCTTGGCGCAATTTGGGCATAAAAAAGGTGAGATTTGTTGCCAATTAATATAAACAGTTAAAAAACAAATTTGATGAATTTTTTTGTTTGTCTATAGATATATATACACATATATATTATTAATGTTTTTTATATACAAATTACTTCTGTTCCTATATAAAATTAGATAAATAGCATCTTTATTTTAAATAAATTATATAAACATAGAAAAAAAATGCTTGTGTATATGAAATGAAACAGCGAATAGGTTGCCAAATTTCCATCTCCGCCAAGATTATTTTCTCTATTTAGCCAAGTTTCCTGTACTGGAAAAGAACAAAAAAATCTTTGCACGTTTATGATTGAAATAAAGGGCGCAATAGCATACATTTTGGTATAGTGTTGGTATAACATAAAAGTAGCAAAAGGTCTCCAAAAAACTTTCTCCCAAATTCTATGTAAATTCGGTTATAGAATAGGTCCACTTTAAAAACACAGAATCAATTTAAACCTTTTCCCAAGTTAATTGTACGCCAAACCACGCCCGGTAACATAAGCCAATTGTCTGTAGACTCAATTATGTAACTTATCGGTACTAAATATGCCAATTGTCTGTGGACTCGATTACGTAATTTATCTACTTAATTAAGGCATACTTTACAAACTACATATACTTTCCAATTTTCCTGATTTTGTGATGTGTTATATGTTAAAAAGCTTGGCGCAATTTGGGCTTCAGAAAATTAGATTTGTGGCCAAATGATATGAACAACTGTGAAAACAAATAAAATGAACTTTTATGCTTTTTAAAATATGTATTCCTATATATAAACTTTTTATTAAGGAATATTAATATTTTTGTTATTTATATACAATTTGCTTTGTTTTTAGATAAAAAGAGATAAATTTCTTCTTTATAGTAAATAAATTCTATAATTATTGAACAGAAAATATGCATGAAAACTTTCCTTCTCTCGCCAAGCCCATTTCTTCCACCTCGCAAAGGACCCCTATACAGGAAAATTACAGAATTTACCCCATTGCTCTATGACCAAAGAGTGTCGAACAATATATTATATATTAAAACTACCTCTGAAAAATTGCCAAACTAACAATGCAAATTCTATCAAAAACCGTTTATTATAACTTTTTTAGTAGGCTAAATTGTCTTCACCAGATTACAGAATTTTTCCCAAAACTGTATAGCTAAGCAACGTAAGAGGACATGTTGTATACTGAAATCTTCCCTTGAAAATTATCTAATTAACAGTCCATCAAAATATATTCGACAGAATCTTTTAAAAAGGCTAATTTTTCATTATCAGGTTCATCTCATTAAAGAACTTTAAACCATAATTCGATACCAAGCAACGTAGAACGACTTGTTATGTACTAAAACCTTCCGCGAAAAATTACCTATCTAAAAGTGGAAGTTCAGCAGAACCCAAGCTCTAAGCAGCCGGAATGAAATTTCCATTTGAATTATATATATATATATATATATATATAAGTAGAATTAGATTTTTCAAAAAATGCAGTCGTCTACTTGAAATATAAACAATATTGTGAACGTCGCTCAAACCGATGCCACGCTTACGCATTTTTGGCTTAAAATTGAATTGTTTGGCGATAAAATGAAATCGTAAATAAACATACAATAAGTAACTCACAAGTACCGTCATTTTTATAATTACATCTGCTAGTTTCTTCTGCAAGTCACATGATGGATGAGTTAGATAAAAGTAAAAAGTAAATTAAAAAAAATTCAAAAACAAAAACAAAATTGTCACTCTGATATTATCTTATCAAATTTTCTGATGCCTTTTTCTTAACCTGACGCAAGTAGATAAATTTCCAAATATAGTTTAAAACTGCAATCTTTCATACTGAATAAATTTTTAAGCATTTACGAACATTACCTTTCATGTTTAAATTCGATATTGTCGTTTTATAATATTACCACTCGTCAAAACTCTTTTTTATTTTCTCTTTTTTTTCTTTTAAATAAAATTAGTAAAAGTTTTTTCCGAGATGTACAGCCGTTTCAATTCATTTATCAACGAAATTTATCGCCAATAAAATAATAGTAATCCTTTCGCCCAAAATAACAGAACTTTCCGTCATAATTCTATAATTAATCTACGTTGAGTTATGTGTTATAGCTTAAAACCTTCCCTGAAATGATATCTATTCAGCAATGTAAGTTTCGTCAAAATCCATGCAGTAGAACTCGAAATATAGACGTTCGGAACGAAATTTCCGTTTGGATTTTATATATACGAGTTGGAACCCGTCGAAATTCGACGAACTAAAATGTTAGAAAAGAACTGTCAGATCGAATTTATAATAAACCTACAAAAATAATTACAATAAAAAATTCATCTTACATTGGTTGTCTAACTCTTAAAACAAACATTTCTAACCTAAAATTACCAAAATATTATTTCCACAAATTTCAACTGCTTAAATTATTGAAAAATTAAACTGTATTAGAATACGTAATCAAGATGAGTAATTATGATGAAGTTATCGATTGAGGCTCTTATGTTTGTTTTTACGGAATGAAAATCAGTAAAAAGGATTTCGCTTTGTCACATCATAAAATTTACCCCCATAAAATCTAAAGTGTACGTTATTTTCACATCCTCATAATTTACATCGTACCACTCAAATTCACAATTTGAAAGTATTTTAACGCGCAATAGATTATTAATGAATGTATTTCCAAACTTAAAGTAACGTTTGTCCGATACAACTTTTCATGTGATTATTCGCACAAAATTTAAGTTCTAAGCTCAGTACCGCGAAAAAAATAATTCAGAAATTCGCCTTTAGTTGTCATGAAATTGGTCAAATATTTAGTTTTATACAAAAAAAAAATGATCGTTTTGTTTTAAATATGACATCATTTTTACTCACCTAATCATTTTTCCTAGCGCCTCAAACTCAGTATCAGCGTAATGTAAAAATATTGAAATGTAGCTGATTTATGAAGAAAAATGCGTGTTTTTTTATGTCTGACGTCATTTTCTGTTAAAAAAATATAAAAAAGTTACTTTTATTTGTAATGTGAAAATGGCATCAATAAGGATATAATCAATAAAAATAATAAACCATGACTATTTTCCCTTTACTTTTAATATAAATGGATTACTTCAGTTGCCACAATTACAAAATTTGTGCTAAAAACTGCAAAAAAATTAATATCTCAAAAATAAATTGAGATACAGCATTCAAACAAATTGAATTTAAAAGCACATTTTTTTCCCTGTACGAAGGTGTAAAAAGTGAAACTGTGCGATGTTCAGAAGTTTAAAAATTTGCAGTAGCGAAAATTGCAAAACCGAAATTTCATTTCAAATTTCAAAGTGTTGCCATTCACAAAATGACGTATGCGTTACGCACATATATGTTTGTCCTTTATAATATAGATAGGTAGATAAGTAAGATAATGTCAGTGTTATGAATTGTAACTAAATTTATTAATTTAATTTTAGTAATTGGAAATCTATGATGATTTGTAATTATATAATGGTTATATATATATATATATATAACCATTAATTAAACATTACCGACCGTCATCAAAAACTGCAATATTGTGAATGATTGACTACACGCCATAAACCAACAATATAGAACTGTATGTGTAAAATAAAGTACCGTATACCTAATTACAAGAATTAACATGGAAGAAAAAAAGAAGAATATGGATTTCGAAAAAAATTGAAAAACTTATATATTGAATTACGTTTTCAATATATATATATATATATATATATATATATATATATATATATATATATATATATATATATATATAGTATATATATAATTTTATTAATATTATTAATATTTAGTGTTAATTTATTAAAATTAACACATTGAACATGGTTAAATAAAATAAATGATTGATTTTTGTATTTTATTATTATTTTCAATTAAGTGAATCATTATCTTTGTCAAAATACTTTTGAGCGCTACTGTATGTATATATATATATATATATATTAATATCCAAGCGGGTCAACAGACTTGACGCATTTTAAATTTGAATTCGAAAATGTGTCAAGGACAATTGATCTTAAGCGTATATTTTTGCAATCTGCTTGATAATAAACTAATATATCACATGCAACCGTGAATACTGTGTAATTTAGCGTAAGCTAATCCTTCTACTAATGAGAACTGCTCTTACGCTGCACCGATAGTGCATCAAATACTGTACTCATATGCATAATTTTGGAGATTCAACTATCAGATATTTATGAATATTTAATGAAGAAGAAATTATGAATTTTTATAAATCCGACGCATGTAATTCGTCAAACTTGTGATCACGAGAGTACTTTTATTTTTCAGGGTAGCAGCATCTACCCTATTAAAATCGGTGCGCGTATCTATGTAACCTCAAAAAGATTGTCAACTTAATTAATGAATAATTTCATCTAAATTTGCGTTACTCATCAGCTGAGTTATTGCGGAGAGAACGATTGTGTTTGTTTCTTTCTCTAGCAAGGGGAGATTCCGGGGTCAGAAATGGTGTATACAGTTCGAGTTTAGTCAATAGATATATGGAAGCCATAAAGAGCAATAGCCAGGGGTGAGAGGAGGGTCTTTAAAAGACAAATCGACGTAGCAGTTTATAATCGGATACATTACACCGCTTGCACAGTCTCAAACTATCTCTTATTTTTCTCTTCAAAAGTATTCATCAGTCGCCATCATGCATCCAAACGATGTCATTCAGTGCATTTCGCTGCAGCAATTCCGGTATGATGTGATTTTGCATCATGGCTGTATCCCTTTAAGAACTGACTGCTTTTTAAGTTTTTTTTTTAAACAGTGATATAACTGAAATTTGTAACTGATAATTCACTATCTGTTGACAAAATTCATATAATATAGTTTTTGTTAATCAGCACAATCACGCGATTCCGGCATTTATGGAATAGATAGCCCAAGAAGGTAGAATTTTAGTTAATACCTAACTCGCACGATCGTGCGGGTCCAGTCTTAAAGGGATATAGCGAGAATTTGTCACAGAGCATGCAACAAACGCCGTTGGTGTCGCTTCCTCAAAGAAGTATGGGCCGAGAACAATTGCGACTGCAATGCCGCACCACACGGTAACTTTGGCGTCGTATTGGTATTGGTGCCCTAGCTTGCGGATTCGTGTCTGCCCAGTGCACACAACTTCTGGTGTTGACGTAGCCAATTAAGGTGAGATGTGTCTCTCCGTCCATAACATGAGAAGAGGCCATCGTATTCATAGGAAATTCATTCGCAAAGTCCGTACGGTGTTGATGGTCTCGTGTCCAATATCTGGATGCTCTGGTACCGGTATGGAGATGTGCGGATTACAGAGCGCAGTAGCTTTAGGATCGTTGTTTTCGGTATATCCAATACATGAGCTGAACCTCTTGCAATTTGTATGTGTCCTGAAGTCACTATCTGACGCATTTCCATAACAGTGTTCACAGGAACAGTTGATCTTCCGGATCGCAGTCTATCACAGGTGCAGCGAGCTTCTTTGAATTTCTTTGCTAAATAACGCAGAGCTTGCGGGGTACATGGGCCACGTATTTGCCGATGGTTTCGACGGTAAAAACGCAAGGTTTCCGCGGCATTCATCCCACTTTGATAATAGAGTTTTACCAATTCAGCATGAGCTTTCGCTGGCAGAGTCATTTCATCGAATGTGTGGTCTTCCGACTGAAGAGCCACATTCCCACACCGCTTTTTATCCGCTTTCTACGCTGAATATCTGGCGAACGACGTTCTTTGATTAGTGTCTGGCCTCTGTCATATGCAAATTTCCTCCGTGCGCCCCGATCGTGTTTTTTTTACTGTTCGCAGTGATGTTTTTTGTGCGTGCGTAACGCGGTAATTTTTGTGACACCCGTACCTTTCCAATGCTCTTTAGGGTTTTCGCATGCTCTGAGCATTTTGCGAAGCGAAAAATGGGTGTTTTTATTCGAAAACTTTGAGTTTCTCTACCTATAACCGTATCAATGAACGCCACTTTGTTACCGTTCAAAAAATATCGTGCTCTTACCTCATACATCGGAAATCTCATCTCGATCGGTTAAACGGACCGGCCGCTAGAGGTCCATATATCGGAAAGTTTTTTTTATGTAGAGGTCTGCACGGGCCCGGGCCGAAGAAATGAAGGCGAATTTTCAAACGGGCCGGGCCGGCAGAATTTGGACAATTTTTTCAACGGGCCGGACCGACAGACAAAATAAACGGGGCGGGCTGGGCCGGCAAAAAAAATTAAACGGGCCTGTAGGGCCGGCCGATAAAAAAAAATTAAGGGGGCCTATCGCCCGATATAAGAATGTAAGCGCAGTAGATAAAATACGAGTCATTTTCAATGAATATGACTTTCCCGAGAAGTATAAATGTGCGTCACGAGCCAATGCGAGTTTAACAACATCAATTAGAGGTCTGCACGGACTCAGGTCCAGCCCGGCCCGAAAACTGCGATGAACTTTCAAACTGGCCGGGGCGGACCGGCAGAATTAGGACAATTTTTTCAACGGTTCGGACAGGTAAAAAAATTAAGCGGGCCTACCGGCCGATATAAAAATTTCAACGAATCCAATAAAGTGTGAGCCATTTTCAATTAATATATATGACTTTCGCGAGAATAAGTATAAATGTGCGTCACGAGTCGATGAAAGTTTAACAACATTAATACAGAAATGCAACATGTCCGGCGTAGAGATCGGCATCGGACAGTTACATGGTGTCTTATCTCGTGCTTAATTTTTTCAGCAGACTCGTACCGGGCCGAGATCAGACTTGCATTTTTTTCTACATAGTCGAGCCGGGCCGGAACTGGACTTAATCGTTCTCGGTTCTCTGGATGTAAATGGCAGGCAGTATATGTTATAAAAATATTAATAGCGATAATTAACTTCAACGGTATATTTGGAAATATACCTTAAGGTAGTTCTCAAATTCACTGCTCAAGAATGCGAAACATTCTGACACATTTTCTGACTAATTTTTAACTGCAAAGACATAAAATTGAAAGGTTTTGGAATTTAATAGCGTTTTCCATTTTTGATAAATTATTTATCGAGATGTAGAAGATTCTTGCCACGTGACTGCAGGCTTTTCTCCTTTCCCGCGCTATCGCTTCCGGAATTTCCCTTCAAAACGTTAACTTTCTCAAAGTATTTTCTCAAAGTTTCTTTAACGTATTTTGTCAAAGATATAATGCTTTTATCAAAAAATGAATAACGCCACTCGATTACATAGTTGCTGAATAAGAACACCTGTCAATCTTACGCGTTTTCGAAGATAAATGAATTCAGAAATGTGTCATAAAGTTAGAACTTTGGACTTGAGAAAAGCATTAAAAATTGACAGAGAAATATATTCACAAATCTACTTTTTATTATACAGCTTCAAAAGTTATCACGTTTTTAACACTTCTTTTTCTTTTTTATTCTAAACCACGTTAATTTTTTAATTTTTTCAGCAGACTCGTACCGGGCCGAGATCAGACTTGCATTTTTTTCTACATAGTCGAGCCGGGCCGGAACTGGACTTAATCGTTTCCTTAATCCTTTCACAATGGGGCCAAGTTCAGGGGAAATAGAGTGTAGACATGAAATACTCCTGACTGCGTTCGGATAATAAGTTGTGTAAATATATTGAAATTTGAAACAAAAGACAGTCTTTACAGCCTAATATCATACCATGATTCCATTTGGCAATGACTATGGATTTGTATTAAGAATATGTTATTAGATTACAAAATATGTCAAATTTTAATTTTTTTTTAAAATTCAAACCTTGGTAGCAACCCCTAAAAAATCTCTCTATTCTAAAAAAAAGTAACTACAGCTGTCACCGCCGCCGCCACCGGTTTTGAATTTTTTGTGACCGGAGGTCTTTCTTCGTTAATATTGCAAAAAATAATGCATACAAAAATATGAAAATCCGTGGTTTTATACAGAAATGTTTGATAAACACACTGACGTAGACAGTTTTCAAATCGAAGAATTATTTTAAGAGATATTTAAAGATGAAGTTGGACAAAATCATCCCACTAAAAAAGTTTTATAGCAGCAAAAACTATACATGGCAGTGTAATCATTTTTAGATCATTTTATGCGTTAGAATTTGCCGGAGTGCAGATTGCATCAATTTTTTTATTTTGACTCATTTTTTCAGGTTTTATTTCTATTTTAAATTCAAATTTTCAGCATTTCTAGAGATATTTTTTACAGATTTCAGAAAATTGTACTAATTTAAACTGTTGCCAACTGTATAAAAAGCGCAAGCAATAATGTTTGCTTCAAATTAAAAATTTATTTACACGTGACTATTATAAACAGGAAAAAAAACTTTCAAATTAGAATTAAATAATTATGTATAAAAAGCAGGAACTTATTAAAAATTACGTCATAAAAAGTACACACGTGAATTTTAAAAGAGAAAGGATATTGTAAAATAATAAATTCATTAACATGCGTTAGAAGTCTTAGGAGAAATTACGTCATATTTACGTCACATTATAGTTATTACATAAAATGAACACAAAATAATATTGCCAAAAAGTTTAAATTTAGAAATTGCGCTAGACATTTATTTAATATTTTGAGAGGATATTTTCAGCTATTTTTGTTAGGAAACCGCAAATAATATTTCATTGCTAACAAAAGTACTTTCACGCGATTATTTAAAAGAGAAAGAATAGCTTGGTAAAAATTACGTCAGATTAAAAACGATTAATTTAAAATGTCTCATTTAAAAGAACTTTCTTTTCGCTTTGTTAAAAAATACCAGGAGACAAAGACTCTGTTTACTTAATTCCTTTTATATTAGCTTATTTTGAAATGTTGTTACACGTGTCTACGTCATCAAGTTATTTTTATTTCGACGTTTTATTTGTATTTTTATTAATGTTGTACGAATTTATTTGTTCTTTCGTTATTTAAAATAAAAATTTTGTCAATTTGTATAATTTGGCGAGTGGTTTGGCGATTTATATAATTTGGCGAAATTGGTCGACGGGATAATCAAGTAGTACCGCAGCGGATTTGGCGTTAAAATTCCCCAATCAAAGAGAAATGAATAGAAATTCGTTTATAGGGAGATCTCCACTCTTTTTTAAATTATAATTCAATCTTTCGAAATCTTTTTAAAGCCGATCAAATTAGCGTGTATTTAGAGCCTGCGGTGTCTGGACGGGGGTTGGCGAGCGTAGCTCGTAGGGGGCCGAGCCCCCTAGTGTTTTAAAATTTTGAAATTTTTGTGGAGGTCTTTATTTTATACATAGAACAAAATAGGAGGGTGCCCCATAGAAAATTTTAAATTTAATTTTTTAAGGACCCCCCTAATATATATATATATATATATATATATATATATATATATATATATGTAGCGGGCTGTTTAATAGCCTCTGCTTATTAACCAGGAGAAGACCCTTTAATTGCCTTCGAGGAGGACTTAAAGGAATCGACTGGGAGCGGAGACTTAATGTCCAATCCGCACCTTCAACCGGTGCAGCCTGTTAGTACCCTTGCCTAGTGCATGGGGAACGAACGCGGATGGGCTTCCTCCAACCCTCTTGGCCAGCGTGGAGGAATTTGGCCACCTACCCCCCTTATTTTACCATGAATTCACAAAATAAATCACGGCCCTTAATTCCCGGCGATCTGAATGTTCCTGGTTACGGCAGCGATCATAAAGACATGAAGACAGAGGGTGCTAAGAATAACCGGGCTCGGCTAGGCTGCCATAAGTTGATGACCTTGGCTACGTATAATGGACGATCCCTATCTTCGGAAAATCGTTTACAGGAACTTGAAGAAGAATTAGAAAGAATCAACTGGGACATCCTAGGATTATGTGAAGTAAGAAGAAAAGGAGAAGAGAAGATAGATCTTGCCAGCGGACATGTATTATACTACAGAGGCACAGAAGATGGAAGAACAAGCGGTGTAGGATTTCTGATTCATAAAAGGTGGAAGAATCACATCGTAGAATATGATAGTGCATCAGATAGAGTTGCAAGGTCAGTAATACAGGTGTCCAGAAGATACAAGCTGCAAATTACCCAAGTTTATGCACCAACAGTAAGCTATACTGATGAAGAAGTTGAGGATTTCTATGAAGAAGTAGCTTCAATGCATCAAAAGGGAAAATGCTACATAAAATTAATAATGGGAGACTGGAATGCTAGAATTGGGGAAAAAGAGAAAGGTGAGTTATCAGTAGGAAATCATGGATATGGGGTGCGAAATGAAAGAGGAAACAGATTGATTGAGTTTGCAGAATGTGAACAGTTATATATCATGAATTCATTTTTCAAGAAAAAGCCACAAAGAAAATGGACATGGCGTTGTGCAAATGGCTCAACAAGTGAAATCGACTACATTTTAACAAACAAAAAACATCTTATTCAGGATTGCAGCGTTCTCAATAACTTCAATACAGGAAGTGATCACAGGTTGGTTAGGTGCAAACTGCTGTTAAATACTAAAGTGGAAAGAATGAAGCTTTTGCAACACTCAAAGAAATCAATCGATATAATAAATCTCCAGAAACATAAAGAAGAATTCCATTTGGAACTTAAAAACCGTTTCCAAGTACTTCAATCAACTTTAGAAGAAGAGCAAGATGTTACAGTAGTGAACAAGAAACTAACCAATACTCTACAAGATATTGCAAAGAAGATAGCCGGCGATGCACAAGTAAAGCAGACAAAGAAAATAACAGAAGAAACAAGAAGATTGATGAAGAAACGCAGAGAATTTAAAATGAAGAAAAACGATCCTAAATCAAGAGTTGAATATGCTGAATTATGTAAAACGGTAAGAAAATGTGTTACAGAAGATATCAGAAAATTTAACTCTGATCTTGTCAAGAAAATTCTAGAAGATAACAAAAGTTTAAAATCAGCTAGGCGAAAACTTTGTGTTGGAAGAAAAGGTATTTTTGCACTAAAGAGGGCAGATGGAACAATCACCAAAATCAATAAAGAAATAGTACACATTGTCGAAAAATTCTATAACGATTTATATAAATGTGAAGATCAGAGGGAAATCAACTTATGTGATCCACGAGAAAACTTAACAGAAACCGATGCCATAATCCCAGTGATGACAGACGAAGTTTTACAAGCCATTAAATTTATGAAAAAAGGTAAATGTCCCGGAGAAGATGGAATTACAATCGACCTTATCAAAGAAGCAGGAGAAGAATTTGCAAAAATGCTATCCTTACTGTTTTCCAAATGTCTTCAGAAGTCAGATGTACCAGAAGATTGGAATAATGCTGTGATGGTGCTACTTTACAAGAAAGGAGAGAAGGAAAACATTAAAAACTACCGTCCAATCAGCTTACTGTCAGTGATTTATAAAATTTTCCCCAAAGTTTTAACGACAAGACTTGAATCAGCTCTGGACTCAGCTCAACCTAGAGAACAAGCAGGATTCCGAAGTGGATTCAGCACAATGGATCATATCCAAACGGTAAGGGAACTCATAGAAAAACATAAGGAATATAATTTACCTCTTTGCCTTGCCTTTATCGATTATGAAAAAGCATTTGATTCGGTCTACACATCAGCAGTAGTAGAATCTCTGGAGGACAGTGGTATAGACAAACCTTACATCAATATTATAAAGAAGATTTACAAGAAAGCAACAGCAACCATCCGCTTAGACAAAGGAAAAGCAAAGATCAAGCTTGGAAGAGGGGTAAGACAAAAGAGACACCATTTCGCCTAAGCTTTTTACTGCTGTCTTAGAAAATATTTTCAAGAAGCTGGATTGGGAAAACAAAGGGATTAGAATAAATGGGGAATATTTAAGTCATCTCCGATTCGCTGACGACATTTTAATTTTCAGTAACAGTACTGAAGAATTGGAAAATATGCTAAAAGATTTGGCAGAAGCTAGCATTAATGTGGGATTAAAAAAAAAACTTGGAAAAGACTAAGGTGATGTTCAATTCATTTGCATCAAAAAAGAAAAATCGTCTACAACAACACTGAAATTAAAGAAGTGCAAAGTTATGTGTACCTTGGGCAAGAAATATCATCGGATAATAGTATCATGAATGAAATCAATAGAAGAATAAGAAATGGATGGAGTGCTTTTGGGAAGAACAATATTATTCTGAAGAGTAGCATGCCCCTTTGTTTGAAAAGAAAGGTATTTAACCAATGTGTTTTGCCTGTCCTAACTTATAAAGCAGAAACATGGACGCTAACAAAACGGATGGTACAAAGATTACAAACAACACAGAGAAGTATGGAAAGATGTATGCTAGGTATAACTAGAAGAGACAGAAAAAGAATAACCTGGATAAGAAGTCAGACGAAAGTTTTTGACATCATTGAAAGAATTAAACGGCTAAAATGGAAATGGGCTGGGCACATTGCAAGAAGACAAGAAAATAGATGGAGCACAAACACCCTACAATGGTATCCCAGAGATGTAAAACGGCCAAGGAGACGACCTCAAGTAAGATGGAGTGATGAAATCAGAAAAGTAGCCGGTGTAAATTGGATGACTAAAGCACTAGACAGGAAACATTGGAAAAATCTGGGGGAGACCTACATCCAGCAGTGGATTGAAAACGGTTGATGATGATGATGATGATGATGATATATGTAGCATTTTGCTACCAACTTTCAGATATTTAGGCGACACCAGTACACCTCGACATAAAATGTAGTAGAGCAATCAAAACCATCCATCCGTTATATTGAAAATACCGGATTGCAGTCAGGGTGGCGAGAAAGACAGGCTCGAAACACATTGGGATAATTTCCCTTACTTAATGAATATAGAGAGTCATCGTCACTTTTTTAAACTGGTTTTATTGACAAAACATAGTAAACACTTCCAGTAGTCATTCCATCCACTCACAAAAATCGATCATCACTTCAGAAGACTTTAGATGTTATAAGAATAGGATCTACACATTCGAACGTTCACTCCAAGCGACGATGCTTAATTAGACAACCAGAAAAACGTAAAACTCTTCTCTCCATCGCCGATGTAACGATATTTATACCCCGAACAACAACGCGTGGACGGTTACAGAACAGTTAAAGACCAATCTAGAAGACAGGTGGGGGAGAATGGGACATAGAACAAATTACGATTCGATGGGAAAGGATGACGTCGATAAAGAACTCTTTATACGGCGTCAGAATAAAAGTGCAAAAATAGCGCTGGCGGACGCATGGAATTGTGGGTTTATTATTACACACACACATATATATATACTATATATATATATATACACACTGGTTTCCAAAAATTAAGGAAAAATCACAAAAAGAGCAATAACTCGTTCAAAAATTAACCTATCCGTATGAAATTTGGATATGTTGTTAACTAAAGATGCTGATTAAAATTACAAAATGCAAATTAGTGGTGCTGCAATCGGATTGCGTCCTCTGTGCGGAGCATAAAAATGCATGCTAGAGAGTACGGCTGCTGGTGTCGCTGTGATTATGAGGTAAGAAAACTGAGATAGCCAATTCATTAGTATGACTTTGAGGTATCATTTGTCCGCATAACTGCGATATAGAGCTATTGGAAGATTGGGTGTACGCCAGAGTCAGACAGAGGTGGTCAGATGGCTTAATGTGAATCCTTCTGTTGCTCATAGGCTTTGGCAACACTTTCAAACCACTGGTTCGGCCTCCAGAAGGTTCAGCGAAGGACGAGAAAGAGCTACGACAAGCACCGATGACCGATATTTGCGGTTATGTGCACGAAGGAATAGAACAACAACCCTCTCTCATCTTAAACCCGTCCTTGCTACAGCCACTGAAAGGTTGGTATCAACGTCTACTGCGCGTAGAAAGCTTCAAGAAGGTGGTCTGCACGCGATGCGATCGGATATTTGTGTGCTGCTCACCTCGTGTCTCCGGAGGGAACGTTTAAGATGGGCACATCAACATGTCCACCGGACGGCTGATCAATGGAGGCGTGTTCTCGTCACAAATGAGTTTCAGTTTAGCATCCAAAGCGATAGTAGGCATTGTTTGATTCGGAGAGAACAGGGAACACGCTATCATCCATCAAACATTCGTAAAAGATATTCGAATGGAGGAGGCAGTGTCTGTGTTTGGGATGGTATCTCTTTGGGCGGACGTACAGACCCCCATGTCTTTCCACGTGGAACTGTGAATGCTCATGTCTATAGCGATGACATTCTTGATGCTTATGTGCACCCTTATGCTGGTGCAATAGGTAAAGATTTCCTGTTACAGGACGATAACGCTAGACTGCACAGGGTTCACATCGTAGAAGATTATCTTCAGCACCAAACAATTCAGCGCATGGAATGGCCAGTGTGGTCACTGAACTTGCATCCCATTGAGCATCTTTGAGATGCTTTAAGAAGATGTATCTCTGCTCTCAATCCCCCTTTTCAGACCCTTGCCATGCTTACAACTGCCTTATAAGAGAAGTGGCTCGCACTTCCCAGCAAACTTATCGATCGCATAATTGACAGTATCACACTTCGCTGTATGTTCTGTATTGCTTATAGGGGTGATCATACTCCATATTAAAGGTACTTTTCCTATACCAAACTGAGACATATATTTTGTTTATTTTATAATTATATTAATTTCTGAAACACCACAATCGTCTGGTAATTTCTTTTAATGTTATTTTATACCTTATTATGTGTTGTAAATTGTGTCTCAGTTTTATTAAAATCTACTTGTAACATTTTGAGTAATCGCTACTTTTGTTGTTTTTCCTTAATTTTTGGAAACCAGTGTATATATATATATATATGTATGTATGTACTAAATTTTGTCCGCACCATAAAAGTCGCAATTATGCACGGATCGTCTTCAAACTCGCCAACAACTTTGAGATGGGTAATATCTCGGCGGGGATTGAAAATGGGCAAAATCGGCCCAAGGGAATGGAAATGGGGAGGGTTCAAAATTTTGAATACCGTCTTAACACGATTCTGATAAAACCAGCTCTTTCACAACAATGACAGGAAAAAATAAATATTTTTCGTTATAGCAGTTGCCAACAATTAAAAAAAAAGCAATAAAATTCTCACCACAACAATTGCTTTTCTATTGCAAGACTTTTACTTGAAAATTAAATTAAATAAACAGTTTGGCGAATTGAAAACAAATTGAATATTACATCATAAGTTTTCTAGAGCAAGATTTCCGCATGAAAACTCAAAATGAAATAAATAGTTTGACGAATTAAAAAAAAATCAAAATATTGCGTCATATTAGAAATATAATGGACCTCAGCAGGTGAATATGTAACGTCATGTGAGTTTGAAGAAACGTATTAAAACATGATAAAAACCCGACTATGGAAATATTAACATATTTAACACTTTGAGGTTCTTTGAATTTGCTTTAGCCATTTTTAAACCTATTCCATATACGTGCGTGTGTGTATTCGTGTATACTAGAATTTTCACAAAATGTTTAGCTCCCTAGAGCTCATTCTTAGTGAAGGAACTGGGTTTATCTCTAATCTTGATTTAAGTTTTGTTGGTGAATTTAGTACTTAACTTCGAAATCTACCTCCGCCTTTAGGCCGAACCGGCAGGGATTGTTTTTAATATTTTTTTAGATATTCGACAAAACGTCTAAAACCGAAAGCGTTCGGATACTTTTGATCAGATAGTGTATTAGTAAACCTACGAATTCGCAGTTTAACATTAAATAATTTGTATTTATAAAGAAATAGTTTTAGATAGTTACATTGATATGATAATACGATATATAATAAAAAAATCAAAGTGAAAACTTTAATCAGACAATTTAACAAAAGCGCAAATTTTATTGAGAAAAGAGTATTATTAGCATATTTAGAGGAAAAATCGTTTTCAAAATCAACTGTTGCTGAAACTGGAAATATTAAAAAAATTCCCCGTATCTTCAGAGCTTTTAAAAGGAGACCGATTAATTACATAGTGTTGCTACTGATTACTTTTCGTTTGCTTGCGTTAAATTCGAAAATCTATGCGTGAAAATGCGATTGCTACTTATGAAATGACTCTTAGCTATAGTAACATTCAAGATAGTGTGAAGCTATAAATTTCATAATAAAAAAATTAAGAAAAGACTAAAAACACAGATAATAAAACGCCAATCAGTGAAATCAAGCAAGTTAATTAACAGAGCAAAAAGTGGTATTATGAGGAATGTTTGTAAATGTCCCTGCCTTCTGCAAAAAAATTAGCGTCTGACTTTGCTTCAGAAATCTACATAGCAATGAAATCTCAAACGATCTTGGGCTCTAAGATGTGGTTTAACCTTCTCCGGCGCGCAGTAATTCTGTTTATAAACTGATGAAATAATGGACTGACACCAGAATTTATAAACGAAGTTATTAGAAAATACGAACTTGCTTATTTTCACGTACATTATAAAAGGAAAATTTTAATTGAATATTCTTGATGCCGATTGTCAATTTTGGAATTTAAATTAGGTGTAAGGACACCGCCCTCGAAAGGGTTAAAGCAGCAATTTCTGAACTTTTTGCTGGCTCCATATCCTGCCAAGGAAGTGTGATATTTTCCCTCTCGTTGTTATTTTTTATTAATAAAACTGGGGTATCTAACCGGTGTTACAAAACATATTCGATAGTGATTAGATGATGTATGAATTATGCAACTTTAGGCAAATTGATTCGTTGATTAAAGTGCTAAGTAGTGTCTAGCTTTTTATTAAATGATGCATTTTTTCACAATTATCTTCTTAGTCAGGCAAGTTTTCTAAAGTGTAGTGAACTCTTCCAAGGTCAGATGCCTTCTTGCATATGTTATCCTCTTATTATTTCACGTACAATTACGTGCATTTCGATTTTAACGTTGGAGGACATTTTTTGTGAGTGAAAGATAGCATACAATATCGGCCAAAATTATGGAAATCTTTTTAGAAAGATGTATTTTTGAGGTTTTGTGGCTCATAACACGACTTTCTATTTAAGTAATACCATAAAATTATATGTCAGTGGAAAGATAATTTAATCAAGAATATAATGAAATAAATTTTGTCCAATCGTTAGTATTTAAAAAAAAAACCCCATACATTGCTTAGGTTAACATAAAGCAGTTAATGAGCATGAGTGTTTAGCGAACCAATCAGGTTTCATCCTGTTTTGGCAGTGAGCCAATCAGGTAACAGTGAGATTCAACTATTGGTGTCGTGTTTTGGGGGACATTTGCCAGTGCTTCATGTGATTTATATTGGAACTGGATGTAAAACATAAGAAAATTAAATAAATAGCTCAAATAGTTCACTGGTCACCTAGAAAGTGATATAAATGGCACTATTAAGAGAACAAGGTCTCAGATATGAAGAAATTAGAAGGCAAATTGGTGAAAATGTAACCAAAGGTGGCCTTTCTAAATTTTTAAAGCGGTATAAGGAGACTATGTCACTACAAAAACAAACTGGTAAAGGCAGGAAAACATGTGCACCAGAAAGTGATGATAGATGAATTAAGAAACTGTACATAGGTAGGGTTGACTTTAAGCCGTTTTAGCAGGGCGCAGCGCCCGGCGGCCCATTTTATTTCTTTTATGCGTCCGGCGGCCCTTTTTAACACCTCCGATATGCCTGGCGGCCCTTTAAAGCACTTTGATCGGTCTTTTGATTCGCATATTAACGGGGTTCGACTGTATTGTGAAATTCGACAATTGGTTGAGGGGAAAAAAACATTAAATTCAGCAGTCAATCATGAAAGAAAATAGCGAAAATTTTCAGTAGGTTGCAGTAAAAAATGAGAAATTCGTCGATAAGTTGCGAAAAAAAAACATGAAATTCGTCAGTTGATGATGTGGGGTGAGAATCGCAAAATTCAATTGAGGGTGGGAAAATATTGCAAATTCTATTAGGGGACTCTAAGCAAACCAGTTCATAATATTTTTTGAACAAGGTACAAATGTGCCCCCTTTTCACAATAGTGTGCCCTTTTTGAAAAATTCCCGTCCGGCGGCCCTTTTTTTCTAGAGTCAGCACTAATAGGTGACAGAAGAAAATCATTTGGATATATACAAAATGAAATGGCGCAGGCCAATGTGACATTGAGTGCAATGACTGTTCGGCGCAGACTTGACCATTGTTATGACCATTGTTATCTCTTAATCAAAGGTTGAAAATATTAAAAATTTGGCTTAAACTTATGTTAACTGGACAGAAGAACAATGAGACAGTGTTATTTGGTCTAATATATAGAAATATCCGTATTTGGTAGTGATGGCATAAAATAGGTAAAGAGAAGAATCGGAGAGGATTTGTATTCTAATTGCATTAGACACACCGTAAAACATACAGTCAGTAGTATGATATGGAAGTGGGTTATATGGCATCAAAATGTGTGGGTTCAACTTGTGTGATTAATGGGACTATGGATGCCCCAAAATACATAAATAAAATCCCCCAATCCCAAATGAAGCTTTCCACACGTGATCTTTCCAAGATAATGAAGCGTTTTTATTTCAAAAGGATTCAGCTCCATGTGATTTTCCTAAAGTGGGGAAAAATTGGTTTCAAGATAACAATATTCCACTGTTGGAAATGCCCGTTAAAAGCCCAGACCTTAACCCAAATGAAATTCTATGAAGCCGACTAAAGAAACTTGTTGCACATAAGCAACACAGCAATAAAATCAAATTAATAGAAACAATAATTCAGTATTGGTATCACATTATAACATATTCAGAACTAAAAGACTTGATCGACTCCACGAGAAGGCGTTGTAAGCTCATAATTAAGAGTAAAGATTACCCAACTGTTAACTTACATTGTGATAATTTTTGTATATTACATTTTTTTGGCATGTTTCACTTTTCTTCTTTATAACTGCTGTTCTAATAAACATTTCTTCATGAAATTTGTAGCATTACATTCTAATTATCTTTATATTTGTGTGTAATTTTATGGTATTATTTAAAGAGAAAGTGGTGTTATGAATCATCAAATTTGAAAATTACACCTTTTCAAAAAGGTTTCCACAATTTTGGCCACTGCTGTAATGAATTTTATGTTTTCACTATACTATCAGTAGCTTACAAAGAAATCATGAGGCTTGCTACAGACATGGGATGCATCCGTTTCAGGTTATGATTATGCGCACTCCTGTATAGTGTTCCCACGTCTATTGATACAGAAAAGTGGGACAAAGAGTCAAACAAAGCAGGACAGCGGCTTTTAAATCGGAGACATAAAAATACAGTAAACATTATCAAATCAGAACTCGTCTGTACTGGATTTCTGTCTTAAACGTAAAAAAATTTTGGTCCCTACAGGAGAATTGCGTACAATCATATCAGCTAAAACGAAAACCAATATAAAACGGAAACTTTTCCGGTCACTTGCGATTCCGTCTTAGTATATTTTACTATGCTAAATAAAAACAATAAACTGAAGAGTAAAATCTGTGAAAGCGGAATAGCTGGAGACCGAAACAAAATTTCGTTTTGGAGAGGTTTCCGATTGATTGCATGATATTCCTTCCGCAGGGGCTATGACATTTTTACGTTCCAGACAGGAATCCGTTAAAAGCAGATTCCGTTTTCACATGTTTTATTGAACAAAGGTTTTGTAAAACCTCTAAAAATAGAATAACTAGGAACTAAAAAATTATTCTGTCTTAGCTTTATTTCTTTCGGGAATCATATGAGATTTCGATTAGCCAAGATCTGTTTTCACAGTATTAAGTATACACTGGTATTAAGTTGCAATAGATACAGACTAATGAAGAACATGGTACTGAAAGAGATTTAAAAGAATTTGTGCATCATGAAAAATCGGGATTTTGGCGTCCAGCGGGGCCGGTCTTTGAACCCCTAAGAAAGTGGACGTCTCGCGTAGATCGATACACGTGACAACACTATTCCTACATGCCCTGTATGCGCATATACTTAGAACGAAATCGGCTCCAAGTTTTTTTTAGCTTAAAGCTCATTATGATTGTACATTTTGTTCCTTAACTGTGCACGCCATTGACCAGGACGATTTTCAAGTTACGAATCTAGTCATAGGCATTGTTGGGGGAGAAAAGTGTAAAAATTTACAATGAAATAGTTTTTAAATGTTAATGTGTATTTCGGTAGTAAAAATGTGCTGATCTGAAACTTAGAAATTATTGTTTTTTTTTTACGGTAGTGTGGGGAGGTGGAGTAGCAAAAATTTCTCCCGTAACTGCCTTAATTTTTCCGTCTTTATATGCTGTGACGTCATTATCTCAGTGATCTACGTACCATTTTTATTAGTCTAAATCTTCCACTTCTGTTACAACGGAACCTTACAAAATAGCTGGATTTTTTAAGGAAAACTTGCGAAGATAACTCATTATGAAAAATAGAAAAGAAACTAAAATACAATTTACACTCATCCCTTTCAATAGTAATAATAATATTTCCTATATAGATCAAGATAAAGTTGAGATAATTTCGAAATAATTTGCTGAGCTGTCCTGTTCTCCTCGAATCCCTTCCTCGCTAGCTTTGCCGAATTGTCCCATGCCAACAATACTGTCAATGGATTATCAGCCACTCCTCCCAGCAAGCCTCACCCTAAAATTCAACCAATTTTAACTGATAATACAATTAAAAATTGCGAAAAAGGGAAGCTTTAGGATAAAATTACTAATACAGATCTTAAAAATACCCCTACTAGCTGCATTATATATTATCATTAAATTAATTAACATTTTTCTCAAAATTTACTATTTCCCTATTCCATGGAAGAGTTTAATTATCTTACCTATCCCTAAATCTGCTTCTTATCTTAAAAATTCTATTAATGATCGTCTTATAATTCTGCTTCCGTTAGTCAGTAAAGTTGTAGACCGCGCCATCAGTGTCAAGCTTCATGATTACTTACTAATATCCATTACTGTTACCATAATCACTTACTAATGTGAGAGCAATATGGCATAAGTAGCCCACCTAACACCAGCTACTTCGCGTTGTGGAATTTGTTAGCGAAGACCTCAACATGAAAATTCCAGCTGTTGCTATATTTTTAGACTTTGCTAAGGTCTTTAATAAGGTCTGGCACTAATTCCTTATTTGCAAATTTATTTAGCCCGGATTTTCGATTGAATTTTTATACTTTATTTACTCTTAATTTAACGATCGTCTTTTTTTTTACGCCCACATTAACAAAATTCTCTCGACGCTATACGTTATTCTCTCTGGGATATTATAAGGAAGGGTTGTTGGTCCATAATTGTTTAATACATACTTTAATGACGTTCCGCGTGCACTTCATATGGGTGATATTGCAATTTAATCCTCAGCACAACAATTTTATAGACAATGGAAGAAACTTTAAGGCACATATTGACGCATTCACAGGACCTGAATAATCCTATGAGGGTACCTGGGACAAAGGTCCTGTTGGGGTCCCATAAAGACCCAAGGGACGTACCTGGCCCGGGGCGGCGAAAAAAACGGGCCGAAACGGGCCGGGCCGGGCGTGCAGAATTAAGTACATTTTTTTTAACGGAAGGTCTAATCGAAAAAATAGACGGGCCGCCTCGGGCCAATAATAAAAATTTAACAGACCCGCTGGGCCGATAAAAAAATTAAGCGGGTCGACCGACCCGATATAACAAATTTAAAAGAGTCGAACTAAACAGGCAAGATATGAACAATGTGCATTGGACATGATTAGGTGAAGAATAAGTTATAAATATGCTTCACGAGCCAATGTTAGTTTAACAACAGTAGTGGAGAAATTTAACATATCCACATTAGAGTTCTGCTTCGGGCAGTTACAGCGTGTCTGAACTTGCGCTTATTTTTTTAGAAGACACGGTCTGGGATAAGGTTTAAATTTTTTTTACATACTCGATCCCGGCCGGATCTGGGTTTAATTGTCCCCAAAAAGGTGTAGGGCAGGCAATAAAAAATAATAATAATAGTAACAATGAGTTTTTGCTAACGGAACTTTCGAAATGTACTTTAATAAATTATAGAGAAATATTTCAAATATGACATTTTTAACCACCTTTTTTCTTTTATTCTAAACAATATTAATTTTTTTAATGAGTCTTTATTTGAATGTAGTATTTAAGAGTTTAAGTGGTCATTAATTTTGCTATTCTGTATTACATGACTCGCGGCCTAGAATATACTGCACAATTTTCGCATACATGTGTTGCATTATTCTTTTAAAGAATCTTAATTATCTGTTAAGAAGATGAGAAATGTTTTGTAGAAACTGAGTGCGGCCGGCACGGAGCCGAAGTTTTGGTTTTTAAACTGGGCCGGGCCAAGATAGTTTTCTTCTGGGGAGCACCGGGGTCGTGCAGACTTCTGGAACCATTTGCCCTTGCGATAATCAAACTCTGATCATTCATGTTATCAATGTAAAAAATAATGTAACATTACTCCATAAAATTGGTGGCAGCCTTGCTGCCTCCATTTAATTGAGTAATTTAACCAGCATAGCTGGTGTTATGTTACACTAATGTGTAATATTTCACCAGTTATACCAGTTTAAATTACACCATTATCTAAGTTAAATTACTCCATAAAATTGGAGGCAGCATATTGCCACCAATTTTATGGAGTAACGTTACATAAATGTCTTACAGTCCTATGTAATAAAAAAAAACGAAAATAATTGCTCCAATATACCTCTGTAGTTCCCTTTCTTATTATAACCGTACAACCATTACTATCCCTTGCAATGATGATTCTAAGTACCTGAGGGTAATACTGGACAAACGACTGACATGAAAAAAGCATATTTTAACTGTAGAAAAATCGCTGAGATCTGAGAAACACTGGAACCTTTACTAAATAGACCTTCGCTCTTCATCCCTATCAAATTCCTTATTTATAATGCTTATTTATAATGCTTACCTATTATGAGCAATGGTTGAATGTTTGTCTCGGTGCGAATTTAGACTATGATTTTCGCAAATTTCTGTATTTTCTCTTCAATTTAAGGAATTTTGCAAAATAGCACGATTTTCCCGGAAAGCGTTTGAAGCTTCTATATTTCTCCTAATCATTTGTCTGCAAAGAATATTTTTGATAATTTTATAGCAATTACAATTTATTAAATGATACGAAACAGTTTTCGATTTTTTATTTGCAGCAAAATAATTGTGGAAACCCGGATCCCATACCCCCAATACTAAACCATATACTTGGTCCTGGGTTAAGGTTCGTATGAATAGTCTCATTTTTCATATGGCTGGCCCTAAATATAGTAAATTTACTTCTGAAATCGGTTAAAGCATCCGCAAATAGTAAAACAATTGTGTTTAGAATTTTAGAAAGAAAAGGATATCTCATTTTAAATTATATTAATTGCAGAAAATTCAGGCTAAAATATATGTGTTTCATGTGATTTAAAATTTCAATTTGGCTAGAAATAATTAATGCTGATTGTGAAATTTCATTTTTTAAATAACATTTCCGTGTTTGAGTATAAAGAACTAAAGTTAAAACAATCATAAACAATAACAATTATAATGCTAAAACAGCAAATTTGTAAAATTTTGGAAACTGGGATTTTGATGCTATCAAAATTGTTGAAAACATTAATCCAGTATTCGTTAGTTACAATAAATAACGTAGTCACTGAAAGTTTATTTTCAAATAACAAAACTGTTACTAAAAGTAAATAAGAATAATTTGACTAACTATAATATTATGCATCAATTTCGTTACATTCGCTTAAAATTATATATTGTAAGAAATGTGTTGAAAAATATAGAATACTTAGAGATATTTTTTAGTTATTTTTATATGTGCTATTTTTATTATGTACAAGCTTGCAACAAGTAAAACTGAATTTTTCAAAGTTTAGCGCAAATCTTCGGAGAAATTTGGCTTATTTTTTCCATAACAAACGTTCAACCCAAATTGCATCTATGCTTTTCCGATCTGAAGATTCGCATGCAAAACTAGTTTAACCCCTTAACGGTCGCATTAAATTACTGTTTAAAAATTTAAATTTCTTAGTAACACCACTTTTTTGAAAAAGAAATATTCACCTTATTCAATGACAGGTAAAATGATACCATCATAAAGCTAATTACACTATTTTATAAAACTGCTAGGAATCAAACAAATCTGAATAAATCTAAAAAAAGACACAGCCCGTGAATATGACGGGAGCGAGAATTAAGGGGTTAAAAATTCTGAGTGGCTTACATATTAAAAACACTCCGTAAAATTAGAAATAATTCTCAATTTATCCGTCATACTACAATTAGTAGGGATCTATAAACATGTTCTTTCAAAAAAGTCTACAAAAAAATGCAACTAATTTCTATAAAAATCTAAAAAATATATCCAATTAAGCAATAGTTGAGTTTCTTGTTCATTACATCTTCGATCCTACCAATTCATAAGACCCAGATATACAATTATTTTAGACGATGAAGCCTAAGTTATTCTCGGTTTTCTTTTTCTGTCTGGCATTAATTGTTTCCCCTTTCATTTCTCTCTATTTACTTTCTTCTATCTAATAATAGAAGAAAGTATTGTAATCGAAATTTTTTTCGACTTCCATTTTGACGAATTGATACTTTTTGGGAGTCAGAGACTCCGAAAAACATTTTTATACAAAATGTCTGTCTATCAGTTCGTGTGTCCGTGTGTCTGTCGCCATTGTACCACCGAAAAGTATATGAAGTTATGCATAGAATTGAACCAAATTTCATCAATATGTTTTTGGCTATGGAAAGCTTGTAATCCTTGAATTTGGAAATGCTCCGCCGGAAGGGGGCGTTGTAATAGCGATTTCGTATTTCTGGTGTACATCGGCGACTCGTGCAGAGACGAGAAGTTCGCATTCTGATAAGCCGGCTATTTGAAAAGAGGCTGACGCACAACAGAATAACGAGAAATATTGATTTTGTTAAATATTATGATCGAGATTAACTCCTTTTTACTCCGATTAATTGATTGAAGCAGAAATTTAAGATGAAAATGAAAGTTGGTATAATATTGAAATAATAATATTGAAAAATTAATATTTATAACTACTTTTTGAAATATTAAGATGTATGAGATAGAAGAAAGTTTTAGGATTGGCAAATCCAACTTGTTTCTTTTCGTTTTTAGAAAACTCTTCTAAACTCGTATTAATGTATTCACATATAGTAAAATATGTACTATAACATTTTATTTTACAGAAAAAAGCATGGCTTTGATTAGCCAGTGTCTCTTTTTTGGCTTACGATACAACTAGGTCTAACTTTTTTGTAGCTCGATGAACATGTGTGCAGCCTAATTTTACTTATTTAACTTGAAAATTTCAGACTTATTCAGTTCATTTAATTATTATTAAAATCTACTTAAATATTTTTTCCTCTAAAAATTCTTTTAAATTGAAAGTTAAAATTTCCTTTTAATGTAATTGAAAAATTTTTTGGTTAGACTTAATTTTTTAGTGGTTCTCCAAAAATTAACCAGACATTGACTTTTAGACTGGATGCAAAATTGAAAGACAACTATGAAGTCCCATGAAGGGCCTACACTATTCTGCACTTGTTTGTAAATTCATTTCGCTTTTCAATGGCGGGGTTCTGAATGTTATTCCTAAGCAGTCGAATTTTTATAGTCTTGAATCCAAAGGGAGAATATTGTCCATAGCTTCGTTATAAAAGTCCGAGGAGCAGCGACATTTTTTATTTAACCATTTTGTAAAAACTGATTTTTAAATGTGTAGTGGAACTTTCTTATTAATCACGAAATCTGACATCAACCATCGCGTTAGTGGTAGATGTGATTATGAGAATCGAAAAATGACCCAATCAAACTGAAATCATGCAACGCGATTAACGAAGATCGTCGTCGTTCGTGATAATATCTTCGAAACTCCCGCAATCGGATAAATTTTTTAAAACAGAGCAAATTAGCATGTTTTTAGAGATTGCGGGATCTGTACGGGGGGTTGGCGAGCATATCTCCTAGGGAGCAGAGGCCTCTAGTCATATTTAAAAGTACTCCTGACGTAGTTTAATCTAAGTAAAGAGGGAATCATACAAGTGTAAGAGAAGTCAGTATAGACAAGTGGAAGAATAGAGATTCCTTATGAGAAATTAAAATCCAGTAAAAAGAAGTTCACTTACTTCTTTTAGGGGGAGTCCAAAAATGGTACATCAACAGAAATTTTATTGTCAAAAATAAAATTAGAACTTTTGTTGAAATTTAAAAAAAGGGAAAAATCAAATGAAATTATAAGTTATGGTGAGGGTGAAGTAATGGTATGGGAACTATTTACGAAGCAATGATGCTGAGCTTTTGAAATTCAAAATGTCTCTGATGAAAAGAATGGGTTGTTTGTAAAGCAAAATTTAGAGCAGAGTGTTGCGAAGTTTGAGGTTAGCAGTGATTATTATTTTTAACAGGATATTGACCTTAAAATAGCTGTGAAGTTTTGACTACTTTTTAATGAGGCAAAAATGTTTCTTACATCTTCAATATCATCTAATTTGAATCCTACAGTACTGGGTTAAAAAAAGTTTTTTAATTTAGTCATATCTGGAGTAAATTCTTTTTCCAATGAGATCTAATATAAACCACAGAGAACTCAAACGATGTGCTAGTCATATAATAAATAACAATTTTTAGTAGAACAATTCCCCATTAGATGGCGCTGTATGATGATATATTTCAGTATTCGCATAACTTGAACAAATCCGAAACTTCATCGCATGTTTATTAGAATTATTTGTTGGATACAAAAGAAGGTAACCCATCCTACCAATATTTAAAGAAAAAGATTTGTTTGAACACATTCATCGCAGCTCTTAAAGGATATCACCTGCTTGTCTGATGCCCTTACGGCCAGTGTCACCAACCGCTCAATGCAAGATAATGAAGAAATTCGAAACAACCGGAAGACTTGGAATCTTGCCAGATAGAAGAAGAAAGCGAATTTTATCTGTTTGCGTGGAAGACGTGGCTACAGTGGTCGTAGAACCATCTCAATAACATATGGTAATTTGAGTATTCCAGCTGTTTCTCGTACAATACGAACAATCATGCGAAGAATTTTGTATTTTTATTCGTACAAAACTGAGCGCGTTCACCAGGTGCAAGAAGCGCACGCAGGGATTCGTATTATTGTTTACGTTTGAGTTCCTTGCTCGAATGGTGCTTGACGTCACTTAGCCATGGAGCAATTTGTGGGCTGACAAAGATAACCTTCGACTTAATAGCTCAGTTAAAATTTTTAAATCTATGCAAGGCAGCGAAGTTTTACATGATCTACAATAAACGCTTGCATCCTGAAAACGTGACAGTTTGATATAGGTTTGAGGCTGCATTTCTGATTAAACTGCCTTTTTAAAGAGGTTTAGTGCAACCAAATTCAAAACTAATCAACTCTAAATAACAGAGACTAATGGTCGTATTCACCACTTATCTCAACCTACAAAACCTGGGTCGAACGCTCAACTGGTATTCATCATTTAATCTGATTGAACTTCGGTCGCGAGTCCAATCAAGTTCACCGGGAATTTCATTTGAGCGTTTGACCAAGGTTTCCTAGGTTGAGGTAGATGGTGAATATGAGCATTAGTGTAGTCACTAAAAGAGTTGAGTATACTGTTAAAAATTTTGCACTAGTCGAACCAACTTTTGGTGCTGCAGTAGTTGCATCCATAAGTTGGTGAAATCTCGTTCGTCACATTTGAAACTTTAGTTCAATTGGAAATCCAAATATTGGAACGAGATTTCACCATTTTATGGTTACAACTAGGGCAGCAGCAAAAGTTGGTTTCAACCCAGCACAAAACTTTTAACAGTGTGTGTTTCAAGCATTTAATAATTTGTTAATGCTTTTGTCCTATTTTAAGGGAACTCTTCACTTGAAAACACCCGGTCCGTAATGTTAAACATATGGGCAGGTTGTTTTCGAATCTCTCGTATAAATATGAATATTTTTAAAGGATTTTTTTGCACAAGATAGCTGAGGTCGATCGCTAATAGGGCCATTTGGTACCTTTTCAATTTTGGTTGCAGTTTTTTTTAATAAAGGTACTTCCACTTTCGAAGCCAATTCTGAAAGTGAAAGTACCGTTATTAAACAAATCTGCAACCAAAATCGAAAAAGTAAAGAATAGCCATATTAAAGATTGACCTCAGCTATCCCATGCAAAAAATGCGTTTAACCCTCCGTCTACCAGACGGGTCCATTGGACCCGACAGGTACATACAAAATATTCATTCAAACCAGAAATTTCTTTAAAATAAACTAAGTATATAAACCAGACAAAAATAAGGTAAATAAATAAGTTAAATAGTTTTAAATAAAAATTCTGGTGTAGAACGTTTTATTAAAACTTGAATAAAATTCCCGGTAGATCTAGGGTTAAAAATATTCAAATTTAAACGAGAAATTCGAAAACAACCTGCCCATAGACAACATTACGGAGCGGGTGTTTTCAAGTGAGTGAAGAGTCCTCTTAAATTGACGTTCTCCGACCTTTTTCGATTGAATATTTAATTCGTTTTTAGTTACGTTATTACTTCTCTTTGCTTTCCGTAAAAATAGAAATTGAATTAATTGCAATCGCATTCATTAACAGTTTTTAAAAGTTTTAAGACCCTTGACTGCCTATATTCAAACTTTTTCTAGTGACCCTCGCAATAGTATGATAAAAATTAATTATACAATGTTTCTGTTGAAAAACCATTAAAAGTTTTACATCTTAGAATGCATATCTTAAAAATTATTGTACATGCATTATCGTTGTATAAAAATATTTACTTACTCTGATTGCTGTTTTTTGGGCTGGAGGCGGCGGAGGCGCATTCGGTGCTTGTTGCTCTGGTGGAGCAGCTTGCGAAATAGCTCTTGCTCTCTGGCCATCACATACGACACCGGCTGCCTCTGCATGGTTGCAGTCATGCACTCCCCAGCCATCAAACCTACATCGGTCAAGCCTATACTCCCTGCCAGTACAGAACAGATTATCCATCCATATTAGATCTATAAATAAAGAAAAATATTCATAATTAAATTGATATTTATTTAATTGTACTGAAGTGAAGTTTTGAAATAAAAGTACAATGATTTTTAAATAATTTATGTATAAAAATCGACAATACATATCACCAAGAATGGCAGTGGCGTGGCGTCCGGTCATCGCTGGATGCGGCGATGACCAAGCAATATTTTAAAACTCTTAATAAGCTTTTAAAACTCTACGATCCAGTTTTAGCAGAACATTTGGAGTTCATGTATAAGTGAAGGTAAGATTTAAAGTTTCTTTTTTGAACATTCAACCATTGAATTTTAGAGTTAATAATTTTTCACCACAAACTTAAATAATTGCGATGACCACCGAAAATTTTCACGCCACGCCACTGAAGAATGGATACTCTGACCATTACAGTGAGCGTGTGTACTACTACTATATGTTTAAACTTTAACTTTTTACGTTCCGAACGCATGGTGCAAGGTAAGAAGAATGGAATCATGCTGGATGTGTAGTTAACACGCTACACTGTTAAAAATATCGTGAAAAATTACCTCTGTTTTTAAAGGCTATCTATTTTCTGACCAATGAGAACGCTCCATTGGTTTTTATGTAGCATTCTCATTGGTCAGAAAATAGATAGCCTTTAAAAACAGAGGTAATTTTTAACTATATTTTTAACAGTGTAGCTTCCAAGCTGCATTTCCTATTGAGCTCCCATTTGGCGAATATAAGACCGGGGCTGTCCAACGCCATTGCGACCTTTGTAGGTTTTCTTGGAGCCTTTTTTAATGCTTTCTATTCAGCGCTTGATTTCTAACAAAAAACGACCAGAGCTAATTTTCTGCAGTAATACCAACTTTTGCAGTCCCCTATTATATTTCATAAATTATTTGCAAAATTTAAAGTAAACTTTTCTTCAGTAAAGGAAAATGTTTCATATATTTTAACTATATCTATATACCGTAATTTCCGGCGTATAATCTGCGGATCAAACAATCATTTTTAGACCCAGAAATTTTTAAAAATAAAATGTAACTTTCTAAACGGCGGCAAATATTTGGCTTTAATAACTAAATAAAATTTCTAGATCCAAACAGAATTGTTTGATCTGCGGATTATACGCCAGAAATTACGGTGCATTTGTGTATAATAAGATTTAATAAATGAATAGAGCAAAAACATTAATATCAGGATTAGGAAATTTTCAGAAAATCATATTCGCAAAAGGATTTCATTGTATGAAGCAGAAAAACAATTTGGTTGGGCTTGGATGGATAGTATTTAGAAGCTCCGGTGCACTGTTAAAAATATCGTGAAAAATTACCTCTGTTTATAAAGGCTATCTATTTTTTGACCAATGAGGACGCTACATAAACGCCTATGGATCGTTCTCATTGGTCAGAAAATAGATAGCCTTTAAAAACAGAGGTAATTTTTCACGATATTTTTAACAGTGTGGGTTCCGACTGATATTTAAATATTCACGAAAAATCAGGAAGAACTGGAGCTGAGCGCCTATGAGCTTCGGAGCAAATTAAGGAACTAAAAAGTTGATCAGTAAGAATATTTTATAAACACAAACAAAAAGCAGCGTGTTAACATAACACGACCACGAGTAAAAATGACAGATACAGTTTCAGTTAATTCTGGCTTTTCTCGTCACCGTTCGCAAACCATTTGGACAAAAAATCATTGAATCTACACTTGCGTATGCTCCTACTTGAGCGATACACTACGTCACATGTCGTCGCCCGAGGCTAACGAGAAAGACAGGCTACCGCGGTGGGTACGGTTCTTCTCTTTTTACAGACCGCTGCAGTCACGTGATGCTCTTTTCGCACACCTTCATTGGTGCATTCGAGCTTCACGTGACTACAGCGGTCTGTAAAAATATAAGAATCGGACCCACCGCGGTAGCCTGTTTTTCTCGTTAGCCTCATCGTCGCCTCAGAGCAACAGTAGGACATCTAGTAATAATAGAAAATGGTATGTCTCACTTACTGCTATGAATAACTGTGTTTGCATCTAGTGGAACAATTTCTGAAACACAGAGTTATGTTTAATACTATATCTCAGATGGGTTTTATAAGAATTCCCTACTGTTCCACTAGATGCAGACACAGGTTTTCATAATAGTAAGTCAGACATCTCATTTTCGATTATTACTAGATGTACTACTCTTGCTCTGAGGCGACGATATGTAATAAGAGATGGTAGGGAAAGAAACAGATAATTTAGGCTTTGGTTTGTTGCAAGTACTTTCCTTCTGGACTTCCGACCGCAGTATTTGTGAGCTCCGATGAATTCTGACAAATCTCTATAATAAAAGCCGAAGTCATGTTACTGCTATCAACAATTCCGGGTTCACCGCTTCGCTTTTGGTATGCTAGACGGACAAGCTGGTAATTTTTTTGTTAGCCGGGCGCAGGTGATAAATCGCTGAATATTGTTCCAGTCATCAGAATTATCTCAGTATGCCATCAGTATTATAAGTCCATTTCATGCGACTGTCATAAACAATTTTTCACGTGGTAAATTAAAACAAAGCTTTGATGTCGAAATTAAATATCATGGCTTATGGTATTATTTATTACTTTTCTTTTTTCTTTTCTTTTCTTTTCTTTTCTTTAAAAAACATAAAAATAATTGAGAGTCATAAATTTTAAATATTTCAGTTTTAAATTAAAGTTATGTATTTTAAATAAAATGAGTGAAAGTGAAAGCATTATACTTTAAATGATATTAAAGAAATACGAAAAAATACGAACAGGAACAATGTTTGGCGATTTATCACTTGCGCCCGGCTAACATAAAAGTACCGAGTTCCTGATTTCTGTATCAGAATCTTCATATTTGGTGAAGGATTGAGCAAGTAAATTAAATTATGAATAAAAGTAAAATTATACAATGCTTATCATACATTTAAAGGAGACCAAACTGGTCGTAAAGGGCGGCTAGTATTTAAATATTCACTAAAAAGAAAGAAGTACCGGAGCTGGGCTCCGGTGCAAATTAAGCTCTGTTTCTATCGCAATCTTTTCTTAAAAATAAAAATCTATTTTAAAAAATGTTTCCTTTAAATTAACAAAAATTGCATGTTTTTATTATTTATCATAGGCGCGATTAAGGTTCCTGCCGGTACAAAAAGTTTTGAGACAGTTCCCCTCTCAGGAAAATATACTTCTAAATATATTAGGATTTATGTTTTTTTCCCTGCAGATTATTTTTACATGGATTTCTTGAATCGTAGGATCCTTATGGCTACAACTGTGAGATGCATGTGCATTGTATAAGACGCGTTGTTGGCAATTTAGAGCATTTATTTATAATAGCTACCACTATTTCCGTATAGTAATTTTAGCTTCGCTTATTTTCGGACATTTTTTGATTATACAAAGAGAAAATTACTATTCTAAAATAGTGGTACATATTTTGAATTAGCAACAAATTGGTAACACTGATAAGAAGTGTGTGTATTGCTACCACTACTCACAGTGAGATAATATTGATGCATATTTTGAGTCAAGTGAATAATGATACCCTTCATTGACTGGCACCAGCTAAAGTAATCCCCGCTTACTGAAAAGTTAGACAGGTCTGTTATAGACCACTGTCGCAAAACTGAATAGATTTCGTTCAAATGGATTTGGTATTTAAACCATTTTCAAAACATTTTGAAACCGATTCTATAGTGAAAATCATCAAGGGATTGTGACAGAATATAAACGATAAATATTGCAGCGTTGTACTCAAGCATTAGTGGCTCAGAGGTAACGTCTCCAGTTTCGAAACGGAAAGTACAATGTTAAAACCCAACTGATTGCATTGTTCCCATAGCACTTTTCGCCTCTTAGGAATTTTGTTCCTATGCCGAAAGGCTGGCATCCCACGAGAGGATAATCTCAGTTCTCGTAGCACAAAGGGATTTCCATTTTTCATACAATAGATGTTATTAAACTAAATTCATACTTGTGAAATCGACAGCCATTAAACAGAACAATTTTAATTAGAAAATGTCACAGAATTTGAATTTATTATCGTTAATACACTATATGGCCAATGATGATTGGTCACTTGCGATTTTAGACGTTTTGTTAAATATCTAGAAAAATACATGAGGAATTATCCTGAAACTCCACGTGTGTAAACAGAATAGTATAGGTCATATATTTCCGCGAAGATTTTTCTCCCGAAACCCCATAGGGGACTCTCAACAAATTGAAAAAGAACGAATATCTTTTGGATAACCCTGTAAAAACTAATGTTGCAAAAGCGTTCAAACTGTAGAACATGATTAAGAGGGTATTGTAATAAACTGTGTTCATTTGTATGAGGATAGCAGAGAAATTAAGGTTTTTATAAAAACAGACCCAAGTTTTTGCTTATAATTTGCAGAGTTCTTAATATTAAACAATGTTCTTTAAAAAAAAAATATGACAAACAATATTGTACACAATACCCTGCAATCAGAATTAAAAAATAAGCTTATTGTTTTTGAGACTTCGCAAAAGTTGCTTATACTCTTAGCTAATACATTATGCACATTATATTTTGATTGCATTCTGGCATGAGCAGTGAAGCATTTTTTTTAGTAAACCTGCTCATTTTTCATCCAGTTTTTGTTATTTTTTAATTATGATTGCAGGGTATTGTGTACAATGTTGTTTGTCATATTTTTTTTGAAAAGGACATTCTTTTATATTAAGAACTCTGCAAAGTATAAGCAAAAATCTTGACAAAATTTGGGACTGTTTTTATAAAAATCTTAATTTTTCCACTAGTATACATGCTATCCTCATAAAAATGAACACAGTTTATTACAATAAGCCTCTTAACCATGTTCTACAGTTTGAACGCTTTTGATACATTAGTTTGTACGGGGTTATCCAAAAGATATTCGTTCTTTTTCAATTTGCTGACGGTCCTCCATTGGGTTTTGGGAAAAAATACTCGCGGAAATATATGACTTATACTATTCTGTTCAGACATCTGGAATGTCAGAATAATTCCTCATGAATTTTTCTAGATATTTAACAAATTGTCTAAAATCGTAAGTGACCAATCATCATTGGCCATATAGTATATATGCACTTTACGCTCGCACCCGTGGGCTTGAATGTGCATGTGATATTCAGAGTCTTTTCTGAATGCAGTACCATAATACAAGCAGGTCAGTGAAAATGACGATTAACTAACTCTTTGTAACAGATCTGGTTTTCGAAAAACAACAGAAAAAAAAAATGATGAAAATTACGCAATAAAATATTTTTTTACCAGTATCATATTTTTCTCTGATTAGTCATTGTCATTCTACAAGGATAGAATTAATTTATTTTTGTTTATAACATTGCTTGTTTTTAATTATCTAATTAATATTCAAGGCCTCTTTCAATTACATAATCAGTTATTGATTAGATTATTGTCAGAATTGTTAATCAAAAAGTTTAAAATTTTAAAGTAATACAGTATGATGGCACTACTATACAATTGGAATATGAAAAGAATTAGAAAACGTAAACATAGGTATAAAAGCAACGCTTTTTATGTCATATTTATTGAGAAACAGTAAATTATTTTAATAAATTTTGATTAAATTTTTGATGGAGCCTTTAAATAAAGTAATATTATTCATATTATTCCAATGGAGTGATTTTTTAGAGTGGCAGGTTGGAATAATTTACATTTAATCTTATCACTTCCCCCATTATTTCAAAGTACTTACAAGGAAAGTCTCCATACGGACGTACTCCGAAAACTATACTGTATATATCTATATATATAAAAGAAAGTCTGGATTTTGTATTAATCAACGCGCAGCCCAAACTACTGAACCTAAAATCTTGAAACTTGGGGTAAAAATACTTCTTATGAGATTGAGTGCCGCTAAGAAAGGATTTTCTAAAATTCCACCCCTGAGGGGGGTAAAAAATCGAACGAACTTTAAAAAAATTCCTTAAAAATCTGATTTTATAGCTATTTTTCAACTGATAACATATTTTGGTGTATTTTTGTATGCTGAATCGAATGGTACTAACTAAATTCTTTTAAGCCCAATAGTTCGCGAGATATTTCATATATTTCTAATTTGGCGATGTCTTTGGCGCCAAAACCTCAAATTTTCAAGTGATAATTTCTAAACAAATACTGTTACTATAGAAAGGGAAGAAATTCAAACTGAATAATTGGTTAATCAATTCTTTTGCTTAAATATTTAAAACAATTGTGTCAGTTAGGAAAAAAATTATAAACGCCTCAAAAACTAAAAGTAAATTAAAAAAAAAAACTGTTGTACTTTTTCGTTCTATCAACACTATGCCAAAATGTATGGTATCGCGCCATTTATTTCTACCCTTAGCGTGCAAACGATTTTTATAGCAAACCGTGCCAAAGGTTAACATTTGCTACTTATTGAACGTGAACATTTTTTATGAGTATTATTCCATCATAATCTCGTAAAACTTTTTAATTTGTTATTTTTTTAATAGAAAATATTAATTTTTAAATTATAACTTACATTTATTACTCACACTGACATGGATTTTACGATTTGGCAGTTACTTGATGACGAGGAAGGTGTAATAAAATCATTTCAGAACTTAGTAATTATACCTATAAAAATGTTTTGTTAAAAGACGTTGAACGTTTTCATTCAAAAAATTAAAAGTTTACTGCAATGACAGATATGCTTATTACGTACGCCAAGCTACAATGATAACCTGAAAGACATTTGCAATTCGAGACCTGCAGATTAAATGGACTTTATTTTATTATTTTATTGTCTTTTATTTTAAGTATTGATTTGTATTGATTTAAAAAAAGTAGTTGGTGAAAGTCTGTAATTTTCAAATGTTATATATTTTAAATGCCCATTTTTGTGTCAACAAAATTATTTTTTTTTTCAAATGTTTCATTTCATTTTGCGCTAATTATTATGCTTGGCGACAACGGTGTTGGTATAACGGAAAAATACCAAAACAGTTACTGATTTTATTTAAAATACAAAGAAAAAGGGTTTAATAAGAAATAAATATTATTAAACAGAAATATTTAATTTAAGTATGAAAGCAATGTTTGTAGTGTTTAAAAAAGTGTTGATATTCAAAGGTTTAAGTAGAAAAATATTTTGCAATTTGCCATTTGCTCCTATCGATAAAAAGAAAAAATGAATACTTTTATGTTAGTCGTGCATAAATCTCGCCAATAGAATTTTATAAATCGCAAATACCAATATTTACAATTTTACTCATCATCATCTACTATATTTACAAAACGCAAATTCTTATTTCATTCTGATTGACTATAACTCAAGTTCTACTGAACATAATTTTGTAGAACGCACACAAGTTAAATAATTTATTTTAGAAGTGTTTTAATGTAAAAAAATAGATCTACTTTGAATTAGTGATAAGTACGGGACTTTTAAAATTAGGTGAACCCGATTATGAAAGATTACCTTTAATGTGTAAAGTTCTACTAAATGGATTTTGATGCTATGCCGGAAAGTTGTCTATGGTGTAGTAAATTACTATAAGAGAATGTACGATATATGCATTGTGTATATACTAGAAAATATATATTCTATAAAGGTGTGCAGTGTTTCTTAAAAAATCCAGTGGGTATATAAAGTAGACCTACACCTACATCCCTGAGAGTTCTATAATCTGGTTAACGCGATTATGGAATATATATTTAAATTTAACTATCTATAATATGTATGAAATGCAAAGAAAAATTTCGTTTGGGCCGCTTACAACCTGAGTTCTGCTGAATAGATTTTTGATGGGACTTACATTGTTAGATAATTTTTCAGAAAAAAAAAATAGTACATCATATCGTTCTACGTTGCTTATTTAAATAATTATGGGGGAAAATTCAAAATCAGAAGAACACGATTATGAAAGATTGGCTTTTTTAAAGGTTCTGCTGGGTGGATTCTGGTAAGACAAGCTGTTAATTATATAATTTTTAGGGAACGTTTTGGTACATTTGCCAGTTTAAAAGATTCTGCTAAGTGGATTTTGGTGGAACTTGCCCAGTTAGTTAATTTTTCAGGGAATTTTTTAGTATAAAACACATATCGTTCTAGGTTGCTTGGTTAATAGGATTTTGGATGAAAGTTCTAGAATAAGGTGAGACCAATTATGAAAGATTAGCCTTTTTCATATGTTCTATTGGACGGAATCTGATGAGAATTGCATTGATAAATTTTCAGAGGAAGGGTATAAGTATATTACATATTGTTCTATCGTACTTTACCAAATCCTACAGTAAAGGATCAACTAAAGAAGTTTGTCCTTAGCAGCTCAAATTTTGTCTGTCTCAATAGAAAATTCAATAGTATAATGACGTCCATATCGTTTGTAGCAATTAGGATGGGTATGCCAGGTTAATGTCCATATTGCTTCCAAACGAATGATCAAATTCACAGATATATTTCGTTTGATTCATGGTTTTTTTAGAAAAACAGACCAGCGAAGCGGTCGAAGGCTGCTAGTATATATATATATATGCAGTATTATATACAGTATATATATATATATATATATATATATATATACTGTATATATATACTGTATATATATATATATTCTAGGGAGCATGATCGGCGTACATCTGCAAACATTTTTCATATTTTTATATGTTTTTCCAACATAGTGGAGAATGTAATAGGTAGTATTTCTTACGAAATCTACCTAAAAAGGAAACTTGAAAAGCCAATGAGGAATAGAGGTCTGGAGGAGGAATGGACCCTTGACCGGAAGAACTCGAATAGACTATTGTAGATTTTTCGAATAGTGGCATCTGACGCCATAAACCGAGTTTATATACTTAATAAAAGCTGGGCATGCCCACGAGCGATTTTATCCAGAATGATAGTTAGCAGAATATTCGATCGCAATGTATTGGAATTTCAAAAGAGTGTAATTTTCTTTCTATTAATATCGCTTGAATAAAAGATTTTTTTAAGGATGAGCATGCAAAAAAAGTAAATATTTAGATTTTTGTGTTAATAGAACTTTTTTACATAACCATTCAAATTGAGTTAATTTGAAACCATTTAGACTCCCACGTCAACTAAACGTAATTTTTCTGCTTTGGAGATCTTATTTAAATTTTTCATCGTTTTAAATAGATGACCCTCCTGAATACTTACATTTCTTTTGTATATGTTTTGTTAGGTTATCCACGTTCTATATTTCTATAGAATTGGAGAAGACAGAGAGAGAAGAAGCAGCAATTTAAAACAGAAAAAAAATGAATATTAAAAATGACTTGCTTATGTAAAGGATAATGCAGGTATTTGAAAAGAAGTTCCGCATTTATCCAATTTAATTTAATTTATTTATTAATAATTGGAACAAATTTCAAAATGTTTTATACATCAATGTTGCAATAAATCAAATAAAGAAAGTGATAAAAATGCAAGTTTTGTGCATCTTCGTGCATATTTCATAGCAGGATAAAAATTTATATAGCGTAGAATATAAATTATCAAGAAGTTATTCATGCAACATTTTGCTTAAAAATATTAAGCGAGTGAAATTCATTAAATTTTAAATCTATGAACCGCCAGGTGCATACCCTGCTTAATTTTTCCAAGAAGTATACTACCACTATTTTAGTTTAAAAATCTTTACCTAATATTTTTCTTTCTAATTCGGTGGTTTATCGCAGATATTGTAATATTTTTCTGCGATTAAGGACAGCGAAAAATTCTATTCAAAAATTGTGGTAGAACTGTGTAAAATTATAATCACCTCAGTATTTAAATATCATCATTTGAAGCGTGCTGTAGATACGTTGGTTATGTATTATTACATTTTTCATTACAAGGAATAAATTTAAACAGCATCTATATTTGAATTAATATTTATTACAGCTCCCTAAAAGTTAAATTGTTTTCGCCTTCTCTTTCAAGAGTTTTTTTTTTTTTTTTTTTTTTTTTTTTTGTGAATCTGTATCTGTTTATATATTTTAACGATATGCCGCAAAGAAAAATCTTTTTAAAGCTTCAGAATGGGGGAGTTTATCTAGCGTTTAGTAAAACTACATTTATTTATCTAAAAAATTTAAAGCCTTTTTCGTGAATATTGATTATTTAGTTCGTCTTATTTATACACGATGTAGGGGTAATATTTGATGTTTTTATTCTATTATAGAGTTCTATATAGCTTATTTTGTTTTATGTTCTTCATAAATCTCTTTTGCGGTTTAATGTCAAAACCCATTTCGAGGGCATTTTACGAAAGCTATCGCAAAATAATTTTTTTAGGTAACCTAAAATTATGCAGGTGAGACAGAAAGTTAGTTGCAGTTGCTGGTAACGTTGTGTTTATGAGTCAGTCACCAAGGCATGTTTCGGTATTGTGTAGGAAGTATGTAGGATTCATGGTTCATTTACAGGGGCACTCAAAAGTATTCCATTCCATTAGGGTATAGGGGGAAAAATCGTTTGCAGAGTATTTTAATGCGATGACGCTATTTCAAATGGATTGAAACGGATATACATCACTGAAGGTTTCACTACGGTCACGTTATAACAGGGCATTCATAGCATTTTTTATTCATTGACAGGGACACACACAAAAAATCGGTTACAGTTCTGTCTTGGAGTGATCATGGCTGGAGTGTATGGTTTAAAATTCAGTAGGCGCTTTTCAATTTAATTAATTTTTTGCATGTTACTCGTTCTATATAAATTTTATACCTCTTATACAGATCTGCACAAAAGTATTCACGTACCATTCTCCTTATGAGAGGAAGTGGCTGAAGGGGAATTTTCAACTGAAGTATATCTATTTCTTAAGTGAACTCCATTTTGGTATGCATGTCGTGAATAGATACAAATCTATATCTCATATATACAGGGCTGTTCCAAGAATTCGTGATCTTTTACCGATTGTGAATGGGAACAGCTGAAATTGGGTTTCGAAATGTGTTATGCGTTTCCACAGAATTGAATGAGGGGTACTATTTTAATTTTTTAAACGGTACCGTTTTGTGACATTATCCTGGATGTGTTGGGAAGTGTTTCATAATCTATGCTGGACGCATGATTTTTTCTTTCTTGTTTAAGCAGAAGAAGATTCTTGTACATTTTTTCAATGGTAAGACCTTATTTAGAGTCATCAAAGATGCCGGGTCAGTTGAATGTAACATTCATATCGAGACTTCGTTTAGTGATCCGGTTTCATGTGAATAACGAAGCTCGGTTGTGATGTTGTTAACTATAATTAACCTATTTGCAATAATCCGCTGTTTAAAGAGATTAAAGTTATCTGTCGCTGTTGCAATTAATGGCCGCCTCTGACAGTCTTCAATGGCAGTGTGACATTACCGAACAACATGTGCCACTTTGCAACTTAAAAGTGCTATTACACGAGGGGTCAAAGTCGCTTCAAATTCCAGGCGTCTTCATGTTACCCTATGGCTCCAGTGGAGTCACTTCGAAAGCAAGCAACTTTTTTCTGTCGGAGCGTCTTCGAAGCCTGAAACGAAGAGAGTCGCCAGTAACAGCCAATCAAATGCTTGGAAATCTGACGATGGAAAAGCCTTTTCTCGAACAGCCAATGAAATACTTGGAAAATACCTAAGTTTCAGGTGGAAAATACACAAGTTTCAGAAAATCTGACGAGTCGCAGGCGATTTTTGTCGCTTGCTATTTTTGCGCGTATTTTTACACTATAACAGTAGGCTTCCAGTGTATGACTGTCGACAGGTATTGAATTTCATTATAGCTATATCTCTCTGCTAACAGAGAGAGTTACTGCACAAAGTTCCACTTTGGACTCAATATCCAACTGTTGGCACATTTTTTTTTGCAATTAATAATAATATAAAAAAACAACAACAACAATTGTAGCTACGCACTGCAGTTGTCTGATACGCCTTAACCCGGTCGAAGTTTTTTATTCGTTAATCGACTGTCAGGTTAGACACTTTTTTTCACAAATAAAAATTACGTTAACATTTGAAAGACGGGAAATTTTACTCAAGTTTTATAAAAATATTTCACACCAGAATTTTATTTAGAACTGTCAATCTTATTTATTTAAACTTTTTATTTTCTTTCATCTTTACAAGAAGAAAGTATTGGATTCGTGAAAATTTTCGAATTCCGGTTTTCGACGGATTTATACGTTTTAGGGGTCAGAGATCCCGAAAAACATGTTTTTACAAAATGTCTTGTCTGTGAGCCTGTATGTCTGTGTGGGACACAAATTTTGTGAGCGCTCTGTCTCAAGAACTCATGCAGAGAATTTAATAAAAATTTATATTCAGTTAGTCCCTGACATAAATTAGTGCTGATTAGTTTTTGGTGCAAATCGCTCAACAGGTGGCGCTTCTATGCTGCATTTTTTACGATTTCAGAAATGGCTCTTCTCAAGAACTAATGCACGGATTTTCATGAAACTTCAGATTCAGTTAGTCCTTGACATGAATTGATGTTTTCTATGTTTTGGTGTAAATCTCTCAGCAGGTGGCGCTGCTATACATCATTTTTTCTGATTTCCGCGATGGCTCTATCTCAAGAACTAATGCGTAGATTATCACCAAACTTCAGGTTCAGTTAGTCCTTGATATGAGTTGATGTTTACTACGTTTTGGTCTAAATCTGCCAACAGGTGGCGCTGCTATACATCATTTTTCCTGATTTTCCCAATGTCTCTATCTCAAGAACTAATGTGTTGGTTTTCGTCAAACTTCAGGTTCAGTTAGTCCTTGATATGAGCTGATGTTTACTACGTTTTGGTCTAAATCGCCCAACAGGTGGCGCTGCTATACATCATTTTTCACGCTTTCCGCCATAGCTCTACTGAAAACTAATGCACAGATTTTCACGAAACTTCAGATTCAGTTAGAAGTTGACATAAGTTGTTGTTGATTAGATTTTTGTGTAAATCATTTAACCATCTGCATTTTTAAAGAAGTATTAACATGCATGAGATAGAAGAAAGTTTTGGGACTGCCACATCCGACTAGTTTAAATTTGTATTTTTTAAACTTATTTTATAAAGAAATTTCTGGTTCGAACGATCTATACTCATTTGATACCGGTCAAAATGACCGCTCACAGTCCTTCTAGTACATTTATTGTTCATGAGCCTGGGAGAAGTACTTCGACTAGAACGCCAAACTTTGCTTGTACTTGAGAGGAGCACTTTGACGTTTCACTGACTATTCAAGTTACATGGAATTTTTTTCGGTAAACAGAATGCTCTTATCACTTGCAGCTAATTTTTTGATTCATCCACGTATTTTGCTCCATTGTAGTATCATCTTACAAAGATAGGATTTCCTCTGACATTCCATGCTGTTTATTACCTAATTCGGCGTTTTAAGATGTAAATTATTTTTTTCACAGACTTGCATTTAACTTAAAACATAAGATTAATTAAAAAACTAATTGGACTCTTTTATTCATTTTATATGGATTTTAAACAAACGATCTTGTTAATAGTATTAGCTTTCACATAATGGTACACATTTATGTTTATTACACAGTACTTTCCCTAATAGAGAAGAACGTGAAAAAAAATTAAATGCCACAAAAACTGCGAAGGCGGAATTGCAAGAAACCGAAATAAAATTCCGTTTTAGAAAAGTTTCCGTCTTAGCGTCTTTTAAAATTACATTGCATTAAAACCTATCAAAATGGAGCCTATATCCCGAATATACAGAATCCGGCGTTAATCGTGAAAAAAGCACAAATTGTTATAAAATTTGAAGATACTTTATCCTTATCATACTCTATCATACATTAAATTGTATTATTTAATGCATTAAAGTAGAGACATCCAGTTTAAGTTAACTTTAAGCATATTATAAACACATAATTAAAAAACAATAGAATTTAAACAATTTTATCAAAAGTACCATCAACATGGCGACTAAAATAGAAAGTATTGTCATTTGTCAGCGTATAACAAACAAGTAATATAAAAATTTTGTTTTTAAAGTCAATTCCTACTTAGGTCATCAAAGAAAGATTTAACCCTTAAATGCCTGATTTTTCAAAAATCCTTGTAATAATGTTTTTCGGCTTTCATTTTTTAAATAAATCATGGGAAAAATACTTTAAAAAAATAATATTTTGTTTTAAGTATGGTTTACGGCTAAAAATAGTTTGTTACTAATCGGCAATACTGGTCTTTAATTGAAAAAATAATTTTCCTTGATAAAATTCTATAATATTAAACACACAAGAATTTTAGGAACTATAATAAGAAACAAATTTTACTTGCTCACTGCAGAACAACATAGGGTATTTCGTAAGCTTCTAAACAAAATAAAAAGAACAAGTAGCAACAATTGAAAAAATAAATCTATCTTCATTCTTAAACAGCACAAGTGTTGCCATCTACATGTTGAAAATCGATTTAATAATATTTTCAGAATGTATTTTATTGGCAACATTAGGCATTATAGCTTCAATATTATTCTAATAGTATTTTAGAGCCTAAATTGGGTATGTTGCCGAAAAGCAACATCCGGCATTTAAGGGTTAATATAATCCCTTAAGCTAATATTAGTTTTTGTTGCATTAAAATATCTCAATTTGTTGATTTTCTATAAGCAAGTAGGTTTACAATGGAAGTCTATGGGAATTTGTCAAAATGTGAGAGATATCGCCAAGCTGGCGTTACTTTTGGCGACATATCGCCAAGTTGGCAATAAACTTGGCGATATTTGGCGACAGAACAGGGTCCCCCCTATGGTAACCCCCTTATAGATATGAAGATGCCTTAAATGCTGTTCAATAACCAATGGCCGCCATTTTGCCTCTGTTGAGAATGCCAACTTGGCGATGCTTGCCATTTTCTGTTAGTCGGCATTGTGGCAACCCCCTTTTTATTGTTTTCCGATTTTCTTTTCAGTGTAGATGTAAAGTTTGTTTTGAACCGGTCTGACGGTAATAATGGAACTCTCAAATGAGAGTAATAATAATATTAATATACCTATATATTTGTAAATAAAATGTACATAGTTGTTTTTTAAGAAAGAAGTTTAATTTGAACTGTAGAGTGTGTTTACTCATTCAAGTTACGAATTTTATTTACAATATATTAGAACTAAGTTATGAAGACGTTTTTATTCTTCGTGCACTATGAAATAATTTGGATTTACCGAACCTGCAGTCTAATCGACAACGCAACATTTATCTGGCGTCAAAGCTCCAGGATGTCTGGATTTCATCATCGATTGAGGTAAGTACCTCAAATTAAATTATATTGAATAGATAGAATTATGAATATATTTATTAACTGAACTGTATTGAATAAATTGAATTCTTTATTTTATGATGGATTTCGAAACATTGAAAAAAAAAAGAGCTACGATTCGTAGTCAAACAACAAAAATATTTGATAAAATAAGGGATTTATTAGATAATACACAAGAATTAGAGCTTGAGAATAGAAAATCACAGCTGGATCTTTTGAAACAGCAATTGAATGACAAAATGAAAACTTTAAAATCATTAAATTCTGAAATTGAACCACTGGTTCCAAGTACTGAATTTGAAAAAGAAATCGAGAAATCGGAATCTTATAATGAGAATATTATTGAATGGAAATATAAAATTTCCAAATTTTTAAATGATAACACAGTTACTCCTGAAACTAAACAAGATTCTTCAGACATTGAAAGTGATAGTAGTAGCAACAATAGTTCTCTACTAAAAAGTCAGAAAATTCTGAATCAAAATTTGATTAAACTTCCTAAACTTAATATATCTAAATATTATGGTGATTCGTGTTTATGGCTCGAATTTTGGAGTCAGTTTTCGAATGCGATTGACAATAATGAACATTTAACTCCGATTGATAAATTTTCCTACTTAAAGTCACTTTTGGGCGGAAGTGCTGCAAATACTATAGCAGGCTTTTCGCTGACTAAGGAAAATTATGCTCATGCTATAGAATTATTGAAAAATCGTTTTGGTCGTAATGACCTGGTAATAAATAGTCACATGACTAAACTGCTAAATTTGAAACCAGTACGAAATTCTAGTAACATTAAGGCTTTTAGAGATTTGTATGATGAATGCGAAATTCAAATAAGAAATCTTAATTCTTTAGGTGTTGTATCAGGTTCATATGGGCACTTGTTATGTCCGATTCTTCTGAAACTTATTCCATCAGATATTGCACTAGAATTTAATAGAAAACGAATTAAAAACACTGACTGGGATGTTAATGAGCTGATAAATTTCATTAAAGATGAAATTGAATCTCGCGAGACCACTGTCCAATTAAACCATTTTGAAAAAATCCCTGAGAAGCAGGAAAATTATAAGAAAAATTATAAAAAATTCATTCCATCAGCTTCTGCCTTAACCACAAATATTAAAAATAACTGCATATTTTGTAATCAAACTGATCACGATACTGAAAAGTGTAAGTCTTTCACCATTCCGGAAATGCGAGAAAAATTAAAAAGGGAAGGAAGGTGCTTTAAATGCTTCCGTAAATTTCACATCGCGAATTTTTGTAAAATTTCGAATGAAAATTGCAAAGTGTGTGGTAAAACATATCATCATACTATACTTTGTAATTCTAATAAAAAAACAGAAGAATCAAAAAATTCAGGTAGCATTATTTCCTCCGTATATCATTGCAAAGGCAATATAAATAATATCAGTAGAGAAGTAATATTGCAAACAATTCATGTAAAAGTGGAAGCGGGTGAAAATTCAGAAACTGCTCTTTGTTTATTTGACTCTGCTAGTCATCGAACTTTTAGTACAGAAAATTTAGTTTCAAAATTAAAACCTGAGGTCATTAGAAAGGAAAAATTAATTGTCTATACTTTCGGTTCGAGAAAATCTGAAGAACGATGTTATGATGTCGTTAAGCTAAAGCTAATTCACTTGACGAATAGAAAACGTAGTATAATAATTGAAGCATTAGTCACACCGCTAATAACTAATTCTTTGATACAAATTCCTCCTCTTCCAATCAAAATTAAGAGAAAACTTTCCAAATTTCGTCTTGACACGTGGGAACATTTGGAAAATAGTGATGTTGATATATTAATAGGAGCTGATTATTTATATCAAATTAATGACAAAACATACCCCATAAATAAATCATTGTTCGTCTGTGAAAATTTATTTGGGCATTCCCTCTGCGGGACAATTGACGTAAATAAAAATAGTGAGAGTAAGCAAGCTGGGGTCTTGTCCACTCAGGTTATGAAACCTATTCAAAATGATTTGAAAACATTGTGGGAGTTAGAAACTTTAGGGATGAACACTGAAGAAAATATTTCTGAATTAGATAAAGAGATAATCGAAAAATTCGAAAACAATTTGCATTTTCTTGAGCACCGATACGAAGCTAAATTGTTATGGAAAGATGATAGAAGAGATTTAGGAAGTAATTATAACAATGCTAGAAACCGATTTATTAACTTAAATCGAAAATTGCTTAAAGATAAGGAATTATTGCAGAAATATAAAGAAATTGTGATTGAACAGGAATTAAATAACATAGTGGAAGCATGTTCTAATAAAACTGTAAATAGCGGTTATTTTATGCCCCACCGACCTGTCTTGCGAGATGATAAACCCACAACTAAAGTTAGAATGGTATTTGATGCTTCCTCAAAAGAAAATAGCAAATCATTAAATGATTGTTTGTACGGTGGCCCAAATTTGAACCCCGATTTATTAGAAATTATTATTAATTTCAGGAAATTCAATACTGCGTTTTGTGCAGATATTGAAAAGGCCTTTCTTCAAATTTCTGTAGCTGAAGAAGACCGAGATTACCTTAAATTTCTTTGGTTCGATAATGACGCAAACAACTTTTTCAAAATTTTAAGATTTAGACGTGTACCATTTGGCGTTACATGCTCACCATTTATTTTGGCTGCCACAATTAAACATCATATAAAGAAATATCGAGATCAACATCCAAATGTTGTATATATGTTAGATAATTCCCTCTATGTCGATGATTTAATTTCCGGATCAGATTTAGATAACGAAGCTTATTATTTATCAGTTACAGCTTCTGAAATTCTTAAAGAAGCTGGGATGAATTTGAGGAAATTAAAAACAAATTCTATTAAACTTAGGGAAATGTGGGAATCTGGTAACTTAGGTATAAGGGAGGAAAAGACAGGTAGTATCTTAAAAGTGCTTGGACTGATATGGAATACTGAATCTGATATTTTGATGTTAGATGCGCAGCCCTTTGAAGAATATTACATCGATGATCCCACGAAGCGAACAGTTCTTAAAATGTTACTGAAAATTTATGATCCATTAGGATTTTTGAATCCATTTGTAATACGTATTAAAGCCTTGTTGCAAGAAACATGGCAAAGAGGTTTAGAGTGGGACAATAAATTACCTGAAGATTTGAAATGCGAGTGGAACACTTGGTGTTCAGAAGTTGTACATTTACGCACATTTGAAATAACCCGAAAATATTTTCCTAATATGATAAACATTTCTGAAAATTCACAAATTCACATATTCTGTGATGCTAGTCCCGAAGGGTATGGAGCAGTTGCTTATTTGCGTTCCATTTCATTAACTGGCGAAATTCAAACTAGTTTTGTTTGGAGTAAATGTAGAATAGCCCCCCTCAAGAAGTTAACTATTCCACGGCTGGAATTGATCAGTGCAGTAGTTGCCGCTAGAATGTGGAAATATTTAAAACAAAAATTACATATTTCGAATTTAAATATAAAATTATGGTCGGACTCAGAGATAACTATTTGGTGGATTAGAGGTTCTACTACAAACTGGAAACCCTTTATTTCCAATCGTGTAACCGAAATTCAGTCATTGACAGATCCAAAGGACTGGAATTATTGTCCCGGAAAAGAAAACCCTGCAGATCTGCTTACGCGAGGGGAAAACTTATCGAAGTTAATGGGTAATAATGTATGGTGGTGCGGCCCACCTTGGTTATCACTATCAGAAGATATGTGGCCTTCAAAAAGGGCTATAGAAATGGTTCCCGAAGCTTTTAATGAAATGAAAGCAAAACCAAATTTAACATTATTGTGTAACGAATCAAACTCTATCCCTAAGCCAGTATTTGATATGGCAAAGTTCAGTAGTTTAAATCGCGTGTATAATATTACTGCTTGGATAATGCGTTTTATTCATAATGCCAATTCGAAAAACCCTAAAATTTTAGGACCTTTAACTACCTCAGAAATAGAAACAGCAGAAAAATACTGGATTAAACAAACTCAGGAAACTTCATTTAAAGTTGAAATAGAAGCACTTAAACAAAAAAAACCACTTAATAAAGATTCTTCTTTGTACAACCTTAATCCACAATTCGATGAAAATGACTTACTTGTTTTATCCGGAAGACTTCAGTTTTCTGAAGTTACAGAGCAGGAAAAACATCCGTGGATACTTCCTAATAAATCTTATTTTGTAAAATTACTAATTAAGGATGCTCATGAAAGAATGTACCATTTTGGTGTAGCTGTCACTTTAGCTCACCTTCGTGAAAGGTATTTTATATTAAAGGGAAGAAGATTTGTAAAATCCGTCTTAAGATCGTGTGTGATATGTCGAAAACTTAATGCTATTCCTGGAAAGGTGGAAATAGCACCTTTACCGAAAGATAGAATCATCAAAACACCAGTTTTTGAAACCTCTGGTGTCGATTTTGCCGGTCCGATTTATTATAAAACTTCTGAAGGCACTGGGAAGGCTTATATTGTCGTATTCACATGTGCTGTAACCAGAGCGATTCATCTAGAGTTAGTCACCAATCTAAGTACTGAAACCTTTATCTTAGCACTACGAAGATTTTTCTCTAGGAGAGGTTTCTGCAAAATAATGTACAGTGACAATGCCAAGACATTTTCTAAGGCTGATTTGGTGTTAAAAGATGCTTGGGAAAGAATTTCTAAGCAAGAAATTTTTGATTACTTGAGAAAGAATAAAATAATATGGAAGTTTATAATTCCCAGGGCTTCCTGGTGGGGCGGCTTCTGGGAAAGGATGGTCAGATCAGTTAAAACACCTTTAAAAAAGGTTCTAGGAAAAACTTGTCTCCGTTATGAAGAGCTAGAAACAATACTTACAGAAATTGAAGCGGTGATTAATTCACGTCCTTTATGTTATCTCTACGAAGAAAATGCTGAACCATCACCTTTAACGCCATCTCATTTTTTAGTTGGTAAACGATTAATGTCCTTACCTTCTTATGGATTACCAGTCTGTACGCAAGAGAAATCTAATAAGATTTTGTTGACGAGAAAATATAAATATAAGCTACAAATTACTGACCACTTTTGGAAAAGGTGGAGAAACGAATATTTGTTAGAACTTAGATCTGCTTTTCAAGTGAAAAACATAAATTCATCGCCTCAGTTCAAAGTTAACGATATAGTGATAATTCATGATGAAAAGCTCCCAAAACATATGTGGAAGTGTGGTCGTGTTAAAGAACTCATATTTGGTCGTGACTCGAAAATCAGATCATGTGTATTACAGACTGCAAAAGGCGATCTTAAACGACCTGTGCAATTGCTATATAATCTTGAATTGGACTTAGTGGACTAAAAGACACTAAAACTCTTACACTAAAATAAGAACTATTATCGAACATTTAATTTGTTTTGTTACTCATATTTACCCTTATTATTGTTTAATTTTCATACAATTTATGTGTTTTATTTTCTTTCGTAGATTGCAGCATTCTTATTATTTTTGCTTTTATATCTGTAGCTGTATGTAAGTATGTATCTGAAAATTTGTCATGTATGTAAGTATATTCTTATGTTTATTAAATTGTTTAATATAGATGCTGAACTAAGTGTTCAGCCCGGGGCAGGATGTTGAGAATGCCAACTTGGCGATGCTTGCCATTTTCTGTTAGTCGGCATTGTGGCAACCCCCTTTTTATTGTTTTCCGATTTTCTTTTCAGTGTAGATGTAAAGTTTGTTTTGAACCGGTCTGACGGTAATAATGGAACTCTCAAATGAGAGTAATAATAATATTAATATACCTATATATTTGTAAATAAAATGTACATAGTTGTTTTTTAAGAAAGAAGTTTAATTTGAACTGTAGAGTGTGTTTACTCATTCAAGTTACGAATTTTATTTACAATATATTAGAACTAAGTTATGAAGACGTTTTTATTCTTCGTGCACTATGAAATAATTTGGATTTACCGAACCTGCAGTCTAATCGACAACGCAACAGCCTCCCATATAAAACTAAAATTAATTAATTAAAATTTAATTAATGAATTAATATTTGAAAAATCTGTATTAACATCAGTTGTCATCCAGTACAAGTTAAAAAAAATTATTTCAACTAGATAGGATGAATAATAACTATTTTATTAACGATTGAAAATTTGAACAATATATATAAATAAATAAATAAATATAGGGAGAGTGTGAACTAATAGTAGGAATTGAAAAAGGTAGCAACGCATACTTTAACGAGACAGAAATTGCACGTCATACGCGACAAACGAAGTGCGTTCGTACTATAACTAGTTTTCTAAATATTCGGATCTTGGTGCAATAGCTGTTGCGCTCTTATGCAAAAATGTATAAATACAAAATATATTACGACTCTACAGATTAAATTCAGTAATACGGAAATAATAGGACTCCATCTTAAATGTGACGTCATCACCATGGCAACATAGAATCATGACCTATCATGGGATGTCACTGAATTACATATGATAGGATATAACAGAATGAAGAAAACTTTTATCAATATCTTTTTCAGTTTTCATTCGATTTTCATAAAATTTGAAATGACTCGGTAAAATTCTGCAACGATTATATCTATATATATATTAAATTTCAAACCATTCGGTTGGGTAGTTTTTGCGTTGTTATATGCGGACAGACCCACACTGTAAAAAAACCACTGTAGATTTGGCAGAACATACTCGATCACAGTGAATGTGCTGTATCTTTCTTTGGTTTCCTGACTATATTAACATGGAAAATACAGCAGTTGCGTAAAATTAACAGCACAATGTGCTGGCAATTTGGACGCATTTTTTTACAGCACAAACTGCTGTAGTCCAATTTGCCAGCACATTGTGCTGTTAATTTTACGCAACTACTGTATTTTCCATGTTAATATAGTCAGGAAACCAAAGAAAGATACAGCACATTCACTATGTTCGAGTTTGTGCGCGAGATGAACAGTACTTTGTACTGTAAAAATGTCTTTTTTTTTTACAGTGCACGGACGAGACGACGATTATAGGTGCTACGTATTTATATAATTACGAACGCACCTAATAAGAAAGTAGAAGAATTGATTAAAAAATAAAACTGAGGTGGAAATAACTGGTAATCTAATAAAGGTTTCTTCCTAATAAAATGAACCATACAGGAGAAAACACATGTTTCATTCAATATTATGTTGCCTATTCAATCTTCTGCCTCACAGTAAATAAAAATAAAAGCCAGATTTGTGCAGAGGCGCTAAAAAAAAAAAACAAAAAAAAAAAACAAACAACAACAACAACAACAAAAAAAAAATCAGCGTCTGCTCTATCTTGTGATGCAAGTGGTTGATATGCGAGCAAAGGAAATATATTACTTCACACTGATAGTTTTTAAAACTTTTAATGAAAATGAGTATTTTAGTATTTAAAACAATTCTGAATTGCATATTTTAGCGAGTAACAATAACATAGTAATAATAAAATAGATAAGCAAAAACTGAAAAACCAGAAGATTTCATCATCTGGTCAGATGATAGGTAAAAAAATAAAGGTATATATATATATATATATATATATATATATATATATATATATGTATGTATATATATTTAAAACCCTTTTTATGAGCATTCAGTGTTTACCATAAAAATAAGACCTAATTTTTTGAGTGAATTTCATGAAATGCCAAAAAAATTCCGTTACAATAGGTTAATTTGGCACGAATCCCGGTCGTGAAAACTCAACGCTTTGATTTGGCTGCTTAGAAAGCATAATTTAGTTAATTTATTAAAAAATATGTAATTTTTCCTCTTTTGTTTTAAGATATGGCAACAGGAAGGAATAAAAAAGCATTGTATAAACTATCTATCCAGAATTCCTAAATTCTTTTCTCAACGTATAAGAATAAATTTAAAAATACATACATAAGAATAATTCCATTAATATTAAGCTATTAAAAGATAAAAGAATAGTTTTTAAAATTATTACACTTTTTATTTTTATTTATATTTTTCATTTTTTAATATTTAAAATATTTTGTAGTGGCCGTTTCACAGCCAGTTGGATGATTCTAGCGAAGGTGGTTTGGCGCACAATTAACTTCATTGTTTTTATAAATCATAAATAGTTAACCATAAAGAATATGAGGCGATTTATCAACTGAGATCGGATAACGTAAAAATGCCTTAAAATTAATTTATTATTATGTAATTTAGCTCTTAAAGTATTACAATGTTGTACTGTCATCGAAAGCACACTTGCGTACATAATTTTTATAATTTTAGCAAATTAGGAAGTGAGTTAAAAATCGATTACGAAATTTCATATTTACATACAAAATCCAATTAAAATTATATAAAGGGTGTAAAAACTGAAGTCTTATGGCAAACACAAGTAGACTTGGCAAGGGGAAAATACATTTACAAATCTGCCTAACACAGAACTTTTCCACGTTTCCCTGCGATTGCGCATTAGCAGGTTAAAAAGTACATTACTTATACCAAGACCGTTTCATTTTCCTTTTAATTGTTTATGTCCCAAATTATGAATTCATCCTCTAAAGCATTTTCCGTGAATTTTTTCAATAAAAAATAATTAATTAAATTTGAATTTATAGGGATTTTGAGCAATATGTATAACTCCACTCAAACCTTTTGTTTAAAATAATTTTTTTAGTATTTGGTAGAATTAGGAAATGTACAAATATAATATTCTTACAATAGAAATATAGAAATATTTCCGAACGGACCCCCCCCCTCCCCCATCCCCATTCTTTCACATTCATATCATACGGTATCATACACTATCTTCGCAACTCAAGAAAAAAAAAATGCTGCTTTGAGCAATTACTTACAATAAAATACTTATATGGAAAATATGAATGGACATCAGTTTGTTCTTATGTTGCAAAATAATTACAATAATAAAATAAAAAGAAATTACACTTTGATATAATGTCCCATTTAGAAGTGTGACAAACTCCTTGTAATTCACTTTGATTGCTTTGTTCTAAATCACTGCCAGGTATAGAAACAAGCTTAAGGATCTTCCTCCGAGATAATACAATAATAGATTTAATTAGCTCTCGTTGTAATTTTCGGTGCATCAAAGTAAAAGTAATAACAGATCCTAAGGGTTCCTGAAGTGTTTTCTCCTTAATGAAAACAAGGGAATCATTTTCTTTTATCCTCCTTGCTGACCCCAAAAAAGGAAAGTCTTTTCCTTTTTTAACGTGGCGATGCTCGGAGGCGTCGAATGTCAAATCGATTTCGTCTTGGCATTTTCTCTAATATATAAACGGAAAACTGTTAAGAAAAATAGTATAGATCCTAAAGGTTAAAGTTGAAGTATTTTGGATGACCTCTGTCACATAACCGTCAGTTTAAGTCACGTGTAGCTGATATTTTGAGAAATAATCATTTCACTTCTTTTACGCAATGTAATTTGTAAAATCCATTTCTTTTGTTGAAAAAAAAAAATAATAGCTTATTTATTTATGGAAGTCTAAAGTAGGAAGATTTTTTAAAGAAAGGAATAAACCCAGCAAAGTCAATTAAATGCAGATTTATAGGGATTTCAAGAGAATTTAAACTTTTGTTAAATACACAGAATATACACTTAAAACGCAAATCAGAAAACTGATCTATAAACACATTTAAATAGATTTTTCTATAGTAATTGTCCTAATTTTCCTCATTATTATCAGATGAAACACAAATACGATTCTTATCATATTCTGCATGTCTGAATGAACTTCTGCATTTTTTCCAAAGCGAGGGAAATACCACAAATTTATAGATGTTTCGTTTTGGAGTGAAATGGGAATTTCCTAAAGTTTCTTTTATGTCAGCTTTTGAATTATATAGTATTTGCCGGAGAAACCATTATTTTAAAATATTTAATATATTCTTTGACTGCTGATTTTTTTAAATTAAAAAATAAATAAATAAAGTAGGCTCCGATATGAGAAAAGGGAGTGAGAGTTGATTGTTTCTAACTTTTAAATTTTAATTAACATTATTTTTTAGTAATTTGTCCTAATTTTCCTTATTATTATCAGATGAAACACAAATACGATTCTTATCATATTCTGCATGTCTGAATGAACGTCTTCTGCATTTTTTCCTAAGCGAGGGAAATACCACAAGTTTATAGATGTTTCATTTTGAAGTGAAATGGGAATTTCCTAAAGTTTCTTTTATGCCAGCTTTTGAATTATATAGTATTTGCCGGAGAAACCATTAATTTTAAAATATTTAATATATTCTTTGACTACTGATTTTTTTTAAATTAAAAAATTAATAAATAAAGTAGGCTCCGATATGAGAAAGGGGAGTGAGAGTTGATTGTACTTTTAAAATTGAATTAACAATATTTTAAACTTCTGATAACTAAAAAAAAAACTGTATAATTTATTCTTTCTAAATGACATAAAATAAATAGACGCTTAGAGGACAAATAATTAAAAATTTTCCATATGGGGAAGTGGAAGGCAATTATTAATTTAATTCTTTGGTGAAAGATAATAATTAATTCTGTTTTTTTTTTGTTTACTTTTATGTGTTTAAATTTATATTAAATGGGGGGGGGGGGGAGATGGGCGAAAGAAATAATGAATTTTCCATTTTGAAAAATGCTAGTAAATTTAATTTCGAATTCTTAATATTTGATTATCGTTAAAATTTTGATTTGCATTTTATGTTTATTTTTTTAATTGCCTTGCGCAAGGGGTTTTGACAAAAATAAAATAAAATAAAATAAAAAAATAGTTTAGATTATTTCATGTTTATATTTTTCATTAAAAAAAAAAAAAAAAAAAAAAAAAAAAAAACATGACCTGTATTACAGATTACAGACATATCTGTTCCAAAATCTTGCTACTCTCCGCCCTCTAGTTTCTGTACTAAAATTGTAACAAACTTTGAAATTTTCAATACGAACATCTAATTTTTACATCATATTTAGACATCTCGATAGATTCTACCTTGCCAAACGATAAATCATTCGACCGAACTGCTAATTTTTACATCATTTCAAGGTAAAAAATCAAGGTTTGATAAAATAATTAATTTCTACTAAATTAATTTATGATAATGCAAAATTAATTCGGTCAAAATTTACTAAAAGGTGTTTATGTTGCTAATTATATATATATATATATATATATATATAAAACTGCACAGCTAAAAATTTAGTAATTTCGAGTACACTCGTACCCGTCATCAGGGTTCGAAATAAAATAGGAAACAGAGAACTGAGTTCTTTCAAGTCAAAATCACGTTAGAATATTCGAAAATGGAACATAGGGTAGGTTGGTAGGTGGGTGAAAACCAATGCCAGGTGGTACCAATCTACCCTATGCTCCATTTTGATGCACTCCAACGTGATTCTTGAGTTGAAATAACTCAGTTTTCTGTTTTGTATTTTATTTCGAATCCTGATGACGAGTACGAGTGTACTTGAAAGTACTAGGTTTTTAGATGTACAAAATTTTGTATTTTATGTAATTAACAACATATTAAACTGCTTTTAATAAATTTTGACCGAGTTATTTAATTCATGTGTTATTATATTTAATTTTCTTCATGGAAATAGGAAAACATACCGCAAAAATGAAATCGGATTGTTGAGATCAAATTTCGGCAAAAGTCTCTTACACGTGCTGTATGCCATCAACATCTTTTTACCATGAAAAGTTTTAATCTAAATCTAAATAAGATAAATCAGTGTTGTTTCGTTAGTTGGCCACAATTTATTTATTAATGAGATTATGTCTAATAAGGAAACATTGGCGATTCCAAATTAATGAGTGCTGTTACTTTCATAACTTATCTTCAAAAATGTTGATAAACGTGTTTTGTTAACTAAGTCGAGAATGAAAACTGGTAAAGTGACCACAGTCGTTTCGATTATTAAGTGGTTCCTTTCTCTCTCTCTCTCACCTTTCTTTATTTTTATTTTTATTTTATCCTACTATTGATCGTCATAATGAATTAGGTCAAGACTAGCACGTCCGTGAGACGGATGTTAGAATGATTTCGAACCCAAAGGTAATAACGTGCTTCAGAACTATTTTCGGATCGTTGAAATTCTATTCTCAGTCATGAAAACCGCAATAAAAAGTGTTGTCTTCAATTTCGATAAAAAAAAATAAAGTATCATCACTAAAAAATATTTTCAAGCAAAAACCGCAGTAAAAACGGTTATCTCCTTCGATTAGTTTTAAAAGGACAAAAACTATTTTTTTTTTTTTTTTGTCATAGAGTAACTGGATTGGGTTGGTAAAGTACTGAAACTAGATTCGTTCATCAGTTCGTGAAACGGATGTTAGAAACAGTTGATATTATTAGTTGGACACAGATAATAATCGTAATTACGTACTGCAGAACTATTTTACGGTGTTTGAAATTCCATTCCCTGCAATAAAACCGAAATAAAAAATGTCATCTTTAATTTATATATATAAGGGTGAGTATCACAAAGTGTGAGATTTTGCAAACAAAATCTTTTGAAAATTTAAATCGTTTCAAAGCTTTTTTTTTAAATGTTAGTTGAGCAACTGAATAAAGGAATTTACACGTAAAATTGTTAAAGTTTGAAGAGCTTAAGTTCATTTTTATGTAATTATAACTATATGTCATTTTCTTTGCATATGTATGCCAGGATAATGACAATTTCATTCTAAAACATTTTTCACATTCTTTTTTTTAGATCTAACATTTTAATTTCGTTTAAAGGAACATGTTTCCTCTATAATACCTCAAATTCAGTGCAATGTTCAGTTTTATTTGCAATTTATTGAAGCCAGGAAATTGACATTATAAAAGGCTACTTAATTTTTCCAAAACCATTAAACTCAATATTTTCAAAGAAATATTTAAAAGATCAAGCTGATAGCAATGATTTTACTGCTTCTGACTTGAACTATGTCAAGAACAAGAAGAATTACTCTGCAGCGCCATCTTTATATTTCATAAAGAACTACAATGAGCAGGCCAGGAAAATGACATTCATTTTCAGTGACAATCATATTTTAATTATGGAAAATTATTTGTACAATGCAGAACTTGTTACCTTCCTCATATATGTGTTATATAAGGTATAATTAATAATTAGAAATTAAAGAAACTAGAAAAAGATATATGTACAGTATAGCAGAAAGCCTTTTACTGTGCACACATCATAGTGTGACATGCCAGGAAAATGACAATCTGAAAGTTCAAGTCTTTTAATTTTTTAATTTTTGTGTTATTATGGATATAATATGTCTTGAAAATACTTCTAAGAATATTTTTTATTAAAATGTAACAAAAAAAAAAAAATAAATAATAATAAAAAAAAAAGCATTAATTAGCTTTTAAGGGGACGGTGGAGTTTAAAATCCTTAAAAATATTTTTTTTTTTTTTTGTAAATTTCAACTTAAATATTATTCAAGAGTACATTATATACATTATAACATGCATTTATCCCCCAAAAAATTTAAAAAAAATTTATTTTTGAGAAAAAAATGGAATTTTACGTGTTGTGTTAGAAATCTTCGAAATGCCCCATGCGTCTTCCATATCAATGAAAATCCCCAATATTTTTTATAAAAGTTTGGTTTATATATAGAAATAAAATAGAGCATCGAATTTTACATATTTGAATTTAAAGGTTAAAAAAAAAATTGAAAAAAATTGAAATTTTTTCGAAAAATTTTCAAAATTTCAAATTTTTTCAATTTTTTTTTTATTTTTTGTAAATTTCATCTTAAATATTATTCAAGGGTACATTATATGCATTATGGCATGCATTTATCACAAAAAAAGATAAAAAAAAATTTTATTTTTGACAAAAAAATGGAATTTTACGCGTCGTCTTAGAAATCTTCGAAGTGCCCCCTGCGCGTTCCATATCAATGAAAATCCCCAATATTTTTTATAAAAGTTTGATTTATATATAGAAATAAAATAGAGCATCGAATTTTATATATTTGAATTTAAAGGTTAAAAAAAATTTTTTTTTGAAAAATTTTGAAGTTTTTTCGAAAAATTTTTGAAATTTTGAATTTTTTTTTTAACCTTTAAATTCAAATATATAAAATTCGATGCTTGATCTTATTTATATATATAAACCAAACTTTTATAAAAAATATTAGGGATTTTCATTGATATTGAAGACGCATGGGGCATTTCGAAGATTTCTAAGACGACGCGTAAAATTCCATTTTTTTCTCAAAAATAATTTTTTTTTAAATTTTTTTGTGATAAATGCATGCCATAATGTATGTAATGTACCCCTGAATAACATTTAAGTTGAAATTTACAAAAATAAAAAAATTATTTTTAAGGATTTTAAGCTCCACCGTCCCCTTAATAGACATTTTATCGTGCGGACTGCAATTTTCGTATTTTGTGATATTGTCTCATAAATGGACAAACTATAAATGCTAAAAATATTTTCAAACAGAAAGCACAGTAAAATAAGTTTCTCGAATTACATTTACAAAACTAGAAAAAAGCGCATAAAAGCAAGTGAATTGAGTTAATACAGAATTGAAATTTTAGATTTTTTAATGTACTATGAAGCATATATTACAATCAACCTGAATCCAAATATAATAATGCACTGGAGAACTATTTTAAAAGTTTTGCAATTCCATTCCCAATAATAAAAACCGAAAAAAAAATATCATTTACAATTTATATATATTCAATGGTATTACTGTACAGAAAGTTTATATATATACAGGGTGTCTCAAAAGGTCGTTTACAAACTTAACATGCTGGTCTGTCATATCATGAGGAACAAGATTTACATAGGAACTTGTGTTCGAAAATACAAACTGCGACCGCTAGAGGATGATGAACGCAGGTGTGGAGGGAAAGAAAGAAAGGATATCGAAAGAAGTATTAATATGACTTTAATTAACCCCTTCGGGACGAGCGTCTATTATAATATTTTTAATCTTTTATCACCGGTTTTTTAAAACAGAATTGTTTGCCTCATTGGATCGGCAAAATGCTCGGATTAAATAAGGCAAAATTTACAATAAAAATTTACTGGTGAGAATAATCACTGATTCTGAACATTTTACGCGGTACGAATACCGATCGCTCGTCCCCAAGGGGTTAAAGAACATGGTTTAATTTACAGGTGTTCAAAATTCCTTCCATTCGCCGCAATGCATGCTTCACAACGTCGACGCATGGATTCACGGACTCATTCAAAATGGGCAAGTGTGTCACGGACACATGCCGCCGCTTCCACAATCCTGGCGACGAGATCCATGTCCGATGTTACGGGCGTCTCCTACATCATGGACTTCATGTGAGTTCACAGATAGAAATCCAGGGGAGTCAGGTCGGGGGGTCACTGTGGCCATGCGACTGGTCCGCATCTGCCAATCCAGCGATTAGGATGTGTCATCGAGGTATTCTCGCACAGTGTAGCTAAAATGAGCAGGCGCTCCATCATGCTGAAACCAGATGTTGAACGTCACCCATCAGATCCAGCAAGACTCTTTCCCAGAAAATGTGATAGGTATTCCCGTCGAGGCGCTGAGGTAGTAGGTAAGAGCCAATTAACATGTCACCGATAATACCAGCCCAAACGTTTACAGCGAAACGTTGTTGACGTGCACAGGCACGTGTAGACTTTGGGTTTTCGTGCGCCCATATGTGCATGTTTTGCAGATTCAGAACACCGTCCTATGTAAAACAGGATTCATCCGAAAGAAAATCCACGAGGGAAAATCCGGCTGTGTGACCCGTTCTTGCAAATACCAGCGTACGAATGCAATGCATTGGGGATAATCGTCAACGCACAATACCTGTACTCTTTGTAAGTGGTAGAAGTGTTGCGTGTCGTCATGCAATATACGCATAATGCTGGAACGATGTACACCTAAGACGCGTTCGCTTGCTTGGAGACTTGTTTGCGGGTTCCTGTCAAATTCCCGTAGCACGGTTTCCTCTACGACATGCGTGCGTGTAGTGTGTTCTCAACCGATGTGACTACCTACTTGGAAAACTCCTGCTTCACGCAATCTGCGGTGCAATGGAGGATATTCCAAATATGGGTTCGAGGCTGAAAAAAGTCACGTGATACCGGTAATCTACCCAAGGAACTTCTAACTGATAAGAAGGGAAGATACTACTGCTTTGCCTCATGAACTGTTTCATTGGCTAGCGGGGATTTACATTACACGTCTACGGAACCTTCCCTTCTTTACGCTAGAAGTTTTTACCTTGATCACGTGATCAAAACGGAGATGGAATATCCTCCATTGTCCAAACAAAACATGACTTGGCTGACGTCTGCTTGGGAAGCGCTCAAGTACATCCGTACCGCGGCTCGTGCATTTCCATTCGCGGCACCATATACATAATGCATATCGGTCAATTCTGCGTTACTAAACCGATTCATCCTTCTCCTGCTACGTCCTCGCTAGAAATGATTACGCTTCCCACTCTCTCGTAAGCCTGCGCTAATCGCCCTCTAGCGGCCGTAGTTTGCATTTTCGAACACAAGTTCCTAAGTAAATCTTTCTTATCATGATATGACAGACCAGCATGTTAAGTTTGTAAACAACCTTTTGAGATACCCTGTATATATACATATACACTATATGGCCAAAGGTGACCGGTCACTTGCGATTTTAGACGTTTTCTTAAATATCCAGAAAAATACATGAGGAATAGTCTTGAAACTCCAGGTGTGTAAACAGAATAGTACAGGTCATATATTTCCGTGAAGAATTTCCCCCCCCAAATTCCATAAGGAACTGGCAACAAATTGAAAAAGAACGAATATCTTTGGGATAACCCTGTAAAAACTAACGTAGCAAAAGCATTCAACATAGTAGATTATGATTAAGTGTCTTATTACAATAAACTGTGTTCATTTTTATGAGAATAGCATGTATATTCGTAGAGAAATTAAAATTTTTATAAAAAGAGTCCCATATTTTGCCATTTTTTTTGCTTATAATTTGTAGAATTCTTAATATAAAAAAAAGTTCTTTTCAGAAAATATGACAAACAACATTGTATACAATAACCTGCAATCCGAATTAAAAATTTAAAGAAATTGGATGAAAAATGAGCAGGTTTACTGAAAAATGTTTCATTGTGCATGCGCGAATGCAATCAAAATATAATGTGCATAATGCATTAGCTAGGTGTATAGAGCAACTTCTGTGAAAGTCTGAAAACATAACTTGAAAATTCTGAAAATATTCGTTGATAGAATAAACTCGAAATCCGTTGTTCCCAAAATGAAGCAAAAATATGAGGGGCTGTATCCAAATACATTAGTACGTGAATTATTGTGTATGCTATATTGGCACTAATTAATGGATATATGATACAACCCCTCATCTTTTTGGATCATTTTCGGAACAACGGATTTCGAGCTTATTCTATCAACGAATATTTTCAGAATTTTCAAGCTATGTTTTTGAAATTTTCACAAAAGTTGCTCTATACACTTAGCTAATACATTATGCACATTATATTTTGATTACATTCGCGCATGCGCAGTGAAACATTTTTTAGTAAACCTGCTCATTTTTCATCCAATTTTTCATATTTTTTAATTCTGATTGCAGGGTATTATGTACAATGTTGTTTGCCATATTTTCTGAAAAGAACTTTTTTTATATTAAGAAGTCTACAAATTATTAGCAAAAACCTAGGCAAAATTTGGGACTATTTTTATAAAAACTTTAATTTCTCTACGAATATACATGCTATTCTCATAAAAATGAACACAGTTTATTACAATAAGGCACTTAATCATAATCTACTGTGTTGAAGGCTTTTGCTATGTTAGTTTTTACAGGGATACCCAAAAGATATTCTTTCTTTTTCAATTTGTTGTCGGTCCCCTATTGGGTTTCGGAAAAAAATCTACACGGAAATATATGACCTGTACTGTTCTGTTTACACACCAGGAGTTTCAAGATAATTCATCATGTATTTTTTAGATATATAAGAAAACGTCTAAAATCGCAAGTGACCGGTCACCTTTGGCCATATAGTGTGTATATATATATATATACTATATAAACAAAGTACCAATGCAAAAAAAAAGAAAAAAATTGTCTAGGAAAATATAATTTAACCACGAATGAAAGCATGCAATACCTCTTCTGAGATACAGCGTTCTTCATCTTTAGAAATCTCAGAAACCTGAATATTTTCAAGATTTAAAAATGCATTGATAGAAACAAAGTTCCTCTTTTAGAGTGTTTTATTCAGTTTTCGGAACCCGGAACATGTGTTTTTCGGGTGCTATTAATTCTCATGTGAGCATTTTCACGTTCAACGAACATGTGGTATGTTCATTGAGACAAACATGATAAATTAACAGCTTTTACTTCAAACTTACCTTAAAATTAATATTATTTTATTATTCTTGCATGTAAAAATTCAGTTCCGAGGTGAAAATGTTTATTTTGATAGCTCCTAAAATAAAAGATATACCGGTTTGAGAAATCTTATTCATACGCTATAAAAACTACGCGGGAATGTATCCGAAAATCGGCAGCAGCCAAAAGAAACTTTGTTTTTATACCGTCTCTTTAAATATCGAAAAATACTGGTTTCTGAGGTTTCTAAAGATGTGAAAGCTTTTCAGAATCGTGGGTAACTTAGAAGGGGTTATACTATATATTTTCATTCGTGGTTAAATTTTATTTTCCTTGCTGAAGAAACATTCATCTTTCTTTACGGTGATTAGTAAAATTTTTTTCACCAATTACATTTTAAAAACTAGAAAAAGAAAAGCGTATAAAAACAAAAACAAGTTTTTTTTTAATTATTATTATTATAATAATAAATAAAACTAGTGGATCGAGTTAATACAGCACTGAAATTTTAGATTTTGTTAGTAAACCAGAAAGCACATATTACAATCAGCTCGAACCCCAAAATAATAACGTGAGGCAGTACTACTTGAAGATCTTTGCAATTCCATTATAATAATGAAAGATCGTCAGAATAAAAATCGTCTCAAATTTAGATAAAATAGACAAAATGCAGTCATAAAAGTTTAAAAAAAAAAAAAAAAAAAAAAAAAAAAAAAAAATACCATCATAAAAATGTTTTCTCAAATTAGGTTTGAAAATATTATGGAAAATATCAAAAACTAGTTCTTTTCAAACAAGAAATGAAATACTTAAATTTTATATTTTGTAGACCAGGATACTTTAAATCCCCTTTTCCCTTTTACGTTGTGTGATCATTTTAAATTTAATAGTTATCATAATCATAATCCTTTCATTTTAGGTCTACTTCAAATATTAAATCATTTTATTTTTTAATTTTGTTTCCAATTTGTAATGAATTTTTAATTTGTAAGCAAAATCCGTTAAAGAACTTAAAATACTTTATGTGTATACAATTTCATGTGTATAATAATAATAATAAAAAAAAAAACAGTAACAATATAATAATACTAATATTAAAAGTAACAATAATACTAACAATATAATAAAGATGTTAATAATAAATATACTTTAAATTTAAAAGTTTTTCTTTTTTAAATTGCAATTAATTTTTATTTTTTTAGCAAAATCCTTTGAAGGATCTAAGTTACAAAGACTTTTTTCCTTTCACGCTATGTCATAATTCTAAATTTAATATCTATTATTATTATTATAGATACTTTAAATTTAAATTTTCATTGGAAATGAAAATTTAAAATTCTATTCTTCATTCTATTCTGTTGTTTTTTGGATAGTTTCACAATAAGTTAAAACTTCCGATCACAAAAACCATTAAATGTATTTATTGATTACTAAAAAAAATCTCGTTATCTTGTATATTTCTATTTTTATTAAATTATTCATTAATCGAAGTTTAACGTCCATTGTATAGTATGATATTTAAAATTCAAAAGTATCATTTTAGAGTACAGAACTAGGGTCAATAAGACCATATGAAAGTATCCATTAAATAGTGACACTGAAGTTTCTTCTAAGGAGTTTTATAGTAATATTTTATGTCTATTCAATTATAATATGTAATAATATTATGTCTATTCAACAGTATATAATATTTCGGTTCACTGCAATTGCTAAACATATGGTTTTCAAAACTTGGCTGCTTATATATTTTGGCAAATTTTTCACATGTTATCCATTCATAAAACATATAGTGAACGAGGATGAGATTTTGATTTTGATAAATTTTATGTAAAAAGCACAAAAGATTTATAAAGCATTAAAATAAAATTGGTACCTCAATACGCTTAAACTTAAAAAAGTCACAAATTACTTTGTCTATTTATTTAAGATTTTATCTGTTTATCAGACACTGAGCAAAGCTTTCATTTGATTTTGATATACGTTTATGTTAGGGCTATAAAGATTTGCAAAACTTAAAAATAAAATTTGTAACACTATTCAATAATATTTGAAAAGAAAAAACTTTTTCGCTTACAAGAAAAATAAAGTAGCATTTAGTAGTCAATCTTCGTTCACTGTATGTTTTATAAATGGATAACATGTGAAAAAAAATTGCAATTTTTAAAAAAAAGTTTACTCTTTGCTTTCTGCATGTTTTCTGAATGAATAATGTGTAAAAAAGTTGCAAAAATGTACAAACAGCCAAATTTCGAAAACGATATGTTTTACAATTGAATAGACATAATATTATTATATATTATAATTGAATAGACTTAAAATGTTCCTAAAAACCTTTTTAGACGAAACTTCAATGTCACCATTGAATGGATACTTTCACTTGGTCTTATTGATCCCAGTTCTTTACTTTAAAATGATACGTTTGAACTTTAAATATAATATACAATAGACGTTAAACTTCGATAAATAATATAACATTTTTATATATTTTATGCTGGTAATAAAAAAGACTATTTAACTGAGTTTTACTGCTGAAATATTCAATAATTTTTTCAAGCGCTGAATGTTTTGCAAATGTAAAAAGATAATAAATAGTTTTAAAACAATATTCATACGTTTATTTTTTTACGCATTTTCAATGTGAAAAAAAAATGTTGAGATTTTTTTTTTTTTTTTTTTTTTTTTACGAAACTATTAAATTCACCAATGAAAAATATTTGCTTTATATACATATTTACAATTGTAAGTGATCTTTTGCTTTATTTTATAATTTATATATATATGTAAGAAAATTATAAAGATTAGACCTATTAATTAGTTTTTGTAATGAATCGCCCCTCAATTTGGATACGGGCCCAATTACTAATAATCACGAGTTTGGCAGGGTAGCCAATTAATCCATTTTATCGTTAAATTAATAGAAACACATGGCCCTTTTTAACTGGTAACCCTAGGAGATGAGCAATTTCAGAGAGATACCTCTAAGCCACTTGCTATCTGAAGTCTATCCTGTAAGCAGCTATGGAAATTGATTGCCACCTTTTTGATTATTTAAATAAAACCTAATAAAGTTAATTTCAGTGAATACTGTCATTTCGTTAAAATGTGACATATATATATATATATATTTGCAATTGTAAGTGTTCATATGTGTTGGTTTGTAATGGTTTTATATATATAAATATATATAATACCCTTGAATCCAAATTTATCCAACACGCACACACACACACACACATATAATATATACATATAACCATTATAAAATATTACAAATTAAATTCTCTCTCTCTCTATGTATATATATATATATATATATATATATATGTACACATTTTTAGCATCTTTTACTGTGTTCCAGGTGAGGCATTCATTTAATAATGTGGCGTAAGATCTGGTGGGGGAGCATGTGATAATAGCCGTCGAATGTTTAACATTTGATTTTGCTACTCACTGTTCTGGCCGAAACCCACTGCCACTAATACACATTTTATATACATTTTTTGAATGCTCGGCTGCTTTTGAAATATAACCCGCTACCGATGAGGCCGCAGCCTGTTTTTTCATAGTTTTATTACTTTTTTACAAACAGTTATATTCTCCTTGTTCTGTGAGGGGGGGGGGGGGTGCACTGGTTTAGGCTAAATATAATCTTTTACTAGGTTTATATATATATATATATATATATATATACATATATACTGGTTTCCTATGTTCATATCTAGTTCATTTTTAGAATTTTACCAATTTGTTCATATATTTGTGATTTCAACTTTATTATATATATATATATATATACAGAGTGTTTCACAAAGGACCCCTAACTTTAAAAATCAATAACTCGGAAACGGTGATAGATATAAACATGAAACCAGTGGTATGTTTAATAAAAAAATCGTAAGAATCTTATACATAAATCTCAAAATTTAGTTCAAAATAACCCCGATAGATGACGCTGAGAGCGTTATGAATCCTTGGGCGTGTTCAAGATGAACACGCGCCGCGCGCGCGAGCTCAGGAGACAGGAACATGGAGTGGGTCTTTATGGCAGATGGAATAAATGTTCAATACGTTCAGGAAAGGATCTTGGATTTGATTAATTATTGTGCTAATTATAAAGATAATCTGTTGCAAATGAAAGGTGAGCTAGATAGCTGAATGGAATAGAGCATTGAACTCGAGACTAGGGGTTATGGATTCGAATCCTCCGGGCTCCAAATTGTGTTTATGATTTTTTTCAATTTATAGGTTGCTTTATATTTTTCATAATAAATAAGATATTTTTGATAAAGATAAATTTTTATGTTAATAATACAGAAGCACATGTGAGTTTTTATCGAGACTAGGATGCAGATAATATTTTACGGTGTTAAAATCAACATGGAGAATAAAATGCAATAGATGTACATTATTTTAACTAAAAATATCTGAACACATATTTTATAGAAGAGATAAAATATATGGGATTTGTCGTCTAGTTTTGTAGTGAATAAAGTATGATTAGAATGTTTATAAATTTTCAAGAATGTTTATAAATTTAAAAAAAATATGATCTGCATCCTAGTCTCGATAAAAACTCACATGTGCTTCTGTATTATTAACATAAAAATTTAGCTTTATCAAAAAAATCTTATTTATTATGAAAAAATATAAAGCAACCAATAAATTGAAAAAATCATAAACACAATTTGGGGCGCGGAAACCCATAACCCGTAGTCTCTGGTTCAATGCTCTGTCCATTCAGCTGTCCAGCTCACCTTTCATTTGCAACAGATTATCTTTATAATTAGCACAATAATTAATCAAATCCAAGATCCTTTCCTGAACGTACTGAACATTTATTGCATCTACGATAAAGACCCACTCCATGCTTCTGTCTCCCGAGCTCGCGCACGCGGCGCGCGTTCATCTTGAACACGCCAAAGTATTCTTAACGCTCTCAGCGCCATCTATCGGAGCTATTTTGAACTAAATTTTGAGATTTATGCATAAGATTCTTACGATTTTTTTTTATTAAACATACCACTGGTTTCATGTTTCTATCTATCACCGTTTCCGAGTTAATGATTTTTAAAGTTAGGGGTCCTTTGTGAAACACCCTGTATATATATATATATATATATATATATATATATATATATATATATATATATAGAGAGAGAGAGAGAGAGAGAGAGAGAGAGAGAGATAGATAAAATTAGATGCACCAGTAATCGGTCTGTTTTACCAGAAGACAAAATGGCTGATTACTAATGAAAAATAAGTATAAAAGTGAAAATTGTTTTTTAAAAAACATTCTTTTATAAGCATTCAACTTTTATCTTGAGAATCACGCCTAATGTTTTAACTGCGAATCATGTTTTACCTTTAAAATAATGTAATCATTTATAATTAAGTTCTAAAAATATTAAAATGTTCTATTGTCACCAAAACCCCACCTGTTAATGTAATTTTTATAATTTTAGCCTATCAGGGAGTGGGTTAAAAATCGATTACAAAATTTGACCTTCACCTGCAAAAATTGCGTTGATTTGAATAAAAGAGTGTACAAAAAAGTTTTTTTTCTGATGGCTGATGTCCTATGAAAGATAATTGCATATAGAGAAATTCTAATTTTCATCTGGAACGAAAAATAAAATATTTATAAAGAATTTTATCTTATTACCGCCGATTACTTGGGGATGGACGATTATTATCGGAGCCCTTACCCTACATATAAATTCAAAAAACTTTCTAATATTGTGATATTGATGTTAAATAATTAACTGTAAGAAGTTTTTGTTCCTCTAACGAAACAAGAAAAGAAAGCAATATAAATAAGAATACTTAAAGAGGCGCTTATTTTTTATAAGAAAATCAAATTTTCTGACATTTAGAAATACTCTTATATCCAACAAAAGGAATAAACAAATAAGTAGAATGAAATAAAAAATATAATGTAAATTTCAGCAAAAAAAATAAATAAATAAATAAATAAATAAATAAATAAAAGTAATAATACCATTACCATACAAGTTTAAAATATTTTATTCGGGATAGCAAGAAGTCTTTTCTTTTATTAAATTTGTGAGTGATTTTTACGATCTATTTGTAAACGCATTTATCTATTCTTTCCCATTAAAAAAATATGTAACTAGGCTATAAGTAAATAGTTTTGATGTCAATAAAAGTTTTATGATAATTCCCATGCAAGATGAAGGGCACTTGATTGATTTGCATTTCATTGTTCTTAAAGTTCTTTTTCTTCTTAAATTTGTTCACCAGTCAATTGTCAGATATTGTTATTATTATTGTGATACGCCTTAGTGAAGTTTATAATACTTTGAGTAAAAATAAATGCAACTCTATTTGAAAGAAAAAGGAAGAGAGAATGTTTACGTTAAAATAAATAATAAATCAGTTTTAATAAGTGAAGTTTTACGACTATTCTCTATAGTTCCTTTAAAATTTTAAGCTTTTGTTTCCTTATTATTCATATCTTAAGAAACTAGGTTATTTCGAATTAAAGTCCTGCATCAGGCCAGGTATCCAGATTTTACTCAACCTCGACCCGATCCGGAAATCGAGCAAGCCGACCCGCGAGTCGGGATGTGCTAATTCTTTTCATTACGTGTAGGGTTGACTTTAAATATTTCGGGTTCCGGTTACATTTTGACTTTTTAAGGTCGTGTTCAGGTTGATCCGATTTTTCTAAAGAAAATCCAGGTTATCTTTTGAATGACCCCCCCCCCCACCCCTATATATTTGAATATTAATGACTGTATATGTGTCATTTTTATACTAAAAAGATAAAACTGATAGTACACTGTTAAAAAAAAATTCTGTAGTTCTCCAGATGTAAAGTTACAAAAATCTGCATGCTTACTAAAATTTTATCTCTACACTGTACAAAAAAAGATGCAAATCTACAAAATTAGTTTTGTAAAGAATCCACTTAAATTACAGTAATCTTACTAAAATTTTATCTGTAACCCGGGTTGCAGTTACATAAGAAGTTCTAGGCATCCCAGTTTCCTAAACCTTACAGATTTTTTGATTTATGGTACAAAAGTGTATCTGTTACATGAATTTTTGTTGTTACCGTTACATAAAAAGTTCCAGTAATCCCAGTTTCCTAGAAAAATGTTAGTAACTTTACTGATTTTTTTTTCTTTTTTTCTTTTTTCTTTTTTTTTTTTACAGTGTAGAGATATAATTGTAGGCTATTTGCCCATAATTGTATTAAAATATGTGTTAATTTTTTTCCCTTCCACTTGGGTTGAAATTTACCAGATCCATGTCAGGTTTCGGGTTGGCAATTTTTTTTTTTTTTTTTTTTTTTTTTTTTTTTTTTTGTCATGTTCGAATTGGATACAATTCGACCCACGCAGGACTCTAACTAGGATTCTTATAAGATAAATTTGACAGGCAGGTATGCGAGTTTTTCGCAAGATAAGTGTGTTTAACTTATTTTTGATCCTCCTGCCAATACCTCGTCTCGAGCTACGAGCAAAAAACGTTTGCATCCACACATTGCCGGTTTCTCCACTCTTTTAGTCAGTCACTTCGCATTCTACGAAGTCTTCGCGTACGGCTGAATGCGGGGAGTTTTTCTTCTGTTACTGATTATTTCCAGCATCTTGCTTTATGCAAAATTTTCGGCAAATGTGGGATGTGACGTAACGGTTTAACTAAATGTATATATTGTGTGGTTGTGATATAACAGGCGGCTCTGTGTTTTTTTTTCTTTTATAAAGATTATGTAAGTTTAAGTCGTTTAAGAGCATGTCTATCTCAGTTACTTTGTCTTTAAATATTTAATGTCTTATGTTTTTCGACATCGAAGTAATGATGTCTGCTTTTGTGATTTTAAATAAAACTATAAAAAGTTCGACGTGTCTTCAGTGTATAATCAGCTGGTAATGACTATCTGCACTGTGTTTACTCTGCTCTGGCTTGAATTTAAGTTGTTTAAGCTCGATGAATTCTCAAAATTACTCCTAATGAAAGTAATAAATTTAGCAATTACATTTAGAGGCGAATATTCACCCAGGATTGGACAAACTTTAAGAACTGTTAGTGCACACACCAACACACACAAAACAAACAAATTATGCATGGAAATCATCGTTGTCGTTATCTTTTAAAATAAAGTCAGATAAAACAGTCTGTTGAAAATATCATTCATTATCATTAAAATTAGTAACCTGTGAGACATTTTGTATTTTTGACTGAATAAATGAATTGCAACTTGGTTTTCTACAATTGTAGTAATTTGCTTTGTGCTTTACCAACTTTCAAAGTTCGCCCCATCTTTTCTTTGTAATCTATTAATATTTGAAATATACATATAGGATTCGTTGATATATATCAATCGATATATATCATGATATATGTCCGATATTTATTTTCAAAATATCACTGTGCAAGATATTTTTGATATTTTCAGTCAAAGAAAGTGTTAACAAAATTTTCAACGGTTATTGTCCGTATCATTCTGTAGATACAGAACTTTTGTCTCTGACAGTGATGTTTTAAACAAAGAAGAAAACAAATACATTTTCAAGCTCTAAATTTGAAGTTTTTATTTTTAAAAGTAGAACTAGTAATTATGTGGATCATAACTAATTCAGAACAGCCATTGAAAGATAAAATGTCTAATTTAAATAATCAGTTATATACAGTTTTATTAGAAAATAATCTTTTCTGGTTTTGGTTCAGTTGAATTTAAACTGTACAAGATATTAGGGAATGCAAAATAAGAAAAGCTTACATTTATGTTAAAACTTTTTAATTAAAAAAAGTTATTTTGTATTTAAATAAAATAACGACTTAATATTTCAAATTTTGTTTTATAAATTTCTGATTTAAAAAAAAAAAACTTGTCACTAAATCGTGTCGTTAATTTTTTTGTAAGTGAAAAAGCAAGTTCTTTCTGTTTTCAATTAGTTGATCTTCAATTTCGCTCTAAGTGAAAAAGAAAAATGCATTTTTAGAATAATGACTGAATTTTCATGTTAAGTACAATCTATTTTAGTTTCTTATTTATATTATGCTTAAAAGTATTTATTATCAACAGTAAGTTGGCTATTCCGAAAATATCGGATGTATATATCGAAAACATCGGATATATATCAAAATATCGGATATTTTCGATACTTTCGAAAATATCATGATATTTACGAACCCTGTATATATATATATATATATATTCTGTCCTCATAGCCAAGTCTCAAATAAAGAATGAGTTCTTCAAATTTTAAGAATAATACATGACGTAAACCTTAAAAATGGCATTGCAAAACCATGGCATTCATATCCGGATTAGCGAGTGAGGAGCAAAAAGGTGACCACCTTAAAATTAACTGCACGTGGTTGCACGCAACCTAGTTTTACAGTAAATCTGTGGGCCGTGGGCCTTCTTTTAATTCCGGGATCTCTTTTTTTTCTTCTAATTCTATATCTAACTTGTTACAACATTTTAAGCTTGTTTCAATAAAATGAATGAAAGTAAAGTATCCACACGTAATAAGTTTTGAAATTCTTTCTAATAGAAAAATATTTTCTTTTTAGATTTGTGAATTCAAATGTACTCATGACTCAAATTTACTCTTTTTATTTTATGCTGTTGTGAAAATTGTCTAAGTTATTGATGGTATTTGCTTAAAATATTTTTTAGTATCGTAATACAACAGTTAAATGATAGAATCTAAAGCAAAAATATGTCCGTGTAACGCTGACGTTATTTTGACGATGGAAACACGTGACCAATAAATTTCGCTTTTATTGTTATTTTTTTTTACTTCTAGGCATCGCACAATTTTAATATTTACATCGGTGGATAATAGTAAGCAACCTAGTGTTACAGTAAATTTTTGGGCGTGAGCCTTCCTTTAATTCCGGGATTTTTAATTTTAATTTTAATTTATTTTATTTATTTATTTATTTTATTTAAACTCTAGCATGTTATAATATTTTAAACTTGTCCCAATAAAATGAATAAAAGTAAAATATCACATTCGTAAATCCTTCCAATAGAAAAATATTTTGTTTTAAATTTATGAATTAAAATTTATTTATGAGCTGGTTATTTTACGCTGTTGACAAAATTGGCTTTAAGTTATTCACTATATTTCGTTAAAACATTTTTTACAATCGTTAAATTATGGAATGTATATTATAAAGTAAAAACATGTGCCTGAGTACTTGTGACGTCATTTTGACGATGGCAACATCTGACCAATAAATTTCGATTTTACTGAAATACTTTTAACTTCTAGGCACCGCAATTTCAACCTTTACACTGTCAAGTAATAGTAGGTACACAGTAAAAAAACCCTCTCAAATTGACAGAAAAAAACTGTCGATTTTGGCGCCAGTGGAAAACCGTTTAATTTACAGAAAATATTTGTAATTTTTCATTAAAACAGTTTTTTTGTAAAAAATGCAGATTTTTTTTTTCTGTAAAAATTACAGAAATTTGTGCGTGTGAACCTTCTTTTAATTATGGGATCTTTTATTTTATAATTCTATATTATTGAGCATGTTACAATATTTTAGGCTTGTTACAACAAAATGAATGAAAATAAAGTATCACATTCATAATATGTTTCGAAATTCTATCTGATAGAAAAATGTTTCATTTTTAAGTGTGTGAATTCAAATTTTCTTATGAGATGATTATCTTATGCTGTTGTGAAAATTGGCTTTATGGTATTCATGATATTTTGTTAAAACAGTCTTACCATCGTATTACAATCGTTAAATGGTAGAATCTGTATTAGGGGAGACCAGGGCTAGTAGGCGCAGTTTTTAGATATTGATTTTTATTATTTTTTGTTTAAGTTTTTCAACAAACTTTAACTGCTCTTTTAAAGAACAGAGATTTGGCTATAAATACCTGGAGTTTTGAGTTTTTAGATTTTGTAATTTACAGGGTTCGCACAGTTTTACCACTAAATTTTTACAGTATTTTCAAAGTATTTCACTGCAGAAGAATACTGTAAAATGTGTGAATAAAGGTGGTGTTTGCGGATTCTGTGTTTTAAATATTAAATGTAAATTTTCTTATCATTAATATTGGTGCCAGAGTCCTTGGAAATTCCAAGGAGTGTGCGAACCTTGAATTTATGTTTAGCGGAAGCCTAAAGTAAAAGGAAAATTGTGCGCCCATCTACCCCGTCACGGGGCAAGTTGCTTATACCTATGGGATAAGTTGGCACACGCTTTATAAAAATTTAAATGAAACTCAAATAAGACACAAAATTAAGAGAATTCAATTTCATTATTACCAGTATCGCCGTACAATGTAAATTCTAAATTATACAGACATAAAAATAATGAATAAAACATTAACATTGAGTAACTTCTTTCCTACTCGATATCATCATCAGAGTTACAGTTGTCACAAATAAAAAAATCGTGTGTCTCCGTTTGCGCAAGCCTCGTGTAGCCAAAATCTTGCATTGAAACCACTTTTCTCTTTGGTTGCTGTATTTCAAGCTACCAGCACATATCAGACAAACGAGCCAACATGCCCCGTGTTCATATGCGCCTACTAGCCCCATAATAAATTTCTTCACAAAAGGGAGATGTAACCTTCTAAAGATAAATAATCCAAGTAAATCACATATGGGGTAGATACAGTTAATCATCCACTAAGAAAAACTGCACAAGTTAAATCGCAATTATTAAGATAAGTATTAGAAATTAGAAAAAGAATGAAGCAACAAAAAATTACTTATGAGTGCAAAAAACAGAAAAATCGTAATAAATGTCCACTGCACGTAAATAAAGGTGCAAAACTACAATGAAGATTGTAAAAAGTAAGAAGAAAGTTACTCTGTGACTTGTTGCGCAATTTACCCACAAACAGGCAATTTATGCTGACTGCGCCTACTTACCCCTCTAGCCAATTGCCCCGGTCTCCCCTATAAGCAAAAAACACGTTCTTGAGTAACGTTGGCGTTATTTTCACAGCGGGAACACCTGGCCAACAAATTTCGCCTTTCGATATTTTAATTTCAAGACAATTTCAATTTTTACACGGTCGAACAGGAAAAAAAAAATTCATTCAAATGCAATTTGTTTAAAACGGTATCTGAATTCACTGATTTTTTATCCTTTTTAAGATAATTTTTAATGATATTTTAAACTTTAATCTTTATCGCATGCAGCAGATTACAAAGATTAGCCTACTAATTTTAATTGCTAAAAGGTTTAAATTAAAACTTTAAAAATAGGTTTATTTGGCTGTTTACATGTTTCAACTCTACCCGAGTCATTAAAAATCGCGTTTCTTTTGATCTCGAGTTAGCTGTGCGAGGGTGCATCAATAAGTTTTTGCCCTCACATAGAAATATTGAATGAAATTTATGAAATTGCAACATTGTATTAGTCCTTTTCTATATAGTCACCGTGCACAGTAACACATTTCTGCAAGCGGTATTTCAAAGAGAGGGGGGCGGATGCATTCCATGAGGCGCGATAGCAGAGTCGCAGAGTGGCATTTTCTAACTTTTACCGAACCCCACATGTGACACATTGTTGGAAAGACCTGTGACCACTTATTCATGCTATGTACCTCTCAAGCCCCCCCCCCCAAAAAAAAAAAAAAAAAAAAATTAGCCCTTCGGGGATAACGTTTCTAAATTTTTCAGTTATCTTTCATGCCTCTCCCCGGAGGCAAATTTCGGGGTAGAGTCGGAAGGTGCGTAGCATGAATAAGTGGTCGCAATTTGGAATTTTCAATTGAAAAAAGTTGTTTTTACCTATATTCTACAAACCAAAAATTCCTTGTTGGAAACCGTAGTTATCTTAATAATGTAATTTCTAAAATCAACGAAATTAGCACTAAATTCATCTTATTTTTATAAGTCATGTCCTAAACGAAGATGAAATAATTTCACGTGTCTTGTACTTGAAACATCAATCTATCAATTTAAATATTAAAGCAAGGCAAATAAAACAAGTATTTTTATTTAAATTTTTAACCATTATCAATCAAAGCTTGATGTTATCATGTTCTTGAAACTTTTAATGTTTACATTTAAATGAATTAGAGGAACATCCTTGCGCGATTTAGTAATACATGAATCAAATGTCTAGGATTAACTTATAAAAAAGTAACTAAAGCGGTTTAAAAAGTAAACACAAAGATCAACATAAGAATAATTACTACCGAGCTTGTAAACAAAGATTCCATGATTTGTACAACCGGAAAATACCTTGAGATAGTGATTCAAACAAAAAATTACGAAGAAAAACTGTCTAATTACAATTCTTTGACACCTGAAGAAGACCTCTTGCCGACATTGTTTAGCTGTAGTATTATACAGCTGGAGATATGAAGGTCGTTTAGAAAAAAATGAAGAACCTTGGAAAAACTTCAATGATCTGAAATTTCAATTACTGTACACCGTCTCAGGCGATGCTATTATAATGGGTTGGGTGTTTTTACTTAAAGGTTAAGACTTTTCCTGTTTAAAGAAGCGAGATTTTCCCGAAGACATCTTTACAAATTCCAGCAGATTCTTTTTCCTAATCCATTCTTCATCATTTATAAAACAATGTGTTTTCATTATTTATAAAACCACATGCTTTTCCAGTAGTTCATTCGAAATGAAGGGTGTGCTTGTTTTCTCATGAATTAGCAGCAGTAGCAAATAAAACATAAATGATTCAATAGAACATTTGTCTCATTGTGTTTGCATGTCTGCGTGAGTGCTTTTCACGAAATGCATTTCCTTTTTTGATTGAGGTGGAATTATTCTCCCAAACTTCTTTATACCCATAACTGGCCGTTTATTTGTTTACATTTCTATACAATTTTATTGTATAAATTATTTTTAATAGTTAATAAAACTTGCAGAATGTTAAATAATTTTATTTTATAAATTTGAAAAAATGGGTCATTATCAACGAAAGAAATTCGAGTTTGCAAAGTTTTATTATTCAGTGTGTCTACGTATAACCTGACCGACCTTTATTTTCGCAACCGTTGGTCCTAGATGCATACTTCGAATTACAAAAATGGTTTAAATAAGGTATAGAATTATTTTTAACGCGATTTGGGTCAAGAAAAACATTTATTAAAAAATTACGAAATTAAAATTTTTATACGGTTCCCCGGTCCTATAAGTGATACTTAGTAAAAATTTACTGTGACACTAACAAGTAAGGCAAAAAAAGTCCCATCCATCTAACGTTAAAATTGACCGAGTTATGAAACTTTGAAATGCATGACTTATACCACTTTTTTGCAACTCAAAACAGATGATTTTTGCTATGCTTTCAGGGATCGTATATAAAGTACTTAAACTTATTTCAAGGTATCTGCGCTTTGAAAGAAATCGTACAACTATTACGATTGTGTTAACCTTTATTAGTTAAGTTTCAGATTAGTTAAAATAATTGTATTTTAACATGTTTTATTTTGTAAGGATTTGAGGCTATGATTTCTTTTAACAAAAATTATGTTATTTTCAAATGGTTTTATTTAACTTGCAACGATCGTTATTCCAGTTTAAAATTTGTACTCGAACTTTAACTCACTTTCAAATGTCCGATCGAAGTTAAATTTTACATACTGACTTAAATCCGATGAAAATGTAATATTATTATTATTTTCGACGCTTACCATCTTATACATACTTATATTAGAGGATAACAAAAAAAAATTCGGATAGATTGCCGTCAACAAGTTTAAGAAAGAGTTTTAGATTAGATAACATAAACCTGCGATGGTTGTGTTTTTTATTTTTTATAATTACGTTTTATGTATTTTTTAACGCTGAATAAAAAAATTACCTTCACTTTTAACCATCATGTCAGAATTTTTCGCAAATCGTAAATTTCAAGGTTAAAGAATAGCGAAAAATCTGATACTAATTAAATAGCATTTTTATTCAGTTTAATTTTATTTAATTCAATAATTTATTAATTTTTTTGGCTTATAACGGGTTTCTTACAGCTAAACAGCTCAGGGATCCGATGAGATTCGGAGGGGAGGGGGATCAATTTTAACTTTCAGTTTTTTATCTTTGAAATTTGCTTTTTGAGAAAAATCCTGAAGTGATGGTTTAAAATTAAGGTCATTTTCGGATTCAGCGCTAAAAAATACATAAGAATCAATTTTCAAAAACTAAAAAACATGGCACAACCCAAAATTTGAAAGTGTAATCTAACAGCATTTTAAAATATGTATCATTTTAGAAAGAATTGAGGCTGTTGTGTTTCATCCTTTTATTTAACAAAAATTCTGTTATTTTTATCCTCTTATATGTTCAGTACAAATTGTATATTTTGCAGTAATATGTCAGAATGATTAAAGATTTCAAATTTATATTGCAATGCTAATTTTACTCTCAACCAGTCCTTTAATATATCTCACGAAGTTATATTTCTACTAAATTTGTGAATGACCCCTAATTTGCAGCAAAAAATATGCTCCAACTTTAAGCAGCTAATACTTGGTCAGTTTTAATCGTAGAAAAACGGGACTTTTTTTTGCCTTAATTATCAGTGTAACAGGAAAATTTTACTAAATATAACTTATAGGACCGGGGGATCGTATAAAAATTTAGATTCTGTAATTCTTCACTAAATTATTTTTTCGCTTCAAACTTTTTTTTATCTCAACTCTGCTCCTAATTTTGACCACTTTTGTAATTGGAAGTATGTATCTAGGACCAACGGTTGCGAAAATAAAGGTAGATCAGGTTATACGTGGACACAGTGTATATTGCTGAAAATTCTAGCTTTAAGAGCCAACTAACTTTAAGGTATGCGGTTTTAATAGTAGGTAACTTAATAGTAGTTATACTTCAAAGCTTATGATAAATTCTAAAGTTTTAAAAATTTTAAATAGGTTTTTGCTCCAAACGTTACTTTTTACCAGGGCAGCAGAGTCGGTGTGGGAAATGGACGACTTCGACTCCGGGAATTTTAACAGATCCGACTCCGACTCTTTCGCTCAAAAATGGCCCAGACATCGACTCCGACAACGCAGTCCTGCTTGCAAAATGGACGACTCCGACTCCGAGAACTTTAACAGATCCGACTCCGACTCTTTCGCTCGAAAATGGGCCTGACTCCGACTCCGAGAACTTTAACAGATCCGACTCCGACTCTTTCGCTCAAAAATGGCCCAGACTTCGACTCCGACAACGCAGTCCTGCTTGCAAAATGGACGACTCCGACTCTTTCGCTCGAAAATGGGCCTGACTCCGACTCCGAGCATTTTAACAGATCCGACTCCGACTCTTTCGCTCAAAAATGGCCCAGACTTCGACTCCGACAACGCAGTCCTGCTTGCAAAATGGACGACTCCGACTCTTTCGCTCGAAAATGGGCCTGACTACGACTCCGAGCATTTTAACAGATCCGACTCCGATTCTTTCGCTCGAAAATGGGCCTGACTCCGACTCCGAGCATTTTAACAGATCCGACTCCGATTCTTTCGCTCAAAAATGGGCCTGACTCCGACTCCGCAGTCCTGCTAACAATAAGGTATGCGATTTTAACCTAATTTCCCGAAGTCATAAAATGCAGTGCTTATACGAAACATTCGAGGTTACAGTGCCTTCTCTCAGTAATTTGAAAAATAAAATATTTCAGTTAGCAAGTAAATCCGAAAATAATTGCTTATTAACCCTTTCAGGGGAAAAGTATTAACGTATTTATGTTGATAAAATGTTAAAACAAGCCGGAAATTGTACGTTAAACGTGGCAAATGAGGTGCGTTTGTACTATAACCAGTTTTATACATATTCAGATCTTGATGCAATAGTTGTTGCGCTTTTATTAAAAATTGCATGGTTACAAAATTTATTATATCTTAAATTCAGTAATACGGAAAAAATGGGACTCCATCTTAAATAGGACGTCATCACCATGGTGACTTAGAATCATTACCTATCATGGAATATCATTGATTTAATAACGCATGATAGAATATAAAATAATAAAAACTGTTATTAATATCTTTTTAAGTTTTGATTCAATTTTCATAAAATTTGAAATGGCTCGACAAAATTCTGCAACGATTCTATATATAAATTTCAAACCATTCGGTTGGGTAGTTTTTGCGCTGTTATATGCGGACAGACGGACGGACCAGACGACGACTATAGATGCTACGTACTTATATAATTACGAACGCACCTAATGATCGATTGACACCAGGATTTACGAGAAAATTTATATGAAAGATAAGTAAACGAGATTCTTCGCGTACATTATACAAAGAAGAATTTAGTTTTAAAATTCTGGTGCCAATGTGGCACTTGGGAATTAAAATTAAGTGGTATATCATATACGCCGCCCTTCAAGGACTTAAAGACTAAATAGGAGAAATTCCATCATTTCAGGGTACTTTTATAGTATAGGAGCCTTGGCAAAATAGAGAAAATTATCTTGTGTAGAGAAGGAAATTTGGCACAATATTTATTGTTCTATTTTTATATACTACTTACTGTTACATAAGCATACATAAACAACATACACAAGCATTTCTTTTTCAATATTTGTACCATTTATTTATTATAAGTGAGCCATTTATATTTTCATATATAAACTCAGGTAAATTGTACATAAAAAAATAATAATACATATCTAAATGAAATGTTTATATATATATACATATATGTAAAAAACAAGCATAAAAGTTTACCAGGTTTCCTTTCAAAGCTGTTTATATCATTTGGTAACAAATCTCACTTTTTGAAGGCCTGTGCTAAGCTTTATTTATTATTATTATTATTATTTAACAGCCAAGGCTCTACAGTGGAAAAGTACCCATTTCAGTATTGCCAGATTTATTTGTTACAGTCACGGTACGAAAAATTATTTCATTTAATGATTTATTTCAAGAGGAAAATCGTACCATCTAAGACAATTTGTAAGTTTAATATAAAAATTAAACATATAAAAAATTTAATTATAATCTACAATCCTTACAAGAAAAATTACGATCGCTATAAAATAGGGATTATTTTTAATATATATATATATTAAATAAAATGAAAATTCAAATGAGAAAAAACTGCCTGTTAACAAATGAATAAACCAAATGTCAGCGGTGTTACATTTGGCACAGTTACAGAACGAAAAATTGTTTTATTTAGTAAAAAAAAAAAAAAAAAAAAAAAAAAAAAAATTATATTCAATCCAATACATGTAGGAAAGATTTCTTTTGTCAGGAAAATTGAATATAGATATTAATAAGTTAAATAATAAACTATAGCCCTGGCACAAAATGTTACAATTTTTAATTTTTAATGGAGTCATATCACATATAGCAAATATTATTAAAATATTTTGAAGTCAATAGCTGTATAAAACGACAACTACGGGAATTTCGACATATATATATATATATATATATATATAACCATTAATTAAACATAACCATCCACCGTTAATTATTATGAATTAAAGCTGTAAGTATTAAATATATATATATATATATATATATAAGAATTATTATGGAAGAAAAAGAAAAAAGTGGAAACCGACAAAAATTGAAAAGCTTATACATTGAATTACGTTATCAAGGGCACAGAATTCAATGATATAAGCAAAATGGTTGTTTTCTGTGGGAAAAATAAGCTAAAGCTAAAAGTTATTTTCCCCTGTGCCCAAACAACCATAAAATCAAGTGAATTGATTAAAAATGAAAGCAGAATAGAAACAAATAATATGAAATGGAAGAATCAATAAAACGTATTTAAATATTTATAGGATATAAAATATAAATAATAAACACCATACCGATTAGTATTTCAGTATTTTACAAAAATCCACGCGCACATGGCTGCCAATATATCAAAAAGATTAAGGTGAATAAAACAGTTAAGAAATCACAGTAAATGATACCAAAGGATGCAGTTAATACAATTTGAAATAAAATTTGAAATACCTTGTTAAACACATTTAATCTAATATAAAATAAATAGATATTAATTACATTATTTAAAATGCACTATTAAATTAATTAATAACAGTTTAACAATATCGTCAAAATTTAGCTAAAAATACCCCCTGGTGTATTAAATTATAACTGAAATGGAGCTAGAAAAATTAAAAATAGGAGCTATCTTAAAGAGACAAATATATATATATATATATATATATATATATATATATATATATATATATATGTATTATATATATTGAATTTTTGAGCAAAATTGTAATATGGTAAAAGAAGAAGTAAAGTAAAAATGGAGAGGCAAGTACCATCACAATTTTTTAATAAAGAAATAATATCATGGCTTTTCTAATCAGAGGTTTCGAAATGAGAGATACTGAAGACAGATAAATTAATTATTTTAAAACAATATGTTAAAGGGAATTTATATTTATTTATCGTCTTCATAGATTGTCAATTCTTGATTGTGAATGTTACTGAAGTGACGCTTTAAACTTTGGAATTCCATTGTTATAAGACTACTTCAGACCTAATAAAAAGTATAACAGCGCTTGTATATTATTAAAGCGTCATTGTCTACTATATAAATTTATACTATAATTTACGATCATGTTGTTTTGTTGAGAGACATTGATTCAAACGTATTTTCTTACTTTACGCTCAGAATGTCAGAAAACCCTTAAAAAAGTAAAACATGAACGAAAAATCATGCAAACCCTTAAAAAAGTAAAATATGAACAAAAACTCATGCATTCAGCATATATTATGAAAAACTTAAGGTACCTCATGACTCTTAAAATTGTAAAAAAGAAGAAAAAAAATAGAACATTTTCAACATTTAATACCTTAAAACATCTATAATTTCAAAACACAATTTTTATTGGGATGAAAGATATAAGTATGGTCTTTCATTTCATGCATTTAAAAAATTGCAAGGTGCAGGATCAGCATTTATAGTGGGCTCCAAATTGTCAGACATTTGACGAGCAGAAAAATGTTATAACAGATTACGCGGTGGATTACAAAATAAATTTTACAACTAGAATGAAAATTTTGGTGCCTACTTATTACTTCAGATTGTAGTAATTACCCTGAACATAAGTAAATTTGCATTTAAAGCATTTTTATATTTTTAATGCGAAGTTGTATTTAGTTAATGGAAAATTTTGAAAATTTCAACTGTATAATCACCTACAAATAAATATTTTTGAACAATAAAAAGGAAATTTCAGGTTCAGTTTATACACATGAAACATATTTTTTGAAAATTTCATGAAAAAAAAAAATAATCAGAAGTTTTTGAGATATCGTGCACGTTATGCCCAAAAACGTCATTTGGAGAAGAATGATTTCAAAGTTTCGGAAATGCCGCTTCAGCTATTGAGCGGGTATAGTTCTAAAAGCCATAACTTCTGTTCTAATGGAAATTTCAAGGAAACAATTACATCAAAATGTTCAGAAAAGATAGTACTTTAACATCTAACAAAATTAAAATTTTGAAAATTTTCAATCTTTAAGAGCTCTGAGACCCCTTAACACATTAAGAATACTGTAAAAAAAGTTTACGGTTTATTAAAGTGAAAGATGATATCTAAATAAACAATTTGGAAAGAGCATACCGCATTTAAAAATCCAACTTTTGCTATTATTATCAATAGTTGGAAAAATTTCCGAATTTTTGTGTGCAGCTCTGTGTATGATCTACAGATTTGTATGTATTCTACATTAATATGATAAAAGTTAGTTAAGTTAAACGCACAGCACAGTTCAAAATTCCCTTTCAGAATTTTCCATCCATAAACTGAAACATACTTGAGATCTCTTGTACAGAAATGTATATGATCACTAGAATTGACACACACCAAGTAGTATGTAAAAGACTTAGTTAAATATAAAAACGCGTCCTACAACTGAAAACGCACTTCCAGAAATTATTTTTCATATGTATACTGCATCTAAATACTGTAGCGAAATTCTTTTGTGTGTCCTTGTAAATGAACGGTATGTTCTAGACACACCCTATTCTAAAGTTAGCGCATTGTAGTACACCTCAATGATATAGATATATAAATTTCAATATGTTTAAAATAGTGTCATATCATTAAAATACACCTCAAACGATTCTTTCCCATAGATCGTAATGTAACCGGAATTATTTTGAGTGTGCCTGTAAACGAACCGTAAGTGCTACAGATTTCATTTTCAATACTGAATAAACTATAGTAGTTATTAAATGTACATATATATAATAAGACAGACTTGAACACAATTAATGCAATAACCCAACAGGAGTGAAAAATTAGCCGGGGCCAGAATTCGAACCTTGGTCCACAACGTACCGTTCTGTTGCTTTACCACTTAGCTACCCTGGTCGATATCCTAACCGGGCAATTTCTCACTAATAAACCATGTTGGGGAACGTCACCGGCCGGCAACTGCACGACATACGATAACGGGAAATACGATGAATAATTTAATATTCCATCGATCCACAATATATATTAAAGCACACATAAATTAACTAATAATCTATATAATATAACAAATAATCTATGTAATATATAACCTATAGTAAACCCCAATAATATATATCAATTTCATAGCAATCCGAGTATATTTACGCGAGTTACAGCCGGACAGGCAGAAAGGCTGATTGAAAAACCGAATTCATAAACATTTTTTAACTGCGTTGGAAAGTGTTAAAAAGGCCCTTATTAAAACAACATAGTCTATACTGCAATATGCCCAAGACCTTATCTTAATTCATGTTTAATATTGCCACTGTACTTCAGAAGATACAAATTAGACCAAAAAAAAAAAAAAAAATACCGCATAAAAGAAACTTTCCTTTTGAGAAATTCAATGTCTTTTCTGTAATTTAATCTATGTAACTTGTCATTGGAAATTTAACTTCTTCTATTAAATTTGATATGAAAAGGTTCATTTGTTTCATATTAGTGTCATCCAAGAACACATTATATCTTTAGCTAATAATTATACAATTATAGAAAAACGATTAAAGAGGTTGTGAAAAGATCTACTGATTTTTTATGAAGATGTTTCATCCAGTTTGCACTTATTGCATAATAAGCATTATCTTACGTCACATCTATGACTGTCTTGAAATCTGAGATACATAACGGAAAAATATTAAATATACAGACTCAAGAAATCGTACCGAGTTGAAATAACAAAACAAAAAATGCTTCATTCGATTGAAAAAAAGTATCGATTTCGTCTTCCTTCTAAAGGTTAAAAGCTCTTTATTGTTATTCTTTTTGTGGAAACCGGTAGGTTATTTATAAAAATTCTACGACACACCAAAAAAGAAAAAAAATGCTCTTGAAAATATTTCTACCTTTTTATTTTTAAATAAGAAATTTTTTTATATTTCTTTATAATAATAATAAAAAAATCCCTCTATAAGTGTTATAGAGATTATAAAAATTGTAAAATATAAAAATGTATGGCCCTGATTAGTCCCTTTTTTTTTGTTAATGTGGACTTTGCTACCTCTAGCTTTTCTTGCCCAAGCTTGGCGAGAGCATCACTGAACAGTGCTAACTTTTAACTATTTTTGTACCCTTATAGTAGTTTTTCAACTACAGCTAGACTATTTATTTAACTTTTTATGATTCTAATTTACTTTTCTATTCTTCTTAAGTCTTAACATAATTTGTAACTTTTTTTTCTCTTTTTTACCAATTTTTAAATTTTTTCTCAATTCATTTAAATTTTTCTCTTTAGTAGTTCTAACTAAAGTTTATATTTTTCCCTGTTCAGCACCTGTGAAGTTGACTACAGTAGACAAATCTTCCCAATGTTAATAAGACATTCAACCGAAGACTGGGCGTACAGTTACTAACAATTTGGAAGCCCTTCAAGAACTTTATACTGTTAAGCATTGTTTAGGGTGAAGTTGATGTCAGCTAGGAAGCCCATCAAACTATTCTCACTGTTTAGCATCGTTTTTTAGAAAATAGACTTTTGAAAAGCTTAAATTTCAAGGCAATTTTAAATAGGGCGTGAAAAATGAAATTGAAGATTTGTGAGAAAACGTTTATTCTTGATTAGACAAAAGACATATTTTGTTTGTAACAACCATAATAAACGTTTATGAAAATGAATCTTTGATCAGATGATTTTCTGCAAAATATTAGATTTTTAAGATTTTAAAAACAGTAACTACGGTTTAGGACGGCCTCGTTGTTCATCTAAACCAGAAGGATGAATAATAACGATGTTTCGTTTAATTAATCGATGTGATCGTTCTCATCATAAAGGGATAATTTCTGCAATACAGTGCAGCGGCGCACAGTGGAGTATTTGATCCAAAAACCTGGCCAAAAATGTAAAAATTAAAATTTCCTCAACAATCGTAATATCAACAATCTTTTTAATAGCTGACTAACTGGTGCATCGATCTATGTCTATTTCAGAAGCATGAGGCATATACGGTGGCTCCTAGCCTCAGTTGAAGAGGAGGTTTCTTTGCGAGAAGACGAGCTTTATTGTTACATTTTAACTTTGTTATTATGTTTGATTATGTTTAACTGTATATTTTTGTGGTTTTATAAAATGTTGAACTCAATATCTTTATTTTTAATACAATAAAAAAATAAAGATTGTGTTCTTTTTAAGCCTTTTTTGCTCTAATTTGGATATATTGATTTAGACATATGACTTTAAAGGTGTGCTGGGGCTTGCCTGACCATTTTTAAAATATAGTCGCATTGCTTACAATTTTAAAGGCCTTCAGGATATAGTTGCCATTTTTAAATATAAATAGTTTTGATAGAAATCTCTTAATAACACTCAAAAAACAGAATTTCTATACTACAACTCAACTTTAGAGACTCAACTTTGTTAAATAGTAAATGCAAATAATATATTTATTAATATATCGGTTTATATAAATAATTAAAACGTTACGTATAGTAAAATTAACCACATTTAATTAAATATTAGTTGTAAGTAAAACAACTCTATCAACCATTGCTTTCCTCATATAAACAGTAAAAATCTAAGTAAACTTTGTATTATATATATATATATATATATATATGTAAATAAATGCATACTTTTATGTGTATATCACATTAATTAAGTATATTTACTAATAGAAAGTCAACAGCAATGATTTTAACTGTAAAGCACATGAAAAATAATTTTCGCCAGAATTTTGCTTCAAATACTCCACGGTGAAATAATAATAATAAAAAATGGCCATATAAAAAAGGCCATTCCCCCCTCCCCCTATTTTGACCAGAAAATGAGAGTTATATCTTTTTACGACATAATAATGGAAGCCATCAGCCCATCGGAAAAAAAAAATTACTCGGTTAAACGGGAAACTCGGTTAAGCGGGACTCGGATAATCGGGACTCTACTGTAATTACAATTCTGAAAAAGTAAAACAAATGTAGAAACTCTATATTCCAAATTGAAAGACAAATTCATCTTAATAAACTAAATAAGCAATATGAATATTAAATTTACAATATATATCTTTACTAAATAGGTGCTAATATACATAAATGTTAAAACATTTTAAAAATAATCAAGATGTTAAAATCCGAGCGCTTTCGACTAAAACATTAGTCGTCATCGGGGAAAACTACTGCCGGCTGAAAGACAACTGCTGGTTAAGTGTAGAGGGCGAAACGAAAAACCACAAATAGGAGAGTGGGAAGGAAAGAAAATATTATTATATAAGAATAAAATATTATTATATAAGAAAATATTTTATTTCCTTCCCACCCTCCTATTTGTGGTTTTCGGTTTCGCCCTCTGTATTTAACCAGCAGTTGTCTTTCAGCCGGCAGTAGTTTTCCCCGATGACGACTAATGTTTTAGTCGAAAGCGCTCGGATTTTAGCATCTTAATTGTTTTTAAAATGTTTTAACCTTTATGTATATTAGCACCTATTTAGTAAAGATATATATTGTGAATTTAATATTCATATTACTTATTTGAAAAAGTAAAATGATAAAATGTTCAGTTGTACACAACAGTCAAGATTAATGAGGATAAGGCTAATAGGGCACTTTTTAATGATAGCCTACTTTATCTTATTGTTAGCAGTAGCAGTAGGAATAGAAAGAAAAAAAATAGTGGAATAATTATATATATATATATATATATATATATATATATATATATATATATATATATATATATATATATATATATATTTATGATATTTATTTATTTTATATAACATGTAAGAAGTTTAAGAAAAATCGCTTTTCAAAATTAGTGTTAATTATTATACTTCTGGTGTCAGTGAATGTTTAAGACAAAGTTTCTATTACGATAAATGTCTATATTGCCGAAACCTTAATTTTATGGCATAATAAATATTCAAGAATAAATACGCAAATTTAGATTGGAGTTTTTTTTCTTGAGAGACATCATTTTTATAGCATTTTCTAAAATCCTGGATTTTCTGATGTTAAAATACTACGTTGCGCATTTTAAATATACAAAACACAATTCTTTTCGTTTTTTCAAATCAAACAAGAGGTGCGAAATAAGAGCGAGCATTACTCACAGAGTGCGTATTATACATGAGTAAAAACGGTAAGAATTTTTACAATACGAATACGACAACAAAATTCTAAACATTACAACACATTGCTTTGTTTTTAATTATTTTCTACAAAGATTCGTGAGTAAAATTGTTTCAAAAATTTTTGTTATATATATACAAATAACACAGAAATAAAACTTCTTTTATTCCTTTTTTTAAAAATTTATATAACTTCTTTAAGGTAAAATAAAAACTATGTCTGGCAAACATATGTCACGAAACAAAATTTAGTAAATATAAAAAAATAATAACCTGTGTAATTATACCAGCAAATACGTAAAATCACAGACGTTCTATCTACGTTTTCCATAGTATTATGAGATTGTTGAATTAAACCTTATTAACTTAAAAAAAAGTTGTAAACACAAACAGTATTCAATTACTTAAAAGAGTTTTTTATTGACAATACGATACATTTTAATACCTACTTTTTTCGAGCATATCATGCAGCTCATCATCAGGGTTAAAAACGATGAAAGTCAGAGGCTGAGTCCTTTATACCAGATGGGCTGATCCAAACTTCAAAGTGAAAAAGGGGTAAGGTCATAATTTCAGCCTCTCGCTCTTATGTCTCTTCTTAGATGATGAGCATGATATGTTCGAAAGTACTAGGTTTTTAAATGTATCGTATTGTAAAAAAAAAAAAAAAAAAAAAAAACACTTTTAAGTAATTGAATACTGTTTGTGTTTACAAATTTTTAAACCTGTTATTAAAAGGTGACTTTAAGGATTTAAAGAAATTGATATGCTGCATCATTTTTAACTTAACTTAAACCTTATTAATCAAGAAGAAAATGAACATCATTAAGATAGCTTAAATGGCCGCGGTATTGCGTATAATTCAAAACTTCTTAAGTCTAATGTAATAATAATAATAATAGTAATAAAATGTCAGTTTGTTTCACGATAAACCCTAATTTGTTCTTATTAAAAATAAATTAACTGAAACGGTTACAATTATTATCTTTAAATGAAACAATCTTCCACCGCTCTGCATTGATTGGTTAATCATGTCAGCTGATTTTATCTTAGCATACAAATTATTTAGGCGGAAATTTATTCGATAATATCTAACAAGTAAACGTAATTTAAGATCCCGATGAGGCAGTTTTAACACGGTCATAGATTCTCATTAATTAACTGAAAGGTATCATGTTTCAAGTAAAAATCATTTATAGGTGCATTTGTAATGACGGAATGTTGACGGAAGTCGAAAACCTCTTGATGTTTTCTCCTGCTAAAGCATATTTCGGTATTACGGATTGATATCGATTTCCTTGTAATTTTATTAATTTGATGAATATTGTATGTTTAAGTTAAATTATTCAAAATATCAGACTTGAGATAGTTGTAAACGAATATCAAGGAAAACACAATTTAATTGGCTAACATATGTATTTTTTGACATATGCAACTGCTATAAATCTTGTTTATCAGAATTTGAAACAGCACTTTGCTAGAATAGGCATAGTTTTTGGATATGCATGTGTTTAAAATAACGCTAATATGTATAAAAGTAAAATCAGGTTTTGTTTTTCAAAACACTCTTTTATAAGCCTTCGTTGCTTATCGATTGCAGTTCATAATATTCCAAAATATTTCCGTTATAATAAGTTAATTTGGCAAGCATCCAGATTATGGAAGATTCACCGCTTTGACTTACGCTTGGTAGAAAGCGCAAACTAGTGAAGTTATTTAAAAAATATATAATTTCTTGCTCTGTGTCTTTTTTTAAGATATGGCAACAGCAAAGGAAAAAATAAACATTATTTAAACTATGTATTCAGGATTTTCTAAACTTGTTTCTTGAACGTAGAATTATAGTTTAACCAATATTAAGCTATTAATTGATAAAATCTAATTAAAAAAATGGATCACAAGGGGCGTACAATGATTGCAATTTTCAAGGCGTCTGCCACCATTTGAAGTCAATCAAATTTCATTTCTTTAATTGATAAACTTTATTTTTGTTTAATTCTGATTTAAAAAGAGAAAAAAAGTATTGTGGAAATTGTCATACAATCATACTGCTGTATCAATGAAGTGAAAATTAATCCATATTTACATAACTCTTACAAAATAAGTTTTATTTTATAAAGCTGTTCCTCGGAATCATAATGTCACTATCACATTAATTACTGCGTAAATCAACGTCTTTTCATCAATATCCGAAAATTTCTCCTTGGAATTTTCTAGGAGTCTGCCACCACTAGAAGTCAAACAAACTTACTTTTTTTAATTAATAATTTTTTTTTCTGCTTAATTCCAATTGAAAAAGAGAAAAAATATTGTGGAAAATGTCATATATTCATACTGTTGTATCAATGAACTGAAAATTAATCTACATTTACATAACTCTTATAAATTAAATTTCATTTTATAAATCTGTTCCTTGGAATGATTGTGTCACTATCGTATACCTTATTGCATAAATCAACGTCTTTTCATCAATGTCCGAAAATTTCACCGAACGGAAAACGAAAAGTCAACACACTCCTGTGAAGTGAAAACCCCACCTCTGCATGCAGCTGCAGTTTTCACTTCTATCTAGCACAAAACCTAATTCAGAAAAGGAAAGCCCTGGTGAAATTTCATCTATCCTGGCCCTTGGGATGGATTGATCCGTACCCCACGCATTTCATATGGCCTAAAAATGGCATCACTGAGACTTCCTTTCAGAAATAATTCTAGGTTAACTGACGTCAAAGTTACGTCATGACCAGCTGATCCACTAGGGGCATTCACATCAAACTCTCACGTGGACATCCAACGTGGTGCGCGGGAAATACCTACCTGTATATGAATAAAACTTAATTCTGTTTTTTACGCTGCTTTCGTTTTCGTGCCGTCAATAAAAGAAACGACAGCTCAGCTGATACTAATTTATAAGACAGTGTAAATAAAAAGCGAAAGAATCTTCGAAAGGAAATTACTTCTTGTAAGCTGTGTATTCACTTGATGAAAGCTAACTTTTGACACAAACTTGTTTTTCTTCATTCTTATGTAAGTTGTCACAAACAGTCTGACAAAAATAAATATTTCAAGGTGAAGAACATTTAAGCAATCGCATTGTAACTAGTATAAGCGAACCGTGTCGGTAAAATTAGTTCAAGTTCTATATAGACTCTTGATTTGTCAGACATTAAAATGTGTATATATAGCGCGCAAATTAAAGTCTGGATGCACTTAAACAACTTCTAAATTGATAAAAAAAAAGTTGTGAACAACTTTTGAATTAATTAAATAAGTTGGAAATTGCCCGTCAAACGTGGCAAATGAAGTGCTTTCGTACTATTAGTTTTATAAATATTTTTTGCACAGCATATTCTACAGAATGTATGTTTTAGTGCACTTCATAAGAGCATATCAATTTCATTCTGTTAGAAAAGCTGTAACATCATTAAAATGCACTTGAAATATTTTTTTCCTATTAGCCGTCATGTAACCGAAAACTTTTAATTGTCCCTGTAATTAAACTATACATCCCATATTCATACAATTTGAAATGACTCGACAAAATTTTGCAACAATTATGTATTTAAAATTTCAGACCATTCGGTTGGGTAGTTTTTGCTCTGTTATATGCGGACGGACGGACGGACAGACAGACAGACTGACCGAACGACCACTGTAGGGGCTACGTATTTATATAATTGCGAACACACCTAAAAACTGCGTACAGTAGAACCACTATATGATATCTTATGAAACATGAGAGTGACTGCAGTACTCCCAGTGACAAAATTCGGATGTTATCTAGCCTATTACAAAAACTTTTGAGAGAGAGATAAAAAGTTAATTACAAAAGTGTAGAGCGTTCACGATGTAGTATAAAATTATGTTTTACATGTAAAAATAACTTTATTCGAAACTCTGAAATGTAAAACTATCGGTATCCGATTACAGGTTTAAATATATCACTGAAATTCAAAATTTGAATGAAAATATTTACATAAACAGCCGAAACCATGCAGTTTGCAAAAGAATCGCAGGGTGGAGACAGATCAGGGAAAAAAGTAATGAAAAAAGGGTTTGTACCAATATTTGCTTATAAGAAATGGCTTATTTTATCGCGCGGTTAAATAAAATGATTTTCTGTAAGAAAATACTGCTATTTACCCTCTTTTTTTAACTGTTTTTCTCCCTTATCTCTCGTCACCGTGAATCGTGACGATCAAGAAAAGTTTGTCAAACAGTGTATTAACTTTTCTTGTGGAGTTGTGTAGAAAATCAAGCATGCAAGAACATAACATCTCAAAAGATGCTGAACGCCCAACAAAAGGTTTCAGTAAGTGAAAAAGGTATAAATCATATCAAGATTCGTGAAATCCATAAATTCTCCCTATTATAACAAATTGTATAAAAGTTTCGTAAAAGCAAAATACTATTTTAAATTACTTAAAGGTGTTTTATTCACAATGAAATACATCTAAAACCAAGTACTTCCGAGCATGTGCATGCTCATCATCAGGGTTAAAGCATTAAAAGCCAGAGGTAGAGTTCTTTTATACTAGATAGGCTGTTCCAAACTTGAAAATGAAAAAAACGGGGCAAAGGTTATGCTGTCGGCCTGTTCCAAAGTTCAACTGAAGTGAAAGGGGTTCAGGTTATTCCTAGTATACTATACCAAATTTTGGAAATCGTGTATGTTAATGTATCATTACAAGTATAATTAGCTCGACGTAGAATTTCTATTGATTCCATAATTACTCATTTTTGATAAATTGATAACTTTTTTTATGATTTTAGCTTCCTTAAAATCAATCATGCTCTCCTGCTCTTGATTCAGTTTAGAAATTGCTGTTCGAGATCGGTATAGTTTAATATCTGTAATATATTGCTTTATTTATTTATTTATTTTTTTTAAATAATACTTTTCTATTTCTGTGACTCTTTGGGTGATAGCATATTTTATTTAGAGACTTAAAATGGGCAGGGGCGCCATTTCAGAAATTTCTTGAGGGGGGCAAACCTTGATTTGGATTTTGTTGAGTATATCTAAGGAGCGCTATACATTGCATTATACAAGGGAAGCATTATTGATACAGTTTGATTATTACACATCTTTTAAAAAATAGCCAAAATAATAATTAATAATAAGTGAATCTCACCTTGAGAGTCTTCCAGTAACAAGGTTTTAGAAAGTATTATTGATAATTGTCAATTTGTGTGCTTAAACTGCTTTTTTAATGATAACTTTTCATTTTCTTAAACTCTGACGTTATTTTGGCTTTTGTACAATTTCAGAAATAAAATTGAGTAACACGCGGTGACTGATGCATTTTGAAATATCAAATTTCTTGAGGGGGGGAATTACCCCCCCCCTAGCCTCCCCCAAATGGCGCCCCTGAAAATGGGTATATGTTTTATGAAGCAACAGTATTTTACATTTAAACATTTAGTTTACGGTACATTAAAAGAATCTTGGTGATATTTCAAAGTAGCTCATTATATTTTTGGAATGATTTTTGATTTTTGTAAATGTTTCTTTCTTTGAACATGAATTCTAATGTAATAACATTCAAATGTATTTTTTACACAGATATAAGGATTTACAGTAAAATCTGCATCTTTACTACCTTTTAAATGAAACGTTTTAAATATTCATTTAAAAAAATAATGTTTTTTAGGTGAAACACCAAATAAACTTCTCTTTTAAAACATGTCTAATACAATTTATTTTAATTAATATTTAGAATAATAATTTTACATTTAATTTAATTTTTAACATTAAAAACGTATAATTTACACAAAAAAGAGTGCATGAACTGAAACTATAACTCAGAGTTAGCTCCGCCCCTCAAAATCGAAAAGTTTAAACGTGTATATTCTTCAAAATTTAAACTAATTTAGAAATTAATTTTATAGTAAATGAATTATGTTGATGGGTAAATGAAGCGCAAATAGCACCGAGTGCAAGCTCCGCCTCTACGCATCCACAAATTTAAAGCATGTCTTCCACAAAACTCCTGTATGATAAAATAATAATAATAATAATAATAATAATAATAACCAAAACGCAAAAAAAAAAAAAAAAAAAAAAAAAAAAAAAATGTTTTTTATTTTGTATAGAAACTAAATAAAATATATTAAAAAATTAATTACTAGTTTTACTGTAAATAAATTCGGTTTTAAATAAATTTTAAATTTAACAAAAAAGTATTGTTTTATATTTTAAATCCTTAAATGCGTAATTTGTTATTTTCTTTTAGAAAAAAATTATATATGATTCTCTGAAAGGTTTATTACACAGGAAAAATAATGAAAAAAAAAAAAATCAGAGATACATTTTTCATATAATACGTCAATCTTTTCTTCTGTTGCGCATTTGCAATACAAGTAAAAACTAATGTCGTGTGACTGTTTTACGCCAAAATATTGTAAATTTATATACTAATATTATGAAGAAGTAAAAATTGTGTGTTTGTTAGAGGTAATCTCTGGAGCTACCGAACCAATTTCAAAAGTAATGGTATCAAAATGATGGTGTTGGTCCAACTTAGAACATAGGCTATATTTTATGTCGGTGCCACTACCCCAAATTGGGTGCAGGAGCAAAAAACGTTCTAAAAATGCGATTTTTGTGTTAGTCAAGGGCCTAGAAATATGAAATTTGGAATATTAGTTACTTATAACGTATAAATGATATCTAAGAACATTTTCTAAACAATTCGAAATTTAAAAAGGGGGAAAATGCACAAAAAGCGTTCTAAAAAACGTTCTAAATGGTGGGTTCTACACAATCTCAGAAAATACCAAAGCGATTTAAAAAATAATGGTGTCAAAATGATGGTGACAACCCTTGCTCCAACATAGGCTGTATTTTATGTCGGTGCCACTGCCCCAAAGGGGGTGCAGGAGCAAAAAAGTTCTAAAAATGCAATTTTTGCGTTACTGAAGGGCCTAGAAATAGGAAATTTGAAATATTAGTTACTTATTAGATATAAAAGATTTCTACAACAGTTCTCAAACAATTCGAAATTTAAAAAGGGGTGAAAATGCGCGAAAAGCGTTCTAAAAAACGTTCTAAATGGTGATTTCTACACAATCTCACAAAATACCAAACCGATTTAAAAAATAATGGTGTTAAAATGATGGTGACAACCCTTGCTCTAACATAGGCTATGTTATGTTGGTGCCACTACCCCAAAAGGGGTGCAGGAGCAAAAAACGTTCTAAAAATGCAATTTATGCTTTACTGAAGGGCCTAGAAATATGAAATTTGGAATATTAGTTACTTATTAGATATAAAGGATTTCTAACAACAGTTCTTAAACAATTCGAAATTTAAAAAGGGTTGAAAATGCACAAAATGCGTTCTAAAAAAGTTCTAAATGGTGGTTTCTACACAATCTCAGGAAATACCAAACCAATTAAAAAATAATGGTGTCAAATTGATGGTGACAACCCTTTCTCTAACATAGGCTATGTTTCAAGTCGGTGCCACTCCCCCAAAGGGGGTGCAGGAGCAAAAAACATTCTAAAAATGATTTTTGCGTTACTGAAGGTCTTAGAAATATGAAATTTGAAATATTAGTTACTTATTAGATATAATATTAGTATAGATAAAGGATTTCAAAGAAAAGTTCTTAAACAATTCGAAATTTAAAAGGGGTGATAATGCGCGAAGAGAGTTCTAAAAACATTCTAAATGGCGATTTCTACTCAATTTTGGGACGTATCAAATCGATTTCAAAAGTAATTGTTGTACATTGATGGTGACAGACCTTGCTCTAACATAGGCTCTGTTTTATGTTTGCATCACTACCACATGGGGGTTGCGGGAGAAAAAAACGTTCTAAATTGCGGTTTTTGTGTTATGGAAGGGCCTAGAATCATGAAATTTGGAATGGTAGTTACCTATAAGATATCAATTATCTCTAAGAACATTTCCTAAAAAAATCGAAATTTAAAAGGGGTGAAAATGCGCGAAAAGCGTTGTAAAAAACGCTCTAAATTGCAATTTCATGCAATCTCAGGAAGTACTGAACCGATTTCAAATATAATGGTGTAAAAATGATGGTGACAGCTCTTACTCTAAAATAGGTTATATTAAGCTATATTTTATGTCTGTTTCCACTACCCCAGAGGGGATGCATGAGCAAAAACTTTCTAAAAATGCAATTTTTGTATTACTGAAGGGCCTATAAACATGAAATTTGGCATGGTAGTTACTTATAAGATATAAATAATCTCTAAGAACATTTCCTATAAAAATCGAAATTTAAAAGGGGTGAAAATGCATGAAAAGCGTTCGAAAAACGTTCTAAATTGCGATTTCTACTCAATCTCAGGAAATACCAAATCTATTTCAAAAGTAATAGTTGCAAATTGAAGGTGACAGACTTTGCTCAAACATAGGCTATATTTTATGTTGCTGTCACTATCATCTGGGGGTTGCAAGAGCAAAACATGTTCTAATGTGTATTTTTTGCACAACGGAGGGGTCTAACATTTTGAAATATGGCGTGGTATTTACTTACAAGATGCAGCTACTTTCTAAGAACAGTCAAAAGAAAATTCCAAATTTAAAACTACGAAGTGAGCGAAAAGCGTTCTAAAAACACTCTAAATTGCAATTTTTATGCAATCTTATCAAATACCAAACCGATTTAAAAAATAATGGTGACAAATTGTTGGTGATAGAACCTGCTCAATCATAAGCTATATTTTATGTCTGTGCCCCTACCACCAGAGGGTTGCAGGAGCAAAAAACTTTCTAAATTGCAATTTTTGTGATACTGAAGAGGCTAGAAACTTTAAATATGGCATGGTAGTTACTTATAAAGTATAAACGCCCTCGAAGTACTGTCGAAAATACATTCGAATTAAAAAAGGTGAAGTGAAAAAAGTCCTAAATTACGATTTCTGTGTAATTTCAGGGAATATAAACCGATTATAAAAGTAATAGTTGCGAATCAATGGTAACAGTCTCTGATCCTGTATAGGCTATATTTTATGCCGATGATTCTACCACCTGGAGTTCACAGGAACAACAAACATTCTAAAAAAGGCCTTTAAAAGCTTCCTAAAGTACGTTTCTGTGGAATGTTAGGAAATAACAAACCGATTTCAAAATTAATGTTGGCAAATTAATATTGACAGTTCCTATTTCAGCATAGCCCTTTATGTTTAGAGAGGTGATAGGACTTGGAATTTGATATGTTTAATTTTAAGATGTAAGAAGATGGTTTCTAAAAAATTAAAAACTTCAAATGAATACTGAAATGAGCGTATTAATTGAGCATAAAAGTTTCAAAATATTTTCTAAATTATCATTTATTTAGTTTTATTTCTTTTTATTAATTTAAGTCTCATTTCTGCCTAATGCAGTGTAATAATAAAGTTTAGTCAAGCTGTGTTTTAAATAGTAAATTTTGAATTATTCCTAAAAGTATAATTTTTTTAAAATAAAAATTAAACATATAAATATCAGTTGGCATATTTCAAATATTACGCGAGCAAAGCCGCGGGGTTTGCTAGTTAGTAAATATATTAATAAGTACTTTTCCAAATACCTTATTTTATATAATTATTTATTTTATAAAACTTAACTTTTAACCCTTTAATTCCCATGATAGAATGCGTTCTAGAAATTACGTAGTTCAGAGAATCTGACTTTACACCAGAAAGTTTTAATGGTTAATTTCACTTTATTATTAAAAGGGGAATGACTGTTATTAATTAAACCAAATATTGCTATTTTAATTTTCTGATGTGAATTAGGTATATACGAATGAAAAAAATCTATTAAATTCAAAACACTGTTGTTTGCATCTAAGCAAAGCTGCGCACTAAAGGGTTAAAACGTAAAATAGACTAGAATCGCTTATTATTTTAGCACAATAATTACATTATGCTTTGAATAACTAAATATTTTCTTTTATATCCTGAGAAAAATCTGCAGAATTAGGTGAATAATAATTATAGTTTTAAGGCTAAAATAAATTATCAGATTATGATAATCCTTAAAAGATGTTGAAACTTAGGCATAAATAATGAATAATGCCATCCATAAATAAAGTTTTAAAATTCTTCTCAGCATGTGAAACACACCACATAAGATTCATTACTGTCACACACACATATAAAAAAAGATATATATATATAATGTACAATTGTTGTGTCAAACTTGCTTAAATTGAAATGTCATCTTGTTTTACTCTTTGTACATGTTAAATATGAACTTACGTTGCTCATATATAGTGTATCTGGAGTAGCATTAAATGAAATATGGCGCAACTTTTAAGAAAACAAATATGACTGTTCTGTGTGGGCGTGACAAAAATTATAAAAATCGACCACTGCGATTAAACAAAAGGAAACCCTAACATATATATCGAGGTGTTTTTGTGCCGGGTGATTTCTTTTATTTGTACGAAATGTGTTACTGTGTCAAGTACGATTGATTCTCCAAAGGAATGATAAGAGTATGTCTTGTGACTTCAAAATATTAGTGATGTTGCTTAGGGTGACTTCAATCAAATGTATTATGTAAAAGCATTTGATTTGTATATTGAAACATGTTGCACATGTTGCATTCCATATGTAGTGTTGCAAAACGGAATAAATATTTTTCGAAAATTTCCTCCAAGCTATTTGCCTAATTTAAGAATTTTATAGGTTTTATGGGTCAAATGTTGCATCACCAAAGATACAGAAAGATTCCACTTAATTGAAAGCAATTCATTCGCATCGTGTAACTTTAAACGCAACCATTTTGATCATTATAAATATTGCTAACTCATTATTATTTTTAAATATTTTTTTTCTTACATTATTCATTACGCTTCAGTTTATGCGTATCGTCGTCTTACGAAACAATTTCGTCAATTGAGTTTACGGTATCTGCAGTTTAATTCCAGTTTTAAAAACTCAGAAACGTAAAGTAAGCCGGTTTTCATGAAATTTACAAATGGCATTCACCGTAGATGCGGATTTTAGGTGCCTATAATTTCGAAAACAAATCTCCGCCTTATTCAATCGCAGATTTCTGCGATTAAATAAGTCGAAGATTATTTCTATACACTGTTAAAAATTTGCAGCATTCTGTCCAGTCATTTGACTGTTTTTGTCTAAAACGGTTACACAACCGTAATTTAACATTATTATGACCATATAATTGGCCATTTTGTGATCAGAATACAGTTAAATTACTGTTATGAAACCGTTTTCTGAAAAAACGGTCGAATGACTGGACAGAATGCTGCAAATTTTTAACAGTGTAGAATGCTGGTGCCAAAAATCGTAGCATTTAGAAGCTATGCATTTACGAAGATTTTATATAAAACTGTTCTCATTTTTATTGATCATTAAAAAAAAAAAATTAAAAAAAAAGATTTAAGTTCTTCAATCTGAAAATCTACAGGGGTCTAGGGTGCCTCCACGTACAATTTTTGAGTGTGGTAGAACACACTACAACAGATAATTTTTGCATGGATAACCGATATCGTAATCTGTTTATTCAATCAAAGTTATAAGTTTTCTTACTCCAATTTGAACTCAGAATTTTGTGCATAGCTATAACAATAACGAAACTATTTCAATGAAATTTTCAACACTTGCATGTCTTTGTGTGAAATCTAATGTTACCACGAGCAGGGGTAGATTTGAGGATCCTTCCCGTTTAAATAGAGCTAAGCTAGAAGCTCCATTTTTTGGAATGTGCCGGGATAAACATTATGAGAGAGTTGGCATTACATACGATCTTAATCAAAATAGCAAACAGCTCCCGCACTTTTCGCGATGTCATTGCATTTCACACAATACAAGATATGTTTTAGAAAATTCGTTAAAATATCTTTATTTTTCTCAAAGCAATAAACAATAGATATTGTCTGATTGTAGTGAGAGAGACATCCTGTATCTTTGGCTCAATAAAGGGATTAACACTCTGGCTTCCTATAAAAAAATTATTTGTGGTAGTGTATTCAACTGCGCCTCAAAGTTCATACGTGGAGTTCTAGATACCGTCTATAAAAAGTACTAAACATTATTATAAAAAATCGCATCCAGCAAATGAAGTTTAAATTTTCATATAATTAAATTTTCATTCCAAAAGCTGATAAGTATTTAGGTGAATACTTGTAAAAATCCTTGAAAGAATATGTATGGAGACCACGTGATTATGCCTTTCATAAATAATATTTCTCATAGAAGTGATTCATTGAATTAAAAACAAAGCGGAAAAATCACGCGTCGATCATAGATTATGAAACACTTTCCAACACATTAACAACAATGTTACAAAAACTACACTGCTTAATAAGTTGAAATAGGATGTCTAATTCAACCATTTGGAAATGCACAACACATTTGCAAACCCAATTTCAGCAATTCCCATGTGCGGTCGGAAAACGATCCGAATTCTTTGAACAGCGCTGTATATGATATATATAGATTTGTATCTATGAACTACATGCTCATGAAAATATAGTTCATTTAAGAAATACACATATACTTTGGTAGGAATTTCCCCTTCATCAATTTCCGCTAATAAGGAAAATGGTATGCAATTTTTTTTTTGTGCAGCCATATGTATGAGGTATAGCATTTACATACAACGAGTAAAATGAAAAAAAAAAAAAAGTTAAATGTAAAAGCGCATGCCGAAATTGAAAACGCATTTCCAGCAATGATTACTGAAAGACATTACCGTACTCGATTTATTTTGTGTGTTCCTGTAAATAATTAGTGTCCTTTGAAAGAGCATAACGTCATAAAAATACTCTGGAAACGATTTTTCCCCATAAACCGTAATGTAACGGAAGGGGCTTTTGTGTGCCCCTGTAAATGAACTATTAATCCTATATACTTCATATACAATACGAAACATGCCTAGGTGATCCTAAATAACATTTATCAATTGCATGAAAATCAGAGTATATTTTCGAGAGTTACAGCTTAGACAGGTGGACAGACGGACAGACAAACCGAATGCATAAACATTTTTTAATTCAGTTAGGAAATACATACCACAGTTGAAAATTCCCCTTCAGCAATTTCCTCTAATAAGAAGAATGGTACGTGAATTCTTTTCTGCAGCCCTGTATGCGGAGTATAGAATTTATACAAAACGAGTAACATGCAAAGAATTGCTTAAATTTAAAATTGCATACTGAAATTGAAAACGCATTTCCAGCAGTTATTGTTCAAAGCCAGTATTCTAACCAATATCGTTTGTGTGTCCCTATAAATGAACTACAAATGCTACGAATGTTCCATTCTGATCATCTTGTACGGAAATTCAGTGATTTATATCAATTTCAACGCATTTGAAATGGCGTAATGTCATTAAAACACACTGGGAACGATTTTTCACTATTGACCCTAATGTAACGGAGTTCTTTTGAGTGGCCCTGTAAACGAACTATTAATGATAAACACTTCATATTCAATACCGAACGTGCTATGGTAAACATCATTAACATATATCAATTGCATGAAAAACCCAGTATATGAACTATTATTTTAACACAATCAAACTGATTGGTAAAGTTATCATACGAATTGAATATTTCCAACTGAGCGAAAAAATGCCCAGGCTGGGAATCGAACCCAGATCCTTGGATTACAAGGCCAATGCTTTTCCATTTAAGCTAACTGGGCCGACAACCAGCCAGCATATTTCGCTCAGAAAACCTTATTGGTAATAACATCTGGTCTGTCATGTAGACAGCTCAACAGAATAAACCGCAGGTAAAGGGACTCCATATAAACGATGGAGTTCCATCGTTTATCAATGATTGACCAGGACAATCGTCAACACAGATCGCAAAACTGAATCGCTTTGGAAAGAAGACAATTCTGTGCATTTCGTGGGATCAGAAGGGCGTCGTGTACCACGAGCTTCTAAAATCAGTTGAAACAGTTAATACCGTTGCCTACCGCCGCCCATAACCACGACGAACGATCAATTTAAATCATGGCTAGATCCAAAAGAGACCATAATAGGCTACAAGACACGAAAAAGTGATTTTGCTGCACGACCCCCCTCCCCGCACCCTCTCTCACGCAGCGAAGGCGACTATACGCATCATTTTTATACTTGACTGGGAAATTTTGCGCAGCCGCTGCACTCACCAAAATTGGCCTCATCCGACTAATACTTATTTTCATCATTGTCTCACGCACTCTCTGTGAAACACTTCAAGAATTACGGATAAGTCAAAAAATGGCGTGATGACTGGATCACCTAAAGGAAGTACGGTTTTTCTCGGAGGGTGTCCGAAACTTGGCCGAGAAATGGGAAAACATGTAGCCAGCGACAGCATATACTTTGAATAAACTATTTTTTACGTTTGTCACAAATTATACGTGTTTTTTTAATGAAAAAAAAATGATTAACCGCCACATCAAGTAAATTCTGTAATAGATAATTCTGTCATAATGAAGAGAACGAATCTAGCGCTGCAGTTCGCAGCCATGTCCAACAAATAAAGAGTGAATTATGTCAGACAGGTATCGTCCGGATAGCTTAACAGTTAAAGCATTGGCACGGCACGCCAAGTATCCAAGTTCGATTCCTGGTCTGGACATTTCTCGTTCTGTTGGAATAAACTTCAACTGTGCTACTCCAGCCTTGAATATTGAATTTGAAAATAAATAATTCTGTTTAAGACTTTTCTTAGTTTAAGCTGTAATAATTTAAGATTGTACTATACTAGCACTATATTATTTGTTCAAGACTGAATTTTATACTTCATCGTTTCTATTTTAGACTGTGCAAAATATTCGTTATGAGTAATAGTAATTTTAAATGAAAGGTTTTTGTATAATATAGCAAACTCAGTACATCATAACTTAAGAGTTTTAACTGAAGCAAGATCTTGTAATTTTCTATGACATAGAAATAGTGGGCTTCCTACTTGCCATGTTCTGGTGCTATCTAAAAATACTGAAATAAAATTAATGTAACGAGTTCCTTTAATATTCATTTAAAATCTAATTATAAACTTGAAATTATTTTATTAAAAGAGTCATTCACACCATCAATACTGCTGGAGAAGAAAGAAGTGGAAACTGAGAAGAAGTCACCATTGCGAAAACCCACTCTTTTTTTAATGCTATTTTCTTGATACATGTTTATATATTGGATGACGCTAATGTAACAGACACACCAGACTAGCTTTATTTTAGTTAGTTTATTTTTTGGGTTCATTGTTAAGGTTAGTAGGATAAGAACATTAAAAAAAAGAAGAAGAAAAGAATATTCTTGCGCGAGCTTTGTCAAGTTTTCTGTTTTATTGGAACATTTGCAGAGCCCCTCCTTCCTATCTCTTTTCCCGTTGACCTTTGCGGCTTCGTCCCACCTGTGTTTTCTATTACAGATGATATAAAAAGAAAAAAGTTCTTCGGCCCCGATCATACCACTTGAATGATGACCCATTTGTTCAAAAGAAGAAAAGACATATTAGCCTGAAGACATGCCAAATACACTTTCGATGAGTTTTAAAATTGTGAATATGTGATAGGAATGAAGAAGATGGGGAAAAAGTAAATTTTTTTTTTGGTTTTTGAATCTATTTAAACTATATTATGAATAGTAAGAAAAAAAAATGCTTTAACTGTTTAAACATATATTTTACAGTAATTATTCAGTTGTTTGTTACAATGTGATTTCTGTTTTACAGACATGAATAATGAAGGTAATTCAGCAAGATGTGTTGTGAAACGAATCCATTAATATTTAGAGCATTTATTTATTTTTTGTTAGCGTTAAAGTACCACTATGTTTTACAGCTAGAAACAACTGACGTGCGAAAGCATACAAGTAATGTCACAATGAAATGAATGGTAATATTTATTTATTTTTTAATTTTTCATCAGAGTGCAAAACAAAAAAGTCTTTCCGGCATGTACCGGGAAAAAAGGCAGCTATCCCATTCCTTATTTTTAAAAATTCAGCTATTTTACAAACGAAGCTAAAATACCTGGAACCCAATTATAGAAAATTCAATCCCGATATTATAGAATACTGTTAATTCAAACGAGAATTTCGCTTAAATTAATCAGCTATAGCTAACTTGGCTTCATTCATGCCGATTTATACTTAGTTGCCAAATTTGACAATATTTCAATAAGTTTCACCAAGCTTGGTAATAATCTGATGCTGGCAGATATAAGTATGTACTTTTGAGCATATGGGAGAGGCAACAATACTTATAATTAAAGTAAATTTGCGAAAAAAAAACACATTTTCTAAAGCTCATGAATGAAACCTGATAGTTCAAAAATCAGCTATCCTAGAATATCATACAGCTATATCACAGAACATTGAAGATAAAGACAAAAAAAAAAAAAAAAAAAAAAAAAAAATCCTCGGAATCTTTGTATTAATGCCGAACACAAAAAGGTTAAAACTTTTTAGACTTCTAATGTTTTGCACAGTTTTTTGAATTTTGATGTCTTTAAATGGCCGCCATTTTGAAACAAGATTGTGGATGAAGCTAGCCAATTGCTTATCTCCGAACGGCTGCAATAGGTAGGTTCTTACTTTTTGTAATCCAAGCTAGCTATAAAAAAGACGACACAAAGAATCCCTGCTTAGTAAAGACTGATAAGGTGCTATATAAATGAAGAAAGATAATGCTTACGCTTCAATTATAGCACGTTTTACTAAGACACAAATAAAAATGAATTATTATAATAACGATAGTAAAGGAAACTTACGGCAGACACTTAAATAAGCGTTATTTTATATGTGAATAAACAGGGCCATGCACAGAAGCGGAGGACATGAAAAACAGCTGATCCTCTCAACTCTTCGCTGGGCGGAGTCAGGCTCGGACTCTGTTATTTTACGCTCAACAGAGAGTTTGATAAGTTTTATCGCTATAAACAAATTTGATAATACAAATTACCTGATAATTGAAATTATACAAGGTTTACAAAATTCACGTACAGTATACTTTTTCAACTGGGTTAGGGGACGTTCAAAAGTCGAGAGCAAACAGCTCACCACTGGCGAAATCGGCCATGACAGATATGCAGTTACAAAACACATTTCTACCATTTCCAGCATCCCCACTCAAATATGAAGTATCTGTTTCAGCGTTGGCAACAAAGCTGGACGGATTCTCAAATATGCCGATTTACAAAGAAATTTTTGCCTTTGGTCTCAACACAAAATAGATACCTATAATTATTTTTAATGAATCATGGACCTTTTCAACAACATCTATACGGGATAAATAAAAGAGATTCTCCACTTTGTGTTTGTGGCTTTTCCTCAACTTCCTTACACTATATGTTTGATCGCACACTCACTTCATAGTATCATGTAAAATAAACAACCATCATGTCTGTAGCGAACCGGATGCAATATATTCTAGAGAGACCAATTCTATTGAACAAAATTATAGAATGTATAAAATTCACACACAAAAAAAAAATTATATTCATACATCCTCGTCTTTTCTGAGCTGACTCCCTTTTCACAGGTTCAGTCTCAGACAGTCCTTCCAAGTATTTATTTTATATAATCTTCACATTTCTCGGTCACTAGGAAATTCTCCTAAAGAACAAATTACATAAAATATGATATAATTATAATTATGTAATGTCCGTTACATTACCTAAAAATTTCTGTCCGGTAAAAATCTCATCGACCGGATTATGTCCCATAGTAATTCTTTCCATTGTAATAACTTTTAAAATGTTCTCGGTATCTCAATGGGGGTGTATATTGTAATGCATTTGTCAAACCTGTAAATATGTAAATAGAAAATTGGAAAAGCATTGTAAAAGCATAATTCATCATACGAGCGATTACAAAATACTACGTAGTCTAAAATGAAAAATGATCTGTTCCATTCTTGGTGTGCTATCGTGTGCTATAATGTAACATCTTATATAAGCGTATAGTATCGCAATTTGATGTTGTCTTTATAGTATTGTGTTTTTTGTGATTATACATTGTTGGTATACGATTTCAATTCAGTATAAAGTTCATTGATTTTGATAAATATGGTTTTATGAAGTACTGCTCTAAAATAAGTCAATTGTAACCTGAATTGACTATAAACCTGTTTAATTCTTCAAGAAATTTTAGATATTTTTGTTATAATGTGAAATCGTAAAACTGTAGTATAATCATTGAAAAGGTAATTTGTAACGCGAGGCGCTAGTGGATTTGATCTGATCCTCGGGATTGTACCATCACTCTAAAGCAGGGATGGCGAACCTTTTGACTATGCGTGCCAAAAATTTCAAAATTTTTATATACCAATATCCTAACGTGCCAGAAACATTCTAGCTTATATAAAATCAATAATTAATTTTGCTATAATTTTTAGTTAAATATTTTTACACTTACACTGAGGTGGCAAAAGTCACGGGATACCCTACTAATATCATGTCGGTCCTCCGTTTGCCCGGCGAAGTGAGCAACACGACGTGGCATGGACTCCACGAGTCGTTGGAAGTCCTCTGGAGAAATATTGAGCCATGCAGCCTCTATAGATGTCCATAATTCCGAAAGTGTTGCCGGTGGAGGATTTTGTGCGCGAACTGATATCTCGATTATGTCCCATAAATGTTCGATGGGATTCATGGCGGGCGATCGCGCTGGCCAAATCATCCGTTGTAATTGTCCAGAATGTTATCCAAACCAATCGCGAACAGTCATGGCCCGGTGACATGGCGCATTGTCATCCTGGAAAATTCTATCGTTGTTTGGATACATGAAGTCCATGAATGGTTACAAGTTGTCTCCCAGTAGCTGAACGTAATTATTTCCAGTTAACGATCGGTTCAGTTTGACCAGCGGACCCAATCCATTCCATGTAAACACAGCCCATATCATCATGGTTGGTTGGTTGGTTGTGTTTATGACGGCCAATTATCAACACGAGAGATATAGGCCCTAAGGGGGGGGTGCCCTTCGTGGGGGTCTTTCTAAGGGAGCCTAACACGTATTAAGGCTTGGGTATCTACGCCCAAGGTTCGAAGAAAACCACGAAAACTCCGAACGATTAGGCCGACGGGCGCGATTGGGTTCGAACCCAGAACCTCCCGTCTACCAGCTTCGAGAGCAGAACCTCTCAGCCACTGATGGGGCCACATCATCATGGAGCCACCACCAGCTTGCACAGTGCCTTGTTCCCAACTTGGGTCCATGGCTTCATGGGGTCTGCGCTACACTCGCACCTTTACATCAGCTCTTACCAATTGAAATCGTGACTTATCTGACCAAGTCACTTTTTCCAATCGGCTACGTTCCAACTGATATGGTCACGAGCCCAGGCGATATCGTTGACGATGACGTGCTGTTAGTAATGGCACCCGAGTCGGTCTTCTGCTGCCATAGCCCATTAATGCCAAATTTCGCCGGACTGTCCTAACAGACACGTCCGTCGGACGTCCCACATTCATTCCTGCGGTTATTTCACGCAGTGTTGCTTCTCTGTTCGCACTGACAAGTCTACACAGACGTCGCTGATCGCGATCATTAAGTGCCGGCGGTCGACCACTGCATTGTCCATGATGGGAGGTTATGCCTGAATTTAGGTATTCTCGGCACACTCTTGAAACTGTGGATCCCGGAATGTTGAATTCCTTAACGATTTCCGAAATGGAATGCCCCATGAGTCTAGCTCCAATTAGCATACCGCGTTCGAAATACGTTAATTCTCGTCGTGTGGCCATAATTACATAATCAACCTTCTCACACGAAGCATTTGAACACAAATGAAAGTCCTGCCCAGGCACTGACCATTTATACAATTTGTAAGCGATACTACTGCCAGCTGTATTGTTGCATATTGTTATCCCATGACTTTTGTCACCTCAGTGTATACTAAGTACGATTCCTAATTTATTTATTATGCTGTATTTACTCGTTGCATATCGAATTCCGTATTAATAATCTATAAATGAGTTTTTCTTTTATTGTATACTTCCGAATCAGATCATTTTTAGTTCTTCAGGTAGAAACAGGTTCAATAGATACATAATTATTTACACTAACAATTATAATTCAATTTTCAAAATTAAAACCTAAATATAATAAAACCTAACTTAAAACCCTAAACCTAAATAAAATGAAATTTAATATGAATAGAATAGATATGAATATGAATAGATATAAGAATGACAATTAGGTATATTACTATGCAAACTATCTCTTAAAATTCAATTTTCAAAAATGAAAACTTTGAAATTTGATAGAGAAGCAAAATTAGTTGGAAAACACTACATATGGAATGTTTTGGCAAGAAAATGACGTTACAGGGTGCTATCGTTGAGATTTATAATACTTTAATTCATTCAAAAGCAACAGATTATTTTAAAGTAAATTATATAACCTGTTACACAAAACTGTACTTTTTGTAAAAAAAAACAACATAAAATGTATTGTTGTCCATAAACTAAATATAATCTATAAGTTTTTTCGCGTGCTAGAGAAGTTTCCTTACGTGCCAAGTTCGGCACGCGTGCCATAGGTTCGCCATCGCTGCTCTAAAGCATAAGCTGAGTTCCCGAGGTGGGAATCCATGTTATTCGGTCTATGCTGAATAGCGCCCCATAAATGGCCGATCTCGTATTATACTTGCGTGCTATGAAAGTTTTACGCAAGATTATAAAAAAATTACTGTAAAAAATATAAAATACATATTATTTAATGGCGTTAGAATGTAAAACATAGGTACAGTCGTGGAAAAAAAAAAGTAAACACCCCTACTAACTCCTCAACAAATTATCGTAGAAGAAAGTTACTGGTACCAAATGATTGGAAATAAAATCTACTTTTAAATGATGTATATAAAATTTGCTTAGGGGGCCATCTACATATTAAAACGAACCATAACTTTGTTTTTTTCAAAAGCAGTACACAATTCTGACAGCATAAATGAACTCTACACCCTTTAATTAGTCTAAAAACAATTTTTTATGCAATTTGTACCATAAGTTTCCGACAAATTAATTATTTTAAAACGAGTGTATTTTAAGGGCTGTATCCAAATTGAAGTTCGGTGCTCGATTGTTAACCGAGAGAGCTTCCTTCTTGATCAAGGCACCTTAAGCAGTCAATTAAGCCTGTTAGATTACAGGATAGCATAAGAAATTTCAAAATATTTTGTCACATCTATCATAGACCATTAAACCACCATTTTGCCGTTTTTAAAGCATAATTTGAAAACTACTTGGATGAAAAATGTGAAATTTTGGATTTCCATAAAGCAGGACTTAATAAATCTGAATTCATCAAAAAAATTGTAGGTTGCAATTCATAACTTTTTTTAATATTAATTTCATAATTCATAACTCATATCAGAAAATTATAAAAATTGCAAATTCAACGTATTTATGTTTGGGTATAATAGTATTATTGTTACACAAAAAATTAGAACAATTGGATCATAATTTCAGAAGTTATAAATAAAAATATGAAAATGTAATTTAACATTAGAAGCACTAAATTTTGAATGTTTATAATTCAAAAACTTATCATTCAAATGACTTGAAATTTCGTGTCTAGGCATAGTTTGAACTAAAGATTTGAAATATCTCGTTAAAATTGGGTATTGCCATTGAAAAAAATGAAGTTTGGATTCGTTTTAATGTGTAGAAATTTTAAGCAAATTCCTGAGCAAATTTTATATACGTCATTTAAAAGTAGACTTTATTTCCAATCGTTCGGCCCAGTAACTTTCGTCTACGATAATTTGTTGAGGAGTTAGTAGGGGTGTTTACTTTTTTTTTTTCCACGACTGTAAATATGCCTATAATTAAAAAAGTATATTTAGGTACCGCCTTTATAGATTATGTAAAAAATATCTGACAATATTGATATTTTTGATGTATGGTACTTCCGATATATTGGGAAGTTTCTGCGGTCCGCATTAATGCTGCGTGGCCGCCAAACCCGATTACGTAAAATTCACTGCTTTTTTGCTTGGTAAAAAGCACAAGCAAGTGAATTTATATAAAAAAAATTATATATAATTTTTCTCTGTTTTTTTTTTTTTTTTTTTTTTTAAGATAGGGCCCAGCAGGAAAGAAAAAAATGAAATATTATTTAAACTATCTTTTAAGGATTTCTAAATTTATTTCTCAACGTATAACCGTAAATTAGTTAATATTAATGAGATATTGTTAGCCCTGCTTTCGTGTTATAAATATAAATGTCCCCAAAAAGATATATTTCAATTACTTATAACCTTTATAACAGGAAAAAAAAAATATTCACTTAGAAAGGTACGTGAAAAAGGCGTCGAAAAATATCCGGTAAAAAATATTGTTGTATCGATAAATACCGACAGTTAAATATAATGTATGTATCGATATTTCCCGAGAAAATACTTCTAGTTTCGATATACAGTAGAGTCTCGATTATCCGAGTTAATATGAACCAAGCTCACCTCGGATAAGCAAAAAACTCGGACAAACCGGAATTATACAAATCGTCACCAACTAAGGAGATGAAATATAAAAATATTCGTTCATTTTTATGGTACTAGTTAACATTTCTTTGATGTAAATATCCGTTACTTTTAAGAAAAACGGGGAACGAAATTGTTTATTTGAAAAAGCCCTTGATAGTTTTTTGTTTGTTGAATGTCAATTTTGCTGCAGTCCCCCCCTCCCCCCTGCATTATTAAGCTACTGCGTAGCTACCAATTTCTAGGATTTTTTTCTTCCCATTAAAACTTACTAGTAAGTTTTGCCTATTTCAACCGACGAAATCTAACAATTGTCAACGATTAAATATGGTAAAAATTTGTATTAAATTTTAGAGGTAACAAAACCATGCAAATTGGCAGCTATGTGATTCTATTAGTGTCATGAAAATTGCGGGTGTAGCCAGTTATTTCTGCTGAAAGTATTAAATAGTGTTTTTCAATCGAACTTATACCTTTGGAATGGATAATTTTCTTATGATGGACTGACTTGGGGATGGGGGGAGGGGATGGGGGGAAAATGGCCATAATTTAAAAGATACAAAAATTATGGCCATTTCTTTTCCCATTCTGAACAGAAAAGCAGAGTTCTAACTTTTTACGACAACTCTTTCATCTTCACCTAACACTTCATTTATAATGACTGTTTCATAATAATGGAAGCTATCAGTCCATCAGAAGAAAATAACTCGGTTAAGCGGGATTCGGATAATCGGGACTTTACTGTACTTAATTAAAAAAAATTAGTTGACAATAATTTTGCAATAGCGCTCCGGTTCGTGGATTTTTCCATTTCGAGCCCTGCATAAATGTCTCCAAAAAGGTATATTTGAATTACTTATAACCTGTATAACAGATAAAAAATATTCATTTAGAAAGATACGTGAAAAATGCATCGAAAAATATCCAGTAAAAAATATTGATATATCGATAACTATCGGCAATTAAATATAATGTATGCATCGATATTTTCCGAGAAAATACGCTAGTTTCGATATACTCACAGACCTTTGACATTCCTATATATGGTTGGAGTAACGAGCAATAAGAATTGAGATCAGACATGAAAAAAGATTAAAAACTAGATCTTCCATACCATAAATATAGTTTTTTTCCTTTTGGGGTCATGTTTTCAAACACATTCAGTTTATAATAACAGGAATTAGTAGGATCTTCACAGGAAATCTCAGAAAAGTATATATACACAGTTGGACGTTTGTAGAATTACCGTTATAACATATTTCATGTTCTTGCTGATTTTTTTTTTTTTTTAGTTGTAACTCAACTCAACTTTCATGCTGAATGTGTGGGATTAATACAAATATAAGACACATCTAAATTTGGTACAACTTTCATCTGATGTTTGACTCTAAAACTGCACTGTATCTTTCAATTCATAAAAGAAACTAAATTATATATGTATGTATGTGCATATTTAGACTCGTGTACTTATTTATAGCTATTTTTAAAATGTTTAAGGAGTAGAGTGTTTAAGTAGAATGATGTAAACAAATGTCTACGCGGAAAAGAGCATTTCGGCATGTCATCCAGATTATGTCACGGTGGTGGAAATGCTGAAAAACTATTCATGTCACAAAGTGTATGTACACTAGAAGAATAATAATTTTTTAGAAAACATTTCTTTACTATTTAAAATTTTTTCAAGCGATTTCACACATGTAGACGCGTTAGTTTAAAACTATTATTTTTACTGAAAAATGCTCGTGTTCGATTTGACAGTAAAAAGAGGCAGAAAACAAAATGTTTATTTTACGGAAAAAATCTGCATTTTTTACGAACTTCATTTCATTTTAGGAATTCAATATTGTATGTGACTTTTAAAAAGACATTTTTTCTGTAAAATAACCTTTTTATTTTACTCAAAACATCTGCAATTTTTACGAATCTTCTTTTATTACAGCTATCAAATAATATATGTGACTTTTAAAAACATATTTTGTCTGTAAAATAAACAGTTTTGTTACTGGCTAAAAATTCTTTTTTCTGTAAAATATTTTTTTCAAACTTTCAGAGACTAAATTATATTCTGTTTAACTAATATTTTCATGCTTTAAACGTGTTTTTTAAATAAGTAATTTTATTATTTTAGGAAATAACCTTTTTTATTCTTTTTAACAAAATGAATTTTAGTTTTGAACATTTATAAAATAAAATAAAATATTACATGACCAATCGCAGGCATTATATTATTAAATTGTATTTAAATAATTTTTTTGCAAAAAATATCTGCTGTAGACGCTAGAATTAATGTTAAATTTAATGTTATACTATATACATTTTGCTGACAGTAAAATGCACAATTAATTAATTATAAATGTGCACTTTGAATTAGATAGTTGTGTTTCTTTTACGTAATAGCTTTAAAAAGTTAATTTTATTTTTTTAAACAAATTTCAATATTGTTGAAATAACTAATCTCCTTATAATATTCCCAATCACATTAGGCTATTTATTTAATTGTATTGGCTGCATTTAAAAAATAATATAATGATATCAACGACTTTATAACATGATACTGTGGTTGTATACATTTTATTAGATTCTATAGTAGTCTTTTTAGTGACTTTCTTTGTTTCAGAAGCTTTTTCTACATAATGGGTATAGTTTATATATTCTCTTAGAAAGACTACCCAGTCACATATTCAAATTATTCAGAACTTAACTTATTAGTGAAACCCGGTATACACAAGAGTTCTTATCTTATTTTAAAATACTAGGGGGCTTTGCCCTCTACGAGCTACGCTCGCCAACCACCGTTCAGACACCGCAAACTCTAAAAGCACACTAATTTGATCGGCTTTAAAAAATTTTCGGAAGAATAAATTATAATTAAAAAACAGTGGCGATCTACCTGTTAACGGGTTGTTTTCGTCTTTGATTAAATCAGATCAGTGAAACATGTGAAAATAAGCTAATATAATCAGAGTTAAGTAAACAGAGTCTTTGTCTCCTGGTATTTTTTAACAACGCTGTAAGAAAGTTTTTTTAAATGTATCGTTTTAATCTGATGTAATTTCCCCCAAAGTTTTCTTTCTCTTTTTAATATTCACATGAAAATACTTTTGTTGTTAAAAAGGAAATATTATTTGCGCTGCCTTAGAATTCTCAACAATAGTTTAAAAAGATTATTTTAAAATATGAAATAAATGTCTCGCGCAAATATATTTTTAAATTTAAACTGTTTGGAAACGGTATGGTTTGGCAATTTTAAATATGACCTAATTTCCTCCATTTACGATTTGTAACACATATTAATGAATTTATTGTCTTACAATTTTCTTTTTCTTTTAAAATTCACGCGTAAATATAGTTTTTATGACGTAATTATCAATATTTTCCTGCTTTTAATACATAATCATTTAACTCTCATTTGAAAGTTTTTTCTGTTTATAATAGTCACGTGTAAATAAATTTTTAATCTGAAGGAAATATTATTCTTCGCGCTGTTTTTAAATTTGGCAACAATTTAAAATAATACCCTTTTCTAAAAGTTATAACAAATATCTCTCGAAATGCTGCAAATTTGAATTTAAAATAGAAATAAAACGTCAAAAATGAGTCAAATTAAAAAAATAAATGCAGTCTGCACACCGGGAACTTCTGGTGTATGAAATGATCTAGAAATGATTAAATTCCTATGTATAATTTTTGCTCCTATAAAACTTTTTTAATGGAGCAATTTTGGCCAATTTTAACACTAAATATCTCTTAAAATAATTCTTCTATTTAAAAACTGTCTTCATCAGCGTGTTTATTAAACATTTCTCTGTAATACCACCGATTTTCATATATTTGTATGCAATATTTTTCTTAATATTAATGAAGGAAGACCCCCGGTCGCAAAAATTCAAAATCGGCGGCGGTGACAGCGTTACTTACTTTTTTTTTTAAGAATAGAGAGATTCAGATTTTATGTATTTGTTAATAGGATATTTTATGTTTCATGACTTCAAATTTTTGAAATGTACATTTAACCATAAAAAATGCCGCCTAAAAATTTTTGTAAAATTCTTTGATTTATTCTAATAAATAATATCTTCGACAAAAAGCGGTCTTAATCCGTTTACATCATTAGTAAAATGTGTGTGCACTTTCAGAATTTCTTTTTTATTCAAAATTCTTAATTTATACCAGAAATTCTGAAAAGTAATTTTCGCTTTTTTTAATGACAAACGTTTCGTGATTACGTAAAGCAAAAGTTCTTCTTCCGAAATTTGCGGTATGGATTCGGAATTTTTGAATAAAAAAGAAATTCCTGAAATGCACGTATACATACGTTAAATGGGTTAAATACTTTTGATACTTTTGATTACGTCAGTGTCGAATCCAAGACTTTCGTCTGAGAAGAATTTCGAATCTTACTGTCCATAAAAGACACACAGAATCAAGATATTAATTGTTTTGTATCATAGAAATAATCATAAATTTAAGCCCAAACCGCCAGAATAAATTCAACGTATAGTTATTTCGATGCTTCATAACAGGAATCTGCTTTTTAGTAGAAAAATGGAAAAAGAATGAGAAAGGAAAATTTAAACTATTTCAAAAAGCATGTATAGTTTATGAATGCATAGCAGTATTTTTCCATTATTGTTATTTAAGGATTTTATTTTCACTGGTTTTACACACGTATTCACGTATTCAATGTACCAAAATCCGGCCTTCATCAAAATATATATGACTGTGATTACGTTAACATAAAGGCCAATCGAAGTGGTTTGAAACACTGAAAATATATCACAGGGTATTCTTTTAACCAATATTGCATAAAGCGATTTCAACTGTACTTGTAAAGTATTCCCCACTCCCCGTTCCATTTGTTGACGTAGTGTGGTTAATAGTCTAAGATCAAACACATGTGGCAACACAGAAATAATTACATATGGTCTACCACAAACACCACATACCTTTTACCACTGGCGTGTGGTATTTGTGGTAGACCATAGTCATTTTTTGTAACTGTGATGAAATTACTTCAAGTATTTTGTTGACAGGTACCAAACCTTATGATTTTTGAATACCAAAATTTCCTAATAAAAATATTAGCTTTATTTAATGACACACATTTGCGCTTAAATAAGAGAAAGATTATTATTAAGAAATAATAGTGTTCAAAATATCGGAAGGTTTGGCAGCTATGTACTGAATTCCATACTTTTTATCTCGCATATTAACGAAAAACAAAACGTGTGTTTGGTTATTCGTAAGGTGCGAATTTCATAGAAGTCTATTTAATATGATGGAAACATTGCATTCCATTCTATACACAGTCAAGTATTATTACATTCAATTCTAAAAATTTATATGTAAAAGTAATCATTAGTATAGGTGATCCTGAAACTGGCCCCTTTCCTCGAATGTTTTAAGATGACCGTAATGATGTAACTGATTCTCTCCCATGAAACGCCTTTAAGGATGTTCCCAACTGATCTGCTCAGCAAACGCAAAACGTTTTGACGCATTTACAAATTTATTTCTTAAGGCAAAGATAAAAAATTGGAAAGCCTGACCATGGAAGGCGATTTGAAATCGAACTGTGTTTCCATTTTTTTGATCAATAAATTACCCATTGAGTTATAAGCGATTTTGATCACGTGACAAACCCGTTTTTCATCCTTTCTTGAGTGGTTTTTCTCATTTCGGGCGGAAATTCGGTTCAAAACGTCCACTTTGACACCATTTTCTGAAAGACCTATTGCATTTGAAAAAAAAAAAAAAAACCCGGAAAAAACGGCTCGATTACATAGTTTCTGAACAACAACACCTGCTAGTTCCATGCATTTCCGAACAAAAATAAATTAAAACTTATGTCATAAAGTTGCCCTTTTGGATTTGAGAACACCCTTAACTTGAGATATCTGCTAAACCTACTACAGTAGACTCGCGATTTTACGACCACCGATCCCTTGCGATTTAGCGATCATTGGATCAGGTCCCGACCGTTTTCCAATACTCACAATGTTTTTTCTCGCTCGTTTTAACGACTCTTAAATAATTTGAATCTTGATTTAGCGACCTTTTCGAGAACACAGAAACTGAAGATTTCAATCATCCAATGCAGGAATTACGAAAACATGTCGTTTTTCCCGAAAATCTAACATTTGACAATTTTGTTGCCGTTGACGATAAGTTGAAAATTGAGGGGGGAATTGTCGAAAGATGACTTAATCCTGAACAGGACATTCCCAATAATTCAAAAATTTTTCTGATGCGGAAATTGCGGATGTTTCAGAAACACCTCCTACATCAAAAAAAGCAAAGGATGCCATCAAAACTGCAGAAAATTTAAGGAAGGGGAAAAAATTCTAACGACTACTTTCAGATGATCAATGGGCCCCTTCTGGAAGTTTACAGCCGCCATTTGAAGCAAAAAAGTATACAATCATTTTTCAAAAAATATTAATTAACTAGTGTAACTCATCTTTTACTTTTGTAAAATGTTTAAATTAATTCTTATAAAATTATTCCATAATTTTTGTGTATTTTTTATTTTAAAAAATTAAGACAATAAATATATTTTTTAAAAAATTATCTAAATCAATAGTTTTTATTACATTAGAATGTTATTTATTAGTGAACTACATTAAAAAAAAAAAACCCCAGTATTACTAACTTTTGATTTAATGACCATTTGACTTAACTTCCGATTTTCCGAAGTCCCTCGATGATCGTTAAATTGCGAGTCCACTGTATTACAAAACATTATCTAGATTAGTAAATTAATGCTATAAAAAGTGATAAAATATCTTTATTAAGATTGACGATCGTTTCATCGCACAAACGGCGACATTTTCAAAATCATTCACGATAGAAAATATTTTCACATAATTTAAAAACAATAAACATAGTAAACAATAATTTGTAAACATAACAATAACATAGTACACAAATTGTTTTCTATGTTTATTGTTTTCAAATTATGTGAAAATATTTTCTATCGTGAATGATTTTGAAAATGTCGCCGTTTGTGCGACGAAATGATCGTCAAGGTATTTTGTCACTTTTTAGAGCATTATTTTACTTAATATGTTTTTATTATCTAGATTGTTGCATGTTTCTATGAAATAAAGAAATTGAATTATAATCGAAAGAAGAGTTTGGAAATTCAATTATTAAAAATAAATGTTTTCAGGTGGTCTCAGGGCACGTTATTTGAACACCTGTAAGCCTCTAACCACCGTCTTACACAACGCCTGGAAGTTAAACGATGTTAAAAATAAAAGAAAAAGAAAAGTAGAAACCGCAACATATCCCTTATATACTATATTTAGACGTATTCTTTTGGTCTAATGTTTTTATATGCAAACACTTCATAGATCTTTCAGGAAACTTCAACAGTTCAAAATACGCCGCCAAATCGTGGCATGACCACGTGACCAACACCTTCCGTAACCTCGAACACTAACTGGGTCAGTGTCCTATCTTTGAAAAGAAAAGGAAACTAAGTGAAGTTTTAAAATACTTAATAAAGTAAATAAAACCTTTTATATATTTTAAGTTACCTTTCCTTTTGAATGTTTTTAGACATATATAGATGTTTTTATGAGATTTAATTAAGTTGTTTAAAGGTACTTGCCGCTATATACATATGTACAAAAAGGAATATAAACAGATTTTATGTAAGAAAAATGACTATTATATTTAAATAAGTAAATTAAAGCTAATATGCATACTCATTCAAAAGTCGTTTTATGATGTGGAAACGATTTTTAAATCGATACCGGGTATGGGGAGGCAATCACATCCAAATGAGCGACAGTTTCTGTCGAAGTTATTTCAAACTTTATGACTCTGCTAAAATTAGACATAACGCCACCATCTAGATCACTGGTTCCCAACCTTTTTTTGGCCGCGCCCTACCAAAGCATCTCTAAAATCATGATGTCCCCCTTCCCTTCTACATCATATAAATCTTATTACATAAAATAAACTTCTATTTTCCAGGAAGGATCCGAAAATAGCATTAACTCTGATAAGTGATTTCACGTTCTTTAATTTATCAAAATCATATATTTTTTAAATTACAAGTATGCTTTTAACATAACTCTATGAATGCAATGAGACCATGTATGTTCGCATTGTTATTGTTTTGTTTTTAGCCATATTTGCTGTTTTTTGGCATCTGATCTTACCTCAAATTTTAAAGTGATAAATAGTTCACATTTTTGTCTTCGTAAAATTTCTTGAAATCTCTCTCACATTTTGTATTACATCTGATAGAATTGATACATTTTATAATGGATTTTAGTACTTCATTAAGAACAAGTGATATTTGTTTATCACCGAGACTCTATGTATAACATAATTCAAAAGTAACATTTCCGGATTCGCGCTTTTATCCATTTTAAGTAACTATTTTTCTTTCCCCTCATAACATAACTTCTTTGATAGCGGGCATCTTATTCGCATTATTATTATTTAGCCACCATGTTTTCTCTGATTTTAAATTTTAAAATCCATATGTCATGAAGCATTTTTGTATATTTTGTATGTGGCCTGCAAAAGAGCCATAATAAGTTTATTTTCTACCCATTTCCTACCGTGATGCACACGGGGATTTATATTAATTTCATAAAAGTAGTACCTCATTTAGATAATTCAAAATATTTTTTTAGATTGAACATGTCCAAACAGTCAATTTTAGATATACCATACAAAATTTCACATGTAAAAGTTCTTTCCGGTGGCATATTGCACTATGAGTAGACGTACAATTTAAAAAATAAAAATAAAAAGTGAAAAAAAGAGGTGTAGTTTACTAAAATAATATTAAAACCAGAAAAATTAAAATGATTTTTTAATCTATAAAAGGCGTCAAAACATCTAAATAATAAATTTGCATAATTATTCCGGTGTCAGTGTATTTTGAACTTTTAAATGAGACGGTTTCGAAAATAAATTTTTATTCAGTTATTATAAATTTTCTTCATCTATTATTTCTATTTTTAGACTACGAAACTACTTTCGTTAGAAAAAAAGAAGAAAAAAGGATAGAAAGTTTCTTAATAAGAAATCTGAAAAATGCCCCCTTGAAAAGACATATTGCGCCCCACTTTGGGAACCACTGATCTAGATCTTGGTTGAAAAGGAAAATTTAAAGCTTGTGCCAGTATCACTCCGACGTTCGTGGCAGTCAGATGTCCAGAACTATGCATAGTACCCACAGAACATTCAAATAAGAAATAACAACAATGTAGTATTTTCGTACAAAATTTTGGTATAACATTGTCTTAAAGGGATGTTAAGGAAGGAACGGCGTAAGGATGGGACGGTAAGGAAAATTACTACCTATTGTTAGGAAAAGCATGTTAACACTAAGTGATTTTTAGAAACAATTATTTACACTGGATTAAATTAAAAAAAATTAATTTACCTCGAATAGTGCAGGAATAAACCTTGGTGGCGGTGAGACTACCAATAAACCCACGATGCTTGAAATTCATATTTAACCCCTTCGCGACGGGAACCTTTTACGAAATTTTTAATCTTTTGCCACCGTTTTTTAAAAACAGAAATATGTGACTCGTTAAATCGAGAAAATGCGTTGATTAAATAAGGTAAATTTTACAATAAAATTTTACTGGTGAGGAAAAGCAAGGATTCTGAGCGCTTCATGCGGCACGTACACGGGTCGCTCGTCCCCAAGGGGTTAAATGCTGATTTAAATTCTGCAGGAAATTTTCAGTCAAAAAAATTTAGTCATTCTTTCTCTAGCATACTTCTGCACGAGAAAAAAAGTTGAAAAAAATTCTGTGGCTGCATCTGAAGTGATTTTCTGTTTAAGTTTAGCAAGAGGGACGGTAAAGAATCTAAAACCCAGGGACAGAGTTAAAAAAATAATAATAACCGTAAAAATGTGTGCAGGTTAATTTTTTGCTACATATTTATATAAAAAAATAGTCCCAGTTTTGGAAAAAAATTACATCGAATTACTTTTATTGAAAATTTTTTATACAGAAAGCTCCAAACTAAACTTAAAAATCAGCATCAGGGACAAGGGACGGTATAGAAATTTCGTGGTATAGTTGGATCCCCAACATCGTGCAAAACTTATTTTTCTGGTTAATATTGTTATACAGTCATACAACGGGATGTTTTCTAGTATTAGAAATAAAAAAAAAAACATAAGGATATGTACTAAAATAAAAAATATTATTCGGCGACTTAAAAGTCAAAATTATGTGAGAATGCCTTATCCAGGGGACTATTTTTGAAGCTATTCGTACCACTGTTTGAAAAATAATCTCTGCTACACGTTTATACTAGGGCAGTCAAGGAAAAGCTATGGCCATTGGTAGAATATTCTCGTCACTGAATTGAATGTGGTTCTAAATTAAAATACAGTGCAATTGCACAAAATACACGAATTTAGACAATACGAATTTGTCTGAACTCGACTGGATAAAAATTGAAAAAAATTGAAATGCAACTTAATGAATTCCATTTCAAATTTGACTCAATATCTTTTCAAATTAACAGAGGATTTGGTAACTATCGAAAAGAAAAAGGTAACCCAGTATTATAGGCAAAAAATGTCGATGATAAAATTGTAACAACTTGGAATTCAATTACAGACACTAAAAGCTATTTAATGAACCTGGCGCTTGACATTTTGAGAAATATTTCTGGGACTCAATTATTTTTGGAAATGAGTAATATGAAAAGGTCAAGCAGAAACTTCTTTTCGGATGATTCTAGTTCATTAAGAAGATCTTTTTGTTCACACCTGTTTCAACTTATTTTCTTTGATTCTAGTTCAGCTTCTATAATCTTAAAAACAACTAAATATGAACTAAGTAACAATTATTCGGAATCTAAGATGTAACAATAGAAATCGCAATCTTCTGTTAATTATTTTCTGAAATATAACAACATATGTTCCCTATAATTTTTTAAACCCTAAAAACAAAATTTCAAGTAATTTTCATGCATTGTTCCACTATCTTTTTTTGTTGTTACTAGCCCGCCATGATCACTTAAAATTCTTCTATATATAAAAAAAGTAACGATTTGGAAACGGACCAATGAAAATCTACGTAGATACCGCGAAGCACATCTGATTAGTCAGAGCTTTCAGACGCTATAAGGGGGTTACCAAGGGGAGGGTGGGGCTATGTAGCCAAACGTCGCCAACTTGGCGATATATCGTCAAATTTGGCAACCAAAATTAGTCGCAAAAAGTGATGCTACCTTGGTCATATTTCCAGTATTTCGCCAAATTTCAATAGACTCTCATTGAAATCCAATAGAGTTTATTTGCTTGCAGAAAATCAACAAATTGAGATATTTCAATGCAACAAAAACTAATATTAGCTTATGAATAGAGCTTAATTGAACTATTTACATTGTTTTTAAGCACAAACACTAACTATTTACAATATTCGTAACACTATATATGTAGTTTTATATTTAATAGTTCTTCTTATAATTATGAAACTCTGCAAGCTGTAATGATTATGTGCATGGAGATAAGGAAATAAAATTTTCAGGAGTTGGGGAGGAGCGCAATTTTACCAAGTGGAAACTAAAAATTAAGTAGATAGAAAATAAGGGATCGCGAAGCGATCCAAAATGGAAACGCGAAACAATTATGTCTGGAGTTGGCTAGAAAATAGGGATTGCTTCGCGATACCGAATGGAATCGCAAAGCGATTACGGAGTTAGTGAGCGTTAGTGGCGGAGTTAGTGAGCGTAGTAAGCGGAGTTTAAATTTTAGTAAGCGGAGTTAGTGAGCGTAGCGAGCAGGGGGGGCAGAGCCTCCCTAGTATTAAGAAAAAAAAATTGGCCCCACCTATGTGGCCATGTTCACCATTCCTGTATTAGGATAATTTCAAGAACAATCTATTCCAAAGAAATTTTTTTCTAAATTGTGGTATTATTATCGCACGAAATTTGACTAAGTTAAAAGCAGTGTAAAAGCCCTGTTTAAATTTGATTAAATTCCGTTCATTAGTTCTTGAGATAGAGTGCCCACAAAAATTTGTGTCGCATACACACAGAGACACAGATTTGCGGACAGACATTTTTAAATTCAAGACCTTCTCGGAAGTCTAAATTTTTCACGAATCCTTTACTTTCTTCTTGTAAAGGTAAAAGAAAGTAAAAAGGAGTTGCATGCTTAGTTAAGAATTACTTGATGAAATTCAATTACAAAGAAATTAAAGAACAAATTTATCTTAAACTTAATTAGGATCAGTACTGAGTTGAACATGATTTCATTTAACTTGTGAGAAAACACTTGCAAAAGTTATAATTTCTGTCTTTTAGATTTCTGGTTGATTAGCTTAATTGCACAAAATTCGCGAGAGAAGACAAAGAATAGCAGAATTTTGCAGAAAAAATATTTTAAAGAGGTCAGTTATATTTCATATGTTTTGTTTCGAAATGATGTTTTTATTGCTATTTTGAAAGTTACTAAAAGCCATGGTAATTATATTTAAGAAGTCAAAACAGGAAGGTTCTTTTAAGAAAAAATGATGATGAAAGAAGACTTTAATTAAAGCCACAAACCTTCTTCCTTGTTACACCACTTTCAGTTTTAGTCATAAAAAGACCTGTTTAAAGTCATTTTAAATACTCGAAATTGTTAATTTCATAAAGAGTGAAAAAAAAAATGGTTTGCAATTTTCATGCTATTAAAATGAAGCAATTCGTCACAGAACTCCATAACTTGCTTTTCCATGATACCTTTTCATTAAATTAGAATTTTGGTCACCATTTACTGCTTAAAATGCATCCACATACATGAAAAGTGTAATAACCTCAATAAAGATAACCATGATGATGAAATTTCTTTTATTAAAATTCCAGAAACAACTAGGAAATAGTGAACAAGATGTTTTTCATTTCATCCAAGTTAAAACATTTGTTCATATTCGTGACTCTCACTATAAAAGAAGATATTAGACGTGATATGTAATCTTTTCATCTTATGAATATATTTAACGCCAAAGCTAGAGTTTTAATGCGAAAAGGTAGTTAAATAAGAAAATTCATTTCAAATATAATTAACGTGCACCTGTCTCAGATTTCATAATACAGTTATTATTATTTTTTTTATAATCCTGTAGCTTGATAATTTCATTATCTTTTACAAAATTAAACAAATTTAATAAAAATTCATATAAAAAGCACAAATAAAATGAACTAAAATTGCTTGCAGGTGCATACATATAATATAAAATTATTTTAAATACATTGAAATACCTTAAAAATACATTAAAAATTACTTAAAAAGCCAAAACGTTTTCAGACAAAATCACAGGGCCATCTTCAGTGGTTATTTAAGTGTTGTTATTTCTTTTTGCGCTTACTCGTCTAGGAAGACCATTGTAATTTAAAGTTGGTACGGAAGTTAAGGTGACAGAAAAAGGTATTCAAATTTCTAACAAAATAAGTCTTCATCTATTATCTAGCAATTCTGCCCAAACTCTATGGATGTCACATGACAATGCATCGTTACAAACTATATATTTATTAGAAATTATTTAAAGGGATTCTCTTATAATGGCTTCCTGGTAATTAACTGTACGAAAGATAATCGTGTATTTATTAAAATCTATTTTTATAGAAACATGTATAATAATCACTTATAAACAAATTAAGTTAAAATAATGCTATAAAAAGTGATAGAATATCTTTATTAAGACTTACGATCGTTTCATCGCACAATCGGCGACATTTTCAAAATCAATCATAATAGAAAATATTTTCACATTACTTAAAAACAATAATATAGTAAACAATGTCACGAGACATGAAGCATAATGAAAATATTGCAACCATAAAAAAAAATTTAATTTTTATTTTTTATGGTTGCAATATTTTCATTATGCTTCATGTCTCGTGACATTGTTTACTATATTATTGTTTTTAAGTAATGTGAAAATATTTTCTATTATGATTGATTTTGAAAATGTCGCCGATTGTGCGATGAAACGATCGTAAGTCTTAATAAAGATATTCTATCACTTTTTATAGCATTATTTTAACTTAATCTATTTTTATAGGTTGAATTTGAACTAATTTTGCTAACACAGTGGTCCCTCCTGGGCGAATAATTGCAAAGAGAACAACATTTAAATAACCACTGAAGATGGCGCTGTGAATTGGCTGAAAACGTTTTGGGTTTTTAATGGATTTTTAATGTATTTATAGGCATTTTAATGTATTTTAAATATTTTTATATTATTATGCTTGCATTATAATTATATATTATAATGCAAGCAATTTTAGTGCATTTTATTTGAGCTTTTTATGTGAATTTTAATTATTTACTCAAGGGGATTTAGCACAAGAATTTGAACTTTCCTTTATTTAAACAAATTTAGTCAGAATAAAAAGTGTTCATTAAAAAAAAAAATTCTAACAGCTATTATTAACAAGAATGGAAAGTCATGCATCATATAAAGATTATGAAACACTTTCCAACACTAACAGAATAAAATTAAGGATTATCATTCTTTCATACAATCATATGATACATCTAAGTAAGCAAGTTAATAAATACGTAACTCAGTAAAAATATATTTTCAGAAATTGCTGTGTATATCCAGTAACGTGCGCAAACTTTTTCATGTAACCTTGTATAGAATTTAAACACGCCACGTAATGCACTCAAAATTAGATAAATTTGCGAATGCATCTCGCAGCGGAAAACACACTTCCTGCAGTAATCGATCATAGTTAGCCCTGTAAACAAATTCTTTTGTGTGTATCTGTAAATGAACGATAAATGCCACGCACTCCATAATCTATAGAAACATGTGCTGTGCACCTCAATGATCTTCTTTAATTTCATTATGTTTAAATAATCGTAATATCATTAAAATGCATCGCAAATTATCTTTTCACTTTAGGTCATAATGTAATGGAATTCTTTGCCCCTATAAGCAAATTGTACAGTAGAGTCCCGATTATCCGAGTCCCGCTTAATCGAGTTTCCGCTTTAACTGAGTTATTTTCTTCTGGTGGACTGATGACTTCTATTATTATTGAACATCCATTATAAATGAAGTGTTAGGTGAAGATAAAAGAGCAGTCGTAAAAAGTTTGTAATATTAAAAAATGGCCATTTTTTCCCCATTCTGACCAGAAAATCAGAGTTCTAACTTTTTACGACTGCTCTTTCATCTTCACCTAACACATCATTTATAATGGCTGTTTAATAATAATGGAAGCCATCAGTCCATCAGAAGAAAATGATCCATTCCAAAGGTATAAGTTCGGTTGAAAAAAACTATTTAATAATTTATCCAAATACAGTAGTACGTGAAGTATTGTGTATGCTATATTGGTACTAATCAATGGATATATGTATACAGCCCCTCATCTTTTTGCTTCATTTTGGGAACAACGGATTTTGAGCTTATTCTATCAACGATAACTTTCATAATTTTTAAGCTATGTTTTTGAGACTTTCACAAAAGTTGCTCTATACATTTTGCTAACACATTATGCACATTATATTTAATGAACATGAGCAGAGAAACATTATTTAGTAAACTTGCTCATTTTTCATACAATTTTTACTATATTTTAATTCTGATTGCAGAGTATTGTATACAATGTTATTTGTCATATTTTCTGAAAATAATTTTTTTTTTATATTAAGAACCCTACAAATTATAAGCTTGGCAAAATTTGAGACTGTTTTTATGAAAATCCGAATTTCTCTTCGAATATACATGCTATTCTCATAAAAATGAACACAAATTATTACCAATAAGCCACTTAATCACAATCTACAGTTTGAACGCTTTTGCTACATTAATTAGTTTTGACAAGATTATCCAAAAGATATTTGTTCTTTTTAAATTTGTTGGCGGTCCCCTATGAGGTTTCGGGAAAAATCTTCACGGAAATAATGACCTGTACTATTCTGTTTACACACCTGGAGTTTCAGGATAATCCCTCATGTATTTTTCTAGATAGTTAAGAAAACGTACCTTTTCACCGTCCGAGGGTTTTCCAGTATTTTTATAAGAATGTTTGTAAATCCCAGGATATATATATATATATATATATATCCTATATATATATATATGTATATGGTTATATATATCTATCTATCTATATATATATATACTATATATATATATATGTATATGGTTATATATATATATATATATATATATAACCATTAATTAAACATTACTGACCGCCATCAATAATTGTAATAGTATGAATGAATTTACAACAATACAGTGTCCCCAAACACACTGAATGGATACCAAAAACATAATATACAAGCTGCTATGTATAAAATAAAGTCCCTTGTACTATATAACAAGAATTAATAATGTAGAAAAAAAGAAGAATATGGATTTCGATAAAAATAATTGAAAAGCTTATATATTGAATTACGTTATCAAGAGTACAGAATTCAATTATATAAGCAAAATTAGTCGTTTTCTCTGAAAAAAAAGCTTAAAGCTAAAATTTTTTTTCTCCTGTACTCTAGCGACCAATATAACCAAGAGAATAGTTTCAAGATGAAAACAGAATAAAATTAAATGCTATGAAATGGAAAAAGCAATACAACCTTTTAAATATTTAATTTATAGCAAGGAAAAATAGTAATATTACACAAAATACCTAATAAAATCCCAGTCATTTTATCCAAATACACATCAGCACATGGTTTCCAAAAGCTCGATAAGTTTAAGGTTATTTTTGCAGTTAAGTTAACACAGATTTTAAAACCTAATGTAATCTATTTTAAAATATCGTGATAAATTCAATTTAAATAATATAAATAGAAAATAATTACATAATAAGTAAAATACCTCTTAACATTTTTAAAATTTTTAAAATTTCTTAACTTAAGTAAAAAATACCAAAAAATACCATAAGTTTACAAAATCGCAAATAGCCAACACTAAGCTCCACCATGTGTTAAAAATTGATATTATTACTCTATTCGAAGCAACAGACAGAATCCAATTTAAATTTTGGTGCTGCCATCTATGATATTAACTTGTAACTAATATGAACAAAATGTCACAAGATTAAGCTATTATAAGTTAATTCTTTCATAATATACCAACTGCTATATCCCAACAAATCCTAATATAAAAATACCATATTATATTTCATTATTCATATAAATATTAAATAATAAAAATGTTAATAGAATGATTACAGTATATTCTACTACCATACCCAATTAATCTATACGGAAAATTTAAATAATTTCAAAACAATAAAAATAATATAGCAATATGCTATAACACTAAATAAATTATATTTAAAAAATTATATATAATAAAAATATAAACTATAAGAAATACTTTTAAATATAAAAAAATTAATTTATAAAATGAACAGGAAGGAAAAAAAATGGATGTTGATATAATTATGTCAGAATCTTCATTTCCCAATTGCCTAATGATAACAAATAAATTGTGTGGTTATTTTCATATTAACCGTAAAAAACTAAAGAATATGAATATGGGATTAACATTCACATAAAGCCGTTAATTAATCATTTAATACTATGTTCAAAATTAAACAATATTAAAAAGTATAGAGGAATAATAAAAAAACTAATAACCCAATTTTAATACAAACTGTAATAACATTAGTTGTATCAAATAAACTTATTATGCATATTATTCTCCATTAAGATGGTATACTATTATAAATTAATATGATATTGTCCCGAGAAGACTAAAAATTAAAAACAAGTTAATTGTTAACTTGATTAAATATTAATTAAGCTAAATAAATTCAATATGAATTGAAATAAAAATTGAACGTCACCATATATATATAAGATATCGAATCAACCTCCATATAAAAAGTGTATTAGCAATGTAGTTATAATTCAAATGCCCCATCAATTTTTTTATATATATAAATAAATTAACCATTGCGCATTATCCAGACAACACCACCCTCCTCCGTACTCTAACATCTACCCACACAACCGTCCTATAATAATTTTTTATTATTTTACAATTTTATTTTTATAAATATTTTCTTATTATATAAGTTTTTTTGTAATTTTGTTTACGCATGTGTTAATTTGTATTTTTAAAAAGATCATGTAAGTACTAATTGTATATTAAAGAATATATGAATTTTTTTTGGAAAACCTTGATTTAATGCATCATAAATTAGTTTTTTAATATTATTATTAATTAGATGAGAAGAACATAAACATTGTATTCTATATAAATGGTTAAGTATTATATTTCCATTACATAATTATGAAGACAAGATTTAAAATGTGTAAATGTATTAACTTTGAATTTAAATTCTTTAAGTTTATCATATAGATCTGTTATTTTTTTGTTGTCTTTTATAGTAATTTTAAGATCTAAGAAGTTGATTGTATTATTAGATAAGAGGTTTTCCGTTAATTCCAAATTAGTGGGATAATCTACTGGAAATTGAGAAATTTTAGTTTGATCAGTGGCAATTAATATTATTTCATCAATATAACGATATAAATGCAGATTATTATTAGTAAAAGTACGTTCATAGTGATATAAATATAAGTCTGATAATAAACTGGATGTACAGCCACCTTGTGGTATACCGATGTGTTGTAAATATAATGTGTTATCTTGCAAGATATAATTATTATAGATAATGAAGTTAGTTAAAGATTTAAAATAAGCTATATCTATATTAGATGGTAAATCCAGTTTTTGATGTTACTGTTTAAATAATGCATTTATAATATTATGTAAATCTAATAAATCTATATTATTAAAAAGATTTTTGAAGTCATATGTCGTTATATTATGTGCACAATTAAGATAATAGCAGATTGATGCTATAATATCTTTAATATTACTTCTTTCTATATAAAGTTCAAAATAGAATTCTGTTTAAAATATTTTTGTCTACAGCCATTTTATCATGATTTCTAGGAACGGAAAAATCCGGGCCAGCCAGTTAAAAGGTTAAAATCGCAAGTGACTGGTCATCTTTGGCCATATAGTGTATTATATGCATAAATAATTTTACAAAAGCTTTGTACTTTGAAACAGCACTTCCTCATTTAATATCAAAATATTTAATAGATATTTTTTTTATCTTTATTATCTTATTTATCGTTTATTATCTCCAAGATAAAGTAGTTTGGTGAAATTTGTAAATAAAATTCTATTGTGTATGAAGCCGGCACTTTGAAACACACTTCCTCATTTAATATCAAAATACATAATACAGAATTTTCATTACCTTTAAAAGTACTAAAATGATGAGGGCCTCCAAAATCAAGTAATTTAGAAAAATTTGTGAATAAAATTCTATTGTGTATAAACCTGTACACTATATGATTTTGACCAAATCTGAAATCATTATGTGCAGTTTAATTAAATATTTATTGCTATAATAAGACATTCCATGGTAAATATCGCAGAAGCTTACACATTTTCATTTTATATTTTTAAAGAAAAGAAAAACTATAGTCGCTTTTCGTGAATGAAATTCTGTTAGGTCTGTAAACTATATATGTAATTTATATCTGTAATCCAGCTGTAAATTATATGATTTTGAAGAACCTTGAAAGGGCTTACGATTTGCATGATATTTTGAAATGCCATTTTTAAATTTCCATTGTTGAAAGCAGTTTGATTTATTCCAAGTAGATTTTTATAAAGATTAGTTAGCCCCTAACTCGTGAAAGTAAAACGAATAGATGTAATTTATTTTGAGAAAGTACGAGTAAATGGAGGTTTCACAGCTTATGATGTTACATTGAATGGGAAATGGCTTTTATATAACATTTTACTGCAATATTTATTATTATAATAATATCTTTGACAGAAAATATCACAGATTCAATACATTTTTATATTTTAAGATCAAGATTGGAGAGTCAATTTTTGTGAATAAAATTCTGTTGGGTATCACTTGTAAACTATCAGGTTTTGAAGAAATTTGAACATATTACGTAAGTATTTTAGTATAATACTTATTCTTATAATAAGACCTTTTATATAGCAAATATCGCATAATTTTATAATTGTTTTTATATTTTTATAGAAGACTGATGTCACTTTTTGTGAATGAAATTCTATTGGATGTGAATATTTAAACTATAAGACTTTGAAGAACTTTGAAAAAAAAATCGTTTTACTTGGTGTTCGCTATTTCAGATTTATTTCACCTGTTCAGAAATCATTTTTCAGTGTTTGAAAGAATGTGAAGGAATGAAATTAATTTAGAAAATTCCATGAATACAGTCGAGTCGCTTATAATGAACCTGATCGGACCATCAAAACTGGTTCGGTATATCCAAGGTTCGTTATAAATGTTTTACGACTTTTTATAACAGGTAATGCTCTAAATGTTTTTAACTATATATAAGAAATTTTTAACAATATTGATGAATGTTTTAAAGGCGTTAAAATAATTTTACATGTTTTAATTTGATTTTTTTAATGCATGCATTAAAATTTATATTAAATGGTTATATTATAAATTTATACAGAAATTTTCATTATTGTATTAAAATGATTTTACAACGATAAATTATAAAGCATACCTATACTTCATTTTTTTTAATCACCTTTATTTGTCTCACACTTTTACTAAGAATCAGTCTCTTAATTCCACTTTCTAATATCAAAGCTGAGTTCATAATACTTGAATCAATTTCAATTTTTCAAGAAAACGAGTGGCGATTTGCCATTGTGTAAATTGTTGTTGCCATCGGATCGCTTTCTGCACGATCACCGTTATATTCTTCATCGTGGAGCAATGAGAAAATTTTAAAAATGGTAATTTTTTTCAGAAATTTGAAAAAATGTTCGAAAATTTTGAAAAAGTGGGTAAACTTTCAGAACGCTATAAGGAAGGATTCGCTATATCCATAATACAAAAGTTCGTTATATCCATTAAAAATTGCATTGTAAAGTATATTAAACAAAATGGGACTCTCCGTCAAGTTCGAGATAATCGAAGGTTTGCTATATACCAGGTTCGTTACAACCGGACTCCGCTGTATTTTACTACGTTCAAACCAGAATCAAAATTTTTTTTATGAAGAACTTTCATGAATATAAATTTATTGAACTTCTGATTGAATATAAACCTTTGACAATTACAGCCTTTTTGCAAGACTGTATGTGAGAATAAAAACATTGAGAATAAAGCACCATTTCTATTTCAGAATATAAGAAACTTATTATCATCAGACTGAATCTTTCTACTACATCATGTGCTTTTCATCCCAATATAAATTGAAAAGAAAGAAACAAAAATACGTTGACACTTTACGTTTTTCTTTATATAATTTTAATGATATTGTAAATTATGTTATGGATTTTGGAAGCTGTAAAAATATGGACAAAGAAAGAAAAAAAAAGTAATTTTATACCAAAATTTAGATTTTTAATGTAATTGATATTTTCATTAATATTATAATTAAAATTTAATAAAAGAAAATACGTTTTAAAAATTACCCTTAAAAGTTTCAACATGCTCCTAAAAGCTTTGAAAAGGAGGGAAATTTCTCATGATATACTTTTTTTCTTCTGCCTAATGATACTTTTAATACAGTTCTTCTTGTAATAAGACCTTTCATAAGAAATATCTTAACATCTTATAGCTTTTTTCTGTTTAAAACAATCTGTAGAATCACTTTTTAAGCCTAAGTAACCCGTTTAATTACCATCATCTTACGCTGAGAAGGAAATCTCCTTGGCAGTGATGAAAGTCTAGAAAAAATCATAGTCATCGGTAATCCGATTACGATTTTCATATTATTTCGAAAAGCTATTTTTAAATGTCCATTGTTGAAAGCAGTTTGCTTTATTCCATGTAGATTTTTATCAAGATCAGTTAACAGCTAACTCGTGAAAGTGAAATGAATAGATGTAATTTATTTTGAGAAAGTAAATGGATGTATCACAGCTTATGGTGCTATATTGAAAGGGAAATGGCTTTTTTGTGTAGTATATAAACCATTCTTTGTGTGAGAAAAATGATTAACATTTTAGACAATAGTTAAATACAAAAAAAGATATATTTTAAAAGTTTTGATGCAGATTGTAATTTATTAAAGAGCAATATAACTGCATTTTTAACATTTTCCAACATAGTTGAAAAGGGTTTATGAATTCAGTTTGTCTGTCCGTCTGTCTGTCCGCCTGTCTGCCCATGCTCTAACTTGCGTAAACACAGTCCGATTGCCATGAAATTGATATATGTTATTGGGGTTAATTGTGGCATGCTTGGTATTGAAAACGAAGTATGTAGCATTTATGATTCGTTTATAGGGACACTCAAAAGAATTCCGTTACACCACGGCCAATGGGGAAAACTCATTTGCGGTATAGTTTAATGATATTAAACTATTTTAAACATATGTAAATCAGTGCGAGTAATAAGTCAAAATTACGTTCACTACTAACTATATCACAATATTAAAATACTTATTTGTTTTAAAGACGTTATAGAAATTTTTAAAATTATTAAAATTTTAATTTTTAATTTACTTTTAATGTGTTTTTATAACGTCCTTTAAGAAAATAAATATTTTAATATTGTGCTATTTTAAACATATTAAAATTGATATACAGAGTATCCACGTAACCTTTATTTTCGCAATCGTTGGTTCTAGACGCATACTTCTAATTCCAAAGCAGACCAAATTAGGTGTAGAGTTAAGATAAAAAAGTTTGAAGCGAAAAAACAATTTAGGGAAGAATTACAGAATCTAAATTTTTATACAGCTCTCAGGTCCCTATACTTATATTTAGAGACGTTTTGTCTATTCAAAAGTATTGCAAACACAAAAAGTTCCGTATCCGTACGACCAATATTCACTGAGAAATTTGAGTTCAAAGTTAATGCTTAGTATGGGGACCGTATACAAATGGAGATGCGAATATATTCCCTATCAGAAAGACAAGGAAGTTTTAGAGTTAGATATGATCATGACAAAAGGGTTGTTGTTCAAGTCAAAAAACAGTATAACATTTGTCTAATCACTGGTATTGAAAATAAAAATGAATATTTTGTATAATACATAAAATCACAGTGCACAAACTCTTACAAATTTAATAAAGTAATTTGAAATAATAACTAGTAAGTAGTGCTTTCTCGTAGATAAACTCAAATAAAGACGAAATAGAAATAAACAATGTGGATAAATATCGTCTTTCACACTTTCTCACTACATGTGTTCCAAGTGGCTAAAATACATAAATGGACACGTAACAGAGATTTGTCTTGAACATTTTTTAGCATTGCAGGCGTGACACATCTGATGGCGAATAAAATGCGATTCTGCAAATCTATTCGACTTACTGATTCTACTTCGTACATCTTGTTTTTTAAATAACTCCAAAGAAAGAAATCTAGGGTATTTAAGCTGCGCACGCACCATCCTTTTAACTGTTATCAGTGTCGGCTTCGTTTTTTGTGGCCACGCGGTGTCATTGACGACACCGCGTGGCCACGACTTTTAGCGACTTTAACGACTTTAGCAGGAAAGAGACTGATGTCCGGCAAAAGAGGAAACCTTTCCTTCAAGTAGAGTCGAGCTCCTTATCTCCTGACCCATTGTTGATTCCCCTCATTCTTTTGTGAATAAATCGCAGATGGGTTCAGAATAAAAGATTTTCCAAGAAAACTAGAGAAGTAGGCAAAATACGCGTCTGTACGCAGCCTTAGATCCGACGATCGAGGAGGCCATTCTACCAAGCCTCCATAACCTATGACAGGGACGGCGAACCTTTTCACATCCACGTGCCAAATTTTTCCAAAAATATATTTTACGTGATCATGACGTGCCAACAATAAAAAAAAATTAATGAATCAGGCAATAATGAATCAAATTTTGCTTTTAGCATTTAAAAAATAGGGGTAATATTTGATGTTATACTTTAGAAATTTATTTAAAAATATTATTTATGTTGTCTCATCTTAGATGTCGAATAATTTATATCAGTTTCATACTTAGTTATTTTTAAAAAAATGCAACATGTTTTACTCGAATTTTTCATATTATTTATTTCCGAAAAGAATATGTCGCATAAGAAATTGACAAAATAGCAAGCATCAGAATCTCAGCTTTTAGTGTCTGGAATTCAATTCCATGTTATAATTTTACCATTGACATTTTTGCTTATAATGCCTTTTAATTTTTATTTTGCGATAAACTCATAATTCTCTTTCTGAAAATTTTCTGAGCCAATATTGAGCTAGATCGGAATGCATTAAGTTATATTTCAGTTTCTTCAATCTGCATGGCATTGACAACCAACCGAACTAATAGAATTCAAACAAACAGAGACAATATCTAGATTCATTTTTGCATTTTAGGAAATTCTACTATATCTTGAGGGAGCACCTGAATGTATGCCGTGCCAAAAATAATCTGCACCGTGCCACTTATGGCACGCGTGCCATAGGTTCGCCGTCCCTGACCTATGATGTTATCTTGAAACCTGCTACGTAGAAGTGTTCGGGAGGAGGCTGTTTTTGTTAAATTTAATTCCCCAGATGTTCTTCGGCAACTGCTAAAAGTGATTAAAAAAAAAGAAAAGAAAGAACTTGTTACTAAACACAGATCATTTCAACAAGCAAATTTACGAACTACTTCTTTTTACTTCCGCATTTGATAATGAGTGCTATTACAGCCCACTTGAGTAACTCTCTAAAGCATATGTTCTAATAACTAAGATTTCATCACTAATATGTAACTAAAAGGAACATCTGAACATTTTGACTTTTGCCAGACACCTTTAATTATTATATATTTTTTCTACGCTGCGAATATGTGTTTTAGCAGCTTTATGTATTATCACTCTTAATCATGTAGCCTCTCTGTTAAGACGGAGTTTCTTATACTCCAGTAATATGTTTAATTATAAGTATTTAAAGCTAAAAGTTGAATCTTTCTTTATCGTAAAAACACACAATACTAATTCATATTACATTATATCTTCCCATGGATTTAGCGATTCATATTAAGCTCTCAAAGGATACTTCAAAGGATAAATAATGCTTCACAAAATAAAATAAAATAATTTCTTCAAGAAGCTTTTGGATAATCCCTGACCACGCCACACCGATGAAGTTATACGTCATCGCGATATTGATGAATCCCAGGTAAGAGCATTTTACCTATTTCCATTTCAAAAGCAGCATAGCCACAAGAGATTTTTTCTAATTGTTTAAATATGAGACAGCGAATTCCTGCTATCGAGAATGGGGTGCTTTTGGCTTGAAAGGCCACTTAAACTCCAACAAAAAGATTAATGAGACAGATAAAGTGCTCATGTTTAGCGAAAAGAAGAAAAATTTTATATAGTGGCTTAGATTATAAATATTAAAAATATTCATGTTCTGAATAAAAAAAATAAAAAGATGCTGCATTGAATAAAATAATGAATGTTATTGTACCAGAAATATTAAGGTGAATGAAAAAGAAACATTTATATATTTATGTTTTATGTAATGAACATTTAAATAATTAGTGAATGAACAATTTGTTGGTTGTGAGTAATAATAATAATAAAAAAAAGAAATCGTTCATTTTACATTTTACAGTAAATAAATAAATAAAAAGGAAATAGGTTGGTTGCATAAACAAATAAAAATAAACATGGCAGGGATCAAAGACGTCCAAATTGTCGAAAAATTAAATTCGCATAATTAAGCAAATTGGAAATTTCGCGCAGAAATGATTTTAATAAAAGAAGAATTGTTTGATGTAATAACACAAAATCCCCCAGATCCAATTAACACGGACTGGACGAAGAGGGACCGTAAAGCACGTGCAATTATCAACTTGAGTATTGAAGACTCACAGATCGTGCATGTAAAGCACTTAAACACTGCCAGAGAAACCTGGCAAGCTTTAAAAACAATTCATGAAAGGGCTAATCTCTCAAGCAAGTTATATTTGCTGAGAAAATTATACGGAGCAAAACTCCCAGAAAACGGCAATCTAATAAAACACATTACACATATTTTAGAACTTGTTGATAAACTTTCAGCCATAGGCGAAACTATTAATGACTCGCACATTTCAGCTCTGTTACTTTGTTCATTACCACCTAGCTACAACACCTTAATTATAGCCCTCGAGGCCCGTCCAGAAAATGAACTTAATTCAGAGTTTATAAAAGGAAAACTCACTGATGAATATACAAGACGTTTAGAAAACACAGATCAGAGCGAGAATTCCTCAAAAGCGTTTAAAACGCATAAAAAGTTTCCGGCTGAACACTATAATAAAAAGGACAAACAGTGTACATACTGTAAATTAAAAAACCATACATACAGAGAGTGCTGGCATCTTAAGAACAGAAACACTTACTCACCGTCACAAAAACAACAGCCGCACAAATCCAAGTATTACACATCATCGTTATGTTATGAAGACGCAAACTATTATAGAGAAAACAAAAACCGTGAAACAGAACCAATTCGGATTAACAAAACACAGGGCAATTCAGGAAAAGGCAGCGACGCAGCTTTTTTAGTCCAGAAACCAGGAAAACAAACCTGGATAATCGACTCAGGTTCATCGACACACATTCTAAACAGTAAAGATGCATTCACTAAGTTTAACGACACTGAAAAGACGACAGTCATCATTGCCAATGGAAAAACGCTGAATTCACACGGTACAGGTGAAACGACATTTAAAACAAAAACATCCGATGGAGGGATAAACACAATCACATTAAAAGAAGTATTATATGTACCAGAATTAGAATCGAACCTCATATCGGTAAGCAAAGCAACACAGAATGGCTATAAATTAATTTTCGATAAAGAAAAATGCACGTTATCCCGAAACGGGAATATTTATCTTGAAGCAAGAATGAAAAATAATTTATATCAAGTCGAATTATTAGAAAGCGCTGAAACTAATAAAGTAAACATTGCACATGAATGTAAAAATAAAAATTGCATAGAAGTTTGGCACAAACGGCTTGGCCATCGTAACTATAATGCGATAAAAGAATTAATAAATAAAAACTTAGCAGACGGTATAAAAATAAATAACTGTAATCATAATGCATTGTGTGAAATATGTATCCAAACAAAAATAAGTGATGCCCCATATCCGAAATCAACAAACTGTCCCAAAACAGGCAAAGTGCTCGATCTGATACACACGGACGTGTGCACATCTATCGGTACACCTACTATCGGGGGAAAAACAATGTTCGTCACTTTTATAGACGACTATTCAAGGTTCACAGTAATTTACTTACTTTCGCATAAAAATGAAGTTCACGAAAAGTTAAAAGATTATGTAGCCATGGTGAAAACCCAATTCGGCAGATTCCCTAAAGCTATTAGATCCGATAATGGAGGGGAATATTTAGGTAAACAAACGGAAGAATACCTAAGGGCAAGAGGTATCCAACACCAGTTTACGGTACCATTTTGTCCGAGCCAAAACGGCGTAGCGGAAAGAAAGAATAGGTCATTATTAGATATGACTAGGAGTCTACTCTCCGAAGCAGGCTTACCTCAAAAATTCTGGGGAGAAGCCATAAATACCGCCAATCACCTGCAGAATAGGCTACCAACCAAAATAACAAACAAAACACCGTTCGAAATTTGGTTCAACCGAAAACCCACCTTACACTACCTGCGTACATTCGGCTGTAAAGCTTATGCCTATATACAAAAACATCAGCGAAACAAATTAGATGATAGAGCGCAGGAAGGAATACTTGTGGGATATGACAACAAATCAAAAGGTTACCGTATATTCACAAAAGAAAACAAAATAATAATAGCGAGAACAGTTAAATTTATAGAAAATAGTGAAAACAACTTAAAAGAAAGCGAAGAGGTAGAAAACTCAGACAATGACAACAACTACATTCAAACAGAGTTAAGTAATTCGGACGAAGAACCAACCGCGTCCAAACAACCCGACGTAGAACCGAGAAGGTCTCAGAGGTCAAATAGAGGGGTACCACCCGACAGATACGTATGTCACGTAAAAACAAATGACACATTCGAACCAAACGATTTTTATGACATAGCAAACATGAACAACCCAGTAGAAAAAGAAAATTGGCTCAAAGCCGCTCAACAAGAAATCAACTCATTAAAGAAAAATAAAACTTGGGACTTAGTGGATCCCCCACCAAATAAGAAAATTATTGGTTGTAAGTGGATTTTTAAGAGAAAGTTAGATAATTTAGGAAATGTACAGAAATACAAGGCCCGTTTAGTAGCGAAAGGATATAATCAGAAGTACGGCGAAGATTATGATGAAACCTTCGCACCCGTAGTTTCACACACAACAATCCGCACATTTTTAGCCTCAGCGGCATATAAAAATCTTTCTGTTCAACACATTGACATCGACACTGCATTTCTTCACGGCGAAATAGAAGAAGAAATTTTCATGAAACAACCAGAAGGTTTTATAGAAAAAAATTGTGAAAACAAAGTGTGTAAACTGAATAAAACAATCTACGGCTTAAAGCAGGCAGCTAGAGCCTGGCACAAAAAGATCGCAGAATCATTAAAAAACATGAATTTTGTGCAAAGCACTGCTGACTCATGTTTGTTTACTAGAAAAGAAAAGGAAAATTTCACTTATATCATCGTCTACGTTGACGATATTTTAATCGCGAGTAAAAGTGAAATAATTAAAGATGTAATAAAACAATTGCAAAATGAGTACGGAGTAAAAGACTTAGGCGAAATAAGTCAGTACCTAGGAACCAACATAATCAAAACGAATGATGGTTACAAATTAAACCAAAAGTCAAAAATAGAAGATTTGGTTAGAAAGTTAAATTTAACAGATGCAAGACCTATTGGTACACCGATGGAAGTAGGTTTCTATAAATTAGAAGATAGCGACAATTTACTTCCGAACAATACAAAGTTTAGGCAAGCGATCGGTTCGCTCTTGTATATTGCCACAGTCACTCGACCCGACATTATGGCACCAGTAAATATACTTAGTAGGAGAAGTGCAACGCCACGCGAGAAGGATTGGAAAGCGGCAAAAAGAATTATTATTTACCTCAATTGCACAAAAAACCTATGCCTAACAATAAGCAAAAATAAACCACCAATACTCATCGCGTATGCTGATGCTGATTGGGCTGGGGACACTAAAAATAGAAAATCAACCACCGGCAATATTTTTTTTCTGGGTGATAATCCCATTCAATGGACTATAAAATTACAGTCAAGCATTGCATATTCTTCCGCTGAAGCGGAATATGTTGCTGCAGCAACCGCAGGACAAGAAATTTTATGGCTATTAAAACTGCTAGAAGATCTTAACTTGTATCAAGTAAAACCTATTTTACTTTACCATGACAACCAAAGCAGTATAAAGATGATAGAAAATGAAAAATTTTCGAAGCGGACAAAACACATTGATATCCGCTTTCACGCGATAAGACAATTAAAGGAGGATAAAATTATCGAATTAAAATATTGTCCCACGCAATACATGATTGCTGACTGCTTGACGAAGCCCACACCCAAACCTCAACTTTTGTGTGACATCAAGACTATGAACTTGTTACCTTATCCATCTGAGGAGATTAAGGAGGGGTGTTAAATTTAATTCCCCAGATGTTCTTCGGCAACTGCTAAAAGTGATTAAAAAAAAAGAAAAGAAAGAACTTGTTACTAAACACAGATCATTTCAACAAGCAAATTTACGAACTACTTCTTTTTACTTCCGCATTTGATAATGAGTGCTATTACAGCCCACTTGAGTAACTCTCTAAAGCATATGTTCTAATAACTAAGATTTCATCACTAATATGTAACTAAAAGGAACATCTGAACATTTTGACTTTTGCCAGACACCTTTAATTATTATATATTTTTTCTACGCTGCGAATATGTGTTTTAGCAGCTTTATGTATTATCATTCTTAATCATGTAGCCTCTCTGTTAAGACGGAGTTTCTTATACTCCAGTAATATGTTTAATTATAAGTATTTAAAGCTAAAAGTTGAATCTTTCTTTATCGTAAAAACACACAATACTAATTCATATTACATTATATCTTCCCATGGATTTAGCGATTCATATTAAGCTCTCAAAGGATACTTCAAAGGATAAATAATGCTTCACAAAATAAAATAAAATAATTTCTTCAAGAAGCTTTTGGATAATCCCTGACCACGCCACACCGATGAAGTTATACGTCATCGCGATATTGATGAATCCCAGGTAAGAGCATTTTACCTATTTCCATTTCAAAAGCAGCATAGCCACAAGAGATTTTTTCTAATTGTTTAAATATGAGACAGCGAATTCCTGCTATCGAGAATGGGGTGCTTTTGGCTTGAAAGGCCACTTAAACTCCAACAGTTTTATGGGCTTGTGCCCCATCATGTTGAAACCACATCTTGATGAGGTCTGCTAACGAAACAGGATCATCTAAGAAGTCAGATAATGGTCCACATAACAGATCTACATGCTTTGTTAAAGTATCATAAAAAAGAAGGGCTTTACTAATGCTCCCTTCCAGATGCCACACCAAATGTTAACAGACCATCGTAATTGATGCTTGTTGGGTCGTATGACATGCGGATTTTACGCAGACCAGAAGTGTGTATTCTGCCTATTCACAACACCAGTTCTTAAAAACGTGCACTCATCTGTCCAAAGAATGTCATTCAGAAACGACGAGTCTGTTTGCAGCTTGTTCATAATGAAATTGCTAAAATCGAACCGTCTATTTTCATCTCCTGGCAAAATCGCTTGCACCAATTGCGGTCGATAAGGTTGTGCCCCGTGTATATTTAAAACGTTTCATGCATGGGATTTTGAGCAGCCACAAGCTTCACTAATATCTCTAACACTAAATTGTGGATACGCAAGAGCATATCCCAAAATCTCCTCGTCAGAGACATGCATACTTGAGCTTCCAGACCAAGGATATTTTTTAACGCTACCCGTTTCTCGTAAGCGCTTTACAATATTTAAAATCGTGTTTTTAGACGGACGGCTATCATTTGGAAATTTAATTGCGTGTTGCCTTGCAGCCTCTCGTCCATTCCGATTATATAAGTAATATCATTTCTACGTACTGTTCCGTGGTGTACATTTTAACTACAAGCACTGACGAATCAACTAAGTACATCTGGTGTAAGTCACTTTTATTCAGCAATGATGGGTTTACGTTATTTTTTGTCTACCAATCGGTATGCAGTGAGTAAAATTTGCATAGAACCTTCAAATCCTGCAGTACTGTGTACTGTTTTGACATAATAAGGATAGGGATTTTTTGGTCTTATTTGTTAGTGTCACAGTAAATTTTTACTAAATATCACTTATAGGACCGGAGGACAGTATAAAAATTTAAATTTCGTAATTTTTAATAAATATTTTTCTTGACCCAAATCGCTTTAAAAATAATTCTTTACCTTATTTAAACCATTTTTGTAATTGGAAGGAAGTATGCATCTAGGGCCAACGGTTGCGAAAATGAAGGTCGGTCAAGTTATCATTGGACACCCTGTATATCACTTAGGTGTGCTACAAGACGCTTACTGTAGTAACTGGGGTGCATATAATTTTTTGTTTATTTAAATAGGAACATATTTAGATTAATTTAAATAGGATCACATTTAGGTGTAGACATTAATAGAGAAGGAAGAGACTCACAGGAAATTAAATACAGAATTTGTCAGGGGAGAAAGGCTGTAAAACTATTAAATTCTATTTGGTGGAGTAAGGAGATCTCTAGGAAAAGAAAGTATAATATATACAACTCTATCGTAAAGAGCATATTGTTATATGAGGCAGAAGGATGGAGAATTATCGAGACAGAAAGAAAGGAATTAGCGGCAGTAGAAATGGACGCCCTAAGAAGATCATGCAGGATATCGAGAATAGAAAGAATAAGAAATGACAGAATCAAGGAAATGATGAAAATAAAGGGAACCATATTAGATGATATTAAAAAAAGCAATTAATCTGGTATCGTCATGTAATAAAAATGAAAGATGAAAGACTACCCAAAATCACATTAAATTATGAAACAAACAAAAAAGGAAACGGGGAAGACCACGAAAGAACTGGATGGATGATATTTCAAAGGCAATGAGGGATAGAGGACTGGAAGAGGAATGGACCCTTGACTGGAAAAATAGAAAAAGACTCTTGTAGATTCTTCGGATGGCGGCCTCTGACGCCATAAACCGAGTTTATATATATATATATATATATATATATATATATATATATATATAAATAGGAACATACAAAAATATTTTGCTACAGTACTGCCTACGAAAAATAATTGTTGGTAGTGCTTTAACAGTTGCGGTACGCGTTTTGAAATGTAACTACTTTTTAAAATTATTTTGCGTGTATAAATTATATAGATCCTATACAAGGCTACACAAAAGATCTCAAGCACATTTCCGTTTACGTCATCGAATTATACACACTTTTCTGCTACACGGTATTTTTTCCTTGTCACTCATGTTTAAATTAAACATCTGCATTAGCGAATTAAACTTTTATGACAGCAAAACGTTAACCTCTGTGATTAGAAGAAAATTTGATGGGAGGAAACTCGGATTTATGTCATATTTTATCCTTTCGTTTATTTGCTTTTATTCTTAAGAAGAAGAAGAAGGAAACTGGCAGGACTTCTTTCATTAATAAAAGTCGTCAACCTTTGACAAATATTAAATAAAATAAATGTAGGGTGAAACCCCCAGTAACTGACACCTTAAGGATTCTTTCTTGTTAGATCACTATTATAGAGTTTTAAATCCATTTTTTATTAGCTCCCGATATGCTATTTCTTTCGCCCAGCAATTAAAGTGTCGTCTCTAAAAAATAACGCTCTGTTGTATAAGCCAGCCGTAAAACAAAGCAGATGTATTATTGTACTGTAAAATACTCTATTGCAATTTTTTAAACTTCTGAACATCACACATTTTTAATTTTTATACCGTCATATTGAAAAAAAAATGTACTTTTAAATGCAATCTGCTTGAAAACTGAATCTCAATTTATTTTTTAAGGTATTAATTTTTTTTGTAGTTTTTAGCGCATTTCTTTAATGTTGGCAACGCAAGTACTCCATTTTTGTAGTCTCCATTTCCTGTCTGCCCCATACAGGGATATAAAATACTGGATAGCTAAGGTACAAATGAGAAATAGATTGATTACAAAAAGCTCCCATTTTTGGCGGAAGGGGAACTTAAAATAAATCGCTTTATGAATTCCGAATAAACTTTAGTGAAAAGAGGACAAACTTTGTTATATTAGGCTAAAAGATTGAATTTGGATTACTCTAACGATGGGTCAAAATTGATGCGAGCTTTCCGTTCAATATAATATAACAAAAAATATAGTAAAAAACCCCGCAAAATTTAAGCCACAGGTACATTCGGACCTGTCTTCGTCTATCCAGAACCAAATTTGAAGACCTTTACTTGAGGTAGATTTTCCTAACCATCGACAACAAATACACAAACGGATACACACTGAGAAAAAAAACGTTCTTTTATTAATATAGATTTTTGGTAAGAAAATTAATGAAGAAAAATTAAATTTTTTGAGGGTTACGGATAAAATGTCAGTATATGGGGCATTCTCACAATCATTTGACTTTTCAGGAATAAAAATCTGGTGAAATTAAACTTATTAAAATAACATTTTAAACTTATAGACGAATGCCTTAATGATTCAAAATAAAGAAAAAATGGTCCGCAGCGAAAAATATTTTATTTAACTGAAGTTTAAGTTAAACTTGCGAGTTTAATTTTATGTGCCATTTTCCCGCTATAACTTTCTATTTTCTTCTAAATTTTTACTTATAATGAATTTGCATAGTACCCACAGGTTATTAAAATAAGAAATAATAACAATGTAGTGTTTTTAATAAAAATTTTTAGTATAACATTGTCTTAAAGGGGTGTTAAAGAAGGGACGGTAAAATAAAAAGGGGGACGGCATAGAAATAAAGGGACGATAAGGAAAAAAAAAGGATGGTAAGGATGGGACGGTGAGGAAAATTAGCACCTATTTTTAGGCAAATCATGTTAAGGCTAAGTGATATAGTCACAGTGTTCATTGATTTTTAGAAATAGTTATTTACATTGGATTATATTAAAAAAAATTAATTTACATTGAAAAGTGCAGGAATAAACCTTGGGGACGGTAAAGCTACCAATAAAGCCACGATGCTTGAAATTGATATTTAAACGCTGATTTCAATTCTGCAAGGAATTTCCTGTCAAAAAAATTTAGTCATCTTTCTTTAGCATATTTCTCCACAGGAGAAAAAGTTGAAAAGAAAATTCTGTGGCTGCATCTGAAGTGATTTTCTGTATAAGTTTAGAAAGAGGGACAGTAAGGAATCTAAAACCCAGGGACAGAGTTAAAAAAATAATAACAACCCTAAAAATGTGTGCAGGTTAATTTTTTGGTGCATATTTATATAAAAAAATAGTCAGAGTTTCGGAAAAAAATTACATCGAAATACTTTGATTGATAATTTTATACAGACAGGTCCAAACTTAAAAATAAGCATCAGGAACACGGGACGGTATAGGAATTTCGTAGTATATTTGAACCCCAACATTGTCCAAAACATATTTATCTCGTTAACATTGTTATGCAGTCATGGAATGGGATGATTTCCAGTATAAGAAATAAAAAACCCCCAAGAATACGTACTAAAATAAAAATTATTATTCGGGGACAGAAAAATATAGAAAAGTCAAAAGATAGTGAGAATGTCCCATATATTAGATGTTTGTTATAATCGACTATTACAGTTTTCTTAAATCTGGTTCTTTTCTGATTGATTTCCCTTCAAAGAATTTAAACAATATTTTAAAAATGTTAAGAATTTAAAATTTTTTATTCCTTATCTTAAGGAGAACCGTCTTACGTAAATATTAGTTTAAGAGAATTTCTTCTATGTTCACCATCTTATAATTTTTCTGAAATAAAATGTTCGTTTGATATATTATAGCATTCATATATATATATATATATATATATATATATATATATATATATATATATATATATATTTTTTTTTTTTTTACATGAATATTATTTTAAATATATTCAATTGCAAAATACTGAGAAAATATCTTCAAAAATTCGTGCTAAAGAAAAATGCATTTTAAAATCGATTTATAAAGTGCATTTATTTTTCTCAGAATTTACACTGCTCAAAACAATTAGGGGAACACATGGCTTTAACAAAATTATGCAAATATTTACACCGATAAGTAACGTAAAATAAAACACCCATAATTTAAAGCGTAGTAGAAAACAGATGATGAAAACTTCCATGCAAATCAAAATTTATGACGTCAAAAATTAGAAAAAGAAGATAAGTGCAAAAATCGGGATTTTGCAGAAACGTCTGTTTCACTGTCTCAGTTGTAAAATTCATTTGTCCAACTTGTGTTTTGAGAAAAGGTGACTTGCAAATGTCATAACAATTTGTTTTACCGGAATCCATGGCTTGGCGTATTACCGGAACAGTTGAATCTGGGGAGACACAACGATGTGTAGCAAACGCTGTTGAATTCGCAAGAAGTGTCAATGCAAGGTTGTGGAATCGATTCCAAGACACATGGAATGGTAGACATCGACAAGGGCAAGGTCAGCCATGTGCTACCACAGTAACTGATGACCGATATATCCTGTTAACAGCTCGTTGAGACGGAACGGAGAATGCTAGTCAGCTGCAAACACAATTGTTCTTGGCTACAGGACGTAGGATGTCCAGCCAAACAGCCTGAAATAGGCTTCATCAGGCTAGTATCTATGCACGTAAGCAAGTGGTCTGTATTCCATTGGCCTCAAGTAACTGTGCGGCTCAAAGAAGGTGGGAAACTGAACATCGAGTTTGGAGGCAATGTTGTTGGAGTGAAATTCTGTCTACAGACGAGTCCCGATTAAGTCTGGATGTGACATCCAATGTATTTTGGCATGGAGAGAAAGGGGCGCTTAAAATAATTCCACATTCGTTCGTGAATGATCACGTTACAGACGAGGTGGGTTTATGATATTGGCTGGAACCAGCATAGGTGGACGTACGGGTCTGCATATCATTCGAAATGTCACTTTGACGGCCCGAAGTTTTACAGGCGAAACACTGAGACCTCATATCTTATTTTATGTTGCAGCAATTGGTGATCTTTTCTTCCATGCATGATAATGCCAGGCAGTGTACAGCTCGTCTTGTGGAGAACATGCTTAAAGTTGAAACAATACAGCATATGGAATAACCAACATGATCTTCTGACCTGAATCCGATCGAGCACCTTTGGGACACACTCGGACGACGCATTGCAGCGAGACTGAGGCCTCCTTTTATTGTCCAGGACTTTGAGATTACAATTCTTGAGGAGTGGAACAGTATTCCCCGAAAACTTTTCGATAATGTCATCGAACCCGTGGAAATCAGGTATGCGACAGTTTTATCTATTCGAAGGGACCACACGCCATATTAAATTTCTAGGATCATACTTAAACAGTACTTTTTTTTCATTTACATGTAACCAAATTGTTGCCCTAAACCATCTTTTCACGCTCTATCCATCGTTTCAAAGAATTAAGGCTCTCTTGCAATTTTTTTGCGTCTTTTTTTTCTGTATTGCGCGTTGATACATATGTTACTCTCAATTTTATGCCCGTGCATGACTGTCTCGCACTGTTCTCTTCACCTTTTTGCTTGCTCCCCTAATTTTTTTTGAGCAGTGTAAATTTTGCATTAGCTTTTGAACGCGAAGCTATACAGGCAGGATAAATAATAGAATCGATAAAAATATTTAATTAATTGATTTCGAATTTTTTTGGTAATAATAAATAGATATAGATATAATTTCTAAACATAGGTATAAATATAGATATAAATATGAACATCTTTTTAAAAATTCAGGTTCAAAAAAATTGTATTTAGTTGAAATTTTTTTAAACCCTTGCACGAGTCAATAGTCTCTCCGCCAGACAGTTTTAAAATTTGAAGTATTGTTCAGCAGGTATAATCCATGTAACTTTAAAGAGATCCTATGTTTGGTAGATGAAACGAAATTCAAAATTAAAGAAAATGCATTAGACTTCACAGTGATGAATTTGCATGTTAAGTTTGCATTCGGATATTGAAAAACTGTAGCTATTATGTAAAATGTTTTTTTTTTAATAGAACGATTCAAGAATTCATTTTCCAGATTTCTTTATCTGTTACACCTTATGAATAAGTAGCAAAACATGCCAGTGCAAAGTGATACATATTATAGCAAACAATGCCATTAGAAATATGGGAACAGATGTGTTTGTGATCTGCAGAAAGAAAAGTAAAAATTAACCAAAAAAAAAAGGGAGAGGGCAAAATGTTGGCGAATAACTGTTACTTAGACAACCCAGAATTATGGCAACCATTGTTTGCTGCATTGTTTCGCTAGGGTATAAAATTTCTTAATCTCGTTTTGTACTTGTTCTGTTTTTTTACTGTATATAGATATTTTTGCATTTGATTCTTTAAAATCAGAATTATTCCTGAAAAAAAAAAAATGGTATTCATAAATTACTTTAAAAATTTGTGTGCATAATGTAAGTAGTATTCCTGTATTATTTCTTATTAACTGAATTTTATGATCTGATTTTGTATATTTAGATGTTAAATTTATTAAAATCGAAGCTTACTTTTGTAATTTTATTATTTCTTTAATTTTCAATTGTTTTTGTACGTTAACGTGATGAAATTGTTGCTATTGAAATTGATCGTAGTTAAGAAACGATGAGGAAATTTCGCCATTGAAATTGAGCGCAATTACGAAACTACGACGTTTTTTTTTTGTAATATGGCGATCATTTTCAAAAATTTAAAACATTATTTTTTTAAAGTGTTAATAAAACCACTAAACACTATATTGGTTTATCTTGGACATTCAGATTGGCGATTATCTGCAAAAATTGCATTTTGGCGCAATTTGGAAAAAATCACAAAGTTCATTCTGCGGACCACAAATACATTTGTTCCAAATGTTGCTTATTGTTCCAAAATATTCAAATCTCTGAATGTCTGACGATTACTTGACCGTGTTTAAAATGCTCATAAAATTTTTATAAAATTCACGCTAAATAATTTTTTTCTTTTCAGTTCTGAGCTAAAATATTTTCGATATCCCTTCGTCTGAGATTATTCTTTAAACACAATTCTGTTAAGTATATTTTTGTCTGGAGTCATTTTTTTCCCTGAAATAAAAAAATTGAGACAACCACTTACAGGGTTAATTATTCAAAGAAAAAGACAGCTAAAAATATTTTTTCCTCTTATTTAATGATTATCTAATATCAGTTTCCTTCTTTTCTTCTTTTTCTGTTTTCTGGATTTGTTAATTGTGAAATTTCATCCGAATTTGAGCTTTATTTTATTCATAAAATTTTTCCTTATCCTCCAAGCATCATAATGAAGCTTAACAAACTGTAGAAAAAGGAGAAATTTTTTTAGCATATTTCTGTAATTTTACGAGAAATACTGATTGATAGCGCTGATGCTAGCATTCGATCTTCGTCTCTATCTTTGGCTGGAAATCTTTGAAACATCTCAAAATTTTTAGTGACTTATTATGGCAATTATTAATTTTAACGCTATGATAGGTAAAAAAATGTAATAAAGTCCTTGTGCCGGGAGGAAAAGGTAGCTTTCATATTCCTTGTTTTTTTTTTTTTTTTTTTTTTTTTTTTTTTTAAATATACTTATTTTACTCAAACACATGAAGTTAAAATTAGTGAAACTCGATTAGATGATTCAATAAAAATTCCTTATCTCTTGGTTTAAAATTTTTGGAAATGCTATTCAAATTTTAAGAAGCTAAAATGCGACGAACCCGATAAAAGATATTCGTCAATGCTGAATTGTGCCAAATTAGTAAGCTACAGCCAAGTTGGCATGATTTATGGTTGTTTAGTTTTGGTCGCGAAGCTTGGCGAGAATTTGAAGTTAACGATCTCTAACACTCATAAATTAATGCCTGAATTTCTTTAATTGTTATCTTGTTTCAAAATGTCAACCACCCTAGAATTTCAATCATCTCAACCATTTTTTAAGTTAGAGGCGAAACAAAAAATACTCCGGAATCCTTGTACGAAGGCCTAACACTTAAACATAAAATAAATTTGGATTTCTAAATTTTTTGTGTATTTTTAAGTTTTAAATACTTAAATGGCCGCCATTTTGAAACAAGATGGTGGATGAAATTGGTTTTTGTTTTGTTGAAGTTTGGTTGAACATTTGAATAGAGGGGTGGTTTTGTGGTCTGGGGGGTCATGACCGGTGAAAATATACCAAAATTTTTCGGAAGTGCTTTCCTCTGGACGGCTGAAATAGGTAGCTTTTTACTTTTTGTGATGAAAGCTACCTAATATTTTTATTAAAACGTCATATAAGGCAGATCACACACTGGACAGACAAGCAGACAAAAAAGTCAGACACGCGACAAATTGTAGCGTTCAAACAGGATTCTTCTTTGTTATCATGGTGAAATGTCTCTTGACTTACGCTTTTCTGTCGCTTGTCTGTTCAGCGTGTGATACACCTAAGACCTCCTGTCGAGACACAAGACACAATATTTATTTGAAACATCTTAATGAAACGCAATGAATATTAAAAGAGGAACGCACATAAAACAAAATAAAGATGCATGATGCAAAGCCTAAACTGCGAAATTTTCAATGTAAAAAGGAGGAAAATCCTCCGAGCGTTTCAAATATATGCATTGATAATGAGATGTCAAATTGACACACAGTCACGGTACAGAGTGTTAACACATATCTCAGCTATCTTAAGCTCTTCCTTAGTTACTTGACATTAAATCCCTCTTTTCAATGTCGGGAACGTTCTTATAAAAGTAGAAAGAAACTTTTTAAATTCCTTTCTAAATTTCTATGTTACTTTTATAAGAGGGTGGATCAAATATAAATGAGACTTTTAATATCAAAAAAATTTTTTTTATACTTGTTATCATGGTAATTATGATAAGTGGTTTACGGTCTAAAAATTTGTTTTGCATCGTTTCATTCTTCATATCTTCATTTGTGTAGTCGCTAGCATTATGAATAAAGATAAAGTATCTAGTGTGGTTGCACAAAGTATAATTAGAAAACTTTTAATAAGTGGAGCTATCAAATCTATCTAGAAATGATACCCGATCGAGGTCTCAAGTATGTAAATGGCACAATTGTCTAAAATGGTCGTAAAGAAGGTGAAATAAGGCGACCCAATGTAGAATACCACATAAAAAGTAAAACAGCTCCACTGAAGCAAAAACCGCCAAAGTTCTTACTAATATTTATAAAAGGACTTAATACATTGTATTTAAACGAATAAAGTATGAATACGGTCAATCACTGTATGTAATATATTCATAAATCTTTCTTAGGTGTCACATATCAATCTTAGATGTCACATAAATTACAATAATATAATACAATTACATTCCTTACTGTTTCGGACAATTAATAACTTGCCTATCCTCAGGGATAGCATATGGAGAAACTAACACGGTCTTGTGTGTGCATATATAAGACCTGTTAGTTTCTCTTTATGCTGTCTCTGGGGATAGACACGTTCTTAATATTCCGAAACTGTAGGAATGTAATTGTATTATATTGTTGTAAGTAATTTATATGATTTTATTTATATATATTACATACAGTGGTTAGCCACAGTCATACTATACTCTTACTAATAATTTTTGGGATTTACGGAGTATTTTGTGCTCCAATATTCTTTATAAATAACGTACTTATAATACAGTACAGTAATGTTGATTCTTGGAGAAGATTAAATCTGCACATTAGTCGTAAAAACATATAATTCTGATCCAAATGTCCATATCTCCGAACCTTGCAATACCTCACACAACAGGTGTAACAAAACGAACATGTTACTGTAAATCTCTCGATCACTTCCCTTATAGTTCGAACCTATCATCTTCTGACTAACATTTATTTGGATTCTATTAAAGAAGAGTTAGGAGGGAAAAGATTTTATCAGATAAAGTAGTCAAAGAATTTTTGTGCAGTATGATTCACACACGTTCCATTTCTTTTTATTATACAAGTATAAAAAAAACTCCCATGTGTTGAAGAAAGTGCATAAATGTTAAAGAAAGCTACCGGGTATCCTAAAACGGACTGACTGATTTTAAAATTCAGAAATTACAAATGGTGGCAGCTATTAAACAAATTCTTGCAGGAAAGATGTCATGAGTTTGTTTATACTGCAATTCTGGGAGTCAGTTCATAATAGCCGCGATAGATAGCGCTGAAAGCAATAGGCGCTAATTCGAGGACTAATTTTTTGGCCTCTCTTTTCTACCAGCATTGATGTGAAAGAAGGGGTTATATATATTGAGTGGGTGTCAGTCGTCAATGCAATCTTTTTCTTAGGGACTCACTCCATATATTTAAACGCCTTCCTTCGCATCAATGCTAGGAGAAAAGCGAGGTAAAAAAACGGGTTTCGGTTTAGTGCCAATTGCTTGCAGCGCCATCTATCCTTGTTTTTTGAACTAAAACGAGATTCGCCGTAGAAAACGCTAACTTCTGATATAACCCCCCTGCAAGAATTTTTTTAATAGCTGTCACCATTTGCAAGTTATTGATTTAAAAAAAAAACTTAGTTCATTTTAGGACACCCCAAAATAACATTGGTATAATTTTGGTATATAATATTTCAAAAATTATCTATTAAAAAGTCTCTTTTTTACTTGATCCACACTCATATATTATCTATTTATTTTCTATTGTGTAATTTCAAAATGTTGTAATCTGTGAAATATTGCTTTAGAGCTTTTTTTTTTCTCTAAATATAAAAGTGATAAAACTTCATTTTTTTAATCGTATAAATTAATTGATAAATAATATTACAAATGTCAAGGATTATATTTAAAATACAGTAAAACCTGCAGAGACGAAATACCAAGCGACATGGAAAAAATTTCGTTTTTTGCAGGTTTTCGTCTTAGTAGGTATACTTTTCTTTAAAACTGAACTAAATTATATTCGCTTGAACCGTGAGATTTTCCATTGAAGGCAGCATTTCGTTTTCTCAGGTTTTATTTCGATATTTCTAATACTGTTAACACTGTTATTTGTTTCATTTTCGCTTTCAAGAGATAGAAAAACAAACACAAACGGATAACTACTAAATAGGAAATTCAACAAGGAAATCACAAGCACCAAAAAATAAAGAAAATTATAAAACTTTGAACATATGTAGGGCTTATGTAAGTATGTAATAAGATTTTTGTTGTTGTTTCATGAATTCCCTTTAAAAAAGTAAATTTTAACCCCGGAATGAATACTTTTCGTTTTTTAACACTTTCCAACATAGTTCAAAAGTGTTTACGAATTCGGTTTGTCGGTCCGTCTTCCCACGCTCTAACTCGCGTAAATATACTCGTATCTTGAATTGATATAAGTTAATGATTTTTACTATAGCATATTCGGTATTGAATGTGAAATGTGTAGCATTAATAGTTCCTTTAAAGGGGCACTCAAAATATTTTCGTTACATTATAGTCAATGGGAAAAAAATGTTTGAAGTGTATTTTAATGACATTGCGCTCTTTGAAATGTGTTGAAATTGATATGAATCATTGAATTTTACTACAAGATGATTATTACGGAATAGGGCATACATAGCATTTATCGTTCATTTACAGGGACACACAAAAGAAATTGGTTACAGCACTGTCTTTGAGCAATAATTGCTGGGAGTGCGTTTTCAATTTCGGTATGCGCTTTTAATCCTTTTTTCTTTCTTTCTAACCGATGACCAGGCCCCTACCTGCCGGGTCGCCCAGCTAAACGGGTTTGATACCTGGTATCGGGGCGGTGACCGCCTAATCGCCTCGTAGCGGCAATAAATCTGACGGAAGCCTAGATCTTCATCCTATCGGCTGTGCCTGCTGCTTAAATGTGAACTTAGTTAAACCGGTTACTTAACATTTTGTTCTTGTTGTTTTGTACCTGCGCTTTGCTACTAAAGTTGGCCTCGTAATTTAGAACCTTGATCAGGTGACGAGACCTTCACCTGGCAAGGCACCTGCAGAGGTATAATTCACAGGTAACTTGGAGGACTTTGCACCCACGACGGATTTTACATGCACCAGGCGCCATTAGCGTACATGGAGGATATCGGCTGACTCCAAACCTGTGACCAGACTCCTAGCTGCCAGATTTACCTAGCCGAACGATTATACCTGTCTGGCATCGGGGCGGTGCTTTTAATCCTTTATCTACTACTTTAATTACTATCTATATTATTATCTAGTATTTAATACTATCTCTAATTCTCCTATATTTAATCTTTTATCTACTAGCGGTACTTATAAGTACCTTTAAAATAACATGTTATAAAATTGATTTAATACTTCGATTAGTAGTAATACAGTTTAGAATGAGTTATAGATGCATTACTTTATCTCTTTCCAAAATCATTATTGGTTACATAAAACAAAAATATTTTTAAAAGGGTGATTTCTTTTACCTTTGCATCTTGTCAGCTTTCTTGGCGTTGAGGGGGGGGGGGGGGATTTTTCAATTCGGAAAATTTCTATATTTCTATTGTAAGAACATTATATTTGTACATTTCCTAATTCTGCAAAACACTAAGAAAAATATTTAAAATAAAAGATTTGAGTGGGGTTATAAATACTGCACAAAATCCCTATAAATTCAAATTTAATGAATCCTTCTAAATCCTTCAGTCCTTCTAAAATCCTTCTAAAATTTATTAAATAATTATGTAAATTTTCTAATGTAGTTTCAAAAATTCACGAAAAATGTTTTAGAAGATAAAATTATCTTGAATTCATAATTCAGTACATGAAGGGTTAAACTGAACTAATATTTTCCATGCTAGTCGTTGTGTATAAATTCTATACCTCATATACAGGACTTCACAAAAGAATAATGCCAAGTTAAAATTTTCGCATTCAATTTGGATCTATCAGCTTCTCTCTCCCTGTAATTTAATTTTTTTTTTTGTCGTTTTGCCATATTAAAAACACATATTCCTTATCATTAATTTCAATCAAGATTTGTAAAAGTGGAAACATTACTACATTTATTTTCTAAGAGGGTTATTTTTCCGGATTAAGATAAAAGCATTTATATATATATTTTTAAATTTACTAATCCTTTCTAAGAAGTGCATTTTAAATAAGCTTACACCTTATCTATTGTTGTTTCTTTGTAACAATTTCAAGAGGACTTTTAAGTTGCTTTTATAGATTATAGAATTCTGAATAATAAAGGAAGATAGATTCCATGTTTAATCATATTAAAAAAAGATCGAAATCTTTTGTTAGTGTTATCCATTATAAGAAATAATCATGGAGAATTTTCTAACAGTGTACAATATGTATTCGCGTAAAAAAGAACCTCATTTTATGTTTGACAAAATATGCAGCTATTTAAAATTTTCGTGCTTATTTATCTTTTCTAAGTTTACTTCTCCCCACAATTTACTCGTTATTAAAAGCTACGTTCAGTTTTAATATGTAGATGTTCCCTTATTACAAAATAAACCACATACAGTTTGTATAAATTAGTTTATCTTTCTGCAAATCTAAAAATTTTTCTACAATTTTCTACAAAATTCAACTTTCTACAAATTAAAACGATACCTTCCTGTTGATTCTTGCATACATCAAAATTGATGATACAGCCAATATTTTTTTATATTATATTAATTTATTTCTATATACGAGTACGCACGCGTAAATGACCACTCTGTTAAAAAAAAAAAAAAAAAAAAAATCTGTCAAATTGACAGGAAAAAACTGTCAATTTTGACGCCAGTGAAAAAACAGTTTAATTTGCAGAAAAAAACTGTAATTTGTCATTAAAACAGTTTTTTCTGTAAAAAATACAGATTTTTTTCTGCAAAAATTACGAAATTCAGTTTCATTTACAGCAACGAACTGTTTTTCTTCAAAACAGTTTTTTTCTGTAAAAAATACGATTATTTTCTGTAAGAATTACAGATTTTTTTTACAGTGCATTGCGTATTATCGGAGGCGAAACTTTCATTTTCTGTAGCCTAAAGAAAAGGCATTTAACGGTAATGATACACGCTAAGCTTTATTCAAGTGATGTATTCGTGAACCTAATTTGCTCATCTCTGGTCAGACATTTCCGTTAAGGAAGCAAAAATATCTGTCATTCTTCTCGTTTCGTGTCCACTGCTAAGAATTTCCTTGCATTGTTCTGCATCGCCGAACGCTCTCTTTGAGTGTGATATGTTTTCATGTATGAATTTATAAATTGAAAAGATTAGAAAAAAAGAACTGATAATTACTCCTTACCACTTTTTCTTTCTTTTGATAATGTGATATTTCGTCTGTCATCATGAAATAATTTAGTATAGGGAATCGTGATTAGATAGTACTTTTGTTATCTTATTTTTTGGCTTTGCGTGTCTTAAATTTAAGTATTGTTTTCAGAGGGTATTTGGGTGTAATGAGTTAATTTTTTTTCACCGTTTGGTGAAACTGTTTGAGCCGTCTTAAGGGGTCTCAGGACTAAGGAAAAAAATGACCATTTTCAACTTTTAATATCTTAAAATGTATATGATTTTAAAACACAACTTTTATTGAGATGAAAGACATAAGTGCATTCTTTCATTTTTTAAAAATTGCAAGATGCAGAATTAGCATTTACGGGTGGCTCCTCCAAACTGTCAGATATTTGACAAGCGGAAATATGCTATAACAGCATACGTGCATGATTACAAAATAAATATTGCAACTAGAATGAAAATTTTGATGCCTACTTATACTTCAGATTGTGATAATTATCCTGAACCTAAATAAATTTGTATTTAAAGTATTTTTATATTTTTATTGCAAAGTTGTATTTAGCTAATGTAAAATTTAGAAAAATTCAACAATATAATCACCTAACAATTTTTGTTTTAAAAATAAAAAGGAAATTTTATGTTCCGTGTATACAGACTAACATGAAACATATCTTTCGAAATTTTCATGAAAAAATATTCAAAAGTTTTCGAAATATCGTGAGCGTTATGCCTAAAAACGTCATTTGGAGGAAAATGACTTCAAAGTTTCGGAAGCGTCGCTTCAGCTACTGAGCGGGTATAATACATAACTTCTGTTCTAATGAGAATTTCAAGGAAACAATTATATCAAAATGTTTAAAAAAGACAGAAGCTTAAAAAATAAAAAAAAATAAAAAAAAAATAAACTTTTGAAAATTTTGAAGCTTTAAGAGTCTTGACATCCCTTAAGGCATTTGGAGGCCGGTGGTCCTGCACTGTAAAAATTTGACGAACGTTCCTGGGACATTATAAGCAGATACCATTGCCCAAAATTTTCAAGGAACATTTCTTGAAAATATAAAAAAAAATTCTAGAAAACTTCATTCATGTTCAGTTATTGTCAACTTTGAACAAGAAATTTTTAAAATAGAAAAATAGAATTTTTCAGGATATTATTTTGTGTCAAGTACATAAGAATTATTTCTCAAAACGTTCCCTGAATTTTTTCTTTACAGTGTGGTTTGATTGATTTTAGTGGCACTTAATTCACTTACTTATTTTTCTAAATGTGGTTAGTCATGAAGTGACCTTATCGTGATTAAGGAGGCACCGAATAGTGATTTTGGCCGAATACCGAATATTCGGCACAGCTAAACCGAATACCGAATATTCGGCTAGCCGCATAGTGGCTATCAAGCCGAATACCGAATATTCGGCTTGCCAAATACTTTTAAATTTCAGAGTAGGAAAGTATTAAAAAGTTAAATTTTAAAACAATTTTACATAATATTTACCACACATACTTCTCCATATAGATAAAAAAGATCTTTTTAAAAGTAAATATTACACTAAAAAAAAATCTATGCTTTGAATTGTTATTTAAGAAGAGGATTGTTTTAAAGCTTCTTTAACTGATAAAATTTTAAATTTCATGGATTCCTCTCTGAATTAACAATAATGAATAAAATTTTCTTATATTCTAAAACAAATATTTAAAAATCAAAGTGAAATTTTGAAGGAACTAGAAGAAAAATTTTACAGTCATATACTGTTTATATGTCAAGAAGGGACTAAAATCGCCTTTATTGGTTAATTTTTTTTGCGTGATACTTTTCAAAAAGCAAATAAAAAAGGTAAAAGCATTCTCTTTTATTTAAATATAATTCTATTTCTAATTATTCTTTATATCTTTATTAATTGAAATTAAAAATAGAAGTTGTTTTAAGGTTGTTAAATTTTTTTTAAGGGTCTTTTAAGTATTCGGTCTGGCCGAATATTTCGATATTCAGCCAAACCGAATATTTGGCATACCGAATAGCTTGATATTCGCCCAAGCCGAATATTCGGTAGTAGGTAGTAGGTACCGAATATTCGGCCCTACTACTGAATATTCGCTGCATCCCTAATCGCGTTAGAATTAAATCAGTTGATATTACCTTCTGTTTTTTTTAGATTTACGGCAAAATCATTGCTAAATGACCATTACTTATCGGAGACGGAACTCATCGTTTCTAGGACGTGAAGAAAATACATTTAATGGCAATTGAAATGTGAGTGATTTATTCAATTAATTTTTAATTTTTCCTCATTATCGGGTTCTCAGCGGTCACATTTTATTACCACTATTCATGATGTATTTCTACATTTACAGTAGGAATTTACCATATGTACATGTGTGTTTGAAAATAGCAGTAACAAAGAAAGGTGACCACTAAGAACTTTGTAATATTAGAAAAGTACGATTTTTTTTTTATCAATATTCAAGGAATAATCTTTGGTTAGCAATATCAATAATAGTTATAGTTAATTTAATTTTGTGAGAAAAAAATAAAACAGAAAATTTCTTCTCTTTTTGAAATATGTAAGCATTATAAGGCAAATGCACATTTGCTAATAAAACTAACTTATAAAAGCAAGGTACAAATTATTTTAATGAGAAAATCACCTTAACCCTTTCAGGGTCAAGGTACTACTATTCATAAAATGCTGAAATGAATGAACGATACCAGAATTTACAAAAAAAAAAAAAAAAAAAAATATTTCAAAATAAGCAAAAGCTTTTGTTCAAGTATTTAATAAAAAGAAAAAATTCATTCCAATATTCTGGTGCCTATGTGGCATTTAGGAATTAAAATTAAGTGGTCCAAAAATAAACCACCGCCCTCGAAGGAGTTAAGCATGTGCTCAATATATCCACCATCGGCAGCAATACACATGCAGCACATGCAAACGCACGCATTTATGCTACGCTTACCTGAATTTTGTTATTAAAATAAATTGTCCCTTTCACTAATATATATATTTTTAGAAATCAGTCTCTGCATGGAAAGTTTTCATTTAAAGATTATATTAGTTTATAATATTGTGGTCTTAACATATCAGTATGATTAATTTAAATGATTTTGAAGAGGCAAAGTCTGCTTAATATATATATATATATTTTGGTTTTTTTTTTAGAATTAAAAAAAAAAAAATTCTAAGTAATAAACTAGTATGTTGTGGCTATCGGAAAACTTTCTTCTGTATAAATCAAATTGTCTGGAACCAAAATTAAATCTCTATTTAAGGCTGTTCTTAACTGCTCTGCTCAACAAGCACAAAACGTTTTGACACATTTACAAATTCATTTTTTAACGGAAAGATATAAAATTGGAAAGCCTGACCATGGAAACGATTTAGAATTGAACTGTTTTTCCCATTTTTTGATCAATAAATTACCTAGTGAGTTATAAGCGATTTTGATCACGTGAAAAACACGTTTTTGAACCTTTCTTGAGTGCTATTTCTCCGTTCGCGCGGAAACTCGGTTCAAAATGCCCACTTTGACACTATTTTCTGAAAGATTTATTGCGTTTGCAAAAAGCTGAAAAACAGCTCGACCACATAGTTTCTGAACAACAATACTTGGTAATTTCATGCATTTCCGAACAAAAATAAATTAAAACTTACGTCAGAAAGTTGCCCTTTTGGATTTGAGAACAGCCTTAATTGTTCTCGAGACATAGATATCGCAGACGTCGTGAAAAATAGAGCATAGCAGCAACAGCTGTTGGGCGGTATACACCCAAATCTAAGAAGGATCTGTTTATGTCAAGGTTTGATAGAATATGAAGTTTCGTGAAATTAATTTATATATATATAGTGAAATCATGAAAAATGCAGTGTAACAGCGTCACCTATAGTAGAATGAATTCACACTATCATATGAGTGTGATGGTAACGCCCCATTGTGTCAAAATTTGGAAGTTATTAACCAAACATCAAAAACTAATTTATGTCCAAGTCCAACAGAACATAGGGTTTGATGAAATTCCATGCAGTAGTGTTTGCTATCGCAGAAATGGTAAAAAAATACTACATAGCAGCGCCACGTGTTGGGCGATATACACCGGAACCTAACATCACCAATTTATGTCAAGGTCTAACCGATTAAAGTTTGATTAAATGATTAAGTTTGATTAAATGCCGTGCATTAGTTCTTCAGATACAGCGCCCACAAAATTTATGTCACAAACAGACAGACCGACACAGAGACCGACTCACGGACAAGCATTTTCTTAAAACACTTACGTTGTGTTCAGCACCTTCTGAAAGGTTAAATCCATCGAAAACCAGAAGTCGAAATATTTCATGAATCCAAAACTTTTTTCTTGTAAACATTAAAGGAAACAAAAAGATGCACCAGCGTCACATTTTGAAATTAATAGTATAAATTTTCCAACAGTGAATTAAAGAAATATATCCCTAATAAACAGTACACGGTATATTTATTCTATTTTATTATAATTTTTTGTTTGCCAAATTTTTAAAAATTTTAACAAGAGCTTCAGGTAGTTCTTAAAATAAAACAAATAAATTCCTTTAGAAATAATATAACCATTATGACTAAAAAAATGAACTCAAATATGCATGATTTCATTATTGGTAAAAAAAAATCTTTTATCGGTTTATTGTATAGTTGTCAAGAAATTCAATATAAGTAAGGATAAATTTTTTATTTAAATTTAAAAAATATAATTTATGGGTGAGATGAATAATGTCTGTTAAAAGATAAACGATGATAAAAAAAAATAATAATAATTGGGGATTTGTATTACATAACATTTTTTTTCTGTTCCTTATAAATCTAATAAAGTACCTGTAGATTTGATTTAATCTCTCAACTTTATGATGTTTTAACGATGTTATCTGTATAACGGTTACACTTGAAGAACCATCAGCCACGTGAAAGAACTGCAAAAGAATTACACTCGGAATCACAGAAATTCATGAGTCGTCTGTTATGTTGGAGGTAAACGGTACGAAAGTAGTTTTTGCTACTCACGATTTCTGAATGGCGTGATTCCTAAATGCTCAACAATGGAACTTGTAAATGATGGTTGTTTGCAATTCTAAGCCTTCACGTGAGAATATGAATAATGACTCACCGATAAATGTATAGAAAAGTGGAAAATTGTTGTTTATGCAAGGTAAGATGAAGGTCCCCGGAAAAGAATTTGGAATGAAATTCAGCATAATGCATAAAATTATGCATATATTTTAGAGTGAGGTAGTGGTGGATAAAATAAAATACTATTTTTTACAACTAGTTTTTGTTTGTATCAATAAAAAAATGTTGGATCAAATAAGAATGAACTTTTTAGTCAATATTAAGAAGTTGATCACAAAAGTGTATGGATACACGAATACCAGTTATGCGTCTGTACTCGCCCATGCTCATACAATTATGCACACATACTAACGCATAAACTAAACGACTAAAAAATTTATTCTCCTTTTTTTAAGTTTTAGAAAAATGCAATAAATCTAGTTCAAAAATTGAACACCATTAAAAAAAACATTTAATTAAAAAGGCAAAAAAAAAAAAAAAAAAAAAAAGAAAAAGAAAAAAAAATGTAACCTATCCAGTTTATATTGAGTATGAGTTAATGGCTTTCGTAGATGATTTCAGGCTAAACCCACGTTTGCGGCTAGAGTTTAAGTCATTTCAAGTATTTTTTTACTGTTAAAAATAAGCTGTTTTTTTTCGAGCAATAATTATTTATTGTCTTATAAAAACTATCGAGAAAAAAAAAGAACGATGCTGCATCAATATTAATGGATCCTTCAAAACATTCCTAATCTAAGCTCTAAAAAAAAAAAAAAAACTACTGGTTTTACGAAAAAGTAATGGCCATACACCGGTTTTTATTTTTGTGTATGCGAATCCTCAAGAAATTTTTTATAATACACCCAGGCAAAAAAAAAAGAGAGAGAGAAGAAGAAGAAAATTGAACACTATTCACAATTAGTCCAGGGGAAATATACATTTTACCTTGCAAAAGGTCGGGTAGAAGATTTTTTTTCTGAATTGTTTATAATGATGTCAACACGGAAAAACCAAGTTTTCTAACAAAATTTCTTAAGGTTAAATTTTCTGTGGTCAAAAAACAACAAAATTTTGGGACCTTTTTCAATTTTTTTGAAATATCTCGAGACTCGTTGCCGTATCATATTATTTGTCAGTCACAATATTAAAGAGGATAAAATTCTCTGCAACTTTCATATTTACAAATTTTTTATACACTCAACAGCAAACGCAATACGCTATTTTAAAAATAAGACAATTTTTTTCAATTTTCTTAAAAACCGCGAAAAACGTAGTTTTGCACCAATTATTCAAATGTTTCTCGCGGTTTTAATCCTGTATGTCGACTTCAAAAAATTGGTAGCAGTAAACTATCTATTATTTGTACACTCACGTCTTTATTTTCATCTCAACAGACATTTTATATTTAATAAATTTATATAATTTTAAAAGTAGGGCAGAGTGTAGATGGATGAGACAATTTTCATATTTAGACAGTAACTTTAAGTGTATACAATGTGAACTTCAAAGCATTGTTCTAAGAATACTTTAACATTTAGTAACTTATTAGCAGGATAGTTTAAATTAAAAAAAAAGAATTTTTGTTTAATTTTAATGATTTTATCATTAGGTAGATTTCGTAAGAAATACTACCTATTGCAGCCGTTACTATGGTGCGACTTTTGAAAAATTCCTTCATAACTTTTCATTATATGACCCCAGGAACGCAAAACCACCCCCACCTAAAAAGTTATATATATATATATAAATTAATTTTATATATATAAACTAAACTAAATTATATATATATATATATATATATATAAATTAAACTGTACTAAATTTTGTAAGTACGATATAAGTCGCAATTATGCACGGATCGTCTTCAAACTCTCCAAACACATTGAGATGGCTAATTTCCCGGCGGGGATTGCAAATGAGAAAAATCGACCCAAGGCAGTAGAAATGGAAGAGGGTTAAAATTTTTGAATACCGTCTTAACATGATTCTGATAAAACCAGCTCTTACACAACAATGCAAGGAAAAAATAAACATTTTTCGTTATAACAGTTGCCAACAATTAAAAAGAGAACTATAAAATTCTCACCACAACAATTACTTTTCTATGCAAGATTTTCACGTGAAAAATTAAATAAAATAAATAGTTTGACGAATTGAAAAAAAAAATTGAATATTACATCATAAGTTTTCTAGAGCAAGATTCCCGCATGTAAACTCAAAATGAAATAAATAGTTTGACGCGTTAAAAAAAATATATATTGAGTCATATTGGAAATATAATGGACTTCAGCAAGTGAATGCGTAACGTCATGTGAGTTTGAAGAAACGTATTAAAACATGATAAAAACTCGACTATAGAAATATTAACATATTTTAACACTTTGAGGCTCTCTGAGTTTGCTTTAGCCATTTTTAAACATATTCCATATACATGCATGTGTGCATTTGTGTATATTAGAATTTTCACAAAAAGTTTAGCTCCCTAGAGCTCATTCTTAGTGAAGAAACTGGATTTATCTCTAATCTTGATTTAAGTTTTGTTGGTGAATTTAGTACTTAACTTCAAAATCTACCTCCACCTCTAGGCCGAGCCGGCAGGGATTGTTTTTAATATTTTTATAATGCATGCATATTTTTTTCAGGTATCAATGGGATAGGCATGAAAATTTGCGAAAACATATTTTATTCCACACTACAATGGTATATTTTATTTATCAATTAATGATAACATATGTTTTAATGTTTTACTGTTTTAAAGATAGCAAACATTGGATTGTAGTTCCATATAAAAGGGGGGGACTCAAAAAATAAATATCTTTTTTGTAAGAAATACTTTTACCTTATAAAATAGCTACAATAAAAACGACAACAGATCATTTCACTAACTAATGTTATGCATTTATGTCTTGTAAAATTTAAAAATTCTGTCAATAAAATATTTGAGATCACTAGTTTCATAAAAATATTTAAAAGATTAGTTAAAAAAAATTTTGACAAATTATTTTTTCCACTTATATTAATAAATATAACCAGAGATTCTATCATTTTAGCATGCAAAAATATGTAAAAATTTACGATTATCTATTAATTGCTTTAAAGTCGCGAAAAAAAAAGCAACGAAATCCGAAAAAGTACAAAAGCACAACATTAGATATTTATCTCAAGTATCCTAAAAAAAAAAAAAAAAAAAAAAAAAAAAATTGAAAGTAACAAAATGCGAGCGAGATATTTTTTAAGAACGCTCACATAGGTTTAATATTACCTTACGAATGTCTTCGTGTGACTAATTTAATCCCATAATTCATATAACTGTGACTTTAAACGTCTCAATACTACAACCACCGTAAAATCTTTGACATTGAAATCTGTATATATGGAATCCGGTCTTTAAAGAAAAAAATTATATATTTTCAAGAGAAAGAATATGAACAATTATACCTGCTATGATGGAAACCTGTTTAAAGCGGGATATATTTCGGTTCCTTTCGGTTCGGTTTTCAAGGTTTTAATGAATCAATATTTGACAAAGCTACGTAGTTCAGCATTACGTATTTAATGATTACACACTTAAATTTTCAAAATCCGGCTATTAGAGATTTATTAAAATTCTCGAGGTAAATTTTCTTTTTAAAGGGGGGGGGGGGGGGCAAAATCCATGTTTGCCACGGATGTAAAAAAGTATAGTTTTGGCCCTGAAATACATGGTTTACGATATATAGAAGTATATAGAAGTTGACATACACGATTAAAACCGTGGGAAGCATTTGAATAATCAGGGCAAAACTACTTTTTTCAAAGCTTTTAAGAAAATTGAAAAAGTTGTCTTATTTTTGAAATAGCGTACTGCGCTTGCTATTGGGTGTATAAAAAAGTTGTACATATGAAAGTTGTAGAGAATTTTATCGTCTTTAATATTATAACTAACAAATAATATCCTACGGCAACTTATCTCGAGATATTTCAAAGAAATCAAAAAAGGTCCTAAAATCTTGTTCTTTTTTGCCCACAAAAAATTTAGGCTGAAGAAATTTAGTTAGAAAACTTGGTTTTTTCCTGTTGGCATCATTATAAAGAGTTCAGGAAAAAAATCTTCTACCCGACCTTTTGCAAGGTAACCCTCTTTATTTGGTACATTTCCCGTGGACTAAATGTATTACTTAATGTTTCATAAATTTAAATACAAAACAGCTGCCCACTATTTTATGCAGAGTCATTATATACAAAATTTAATCCAAATGTTCATGGTTGGCGCGCATCTCGGTCGTTAAAGTAAATTTTGAATGAGATACAGCATACTCGCGGTATACAAGAAAAAAAAATACGTTAACACAATATTATATGGACCTGCCAAAAAAGTTAGTTGCATCTGGCGAGAAATTTCTATCTATAGCGCACACTTCAATCTAAGTTGAGGACAACACTGAAAAATCTCCAATCAAAGATACAGGGTGGTCATTAAGAAACTCTATCGATATATGAAATGTTAGCAGCGGCTCTCATCAACCAACCACAATGAAATAGAGGTTTAGTTATTTGAAGGTATGCGCTGAAGAATGTGGTGAAGAGGAACAATGATTCGAAATTTTCGAATGGCAGCACCCACTTTTTCTCAGTCCTTAATGATAAGTGTATTCGAAGGTGTTGGAACGGTATATATAGTACGAAACATCACGACGTAGGACGTATGCAAAGAGCAGCATTGTAAACCACCAATAGCAACAGAGGAACGAGGCACTAGAACACCATGCGCAAATCATCGTTTCTTGGAAAACCTTTAAAAAGCAATGTGCAAAATTTGTAATCTTATTAAAACTTTTTCTTTTCCTGTCATCTCTATTGTTATTGGTTATTTACAATGTTGTTGTCCTTTACATGTGTTCTCCGCCGCCGTGTTTTGTGCTACATGTACCGTTTCAATGGTATTTATGATTTTTCAATGCACTGATTATTTTGAGATGGGAAAAGATGGGTGTTGCTATTCGAAAATTTTGATTTTTTTACTGCAACCGTCACCGTGAAGTCCTCATTGTTTTTGTTAACCACGATGTCGAGAGCAAATAATACCTCCAAATAACTATATCTGGCATTTCATTTCTGCTGATTGAACGGAACGGTAGCTGGGGATTTATAGATAGGCAAAGTTTCTTTGTTAACAACCCTGTATATCAATTATGTGACTTCAATTGTTAGTCTGTTTTAAATCGGAAAAAATGTAGCATCAGTTGGATATTGCATACGAATACGTGCAATAACTTGGTTTTGAGAGCAAAAAAGATATAAAGCCAATGAATTTCATCTGCAGTTGCAAGAAATGTACTATGAAGAAACATTTTTGGTTCAAAATATAGCAGACACTATCAATTTGAATTGTCCATTTCCCTGGAAACAGGATTACAATACTAAATCTCATTACTGACATTACAATCAGTTGATCTAACATCTTTGATAGTTAAAATACGCATATAACTGAAGCCATGTGCAAGTATCATACACAGTTTAGAAACGAACCTTTCCATAGTTACGTCGTCATACATTTTCTAAACGCAAGTTATCGCCCTATGTAAGTAACGTTTTGACTGACCTTCGAACAGATGGAGAGATTAAAATGATTATTGAAATTCTAGTGGGGGAAACGCTTTGAATTTCCCATCACCGTACTTAATATAGACTTCAGTTTCTATTTTTTGCAGTGTTGTTTCGAGACTATACGCACGGTGCTTTTAGGCCATCTCTTCATTTGCGACCTTTTTTGGATGACGGAATCCACATTGCCAGGATTCTTACTTGGCACGGCATCCGCATATAAAGGTACTACTAGGTTGTCTGTAATATGTTGTAGGCTTGAGACAACACTGTTGCTATATTAGCTAATTGGAGAATTGGACCAAGCATTTTTTTCACAGTTCTAGCAAAATCAAAATACTGCTGAAAAAGTTACATCCTTTAAAAACAATAAATGGTTTGCATTTGGAAAGTGTTAGTGAACTTATTACAGTAGAATGAAAGCTCTCTTTTGTTCTTAATAACGTACTATTTAATATTCGCGGAGTAGAATCCTATCCAGAATTTTGTGTTCTGTGTTTTCTTCCGCTTCACGTATTTATGCACCGCTATTCGACCTCACTTTCGCAAACGACCTCGCTCGTTGGTGACGTCATTACAGTTCTACTCGTCTACTAATCTTTCTAAACGACCCAAGTTTGCGGTCGTGATACATTAGTGATTAGAACTGGTAAATAAAGGTGTATTCAAGCCTGTGGGCTGTGTGTGATTTGCATGCTGTCTACCTTAAAGGAGGTGTCGAAAAAGGCTTTCTTCTTCGTTACATTGGCTGAAGAAATTGTAGATATTGTTCACGCGAATAATAAATGATTAACTCATGAGCATATTTTAAGCAGGTAATTGGATATCTATTTATGATCTACGCACATAAATACAAACGAAGGTAGAAACAGAGAGCAATTTTTTCTTATTCATAAAATGATATAAATATTAAATTTATATCATTTAACTTTACACGACATGGGTCTGGATATTAAACCTGCATTTAAACCTCGAATTAAAAATGTACTTATGTGATAAATACATTAAAAAAGAGTTAAAAGAGGGATAATGTAATGCTTTTTAGACAAAATGGCATAAAAATAAAATTCAGATTTTAATGAAAATCACATAAAATATTTATTTATTTATTTATTTATTTATTTATTTTTTTTACAGGACGTGGGAACGGATGTAAATGCGTATTTTAATTCTACTTTAAAACACGTTACACACACATAAATGAAAAGAGAAGGAGAAAGAGTGTCGCATTTTTTATTTTTTTAAATGAAAAAAAAATCCATCTAATTTTAAATAAAAATCAAATAAAATACAATAACATTTATAGGACGTGAAACCAGTTATTACCTTAGTTAAATCTCTAGTTTAAAATCTATTTATGTTCTATATACAAAGAAAGAAAGAGAGAGAATATATTTTTCTTATAAAAGGACATAAAAATTAAATCCCATTTTTGAAGGTAATCATGGAATACACAACGATTTTTACAGGACATGGGACCGGATATAAAATTTAATTTAAACTTTTTATTTAAACTTTTTATTTAAAATTATACTTATGTGCCGACACACATGAACAAAGAGAGAAAGAGAAAGAATATAAATTATCTCATAAAATAACACGAAAATTAAATTCAGTTTTCAATTAAAATCACATAAAATAGAATAACTTTTACAGGACATGCAACCTTATATAAATTCTTATTTAAATCTTTAATTCAAAATGTCTTTATGTGATAGGCATATAAAGCAATAGAAAAAGAGAGAGGGTAATTCTTTTCATAAAACGAAAAAAAAAAAATGTCTATTATTTAATCAAATCACATAAAATACAACGTTTACAGAACGAGAAACGGGATATAAAACCCTTGTAAGTAAAGTAAATAAATAAATAAATAAAGTAAAAAAATATTATTATAAAAGGGCCTAAAACTTTATATGTATTTGGTAACATGTTGATAACAAGGTTATGTACTAAATATACAAAATTCTCGTTCAATCATTTCGTCTGATTTTTCAAAAACTTTTTTTTTTCATAAATCCATTTTTGCCAGCTTTTTCATGCTTAAAACTAAATAAGATTCAATATTTTGGATTTTTGGTATTTTTGATGAAGTTAGTTTATGCTTAATTTTCACAACCTCATTTCACTAACTGACTGCATGACTATTTTCATTTAAGTAATATGGTAGTAGTTAAACTATCACAATCTTAAAAATTTAACACAATATTTATAAGCATTTCTGCCAATAAATGAATGGATTATCTATATGATATGCAAACATAGTACTGTTATATAATTAGTACACACTGAGATTTAAATGACTATATATATATGATATCGCAAAAACATAGTGGTACGATATTAGGTTTAATATATTCTGAATGTACAGATTAAAAAAAATCAATTGTAAAAGATAAAATTTTGAAACATAATAAGATAATATAGATATTATTTGTTTTCTAAACATACAAAAATAAATAAATCCCCATAGTTTTAGCTACAGTTTAATTAAATAAATTGTTTGAAGTTAGCGTGATATATAAATGCAAATATATAAACTGTATTATATTCCACTTGCGAAGATTATAAAACTACAATATTGATTCATTTATACAAATGTACAAATTCAATACATTTCACTATGAAATTTAATATAATTAAAATTCCTTAATCAGTTTGAGAACATTTTCATACAATAATTATGCAGCAAAAGGTAAACATATGTAAATATCTCACATAATGCAATTAGGTCTTATGTTTAGAAATATAATTATTACATGACTTTGTAATTAATTATGGTATTTATATAACTTTTCATTCCATTTTAATTTGGTATGTTTTTCACGTTTCTGCTTCAAAGTATAAATCTAATAAAATGTACGCATTTCTTAAAATTATATACATTATATAAGAGACAGAAAAAAAACCCAAACCTCCGTTGTGTACAGATTTTTTAGCCCCCCAGTACGGTATGCTATTTCTTTCTCCCAGCTTATTTTTTGTCGTCTCCAAAAAATAACGTTACCTTACAGAAGCCAGCCGTAAAACAAGGCAATACGATTAAATACTCTATAGCAATTTTTAAAACTTCTAAGTATCGCACATTTTCAATTTTTATACCGTCGTATTGGGGAAAAAAGTACTTTTAAATGCAATTTTTTTGAAAACTGCATCTCCATTTATTTTTGAAATATTAATTTTTGTGTAATTTTTGGAGCCATTTGCTTAATATTGGCAACGGAAGTAGTCCATTTCTGTAGAAAGTAAAGGAAAAATAGTTGAAAAATAGCAAATATATCTTTTTGTTGCCACTTTCTCATAAAAACTGAAAAAAAAGTAATTAAAATACGTGCTATTTTGAAAAAATATAAATGAATTGATTTCTTTTTGCTGCATTTGTGTATTATTCTGAGATAGTGACGTTCTACCCACACTTTATTGTAGATGTTTATGATTGGATTGTAAATGAGGAATTCTTCAGCGGATTCGGATGACGTCGTTTTATATAAATAAAATCGCGTGTTTTAAGTCTTAAAACTGAGCTACAGTAGTGTCCCTATTATCTGAATCTCGCTCAACTGAATTATTTTCTTCTGATGGACTAACGGCTTCTATTATTATGAAACAGCCATTATAAATGAAGCGTTAGGTGAAGATGAAAGAGCAGCTGTAAAAAGTTAGACCTCTGATTTTCTGGTCAGAATGGGTAAAAAAATTATGGCCATTTTTTTCCCATTCTGACCAGAAAATCAGAGGTCTAACTTTTTACGGCTGCTCTTTCATCTTCACCTAACACTTCATTTCTAATGGCTGTTTCATAATAATAGAAACCCCCAGCCCATCAGAAGAAAATCAAGAAATGGAAATGTCGGGGGCGACACTAAATTCTGAAAAAGCAGAATTCCTGTTCTCTAGGTTTTTTTTTTTTTTTTTTTTTTGGTTTCTTCCACAGAGAACGTAGTTTAAAATTTGTAAAATTGTACTTTCCTGTAAACTGGCTGCTTCACTGGTGTATATATGCATTTCATAATTTTATTTAATCTCATTGGAAAAGCAGAGCTAAACCGAACAAGTTGCAAAGCTTTAATAAAAAATAAAAAATTAAAATTCATTATCAAAATTTATTATTAATTATATATGGAATTAATGTACTTTCTTAAGAAATCTAGAATCCTGGTGTAACATTTTTTTCTTTTTTCTTTAAAAATCAATTAGATTTTTTTTTTTTTTCGAGAGAGAGAAATCTTCAAAATTGTTCTCGCCTTTTATATACGACTAATTATTTATATTTTGCTGAAAATTTGTAAAAGATTTAAAGTTTAACCCTCTAAGTGTTTGGGGCGTAATATTCCGTTCACTGAGCTCCAGGTTTCACAGCAATACAAGCAATATTTAAGATAATATAATTCTATATATTTAATGAATTTTAAATACATTGAAGAATGATTAATACTCTCAAGGACTACATTCATATTTGTAATTGAGGTTTTTTTTATAATATTGAAAGAATCATATTTTCTTAGCATTTAAAACAAAATGCAAAGAAAACAACATTACAATTTTACCCTTTTGCAAAACGCTCGGAGGGTAAAAAATTAAATTTACAGATATTTGAAAAATTGAAATTTATTTTTTTTCTTTATTCAGTTAAGTATATGTTTTAGGGATAAAAATTGATAAAATACTTCTGAGTAATTCTATTAGAATACTTGGGAGCTTGAGAAATTTTAATTTTCTTTTCTTCTTCTTCTTAAAAAAAAAAAAAAAAAAAAAAAAAAAGTACCATTGTGGAAATATGCCAAATATTTGATGGAAATTTAGCTTATCTTTTTCATAAAAAAAGAGGATAAAATATTTTTTTGGTCAAGATAATTGTCCATTTTCAGATTCCTAAAGAATAGAACTATATAATGAAACAAATATACGCGTCAAGGTTTTTCCGCTTTGCGTATATTAGAAGGAATGAAAAAGCCTATATCTCTGTTAATAAAAAAACTTTTTTACATAATTTTGTCATACACCTATCATTATATTATTTGAATTTCATTTGAGATATGTATGGCTATTTATGATGTAATAAAGTAAAAAACTTTGAAAAAAAATGACAAACGCAATTTATTATTATTATTATTATAAAAATGTGTCGTATTAAAAATAAAATAATAAAAAAATAAGATTTTGAAAATGATTTTCCTGCTACAATTAAACATACATCAGTTACATACTAATTTACCATCTGCCACAGGAAAAAATGATACAGAGAAGATAAACTTATTGGCGTTTTGAATAAAAAATACAGAAGAACTTAATTATTTAAGCAAACAAAAATTCAGATTACTTAAAGTATTTGCATTATATATCAAAGTTATTTTAAAATGCGCCCAATTTATGAGTTTACTTTGGTCTAATAAAATAAAACCATTTTTTTTAAACGCAGTCATATTGGATAAAAATTGATAAATCACTTCTTTTTATGTAAGATTCGGTATGTCCAATATTAGTGTCCTAAGGAATAGATATATAATATTTGTCTTTTGATCGAAATTTTAAAACACTTCGGTGAAATTTTGTTAAAGTCTGCGAACTTAATAAAATGATATTTTCTTATAATTAAAAACAATTTTTCGAAAAAAATAAAAATCATGCATCATTTACGACAAAACATTTGACAGACACTTGACTTTTAAAAAGTCAAAAGATTTAATATTAAATATTTGTCTTTTGATCAAAATTGGTAAAACACTTCGGTGAAATTTCGTTAAAGCCTGGTAACTTGACAAAATGGAATTTTCTTGTGATCAAAAACATTTTTTTCTGAAAAAAAAAATTAGACATGTATCATTTACGACGAAGCATTTGACCGAATTTTTAGTTAAAAAAATCAAGGGATTTAATAAAAAATATTGATTTTTGATCAAAATTGTTAAAACACTTCTAAGAAACTTTGTTAAAGTCTGTGAACATGACTAAAGGAATTTTATCTATAATTAAAAACATTTTTTTGAAAAGATAAATTAAATATGCATCATTTGGTAAAATACAAACAAAGATTTGACCGAAATTTGATTTTTTTTTCTTTTTTTTTTTTTTTATTCAAGAGATTTAATATTAAATATTTGTCTTTTGATCCAAATTGATGAAACACTTCTATGAAGCAATTAAAGTCTGAAAACTTGACAAAAAGATTTCCTTATAATTTAAAACAATTTTTCGGAAAAAAATAAATTGCACCAGAAAAATACGACCAAACGTTTAACATGAACTTGGTTAAAAGAAGAGGGAAAAAAAAATCTTTCTTTCCTTTTATTTTCATTCTATTAAAAATTTATCTTTTCTTGAAAATTCTTTAAACATTCTTTCTGTGTAAGGTAATTGTTCAGTTTCAGAATCCTTAAAAATAGAACTACCGCGAAAGAAACATATATGTGACGGATTTTAATAGTACATAATTACTTATTTTCTGGGAAACACTAGTGAGAAAATTTCTTACAAAGACTCTGAAGTTGAGAAATTTAACTTTTCTAAAAAAAAAAAAAAAGATAATTAAATTTATCATTTTGTGAAATATTATAAAACATTTTGCAAAAACTTTTTTTCTTTGAGAAATTCTTAGTATCTTTTCTCTTTACTCAATGAAATATTCATCTGTTCATAAAACTTGATAAAACGCTATCGAAAAACATCCTTGGGAAGTCTGCGAACTTGATAAATTGAAATTTTCTAATAATGATAATAATTAAACATATATTATTTTGTGAAATATAATAAAATTTTTCACACAAACTCTTTTTAATATAAAAAAATATCCATAATCTTTCTTTTCTCTTCACTCTAATATTTATCTTTTGATAAATAAAAATATAACTTTTGGTAAAAGTTAATAAAACATCGCTTCTGTGTAAGATAATTGCTCATTTTTTAAATCCTAAAAGAATAAAAGTATAGTGACACAGATGTGAAGGGTTTTAATAGTACATAATTATTTATCGTTTTAGAAACAGTAATGACAAAAGTTCTTAGAAAGTCTCGGGAAATCGGCAAATTTGGATTTTCAAAATAAATAAATGAATAAATAATAATAATAATAATTATTATTATTTTCGTGAAATATAACAAAACATTTCGCAAATTTTTCTTCTTTTTTTCTTTTGGGGAAATTCACAGTATTTTTTCTTTTTACTCAGTCAAATCTTTATGTTTTAATAAAAATGGATAAAACGCTACCGAAAATTTTTCTTAAAACTGGGAACATGATAAATATAGAAATTTTATTATAATAATAGCAGTAATTATGAAAATAATTAAATACATATCATTGTGTGAAATACGATAAAACTTTTCAATTAAAAAAAATATCTATAAGAAATCCAGAATCTTTCTTTTCTCTTCACTCAAACAATAAATTTGATAATAAAATATTTAACTTTTGATAAAACTTGATAAAACATTCTTTCTATGTAAGATAATTGCCCACTTTTAGAATCCTAAAAGAATAGAACTATAGTGAAACAAATACGTGTCAAGGGTTTTCCATTTTGCGAATCCGAATAAAACAAAAGAAAAAAAAAAGAGCAGCAGGAAAAAATGATTTTTAAGCACGAGACTAACAGTCTGTTCAAACGATTGTTTTGCGAAGCAGAAACAATTTCATATTTCTTTTCTTTTTTCTTTTTTACCTTTTGTCTTTTATGAATGGCAGCTAGGAAGTGTTCTCAGTTGTTTGTTGCCGGCTTATTATGGTATTAAAATTGAGTGAATCTAGAGAAATGGAGATTTTTAAGTTTGCAATAAAACATTGAGTGAAATTATCAGGTTTATTTTAACAACAACAAAAAAAAATGCTTGTTTAGGTTTGTAGAACAATTGAATATTTAGAATATGCTTTTTAAAAGACCAATTAGATATTTGAAAGCATAATGGTTTGTATATATTAAAAAGAATGAAAAAAATTCTTTACGTCTTTGTTAATAAAATGCTTATTAATATAATCATAATTATCTGAGTATATTAGCAAGATCGAAAAAAAATCTAGACGACTGTTAATAAAATACTTTTAAATAGAATTATAATTATTCATTAATTATTATTAATTATTATAATTATATTAAATGAATCAGATTTATTTTAACAACAGCAACAACAAAATGCTTGTTTAGTTTTGTAGAACAATTGAATATTTAGAATATGCTTTTTTAAAGACCAATCAGATATTTGAAATCATAATGATTTGTATATATTAGAAAGAATGAAAAAAAATTCTTTACGTCTTTGTTAATAAAATGTTTATTAATATAATCATAATTATCTGCGTATACTAGCAAGATCGAAAAAAAATATATACGATGTGTTAATAAAATACTTTTAAATAGAAGTATAATTATATGCATATATTACAAAGAATAAAAACAATCTATGCATCTCCATTAATGAATATTTATTAATATATTTTTTGTTTATTTCTTTGAAGTATTATTTGAATTTTATTCGAAATACCTATATAATTATTTCGGATATAATAAACGTAAAATAACTTTGAAATTAACAAAAAACTCTGTCAGACATACTTATTATAGGAAAATGAAATATTGATGCAAATAAATATAGTACTTAAAATATATGTAACGTATTTTTAAATTATTTGATTTATTTTGCTTTTAAAGCAATTTCCATGGTACTATTAAATTTGCATCATTCAATTATAAATTTACTTTCTGCAATAATTTAACAAAATTAAAAAGACAAAATAATCAAATTATTTAAGAATGCAAAATGTGTCAAACAGACATATCCATTTGTTTGCATTATTCGAACACAAAAATATTTAGAACAAATTTATCTATTTGCATTTTAGATGTTTTAAACGATGTCACATTTACGTACTTAACATATTTATTTTAGAAAAGTGAAGATTATTTTTGGATAACGTAATACTAACCTATTTTAATTATCTGAGCGGTATTTGTTATGATACTATAAGAATAAAGATTTCGCTTTAGAAACTATAACATTTCCTTTTACAGAACATAGAAAAAAGAAAAAAAGAGGAAGAATATTTTTTGTTTTATTTTAAGCATTTATCAGTTGTTCAAACTTAAGTATTTATTTTTATTTAGTGAGTGACAATTGGTGAATTCAGAATATGTGACGTTTTACCCTATTTTAAGATAGAATTATATGAAAATATAGAATTGAATATAAAATTATTTTTAGATAACGTAATACTAACCTATTTTAATTAGTATAGCGATGTTTGTTATATTACTGTAAAAATAAATTTCTTTTTAGAAACTACTTTTGATTGTTTTAAGAGATAAACTTCGGAGCATTTTCTCAAAAAATATTTAATTTACTTAACTGAATAAAAAACTGATTTAGTGGTAAGCAGATCTAAAAAGACATTTTTACTGGTAGATTACTTTTCTATAGTATTTTATTGTAATTACGAAAGAAGCGCTAGCATTATAACATTAACATTAACCCTTCACTGCACGATTTTTTCTATTTTTATGAAAAAAATTATTTGAAATCTATATATCGGTCTAATAATGGAAAAAAAAATAATAAAAAATAAATTTCAAATTTTCAGCTAAATTTTGATATTTTATGGCGTGTACCCTATGTACGCAATTAGGGTTTTAAAACATTGTATTGTTATATTTTACAACTAAATGAGCTTAAATTAATTAATTTTATCTGCTTAACACTCTGCAACTTTTTTTGTATTAATATTTTTAAGTATACAGTAAAAATAATGAAAGTAAATTTTACCTTAGTAGCTTGATCGATTTTTTTTTTGTTGTTGTTTCTGAAGAACAAATTCTAATTTTTTTGTCAAATGCAGCCATCTGATATGGACAAAAAAAAGTGTTATTCCATTCTTTGGACTGTTCTTGGTCAGGGATAGAGATGATATTGGCCAAATTCATGGCACATAATAAGAATTACAGTGTTTTTAGGTATATACCAGATGTGGTACGTGGTGCAGTGAAGGATTAAAGTAGGTACAGGATTTAGAGCAGAAAGTTTAGTCAGCAAGCCTATGAAAATATATTTGCTATAAGTATTCTCTTTCACAGACGTTTACATTTAAAATACTTCTGTGTTAGAATGTTTGTTTAAAAAATCCTTGTAAGTAAGAATTTAAATAATTGAATTATTCTTAACTCCTGCCAATAAAAGATGCACCCTAAAACTATAGAAAACAGGAAGTATTCAGTGTGTTTTAAACTGCTAATATGCATTTATCCAAACGGAGGATCATATTGATTAAAAACTTAATTTTCTAAAGAATTTAAATTTATTTATTTATTACATTTCAAGAGGAAAATGAAAATTTTAGGAAATATTGATTTAAGAGGACATTTTGACGTAGTCCAAGTTTTAAGATAAATTTCCTTCGCGTATATTTTTCTTTAAGAGTTAAAATACACAGCTAATAAGCTAATATGCATTTATAACTACAAATTGAGAATAATATTAACTATAAATTTAATTTTTTAAAGTATTTATTTATTTTTGCATTTCAAGTGGAAATGAAAATTTTAGGAAGTATTTATTTAAGGGGACATTTTAGCACAGTCCAAACTTCAATATAAGGTTCTTTTGCGTATACATTTTTACAAGAGTCATAATACACAGGTAATAAGCAATAAGAAAAAAATATTTGAAAAACCACTCACCTCGACCTCTTCCAAATTGGGAGTTGAAAGTTGCTCTCACCGCTCTGTTGTATCCAAGCATTTTGCAGACAATATAGGCTTCTCGAATGTCCCACTCATCGTCGCAGATAGAGCCCCATCGACCCTTGTAGAATACTTCTACGTTTCCTTCAGTCGGATTCCTACCACCCACCAGGCGGATAGATCCATCAGGATATGTCGGTGGTGGTTCTTGAGTTTGGATGAATCCGAGGATCATTAAAGAGCACACCAAGTGCAAAAATATGGACGCCATTCTTTCAGCAATGTTAGGAAAGGGTGTAATGAAGATGTCCTAGGGAAACAATGAAATTTAAGATTGCAGGAAAAGATGCGACGATCTAATGCAACAGCACTACACTATTGCTAATGCAACAAAAAATGCTTATGTAAAAAAATATATTGCCCTGGACTTCTCACAATCTGAATAGCAAGGCCTTAGCGTGATAAATCAAATATTAAATTCTTCCCTTCTTATTACAACACTAAAAAGGCTTTTAATACAGTTGATAAATCGCTCAAATGCTACAAATTGCCATGTCCGACAGATAAGATGCGTGGAATAGCTAATCTCTTGACTAATAACGTCCAAAGAAAACGAAAGGATATTTGGGCTGAGTACTCCACTTAGTGTTTTAACAAGCAGTCACGAATTCTTTCGTCCAGGACAGGCAAGTATCGTGCCGCAGAAAGTGAATGCAAAAGAAGCAGGACAGGCACACCGCGAGACGGTGTTAAGAAAAGTGAATCCGAGCAGCCACTGGTCGGTGGAGAGAGCGTAAGCCAACGAGCCGTTAACTTAACCTATTTCCCGAGGAATTGGCTGGACGCAAGCCGGTTGGGAAGTTCTCTTTTCTCTTTTACTCGTAGCTTTAAAAACTAGGGCTCTGAGAGGCAAATAAAGAAGGGAAAAAGAAAAAGTAAAAAAGAGGAACAAGGTTTTAAGCCATGCGATTCTACCAAAACAACTCGGAGAAAGTGTTTTTTACAGGAAGCTCACCTAGTCCGGTTTCTTATTATAGATGGACACAATCTTTTCCCTGAGTGTGTTGTGTGATCGGCTAATCCTGAGGATGGCTAAACGGGGACTAAGGCAACGAGCTTGAAGAGATGGGTTTTTAAAACCGTGTGGTTTCCCAGATCTACCTGTCTGTCTGTACCCTTCCTCAGGCCTCTCTCTCACTCTCTCTCCCTCTCTCTTTCATCCTACTCTCTCCTCCTCCACCCCTCCTTTTTTCGGACAGGATTCCCCGCCTCTGCAGGTTTTGTTTTCCATCCCTCCCCATCAAACGTTTTCGTGCATTCTTTCATGAGTAGCTGTGACCATCTTTCAGTAAAAGAGAAGCATGTTTTTATTTGTTTATTTTAGTGGGAATTACTATTATCTTTTTTATTTTAATAATAGGGGGGGGGGGGGATTTTGTTGTGACGTACTTTGCCTAATGCTTTCTGGTTGGACGTTGCATCACGTGGGCACGCGCGCAACAGCTAAGGTTTTTACCGCGAAGGTTAACGATGGCAATACTCACTTCAGTAGTATTTGGCGGCCCACACCCGCACTGACATCTGAGCAGAGTAGACTTCAAAACAAAGTTGTTCTATTATGGTGTTCTTCATCAACAATCGGGTTTTGTTTCGTTTTTGCCTACCGGGCAAAAATAAATAAACGAAAAATAAAATAAAACAAGAGTGAATTTCTGATTTATCATGATGTATTTTCGAAAAACAAAACGATAAAATATTAAATAAAATCGGACATTTTCTTTTCTTACATGTCCGCATTAAAATTAACTAAATATTTTTACGAATGAAATATAATTTCTGTTCTATTTAATAATTTTATTTATTGGATCAGAAAATGTTTTTGGTACTTAATTAAAATGAAATAAGAAGAAAGTTTTTTTTTTTTTTTTAATTTAAACTTTAAATTTGTCTGGAATTTTGCGGAGAAAAATTCTTATATATCTTACATTAATTTTTTAATATAATAATTTCTAAATATAAAATTATAATAATTTCTAAATTCAATTTGACAATGTTTAAGCATAAAAGCTATCGAAAACTATTTTTTTTTTCATGCTTTAATATATATAGTTTTTTTTTTTTTTTTTTTTTTTTTTTTTTTTTTTTTTTTTAATATTCTGAATATAGAGGACTTTCTTAAACTCACGGACATTTAAAATATAAAAGTTATCATTAAAAGGGAGCAGGATTTACATTTTTTCACATATTACTATTACATAATATTACATTTTAATATTATAAACATGATTATACTAAATGTTATGATATTTTCAAAATATGTTTCCTATTTAACTATCGAATGTTTTGGAGTATAGATCTATACACGAATCCGTATACTGCATAATTAAAGTATTTTTTGCACATATATGAATTTTTCTGGATAGTGTTCATAAATCTAAGCTCATTAATAGACGGCTGATTATTTGGATGTCGCTTTTTATACGTCAGGTAAATACTATGAACACAAAACTGTCGTTCATTTCACTTCAACTTATAAATCTAAATATACAATGAGTATTGAACAAAAAGTTTATTGTTAATGCTTTGAACGTGGACTTGGATGAATGACAGAGTTCCTAAAGAAAACTCTTTACCTCTAGTAGAGAAATAAGACTTAAATAAATTTTTATGTCATAGGCAAAATCAAGCAAACATAACGCCAGCAATGCGGAGGGAATATAAGCCGACACCCCCCCCCCCCCCCCCAATAAAAAGGCAATTTATAGGAGCCATACATTTTCAAATTTTATAAACATAAAAATACAGTTAACAATTAAAAAGAGGAAAATAAGTTTAGAAATGAGATAAATAAAGTAAAAATAAAAGGAATATTTACATGGAATATACAATACTTATAACGAGAAGATAATGAACGTTCGGGAAGGACTAGCCCTATTAATGCAAATAAAAACTACACTGTTTGTTAAAAATTTGCAGCATTCTGTCCAGTCATTTGACAGTTTTTATCGAAAACGGTTACACAATCGTAATTTAACACTATTCTGACCATATTATTGGCCATTTTATGGTCAGAATACAGTTAAATTACGGTTATGAAACCCTTTTTTCAAAAAACAGTCGAATGACTGGACAGAATACTGCAGATTTTTAACAGTGTAGATAAATTATCCTGAGTCCATGTTTTCAGGTAGATGTAGAGTTGCCCGTGGTCTTGCTAATGCTTTGAATTATGAATAAATAACTATTTCAATAATTATTTTCTTTAATGTCTCAAGACCTATAGAAAAATTTATATAATAATAACATATAATAATGCATTTTTTCATTAAACCTGATATAATAAATCTGTGGCTATAGTTATTTTTGTAAAATATTTAAAGAACAAAAAATACTGTTATAGAAATCTACCGATTCTTGTAAAAACTCTGCAAACGGAATTCCTTTTGTAGTTGCAAATTTTTCATGTAGCATTTTTCAATAAGAGAAAAGCCTATACCTATGTAAATGGATAAAGAAGCAACAACTCTAAAAAAAAAATGGCTTTGATATTTTTGTTGTGATTCCTTAATGTGATCGAGGTATGCATTTTGTATAAAAAGCAAAATCTTATTTATTATTATACATACATACACAATCGTACTACAGTACATGAACGATTTTGACCTCTTAATATACTTCGCCAAATTTTCCGATCCTTAACCATTAATTTATAATTTGTAATTCGATTTTGTGATAGGTGTTTTTTTACCTCTTCTTCCATCTCTTCCTGGGTCTATTTATACTTTTTTTCCCACTAATTTTCCATTATATACCTTCTTTGAGCTTCTGTCATCCCCTATTCTTCTTAAATGGCCTAACCATTGCATTCTTCTTATTTTAATGGCATTTATTATGCCTTTTTCGCTTATAGCTGTTGAATTTCCGCATTGGATCTCATTCCCTATGTATTGCCTTCCTTAATTGGTGTAAAAATTTGTTTTAAGATCTTCCTTTCACAGGTAATGAGTAACTTTTCACCTTTTTGTGCAGGGGTCCAAGTCCTTTTATTAATATACGGATAAAATACATTTCATATCAATTTTTCTTTAATCCTGTTTAAAAGTACCACCGGAGCGTAAAGGATTAAAAAAATATATTTGTATGTTACAGTTAAAAATGGTCTTTATTTTTCTTTGAGGTCATTTTATTCTTGTTAAGAGTTTCTCAAGTGAAATGCAAGCACACTTTATATCTCTTTTTTATGTTAAGAAAGTGATTCTCAAGTAATCTTTTTTTTTCTGTAAAAACAAAAACAAAATGTGTTTCATTGATACAAAGACTTGTAAGTTAATACTAATAAACATGAGCTCACGGTGATTATTGAAAACTGGATACGTTTTATAGATAAACTTTGATCAGAGTTAAAGTATTCGATTATTCGTAAGAAGCAGATCTATTTATCTCAAGGTGATTAGTAATATTTGTTTGCTTTCGTTTTTCATCAATAAGCGTAATTATTATTATTTTTATTTTACTGGAATAAAAGTGTTACGTAAAATAGTAATAATAATAATAAAGATAACGAAATATACATTTGCTGGTTTGGTGTTTGAGTATTTATGGATTTCTTTATCAGTGAACTAGACCGATAAAACTGCGAATGTGGCATTTTTCAATGGAGAACATAAAAGTCTCAGCAAATAAATAAATAGAATGCTAAATTCATCTTTAAAAAGTTAAACTTAAAATTACACTATGTGCAAATTACTTAAAAGATGACAAAATATTTAAAAAGGTGTGAAATTACTTTAATACTTCTTAGTACGTTCAACTATATATAGTACGAAGGCTATGTAAATAGTTGCACTAAGAAGTATTAAAGTAATTTAACACCTTTTTTAAATATTTTTTTATATTTTATGCAATTTGCACATAGTGTAATTTTAAGTTTAACATAAAAGTCTCTTCTAAATTTTTTTAAATTATTTTTTACATCCATTCAATGTTATGCATTATTTTGGTTCACTGCAACTGTTAATCAAATCTTTTTTGTAGCCAAACTTGTAAATGCTATTTTTTACATTTTTACTTCTATTTTAAAGCATTTTATCTATGCTATTTTATTTTATTTCATACACAGAGCCAATAAAGATAAAATTGTGTTATTGATATATGTTTACACTAGCTGTATAACGTTTTATAAAATTAAAGTTTATAAAAAATATATACATAAATGTATCAACATAACATAAAGGTGCGTACAATATAATAAAAAACATTTAAAAAACATTAAAGTCCTTTAAAATCAAAACGTTTTCAACCGAACTTACTCGATCGTCATCAGTGAGAACTCTTGTTGACGACCGAGTAAGTTCGGTTGAAAACGTTTTGATTTTAAAGGACTTTAATGTTTTTCATTGTTTTTTAAGCACATTTAATTGATGATGATACATTTATTTTTATTGTTCTATAAATTTTAATTATTAATCAAGGTGAATTTAGAACTGAAATTTTAAACTTTTTATTGGGTTTATAAAATATTAAAATTAAATTAATTCCATCGTTCTTGAAAAACTTTTTGTCAACAAAATAAATAAAATGTATTATATTACAATTTTGTATATTAATTATATAAATATTTATATAAATTTATATATTTGTAATATTGATAAATAAATTATATTTCTGTGGTGTCCATAAACAAGTTATTTTACTGTAATATCAATTTTAAGTCTTAATTCCAATACCCATTATATATTATATTTTTATAATATTATTTATCATGTTTTATGTATGCATTTTTTGAAATAATTTTAATTCCTTACTATTAGTTAATACTAGTTTTTGTTATACTTTAAAATTAACATGAATATCACAGGAACCACTTTTAAAGCCCTTATCTTACCGACATTATCTTATCCTTTCTAGAAAACTAGAAACATCCAAATCAGACGCCGACTTAATAGGAGTAGTTAGAAAAACTTCCATTAGTAATTTTAAAATATTATTTTTGTCTTAATTAATCACAATGATTAATTGTAAGAAGAAAACTTTTTTTAATTAATGGTAGAAGTATGCTTGACTGCTTATTTTGCCCCTCGAATTCAGCGCTTATGGTCAAACACCTAATTATTAAGATTCCGTTTTAGGAGGAAAATATTAGCGAAGAAATATAATTTAACCCTTGCATTTTACGAATTATTCTTCTTATTACCGAAAAAAATTTACACTATTGTATAAAAAGTATCAAAGATAAATTATGCTACATGAACTTTAAAAAGTTCGCTGTTTTACTTAAAAAGTGACTAAGTAAATAAAAGAGATGTTACAAGTTAAAAAATATACATTTTATTAAAAAAATCTTAGTAGGAGAAGGTAGCCTAAAATGATCCTAGCGGGCAAAACGATCTACGTAGGTTTTCTTCCAGACAGGTCGCGCTATCTACGGGGTAACACATACACTAGTTGTGCCAAGTGAAGAAGAAGCAATGGCCGTATTCAAGTGATCGCAGTATTACGCATCTGAAAAGGATTGTTTGATAAAGTGGTTTTTATAACATTTATTATAAGATAAGCACTAACTTTCATATTTATTTAGATATACAGTCTTTCATGTACAGAAATATGACTTTATTTACTTAATAGAGTATGTTTTTAGATGTGAATTAAACTAGCTAAGTTTGGTATGTTTCTCGGCGTCATCCAGTTATATGACCGAAAATAGACGGCCATGTTGACGGGTAAAATGATCCATTTTGCGGATCGTTTTACTACCATTTCATTGGCTGAAGAAAATCCGGTACCGCTTCATAGCCATCATGGGAGCGAAATGTCTGACTGCCCTAAACCTTTCTCTTTGAGTCCACATATTATCCTACCGATCATAATTTTCAAATATTCCATTTTCTTGTTTTTTCAAAATTATTTGTGACACTTTTTTATTTTAAAATTTACGTAAAATAAATTATGTATGCTATTTGATTGCAAAACTTATTTTATTTCATTATGTATTGACATAATTGCTTTTATATCCTTTAATTTGCCGATAAAAAACAATTTACAATTATTTTTAAATGAAAGATCATTTTGCCTTCGGGTGAGGGTCAAATGATCCTTTGGACACTTTTTCAAAAATATATTTTTTTCATTACTCAATTTGGCTTTAAAATATTTTAAAAATACGTTTATAATGCAAAATATAGTGTAAAACATATTAGCATAGTAGATGTAAATTTTCAACTGGGCGAAAAATGTCCGGACCAGGATTCGAACCCGGGACCTCCTGGCTGAAGCCGCCAGTGCTCTGCCATCTGAGCTATCCCGGACGATTCTGGTCGAACTTTTTCACCCAGCTAACCTTGATGATTACAGCATCTGGTCTGAAACCTGGTTTAGCTCAACAGAATAAATCTCAGGTAATGGAACTCCAGAAATCGCTGGATACGAAATTACACTAGATTAATATTAACACAATTATTCTAATTGGTAAACAAACCAATTAGATTCTAATTTTTGTTTACCAATTAGAATAATTGTGTTAATATTAATCTAATATTAGCATAGGTCCAAAGTTTCGTTTACACAATTATGTTATTTTACACAAGTTTTCCCCTTAAGGGTATCATTTTAGGCCACCTTCCCCTACTTTCAAGCTTTTCCAAGCTCTTCATCAGAGAATCATGTAGCTTGGTGACGATAAAATAGAAACACAATAAAAAACATCAATCGAAAAGCGCACAAAAATCACTACCACAGCGCATCTTCCTCAGAGAATATCCCTATTTTCAACTAGGACCTGACGTCCATGATACGACTCTCTGATGAAGAGCTTGGAAAAGCTTGAAAGTGCTAAGAAGTTTTAAATAAAATGTATATTTTTTAACTTGTAACATCTCTTTTATTATTTTTGTCACCTTTTAAGTAAAACAATGAACTTTTTAAAGTTCATATAATATATTTTATGTTTGAATCAAGGTGAAATATTGCGTTTCGTCTTATGATTTTATTAGTATCAAAGATTCTTTGTACTTTTTATTTTTATTTTGAATAATCATCACATCCAACTTATAAGTAAGACTACACGGTGAAACAAAATAAAAAAATAAAATCCTTTGATTGCGAGTACATTTTCCGCATTTTTACGGAAATAATTTTTTTTTCCGATAAAAGTGATTTTCATGAATGTGTCAAAATGGTTTTGAGAATACTGTTGACAGGTCATGCTGAAATTTCATTTTGTCTAAATCTTTGGGATTTATTTTTATTATTACACTGGAAAAAAAAAAAAAAAAAACCTTTAAAACTCGTAAATTGTACTGGAAAAATACGGGCATTCTTTTTGAGAGTAAAAATATAAAAAAATCAAAAAGCCTTATCTAAAACGACAAATTAACTAGACTTTTAGCACAATTATAGGTTAAGGCTATTGTTAAATCACCATTCGCTAATTTCTGACATCATTTCATTGGTGAGTAGTCGGATGTGCCGATCCCAAAACTTTCTTCTATCACATACATGTTAATACTCGAAATAAAACCTAGTCGAAGTCGAAAATTAAACCTAGATTGAACACTTGGATGATTCAGTATGATATTTCGTCCCCATATTCTCTGTAAGGGCGAAAAATGTCCAGACCAGGACTCGAACCAGAAATGAAGTCGCTAACGCTCCGCCAACCGAGCCATCCCGGACAAACATGGAGGACCCAACTGACCCAGCGAACCCCATTGATCATAGCATCCGGTCTGATATTTGAATCGGTTCAACAGAATAAATCGCAGGTAATACAACTCCAAGTAAACGGTGGATACGTAATTATACTAAATTAAATTTAACACAATTATTTTAATTGGTAAATAAATCATAAGAGTTGTATCTTTCCAACTGGACGAAAAATGTCAAGGCCAGGACTCGAACCAAGGATCTGTCGGATGAAACCGCCAACGCTCAGGCAACCAAGCCTCCCGAACGAACCTAGAGGACCCAATAAACCATAACCCTTCTATAGTTAGTCCAACCTTATATCATCTCCTTACGCATTCACGCCTTCCCGATACGACTCCTTCCGCGAGAACATCGAATTCTGAGCAACTGGTATACAACAGCACAGAGGCTTGTTGTTTCATTATTCCGTTTCGAAAATTGCAGAAAAGTCGCTCTTATAGCGCCCTTTCGGTGGAATATTCCCGTATTCGCCTAAGACCTGCCATATCCTAAATCATACATATGAAATTTGATTCAATTCTATGTGTAACTTCATACACTTTTCTATGATATAAGAGAACACACGGACATACGGGCATTTTGTAAAAACATGTTTGTCGGGATCTCTGACCTCTAACACGTGAAAATCCGTCGAAAACCGGTTTGCAATACTTTCTTCTATTATAGAGAGAAGAAAGTAAAAATATTCTGTAAAAATACGGCAATTGTACTTGCAACCAACGGAATATTTTTTTCTTTTTTACAGAGTAGAAATTTTTCCTAAAATTATTACTTTAGAAAACCAATTGTTGTGCCCAAATCTACAAAATAGACATTGGTGAACAGTGATCGAAGGATGATCTTTCAATATAGATAAAAAACTTTCGGATGAATCATCGAGACATTGCTTTGTCACTTTGGGGAGTCGTCGCAAAGATGAGGTCACTCCAGGGGCAATAATTCTCGTGTAAATTGAGACAATTTCATTGGAGTGAAATAAAGAAGTTTAACCACATTTAAGTCTCGTTTTGACCAGCTGATAAAATCACGTTATGGTCAGTGTTGTTGTGTGCCTCGTGTAAACAAATGCGATATGAAAGAGATAACACTCCGATTGTTTACTGTACAAGTTTTGAAGCTTGCTAAATGCATACAAGTTGAAGAATTATGATGTAAGTGTGGTTTGAAAATATATAAGAATGTATTTTTATGGATATTTTTGAAATATTTAATTTTTTTTCAACTTTGATACTTGTGAATCTAATAAAATATTTGTATAAAATTTTTTTAGTACCCATATTTAGAAATCTTTTTATTTTGCGTTTATTTGGGAAATAATCAAATTCGCAAAGCGAGTATTAAAGTTTTATTATCGATTTATGTAATCGAAAAAAATACCGATTTATTAAAAATTTAACTTAAAGTATTTAAATATTTCTTTTTATGTATGTGAAACAATTTTACTGTTCAAAATTTCTACTGCAAAATAACAACTAAAAATATGTCTTATATTTTTCCACCATGCAAGAACATTTTTAAAGCATCTCCCGTTTCGATATTTTGATTGTAATAAAATATAGTTAAAAAATATGATTAAAGTTAGAGACATTCAGAATTCCTCAGAAATTGTTGAAGAATATTTGTTTTCTAAATTGCATTTGTGCTGTAGTTTACATCGTCAGAAATTTGCTGGTTTTTATTTTATTTTATTATTTATTTTATTATTATTATTTTTAAAATAGGAGTTAGTAACTGCATAGGATTAAAAAAATTAATTCCAAAGTAGGTTAACTAGTATCATTAAGCTAAATCGGCGCCATTTTTTTTTTTTTTTTACAAAATGGCGTTTTTCTGATATGAGACTGACACTCTATGTAAATTTATTTTGAACACGAATGTAAATCGTTTATTTTGATAAGTCATTAAACATAATGTTTTACTTAAGTTTTCTTTGAAAATTAAACAAGCAAGCACGAATTTCAAAAGTGTGTACACAATACAAATTTTTTTGGTCGATGTAACAATATTAATTCAAGAAAATGTTCTTTTGTTCAGATATGTGCAACGGATTTCTTAATTTCTATTCCCAGGTGATAAAACTTGTTTTCTATAAATGTTTTCTTATGATTTATTTCTTAGCACCTGTCGCATACCCATGTCGTATTCTGCATGAACTTACTTTTTAAAAATACAGGGTTATTTAGAACAATTGTTTAATAATTTGCCCATGTCGTATTCTGCATGAACTTACTTTTTAAAAATACAGGGTTATTTAGAACAATTGTTCAATAATTTACCCATGTCGTATGTCCATGTCGTACTCTACATGACCTTCTTTTTTAAATATACGAGGTTATTTAGAACAATTGTTTAATAATTTGGAGGAAAATAGGCAGGACACTACACTATAAAAATATCTGTAAATTTACAAAGAATTTTCTGGGAATCTGGGATGCTTAGAACTTTTGATGTAACGACAACAACAAAAATTCATGTAACAGATACACTTTTGCACTGTAAATCAAAAAATGTGTAAGTTTACTAAGAATTTTTTAGGAAACTGAGATGCCTAGAACTGTTTATGTACCTGCAACCTGGGTTACAGATAGAAATTTAGTAAGGTTACTGTAATTTTAATAGATTCTTTTGCAAAGCTACATATTTCTGAAGCTTTACAAAAACTTTTTTGTACAGTGTACAGATAAAATTTTAGTAAGTATACAGATTTCTGTATTTTTCCATCTGTAGCATTACATATTTTTTTACAGTGCGCACCCAAGATTTCTTACTATGGAAACCAAGATCACAATCCATTTATTCAGTGAAAAATATAGCGGGTATCATTCCAATCTGATTTTTATGGTTCTGTACTTGAAAAGAAAAAACGGAACCATTATAAGATCACTCCTGTGTCTGTCTGCCTGTCCGTCTGCCACATCCATTTTACTCGTTAACTATGGAACGTGGAAAATTCAAATTGGTTGAAGTAATAAAGGCTATTGACACACATATTTGTAGATTATTAACAATACACAAATATATTTGGGAAAAATGTACAGGGGCTAATAAAGTTACTTGGAAAAAAATCTTTTCTTTGTATATCGTGTGAAAGTTTTTGTACGTCGAACTCAAAAATACACTTCTTTTAATTTTAGGTATTACATTGTCAGAGATTGTCGTCAAAATGTTTCAAACGTCAAATGCGTACAAAACGTAGCGCAAAAATATGTTCCCCCCTCTATTTCCGAATCTACTGAAATGAAAATTCTGAAAAAAATAAGGGTAGTAGAAGTTTATTTAAACCTTGGAAGAAAACTATAGCGATTACATATTTTTTGAGAAAATCGCATTTTTCCGTTACACAAAAATTTCGATTTGCGGGCGTTCAGCGAAGGAGTTGAGGAGCGCTGGAGGTACCTATCGTCGGAGAATTATAAAAGAATTGTTGATAATGATTTTCGAAAATAATTGTCGGTAATTAGTCGGGATATTAGTCCATGAAGACCCGGTTTGGGCATATATAAAGACATGGACGGAGTACTCTATGGGCCATCGGTTTTTAAAGCCTAGATAAAAACTTTTAATGATATATTTGTGTAATCCAATGCCGAGTTACTAATTCATATATTTATTGAACGGAACCCTCTGTACTCGAGTAACACTTGCATTTGACCGGTTATTTATCATAACTTTAATAGCAATGTTGGTATTTTAACAAAACTTTTTTCAAACTAACTACATTTCGGTACTTTTCCGTTATACTAACATCAGGCCAAAATGTATGCTAATGCGCCTATTATTTCAACCCTGAGTGTGAAAAGATTCATTGCAATGCTAAAAAATATTTGTAATTTTATGCCAGCAGTTTAATATGAGTTTAATGTACAGTAAAGGAAAAGTACCCTTTATGTATAACAGTTATTTGTTCACTTACTTTAAGTATATATTTGTGATTTAATAAAATAGTTCGTAAAAGTCTGTAATTTTCAAATGTTATATTTTTAACATGCTCACTTTACTATCGACAATGTTTTTTTCATTTATTTTTCAATTGTTTCAATTCACGTGATTTTCCTTTTGCGCCAACTATTACGCTTGGCGACAATGGTGTCCGTATAACGGAAAAGTACCAACATTTCTTTTCATAAAATGTAACAGTATCACTGGAAGTGGTGGTAGTGGCCAACGTTTAGAAAGTGGCTATTTCGCGTTTAACTAGATGCATCATATTTCAGAATATACATAGTTCACATTACGCAGAGTGTTACTTGCCAAATGTTTGTCCAGCTTTTTTTAAAATGTATTCGCATTTAACACTAAGCAAAAAAAGTTCGTTGAAAATTTGTTAAAATACATTCTTTATTAAATGTATAACAAATTAACACCTTGTAATAATATACTAATTTTAACTGCTAAAAGCCGTAAATTAAAACTTTAAAAACAGTAAAAATAGGTTTATGTGACTGTTTACATGTTTCGACTCTACCCGAGTCATTTTCAAAACAAATAATAATAACAAAATATTCTGAAATTGCACGGTAACGCCATCATTGAAATTTTCACGTAACTCTTTTATATTATGCAAGTTACTTTTTTTTAATTAGTATTTAGATGTTTAATTTTATTTTTAAATAAAAAATGTATTCGCATTTAACACAAAGCAAAGCAAGTTCGTTGAAAATTTCGTTACAACACATTCTTTATTAATTAGGGTGACCGATTCAGTAGTTGATCAAATAAAGTTGGTGCTACGGGGTTTTTATTATATTTCCTCCCTTTTAAGCTTTAGAATTAAAGTAACATAATTGCTACAACCCTTAATGAATGCCTATAATTGGCAAAAATGAAATCTGCTGAAATTAAATGACAACAAAATTATAAGCAATAGTTTCTTTAATTGCCATTTCCCCAGTAGTTGATCCATCGAAGAAATCTGCTGAAAATTCAATAATTAATCTTTAAAATGTCTACTTAAGCTGTGATTAACAATAATTGATATAAAATTATTATTTGAAATAAACAAGATTTAAGTAGACTATTTTAACTTAATGTAATTGAATCTAACTAATCAAAAACTGAAATTTTACATTTTCTAATAAAAAAAAATCATAAAATGGCTTCTCTTACAGCAGGCACTTAACAACAATGTGACAACAAGTACTCCAACATTCAAACAAAAATATTATGTCTAGTGCCACGTATATAACTCATTTCCGCCTGAAATGGGGCAATATTTCAAAAATTTGATCAACTACCGGAGGGGTATCAACTACTGGCGCGGGCACCCTATGTAACAAACACCGTTGTAAGTCAAACTATGTAATTAACACCTCGTAATAATTTTTAAAAATCTAAGTAAAAGGAAAAATAAAATAATAACGTGAATAATATGAAAGAGTTACGTGAAATTTTCAATTTTGGCGTTTCATAGACCGTGCAATTTTAGGATATTTTTACCCGGCTGAAAAGAATCTTTACCCGGCTGTGTTTCACGCGTATCTGTGTATGTGTATTTCTTTATACCCTCGAAACATCCCAACGGCTAGATGGCTTTTAATGAATGATGTCTCTATCGATTCGTTTTAACGGCCCGATGGTTATAGGCTTGGTTTTGTTTTTATAAATTCAAAATGGTGGCCGTAAAATACAAAATGGCGGTAGAGACGAAAAAAAAAAAGCACCCTATTGAGTGGGATATCATTGGATAGGTCTTTCAAAATGAAGATGATGTTTCGTTGACTATTTTACAGTTAGAAGCTCCGTTAAAATATTATAAAACCTGGAAGTTGTGTAGGTAGGATCTCTAGCTTTACTGCAACTCCAACCATCATAGACATCTATGGACCTCATCAAAACAGTGTTTATAGATAGGAACTAACAATTAAACACAACTAAAAAGTCATCAATACAAGTAAATAAAAAAAATCGGTAAGTATTATAAACAAATAATATAAAAAAATAAGTCAATTCCTACTTAGGTCAATAAGAGAAATTTTTTTACTCCCATTCTTCTTCCCTCTTCAGTGGCGTTTAAAATGCCTTGATCAAGAAGAGGGCTCTCTCGATCTTAAAATACCTTGATCAAGAAAAGGGGGCTCTCTGGATTATTGAAAATTAATTAATTTAATTTAATTAATGAATTAATATTTGAAAAAAACTGGATTAACATCAAGTGTCATCCACTACAAGTTAAAAAAATTTATTTGAGCTTGATTGGATGAATAATAAGTATTTTATTAACGATTGAAAATTTGAACAAGATAATAGTAGGAATTGAAAAAAAAATAGTTTCACATTGATGAGAAGTAATTAATTAGTTCGCTTTTTACGCAGTCGGGTTTTTTGATTTTTTAAATTTAATTGTTTATTCTCTTATTTGTTTTGAAAATGACTCTGGTGACTCGAAACATGTAAACAGTTGAATAAACCTATTTTTATTGTTTTTAAAGATTTAATTGTTGGCTTAAGTTCAAATATATGTTTTTGTAAAGTTAAGTTTATTAAAATAAAAATACATTTCTATATTTTCCCAATTAGTTTTCCCAGTTTCTCTGCTCAACCAATAACAATGTTTTTTCAAAGAAACAGTAAAGTTTCAATTACTTGTTTAAAAATGTTTAAAGTTCATTTAAATGTCTGTAAGATATCAGTTTACTATTTTTGAATATTAATTATTTACTTGGAAGATGCTATGAACTTTATTTTACAGTTGTACAAAGTGTGTACTTTCACTAGCCTACTTGCCACATCACAGCCTTGTTGTTTACATGTGACTATGGTTGGTTGGCTTCATGGTTGACTGGGTGTGTGGCAGGGAAACCATCTCATGTCAGTTAACCTGCAATTAGTTGATTTCACTGCTTCACACTTGCAGTTTAAATTTGCATATTAACTTTTAACTGTGTGCTTTAACCTCCTTTTCTTTTGGTATTTAAGCCAGATGTTTTGCTTGGAGAGGTGCAGTTGCAGGTGCAGTTGAACATGGCTGTTTTTGAAGCTGTCTGGTACAGCAATGTCAATTTGAATTTTACTACTTAGGCATGAAGCCAGCCAAGCCATGGAAAAGTTATATGGTTGTTGTTGCATTTTTCCTGTTGTTATACTAACAAGTTTTTACTTCAAATTACACTAACCTCTGAAAAATAAAATATGTTACTTCTTTTAAAAACTGTTTTAACTGATGGCTTTCTACACCAATGAAGATAGATATAATTTTGATAACATAGTGATCCACGGCCCAACATTAATCTACGTCTTTTAGCAATTAAAATTAGTATACAGTAGAGCGCCGATTATCCAAACAAGTTGGGATCGACCCTAGTTCGGATAAATGGACAGACAATTTAAGGGATGTTCCTGACTATACTAAAACCTTCACACTTTATCCAGGCTTAGGACTGGCAGCACCAGTTAGTGCTAGCGTGTTTAAAAGCTGTTTTCTTTTTCTTTACTTTTTATCATTTAAAATTTTCTTTTCTCTTTTTATAATTTTCTGAACTCCAAAGATTATAATTTAGGCAAAAAGCTTTCTGTTGTTGCTTGCTTCAAAGAAGACGTTCTTTTGAATATTGCCATATCTCGAATTGTTCTGAAATACGTTTGTTGAACAGGATAAGAATTCTTCTGCCGTTCGAGCCATATTATAGCTGTTTCCAAACATTCAAATGTTTCGTTATGTGATGGACCTGGGTCATTTTCAGAGCATTAGTTTTCATTTCTTCAATTTATTTTTCATCTTAAATCTCACCCACAATCTCATCATCATAAAAATTTCTATTTTTGAGAGAATATAATAAATGGATGTTGTTCGGATAAATGGAAGTTCGGTTAAAAAATTTTTTTCGTGAGAGAAATAGGTTGTTCAGATAACTCGAAGTTCGGTAAATTGGAGTTCCGATAATCAGCGTTCAACATTCTTCATGCTTAAAATTAAGTACAAATATCCGTGTTAAGATTTGAGTGGGGCACCATGCAGTTTTGACTAAATAAATGGATTAAGAACAGAGTTCCTATACAGAATTTTTTGTTGTATTTTCTAACTCCCAGTCAATCATGAAATAGTTTTACTGAATCACTCTCTCTATATAGTACAGCGATGTCACACTAAAACCTTTATTTAATAACAAGATGTATGATTTTAAATAATCACATTCAGACTTTATGAGTTATGTGAGATTTGTTTGGAAGGGGGTGTGCAAATGGGAATATGCATCTAAATTTACAGGAAAGCAAATTCAGCAATTGCAGGGAATGAATATTTGTTGAAATATTTTCACACATATATGTATGGGAAAATGTATGGACTTCGAATATTTTGAACCTTTTATAGCATTAAATTAACTGTGAACATAATGTTAGTTTTGCAAAACATTAATTTTACTTCTCTAACTTCTAAAAATTGTTTTAGTTTAGTGTTTTATTCAAGCTTCAGATATTTAAATTTCTGCAGAGATACATATTAATACAAAAAAGAAAAAACGAAAAAAAAATATTTATTCATTTATTTATTTAACAATTTAATGGAGTTTCAGCTGAATCACCTAAAATATGTTTTATAAAGAAAGATAATTAGGACAGATATCTTAATCTAATCATGGCATTATACAAGACTGAAGATGAAAGAACAGGCAGTGAAATTATGATTATAATTTTGTTAATAATCTTTATAATTTATGGAAATATTTTTATTAGAATTGATGATAAATTAACAATGACTATTAAATAATAAATGAAAAAAATTATGTTAATTTACAAATTAAATTGCATAAAACAAATTTGAGCCATTACATCTTATAAGAATAATGGAGTTATTCTTATTTTAAATTAATCTTAGATTAAAATGTACATAAGATATTATTATTTGGTAATAAAACGCAGATTTCAAACATTAACATACCCTGTACGTGCATTTATGGGAAAATCCTTCTATAATGATATGAAGAGGCTAAAATAAGTCACGTTTTCTATCACCTGCCTCTTCACGCACTAATAACAATACTTTCCTTTGGAAGATGCTCCTTTCTCATTGTTATGGTAGGAAAGCAAACATTGAACCCCTAATTCAGTTTTGCCTTTTCCATAATAAGTGGCACGAAAGTTTTCGATTTTCAAAAAAGTTGAAACTTGAGTATTTGAAGTTCTTAAAAAGAATAAAAATCTATCACATATCATGTTCAGAGGGTGTTTAATGTTTATTTAATATAAACAAATCTAGCACGCATTTCTGGAAAAGAATTAAAAGTATGTCACGCTGTTTGGACAATAAAAATGATTAAATATTACCATTTGATACGAGAAAACATTTGCTGCAAACTGATGTTTAGAAGTTGGTATGAATATTAAAATTAAAAAATAAAAATAAATTAACTTCTGAATATTAAAGCTAATGAAAGTTTAACGTGTGTGATAATAATGAATTTGATAATGTGAAAGAACCTTGCTCGCCATAAATTATCAAATTAAACAATTTCTCAAATTCAATTTAAAATTTCAGAATTTTTTTAAAGTCATTTTTGATAATTATACCTTACCCGTGGCCCTAATTTTTCGGGCATTAGTTTATTTGATGCTTTTTTTGACAATAAAAGTAAAAATTAATTCAAAATAATTTATGTAAAATATTTTTAATGAAAAATGATACATTTCACTATTACACTGTAAAAAAAAAAAAAAAAAAATGTAATGTTACTAAAGTTTTTCCAGGAAACTGGGATTCCTAGAACTTTTTATGTAACGGCAACAACAAAAATTGATGTAACAGACACACTTTTGCTCCGAAAATCAAAAAATCTGTAAGGTTACTAATATTTTTTTAGGAAACTGGAATGCCTAGAACTTTTCATGTAACTGCAACCAGGATTACAGATATAATTTTAGTAAGATTACTGTAATTTTAGGAGATTCATTTGTAAAGTTACAGATTTCTGTAGCTGTACAAAAAGTAGTTTTGTAGATTTGCAGCTTTTATTGTACAGTTACAGATGAAAGTTTAGTAAGCATGTAACTTTACATCTGTAAAACTACAGACTTTTTTTTACAGTGTACGTAGTGATATTTAATAAAAGATAATAAATGAAACGAACTTTGTGGCCAAAGAAATCCATTTCCTCCGAAGTTTTTTATGTCCCTAATGTTTTGTGCATGCTGAAATGAGACGAAATTAGTAAGTCTTACCACTTCGTTGTCCTCCTTCGGCAGCGTATATATAATATATCTCACTCTTCTCGGATATAGTTGAAACAAACGTTGTCACTCAGAAATTGAATTTTTTTGCCATTTTTCAAGAAGAATTCTTTTCAACTGCTGATTGTCACTGTAGCTGATTTGTGGTGTTCTTTTTCGAACTTCCTTCTTTAAGTATCGCCACAAATCCTCGATAGAATTGATATCCGGGTAATTCGGAACCCAATCTAGCACAGGGTACCATTTTGTTGAAGACAGGCTTTTGTTGTCCTGCTGTATGCGATTTGGCTAAGTCTTATTGAAAAAGATAACTCGATTGAAGGCCAAGTTGTTGATTTGAAGGCGACAACTGATTCTGTAAAATGCCCTGATAACATTGTGCATTGATAGTCTCGTCATATGGCAGCATTTGGCCGACACCAGAGTAATCAAAACACAAATTTGAACATATGACAGGAACGTGCACTCTTGTTTGACGTTTTTTGCTCTCTTGTTTGGGTTTAAAGCTTTATTTGCTTGCGTACGACCAGACAGCCAATATTTCATTACAAAACTGGAAAAGAGGATTTGTTCGATCATATAACACTTTACCATTGCTGATATTTCTATTTTAAGTGGTCCACAGCCCACAGAAAATGTTTCCTTTTTTGAGAAGGAGGCTTGCGTTTGTTTTTATAAGATTTATGTCCATTTTATGCAATCTTTTTGTAGCCATTTTACGAGCCGCTGATCACCCTATGCTGTCTTGCCACAGGGATGCGGGTTTTACCATTGTTCCTGATCTTATCTTCATTACCACTTGACGGAACATTCGATATTCTCGGGCCGTTGTTGTTGGTAGGCGACTAGTACTGTTTCTTGGCTGTATTTCTCCGTTTGCAACGAAAGTTTTCAAAACATTACGCACTGTTGATTCAGAAATAATCAAATCCATGCCTATTTTCTTCATTAGACACCCACTATTTCGTTTTTCGATTATCTTTTTTCGCAACTCTACCGTCAATCTTTTATCGCACATTTTCTTCTTAATTGATTTGAAATCTTTTTTCTTTTAAACAGCACATACCACCAGTCCCGGATGCGATAATTTGCATAGTTGGAAACAACCAGCCAATCACAATGGCAAAAAAACTTTCTTTAAATGCACATGCTCAAAACATTAGGGCTATCTATTTTTCAGAGGGAGAAGGTTTTATATAAACAAATCTAAGTGTGCGACTTCTTTTATTTTTTTATTCAATGGAATTCATTTTAGACGATTGACATTTCAAGAATTTGATTATTTATTTAGAGAAAATTAAGTTTGCGTTTTCTTTCTTTGAAAAATTTTCCTTTTAAACTGGTGCGCAAAGAATTAGGGCCACGGGTAAGGTATTAATTATTTTAAAACAAATTCGTTGTAAACGTGTTCATATTCAAAATCTTACACTCAAAGTTGAGAAATTAGTTTTGAGATTTCGAGATAGTTCTAAGACATTTTAAGATTTGAAGTATCAATTTGAAGATGGCGCTTCAGATCGGATTCAATGCATTTATATTTCTGAAATACGAATAAATAATCATTTGTTGTATGTAATCTCTCTTTTTCCTACTGAAAATTAACAAGTAGTATTTCTCCCTTATTATTATTTTTTTTAAAGAAAAAAATGTCCAGGAGAAGCGTCGTTTAGCATCGTCATATATTTTCATTTAAAGCAAATTTCTATGTACGTTTTATTACTTAAGAAAATAATATAGGAGAATTTTGAGTTTAAGAAAAATTTAAAGTGTTCTTCAAATTTTAATACATTTTATTTTATTTTATCTGTTTACTTAGTTTCGAGTGTTTTATACAGTGAGCAATTTTTACTTTAATTCTTCTATTTTAAAGAACTGAAAAATAAGCTTAAAAATCAAGGAAATATTAAATTTTGAATATCTAATAAAAAAAAAATATTCGGAAGCAAAATTAAAGTAGCTTCTAGTGAATAATAACTCATTTTTTTGTAATATTGTAAAAACAATCATACTATATTAAGTTGAAACTGCTTTAAAAAATGCTGGGTAATATCAATATACAACAATCTATTCACAAAATTTAAAACTTTAAATTTGGAGTTTTACAAAAGAAGAATTAAGTATAGAGATTAGGAAACTTATGCTTTATGAATGGTGATGAGATGATGGTTGGTTGTATTGGGTTTTATGGCGCAAAATCCCTTTAGGGACATGCTGGTGATGAGATGAATGAGATGAATGAGGAAACTTATGCCCAAAATCGTGTGTTGCATTGAGGAGCTAATTTCTTTATGATGTTGCTCTAGGGTAGATTTTTCTCTTGTGGTAGCCTGATATGTATTAACATAGCATGTTTAATTTCGCGGACATCATTTTTTTTTCAAAATTTAAATATTTGAAAGTAGTGTATCCAGCGTTGGTGTTTCTAGTGATGCAAGTGATATTTTAAACATACAACTACATATATGAAATAATAGTATATTTCATTTTAGTTTATTATACTTGTACAGTTAGCTAGGGAAAAAAAGAGAACACCAGATACATTTAAATCGCCAAAGCGTCCTAGAGAAGAAAAAGAAGAAGTAGAAGCAGAAAAGAAATGGAAATAGCCTTTCGAATAAATATGACGTTTTCTTTCAATTTATGAACTAAAAATAAGATTCGAGGGTCATTTTAATAGTAAAGTTGCATCAAATTTTGAAATTTGCAATACGAAAATACAAATTTGAAATAATATATTTAGCTTTTTTGGTGAATGTATTACCTTAGGATACCAATCAGTATACAAGTACGGTCAATTAGTTTAGGCATTGTGGAGGTTTAAAATTTGGATCTTTTAATATTAAATATATTTGTAATCATTGTAAGATAGATTGCAATGCAGATAGTTTGTTAAAATTAACTTAAAACTGCTTAACGGAATGGTCTGTAATTTTAGGTTTTATGAATTATTATTTTTTACAGAAATAGATTTTTAGGAGCTTTAAATAATCAAATACAATCTTACAGTTCATTCCGCCAATGAGTTTTGAGATGTGCTTAAAAAAAAACTGCAATCTGTTTGGCAAGGACTAGAGATTTATTTAAGGCTAGTAGTTACAAACTTCAAACTTTCATAATTCTTAAACGATCGACTGACTTCCCATATTTGCTGAAGTAAAATGCACCGAAAACACCAAATACGATGTCAAAAATTAACTGTTCGCATTAAAAATTTCAGAGTTTGATACAATTTCACTATGAAAGCTTATCTTTCTGATATAAATTAAAATAATACATAATTTCCAGTCGAATGGCTATTTCCGTTTTTTTTTTTTCAAAGAAAATCTGAGGATGAAAATCTATGGGCGTTCTCTTTTCTCTTTTTGGGCCCTTTATTCTAGTTATGTACAGGTTATTTTTTTATTTAATAGTAAGTCAAATATCCGTCATTCAGAGGGATTCAGAGGGGAGCCTCATTAAAAAACTTAGATATATATAGTACAATAATTTATAATTGTAATAGAAGATTGGCATTTCAATTTTTTTTTTCCAATTTTCGCGAAAGTAAAAATTGAGTACCTTTTCACTTCTACAATATAAATTGAATTTCATTATTTACTTTAGCTTACACTTTAATATTTTTAAATCTCTATTTTTTTATGTTTGTATTTTAGCATAATTACGAACTGTTATGCATAAAGCAGTCGCCTTCGTGAGATTTCCATTTAGAATACTGCATCTGAAAATTTTGAAAGCTGAGCTCCTAAATAGGGGGGAGTAGCCGAATTTGGACTACTTCACTTATTTTCAGGTGTAACTCACTTTATTTTTGGAATATTTGCAAAATATCACTACTCGTGGTCAATCTATTCATCTACTAACTAAATAAATCTTTAGAGTAATTTCTTTTTGAAAATCTAAAGTTTTAGATTAATTTGAAAAATTTGTCAAAAGTGGTCCAAATTCAGCAACTGGTTGTCTAAATTGGACCATACGATATTGGGCTGTTTTAAAGAATAGGGAGTAGAACTAAATTTATTAAAAGAAAATTTTGCGCTTAATGAAACAATCAAATGGAACAACAGCAATGAAATATAATGAAATCAAATGTTTGAAAGTAAGAGTGATTGTTTTAAATCAAAATGTGTTCAACTAATAAATCAAAGTTATAAGTAATTAAGAATAGAAATTACGGAACTAATTGCCAGTTACTTGAATATAATGTAAGAAGTGTTGCAAGGCTTACACGTGAATTTCTTTTGTTCATCTTTTATTCCAGTGCACACAATATGAAACCATATTTGACAACAGTGAGATTTCAATTTAGAATACTGCATCTGAAATTTTTTAAAGCTGAGCTCCTAAATAGGACGGAGTAGCCGAATTTGGACTACTTCACTTATTTTCAGGTGTAACTCACTTTATTTTTAGAATATCTGCAAAATATCACTACTCGTGGTCAATCTATTCATCTACTAACTAAATAAATCTTTAGAGTAATTTCTTTTTGAAAATCTAAAGTTTTAGTTTAATTTGAAAAATTTGTCAAAAGTGGTCCAAATTCAGCAACTGGTTGTCTAAATTGGACCATACAATATTGGGCTGTTTTAAAGAATAGGGAGTAGAACTAAATTTATTAAAAGAAAATTTTGCGCTTAATGGAACAATCAAATGGAACAACAGCAATGGAATATAATGAAATCAAATGTCTGAAAGTAAGAGTGATTATTTTAAATCAAAATGTATTCAACTAATAAATCAAAGTTATAAGTAATTAAGAATAGAAATTACGGAACTAATTGCCAGTTACTTGAATATAATGTAAGAAGTGATGCAAGGCTTACACGTGAATTTCTTTTGTTCATCTTTTATTCCAGTGCACACAATGTGAAACCATATTTGACAAGAGTGAGATTTCCATTTAGAATACTGCATCTGAAATTTTTTAAAGCTGAGCTCCTAAATAGGGGGGAATAGCCGAATTTGGACTATTTCACTTATTTTCAGGTGTAACTCACTTTATTTTTGGAATATCTGCAAAATATCACTACTCGTGGTCAATCTATTCATCTACTAACTAAATAAATCTTTAGAGTAATTTCTCTTTGAAAATCTAAAGTTTTAGTTTAATTTGAAAAATTTGTCAAAAGTGGTCCAAATTCAGCAACTGGTTGTCTAAATTGGACCATAGAATATTGGGCTGTTTTAAAGAATGGGGAGTAGAACTAAATTTATTAAAAGAAAATTTTGTGCTTAATGAAACAATCAAATGGAACAACAGCAATGGAATATAATGAAATCAAAGGTCTGAAAGTAAGAGTGATCGTTTTAAATCAAAATGTATTCAACTAATAAATCAAAGTTATAAGTAATTAAGAATAGAAATTACGGAACTAATTGCCAGTTACTTGAATATAATGTAAGAAGTGATGCAAGGCTTACACGTGAATTTCTTTTGTTCATCTTTTATTCCAGTGCACACAATGTGAAACCATATTTGACAAGAGTGAGATTTCCATTTAGAATACTGCATCTGAAATTTTTTAAAGCTGAGCTCCTAAATAGGGGGGAATAGCCGAATTTGGACTATTTCACTTATTTTCAGGTGTAACTCACTTTATTTTTGGAATATCTGCAAAATATCACTACTCGTGGTCAATCTATTCATCTACTAACTAAATAAATCTTTAGAGTAATTTCTTTTTGAAAATCTAAAGTTTTAGTTTAATTTGAAAAATTTGTCAAAAGTGGTCCAAATTCAGCAACTGGTTGTCTAAATTGGACCATACAATATTGGGCTGTTTTAAAGAATAGCGAGTAGAACTAAATCCTTCTATATATAAAAAAAAGTTTTGATTTGGAAATGGACCAATTAACATCTGCGTAGATATTCCGGGTAGAACTCATCCAATTTGAATGCTTAAGCATGGCCTTTCATCGTTAATATTAAAAAAACTGTTGCATACAAAAATATGAAAATCTGTGGTATTATAGAGAAATGTTTGATAAATACGCTGATGCAGGCAGTTTTCAAATCGAAGAATTATTTTAAGAGATATTTAATGCTAAAGTTGGACAAAATCGTTCCATTAAAAAAGTTTTATTGCAGCAAAAACTATACATGAGAATTTAATCATTTTTAGATAATTTTATACGTTATAAGTTCCCGATGTGCAGATTGCATTTAGTTTTCTTATTTGACTCATTTTTTGATGTTTTATTTCAATTTTAAATTCAAATTTTCAGCATTTCGAGACACATTTTTTTCAAATTTTAGAAAATGTTATTAATTTAAACTGTTGCCAGTTGCATAAACAGCGCAAACAATAATGTTTACTTCAAATTAAAAATTTATTTACACGTGACTATTACAAACAGAAAAAAACTTTAAAATTAGAATTAAATGATTACATGTTAAAAGCAGGAAAATTACGTCATAAGAACCATAGGCACAGATGTCATATACGCGCATTTTGGCGCAATTTTTTTCCGCGCCAAAGTGTCGTTATTTTGCTTGAAGTGGTAACCCGGATTATGTTGTTCATGCTGTTGATGTTTTTGCCAAATTGGCAACCGAAAACAATCGCGCCAATATGGGGCGAATATGACATCTGTACCCATCCGGGTTACCATATCAAGCAAAATAACAACACTTTAGCACCAGTTAAGTACCCGTTGCGTATATGAAATTGGCGTCAGAAAAAAATTGCGCCAATATGGCACGTGTATGACATCTGCGACGAACCATATTTGCACTTGAATTTTAAAAGAGAAACAAAATCTTAAAATAAAAAAAATCATTATTATGCGTTAAAACTTGTAATTTGAGGAACTTACGTCATATTTAAAATGGCAAAAAATATAGCAAAACAATTTAAATTGAAAAATATATTTGTGCGAGATATTTTGAGATAATCTTTTCAACTATTATCGTGAATTCGAAGAAAGCGCAAATAATATTTCCTTCTAACAACAAAAGTATTTTCAGGTGAATATTAATAAGAGAAATAAAACTTTGGTGTAAATTACGTCAGATTTAAAACGATACATTTAAAATGAATTATTTAAAAGAACTATCTTATAGCGCTGTTAAAACATACCGGGAGACAATGACGCTGTTTACTTAATTCATTTTACATTAGCTTATTTTCAAATGTTTAACTAATTTTTTAATTAAATACGAAAACCGCCATTGTATCTCTTAACAGCACCAGATTTGGTCTTAAAAATCCCCAATCCAAGGAAAACGAATGGAAACCCGTTTACAGAGAGATCGCTACTGTTTTTTAAAATTTTAATTCAATATTTTTAAAGCCGATCAAATTAGCGTGCTTTTTGGATTTTGGTGTGCCTGAACGGGGGTTGGCGAGCGTAGCTCGTAGGGGGCAGAGCCCCCTAGTTTATTAAAAGAAAATTTTGCGCTTAATGAAACAATCAAATGGAACAACAGCAATGAAATATAATGAAATCAAATGTCTGAAAGTAAGAGTGATAGTTTTAAATCAAAATGTATTCAACTAATAAATCAAAGTTATAAGTAATTAAGAATAGAAATTACGGAACTAATTGCCAGTTACTTGAATATCATGTAAGAAGTGGTGCAAGGCTTAAACGTGAATTTCTTTTGTTCATCTTTTATTCCAGTGCACACAATATGAAACCATATTTGACAATCTAAACACTGAATCATTTCTGCTTTTGCATTTTTCTTACAATTTCTTACAAATTAGGAAAAACAATCATCACTGTTTATATTTCCAATGGAATTACGCTTTTTCAAAAAACTTGATGTTCCGATTGCTCCTGTGCTTTGATAGCTTCCTTTTTGTTTTTTTTTTCATTTCAAGGTTTGCTTTATATTCTGAAGATGTTAACACAGCACTTTTTTTTTCGTTCCCTCTGTACTTTGAATTAACTGATTTTGGCCAGTGAGATAACATTTCTAATGATTCTTTGGCTTTTCGGTGGTTTTGTAAATGCAGCCGTTTTGCGGGTCAATCTCTTCACTACTTACTCTTTACTTTCTGTTTTCTATATCTATAAAAACTTTTGCTGTCACTGATGTTTTTCTTCCAGACTGCGTCTGTGTAATTTTCATCATTTTTTTTTTTAGTGTCTTAGATTTAGTAGGCTTCATGATTACTGACTCTGACTCCGAAATCTCACTAACAGGAGAATCAACGGATTTATCTGCAGTGCATATCCCCTCCTCAGGAATAAGTGCAGAAGCAGCTGCAAAATGATGACTTTTATAAACATGCCTTTTAGGAGGCCAAATGCAGTTTCCTTTAAAAGCTTGGACGGTCGATTCAAGGTTTCCGCTCTGTTGAAAGTAATGGTTAAAAGCTCGGGGACCAGCAAAGTTGTTAGAGGAAAATCTTTATGAGATCGAAACCATAATTTTTGTGCCTCTACATAATAGGTATTTAAGGGTTTATAGAAGGCAACATCCAATGGTTGCAATCTGTGGGTTGTATGTACAGGTAATTGCAATATAACTTTTCAAATTTATGATCGTATATCTGTTACAATTAGAGCAACTCAAATTGGTCCAATTATGGCAACTGCGCCCTTTTTTAAAACCGATAATCACAAGACTAGGAACAAAAACGAAAGCAAACAGATCCGCGTGAAAAATATGTGGAATAAACACATGAATTTAGATATGTATATGAAAACATGACAACGTGTCTTAGTTTTAAAGTATTCTTTCACGTTTAGTGTTCAGTAGGAAAAAATTAGTTCAAAACAGCTAATTTTAGGTTTTCTATAATTGTTAATTGTCTGAAAGCAGCACATGGGAGGTGGGTGCTTCCTCTGATCATAAACGACGTCATTCTGATGAGTAGGATTTCAGCTGTGGATGGCGTCTCTTTCTGTAATTAATGTCAGAATTGCAGCGGTCAAAATATGACTACTCTCCCTTATGTCTGTAATTTGAAATTTTGTTAAGATGCTATTTGCAGTGGTGAAGCAACGATAGTTATATTAGTTCAGAAATTTTCGCAATGACTTAAAGTGAATAAAAGAATTTTTACTTTGACATGGAACTTCCGTAATATCTTCAGTCAATGTGCTGCAGACGTCACAGATGGTCACAATCACATCGTGGCCAAACTATGACCTCTTCGGTTTGGCACACGGTAATTAGCAAGTGACCGTCAACTGGTGTTTTTAATGCCAAGTACGGCTGTACACGTGCTGTGTACGGCTATTTACGGTATGCCACTTACATTCTTCGTGACGAGTCATTAGGTGACTTATTATAAGAGACTCAAATACATAGTTAAAAAATCCAGTTGGAAGTTGAACCATTCTGTGGTATAAAATAGAACTAAAATATCGTTCTTCTTAATTTAAAAAAAAAACACTCTTTGGGGGTTCAATCTTCAAAATGAGTTTAAGTTTCCCCAAAAACTGGAGCTATTGAGCAGACATCCAGAATAAATAGTTCTAGCCACTTTCATTATGCTGGTTTAAGCTACGACTTTATCCGCCTGCTTGTCTAGTGATTAGAACCCTGGCTACAAATCAAGAGGTGTCAAATTCGAATTCCGATTAAAATTTAGATATTGCTAGTGAGTCGAGTTATATTTTAAAAATAGATCTCAGTTTATTTCTTTTTTAGAAAGGACTCAATAATGACTTCATAGTTCAACATTTTAACAGTCCTAGGTTAAAAAAAATTACAAGTTAGAAATCAAAAGTTTAACAGTTTATTATTCAATATTTTACCAGTTCTCCGTGCAACATTTTACCAAATCATTGTTGAACACACATAAGATTATGAATTAGCTGAAGCACCAAATATTGGAATCAGTTATTGCAATACCGAAAGTTGATTCAACCTAGAGCACGATGAGGGGGCCTTTTAACGATGAGGGGAATACTAATCGCTTCATAAATGGTTAAAAGCACTAGAAAAATAACGCTGCTGGGATGAATTAATTACATTCCATGCCACTTGCAACTCATTTCGACTTCAACGTAACTTGCATTCGTCACATTTTCCACCAGTAGGCTTCGAAAGTGATGACACATTTTGGTCACGTTGAAATAAGGTTTCGTGAAATGAAGGATGGCTTAGTCATGTTTACTTCTTAACCAGTATAACTATCTTATTCCTTCTGATTTCTATCCAATTAATTTCTGCCCTAGAACCGGTTAAAAGTCAAAAAATTATTCTTTTTTTAAAGAATATACTGGCAACTATTTTTACAAGAGCTAACATTGGCTTCAAATCTAGTTTGTATTCCCTCTTTTGCGGTGTACTTGACAAAACATGTGTACTGCCATTAATGTTTCTTCATATGCATCTTTAAATATTCAAGCTACAGCAATTAGGAACATAGAATCTATTGTAAGAAATATTAGCTCAGAATCTGTTCGAAGTCTCAATATGCAATAAAAAAGCCAATCATCAAATTTTAGCTTTTCAATGATTCAAATGACCGACTGAAATGAGAGAATGGATAAAATGGCCAGCATCTGTATATCCAGGATCTCATTGTACATACAAATGTATAAACATCACAGGAGGATTTGCAAGAAATATTAGAAAGAAAGCTCAAGGAGAATAATTTAACAGTTTGAAATGCAAGCAATTGCTTGCTTTTAGCGTGCATTTAGCTAAAAGCATATTTAAAATGCAAGCATTTTTTGACAATGAAAAGCAAAGAACATTAAAAAAAGTTACGTGCTAAAATATGAAAATGAGAAATGAAGCAATTAAGAAAACGAATGAAACAAACATAATTTTGTTAATTAGACGAAAATTAAGAGGCTGAGCCTCCTGCAGTACTCATAAATGAAGGGGAGTCAAAAATGTGTGCCTATCACACAAAGAAACTTTTACGTTAAATAGTTTGGGAAACAACGGATGTTCTGAAAGAGAATTTTTTTCCCTGTCTAATTTCAGGTGCTTCTAAGGTTTTTTTTTATACACCGAGAAACTGAAAAATTTCCTCTACCAGGTAAAGTTTTGCCACAAAAGGAAATGTAGGTCTTGGAATATCACACAACAGAACTAGCACAGTCAGAATATTTTATTTAAAATAAAACTTTATAATAAGCTATATCTTACTTTTTATTAATTTTTTACATCTGGCGTTTGTGCCCCATTTTCAAAAACCTTTATAATGCTTTTTCTGTGCCTAAAAGAATAATGTCCACCTTCCTTTAGAAATTTTTTCTTGTATATTGTACACAGCTGCTTTCTGCAAATCAACTAGCAGTAACTTGCTATCTTGTTGATTGGTGTCTGATGCCTTGAAGTTATAACTTACCAATTAGAAATTATGACTAATTTTGTAATATTTTTGTGGCTAAACTGTATGCGGCAGAATATTTTGAGTATCCTTCTGGAATTCAGCATAAAAATGCATAAAAAATCCTCCTTAACTATCAAAGAAAGAAAAAATCATTGAAAGCCTGTGATAATGTGTTATATACCATGTTTCGAGTTAAGTCTCATGAGATATATTCAAATATTAATGAATATGACAATTTATTTTTTTTTCGACAGATGAATAATTAGCAATATTTTGAAATCATGTTTTTTGTAAACATTATAAAAAATCAGAAAATGCAACTGTATTGTTCATCTTTGTAATTGTTTAAATGTATTATTATTTTAAATTTTGATGTACTGTGTTGCTTCTTTTATGTTTTATAAACATATATCTACAATAGATTTATGTTATTAAAGTTATACCTGCAATTATTTAAACATGGAGTTTTTTTTTCGACATCGCATATAGTGGGTAATGTTTGAAATACATTTTGTAAGAAAGTTGAAACGTACAATCGGTTAAAAAAAAAATAAAAAAATAAAAAAAATGGAACAGTCGTACTATTTTAATCACCAAATTATCGCAGAGAGATTTGAGAGATATCATTCGAATGGAAATTGTGTCTACTTTCCGAATTTGAATATTCTTTTTGAAATAGGGTCGTCTACATATTAAAAGTTGTATCAAATTTGATTTTTCAAATGGTAACACCCAATTTGACTTCTTCAGATCAAATCAGATTGGTAAAATGCAAAGTTTGTATACTTTTTCTTAAATCTGCATACAGTTATAAAAGAAAGCGTGTTAGGGGTTTATGCATAAATTTCGGAAAATAAAATTGAAATCTTAAATAGTTATTATTAAACACTTAATGAGTTATCAGAAAAACCGTAAAGAAATTTTACATTTAGAATAAACTAACATTAAAAGAAGGAAAATACTATAAAATTCTTCCAGTAAGTATCTTTTTTTTTTTTTTTTTCTAGTGGATCCTTTAATAGCAGTAACAGTCCCCTTAGACCGTCGAAAAGTGAAATTCTTTACAGGGTGTTCGGAATAAATTTGAGACTGTTTGTAAAAAGCATAAAATTATGGGTTATCGTGATAAATGCGACATATTCTACATATTAACACATACAGGACAATTGCACCAAAAATTGATTTTAAAATGGATTTTTAAATGAACAAGCTGTTTATTTCACATGACTTATTTCTAATAATTAAAGAATAACATTTCTTCAAAGGTTTTGCTGCCTTTTCAACAAAAGAGAAAAAAAAAAAAGAAAGAAAAGAATCCTATTTTCCCCCGAAAAATCGATTTTGAAATGAACAATCTAATATTTTCTTTTATGATGCTTTATTTATAATAATTGAAGAGCTAAGTGGAAGAACATGTTAAGTAACAAAAATTACATTTGAAGAAATTTGATGTGAAAGTTTTTGTTGTCAATATTAATGATTTATTTTCTGTTTGATACCATGTGTTTAAAATATTAACAGGTGTGGTACTAAACTCTATCAAAAAACCTTATTCATATTTAATTTTTAAATATTAAAAAATGTTAATATTATTTGCATTATTAAATATTAAAATATTAAATATTAATGAATAATGTCTTAAATCTTCAAGGGTAAATATAACTTTGGTATTTTAGCTTCACCATGTGATAAAATACCTCATAATGCCTTCATCCAAAAGATAAAATCATTATTAAGAAAATGTAGCGTAACATATTCTTCCACTCAGCTCTTCAATTAGATTAATAATAGATAGTAATGTAATAATAATTTATTTAAACATTTCTGCATAATATTTGCGCATTTCTTCAAAAATTTTGCGGCATTTTCAATCAAAAAAATCAAGAGACCGAAAGAATGAAAGGAAAAAAAAATCCTGTTTTTCAGATTACCGAACTTTTGATTCTAAAATGAACAATCTAGTTAAAAATATTCTTATTTAAAAAATATTTTTGAAATTAGTGGTATTTATCACGATATCAAGAAAATTCAGCATATATAAAAGTAATGATAAATGGGTTTCATGTTAAAATTGAATCGGTCATTTCAAAAACCACATAAGTCTAGTTTTTACCAAATGTACTTTTTTTTTGTCGCAAATGCTTCCTTAAATATAGAGTCATGATCTGGGTAATAACCACATAGGCCAGTGCATTCCATTCTCTTCAAACAGTACCTTCTAATTTTCGTTCATTACTTAAACGACATAAGTCAACGACTTAAGTGGTTTTTGCATGCAACACCAGATGAAGTTGCAGTCGTAACATTCGATTTCATGCAAAATCTACCACAGCCACACATGCCAATACAAAACATCTTTTATTTACGGCAACTATGGGTTCATTGTTTTGGTTTCAAAGATCTTAAAACAGGCAAATCGTTATTTTACATGTAACACTAAGACATTGCTAACAAGGGAGCAAATGAGGTTTGCTCCATGATGTTGCATTATATTGAAAATAATATTGGATCACATAATAAGCATTTATATCCGGTTTCCGATGGTTGACCTGGGCAAAAATAAAATTAACACGATATTAAGATTTATGTTGGCTTTGACTATCTGCAGACGATTTGAAAAAATGCTTAGTATTTTCCTGTACGTGGTCATTCATTTTTATCAAATGACCGTGATTTTAAAGTCATAAAAAAAAGTGCGAAATCGTTATCGTATCTACGTCCCAGAAGAATACATTTATTTGGTTTCAAACACCAGTTCAACATTTACAGTTAAAGAAATGAAAAGCGAAGATGTTTTTTATTTCAAGAAATGGTGGCCGACTTTACATAAAAACAGATTTGTCAACAGAATCGTACGGGAAAAGGGTTTCAAAAGAACAAAGGTAAAACATTTCCTCCTTCGATATATAAGAGTTTTCACTATGATTCTCATAAGAAAGGCATTATCATAGCCAAGGAATTTATTGGTGAATCCGTTAAAGGTTCATTTATCTTGATGAAAAAACTTTCAACCCCTGTGTCACTTCCACCAGCCAAAACCTACGCATCGAAGGTGTCAATTGATATTTAAAAAATTGACGATTTAAAACGAGTTCTGGATAGCATTCTGAAAGAACATATGCCATTTTATCAAAACATATTTAGCTCTCCAACTGCCAGTGTTGAAGTTAATCTAATTGAGAATGACGAAGAATATGGTTACGCGCCAAAATGATATTAAAAGATAAAAAGGATAAGTATAAGTGTCCTGTATAAGTGTTATCTGTATTAATTTTGATTAAAAATATGTTTAATATGACTGTTCTGTTCAAATTAAATACCCCTTAACCTCGTTTCTTGCTGAAACAACATAAGTCAGGAACAGTTTTTCTGTTATTTTTCTTTTTCTTATTAATAAATTATAAAAATTATTTAATATTTACAAACTTCGAAGTCCAAACTCTATAATCAGTCCCAAAAAGAATGAAAGAAAGAAAAAAAACCCATAAAAAAATTGTTTATTTGTGAATAATACAGTTTTTTGTAATTTCTCAAAAGTTCTGATTCTGCGATTTATCTGGTTTTTGAAATGAGTTTTGTTAGTTATAAAGTTTAATATATATATCAGTAGCAATTTATTGATGTACAAACAAGCTTGCAATTCTATTATTAGGTCATTTTAATGCTTACTGGTTTATATAGAAAAACATAGCAATATCAAACTTTACTTTATCAATGTGATATACAGTCGGACCTCTATTTAACGAACCTCTATTTTGCGAATTTCTCTATTTTGCGAATTTTCCCCCGGAACCTACAACATTTTGCGAATTTCTTCATAAAATAACCTCCAAATAGCGAAGTGTATTCTCTGTTTAACGAACTTTTCTTCTGATATAACTTTTTTTTCTCCCTATTTCTCAAAATATTTCCGGACACTTCAAACTTATTCTTTCTTTTACACATTTTATAATGCTCAATAACCTTGAATTAGTTTTTCCAGGTGCCTAACTCAACGAAAGCAGTAAAATCCTTATCATTCTTTGCATTTCATCCAGGAAATGCAAACTTTCAATATCCACCTTTCACACTCAAAAGGGATGTTCCGTAGTAAATAAGTTTCAGTAATTAAATTTAAGGACGCATGTAGAAATACAATGCTTAAAATTACTTGTTATAGTAAATACGATAATGTCATTAAAATTCATTAGTTTTAATGTAAATATTTTCTTAAAACTGAAAATACTGTGTATTTCCGGACAATATATTTTTTAAATTCTTGTTGTCCTTACAGATTTCTTTTTGATGGGTAAAATGAATAATAATAAAAAATAAATAAATACGATTTACAAAAAAAGTGTGATTAGTTAAGTTTTCAATAATGTTTAGTGTTTATTAATTAAAAATCTGTTTTTCGTAGTTTAAAGTATTTAAAAAGGTTCATTTCTATTTAACGAATTTTCCACATAACGAACTTTTTTTCGGGATTTAGCAACCTCGTTAAATAGAGGTCTGACTGTACATATCTTTCGGCTCTTGCTGCTGACGTCACCAGCCAGCCAAAAGCTTTGTACTCTAGGTGGCAATGGCCGAACCCAATACAAATTAACAACCGGTTCTATCGAACCGGTGCAAACAGGTTAAAGCCCACCACTGGGTATAACATTTGATTCCTTGAGACGATTCTCGACAAAACCGGATTGCCAAGCATCTTGTCCACCTTGCCAGTATCACTAAGCTAGTACTTGTTGACGTATCTCATTCGTCTAATTGAATTCCTCTAGACGAATGTCGCCAAGTTTTGAAATGTGCGGTGCCATAGTTTAAACTAAAACTCCAGTCTGAGCATATATTCTGTATGTATGACGCCACTCTCTTTTAAAAGCACCCTAGTGAAGATAGTTACCAAAAATTGACTTGGCTGATATATATCCCCTGATAACTGAAAGGTTCGACAGGCCTGGTCTATAACATATTCGAAAATGGTAGTTCAATCGGAGGTACCGTTTGACAGTTATTAGCCCCGGTATGCTATTTCTTTCTCCCAGCTTATTTTGTCTCCAATAAATAACGTTACCTTGTATAAGCTAGCCGTAAAACAAAAGCCGATGTTTCATTGTGCGATTAAATACTCTACAGCATTTTTTAAAACTTCTAAGCATCGCACATTTTCAATGTTTATACCGTCGTATTGGAAAAAAAAAGTACTTTTTAATGCAATTTGTTTGAAAACTGCATATCCGTTTATTTTTGAAATATTATTTTTTTATGTAGCTTTTAGCGACATTTGCTTCATTTTGGCAACTCAAGTACTCCATTTCTGTAGAAAGTGAAGGAAAAATAGTTGAAAAATAGCAATTATATCTTTTTGTTGCCCTTTTCTTATAAAAATTGATAAAAAAAAATAATTAATATACGTGCTATTTTGAGAAAAAATATAAATGAATGCTTTATGATAAAACAAGGAGCTATTATAAACTATATTTAATTTTAAGTATCTATATTAATGCAAATGACGTCATTTTTCATAAAATAAAAGCGTGTGCTTTAAGTCTTAAAATTGAAATATGTTTTGCACTACAATAGAGTCCAGATTATCAGAGTCCCGTTTAACCGAGTTATTTAAAAAAAATTACAGCCATTTTTTTTTTCATTTTGACTAGAAAATCAGAGTTGTAACTTTTTACGGCTGCTCTTTCATCTTCACCTAACGCTTCATTTATAATGGCTGTTTCATAATGTTAGAAACCATCAGTCCACCAGAAAAAATGAAGTTCATTCTCTCTCCCTCTCTCACACATACGGTAAACAAAGGCAAATATTTCTTAATCTACGAAAATATAATATAACCACGTACTCAAATATACAGTAACCACGTACTAAAACATACAATAAGCACGCACTAAAACATACAGTAACCTCTTCCAAGTTACCCACGATTTCAAAAAGTATTTTTTATCTATAGAAACTTCAGAAACCAATATATTTTCGAAGTTTAAAGAAGTACTTATAAAAACAAAGTTTCGTTTGCTTCCACTGATTTTCGGAAACGTTTCCGAGTAGTTTTTATAACAAATTAATCAGTTTTCTCGAACTGGAATATCTTTTTTATAGGACGTTATCACTTCTCAACTAAGCATTTACAGCAGCGTAACGGAATTTCTTGCTAGAGTAACAAAATAATATTAATTTTAATGTTAATTTTATTGCTGCTAATTTATCATATTTGTTTGTAAAACATGATTGTTGAGTTGAACATGTATGCTGAATTCGAAAATTGCTAACATCCAAAAAACCTATATCCCAGGTTCAGAAAACTAATTAATGCACAATAAAAACTAGTCAAAAATACTTCCGAAAATCATTGGCAGCGAAAGAAACTTAGTTTTTTTTTATGAATGTTTCTTTAAATCGAGTTTTTCGAGGTTTCTAAAGATATAGGAACGTTTTTTGGAATTGCGGGTAATTCGGATGAGGTTATTGTATATTTTTGTTTAGGCTTATATTATATTTTTCATGATTAAGAAACATTTGTCCTTTTTTACAGTGCACACAAGCAAATCATGATTACAATATTTCCCTTACACTATGTCTTTGGAAAGTAAAAAAAAAAGAAAAAGACTATGCGTACTATCAGGAAAATGATGAGAGTAATTAATGCCACCCAACAATGGTCTTGAAACAAAACTAATGACTTGTTCTAATTACAGGCATTAATCATTTTGAAGGCGTCGGTGACGGAGTTGTTTATTTACATTGAATACGCGGAAATATAACATCTTCCTGATGGCTTTAAAAAGATATTTAGTATACCTACGTGCTTTCCTATTTACATCCAAATAATAAAAGAAAACATGTTTTACCTCGACTTACGCACATAATGGTTTTGCTAAATGTTCACTGAGGTTATTACATTTTGTAATTACATCTAAAAACCTATAGGTAATGCAACTCTTAAAAACGTTCACGATTACAAATTAATATATTGTATAAACATTTACTTCTTTTTTAAGTTGTTTTTCGTAATATTTTTATTATCAGAATAGATATACAGTAAAGGACCTTTAATACGTTTCTCTTTTATACGTCGATATCGGCTGTACGTTGATTTTTTTCTGGTTCACAGGCCGTCCCTATATGTAACAGTTTAAAAATGTTTCTTTATTACATTGGATTTTGAGTTAGTTTTCTTTTTTACGTCTCTGTGACCATAGAAAATATATGGCTTGTTTATTACCAAATATTGTGATATTGTTTTGCTTCTAGCGCACATCTACTTAATTAAAAGCCTGTAATCTTGCATATTGAAAGCATCGAACCTAATTTCAGCTTCATGGTATACTATCAATCATAATGATTTGGTATAACATAGTTTTACCAGAACGTATCTCAAAAAAGTTCTCGGCCCAAACCGAAATTGAAACCGTGGGTGTTATTATAAGGGTTAATTTATTTGGAATTTTATTTGCGGGAAATGGGTGAATTTAAAGCAGACATATCTTCAACCAAAGTGGCTTCTTATAAATTAATTGTAAAGTGAAACCCCCCAGTAACTGATACCTTAAAGTAGGGGTGCACAACCTTTTTAAGAGAAGGGCCACTTACAAAAATGTTTGGGTTGTCGAGGGCCACATCAGTAACACAGAGAAAATTCTATCGGGGAAGTAGGGGGGAGGTAATAAGCCTTTATTCTTTATGAATAATTATTTTTTGTCTATAATAAAAATAAACAAACGGAAATAAATAATTGTATGAAGGAATGCAGGGCTTCTTCGCATTTGTATAAATAACCATTCAACACTTTATGAAGACTAATGGTTCCTTCTTGACAAATGGTAACTTGAAGAAAAAAAATAAGACAAAATTTCTAAATAATTGAACGTTATTGAAAATTATAAAAAAAATTATTGAAGAATAACTTCATTTAAAATAAAAAGAAACTTATTTTTCAAATAGCAAGGCATCATGTACTAATTATGCTATTTTTTCTGCGGACTATTAACAAAACTCGGTTTTTTTCTTTTGTCAATCAAGTGCGACTGATTGACGTAATTTGCGATTTTTTATCAACGACCGATTGACAGATTTCGCGGTAATTTTCTATTGCCGATTGGAAAAATTTGCAATCTTTTCAAACAACCAATTTGCGATACCCGCGATAAACTGACGCAATTCGCGATTTTTTTCAGCGATAAATTTTCAAATTTCGCGATTTATTTTGCACAACGGATCAACGAAAATAGCGAATTTTTTCCGCCCCCGATCGAATTATTTCGCGACTTTTTTGTTCTGCGATCGATCTTCGAAATTTGCAAGTTTTTTCCATGAACGATTGACAAAATTCGCAATTTTTTTTTCATGAATGATTGGTGAATTTTGCGATGTTTTATGTGACAGATTGACAATATTTGCAATTTTTTTCCAATGACCAATCGACGAAACTTGATTTTTTCCTGATATACATTGATGTAATTTGCGATTTTTTTTCGCGCAATATATTGGCGAAAATCGTAATTTCTTTTACGTGCACAATAGATCAAATCTGCGATTTTTTTCCTGCGACCAATGGATTTCTATTTCATGATATTTTTTGGGACCGACACACAATTTTTTAAATTTTTTTTACGAGCTATTCACGAAATTCGCGAATTTTGGGGAAAATTCACGATTTTTTTTCACAAGCGATTGACAAATTTCGCAATATTTTTGCGACCAATTGAGAAAATTTGTAATTTTTTCTATCAATTGTCAAAATTTGTGATTTTTTTCCACGACAGATTGACACAATCGCGATTTTTCCCCCAGCCGATCAACGAAAATTGCAATTTTTGTACCTCATCGACAAAATTCAGATTTTACTGTGCCCGATTAACAAAATTCGTGATTGTTAACTGACTCTGATGAAATTTATAATTTTTTCCGCGGCGAATTGACGAAATTGGCGATTTTTTTCCCGCAATAAACTGGCGAAACTCGCGATTTTTCCGTAGCCGATGAAGAAAGTTTGTAATTTTTCCGCAGCTCCTCGACAAAATTCGCTATTTTTCCGCGTTCGATCAACGACATTCTCGATTCTTAACTGACTCTGAAGAAATTTGTAATATTTACGCGACAAATTGATGAAATTCGACATTTTTTCTCGCGATAAACTGACGAAACTCACGATTTTTCCGCAGCCGGACAACAAAATTTGCATTTTTCCGTACCTTATCGACGAAATTCATGATTTTTTTGTGCCCGATTAAAGAAATTTGAGACTTTTCCGAGCCAAGTCGACAAAATTCGCGATTTTTCCTCTCGCGATCAACAAAATTCGAAAATTTTCCGAGCCCGATAAACGAAATTTGCGATTCTTAACTGAACCTGACGAAATTTGTAATTTTTCCCGATGCAAATTGAAAAATTCCGATTTTTTCCTGATGATCAGCTAACAAAACTCGCGATTTTTCAGAAACCGATCAAGGATTACATAATCGACAAAATTCGCGATTTTTAACGCGTCCGATCAACGAAATTCACGATTTTTAAATGACTCTGACGAAATTTGTAATTTCTTTTAGCGGCAAATTGTCGAAATTAGCGATTTTTTCTCGCTATAAACTGACAAAACTCGAGATTTTCCCCCAGTTGATCAATGAATTTTGAAATTTTTCTGCAACGCATCGAAAATTTGCGATTCTTAATTGGCGCTGATGAAATTTGCAATTTCTTCTCGGGGCAAATTAACGAAATTCGCGATTTTTTCCTGCGACATATGGTAACAAATTTGCAATTTTTCCAGTTATAAATTGACGAAATTGTGTGAGAAAAACGAAGAAATTATATAAATTGTGATCGCGGGCCACAAGTTAACCCATGGCGGGCCACATTTGGCCCGCGGGCCACAGGTTGTGCATCCCTACCTTAAAGATTCTTTCTTGTTCAAATCACCATTACGAAATTTTAAATCCATTTTATACTTATTTTTCTTTTTGAAAGGATAGTACAGATACATTAAAAAATTATTGTTGTCAAAATCCTCAAATATATTACATTGTAAAATTAAAAATTAATTTTTTTCATAAATAGGGTCAATAACTCCAGTAACTGATACCAACCCCATTTTGAAAAACCAATAACTGCCGCAAAGTGAATCAATGCCTGACTCTTTACCTACAACGATAAAAAAAAATATTTTTAAGTTATATCCCATTTCAAAGAATTTATGATTTAAAAATACTTTAATCTTCATTATAAAAACAAAATAAATAAACCTTATTTATATATGACATCATACTAAAGATGCAGGTGTCCCTTTTTTCATGTTTTAAACTATTAGTAATGCAGATATCCATATCCAATAACTAACATTTATGAATCAGTAACTGACAAATGATGCCAGGCACTGATAGGACAGCTAAAATTTTAATGGTGTTGACTACAAGATAAATTTAATTTATTACTACTTTTTTTTAAACCGTTCCAATAATAGATTTTAAATTTCTTTAATAGTGCTAATAATCAATATCTCAGTCGGAGATTGAAATTGAATAACTATAAATAAGAAATCATTGTCCTAATGTATCATAGGCATTTTTAAATTAATTTCTAAAAGTATAACTTTAAGAAAATGTTTAGAATGGTTGCATTACAAATGGGTTAATAAAAAGCACATCTTAATTTTATAAATAAGATGAATGCCTCAAAATGGTATACTTTTTGTGTTCTCAAAGTTTATTCGTCATCGGGTATGTACTTGGCTTATTAATGGTGAATAAATGGGCTCAAAAATATAAATAAGCGTCTAAGTTACCACTAGATGAATTTACTTTGCAGAATTTTACAAGATAATGTTTATTTGAGTTAGGTTTTGCTTGGTTAGGTGTCAATCACTGGGAGTTTCACTCTATCTAAAGAAATAGGTAATAAGAGATGAAGCCCCGAGTAGCACAGTTTGTTGACCAATTTTAGCAGTTTGCGGAAAGCATTGTAAAATCCTAGAATTAGGAATGATAGGGTTGTCAAATGGTTGGGAAATAGTAGATGCAGAGATCCTCCTGATTTGGAGAGTGTCTGAGCAGGATACTGAGCAGCAAACGTTTTGACTACTGTCGGACCCGTATTAGCTAATGGTCCGTTGGATAATGTTGCAGCAAGGTGGAAATTTCTAACAGTGGGCCAATGTGTAACGACAACTAGCCAACCTCAGCCCAACCATTTTGTGCTATTTAGGATAGGTAGATGACACACAAAATATTGACTCTTCTCCAAATTTTGAATAAATGCATTAGTTGCTTAAGAAATTATTTTATCTATCAAAAAACATTTCCACCTCTTTCATTCATCAAAATTCATATTAAAAGTAACACAAAATAGGCTGCCAACTACCATCACTGGGATGTATTTATTATAAATATTTCATATATCTTTTTTTTATCGCCTCTTTCAGTGACGTATAAAAGAAGCTTTATTATAATTATATGTAAATTATGCTTTTCTTCCATCAGTACTTTACTTTAAAAAATGTTACTCACACAGATTTTTAATTTCATGAAAGATATAAAACTTGCTGTCAATACGCATAAAATCTAAGTTTCTTTTAAGGGGGTCCGGGACACGAAAATCTTAAAATTTTCTTTAAATTTTTTATTGCATTAAAAATTTCTCTGTTTTTTTTCTGCTTAAAATGAAGTTTAAATCATGTTTCTATCTTAATTAGAATAGAAAATATTCATTTTTATGTTTTGGTTTGTTTTCAAAATCTACCTTTCAAGCAATGGTTGTCATGAAAACGAATTTTTGTAAAAATGCGTTTTTCTTCATGATGGGTTTTTTCACCATTTCTCGTTTTTAAATTGCTATAAGTCAAGAACCATTAAAGGTAAATAGTTCAAATTTAGGACATGTCTTTTTCAATTGTTTTACTTTAATTTTTATTTAGCAAATTTGAAGAAAATATTTACTTTTGAAAATATGATTTTTTTTTTTTTTTAAAGTTACGTCATTTTTTTCCAATTTTTACTTGAAATATTTTTAATTTTTATTTAATTAATATTTTTTTAAATGCTGAATCTAAATTAAAACTTATATATTTCTGTTTATTTAAATGCAAAAAAATTGAAATTCTACAAATAATATTTTGAGTTATAACGATTTTAAACTACCCCACTTTTTAAATAAAATTTTAATTTAAAATTTTTGAGAAGTTTTATCATGTGATTTTATTTACAAATGATATGGTTAACCATCACAAAAAAATTCGAAAATTTAACTCAATAAATAAAAATTATTTAAAAATGTGTCCCGGACCCCCTTTTTACAAATTAAAACCATTTCTTCAATTTTTTTTTATTTTAGTAATAGAGATCTTGTACTCTAATGAGATATTGTATACAGAAATTTAAGAACAAAAATAAATCTAATTGGAATGTTTGAATGTATTGGAATGAAGCAAGTCCTTTAGTAAGAAATCACTTTTTAAAAATTAAAATCAATGCTCGAAAAATTTGAAATAAAAAAGGTGTCGCAGGGAAAATAACGGAAATAGCCATTCGACTAGAAATTGTGTGTTCAGTCAATTTATTTATTTATTATTATTTTTTTAAAGCGTAGGCTGTCGTCTTCATACTGTAATTGCTCCACACTCTGAAGTTTTCAATACGAACGTCTAATTCTGACATCATATTTGGCATAATTTACCTAACGATACCCAACGGGCAGCAAAAAATACATATCATACAAGAAGAATATTTTTTATAACAGCAAAAATCGCTATAATTTTTTTCAAACATCTTAATTATTTCATAATTCTAAATTTTTTACTTTTTCAGATAGAAAAGACGCTGTTGATGAATTCGCAAAAGAAAGCAGGATATCCCATCTTCCAAACAAAGGCTGTTGGTTTCAACTCCATTCCCGTCTTGTCAAAAGCATACATGAGGCATTCTAACATAATTTTGACTTTTAAGTCCCTGAATAATAATTTTTATTTTAGTACATGTTCTTTGTAAAAATTTAAGAAATTAAGAAAATAAAAAATTAGAAGAAAATAAAAGTTAGAGAGTTAAAATGGTAAGGAAAATTAAACTCGCAAGTTTAGCTTAAACCTCAGTTAAACAAAAAATCGTCACTGCTGACCATTTTTTCTGTATTTTGAATCATTAAGGCATTCGTCTATAAGTTTAAAATGTTATTTTAGCAAGTTTAATTTCACCAGATTTTTATTCTTAAAAGTTAAAATTTTGTGAGAATGCCTGACATACAACAATTTCTATATTTATTTGAATTATCTAATTGTACCACAAATACTAATACAATAAAACTTTCCCCTAAGGGACACCCATGTGAAGAGATATTTTGTCCGTCCCTTAGATAGAAGTGTCCTTTATTATAAGGAATGTTTGGAAAATCATAAAAATGCATAGCACATACATAAATAAGCAACGCAATGTTAATTGTATCAAGAGACCGACGATAGAAGAAGCTAGAGAAAGATGATAGTTATTCAAAAATTTATGCTTTAATCAAGGATGCGTATTAAGATAATCTATGATTAGGAGATTTCGAGGAAAACTTAAAAACATTTGCATTTGTGTCTGCTTATTTTATGTATTCCGATGGAAGATTTTGTTTTATAAATATAGTTTGACAAAAGTTCTTATGTATATACATATTAAGTTTACTTCTAAATGCAGTACTTCAGTGTCATCTATATTTAAAAAGAATTTTTCTAATTCTAAACTATGTTTTAAACCACCAGTTATATATTTAATATAGATTTATTTACTCATCATCTTGTTCTTGACCGTTTTCCTCTAAAAAAAAATCTGATGAATTCATTGAAATAAACTGAAGGATGTCTTCATTAATATCATTAGGATGTAGCTGATCACATATTCCACATATGTAGCTGATCACATATTCCATTCCAGTATCACAGTCTTTCATCAGTTGACACAATTCTATATTTTCTTCATGATTCTCATTTACTATGATAATTTCACTGAAAAGAGAAACCTATCAACTTCGAAACATTTCTCGACAATTCTTTGGATAACAGATTTCATAGCTGTCTTTGCAATGATTGATTACAGTTTTATTAAAAAACTAAAAAGAGCAGTTTATGGAAGATTTATTTATTCATTTTTTAATGTCGTTATAACTGTCTCTTAAACAGGGATGTCAAAAGAGCTTTACTCTGTATAATATAAAAGTGAAAATTATTTTTTTTGAAATATAGTTTAACTATCTTCGATACTTCTATATAAATCTTCGATATCTTCTTTACTCTGTATTATAAAAGCGAGGAATTAATTTTTGGAATTGGTTACAACTGTCTCTTAAATATATGTGTCAAAAGAGGTTTTACTCTTTATTATAAAAAGCGAAAAAATATATTTTTGGGATGTAGTTACAACTGTCTCTTAAATAGAGGCGCGAAAAGAGGTTTTACTATTTATTATAAAAAGTGAGAAAATATTTTCTTTAATGTAGTTACAACTATCTGTTAGATATAGGTGTCGAAAGAGGTTTTATTCTTTACTATAAATAGGGAGAAAATATTTTTTTGGAACAATTGTTTTTTAAACAGAGGTGTTAAAGAGATTTTATTCTGTATTATAAAAAGTAAGGAAACATTTTTTTGGAATGTGGTTACAACTGTCCCTTCAATAGAGAAGTCAAAAAAAGTTTTATTGTATTGTAAAAAGTGTGGAAATGTATCTTTAAAAGGTTCACGAGTTCAAGAACACTCTTTTTAACACTTTCCAACAAAGCTCAAAAGTGTTTATAACTTAGGTTTGCCTGTCTGCTCTAATTTGCGTTAATATAGTCGATTGCCATGAAATTGATGTATGTTATCGAGACTTACTATGGCACGTTCGGTATTGAAAATGAAGTGTGTAGCATTTATAGTTCTTTTACAGGGACATTTAAAAGAATTTCATTACATTATGTTCTATAAGGAAAAATCATTTGCGGTGTTTTTTATTCATGTTACACTGTTTCAAACATATTGAAATTGATATATATCTCTGAGTTGCAGTACAGGATGATTACTACAGAATATGGTATGCACAGCATACCATATTCATTTACAGGGACACTCAAAAAGATTTCCACTGCATTACGGTCTCTGAGAAAAAATCGTTTGCGGTGTATTTAGTTCATGTTATACAATTTCAAACATATTGAAATTGATATATATCTCTGAGGTGCATTGCTAGATGCTTACTGTAGAATATGGTGTGCATGTAATTCATAATTCATATAAAGGGACACTAAAAGTAATTTGGTTGTAATAATACTATAAACAATAATTGCTAGAAGTGCGTTTTCTGTTAGGTATGCGTTTGATTATTTAACTTTTTTTTTTTTAAATATTATTTAGTGTGTTACAATCTGTGTGTATAAAATAATGATGATATACAGGGCTGCACTAAACGTCTAGAGTAAATTTTCGTTTTATGGTGGAATTTGGTTAAGGAGCATTTTCAACTGTTTTATGCTTTTCCTAACTGAACTGAATTTTAGCATACTATAATAAATATATAGATCAATTATAAGGTTGCACATAAAATTCAGATATTATTCCGACTATTGATTGTAATTGCTGGAATTGTGTTTTCAAATGTCTTGCGCATTTTACAAATTGTTTATTTAGACATAATTTTTACATTATTAAACTGTAAAGTTTTATTATAGTATTCTAAATATGTTGGAAAGTATCTGTAATCTATGCTTGATGCATGATTCTACTTTATTATTTTATTTTTTGTAGTAGTAGTAGTCTGCATAGCATCATCACTGTAATTAGTAATATGAAAGAAAAAACAAAAACTTACAAATTATTGACCTGCTGAGATTAAAAATTAGCAAAGAAACAAAAAGAGGGTATTACCGAAAATTCTTCTCACTTGTTATACAAGAAAAATCATAAAAAAATTGCAGAAACTAAAAAGAGACTACAAATTGTTATTGTAAAGTTTAGAGGAAACCTAAGAAACAATATTCAAAAATTAAAAAAAAGACACATTCATTTTCATATAATAATTTATAAATACTCTGCTGGACACAATGGTGGTTTCTTCACACAAAATATACATCAATATCGTGTTTCGTTTCAATTTTTTATCTTTTTTCTTGTGAATTCTCTACAATTTATGGAGAATTTGTATTTCTTATGATTTACAGAAACAGGAGTATTTTCCCGAAAATCTTAGGTATCAAGTAGGGGAGACTAGGGAGGCTTGACCATAGGGGAGGCTTAACCCACCCATCAGTTTTCATATTTAAAAGAATTTCAGGGTTTTTTCAATAGGTGTCAACCAAAGCTACTGGAATGCTCAGGCAACAGTCTTTGTTTCATACAAATAATCGAAATACGTGTGGAAAAAATCCATTGTGAGGCGTTTTCAACCTAAAAGTTGTGTTTTTTAGATATATTTTGTAAGCTTTTATCAGATAAAATATATCATAGAAATTTAAGTAAGTAGGTTTTAAATAATGCAGAAATATCGTGCTTTCATTCCAGGCATAAAGAGAGTAAGTTAAGCTTAACATAACAATGTGCTATTTTTTAGAAAAGGGCTATGTGGGGAGGCTTGACCCAGTCAGTGTGAGGGAGGGTTGACCTCGCTCACAAGGCTCCCTTAATTAAACAACAAGGCTCCCTTTTAAGCTCAAGGTTCCCTTAATTAAATGGTTTTGGAAATCTTTTTATTATACACTGTGCATAGTGAAAGGTTAATGATTATATATAAAAAAGAATGTAAATTTATTCTGTAAAGCTACAGTAAAATAGGGTAATGGAAAAGAAAATGTTTAAAACTGATTAAAAAAAGATGTGAAAAATTGGTATAGTATCCGCTGCAAGAAAAAGTTTAATGAAATATAAATGGAAAAGTTGATAGGAACTTTTTTCCATTTAAATATTACTTACAATAGGTAAATAGAAACAGTGGAAAAGACTAGAAAGTATTAAACCAGCAGTGTTAACACTTTTAGAGGCAGTAGTATGTTTATGAAACCACTTAATTGTAATTCCCAAACGGCACAATGACGCCAGAATTTTGTTAAAATCTTTTTCATTTAATATGTAAGTGAAATATAGCCTTTTCCTTATTTTCAAATAAATTTGTTCGGAAATTCCGGTGCCAGTCATTTATTTCAACATTTTAGTACTGAAAGCACTAATTAACCCCTAAAAGAGTTAAAAGATATTAATGATAATTTAAGTGTTCATGCGGCAGCAAAAGAATATAGCATTGATCGAAAACTTTAGGATGGTATGTACACAAATTTCACCAGGATGAATATAGTGAGATGAAGCCAAACTATATGACAACTAGAGTTGTCAGGTCGAGTGTCATAAAAAGTTGGACAAGGAGATAAAAAAAAACGGGACAGTGGCTCATAAATCCGGACATAGTAATACGTGAAACCCTATGAAAACGGAACCTGTCTCTAACGAAATGCAAGTCTTAAATGTTAAAATTTCATTTTCCCTACTGTACATTTATACCTCGGTGAGGCTTGTTGTGCTCAAGCCAATTGGTAGGCCTCCCCACCCGGCCGAACCCGAACCTGTACATTTATACCTGATCAGACAAAATCCTGTTTAAAACAAAAATTCTTTCCTCTGACTTGCGATTGCGTCTAAACAGGTCTGTTTAAAAATCATACTTTCAAAAATATTTTTTATAATAATTAAAGCATGTAGCATAAAGCTATTTTGCTTTTTTATACTGATTTTATCTCTCTCCACAAATATTTCAATATAAAACAAAGTGGGTCAAGCCTCCCATATGTGGGCAGCCTTGACCCATTATTTTCTCATGATTAAAATCAATGATATTTCAAATTTCTTATACATTACACTTATGTAGCAATTTTATTTTGATAACTGATTGTATAACGAATAAAATGATATATAAAACTTTATTCTACGTTCAATATTTTAAAAATGAAAAATCATTTTGTAAAAAGTGGGTCAACCCTCCCTAGTCTCCCCTGCATCTGCAAAAAACGTCTATAGCCATCATTGCCCATAAACGGGTTAAATTCGCAGGCGGAGATATTTGTTTAACTCTTTACTTTTTGAGAACTATGACAATTATTCTTCTCTTGCTGTTTTGATTGATTTCAAGTACGAGAATTTATAACTGTACTAGCTGGCATAGCAACCCGATGCGCTGCATGCGATTTATATTTCTTATTATAAGCAAGACATCATGTTTACTATGTGGATGAACTGGCTATGACGAAAACTAAATTTTACAGGTTACATGAGTTTGTTGAGTGGAATTTATAAAAAAATGACGACATACGGACAACAAAACTCCATTGGTAGAGAGGATTTTGAATAATAATTTGGAGAGCTTGCCATTATTGCCAAACTAGTATTTGTTTACTTCTCTAACTCTTCCAACAAGGAGAAGACTCGAGGTTGGGGACACAGAATGATACACTTGTACATTGATTCCTTTGTACATTGATAGAGCATAGTTAATAGATAAATATGTGTCAAGGATTAAAGTGCAATATGCAGAGGGGTGGGTCTTAAAAAACAATCCCCAAACTCACCCAATTTTGAGGCTTTAGTACATAATCCGATAAATTACACACATCTCTGGGAGTCCGGATGGCACATACTTTCAATTTTTCTCTCATGGAACTTTGTGGGTTCGATACCCCGACAATACTTTTTCTTTCGCTATGAATTGGGTCTTCTGAAATTCATTCTTAAATATTTTTAAATATAGAAACTTCTTCACTAGACATGTTTTTTCATTTTAATTACGACACTACACTAAAAAACTGCGTCTAATACCCGCAAAATTTTGAAAACAAAATGTCGTGCTCACTCGATCTGCAGCAGATGGCTTTTAAAACTTTTACACAAGCAAGAGTAAACGTTTTAAACGCACCCTGTTTATTTTCAATAGTGTACATGTTTTGTTGAAAACCACCTACAAATCTACGTAATCTATTATATATATAAAATCCAAACGGAAATTTCGTTCCGAACATCTAAATTTCAAGTTCTACTGCATGTATTTTGACGGAATTTATACTGTTAGATAGGTATCGTTTCAGGGAAGGTTTTAAGCTATAATACATCATTCTACGTATATTAGTTAAAGAATTATGACGGAAAGTTCTGTTATTTTGGGCGAAAGGGTTACCATTATTTTATTGGCGATGAATTTTGTTGATAAATGAATTGAAATGGCGGTACATCTCGGAAAAAAAATGTTACTAATTTTATTTAAATGAAAAAAGAAGAAAAAAAAGGAGAAAAGGAAATCAGTTTTGACGAATGGTAATATTATAAAACGAAAATATCGAATTTAAACATGAAAGGAAATGTTCGTTATGCTTAAAAATTTATTCAATATGAAAAATTGCAGTTTTAAACTATATTTGGCAATTTATCTCTTGCGTCGGGTTAAGAAAAATGCATCAGAAATTTTGATAAGATAATATCTGAGTGACAATTTTGTTTTTATTTTTATTTTTTTTTAAATTTACTTTGTATTTTTATTTATCTCATCCATCTTGTGACTTGCAGAAGAAACTAGCAGATGTAATTATAAAAATGACGGTACTTGTGAGTTACATATTGTATGTTTATTTACGATTTCATTTTATCGCCAAACAATTTAATTTTAAGCCAAAAATGCATTAGCGTGGCATCGGTTTGAGTGACATTCACAATATTGGTTATTTCTCAAGTATACGACTGTATTTTTGGAAAAATCTAATTCTACTTATAAATATATATATAATTCAAATGGAAATTTCATTCCGGCTGCTTAGAACTCGAGTTCTGCTGAACTTACACTGTTAAATAAGTAATTTTTCGCGGAATGTTTTAGTGCATAACACGTCGTTCTACGTTGCTTGGTATTGAAATATGGATTAAATTATGTTTTTTAATGAGATGAACCTGATAATGAAAAATTAGCCTTTTTAAAACATTCTGCCGAATGTATTTCGATGGAACTTGGACTGTTAATTAGATAATTTTCCAGGGAAGGGTTCAGTATACAACATGTCCTTCTACATTGCTCAGCCATACCGTTTTGGGGAAAATTCTGTAATCTGGTGAACTCAATTATCACAATAGCCTTTTTAAAAAGTTATAATAAACGGTTTTTGATAGTATTTGCATTGTTAGTTTGGCAATTTTTCAGAGATACTTTTAGTATATAATATATTTTCGATACTGTTTAGTCATAGAGCAATGGGGTAAATTCTGTAATTTTCCAATATAGGGCCCTTTGAGAGGTGGAAGAAATGGGCTTGGCGAGAGAAGGAAAGTTTTCCTGCATATTTTCTGCTCAATGATTATATAATTTATTTAACTTAAAGAAGACATTTATCGCTTTTTCATATAAAAACAGAAGTAGATTGTATATAAATAACAAAAATATAAATAATCATAAATAAAAAGTTTATATATAGGAATACATATTTTAAAAAGCTTAAAGTTCATTTTATTGTTTTCGAAGCTATTCGTATCATTTGGCCACAAATCTCACTTTCTGAAGCCCGAAATGCGATAAGCTTTTTAATATCTAACAGTACCCATTGATCTTAAAATCAGGAAAATTGGAAAGTAGATGTAGTTTGTAAAGTATGCATTAATTAAGGAGATAAATTACGTAATCGAGTCCACAGACAATTAACATATTTGGTACCGATAAATTACATAATTGAGTCTACAGACAATTGGCATATGTTACCGGGCGTGGTTTGGCGCACAATTAAATTAGGGAAAGGTTTAAATTGATTCTGTGTTTTTAAAGCGGACCTATTCTATAACCAAATTAACACAGAATTGGTGTAATTTGAAAGAAAGTTTTTTGGAGAACTTTTGCTACTTTTACGTTATACCAACACCATACCAAAATGTATGCTAAGGCGCCATTTATTTCAATCCTAAACGTGCAAAGATTTTTTGTTGCTTTTCCAGTATAGAGATCTTGGCGAAATAGAGAAAATAGCCTTGGCGGAGAAGGAAATTTGGAAACATATTTTCTGGCAACCTATTCGCTGTTTCATTTCATATACACAAGCATTTTTTTTTAAAATGTTTATACAATTTATTTAACATAAAGATGCTATTTATCTAATTTTATACAGAAACAGAAGTAATTTCTATATAAAAAACATTAATAATATACATATATAAACAAAAAAAATTTCAAAAAGTTTGCTTTCTTAACTGTTTATATCAACTTGCAAAAAAAATCTCACTTTCTGATGCCCAAATTGCACAAAGCTGTTTAAAAAAAAAAAAAAAAAAAAACGCAAAAGCGCCTATAGTGGAAAAGTACCCAATTTAATTGCAAACAGTGCCAAACATTGTGGCTTGCTATTTATTGAACGTTAATTTCTTTTGGAATAATTATTATTTAATTGTAACACTGCAAACAATTTGGTACTACTTAGATCCCATTAGTATCCCGTCGACCAATTTCACCAAATTGTATAAATCGCCAAACCAATCGCCAAATTAAACAAATTCACAGAATTTTTATTTTAAATAACGAAAGAACAAATAAATTAGTATAGCATTAATAAAAATACAAATAAAACGACGAAATAAAAATCACTTGATGATGTAAACACGCGTAACTTGCTTAAAAAGTCAAGTGAATGTCACATTTACGATCAACCATTATTGTCATTTAATCTTATAGTTTAGCGATAGATTAATGGTCGACGGGATAACTAAGTAGTTACAAAAATTTTAATTTACTATTTTTTCAAATTGAAAGTATTTTTTATTAGCAGGTAAAATTAAGTTATAACTTTATTTTTCGCTGATTAAAAATTGGAAATGTTTACTGCAGTGCTAAGAGATACTTAAAATTTCATGTGCGTAGTTTAAATGGCGATTTTGAAAAAAAAAAATTATAATATCGGAATCCACACCAAATTGGCTCATTTTATCGATAATGTTTTGATACAAAATGAAATACATTTGTTGTAGACATAATCTCTAAATCTCAATACTGGCCGATTGAAAAGTCTTTAAAATTATTCAGCAGCGACAACGAGAAATAACTTGCAGTTTCATAAATTTTAAGAATCAATATCCTTATCTATGTATCTACTTCTGCTTCTACTATATATACGAGAGTAAAATGGAAAGGGGAAATTCGTCCCGGCTGCATACAACTTGAGCTCATCTGAATGGATTTTGATGATGGAAATGATAGTTACATACTTTTTAGGGACGATTTTAGCATATAACATATTGTTCTACGTTGCTTATACATAGAATTATGCTTTAAAGTTATATAATCAGATGAACCCAATCATGAAAGATTAGCCTTTTTAAAAGTTTCAGCCGAATGGATTCCGATTGAATTTTCACTGTTAGTTAGATAGTTTTTCAGGCAGGGTTTTAGTATATACTATACCCTTATGCATTGCTTAATAATAGAGATGTGGTGGAAAGTTCTATAACCAGTTGGACCCGATTATGAAAGTTTAGCATTTTAAAAAAGTTCTACAGAATGGATTTTGATGGGAATTCCATTGTTAGTTACATACCTATTCAGATATGGTTTTAGTATTTTGTATATTTTCTACGTTGCTTAGTCATAAAGTAATGGCGGAAAGTTCCATAATCATGTGAAACCGATTATGAAAGATTAGACTTTTCAAAAAATTCTAGATGGCGGATATTGACAATACTTGATTTGTTGATTAGACAATGTTTGGGAAGGTTTTAGTTTATTGCGTATCGCTGTTCTACGTTGCTTAGTTATAGAATTATGGGTGAAAGTTCTCTAATCAGATTGACCCCAATATGAAAGATGAGACTTTAAAAAAGGTTTTACTGGATGGATTTTGTCAGTTTGTTTGCTTGCATTATTAGTTAAATAATTTTTCAGGGTTTGTTTTATTATATTGCATATTGTACTATCAATCTTTACCAAATCCTACTGTGATTGATCAACTAAAAGGGTTAGGACCTTAATAGCTGAAAAATTGTCTGCACATTAGAAAATATAATAGCATAATGGCGTTCATACCGTTTTCAGCAGTGCGAAACGACATTCTAGGTAAGGTTCCATACTGCTTTAAATCACAATATCAAATTCACTGATACATTTTGTTTGATTCAAGGTTCATTTGAATAAACAAACCAGCGCAGCGGGCTCAGCCTGCTAGTTAATAGATAAAAATGCCCATGAAAAGATTTTTTTTTTAATCGAAAACAGTTATTCTAATTCTAAACATAACGTCAAGAGATAAAAAAAATATATTCAAAACTAAAAAAAAAAGAAATCGAAAAATTATAAAACTTTTAAATTGTTACGTATTAGAAAAGATGATATTATAATTACACAGCTGCATGTATACAGGACTGTGCCATAACAGCTAATAGGCCACATGGGATTCCAAAAACAACTCCGTGCTACTCATCTCTGTCAAAAAATTGTTTCATCGTAATACTAGACTCGAGAGTACAACATCTACAAGTCCAACAAAATGACCACTCAGTGTTTGTAAATATTTTAACAACAGCGGGCTATATAACATTGGGCACACAGTATACGGCACTATCACAGGACATAAAAAAAGATTTACAGGACTGGTCAAGTAGAAGGGGAATGCCCAATAAATTCTTGTTGTTGGGTGATCTGAATGCCCATAGTCAGCTTTGGGGGTATGTAAATGATGATGATAGAGGCCATCATGTCATCAGTCAAATGAGTACGCAGCGTCTACTGGTTGTGAATAACCCACACAATACCCCGACCTTTGAAGTTAAACACTTGAAAGGATAGCCAGATTTAGCGATATCATCTTTTCAACTCTTTCAATATATAAAAGGTTGGGAAGTTGAAGAAAGCATGGATTATGGAGATCATAAATTGGCAACAACGAGTCTTTCCCTACAAATACCAGATTTACCAAAAAGGAATATCACTAACAAAATTTAATAATGCAATTAAGAAAAACATAGAAGAAAGAAACTTAAATTTCAAAGGAATAAGTACATCGGGAGAGTTTGAAGAAAGATATGCATTGTTCATATTATTTAAAAGAAAATTGTGAAACTCACTTCAAGAAAAGGAAAAGTTCGTTCAAACCATCAATCTCGTGGTGGAATGAAAATTTGAGAAAGCAAAGGAACTATGTTAGAGCTCTGAGAAAAGTTATGAAAACTCCGGAAGCAATACCAGAAAACTACATAAAATTCAAAGCTGAAAGAGCAAAATACAGAAAATCGATTTAAGACGCAAAATCTGAAGCTTGGAAAAGTTTTTGTCGAAACACAAAAGAGCCTTACGACAAGATGAAAACGATTGCTTTTTCAAGACTATTAATTTCATTGCTATAGGCAGGAGACTTATTCACTTTCAAACTCAACCCATCAAATTCAAACAAGACAAACATTTTTTCAAGATATAACAAATGAAATATTTGGACCATCACAGGAAACCCAACCATTTAAATTCAAACCAAACTCCACAGCACCAAAAATTATATTACAGGAAATAAAACAAGCAATCTATGCCTTCAGCAAAAACAAAGCTCCTGGTCCAGATGAAATAGACCACGTAATACTCAGAAATCTATTCAAGACGCAGTCAGAATTAATACAAGAAATGTACAACTCATTATTAACTCTGAATTATTTTCCTGATAATTGCAAAGTCGGTGAAGCTGTTTTCTTTCTAAAACCAGGCAAACCAGCAAATAAAGCGGCATTTTATAGACCGATAACCCTACTTTCAGTATTTGGAAAGGTCTACGAAAAAATACTTCTAAAAAGAATAAAGTACTATCTGCATACAACAAATAAAACTTTTACTTACCAGCATGGCTTCCAGGAAAATAGATCAACGGAAACAGCAATAAGAGAACTTTTCTCACAAATAAATTTACTTAAGCAAGAAGATGTATATATTTACCTCCTGTCAATAGACTTTAAGAATGCATTCGACAATTTGCCGTGGGATATTACAATACAACAATTAGAAGAGTTACAAATAGAAGAAGCATATGTCAACACCTTAAGGTCCTATTTATCGAAGAGAGGCATTTATCCAAATTGGCTACTAGAAATCCTGCATTGGCTCTATAAGGGTTGACCGCAGAGTTCCTGTTTAGGACCTTTCCTGTGGAGAGTGTTTATACAGAAATTAATAAATATACTAAGAAGAAGAGTATTTCGAGTAATAGCGTTTGCAGACGATATATTGTTGGTGGCGTATAGAAGAACAAGAAAAATACTAGAAGAGATGGCCAGGGAGGCTTTGCAAATAGTGAGTGAAAAGGCAGACTTAAACCAAATGAACATCTCATATGGAAAATGCAAGGCATTAAATCTCAGAAAACCTAAATATCTAAAAAGAGCTCCAATCTTTAAAATAAATAATTACAGATTGAAATCTGAAAATACGCTCCCATACCTTGGTTTAATTCTAGATAAAACACTGTCATTTTTGCCTCACCCAAGAAATAAAAGAACAGACCTGAATTCAATAATCCAGAATCTACTAAAATTAACATAAAAAAGGAGGAATAAATAAAAACATCTTAAAAATCTGGTATAAAACAATCTTAGAAAAAAAGATAACGTATGGAGCAGCGGTTTGGTACGACCACCTACAGAAATCTCATGGGCTTCGCTTACTGTCCTCAATACAGGCCCAGTGCCTTCTTCTTGTGTCGGGTGCATATAGAAAAACGGCCACCCTTGCACTTTGTGCCTTAACAGGAATCCCTCCATTGCATCTCAGAGTAGTTCAGATTGCTACATCGGGAAAAGTACTAAGATTGGGGACACTAGTAGAGGAATTTAGACCAGAATTCTATCAAGGCATATCCCCAAATTCTTCAGTATGTCCTTACAAAAATTACCTACACAAGGCAAATGAAAACCTCCAAATTGAAATACAAATCTACACAGACGGATCCAAAATGGAAGAAGGGACGGGGTTAGCTTTCTGTGCATATAAAAACTCAATCTTTTCAAACAAAATTAAGGATAGAAAACACCGTATTCCAGGCGGAAATGCTAGCGATACTTCGAGCAGTGGACTGGATGGAAAAAAGCAAGTACGGAAGAGCAATAATATACTCAGATAGCCTCTCGAGCATACAAGCCATTGAAGACAGCACAACAAAAATGGCACCGGTCCAGAACATAATTCAATTACTACAGAATACAAATAAAAAGATAATACTAAAATGGATAAAAGGACACTCCGGAATAGCAAGAAACGAGGCAGCGGATCAAAAGGCAAAAGAAGCGATCATAAATCCTAACTTACCAGAAGTATTTCTACCTTTCCCACCATCTCATCTCAAACGACAACTAAAATTACAAATACATCAGGAAGGGCAGAGAATTTGGGACTCTGATCATAGAGGAAGGTTTACATATTCACTTCTACCTATTGCCTCAGAGGAGACATTACTATCACAGAGAAACCTCTTCTTGTTTGCAACAAATCACGGGCCTTTTCCAGATTATCTGGTAAAGTTCGGAAAAGCTGACTCGGGCTACTGCACGTGTGGAGAACGAGGAACCTCGCTGCACTACGTAACGGAATGCACACTAACATCCATATACCACCTCAGGATCTCCAGAACGATGAGTCTCTCTTCATGGTTCAAAATAATCAGAAAACAACCAGCACTGTTACAAAAAATTATAAACTGCATAACACTGATTGAAAACAATCAAGGACTTTTCCAAATGCCTCCACAGGAACTATTATATGATAATGATGATGAGCTATGGAACTAATCGAACAAACTTTTACTTTAAAACAGTTATAGAAATAGTGTTATTGTTAAAGAGAAAGTATGTGTTATACGTCTGTTAAGCACTTAGCTCGTCTAATTTACTATTGTTACCTATACTTATTTCATTATCTCAATTACTTTTTATTACCTACCATTATTTTATTACTCTATAATTGCTCTGTAATTTTTTTTTTTTAATAAACATTGCTGGGTGGGGCTAGTTGAGCTCAAACGAATTGGTAGGCCTCCCCACCTGGCTGAATCTGAATCTGCATATTATACATTATGCTTGTTATATGTGTATCTATTGACTATACTCTATCAATGCACAAAGGATAGCCGCATTCTGTGTTCCCAACCTCGGGTCCTCTTCTTGTAAGAAAATTAATCCAGGCGAGTATCGTCACAATCTAAAGGTTTCTATGTTTCTATGTATATCTATTGCTATGGTTTGAATAAAAATTTTTAATCTGATCATATGCCCTGTAATGCTCAGACTCCATGTTCTATCACAGTCCATTTGTTTACATTTTAAACAGATTCTGAAAATGTTATTTCATACGGATCAACATTATTAAAATCTTTCAGCCTTTTTCTAATAATTTTAATTCTAATATTAGAAAATTAATTCCTTTTTATAATAATGTGGAAGTAAGTCAAATACATATTATTTACATTACGTATTTTTAAACAGAATGCAAATTCAAAATATATAAATTGATTTATTGAAACAAAACAAAAATAAAGATTTCGGACAGAAGACTATATCTCATTATTTACTCTTTTATTGCCGTTTTTTATACAAAAAAAAAATAATAATTTAGTAGCTATCGTTAAAGAAACTTCGTTAAAACTAACGTAAAAATAAATATATCTTAAACCAATTCTAATTTTAAAATTCAGAGAGCTTATATTACATCATTGGATCCATGCGGATAAATGGTGTTAATTTTATTGGGCTGCTTTTCCTATTCTTGGAAGAGGAGTTGTGAAATACAAACAGGCACTCATATTTTAATATAACACATTCTTTTAGTAATTCGATTGTGCACACGAGTTATTACGTTGATTGAAAAAATAGGCCTCTAAATTTAATAATTGCTTTTAAAATGCGCTTTTAAGATTCTTAGGCTGTGAAACAGCGGACTTTTTATACATAAAAATAGAAACAGGCAAAAAGTAATAAAACGAATAATAAATAGAAACAATTTTTGAATTACTAGTAAGAAAAAGAAAAATTATATATTTTCTGGAAAATTCTACATTGTAATACACCTTCACATGTTGAAGTTTGTAACAGCGATTTTTTAAAACTGAATATACACGACATATATACATTAAAATCTGATTGTATGCCTTTTTTGTGTTTCACATCTACTTTTTCGAGAATATGATGTATTGCCAACTACAAAGAGCACCAGTTATTGGTAAAAATACGATATTGTTGTAACAGCTCTCAGAGTTTTTAAATTTAAATTAATTTCCGAGATCTTTTTAAATTTTCAATAAAATTTCTGTTATAAATACAAGAGGTAGCATTCTGGTTATCATTTATTGTTTAAAAAGAGTAAAAGTTATAGTTTATAGAAGCCATTTTTTTATTAAAATTGAATTTAAAAATATTTTGAACAATATTTATGACTGTTCTAAAAGTGCTAAAAGTGGAATGTTTTAGAAACGAATGCTTTTAAACTAAAAATGAAGTCATTAAACAAAATGTGCTCCATAAAACTGAAACATTTTTATATAAATGCGTGAAAATGACGTCATATTCATTTTGCAAGTACCGAAGTGAAAGGCAAGATCTATCAAAATACGAAATATTTTTCGCAAATGATGCCACCTTTGAAAAAGACCCCATTCAAATCGCCCTTTTGCTTTGAAAAAAAAAGGGGGGGTAACGTTTTACAGTAATTATATAAAACCTCACATAACTTTCATACTCTTTATTTAACATATATTAAAAATATGACATCTCACTTATTAAAAGAAATTTAATGCTATTAAAGTGTAAATTTAATTCCTAAATTTACAATAAATTTTAATTATTTTCCCTTTCAAAATTGAAAGATCTCATACAATGTAAAAGACACTGCATCTAGATGCCACCCAGATAGTCAGTATCATTAAGATTTCGTACTAATTTAAAACTTCTTGTTCCTTTTCAAAATATAAACAAACTGATTTTGCAAAAATACTTTTGGAAACCAAAACTAATCATCCGCGCAAGAAGGTTAAATGACATCTGCCGACATGACAGGCTAAAAAAAACTAATCATATCTATTTAGAAGGTTAAATGACTTCTATTGGCATAAGATGCCGCCTTAGGTCGCTCTTGAAAATTTCTCCTTAGTCATTCTACACTAATTAGTTTCATCCGTTTCTTAGGGCGTTGTTGACACAGACTCAAATGTCTGAGAAACCTCTCCACGCGGAAATAAGTGAGGGTCGGCCCTGAAATTTTGAAAATTAAACCGACACCCTGTGGTTTTGATTGAGCATACTATGCTATACTTCGATTGTTTTGAGGCTTAGACAATGATCTACGTAGTTCATTCTTTTATACAGCATTTAATTTATTCAATCTCGGTAAAATAGGTCAAAAGTAATTGTCCTAAATCTCAATTATTCACTAAATGCGATGGTGGAATGTTAAAATTTGCAGAATCGACGAAATTTCAATTAGGAAAACCGTTACTAAAAGTCAGTGTTTGGCCCAGCTTTTCTTTGACACGATTTTAATTTAAATGTAATTAAAATTAAAACCAATCTGGCGCAGTAATGGAATTTTCCCCTGTAACTGAAATAAATTTACTCACGTGACATACTTTTTACCAATGGATTTTTTATTTCTGAAATATGTTATTATTCCTCTAAAAAACCCATTAAAATAATACAAAAATAAGGTTAAAAATGGCTTTAAAAACAAATAATGTTTCCAGAGTTATAAATTATCAAATAAATAATACGTCACAAAATGGAGTAAACTTACCCAATTTGTTGAAAATATAGCTACAATGATAAATGATTTGTAGAAAAATGAATTTACAAATTTATGTGGTTCTATAAATTAAACATATTTAAACAATTAATGTTCTTGAAAGATTTATCATCCACATGGCGCTTTTCAAAAAGGCTAACTATATATTTAAAGGAACAAGTGAAATCTTAAATGTGTTTAAACACATAGCCGTGTAGTATACACGGCTAACCACGATTGGTGTAACTTTTCAGTAAGAACATAGAGAGCACATCAGCCGGCAGCAAACAATGAAGGTCGCTATTATTCATATGACTGAAACGATGCAACAATATTAACTCACTATAATAGTGGTAGCGATGCACAAGAGTTTTATCCAGGCCTATCACTGCGGCGACTATTTTTTGTTCAACCGGTTCCACTTTCTCCAAACAAAATTGTTTGACAATTTAACCCTTGTTGGACAATTTTGTAGAAGTAGAATTGCAAGTAAAATATAAAAATAGTCGCCAATACCAGTCCTGCTTATACGGTGCACATATGACACAGTGTCAAGCATAAAGTAACCACGATTCAGGAATCCTATGTAAAAATAATTTGAAGAAAAACAAAAATCCCATTAAATTTAGAATTACATTTTTCTGGCAGGGAGCCTGTCTCAAAACTTTATGTATGATGAGATGGAATTAGAAATTTTGACACGACTATAATTTAAAAAACATGGAAATATTATTTATTTTAAAGAAAGCATCCTATATAATAGATTTCATTTTTTTTAAAACCTGGTAAAAACAAGCATTCGAAAGACGCCAAGAAAACCGTCAAAGGGTGCCACATTGGATAACCATCGTTTATTGTATATTTTAGAAACGTGCTGAACCATCACATATTTTACAACGGTTAACTGACAGTGATTTCTAAACTACAAAAAGTTTCTAATTTGGCTTTATAACATCTGGTAAACTAATTTTAGGAGTTGTCTGTTCCCTATATAAAGTAAAATAATTGCTGTGTACCGATATCGACTAAGGTTGTTTTAGGCCCAAGACCTAATCCAGAATCTTTTTGGAGCCTGAAACCAAAATGCTACGAGATGAAGTAATTTTTTTCGGAGTATTCGGAGATTTTCCTGCAGTATATTAAAATGCTCATAAAATTCAGGTTATATTACCTGTGATTTTTATAATTAGATATTACACTACAGTTGCCAGTTAACCCAAAATATTTTTTGATTTTTGAGAAATTAATGCACTCAACTAGATTTTTAAGAATTATTTTCGAAATAATTTTAGTTATTTTGAGGCCTCATCTGCGGAGGGCCAAGGCCGTGGCCTAGTCGGCTTGTACGGTAATCAAGCCCTGACTGTGTATAGAAATATACAGAATTGAAAAAATGATCAAACCCTCCGCACAAGTATGAGTTTTCACATAGAATACAGAAAGTTACATACATTTTTACATTTTCATATATTCAAATGTTTTTCAAAATTACACTGTTAAATTTAATAAATAGCGTTACTTCCAAATTTCAATGTGAAATAGTAATGTTACTTTTGAACACAGCGTTATGACCGAGATTAGAGTATACTTCAAACAAATGTAAAATGATTTATCATTATTATTATCTATGTTAAACAAATATACTTTTTTATGGACACGAAAACAGACAATATAGGAAAGTTATTACCATTTTAATGATAAAATAGTCTATAATCATATCTCTAAAATAAGTTTAATATTTTATTTATGTTTTAATTAAATTGATAAAAAGTTATTATATATATATATATTATATTAAATGTATTTATTCATATTCAAATATACGAGTTTTTTTTCTCCATTGAAAACAATATTTTGGGCTTTCTTTTAAAAAATTAGATTAACCCGAACTCAACTCGCAATAGTCAAAGCACATCCTAACCGACCCGAAATTGAACCGAAACCAATTAGTGTCAATGTGACTTAAACCTGACCAGCAACGGAAAAAAAAATAGTGTCAACCGTACCGTCCGTATTAGGATAAAATCCAGTTATCCGACCCGAAGAAGAAAATTTTGTTTTTGTAGAAATTTTTCTTTTATTCACTGCAACTCACTCAAAAACTATTATTATTATTATTACTTTATTCTGGTCTAGCCTCTATGCAACTATCTGCAAATTATAAAATTGATCATAGTTTTCTTTTCAAGCCAGAACCTACAGAACTTTCAATGTCCATCTATTCCTCCAATCTGGACACTGTCTTCAACCAGTGACCTCGCTCTTTCTGTAGCTCTAAATAATATTAGACTTTTATTTTAATTAAAAGAGTCTAATGTCTAAAGCTCTATGTGAACTAATTTTGATCATTATATCACTATTAATCTATATAATAAGGCCAAAATATGTCAGTAAGCCATGCTGACGTCATTTTGGAGGTGGCAACTAATTGACCGATAAATTACTTTTACTGCAATTTTTTTAAAACTGCCTTGCATTATTTCAATTTTTACACTGCGTGTGAATTTTAAAATAAATTTTTAAACATGAATTTTATTTTAATCTATCGTATGCAGCCGATGGAAGATTAACTCGTTTGAGCTTAAAAAATTTAAATAATTCAGCAGTTCTTTCCGGTTAATATTCCTTAACGAAATTAAACTTTCACCAATAAATAAAATAAAATAATGTATATACACATCTATTCATAGTCAAATAATAATAATAAAAAAACCCGTTTAAATGGAATTTGTTAGAAAACTGTAACTAAATTAATTGGTTTTTTTATGATGTGTTAAGTAGGTTTGAAACACTAATCTTAGAAGGATTAGAACGTCAAGTCAAGAGTGCGAATTTTTACACGCAAAGTTGTAGCTGACAAACTTGAAACCAAGTTTGGAAATATATTTTTTAAAAACCAATTGAGCGTAAAAATATATTAAAAAAAGTAAAATGAGTATGAGAATGACGCATGTAAATGTTGCGACGGTGAAAATGATGTTCTTGGACGTCATTGTAAAAAAGAATGATTTTGTCAAAGCGATGTCAATTTTAGCTGATGTAATGATGATCTCATCATACTGATATAAGACTGATTTTTTATTGTAATAGATTTTATCGGTGTATTATAAATACAGTCACAGTTCTTTGCTAAACATTTTCTTTCATCGAATTTCGAGTGATTCTACGTACTTTTTTTTTTTAATTTTTAACCCTTTAACCCATTATTTTACATATTTGAATTTAAAGGTTAAAAAAAAAATTTTTTGAAAATTTTTGAAATTTTTTCGAAAAAAATTTTGAAATTTTGATTTTTTTTTTTTTTTTTTTTTTTTTTTTTTTTTTTTTTTTTACCTTTAAATTCAAATATATAAAATTCGATGCTGTATTTTATTTCTATATATAAACCAAACTTTTATAAAAAATATTGGGGATTTTCATTGATATGGAAGACGCATGGGGCATTTCGAAGATTTCAAACACGACGTGTAAAATTCCATTTTTTTCTCAAAAATAATTTTTTTTAGAATTTGTTTTGTGATAAATGCATGCCATAATGTGTATAATGTACCCTTGAATAATATTTAAGTTAAAATTTACAAAAAAAAAAAAAAAAATATATATTTTTAAGGATGTCTCCACTGTCCCCTTAAACTACATTAGAAGTTTTACATAATCATTTAATAAACTTTACAAAAATTTTAGAAGGATTGAAGGATTTAGAAGGATTAATTAAATATGAATTTATAGGGATTTTGTGCCATATTTATAACCCCACTCAAATCTTTAATTTTAATTATTTTTCTTAGTATTTTGTAGAATTAGGAAATGTACAAATATAATGTTCTTACAATAGAAATATAAAAATATTTCCGAATTGAAAAATCCCCTTCCCCTTCTCATCAACGCCAAGAAATCTGAAAAGATACAAAGGCAAAAGAAATCATCTTTTCAAAAATATTTTTGTTTTGTGTAACCAATAATGCTTTTGGAACAAGATAAAGTAATGTATCTATAACTCATTCAAAACTGTATTACAACTAATACATGTATTAAATGAATTTCATAACAAGTTATTTTAATGGTACTTATAAGTACCGCCATTAGATAAAGGGTTAATAAAACAATTCTAAAAATTACTCTTTTTTTTAAGTGAACAAAGTGCGACCTCCTCTTTTAAACAGTAGTGTACCAAATTATTTTTCTACATGAAAGCAAAAAAAATGATGCTTTAGCTCGAAAGATTTTCAGCATAAAAATATACTAAAGGTACAGGGCCGAAACTAAATTTTTTTGCACCTGGGGCAAACATGAATTCCCCCCCCCCCTCTTCCGCAAAGTATATTTACAAAGAGAATTTTAATAATTTTCTAATAGTCCATTTATTTTAAAATTTAAAATGTGTAATCATAAAATATGTAATTCTGAACTACGTAATCTACAATGGCGGATCCAAGGGGGAGGCGACGGGGGTCATGATTCCCTTCTGAACACCAGCAAAGTTAGTCTAAAGATAATTTTTTAAATGAAATATACAGTAGAGTTCTGATTATCCGAGTCCCGCTTAACAGAATTTCCGCTTTAACGGAGTTATTTGCTACCGATAGACTGATGACTTCCATTATTATGAAACAGCCATTATAAATGAAGCGTTAGATGAAGATGAAAGAGCAGTCGTAAAAAGTTAGAACTCTGATTTTCTGGTCAGAATGGGGAAAAACAAATGGCTATAATTATATATATATATATATATGGCCATTTTTTCCTCATAAATAATTTTTCCCATAATAAAATAAAATAAAATATGCTTTAACGATAAATAAATTCTTTAAGGGAAAACTTTTTCTACTTTTCGCATTGAACTAGTTTAAGTAAGTTTTACGCAAATACACTTTTATAACTACGGATTTGTCATATACATTTGCATATATCTATAATGAAATTTACCGATCTTTTAACGACGGTTTAGAAAATTAGAAAATTTTAAATTTTAAATTTAAAACTTATTAAAAATGTGGGGTAATTTAAAATAGTTATATCTCGAAAAATTACTTGCAGAATGTCAATTTGTTTTCATAAAATAAACAGAAATATATAAATAAAAACATAATTTTTTAGAGTATTTTTTGGTACCCAGTGTCATTCATTTTCTATTGATTATGTGTATGTTATGAATACGGTTTTTACTATTAAACCGAAACATGTCAACATACTTTGATTTTTATTTGTGACACCTATTTAAGTAAAATAGTTTTTATTTATATGATATGAAAGGGTGAAGTAAAATTTGTTTGAGTTTTTTACGAAAACTTACAACTGTTTTTGAGAAATATATAAGTTTTAATTTTGATTCAGTATTTAAAAAAATATTCATTTAAATAAAAATAAAAAATATTTAAAGTAAAAATTAAAAAAAAAATTGTAACTTTAAAAAAATAATATTTTCAAAACTAAATATTTTTTTCAAATTTGCTGAATCAAAATTAAAGTAAAACATTTGAAAAAGACATGTTCCAAGTTTGAAACATTTATCTTTAACGGTTCTTGACTTATAACAATTTAAATACAAGAAATGGTGAAAAAAACCATCATGAAGAAAAACGCATTTTCACAAGAAGTCGTTTCCATGACAATCATTGCTTGAAAGCTAAATTTTGAAAACAAACCAAAACGAAAAAATTAATATATCCTGTTCCAATTAAGATAGAAACATAATTTAAACGTCATTTTAAGCAGAAGAAACGAAAAAAAGAGAGAAATGTATAATGCAATTTTTTTAATAGAAAATTTGAAGATTTTTGTGTCCCGAACCCCCTTAATATACATATAAGCAAATGAAAATCATTATTCGATTTCCATTTGATTAGTGATGTCGCCACGTTTCATGCATTTATGTGTAAAAAGAATTTTTGTATATGCCAAAAAGATAAATGTTGTTGAGAAGAGAAATAAAAAAATGAGAACACCTTTTACTCCATAAAAAGTTGGTATTTTTATAGAATGTAAAGTTTTAACATGATATTGCTTTAAGGTTATAGTTTATTTATAATCCGAACTTATATCAATGTTTTGACGCACATAAGACACAGAGAAAAATTGTTTCAAACATTAGGTATTCTTTTCCATAACATTTAAAAAAAAAGATTAATATTATATATCTCAATTTATACAACAGCGTTGTAATTCAAAAATCATCACTTTTGAAGTACATATTTTAAATGTGCAGTCGTATAAAAAAATCTCTCTCTGGCATACAATGTCAGCTGCGAATCTTCGCATGAAAAGGCGATTGATGCCAAGTGAGTAGCAATATCATCTACTAGTGATTAAAAATTAATTTTAAGTTCGGAGTTCCAAACTTTAAAACATAGCATAATTCCCAAAGTAATTGACCGAATGATATCCCGTTTGGTATCCTTAAAATTTACCGAAAAACTAAGATACAATGCGAAAATTAAGTATTAACATTGTAAATTTTAAAGTTTTTTTTAAATTTCTATATGTAGACGATCCTCTAAGCTAAATGTAAGTATAGAATTAATTAGTAGACTTTATTATGAATCGTTCTGCACTAATCTCTATTCTTCTATTTGATGATTTGCGGAAGAGTTACTAAGAGGTACGCTTTTTTTCCATATCTATATTTCTGTCAACTGTAGGCAGTATTAAATAGTACATGTAAAAACGTACCATCAAAGATCACTGTAGATTCCAATGGCTTACATTTAATACCAAGTTAGACGTTTCAGTTTTACAATGACATTTAAGAACTTTATGTATACTTTGATTAGGATAAGTTGGCTTCTGACCTTGAAGAGTTTTGTACGCTACCAGCAAAGAAAGAAACTGAAATGTGGCACTGATGATGAAGAGAGCTTATTTTAATATAAAAAATAGTTTCCATTAGATATCAGTTCTGTATGCCACTATAATCAACGAATAATTAGTTTAAAGTTACACATTTATTATTTTATAATTTATAATTTATTTATTATTAATTTATTACTTATTAATAAAATTTATATTACACGCACTTATACCTCTACTTATAAAAGTTGGTATAAATACTACAATTGTTTACTCTACAAATATTTCTCAATGAAGTTCTGTACCTGAAAAATAGTTTCCATTAGATATCAATTCTGTCTACCACTATAATCAACGAATAATTAGTTTAAAGTTACACATTTATTATTTTATAATTTATAATTTATTTATTATATTTATATTACACGTATTTATACTACTACTTTTAAAAGTTTGTATAAATACTATTATTGTTTACTCTAGAAATATTTCTCAATGAAGTTCTGTACCTGAGAGCCAAACTATCGTACGTCGAATTTCATTTATTTTTTCAGGAGAAGTAAAAGAAGCATTACCTTACAAGATAACGCTGTTTTCACAAATTCATATCATATTTATCTTATAACAGAAGTACAGCGATTGGCTTGAAAGAGAACAGTTTCTTTAGTATAAAAAGCTGTGAACATAAAATTTGTAATTTTTGGACTTACGATAGTTTGGTTCTCAGGTACAGAGTTGCATTTAAATGTTTGGTTCCCGAGTTTACGTTAATTTTTGGTCTAAGACTTATTCTTCAGGGCAGTATCTGATGTATCAGTATAACAATACCATAAAGAAAACAAATTCCATCAGAATATCAAACAAAGTTTTGATTTATTTACAAAAACTACCTTTTCGATATAGAGGTGCGGTCCGTGGTCACATATGTGGAGACGATCCTAAATTTATGAAAGCAAGGCTTTATTATTAAATTTATACATTTATAAACAGGAGACAGTGCGCTGAAAATTGTTACTCTATATACTAAAAACATATCTACCGTAAAGACTTTTTCACGTTAGATGAATAAAAAAGTGACTCTATTCTTTCTTAAGCCAAAACGGAAGGTTAAAGAACTCGGATATCAATTTAGCCTTGAAAAGAATATATTTATTCTTAAAATTACAGTCTCTCGAATTTTCTAAGCCAAGAAACTTGCGCTGCTTATCTAATTTTGAAGGCTGTGCGTATTGTTTTAAAATTTTTAAACCGATGAACCCACCTAAGATGACTCACAATATTGAGAATTGTTACCATACTGTGAAATCTAACTTTATCCTCTTATGTAAGCCATTGTTTCGATAGATCACTACTTCTGACCTTCCCTCCAAGGATGTGTAATATTTGTAGAGGGAATGATTTAATGTCAGTATGGTGCCCGACTGTTAGAAAACTGATACATAAAACTAGAATATAATATTTATGTATGTATACTGTTCCATTTTGCTTTAAAAAATATTTTTATACAATAGTTGTACGTTCGTTAAAAAATTAAATAAGATGAAATGAAGAAATAAAATACATAAAATTTCTAAAAGTTCAATGACAGTTCTTTTGTTTATATCGGGAAATACACATTCAAGAATGAATGTAAGTAGAATCTCTCAACAAGAGAATAAAGATTGAGTCAACTCAAAAAAAAAAGGGGGGGGGCACAATTTAAATATATAATTAAGGATTTGTACATAATTTGTTTCATCGAATCCAGCCCAGTGTTAACATTTCTAATTATTTAAAAAAATAAATACAATACAAAAGTAAAAATATAAATAAATAAGAATAGAAGAAGTGTCAGATTTTATTCATTTGCTGCCATAGTTAAGATTAATCTACCCTATATATATAAAATAATAATGAAACGAATTTATGAAACTGATATATGAAACGAATTTATGAAACGGATATATGAATCGACTGATTAAACAACTGATTATGTTTCAAGCGATTTCTCCTAAAATATGGAATACTTTGTGATGAAATTAACACCAAAAATCAGCATTGATCAGCAGATCTCAAAACTGGTGTTAGAATTTTTAAATTCGAATTAGTTTTCGAAATATTATTTTTTTTCTAATTTTATGTAAATTTTTCTAATGATGGCAACTCAAATTTTAATCAAACATATATTTTTTTTCCATATTTCAAAAAAGGTTGACATGGTAACCCGGCTATTGTTGTTTATTTGATAATAAATGTTCATTTACTTTTATTTCTTTTTATAAATTATATAAATTATTTTGCTCTATAATTATTAATTATTTTTTTTTTATATTTCCTTTAGAAAATAATTAAAAAATACGGTACTACTTAGTTATTCCGTCGACCAATTTCGCCAAATTATATAAATCACCAAAACACTCACCAAATTATGCAAATTGATATAATTTTTATTTTAAATAACGAAAGAACAAATAAATTAGTATAACATTAAACGATAACATACAAATAAAAAGTCGAAATAAAAATCACTTGATGACGTAAACACGTGTAACTTGCTTAAAGTCAAGTGAATGTGACATTTATGATCAACCATTATTGACATTTAATCTTATAGTTTGCGATAGGTTTTTGGTCGACGGGATAACTAAGTAATACCAAAAATGCATATGTAACTGGTATTTGAAAACGAGTTTTCGCCAAATTTTCGTTAAAAAAAAAAAAAAAAAAAAAAAAAAAAAAAAAAAAAAAATCGCGCCAAACCTGCTTGTGCGTATATGACATCTGGTCAAATATTACGACTCGAAAAAAAATGCTAACTGGAGAGTTGAAAAAAAGCTATTGGCGAGATTTGCATCCGGCTAGCGTAACAGTACCAAGAATTCTTTGCAACCATGGTAAATTTTATGTAGTTTTATTTGAAAAAAAAAATTGATTTTTAAATCAAAATGGAAAACTTACGGTCCCATATTGGCGCGACTTTTTCTGACGCCATTGTCATATACGGAACGGGCACTTAACTGGCGCCAAAGTATCGTTATTTTGCTTGATATGGTAAGCCGGATGTTGTTGTTTATGCTGTTGATGCGTTCGCCAAATTAGCGTCGTTAAAAAATCGCGCCAATATGGTACGTATGTGACATCTGTGCCAAACTTTCATATGAACGGCAAAGGGATCAGACCGTATTTGTTTACGGCAGTTGATGACTAGAACTATTATAATATAGATGAAATGATGGCGATAGAATAATATTTGGCGACTTATCACCTGTGCCTGGCTAACATTAAAGTACCAAAATGGCACCTAGAGTACAAAAAGCGAAGTGGTCCGCCTGGAACTATTGATGATAGTCACATGACTTAGGCTATTGTTATAGAGATTGTTTTAAAATACCGGGAGGCAAAAACTCTGTATAATGAATTTATTTTATTTTAGCTTCCTTTCAAATGTTTAACTGTTCGTCTTTAATCAAAAACGAAAACAACCATTGGATGTCTTAACAGCAACTGATTCGCCCTTAATTTTTTGCAATCAAAGGGAATTGAAACGAAACCCGTTTACAGGGAGATCTGCACAGCTTTATTCAGTATAATTCAATCTTCTTTAATATTTTTAAAACCCATCAGATTAGCGTGTTTTTAGATTCTGCGGTGTCTGAACGGGGGTTGGCGAGCGTAGCTTGCAGGGGGCAGAGCCCCCTAGTAAATATATAATTTTTTATTTTAAAGTTACTTTTGTGATTAGTATTTTGTACTTAAGTACATCTTTTCCTTATTTAAATACTTAAATCTTATATACTTATGTATACATACTACATCAATAATAAATAAATAAATAAATAAATAAAAATATGGCGATAACTTCAGTTCCAAGGTATGCAAAAATAAAACAAAAGTACGGTTTTAATTTATATATTAAGTTCTTTAAAATTATATGTGGTGTATCGTGCTATAAAAGGTTGTCTATACATGAAAAATTCCACAAACGTTCATTTTTTAAATGGTAACACCACTTTTGACAAAATCACATAGCCATGTTGTCGACGACTCTGATTCGTTTTATGCAAAAATTAACGTTGATCATAATTCATAATTGTCAAATGTGGCTTTATTAATAATTTCTAAATTAAAAATATGTTTTCGAATAAAAAATTAGTCTAGATTGTGCTTGAGTTAATTCAATATGTCTTATTTAAAAAGAAACATTTCTCTTGTATGATTTTTGAGTTTCTTGGTCCAAAGCTCTGGTTTTATTTAACTTTGACGGGCTGTAGCACTGAAATGGTCAGCAGGAATAGGTGATGCTAAAATCCTTGATAATGTTTTAGATATAGTTTTGTTACTTGGTATATGTTTTATACAAGATAAGAGGAACTTACTGAGAAATTATCGATTTATAATATCCACGTTACGTGCTTTTCCTTAAACTTCGTCTCTCTAAATGTTCTTTATAATCCTAATTTTTATATGTCGGTAGAAACTAAGTGAGAAATTCATTGGATTTTGCCAAGCGACTTTTTCTTTGTTTGACTGAACGCAGAGAGCTATCACATCCTCACTCTCAATTGAGTAAGTGCACAGCGTTCGCCCTCGTAAATTGTCTGTGAGGTAACCTGGGCATGTTGGCCATAGGGGAACGTTGGCCTATTCGCTACATTTTCCAAACAATCCGGTCAACGGTGTTACTATCAAAGCAACGTGTGTAGTAATATGTCTTCTTTCGCCCACAACAGTGTCATCAGCCAAGAAGCAATCAAACGAAAGTCAGTTCAAATTTTCATTCGGGAAAGTTTTTTTTATACATAAATAATCATTTCTGATTTCCTTCTAAAATAAAGTTTCACTTTGGTGAATATGAATCTAAAAGACTATTGTTCAGAACTTATTTCTATCTACTGGTTATCATGGAAGACGATAGTATTCCAGTGACGCAGCCTTAAGCCTAAAATCGTATCGTATCGTATCGTAGAATTCGTAGATGGCGGAACTCATATATACATCTAACTCAGCTTCAAAGGAAACGCGAAAAGCCGCTTTTCAATAACTCAGCAAATATAGGTCTTATTATTCTGATTTTTTTAAAACAGCCTTATATCTGCAGTCTAATCCTATTCTGAAATTTTTAAATTTCTACGTGCAGTATATTTTGAGATTTAAATACCCATTTTTGAAGCAAAAGCGATGTGAGAAAATCCTAATTTCGATTACGCGAAAACGGCCCGGGCAATTTTCTTTAAATGGATGTATAATATAAATCCGTTTTATGTGAAGAGAACCGATAACAGTTCTTTCCGGGAAAACTCTATTTTTTTTTTAATTCACATTTTTTTCCCCTCCGAAAATGACATGGGTGATCTTATTAAAATTAATATATAGTATGAATCTATTTTAGATGAGCCGAATAAGACCACGTTTGTTTCCAGGAAGACCCTTATTCGTTATATAATAAGCATGAAAAATCGGACTATATTTTTCCTCCATTTATGGGAATTGCACCGAAGATACGCCACTGTATTCGTGCGCTTAATAAAGTTTATATTATTAATATATAAACTTGTTTATATTATTAATATATAAACTATTGTATATAAATAAATTCGTGCGCGAAAGTTTACGTACCTTCTGTAGCTCAGTCGGTTAAGCGCTTGCCTTACAATACGCAGTTTGCGAGGTCTGTCTTCTTTGAAGCAGTAAGCACTTTTTTTTTCTTTTTTATCCTTTTTAAGTCAGTTAATAAAGTAAATTTGATTTTATGTTTCTATAAAAATGTACTGGTTTATTTTGATTTTTTTTCTTTAAGAGTTTCACATTATCACTATTTCGTGACAATTTTTCAGACAGTAAAAATACTGTAAAATCTGTCTAAGGCGGACTCTGTGTAAGCCGGAAATCTGCCTACTGCGGAAAGACTTTCAAGTCCCGGCGAATCCATTGAAAATAACATTAATACGTGCTCCATAAGCCGAAATCTGCCTAGCGTGGAAACGGAAAGGTTTGTAAGGTCCGCCGAAAGCCAATTTTTACATGAGACGGAAAAAAGAATATTTTAAAACCGAAAAGCATTCGGTAAATGGAACTTTAAAACTGATAGATATATCAAATACATATAATAAATAAATACATATAATATACAAATATAAATAAAAGCACATTTTTACGCATTCATTTGTTTGGAGAGAGAATTTTAATTTTCAAACTTTTCCGATTTAATTATAAGGAAAAGAAAATACGCAGTTTGTTTTTGTTCAGTTCACAACAGTTTCTTTTTATTTACAATTTTTAACACGAATAAATTTCTGTTCTTCTACGGTACATAAATTGAAATTATACGTTTTTATTTTTTCCATTACCCTTATAAAAAAAGAAAAAAACAGGCCGTTATTCTTCCATTACCTTTATATATATATATATATATATATATATAAATTAAAAAAAAATACCGTTATTATAACTGTAAATGAAAGAGTACGAGATAAAAAAAAAATGTCATACATTCAAAATTTAAAAAAGTAGATTTTTTAAAATCAGATATATTTTTTTAATTCTTAGGATAATTGAAAAAAAAATAAAATTGTATAGTTTATTTATATGTATCGTATTTCAATCCGTTTCTCTGAGGAAAATACGAATTTTTATGTGTAAAAAACTGTAAATAAAACGAAAATGTCGATTGAACAAATAAAAATGCGCACATTTTTCTCTTTTACTTTTCATTAAATTCATAAAATGGAAACTTCATACTTTGAACTCTCTCTATGCCTAAAAAAATTATAAATAAATGCACAAGCTCATGTTTTTTTTGTTGGTGGTGATATTACAAACTTAAGAAGTATTACTAATTAATATTTCACTTTAAAAAACGATACTGAAGATTATAAACGCAAAAAATACCCGACAGTCCTTTTGTACCAATTTGCATGTTTTATTTTGTTATATATTTAGCAAATAATTAATAACCTTCAAAATTTTTAACTAGATCTAGTAAAATCAATCCCGTTTACATTTCTGAATTATTGAAATTAGTATTTTTGGTGCTGCCATCTGTCTTTCAAGTGTAAATATAATAATATTCCATATAGCACCTCTTCCGCACATTTGCAATTTTAAATACTGGTAATAGGCCCCAATAAGTTTAATTTGGGTCTCGAAAATTCAGATTAGTACCAAGCTTCAATATTGTTTATGAACAGTAATTATATTTAAGAGATGTAGTCATTTATCGTTGCTTTATCATGATATCAACGAGATTACATTTTGGCGAGGTCTTAGCGATTTAATTTTACCAGTTCATTTTGGCAACATTTTTCTTAGAGTGGAATTTCATTTACTGCTGTGGAAGATTGACCCTTTCCTGTGCTTTCTGTATGGAATGTATGTATATTCGAACTGTTGCTAAATGAAAATGGATACTCAATTATTAATCAAAAAATTGTAGGTTGGAATTTGATTTAGATAGATTTATTTACTTTTATTAGTGAGCAATTATTGTATTTTAAATAAAAAGGTTTAAAGACTAATATTTCATGATATTCTTCTTAAAAAAGTAAGCTTTTTACGTAGTAAAATTTAACAAAGCTTTATATATATGAAACAAATCATAAAAAAACCCATTTTGTATATAGGTATGCTTTTTTAAGAGGGAGGGGGATTAAAGATGAATGAAAATCACGATTATGAGTTGGTCCTTTGGTCCATTGGCCTTTAATATTTTTTGTCTTTATCTTTTTATTACTGACCTAAAAAAAGTAATGATATCAATACAAAAACCCTTAACGGGTTAAAAGTTTGTGACGCAGCACTTTATCTTATTGCTATAAGAATTTTAAATATGGAACTTAAAAATAATGATATCAAATTTTAAGTGACGCTATGCTATTAATTAATGTATATGTGTAGATACATTTATATTATTTATTTCATCATTTTATTTTTTGTTTTATTTATAATTGCATATGTAAGAATTATGTTTAATTTAAAAGGATGTATAAAAATTTATTCATAGATGCTTTATCATTCACATCTTTCATAAATTCAAAATATGAGTTTTAAAAGATATGATATCAAAATTTAAGTGACGCCTTGATGCAGCTTTAAACAATGTTTTAAAATTCAATTTCGATTGTTTTCGGTTTGGCTAAATATATTTACACATGTAACCAAAACTTTTAATTTACCAATACACTGTTAAAAATATCACTCTCACTAAACCTATACAATGCATTGCAATGTATTTATATGAAAAAAATTGATTTATCTTTTGTGCCACGCTATCCAAAATCAAAAGTAAAATTTATGTAAATGATTTTTGTGCGTCATATTATCCATTTGCATACATTTCGTTAAGTTTGGATACAATGACGCACAGAAATCATTTACATAAATTTTACTTTTGATTTTGGATAGCGTGGCACAAAAGATAAATCAATTTTTTTAATATAAATACATTGCAGTGCTTTGTATAGGTTCAGTGAGAGTGATATTTTTAACAGTGTATTGGTAAATTGAAAGTTTTGGTTACATGTGTAAATATATTTAGCCAAACCGAAAACAATTGAAATTGAATTTTAAAACATTGTTTAAAGCTACATCAAGGCGTCACTTAAATTTTGATATCATATCTTTTAAAACTCATATTTTGAATTTATGAAAGATGTGAATAATAAAGCATCAATGAATAAATTTTTATACATCCTTTTAAGTTTAACACAATTCTTACGCATGCAATTATAAATAAAACAAAAATAAAATGATAAAATAAATAATATAAATGTATCTATACATATACATTAATTAATAGCATAGCGTCACTTAAAATTTGATATCATTATTTTTAAGTTCCATATTTAAAATTCTTATAGCAATAAGATAAAGTGCTGTGTCACAAGCTTTTAACCCGCTAAGAGTTTTTTGTATTGATATTATATATTAACAGAATATTTTGATACGATGTTCAAAAGCCAAAATGGCGATCAGGGCCATGTTGGCACACCTCTTCTAATGCCTTAATTAGTCCCTGACTCACCATATTATGATGCAGCAAACGAAAAGGAAACTCCTGTCCAATAAAAAAAAAACTTCAGTTTAACCAGAAACTTCAGTCCAATAAAAAGCTTCAGTTTAACCAGAAACTCCAGTCCAATAAAAAACTTCAGTTTAACCAAAAACTACAAACATTTCTGCAACTTAACTACCCTAGTAAGCTACAGCTAATACAATACATCTAATGTTCAGTCACAGTTCCAACGTCAAATGATCTGAAACAGTGGGATAAATTTGAACAATATATATATCTTTTGTTATTATTTGTATCTTTTATATACCAAATTAAAATTACATTTGATATTTTATGTGTTTTTTCATTTCCACTATAATACGAAAATCAGATCGATTTAGAGGGCCAACCTACCCCGTTCGATAGGGCCCGTTGGCCCAGTGTGTTGTTGGTCTTCTGAGCTTCATATAGAAACAGTTAATTAACGTTTTTCAAATTTTTTCAGACATGGTTATACTTTGAAAAGCGCTGAATGTAAAAACTAAAAAAAAAAATAAATAAATAAAAAAAAAATAAATTAAAAAAAAACGTTAATAAAATTAAAAAGTAAAATTTTGAAGAAAAAAATGGGTTAAAAAGGCTCAGTCTAGCCTACAACTGCTTTCAGATTGTGCAACAAAGGCCTAATGGTGTGGTCTAATAAACGTTCCAACTGAACTTCCGTAGAAGTCTCCGTAACTTTTGTAGCAGACTTTATTTGGGTAATAGTTATTTATTCCCTTTTGTTGCGAATTATAAGGATATATTTTATAATGTGAATGTCTGGCTGTTTTACATTGCATTTTAGAGAGATTTGCTTCAACAAACATTGATAAAGGCTAAACAGTGGAGGGCTTCTAACAAGTTTTTCATGATCATTATATAACACCTACCTACTTTTGGCTGCTATATGTATACTATTAAAAAACTGTAGAAAACTGTTTATTCATTTGACTAATTTTTCATAGAAAACGGCTGCATTACCGTAATTTAAATCATTTCTCACTATAATACGGATACGAATACCTTCATAATAGTGTTAATTTCAGATTATATAACCGTTTTCTATGAAAAAGGTCGAATAAGCAGTTTGCTGCAAAATTTCAACAGTGTAGAGCTCGCGCAGTTTATTTGACCACTCTAAAAGCATTCCGGTGTCTAACTGTTTTGGTTGGATAGCATGAGAAAATATTTCAAGATTTTCTTTGTTGTGCACTTCTTCGGTTTTTTATCATTCGTTCATTTGACTATAATCGCCGAATAATTTCTGAAGCAATTCCCACAATAATTATAACAACTATAACTCACACAGATACTCGCGACAATTGGAATATTCTCAGCAACGAACATGAATTTTTTCCAAGAAAAAATGTTTATTCCTACGCTATTTATGCTATCTGTGCTGAAATTCTTATTTGAATCTTGAAAAATCATGCTTTATCTGACGCTTTTGCTTTTCTGAATAATTATCTTTGTTGACAAGGTAATCCTCGAGAAATTCAAATTTCTTATCTGAATTAGGCAAATGCTGGATAAGGTCGAACAGATTTTCTTTTGTTATAATTGTCATTCCAGATATAAACTTACTGATCAGATATGCAAATTTGAACTTCTTTATGTCCGCAGATGACAATTTGTGGAAACATTTGCAATTTAGCTATCATAAAATAAATTTTGATGAAAGGAAAATGATAAATTTTTGATTTACAGAAAGACATATAATTACGTCGGAAAGAAGTTATCCCAAATTAGCAGTTATTAGCAGCTATTGTTTACAAAGTTATTAACTACATATCTTGAAATCTAAACTGAAGTAAAAATTATCATCTGGTGTCATCGGGAAGTTTAAAAAACTATTTTGGAATATTGAAATTAACAATAAAATTTCCAAAATATAAGGTACATTTCATGTAGTCTTATCATATCTTTTAATTAAATTAATACAGTTCTTCTCAAAAATATATGGACAAGCAATTTTTTGAAATAACAGCTCAAAAAATGTAACAAAATTCACGAAAAAAAAAAAATAAATAATTTTCATATGGAATCCTAACATAATTTATTATAATACAGAAATATCATGATTTGTCATGCTATATCACAGATTGTTTGTAAAAAAAAAAAAAAAAAAAAAAAAAAAAAAATAAGCTGTCCCAAAAGTATATGGACAGTGAAAAGAATCGTTTTATCACCATATTGTGCATTCTGTGCATCTGACGCAACCACTTCAAAATATAAAATCCCTACTCGTTCTTCAATCCTCGAATAGTTAGAAAATGCCTCACAAAGTTCAGTTATCGGCAATTGATCTAGCTAAAATTTGGCGTTTAAAGGGTCAAAATGTTAAAGTTTCCGATATTGGTAAACAAATGAAGAGTAGCAGATCTGGAATTCAAGAAATTGTATCGAAAAGTGACAATGCGATTGCAAAAAAGCGTGCAGGTAGACCAAGAAGAACATCTCAGAGACAAGATAGAGAGATTTTGCTAGCACTCTCAACCCAAAAAATTCTATTCATGAACTTGCGAGGACTTTGGCGTTTTGTTTCGAGATCTACTGGTCACTGTCACATACAGGTAAGCAAGTTCTATAAATATAGCAGAATGTGTGGGACACCCATGCTGATATTTCACCATAGAAAGGCACCTGTTTTTTGTACTAAAAAACATATGCATTGGAGCAGGGCCGAAACTAGGGGGGGGGGGGGGAGGCAGAGGGGGCATGTGCCCCGGGCGCCAGAACGAAGGGGCGCCAAATGAAGGATTATACCTTTGGAATGGATCATTTCCTTCTAATGGACTGATGGCTACTATTATTATGAAACAGCCATTATAAATGAAGTGTTAGGTTAAGATGAAAGAGCAGTCGTAAAAATAATAGAAGCCATCAGTCCATCAGAAGAAAATAACTCCGTTAAAGCGGAAACTCGCTTAAGCAGGACTCGTATAATCGGGACTCTACTCTATATTTCATTTAAAAATTATCTTTAGACTATTTTTGTTGGTGTTCAGAGGGGAGTGACCCCCGTGACCTCCCTCTTGGATCCGCCATTGTAGATTACGTAGTTCAGTATTACATATTTTAAGATTACATATTTTAAATTTTAAAAGAAGTCGGCTATTAGAAAATTATTAAAATTCTCTTTGTAAAATACTTTACGGAAGAGTAGGGGGGGAGCGACAAAATCCATGCTTGCCCCGGGTCAAAAAAGGCTAGTTTCGGCCCTGCAGTTGCTGGGATGGATAGTTAAATCTTTTCCTCAGTGACACAAAAAAATTCACTATGAATGGCCCTGATGACTAGGCACACTAATGGCATGATCTACGACGAGAACCTCGCGAGTTCAATGGAACAACGGATATTGCGTTTGTTACTGGTCGACAGTGCTCTGAGGATTATCAAAATGCCCTAAAAAGCAGTCTAATTCCAATTGGAAAAGTCTTAGGAAGGGAAAACTGAAAATTCCAACAGGACAATGTGTCGAGAACAGCTTGGTTTAAATAGAATCAAGTGACTGTTATAGACTGACTAGCCATGAACCCAGACCTGAATCCTATTGGAAACCGTTGAAGAGTACGATAGGTGTATACCCATGGTCGTAAGTTTCTGTCAATTCAGAAATTAAAGCATCAAGCTGAGCAGAGTTGGTTCTCTTTACAGCCACACAATCTTCAAACACTAGTGCGAAGCATGCCTGATAGGATTTTAAAGATAATTCAAAGGATCAAATACCGAATTTGAATTTAAATACAAAATACTCGAAAATATTTTTAGGGCAGTCTATTTTGATTTTTTTTTAATTCTATATAATGCTTATACTGTACTTCTTTCTTGTAATAAACTTTTGTTAGGATTTCATATGCTTATTATTTTTTCGTAATTATTACTTCATTTTTTGAACTGGTATTTCAAAAATCGCCTGTCCATATACTTTTAAGACGCACTGTATCAACATATTCATGCGAGACATAAACTGGACGACACCTGGCCTTTCACAATCAACTTTTTGATATAAGTAAAAATGTTTTGAACAAAAAAGAAAAAAACATCATCAACAACAATCCCCCCTCCCCACTGAAATAAGCAGTCACAAAATCGAAGTTGAGAAATATAGATAAACAAGAAGAAAGTAGGTTTGAAAATATATTTTCTAGATCTTTTTTCATTCCAAACTTGTTTTTCTAAAATTGGTGTTTTTTTAATTCATATTTTTTTTCTGAAAAATTCTTTTAAACAAAAGATTTTTTCTGCAAGAAAATTAAGAGACATTGCACAATTTTATTTATTTTTAATTATAATTTAGATTCATTATTTAAAACTATTATCCTATAGATATCGTTTCCACTCGATTATAATTATTTTAGCTAAAAATTTATTTTACTAGCGAGCTTCACCCACTGCTCGCTAACGCTCGCCAGCCCCCGTGACTTGCGACTCAATTCACATTGCGCACTGTCCTAGCACGCTTCGCTTGCTCACAACTTTTTGAAACAACTCTAGCCAAAAGGAATACTATTATAAATAATTTTAACACATGAAATTTACAATATTTTTAAATATAAAAATCATTAATCGAAAACATAATTAAAAATGAGTTTAGTTGGCGCTACCAATGGATATAAATAATTTTAACATTTTGTAAGTTATAAACTTTTGAAATGTAAAATAATTAACTAAAAAAATTACCTTGGAAATACAATTAATTTGAAAAACATGCGTCTATAATATTGTACAGCACAATATTGTACAGTTAAATACATTTAGAAAAACTTTTGAATATGACGTCATATTGACAAATTTGTACTAAAATATTTCAGCTTTATACAAACTCTAAAGGTCATGACGTCATTGAGAATTTCTAATAAACCGTTGCTATGTATTTTCTGGCTGTTAATATACCTTCGCAAAGTGGAAAACCTATACAGGAATCAGTTGTTTGTTTGAAAAAATTCTACCGTGCGCCATCACACTTTTGGAATCTATATGAGAATGCACTCATTCTATTAAATAAGACACCATTTTCATCATCAGAACCCTTCATCCTTCATAGATTAGCTGTTCTAAAATTCCTAAGTTTCATTAAATATTTATTATAATTAATCGGAAATTATGCAATTTTCGGAAATACTTTATTTTGGGCATACCAAGGATCTTTAAATAAATAGTAAGAATTCAGGCTATTTAGGTGCAGGAATAAGAATCAGATCTGTGAATATGACTTCATCACTGACACAGTTATAGTAAACGATTTTATATTCATGAATGAAAATGTACCTTTTGTTTTCCGTATGATGTCATTTTTCTTCAACGGAAACATTTTGCTTTACATGTTACTTACTAAAATCGATTATTTATAGTTATTTTATTTACACAGATTATTTAATATTATTTCTCAATAAATTATCTGTGTTCTGCTTTTCCGCGATTATCGCATAATTAAATGCAATCATTTTAATATGTTTACATTTTATCAAAATTCTTGAAATTTTTCTTTTAAATAGGACGTAAGTTTCAGTTGTAAAATCACGCTTCAAATTGGTGATTTATTGGTGTAATAAGGCAAATTAATTTTAACGTTTGGTGCCAAACAGCAAATTACGAATTCAGACTTATTTTCGCGCTATGTAAGAAAAACATACATATAGATATTAATTGTTATTGACAAATAATATTTTCCTGTCTCGCTCTCATCATTTTAATTTAAATAATATTTTTCTTTTATAAGGAACATAGTTAAAAAAATTTAATATAATTTATTCTAGAAATATCAGTTAAAGTATCAGTAATGTAAGATTACAACATATTAGCAAAATGAATCTAATAAATTAATTGAAATATCTGAATGGTGTAATTTTCTTATATAAAATCCCGCAGTCTACGTGCACTTCATTCAAAAAATTTCCTATATATGAGAATTCATTTAAAATATTATATATATATGTACATATATATATATATTTATAAAAATTATGTATAATATATAAAATATTTTATAAAATACTCCTACTTCTCAGCTGAAATTCTGCATTTTTTTGTTCATTACATAAATGGTACAGTGATATACCGGGTGTCGTAAAAAGGGCTGACTGATTTTAAAATTCAATAACTTCCAAACTCTTCTTTCATGAGGAAAAAGGAGATAAAAATGTATTGAGTGGGTCCCGAAGTGCCAAAAATCGAGCCTGAATTTAGCGTCTATTGATCGCAACGTCATCTATTGTTTGCAATTCGAACTAAAATCGAAAATCACTGTAAAAAAACTTTTGACCTCATGCATAACCCTCCTGCAAGAATTTTTTAAATATCTGTCACCGTTTGGAAGTTATTGAATTTTAAAATAAGTCAGTCCTTCTTAGGACGCCCCACCAGTGGCCGAGAGGTTCTGCTCTCGAAGCTGGTAGACGGGAGGTGCTGCGTTCGATCCCAATCGCGCCCGTCGGCCTAATCGTTCGGAGTTTTCGTGGTTTTCTTCGAACCTTGGTTCTCCAAGCGTTAATACGGGTTAGGTTCCCTTAGAAAGACCTCCACGGAAAGCACTCCCCCCCCCTTAGGGCCTATATCCCACGTGCAGATAATTGGCCGACATAAATACAACCAACCAACCTTTTTAGGACACCCGGTATATAATACAGAGCCCAATCTAATGAATAAAATGGAATATATTTATCTGATAATATTATGCTTATTATCACTGAGTATTTGTCAATTAAAAAAAAAAAAAAAAAAAAAAAAAAGAAAAAACATTATATCATTCAAGATTAATTCACATTTCTACGTTTTTTTAAAACAAAATGTATAGTATTTAACATAATAGTGCATATAGTGAACTATATTGATTTCATTTAATATGTATCTTTTTCAGATACATGGAATACTAGAAGCATTATGTAAATATACGGCACATGGTTTGATTCAGAACAACTTCTCACTAATTTACAGTGATGTTGGATACACAAAACCACGCAATAATAACCTCGCAATCCAATCAAAACTACAGGGTGTTCTATTCTAACTGAACTCGGCTTTCCAATAATAACTTTGAGAAATGTGAAGATATTCTAATGAAAATTTGAAGACCTTGATTTGTGTGAAATGTGATAACTTCAAAACAAGCCTGACCCGATTAACCATACATGGGGCAATGGGCCACATATCAAGTTACGAATCCCTATAACATGTTTTTAACTACAAATTGTACTCATTACAAAATATCGCACATAATGAAAGAATACCTAATTTTTGGCTTTGGGAGAACTTGGACAGCTCCAGCGTTTCTCCTTGCAATAATCAGGCCAAGAAAACGAGTGCTAGAAATTTGCACTATCCCAGCCCAAAAAGCATAAACGCCTGTCTTTGTATTTTGGAATGTTGTTATTAGTTTATCAATAACCGAATTATTTTGCTTTTCTAACATTTTTCAGTACGTTATCACATTTTCAACAAAGCAAGGGCTCTTCAAATTTGTCTTATAATATCTTCAGTTATTTTTTTAAGTTATTACATTTCTGGGGCTATTCCCCTGTCTGCGGTTTCGCTGATAGCAGGAGGGATTTTTCTGTCAGGAGTTCATGCATATGCCATTTTCGGTTGGCTTCCTGGCAGAGTGATGCGGTAAAGGTTTTTTGCTGCATAATCTGGCCAAAAATGTAGTTCTCTTGTTGAATTTGATGTCTGCTATATGTTCTTTGATTCTAGTTTCAAGTTTTCTGCTTGTCGTACCGATATAAATTGAATTGTTCCATTGTTTTTTCGCTCTGTTGGAATAAATTTCAACTGTGCTACTCCAGCCTTGAATATGATTTAATCCAGTTGAAAAAAAATATTCGTTCTTTTCATTATGACACAATTACATGGTATACATTAATTTCTGTGTTAAAACACACTTTCATCATGTAAATGCTATAGTTATATAGCTCAGATGAATGAATATAGTGCTGCAGTTCTCAACCATGTCCAACAAATAAGAGTGAATTGTGTCAGGCAGGTATCGTCCGGATAGCTTAACAAGTAAAGCATTGGCATGGCACGCTAAGTAACCAGGTTTAATTCCTGGTCTGTACATTTTTCGCTCTGTTGGAATAAACTTCAACTATGCTACTGCAGCCTTGAATATTATTTAATCCAGTTGGTAAAAATATTCGTTCCCTTCATTATGGCCTAATTACATGGTATACAGGAATGCTATAGTTGTAGCTTGGATGAATGAAACTAATGCTGCAGTTCGCAGCTATGTCCAACAAATAAGAGTGAATTATGTCAGGCAGGTATTGTCCGGATAGCTTAACAGGTAAATCAGTGGTACGGCACGCCAAGTATCCAGGTTCGATTCCTGGTCTGGACCTTTACGCTCAGTTGCAATAAGCTTCAACTGTGCTTCTACAGTCTTGAATATGAATATGTTCCATCTTATTTGGTGAAAGGTATTTCACCAAAGAAAATGGAATTTTTTTAAAATCATTTTTAGCAATTTTTTGCTTAGCTTGGATGATCTTAAGTGAAATGTATTTTGTCAATTTATTGTTAAATTTTTGTCCCTATCCAGTCTTTGTCACTATCCTGTAAATTTAATTTTACAATCCCAATGCTCTGGATTAAAAATATGAGAAATTACATAAATACCAGTCAACCGTTTTGAATATTATTTGTCTTGATACACTTGACATACCACTCAGCTGGAACTGTTTTGTCTGTAAGATAGCATCAAAATGTTCATTTCTTGTGTCAAAAGCCTTTTATTCAAAAACAAAAAGGAATGGAAAACTATTTTTAGTTACATTTGCATGCAGTTACTAGACAATACTCTAGACAACGCTCTTTCTCTTTCTGTTTCGATTTCGTGACTCACTAAAAAGAATTTTTTTTTTCTTTTTGCGACAAATCCTGTAAGTGCTACGGACAATTTCGTCATTCTAAGAGTTTGTTACTCATGAATCAATGCTTAATATTTCTTCCGTGCAGAAAAAGTTATTTCAGTGAAGAATAATTTACAGAATATTCAGATTATACGGATTAAGTTTTGATTCGGAAGTAACAAGGGTTTTGTAGTCATTTGGAAATGTCTATAAATGCAATGTTGACAGTTAAAAAATGAGAATTTAGCCTCATTTTTCGGAAAGATGGCAGGCACATTCTTTGGTGGGGAAGTTAATATATCTTAAATAAAGAATCCTTTATTTTGCTATTGATATAGATTTACATATACAAAATGCGTTAAGAAATTTTCTTCGTTCAGTTCAGATTTTGTTTCATCCATGGTGATTGTGATAATACACTGGAACCCGGATAAGACGCGTTTCAAGGGAGTGGACAAAAGTCGCCTATTAAGCGGAATCGCGCATTAAACGGGTTTTGTATAATGTTGCAGAACTAGTGATTACTTACACATCTAATCGTCTAACTTTTGAGCTTTCATTTATATGTTTACTCTCGAAAATTGGGTCGTTTATGTATATTTATATTAAAATTTAACTGTATTCAACTTTAATTCATTGTTTATTTTTAAAAGACCGATTGTAATAATAACTGAAAATAAATATAGATTAAAACATGGCTTCATTGTCGATTAATGCGTTACAACCAAAAATAAACCAACAAAATTATGTTATAAACTATATATATAAATCACTTCAAAATATCAAAGTACAATAATTGCTATAAGTGATAAACATAAATCCTAAAAAGGCAAAATACCTTTATTTATTTATATTTCGACATGTTTCATTGCATCAGACGGTACACATTCTAAAAAAAATAAAGTGATAAAAATATTTTTTCAGAAATTCAAATTGAAAAACTAGTAAAGACAAACAAAAATCATTCGAACACAAGCATACTGAAAATAACTGCAATATTAATAAACGGTCAAGTGCGAGTACTTCTCTCGCTCAGAGGGTTCCGTACAATAAATATATGAATTATTAACTGTATTATTTAAAAAAAAATCGTTGCTAAAAGAATGATAAAACTTCACAACGTAGAGTTGGTATAGTTGTATATACTAGGAAAGTATGAATGGGTATGCCATAAAAGATCAAAGAGATATGAAGACAAAATAATATCAAATATTGATATTCTGTATAACTCTTTTTTTGATCTTATCCTAATCTGTTTCTGATGAACTTATTTTGGTACAGACAATAAAAATAGTGGATATTTAAACTTCATTTGGCATTTCATAAAACTAAATTTAGTGTAGTAATAATCTTTTTTTTTTCTTTTTTTAACAGTGTAGCTAAGACAAAACCCTTGTTAGAAGTTTTAACTTGACATTATGCTAAGCGCGCTTCGAAAGGAGGTCGAAAAGTTGTAACGCAGCCTTGGTCCGTGCCGCGTTTTTCCAGGTACGTTTCTAATTAACTTTAAAAGACACGGGAAGCGTATTGAGTGATCCACTCAATGCAAATTAGTCGCGAATCCAATAGTATTTATGTGATTAATTCTAATTAAATTAGTCTCTTTTTAACAATTTGACGTTTAGTGCTTTTATATGTTTTTATGACGTTTAGTGCTACTGTGCATTGCATTACACATATATATCATTAAAAGTTGTTATATAGGCTTTAAACGCCAATAGTAGGTAGAGTACGCCGCCCTTGTCATTATGTATGTCCAAACCCTTCATGTCTTTAAGAGTTAATATCTACGCTAATTACCGACGATTTTTTTCGAAAATCAATATCAACAATGCTTTTATACATCTGTTATAATATGTACCTCCAGCGCTCCTCATCACCTTTGCTGAACGCCCGTAAATCGAAATTTGTGTGTAGCGGGAAAATGCGCTTTTCTCTAAAACTATGCGACCTAGGGTAATCGCTATAATTTTCCTGCAAGGTTTAAAGCAACGTCTACTACCGCTAATTTTTCCATAATTTTAGTTACAGTAGATTCGGAAATAGAGGGGGGGAGGAGTAACATATTTTTGCACTACATTTTCGACGATATCTCCTAAAATGTAATACCTATAATTAAAAAATAAGTATTTTTGAGTTCAGCATTACGAAACCTTTCTAAGGGTACCACACACGATATACAAAGAAAAAAAATTTTTTTTTTCAAGTAACTTAATTAGCCCGTTTATATTTTTCCTAAATATATATTGTGAATGTTTTATAATCCTTAAAGATGTGGATCAATAGTCTTTATTACATCCCCCAATTTGAACTTTCCACGTTCTATAGTTTACGAGTAAAATGGCTGTGACAGACAGACAGACACAGGAGTCATCTTATAATGGTTCCGTTTTTACTTTTTAAGTACGGAACCATAAAAATGGAGATTTGTGAACGGGAATTATTTTATATTATTGTTTCATTATTCGGTATAGCATTTCTTTCCAAATTCCTCCATTGGGAGCTCCATTGCAACTAAGTACGATGAGTGACAGCGATTAGAAAGCAAACAACTATGCAGTTGTTGTTGGAAAATTATACATATTACTGATGTCGACATACATTTTTCTATGCACTTTCAAAACGCATAACGATGAATGAGGTATTACACGAAAGGTTTTTGAACAAGCTTTTGACACAGTGCACTCGCATTTCATTGAACATGTTGTTTGTTAGAAAATTGCACTTAAATGAAAATTAATGAAACCACGTATCAGCAAATAATCTCAAAAATTACAAGGCGAAAGTCTCGGGCAAGTTAACATGTGTGATGTTAAAAGAAAAAAAAGATTTTAGTCTTCTATTTTAAGCCAACTGCAAGGTTCATTTCTAACATAGTCATCTACCGAAAAAAAGACTATCACTTCTCCAGGGCTGCCACAGGCAGTGTTGCCAGATAGTCGAAAGTCAATTTCTCCAAAAGTTCTGAAAAATTTCTTTATCAGCGGTTTTTTCCGAAAAAATCCCCAACTCAGTTTCTACTAAAAAAAGTGATATTTAATTTTCAGTTTACCAGTATAAAAAATATTTAGCTAAATTAAGATAAAAAAAATTAATTATTGTAATATCTTCTATCTTCGCAACCTACTGAGCATAGTTTTTGAATATTAAGCAAACTCAGGATTGGAAACTTTTATAGGTCGGCGCCATGATGTTTTGTTTGGAAACTGACTCCAAACAAACGGTTGCTAGGGCGAGGGCACTAGTGTAGCGAATGTAGCTTGTGCTTCGTAGCTTGTACTACCCGTTCTTTGTCGAATAACTAATTCTGCGTTCTCCAATTTTCTTTATCGAATAACTAATTCTGCGTTCTCCAATTTTCTTGTTGCTTCTGGTAAGCCATAAGTATGTTCCTGTAACGCTTATGTACATGGTATATTTATGTTAAAATAATGTTTTCATATATATTTCAATAAGAGTAAAAAAAGTAGAATTCTACATCTGAATCAGATTAATTACATTAATATAATAATTTTTTTTTATCACAGAATGTAAAGTATTAAAACACTTTGCTGAGAGATACAGCTATAAGATGTAGCTATGATATACAAACAAAATAGAAAATACAACATAGCAATCATTTGGTTAGAGTCAGTTTCCATTTGTTTTGAGGCGAAAAAAATACGTTAAGAATATTACATCGCCGCACTATTATTATTACTATTTACTAAGGAAGGAGGCATAACTATAAGTATCCTTGTTATCCTTGGTATCCTTGTTAAGTTTATTTATATTTACAAGAGCTGTCAAAGTGCAGCTATTCAAAACAAGTCATTTCTTACAACTGCATCGATTTCACTGGTTGCATGCAAAACCTTACTATCTAAGACTCTCTGTGTATGGTGCTGCCATCTTTTAATAAAGATCGCTACTATTCTTGTTGGGTTGGGATATGACACCCATCCCCTCATAGTTCAAACGAACTACAGGCAATCTTGCTCTTTGACTTCTTCGAACTGGATCACTTTTTTTAGAGTCCTCGTCATTAGTTTTAGTCAATTTGTCTTTCACAGATTTATCTGTTGTATCATGATTTTTATTACTCACAACTGTACCTGTTACAATATCATGCGAAGGCTGAGATTGGCTTGGCTCTATAGTATTATCATTATTGAACTGTTCTTTTATTTTTCCATTAATTCCAGAAAAACTGTTTTGGTTAACCCTTTCATGCCTATCATAATCACTGTAATTTTTACCACTATGTCCCATATTTTCAACTTTGTCTGATTAGTTTATCATTTTGATTCATCCCTACAACTCTCTCTGGTATTTCATAACTTATCTCTTTATTACGTCTCAACTGATGAACGTGACGCTTACACATTATTCCGTCACATCTATTTACTAAAACCCATCTACTCCCCAATAATTTCATAATTTTTCCTTTTACCCATTACTCCCCTTTTCCAAAATTTTTAACAAAAACTAAATCATGAAGCTTATATTTGTGCAGGGATTGCTGTATTTTAGGTTTTGATGGTAATACCAAGTGAAGGGCTGTTCGAACTGGCCTTCCAAACATTAATTCAGCAGGAGTTTTACCTGTCACCGAATGAGGAGACACACACGCATTTTTTTTCGATATTTATACGATTCATTTAAGATAAAAAAGCCGTTTCTCTAATTTTATACAGAAACAGATGTAATTTGTACATAAAAACCATGAATAATATACATATAAAATAAACATATAAAAAAAACAAAAACGCTCATCAAGTTTGTTTTCATAGCTGTTTATATGATTTGACAACAAATCTCAATATTTTTCCGTTATACGGACACCATGCCAAAATGTATGCTAATTATTTCGCCAATTATTTCAAAATGCTAAAAGATATTTGTAATTTTATGCCAGCAGTTTAATATGAGGTTTATTTTATTGCTTTATTTTATAACAGTTATTTGTTCAATTATTTTAAGTATATATTTGTGATTTAATGAAATAGTTCGTAAAAGTCTGGAATTTTCAAATGTTATATTTTTTAAATGCTCACTTTAGTATCGACAATATTTTTTATTTTATTTTTCAAATGCCTCAATTCACGTGATTTTCATTTTGCACCAAATCTCACTTCCTGATGCTCAAATTACACCAAGCTTTTTTTAAAAACGCCAAAGCCCCTACAGTGGAAAAGTATCAAACTGTCAATTATTTTGCGCTATCTGTGTTATAGTTTATACTACATGCAAGGTGAGTGGAGCGAAGAGTTTAAACATTAAATATTAAAGTTTCGGCACATATGTCATATACGTCCCACGTTGGCGCGATTTTTTTCTGACGCCAATGTCATATACACAACGGGTACTTAACTGTCGCCAAAGTGTCGTTATTTTGCTTGATATGGTAACTCAGATGTTGTTGTTTATGCTGTTGATGTTTTCGCCAAATTGGCGTCGGAAAAAAATCGCTCCAATATGGGGTATATAAGACAACTGTGCCAAAGTTTCTATAAAGCAGATATAAGACTAAAAAAATAAGAATAAAATAAATGCAAAATAAGACTAAAGACGAAAGAAAAATCATGCGTTAAGCATAGAATATGAAACATTTTCCAACACATCCTGAATGCTTTAACAAAACTTCGTTATTTAGGGAAATAAGGTAAATAAGATAACTAAGTAAACATTTTAGAAAACGCATAAAAAATTTTAAAAATTGATTTCAGCAGTTATCGCTCATAGCCAATAGTACCGTTATTACATGCCACTATTTAGCTAAAATTTAATTTAAACTACTCTTAAAGCTACTGAAATCACATTTCCAGAGCGTGACCCTGTATATTCTTTTATCTATATTCTACAAACATTTCTTAGTAAACTAAATGCAGTTCAGCGTAAAACTGCATAACTCCTTTAAAAACCACCTTTAAGCAATTTATTCTCATACTCAGTAACCCTTACGAATTCTTTTGTGTAGCCCTGCATATGAACTGTAGCATTTATACACACGGTATTGTATGCATAAATGTAGTGAAACATAAAAGCGCATATCATAATTAAAAATGCATTTCTAGCAATCATTGCGTATGTACAATACTTCGGAGAAAAGTTTCTTGGCGAGAAAGAAGTTTGCCAACGTATTTTCTGACAACCTATTTACTGCTTCATACTCACAAGCAATTTTTTGCATATGTATACAATTTATTTAATGTAAAAAAAGCTATTTACCCATTTTTATAAAGAAACAGAAGTAATTTTTGCACAGTTGTCATATACGCATTGGGGTTGGCGTGATTTTTCTCTGACGCCAATTCGGCAGAAATCTCGCTTTCGAATACCAGTTACTTATATATTTTTAAATTATTTGCTATCATTTTGAAAAGGAAATAACTATAAATAAATAAAAGTTTGAATAATAACTATAGAACAAAACAGTTTATATAATTTAAAAACAGAAAATAAAAGTAAATAAACAATTTATTAATAAATAAAAAAACAATAGTCGGGTTACCATAGCAGGCAAAATAACACCATTTTAGCGCCAGTTAGGTATCCTGGTTCATATCTGAAATCTGTGCCGTAATTTGTATATAAAAAAATATTATATATATTTAGAAACGATTTTTTATGTATATAAGTGCATATATAAACAGAAATAAAAGTTCATTAGATTTGTTTTCATAGCTGTTTATATATTTTGGCAACATATCTCACTTTCTGAGGCCCGAATTACGCCAAGCTTTTTTTAAAAATGCGCTATAATGGAAAAGTACCTAAATAAATAATTAACAGAAATAACCAATTATACAAGCTAAAACTTTTTATTTCGAGATCAAAGCATTGTTTTTAATTTCGATTAAAAATACATATATCCTTGGATAACTTTAGTTGAAATTAGGTTCACAGCTTAATATCTCATTCCAAAAACCTAAACAAACACAAGTGATTCATTCATCGTGAACCGTAAAAAATATTAAATCATTGAGGTAATCATTCACAAAGTAAGTTCTCCAACAATCAATGGACAATATTCTAATGACGTCATAGTAGGTAAAATGGTGGCGGTATCATTTGTTTATGGTTTGAAATCAAAAAGATTTAATTTTGCAATGTCTGTTAGTTACATTATTTTATTGTCATATTTATAAGCTCAGAACAAAAGCATATTTTTTCATTATTTAGTTATTAAAGACGGAAAAAATTATAAATGTGCATGATTTGAAAAATTTAAATAATTTTCTTTCTTAATACTAAAAAAATAACATCGGGAAGTAACAGCGAGTTTAAGTTAAATAAGTTTAGCTGTTTAATTTTGTTGTAATATTCAAAATAACTGTATTTATTAGATTTCAGCAAACAACATCAGGGCTCGATTAAACTTTGAAGTTAGAGGAATTACAATGTCATTTCAGGACCTTTCTTTTGGAGAAGCTTTTCTAAATTCCACCTATACATGGAAACTCTTCAGTGTTAGAAATATTATTCCTAGGACTGGCATAACATGAGAATGGCCTGCAGTTTTACACACGTTTTTAAAAACTACTTTATATCAGAAATTTTACTAAAAACTGGTTACATTTTTGTTATAGAGGCCCACACTATTAGAATTATGACAAGTTGCAGCCAATGTCGCCAAATTCGTAAGCAAGATCGTGAAGCACACACATATAATACTATATAATACCATTTCATGAAATCGTATACGATAATTTAATAGTTTTTACCTTACTTCAAGTGTGTTATTTATTTATTTTTAAGGCTTAACAATCTAAATTGTCCAATATATGAATTGAAAAAAATGTAAACAAACATTGAATAGACATGACCGCAAAGAGCCTCAAATCTGCATAACACTTGGAACCAAGCTATGCAGATTAGAGGTCTTCTACTGTACACAGTTTTTCATAAATGTGTTTCGTTCTTAAAATGTGTTATTTTCATCTATCACAGCGGAACAAACGAGAAAACTCATATTCTTGCACATGAGTTGTATACATCTTTATATCTAAATTTCCGTCATTTTTGACGGGCTACCTTTCTAGTCTCTTAATAAAGATCGCTATTATTCTTGTTGGGTTGGGATATGACAAAGAAAAAATTACATTAGAATTAGATAAACGTTTAAACTGTAACATTATAAACGACGATCACGACCATAAGAATAATAATTGAAACTTCCGATTTCTGTATTTTATTTTTGTTTTCCGAATCACAACACAGAATTCTGCAAAAAAAATAAAATAAAATAAAATAAAATAAAATAAATAAATAAATAAATAAAAAAATAAATTCCAGATCCAGACAAATCAGGAGTTCCCAGATGATTAAAACTAAACATTATGTAAAATAATTAAATAATGAAAATAATTCCCAAAATTTTCCCCCAAAAATGTTGACTAATATCAACCATTTCCCCAAATTAGTTGTCCCCAAAACATTCCCCTGTAGCTTTAAAATCACCCAAAATGGGGACAAAATCCCCAATTTGGCAACACTGGCCACGGGCGACTATTTTGTTCTTCTAACTGACACCACTTTCTCAAAACAGAAATCCTTAACACACATTTTGACAACATTTGCAAGAGAAATATTCTTCAAATCTTATATTAGAAAAACACTGGTGCAAAAAAAAAAATAAATAAATAAATAAATAAAATAAATAAATAAATAAAATAAAAATAGTCGCCTGTACCAACCCTCCTTTTCCAACAATTGAAGGAGAAATTATTCATAAATATTTTTGCTCTAATGATTACAGCTGCAGGCTCTTCATTCTCAAATCAACTCCTCCCGTTTCGTGCTCATCCAAGATTGGATTGCCTTCAAATTTCAGGTTCTATATTTCCAATCCTTTTTAGATCACTCTCTTTCTCCCCCTTTCGCTATTTCTCTATAGAACATTTTCTTTTACTAAAAGATAATTCATCACAATGTCATTTATCAAAATGCTTGCTTTTTGTTACTTATATATACAGTCTAGTACTTCCTTCTCTGTGGCTTTTCATTTAGTATTTTTATTTCTTTTTCAGGAATTGATTTATGAAGGAAAACCAACAAGCTGTAAAGTAACAGCAGTTCTAAGCTCCTAATTACTAATGTCTTGTATTTTTAAATAACTTTTGTTAAAATGTAAAATTGAACCAGTTAGCTCTACGCGGTAATAAAAAGACAAATGTTTCTTAATTTAGCGGTTATCTTTCTTAACGAAAATAACTGAACATCTTTCGAGTTATTCGCGATTCCGAAAAGCATCCGTTTATCTTCAAAAACTTACATCAATAGATTACCTGATATGACGAAGCATTTCTGGAACAAAATTTGCTGCTTATAAATTTCAGAAGTTTTCACTGTGTATTAATTGTCTTTTTCAATCCGGAATACAGTTTTTTCAGGTGCTACCAGTTCTCAAGTAAACATTGACAATGTACAACAAACATCATAAATTAACAGCATTACCATAAAAAATCAATAGCTTTAACATTAACAATAAAATTAACATTATTTTCTTATTTATGGATGCATAAATTCTATTACGCAGTTGCTGAAAAGGATTACTTGAGAATTTTTAGCAATAAACCGAACAATAGCAATAGACGAAAAACCAATATTACACCATAAAAACTACTCGGAAACGTTCCGAAAATTTGAAAATGTAGGTTTTAATTAAAAACGTAACTGTTTCTCATGTTAATGTAAAGTAAAAACTAATAAAAGTAAGATATATCTATCTATTTATATATAAGAGTTTGTCCTGACTGACTCATAATCAATGCGCCACCCAAACTCCTGAACCTAGAAGTATGTAAATTGGGGATGGGGGGAGGGTGGGGGGAGGAAATACTTCTTATAACGTAGGCGCGAGCTAGGAAAGGATTTTTGAAAATTCCCTTCCTAAGGGGTTAAAAGAGGATGGAAAATTTTAGAGCAATTCGGCATATCTCAGCAGCCGTTTTAGGTAGGAGCGTGAAATTCCAGAAAATAAATCTACTAAAAAAACAATTAAAAAAGTATTTCAGCGATTTTAGAAACTGTCCCCCTTGGGGCTTAAAGAGGAGGTCGAAAATTTTAGAACATTTGCTCCAGTTTCATGTAGGAGCGTGAAATTTCAGAAAATAAATCTAGTAAAAAAGTAATTAAAAATGTTCTTCCGCGAATTTTGAAAATTCTCTCCTAAGGGGGTTAAAGGAGGCGTTGAAAATTTTAGAACATTTTCCATATCTCAGCAGCTGTTTTAGGTAGGAGCGAGAAATTCAGGATAACAAACATATTAATAAGATAATTAAGCGCGTATTTCAGCAATTTCAGAAATTCCTCATAAGGGGGTTAAAGGGGGGTCGAAAATTTTAGAGCATTTGGCCATATCCTAGCAGCAGATTTAGTTAGGAGCGTGAAATTTAAGATAAGAACCTATTAAAAAATAATTAAACAGGTATTTGAGCGATTTTTGGAAATTCCCCCTAAGGGGGTTAAAGAAGGGAAAGTCGTAAATCTTAGGACATTTGTCCATATCTCAGCAGCCGTTTTAGGTAGGAGCGAGAAATTCAGGATAACAAAATTATTGAAAAATAATTAAACACATATTTCAGCGGTTTTCGAAATTACCCCTCCTAAGGGGGTTAAAGGGGGTCGAAATTTTAGAGAATTTGGGCATATCCCCGCAGCAGTTTTAGGCAGGAACGTGAAATTCCAGAAAATAAATCTACTAAAAATAATTAAACACGTTCTTCCGCGATTTTAGAAATCCCCCCCTCCATAAGGGGATTAAAGATGGGGGGAGCCGAAAATTTTAGGACATTTCGCCATATCTTAGCCTCAGTTTTAGGTAGAAGAGGGAAATTCAAGATAACAAACCTACTAGAAAAACTAGTTAAACGCAGGTACTTCAGTGATTTTAGAGCTATTTTGTCTATTATGTCGCCAACATCGACTTTGATCTGGATAATGTAAGATTGTATGAATAAGACAATAATTATGGATATTTAATTAAATATTAAGAAAAAGTTTTTTTTTAATTTATTTTTTTAATTTCATATATTTCATTTGGTTCAAGATTCTTTTAGAGAAACCGACCAGAGTAGCCGGCGAAGGCTGCTAGCAAACTATAAAGGTTTAAACACTCATTAGTTTTTTACCTAAAGTGAGATAAGTGGGCAATGTAAATTGCAACAGTTTTCAAAATAAGGTAGGAATTCTTATTATGGTAATGAAATTGTCCTGTCTTTAACATTCGAAAAGTTATACGGCCCTGTAGGCAAAATTTGTCAATTAGAAAGTCTTTCCTTTTAATGCCACGTAAGCATTCCAAAATCTTGCATACTTGCATCTTTAAAAATAACTGAAATATGAAAAAAAAATTAAAAGTTTACTTATAACATTTTTTCTTATCATATTACAAAGACTACTTCGTCAATATAAATAAAGTAAATTCAAAAATTGATTTAGATAAAAAAAAAAAAAAAAAAAAAAAAAAAAAAAAAAAAAAAACTCATAAATGCATCCAAATAAAGAATTATATACGTAGAAATCCTGTAAACAGCAAATATAATTGCCGAAACATCAGTGAAGGCTTACTGTAAAGACACGAAAAGTTTTGGTTTCTGTTAGTCTGTCTGTTCGTCTGCCTGTTAGTCAGTCTGTTAGTCTGTCTGTCTGTTCCGCGATAACTGCCGCAAAAAGCATCCGGTCGGCTTGAAATTCACTGGGCATGTTGACGAGGTACCCGGACTTAGCTGTATAGTTTTTGGTTAAATTTGGTTCATTCGTTCGGGAAGTATGGAACATTTTATTTTGCTCTATAACACTTTTCTATGGCAAGTCAGACGATTTTCATATTTTCATTTGTTGAAAGAAATGGCTCATATGAAAAATGGATTTAAATGGTAAATTTTTGATGCTGAAATTTTTGAATAAGATTATTAAATTATTCCAATTAGTTAGAAATTTTGTCAATATATTTGCGAGATTTTTTTAATTAGGTTTATAGTATTGGGGGGGGGGGGGATTTTATGCATTTTTTCCAATAATATAAAGGATTTTGTTTTATCAATTTCCCATAATGCATATTTCATTTCTTTCCTTTTCTTTCATCTGTTGCCTAGCAACGTATTTGGTCCTAATAATATTAGTATAATTGCGTGTATAATGTTTGAGTAAAGCCAACGTCAAAACGGATGAATTAATGCATTTGTATCTTTGCATACAGATGAATTTTAGCCAGAAATAAAAATAGGCAATATTTCATTTATTTTATTTATTTTATTCAAATATTTTGCTTAAAAATACAAAAGTTCATCATTTTCATAGAAAATAACGTAACATTTTTCCATAACATTTACCACTATTTCTTTAATTGTTGCCAAGAAAATCAAAACCCGGAATAATATTTTCTTTTTAACAATTTTCAATTGAAATGTTTTGTCGTGAAACAGGAAAATGAAAAATAAAATTAAGAATAGAAAAATTAATATGGCGGCATATTGGAAATAAAAAGAAAACTCTCGAGTATTTCTTAATATAACAAGATGAAAAGTTTTGAGTAAGTACGCATAGCAGGTGAATTAGACGTCATTTATCGAAAACAAAGATGCTGGAATAAAAAGATCTTGGGTAAAATAAAATTAACTACTAGTAAATCTGCAGACCAGGAGCTTCAACGTCATCTTTGCAAGTCATTGTTTTTTAACACTCAGTGCGTAATGTTCAACTTCCTACAAATCGCTTTTTAAAGTTTTCAAATTACATAAATATTTATAAGCATACAAGATACTTCGTAAAGTTTTAGAAATTAAAAGTGTTAAACAAGTGGTTATACATTAATGTTCTGAAATTCTGGTAACTTTTTAAATCAAAAATTGCATTTCTTCAGGGGGGCTATGCCCCCCTGAACCCCCCGTAGTCTATTTAAATTTACATTCGTAATTTTTTATTGATTGTGCGGATGGTTATAGCATATCTTAGATTTTTTTACGCTGTGATTTATAAGGATAAGCATAAGATTTTTTAATAAATTAATTAAATTTAAATTTAAAATAAAATATTCATGTTAACCGTACACAGACAAAAAATCTTGAAGTGACGCCAAAAATGTAACCCTAAAATCCGCTACATTCGGCACAACACAACGACGTGCTTTAAAAAAAAAAAAAAAAAAAAAAAAAAAAAAAGAATAATATCTTTAGTAATACAGTTTTTAATTCACAATACAATGAAATGCTACCTTAGAATGCTTATTGCTTAAATATAAGCAGGTCATTTTCATTTTACTGAAAAAATGCACGGATGAAGTCAAAGAATTTGGTCCCTGTTCCACGTGCTTGTTTTGTTTGGGCCGAATGAGGGCATTTAAATCTGAGCGATAACGCACATCGTATTGCAAACTGTTTTTACGGCATACTGCAGCTCCATCTATCTCTTTCCTCTGTGAATATTAGTTAATTTTATTTTACCCAAGATCTTTTTATTCCAGCATCTTTATTTTCGATAAATGACGTCTAATTCACCTGCTATGCGTACAAACTTACTCAAAACTTTTCATCTTGTTATATTAAGAAATACTCGAGAGTTTTCTTTTTATTTCCAATATGCCGCCATATTAATTTTTCTATTCTTAATTTTATTTTTCATTTTCCTGTTTCGCGACGAAACATTTCAATTGTAAATTGTTTAACAGAAAATATTATTCCGGGTTTTGATTTTCTTGGCAACAATTAAAGAAATATTGGAAAATGTTATGGAAAAATGTTACGTTATTCTCTATGAAAATAATGAACTTTTGCATTTTTAAGCAAAATATTTGAATAAAATAAATAAAATAAATGAAATATTGCCTATTTTTATTTCTGGGCTAAAATCCATCTATATGCAAAGATACAAATGCATTAATTCATCCGTTTTGACGTTGGCTTTACTCAAACATTATACACGCAATTCTACTAATATAATTAGGACCAAATACGTTGCTAGGCAACAGATGAAAGAAAAGGAAAAAAAATGAAATATGCATTACGTCAAATTGATAAAACAAAATGCTTTATATTATTGGAAAACATGCATAAAATTCCCCCCCAATATTATAAACCTAATTAAAAAAATCTCGCAAATATATTGACAAAATTTCAAAGTAATTGGAATAATTTAATAATCTTATTTAAAAATTTCAGTATCAAAAATTTACCATTTAAATCCATTTTTCATATGAGCCATTTATTTCAACAAATGAAAATCTGAAAATCGTCTGACTTGCCATAGAAAGCAATTATAGATCAAAATAAAATGTTCCATATTTCCTGAACGAATGAACCAAATTTAACCAAAAACTATACAGCTAGCTAAGTCCGTTACCTCATCAACATGCCCAGTGAGTTTCAAGCTAATTGGATGCTTTTTGCGGCAGTTATCGCGGAACAGACGGACAGACTAACAGACAGACTAACAGACTGACTAACAGACAGACTAACAGACAGACTAACAGACAGACTAACAGACAGACTAACAGACAGACTAACGGAAACCAAAACTTTTCGTGTCTCCACAGTAAGCCTTCACTGACGTTTCGGAAATTATTCACGGAGGAAAGAGATAGATGGAGATCCAGTATGACGTAAAAGCAGTTTGCAATACGATGTGCGTTATCGCTCAGATTTAAATGCCCTCATTCGGCCCAAACAAAACAAGCACGTGGAACAGGGACCGAATTCTTTGACTTCATCCGTGCATTTTTTCTGTAAAATGAAAATGATCTGCTTATATTTAAGCAATAAGCATTCTAAGGTAGCATTTCATTGTATTATGAATTAAAAACTGCATTACTAAAAATATTATTCATTTTTTTTTTTTTTAAGCACGTCGTTGTGTTGTGCCGAATGTAGCGGATTTTAGGGTTACATTTTTGGCGTCACTTCAAGATTTATTGTCTGTGTACGGTTAACATGAATATTTTATTTTAAATTTAAATTTAATTAATTTATTAAAAAATCTTATGCTTATCCTTATAAATCACAGCGTAAAAAAATCTAAGATATACTATAACCATCCGCACAATCAATAAAATATTACGAATGTAAATTTAAGTAGACTACGGGATGTTCAGGGGGACAGAGCCCCCCTGAAGAAATGCAATTTTTGATTTAAAAGTTACCAGAATAATAGTCGTTGAGCCAGGGGGCCATGTGGTTTCATGTCAGCGGACTTGGTAAACTATATATTTTTGGATTCAGCATAGCAACAGCACCTCATTTATCCATGATACTTTCGAAACCAGGGTAGCTTATGGGTGCCATCTTGGAAAATGGCCGCCGTCTTTGAGTAAGGGGTTCAAGTGCTTTCATGTCAGCGGACTTGGTAAACCATACATTTTTTAATTCATCACAAAAACAGCATGTTATTTATCTATGATACATTCAAAACCGGGGTAACTTGTGGACGCCATATTGGAAAATGGCCGCCGTAGTTGAGCCAAGGGTTCGTGTGATTTCATGTCAGCGGACTTTGTAAACCACACATTTTTGGATTCACCACAACATCAGAATGACTTTTATTAATGATACATTCAAAAACAGAGTAGCTAATGGACGCCATATTGGAAAATGGCCGCCGATAAAGAGGATGATTGAAAGATTTTCTTGGTTTTGCATGCTATTAAATTCATTGGGTGATTAAAGAGACAATAAGTAAAGACATGCAGGGGTCAAAAGGTATAACGAAGTTCAGTCAAAGACTTGCTACAGTAGAGAGATATTTTTGATATCAGGGCAGCATTTCTTCACATGATTCGTGAAAGAACCAAAATTAGTTCTACAGCCAGATCTGTCTTTGAGCAGGATCCAGAAAGACGAACGTGATAGCTCATATTTACAGAACATGATTACCAATGAATGGTAAATCTAGACATGATAATAGAATCAACTGGAGCAATGACAAATCTAGAAATTGTCTAAGACATAGTCAAAGCTCGTAAGATGGGTGAAGAAGCTTAACAAACTTTCAAGAGAGAATATCTGTCTGAAGACTGAAAGCCAGACGGGTTTTTCAAACCTCCAAAGATAAAGAAGTTAAAGACATTTTCTGACTTTAAGAAGAAACAGAGTGTAAAATTTAATAAATCAAAGTTTGTTGCCTAGCAGAAAGAAATATTTTTTGTTCAGATGACAATCATTGCACAGCGAAGAAAGTTCGATATGAGAACTGTCTTTTCCTTCCACCTAAGACCTCTTCCATAGTCCTTAGCAACACTTCATGGCTTAATGCGAAAAACTGAAAAATCCAACTGATGGATGTTATGACAAAATTGCGACTGCTGAAAGAATACAAATGATGGTGTTGTTAATATCATTAACGGAATGTGCTTTGTTCAAAGCTACCACAGGAGCTACAATCATTCGTACAACTAGCAAAGAATCTATTTTATAAAATAATACAAGATTCTACATCCTCTCAAAGAATACATGTTGCATTTGATACATACAGGTAGGTGTCAACAAAAAGAAATGAACGAATAATATGAATTGTTGGTGATGCTATAAAAGTTATATACTCCTGGACACCCCGTACAAAAATGGAAGCAGCTTCTATCTGATGAGGAGAACAAGAAAGAACTTATACATTTCATTTCTCAAGAATGGCAAAATGAACATTATCTGAAATAGTTGAATACATGAATGATGTACGTTATCTACGAAGAAAATTACTATAAATTCACGAAATAACTAGTTGAAGAATCCATTAAATTGACCTGCTTCCAAGAAGAGGTTATACGCGACTTTTATTTCGCGCACACCATGCTTTGGCGTCTGAATTTAGAAATATTATTATTATCTCTATAGATACTGATGTGGCAGTTATAATACTGTTTTCATTAGAAAACGATTTGAAAAACTAGAAAGGGTTAATATTTGTAAAATATGGATCCAACGACAGGGTAAAGTAAAATACTACAACTTGAGTGAGATGCATGGGACTTCTACACTGTTAAAAATTTTGCAGCATTCTGGCAGGTCATTCGACCGTTTTTTGAAAAAACTGTTTCATAACCATAATTTAACTATATTCAGATCATAAAATGGCCAATAATATCATCAGAATAGTGTTAAAATTACGGTTGTGTAACCGTTTTCGGAAAAAACGGTCAAATGACCTGCCAGAATGTTGCAAATTTTTAATAGTGTAGGTAAAGCGGATTGTAATGCATTACCTGAAATGTATTCACTGTCGGGTGCGATACAGTAAGTGCTCTTGCAGGCAAGGGAAAATGATGATTCAGAACACTGAATTTCGAAATGTGCTTAAGGCGCTTGATACTGATGCTGATATATCAGAGTAAACAAAGAAATAGCTTGAGTCATAAGTTTGCCATCTCTATTATGGAAAGCACAAATACTCAGACATCAATAAATTGCACTATATTTTATATATTTTTTTCTGGGAAATAGGAGTCTGTGGAGCCGCATCGGCTTCTGCCATGTACCCATACTCTCTACCTATAGGTAATGCGAGCTAATTAACACGGTCAGGTTTAGATAAAGTGCCTACAGGCTTATCCTGATCTTCCATCCACAGATAAATATGGTTGGATTTTTGGAGCAGATAGTGAAGGAAATGGCTATCTACAGGTCCAGTGGAATGGCTGTCCTCCTGCTCCTGAAGCTGTTTTGGAACTGATGCCATGTTCTTGTTCAAGAACTTGTGTATCACCATCATATGCGTGTGTTTTTAATAACCTCAGATATACAAGCATATGCAGAATATAGAACTGTTCTATGACGATGGAAGTTATTTGGACACAGGAATGTCAACCGATGATGATGATAGCAGTGAAGAAGACTAAGATTTTTGTTACTTATTAACCCGTTCGTGAACAGTATCTTTTACATGAATTTTATTCGGTTGACAACACTTTTTCTCCAGCAACTAAATTTAGTCTAGCTATCAAGAAAATATCTTAGTTAAATAAGGAAAGTTTTACTTTTATTTTTAGTGGTATCAAAAACAAGCGATGGAAACACGTTTCCGAAGTGCACCCGATATATGCACCCGTAGTACTCAAGGGGTTAATTCTTAACAGACTAAGTAAAATAGTTTCACCAGTATTAATTTTTTCTTGAATTGCTGTGTCTTATCCACATGAAAATAATATGCATTAAAGGACAAAACAAGATTTCGGTTTTCTTTCGTCGCAAATGTCTTTTGAACTGTTTATCCCATTGAAAATTTTAATAAACATAAAGTTAAATATAAAGATAAACATAATATTAAAAGAAATTCTTAATAAATATATAATTGTTATAACGTTTTATGTTTGAACAATATTTGTTCTTTCCATTTTTTTCATTGAAATCTCTTTAATTTTGTGATACTGGCAAAAAAAAATCATATATATCTATGTGCGATAGATGGCACTCATCTTTTCAATATGGCGTCTATAAGCTACCACAAATTTCAGAGTATCATCATAAAATGAACTCCTTGGACCGTTATGAATCCAAAAAGGTATATATCATCAAGTCCTCAGAGATGAAACCAAAATCACTAATTTTGGCTTCTGGCTCAACGACTATAAGTAGCTCATCAGAATTTCAGAACACCAATGTATAACCACTTGTTTAACACTTTTAATATCTGAAACTTTACGAAGTATCTTGTATGCTTATAAATATTTATGTAATGTGAAAACTTTAAAAAGCGATTTGTAGGAAGTTGAATATTACGCAATGAGTGCTAAAAAACAATGACTTGCAAAGATGACGTTGAGGCTCCTGATCTGCAGATTTACTAGTTTTAAATCTTAGAGACATAGTAAAAAAGAAATGAACAGGAACTCAAAAGCGGTTTTAAAGGACAGGCAGACGGACGGACTGAACGACGGCTATAGTATAGGTACTACGTATTTATGTAATTACGAACTCACCTAAAAACGGACTAAAATACGGAAATTGTACTGACAATCGAGACGCCAGTGCTATTTCCGTATTTTAATGGAAAATTTCCCTCGTAAATTCTAGAAAAACGGAAATTTTTCTGGAATTTACAGGGGAAAATTTCCGTTTAAATACTGAAATAGTACTGGCGTCTCGATTGCCAGTACAATTCCGTATTTTAGTCCGTTTTTTTCACAGTGTGGTCTTGATGCAGTAAAAAGAAACCTTTTTCTTGCAAGCTGTAATTTTCCAATTGAGTTTTCACTCAATTGGAGTCCAGGATTTGAAACAGGAACCTTTAGCGTAAGCAGTCAATTTTCTACCAATTGAGCTATCCTGAACGAATCAGGAGGACCTTTCTCACACAGATAATCTTGTTAATGATATCAGGTCTGATATTTGAATCAGCTCAGCAAAATAAATAGCAGGTAATGGAACTCCATGAAACATTAAATACGTAATTACACCACGTTAATTTTAACACAATTATTAACCATTTGGAAAAATGGTTATTGTTCTCGTCAGGGTAGGAAATGGAAAGCATATCTGAAGGTTTTTATTGGTTTAATCCGCATTTTATTCGTTATCTGATTGGTCTATACAGTAATCTGCATTTCCCTTTAGTTTCAACAGAGATGGACAGCAGAGTGTTGCCACTATGACAAAAAAGTAATAAAAACTACAAAAAAAATTAATAACTCAGAAACAAATTGAGATACAGCTTTCAAACAAATTGCATTTAAAAGTACATCTCTTTCTCTACACGACGATGTAAAAATTAATATTGTCGGATGTTTAGAAGTTTAAGAATGAAATTTCATTTAAAATGTGTCATCAGATTTCTTGGAAATCTAACGACGGAAAAGCCTTTTCCCGAACAGCCAATGAAATGCTTGGATAATACGCAAGTTTCAGGTGGATAATAACTAATGAAAATGAAAGAAAATGAATAACAGTTTCTGCCAAAGAGTTAATTTTAATTTGTAAGATTTTCACATGCAAAAGAAAAATGGAACAAGCCAATTAAAAATAACAAAAAAGATAAATAGGACAGGAATGAATACATATAAATATTTCACACCAAATACGAGTCGCAGGCAATTTCTGTCGGTTGGAATTTTTACGTGTAATAACACTATTAATGGCATTTATTCATGGCGTACGTAATGTATGATCAACTCCGTGTGATATTTTATGTCTTAAATTTTAGTCTTTGAAAAAATAATTTTCCAAATGGTTGTTGTAATTTGTTAAATTGCTTTTTTTTTTTTTTTTTTTTTTTTTGCTATTAGTTAATAAATCACATGAGATGTAATTTTCCTACTGAGTGAAAAAGTGTCCATGCCAGGGTTCGAACCAGGAACCCTTGGGTGAACAACTTGTGTGATTTATTTACTAATAAAAATAATAGTGTTAAAATGAATGTAGTGAAACTTTTTTCTTATTGGTTAATTTTGATTAGACTGGTCGTATAAGAATGTAAAACATTTAACTTATTCAAAATTAATGAAAGGACTATTTCATTAACACAATCTTGTTTCCCACCTTATTTTGAACACTTTCGAAATTTACATTGCCTATTTGTTAGACTGGGAGGCGGATGCCAAATCATCACCTCATTTTAGGATTTCAGGAAATTTTAGGATTAGTTAAAACTTGATTAGCATATTAAAATGCAACTAGTCTGCCAAGTCATATCTTGGTAGAACCACCCCTGGTGACCCGATTTTAGTGTTCGATCCGTAGGTTTCTATTGCGTTTTCCTGCACCCAGCTCTCCATGTTTTCATACCTTTGGCTGCAGGAAAACACGATGGTAAAGCTTCCGATCAACCACTGAAATCGGCTCTGCAGGTGGTTTCCACCAAGATATGACTTGGCAATAGGACTGGACGATATCAGAAATTTAATATCGCAATATATCAACGAGTTAATATCGATATTGGTGATATATTGCGATAACTACTTTAAACTGTGTAAGAATAGAAATATTGCTAATTTCGAAAAAAAAAACAAAACAAAAAAACAACAACAACAAAAAAAAAAAACGGTACAGTAGCAGCAATTTTAAGTACCAACAGATGTAGAAAGCAACGAATGGATGTTTTATACCTATATATGTTCACATAGCATCATTAAAATATGTATATATATATATGCAAAATAGAAATATTTTAGAAAAAGAAACCTATGTTTGATATCTATTTGCACTTATACCATTTGTTGTATACTATTTTTCTTTAAAAATAGTATGTTTTCTTTTCTTCCTACTTTATGGATTATTTATTAATAACATTTTAATTGTTTAATTACTTCGCGTATAACTGAGAATATTATATAAAAAAACAAATTAAAATAAAATATTCTTAAATTTAGGACAGTGATGATTTTAATATAATTAAAATTAGTAAAAGCAAGGGAAAAACAAAAATTAATTTAATGCCACATGTCATGCTAATATACTTGTAATTAAGTAAGTTTCAGTGGATGATAGATGTAGCAGACGTGTTGTTTTTCAATCTTTCTCTAAGGAATGAATGGATTCTTAATCGAAAAAATTCACTGTATTTATATCTTCATACCTATTTACTACAAGAAAACAACATCGAAACCTTTTAAAAATATATAAATATTGCAATCACATTTCGGAATAATTTTATACTAATTTAAATTTATTCTTTGAGAAATATTACTTTTAAGCTAAAATATAAAGACAGGATATATTAAATTCATGCGAGAAAACTTCGCTCTAATGAAAATACAACAAGTGACACAGAAGAAAGAATATAATACACAATATGAATAAGCATTGTATTCATCATTGATATCTATGGCATTTAGTAGCATAGTCGACGTTACAGTCTGGGAAGCTCTTTTTAAAAGCAACGAATCATCACAGTGAACGAGTGCTTTGTCCTTGACTTTCAGAAACAAAAAGCAACGTTTACCATTAGCGGACTCTGATTCGTTGCTTGCAAGCCGAGCATCCCAGCTGTTGGGCTAAGGACTCAATGATGACTAGCTATATTCTGTATCAACTGGAACTCAGCAATAATCAGAGTTCGTTTGATTATCATGACATATCAATAGCTGTAGTTATATAATATGTGTGGACCAATCACAACGGTGAGAGAAGAGAAGTGCGATAAGTGTTATTCAGTATTATGCAGACAGGCAGTGGAATAAACTCGAAGTTTTCAGCGAAGGAATATTGCAATAATTGGGATATTTCTAGAGATAATCAGTAGAAAGAAAGATAATCGAGGTAGGTTTTCTGTTTTGGAGAGGATGGAGGGTGAAAACCTTGCAATGGAATATTGGGCTATGATTTTCGGGGCTGTGGCGGTGTGCGCAAAACTTTATTATTTTATTTGGTTTTCAGATATTCTACGCTCTTTTATCGAGGCCCATGTTCAAAATTCCAGTGAGCTCAAAACATTGTTATTTTATTAGGATATAGCAATAGAGTCAAGGTTTAGATATTGTTATTGTGATATTTAAAAAATATCAATATTTTCGATATATTGATGAATAATCCAGCCCTACTTGGCAGACCAGTTGCATTTTAATATGCGAATCGAGTTCTGTCTAATCCTAGAATTTCAACCGTCAACTTCATGGTCTGTGCAGCTGTCTATATACCTAACAAGTAAGAAATTAATGCGCGTTTCAACATTTATGGGACACCATGTTGAAAAACAAATTATGAACATTTATAGAAATGTATGATTATTAAAATGTAATATTTTTCTACAGGTTTGAACTATTTGCATGTTGTTTGCAACATTATAGAATTGTTTTAATCAATGTGTACAATAAAACAAAAGTAAATTTTATTTTGTTTAATGCCATATTAATATTATCGTATGTTTTTGTTTTAATGAAAATAGGAACTGTTTCATGGTCGTATGTCTTCACTATCGCAAACATGATTTATTCTAGAATTTATCAATGAGGTATTCAAATGTATCGTGTAAAAGATTGTACTGTTGTTCGTGAATTCATAATGGATAATAAAACCTACTTAATTCACTAACTCTGAAACGAATCTTTTGAAGATATATTTGATTATAGAATACTCCAGAAATAAAAACTTGATGAAGAGGCTATTGTTAGCAATGCATGTCCCTGGACAAAATATTTCTTCTATAAATTTTAGAGACTGTGGTTATTTCCTAAATTATTTTTATCTCTTGAAAAGGTCAAGCGTTGTTTTGGAACGTGCCGCTAGTGTGTATCGTCTTTTTATAAAATTTTAGACAAATGATAAAAAATGTATGTGGGAAGCTAGGGATGGCATTTATCAAAATACTATTGTTCTTAGAATTTTAACTGAACATCAAGGTATCTTTTATATCTCTGTGTCTAGTAACGTCCAGTATATGCCTCTGGAGAAGAGTCAATGACAACAAGAACAATAGAAGTTGAACGTTATAAAAAGTTTTTCTCTTCTCAGGAATTTAAAAAGATTGAGTTGTAACTGTCTCAGAATACTCATATGCATATAAATAAAAGAAAGGTTCATTTCGAAATATATATTCAGAAATGATCTTTCCCTTGACAATTGAAATAATAAGGAAATATTAAGTCTTTTTTTAAATGTAACAATGAAGCCACGCGAGATATAACATATTTAAACAAGTTGGAAATTGCTCGTCAAACGTGGCAAATGAGGTGCGTTCGTACTATAACTAGTTTTATAATTATTTTTTGCACCCCATATTGTACTGAATGTATATTGTTTTGCACTTCATAAGTGCATAGTCTGTAACATCATTAAAATGCACTTGCAATATTTTTTTCCCCATTCCCCGTAATGTAACGGAAAACTTTTGACTGTCCCTGTAATTAAACTATACATCCGATTTTCATAAAATTTGAAATGGCTCGACAAAATTTTGCAGCAATTATATATTTAAAATTTCAGACCATTCGGAAGGCTGTAACATCATTAAAATGCACTTGAAATAATTTTTCCCATTGGCCGTCATGTAAAGAAAAACTTTTGACTGTCCCTATAATTAAACTATACATCCGATTTTCACGAAATTTGAAATGGCTCGACAAAATTTTGCAACAATCATATGTTTAAAATTTCAGACCATTCGGTTGGGCAGTTTTTGCTCTGTTATATGCGGACGGACAGACGGACAGACAGACGGGCTGAACGACGACTATAGGTGCTACGTATTTATATAATTACGAACGCACCTAAAAAGAGAAAATATGCGAAAGTAGGTTTTTAAAGACAAAGTTAGTTATTGTGCATAAATTAAATGACTACAGACATACATAGTTAAAAATACTAAAAACAACCAAAACATAATTAAAAGTAGACGCTTCGGCTACATTCCATAACACTCATCAGTACTCGAACAGAGTCACAAAACATGCAAGAATCACAGTACTGATGAGGTTTATTGAATGTAGCCGAAACGCCTAATTTTAATTAAGTTTTGATTGATTTAGTATTTTTATCTATGTATGTCTGTAGTCATTTAATTTATGTATGATTAATAATTATCCAGACGTAATTATGTATGTATTTTTTAAAAAGTTGGTTATTTCTTACAATCACCCGAAAATCACCGTGTGTTTTATAATGAAAGTACCCCGATCATGAAAAGCTTGAAAGGTGCTTTAAAATTTTAATACTTCATTTCTAATGCTTAAGTTATACGATATTCTAAAACACGTTTGTGATAATGTTAATTTTTTAAAGCTTATTTTTTGTTATTTTTTAAAGAATATTAAAGATGATTAGTATGAATATTGAATATTTAAATATATGTTTCTGCTTGTACTTCTCATCAGAATACAATGGATAAAACTAAGTTAAACAGAAGCTGTCACATTTGTGAATGTCTTAATTCTAAAAGTCTTACGATATAGAGAAGAAAATTTCGAAGTAATCCACCAGGTTTACACATACACACACACAAATATATTATGTTGCAAAATTTTGGTAGTTACATCAGTAATTTAAAATCAACCTTTCAAAGTAATTTTCATTTAAAACATTAATGAATTTTATATATTTTTAAAATAATTATTTTAAGAATAAAATAAACCCAAATCTTAAAAAGTTACACCTATGGTGAATTATTTACGAACAATTTATAATGCAAATGGTTCATTTAGAGTTGACGTGACAAATTTTTGCTTCAAAAGAAGTTTTTTTTTAATTTATTTTTCGTCCTAATTTACATTTTATTAGTTTTGATTTCAGCGTATATAAAGAATTTTATTATAAAATAAGTTCCGTAAAAAATGATAAACGTTCTTCTACTTTTTCTCATGCCTTAATGATTATCGCGGTATCATAAAAGTTTGTGTTTTTGAGATATTCATATTCAAAAGAAAAAAAAGTCAGAAATGTTCGCTTTCAAACAGAAATTCGGAATGGGGTATTAAACGTTTTAAATATATTTACGAGTTTTATTATCAAGCTATAGCTAATTGCATCCCAATTAAATTTAAAAGCAAAACAAATGGACATACTTTTATTTGATGTATTAAGAATGTCAATAAAATTGGACGTCTTTTTATTTGATGTCAAAGAAACTTCAGAATACAGGGCGAAGTTTTCAATACTGACAGCTTGAAATTAAGGTCTGTTAATTATAATAGATGGATTTAAAAAAAGGAAATATAAACCCGGAAAAATTGAAACAGATGTCATTCATAATTAAAAAAATTATTACAAGAAAAAAATTGTAATTACATTTCTTCATTTTTTTTTAAGTTGTAGCTGTCAATATTTTACTCATATTTTATAAGTCACTATACGATAATAGTTTGATTTTTAAGTAACTTTTGTTTAGTCTTTTAACACCGTACAATAAAGTTAAGTGATAGTTTTTAATTGTTCGCAATCAGACAAAAAAAAAAAAAAAAAAAACTTCTTATGCATTTTAATCCCCAAATTTTCTTAGAAAAAAAAAAGAGAAATAGCCATTCGATTAGAAATTATGTGCTTTTGTTTTTTTGGCTGACTATATCTCTTGCGAACAACAAAAAACTGTCGCTTAATTTTATAGTACGGTGTTAAAAGACTGTAAAAAGTTATTAAAAAAATCAAACTTTTATGCGTACACTGACTTATAAAATACGAGTAAAATATTGAGAGCTACAACTTAAAAAGAAAGAAATGTAATTAGAAGATATTTCTTGTAAAAAAGTTTGTAATCGTGATTGACACCTGTTACAAAAAATAAAGAGATAGATTTTATTGATCGCTAAATTTCTATGTACAATCAGCAAAAAAAAAAAGGAAAATCTTATACATTTTAATCACCAAATTGGCCAAAAAATCACCAAAATCACCAAGAAGACAGAAACAGCCATTTTGTGTATGAAATAAGGTCTTTTAAAGCAGCAATAACAGCTCTTGTTCAAACTGCTACAATCATCTTTTAACTTTAACTTTTAAATTTTTTAGTGCTTTGGAGCACTTTTAAAAGTATTAAATTCTATTCTGATTACGGGCACAGTTAACGGAATAATTAAATTATTCTAACAGTAGTTATTTTGGCCTTTCTGGTTTTTAAAAATGTTTTATCTATAATAGCGAATTTTCTGCACATCTTTTAAAATACAAGAAACATTACAGAGCTATTAGGAAAAAGGATTTTCTTTTGTTGAAATATATTCGAAGATATTCTTTTTGGAAATACAGATAACATATGTAACAAAATACGCATTTTGTTTTAAGTTTTATTCAGTTTTATTTTACTTTTGAATTTTTTATTTTGTTTTGTTACATTCTGCTATATAATAATAAAATAAATTTCTCGAGGCACATAGATAAGGATAATGAATATGCATTAGAAACATAAATATCGCGGGGATTTGTATAACGCAGTAAAGAGAAACTAAAGGCTTTTATCAAGAACAATTCTTTAATACTTTCTAACATAGTCTAAAAGTGTTTATCAATTCAGTTTGTCTAGCCATCTATCTGACTGTCCAAGCTCTAACTCGCGTAAATATTGTCGGATTGCCATGCAATTGAGACTTACTATGGATTTACGAATATTATTGAGACTTACTATGACATGTTCGATATTGAAAATGAAGTACAGGGTGGTTATAAAAAAAGCTTCCCCGATATATGTACCCCTAGCGACTTAACCGCTCAACCAATCGAAAGGAAATTTTAGATATACCTATTTGAATGTATGCGCTCGAGATCATGATGATTTAAAACAATAGATCTCTGACGTTTACGATTACAGTGAAAAAATTTCGAAATTTTCGAATGGCAACACCCTTTTTTTTGTTCAAATTCATCAGTGCATGGAAAAACCATAAATGGCGTTGGAACGATACACGTATGACTAAAATTACAGGTGTAGTATCGTGGCACTCAATCCTAATCAGTTCCTATGTAATTTAGTATTCAGCACTCTAAAACAAATTATTGCATTTTTATTTTCACTATGTGTACACAAACATAAATCGAGTACACATTTTAAAACAAATCTTACAACGTTACTCAGTTCATACGTGAAAAAAAAAAAATCGGCTACTGAAAAACATGTCTTGTAGCCACTTCATCGTTCCTCGCAATGGTCTTTTTTGCAAGTGTTTTACGCCGGCAATTTTCATCGTACGTGTATCATTCCAACTCCATTTATGGTTTTTCAATGCGCTTATGAATTTGCGCGTGAAAAAAAATGGGTGTTGCTACTCGAAATTTTCGAAATTGTTTCACTATGACCGTAACCGTGTGAGCGCTATTGTTTTAAATCATCACAGTCTCGAGCGCATACATTCAAATAGGTATATCTAAAATTTATTTTCGATTGGTTGAGCGGTGAGGTTGCTAGGGGTTAATATATCGGGGAAATTTTTTATAACTACCCTGTATGTAGTATTAATACTTCGTTTACGGAGACATACAAAAAAAAATTCCGTTACTTTATGAGCTTTGGGGAAAATCGTTTGCAATGTATTTGGATAATGTTACACTATTTGAAACAAACTGAAATTGATGTACATCATTGAGGTGTACTGCAAGATGCTTACTGTATAATAGAGTGTGCATAGCATTTGTCGTTCATATACAAGGACACACAAAAGAATTCTGTTATGTTATTGTATATGAGCGATAATTGCTGGAAATGTGTTTTCAGTTGTAGTATGCGTTTTTAAATCTAACACTTTTTTCATATTACTTGGTGTGCGTAAATTGCATAGATCATATACAGGGCTGCACAAAAGAATTCGAGTACATTTCCGTTTATTGACGGAAATTACTGAAAGAAAATTTCAACTGGGTTTAAGTGTTTTAACAACTAAAGTAAATTCTAGCATAATATGTAGCAGGGTTGGCATTAATCGATTATTTTTTTAATCGATTGATTAGTCGATTAAAGATTCAATCATACGAAATTGACGCCTAATTCAATTTATCATGATTGAAATTGAAAAAGTAATTGCTCTTTAATTTATGATTTTTTCAAATCTGCTTTTTTATGATTTTTTTCTGCTTCTTTATGAAATCTGTATTTTTATGATTTTTTCAATCTGCATGAATTCAATCTTGATTAATTTAATCGTGATTAATTTAATCATTAATTACATAGATAAAAATTAAATATGTCCGCCCTGTTTACTTTCTTAAATTCGCTTTCATTGCTACGAAATTCTTTTAAGAGTCACTATACGATTTTCCTTATTGATTATACAGGGTCACACAAAATTATTCATATAAACCGAGGTCAATATGTTTAAATTATTTAGGGGGGGGGGATTAAGGGCAATTGAAACCCGCTTAATAAAACTGATGTATTCTTTTATAATTATTTTAGGCAAATAGGGGCAATATTGTCAATCATTTGATAGCCACAAATCGATGGCGATAGTCCCTGCTCCCTCATAGATTGTACTTAATGTCGGTGCCACTACTTTCAATGGATGCAGAAGCGAAAAAGTTTTGAAAACGTTTTGAAAGTTTTGAAAGTTCTAAAATCGTCTTAAATTACGATTTCAATGGAATTGTTAAGGATAGAAAATTTTAATTTGATGTGGATGTTACTTTTAAGACTAGTCTCGAAGAACAGTTAAAAAGTTTAGATATTTAAAAGGTTGAAATAAATGACGAAAATCGACTTGAATCGACTTGAAATTATACACTGTTGCTACTTTTAAGACAAAAATATATGCGCCTTACACTTTTTTTAAATTGAAATATAAAAAGCTGTGGGAGAAAAAGCGCCTATTAACGGGAAATATAAGAAAATTTCATAAAAATGTATTTTTTGTTCCTTCTTGAATAGCAGTAATTTTAAAGTTAAAAATAGAACTCAACTTTTTTATAAGTTTCTAGTGTAGAAACTCTTAACGGAAAAGAAAAAAAAAATATATATTTAACCAAACTGACCCCCTTCCCCCCTTTTAGCGATGACATGTCCCCTCCCGTAAAATTTGAGACATGTATTTACAATGGTCAAAAAGTGAAATCCCCCCCCCCCTCCTTCGGAGCCACAAAAATTTCTCAAGGGGTTGGTTGGTTGGTTGATTTTTGACGGCCAATTATCTGCTCGAGGGATATAGGCCCAGGGGGGGGGGTGCCCTTCGTGGGGGTCTTTCTAAGGGAACCTAACCCGTATTAACGCTTGGAAATCCAATGTTCGAAGAAAACCACGAAAACTCCGAACGATTAGGCCGACGGGCGCGATTGGGATCCAACCCAGCACCTCCCGTCTACCAACTTCGAGAGCAGAACCTCTAGGCCACTGGTGGGGCTCATCTCTCAAGGGGAATAGTGCCTGAATTAAACACTGTTAATGACTAAAAATAAAATCTTAAGATTTTTGTACCAAGTGTATTTCCCTTAATTGCAACTCATTTAAAATTTGAAACAAAATTTAAAAAAAAAAAAAAAAAAAAAGATACATATATATTTTTTTTTGTTGGAATTTTAATCTAATTAAATATAAAGAAATGATCAACAAATATTATTTATTAAGCTTACAAATATTTTTATAGTGCACATTTACATATGTTTAGGCAATTTTTAAACAGTTTAAAGATTTGAAAGGAAAAAAAAAAGATTCTGTATTAGATAACTGATTTGCAGCTGCAAATTGCGTTTAATAAACGTACTAAATTACGCTAAACATACGACATTACGGTAACATACAAAATTATGCTTATATCATAAAAATAAACTTGTAACAAACTGATGAAGAAAGTCTATCGTAAAAGCAAAATGAAACAGTTTGATGACAGCTTCACATCATAAAAGTGTAAGAATAAATCAAAGGGGATGCTTTGCATCTACATCCATTCTCGCCAAAGCAAATTTTTGTAGCTTATTTATAGCAATTAATTTTATTAAAATACTCAAAAATTTTCAGGAATATTTTCACAGTACATTTACATATTTTCCGACATTTTTGAAGGATTTTAATGAATTAAAGTAAAAAAGAAAAATCTGTATGGCATAACTAATTTGTTGCAGCAAATTTTGTACAAATAACCATACTAAATTGTTGTACGTCATAAGAAACTTATAACAAGCTGAAGAAAAAAGAGCATTGTATAAGCAAAATTCAACAGTTCGATGTTGGCTTTACATCATAAAATTATGAAAATAAATCAGTGGATTAGGTTTTTATCCCCCCCCCCCCCCTTTTTTTACAAAAAAGATTTTTCAAAATATACTGACAAACCAGTTAATTTCAATAATGCACTCATAAAATTTCATTCATGTGAAAAAAATTGAACAATGTTTTAATTGTTCTTTAAACTAAATGTATGTTTGATAATAGTGTATTACTAATACAACTAATTATTCATTGATGGTACTAATTAACAAACGTCCTTTTATGATTTCCACACTTTAAAAATCCTTTCAAAGTACGCATTCTTTTTTTTTTTTTTTTTTTCTTTTTTTTGACACAATAAATTAAAAATAAGGACCCGGCACCACTTTTTTTTACTAAAATATTTAGCTTTATACAATCGAAAAAGGTATGCCATTTAACAAACCAATTATACTTAAAATTAATTGGCACCCAAAAGCTTTTAGCATCGAAGATAGCAAATTCTTTTTGCCCGAGCGGTACTCGGGCAAAACAGTTAAGGGGTTAAAATAATGCCAGGATTAACAAGTTTTTGTCCAGAATTCCCTGTGAAATTGTATTGCCTATATGTCTGTATTCTGTTTAAAAGGCGTTCTACAATAATTTTACCAAAATAACAGAATTTTTATAATGTAATTTTTATAATTTTCAGTTAATCTGACTTTTTATAATTAACTCCTTACTTAAAAGGTAAAAAATATATAATTAATATTATAAATGTTGTAAAAAGAGGAATACAATCTGATTCCTTTTCCAGAAAAAATTGAAAGGGCTTAATTATTATATATATACTGTACAAATGCTACACATGAAGTTGATAAGCAGCCGATATTGAATTAACCTTTAACTGATGTCACATAAATTGTAACATAACTACTGTGAAGTTGTTTGTGAGACCGCTCTATCGAAAGATGAATAAAAGGCGCGATTAAATTTCAGGATAGTGTTTTTGTACTAAACTTTTTGTGCAATACTGTTATAATTAAAATTCTCCTATTCAAAAGTCTCTGGTGACAGTATTAAAGTTCCAAACGAAACAAAATTTCGGTGATATATGTAGTTAAACTGAAAGTTATAAGTTAAACTATAAAAATTGAAAAAAGCAGTGGTCTGTGAGACCGGTAACATCAGTTAAACGTTAATATCTGCCTGTCCGTTTTTAGTTTTTTTGTACTCCTTTGTATACTCTTGGAATATGGAATGTTGGGTTATGTAAGAAGTTTTTATTACTTATTATTTTTTCTATTTTTTAATCAATGCTTAGTATTTAATTATTAATCATCTAGTATTATTTATATAACCTTTACTCCAAGTTGTAAGTATCAACTGTTAGAGCGGGTGTCGTGAATAAAAGTGACTAGGTCATAGAATTACGAGAAAAAATTATGATGTAGGACAACATTATTAAGACTAAATAAAATAATGACTGACCTGCCTCGGCTTCATTGTATTTATATACAGTTTTCTTCATTCAAAAAATATTCAGAACTTAAAAAAAAAAAAAAAAAAAAAAAAAAAAAAAAAAAAAATCCATTCATACCGAGTCCGGCCAGAAAGAGTCAAAACCTACTCGAAACCGAACCAAATCCAAAATAATTAAAGAGAACCCGATCCAAGACAAGAACCGATGCAAGACCCTAGCAGCGATCAAGAGTGATTAAACCAGAAGAAGCTTGAAAAAAAGATAAAATAAAGGCTCCAAAGCCAGAACAATACAGGAAGTTTTCAATCATAAATCCTTCATTAGATTGACTAATTAGATTGACAGTTTAGATTAAGAATTGATTTAATCGTAAAAAAGCAAGCGATTACATCCAAATAATCATTGGTCATTAGTCTATGAGTAGGATTGAATTGATTTAATCGCAAGCAAACCATTGATTACATTAAAATAATCACTGATCGTTAGTCTATGAGTTGGATTGAAACTAAGCTTAATCGTTCAATCTTTAGTCATGATTAAAAAAATAATCGTTAACTTTCAATCGTTAATCTAATTAAAATTTTGCACAACCCTGATATGTAGTATACAGACATCCCTTGACTTACGTAAGTAATGCGTTCCGTAAAGTTTTAAATAACTAGAATTTTATGTAAGTCGAATTTGTAATTTGCTTGGGTAAAATTTTGTAAAAACTGCAATATTTATTATATATATATATATATATGTATATGTACATGTTACAATATTAAATCTTTCTTCGCGATTTTCCTGTACTATTCTAAATTACTACTCTATATTCACTAAATCTTTATTATTAAATAATCTCTATTGTTAACTCTGTTAAATTCCCTTTAATTTAATGTCTCACTTGTCTAATTCACTTAATTATCACGCTTTTAGTATTCTTAAATCAAATGTTCCATTTCTGACCTTTCGCGTTTTAGTGTGTTCTTTCATAGCCATTTTATTCCAGCCGAGAATTTCCTTTCCCGCTCTTAATTCCGGGGTTTCCTTTTTACTTTCTCATTCATCCGCTGCTCTGTCCGCTCTCTTTTCATGGCGTGATATCTTTACATCTTAATTGGTTTAGAGCGCGTACTACGTCAATTTTGTATTCCTACCCTTAGGAAGTAAAAAGCAGTTACACACGATTCTCCGGCAGAATTTGCTGAGTTTTCGAAGTGTAAACTGCCTGGCTGTGCGTCTGTCACTATGCAGTTCTTCTAAAAGATTTACCTTAAGATGTTATCAGAATGATTACTAACGATTATAGAGGTTGAATACATCGAACTTAGCGATGGCACTGCATCGTATTTTTGTGAGAACTGCCGCACGATGTTATTAAATAAAAACCTGTGACCCGAAATGCTTCTTTTCTTGTCTCCTGGAGAAATTCCTAATAATAGTCATATCCATTTTTTTGACCATTCGCCAATCGACTGCAACCCATCTTAAATGAGAAACGATGAACGTCTGCAAAGATTAAGCTGCTCAATTGAATCGGTGAAGTTGTTGCATTTACATTCATCTACATCCATTACATCATATAATATATTATCTTACATCGAACATCACTAATGATAGCTTATCATTATATAAGCACGGCAGGATTATGCTACAGATCCAACATATCTACAATAGATCGACGTAATTATTACCAGTAGCCCCTATATCGTAATATACATACATACACACACACATATATAGATATATATATGTTATTTTATATATAAAGCATCATGCGACAGTATAAAAACAAACTTAAATAACACTTTTCAAATATCTTGAGAAATACAGGATTTATAAATCTAACATTGATGAACTGATTTATAATAATTTTGAAACTACATCAAACAACTATAAAAATAAGAAATACTTAGGACTAATTTAACCTATTCTCCATGAATTTCGGATGACCAGACAAATGAATGGCACTTATAAACTAAAATAATCCTTGATAAGCACAAACCGTATTTATTATGAATTAGATTATTACTATGAATAACTAACAATAAAGATTAAGTTGTTTTGTTATAGATTTGATTGTATATACCAAAAAAATGTATCTATACTTAATATATAAACTATATTACGGTTGTGGTTTATATCTATATACTTTATTTATAAAATAAATATCAAAAGTATGCAATTGCGTATCCAACGCGCTAGTGTGTTCACAAATGTAATTTTCAAGATTTATTATGTAATTGCGAATATACGTAAGCCGCGTAATACGTAAGTCTAGGAATGCCTGTATATACAAATCTACAGATCATATACAGAGATTCACAAATTAATTTGAATTTGTTTTCGACTGTCGATGGTAATTTCCGGAAGTGAGTTTTCAAATGTTTTATGCGTTTTCCAAATTGTTTGCTTAGATATCACCTTTCTTCTTATTAAATGGTGAAGTTTTTTACAATATTATGAAGACGAAGGTGCTAGAAATGTTTCATAATCAATTCTTGACACATGATTTTTCGTTCTTGCTTTAAACATACATTGGGATTCTATAATTTTACATCTGTTTTAGATAATAGTATAGTTTTCATTGTTGGACTATTTGAAATTTAAATGCAAGTCCATTCCCATCAAGAAATTTGAATGCTCCGAATAATATTGTCAAAGAGCGAGCGTCTGCGTGTCCAAATATGGCTGCTTTTAATATTAATGTCTGGGATTGTAAGTAGTAAAGGGAAAGGGAGTGAAGAATGTGGTATTCTTTGAATTGTAACAAGGATGTTAATTCCCATTCGTCTTCCAGACAGAGATATGCATAACGACCCCCAGTACCTGGACATAAGATTACGGTGGCCTTGCCAAGACCTTGGGGTTTTCCCGACTGAGGTTGGAGACCTGTGCTTCTGCTTTTCGATCTGATTTAATGAGATGGTTATCTGTTAAAACCAAAAGAGGAAGAAAAACAAAGTAGGGTGTGTTGGTATTCAGAAAATTAAAAACTGTTATCATCTTTAGGGCCTCTGAAAAAGACGTTCATTTATTATGAGGGTTCAAAACACTGTCTATATCTTTGGATTATTTATCCAAAAACGTATTCCGCTAAAGAACACTGCCTTATACTTTATCGCAAAATTTAAATATTTTTTGTACGATGACATTCCGGTGCGCATTAGAATTTAAATTTTCACTGCGATGTGAATGAGTAAAAGGCAAATCAAAGCTTTATCGGAAAAATGATTATCCGTGCATAAAAGAGAGAATTATGCAATTTCTTATCCTGTGTGTTAATATTGAAGATAAACTTTCTCGTAAATTTGATGTAAGGGGTATTGTAATGCATGTCCATAATTGGGAGGTTCATTTAAAATAAATAAAATCTTAATTTTTGTATAAATCATTGGTTAAAACAAAGAGAGGGAAAATGACAACATTATACCTGTTGATATTCAGAAAATTGTCAACTGTTATCTGTTTTAGTAGATTGTAGAAATGGTATTAATTTATTATAAATGTCCAAAACACTGTTGTAACTTCTTTAATAAAATGTATTTCACAAGAAGCCTGTTTTGCCCTTTTTTTTTTTTTTTTTTTTTTTTTTTATCTATTCATTTTTCCATTCGATGAAATTCGGGTTCCACAGTAAAGTTTTGCTTTTTAATATGATGTAAATTATTAGAGGGTTGACTTAAGGAGGCGAGGGGTAGAATTTTATGATGTAAAGAATTATCTTTATATAAAACATTAAAAAGAAAGGTTATGTAGTTTATTACCATACATGTCAGCATTATAGATAGAGGCAACGAACTATAAAAATAATTTTAGTGAAAGAGAAATCTGAAATAAGAATGAAAGGAGAATGTGTCTGTATCTTTGGGAGTTTTATTTGAAGAAAGTAAGTTTTAATTTCATCCATATTTCATTAGTTAACAGCAATAAATTTCCTTGTAAAACCAAAAGAAGATGGGAAAAAAGGGGTTCAACGTGTTGATATTCAGAAGATTAACAACTATGATCTGTTTCAGATGGCAATAAAAATACCGGCTATTCATTATAAGAATGCAAGTTGCTGGGAATTCAGACATATATTTTTTAGAGATCTTGTCTACCTTTGATTTATTTGTTCAAAATTACACTGAAGAAGGGGGTGTTGCATTCTTTCAATAAGCTTTATTAATTTTCAGTTCTAGGCTATTTAAATGTCGTTTTAGGATTAGAATTTTCGCTATGACCTGAATTATCTCTTAGTCAGATCAAAGTTTTATCATGCAAACTCCAAAGAATTATCACTTGATAAAAAATTTTAGAAAATGTTGTATAGTTTCACGCAATATTCGTTGAAATTAGATAAAGACAGCGTGCTCGAGTAAATTAGAAAAGTTTGTGAGTGAAAGAGGATTTTTATTATCTGCTTTAGTTTTTAATTTATTTCAAATATGTAAATTTATAATTTCATCTATAATTCATCTTTTAAAACAAACCTAATTAGTGTAAAATAAGACCAGTGCGTACAGACATTAAGATAATTTACGACGATCATCCTTTTTAGATAGTAGAAAATGACGTTTATGTACATTATAAGAAATAAAGACAATTATCTGTTTTGCCACATTTGTTGCAATTCTTATATTGAAGATTAACAGGTTAACTTTTTCTCATGCATTTTATTCGCTTTTAGGTGCGTTCGTAATTATATAAATACGTAGCCCCTATAGTCGTCGTTCGGTCCGTCTGCCTGTCCGTCTGTCTGTCTGTCTATCCGTCCGCATATAACAGAGCAAAAACTGCCCAACCGAATGGTCAGAAATTTTAAATATATAATTGCTGTAAAGTTTTGCCGAGTCATTTCAAATTTTATAAAAATCGAATGGATAGTTTAATTACAGGTACAGTCAAAAGTTTTCCGTTACATTACGGCCAATGGGAAAAATTATTGCCAGTGCATTTTAATGATGTCATAGCCTTTCGAATGGTCTGAAATTTAAAATATATGATTGTTGTAAAATTTTGTCGAGTCATTTCCAATTTTATGAAAATCGGATGTATAGTTTAATGACAGGTACAGTCAAAAGTTTTCCGTTACATTACGGCCAATGGGAAACAATTATTGTAAGTGCATTTTAATGATGTTACAGCCTTTCGAACAGAATGAAATTGATATGCACTTATGAAGTGCACTAAAATATACATTCAGTACAATATGCGGTGCAAAAAATATTTTTTAAACTAGTTATACACTATGACGCAAAAGTTTAGACAATGACGTCATTCAGCTTTAAAATGTAGAATTATGACGTCAGAATTACAAAAACCTGTAAATATATTCAAAAACTGATTTAAAATGCTATGTACAAAAGACAGTCGTTTTATTTGCTATAATACTAATTTTTTTCATAAAAATTCAAATGTGCTTGTCGCAAAAGTTTAGACACTATTCTAAATTTCTTTGAATATTCGCTGGCATATGCAAATTTAGAATCGATGATGTCACAAATTTGGAGTACTTAAGTTCTGCAAACGATTGCGCTTCATAGTCGACATGCCGAGAGCTAAAGAAATTCAAGTGAATGAGGTTTCAAGGATTTGGCAGTTGAAAGGTGAAGGGAAGAGCGTTTCAGAAATTTCTGCTATTATTAATAGGTCAAAAAAATCTATTTATCGAGTTTTATCGAGTGGTTCCCAATATAAAGCAAAATGTCGGTCTGGGAGGCCACGTGTGACAAATGTACGAGAGGATCGCCTGATACAAAGACTAGCGAGTACTCAACAAATGAGCGTACGTGGAGTTCAAAGCTCATCGGGACTCTCTGTATCAAAGGATACGATTCGTAGACGAATTTTGGAAAAAGGAACAATCGTTTATAGCAAAATGCAGAAGAAACCAGCTCTGAAACCATATCATAAGTTACAAAGACTTATGTGGGCTCGAAAGCATATGTCATATGGAGAGAAATGGCAGTCAGTCATATTTAGCGATGAAAAAAAGTGGAATCTGGATGGTCCAGATGGTTGTTTATCGTATTGGCATGACTTGCGGAAGGAACCTCGACGTTTTTTTAGTCGCAGACAAGAAGGGGGCTCGGTGATGGTTTGGGCAGCCTTTTGCTATAATGGACAAGTATCTCTGACCTTCACCAGTGGTCGTCAAACTTCACAGCATTATACACAGACATTAGAAGAAAACCTACTGCCATTTGCTGAGCTTCTAGGGGGTCCTCAGTGGGAATTTCAGCAAGACAATGCTTCAATTCACACTGCAAAACATTCAAAATCTTGGTTTAATTCCCATAATATAAGAGTTCTCGACTGGCCAGCATGTAGCCAAGATCTTAACCCTATAGAAAACCTTTGGAGCATCATGTGTCGCAAAGTTTATAGCAACGCTAGACAATACTCTTCTGAAAAAGAACTTAAGACATCTATTGAGAATGCATGGTACGATATCGATCCACAAACTATGCAAGATTTAGTTTCTTCCATGCAATCTCGTGTATATGACGTAATACATAAGCATGGATGCGCAACCAGGTTTTAAAAATTGTTTATTTCGATTTTATTTAATTTGTGTCTAAACTTTTGAGACAGCAGTTTATTTTTGTTACCATTTAATTTATTGCAATATGCACAATTCCACTTTTCTTTGTTATAAATATTGTTTATATGTACAGCACATTAATTTCAAGCAGTGATTTGAAAATTGAATAAGTATTTTTCAAAGTATGTAAGAATTTCTTCATTGTCTAAACTTTTGCGTCATAGTGTAGTACTAACGCACCTCATTTGCCACGTTTGACGAGCAATTTCCAACTTGTTAAAATTTATACAAGAATAATAATTTATAATAATAATAATAATTTCTTTTAAACTAAGAACTTTATAATATATATATATATATATATATATATATATATATATATATATTAAATATTATTTATAGATCAGACCAAAAATTAATATTTTGTTTATTTTTATTTATTTTAATTTTTGGTATGCATTGTACAGTCGTGGGGAAAAAAAGTAAATACCTCCTACCTACATATTTTAAATTTTCAGTTTAAACTATGCCTAAAAACGAAATTTCAAGTCATTTGGACAATAAGTTTTTGAATTATAAACATTCAAAGTTTAGAGCTTCTAATGCTAAATTACATTATCATATTTTTGTTAATATCTCTTGCAATTATAATCCTAATGCGGTAATTTTGTGTGTGGTCATAATACAAAATAAATAAATAAATAAATAAATAAAATAAATAAATAAATAAATAAATAAAATAAATAAATAAATAAATAAATAAATAAATACACTGAATTTGTAATTTTAAAAATTTTCTGATATGAATTATGAATTATTAAATTAATATTAGAAAAAAAAAATATGTATTGCAACCTACATTTTTTATAGGTTTATATTTATTGTGTCCTGATTTATGTGAATTCTCAATTTAAAATTCTTCTTCCAAGTAGTTGTCGAACTATGCTTTAAAAAATGTCCAAATAATGGTTTAAGGGGCCGTTTATGATCTTCAGAAAAGTATAATTTTTAAAAATAGATATTTTACTCATTTTATTGAAGCAATTGGGCTGGCAATAGTCGAAACATATTAAGCGAGTGAAATAGTCATATTGTCAAGAAATGATACATCAATAGAAGTGACATGGTCATTCCGCAGCATTTCAACAATCAAGTACCGAACTTCAATTTGGTTTCAGTCCCTAAAATAGGCGCATTTTAAAATAATTAATTTCTCGGAAACTAATCGTACGAATGTCATGAAAATTTAGATTTGAGCTAATTGAAGGATGTAGGATTTATTTATGGTGTTAAACTTGGTTATTGCTATTGAAAAAAAAAAAAAAAACAAATTTTGGGTTCGTATTGATATGTAGATGCCCGCTAAGCAAATTTTATATACATCATTTAAAAGTAGACTTTATTTCCAGTCGTTTGGTACCATTAACTTTCTTCTACAATAATTTGCTACAGAGTTAGTAAGGGGTGTTTACTTTTTTTTTTTTTTTACATATCGTTTAAGTTAAAGCGTTATACGAATGAAATGTACATCTTTCTTAGTTCGCGCTTTACCTTTTTTCTATATCTGTACTCCGTACATTGCAAAAAAAAAAAAAAAAAAAAAAAAAAAAACCGCTCAGCATTATTGTAAGATACCCAAAAAGGTTCTTTTGATGAAAAGCTATCATTTAAAATTAACTTTAAATGTAAAATTTTACTAATTAGAAGTTATGTTTTAGTTGAATTACAACCTTTTCTTTCTTCTTTGTATAGTTTGTGAAAGGTTTACTTAGTTTTTCTTTCTCTGCATGCATTATCACGGCCTTAAGATGATTTCCTTAGCCGATCTTAAAATTTATTGTAGGATGTTTTTGTTTTTACGATATTTTAATCTTCCGATTTCAAAGTTAATCTTTTTTAAAATGATCTGCTCAGACTTGTGGATGAAACAGTTTAGTTAAAATTTTCTTTTTTCCCCCCTTTTGTAGCATATTTGACATTAATCATATATGTAATAAAATTTAGCACAATTAGAAAAGGAAAATTGCAAATTCCTTCAAAAGTTTCGATAATATATTTATAAAATTTCTGAAAAAGTTCAGATTAGGGAACAACTTTTTTTAAAAGCAAAAAAAATATCAGACAAATTTTTTAATAAGAGTATTTAGAATTTCTACTATGATAGACTGCAAGAGAATGTTTGTCATTAAAAAAAAATTTCAATGAATTTTTATCAAATTAATATTGAAAAAATAATTCACTGCGTTGTTTAAGCTTACCTAACAAAAAATATTTAATTGAGCTCATTAAAATTTCCATCCATATATCCATTCATGCAAGTACGGCCGCCGGTTTTTCCGGCTTTTAAATTTTTTCCAAACAAAAAAGGGTTCTATTTTTAATAACATAACTATAAGAAAAGTAATACATTACTTCAAAAATACTGAGAATATATTTGAAAATATCTGGAAAAATTCTCATTACATCTCATATTTAATTTTCTTTAAGCAAAATAAGATAGAGTTGTGAAAGAATAAAATCGCATCGGCACAGGATATTTTATCACCAAATCATCAGAGATAGAAAATAACCCATTCGATTGAGCATTATGCTTTCTTTCCTGATATGAAGTTGGCACAACTTTTAGCTTTTAATATGTAGATCGTAAACTAAAAAATAGATACTTTAACTTAAAAAAAAAAATGGATTCATATTTGCAAGAAAAACGCAATTTCCAGTCGAATGGTACCTGTTACTCTCTCTCCTGGATAATTTGTTAAAAAAAAAAAAAAAAAAAAAAAAAAAAAAATAGCATGAGTAATGTATGTTTTCTCTTCCACGACTTTTCATTATTCCTACATACAATAAATCAGAAAAAGGATGAAATGATAGCATTTATAGTTTTCTAGGAGCCTAAACTACAAAATATTTTTTTTTCAATAATGCACATTTTTGAATTATTTAAATGCAGATTTCCGTGAAATTGCATCACAACCATTTGAAGACTCATGAAAACTCCCATTCATACAGCCACTCACACAAATACGCTGGCAGATTTCCACGACTGTTTCTTATTTTTTTCATAAAATGAATCCGTGAAGGTTTCAAATGAGGTTATTTCTATTTCTATACTATGGTAAACTACAAAATAATGATTTTCATTCAAAAATGAACATTATTTATTGATCTAAATTCAGATTTCCGTGAATTTGTATCAAAACCATTTTAAGAAAATATTTCAATGTTATTTTCTTAAGCTTATGTATAGAAAATCTTTTCTTGCACTTATTAAAACTCGCATTCATTCAGCCACTCGCACAAATACCACTCCGTACTTCCATTATTCTTTCATAAAATAAATCCGAGATAGTTTGAAATGAGAGTATTTACTTTTCTACAATGCTAAATTACAAAATAATGATTTCAATCTATATTGCATATTATTGAATGATTTAAATACTGATTTCTTATTTTTATTAAAATCATTTTAAGAAAATATTTCACTGGAATTTTTTTAAGGTTACATCTAGAAAATATTTTCTTGGTCTCATTCAAACTCCCATTCATATAACAATTCACACAAATACGTCCACGGATTTCGCGCACTATTCAATGTTTTCGAAACAAAAAGATTCTATTTTAATAACATTTAGTAAAATTGTAAGAAAAATTGTACACTACTTCAAAATATTACGAAAATATTTGAAAATATCTCAGAAAATTCCGATTACATCTCGAATATAATTTACTTTAAGCAAAATGAGGCAGAATCGTGGGAAAATAAATCGTACTGGCACATGATATTTTATCACCAAGTTATCACAGAGCGATACAACATATAAAATTCGATTGAGCATTATGATTTTTTCCGAATACGAAGGTGGAAAAAATTTTAAACTACATTGTGCAGCGATGCATATATGGAAAATTTAAAATTAAAACTTTAAAAAACAAATTCAGTTCCATAATATCATTATATTTAAATATATATATTCCTGCTATAAAATCACAGAAGCGTGCTATTAAGTAAAAAGAAGATTACTCTTTAAAATTTGCGGTTATAACTCTAAATACGAGTATAAAAAGTTCTTTTAAATGAAGAATTTGTACAATGCAGTGTTAATAGGTAGATCCCCAACACATGTTACACAAATTAAAAAGAAAATATTCATATTTGGAATGAAAACACAATTCCCAGCAGAATGCTAGTTTGGCTCTCTCTGCGACAGTTTGCTTAAAAAATAGTATAGGTAATGCATATTTTCTTTACACGACTGTTTATTATTCTTACATAAAATAAACCAGAGAAAGTTTGAGATGAGGATATTTTCGACGATGTTAAACTACAAAATAATGTTTTTCATTCTATTCTGCTCATTATTGAATGATTTAAACTCTGATTTCCGCGAATTTCTATTAAAACCATCTTAGAAAAAAGTATTTCATTGGTATTCTGTTATCCTTACGCTTAAAAAATACTTTCTTGGGGCTCATTAAAACTCCCATTCATATAGCCGTTCACATAAATACGCCCGCGGAATTCCACTACTGTCCATTATTCTTTCATAGAATAAACCCGATAGATTTTTAAATGAGAGTATATTGAGTTTTCTATGATGCTAAACAACAAAATAACTTTTTTTCATTCGTTACTGCCTATTATTGAAGGATTTATATGCAGATTTCTGTGAAATTGTATCAAAAACATTTTCAGAAAAATTTTCACTGATATTTTCTTAAGCTTACGCTCAGAAAATATTTCTTTGGGCTCATTAAAACTCCCATTCCTTACAGTCATTCACACAATTAAGCCCGCGAATTTCTACGACTGTTTATCATTCTTTCATAACATAAATACGAGAAAGTTTGAAATGGGAGAATTTATAGTTTTTTACGATGCTAAGCTAGAAATAATGTTTTTCATTAAGTAATGTATATTATTGAATGATTTAAATGCAGGTTTCCGTGAATTTCTATTAAAACCATTTTAGAAAATATTTCACTGGTATTTTCTTAAGCTTATGTTTAAAAAATATTTTCTTAGGCTCATTAAAACTCCCATTCATATAGCCATTCACACAAATACACCCGCGGATTTCCCGGACTATTCAATGTCTTCCAATATTCTTAAAACAAAAGGATTCTATTTTTATTTTGCCAAGGAGTGGTCACACCATTTGCAAGGGCGTATGCTCTGGTTTATCCCCTTTATTCCGAACAATCCCATTCTGAATTCCAGGGTTATTTCACCAAGGCCAATCACGTACACAAGGATGCGAAGTTTAAATTTTCTGTATGCTTCGATTATAAATATCGAACCTTACGATAAAATCAGATCGAAAAAAAAGATAGAAGTGACCAGGAGGTCAAACAAAGAATGAGATCTGTACCGCCATTGTGGTATAATCAAAATGCCATCCATCTTGGCAAAGCCTCGTATTTAGTTCAAGCGATGTTCATGAACATTTTTCTCTTTTTAATTCATCATTGTCTGAAGGTGATGCACATTCTTCACATTAAATAAACAGATAAATGATTTAAGAAAATAAAATGACCGAAAGGTTAAAGATTTTAAAATGATATTATGTTTCATGAACTTAGATCAGAGTTTAAATCACGGCATGTTCTTAAATCAATAAGCGTTCTTTTTAAGGATTGTGTTTAAAATGGTATTCGGTTCTGGTACTCAAATTTAAATATTCTTTAAAAAACATATTAAAAAATATATGAATATTTAGTACGCCAACAATGAGTTTTTTTTTTTTTTTTTTTTTTTTTTTGAAGTCAATGTCTGAAACAATATACAATTCTAGTCCTCATGGGGATTCAAGAGTTTAATGATATCTTTAATTGCAAGATTCTGTTTACCTTTATTTTATGTATCATAGTTTTTCAGATTTATTCAATTTAAATCTACTCTTCAGAAATTATTCTTTATTGTCAAATTGTTATATTCCATGATGCATTTTACTATCAATGAGTAAAAATAATATTTAGTACATAAAAAATATACACAACTTATTAAAAATTTAATTTTAATATACAGTGAAACCCCGATTTTACGTTTCTCAAGGGACTGAGTAAAAAAACGTAAAATACGGGAAATACACAGAAAGCAAAAAATCGTAGAAAAAAACTAAAGGTAGTAAAGATGACTCTTTCAAAAGGTATTAGTGTCGCTTCCCCTGCCCATCTCATCCCTACATCAATAAAGTGTGTTGTTTCTTTACTTTGCTCCCCCGCCAGCTATCCGGGGGAGGGAAGGGAGCAGCCCGCGACAACAGGTGTTCAACAAAGGAGGGGGGGGGGGACCAGTTTCAGAAGACATGAGTCTTTAGAATGCGTTTCTGTTTTCGTAGATTGCATAACTTTTAACAACGTGGATTAACTTTAAAAAAGCGCAAAAGGAAAAATTATTGCTTATTTTAGAACATTTTTTTCTTTTTTTACTTTCCAGAGAAAACGTAAAATGCGGGAAATTCCATAAATAACAAACTTACGATCCGGGTTAAATTAACATTATAAGTATACGGAAAAACTGGGACCTGATGAAAAAAACGTATAATGCGGGAAAAACGTAGATTCGGGGGACGTAAAATCGGGGTTTCACTGTAATTGTTATGCGTAACCGTAATTAAACAAATGTTAAATATTCTTAAAAATATATATTCAAAACAATATGAATTTTTAGTACATCAATAATGATTTTTTTAAAGACAATGTCACAATTACAATATATAATTCTGATCCTTATGGGGATTCATTAGTTTAATGATATCTTTAATTGCAAGATTTTTCTTACCTTTATTTTATGTATCATAGTTTTTTCCCCAGATTTATTCGATTTATATCTACTCTTCGGAAATTATTCTTTATAGTCAAATCGTTGTATTCCATGATGCAGTTTACAAGCAATGAGTAAAAATTTTGTTTATGACATGAAAAATATTCTCAATTTATTGAAAAAAAATAATTTTAATATAATTGTTGTGCACAACTTTACTACCACAAAAACTAATTATCAGTCTAAGTTTTCAGTTTTATTACTAAATACATTAGACATAAATCTAGACCTGAAGTTATATGAAATATTTTAATGGAGAAGAATATGTAATTAAATTATAGAAAATATCAAGTCAAAATTTATATTCTAATCACAATAAATAAAATTTACATGACATATTTTACTAAACAATAGGTCAAGATGTACATGGGCAATTCCACAGAAAATTCTCTCTTTTTTTTTTTGGGGGGGGGGGGGGAATAAAATTTATAATATGTTTAATTTAAGGGTATAATTGGAAATCTTGATATTTTTATTTTCTATATTAAAATCCCAATAAAAATGCATTGTAAATTACTGTTTACAAACTAAGTTAAGTACCATTATTGTCTTTGTAATGTCATAATGTTTCGTCAGTTACACAATAAAGGTTACGTCAGTTACATGTGTAAATGCCATTTTTTCTTTTTTATTGTTCAGAAATTATTTAAAGAAGTTACTGTTATAATTTGTCATTACTTAAGTGTTATTGAGAATATTAAATCACTTATTTTAACGGGATAGTTTACATTATAATTTTTACATTTCAATGAAGGCAGAAAAAAATGTTTGTCTATTTTATGTTACATCAGTTACAGAATTTTGAATTGCAATTTTTAGGATTAAAAGAGAGATTGAAATAATCTGCAGGTATTTGGGTATTAAGTCCTTAGTAAGAAACATTTTAAATTGTAAAAATTTGTTCTAGCTTTATTAGTAAATTTTCTACACAGTTTTGAAAACACTATTCGATGATCAAGTGTTATGTCAGTTACGATGGAATTGACCATATCTAATGTATTTATATTAATGAAAACTCAAAACTGAAACTGAAATTTATTTCTTTTTTGCATGTATTTTTACGCGCAACCTTATTTACTATTATTAAAAAGAATTATTTAAAAAAGTAAATTTTAATACAATTGTTGCGCACAAAAATAAATTTCAGTTTCAGTTTTGAATTTTGAGTTTTCATTAATACTATAAATACATTAGATATATATCTTGACGTATTGTTTTGTAAAATATGTCATGTAAATTTTATTTATTGTGATTAGAATATAAATTTTGACATGATATTTTCTATAATTTAATTATATAATCTTCTCCTGTAAAATATTTTTCATATAATCTAAAAATTTTAGGTATAGGTTTATATCTAATGTATTTAGTAATAAAACTCAAAACTGAGTTTGATAATTAGTTTTTCAGGTAGTAAGGTTGTGCGTAACAGTTATATCACAATTATTTTTTAAAGTAAATTATGAATATTTTTCGTGTCAAAAACAAAATTTTTATTCATTGATATTAAAATGGATCATGGAATATAATAATCAGACTGGAAAACGAAAACTATAATAGGTAGAGTACTAGAAATACAAATCAAATGAAGTTAAAAACACTAGAAAACAGGAATTCTGCTTTTTCAGAATTTAGTGTCATCCTCGAAGAAAAAAGAATGTATATAAATATAGATAACAAAGCATAATTCAGTTTTAAGACTTAAAATGCACGCTTTTATTTTATATACAATGACGTCATTTGCAGCAGCTGAAGAATTAAACATTTGCGATCCAATTTTTAAACATGCGTTAATACGGATTAGGTTCCCTTAGAAAGACCCCCACGGAGGGCACTCCCCCCGGGCCTATATCCCTCGTGTAGATAATTGGCCGTCAAAAATCAACCCAACCCAACCCAATTTTTAAACAACAACTGCAGAAAAGTATGCATATGACGTCACTATCTCAGAATAATACACAAATCCAGCAAAAAGAGATAATAATAAGAAACTTGACCAAAAAAAAAAAAAAAAAGACTATCTAATCATTTATATGCCTCCATTTGTTCGTAATATTTTTATAGATACTTAAAATTAAGTACAGTTCATAATAGCTCCATGTTTTATCAAAAACTATTCATTTATAATTTTTTTTTCTTTTTAGCACGAATTTTAATTAATTTTTTTTCAGTTGTTGTAGGAAAATGGCAACAAAAAGATTTAATAATCTACAAATATTTTTAATAATATGCTCGAGCTTGTTATTATGATAAGGGGGTATTGATTTTTTCTTTACTTTCTACAGAAATGGAGTACTTCAGTTGCCATCTTCAAAGAAAAAGTGTTAAAAACTACCAAAAAAAAAAAAAAAAAAAAAAAAATCTCAAAAATAAATTAAGATGCAGTCTTCAAACAAATTGCATTTAAAAGTACTTTATTACCTCTATACGATGGTATGAAAATTGAAAATGTGCGATCCTTAGAAGTTTAAAAAATGGCACTAAAGATTATCCGTATTTAACCGTTGTTTTACGGCTGACTTATATAACAAAACGTTATTTTTGAGAGACGACAATCAAATTGCTGGCCGAAAGAAATAGGATATCGGGAGCTAAAAAGGTAAATTGCAAGTAAAAAATGTTTTGAAGACAAAGCTTTAATTATACTGTACTAAAATGGAAATTTTTTTCAAGGACTATTAAAATAAATACCTTTTTTAAAAGAAATAAATTTCCAGTGATTTTATATCACTTTTTTAAAAATAAAATGAACATGCAATTTTAAATCCAGCTTCCTGGCAAGGAAAAAAATGTCAATGTTCCCCTGAAGTTCGACCCACATACATTCACCCCCTGCACGGAGCTGAATTGTAGCACATTTACTAACCATGCTGCTGTTCAATCATAGAAAAAAAAACTGATTTCTGAAGCAATCAATGACATTTACGTGATCACATACGTGATGACATTGATGTACCCTTATAGGACAAATGTTCTTGTCCCCCGAGGGATGGCGGAAGCAAATTTTAAGTTAAAATTGGATTGTAAGATTTGAGCCGAACTGACATTCAAGGCAAGTTAAATAAAAGCTTTTAAAAATCTTGCAATTAAAGGTATCGTAGAACTGATGAACCCCCTTAATTGAAAGGTATAATAAAATATATATGTATGTTATAAAATTGATAAGATACTCTATAACTTTTTTAAACTAGTATACCTTCCCCTTAGTTGCTAACGCAATTTCTATATCCGCCCCAAGTAGCACTTAAAATCGGGATATTATCAAATACAGCCTATTTTCGATAATCACCAGAAAAGACATATGTTCGATGTCTTGACACTTCTCAAGCATCAACATTTCTTGGCTACTTCAAATCCCTATTAAATTCAGAAGTAACTCGCAACACATGGCCCAATTATCAAGTATTTATAACTTTTAAGTCTAGGAGAGCATGAACACGTATCCTATACTAAAGTTAAATACAATTATCCAAGATTACTCAGGAGCATATAATATAAAATAGTATAAGCCTATAAATTGTAATAAAGCGATCTTCAAGTGGTGATTTTCTCTTAGAACTTTAAATTCACGCAGATTCCTGCGAGCCGCTTTTAGAACAGACATAGGATTGGGACTGTTCAGATTCATCCCGGAGGTTGCCGCCCTGGCTTACTGCGACTCCGGCTAAATTGTCTTCTACGCCCAATAAAGCAATGTACAAACAGACTGTGTTGGTTTGTTAAGTAAGAATGACACCAGCCACGTCTCCAAAACCTAGTTTTATACCATATATATAGTTCTTGTGTAAATAATATTGTTATTTACATTCTTACAAATAAACACAATAGTACAGAAAGAAAAGAAATATTAAAAACCGAACCAAGTAATTTATAAATTAGTAGACAGCAATACCAAAAATTACCTTACATTTTAGAACTATAAGTTAAGTATTTTTTTAAACCTTGCGTTGAATGAATTACAAAACGTCAACTTTTATTCACTCAGTTTGGGAGAATTTCCTTCTGCTTGCACCATGTTCAACATGTTTTTAATGGAGTTTGTATGTTCAACATGTTTTTAATAGAGTTTAGACATGGTGTATTAGGCAAATGTCGGAAGAACAGCCATGTTCATTGATCAAGACTTGTTCGCTTGTTATCCTCTATAAAATCTCTAATATTATCCTCTGTAAAATATTTATCATTTTCCAAATAAAATCAAAGTAAAATGTTCCTTAAAAGGCTAACATTTATTTTAGGCAACTGTTAAATTTTATCAATGAAATTCATATATTTTTTACAGAAAGGGATTTCATGAAAGAAATGTCTTGAAAGCATTGCAAGGAATATTAAAAATTAAAGGAATTTAAGAGCCTTACATCGTTTTTAAATTAGGAATTCCGATGGTAGTTAATTTTCGATAAATACATAATGGGGAAAATGTGTGCATTATTCCCAAAGTTGCATAAAGTTAAAAACAAAGGTGTTTAAGGATTGATTATATCTTTCAGTAATTGACAGAATCCTGAAGTTAGTTTTTTATATCTAAAATATTTAATAGTTAATGTTAGGCTAATAATAATAAAAAAATAATAATAATGATTTTCCAAATTTCTTCAAGGGTTATCTTAAACTCAGTTATTTGGCCAAGTTTATTCTACATGTATAGGGAGTTTTTTTTTTTTTTTTTTTTTTTTTTTAAACTGGCGCTATTCAGAGTCATCAGTAGATCTTACTATAAACCGGAATGGCACTAAACTCGGTAAGGGACGAGGCTTTACGAGAATGACAGGCTACCACAGTGTATTTCACGTATCATTTTTTACGGACCGCTGGAGTCACGTGATGCTACGCAGCCGAGAATGAGCATAAAACGGGTAACAAATGAAAATGAAAATTTATACCTACATATCCGGCAACAGCGCCATTAATTTGGACTATACGCGGGCGGCGGTAACGTGAGACTCACATTCAACCTGAACTGAAAATGTTTCTCTTAGCTTTTCGCTTGCGATTATGGCCCAAATTATCGGCACTGTAGTCATACACGTAAGTATAATTTTGCATTTACATTTGTTACCCATCTTTTATGCTCACTCTCGGCTGTGTAGCGTAGAACAGCGCCATATTCCTCTTATCGCCGGTGTTTTGAACAATTTTTTCTTCCGGAATCTTTTTTCCCATGGCGTCGTTAGTCCTCTTACCAGGTTTAGCAACATTTCGGTTATTAGAACGAGCTGTAGGTGGCCGTAAATAGCTTCAGTAAAAAAAAAAAAAAAATACCCTGCATAAATATATAGAGAGTTCTTCGCTCCTTTCAATATTACCCTTTTTTTATTGATCTAAAAATGGATGATTACAAACTAACGTAAAAACTAATGTAAATCTCGAATCATCAAAAATTAATTTTTGAAAAAGTTATAAATTCTAATCTATAAATATTTTCTGGAAATCGATTTTTAGAGATTTTTAATTAGTATAAGCATAATTTATTCAGAAACATTATACTTTGAGAGACCATGCAGTTATTAAAAATGTTGAATTTCATAAAATTACAAATCTGTATAACAACAATCTGAATTATTGGGTTGAATATTTAAATGATTTATTTAGCATTTCACATCACTTGTGGTATTTTTCTATTGAAACGTATTGATGAAGCATTATGTTAAATCCGAACTTTACAGTAACGGGCTTTAATTTTGAACCATTCCTAGAGATACCCCCAACTTTAGATACTGAGTAACACCGGAACTACTTTTTGAAACTCCGAAAACAAAAATATATTTAGGCTAATTTAGAAGTTTAGTTTTTTTACGTCAAACTTAGGTATTATAATTTAAAATTTAAAATTTTATTCTATTTCAATATAGAAATTGCTTTCTAAACTAATTTTGTTTAGGAACATTTAAAACAAGTGAGTAAGTGTGATCACAGATAGCGCAGAAGGTTTCGTTTAATATTCCTTTCAAAACACTTTATCCCTTTGCAAAATCTGTTAATTCCACATTTTGCAACCAGGAGGCGCACTCTATTGTAAACAAGCCTGTATCCGAACGAAACTCTTTACAACCTATCCGTAGCTATTAGTCGAGGGGATCGGGCCCATAGCACACGAGATAGAGGCGCCCCTGGCGGTAAAAAGTGAAACTAAAATATGTAAAGCTAAGGTGCATAATATGAAAGAGTGGTCAAAGGGCTGTGCAATGACATATCACGTGAGGGGTGTCGGCAAAAGTTAGAAAAGTGCCCCACCGGGGGAAAAGGGTGGAGGTTAGAAAAATTGCTTAAAATACCAAGTTAGAGACCGGAGAGGTAAATATAAGACATTTTGAAATTTTTATGATTTTACGTGTGATTGGAAGTGTTCGGCTATAAGTCAAAATTTCAAGTCTCCAACTTAATTAGGGGCTCAGTTTGAAAAAAATGCTTAAAATACACAAGTTAGAGCCCAGAGGGGTAAATATAAGACTTTTTCAAAATTTTATGATTTGTCGTTTGCTGTGAGGTGTTCAGCTATAAGTATGCAACATTTCAAATCTCCAATATATATAGTTTCTGAGAACAGGTTCTGTGACAGACGGACAGACAGAGGAGTGAGACGAACAGGGTTTCGTCAGATGAAAGTAATCCTAAAAAGACATCATTCTCAATCAAAAGGTACATTTTGTTGTTATGTGCGATAATTTGTTGATTAAATAAATATGGTATGACCTGCTACGTTTTACATATTTAATAATTCTAGAACTATTCCCAGAAATTTTGGAATTTTTTTATCTAGATTTATTTAAGAATTTAGATTTGTTTTTTGATATCAAAATTATGTTTTAGCATTGAAAGTTTAAATTGTTTTCGTATTTCAAGCCCAAAATTTCCACCTAAAGTTATAGTGTTTCTATAGAATTAAAGAGGAGGACGTATTTCATATTTGAAGGGGGGGGGGGGGTGTTTATTTCTTTCTTCTTCTTTTTAATCACTTTCTAACATAGTTGAACAGTGTTTATGAATTGGGTTTGTCTGTTTGTCCGCGCTGTAATTCGCATAAATATAATCGGATTGCCATGTGATTTATATATGTTAATGAGGTTCATTATAGTATGTTCCGTATTGAAAATGAAGTGTTTATCATTTATAGTTCATTTACAAGGACACCCAAAAAACACTACGGTCTATGGGGGAAAATCGTTTGTGGTTTAGTTTAATGATATTACACTATTTCAAAGATATTGAAATTGATATATATATCACTAAGGTGCACTATAAGAGGCTTATCTTAGGATATGGTATGCATAGCATTCATTGTTCTTTTACAGAAATACACAAAATAATTCGGTTACAGTACTGTCTATTAATAATAATTGCTGAAAGTGCGTGTTAGGTTATGCCACGTATTTTTAAGGGGACACACATCCTTTAAAATCTTCAAAAAATCGATTTTTTGTTCTTTAATTCATTTGACAGCTAATCTTTTTCTGAACAATTTGCCACAAACCGCATCGAAATATTCGTACAATTGCGCTCATTATAGTAAAAAATGTAAATTAGCCTTGGAATGTTTCAAGCGAAATCTTTATGTTTAAATTGATTATTCTCAAAATCGATATTTTTTACTTGCGCGCATGATAACTCTAAATGTATTAAAGGAAATGATTCGAAACATTATAAATATATTTACTAGATCATTTTACTCAAATTGAACTAAAATTTAAGAAATTTAACAAAAAATATTGAATGTATAGGTATTCGAGTGACAAAAATGATCAAAATTTTCATATTTCTTCTTTTAAAATTGAAAAACTTTAGAATTTTTTTGTTTATTCTTTAGATTTTAGTTCATTTTACTTTTATAATATTCTTAAACTTATATTAAAAGTTTCAAAGTTCTAGAGGGTATAGATCAATTTAAATCATGCGCGCAAGCTATGTACAGTCCTGGAAAAAAAAACACCCCCTACTAATTCCTCAACAAATTATCGTAGAAGAAAGTTACTGGTACCGAACGATTGGAAATAAAATCTTTTTTATGATGTAATGATGTATATAATGATGTATATAAAATTTGCTTAGGGGGCCATCTACATATTAAAACGAACCCAAACTTAATTTTTTTCAATGGCAATGGCCAATTTTAACAAGATATTTCAAATCTTCGGTTCAAACTATACCTAGACACCAAATTTCAAGTCATTTTAAGGATAAGCTTTTGAATTATAAACATTCAAAATTTAGTGCTTCTAATGTTAAATTACATTTTCATATTTTTATTAATATCTCCTGAAGTTATACTCCTAACTTGCTAATTTTTTGTGTAGAAATAATACTAAAATACCCAAACGTAAATACGTTGGATTGCAATTTTTATAATTTTATGATATGAATTATGAAAAATTATGAATTGCCACCTACAATTTTTTTGATGGATTTAGATTTATTAAGTCCTGCTTTATGGAAATTCAAAATTTCACATTTGTCTTCCAAGTTGTTTTCAAATTAATCTAAAAAACGGCAAAATGATGGTTTAAGGGGCCGTCTATGATAGAAGTGACTAGATAATTTGAAATTATTTATGTTATCCTGTTATCTAGAAGTTTTCAATGTCTGCTTAAGTGCCGCTTAAAATGCCTTGTTTAAGAAGGGGGTTCTCTCGGTCAACAATCGAGTACCGAACTTCAATTTGGATACAGCCCTAAATTACGCTCGTTTTAAAATAATTAATATCGCGGAAACTTATCGTATGAATTGCATAAAAATTTGTTTTTAGGCTAATTGAAGAGTGAAGAGTTCATTTATGATGTCAGAATTGTGTACTGCTATTGAAAAAAAAAAAAAAAGTTTTGGTTCGTTGTAATATGGAGGTGGCCCCTAAGCAAATTTTATATACATCATTTAGAAGTAGACTTTATTAAAAATCGTGTAGTAACCAGTAAATTTCTTTAACGATAATTTTTTGCAGAGTTAGTAAGGGGTGTTTACATTTTTTTCCACAGCTGTACATTATCATTAATAAAAAAATCATACATTAAGGGATAATTATTATTAATTAAATATACAGTGTTTAGTGCAAATTATATATTATATTGCATGGGGTAGAATATTGTAGTATTAACAAAAAAAAATTGAGGTGGTTAGTGCAAAATTGAGTGCATGGAGCCACTTTAAATATTAGTCTCCGAAATAAAATTTTTCATCTGTTTAAAGAGTATGCGCCCCTTTAAATTAATCTAATTTTTTGCCTATTACTTGGTGTGTATAAATTAGAGCTGTAGCAAACCGCACATATTCGTTACTAAGTAACGGGTATTCTCTAAGATACGAAATACCGAATCGGTACTTCGAAATACGACTCGTTAGTCGTTACTATGTCAATACGCCGCCGAACAAAAGGAAACTAACTTCAAACACTGCTTACGTTTGTGTAATTCATGAATGGAGCAGATAGCCAGATGCGGTAAAAGATGCGAATTTGTATTCGGACTCGGATATTTCGGCGTCAGTTGTTTTCGTATCATTCTGTTAGTATCAGTTTATTCTCAAATCTCAAATGATTTTGATTTCGTAGAGGCTTGTTGATTCCTTTATTATGGAAAGAAAACGAAGTATAGCTGTTTTATACTCCGAGCTTGCGGATTTAGCAAAAAAGTATTTATCAGCGATGTCTACATTAGTACTATCTGAAAGAATTTTTTGAAAATCAGATTATATATTATCTGAAAGGCGTGCTTCATTAAAATAAAAAAGAATGGAAAAAATATTATTTTTAAACATAAATCAAAGATTTCTAAAATAGTAATGCGAGTGGCTTAAACTGGTTGATAAGATGATAAAGACTAAAATGAAACACATTTCTTTTAAATGTTCTGAAAATTTTCAAGAAATTCTGTTCTAAAATTTACAGGTTTGCTTTCAGTCCATTCTTTATTTTATAAAAATATCTTTGTGCGTGTATTTATGTTTTAAATTTGAAAAAAAAAATATTTTTATGATAAAGACGAGTTTTTAGATTGTTTGTAAAAATGTTTTTATGATAACGTTTAATTTTTTTAGCCCCCGGTATGCTATTTCTTTCTCCCAGCTAAGCTAATAAAGTGCCGTCTCAAAAAAAAAAAAAAAAACACGCTCCATTGTATCAGCCAGTGTATAAAACAAAGCAGAGGTATCATTGTATCTCTGCCGCAATTTTTTTTTTCTACTTCTAAGCATCGCACATTTTCAATTTTTATACCGTTGTATTGGCAAAAAAAAAAGTACTTTTAAATGCAATTTGTTTGAAAACTGCATCTTGATTTATTTTTGAGATATTAATTTTTTTGAAGTTTTTAATGCTATTTGTTTAATTTTTGTAACTCAAGTACTCCACTTCTGTGGAAAGTAAAAGTAAGGGAAAAATAGTTGGAAAGTACCAATTATAACTTTTTGTAGCCATTTTCTCATAAAAACTGAAAAAAAAAAATGTAATTAAAACACGTGCTGTTTCGAAAAAATATAAGCGAATGACTTCTAATAAAACATGGAACCTTTATAAACTGAACAATTTTAAGTATCGACATTAATATTACAAAGAAATGAAAGCATATGAATCATGAGATAGCCATTTTTTTTTTTTTTTTTTTATGTCGAAGTTCTTAAATAACGAAAGGAATTCTTCAGCGGATGCGGATAACGTCATTTTATATAAAATAAAAGCGTGTGTTTTAAGTCTTATAACTGAACTATCTACATTTATATACATATATTTTTTTTTTCATCGGGCGTGACACTAAATTCTGAAAAAGCAGAATTCCTGTTTTCTAATTTCTTTTTCTTTTCTTATTTATTTATTTATTTATTTATTTATTTTTTTTTTTTGGGGGGGGGGGGGGGGGCTTGTAAAAATATTTGTCACAGATATCATATACGCACCACATTGGCGCAATTTTTTTCTGACGTCAATGTCATATAAGTACCGGGGTACTTAACTGGCGCCAAAGTGCCGTTATTTTGCTTAATATGGTAGGTAACCCGGATGTTGTTTATTTGTTAATATATTGTTTAGTTCTATAGTTATTAATTAAACTTTTTTATTTATTGTTATTCCCTTTTTTAAATATCTATATGTAACTGGTATTCGAAAACGAGGTTTTCGCCAAATTGGCGTCAGAAAAAAATCACGCCAATGTGGTGCGTATATGACATCTGTGCCAATTTTTTTTTTTTTTGTATGTTTTTAAATTTCATATTTGAAAAAAAGGTTTTTTTAAATATAAATCAATAATTTCAGAAATAATAATGTGACTGAAGTACAATGTCATTTGATAGGATGACCACGTAAGAAATTAAATATACATATATTTAAATATTTTCAAATTATTCCAGAAGTTAAATTTTCATAATACATAATTACTTTTAGTGTAAAATTAGTAAGTAAATTTGTTTGTAAAATATTTTCTTTGTGTAATTATATTTCATAGTTTTAGTATAAATTTGGTAAACTTTTACTCTTCCTAATTGCTTTCTCCAATTATTCATTATTTCATAAGTAAGAAATTCTACAATTCAGACATGTTATATTCAATATGCATCGTATTTTAATTTTGTTTGCCTTTTTTCATTAAAACGTAGAACATTAAATGTAAATTTTACGTACAGATGGCAGCACATATTTTACGTTAAAATAGTAATGACTAACGAATTCTTCAAACGACTCATGTGCAGTATACGTATAATTGAATTTGCTGCAGGTTTGTAGTACATACCCGGTTTTTGAACAGTAACGAAAGTCACTAGTAACGAATACTTTCTAACGGGTAGTGAGTTTGAAAGTAACGACATCATACGGGTATTCATTTAGTCGTTACTTTTACAGCACTAGTATAAATGTAGGAGTAGATTTATCCTACAGAAAATGAAAGCTATGGGGGCAAAGAGCAGTTGAAGCCAAGCCGTAAAGTTGCAACGCAGCACAGAAAGTACCTGGGAGGATCTGCGACCACATTTTTGAAGAGGCAGATGTAGCTGTGTCGAGACTAGAGAGAGGTATCTCTCTGAAATAGGGAATTAGATTTAATGACAGGGCGATCTCCCTGTCTTATTTCAAATATTCCCTTAATCTTTACTATGTTGTGTTTTATTAATGTTATTGTCTGTGTAGTGCTCGTATTTAAATCTTTTTATATAATCCAGAATAATTAAAAGTTGTGTGAAAAATCACTAAAATTGTTTCATCGTATCTAAGCCTCCGACTCAGTTTTTCTGCATAAATTCTATCGATCATATAAAGCACAAAAGATCTCGAATACATTTCGGTTTATTGACGGAGATTACTGCAGGGGAATATACAACTTTGCTATGCGTTTCTAACTGATCTAAATTTTAGCATATTATACAGGGTGTCCGGGCTAAAAGTATCCAAAAGTTATGGCTTATTTTTACGGAACTATCCATTAGAATTTAAAAAAAATACATTTAAATAGAAAGAATATCTCACCAAGTTTTAATACTAATAGATTTCGACGCGTGCACCTTTTGTAGAATGACAAACGTCTAAACACTTCTCTCCGAGTGTTTCGTAGCATGTCAGGAGTTATTAGACAAATTGCTTGAATGATGCACTTCTTCAACTGATCCACAGTAATTAACACTTTCCAACAAAGTTGAAAAGTGTTTATGACTTCGGTTTGTCTGTCCGTCTGTCCGCGCTCTAACTCCCGTAAATGTACTCGAATTCTTATGCAATTGATAATCCATATTAAGGGTCACCTAACCATGTTTGGTATTGCATATGAAGTATGTGGGACTAATATTTCATTTAAAAGGCTACCCCAAAAAATTCCATTACATTATGGTATATGGCGGAAAAATCGTTTGCAGAGTATTTTGATGACATTACGCTGCTTCAAATGTATTGAAACTGATATAAATCATTGAATTTCACTACAAGATGATTACGACAGAATAGGGTATTAGCATTTGTCGTTCATTTACAGGGACACACAAAAGAAAACGGCTACAATACTGTCTTTGAGTAATAATTGCTGAAGTGCGTTTTCAATTTCGGTTTGTGCTTTTATATTTAACTGTTTTAATCATATAGAGTGCTGCTCAAAGTATTCGGATAATTATCCGATTGTAGATGGGAACAGCTGAAATTGGGTTTTCAAATGTGTTATGAGTTTCTATAGGGTTGAATTAGACATAATATTTTAACTTATTAAACTATGAAGTTTTGTTACATTATTCTGAATGTGTTGGAAAGTGTTTCATAATCTATGCTTGACGCATGATTTTTCTTTCTTGTTTTTTGTTTATACACAACGGATTTAATGAATACCCAAGCAAAAAAGTCTAATGAAGTCAAAACTGGAGACCTTGGCGGCCACGTAATTGGGCCTCGTCTTCCAATCCAAGTTCCAGCAAAAGTCATATTCAAAAGCGCGGTAACATCTCTGTGATAGTATGGTGGAGTCCCCAAAAGTTTCGGAGGGGTTTCCAATCCACAGAGGATAAGTCTATTATATTCTAAAGGATAGTTCGGTATCAATACAACTTTTGATACTTTTAGCTCGGACACCCTGTATGTACACACCCTGTACATTCAAATATATAGATCATATACAAGACAGCACAAAATAATTCGGATATTATTCCAATTTTTGATGGTAAATCCTAAAATTGGATTTTCAAATGTGTTATGCGTTTTCCAAATCGTTTACTTAGACATTGTCTTTCACCTTATTAAACGATGAACTTTTGTTAAAGTATTCTGGAAGCATTGGAAAGTGTTTCATAATCTATGCATGGCGCATAATTTTTAATTCTTGTTTTTCATTAATATTACTTTGTGGTTATTTAGTCGTTGGGGCGCAAGTTACTAATCAAGAGATAACGATTTCTATCCGGGTTCTATCTTGCATGTTCGTGGTGGGTCTGATACCAATATAAAATTCTCGTCTGTTTAACTCTCATGTGTAAAACATGCCCGTAATGCTCCCAAAACCAACTGTACTTTAAAATGGAACAAACTGTTCTGAAAGCTATCTATCATAATTTTATAAGCTGAAATGTATCTTTCGTTCGTTTAAACCCTTTCTTAAAGTAGGTAGTGTATTCAGAAACGAAGACAAATATCCATAAAAAGAAATGACAATCTCGAACATTTCCTGTCACTTTAAGGGTTTTATGTTTGATGGTGCAATGAGACTTTCTCATGCAAGGAATAATATATCTGACGGTTCACTAAGGACGCCTTTTTACTTTGATTGCAAAACAAAAGAAGATTTGTATTAGAAACACGATATAATATTTTTAGGCTTTATAATTTTTTGATTATATTATTGTAAGTTTAAAGTGTTTTGCCCATGCAAAACTAAATTCTTCAATAGGAATGCAAATTTGTTGTTTTAATGTTCTTGCTACCCATTTATGAAAGAACTGTGAGAATTACTGTTCATGTACAGTGTTGAAATTCGAGAATAGTGGTTGAGTGAACGTCACATTTTTACGGTCTATATTTTAAGAGCCGAGAAAATTTATTGATATCTGTTTTCTTTTTTCGTTTATTTAATTAAGTTTAAAATAACAATTGATATTTGGAAATATTTAGAGTGTTTTGCCGATGCAAACCTAAATTCTTCTATAGCAATGCAAATTTATTATTTTAATTTTGTTGTTACCCATTTAGGAAAGATCTGTGAGAATTAATGCTCATATACAGTGTTGAAATATGAGAATAGTGGTTGAGTGAACGTCACATTTTTATGATCTATATTTTTTTTAAGAAGTGAGAGAATTTATTGACATCTGTTTTATTTTTTTCTTTTATTTGCTAAAGTTTAAAATAACAATTGATACAGTAAACTCCCGACTATCCGGCCTAGTAAAAAGTTGAAAGTAATACTAGCAGTTGCAAGTGGCGGAGACAGGCAGGTTCCCGTCCGTAGGAAAGTGCTAACTCACAACAGGATGGAGCAAGAAGGGATTGCAAGATGCAATAGCGGAGAATTCGAAACATAGTAATTGCAAGGTCTTGAAACATTCTTTTGGACCCTAAAGGTGGACATAAACCTGTGTGGGAAACTGAAATGGAATGTGAGAAAGATAAGCTTATTTCGTTGCTGAAAAATATACCGGACTGTGAAGACGTCAATGCCAAGGATATTACAGAATGGATGGCAAACGACGAAGTTAATGAATTAACTGACAACGACATTGTATAAATGGTGACAGAGGGAGAAGTAACAGAAGAAAAACAGGAGGAGGATTGCAGGAAAAATCTCATCCCACATTCAGAAGAGTTTAAGACGATTTAGGCAGCACTGCAGTACATTAGTCAGCTGGAGGAAGCGACGCCAGCCGACATCATGTGTTTGCTTAAATGGAGGGACACTGCTTCGCGGAAAAGGTCTAACAGAGAGAAGCAAAAGAACTAGACGCTTTTTCAAAAACAAAAAAATGTAAATTATGACTCTTTTATCTTATACATAACTTTTCATATTTGTGCAATCAATTTATTAATAAACAGTAAAATAAGATTTGCTTATTTCTTATAAATTAGGCTAAAGTTTTACGTTAATATTTTGCTTCTTCTGAATCTGTATGTACTGTATAATATGAAATTTATCTTAAAATGTGTAACATGTGTTTCTAATATCATGGCGGAGGGAGGAAATGAATAAACATTTATAGAACTCCGGCCTATCCGGCCTACCCTTCCGCCACATTAGACCGGATAGTCAGGAATTTACGCTATTTGTAAATATTTAAAGTGTTTTATCCATGCAGACTAAATTCTACAATGTTGAAATACGAAAATAGTTGCTGAGTGAACGTCACATATTTACGATCTATATTTTAAGAAGTGAGAAAATTTATTGACATCTGTTTTCTTTTCCTGTTTTTTATTTAATAAAATTTAAAATAACAATTGACATTTTGAAATATTAAAAGTGTTTTGCCGATGCGAAATTAAATCCTTCAACAGCAATGCAGATTTATTATTTTAATGTTGTTGCCACCCATTTATGAAAGAGCTGTGAGAATTACTGCTCATATCCAGTATTCAAATATGTGAATAGTGGTGGAGTGAACGTCATATTTTTCTGATCTATATATTTTTAAGACGTGAGATAATTTATTGACATCTGTTTTCTTTTTCTTTTTTTCTTTTATTTACTAAAGTTTAAAATAACAATTGATATTTGGAAATATTAAAAGTGTTTTGCTCATGCAGAACTAAATTCTACAATGTTGAAATACGAGAATAGTTGTTGAGTGAACATCACATACTTCTATCTATATTTTTAAGAGGTGAGAAAATTTATTGACATCTGTTTTTTTTTCTTTCTTTTTATTTGCTAAAGTTTAAAAGAACAATTGATATTTTGAAATATTAAAAGCGTTTTGCTCATGCAAAAATATATTCTTCAATAGGCATGTTAATTTGTTATTTTAATGTTGTTGCTACCTATTTATGGAAGAGCTATGAGAATTACTATTCATAAACAGTGTTAAAATATGAGAATATACGATCTATATATTTTTAAGAAGTGGGGGAATTTATTGACACCTGTTTCCTTTTCTGTTTTTTTTAAATTAAAGTTTAAAATAACAATTGATATTTTGAAATATTAAAAGTGTTTTGCAAATGCACAATTAAATTCTTCAATGGGAATACAAATTTCTTCTTTTAATGTTGTTACTACCCATTTATGAAAGAGCTGTGAGAATTACTTTTCATATCCAGTGTTGAAATACGAGAATACTGGTTGCGTGAACGTCACATTTTTACGATATTTATTTTTACGAAGTGAAAAAATTTATTGACATCTGTTTTCGTTTTCTTTTTTTTATTTGCTAAAGTTTAAAATAACAATTGATATTTTGAAACATTAAAAGTGTTTTGCTTGTGCAAAACTATATTCTTCAGTAGGAATGCAAATTTGTTATTTTAATGTTGTTGCTAACCATTTATGAAAGAGCTGTGAGAATTACTGTTCACATGCAGTGTTACAATATGAGAATAGTGGTTGAGTGAACCTCACATATTTACGATCTATGATTTTAAACAATGAGAAAATTTATTGACATCTGTTTATCTTTTAATTTTATTTATATTCACTAAAGTTTAAAATAACAATTGATATTTTGAAATATTAAATCGTCAATAGGTCATCAACTGAGAAAAATGTAAAGTCATACCACCTTTTGAATGTACTTTTAATGCCCGTATATTTCAGGAACTTATTTAAGTTAAGAGTCTTTAATAGCTTAAGGCATAGATCGAGCAAATCACTATCTATCACTGATTTTCTCCTACTCCATCTCTCATTAACATTTTAAAGCAATAAATTACAATAAGTCATTGATTTTTTTGTGATTTATAATGAAATGAATTTGAATTTTCTATCAACAGATATTTAATTTCTAACATTTCATACTGGATAGCTGATTTTGAAGATAAACTGTCAATTTAAGCTAAAGGTTCTGAGTTGGAGTCTCAACCTGAGCACATTTTCACTCAGTAGGAAAATTAATTATTCGCATGACTTATTTATTAATCAGTTTGATAGAGTTAAAATAGCAAAAGTGTAATTAAGTATCCATAGTTTATTAGAGCTCCTTTATCTGTGGTTTATTTTTTCGGGATGTTTCAGACAAGATAATATAAATAACAGATCTTTACCAAATGTTAGACTAGGTAAATTATGTTGTCTGGGATGTCGTCCAGATACATCTATTGGTAGAGCATTGAGAATTAAAGCCAAAGGGTCTGGATCCGAGTCCCGGCCCGGACACATTTTCTCCCAATTGAAAAAATTACTACACATTCATTCACCAATCAGTTTGATTGTGTTAAAATAATGAAAGTGTAATTTTATACTAGTATTTACAAGGAGAGGGCCAACCTTGGTAATCACAGATTTTTATTATTTTAATATATGTTGTAGAGTAGAGACCCCTTAGTCTCAGGTTCAACGGATTTTATACAACGCTTCTTAATTCTTGAGAAACAGGGGGGTGGGGGGTCTAATATTATAACACAACTTAAATACTTACTTTGTAACGAAGCGACTACTTTGGTCGTAGCTCAGTTGGTACAGCATTTGCTATTTGTTCCTCGGACTTGGGTTCAATACCGGAACGCGCTACATTTATTTTTTTCATTTTTTGTTTTATAAATATACTTGTAATTATAATTTAATAATTTAAATAATAATTATAATTTAATAATTTAAAATTTTAATATCGTACATTAATTATAATATTAACATATTTAAATTTAAATTTATATATTTTTATTTTTAAACCATTATTTCTCATCCGTTAAAGAGATTTAAAAAGAAACTGCGTCTATTATTGAATAACAAAAATTCTGAAATCTTTAAAAAATCTGTTGTGGCGTCCTCTAGTTATGATAAAATAAAACATATTCAAAACTATTAAAAATAAAAGCAGAAGGAAGATAAAGGGGAAAGCAAAATAATTCAAAGCGTAACTATGCGTATTACAAATTTAAAAATCTTTAATATGCAAAGAATAGGTTGTAATTTAATTCTGATGCTAGTTTTTAATATAATTATGCTTGTTACTTTAAAAACAGAGTAATATTATCATCGTATTGACTTCCCTTGTTAAGGCAATACATAAATGATGTTTCTTTAAAATCGCGAATTGACACAATTGTTCAGTATCATTGCATCGATAAAGAATATATGACATTTTAAAAGGGATTTTTAAAAAATTAACAGTTTTATGATGTTTTATACAACCATTTAGTTACAAGTAAAAAAAATAAATAGGCTTTCATTAATTTATTCATTAAATTAAAATTACAAGTACATTTATAAAACAAAAAATGAGAAAAACAAATGTAGCGCAATCCGGTATCGAACCCGACAACGTGGAGTAACGGACAAACGCCGTACCAACTGAGCTTCGACCTACGTAGTCATTTCGTTACAAAGTAATTATTTAAGTTGTGTTATAATATTAGACCCCCCCCCCCTCCCCAGTTTCTCAAGAACTAAGGAATGTTGTATAAAATCCGTTGAACCTGAGACAAGGGGTCTCTATCCTACAACATATATTAAAATAATCAAAATCTGTAATTACCAAGGTTGGCCTTCTCCTTGTTAGTCCTAAAATACTTTAAAGAATATTTCTTAATAACTTTTTGTAGACTGGTTATATTTACAACGTGAATATTAAAAAAATCTTGTAATGTTATTAAAGAAATTTTATATATATTAAAGAAAATAAATGTTTGTTTTATATTTTTAATAAATTTTTAAATGTTTTTGATATGATGGCCATCCTTATTTGAAAGAACTAAATTAAACTTCGAACAATATGATGTTTAAATAGGATATTTACTTAAGGGTGACCTTCATCACTTTGAAAATAAATGATTTATTAATGTATAAATGGCGGTTTTTTAAGAGTATTTGATTAAAAATATTTTATAACTAATCTTATTATACTAATTTTAATTCCTAAAAGGTGTAAATTAAATGTTTAAAAACAGTAAAAATAGGTTTATTCAACTGTTTACATGTTTCGACTCTACCCGAGTCATTTTCAAAACAAATAAATAAAAATAGTCTAAAATTGCACGGCAGTTAAAATTAGTATAATATTACAAGGTATTAATTTACTATGTATTTACTAATCTTTTTATTTAATTTTTAAGATTATTTTCCACTTTTCCTATTACAACAAGACAAAATCTAAAATATAGACAGATAAAACAATGTTTTAAGCATCAAAAAACTTTTTTTTAATTAAATTTAAAAGTTCTGATTATTATAATGTAGTTTTATCTGCGTAGATTGCGCAGCTCCAGTGATAATCATAGTTTTTATTAAAATATCTAGAAGGGGTGAGTTCGCGATTAGCGTGAAGCTAAGGACCCAGTATAAATATAAAATTGTTATACCAAAAGTTTTTTCATTAATAATGAAAGATAGAAATTTATTTTCTTACCTTTCTGGTAAAGCAGACATACGCTGGTTTCCTTCATGTGAAAACAACCTATATTTTTTATTTATTGAGTAGATGTTATAAATCGTGAAAAATATCTTCTTAGAATGATGGAGATGCACTTGTAGAGAAAAAACTATTTAATGCACGACGAATTCTGGGTTACATGGATGAACACACACACACACTAAAAAAGAATAAAATAAAAGGGTTAAATATGGGTACTATAGAAGTAATAACATTGAAATCCAGTAGGAGATGCAAGTCTTCCATTGAACAAAGAGTTAACGCACGAAAAAACCGTGCGTCTTGGCCTCACGAAATCGGGCCTAGAAGAGAAGAAGTAAAAGGGGCCCACAAGAGTTAAAACAGAGTAAAAAAAAAAAACTTGAAACAATACAGTCTGCTTAATAAGCAAAAAGGTTCTATTTAAAATCAGTCTATCAGAAAATTTCTGTGGTGCTGCGATCTGTTGACGCCTTTTCGAAACACAAGTCTTTTACACAATCCTTCTTTAGTTTGTGACCTTACGCTACGATAACTCAGGGAAGTGTCGCCATCTTGGAACATATTTCACAACTAAAAGAAACGCGTTGCATATATCACGAGGAAATTGTCATTTCACAAGCGAAGTGATGTTGGACATAAAATTACTTACACTGTGACGTTTTCCAACACCCCCGCTTTTTATGTCAAACCGACGAGCGTAGAATGTTTAACTTGTTTCTCAAACACTCGAAATGAGGCTTAGGCAACGGCTTGGTGAGCACGTCTGCCAGCATTAACTTCGATGGGCAATAAGTTATTTTGATTATACCATTCTGGCATAGATGTCTGATGTGGTGATACTTAACTTCCACGTGTTTAGTCCTTGTCTGTGCCTTTTCGTTTTCGGTCAATCTTATGGCTGATAAGTTATCTTCGTACAACGTTACGGGTAGTTGTTGACACAGTTCGAGGTCATTTAATAGGTCTAACAACCACGAAATCTCTTGACCTGCATTAGAGGCAGCGATATATTCAGCTTCCGTGGAGGAGAGTGCTGTGCAACTCTGCTTCCTCGATGACCATGCCAATATATTATTTCCTAATTTGAACAAGTTTCCAGTGGTTGATTTCCTGTCTATTCTGTCGTTTCCCCAATCGGCATCGCTATATGCCATTAGGATAGGAGGTTTTGTTTTATCTATGACGAATTTAAGATCTTTGGTAGTAAGCAGATATCTAATTAATTTCTCGATAGCTTGCCAATCGACTTCCCTTGGGGATTCATTCCTTCTTCCCAGGATGTTAACGACTGATGCTATATCAGGTCTAGTTAAAGTTGCAATGTATAGAAGCCCTCCTATAGCCTGTCTAAATTTTACGTTATCTCCCATTAGTTTCCCGTTTGGATCTAGATTAAAGTAGTTAGTATTCATGGGTGTATACGTAGGCTTACCATTTAACAAATTGAATTTTTTCTGCGATTTGTATTATTTTGTGTTCCTGGTCTAATTCTAGATTACCGTTTGCTTTTTCTTTTATGTTTATGCCTAAATATTGTGTTACTTGACCCAAATTTTTTGATTTCGTATTGCTTTGATAATTCAGTGTATATTTCGTGTGTGTCTGTTTTGTCTCCTGCGACTAAGATGTCATCAACATACACTATTATGTATGCGATTTTTCCATCTTGGACTCTTTTGTACAGACATTTGTCTGACGCGCATTCATCGAAATTTAGTTCTTTTAGAGATTTACTTATTTTTTGGTTCCATGCCCTAGCTGCCTGCTTAAGGCCGTAAATCGCTTTGTTTAAACTACAGACTTTATCTTCTTCCCCTTTTGTTATGTATCCCTCTGGCTGATGCATATAGACCTCCTCTTCTAAATCGCCATGTAAGAAAGCAGTTTTGACATCTAGGTGAGTTATTTTAAGATCTTTGTACACCGCTGCGTTTAAGAATGCTCGTAGGGTGGTATGCGCTACAACGGGTGCGTAGGTCTCGTCGAAATCGCTTCCATATTTTTGAGCATATCCCTTAGCGACCAATCTGGCTTTATATTGCGCTATAGACCCGTTCGCTCCCCTTTTTGCCTTAAACGTCCACCTACAACCTATGACGCGTTTTCCCGGGATAGGTTTTATTAATCTCCAAGTATTATTTTGCTTCAGAGAATCTATTTCCTCACTAGTGGCTTTTAGCCATTTATCTTTAGTTTCTGCGTCATTGATATTTTGTAGGTCTGTCCAGACTTTGGCTCCTGAATGTGACACAGGTTTGCGCTTATTCCATAACGGTTAGGTGGTACACCACGATTTTGTCTCTGCGATCTTCTCGGCTCAAGAGATGTGTCGGTCGGGGTGTTATTCTGATCATCGTCGCGCTCTTCTAGATCAATTTCAATATTATCTGCGGGAGTTTGTTCGATGTTTTGATTTTCTTTGGCGGGTATAATTTCCTCATCTTTTATACCTTCTTCGAAGAATTTTACGGTTCTGGATATTATAATTTTATTTTCACCCGTATATATCCTATAGCCCTTGCTTCTGAAATCATATCCCAACATTATTCCCTCGATGGCTTTCTCATCTAATTTATTTCTTTTAGGTTTGTCGACATAGGCAAATGCCTTACATCCGAATGTTTTGATGTTCGAGAGATCGGGTTTTCTTTTATGCCAAAGTTCATAGGGTGTCATGTTATTTTTGTTAGCCTTTGTTGGTAGACGGTTGATGAGGTAGGTGGCGGACATGACAGCTTCCCCCCAGAATTGCTTAGGTAACTTGGCGTCCGACAACATGGTTCTAGCCATTTCCACTATCGTTCTATTCTTTCTTTCTGAAACACCGTTCTGTGGGCTAGAATAGGGAACACTCAATTGACGCTCTATCCCGTTTTCTATCAGGCAGTTTTCAAATTCGTCACTGATATACTCTTTTGCGTTATCGGACCTGATTGCCTTTATCAACTTGCCAAATTTATTTTTTGTTAGCGCTATGTATTCTTTCAGTTTGATAACGGCTTCCGATTTATGCGCGATTAAGTATGTTATTGTGTACCTGCTATAATCATCCGTGAATGTTATAAAGTACCTTTTCCCTCCTATCGTTTCAGTATTCATGGGGCCACATATATCGGAATGTGCGAGGGTACCGATGTCTTTGCTTCTGTTTGTGGCTACTTTAGGGTAGGGCAGAGCGGAAAGTTTTCCTTCAATGCACTTGGTGCATCGCGTGTCATGTTTACATTTGTTAATTGTTATCCCATTGGCTAATTCATGATTAACAAGGTATTTAATATCATCAAAATTTTTGTGTCCGAGTCTTCGGTGCCACAATGAAATACAATTTGTATTGTTACAGAAAGTTTGAGTACTTATAGTATAGCCGTAATCATCTTCAGGGTTTAATACGTAGAGATTATCATTTAATTTAGCTGTCAAGATTATATTATCATCTTTGACAAATAAACATGCATTTTTCTCGAAAATTACCTTTATATTATTTTCAGTGGCTTTCTTAACTGACAATAAATTGCCCTTTAGTTCTGGACAGTATAAGACGTTTCTTAGTGTAATGTAGTGGTTTTTGTCTGTTTTTATTTTTACGTCGCCCATACCTTCCGAATTAAGCCTTTTTCCATTAGCGATAGTTATATTCCCAAAATTCCCGGCTGTGAATGTAGCAAAATTTGTTTTTGCTGATGCAACGTGCCTGGTGCAACCCGAGGCAATGATATATGTGTTTGGATCTGTTGTTTGTGTTTGGTTAATTTTTACTGACTCAATTTCAAAATTGTTTTCCACTGGGAAGAGAGGAATGATCGATTGGTTGACCTCATCCTCTATATTTGATTTGCTGTTAAAGCAAAAATTCGAGGAGTCTGTTTTACTACCATTGTGTTGATTTTTGGGGTTTACCGAATTGGCTTTAAAATTGGCATGGTTGTTAAATTTATTACTGTTATAATTTTCACTTCTTTGGTAATTGTTTTTCTGTTTGTTTTTCAATTTGTAACATTCTGAACGAGCGTGCCCATCTCGTTGACAGAAGCTGCAATATTTTTTGTTTCCTTTATTTATTATTTTATATGCTGTGTCCCTTGGTCGTGTGCTGGTGTTTTTGTATTCGATTCGATGAGAGTACTCGTCGATGAGTTTGTTTTTCACAAACTCGAGGTCTAGATCCTTTTCGTCTCTAGCCTCCATGCTCGTTATAAGAGGAGCATATGACTGAGGCAAGCTGCAAAGCATAAGAGCCACGATGTGCGAATCATTTATGAGCTCTCCAATGGCAGCGAGTTTGTCGCGGATAGTTAAAATATTGTTGATATGTAGATTTAAGTCTCCGCCCTCATTGAGCCTTTGCGAATATAGTTTCCTCAAAAGGAATAATTTGGATGATAAATTCGCCCTTTGGTGAACACTTTTTAATCTTTCCCAAATTTCTTTGGGAGATGTCAAATGTCTAATATGCACGATTTGTGTATTTTCAATGCACAAACAAATTATGGCTTTCGCCTTAGCCGCGTTTTTAGTATATGTATCATCGGGTGTGGCAGGTGGAGATTCTGTTATATATTTGAATAAGTCGTCTTTAATTAACAGATTTTCTAATTTGAAACACCAATGATTGTAATTATTATCATTTAGTTTCTCTACTGCCGTAATTTCTTTTGTGGCAGACATAGCGTGTTATTCAAGTTTTATAAATTCTTTGATAACAAATATATTTACTATAAGAAGTTTGTGACTTTCTTAAAATAATTTCTTAGAATATATTCATAAATATAAATAAAATGATCAGTTATTCACAATAATCAATCAATATTTGTTCACAATAATACTCTTTTTGCGATATTATATATATCGTTATTTATTCATGCACATTTATTTTTATTTTCATGTATATATTTCAATATTTCATATCTCATATGTGCATCTTGTTCATCATTTTATCACAATCAGATAAACAAATTTTTATTACTGGGTTTTTTTATTTATTTATTTATTTATTTATTTACTTTCCCCTTCAACTCAGCCCTCATAATCTATTAAAATATCTAGAAGGGGTGAGTTCGCGATTAGCGTGAAGCTAAGGACCCAGTATAAATATAAAATTGTTATACCAAAAGTTTTTTCATTAATAATGAAAGATAGAAATTTATTTTCTTACCTTTCTGGTAAAGCAGACATACGCTGGTTTCCTTCATGTGAAAACAACCTATATTTTTTATTTATTGAGTAGATGTTATAAATCGTGAAAAATATCTTCTTAGAATGATGGAGATGCACTTGTAGAGAAAAAACTATTTAATGCACGACGAATTCTGGGTTACATGGATGAACACACACACACACTAAAAAAGAATAAAATAAAAGGGTTAAATATGGGTACTATAGAAGTAATAACATTGAAATCCAGTAGGAGATGCAAGTCTTCCATTGAACAAAGAGTTAACGCACGAAAAAACCGTGCGTCTTGGCCTCACGAAATCGGGCCTAGAAGAGAAGAAGTAAAAGGGGCCCACAAGAGTTAAAACAGAGTAAAAAAAAAAAACTTGAAACAATACAGTCTGCTTAATAAGCAAAAAGGTTCTATTTAAAATCAGTCTATCAGAAAATTTCTGTGGTGCTGCGATCTGTTGACGCCTTTTCGAAACACAAGTCTTTTACACAATCCTTCTTTAGTTTGTGACCTTACGCTACGATAACTCAGGGAAGTGTCGCCATCTTGGAACATATTTCACAACTAAAAGAAACGCGTTGCATATATCACGAGGAAATTGTCATTTCACAAGCGAAGTGATGTTGGACATAAAATTACTTACACTGTGACGTTTTCCAACAGTTTTCAAAATTATAAAGAGTTTATTTCATTATTGCATTGGACTTTACTTTTATTAATGTTATTGTACTTTTATTATTCTCACTCATATTTGTTTTAAATTAAAATAATCTTTTAACAGCAACTAACTCTAAAAAATATGCATTTTATAATATTATTTAAAAAGTAATAAATGGGCTGCATGCATGCATATGTTTATCCATGCATGTGTAAATTTATATGTTCATAAAACAGTATACAGTATTCTGATATGATTATTTTTATACCTTGCTCAGTACTCACTCCTTTTTTTACATTCATTTATAAGATACGAGGGTCACAGTGGAGTTTTTAAGATATACAGATAAACGGCGCATTAAATTTAGCAACTCTTAAGATTGTTCAAAGTACTTCGCTCCAAGACCAATGCACTTTTATAAGCGAATTTCCAAACGTTAAATGCCACAAGCCATTAATTTCTTAAAATTAATAAAAAATATACCATTCTATTGCCTAACCAATTCCGTCTTCGAAATGAAACCGACGCGACGTCCACGCAGATTTCCTTTATATTAAAAAATAGCCACAAGTCACACATAACAAGATCGGGAGCATAGAGTGGATGTTCTATCCCTTTGATGTTTTTTTCAAGTGTCCTTCGACACTAATCGCTGCTGAATGTGAAGATTCATTGTCATGGTGAAGCACAAGCCTCCTAACGTTCACCTCTTGATGGATTTCTTAATGGTGTACTAGTTAGATGTAGTTGTCTTCTGTCGCTATAGCTTTATGGCTTTGACCAGCCTTATACTTCTTAAGAACACAGCATATATATATATATATTTTTTTTTTCATTGCTCATTGTCTTTTTTGCCATTGTTAGTTTGAGTTCATCTTCAAAGACCCATATTTTACTTTATGATTTAGAAGTAATTCAATTCGATGCCATCATTGAGTAATTTTAAGATTTCTTTAGTGATTCTAACACACTCCGCTTTTTGGTATTCTGTTAAAAAATGGGGACGCAATGACAAGCTATTTTTTCATATGCAGTTCTTCATGAATAATGTTATGTACACTGTAAAAAAAAATCTGTAGTTCTACAGATGTAAAGTTACATGCTTACTAAACTTTCACCTGTAACTGTACGAAAAAAGCTGCAAATCTACAAAACTAGTTTTTGTAAAGCTACAAAAATCTGTAACTTTACAAATGAATCTGCTAAAATTTCAGTAATCTTACTAAACTTTTATTTGTAACCCTGGCTGCAGTTACATGAAAAGTTCTCGGAATCCCAGTTTCCAAAAAAATTCTTAGTAACCTTACAGATTTTTTGATTTTCGGCGCAAAAGTGTGTCTGTTACATGAAATTTTGTTGTTGCCGTTACATGAAAAGTTCTAGGAATCCCAGTTTCCTAGAAAAACTTTAGTAACTTCACAGATTTTTTTTTTACAGTGTATATCTGCGGATCCAATCTTAATTTCCTTCTGTATCATTTGTTAGGTACAGCGGTTATCATCGATTAACATTTTTCGTATACCCGACAGATTTCTTGGGACTACAGATGACAAAGGCCTTCTTGTATGTTCTTTATCCAGGAGAGAATATCGACATCTTCTAACTTCTGTAACCCATCTGAATACAGTGGCACGAGATGGAGCTTCATTTCCATATGCTAATTGTAGACATTGAAAGCATATTCTTTTTGATTTAGCCCTACTTTAAAATCATAGAAAATTGTAACTCGATAATGCTCTTCAACTCCATTTTCAATTCTTCCAAAATTTATCCTACTATAGCTAAATTACAATTGTTGCCACAAATTATCGTCTGCAGAAATAAAAGAGTTCAATTTTAAATATCCGTCCAATATTTTTCTTTGGTGTATACCGTCTGCGCCAATTTCTCAAAAATTTCGATGTTACCCTTAAGAATTTGAGATGAACTTTCAATAAAGAAAAGAATAACTGTCGGATGTTCCAATCCCAAACTTTCTTCTATCTCTTGCATATTACTATTTAGAAATTCACTATCACAATGTCAAAATTAAATGGCAATCTATGCCCATCATGAATATTCCAAAGATATGAAGTTTCGTGTATTAATTGTTGAAATATGACTATCACTAAAATCCTGTAGATCCTGCAAAATGCAGCATCGTAGCGCCACCTGTTGGGTGATTTACACAAAAACCTAACCAGGAACAATCTATGTCAAAGTCTAACTGAATCTGAAGTTTGATGAAATTCCGTACATCAGTTTTTGAGATAGAGCTACTGCGTAAATCGTGAAAATTCCAGCATAGCAGTGACACCTATTGGGCTATTAACACCAAAACCTAATCAGCAACAGCCTGTGTCAACGTTTAACTGAATCTGAATTTAGATGAAAATTCGTGCATTAGTTCTTGAAATAGTGCTATTGCGGAAATCGGGGAAAATGCAGCATAGCAGCGCCACTTCTTGGGCAATTTACACCTACAGATAATCAGCATCAATTCATATCAAGGACTAACTGAATCCGAAGTTTGGTAAAAATCCGTGCATTAGTCTCGATATAGAGCTATTGCGTAAAGAATGTATTATGTAATATTATGTAAAAAAGCTATAATTAAATACTTTTAAACAGTAACTATTTCTTTTAAATGTTATTTGATATAAATGTTATTTCTCATACAAAGTGATATTTTATTGATTTGTCTTCGTTTGAACCAATAAATTATGCGGAAAATAAATGCATAACAATATCTGTATATCACTCCAAATAAAATAAAAATATTCCAAAAATGAAAATTTGATTTTTAGACATTGATAACGATATCATTACCAGGGTGGAGGGGGGGGGGGGGGTTCGAGGTATGATAACGTATACATTAGGGGGAAGGGGATCCAAAATTACCAAAAAGTTGATAACGTTATATAAGTACAGCCCTTATAAACAATGTAAATAAACATTCTCGTAATTAAATTCAGATTTACTATTTCTCCGGCGTATTTCATCGTTTCATTTATCTATATACATATTACGCTATTCTATGTGGGACAGAAATCACGATTCGTTGTTAATTGTTTAATGGCAACGCCGGAATGAAACGCATCTCATTGGTTATTGAACAGTATTTAATGTATAACCATACCTATAAGGGGAGTTATCTTAGGGTGACCCTATTCTGTCGCCAAATCAGTGTTGCCAGATTGAGGACTGTTTAAATTCAGATCTTTGACTGTTACCAATTTTTTAAAATAGTATAATTCGCCTTATTTTTCAGAATTTTATCTATTTTTAAACAGGCCGAATATTTCTATTTAAAAAAAAGCGGTGACAATCAACAATCTGGGGACAGAAAAGTCCCCAATCTGGACACACTGCGCCAAATGCCGCCAAGTTTGTCGCCAACCTGGCGATACCTCTTATATTTCACCAAATTCTTATAGACTTCCACTGTAAACCAATAGAATTTACTTACTTACAGAAAATCAACAAATTGTGATATTTTAATGCAACAAAACCTAACATTAGCTCAAGGGATTATATTAATTACATTTAAGGGAGTCCAAGTAAATTAAATTATGAATAAAAGTAACAAGATACAATGCTTAGCATGCTTTCCCAAACATAAATTTTAAGGGAGACCAAACTGATCGCCAAGGGTGGCTAGTTATATCAAAAATGCATTTAATAAATGCATTTAATAATGAATTTGATGGACGAATTTTAAGTGCACACATTTTTTGATTAAATAAATTGATAGGCTAAAATGGTACAATCAAATGAAATGCTTTTTTTAAAATAAATATGTGTTAACATAACTTTCTGTCATTCCTCATTCCATTCAAAACTTGTTCTTGACCTAGAGACCATGAATTCTGTTACTGATTTATTTGTTAACAATAAAAAAAAAAAAAGCTTGAAAAAGGAAGATATTTTTTCAAAGCATTCGTAACTGAACTGCTATTAACGCAAAACATTGTTATTATTCAGGCCAATGATCCATGAGTGAGATATGCGACATTCATGGATCATTGATCAAGGGCTCATTCATCTAGCAGGTAATCTGACATAACTTTACATTAGCAAATGAAAGTGAGAAAAACACGACAGGATAGAAAAAAAACATTGGACACTATCAAATTTACCGAATAAATAAAAGTTTCAAAAGGAAAACAGCTTTTACGATGTTGCGGATTTACTCTATTATTAACCTTTTATTTATTGAGTTATGAATTCATGAAAATTTTATCTTCTGAAGCATTTTTCGTAAATTTTTAAAACCATATTAGAAGATTTACATAATCATTTAATAAATTTTAGAAGGATTGAAGGATTTAGAAGGATTCATTAAATTTGAATTTATAGGGATTTTGCGTACTATTTATAACCCCAATCAAACCTCTTATTTTAAATATTTCTCTTAGTATATTGTAGAATTAGGAAATGTACAAATATAGTGTTCTTACAATAGAAATATTTCCGAATTGAACACCCCCCCCCCCCCCACACACACACACAACACACACATGCCAAGAAAGCTGAAAAGATGCAAAGGCAAAAGAAATCATCCTTTTATAAATATTTTTGCTTTGTGTAACAAATAATGCTTTTAGAACAAGAGAAAGTAATGCATCTATAACTCATTCTAAGCTGCATTACTACTAATTGATGTATAAAATGATAAAACTTTCATTCAAAAATTTGGAAAATTCAGCCGGTGGAACCGGGTTTCCGGAGACCCCTAAAAAAAAAACGTGTCCTCATGGTGGTCAGGATAACTTACGATACCTTTATCTGGAATTAAAAAACCAAATTTTTTCTGTTAGTAGATAACTATAGCTCGTGATTGAACGGAGGATTTAAATAAAAATTGAAATTTGAATTTTTTGCAGAGTTGTATGCAAAAAGTACAATTTTTGGTACAATTTACACTACGTATAGCCTTGTAAAATTAGTTGCAATCGAAAAAAAACAAAAAACAAAAATCCTTCGTTCAATGACTAGTCAATGCTATTTTGAAGACATTTCAAAAAGATCAGTGCGTTAGTTTTTGAAAAATCGTGTCCACCGACTTCAAAAATAAAATGAAAAAAAAATTATTTAAAAAAAAAATCGATTAAAGTTTTAAGTACGTATAAAACGATGAAATCATTTTTTAAAACTTACATAGAATAGCCGATCCCAGCTCCATACAGCAAAGATCCTGCTGCAGCTGCAATGTCCATTCTATCCTTTTGCTCCTGCCTGAGACGAATTCTTGCTTCTCGAGTCCCAGTCTCATCTTTTTTTCTCAGCTCTGAGTATACGATGTACAGTCATGGAAAAAAAAAAGTAAACACCCCCTACTAACTGCTCAACAAATTTTCGTAGAAGAAAATTACTGGTACCGAACGATTGGAAATAAAGTCTACTTTTAAATGATGTATATAAAATGTGCTTAGGGGACCATCTACATATTAAAACGAACCCAAACTTCATTTTTTTCAATAGCAATGCTCAATTTTAACAAGATATTTCAAATTTTCGGTTCAAACTATGCCTAGACACCAAATTTCAAGTCATTTGAATGATAAGTTTTTGAATTATAAACATTCAAAATTTAGTGCTTCTAATGTTAAATTACATTTTCATATTTTCATTAATATCTCCTGAAATTATACTACAAATGTGATAATTTTTGGTGAAGCAATAATACTAAAATGCCCAAACATAAATACGTTGAATTTGCAATTTTTATAATTTTATGATATGAATTATGAATTATTCAATTAATAATTGAAAAAATTATGAACTGCAACCTACAATTTTTTGAAGGATTTAGATTTATTAAGTCCTGCTTTATGAAAATCCAAAATTTCACATTTTTCTTCCAAGTAGTTTTCAAATTATGCTTAAAAAACGACAAAATGATGATTTAAGGGACTGTCTATGATAGAAGCGACTAGATATTTTGAAGTTTCTTATGCTATCCTGTAATCTAAGCCTTCTATGATTGCCTGAGTGGAGTTTAAGATGCCTTGATCAAAAAAGAGGTTCTCTCGGTCAACAATCAAGTACCGAACTTAATTGGGATACAGCCCCTATAATACACTCGTTTTAAAATAATTAATTTCTCAGAAACTTATAACACGAATTGACTAAAAATTGGTTTTTAGGCTAATTGAAGGATGTAGAGTTCATTTATGCTGTCAGAATTATGCACTGCTATTGAAAAAAAAAAGTTATAGTTCGTTTTAATATGTAGATGGTCCCCTAAGCAAATTTTATGGACACCATTTAAAAGCAGACTTTATTACCAATCTTGTGGTACCAGTAAATTTCTTCAACGATATTTTTTGCAAAATTAGTTAGGGGTGTTTACTTTTTTTTTTTTTTCTCCACGACTGTGCATCTTCTTTCCGCTCGTACTCGAGGCTATATCGGTCAAGTTTTATAGACGGTTTGCGAGGCTAACGAAAAGGACAGGCTACTGCGATGCATTCCACGTATCTTTTTTTTTTTTACAGACCGCTGGAGTCACGTCATGCTCGAATGCACCAATGCAGGTGTATGAAAAGAGCATCGTCACTCTAGCGGTCTATAAAAAAAGATATTTTGGGATGCACCGCGATAGCAAAAAAGTACAATTTTTGGTACAATTTACATTACGTATAGCCTTGTAAAATCACTTGTAATCGAAAAAAACAAAAATTCCTTCGTTCAATGACTAGTCAATGCTATTTTGAAGAAGTAAATTCCAATATGATCGGTGCATTAGTTTTTGAGAAATTGTGTCCACCGGCTTCAAAAATAGTGTTTTTAGAAAAAAGTGATATACCTACGTCGCTTACCGCCGGTCTAGCCTAATGAGGGAAATTTCCAAAGGTTCCCACTCCCAGACTTTTACTCCGATTGAATTGAAACTTTGGAAAAATATTCTAGACATGTTTTACTATTAGATAAAAAAAAAAAAAAAAAAAAAAAAAAAAAAAAAAAAAAAAACCTAGAAAACAGGAATTCTGCTTTTTCAGAATTTAGTGTCGCCCCCGACATTTCCATTACTTCATTTTCTTTTGATGGACTGGTGGTTTCTATTATTATAAAACAGCCGTTATAAATGAAGAGTTTAGGTGAAGATCAAAGAGCAGTCGTAAAAAGTTAGAACTCTGATTTTCTGGTCAGCATGAGGAAAAAAATGGCCATATTTTTTTATCTGTTTCATCTTCACCTAACGCTTCATTTATAATGGCTGTTTAATAATAATAGAAGCCACCAGTCCACCAGAAGAAAATAACTCGGTTAAGCGGGGCTCGGATAAACGGGACTCTACTGTAGTGCAAAACATATTTTAATTTTAAGACTTAAAGCACACGCTTTTATTTTATGTAAAATGACGTCATTTGCATGAAAATAGATACTTATAAAATTAAATATAGTTTATAACAGCTTCATTTTTTATCATAAATCATTCATTCATATTTTTCTCAAAATAGCACGTATTTTCATTACATTTTTTCAGATTTTATGGGGAAATGGCAACAAAAAAATATAATTGCTATTTTTCAACTATTTTTTCTTTATTTTCTATAGAAATGGAGTACTTGAGTTGCCAAAATTAAAGAAAACACTAAAAACTACAAATAATAATAATAATAATAATAATATCTCAAAAATAAATTGATATGCAGTTTTCAAACAAATTGCATTAAAAAGTACTCCCCCCCCCCCCCCCTTCAATACGACGATATAAAAATTGAAAATGTGCAATGCTTAGAGGTTTAAAAAATTGCAGTAGAGTATTTAACAGTACAATGATACATCTGCTTTGTTTTACGGCTGTCTTACATCTGCTTTGTTTTACGGCTGTCTTATACAACGGAATGTTATTTTTTGGAGACGACATTTTATTTGCTGGGAGAAAGAAATAGCACATCGGGGGCTAAAAATGGATTTTTTGAAATTTTCAAATCCATGTAAACCCTTAATGAAAAGTAATTTCTGAATTGTACGATCAAAATAATGCATTTTTAGTAAATTCAGAATTGGTAATATCCTCCCCCCCCCCCCCCCCCCGAAGATACGGATAATTACTACATAAAATAAATTTTTTGTGTAATAACGCGTGTAAAGAATTTGGTATTTTAAGATGTTTTTATTTTATTTCATTAGATAAACGATTCTTTTATTCTTTTTAATATATGCTCATTTTTTTATTTACCATTATCTTTATTATTCTGCATGGAAAAAATATTTCAAAGTATCTTACCTCTTCCATCTCCTTTTTAGGTTCTAAATGTGAAAGTCTATCTTAAATGCTGCAGCCTCATTTTACAACGTTAACAGATTCTACAAAACTATCATCGCAGCTTCATTTTATCGCCCTACTATGGAAGATCATACCAATGTAATCTCATTCACATTTGTCTTGTTATCATTGAATAAATAATCAATAAAAACTTAATGTTTCTGTGCTATCTAACCGAGCGTTATTCAATCGGATGCCGTGATTTAATATTCATGTTCGACTAAGCCTCTGCTATAGTAATTTCTGCATGAAAAATATTTGAATACAATAGTAATTAGTGAAATGTGTGCAAATCTTTTGTAGAATGTTAAGGGTTTCTGGAAGCCATTAAATAATATTCATGTTCCAGTAAGACGCTGCTACAGTAATTTCTGCATGAAAAATATTTTAATACAATAGTAAGTAGTGAAATGTGTGGAAATCTTTTGTGGAATGTTAAGGGTTTCTGGAAGCCATGAAATAATATTCATGTTCGAGTAAGACTCTGCTACAGTAATTTCTGCATGAAAAATATTTTAATACAATAGTAAGTAGTGAAATGTGTGCAAATCTTCAGTGCAATGTTAGTTAAGGGCTTCTGGAAGCCATTAAATAATATTCATGTTCGAGTAAGCCTCTGCTATAGTAATTTCTGCATAAAAAATATTTGAATATTATTTTGAATTTATTTGAATAATATTTGTACGTAGAGAAATGTGTGCAAATTTTTTGTGGAATGTTAAGAATTTCTGGAAGCAATTAAATAATATTCATGTTCAACTAGGCAAAAATGTCTGCATAAAAAATATTTGAATACGTTACTTGATGTTATGTGTGCAAATTTTTTCTCGAATGTTTTGGTTTCCGGAAGTCCTGAAATAAATTCCTTTTCGAGTAAGATTCTGATCTAGTGATTTCTGCATGGAAAATATTTGGAATTCCTTATTCGTTGAAATGTGTTCAATTTTATTGGTTTACAGAAACCTTGGAATAATATTCATGTTCAAGTAAGACTCTGATGTAGTTTATTTTCGCATGAAAAATATCTTAATACAATACTTGGTGAAATGTGTGCAATTTTTTCTGAAAGGTTTAGGTTTTTGAAAGCCATGAAATTCGATAAATGTTCGAGTGTGGATCTGATATAGTAATTTCTCAATGAAAACTATCTGAATATCTTGCTTGTTAAACTGCACGCACATGTTTTGTGGAATGTTTTGTTTTTCGGAAGCAATGACATAATATTCATGTTCAACTAATAAGACTCTGATATTGTAATTTTATTTTTACATGAAAAATATGCTGGTGATCAATAAGTTTTTGCCCTCACATAGACATAATTGAGTGAAATTTATGAAATTGCTACATTTTATGAGTCCTTTTCTATATAGTCAGTGTGCACAGTAACAAATTTGTGCAACCAGTATTTCAAAGAGAGGTGGAATGATGTATTCTGGGAGGCGCGATGGTGGATCCAAAGGGGGGGGGGACATTTTTCTAACTTTTAGCGACCCCCACATGTGACATATTGTTGGAAAGGCCTGTGACCGCTTATTCATTCTACTAGCCGCCTTTGGCGACCAGTTTGGTCTCTCTCAAATCTATGCTAAGCATTGTATCATGTTACTTTTAAACATAATTTAATTTACTTGCTCAATCCTCCGCCAAATCCGAAGATTCTGATACAGAAATCACGAACTCGGCATTTTTATGTTAGTTGGACGCAGGTGATAAATCGCCAAACATTCTTCGCGTCGTATTTTTTCGTATTCCATTAATTTAATTAAAAATATAGTACTTTCACCCATTTAATTTAAAATGCATAACTTCAATTTAAAACTTAAATATTTAAAATTTATGACGCTCAATTATTGCTTTAAAAGAAAGAAAAAAAAAAAAAGAAAAATAATAAATAATACCATGAGCCATGACATTTAATTGCGATATCAAAGCTTTGTTTTAATTTACCACGCGAAAAATTGCTTATGACAGTCGCATGAAATGGACTATTATAATACTGATGACATGATGGCGATGGAACAATATTTGGCGATTTATCACCTGCGCCCGGCTAACATTAAATTATCAAATTGCTCTCCTGGCATACAAAAAGCGAAGTGGTCAGCCCGGAACTCTTGATGACAGTCACATGACTTAGGCTTTTATTATATAGATGCACCTCCCGAGCCTCTCCCCCAAACTTGCCCTCTGGCAGGCAATTTTCTAAATTTTGCGGACATCATTCATGCCCCCCCGGGGGGGGGGCAAATTTGGGGAGAAGGGCACGAGAGTGAATAACATGAATATGTAGTCACAGGCCTCTCCAGCAACATGTCACATGTGGGGGTCGGCAAAAGTTAGAAAAATGCCCCCTTCGGGTCTACTATCGCGCCTCCTGGAATACATCCTCCCCCCTCTCTTTGAAATACTGTTTGCAGAAATGTGTTACTGTGCACGGTGACTATATAGATCTGGACTAATACAATGTAGCAATTTCATAAATTTCACTCATTTATTTCTATGTGAGGGCAAAAACTTATTGATACACACCCGTATTCGAATTCTTTACTTCGTGAAATATGTGCACATTTTGTGCGAAATTTTCCTCGTAAGAAATTTACCGATAATTGTTTTTATATATAATTTTTATCTTTCTTTAGTATTAAGAAAGAGAGTCTATTGATCGCCGGAAAAACGTCGTCTCATTTATGATAAAAGCAACCCGATCACGGAAAGAAACAACTCTTGTATCATATTTGCATTGTGGAAAAGAATTTGTTACTGATTCATTACCTTGTACCTTCTCGTCTCAAGTAAAGATTATATAAACTTTTATATCAAGCCATACATTTATTTATTGAATAGGATTATCCAACATTTCTCATTAGTCACTAGGGTAGACCGGGGCTTGTTGGCCCATTTTTTCTTCAATATATTTTTTTCTTAATTTGATTGAAATTATAAATTTGATTTTAGTTTGTATATTCGGCGCACCTTAAAGCATATGAGAAAAATTGAAAAATATTAATTAACTAGCCGCCCTTGGCGACCAGTTTGGTCCCCCTTAAAATTTATGTGCTAAGCATTGTATCATGTTACTTTTATTCATAATTTAATTTACTTGGACGCCTTTAAATATAATTAATATAATCCCATAAGCTAATATTAGTTTTTGTTGCGTTAAAATATCTCAATTTGTTGATTTTCTGTTAGCAAGTACACCCTATCTGTTTACAATGGAAGTCTATGGGAATTTGGCGCCTCTTTTGGCGATATATCGCCAAGTTGGCGACAAACTTGGTAGAATTTGGCGACAGAACAGCCCCCCCTATGGTAACCCCCTTATAGGTATGGAGATGTAATAAATGCTGTTCAATAACCAACGAAATGCGTTTCATCAAGGCATTCGGGCGTTGCCCTTAAACAGTTAACAAATAATCGCGATTTTTGCGCCCCGTACGATCGAGTAATATATATATATATAGATAGTTTCTATATGAAGATTAGAAGTACATCAAGTCACTGGGTCAACCTTCCCCATCGAACGGGGTAAGTTGGCCCTCTAAATCGATTTGATTTTCGGATTACCAGCGGAAATGAAAAAACACGTAAAATATCAAATGAAATTTGAATTTGGTATATAAAAGATACAAAGGATAAGCAAAGATAATTTGCTCAACTTTAAACCAAGCTTTCAGATCATTTGACTTTGGAACCGTGACAACTCCTACAGACGACAGGACATTACATGTAGAGTATTATTTGTAGTTTTCTGATGTACTTGGGTTGTAGAAATGGTTGGAGTTTCAAGTTGAAGGGAAGTTTTTTATTAAAGTTTCTTTTTCATTTTCTGTATAAAAATCTGGTGAGTCAGGAACTAAGGAAGGCAGAAGAGTGGGCCAACATGCATCGGATTAAGTGGGCCAACTTGTCCCATATCGCAATTTTGGTTTTTGATCATTGTATCAAAATATTCTGTTAATAATAATAATAATAATAATAATAATAATAATAAAATAGATAGAAAAAGAGCTCTTAACAGCGGTCTTTCAGATTGGTATTCAGGAAACTGAAACTTTAATTTAGAACGAAATCAGAAACGATTATTTATAAGTAAAAATAAAAAAAATCTGAGTGAAAATTCGAAGTGGCTTTCGTCTGATTGTTTTTTTTTTTTTTTTTTTTTTTTTTTTTTGCTGCTGACGCTGTTGTGGGTGACATCAAATACACGTCACTTGGACTAACGCCCTCGAACGGATAGTTTGAAAAATATCGCTGATGGGGCAACGTGTCCGTATGGCCAACATACCATGGTCTACCCTATTTCTTTTATTGATTGAATACTGGGTTGTTATATCGGTTGAAAAATGTTGAATGTAACTATTTATACACTATATCACCATTAATCACCGGACACTTTCAGTTTTAGACATTTTGTCGAATATTTAAAGATATACTTGTCTGATTTTCCTGGAACTTCAGGGTTATGAAGAATATGTTTGACTTCAAATTTATCAACGGTGATTTGACCAGCAAGATAATTTGGGGGCGCCAGCAAAAAATCATAGGACATTAATAACACTTAGGGTTACCCTGTAAAATGACATGCACGAAATGATCTATTGCTATACATTGCAAATATGTGGATATTGTACAGTACGTGTATTCACTTGTGTAAGAATAGCATGTATATTCATGGAGATATATCGATTTTTTTTTTTAAAATTCCGATAATTCTGGCATGTTTTTTGCTTATATCACGCAGGGATATCTACCGAACTTAACACCAGTTTCTGAAAATTTGACAAACTGTAGTAGAAATAATACGGCGCAATTGGAACATAAATATACTAGCAAAAGCCATGCTTTGTTAGGATTCGCAAAGCATTTTTAATAAGATAAATATTTGAAAGTAACAATGTTTTTTTATATTATTTTTGCATCTTTATTAAGCAAAAACGTTATTTTATGTTTTGGCGAATTTTAATTTTAGAAATGTAAATTCAGCCAAATAACTAAGAATTTCGTTGGAATTTTTTATTTATGATAAATGACTGGTATAAATAAAAATATTTTCAAAGAAAATTTTACAAAATATTTTTAAATTTTCAACTAAGAGCTCTTTTAAAGATGTTTTTACATTTTACAATAGCCTCTGGTGGTCTCTCAAATGGTTTGAAATAGGTATGTTTCCAATCTTAGTAATTTACATTCAATAATCTTAGAATAATATATTCGAAGAGAGCTTGAAGAAAGTCACTTCTTCAAAATCCCGTTTTCTGGAAAAACATTTGAAATCTGCTCTCGTTGATACAAAGAATTATTAACTCTAAAACTTTTCATTCTAATTTCTTCTTTTTTCTGCATGTTAGCATATGAGAATTTTTGATATTGTAAAATCTCTCGTAAGGAAATTTTCTATTGAATGCTAAACATTGAAAGGTTTTCACTTTCGACAACCCTACGTACGTTAAGCCAACTGATGTCTCTTTATCCGGAATATCTAAGACTGCTTTATCCAATGTTAAACCTTGGGATTTATGAATTGTAACTGCAAAAGCTAACTGCAGAGGAAATTGTTTTATCGAGCAATTTATATTTCCATTTTTCCAGAATTTAGTTATTGGTGGAATCGAAACGCAGCCATTCTCATAAGTTGAATAGCTGTAGTTTTCAAATTTAACCATGATTATTCGCGGCATTTGGTCTGGTGGCCCGTGATTTTCTTCATAAATAATATCTGCAACATAGCCTAAAGTCCCGTTTACTAAACTTTTTTCGGTCCAAAAAATTAGACCGTAACATTACTTTAGACTCAATTGATAAAGTAAGAAATGCTTCAAGTCCGTTTGTCATTTCAGAATCGGCCAACTTTGCTTTCGTACAATCCTGAAGAGCTTGAATCAAGGCAACAGATTAACGCAGTTCCTTTAATTTTTCATTATTATATTCTTTTACGTCTTTATTCGTTGAAAACAGCCTAATTGCATCTTTAAATAAACGTTGTTTGCTTTTTGAAAGAGACTGTAAGCTTCGATTCGTTAATATTTCATAGTCTTCAATAGTGCATTCTAGATTGCTAATTCGATCAAGTATGCTACAAACTATTTGTTGGGTTTCATCTTGCCGGAAGGATGATGATAAAAAAAAAAAATATTTTTGAATAGTCGAAGAAAATAGAAATTGTCCTTCCAAAAGAAACTCACTTCCTTGATTTTTGTCGCTGTAAAGAGGACTGTGGTTTACTGGAGGTAGTTGTTTGATATCTCCAAATAGATATAAGAACATTCCACCAAAAGGTTCATCTTGTTTCGATGGCACAGCACTATGTAATCGTAAATCTATTTTTCGCAAAAGACTGCATCCAATCATACTCATTTCATCTATAATTTTGAATTTACAATTTCGAAACTCCTCCTGAAGTTGACCAATCGAATATGAACTAAGATCTCTTAGCTTTTGATTTAGTCCGAACAAAAGTTTTGAATGAATCGTTGATCCATTTATACTGACTGCGGCAACACCAGTTGGTGCAAGCAATTAAAAAGAAGATGGACCAAATGTTTCATTATCGAGTATTGAAGTAATGTATTAAAGTACTTTTTCCAGAACCTGCTTTTCCTTGGACAGCAATTCTTTTTATTGGCATTTCTCGTCTATCACCTTGCAAGAAATTGAGCTTTTCTTCAAAAATATTTATTATTTTTTTCTATTCATGGGACAAGATGAAATTTGGCAAATTAGAAGGAACAGTGACACAACCACATATTTCTCTCTCTTTCACCTTTTCATTTTCAATAAAATTCTGTAGTTTATTAAGCAAATCTTGACTTTTAATGGTATGCTAGTTATACCTTATATCAATGTCCCTTCTGCCCAAATCTCATTCATCCTGTGCATTATTTTGTCTTGAAGCGACATTCATCCAGTCAAATGGTTGATCTATTTCAGTAGATTCAATTTCTTCAAATTCTTCCTCATCTTCTAAGTTTTGCAACAGCTATTCTAAATCCAATCTCTGAATTTCATTATTCTCAAAATGCTGTTCATATATAACTTTTCATGAAGTATTATTTGGATTCATAATTTGAAAATCACACCAATAAATATGCAACATAATTTGTTGCTTATAGAAATCTTCATTATTTACATTATTGGAATCATATTTCAATTTCGGTATAATTCTAAGGATAAATGTTTTTTTTTCTGATACTGAAATTTTCACCGCGTTTATAAACATTTGTGAAATAATTTTGCAAGGACATATTTTCAAATCTCACTGGGCGTTGCTGGTACTTTTCTAAAGTATTTGAAACGCATAAGCTTCCATCCTCCTTATTCATATGTAATTGCTCCCATGCGTTCCTTGCTAAATTAATGGTGACAAACTGACGAGATGACTTATACAAAGGCAATCCCATTAACACCCAAAATATTTCCTGGACATAATAATCACGTTCAGCACACATTTTTATTAAAATCTTCTGAATTATCTGCTGAATATTGGTATTATCGCATGATTCTTGAACTGTTTGTTTGATGAAATCTTTCATCCCTTCTGATCTGGGTTCACCTTTGCTAGCATATTTAACAATATATTTTAGAACTGCGTGAATGGAAATGACTGCTTGGGAATCCATGTTTGCTCGCCAAATTTTTAAAGTTTGTGGGCTGATTATTTAAATAAGGACTATTTAAAAAAAATGTATTCGGGTTCATTAGTAAGGAACTGAATTTTACTTTCTTGAGAACATTCCTTGGAAAATTTGAAACGGCATGTGACTTCAGACGAATCTTTTTTCTTTCTCTTACAATAAGCTTTAGAGCATTTATGCATTTGTACTGCACGTATTAAGGTATTATAGTCAGCAGCTTCATCAGGCACATCCTTAAAATAAAATTTAGATGGATGTATATCAGAAACTTGATTAGCATCTGGTTGCCAAGTCGATATGAATTCGCCAAAGTGTTTTACAATATCTTTTCCTCATCGTTTGAACTAAGATTGTTTACATCAGGAGCATCTTCAAACCAGAAAATACCATGCATGTCAGGACTACCTCTATGTTGAAACTCAATATGAAACCAAAAGTCCTTGCCTTTGAAATATTTCTTGAAAAAATGTTCCATAAATAAATCCAATCGCTTATGAAAAAAGTAAGCAACGATTAAAGGATTACAATTCAACAATTTTGATTTTCTGATGAATTCAGAATTTTGGTTACGATTAGTGGAATCATAGTCTACGTCAATAATGCAATAAATTTCAGGCCAGAATAAATCAATGCACTAAGTGTAATGAAAACAGTAGGAGTTTCCAATTCCTCAACCATGTCTAACAACTATTGTGATCTGATAAACCAATAAGAGCTCGATGATCTTAATTTAGCATTGAAATATAAAATCGACTTGTACAATGTAGGATCTTTCTGTAACCGTTCCTGGAGTTTTTCAACTATTTCAACATCATGTAGGCGATAATTTTTTAATACAAATAATTCCATTTTGTAATGCTGTCCAACGCATTATGCTATTGAAATCAAAAAATCTAAATCTTGGATGCCGTGCAAAACTTCCATCGTCATATATCATGAGAAATTTAAAGTATTCTTTTGGTGTAATTTTACGAACTCTAGCATCTCTAAGATCACCTCTTCCTGTTGAAAATAACGTTGTAAAAGCTCTACAAATATATCCATCACATGAAAATTAATCTATAGGCTTAGTATCTATCTGAGGCCAAGGAATGACACTGCATTCATCATTTCCTTCTTTAATACCTAACATACTAATTATTAGCATAGAATAAACTTTGTGCGAATTGTAATAAAAAGCTAAAATCTTAAACAACGATTTTTACGCACAAATAAAGTACAAAACGATAAAAATACTCATACGATCGTTTCGAGGATACTTCGATCCCCTTCCTCAATGAGGGGAAAAAATTAAGATGGGTTCAAAGAACCCCCCGGCTATAGCCCCAGGAACTGGCTTATGGATTGATTGAAAACGCAGATGTAAGAGTTTATATATCCCAAAGAAATGACTTAAATGAACAGAACTAACTGAAAAAGAGTCACTGCGTAGGATCTCTACACACTGGTGAAAGAAAAGGGGTGCTGGTCATATCATTTACTAAGATGGAAGTATGTTTATGAATATAGTGAGCTTCGTAAAAGTCTAGATCAAAAACTGAGTTACATTTTTGAATAATTTTTGCCTCTGGATAATTGAACTGGTGGTCGGAATTCCAACAATGTTTCGCTATTGTAGATTTCTCAATTTCCTGCTTTCAAACGTAATTCTGGTGTTCTCTCAGCCTAATTCTAAGTGCACGCTTCGTCTGCCCAATGTAAGAGAGGCCGCACTCGCAAAAAATTCTGTAAATGCCCCAGGTATTATGATCGTCAATAGGATCTTTAAGATTGGAGAAAGAAATTTTATTGGTTGGGGAGAAAACAACTTTAAAACTAAACCAATTGAGGATACGAAAAATTTGTGCACTGATTTTAGGAAAATAATGTAAGAAAACAACCTTTTTAAATTCTTTATTTGCTGAAACAGAGTCGGTGATTATCTGAGGTTTAGATAAAATGCGGTTGATGATATTCAAACTAAATGTATACAGTTTACTTTTGAAATTGAAACTCAACAACGTCTAGCTTTTCTGGATGTCCTGGTAATTCGTAATGATTGTGAGTTTTTGACGACAGTTTACCGTAATCCTTTTGCTGTAAGTTTACCCCGTCATTATAAGTCCAATCATCCCCTACATCAAAAACTTGCAGCTTTCAATACTCTTATTTTCCGTGCACGTAAAATTTGTTCAAATTCTGATTTATTTAATAGTGAAATTAACTATATAAAAGCAGTTGCCATCGATCGTGGATTTAGTTTGAATATCACCAACCGCATTTTATCTAAACCTCAGATAATCACCGATTCTGTTTCAGCAAATAAGGAATTTAAAAATGTTGTTGTTTTACCTTATTTTCCTAAAATCAGTACACAAATTTCTCGTATCCTCAATAGGTTTAGTTTTAAAGTTGTTTTCTCTCCAACCAATAAAATTTCTTTCTCCAATCTTAAAGATCCTATTGACGATCATAATACCTGGGGCATTTACAGAATTTTTTGTGAGTGCGGCCTCTCTTACATTGGGCAGACGAAACGTGCACTTAGAATTAGGCTGAGAGAACATCAGAATTACGTTAGAAAAGCAGGAAATTGAGAAATCTACAATAGCGAAACATTGTTGGAATTCCAACCACCAGTTCAATTATCCAGAGGCAAAAATTATTCAAAAATGTAACTCAGTTTTTGATCTAGACTTTTACGAAGCTCACTATATTCATAAACATACTTCCATCTTAGTAAATGATATGACCAGCACCCATTTTCTTTCACCAGTGTGGAGAGATCCTGCGCAGTGACTCTTTTTCAGTTAGTTCTGTTCATTTACGTCATTTCTTTAGGATATATAAACTCTTACATCTGCGTTTTCAATCAGTCCATAAGCCAGTTCCCGGGCTATAGCCGGGGTGTTCTTTGAACCCATCTTAATTTTTTCTAAGTATTCTCAAGATGATCGTATGAGTATTTTTATCGTTTTGTACGTTATTTGTGCGTAAAAATCGTTGTTTAGGATTTTAGCTTTTTAATACAAATTATTGCCTCTCGATTACATCTGAAAGTCACATTTGGGGCTCCTGATTCATATATATTATTTGTCCATGGACATTGATCATTTACAGAATTTGAAGTTTTTTCAACTGATGGTAAATAAATCTGCTGTTGCTCTTGACTGAGTATTATTCGCTGAAAAATATTTTCATTTTCGGGTAAATTTTGCAAATTATTTTCGTTAATAGTAATATAACGATACCAAGGATTATTTTCCTTTAGATATTCTAAAGAAGACTTAACGTTTTCACAATTTACTATAAAATCTTTGAATTCTTCAACATCTTGTTTTCTGACAAAGATGTACTGTGATATAGTGTCTATGGAATGAGGTAATAAAAGACAAAATTCTGTAATATTTTGATGAAAATTAATAACTTGTCCACTGTATCCAAGCTGACTACCTTTAATGCGATAAACAGTAATAACTGGATGAACTTGGGCAATTAATTGCTCCTCAACGAAAGTTAAGTTCTTCAATATTTCCGGTTTTGGACCTGGATCCATATTATTAGCTACAGAAAAAATATTTAGTTTATTATTTACTATACATTTATGGCAAGTCTTACAAGATCCGTCAGATTGATTATGCATGTCAAACCAACGTCAATGACAAATTTTACAAAAATATAATTTAATTTTTTTTTGTGCATCTTCGAAATTTAAAGCACATTTCCGAGCATATGCATTCTCTGTCAGAAGAGATTCATCATGTCGTCGTTTTTTGCGCTGGTATCTAGCCTCTTGCCTTAAAGCTAAATCATGTTCGCGTTCTTTCGACAAGTAAGTGTACGTTTTCTCGGCATTCTTTATAATAGAACTAATACATTCCATAAATTGTTTTTAAACGGCAAACATATTAAAAATAATACTAATAGTAATTACTTCTTAATAGTAAATATGTTTCATTTGGTTAAATTTTCAACGTTCGAGTTCGAATAACACTTTATATAACGAATTTAACAATTAACTTTATTTGTTTACAATTTTTTTTGTTGTCACTTTACAAAAAAAAATCATAAACTTTTAAAATGCGTAAGTTTCGTCTGCGTAAATTATTTGACGTAAATTAATGCGTAAATTATAAGAATAAGTTGTCTATTGGAATTCTTAACACTAAAAAATACTGAATTTAATGTAAATAATTGAATTCTCACAACTTTTAATTCATTAAAAATATGCTATAATTTTCCTAAAAAAAGTATTTCAAAAATTTCATAAAAGAAATCGTGATACCATTATATGATTAAAAGGAATGAGAACCAAAATATGCGCTATCTCCAACAAATCTTAATAAAGTGTTCTATTAAAATGTATATTTTCCTCTCAAATAACATACATTTGTAATAGAAGAAAGTAAGTAAAGTTTTAAGCTGTAACCGGTATTACGATAATTATTTTACCTCACATGCAAATAATTAGAGATATACATATTACGTATGCCACGCTGCAATATTAAAAAGCTCCAGCGGGTATTACGATAATTCTTTTACCTCGCATGCAAATAGAGATTATTTAATTCCGCTTAATTATTACAATTTTTTTTTAAGATAAAGGCAAACATTTTATCACAAACATCAACAAAACTTTTTATTCTATTTATTCCTTATTCCAAAGATATAGTTTTATCGTCTGCTGCCATAATAACACGATAAATTAAATTTTATTTAAAAAGTAGTAGAAAAATATTTTACTAAATCGAATAGTTATTTTTAATTTTGGTTTTAGAATTAAATTCATGAACTCCCGTACATAGAACGGGTTAAACAGCTAGTTTAATTTAAAAAATAGTTTTTGAGATACTTTGGCGGAATAATGAAAATATATTTTATTTATTTAACTGGGGGGCTCTGCCCCCTACGAGCTACGCTCGTCAACCCACGTTCAGACACCGCAGACTCCAACAGCACGATAATTTGATCGGCTTTAAAAAGATTTCGGAAGATTGAATTATAATTTGAATCTGAGAAATATAATCTGATGTAATTTTCACCAAACTTTTCTTTTTCTTTTTAATTTTCACGTAAAAATACTTTTGCTAGAAATGAAATATTATGATCATCCTAAAATATTAAATAAATGTCACGAGCAATTTTTAAATTTAAACTGTTTAGCAATATTATTTTTTGTTCATTTTATATAATAAGTGTAATGTGACGCAAATGTGACGTAAATTCTCCTATTTAAGACTTCTAACGCATGTTTATGAATTTATTATTTTACAATATTCTGTCTCTTTTAAAATTCACGTGTAATTATAACTTTTATGACGTAATTTTCAATGAGTTCCTGCTTTTTATATTTTCTGTTTATAATAGTCACGTGCAAAACAAATTTTTAATTTGAAGTAATCATTATTGTTTGCGCTGTTTATACAACTGGCAACAGTTTAAATTAATAACATTTTCTAAAATTTGTAAAAAATATCTCTCGAAATGCTGAAAATTTGAATTTAAAATTGAAATAAAACCTCAAAAAATGAGTCAAATAAGGAAAATAAATATAATCGGCACACCGGGAACGTATAACGTATAAAATGATCTAAAGATGATTAGATTCTCATGTATAGTTTTTGCTCCAATAAAACTTTTTTAATGGAACGATTTTGTCTAAATTTAGCATTAAATATCTCTTAAAATAATTCTTCGATTTGAAAACTGTCTGCATCAGCGTGTTTATCAAACATTTCTCTTATAATACCACCGATTTTCATATTTTTGTATGCAACAGTTTTTTAATATTAACGATGAAAGGCCATGCTTAAGCATTCAAATTGGATGTGGATCTACCCGGAATATCTACGCAGGTTGTCATTGGTCCATTTCCAAATCAAAACTTTTTTTTATATATAGAAGGATTAATCATGATTCTATCTATAAGTACTAACTCCATGATTTATGATTTTTTTCTTCTGAAAATATACGTGTTTCATTTTTTTTTATTTGCAAAAATAGAATAGAAAAACACGTAAAATAAATCAATTAAAATAATAAATTTTTTAAAGCTATTCTGTAAAAAAAAAATAATATTGTGCAAATCTATAGATCATAATTTATTTTTATGTTTAATTTCAAGTCAAAATACTGAACAGTTTTTTTGTAAAGTGTACGACAAAATGTAATTTTTGTAGACTAGTAGAGGATTTGCTTCGCTCATCCTAATTAAATATTTGATGAAATATGAGGAGTTGTATGAAATATTTTTTATCTGCGCATGCGCGCACGATAAAAAAATATTTTTTTTCCATGATTTAATAGTCAACTCTATGGAGCAACTTATAAAAAAAGGCTAGTCAAATATCGTAAAAATTCAGAAAAATATTGGCAATAGAGTGAGCCGATTTTTAGTTGCTTTCTAAAAGCTGCTGAATGGATAAGAAATTTTCCACAAATTGTCATTTTTTATTAACTGGCTTTCAGCAATGGTGTTTGTATTTAATGAATGTCAACGAGTAGATTTATAAGAAATGCTTAGATTTTGATACATCTTATTATTATTATTCTTTTTATCTTGGATTAGGTTCGTTCTGGTGCTTTTCTAAGGAGAACAAAAGCATCAATAAAAAATGAAAAAAAAAAATGAAAATTAAAAATGATGATTTTCAGCAATTGCTTTTCATATTCACCAGTATATGCGAACACTTCTGTGCAGCTTTGAATATGAACCATAGAATTTATACAGCCCTCGTAACACACTAAAAATTAGATAAGTTTAAAAATGCATATCACGGCGAAAAACACACTTCCAGCAATTATCGATCACAGTCAATTCTAGTCAATTCTTTAAATGAATTCTTACGTGTGTCTCTGAAAATGAGCTGTAAACGCTATGCACTCCATAACTTCAATTGCATTTCAGTCATAGATCGTAATGTAATCGAATTCTTTCACGCGTCCCTGTAAATGAACTATAAATGTTACATATTCTATACTCCTGTTTAAATATGTTTTAGTCTCCGCTAGTGATGCAAATTAATTCCATTGTGTTTAAGTATTGATTATTAAGTATTAAGTAAAGGATCCCCCCTCATCCAGACCATAATCTAACGGAATTACTTTGTGTGTCTCTGCAAACGAACTATAAATGCTATCCACTTCATTTTCAAACACCAACATTCTACAATACACCTATAACATTTAAAATTACATGACAGTCCAAGGATATTTACCAGAGTTAGAGCACGGACAGACAAACGACCAACAGATAAACCGAATTCATAAACACTTTTCAACTAAGAGATCTTGTCTACATAAGACTTATCTGTGAAAAAATTATGCTAAGGAATAATGTGTTGTACACTGTTAAAAATCTATAGAAAACTGTCCAGTTACTCGACCGTTTTTGTAAATAACGGTTACTTGGCCATATTATGAAGGATGAAGGTATTATGAACTGTTATTTTAACACAATCAAACAGATTGGTAAAGTTAACATACGAATTGAATGTTCCCAACTGAGCGAAATAATGCCCAGGTCGGGATTCGAACCCAGAACCTTGGCTTACAGGGTCAATGCTCTACCATTTAAGCTAACTGGGCTGACAACCGTCGAGCATATTTCGCTCAAATAACCTTATTGTTAATAACTTCTGATCTGTCGTGTAGACAGCTCAACAGAATAAACCGCAGGTAACGGAACTCCATATAAAAGATGGGTAGGTAGATAAATTATTATTTTAACACAATCAAACTGACTGGTAAAGTTATCATACGAATTGAATACCTTATTGGTACCTGCAGTTTATTCTGTTGAGCTGTCTACATGACAGACCAGATGTTATTACCAATAAGGTTATCTGAGCGAAATATGCTCGCCGGTTGTCAGCCCAGTTAGCTTAAATTGTAGAGCATTGGCCCTGCAAGCCAAAGATCTGGGTTCGATTCCCGGCCTGGGCATTTTTTCGCTCAGCTAGAAATATTCAATTCGTATGAAGGTATTATGGCCATATTATTGAGCACGGACAAACAGAGAGGTAGGTAGATAAACCGCATTGTTGGAAAGTGTTAATCAACTATGTTGGACAGTTTTACAAAAGATGGTTTTGCTGTATATGGAATCGGCGAATCTTATACGTTAACACTCTATCTTTAAAGTAAACTCATAAAACTTTCTACTACCTCTGATAGTCTCCCGAAATATAAAAAAATCGCATCAACAGGAATATATATTTTTTTCTTTTTTGCAATAATCGGGTAAAATCTAACGCTGAGTTTCTGAGAGTTACGTATATCGTAGATGATAAATAGCAAAAGAGGAAAGATAACGTTTCTCATCTGATTTCCGGTTTTTGTTCAAAGATATTTTACTGACCCGGATTCTTTAAATTAAAATCAGGATGTTTTGTATATTACAGTAAATCTAAAAATTTTGTTTTCAAATCATTTGCCCCACTTTTTTTCAAATTTATTTTCTTTTGAAAATATCTAAACTGAAAAACAAGTTAGTACAAATGTTCCATTGTTTTCTTTGTATTTATGCACACCGCCCGAAAAACTGAGAAAAGTTTAAATGTGTTATATTACATGTCTTTTAACATTAGTTTATTTTAAATAACAGAAGTTAAAATTGTTTAAGATAAGGAGCATTTGTTTGTTTATTCAATATAGTACTTCTTTTATGGAGAGGGGGTTGGACCAGGTGGAGATGGTGTTTTTTAATGCTGATTTAAATTTTTTCTGAATTTGAAAAAGATATATTTTAGCGTTGGCTTTTAATGTTTTATAAATATAAAAAAATAATCATGATGATGTCTGTCAATACTAGTGTCTAAAGTTGTATAAATATTATTTTTATTAACTTTAAAATACTTTTTTTAGAGTTAGTGAAATCAAAATATGATATAAATTCTAATCGTGAAACTGAATTGTAATTTTATTACAATTCTGATTTCGTTAAGAAAATATAAGCAAGAATCAATTAAAGTTTTATAATAGTAAGAAAAGCTGTAAATGGTTGATTAACCGCTAACTAAAAGATGAATCTCCCGCATTTTTATTAGTATTAGATTAAATGTAAGACATTATTCTATTTTTTATGATGAACTTGATTTCTTGATATCGCACAAGCCCAAAAACGATCTGAGGTAGCCCATTTGAATAATTTATATGCTCTTGAAAATGCTTTTTTTTTTCTGGATTTCTTCGCCTAAATTCTAACTTTTGAAGAAATATTAGAATTATCGTAAAATAAATATAACGATCTCTAAAGGCTCGTTACACTGTTAAATAAACGGTCAAGTGCGAGTATTACTCGCGCACAGAGAGTTCCGTACAATAATATATGAATTAGTAAGTGTATGACTAAAAAAATACCGCTGCTAAAAGAATACTAAGACTTTGTAAAAACTATACAACGTAGGATTGGGTATAGCTGTATAGTATACAGGGTGCAAAGGAATGTCCATTTAACCTGAAAATACTTGCGAACGGAGAGAGCTACAGCTATACAAGTGAGGTAACGGTACAGCAAAGGAACTACGCCCGACCTAATGCAAATGACAGCAGCACCCCTATTAGTGAAATTTGGAAGATACCCATTGCAAATCAAAAACGAAAAGAGGTAGAGCAAATTTTCCAATTAGAAAGTTTTAGAGCATCAATTAATTAGTACGAAACGACATTTGGTTCACACGGATAAGATAATTCGTCGCCTGCATACCCAAAAATGTCCGAAATCGATGAGCGACGATTCTACTTTGCCTATTCACATCCGGAAATGTAGCAGTGCATAATTGCAGATTGTGACGTTGTACTGTGCTGTAATGTCTGTAAAGATTTAATTTCCAATGCATTTAAAAGTTTAGAATAACCCTTTCAAGGCCAGAAGAATTCTGTTCGTAAACTGATGAAATAATTGACTGACACCAGAATATTCAAACGAATTTCTCAGAAAACAAAAACCCGCTAATTTGCACTTTCATTACAAAAGCAAAATTTTATTAAAATATTCTTGGTGCCATTTGTCAGTTTTGGAATTAAAATTAGGTGACTAGACCGTCTAGCCACCGCCCTTGAAAAGGTTAAATCCATGTCGTCGTATTGAAGAGGCTTGCAAGACGTTCCATGCTGAGAAATGTGCATGAAGAATTACCCTCACGAATACAAACGTATATCGGGAGCAATGGTGAACTTTTCGAACATACTGAATATTAACTTTTTATCACTGTGAGACAGTTTGTCTTTTGTGTGTGTGTGTGTGATGTTATCAAAATGTATTGAGATAAGTGCGTATTTATAGCATAAATTGTGCGTATTTCTTCATACTTCTGACTATTCCATTCAAACGTTTACACAAAATGGAGTGTGTCGATTTCGGACATTTTTGGGTACCCAGGCGAAGATTTATCTTGTCCATGTGAACCAAATGCCGTATTCTACTAATTAATCGATGCTCTAAAATTTTCTAACTTGAAATTTTGCTGTATCTCTTTTCGTTTTCGATTTGCAGTGGCTATCTTCCAAATTTCGCCACTAGGGAGTGCTGCTGTCGTTTTCATTACATCGGGTGTAGTCACTGTACTATACCGTTACCTCACTTGTATAGCTGTAGCTCTCTCCGTTCACAAATATTTTCAGGTTAATGGGACTTTCCTTTGCACCGTGTATACTAGAAAAGTACAAATGGATATATCATGAAAGTTCAAAGATATATGGAACCTAAATAATAGTAAATGTAGCTATTCTGTATATTTGTTTTTCCATATAGGTTTTCAGTTAACCTTTAAAGACACGAGTTGGAACCCATCGAAATTCGACAAATTAAAATATTTAGAATGAAACTGTTAGATCGAATTTATAATAAACCTACAAAAATAATTGCAATTAAAAAATCATCTTGCATTGGTTGTCTGACTCTTAAAACAAATACTGTTTTTAACCTAAAATTACCAAAATATTGTTTCCACAAACTTCAACTGCTTAAATTATTGAAAAATTAAACTGTATTAGAATACTTAATCAAGATGAGTAATTTTGTTTGAAGTTATCGATTGAGGCTCTTATGTTTGTTTTTACAGGATGAAAAATCAGTAAAAAGGAGTTCGCTTTGTCACATCATAAAAAATTCCCCCATAAAATCTAAACTGTACGTTATTTTCACATTCTCAAAATTTACATACGCACCACTCAAATTCACAATTTAAAAGTATTTTAACGCGCAATATATTATTAATGAATGTATTTCCAAACTTAAAGTCACGTTTGTCCGATACAACTTTTCATGTGAGCATTCGCACAAATTTTAAATTCTTATCTCAGTACCCGCGGAAATTTACCATTCAGATATTTGCCTTTAGTTGCCTTGCCATAGTATTGGCCAAATATTTAGTTTTATCACAGAAAACGATCGTTTTGTTTTGAATATGACATCATTTTTACTCACTGAATCATTTTGCGTAGCGTTTGAAACTCAGTATCAGAGTAATGTAAAAAAAAAAAAGAAATATCTTCAATCTGTTGATTTATGAAGCAGAATGCGTGTTTTTTTTTTTTTTTTTTTTTTTTTTTTTTTTTTTTTTTTTTTTTTTTTTACGGTTGGCGTCATTTTCTGTTCAAAAATTATAAAAAAGTTACTTTTATTTGTAATGTGAAAATGGCATCAATAAGGATATAATAATAATTAAAAAAAGATAAACCATGACTATTTTCCCTTTACTTTTATTTGAAAGGGAGTACTTCAGTTGCCACAAATACAAAATTGGTACTAAAAATTATAAAAAAAATTAATATCTCAAAAATAAATTGAGATACAGTTTTCAAACAAATTGCATTTAAAAGTACACTTTTTCCCTATACGACAGTGTAAAAATTGAAACTGTGCGATGTTTAGAAGTTTAAAAATTTGAAGTAGCAAAAATTGTAAAACCGAAATCTCATTTCAAATTTCAAAGTGTTGCCATTCGCAGAATGACGTATGCGTTACGCACAGATATGTTTGTCTCGCAGAATGACGTATGCGTTACGCACAGATATGTTTGTCCTTTATAATTTAGATAGTAGGTGTATTGTGAGAGCCACTCAATGGAAACTAGTCGCGAATCCCATAGTATTTATGTGATTAATTCTCATTAAATTAGTCTGTTTTTAAGAATTTGACGTTTATTGCTTTTATACTGCTACTGGGTATTGCATTACATAAATATATCCTTAAAATTTGTTATCTAGGTTTTAAAAGCCGATGGAGCATATAGAGTACGCCGTCACTGTCATTATGTATGTCCAAACCGTCCGTGTCTTTAAGGGTTAATACATTGGCTAATTACCGACGATTTTTTCCGAAATTCATAATCAACAATGCTTTTATACTTCTGCTAAGATAGGTACCTCCAGCTCTGCTCAACGCTTTTGCTGAAGCCCGTAAATCAAAATTTGAGTGTAACGGAAAAATGCGATTTTCTCAAAAACTATGTGACCTAGGGTAAACGCTATAATTTTCCTGCAAGGTTTAAATTAATGTCTACTACCTCTAATTTTTTCATAATTTTAGTTTCAATAGATTCGGAATTAGATGGGGGAACATATTTTTGCACTACATTTTCCACCATAACTTTGAAAATATAATACCTAAAATTAAATGAAATATATTTTTGATTTCAGCGTTACGAAAGCTTTCACACGATACCCCACACGATATACAAAGAAAAGATTTTTTTTTTTTAAGTAACTTAATTAGCTTCTCTACATTTTCCCTAAATATATTTATGAATATTTATTAATCTGTAAATATGTGGGTCAATAATCTTTATTACTTCCCCCAATTTGAACTTTCCACGTTGCATAGTTTACGAGTAAAAGAGCTGTGACAGACAGACAGACAGACACAGGAGTGATCTTATAATGGTTCCGTTTTTACTTTTTAAGTACGGAACCCTAAAAAAGGAAAAAAATGTCCCTGGTAAATAAGGGAAAGCTGGTTTCCCCAAAACGATTTCCTGAAAAAGTTGACAACGACAGTAAGTAAATCAAGTATCCGAGTAATTCATGATAATTTCAAGAAACGTTATTGGATTTTTATTTTATTTTATTTTTTTGCAGCATATTCCTGGAGAACAGAAAATAATTTCTGTGTCAAGCATAAGCCGAAAAATAGGACAATATCTCTTCATTATTAAAATTCTAACATTTCAGAAGCATTTTAAAGAAATTGTAAGGCATTTAAAGTCATTTATTTCAATAAAATTGCTTAGTTAAAAAAAATGTAGGGCATAGCACATAATGGACATAGCGCATCTGTGCTTTTAGTTATCATCATATTTTTTAAGAATACAGCATATTTTGGAAAATCAGAGGATCTTTGGATAAGATCAGGTGTGAATTTTGGTAAACATGATTTTAGCATTTTTATCTTAAAAGGCGCGGCCGAATTAAAAATTCACAATAAAACGAAAGAAGTGCAACAGTATAAATTGGTACCCAAAATGTTGACAAATTTTGTAACTAAAGCAATTTTAGTATAACTCTTATATATATTTTTTGAGCACTAAGTATGGCATAGAAATAATGAATTACATAGTTAACATTTTGAATATTTTTGTGAGAAAAAATCCACTTTCTCTAAAATCGTCTTTTTCTGTAAATTTTCACTATTTACTGCGACAGCAAGAAAAATTAATTTTTTTTCTTTAGAGGTAAATGCCAAAGAAAGAAAGAAAAAGAAAAGTTGATACAATTTTGAAGTGTATAATTATAACTATAGTACCTTAAAATTAAACAGAAAAAAAATGTCGAGAAATGTTGGCACAAAATTCTGTTTTTTTAACTCCTAAATCTACTTTGCTGAATATTAATTATAAGACTTTATTAAAAAATTCTTCTTTCATACTTATGTAAAAAGGTAAAAAGTAATAAAATATGCTATATAAAACATACAGACTGTGCGCTTGAAAAAATTGCGCTTGCATTTTTTTCTTTTGGGGATAAATAGCAAAGTAAACCTGCAAATTTTTTCAAAATAAGGTAGTATATTCATTTAATGAAACAATCCATCCATAAACTGACAAAAATTCACACTTTTTAAAATTTTTTACGACCCCTCTCCCTAGATAAAGTTTGTGAATTAGAATTTTTTTCCTTTTGCTTCAAGAAGATCATTGCAAAAAGTGAATACCTATCTATGCCTTTAAAATTAACTTATCTATACTACTATTATAAAGAGGTAAAAATTGTTTATTTGTAGGAGGTAAGCTCTGGAACTACCAAACCGATTCTAAAAGTTATGGTATCAAAATGATGGTGTTAGTCCAACTTAGAACATAGGCTATTTCTTATGTCCGTGCCACTGGCCAAAAGGGGGTGCAGGAGCAACAAACGTTCTAAAAATGCGATTTTTGTGTTACTGAAGGGCTTAGAAACATGAAATTTTGTATGGTAGTTACTTATAAGATACTAATGTTCTCTAAGGACATTTCTTTAAAAAATCGAAATTAAAAAGGGGTGAAAATGCGCAAAAAGCGTTCTAAAAACGTTCTAAATGGCGATTTTTACGGAATTTCAAGAATTACCAAACCGATATAAAAAATAATGGTGGCAAAATGATGGTGACAACCCTTGCTCCAAAATAGGCAACATTTTATATCGGTGCCACTACGCCTAAAGGAGGTGCAGGAACAAAAAAACGTTCGAAATTGCGATTTTTGCGTTACTGAAGTGCCCAGATACATGGAATTTGGAATGGTAGTTTATCCTAAATATATTTTGTAATGAAAGAATTGGAAATATTTATTGAAATTTGCTCTGACAGTCACAAGAGTAACGATGGACGTTCTCAAATATCACAGCCTACAAATTATTTACAAATGAACATTATATACATGAAAAATAAAAGCTATAGAAGTATTTTTGGTCGGAACTCGTCATACGAAACAATTTTTAACCATATCGACGTAAAAAACTATGTTTTGCAAAAATTTAGTCAGACCGGTCCAAGCTCGGGGCTGAGATTTAAAATTTTTAAAGGCCGGGCTGAACTTTTTTTTTCTATGAGTTAGCCGGGCCCAGGCTTGTATATTTCGACTCGTGCAGATCTCTAATGCACACCTGCAGCATATTTTGAAAACAAGCAGTAAAATCTGTACGCTGCTATTTTAAGTCCAAAGGAGAGGCTCTGTCTTAAATCGCCATTTAATAACGTACAATTTATGGATGACCCCTATCTTGCATTCAAAATAAGTCAATAACTCGTCGCTCATAGGCATGGGTAAATGGCGTAAGTCCCGAATTTTGGTTTTCAATATCTCCACGAATTTGGGAGATATCGACATGAATTTTTTTGTGTTTAATTCAGGAATGGATAAAGAAAAAATTCCTAATCAGAAATTTTACTCTACGGGGGCCGTATAAAAATTTAATTTTTGTATTTTCTCAAATAGACTCCCCATGGAGTTGCAACTTATCTCATCAAATTTTGCACTTTTTTAATGAAACTTTCCAATTGGAAGTACGTGCCTAGGGGCTATATTTAAGGCCATAGTCTATTGTTTTGATATTTATTAATCACACTGTATAAAATATAAGCAAATAACATTTAATGAGTATTAAAGATGATTTAACATAAATTGACATTACTGTAAAATAATTCAGTTATTGACATTCGAGAAAAATAATTTGTTTAATGATATTTAAAAATATATAACTCTATATAAACACATGAAAAAACGCAAATAAATAGATAAAAATATAATAAAATTAACTTTCTTTATCTTGCAAATGTAAAAGTTTTTTATAGTATGAGATAATTGACGAACCAATTTTATTTGAATGTTTTATAAATACTTATATAATTACCAGATGTAAACATCTGATATGATTTATTTACCAATTAGAGTAATTGTGTTAAAATTAATCTAGTACTTATATAATTAATATAAACATGTATAAAAACGAAATAGTACCTTCTGTCACTCTGTCTAGAGTAAATACATTGTTAAACATCTGCAGTAAACTGTCCAGTTATTGAAGCGTTTTTATAGAAAACGGTTACTTGACTATATTATAAAGCGTTCTTATTGGTCAAAATGGGGAAAATAGAGGTACGATTACGATACGATAAAAACGATCGAATAACTGGACAGTTTACTGCGGATTTTTAACAGTGTAGTTATAACATTTAAAATAAATGTAAAAAATATTCAATACATAAATTAACAATTGCAATGAACACAATGATATTACTATGATATTACACAGATATTGAATAAATATAATAAGTAATTTCAAAATAAGGAAATAAATAAGTAGAACGCTAAGATTCATTTAAAAAATTTAAAAACATAAAATTACACATAACGTGCTTTATTATTTAAAAGATGATAAAAAATGTTAAAAGATGTTAAACTATACTACCCAAGTCCTAGCACTTCCATCCTCAGGAACGAAATACAAAACTGATGTTACCAGCGCTTTGTTTTCAAATTTCTTTTTCTTGATGTGGAAAGCAAGGAAAGTCTAGTTTACATCCTTTAACATCTTTTATCATATTTTAATTAATAAAGCATATTTTATTTTATTTTTAAGGAATTAAAAATTTTATAAGATTTTTTAAGAAGAAACTGTTATTTTTACCCCAGTCCTTTGTTTATTGCTCAGAATAAAAAAACTATTTTGAATAAAATTGTAAAAGAAGGAAACATATTAAATTTGTAAAATTGCATATAGGCAAAGACAGCAAAATATTACGAACCATAAGATCAAAATTACATCGCCCATTTTAGTCGAAATTCGGATTTTGTTTTGAAATTGTGTTCAACTTAGAAAATTATTTTATTAAAGGTCTTGCATATTGAACCAGCTATTAACTTTCTTCATAGTTCAGCCTTTTGGATATTAACCTTCTATGAATAATTAAAAGGTACGAAACACAGTTTTATAGATTTGAACTTCAGTAACCTCTCAAGTGAATGTCTGTTCGTTAATGTAAGCAATAAAACATTAAATGAAATAACGAAGTAAATGGGTAGTTTAATACTTTTATACCACTCCTTTCTCTTAAAGTTCATTCACATATCATTTGTGAAATGATAGCAATTTCATTTTATAAATTAGCTACTTTAAACAATCTAGAGTAAGGTTTTTGTTACGAAATAAATTGATTAATACTGCGAAACAATTATTCGGGAAATGGTACCTAGGATAAATTAGTAATTATGGATTACGATGAATGAAGCATTACTGAAAATAATTGTGAAATGGAAACTATATATCCTCAAAACTAAAGGTTTTAAAAGAAATCAGTATTATGTCTTAATATTTGTAAGTATTTATCGAAGCGTTGATTATAGTTATTAATATTGATTCATAAAATGAACAAAGTGTAAATGAAAATTTTATAACTTATAATTATTAAATATAATGTGGTGATTGGGGAAAATTAATTTCAAGGCATAGATTGGGATAACCGAAAAACAATGCAAGATTTAGAGTTTGTGTGGAATAGTGGAATAGGAACACCAGCATCATAAAACTTGCCTGTCATTCTCACGTATCCTAGTGCATTTGATTGTGCATAATGCAACATATCAAATAATTATTTAATTGTGACACACAGATCTGATTCTTCAAGTGCTTTCAGTTCGAAACTTTTACAACTTATAATTATTAAATATAATGTGGTGATTGGGGCAAATTAATTTCAAGGCATAGATTGGGATAACCGAAAAACAATGCAAGATTTAGAGTTTGTGTGGAATAGTAGAATAGGAACACCAGCATCATAAAACTTGCCTGTCATTCTCATGTGCTGTCTCTTTGATACTAGCAAAGTGTGCCTGAATCTCCGAGAATATCATTGTCATGCTTAGTTTAGCACAGCGATATCTTAGTTAGATGTCGTCTAGCTGCTATAAATACGGCTATGGAATTTAGTTCCAGCGGATTTTGTTGCATCCTGGGACTTTTTCTTTACAGATTGACTGCCTAAGGGGAACTGCTCAGACGTGGAAATCACGTCTGTAGAGAATAGATGTTCCCCCCGGACATCTTTATTAAGGTCTTAAAAAAAGGGTTACATCACTGAGTCTACAGACTCAAGCCGCCGGAAAAGAAAACGAGAGCAATGGGCGACTTTAAGAAACATAAACAAAAGTAAAATACATAGAGACTAGCTGACCCGCCCGGCGTTACCCGGGCCCGTAATAATATTCTTAAATGAATCTGAAACTTTTAATTGCAGGTCCGTTCAGAGGGGGGCGGGTGGAGACGGTGCAAATTACCAGGGACTGACTCTTGTTCAGTTCCAAAGTTGTGTAAAGTCAAAGGTTAAGTTTTTTAATTTTCATGTCTCATACTTTAAACTTTTTTATTCCAAATTAACTGATGAATTTAATTAAAATGTAATTATATTTTATATAATTTAATTTTTTATTTAAAATCTTTATATGAAAAGCAATTACAAATATAACAAAGTGTAATACTGAAAAAGAAATAATAAAATTGTAAGCAAATATTACTATATAGAATTTTTTAAAGCACCATCCAGCAAATTTATTTTCTAATAAAGTAAAGCCTGTTTATAACTGAATCCTGCAATAAACGAAAAAAAAAATGTTCCAGCTCTCCCCCCCCCCCCCCCTCAAATGCTATTATGCTTTGTTCAATTTAAATAACCTGCATAAAACGGAATTTATCACTGGTCGTTTTCGTTTCCGTCTAAGCAGGTTTTATTGTATATTACTTCTGGGGAGCCCGTAATAATATTCTTAAATGAACCTGAAATTCGTATCGCAGGTCCGTACAGTCAAAACTACCTGTCCGTACAAAATTACTTTTTACGTCATGACAACATTTTGTAAACTTCTTGCTGCTGTTTAATTCGCATTTCCAATACAGTGCTTTGCAGAAATTGCAGGTTTCACCCACAGTTATGCATGCCCCGAGATGTTTAAATCAGTAATTTGGATTTCAGAAGCAACGCGCGCATGCTACAGTTATTAAGCCTATTTTGCCGATCGCTTTACGACGTTCTCGACCAATTCTATTTGGATTTCGAATCTATTTCGATTCGACTCGAATTCGGTTTCTTCTTCACTTTCAAGCATTCACCGAGATTTTTTACGGGCATTTCAAATGATATTATGAAGCTACATAATTGCAGCGAAAGATACTGCACCGAAACAGCGAAACGTAAACAAACCCGATCGCCCTAAATCCTGCCAAGGACTCTTACACAATAACCAATCAGATGCGTTTCTCGGGCGTTGCCATTGAACAATAACAAATAATCGCGATTTCTGTGCCACGTACGTTAGCATAATATATATATAGATGTTACAGATTATGGTCGTATACCAGATCGCCATAAACGCGACAAGGGGCGATAATAAGTCCAAAGCGACAACTGATTAAGGTAATAGGTATAGAAGTAATTTTTAGATAGGTCCATTAAAAAGCTAAAAATTTGTTTTGATTTTAAACGAAGTGCTGGACTGGATAAAATATTAGCCAATTTATAGGGATTGATAAGGGGCACCGAATATATCCTGCCTTTTGTGAAGACTAAGACTTGAGTTCAAGCTTACGGATTTTTTGAAGGTAGAATTCTGCTACGTGCTGCATATCCAGTGTCCATTTTGAGCCTTCTTTCTGGAGTTGAATAGTCGACTAAGAGATTCGACGGCGTTGTAGTCGACAAAGAGATTCGACGGCGTTGTAGTCGACTAAGAGATTCGACGGCGTTGTAAAGAATTAACCTTGGTATCTCAAATATAGAAAGTTTGAATCTACGGCATTTCCTTGTTAGCGTATTGCAATATTGTAAATTGGCATTTTTAGTGTTTTAAGTAGCAGTTTATAATGCTAACAGTTGTTTTAAAGAGAGCTGAGGTAATCTTTACTTAGGCTCCGGAAAATGTTCAGAATAGCCATTCCGTTTGAATTTAGAGAACTTCTTGAGGATATTGCTATTCGCTCATTCTTTTAGTGTTTCAGCAAACTTTTAATGATCATTAGTCTAAAGCGATCACTCCACTGCCTTCCATCCTCATCTACAGCTTTAAATAAATCATTGTTACGGTTAATTTCTGTCTCATGGCATATTTTCATGGCTGTCGGGCTCGAAGGTCCCGCCGTCACAAACAATGAATAAAAATTGTGATTTCAGAGTTAATTTATTGTACATATATGGATTTAAATTTTGACAAGTTACAATTCTGCTTACTGAAAATAATTTATTCAGAAGTTTTTGAAGCATAACCATGAAGGTTTAACTCAAAAATTACGATACGGGAATTATATATCTATTATACAATATTCCTATAAGCTTAAATTGTAATTGTAGACATAAGAATAAAGACCCTCGTTCTTTTAATTACTCGAATTTTTGATCCAACTCGGCCAAATACGATCAGCCAAGGGAGTCTAAAGTTAAGTCTGGACCATTCAATAGTTTCATAAATAATGCTTATGTTGCAGTGAAACTTGGAGCTTAGTGAACGTACTGACACGAGATTGTCCGTCAGAGGACTATTATGTCGAACACTGCCATGACTAAACAAGTCACAATTTCTTCTGTACATGCTATCTCATTAGTGGATACCGGCTGTGAAAGAAGCTTGCTAAAAGAAAGTATCTATCGCAAACTCCCGACTTTCTAATCTTGGATATTCAACCATCACGTTGATATGATTAGACCGCTGGGTTTTTTCTCTACGGACATTATAAGTGATGATTCTAGTTATGAAAGTAATGTTTAAGTAGTCCCAGATTATTCTTTATCTTTTGATTTTATTTGCGGCTCTGATGTTGTACAGCTAAATATTTTAACAATTTCTGGAAATAATATTTTTATGCAAACAATTGTGGAAAATAAAAATGTGCCTGATTTTTTTTTAATGTCGCGCAAGTACTAGATGACCTTAATATTTATTTATCTCATATTACTGATACCATATGTTCGCAAATTCCGCAACTTATTCAAAGTTATTCTCCCCGAAAAATAAAAACAACTGACTTTAAATTGTCGATTCATCTGAAAGATGAAGCACCCGTCACTTGCTCTCCCAGACGCTTAGTGCCAGTAGAAAAAGATGTTGTCGAAAAGCAAATTTCCAACTAACTTAAAAAAAGGATAATACGAAAAGCACTAGTAATTTTGCATCACCTTTTGTCCTGCTGAAAAAGAAAGAAAACTCATTTCGACTATGTGTCGATTATAGGAAGTTAAATTCTAAAACAGCTAAACAACATTTCCCCCTCTCAGTAATTGATGATATTATTGATCAATTGCATTCTGCAAAAATATTTACCACACTCCATCTTAAAAATGCATTTTTTTCACGTTAGAAAATAGCAGAAAATGTTAGAAAATAGCAGAAAATACACTTCTTTCGCAACACATTCTGGTCAGTTTGAATTTTTATACTTGAATTATGTGCTTAGTGATGTTGCCTTAGTATTTCATAGATATATTCAGAGTATTTTTCGTGACTTCATTAATGAAAAAGTACTTATTGTTTATATGGATGACTTCATAATACATGCTGAAAACGAATCTAGAGACTCCGAAAATTACAACTTGTCCTCACCGCTGCATCCGAATATGGGTTAGAATTAAATCCTAATAAAGCCACTTTTTCGACGATATATTGATTTTTTCGGTTACTACATTACAAAGGATCAACTATATCTGCCTCCCTTAAAAACCAAAGCTATTTTAAATTTTCCAGAACCTAGTGTGAAAAGCATAATCTTTCCATGCATTAACTTCATACTTTCGTAAATGTTTCAAGTTTACTTCTTAATAGCTAAAACTTTAACAGAGATTAGAAAAGACACTAAATTTCAATTAGCTGACCAACAACAAAATGCATCTAGTCAGCTGAAATACATTCTTTCATCTGATCCTGTTTTAAGCATTTATAACTCTAGTCGTGAAACAGAACTTGCCATTGACGGTTAAGGCTTTGCCCGCCTTCAAAAGTTCTCTGTTGACAATCAACTTCACCCCGTCTACTTAATGAGAAAGGTTACCATGGATGCCGAACGTAAGTGTTCAAGTTATGAATTAGATATTTTAGCTGCTCTAGAAGCACTAAAAAAATTCTCTGTTACGTACTAGGCATTCCTTTCAAGACAGTTACTGATTGCAACGCATGTGCTCTTACTATGAATGAAAAAGATTTCTATATCAAAATAGTTCGATACATAGCTGCCAACTCTTACGGTTTTTTGTACCACAAACATTTTATAGTAAAATTTACCTTTTTTAATCTCCGAAATCTTCCGATTAAATACAGAAAAAAATTCTATTGAATTTTTGTGGTACAAAAATTCGAAAGACTGGGCAGCTATGTCGATGGACTTTAATGGTAGCTGAATATAACTATACAATCGAGCACAGACACGTATGCGTCATGTGGCGCTTTAACTAAAAACGCAGTATATATTATAATTCACGCTAGTTTTAATTCCAAAATCATTCAATCACAGAACACTGACGGACAGGCCATCAGAGAAATTTTGAAAGCGAAGCCATATGACAATTATTGCCTTAAAAATAACGTTCTTTAGTAAAGCCACAAAAGTCTCGATCTGATAGTTGCGCCGGATGAAATGAAGGCTAAATGTCATCCAACACGTTCATGACAAAAGTCATTTTGGTCGTAGGCGTTATGACGAACTCCTTAATGAAAAATTTTTAGTCCCTAATCTGTCGAGTAAAATTGATAAAATTGTAGCTATGTAACATGGCTTTATTTAATCGCAAACATGGAAAACAAGAAGGTGAATTACATCCCTTACCTAAAGAAGAGATATCTCTCCAAACTTACCATATCGATCATTCAAGCCCTCTCGAAACGACCAACAAAAATTGTAAACATATTTTCTGTTTAATAGAGGCTCTTACTAAATTCGTCTGGTTGTATACCAGTAACACCACTTCTGCTTCCGAAGTTATATCAAAGCTACGCCAGCAAAGTTATATTTTTGGCAATCCTTCCACTAACAACAGTGATATGGGTTCTGCTTTTACAAGTAAGGAATTAGATGAATATTGTCATGAAGAAAATATGAAACACGTGGCAATTACAACTATCCTTCTCCATGCTAATGGTCAGGTAGAGCGACTTAATTCCACTGTAATTTCTGTAATCTCTAAAATGTCGAAAGACGAACCGAACAAATGGTTCAAACATGTCTCTAAAGTTCTGCAAGACATTTATTCAACTTATTAAAGAATCATCAAGAAAACACCATCTGAATTGTTATTCGGTACAAAAAATGAAACGGAAAAAGACTTGCAAATTATTGACCTCTTAAGCAGTGCAATCGAAGAACAATTCATGAATTGAGAAGACTCGAATATAGAGGTAAGAAGAATGTTCTTCAAATTTACAATCTTGGTGAACTTGTCGCCATTAACAGAACCTAGCTAGAACATGGGCTACAGCTGAAATGTAAATTCTTGGGTCCTTGTAAAGTGACTAAAGGCAAATTCAACAACACCTGCGATGTTGAGAACATCGCACCCACCAAAGGACAGATAAACACTACCACTTGTGCCAAGTATATGAAGCCTTGGTCAAACGAACATTAATTTTGTGACCCAATGACTTTGTCAAACATTCCTGTGATGCTACACTACTGCAATCGGACTGACAGATCTTTGTAATGTTCAGATAATTTTTTTTCTATGAACAGTTGATGTTTTTTGTTTTTGTTTCTTTTCAGGTTTTTGACTGTGTTTTGTTCCATGATGCTGAGGCAGCTCCAGAGGCTGGATGTGGGGTTCTATGGTACACCTACATACGGAGAAAATGAAACCGGCGCTAATGTCGCGCGGTAATAAGAAGAACGTTGCATCGATATTAAAAGCGGCAGCAAATGTAAATAGAACGCTGCAGAACTTACTAAGAAATAGAACTTTTCTTCGATGTTGTGAAATGACAAATTTAACGACTTACCAGTTAGAAATGGAATATTTGTTGAAGAATAACGTAGATTTCTTATATTAAAGTTAGACGACCGTGAAATTAAGGATAACAAATTACCGTAATTTACGGCCTATAATCCGCAGATCAGAAATTTATGTTTCGACCCATAAATTTTATTTAATAATTAAAGTTAAAAATTTAGTAAGCGACATTTTATAAAAAATGATTTCTGGGTCCGAAAATATTGCTTGATTCGCGGATTATCGGCCGGAAATTACGGTACTGTTCTATGTTCTGTACTCATCGTTTTGTGTTAATAACCGTGAATGTTCGTGTTTAATCAAGTGTTATCTCTGTTGCGGAATCTCTTCCTATGTATGCAATGTACCATCGCCCTTCAAAGGGTTAAATCAGAATAAACTTATAAATTTGTAGGTTTGAATAGTGTATTTTTTTTCCTATTCCACACAAAAATGATTCAAACTTTGGATCTTAAAAAAAATGCTCATCCAATAAAATTGTACAAAACTTATAGTAGCGGGTATCTCTTTTTTTTCGGAACCTCGTTGATTCCTCTGTCCCACCTCTCTGCGCTAGTGATTGTTAAATTATTGTCAGAAAACCACCTTATGCAAGTTTCGTTCGGCAAAGCGATACCTGAATCTCCGACTACTGTGAATTTATATAGCTATGTTGAAAAATATCTTTTATATTGTACTATAATTTCCAACCTTCCAGTTTCTCAAATCAAATAAACATATTATGAACCAGAAAATTTATTTAATAAAATATTTTTCTTTTCTATGTGGTATTCATTTAACACTTTATTTAAGTGTAATGTCTGGTTCAAAATACGTTTTTAAGACTTGGGAAAGAAATGATAGGTTAACAGGGTTGGATACACATAATTTTGGAATTGACATATATTTTGCGATCACACATGAGGAATATTTAACAAAAACTGAGATTATTCTTTTAATGTAAGATATATAATATTATCGTTATTTGCAAAATTTCTTACTAGAAAAAAATTAAATTTAAAAAATACTAATTATTTCTTTAACGCTTGTAATAATAAATGCGTTTAAATTGTACGAAGCAGCTGAAATTGCATTTTTTGGATATGAAGTTATTTCATCATTTTGACTTCTAGAATGATTTTAAAGAATGATATGGTTTATTTAATTTCAAATACATAAAAGACACCTTAAATCAGCCATACTCAACCTGCGGCCCGCGGGCCGCATGTAGCCCGGCGGCCTTCTGCATGCAGTCCGAGACACATAATCATTACTCCATATTTATAAAATTAATTAAGATGTGCATAAAAAGTAACGACCTTCGCTGTTCTTTTATATATTTTCATGGTAAGGCAAAAGTCTGTCCTGCTATTTAAAATTAATTTAAAATTATGTTAAAACATTTTAAATGCTGTTTCTTAGTCAAAAATTCTTTTTGCATGTTTTTGTAGATTTATTTGTATTACAGAAATGTATACATTTCTTAATTGTCAACACTAATCAAACATTAGTCTAAATTAATTTAATTTGGGCAATATATTTCTGCCAAAAAAAAAAAAAAAATTCCTGCATCGAGCAAAATATTTATTTATAAGAGAAAGCTTCCTAATTTATTTTCTTTAGAACTTTGAAATTCTGCATTATTATATTATTAGTTTTATACTCATTATGTAGCTAATACTGCTTTTTAGGGTTTAATGATTGTCGCGGGAAAAAAAAATTGGTACCAAAAATGTGTTACACCCTTATTTACGAACAGCAAACATTTGTCATAGAAATCTACCACGAAGTTTATTATTTTGAAATAAAAGTGTTAAAACATTTTTGTACCATTTCTTGACGACAAATGTTCAACTTTACTGGTAATATTAACTTTGTTATACTACACTGTAAAAAAAAAATTGTAAAGTTACTAAAGTTTTTCTAGGAAACTGGGATTCCAAGAAATTTTTATGTAACGGCAACAAGAAAAATTCCTGTAACAGCGTGTGTTACAGGAATTTTTCTTGTTGCCGCTACATAAATATTTCTTGGAATCCCAGTTTCCTAGAAAAACTTTAGTAACTTTACAGATTTTTTTTTACAGTGTACTTACGTTATCTTGCTATTTTTATTACTTGTTTTTTACTCCTTTTATATATGAGTTGCGACCCGCCTAACGTCGCTCACCTATGTTTGTGGCCCGCGATATTATAAGGTTGAGTATGGCTGCTTTAAATGAATATAAAACCGATTTTGATTTTTTCGTTTCCCATTAATGAAATAAGCGTGATGAGACTACAATCACGGAAAATTTTCTGATAAAGAACTATATAATTTCTTGGATATTATTATTTTAACATCATTAACAGGCTTTGACCCCTTGAAGAAAGGTAATTTATTGAAGAAATCGAAGAATTGATTAAATATTGAAAGACGCATCAGAATTTGATATTTTAACGCTTCTAACTTTTTTTTGAAATATTTTATATTCTTATAAATATTTATGCAATTTAAAAATTAAATTGCGGTTTGTGAGGAGTTGAATATTACGTAAAGTGTGTTAAATAAGATAAGACTTGCAGGCGTCGCACGTCGAGGCACCTTATCTGCAGATTTACTCGTTATTTTAACATCTGTAATCCTATTAAGTGTAATGAGAATTTTGTTTCTGAATACTAATATGTCATTCAGATTCAATGAGTCGATACGAAGGATTTAAAATATTCTAAAATTGTATTAGATGAATAAATGACCCAGATATATTTATTTTATCGGATTCTTGAGTTCTAGAAAACAATTACTTAATACAGTGACCTCTCACTTATACACGATGTGCCGAAATTAATTTTCAGTACCACTTTTTCTGAAAAGCATCAAAATTCTTTTTATAAATTCCTAGATGAAATACTGCAAAAATTTTGCTTCAGAAATAGTGGTACGAAAAATTATTTCTATACGTCGCGTATAAGCGAGAGATCAGTATACATACGTTTTTATAACGCTTATTGCAAAATTATCTTCAAATTAAACAATATCAACAATAATATCATTAAAGTACCTTTTAGTAACTTTTTAAAATTGAAAAGGTTTGCTTGAATTCGTAATTTTTAAAACCCTATTTTTACAATCAAACAAAAATGTAAACAAAATAACTTTAAGTCCATAGGTAGTTAACCCTTTCGCGACGTTTTGGAATCTTAAATACTTTTAAAAATAAACAAGCAAAGTTTTAGGTTACATTCTCCCCTATGTTGGAATTTCTGAAAAATTTTTGCAGATCTACACCGATCATGACCCCTATAACCCAATACCACCCTAGTAAAAAGCTTTATCTATATATATATCGCTTTTTTATGGACATGAAAACTACTGTAATTCTGCACAAATCTCTTCCAAACTGATACATAAAATCAAGGGGCATAAAATTTCGGTGAAGTTCGTTACTGGGCAAAATCGGACTAAGGGAATGGAAATAGGAAGGGATTTTGTAAAAACTGAAAAAATCTCATAACTTCTTAATTTTTGTTCCTATCAAATCAGTTTAAAGTTTTTATTACTTCTAAAAATATGGCCAAAAATTTTTGTATCATTGATTTTAAATAAAACTAAAAATCGGGTCAAGGGGCGCATAAAAATAGGGTTTTAGGGAGAAAAAAATTCATAACTTCGTGAATTCTCAAGATATCAAATCCAATTAAATTTGTTATAAATCTTCTTAATATTATCTACAACTTTTATAATGACAAGTTTTTGATAGGACTAATTCGTGCCAAAAAAAAAAATGAAAAATGAAAACAAAAAGGAGGGTTTGAAGAAAAAAAAAATCCATAACTTCGTCAATTCACAAGATATAAAATCCGCATGAATTTTTTATATATCTTCTTAACATTATCTACAACATTTATACTGACAAGTTTTTGGTAGGACCAATTCTTACAGAAAAAACAAATTAAAAATGCATAGCGGTTGAAGAAAAAAATCGTCGTATTAAAGGTGTATTCAAATCCAAACTCCTTATTTTCTGACTCATTTTTAAATTCATTTTTGATGTCAAACGCATCCAATTGGTAGATTCTCTTATTCAGAAACTATATAATGTACCGTAAAGGCCGTTTATTCCTTTTTTTTTTATAGAGGCAGAATATATTTCATAAAATGATGTCAAAGTGGGTATTTTGAACCGAATTTCCAGAAGCGATTGTGTTGGAAATGAAAAACATTGTTCTACTGAGAAAATAATTGTTTATAAATTAAGTTTTAATTAATTGAACGAAAAATAAAAACATATGTAGCTTATAAATCTCTTCAAAAATCACATAAGCAAGTTTCATATTTTTCTTTTAAAAATGAATCCGAAAATGTGCCCGAAATTTTCGAGTTGTTAAGTATAGAAAAGTATTTTTTTGAATACCGCCCTAACATGATTCTGATAAAGCCAGCTCTTATATAAAAATGAAATTAAAAACTTGTCAAAACCTTCCAGATAAAATTGTTACAGTGGGTTTACCTCTAATCATGATTTAGTTTTTGTTGTTGAAATTAGTACTTAACTTCGAAATCTGCATGCGCCTGTAGGCCGAGTCGCCTGAGATTTTTTCGATTAAACATTACTGGTATGAATAATGAAGGATTCTAAGCTACCTATATGTCAGGTATACCTGATATTGGTCGCAAAAGGGTTAAGAAAAATCAAACAATATTTTGAAATCCTCAACTATTTCTAAGCCATTTCATCATAGCTGCATGCTTGCAGGTTCTATCAGCGTGGGAGAGAAAACTCGGTTTGCTATTTCCTCGGTAATAAGGACATTAAACTCAAAAGACTGTTAGAATTTCCGAGCCTTATAACTGCATACTAAAAAGAAAAGTGTTTTCGGAAGAGCCCTATTCACTGTTATATTGGAAAAGTTACCGGTTATGTGGGAAGAGATGCTTGAAACACATAAATTCTACCTTACGTAACTTTATTTTTGCTTGTGTGTCAAGTCCCACGCTTTAATGTTGTAGACTGAACAATATGGGATCCTGTTATAGAGTGTAAAGAAATTGTGTGCTTTAGAAACAGTTTTGTATTTAAAGATTTTCAAGGAAAATTGAAATTGTAAAAAAGATTGGTTTTGATTGTGGGGAAATTCGAAGAATCACAACATTGGCCTTGATGTGATTATATAAATGTGCTGGTTTAGAATCAATAAATTAAGCGTAAATTTTGCTCAATGACAGTTAATATTTTTAGTAAAAGAACTTTAAACTAAATATGAATTATAAAATTAGGTAAAATATGTAGTCATCTAAACTGTTCTTTCAAATGAAGAATAACTCAGAAAATACTTAAGAATTGCTCTCGTATAAAGTTACTTAAAATTGAATTTGAAATTTCTTTTTCAAATATGTAGCTTAAAATAGTTTTTTATTCATATTACGCAATAGTTAAACTATTAAAACTTTATTAACATGTCATTCACAACAAGAACAACTGCAAATTCTGATGGAAGATGAGTTCATTGCTATTGCTATTTTAATATTTAAAATATACATTTAACTCTTAATATTAAAAAACTTTACTCACTTAAAAGATGTATTAATTTTTTTTCGGATTCAATCTGCAGTCTTCCAACAGAAAGTAAATAAAATTTGCGCTTGCAGCTTTAGTGGCGTTAAATTTTGAAAAGGCAGTGGTACAAGATATATTCCTGTGTTAACAGTCATCCGAATGTGCAGCCGGCATATTAGGGCTTAACATATAGAAACCTCACTGGCAAGCATATACATTATTTTTAATTCAATTATTAGCCTGTATCAAAATATCGTATGATAGACATAAGGGAAAAGACATATGGAGACTTGTACTTGGGCTATTTTTGTCAGAGGTAATGTAAGATTAAATCATGGACAGAAAATTGGAACCACGAGTCAGCGTGAAATTTTGCGTTAAACTTGACAAATCGGCTACTGAGATATTGGACAGATTTAAGAAACTTGAGGCGATGAGGCAACGGATCGTACGGATGTTTCATGAGGTACAAGCACTTCAAATTATAAGAACATCCCTAGAAGGCATAGTCAACGAAAGAAACGGATACATCCATCCCTCTTGGATACTGTGTGATTGAGAGGGTTGGTTTCTGCCAATTGTTGAAGTGACACATGATCAAGCTAGGCTGGAATGTTGCCGAGGTCTGACAAGTGTTGTAGACTGTGTTTTTCGTTGGCTGCGCTGGAAGACGACAACCTACTTGGAAGAACTTCCACGACCATGAACTCTGAAATATGTGGAATGTATTAGCAGTGATGGACCAGTGGCGCAGCGGTTGGTCGTTTGTCACAACTAAATTTTAATAATATTCTTTGCCTTGAAATGTCTCCTGAAATTCTATCCTGAAATAAGACAAAGAATACTAATAAAATTTATTGGTGCCAATTAATTCTCTGGTGCTACACTGTTCTATCACTGGTATTGGGGAACTTTCCCATGATGATCACCCGTAGCCGATGAATGAGATTGAAAGCATCATTAGTGACGTATTTGGATCAATACAAACAATACTAATTTCGGATTGAAAGATGACGTTTACTGCTGTTAATTTTGCGGCCAATGTCAGACGGATGTCTATTTGCAAGCTTTTTTTCCTTCCTACAGCCTGCTTACACCTTCGCTAGCATGTGCTTCTTTTTCATGTTGAAACAAAAAATGTGCAAATAGACTTTCGTCTGACATTAGACTAAGAAAGCGACCGTTATTGCAATGGAAAAGCTATCATGATCGAAGAACTGAATGAGCTGCAGTTCAGTGAAGACCATAAAAATTGGGTTTTCTACCTTTTCAAAAAAGTTAGTCCGGAAATGATTTATATACCTTTATAGTTCGAAAAATCTGCAATTTTCATTGTCCTTTTTATTAGTTTAAAAACGATACTTACTTTAAAAAGTCATTTAATAAAATTTTCGAAAAAAGTAGGAATCACTAAATTAGAAAACTATACATTTTTATTTTTACTATTTGTTAAATAAATAGCCAACTTAGTTAAATATAAGTAACCTATGAAAGAAATAAAAAACTATTAAAACAATACGTTACTTCCAGAGGAAAAGAAACTCGATCTCGTTCACAAATTGCTACATGGAATTTAATGAATTTGAGATCGGTTTTGAAAAATTTTCTATATATGTTTCTGGTATGACATCACCTTCTTTTAATATATACTACAGTGTTACGAAATATTGTATTTTCCTAGTAACTGATGTTGAATATTCAAGAAAAATAGTCACCAAGAATTGTAAGTGAAGTTGAAACAAGTAGTATCGTCTATTTATGAAGGGCGTTTCCTGAAATTTCAAAACAAGGAAGAGAAAAGTATCCTCTTCTGGCGCTTAAGTCAAGCTTAAACGAAAAATAATCCAAACCATGACTTGCTTTCTGTCGTTTAAATCGTTAAACTTCTAATTTTGCATCGTCATTCTATTCAAATACTTGTATAAACATATTATCTTAAAGCCAGTAAATGAAAAAAAAAAGGAATTTGACCTATTTCTATGAATGTAAGATTCCGTCATGGGAAAAATAGCCTAAATAGTTTATTAAATATATATATATAACTTAACAAAGCAGTTGCAAAACTTTTTCCTACTCTTATTAAATATGATAATTTGTTTTATGTTAATAGAAAACAGAGTTCAAAAGATATTTTGTTTTCACGTTTATTTCAGTTTTCAGTATTTGAAAATAAAATAATAAAATAATTCATTAATTATTATATTTACGGTTATATATTTTTATGAGTGTAGTAATTTTCTAACCTTAATTTAGTTTAAATGAAGAAAAAAAATGAAGGATTTTATTTACTGCCTGATCTCCTTTTTCAGATAACGCAGTGATCGTGAAAAACTTAGAGATGGCAGCAAAATATCCATATATGATGTCAAAATATCGACTTGTGACATCGATATATTGGCATAATAAATATTTTGCATGTGAATGTCAACTTTAAGTATTTTTCAGGCGCATTTCTAAATAATGCTAACTAAATAAAAAAAAAAAAAAAATTCTTTTTGAAAAAGAAAAATGTTTTTCTTGGCATAGTCATTTAATATAATTAAGAATATTAGATAACTAAAAAACATCCTTCATGCAGTCATAAAAGCATAACTTAACATAATTTTTAACCAAATGTCATTAGTGAAATCAAAAACAAACGAAAAGGATCATCCCTTGCCTCAAATGGCGTTTCTGTTTGCCATGGTGTTAAAGATACTTCGGCGTGCTTTATCTTTTGACTTTATTTTTATGTGAACCTTAGTTAAAAGGTGGATTGTTGTGTCTTTTTGTGTGGCAGTATTGTTTGTACAATGATATTTTTTTTATTAACATGAAACAAATAGGTTTACAGAAATAACACGACTCCCAAAAGCGATGTATGGAGATTATTTTACCAAAATTACCAAAATTGATCCTAAACAGCATTTTTAAACAAAAAATACTAATATTAAAAAGTCTGATACGCTATCACAAGAAACTATTCAGCCCTCAACCACAAAAAGGTTACACAATAAAACAGTTTTACTATTAGCTTATACATTTTTAATTGGATTGCAACAAAATACTGCAAATTATTGCGTTGACTCTGACTCTATACACTTTTATGTATAAAACGTTTTGGAAATTAGCTTAAAAGCCTCTTTTAAATAAATCATAGCAGAAATAAATCATTTCTTTTATTAATATGTGAATTAATGTAATTCCTTGTGAGTAGCAATGAAAATATTCCGATACATCGAAAAACTGGTATATCGATATGCTTTGTCCGATTTTTTTTTTTTTTCGAATGTAGATGCTTTTAAGACGATATATAAATATTTTGAATTTTTTGCAGTTCTTAGATAAACCACAGCTGGCCACCAAAGTTGATTATATTGAGGAGTCTTATACCTTTTAAACGCGATGAAAATCAGCAAAAACTTTCGAAGTTTGAATTGGCGTATCTTCAAAAACTTTTTATGTATAAACATGAAAATTTGACTGTCGATTAAACAGATTAGATTTTTTAATGTACTAATTTAGTATATATCAGAAACTGACTAGACTTTTACAGAATTTATGGATTATTTAAATTAAGGGGGTAGGATACCTTTGAACACGTCAAAAAAGTTGTTCCAAGCCTCAAAACTTGTGTAATAAGTCAAAATTAAAAATCAAACTTCATTTAAATATAAAGTCCATATTTAAATTTATATTTAAAAATATATATATACTTGTAAATTCATAAATAAATATTGAAATGATAAGTTTAAATATATATGGGTTGATTTTTGACGGCCAATTATCTACACGAGGGATATAGGCCCGGGGGAAGTGCCCTCCGTGGGGGTCTTTCTAAGGGAACCTAATCCGTATTAACGCATGGAAGATCCACGGCTCGAAGAAAACCACGAAAACTCCGAACGATTAGGCCGACGGGCGCAATTGGGATCGAACCCAGCACCTCCCGTCTACCAGCTTCGAGAGCAGAACCTCTCGGCCACTGGTGGGGCTTAAATATATATGATAATAAGAGAAAAAAATATTGCGCGCATGATAAAATCTAAAAATATGCATATAAAGAGGAAATTTTGGTGAAAATAAATACATAATAGAGTTACCTTTATACTAAAACTAGAATATTTGTAAAAAATATTGCCTAAATTAAAAAATTAACAAAAAATTAAAAATTTTCATTTTTTGAAAAATAATTTCAAAGTACAAAAACAGAGAAAAAAAAATAAAATTTTACATTTTTCTGGTTTTAAGTTGTAGATAATATAGAAAGGAATTTGTTGTAAAAATTTCTTTTGATTGCCATGCATAGTTTTTTAGTAACGCTGCGCGCAGTATCAAAATTCATCATTTCGAATAAACGCAACGCAAAGTTTAATTATTCTATGTAGTCTTAATATGTAGTCATAATAAAACTGCCATAATTAGTAAACTAATGGGAATTTTTTTATGCGGTTTTTTGCATATTGTTCAGAAACGATCACGAAAGCAAAATATGTAATAAAAAAACTTCGAAAATTTTGATGGTTTAAAGGTATCGTACCCCCTTAAAATAACTCTTTTTATTACTCTGTAAGTCATTGCGCGCATGATATCGTGAGAACACATGTATGGATTGCTATAAAATTTAAATAGATGGTAAACACATTTGTGCGTTTAAAATGACCTACTTTTAATTATTTGCTATAGTAAGATTTTTAGTTATGACTATTTTATTCATTAAAAATAAAAAAAAGTTTTTTTTTTTTTTCACAGAAATACTTTTTTTTTTTTTTTTTTTTTTTTTTTTTTTGCATGGTTAATAAAATAATTTTGACCTAAGAGTAGACCATTTTAAAAAGACATGTGTTTCTATTAGTTATATCAAATTTTATGACAATCCATAGATACGTTCTGAAAATACCATGCGCGCAATGACTTATGGAGTAAAAAAAAAAAAGAGGTATTTTAATTTCAACAATAAATAAATTCTCTGAAAGTCTGGTCAGTTTACAATAGTAGTACATTGAGAAGCAAAAGCTGTTTAATCAATCGTCAAAATTTCATGTTTATACATAAAAAGACTTTGAGGATACACTAATTCAAACTTTGAATGTTTTTGTTGCTTTTCAGCGAGTTTAAAAGGTACAAGACCCCTTAACATAAGTTCTCTAAATTTTAAGTATAAACTGTGACAGATCTTGCGAGTGATGTATGTACCTCTGTTCACAGTCAACGGATGTTAACAGATTAGTTTCCAAAATTTATAATAGGGAAACAAGACGAAGCAAAATTTTTATCTGTTTTATACTGATTATGTGTACCTAATAAATAATTATCTGGTAAAGGATAAAATTAAATTGTTCATACCGGGTGTCCTAAAAAGGACTGACTATTTTAAAATTCAATAACTTGCAAACGGTGACAGATATTTAAAAAATTCTTGCAGGAGGGTCATGCATGAGGTCAAAAGTTTTTTTTTTTTTTTACAGTGATTTTCGATTTTAGTTCGAATTACAAAAAATAGGTGGCGCTGCGATCAATAGACGCTAAATTAAGGCTCGATGTTTGGTCCTTCGGGACCCACTTAATACATTTCCATCTCCTTTTTCCGCATGGAAGAAGAGATCGACCAAAAAATCGAACCTGTTTTTAGCGCCTATTGCTTACAGCGCCATTTATTGTTTGTAATTCGAACTAAAATCGAAAATCACTGTAAAAGATCTTTTGACCTTATGCATAACGCTCCTGCAAGAATTTTTTAAATATCTGTCACCATTTGCAAGTTATTGAATTTTAAAATCAGTCAGTCCTTTTTAGGACACCCGGTATATACTATAAAGCATTTATATAATTACATTTTTTCTTTTAGTATGCTAAAATGATACTAATATGATACCAAATTGAACTGTTTATGTATACTAAAATATGGAACATTTTGTATAATTACATTTCTTGTTTCTTTTGGTATTCTAAAATGATACTGGTAAATCCTTTGGAAATCAAGAATTTATAATATTTGTGTTAATTAATGTGCTGATACCGTGTTATATTTCCATCTAATAAGAAGCTAGCATAAGGAAAATGTTATTACATTGTTAGTAAAACTGTTATTAAAAGACTAAAAATCAGTAGGAAAAATCTTTAAATGAAATATCTTATCACAATTTTTAATGTTTGCTAATATTGTATACATTTATATTAAATTTTATTTTCCTGAATTGTTTAAACAGTACTTTTTAGAAATGACAATATTACGTGGAGCTGAAAATATGCAGAACAAGATTTTTTTTTCTCCCTATATATAATGAGTAGAAAACATAAATATATAGGTCTACCGGAAAGTTCTGTCCGATAATGTTATTTCACGCCTACTTTTTTAAAATTCAGGTTTCTTCATTGGCACCACTTTTTTGAAATGGTAAAATTTCTATTGCTTTCACCTTATTGTTAAATGCGAAAACAATGACAATTTTACGATTTCAAAAAAGTGGTGCAACGAAGAAATCTGAATTTTAAAAAAGTAGGCGTGAAATAACATTATCGGACAGAACTTCCCATCAGACCTAATACTTTGATGTGTATAGTAGAGTGCATATTTTCGTAGTTGTTTAAGGGGTTACATGCTGGGTAATGCTGGGTTTGCAAATTTTAAAAAGTCCATTTATTTATTTTATTTTTGTCTAAAAAAAAATAATTTTGTCTTTGGGACACAATACCAATGTGTCCCAAAAATGACCGATAATTTTAAATTTCAATAAATTGCAAACCGTGACAGATATTAAAAAAATTCTTCCAGGACGTTTATGTATGATGTCGGGAGTTTTTTTTTTTTTTTTTTTACTGTGATTCTTTATTTTAGTTCGAATTTCATACAATAGATGGCACTGAGAGCAATAGGGGCTCAGTCCAAACCCGATTTTTGGTACTTCCGGATTCATTCAATACATTTTAATCTCCTTTTTTCGCATGGAAGAAGAGAGAGGCCGAAATATCGAGCCTGGATTTAGCGTTTATTGCTTACAGCGCCATCTATTGATGCTATTTGTAACTAAATCTGAGAATCGTAGCATACAAACTCCTGGTATATTACATAATACACCTACAAGGATTTTTTTATTATATGTTACCGTTTGCAAGTTATTGAATTTTAAAATCATCGGTCATTTTTGGGACCCCGGTATATCTAGAATATAGCAAAATGATACCATAGACATTGCAGCTGTAACAGGATCTTTTCTTTATGGAGCTGGAAGCGACTTATCTACGTAAGTTTAAAAAAATAGTTTTTCGTTTTGTACGTATATTGTTGTATGTGTGTTTATTATTATATTTCGTACATCGATGTAATAGTAAAATCTATTCATCGTTCTCCTGTCATCCAAGGCTGTCATATAGATGGCTGGTGACTTCCCCAACTTGGTTTATTAGTGAGAAATTGCAGACTCAGGTATCGGTCGGAGTAGCTCAGTGGTTAGAGCAGGAGTCTTGTATACTGTGGTTCCGGGTTCGATTCCTGACTCTGGCTAAATTTTCACTCCAGTTGGGTTTATTGTATTTATTGAATCTATGTCTGTAAAATATTTATATATACCTTCAATTTATTTATGTTTGGAAATTTTAGTATTATAACCACACAACAAATTATCATGTTATGATTATAATTTCAGAAGATATTAATAAAAATATGCAAATGTAATTTAACATTAGAAGCTCTAAATTTTGAATGTTCATAATTCAAAAACGTATCATCCAAATGGCTTAAAATTTCGTTTCTAGGCATAGTTTGAATCGAAGATTTAAAATATAGTGTCAAAATTGGGTGTTGTCATTGAAAAAAAAGTTTGGTCTGGTTTTGATTTGTAAATGGCCCCTAAGGAAATTTGATATACACTGTAAAAAAAATCCGTAAAAATACGGTATATTTTCCGTTAAATTTTATGGAATACTTTTATCTTCATTTGAAAACAGTACAATTTCCGTAATTGGATAATTTTTCCGTTCTCGGATCAAAATGAAGAAGGTTTTCCGTAAATTTTACAAAAATATTTCATCATTCTTTCAAAACAGTACAATTTCCGTAATTGACGTCTGTGTTGTATAGAGTGGCGCTGTGTTTAGTTGGAATGCGGAATAATGAATTGTTGTAGTGTATGTTTACGTTTAAGACTTGGTTAGCCACTATTTCTCTTTTCTTTTCTTTTTTTTCCCTTTTTTTCCTTATTTTAAGTAAATATGAATTAATATCTTTTCATATATCAGTTAAAATTTAATATAATTTATTTTATCTTTCGAATTTAATGCCACGTTGAATGACGTATAAATTCCAATTTAATTTATTCAGTTGTTTTTTTAATTTGTATCAAATAAAAAATTAAACATATCAAGTAACTTATTAAATATTAAATAACTGTTTTCATCTGTTATTCGTTTAATATAGTAATTAAAAAATGATACGATAAATATTATTTCTAATTGAAAAAAAACGATTAATTTCTAAAATTATGATAGAAATTTTATTTTTTAAATGCATGCAATTTTGAAAAGGAGTCATAATTGTTCCTATTTTGTATGCATGTAATACTTTTTTTGGAGGGGGGGGGGGCATTAAATACTCGTATTCTTACAATAATAATTCTTTTTAAATTGTAATACTAATTAAGTTAAAAATAAAAGAGCAATCTCATTCAATTAGAAATAAATTAATATCTTATTTGTCTGATAAAGGTAATGTTTATGGATCAAGATATTTTAATTACCAATAGGGAGCGCTAAGTTAACACCACCCCCTTTTTGAATATCACAATTTCAAAAATATCAATATTTAGCTATTAATTATCTCTAATTTTATGTCTTTAGCGTTGACTTACGCCCCCCCCCCTCCTCCCCAATTTCAAATTTCAAAAATGCCAATATTTGGCTGTCAATTAGCTGAAAATTTATTTTTAAAACTAATACTGTAGTATTTTTCTTTCTTTCTTTCTTTCTTTTTAAATAAAATGTTTTAAAATTGTTTTAAATTTTTTTTTACAACATTTAAAAAAAATCTGATATTTAAATGAATTTTATTAATTCTTTTTAAGTTTCAGATAGTTGAGAATGAAATATTACAGTTTATTTTTCATAATGATTTTAAAATAATACTTATTATTATTTAATAAAAAAATTGAAAAACTCTATTTTTAATTTTAATATTTTTTAATCTATTCACTTTAAGGATTCGCACATAAAACTTAAAACATATCTGAAACATAATAACGAAATTATAGTTGTATATTACAAATAAATAAAAATAATAGTACAATAAATTTTTTAAAATCTTGCAAAAAAGAAGCAATTATTACTTATAATACATTCTTTCATGCACGCAATATTTTAAAGACTAATATTTTTTCTTTTTATAAAGCATGAAATTAAAAAGCTAAATTTTCAAAATTATGGAAATATTCAGAATTGTACACTCAATTGAAAAATATCTCCAACGAAAATACGTTCCTTGCTTAACACCGTGCCTTTACTTCATAAAAAGCATCTGAAATAAGTAACGACATTTGGAACTCGAGTCCCTATGACATGGTGGATAAGGGTGCTAATCTGGTACACTCCGGGTCCCCAGTTCGATTCCACCCTAGGAAAGTGTTGTTTCATTACTGTTATTTGAATAAATTAGAGGTACGCTACCTTGATAAACGTGTCCGTTGAAATTCATAAAAGTGTAAGTTTCTCGAGAAGTTGTAATTTTTTTTTTTTTTTCTTTGCCTTTGAAACAAAAAAATTTAAATACGGATATACGGGAAAAAAAAAAAAAAAAAAAAAAAAAAAAAGGAAGATTTTCTGGAATTTACGGAAAAATTTTTTTCCGTTAAAAAACGGAAATAGTACTGGCGTCTGGATTGCCAGTACTATTTCCGTTTTTTAACGATTTTTTTTTTTTTTTTTTTTTTTACAGTGTACATAACGTAGACTTTATTTCTAATCGTTTAGGGCTAGTAACTTTCCTCTATTATAATTAGTTACACAAGGGTTGTACGCTTAAGGGATTTTTTTAGGATAAATATCAATATTTGTTTATAGAAAAATAAATCTAGGTTAAACGCGCGAAATTTCACCTTATTTAAGACGAGATTTTTCCATAAGAAGATACTGGTACCGAAAAATTTCTTGGTCATGAAGTTTCAGGACACGTACGACCGCTGGTTACAGAGTTTGTAGGGGTATTTACTTTTTTTTCCGCGACTGCACCTTATTTGTACCTGACAGTATTATTAGAGTGCTTTATGATTTTTCACTGGGCATTTCTGAAATCTGTAATTGTACAGGTACGAAGCATTTCTATACAAGTTGTAATTTTACAACTGTATATTTATTTACCAAACTTTATAATATATACTTTATAATATACTTATAACTACTTAAAGGGTGACAAAAACATATAAAAATATTATTTAATGTAACCCGATAAAAGATGATTGACTGAATAGAAATACATTTTAAAAACAAAAACAAAAGTAGTACGCATGCGCAAGCGGAGTTCAGTCCATTCTTTGCAGAGTGGTGAAAAGACCAGTTCATATTATCAGGAGGTCGTGAAATATTTAGGATATTGTACCAAATTGCGGGAATATTATAGGAAAGGACATCGTTACAAACATTATCACTTCTAAGTAAAATTTCAATGGATTCACGGATTATTGATGAGTAGTGGTTAGACGTTGAAAAGATAATTTTAGCTTTTTCGAAGTTTATATTAATATTTTCTGTTTGATGTAATCTGGATAAAGCTGTATTTGGTTTGTTAAACTTGATATCAGAAATGTGCTCTTTTAATCTTTCCTTAATTTTTTGACATGTCATACCAATATAAAATAAACTCTTATGCTGTTCTGTGCTGAATGGGATGATGTAGACTCCAGCTTTTTCATAATCGGGAATAGGATAAATTTTGCTGTGAATCAATTTATATGTTTTTATATGTTTTTGTCACCTTTTAAGTAGTTATAAGTATATTATAAAGTTTATTAAAAACAAGGTGAAAATTTCCTTCACGACACTAGTGTTTAAAACAGTGTTTTGACTCTATTGAATATTTATTCACCAGTGTGCCATTGGTAAAAAATGGATTTATGCCACTTTAACAGTGTATGTTCTATAGGGCTAATTTTTGTAATTCGGCAATGTAATAAAACTATTTATACGAACGTTTTCATAAAAAAAATGGCCATAATTTTTTTTTTTTTTTTGAGAAATTTTTGAAATTTTTTTGATCTGCAATTTTTATGACAGAATAACGTAGCAATGTGTACTGTTTTGTTACCTCTAAAATTTAGTACGAATTTTTGCCACATTTAATCGTTGACAATAGATAGACTTTTTAAACTAAATTTTCGGATGTGACAGCCAATTGTTCCCTTGTGACGACATTTCTGTGACTGTCAACTCGTAAAACTTCGTTAAAAATGCTAACTTTTTGATAACATTTTCTGAAGGAATCTTTACCTTTATAAGAAAATGGGAAACTCTTTTATTTCTTGGTATCTGAACAAAATCGGTAAATTTTATATTTTTACGAATATTAATGCAAATTTTTTGTACAGTCGGACCTCTATTTAACGAACCTCTATTTTACGAATTTCTCTATTTTGCGAACTTTTCCTTGGAACCAAGAACATTTTGCGAATTTCTTCGTAAAATAACCTCCAAATAGCGAAGTGCATTCTCTATTTAACGAACTTTTCCTTGTGATCTAAATATTTTTCCCCACATTTCTCAAAATATTTCTGGACATTTCAAACTTATTCTTTCTTTAAACACATTTTATGATGTTCAATGGCCTTGAACTGGTTTTACAAGGCGCCTTCTTTGTCAGCAATGAAAATTCGGTAAGTACGGAGGACGAAGACTTTAACTTTAAAAAATGTGGATACAGATGAGAAAAAAAAGAAGAAATTATCTCTGATGTGCTGATTGATGATTGTATTTCACTAATTCTTAAATTGAGACCCCGGAAACACTATCCGAATTGGATATCTTCGATAGTGTGAAACAAAAAACAATACAGCAATGAATTGCGATGAAGACGAATATGAGGATGATGGAAATTCATGATGCAGGAATTAACAAAACTTCGTATGTTGAAATGCTAAAATCATTTGAAACAATCCGACGAGGATTATAGTTAGAAGAAAATACGCATGAAGGAATTTTTGGTGCATTACAAAGATGCGAGAAGTATTATGAGAGAAGGCACTTTTTTAAAAGAAAAATCTTCGGCACAATTAACAGAGTTTTTCAGAAATTAAATTTAAGGACGCATATGTTAATGTATGGTTAAAATTGTTTGTTATAATAATAATAAATACGACAATGTCATTAAAATTTGTTAATATTAATGTAAAGCTATTTACTTTAAACAGAAAGTACAGTGTATTCCCAGACAATGTTTTGTTTTCCTTGCAGATTTCAAAGACTTAAACACATAGAAAAAATGAATTGATGATGGATATTGGTGGTAAAATAAATAAAACAAATCGACATAATTTATATAAAAAAAAGGTGATTAATTACTTTTAGTGAAAATATTTAGTGTTTATGAATTTAAAATCTGTTTTATGTAGTTTAAAGTATTTTAAAAGGTGAATCTCTATTTAACGAATTTTCCATATAACGAACTTTTTTCCGGGATTTAGCGACTTCGTTAAATAGAGGTTCGACTGTATTTACGAATGAAAATGACTTCGCTAAATTATCAGAAAAGTAGCTAGTTTGGATTTGGGAATAGATTTCAATATAAAAAATTCTCATAAAGGGATGTGATCTCCTGCCACCCCCAAAAAAGGAAATCCATGACCCCCCCCTTTAAAGGGTGAGCTGGATCCGCCTTTGACTTTTATAGTCTATGTAAAAATATTTTTAAATTTGAAACAATGTCCAGTCATTAAACAGAAGATTGAAAAAGTTTTACAAAATGCAACAACTTAATAATTTACATAAAATCATAAGAGGACATGCAGTATTTCACCTTGATTCAATCACAAACTACACGATATGAACTTTAAAATGTTTTCTGTTTACTTAAAAGAGGAGAGATAATAATGCAGATGATACAAGTTTAAAATATATATTTTATTTAAATTTCCTAGTACTTTCGGTTTACGATCCCGCAGCCATCGTCAGGGAATATTTTCATTAATTGCGCGTTCCATGTATTCAAATACGCCACTTCGTTTGAAATGGAAAAATCTATCATTCTTAGGGTGACTGGAAGTACAAGTAGTAGTACTTCGGATGAAACTTGTGTAGAGAAAAATATTTAACTGCCGTCCCATTCATTTTTAATAAGTCATTTTGTTCAGATACGTCACTTTGTTTTAAATGGATAGCTGGAAATAGCAGAAGCAGTAGTGCTTCGGATTAAACTTGTGTAGAGGAAATTCTTTAACTGTTGTTCCATTCATTTTTAATTAGCCGTGTGAATCTATATATATATTGAAAGCATAACCACCCAGTAATTTTCCTCTACATAGATTTAATCGAAAACACTATTACTTTTACTACTTTCCAGTTACCCATTTAAATCGAAGCGACATATGTGAACAAAGTGTCGTATTAAAATCAATGGAACGGCAGCTAAATATTTTCCTCTACACAAGTTTAATTCGAAGCACTACTACTTCTACTATTTTCCAGCTACGCATTTAAAACAAAGTCACATACATGTACTGTCTTCTTTTAAGCAATGAAATTTTTAAACGTAATTATTCAAATAAAATCATAAGACGAATTGCAATATTCCACTTTGATCCAATTACAAACTACATAATATGAACTTAAAAAAGCTCTGGTTTTACTTAAAAGATGACAAATAATAATACAGATGTTACAAGTTTAAAATATACATTTTATTTAAATTTCCCAGTACTTTCGGTCTGCAAAACCGAGTTAGGATTATAGACTCTCCCATTTCAAACGAAGTGACGTATTTGAAATGAATAGAACGGCAATTAATGAAAATACTCCCTGACGATGGCTACGGGTTTTACAGACCGAAAGTACTGGGAAATTTAAATGAAATACATATTTTAAATTTTTAACATCTTTAATATTACTATATGTCATGTTTTACGTTTTAAGTAAACAGAAAACTTTTTAACGTCCATATTGTGTAGCTAATAATTAACATTTAACTGAACATTTAAATATAAGTAAGTGGATTCGATTCCCGGCTTGGACATTTTTCCCATTCTTGGTTCTACGCTTCGTTAGCAATGTGATAAATCACGTATTAGATATGTAGCTCACCACTGTTTCTTTAAAAATACGAATAATAAAATAAGAATATTTCTCCTATAAACATAATATAATTTCTTTGTTAATTGACAGATTTACTATGTTAAGAAAAATCTATCCTTTGAGAAATAATATGTGATGATTTTAATTGCTCAATAAATTAACATAATCATGAGATAATATATGCAGTTAAATAAATTTTATGTAATTTTAGTTTTAATGATTACTTCAATAAAAACACTTTTATTAGTGGCTTTTTATACCGCCATTTAAATAAATATCTTAAACAGATACAACATTAATGAAAGCGGTGGTTTTTCAAATCATCAACTGAAGTTCGCGTGTTGTTTTTTCCATGAAATATTTTTTTGCACTTGACATCATTTATTATGCAAATGGGTTGTTTAGGTAATAAAGGTTGTGATTATGTGTATAAAAAGGTTCGGCTTTGAAGCGAACGCAATTTTTTGCTAATTGGATGATATTTATAAAGTTACCATTAAGTATTTTTTAGAACAAAGTTTCGGCATATGTAGCATTATAAGTATATGTAATTAACATAATCAGGTGATCCTTTATTTTAGAAATTAGCCGTAAATAATTTTAGTAGAATCAGATTAAGGCTGTAAATTCGAATTATAATTATGATATCAATTTTAGCAAACATAGACGTTTTATGTAACAAGGGTTTATTTAATTCAATTCAGATATGTTGATTTAATTGATAAAATTTATCATTATCTAAAGCATACATCATACTTCCTCACTTAAAAACAAGTTCAAGGCATAAGTACAGGAATTTTTCTTGCAGTAATATTTAATTAATTTTTTTAAATGTAAGCCGTTCCAAGCTAAACTTCACATTTTCGAGAGTATTGCAGCGGAAACTATCAGAAAATCGTAAAATCTGTAAGGGGATAATTCGTAAGGAGATAATGGTAATTTTATTTAGAGTAAGAAAAACATTCTCTAAGACTTGATCTACCGTGATCTCATAAGATCTCTCTACGATTAAAGACAGGATAGCATGCATAATTATATAAGATAAAGATTACTATTAAAAAATAACGGTGCCGAAAAAAAGCAATTCTACGCACCCTGGCCCTGGGCCATCCAGAATTGTTCGCATTCGATTCCCGCAACATCTATAAGACCTGGCAATGTAAGCGTAAGAAGAATGTAACGAAGTACTCTAAAGATATTTCTTATTTTACGAATGATTTCTGGTGTAGATTTAGATGGCGTACGACTGTCAGACTTTTTGAGTTTCGGTCCGTTCTTTTTTTTTTCTCACATTTCTTAAATATTCGATAAATCGCTACTTTTGTGTTTCCTTCATTTTTCAAATGATGTCGTTGTTTTATCTTGTTGTGAAAATGCATCGTTCTCATTTCAGCTGATGTTTTAAAACATAGAGCTAACACCAGAACAATGTTGTATTACGAATAACAAATTGAGAGTAAAAAAAAGAGTAATACGTATTATATATAATTAATTTGTAATAACAAAATTAAAACTTTAGTAACCTTACTCCTCGTCCAAACATTTGTTTTTTTAACAATTATAACTTCTAGGGGTTTTTTTTTCGTTATCATGTATAACAAAATGCTGCTTTAGAAAGCTTTAAAAATGCCAGGATTTGTTTCTCACAGAATTAACACTGCAATTGAATATGAATATAAACAGGACTGGATAACCTCTAAAATTGTTCTGGGAGATTTATTTTACAGCATTTTAACCTTTGGCTTTCGTGCACGATTTCACAAGGAAGTCGATACATATAATGCTGACAAAAGATCAGCAATCGTGATTAATCCACCCTTAACTATTTGAACAAAAGCCGACAAATGAATTTTCAAAGATGGTACACAAAGAAAAGTTGTTCCTTGAGAAACTTTCTCCAAGACATGATTTATGTATATTGAGATTAAAAAAAAAAAAAATAAGACAATTGATGAATGAAAATTAGAATATACGTACGCATTAAAATATCTTCCAAATCTTTTAAATTTAATATGAATACCAGAACGCTGTTTTTGTACTTTTTTCATTACTTCAACTTGGTTTTTGTATGTAAAAATAAAACTTCGTAATCGATTTTTTCCTCACTTTTTGATATAATAGAATAATAAAGGTTATGTTGCCTTAGCTTTAAACAAAATAAAAAATAGGATTTAAAAAAGCAGGAGCTGATGTCCATCGTGCTACAGTTTACACTGCTACCGAAGATTGATGTAACATAAATAAGGATTGAAAAGATAAGAAGAAAACGAGCCAAGAAATTGCTAAGCTCGTAAAAAGTAGAATATTAGAATGAAAACTAAAAATCAATTTGTGGAGCCTGTGAAAAAAGGTTGGTTGGTTGTATGAGGTTTTATGGCGCACAAAATCCCTTATTGTGGAGAAAGGAATATTTATGACGATGAAACTGAACTGTTCATAAGATGTTTTCCTATAATGACTTCGTGCTTAGTAAAAAAGCAGATGACTATATCGGTAGTAACCATAACAACAAAAAAAAACCCTCTCACTGTTTTGTTATGTTGTAATTTTTAACGGAGTTTGAAATCCTTTTTAGAACTCTAAAATCTCTCAAACTAGCTATTTCAAGAACATTCAAATGAACAATATTGCTATTCTGTGGCGATCGAATTAGAAATCTTAGGTCTTTAATGTCACATCCTTTTATAATTGAATGGGTAATAATTTTTAATAATATAATAAAGAAACAGCAAAGAAAGTGTCTCTTAATTAAAAAAAATAATACACTTCTCTTCAACCAGATTCAAAAGTTTTAAAATATTAAAATTGTTTTTCCCTTTAACACCACTTCCGTACGTCAACCATTTCATCAAAGTGTGATGCACAACTCTAAAGCTTGATTCAAAAAGCTTTTATTAAGGCATATCACTTCAGAATTAGATTTCAAAAGTACACTTGCGCAGTTTCCGTAAAAATGTAATGTACTCCATATTATAGCCGGTATTCCTCAGTTGTAAATAGCATAAAACTATAAAGTGTACGGCAATACTTCAGAAATTCAGACTTTAATTTTATAATTAAAGAAATGAAACCTTTGTTTCGTTTCAAATGCTGAATTAAATGAAATCTTTGAATTAATTAAATGTATTAGAGTTGAACATTTTATTCAGAATGATGATGAGTTACATACTGAAAGAAAATATCTGAGGTGATTGATGTATGTGACTTTTTTTGTTACTGTTAGTAAAGATGTATCGTATATATCGGAAATTTCCAGAAAGCAAGAAAATATAGTGATATGTTGCTCTTCTTTTTTTCTTTTCTTTGAAAAGTGAATAAGAACGATTAAAATTTCTGACATATTCGAAACTTCGCATTGATAAGCAAGCTATTTCCAATCGCAAACAAAAATAAACGTTTACAGCATATTTTTATACATCTAAAAATCCTAATAAAGCTGCTTAAGTCTGCAATGTAAAATTTAAAATTATAAATACATTTGCGTATCACTTTTAAAGGTTCACAAAAAAGTAATTTTTAATTAATCTTAAAATTTTTAGAGGTTTTTGAACGTATTAAGCACACTTTTATGAAAATATATGTCATGAAAGCAGAAAACGTGAAAAAATAATTGCTCAGTAGTAACAAGGATATCAAGGAAATTATTGAATAACCTCCAAAGATTGGCATGTTCATTCGTACCATCATTTGAAATTTAAAAATTCTTCATAAACTGTATCACCCAAAAATCAGTTATGTTACCAAGAATTACTGTAGGATAAATTGCTTAAATATTTGGTAATTTCTGTTAATCTTTTTCTTTACTAAATATCTTTGAGCATCTCATATTTCTATTATTATATCTCGAACTACTTTTATATGTAATTGGGATTTTATGTGTTCATTTTTTTTTTTTTTTTTTTTTTTTTTTTTTAGTACATTGTCAGAAAAAGGGAAAAATTACAGCAAAATATTTTGGCAATCTGGTTGTCAGCATTTTATGCTGTAAAAATTTACTGCAAAACTATTTTTTCTGCTAAAGCATTTAAATGTGCATTTTTCCATATTTTTCCATATATTTCCATCAAAGTAAAAGCTGGACAGTTGACAACCTATTTTTAATGTATTTTTTCCCTTTTTTTATTACAGCGTATAGCGAAGAAATACTTTTTTCTGATATAATATAGTAAATCGTGTAAAATAAAATGAAAAAATAAGCATCTCCTTCTAATTTTGTGATTTTTTTCTCACAGTTTCCTAATTTTGGACACCCTCGTATAACGGACAATTTCTGCTCTCCCGAGGTGTCCGTTAATTAAAGGTTTTACTGTACTTAATTTTTTTTTCTTTTTTAGGTATTAAAAATAAAATTTTAAGTAAGCACGTTTTTCTGATTTCACTGCTCACAAATGTAATAAATATCTTATAAATGATGCAATTCATATTTGCATCTGCATCTTCAAATTATAAAGATATTTTGCTGCAAAAGTTAAATGTAATTAAACATACATTGACTATAACTTGCAACAATAAGAATTTTAAGAATAACTATTGATTTTTTTTTTTTTTTACTTTGTGTAAGAACAAGTTTTATTGACTCATTTTATGTTATTGTTAAATGCAAATTCGTAAAAATAAAAAAAATAAAAAAATAAAAAAAGATCAAGAAGGTTTCGAAGAAAGAAAGGAAAAATAATTTAAAATAAGTTTTTAAAATTAATCATGATATACACATAAGGAGACTCGGTAGCCTTTTAGGTAGCTTTCATTACAAAAAGCTACCTATTGCAGCCGTTCGGAGGAAAGCAATTTCAAAAAATTTTGGTATATTTTCATCGATCATGACCCCCAGACCCCGAAACCACCCTCCGTTCAAAAGTTGATATATATATATATATATATATATATATATATATATCCATATATATATATATATATCTGAACTTTGTCATACTGTAACTCTCGAATTTATGAACCGATTTGGATGTAATTCGGTATGTACATAGTACATACCAATGTCTCGACCGAGTTCGTTGGCCAGCTTCATCCGCCATTTTGTTTCAAAATGGCGGCCATTTAAAATTTTCTTAAAAATTTTAAATTTGAAATGTGGTACCAAAGAATTGAAAATGGAAAAATATTTTTTTCTTATGTATTTGACCTTTATACAAAGATTCCGGAGCAGTTTTTGTTTCGTCTATATCTTAAAAAATGGCTGAGTTATAGCATTTTGAATTTCTAGCGTGGCTGACATTTTGAAACGTCCTGAATTTTGTCACGCGATAAAAGGCGTATTTATGAACCGATTTGGATGTAACTTCGTTTGTACATAGTACATACCAATGTCTCGACCGAGTTCGTTGGCCAGCTTCATCCGCCATCTTGTTTAAAAATGGCAGCCATTTAAATTTTTAAGAAAAATTTAAATTTGAAATGTGGTACCAAAAAATTGAAAATTGAAAAAATATTTTTTTTTATGTATTTGACCTTGATACAAAGATTCGGGAGCAGTTTTTGTTTCGTCTATATCTCAAAAAATGGCTGAGTTATAGCATTTTGAATTTCTAGCGTGGCTGACATTTTGAAACGTCCTGATATTTGTCACGTGATAACAGGCGTATTTATGAACCGATTTGGATGTACTTTGGTGTGTACATAGTACATACAAATATCTCGACCGAGTTCGTTGGCCAGCTTCATCCGCCATCATGTTTCAAAATGGCGGCCATTTAAAAAAATTAAAAAAATTTAAAATTTAAAATGAGATACCAAAATATTAGAAAATGAAAAAGATTTTTTTTGTATGTGTTTGACCTTAATACAAAGACCCCGGAACAGTTTTTGTTTCGTCTATATCTAAAAAAAATGGCTGAGTTATAGCGTTTTGAATTTCTTTGTGGCTGACATTTTAAAACGACCTGATTTTTGTCACGCGATAACAAGCGTATTTATGAACCGATTTGGATGTTACTTGGTCTGTACATAGTACATACCAATTTCTCGACCGAGTTCGTTGGCCAGCTTTATTCGCCATCTTGTTTCAAAAGTGTTGCCATTTAAAAAAAATTAAATTTAAAATGAGGTATTAAAAAATTGGAAAATGAAAAAGGTTTTTTTTTTAAGTGTTTGGCCTTGATACAAAGATTCCGGAGCAGATTTTGTTTCTGAAAATTTGTTCTTTTGTTTATATCTTAAAAAATGGTTGAATTATAGCACTTTGAATTTCTAGTATGTCTAACATTTTGAAACGATCTTGTATTTGTCACGCGATAACACACGTATTCCCCTATTTCCATGTGAGAAAACATGTGGATAGTATACATCAACACCTCAGCCAAATATAAGTTACTTTAAATAAAAGCAGCTTGGATAAAGCTGACTAATTTCGTGAAATTCTCATTCATAATGATTTAGTATTGATAAAAATTAGTATTGAATCTCCTAAATTCGGTTTCCACTAAATTGAGCTTCGTGTGTTTGAATAATATAAGTTGGCTTTTTTAAAATAAGGTATTTGAAAGCTACCTCTTCCTCCCGGCACTGGCCGGAAGGACTTTTTATTTTTAATTTTAGTTTTTTTTACTTATAACTTTTTTTGTACATTATTTGCAAATCATGAAATGAAATTATTAAACAAAATAATTTTCAAGGCAAAAAATATAATATCAAGGCTAGATTTTAAAAAAGTGAAAATGTTTTAAAAACTTTTAAAATCATTTAAATTTTTTCACTTTTTAATATTTTCACACTTTTTTTTTCTTTTATTCATAGAAGTATCCTTCATAATTTCAGGAATAAATTTTTCTATAATTCCATTAGTTTATAAGGGGAAAAAATGAAAAGTCCTTATCTATGCTCAAATTGAATTGAAAACACGAATTTTTTAGGTTTATATTTGAAATAAAATTATTGTATTAATTATATTGCAAAAAGCATCCCTAACTCTATTGAATATACTTTTTTGATTATGTAAAAAATGTATATAAACCATTTCTTACTAGAGTGTCAACGATTTTAATCAGTTGATTTAAATCAGCGATTAAATCGTGATTTTAATCAACCGATTAAAAAATATCATTGATTAAAATCATAATTTTTCTAAATGTTTAAAATGACATAAAGAAATACACATCTATATATGTATGAAAATATATGTGTATATATACATACATGCATGCATAGATATATATGGATATATATAACTGTGGTGCCCGGCTAACTGAAAAGTACCAATAAAAGCTATAAATAATTGTTTCTAAGCTTAATTCCTGAGTATTGTAAAACATTTAAGTACAGTAAGTTTGTAAAAAGCATAGTTTTTATCTAATGTAACATAAAAAGCATTTAATTTAACCTTTAACTGATGTCACAGAAATTCTCACATAACTAGTGTGAAGCGGTCTGTGAGACCGCTCCATCGAAAGATGAATAAAAGCCGCGATTAACTCATGGGATGTTTTTTTTTTTTTTTGTACTAAACTTTTTGTACAGGAGTGTTATTATTAAAATTCACCTATTCGAAAGTCTCTGGTGTTAGTACTAAAGTTCCAAACGATACACAATATCAGTAGTGTTTCTAGATAATGAAATTTGCAAGCTAAACTACGAAAATTGAAAAAAAAAATCACCGGTCTGTGTGACCGGTAACATCAGTTAAAGGTTAAAAATAATATTTAAATCTAAAATAACTTTCAATATCATAATTTCCTTTTAGTAATCAAATTATTCATTCTTTTATATAAAGTAAGCATAGCAAGTATAATAAATTTCTGCAAGTAAAAGAATAAAATAGCCAGAATCTTATTTTCTCAGTAATTATTTATACTGGAGTTAAAGAAGAATGAAAGAATGACATTGGCAGAACCACTATTGTAATAAAATATATAAGAGAAAAAGAACCGATTGGTCAAAAATGTTAAACGCAGCAAGTGCTTCTTCAGTAAAGGTTGAATAAATGTTATTTTAATTTTTAAACTCATATACACCAAATAAAAAAATGTTAGGGATTAAAAAGGCAGCAAAACTATTTGAAACACTGAATGCTGAGAATCCCAACAAGTGTTAATAATGCTGCTATTTAATATTTTGATGATTTCAGATATAACTGGTTATTCTATATTTTACTCTGTATGTGTGTTTGAATGGGTTAACAAATTTTCATATTTTTGGGGGTTAGCATTACATTAAGTTTAGATATAGGCGATTAACATTACAAATGTAAAATGAGCGGCAAATAATATTTGTGTTAGTTTTTTTATTTGTTCTACTAACTAATGAAATTTCTTATTTGTAGTTTTTATTAATTCTGTAATCACTTACTGATTTCTCTAGGCTCTAGGCCATTTTTCTAGGGCAGTACAACCTGCTCCTTTTGAAATTGCCAAAATGCACCCTACCTTTTGTAAAAAAATAATGAAATTCACCTGTACACTGTAAAAAAAAAATCTGTGAAGTTACTAAAGTTTTTCTAGGAAACTGGGATTCCTAGAATTTTTCATGTAACGGCAACAACAAAACTTCATGTAACAGACACACTTTTGCGCCGAAAATAAAAAAAACTGTAAGGAGAATTTTTTTGGAAACTGGGATTCCGAGAACTTTTCATGTAACTGCAGCCAGGGTTACAAATAAAAGTTAAGTAAGATTACTGAAATTTTAGCAGATTCATTTGTAAAGTTACAGTTTTTTGTAAAACTAGTTTTTTAGATTTGCAGCTTTTTTCGTACAGTTACAGGTGAAAGTTTAGTAAGCATGTAACTTTACATCTGTAGAACTACAGATTTTTTTTTACAGTGTAGTAGGCAATGATTTCTGGTAAAAAACATTCAAATTCCACAGTATTTTTAAATCTATGTGCCCAAAACCTTAGAAAATTGATAGAACTTTATTTCTTTAGAAAAAAAAAATCAAACATGTCGTTATTTAATTGTATTTTTCAATTTGTAATTCATAAAATTATCAAAAGTTAATGACACTATCATACTAAGAAACTATACGTTTTTTTTTCGTTATATAATTACTAAACACATTACTAATATATTTCCTCATGATAGTGTCCTTTTTTGGAACTAGTATCTTGCCCTTTTTTCTTTCTGGAATAAATATTAAATTAATAATTACCATTTTACTAATTAAAGCATAAAAATGTATATTATGTTCCTATTTATAGAGTTAATTGTTTAATAATTATTAATTTTAAGTAGTGTTAACAATTTAATATTAAATTCAGTTATTAGTAATTTTAATAAATGTAAATATCACTAGTATGTAATATAGTTTTACATAATTATTGCAAAATATTGATGTATATAACATTATTGTAATGCTACTGATGAAACTACCAATTTGAAAGTATTAGAATTTCTCTAATTACTAACTTATAACTATAATTCTATTAATTAAAGTGTAAAAACATAGATTATGTTAGCAATTAGAAGTTTAATTGTTTTAGAAACCTAAAACTCTTGGTAGCTATTCAGTATTTGAAAACTTGGAAAAAAATTCATAAAAATCCGGTTTAAATAAAAAAAATCTGATTTAAATAAAAAAAAATCCGATTTTTTTATTAAAAAAAATCATGTTTTTTTTACACACTTTTTCTTACATACCTGTTGAAGTTTTCATCTTTTTTTGTGTTTTCTTCTTTTTTTTATCATTTTAATTGTAGAAAATTGACAAAAAGAAAAAAGAAAAAAAAAGACCCTTGAATTGAGAAAAATAAATTTCAAAATGGGAATACCTTTAAAGTGAAATGGATGCAGTAAAAAGTTTTTTTTTCCCATATATAATCTAAGTAGCTCTTTCACTGTAAGTAAAGCAATGTAATTAATAGTTGTTAGACTAATGGTTTAATTTTAAATGTAAATTTACAGCTACAAGATTTGTCTATTGAAATATACCACACAAGTTCACACTATGAAAAAATATCATTCCTTCAAAAATCCGTTTTCTCGGTGATGTCTATCAACTATGACACAAAAAATTAATTCTGTTCCAATTATATATGTCTGACATGAGAAAAATAAATCACCTTTCTAGAAAAATCTTGAGCGACTTCACCAGGATATACCAAGAATGTTTAAAAACATTTTAAACAATAAATAAATAAATAAAATAAAAATTAACTTTTTTCGTCCTTTTTTGCAAAGTGAAGTGTATGAAGTCCACTTATCAGGAAAACATGGAGAATAAATTATTGGAAATGAATTTTATTTTAATATGGTGTAGACAAAGGAATTAGATATGGGTAGTATACAGCTAAAAAAAAAAAAAATCTGTAAATTCTACATGTGTAAAATTACAGAAATCTGTATGCTTACTAAAATTTTATCTGTACACTGTATATCTTATCTGTACACACAAAAAAAGATGTAAATCTACAAAACTAGATTTTGAGATTTCTGTACACTGTAAAAAAAAAATCTGTGAAGTTACTAAAGTTTTTCTAGGAAACTTGGATTCCTAGAACTTTTCATGTAACGTCAACAACAAAATTTCATGTAACAGACACACTTTTGCGCCGAAAATCAAAAAATCTGTAAGGTTACTAAGAATTTTTTTGGAAACTGGGATTCCGAGAACTTTTCATGTAACTGCAGCCAGGGTTACAAATAAAAGTTTAGTAAGATTACTGAAATTTTAGCAGATTCATTTGTAAAGTTACAGATTTTTGTAGCTTTACAAAAACTAGTTTTGTAGATTTGCAGCTTTTTTCGTACAGTTACAGGTGAAAGTTTAGTAAGCATGTATTTTTACATCTGTAAAACTACAGATTTTTTTTACAGTGTAGCTTTACAAAATAATCTACTAAAATTACAGTAATCTTACTAAAATTTTGTCTGTAACCCGGGTTCCAGTTACATAAAATGTTCTAGGCATCCTAGTTTCCTAAAAAATTCTTAGTAACCTTACAGATTTTTTCATTTACGGTGTAAAAGCGCATCTGTTACATGAATTTTTGTTGTTGTCGTTACATAAAAAGTTACAGGAATCCCAGTTTCCTAGAAAAATTTTAATAACTTTTCAGATTTTTTTTTTTTTTTTTAAACAGTGTACGTAACGATATGTCAATAATATAAATACAAATTAATAACACTTACTATAATTGTTATATTCTCACTGCTTACATTAACCCATGATTCGTAATATTAAAAACTTTTTAATATGAAAAATAAATAATGCAGCATAATTCATGTGTAAAATTTTCATTTCAAAGTATTATGTGCCAATAATTTTTATATTAGATTTAGCGATGAGCTATGTCAACGTCTACGTTTTGAAAGTCGAGCTGAAAGTAGGTTACTTAATTAACATTACAATAACTTTATCTTAGTTTTTGACTTACCAGTTTAGCATGTGCGGTCTTTTAGTAAGCAGTTATCCAATACATATCCAATCCAGAGAGCCCAAAGTGTTGCATAGTCTTGAGATAAGATTTTTGCAAAGCGTCATAATCCTTTCTCACTTAATAAAGTGATGCCATTAGTACGGATCTTTGAAGCTCAGGCAGGGCGTTTATGAGTTAGAAAACATCCTCCGATTTGTCACCGTTTGGGTCGATGATCCTCTTCGGTTTACAAAAGAGCTTTATAGAAAAAGGGAATACAAGTCAGCCTACTTTGTAACGCCCAAAAATGGGAGAGAGCACACAAGGTCAGAAGTTCCTGGAGAGAACTATTCCACTGCATGACCTATTCAGCAACTAAATTAGGAATTTTTAGAATTACAATTTTTTTTTTTTTTTACTTATCTTATACAAGCTTAAAGAGATTTGTTTAAGTTATTAGATTATTAAGACAAATAAATAAATAAAAATACATAATACATTTTTTTGACCTAGTTGTCCGATTTGAGAGAGCGTTTAAGACAAATAAATGCACTTTTAATTTTTTATTGTGTTCAGTATCTCCATATTTAAAACATTATTTCATATATTTATATACATCGTTTCCTAAATTATGAACTTACTTATATACCAAAGGACACATAAATTAACGTCTGAACGTATTTATTTAATTATTAAAGGTATATACATACTAAGACAGACTTGAACACAATTAATACAGTAACCCAACAGGAGTGAAAAATTAGCCGGGGCCAGGATTCGAACCTGGGTCCACAGCGTACCGTCCTGGTGCTTTACCACTAAGCTATCCTGGACGATATCCTAATCTGGAAATTCCTCACTAACAAACCATGTTGGGGAACGTCCTCGGCCGGCAACCGCACGGCATACGATAACGGAAAATACGATGAATAATTTAATAATATATATATATAACAATATTTAATAATATGATGAAGTTACATACACCAGGGTTCTATGGGTCAGGAAAATTTTCAGAGAAATACCATTATTTTCTTACATAAAAACTCACCTTATATAATTGTGCGATTTCATAAGGTGAGTTTTTCTATTGCAAAAATACTGGTATTTCCCCTGAAAAATTTCCTGGCCCGTCGCAACCTAATATATACATCTTATATACTTACGTACGTCTTCAGAGTTATGTTTAGAAAGAATATGGAACCTTTAAAGAAACCTTCACAATTTTTAATTTTAAAACAGGACCCTTCAAAAAATTCTTTGCCTGAAAAAGAGACCTTTCACAAAACGTTCCGTGTCAAAAATGGACTTTTCATAAGATTAATCATCTTGAAATAAAATCGAACCTGTCACAAAATAGTTGGAATCACCAAAAAATGTATATAGTCATATACAGTGCGGCGCAAAAGTTTAAACACAAGCTAAATGTTTTTATAAAATGAAAAATATACACCGGAATGCCGTGAAATTTTTACTGTATCTAAACAATTGGATTAGAAAGTTACGTTTCGAATTCGGAAGCAATTCATTGTAAGGAAAATAATAAATTATAAAAAAATCAAACTTGTGATATCGCAAAAGTTTATGCACAAAAACGAAATATATATATTTCAAAAAGCAGAAAAGTTCTTTAGTAGTCTGTGGTGTTTCCATTGCACCTGACAAACTCGAATATGCAATTTTCCATTGATAACACGAGAGTATGGAAGGTTTTCGTACCGAGTTTGTATCAGGCTACATCGATCGCTGATTTGAGCTTTTGCACTGGGTAATACTGCTTCCCATTCTTGCAGATGTCACGTGAGAGGATTCCTTAGATGTTCTAAATGGGATTGAGATCTGGGCTGTGTGCTGGCCAGTTCATCACACTGATATTCTGAGATGTAAGCCATTCTTTTGTGCAACGATAATTGAGTACCGATGTGTTGTCTTGCTGAATGGTGCGGTTGGGACCACCTAGGAATTCACCAAACGGTCTAAAATGCTCACTCAGAGTTTCCTAATATTTTTGTAAATTTTGTCCGTTATTTAGGAAGCAAAGAGAAGTTTGTCCATTGTAGCCAAAAGTGCCCCATACCATGAGCGGACCACCACGTTGCTCTCTACTGAATATGCTCTTCAGATCTAACCTCAAGTCACGCCAATAGAATGAGAAGACATCTGGACCATCTAAATTCCATTTCCTTTCATCAGAAAAAATAACACTAATCCATTCGTCACAATAATAAATGTGCTGTTTTGCCCATTGAAGTCTTTCTTGTTTGTGACCTTGTTTCAAAAAAGGCTTACGAGCTAAATTTTGTTTTTGGACGAATCCTGATTCGGTTATTCGTCTGCGTAGGGTGTAATGTGGTATTTTTTATCCAAGTCGATTTTTTATCTGGTTAAGAGACAGATTGGTAGTTACAGTCAATCTTTTAATTCTTCTATGCTCACGAAATGTGGTTTTACTCGACCTTTCTGAGCAATGCGCATTTTTAAATTGTTTTCCACGTTGCAAAACACTATAAATACCACGTTTAGACAGATTTAAAATAAGCGAAATTTGCAAAACGGATTTTCCTTCAGCTTTCAGTTTCCAAACTTCTGCAAGTTCTTCAGACGAGAACCGTAGAGATTTCGGCATTTTGGTATAACTCGTAAGCAATCGCTACACTTTATACTCTAAGAAAAAAAGTCTCGCCGATCCTCCACCAATCATATTTAAGGAGATATTTGCACAAACTCTCATTTGTGCATAAACTTTTGCAACATCACAAAAAATGTTTTTTTTTTTTTTTGTAATTTCTGATTTTTGTAACGATGAATATTTTCCATACTTGAGATATATATTTATGATCATAATAGCCACCTACATTGGGTATTTGAAAGCATTCCGTTGTAGAATTTTATTTTTATTGAAATATTTGCGTTGTGCTTAAACTTTTGCGCCGCACTGTATATATGTAACACCTGAATATAAAGTTAATTCCAAATTCCCAAAATTATAATAAGATTTTTCACAAGTATATAAAATCGTTCACAATTTTCACAAAACAAGATTGTGAGAAAAGTCTGGCCATACCCCTGGTCTTATATTCTTATATCGATCTTGTATGCTTTCGTTTAACTTACATTAACACATTACTACGATAAAACCCACGTTAGAAATGGCGGATTGATGATCTGTGTTTCATTTTCGTAACACTTCATACAAACAAACATCATGGAGATTTTATTATTGAAAGGATTGTATTGTAAAAAAGTACATTTTATAAAGGGCAAATGCTTTCTACAAATACAAATGATGAGGATATATTTTTTACTCAATATTCAATTTCTGTAACAGTTCATCGATCAATAAAGGCTCTGATTCGAATCTTTAGAATTAAGAAATGAAAAATCAGTGAAAATAAGGTCATGTTGACATGATCATATAATTTTTTCTTCTTAGTTTTATTAATGTAAAAATACATTTCAAGCTAAGCGTAACGTTACTGGCCCGAACTTTTCAAACATACTTCATATACGTACTTTTATGCTTAACCACAGTACATTCAAATAAAAATATATTTTATATTTAATGGTAATGAAAAAAACTAATAAAGTCATAATGCATAAAGATAAAATAAACCCAATCGAGAATATTCTCGTGATGTTGCAATAAATATAAATTTTTATTCGCCTATTAATGTAAAGTACACGTGCGTAATTCCCCCCCCCCCCAAAAAACAACAACAACAACAACAACAACTTGCAAATAAAAAAAATATGTCCTTATGCCACGTGTCTCTTTTATCTGAAATAATGGAAGTAATGTTGTTACCGTTTTGAAGAACTTTCATAAAAAAATTAATTTTAAATTAAAATATAAAAATGGGAATATTTTGAAAATAGCTAGTGCGGGCACATCTACAAATGAACAGCTATTATTTAATTAAAAAAAAAAAAAAAAAAAAAAAAAAAAAAAATCAGTCCAGTAGAAAGCTCAGGGCTGATGACATTAAAAGCACTCTTGAGTTTTATATACAGAGATGGCACGGTTCACCCCGGAATGGTTACATACAATTTCCTACACTTGGATTTTATGTAAGTAGATTTCAGTTCGTTTAATTTGTTACTGAGAAGAATTCACGTAGCTATTTCAATAACAACACACTGAAAAAAAAAAGACAACTGTTTCTTTATCTAAAAAATATAATTATACGAGGAGTATCAATAAGTTTTTGCCTTCACATAGAAATAATTGAGTAAAATTTATGAAATTTCTACATTGCATTAGTCCTTTTCTATAAAGTCACCGTGCACAGTAACACATTTCTGAAACAGCATTTCAAAAAGAGGGGGGGAGGATGTATTCCAAGAGGCGCGATAATAGACAAAAAGGCAGGGGGCACATGTTGTGCACATCCTGCGCCCCACACCCCCAATTTGTCCTCCGGGGGGCACTTTTCAAAATTTTGCAGACATTAGCGAGGAGGGACTCGGGGATGTATAACATGAATAAGTGGTCACAGGCCTTTCAACAATATGTCACATGTGGGGGGTCGGCAAATGTTACAAAAATGCCCCCTTTGGGTCTACTACCGCGCCTTCTGGAATAGATCCCCCTACCTCTTTTTGAAATACCGTTTGCAGAAATGTGTTTCTGTGCACGGTGACTATATAGAAAAGGACTAATGCAATGCAGTAATTTCATAAATTTTACTCAATTGTTTCTATGTGAGGGCAAAAACTTATTGATACTGTCTCGTATAAACACGAAAACAGATAATAAGATCTTTCGAGTTACCTACGATACTAAAAAGAGTTCTTTAGCTTTAGAAAGACCAGAAACTAGTATATTTACAAGACTTTAAAGGACTTATAAAAAAAGGTTTCTTTTGTTGCCTTTGATTTTCGGGAACGTTTCCGAGTAGCTTTATGGTGTATTACTCAATTTTCTCTACCATATAAATATCGTTTTTTTTTTAATGCTATCAATTCATACATACTGAATTTATACACACAAGAATAACAAAATAATGTTAATATTAATGCTCTTAATTTGTTGTGTTTGTCTGAAAACATGGTTGTTGAACATGAAAATGCAAGAATTAATATAATCGTATAAACCCCTATTTTGGCTTGAGAAACTGATTATTACACTACAAAAGCTACTCGGAAACGTTTCTGAAAATCAGTAGCAGCAACTGAACCTTTGTTTTTACAATTGCTTCTTAAAATCTCGAAACTGTATTTGTTTTCTACGTATCTAAATCTTGCTTTTCGGATTCGTGGGTATAATTCGGAAGAGGTTATTGTATATTACTTACCCATCATACATAGTATAGGGTAAGTCCTGTAGTCGTTAAAAAAAAAATGACGGATTTACACGTTTCAGACACTGGAGATTCCAAAAAACATATTTTTAGAAAAAAAAAATTGCCTTACATCTGTGTGTGCGTGTCTGTCTGTAAAGGCTCTATCTCCCGAACAAATTGAGATAGAGACTTGAAATTTCGTATGTACTTTGAATGTAATAGTGAAAAGAAGTCTATCAAATTTCAGTAACCTCGATTATCCGGTACTATTATTTTCGGACTCTCGAAATATTCGTTCTGATTAAAGGTATATAAAAATCTCCAAAATTGTTTATTTTAAGGAGTGAATATAAAAGAAAATAAAAAAACTTAAATTTTGCATAAAGAATGAAGTCAATCGGATAATGAGCTGCCTAGATATTTGTAATCATATTTTCCACACTCTTTGATTTTTCATGATACTGTATTTCATTCAAATTTCAATTCAAAGATATACTTTAATGGGAAATGAGACTCTTAATCCGACGAAGTAAACTGTTATATATGATCATCATTTTAAGAGTTATAAGGATGTTTATTTTACGCTGTTCAGTATTTAAAGTTTACGACGTCATCAAGCCACGAGTTTAAACTCTATCTACCCAACAAATACGTTTAAATTTTATTTTGGAATTGCAATGTATTTTATAAATAGTTTTCACATGTTTTATTTTCATATTTTATATTATGCATATCCATGATGGGTAAGTATTACGGTGGCCCTCAACGACTAGTTTTAATTCGTGGTTATATTATATTTTCCTATATTAAAAAACATTCGTCTTTTTTTTACGTTGTACTAACTGTAAGAATATTACCTAAATTTAAAAATCCACAATTGAAAATCTTCAAAATTTGTATGTTGAATGGTAGTAATCACATTTTCCCCCCTGCTATTATACGCATGTTTTCTTAATGCCTATGCAACCTGTATCTCTAGCTTGTTTCATTTGTAACTTACAAGGAAGGTCTCCTTACTGGGCATGCTCAGGATATTTTGAAAAAAATACCAATTAAACTACTTATGTAGGTAATAAAGGATCAGTCAAATTTAGCGGCGGAATTACAGTAGAAAGTCTGTAAAAAAATAAAATACTTTCGAGTATTTGGCGCCAAAAGACGAAAGCGTCACGCGATTTGGCGAGCAGTACTTTTCATCGCCAAAAGCAAACGATTTTAATGCACCTGAAAATTGTTTGTTAATTGATTTTTAGAATGCATGTAAAAAGTATTTAATGAATTTAAACATAAACAATGAGAGAGTTTAATCAATACATTTTTTCGTATTACATATTTCTGTTGCTTGTTATTTAATTTTATTACTTTAAAAACAATTTCATATATAAAAAATGCTGTCATATATTTAAACGTATTCCAAAATAAAGGCAAGATTCATTTACCAGGTACTCATTTCAATATCAAAGAATGCGTCGTTTCCATAGCAACAAAATTGAATCGACATGTTCAATTCGACTTAATTTTGGGACATTGAAATAATTTTAATTTGTTTTAATTCGTAAAATTTGATATTTAACTTTCATTATAAATAAATATATATGACAAAACTATAGTTAAATCAAACCAAAACTGACAAAACTAAAGTTATTTACATTAAATTTATTTTAACAAATTCAATATGAAACATTTTTATCTTAAAGAATATTCGACATAAAAAAATATTTTTCGAAATCTCATTTTATCGCCAACCGATGTTAAATCGCCAAATAAACGAAATTTTCATTATTTTTTTACGAAAGTTCTAGCGCGGTTCCGCCAAAAATTTTTTTTATAAACATATATATCCACATGAGAAGAACACTCTGTAATTTTTTCAGATTTTTCTGAATATGCCCGTATGGAAACCTTCCTTGTTAGAGAAACCAAGCAGCTCTTGCAATGTAATTAATAGGTGTTAGACTAATGTTTCACGTTTAAATGCAGAGGAAGTTTGGGTACTATGGAATGCCGTTTACATTTTGATTTGTAAGCCAACATAAAAAATTGTGAGACATTTTTGTAGCGAGAGAACGTTAGCGTCGAACAAAAGGTCAAGTCAGTTACTCTAAGCTAAGTAACACGCTTTATACTGATCATGTGAGATATGATCGCTACAATTTAAAGTTAGCAAAGTGCAAACTTTGACTTTAACACATTTTTAAAGCATTTAAAGTGGAAGAAAAGAAAATATATCAATATTGAGATTAAAAAAAGTATTACACTACCAGTCGGGTAACTTTGAATAAGATTATAAGGAATATTATTATTATTTAACCGATTTTCCCCTTTTATATCCTCGGAATATTTTCCGCGGCTGCATCATCTGGTATACAACTTCGTAAAAAGCCTATCTCAGATTATACGTCGAATATGAATGATTGTTCTTCTTCAAAAGACTCGTTTTGAAACAGTTTATTAACTCATATTTACACGACACGTCATCTTCAAATAAATTAGCTCTTCATTAGTCAACAAGTTAGCTTAGTGGTAAACTAACTAGTACAGCAATAAATATAACCGTTCAACTTAAGGGTGCTGGCCACACAGCTACGGAATTCTCCTCCGTAATGTTAAGTCTATGGATTTTTGATGCATTCGTATATTTAAAATATCTTCTCGGGAAATTCATATTTTTAACATATTTTTTCTGTATACTCTTCTTAAAGGATGTGTCTTTTTTTTCTTAGTTTTCAAAATATTTCTAAAATCTATGCTAAATTTAATATTTTATGTGTTAAAAGCAAGCGAACTGTGAGTAAGATTTTAACACTTCCTATAAAATTAAGTCTATGCTTTAGAAATATTTTGAAAGCTAAGAAAAAAAGAGATATCTTTCAGGAAGTGGACACAAAGTAAAAAATATTAATTTCCCGAGGAGATATTTTAGATATGCGAATGCATAAAATGGCCATAGATTTTGCACTAGTGAGGGGAAATCGGAAGCTGAGTGACCAGCCCTCTTTGCCCCGAGATAACTCGGGGGTAAAAGCACTGTTTCCCCATACCTATCGCCGGTGAAGTGGTTTTCGTAAACATGACTGACAAAGAGATCTTATAGTTAATACGAATTTTATAAAACTTACCTGCAAAAAACTGCAACTATTGATAATAAGATTTGATTTCACTGCTTCGCTTTAACAAGAGATATATCCAAACAGAACTTATCGCAGTGCCTCATGAGAGTACTAGAAAATCGTTTCGTAGTTTTATTCTTGGCTGCAGCTTCCCTTGGGACCAGATATTGAAGTATTTCATATTGACCGACCATTCTATAATATCCGAACTCCCTGTGTATTTATAAACTTCAAAATTTGAATATTGAAATATATCATACAAGGCCGTGTTAAGAAAGAAGATATTTCCTTCGAAAATCCATTTAGATAATTTATCTTAATATGTATTTTGTCGTGAGATGTCTATCAACTATGACATAACAAAGTTAATAACTTTTAAAGAAAAATCTTATGAGCGATAAACATTTAAAAGAAGAATTGAAAAATAAATTACGAACCTCGTGAAAAAATTACATGCGTTACTATATCATTAAATAACGACAAAATTACTACCTTGTGATTTGATGCGAAATTGAATATTATTACACCTTTTCTATCATTGAATTGTTTTAAATTATAGGAATTACTAAATGGACAAAAGCAAAATTTTCCATTAACATGTGTTAAAAGATTATTGAAAATATTTTTTTCAGGAAAATAACTTTTCCTAATAAGTTTCCATTAAACATAGCTACATGAAGAGTCTGCATATTTTTTTCATTTTGTAATGTTGTTTTTCGCATTAAAAATTTTTTCAAAAGGACAAATGTTCTGGTAAAAATATTCTTAATTTGAATATGTCTAAAAGATTTGAAATTATTAGAAAAAATACAATTGTAAAAGGCAACTTGAAATATATTTGAAATTTTTATGTAAAGTAAGTATTTTCAGTATTTCTGCTCCATAACTGATCATGAGGCTCAAACTTTTGGCTTCCGGTTAAAATAAATTCATGAATGTCTTTAAATTTATTGTTTTGTCTCAAAATAATATTCTAATACACTCGAGTCAAATTTAAATTTGAAAATGGTAACGAAAAAGTCTATACTACGTTCTTTATTAAAAAGATTCTATTAATAGCTTTTTCTTTTCTTTGGTCTAGAATGTTATTAAATAATTAAAACATTATTTTTAATTATTACAATCTCAGAACTTTTTTTTGTTGGTAACGTTTATAATAACTTTTCAATGGTTAAAATAGTTATAATTCTTCATAATATGATTTAAATTTACTCTAAATTGAGCTCTCTAAAAACAAACAGTGGAACAATAGGACCCATTATTTAACATTACTTTAAATGTTGAAACATTAGAAAAATGTATAAAAAATATGAGTTAATGTACTATTTTTTAAAACTCATAACTGCCTATTTAATTAACTAAAAAATCCATACACTAGAAAACAGGAATTCTGCTTTTTCAGAATATAGTGTCACCCCGATGAAAAAAAAAATGCATCTATAAATAATACAAAACATATTTCAATTTTAATACTTACAGAACACCCTTTTATTTTATGTAAAGTGACGTCATTCGCATCCGCTTAAGAATTCCACACATACGATCCACTCTTAAACATCTATGTTAAAGTATGCATAGGACGTCACTATCGCGAAATAATACACAAATGCAGCAAAAAGCTGCCGTCATTAACAGAAATCATTCGTTTATATTTTTTCAAAATAGCATGTATTTTAATTACATTTTCTTTCGGTTGTTATGAAAAAATGGCAACAAAAATGTATAATTAATATTTTAAAACTATTTTTCCTTTGCTTTCTACAAAAATGGAGTACTTTTCCGTTGCCAATATTAAGCAAATGGCTCCAAAAACTACAAAAAAAAATTAATGTTTCAAAAATAAATGGAGATGCAGTTTTCAAACAAATTACATTTAAAAGTACATTTTTTTTCCAATACGACGGTATAAAAATTGAAAATGTGCGATGCTTAGAAGTTAAAAAAATTGCGATAGAGTATTTAATCGTACTGCTTTGTTTTACGGCTGGCTTCTGTAAGGTAACCTTATTTTTTGGAGGCGACACAAAATAAGCTGGGAGAAAGAAATAGCATACCGTACCGGCTAATAAGAAAATGAAAGTGCTAACAGTGAACAATTTAATTTTATTATAAATCATGATTGATAACTTCTGTAACAAGTTTTTGATGAAATGAATTTGAGCCAATTTTAATGTGATTGTGTTGTAATGTTGAGACAGGTTGAAAACAAACGTAGATGACTGGTGTATGTTGTTAAGTATGAACTATTATGACCTAGTATAAACTATTTCAGTATTATTTAAATACTTATAGAAATGTTTCATTCAATAGATTCTGCTGCATGTAAAAGGCCTAAAACTCCTCGCTTGTTCCAAACATGTTACACATTTCCAAATTGCCGACGGTATGATTATGTCTTTAAGAATTATAATAATTAAAATATACGTTTATATAAATAATTATATATTATCTTTTGATTTAGTGATGATATTATTCTGAATTTATTTAAAACAGTAATGATACTTTTAAGTATGCACGCACATTTGGTTCGGCAGGAAAATTCCTAAAATTACTGTCGTACGAGAAATAACAGTTGAGCCGGAAACCGGCGATACCTGCAAAGAGTAAAATTTTAAACTCAATTATCTTAAAACACTGTTTCTTATCAAATTTGTCACGATAAACTTTGAAATAATTTTCACTTTAAAAGTAATAAATTGAAGAAATTAAATTCTTTGCAACCTATACCGGAAAAATAAATAAACAAAGGTTTTTCGGTTTAAAAAAATATAAAAAAAAATATAATTTTTTATGAATTTTGATTTTTTTATTATAATTTTTTTTTTTTTTTTTTTTTTTTTTTACGGCTTCTTTTTATGTTTTCAATAATGATTGTGAAACAACGTAATAAGCAGTTTGAAGAAAAATTTCCTGCTCGAAAATCAGTAACTTGCACTTCAAGATCGTAGTAAAATTACTTTTGCAAGATCAATTGTATCGTATAATATTAAAAATTTTGCTATTGTTTTTTAAAAAGTTACAAATGCTTTTTATTTCTATAAAGCATTAAAAAAAATGCAAAAAAAGGACTAGTCTAAGTTCTTTACATGCTTTGCAATCCGCGAACAAATTTCACTCTTTAAGAAAAAATATTGTTTTATATTACTACTAGTGGACCCGTACGGGGCGCTTCAATAATCTTAAGCACTTTAATCGTTGAGATTTTATTTACTGATGCATTTTTCATTAATTATTAATTAAATGAATTTTTTAAGCAAACAAAATGTTTTACCGGAATGCGAGTGCAATATGCGTAATGCCTGTTCTAAAGCATTTCGTATGATACTTCATTCATGATAGTGCGTGTTGAATGTGCTTAAGGAAAAAGGATGATGGCATTAGAAATATTAGATATGATCATTTTTATAAAATAAAATAGAGTTAAATTAACTAGTATTTTTTTTTTTAATTTCATATTTCAATGATAAACATTTTTACCAAATGATTAAGAGGATTTCTTTCTTTCTTTTTTTTTTTAGCTTTTTTATTTTGAAGATATGTTTAAGATTTCCAATAAAAGTAATCTGAATAACTGAAAACGAGCAACCTTGATGAAATATTGCTCTAGAGATTTTAAACGTTTCGGTGAAAGCTATCTTTTAAACTGACGTAACCGTAATGTTGGAAAACCCGAGGGGACATACGTTCTTAAAACCTTGATGAATGCCTAAGTTGAGAAATGTGATAATTATTTTTAAACTGTGGTTTGCATTCTTTATAATTTTATTTTATGAGCACTAATCTCTCTCCCCTCAATACAAAATTGGTGAAAATAAAAAATTTTTAAACATTTATTCCCGATTTAGATATTCAATAATTTCCATTTTGCTTTTACCTTTTTATCGAAAGTTTTTATGACAATGCTAGTTTGAAATTAAAGTTTTACAAATATTTCTTCTCATTAAAACAAGTACATAATTTTTTACATAAAATATTAAAAATAAATTAATATATATTTTTTAATGAATAAAGAAAAAGGAACATATATTTCCAAATAGTGCGGCTCGAATGCCTAATATATGCATGAAAGAATTCGTCGCAGATCTATACATTTTTTTTAATATCTTTTAAGAGGTTATACGTAGCTGAAAACATATAACAATCTAACACCTTGTAATAATATATTATTTCTGATTGCTAAAAAGGTGTTAGATTAAAACTTTAAAAAGAGTAAAATAGTTTTATTTGACTGTTGCCATGTTTCAACTGATCTAGAGTCATTTTCAAAACAAATAAATAATAATATTCGGAAACTGCACAGTCTATGACCAAGGAACTGAAACGCCATCATTCAGTTTTTCATGTAACGCACGTTACTTTTCTTAGTTTATACTTGGATGTTTATTTCTATTTTCTAAACCCTTGAGAAGCCACAATTTTGGTAAGTTGAAGGATGCTGTATCGTTACATGTGTTATTTTTACGTGTTAGAATCTCCATTGTTTCTCTTATAATGGAAATTATGATATAAATTCATTTTAATTTTAATTAGATCATAATAAATTCATATAAATTTCGACAAAAGTAAGATAATCTTCCCCTCCAACCAATATTATCCATCTATTATAAGAGAAACTAGTTGGATGTGCCAATCCCAAAACTTTCTTCTATCTCATACATTTTAATATTTCAAAATTTTGTTTCAGATGTCAATATTTCATTTTTATTAGTTCAATACTATATCAACTTTGACTTTCATCTTAAATTTCTGCTTCAGTCAATTAAACGGAGTAAAAAGGAGTTAATCTCGGTTATGATATTTATTAAAATCACGAATAGTCGGGAATAGTTGGCTTATCAGGATAGGAAGTTCCCTTCGATTCACACGAGCCACTGGTATACAATAGAACTACGAAAAATTAAGAAGATTACACAAAAATCGCTATTACAGCACCTCCTTCAGGCAGAATTTTTCAACATTCAGGGAGGACCTTCTTGCCATGGCCAAAAACATACACAAAAAATTTGGTTCAAGTCTGTACATAACTTTATACAGTTTTTGAAGGTATAATATTGAAAAGGGCACAAAACTCGCTATTACAGCGCCCCTCCTGGCGGAATTTTTCCAAATTCAGGGAGGACCTTCTTGCCAGGGCCAAAAACATACACAAGAAATTTAATTCAATTCTATGCATAACTTCATACACTTTTCGAAGGTACAATATTCAAAATCGCGCAAAAATCGCTATTATAGCGCCCCCTACCGGCAGAGTTTTTCCAAATTAAGGTAGGACCAGCTTGCTATAGCCAAGAACTTAAAAAAAAAATTTGGTTCAATTCTATGCGTAACTTCATACACTTTTCGATGGTACAATATTCAAAATCGCACAAAAGTCGCTATTATAGCGCCCCCTACCGGCAATTTTTTTCCAAATTAAGGTAGGACCAGCTTACCATAGCCAAGAACTTTTTAAAAAAATTTGGTTCAATTCTATGCGTAACTTCATACACTTTTCGATGGTGCAATATTCAAAATCGCACAAAAATCGCTATTACAGCGTCCCCTTCTGGCGGATTTTTTCCAAATGAAGAAAGTTGATGCTTGCCATAGCCAAAAACTTTAAAAAAAATTTTTTGGTTAAATTCTATGCATAACTTCATACATTTTTTGATGGTACAATGGCGACAGACAGACGGACACACGAACCCACAGACATTTTCTATAAACATGTTTTTTAGGATCTCTGACCCATAAAACCTGTAAATCCGCCGAAAACCAGAATTCGAAAAATATTTCGATTACAATACTTTCCTCTATTGAAGATAGAAGAAAGTAACAATAGAAATTCTAACACGTAAAAATAACATATGTAACGATACAGCATCATTAAACTTAGCAAAACTCTGGCTCGAGGTACCCAAGGGTTTAGAAAATAGAAATAAACATCCAAGTTAAATAAAAAAAAATAACATGCTTTACGTGAAAAACTGAAAGGTGGCGTTTCAGTTCATTTCATCATAGACAGTGCACTTTCAGAATATCATTATTTATTTGTTTTGAAAATGACTATGGATGAGTTGAAACATGTCAATAGTGAAATAAAACTATTTTACTCTATTTAAAGTTTTAATCTAACACCTTTTTAGCAATTAGAAATAATGTAGGCACCTGTAAACTTTCAAAAATGCATTTTTTTTTCGCATTTTCTGAAAGTACAATTAGTAAAGATTATTCAATTACATTTTCTACTCGATCTGATTAAAATTAAGAAAGTTACTCCGCTTTCATATACTTAGTTCTACCACGCATAAATTATCTTTAAACGGGATTATCTCAAAACTGTGTTTTTAAAGTAGGTTCTCAAGATAACTTAAACATACCTCAATCAATATTCTTCAAATTTTTACAAATTTTTAAAAACATTATTTTGTAGGAAAAAATCCCTGCCGGCTCGGGCCTACAGGCGGAGGTAGATTTCGAAGTTAAGTACTAAATTCACCAACAAAACTTAAATCAAGATTAGAGATACACCCAGTTCCTCACTAAGAATGAGCTCTATGGAGCTAAACATTTTGTGAAAATTCTAATATACACGAATACACACACGCATGTATATGGAATAGGTTTAAAAATGGCTAAAACAAATTCAGAGAACCTCAAAGTGTTAAATTTGTTAATATTTCCATAGTCGGGTTTTTATCATGTTTTAATACGTTTCTTCAAACTCACATGACGTTACATATTCACCTGCTGAGGTCCATTATATTTCCAATATGACGCAATATATATATATATATATTTTAATTTGTGAAACTATTTATTTCATTTTGAGTTTTCAGGCTGAAATCTTGCTCTAGAAAACTTATGACGTACTATTCAATTTGTTTTCAATTCATCAAACTATTTATTTAATTTTTTTTCACGTGAAAATCTTGCAATAGAAAAGCAACTGTTGTGGTGAGAATTTTATTGTTTTTTTTTTTATTGTTTGCAACTGCTATAACGAAAAATATTTATTTTTTCCTGTCATTGTTGTGTAAGAGCTGGTTTTATCAGAATCTTGTTAAGACGGCATACAAAATGTTTAACCCTCCCCATTTCCATTCCTTTGTTCCGATTTTGCCCATTTTCAATCCCCGCCAAGATATTAGTCATCTCAAAGTTGTTGGCGAGTTTGAAGACGATCCGTGCATAATTGCGACTTTTATCGTGCGGACAAAATTTAGTACATACATGCATAGATATATATATAGATCCAATCTATTTTCTGTAATGTTTGCGTTATAAGGAGCTAAATTTGTTCATTTTAGGCTTAATGCCGACAAAATTGGATGAAATAACGCATCTTCTATGAATGAACTCACAAGCTCCTCTGATGATTCTGTGAGTCATTCATAGTTTCTTATTTTACATACTGGTTTCATATGTTCATTTCTAAATCATCTTTAGAACGTTATCAATTTCTTCATATATTTGTGATTTCAAATTATATATATATATATATATATATATATATATATATAAACTTTTTAGGTGGGGGTGGTTTTGGGATCCTGGGGTCATATAATGAAAAGTTATGAGGGAATTTTTCAAAAGTCGCACCATGGTAATGACTGCAATAGGTAGTATTTCTTACGAAATCTACCTAAAAATAGGTGCTTTTGGCGATCTGGTGATTTTTTCTATTTTTTATATACAGACAAAACGCATTTTCCTTTTTTTTTTTTTCTTTTTTGAGTGTAAAAATCACTTTAAGGGAACGGTGGACGTTGATTTTTTTTTTCATCGTAGAAACGTGAAATTTTGTGGAAATATACATTCCATAAGTATATAGCATACCTCAAAAGAAATTTCCAATCTTACTAAAATTTTAAGATTTCTTTTAAAAATTAAAATTTTAAAACGCAATTTCAAATTGTTCCACGTGTCATAATTTTTTAGGTATTTTCTAGATTTTTTCCTTTTAATCATTTAAATCTTTATTACAAACAAATCTGTGCATCGAATTTTTAATCCCTCCAATAGTTAATTTTTCAGAGATTTTTTACTGAAATCGATATCGATTTTCATCAAAATTTCCCCTTTTAATAAGTTAAAAGTCGTCGAATTTTAAAATGCACGCACACTTTCTTTGTAAACAATATGAGGATTCTTCCTTATCAGTTTCATGAATTTTGATCACAAATTAGGACGCGTGGAGCATTTCAAAGATCTAAATACGTTGAAAAATCGGTTTTGAGAAAAATAGATTTAAAGTACTATATTAAAGGGCCGAGAAATTGTTTTAGTACAAAATTCAAACGCTTGTAACTTTGTGAAAAATAATCTCATCTGCATGCGGTTTTACGCAAATGGCTCAGTTGAGAATAATAATATGCACAAAAATAGTATTAGATTTTTGGGTTCACTTCTGCTCAAATAAAAGTCCATGGTCCCACTTTGAACGGCCCCATTTTGTTAAAAATCATGTTTTTTCAAAAAACCGATCGATTATTGTCCAGTTTTAAGTGTTCGGAGTAAAGAAATTACGCATTTAATAATTTCACATAACGTTTGACACACTCTGAAAAATAAATGCTTAAATTTACACATTAAAATAGGTATACTGATGATACAAAAGCGATTTGTCTGTATATGTAAAGAGGTGTGTAAATCGCCAAATGCACGCCTGGTGTGTCAATTTCCATATACGCATTCTTCTGTACACTGTTAAAAATTTTGCAGCATTCTGGCAGGTCATTCGACCGTTTTTTGAAAAAAAGGTTTCATAACCATAATTTAACTATATTCTGACCATAAAATGGCCAATAATATGGTCAGAATAGTGTTAAATTTACGGTTGTGTAACCGTTTTCGGAAAAAACGGTCAAATGACCTTATAGAATGCTGTAAATTTTTATCAGTGTATACTTTGAAAATAACACATTAACCCTTTATGTACTGAATTACGAATTTATGGAAATTTTATCTTCTAAAGCATTTTTTGTGAGGTTTTGAAACTACGTTAGAAGATTAACATAATCATGTAATAAATTTTCGAAGGATTTTAGAAGGATTTAGAAGGGTTAATTAAATTTGGATTTATAGGGATTTTGTGCAATATTTATAAGCCCACTGAAATCTTTTATTTTAAATATTTTTATTAGTATTTTGTAGAATTAGGAAATGTACAAATATAATGTTCTTACTATAGAAATATTTCCGAATTGAAAAATCCCCCCCCCCCCACCCCAACGCCAAGAAAGCTGAAAAGATGCAAAGGCGAAAGAAATCATCCTTTGAAAAATATTTTTGTTTTTGTGTAGCCAATAATGCTTTTGGAACAAGATAAAGTAATGCATCTATAACTCATTCTAAACTGTATTACTACTAATCGATGTATTAAATGAATTTTATAACAAATTATTTTAATGGTACTTATAACTCTGAAATACACAGTTTAAAGTGTAAATTGCACATGAGTACGCATTTATCTGTGATACATACAAAAACGAAGGATTTGTGTACATAGTACATACACCCTTATAGTTTGGGATATAAATTTTGAACTAAATGTTTTTATGGTCACAAAACAAATTTGTATGAAGAACAAACTCATGTGCTTGGTGTGTTTGTTCTCTTTCCATCAGATTTGTTTTAACACGACAAAATACTGTAATCTTAATTTACAAGAAACAGGATCATCTGAAAATACACTGCTCAAAACAATTAGCACATGGTTTTAACGAAATTGCTCAAATATTTACACCAATAAGTAACGTAAAATAAAACATCCACAATTTAAAGTGCTGTAGAAAACAGATAAAGAAAACTTCACACGTAAATTAAAGTTTATGACGTCAAAAACTGGAAAAAGGTGATAAGAGCAGAAATCGGGATTTTGCAGAAACGTCTGTTTAACTGCCTCAGTAGTAAAATTAAATTGCTCAGCTTGTGTTTTGAAAAAAGGTGGCTTGAAAATGTCCCAACAACATGATTTACCGCAATCCATGGCTTGGCGTGTTATCGGGACAGTTGAATTTGGGGAAACACAACGAAGTGTAGTGGACGCTGTTGGAGTCACAAGAAGTGTCCATGAAAGGCTGTGGAATCGGTTCCAAGACACATGGAATGGTAGTCATCGACAAGTGCAAGGTCGAAAATGTGCTAACACAGAAACTGATGACCGATATATCCTGTTAACAGCTCGTCGAGACGGTATGGGCAATGCTACTCAGCTGCAAACACAGGTGCTTTTGGCGAAAGGATGAAGGGTGTCCAGCCAAACAGCCCGAAATAGGCTTCATCAGGGTGATGTCTATGCACGGAAGCCAATGGACTGTATTCCGTTGACCTCAAGCTACTGTGCGGCCCAAAGAAGGTGGGGAACTGAACATCGAGTTTGGAGGCAACGATGTTGGAGTGAAATTCTGTTTACAGACGAGTCCCGATTCAGTCTGGATGTGACATCTGATGTGTTTTGGCATGGAGAGAAAGAGGCACTCAAAATAATCCCACATTCGTTCTTGAAAGATCACATTACAGACGAGGTGGGTTGATGCTCTAGGCTGGAATCAGCAAAGGTGGACGTACGGGCCTGCATATCATTCGGAATGGCACTTTGACGGTCCGGAGTAATACAGATGAGATACTGAGACCTCATGTCGTATTTTATGTTGCAGTAATTAGTGATTTCTTTTTTTTCATGCATGATAATGCCAGACTTTATACAGTTCGTCTTGTGGAAAACATGCTTGAAGCTAAAACAATACAGCGTATGGAATGACCAGCATGCTCTCCTGACCTAAATCCGATGGAGCATGTTTGGGACATACTCAGACGATGCATTGCTGCGAGACCGAGGCCTCTTTTTACTGTCCGGGGCATGGAGATTGCAATTCTTGAGAATTGGAACATTATTCCCCAAGTCTTATCGATAACCTGATCGCATCCATGGAAAACCGGTGTGCAGCAGTCTTAGCTGTTCGAGGAGACCACATGCCATATTAAAAATCTTGCATCATTTCTAAACAATACTTTTTTTCATGATTTACATGAAACCAAATTATTGTCCTAAACCATCTTTTCATGTTCTTTTCATCTTCTCAAAAAATAAAAGTTCCCTTACCATTTTTTGCGTCTTTTTTTACGTATTGCGCATTGCTACACGTGTATTATCCATTTTATGCCCATACATTGCTGTTTTGAACTGTTCTCTTCACTTTTTTGCTTGCTCACCTAATTGTTTTAAGCAGTGTATATTTACTGCATGCCATCTCTCTTTTAGAGTTAATTTGAAGCCCTAAAATCGTATGCACAATTTTTGCACAGAGCCTGTATAATCTAAATAAATACATCGTAAAATAAAATTTCCTTAAAATATAGAAATTATCCAGATTTTTTCGGATTTTTCTTTCTGTGACTTTCAGTCACAAGTTTTCAAAGATACATCTACATCAAGAGGAGAAATTCTCTATTTAGTTCAATTCAATCTTCAGTAAACAAGCAATACTTACCGAAACGGGATACGAACTGAGAAACTGCAACTTTCCAAAATACCACCTTGACCATTCAGCTAGTATTAACACAAGCTATGTTTTGAAGTATCGACATATATTGTGTTCACGTAAGTAAACCTTTTTCTGTGTAATATTCTTGCACATAATCCTGTCAAATATTTTGTTCTTACACATACAGCTATCTGAAATTCGACGCATATTTCTGTGTAATAATCTGCTCTTACGAATATATCTGTGCAATATTCTTATACATACTTATCGGTGTAATATACAAAATACACCGATATTTGCGTCATATGCAAAATTTGTAAATCTACATTAACACTCGAATTCGGGTAAATCCGTACAATTTTTTACGTTCACACCTTTGTTTGAATTTTTGAAGGGATAACAAATTTCACACTTCCATTAAGCGCATAAGTACACATAAATACAGGTAAAGTTTTACGACAAGAGTGTACATTTTACGACAAAAGTGTAATTTTACAAATATATTTATGTAAAGTGACTAAGTACACATTTATTTTTTAAACTGCAGAGTTACGGTGATGAACGCGGACGGTTACCAGAACGACAACATCTTAACGGAAAAGGCTCTGCTGGGGATACCTAACTTCATTTCGTCATTACAAAAATCAATTCCTTTTCTTTAAAGTATAGTTAAAAAAAACACACAAAGAGTTTGTCCCATATCTTGTTTGATTAATAATAATAGTTCAATCCGTGAAACAAATATATGCATATCATTTTAATTCGTAGAAAGTCTTTTATAATTGTATGTGGTTTAATTTTGTCCTAAAACATAATTTATATATTAAAATTGAACGTAATATTATGCTACTTAAGCTCCATGACGTCCGTCGTTAACTCTTGCGTACGCCATGCGTACTATTTGAAATACCAGTAAATAATTTTATCACATAAAAAGAAGCGATATAGAAGTGCATACTCGGAGTGCCGTGTAAAAATCTGTCACTACTCATAATGTTTCCAAAGGACTCGGAGTGAGGTACAGTATGTGAAAACTACTTGGAGACTTGCAGGGTTTTATAATGTTTGTTCTTCCTGCACTTACATATGACTATTTGTTTAACAATTTTCTTCTTGTATTATTGATCCCATTAAACTGTGAAAAGTTGAAGCTTTTGGTGTTTACATGCCCATTCTAACTTAACATCATGGGATCGATTTGTTTATTTTGTTTACCATTATTTGAACGAGCAAGACCACTTTTACGAGGAGGATTTTCTAAGTAAACATATAATAAACATTTTTAGTTTGTAAATTAATAATAAAAAATAATGATAATATGAATAATACTAACAATGCACCTAATAATAGACGTTAACTAAACTAAGATATATTGCTGTAAATCCTGCGTAAACGTAATTGCACATAACAGGGGAAAAATCTTTTCTAGTATGGCTTCTGTTACGATAGTAATTATATAATATTCCTTATGTTGGAAACACGACATTTTACGTTTAAAAAATAATTCTGTCATAAACAGGATCCATTTTACCAGTTTTCCCTTTAGTTTTTAAACTGTATATCATTAAACGTATTTATGTAATTAAAAATTATATTTAAAATATTGAAAAGTATAATTATAATAACACTGGTCAACAAATTTGAACTTCTGCTCTGTCCTAAAACAGAAATTAGTTGTTTTTTATGCGGTTTTTTGTGCTGATTCCGAATCTAGTTTTAGATTTACTTCAGCACGCCAAGTTTGAGAGACATTTGCATATTTAAATTTATGCAAATTTAGTAAATGTTATACAATTATTTGCAAATTTAAGGTATAAAGCAATATCAAGCAGGGTTTTTTGCTTTATGTTATGATTACTACCTAATTTATTTCACAAAAATGTTGTTTCTGATATTATACTGACATGTGACTGTGAAATATTGTACCTAATTTGCATATTTTTCATGTTTTATAATAAGGTTTCTTGATGTTCAAATATTTCTGCCTCACGAGTACGCTAATGTGTTTCTAAACCAGTTTTTTGAGCTGATTTCAAATCTTGTATCTGTTTTCTTCTATCAGGTCTAGTTTTTGAAAAAAGTGAAATTTTAATTTTTGGTCAAAAAAGCCAAAAATAGTTTTTTATGATACTTTGTATGATAAACTTCAACTAATTAGGATAGATTCCACTAGTTATCTTTTTTTCGATTATAAAAATTTTTGCTTATGTCTCTGATATGAATCTACCCTATTCACCTTCTTGTCAATGAATTACACACCCCTAAAGCATCTTATTTATTTCTATTTCTATTTATTTCTCCCTAAAGCATCTTTATTTATCAAACCTCTGTCAATGCCGTGCAAAAGTAGAAATTCATCTTACTCAAAATCTAGACATGGCATAAGAAAACAGACTGCAGATTTGAAATCAGCATAAAAATCTAGTCGAGAAAAACATTACGTTAATTCTGTGGCAACTATTTTAAAGATGATAGTGATGTAAACATTACACCATTGAAAAATATGCAAATTAGCCTTAATAACTGATAAATAAATGTTAAGAATATGCAAATCGTGACATTTATCTGAAGCAAATAGTCAAGTAGTCATTACCTAGAAAACGTAAATAGATGTGACTTATATTGTATCTAAAATTTGCATAAAATAGCACAAAAAGCTTAAATTTTCATAATTTAAATATGCAAATTTCTCAAAACCTGGACCACATAGAGATAAACGGAAAGCATATTCGAAATCAGTGCCAAAAATTGATCTAGAATCAACTAGTTTTAGTTCTAGGACAAAACCACTGTTGTACAGTGTAATAGATGATTTCCACAATTACATACTACTTCCTGCTTGTCTTACAAATCTTTCTGATTTATTACCGATCTTCCTCCTACAAATATATATAAGAGTGATATAAGGATAATTTAAAATTAATTTTCTTTCACAATTTTTCGAAATTGATATAGGTACTGCATATATTAAATATACTTCTGCAGCTCGCCAAGCAGTTTTCACATTCTGTACCTCACTCCGAGCCTTTTGGAAACATTTTGAGTATTGAAAGATTTTTACACGGCACTTGGAGTATGCACTTATATATCGCTTCTTTTTATGTGATATCACTTTTTTTTATGACTAACGCTTTAGGTTTGTGGCTTGGCGGGATCTTTTACAACGAGTTTTTTTTTTTTTTTTTTTTTATTTATTTATTATTATTAGATATCACTTCTTTTTGTAAGGTATTACATTTGCATTATACATATTCCATTTTAATTAAGAAAAGAAAAGACAAACGAAAGATGATAGAAGTAAAAAAATAATTTAATAGTGATGCTATAAATTTTTCAAAAGTGTAATATATCTAGTTAAACCACTACCTTCTACATACAAGTATGTAGGAGGTAGTGGTAAGACATAATGTTGGACTTTTTTGAAATAATTCAAAACCATTTTTTCGATCCTTACAAATCTCAGAAGAAATCATTTATTTTTTAGAAATGATAAAATGTGTCGAACTAACCAGCAATATTTTTTTCTATTATTCTGTAAGCTATATGGTGATTCATTAATTAACTCAGCAAGGGTTTTATCCTAATAACTTTTGAAAAACTGCCTTTACATTTACAAAATTCACATCATTTTACACAAAATATGTATCGACTTAAAAACCGACTGAATAATGAGCATTTGTTTTATCACCGGGAATTCTTGAAGTAATTTTTAAATAAAATTAGTTTTTTCTTTTTTCAGGAAATCCAACGTCCCTCCGATAAGCGCGGCGGAAACTCAGATTATCTGATTAAGTTTGTTTTTTTTCTTTTTAAATGTTTTCATAAGCTCTAACACTTGTTGGATTTTCTGAATTTTCAATGAATGTACTTTCTAAATTCATAATTGTTTTCTACGTGACTAACAGGACATACTAAGCCGGATGCTTTCCAAGTATTTTCTTATATATTTCGGATAATTCATCCGATAAATTATAATTAATTTCAATAAAAGTTCAGAATTAGATATTTCATCGTTATGAAATGATTTTCCATAATTTCGGTCATATTTGTAAATTTTTAAGTAGCTCTATAATAAATTAAAAATTAACCAAAAGCTATTTATGGCATATTGATAGCATTCTTTAATTACCAAGTTCAAAATAACATAGAGACGATTAGTTTAATAAATCTCCTTATTAATCTTTTTAAATGAAAAATATAACGAAAAATTCCAATGAAACAGCCAAAAATTCACATCATTTTACACAAAATATGTAAAGACTTAAAAGCAGACTGAATAATGAGCATTTGTTTTCTCACCGGGCGCGCTTGAAGTAATTTTTAAATAAAATTAGCCAATAAAACTGCCAAACATTTATTTGATATAAAGGATTGTAAAAAAAAAATGAACAAAAATTATGTAATAAATAACCAGACTGACTGGATTACATTTGTAAAATGGTTTAAATTGAATAAATTTAAGAAAAAAAATATTTGAGTATATGTGCGTTTTAGTATAAAAGCAATACAGAAGAGAACATTTTCCCGCTTATTTAAATATGATAAACAGTAATCCTAAAGTTCTGTCGAATTGTTTTCATGACTATAAGTACTCTGTGATTCACTAAAGTGCTTACCTTATCTTTCTAAGCATGTTCTGTGGTTTCTCCGTAGTCGGTGTTGTTTATCTAGAATCTTTCCATAATCGAGATCCACTGGCACGTTTCTATAATCTAGTCTCTCCTCAAATATTAGCAGGACATTCTGTGATGATTATTATGCGCAGTACCTTCGTGTAAAACCATTCCGATTTCGTGCAAATTAAAATTTCATTTAATTGTTATCTAAATTTTGTGTGAAAAAATACCCATAATATTGAAATTTTAAAAGGTGTGTGCTGAAATCTAGAAGTATCTTTAATAAGGTGGATAATAGAAACACCTTTCATAAAGTAGAATCCTGGATCGTTGAGCTTTTAGATAAACAAATTGAATTCATATTCAACTTTCATGTAACATGATAAAATTTCCTAGAGATTGAAATAGTACAAATTTATTCAAATATATGCAACTCAGTAAATATCCATCGGTTGTAATGTAATCAAGATCTTTTAAGTGACCTTGTAAACGAACCGCAAATGCTTCTATACGCCTTATAATAGAGAGCTTTACTGTGTCGAATGCAATAACAGCTACCCTATTAAAATCCGTGCGCGTACCTATGTAACCTCAAAAACTCGGAAACAACAGAGCGCAGGGATACTAAATTTAGCCCACGGGTTGCTTGTAGGCGCTCATGAACGATTGGGGCCAAAAAATTCGAAAATTTTAAACAATTTTTTTTTTATTTTATGTTTTTTGACGAATTTTTGCCTTTTTTGTATGTTCAACCAGTAATCGCGCGAGTTCTAACCAGTTTTAAATGTTTACTGCAATGCGAGATATACATATTACGTATGCCATGATGCAATACTAAGAAACTATTGCGGGCATTACGATAATACTTTTCGCTCACATGCAAATATAAGTAGAGGCATACATATTACGTACGCGACGTTGTAATATAGGAATCAATTACTTTAAACTGCTATAAATAAAAAACTAATTAATATTTTTACATGAAACCTTAAAAGGTTTTAAACTACTCATAAAAACAATTAAAATGCCGCAAACCACGTAAAAATCCGATAATTACGCATTGCTCCAGCCTTGTCAACAGATTTTGGTCTGAACAAGAATTTAAAAAGTGCAAAAAACAACACTTTTAAAATCGATTTACTAAAAACCTATTCACCGGATTCGACTTTACTTTTGTTTTCTGAGTCACGTAGCACGCCCCATTCCATAGAAACAAGAATTTTGTTTTTATCATTAGTAGAACTCGAGCTATAGATGTGTCAAAATCCCGTTTTGGTCAGTCCGGAAAATATAAACTAGACAGAGTACAAAAAAAAATTCGCAGAATCGTTTGGCATCAATTGGCGGTAATTCCTTTCATTTACGATTCACTGCATTGATGTTTCTTTTGCTTGGCGACAAACTCTGTCGAGTTTCTATGATTACATCTTGAAATTCAAAATGTGACAAAGTTAAATACAATTTTCGGTCAACTTTTTTGAAAGATTCCTTCGAATAGATAAACACACAAACCATTAAAAAGAAATCAATTAATACTACAGAAAAACGTGCATTATTTTGACGTGATTCGAAGAAAATTTATATATTTTATCACTTTCTGTTTTATATTTGGTCATTTCCATGAGCACTTGTCCTGTAAGCCACATACAATGATTTTTGACTACCAGTATTTTAGAATGGAAAAATGTGACTTATTTTATGGGAGATATCTCATTAATTGAAAAAGGCGAAGCAAACTTTTATAAAATAACGGTGACCAACAAGCATAGTATGTGACTTACACGACAAATGTTCGTGGAAGTACCCATTTTACTCTGTAAAACCCAAGCATGGTGATTAATCTTATCTTGTGTTAAAATGTTTTGGGAATATTAATTTTTAACTATGAGTACTATTACTAAATATGTAGTAATAGAAATATTTGTTTTTTGCTGCCATAAAAAAAAAAAAAAAAAAAAAAAAAAAAAAAAAAAAAAATCATTGAATAGGTGTTTGGAAGAAAGGCCTATAATACAAATTTAAAATTTTACAGAAATGAGAAAAAAAACTATTAATGTCATCGATTAGCGATGTCCTGAGCATCTAGTGCAACACAGGCCCTTTTCCCCATCCTAACCCATTTATGCCTAGCGTCCCATTTTTGGGACACTTCGAATTTTAAAAGATTAGTATAATTTTCTTCTTCTTTATAACATGAAAACCGTATGAAATAACTATCTATAAATGTCTTTATCTGTTATCGGGAGATGACAGCATAAGATGGATATTTATTTGCGCAAATGAATGCTTTTTTTCGGTGTTAATAGATTTTTTTAATATAAATTTAGACAAAATATATAATTATGCATATTATACTATTGTAAATATTAAGCATATTCCCATATTTAGTACATTTGCATTTTATCAAATAAATACAAAAATATTTTAGCTTAACGTTTTTAGCTCACAGGCTATCAAAGCCTGAGAGCTAATGTGCCCGCCCGTTCTGTATGTATGTACGTATGTATGTATGTATGTATGTAATTACGTAACGCGATAACTCTTGATAGAAACATCCGATTTCCTTCAAAATTTTTTTCTAGGTTCATTGTGATAATGCGCTTCCCTGATTAGTTTTGGGAGTTCATTGGTTAAGGATAAAGGGGGAAAAACGGGGTTAGTCAAACCCCTTAATTCAGATAAATGGGTTTTTCATGCAGAATCATTCGATTTGCTCCGAATTTGGTATACCGGTTTATTATGTTAAGGAGCTTCCCTGATGAGTTTTGGGGGTTCATTGGTTAAGGATAAAGGGGGAAAGGGGGGTTAGTCCACCCCCTTAATTCAGATAAATGGGTTTTTCATGAAGAATCATTCGATTTGCTCCGAATTTGGTATACCGGTTTATTATGTTAAGGAACGTCCCTGATTAGTTTTGGGAGTTCATTGGTTAAGGATAAAGGGGGAAAAGGGGGTTAGTCCACCCCCTTAATTCAGATAAATGGGTTTTTCATGCAGAATCATTCGATTTGCTCCGAATTTGGTATACCGGTTTATTATGTTAAGGAACTTACCTGATTAGTTTTGGGGTTCATTGGTTAAGGATAAAGGGGGAAAAGGGGGTTAGTCCACCCCCTTAATTCAGATAAATGGGTTTTTCATGCAGAATCATTCGATTTGCTCCGAATTTGGTATACCGGTTTATTATGTTAAGGAACGTCCCTGATTAGTTTTGAGAGTTCATTGGTTAAGGATAAAGCGGGAAAAGGGGGTTAGTCCACCCCCCTTAATTCAGATAAATGGGTTTTTCATGCAGAATCATTCGATTTGCTCCGAATTTGGTATACCGGTTTATTATGTTAAGGAACTTCGCTGATTAGTTTTGGGAGTTCATTGGTTAAGGATAAAGCGGGAAAAGGGGGGTTAGTCCACCCCCTTAATTCAGATAAATGGGTTTTTCATGAAGAATCATTCAATTTGCTCCGAATTTGGTATACCGGTTTATTATGTTAAGGAACGTCCCTGATTAGTTTTGGGAGTTCATTGGTTAAGGATAAAGGGGGAAAAGAGGGGTTAGTCCACCCCCTTAATTCAGATAAATGGGTTTTTCATGCAGAATCATTCGATTTGCTCCGAATTTGGTATACCGGTTTATTATGTTAAGGAACTTCCCTGATTAGTTTTGGGGGTTCATTGGTTAACGATAAAGGGGGAAAAGGGGGGTTAGCCCACCCCCTTAATTCAGATAAATGGGTTTTTCATGCAGAATCATTCGATTTGCTCCGAATTTGGTATACCGGTTTATTATGTTAAGGAACGTTCCTGATTAGTTTTGGGAGTTCATTGGTTAAGGATAAAGGGGGAAAAGGGGGTTAGTCCACCCCCTTAATTCAGATAAATGGGTTTTTCATGCAGAATCATTCGATTTGCTCCGAATTTGGTATACCGGTTTATTATGTTAAGGAACGTCCCTGATTAGTTTTGGGAGTTCATTGGTTAAGGATAAAGTGGGAAAAGGGGGGTTAGTCCACCCCCCTTAATTCAGATAAATGGGTTTTTCATGCAGAATCATTCGATTTGCTCCGAATTTGGTATACCGGTTTATTATGTTAAGGAACTTACCTGATTAGTTTTGGGGGTTCATTGGTTAAGGATAAAGGGGGGTTAGTCCACCCCCTTAATTCAGATAAATGGGTTTTTCATGCAGAATCATTCGATTTGATCCGAATTTGGTATACCGGTTTATTATATTAAGGAACGTCCCTGATTAGTTTTGGGAGTTCATTGGTTAAGGATAAAGCGGGAAAAGGGGGTTAGTCCACCCCCCTTAATTCAGATAAATGGGTTTTTCATGCATAATCATTCGATTTGCTCCGAATTTGGTATACCGTTTTATTATGTTAAGGAACTTCGCTGATTAGTTTTGGGGGTTCACTGGTTAAGGATAAAGGGGGGCTAGTCCACCCCCTTAATTTAGATAAATGGTTTTTTTTGCAGGATTATTGGATTTGCTCCAAATTTGGTATACCGGTTTATTATGATAAGGAGCTTCCCTGATTAGATTTGGAGGTTCACTGGTTAAGTATAAAGGGGGAAACGGGGGCTAATTCCCTTTCACTTATTTTTTTGAGGGGCATTATTCTTTAAAATAAGAGTATAATATACAATTAGTGTGAATAGCCTGTGAGCTCAATGCCTTCAGTTTAGCTGGGCATTTTTCTTTTTTATTTAGTGTTTTTCCAGTTCATTTTGGACCATTTCAAAATGATTTTACCAACAAATATGAGAAAAGAAAAATTCAAGCATAAATGGGTTAATTACCCTCCACTTTTGTCTACAAGCTGAATATAGACGAGTAAGGAAAATAGCAATATTATTTTTAGTTTATTGTTTATTATTTTTTTAAATATTACATTAACTATGAAAATGTCTATATTTAAGTACATTAATTACAGCCATAACAAAATATATATTAAAAAACATCAACTTATATACTAAAAATAATTTAATTGCTTTAAAGACGTCAGATATAAATAAAAAACATTAAAGTTAAACTATAGACGGAGCAACGGGCAATGCTGAAAATATGTAGATCGTTGTATCGTCACTTTATCATAGAGATTGATTTCGCATGCCAGTGTATTATGTACATTGTACATTGATTTTTATTCTGATGATGATTAAGGGAATCAATCGAAACATGTAATTTTAATGTTTTTTATTTTCACCTGACGTCTTTTAATGCAATTAAATTATTTTTAATATATGTTTTGATAATTTTTTGAAAATATATATTTTCTTAAGGTTAATTTTTTTATTTAAACAAACTTGTACATTATGAAATTGCATATTTTAACACTGGCTAATCATCAATCATTCCACATAGGCCCTTTTCCAAAAAAAAAAAAACCCCACAACTTTTAAAAATTTGTAACATCGGTCCCTTTTCCAGAAACCCATTGTTGAGACGCTCCCGAATTTATGATCGGTTTTGCAAATTACTTGTTAAATTAGGAATATATGTATAGATATCGGTATTTTTAAAGAATCATTCAAAAGGGGTCAGCACGGACCGAAATTTTTAAGCACGGCACCGGCCCGTACAAAAGTCAATTAAATGAGGATACACCAGCTCAACTTCTTCAAAAAATGTCAATAACAAATAACCAACTTTATCCTGAACAGTTCAAATCCTTTTAAAATTCTTTCTCTTAAATTCTGCGAAAATTTTAAAGTACAGCATTTTTCAGATTATATGTCAGTTTACCATAGAATACAGACTATCAATATTAATGATCACTTAGATAATTATGTACAAGAAGACTCATTAAAAACATTAATGCAGTTTAGAAAGAAAAGATTGATCAAAGAAACTCACAAATTTAACGCTCTATAAAAAAAAAAATAAATAAAATAAAATAAAATAAAATAAATAAATAAATAAATTTAAAGCTAGATTTCGAAAACTATTTTTCTGTAATTTATTAATTTTTTTTAACAATTTCGTAAAGAGGTCTCAGGACTATTAAACCTTTAAACTTTTCAAAATTTTAATTCTTTAGATGTTAACTCCTACCTTTCCTGAACATTTTGATATAATTGTTTCCTCGAAATTCCATTTAGAACAGAACTTATGGCTTTTAGAATTATACGCCCTCAATAACTGAAGCGGCATTTCCGAAATTTTGAAGTCATTTTTCTCCAATTGACGTTTTTGGGCATAACGCGCAGTATACCTCAAAAACTTCTGAATATTTTTTCATGAAATTTTCAAAACACATGTTTCATGTTAGTCTATATAAATTGAATCTAAAATTTCCTTTTTATTGTTAAAATAAATATTTTTTTAGGTGATTATACTGCTGACATTTTCTAAATTTTGGATAAGCTTTGTATTAAAAATATGAAAATACTTTAAATACAAATTTATTTAGTTTCAGGGTAATCATTACAATCTAAAGTATAAGCAGGCGCCAAAATTTTCATTCTAATTGCAAAATTTATTTTGTAATCCTGCACGTAATCTGCTATGCCAATTTTCTGCTCGTCAAATGTCTGACAGTTTAGAGCTCCCTGTGAAAGTTAATTCTGCATCTTGCAATTTTTTAAAGACATGAAATGAAAGAACATACTTATATCTTTCATCCCAATAAAAATTATGTCTTAAAATCAAATACATTTTAAGATATTAAATGTTGAAAATGGTCTTTTTTTTTCATTTTTTCCAATTTTAAGAGTCTTGAGACCTCTTAAACAAATGACAATATCACTATTACTTAGAAGAAAAAATGAACAGTGATACAAACATATGGACTTCTTTCTCCTTCCAGGCTCGGACTGGAAAGGCCCGAGTCTAATGAAAGAAAATCCGCCGGAGGACGGATATATGGTCTTCGGTTCTGCTTAGACGTCTATCATAAAAATTTTGTCACAAGATTCTGACTGTATTAGAAAGATAAATGTTATTTACATTTTAAATTTAATAATTATTGAAAAGAAATCGATGTCTTAAAATTTAACCATTACTCAAGCGCTCCAAATAACTTAGTTGCAGAAAAACTTTGAAGTGTCAAAAGTTCGAATGGCCTAATTTTATGACCTTAAAAGTTTTGACCAATTCTGATAATAATCTTCCATATACCTGTTATTAGCTTAGCATATGCTGCCTCAAGGTGTATCAAACAATGTGAGTAATTAAGTTGTTTAATATTTTTACTTTTATTTTTAATATTTTAGTTGATGCTTTGAAACAATAGGGAAAAAAATTGAAGTGAAAGGTAGAAAGTAATATTTCTTATATTTCTTAACACGAATATGAGAGTGATCGGTGTGATTAATGAATTGAGTTATTTACACTAAGTTAGTTTATTAGTGCTTATTGAAGAAGGTTAATGCAGCCTCGAAATTTTATGCTTTTTGGAGTTTTTGAAATTTCATAACCAACAGTGTAAGTGCTTGGGAGGAAGGTTATGCAAAGGAGTGGTTGTGCTAGTGTGTCTTTGTGCAATGTGTTAAGAGCAAAGAAAATGTTCACCCCATATACATGCATGAAGTGATGCCATATACATAATTACGCGTAGTGCTTCTGATAATGCTCATTAGGAGCTACTTGAACACCTAGATGAATGAGACACGTTATTCGGATCTCAGCATGATCAAATTACATATAATTAAAGGTCATATCTGTTAAAAGTTCATAAGATTCACAAAATGTCGAAAAGTGAAAAAATGACCACTTTTGTTATTTTATACTTTAAAAGTTACACATTGCAAAAACTCATTTTTAAAGGCAGTAATAGATACATATTTTTAGGGCTCCGTACTTAGAAAGTAAAAACGGAAACATTATAAGATCAGTCCTGTGTCTGTCTCTCACAGCCATTTTACTCGTAAACTATGGAACGTGGAAAGTTGAAATTGGGGAAGTAATAAAGACTATAGACCCACATATTTACAGATTATTAAACATTTATCTAGGAAAAATGTAGAGGGGCTAATTAAGTTGCTTGAAAAAAGAATATTTTCTTTGTATATCGTATCGTGTGAAAGCACTTGTAACGCTGAACATAAAAATACATTTCTATTAATTTCAGGCATTATATTTTCAACGATATCATCGAAAATGCAGTGCAAAAATATGCCCCCCCCCCTATTTCCGAATCTACTGAAACTAAAATTATGAAAAAATTAGAGGCAGTAGATGTTAATTTAAACCTCGCAGAAAACTATAGCGATAACCCTAAGTCACATAGATTTTGAGAAAATCGTATTTTTCCGTTACACACAAATTTCGATTTGAGGGCGTTCGGCAAAGGTGTTGAGGAGAGCTGCAGGTACCCATAGTAGCAGAAGTGTAAAAGCATTGTTGAAAATGATTTTTGAAAAAAAAAATGTCGGTAATTAGCCGAGATATTAACCCTTAAGGACTCGGACGTCTTTGGACATACATAATGACAAGGGATGCGTATACTATGTACCATTAGCTTTTGAAGCATAGATAACAACTTTTAATGATATATTTGTGAAATGCAATGCCCAGTAGCAGTATAAAAGCAATAAACGTCAAATTGTTAAAAACAGACTCGTTTAATTAGAATTAACCACATAAATATTATGGGACTCGCGACTAGTTTGCATTGAGTGGCTCTCTCAATACGTCTCCCATGTCTTTAAAAGTTACTTAAAAACCTAACTGGAAAAACGCTGCACGGACCAAAGCAGCATTGCAAATTTGGGACTTCCTTTCGGAGCGCGCTTAGCACAATGCCAAGTTTAAACTTTGAACCAGTGTTTTAGGTACACTGTAAAAAGAAAAGATTATTACTACGCTGAATATAGTTTTATGAAATGCCAAATAAAGTTTAAATATGTACTACTTTTTATTTGAGTACCGAATTGTGTTCATCATTAGCAGATTAGGATAAGATTAAAAGAAGAGTTATAAAGAATAGCAATATTTGATATTATTTAGGCTTCATATCTCTTTGAACTTTTATGGTATACCCATTTATACTTTTCTAGTATACTTTTCTTATATGGTTTTTTTCAAAATATTATTATTCCTTTAGCAACATTTATTTTTAATAATGCAATTACTAATTCATATATTTATTGTACGGAACCCTCTGAGCGCTAGTGATACTCGCACTTGACCGTTTTCTTTCTTTCTTTCTTTCTTTTTTTTTAATTGTGAATAAATTAAATTTTTACTCAGAACCCGAGGTCGAAGACTGGTATAAAAATGGAACCCGATCCAGTGTTGGACCCGGGCTTAGGATTGGGTTGAACCCGTCTCACCTCCACTTTCAATAGCTAGGACGCTATTCAGATTCAGGATGCTCCCAAAACATTAACCTCGGCTTTTATTCCTTAAATATTGATCATAGACATATTATATTGTAACTTACAAAATTACGTAAAAATATATATACAGTATTTTATAAAATCGATTAACATTTTTAGCGGATTTGTTGAAATACGTCCTTTTGACGAACTATTTTGCGTGAAAAATCCACGCAACTAACATTTATTTAATCCAGAAATATGTTTGTGAAAGTGAGGTGTGCAATTACATACACATTCAATCAACATATATACCTGTGAAATATGTATCCATTTTTAATCAATACTCAAGAAAACGTTTGTGAAATCATGTGTAAGTGACCAGCATTCTAAACAAATAAACTGCGAACAGTTCAGTCTTCAAATATGCCGGTAGATGTCAGCACTACAGCTTTTTCTTCAAGACGGAGCCCTATTTAATTTTCTGTGATAATAGATGGCGACTCTATTCACTGCAAACAATCCATTGAAACCTTTAAACTGTGAATTTTCTGATTAATTAAAAAGAACTATTGTTCAACCCTTTTTAACAGACATGTAACCCCAAACTTTCAGTCTACGTCGAATATGTAATGAAGGATGAACCTTTTTCAGCTCGCTGCTGAAATCCTATTGTTTGTGAATGGGCAATGTCCCATTTCGAAATATGCAGCATAACAACATACAAATCCTGTTAAAGACCATCGGAATCATCGAGTATTATGTTATATACATTTTAACCTGTTTTATTTCTTTATTTAATAGTAATCAAGTACCAATAAAGGAATGTATCATCCCGAAGATAAGTCTCGGAAGATTCTTTAGTTCCATTCAAGTTAATCTTGATTAAGTGTATTTACTCGAATAAAACATAATGTTTTCAGCTCTATAAAATCGAATCACTGCTGCAAGTACAGAAAACAAAGGTAGGATCTTTCATTTTTCACCTAAATATTTTTTCATTGACTGGGTCAGACGTTTTGGCTAACGCCATTGTCAAAATTACTCACCGCTCCCTTAATTTTCTCTTTAGATTATGAGCTCGAGGCATGTATTAAGGGACGTGAGATGTTATAGATAAATAAATAAACCCAGTAATATATAAAATGAATATATATTATTTAATGGTATAAAAAGAGCATTCTATATAATTTTATGATATACAGAAGAAAAAGAAAAAATAGTTTTTCTTATGAATGTTGATCAAACAAAAACATATAGTTTTTTCATGAATATTGATAAATGATATATTAATATGCTCACATATAAGAGTGAAATATTTATATAGTATCATAACAAATTGAATATCAGAAATAATTATATATTACATGTGTATTATATTGATGTCATAAATAGGAGATCAAGGAAAGATAAAACTTCCTAATTATTAACTGTATATTGATATCATATATAAATAATATTATGGCAGTCCATAAAGATTTAGCGTGCATAGAAAAACGGCATGATACAAACTATTTAAATTGGTCGTTCAGGTTAGAGAACCTGCTCACTAAAGACGACCTCTTTAAATATTGTTTAGAGGCCCCACCCGCTACACCGGACGCGGCATACACAAAAAATAGCACTAAGGCAAAAGCCATTACAAACCTTTGTATTGAAGACAGTCAGATCGTCAATGTTAGAAATCTTCAACCCCCAAAGAGATTTGGGATAAGCTCAAGTCCATACACCAGCGTGCAAATTTATCGTCAAAACTTTTTCTACTTAGAAAACTGTATTCCCAGAAATTGCATGAGGGGGGGAAATATTATAGAGTATATAAATAACATTTTAATTATTAGAAAAAAACTGTCAGGAATCGGCGAAGAGATAAGCGAGTCACATATTGTTGCTATTTTACTGTGCTCGCTACCGCCATCATATGCAACATTAATTACTGCCCTTGAATCCCGAGATGAAGACGATCTCAAATTGGAATTCTTTAAAAATAAATTAATTGATGAGTTTCCCCATCGCTTAGAAAACAAAATCAACGGTTCTCATACGAAACAAACGGCGTACAACATTGAGAGTAGAAACGCTGGTTCAAATCCCACTGAAACGGCATGCAAGGCCATAAACAAAAACTATAAAAACAAAAAAATTTGCAGTTTCTGTTCCCGTTCTGGTCATTATAGAAATGAGTGTTTTCAATTAAAAAACAAAGAAAAATATAATTCGCAAAAGAGTAATTATAAAAATGAATATAACAGAAACACCAACTACAACAATAGCGGTAGTTACAGATCCAACACCGCCAACTACACAGATCAACCAAAAAATAAAAACCACTCGTCTAATTTTTGCTTTAACACCAAAATAAATACAGCTAGTGATAAAAACGACCCAAATGTTCCTCTTCCCCCAGTTGAACATAAAATTGAAAATGAATCCACGCTAGTTAACGAAGCACATACAAGAAACCCTAACACATATATTATTGATTCAGGCTGTACAAGACATGTAACATCCACAAAAGAGCACTTCACAACATTTACACCAGGGAATTTTGGTAACGTCACAATAGCTAACGGGAAAAGATTAAATTCTCTAGGTTTGGGTGACGTAACGCTAAACACAGATCTGAAAAATAGTATAACACTCAAGGATGTACTGTATTGCCCGGAATTAAAGAGTAACCTTTTATCAGTAAGAAAGGCAACAGATAATGATATAAAAGTAATTTTTGAGAAGGAAACATGTTTTTTTGTTAAAGATAACACCACTATCTTAACTGCTAAACTAAACAACAACCTCTACGAAATAAATCCCAGAGATGAGTACGGTTACACCTTAAGTGCACAAACCTCATGTAATAGTGATAACTGTATATACAAATGGCACCGGAAACTGGGCCACAAAAATTTTGACGCGATTAAATATCTAGTAAATCATAAATTAGCTGAGGGAATAGTCATAAACAACTGCAAGCATGAGACATATTGCACTAAGTGTATTGAGGGGAAACTTTCGGTTTTGCCCTATCCTAAATCAGCTAAAATTAGAAGCAAAGAAATATGTTCGCTTGCACATTCCGATATATGTGGACCTATGGAGACACAAACTTCAGGAGGAAAGCGTTATTTCATAACGTTTACGGACGACTACAGTCGGTTCACTATGACGTATCTATTAGTGCATAAATCTGAAGCGGTAGAGAAATTAAAGCAGTACGTAGCCCTAACAAAAAATAAATTCGGGAAGGCAATAAAAGCTATAAGGTCAGATAACGCCAAAGACTATCTTGGGGAGAGTTTCGAAAACTACTTAGCTGAAAACGGCATAGAAAGACAGTTGAGTGTCCCGTACAGTAGCCCCCAAAACGGGGTTTCTGAGAGAAAGAACAGAACAATCGTTGAAATGGCACGTACTATGCTGTCAGATGCAAAATTGCCTAAGCATTTCTGGGGGGAAGCGGTGATGACAGCCACATATTTAACCAACCGACTGCCGACGAACGCAAATGAAAATCACGCTTCACCATACGAATTGTGGAATAATAGGAAGCCCGACCTATCAAACATTAAGACTTTTGGGTGTAAGGCATTTGCCTACGTAGATAAATCAAAAAGAACTAAATTTGACGAAAAGGCAATTGAGGGGGTCATGATGGGATATGATTTTCGAAGCAAAGGATACAGAATTCATACGGGGAATAACAACATATTAATTTCAAGAACCGTAAAATTTATTGAAGAGGGTACTAAATGTGAGGAAGTTAATGATATGGTAGAAAACAAAAATGACGCTCCAACACCGGCGGAAAACATCAAAATTGACTTAACGAAAGATAACGAAGATCAAATTGAAACCTCGATGGAAAATAATCTCGAACCGAGAAGGTCACATAGGCAAAACAGGGGTGTACCTCAGAATCGTTTTGGAATAACTGTAAATTTGTGTAAAATTGAGGAACCTAAATCATGGACCGAATTACAAAACATTCAGGACACAGAAATAAAAAATAAGTGGTTGGAAGCGACAACTGAAGAAATGAATTCGCTACATCAAAACAAAACATGGAAATTAATCAAAGCTATACCGGGAAAGCAAGTCATAGGGTCAAGGTGGACATTTAAGGCTAAAAGAGGGGCTGATGGAACTGTAGAAAGGTATAAGGCCAGGTTAGTGGCCAAGGGGTACTCACAAAAATATGGATGTTATTACGACGAAACTTATGCACCCGTCGTATCATATACCACATTGAGAGCATTTTTAAATACAGTCGTTTGCAGAAATTTAGACGTGACGCACCTTGAAGTCAAAACAGCCTTCCTACACGGCACGCTTGAGGAGGAAGTCTATATGTATCAACCGGAAGGGTATTTAAAGAAAGGAGAGGAAGAAAAGGTGTGTAAGTTGAATAAAGCGATCTATGGCCTCAAACAGGCCGCCAGGGCGTGGAATTTAAAGATTAACCATTCCCTAAGGAACTTAAATTTCACAGAATGCGAATCGGACCAATGTCTGTTTAAGAGAATCAAAAACGGGGAAATCGCATATTTTATCGTCTACGTGGACGATATTCTCGTAGCAGGTAATAAAGATGATACGCACGAGATTTATACTCAATTGTCCAGGGAATATGAAATCAAAAACTTGGGACATGTAACACAGTATTTAGGGATTAATATAACAAAAACAGAAAACGGTAATTTACAACTCGATCAGGAGCACAAAATAATAGAAAGAGCGGAAAAGTTCAACTTAACCCTTAGCAAACCCACCTACACGCCGATGTGCACTAATTATTTTAATTTGGATCCAGAGGGAAAACTAATGGAAAATAATACAAAGTATAGACAAGCAATAGGCGGATTATTATATATCGCGACACAAACAAGACCCGACATCGCGGCGATAGTTAACCTCTTGGGGAGGAGGAATGAGTCGCCAAGTTGATTGGGAAGCCATAGAAAAACTGATCAGATACCTGATGACTACTAGAAAAATGAAATTCGTTATTGACAAGTCGAAGCCACCGATCCTCAAAGTCTACAGTGACGCCGATTGGGCGAATGACAGGGTAGACAGGAAGTCTACCACAGACAACCTATTTAAATTAGGGAACAACCCACTAACATGGCTTTCTAGAAAGCAATCCAGCGTAGCACTGTCATCAACTGAAGCCGAATACATTGCGGCGTCAACCGCTACGCAAGAGATCAAGTGGTTATTAAACCTACTTAGCGATCTCGAACTGCCTCAACAATTACCAATAGAAATTTACGAGAACAATTTGTCCGCCATAAAACTCACCAAAAATGAAAAAGCACAGACCAAGACTAAACACATTGAGGTGAAATACCATCATATCAGACACCAATACGAAAGTGGCATAATTAAAACTGTTTATTGCCCAAACAAGCAAATGCTTGCAGATATTCTCACCAAGCCACTTCCAAAAACTCAATTTGAATTTCTAAGGAAAGAACTTCAACTGACAATGGGATAGATTCTTCACGCAAAAAGGAGGAATGTTGAAATACGTCCTTTTGACGAACTATTTTGCGTGAAAAATCCACACAACTAACATTTATTTAATCCAGAAATATGTTTGTGAAAGTGAGGTGTGCAATTACATACATATTCAATCAACATATATACCTGTGAAATATGTATCCATTTTTAATCAATACTCAAGAAAACGTTTGTGAAATCATGTGTAAGTGACCAGCATTCTAAACAAATAAACTGCGAACAGTTCAGTCTTCAAATATGCCGGTAGATGTCAGCACTACAGCTTTTTCTTCAAGACGGAGCCCTATTTAATTTTCTGTGATAATAGATGGCGACTCTATTCACTGCAAACAATCCATTGAAACCTTTAAACTGTGAATTTGCTGATTAATTAAAAAGAACTATTGTTCAACCCTTTTTAACAGACATGCAACCCCAAACTTTCAGTCTACGTCGAATATGTAATGAAGGATGAACCTTTTTCAGCTCGCTGCTGAAATCCTATTGTTTGTGAATGGGCAATGTCCCATTTCGAAATATGCAGCATAACAACATACAAATCCTGTTAAAGACCATCGGAATCATCGAGTATTATGTTATATACATTTTAACCTGTTTTATTTCTTTATTTAATAGTAATCAAGTACCAATAAAGGAATGTATCATCCCGAAGATAAGTCTCGGAAGATTCTTTAGTTCCATTCAAGTTAATCTTGATTAAGTGTATTTACTCGAATAAAACATAATGTTTTCAGCTCTATAAAATCGAATCACTGCTGCAAGTACAGAAAACAAAGGTAGGATCTTTCATTTTTGATCTAAATATTTTTTCATTGACTGGGTCAGACGTTTTGGCTAACGCCATTGTCAAAATTACTCACCGCTCCCTTAATTTTCTCTTTAGGATTAAATCTGAAGAAATACGAAATTTAATTTTTTATGCCGCTTCCGTAAAAAAAAAAAAAAAAAAAAAAAAAAAAAAAAAAAAAATGTGTGTGCCCCATGCACTAAAACGGTCCTGTACAAAATTTCAGCATTTTATCATAAAAAGTCGCAGCGATATGTTTGAACAAGGCTGAAGAGGGATTAATAAAATTTAAAAGGTAAATGCTTACAGCTAGACTGCAGACGTCACGACGCAGACATGCATCATAAGCAAATATAACATGGCTTCTTTAATTTTATTTACAAACTTACAAAACTATGCTTCCTGCAAAATATCTGAAACTTTAGATACTTCCGAACCAATATATAGCGCAATTATTATTTATTTATGCAATCAGTGTTTTCTTTCGTAATTTGTGCACGATCCCTAAAACGCGATCATCCGACATGATTTTTCCCTTTTGCGAACTTTTATCCAGGCATTAAAAAGTGCTTTAAGTCAGCATTATGTATTTTCATATCTCTGCGACTTTTTATAATAAAATGTTGAAATTTTGTACACGACTGTATTATTTTATGGTCAGATTTTACTCTTTGAGAATTTGTTTGTACAGTCGTGGAAAAAAAAGTAAACAACCCCTACTAACTCTTCAACTAATTATAATAGAAGAAAGTTACTGGAACCAATCGATTGGAAATTAAGTCTACTTTTAAATGATGTATATAAAATTTGCTTAGGGGGCCATCTACAAATCAACACCAAACCAAACTTCATTTTTTTCAATGGCAACACCTTATTTTGAAAGTATATACTAAATCTTCGGTTCAAAATATGCATAGAAACGAAATTTCTAGTCATTGAAATGATCAGGTTTTGAATTATAAACATTGAAAATTTAGAGCTTCTAATGTTAAATTGCTTTTTCATATTTTTATATCGCCTGAAATAATAATCGAAATGTAATAATTTTGAGTGTACTTATAATACTAAAAAACCTAAACGTAAATACATTGAATTTGAAATTAAAAAAAATATATAATATGAATTATGAAATTAATGTTCGAAAAAAATTTGAATTGAAACCTACAATTTATTTGATAGATTTATATTTATTATATCCTACTTTATGCGAATTCTCAATTTCAAATTTTTCTTTCAAGTAGTTTTCAAATTATTAAAAAACGTCAAAATGATGGTTTAAGGGACCGTCTATTATGTACATAAAATCATAATTTGAAAAAAGATATATTTTACTCATTTTATCGAAACATTTGGGCTGGTAAAAGTTGAAACATATTAAGCGTGTGAAACGGTTCTATTGGTAAGAAATAATACATTAATAGAAGTGACATAGTTATTCTGTAAAATTTCACAAATCGAGTATCGAACTTCAGTTTTCATACAGACCTTAAAATAGGCTCATTTTAAAATAATTAATTTCTGGGAAACTAATCGTACAAATTTGAAAAAAGATATATTTTATTCATTTTATCGAAACATTTGGGCTGGTAAAAGTCGAAACATATTAAGCGTGTGAAACGGTCCTATTGGTAAGAAATAATACATTAATAGAAGTGACTGAAGAATTTCAAGTTATTCCACAATTAAATCACAGTTCACGAAATTGTTATAGGGAGAGCATTATTATAAGAAGTCAAGATTCCATTTAAATCATATTAAAGTCATCATATTTCACAAATAAAAGTTTTTACTTTTGTGTTTATCATTTGTAAATAATCATCATCACTAGAACTTTTTGTAGATTATTATTTACAGTTCGAATATATACATAATGTATATTATTTACATATTTACAGATGAAACATATTTAGTTGCTTTGCTCCTTCTAGAAGTCATGATTCTAAATACAATTAAATTTCCAGCAACTATTTTCTTCTATTAAGAAGCCATAAAGAACAATAGCATGATTTTATGCTCGAGATAAATTTTCTTTTTAAAATTAAAACAACATTTCTTCTAATTTTAGAAGACCAAGAGAAAAAATGCAGTCTACTTACTGCGTTCATATTTTACATTCACAGAACCAACTAAAAAGGAACAAGAAAGAAAAAATGTTTTTTAATATCAATTCTCTCAAACGTCACGTGATCCTTCGCGGCGCCCGCCTGGCTAAGACAGACCCGCGAGAGAAGATTGCAAAATATTCCACAAACTCCCCCCCGATGAACAAGGGTTCATCAAAATGGGGATTCAAATAATTAAAGTAGAAATAAAAATTATTCTAAAAAATTATCAGTTACACTATACATAAATACAATACAAAATCAAAATATATACTTACATACTGGGCTTCAATAAAATAATAAACAATTTAAAAAATTAGCCAAGATGTTTCTGCTACTAAAAATAGAAAGAACAATTTAAATCTATACAACTTTTCTAGAATATTCATCACAAAAAAAATTAAACTAAAAATTAGAAATATTATCAAACAAGAAACATTTTTTTTTTTAAGTGAAAAAGAATAAAATGTTGTTTAAAGTCAATAACAGAAACAATTCAAGATTTTTTCTAAAAGTCAAATGTCAATGAGAGTTTTTGAGTCTCTAATAATATCAAAGTTTTTTTTTCCAGTTCTATTAATAAAAAAGTTCAGACTTTTTTTTTAGTTTGTGAGCTCAAGATTGTACAATAGATTTATAGGTCTCTTAATAAATGAATTATTTGTTTTGAGTTCACAAGATCTTATCTTGCCGTCTCTGCCCATAAAGGTTTTAGTAACTTTTCCTAACTTCCACAAACTTCGGGGTAAGTGTTCATCATGTACAAGCACCACATCATCCACTTTAAAGTCTGAAGATTTATTCTGGTCCGTGTAGTGAACAGATTTTAAATTGAGAAGATACTTATTTTTCCAACGCTTCCAAAAATGATTTAGAAGAGTCTCACGTAAACGAAAGCGTTTCACTAAAGATTCTTTCGTTGTTGGTAAAATTAAATCGTTCACTTTTATGGTAGGTAGACACAAGATATGTTTTAGAGGTGCTCTAACTTGTTCACCAGGGCGTGCGTTAGATTTCTTCCAGATTGCACGTTTGTTTAGGACTGATTTTATGCGCTGTCTAGATTTAGAAATCCAAAACTTTTCACAAGTTTGCACTAATGTTCTGGGCACTTCTGAATGAAAAACTTTTTCATGTGCATCTTTCATGATTAATTCAGTCAATTTATGTTTTGCAGGAATCACAACAGGATGATTTTCATAAGATGAGGAATCAGACTTTTGTAACGGTCCTCGTAGCAACAGCAAAACATCATCTGACAACATAGGATTTAACTGAAGAAGATTCAATTCTTTAGGGATACTCTTGCTACATTTCATGGATTTTAAAACTTCAGGGAAACTTTCTTCCTGCATTAGCTTAAACCAAAAATTTTCAACATGTAAAATTTTCTCAGCTGATAATTCTGAAAAATCTCTTTTCTCTATCTTTAATTTTATATTAGAAATAAATCTAAATAGCCAAGCAGTTACTCGATACAATTTCTTTAGGGAGCTATACTTTTCAAGAATAAAAATGGGAATTTTATCAGATTTATTTGTTTGAAGAACGCAAGAAATGGTGGCTGCTTTTTTAGACTTCTCTTCAGAAACATTAGGTAATCGAGATGCAGCAATTTTAACCCTAGGCCATTGATTTTCGGGAAGGGAAAGAAATTCAGGACCATACCACCATTTTTGAGAATTTATTAAATGCTTCACAGAACAACCTCTCGTTATTAAATCTGCGGGATTAAGTTTGCCATCACAATGTCTCCATAAACTAGGATCAGACAAATTGTGAATCTCAGCTATTCTATTACTAACAAATGGTTTCCATTTTTCTTTTGGCCCTTTAAGCCAATGAAGAACAATTTCTGAGTCCGACCAGAAAATAGTATTATTTACTTGGATAACGTTCGTGATAAACTTTGCCATTCTGGCACCAATAAGTGCTCCCATGAGTTCAAGACGAGGAAGAGTTAACTTCTTCAAGGGAGCAACCCTAGACTTAGACATTATAAAACTAGTTTTAAATTTATCTTTAGAAATTGGATACCGTAAGTATGCCACTGCACCATACGCATTAGGGTTAGCATCAGTGAAAATATGCAGTTGGAGATGCTCCTTTTCCATGATCAGGTTGTTGAAATAGTGTCGGGGAATTTTCAAGTGTGTGAGATCAGGGATTTCTGAAAGCCAATTTTGCCAATTATTTTCTAGTTCACCACAAAAACTTTCATCCCATGATATTCCCATTATCCACAATTGCTGCAAAAGGCATTTGACACGAATAACAAAAGGGGCAATAAATCCGGCTGGATCAAACAACGTAGCTGCAATTTTCAAAACGTTCCGTTTTGTACAAGAATCATTGCTTAAATTTTCTAACAATGGTCGTAATTCTAGTCCTAATTTATCTTCTGTATTGTTCCAGATCAATCCTAAAATTTTCAAGGAAGTATTTGGGGGTTCGGGACTAGAAACAGGAATGTTTTCGTCAACCCATTTTTTCCTAAGTTCCTGAGAATTGCTTTCAAATTTTCTTAACTTCATCCCCCCTTCTTTCAAAATATCAACAGCTTCTTTAGTTAAATTAAAGGCTTTTAGAACATCGTTTTCTCCTGAAAACAAATCATCAACATAAAAAGAAGAATTTAGGATTTCAAATGTTTTATTATGAGAGCTTTTATATTTATTAATATGGTGCTTAATGGTACAAGCAAGGATAAAGGGACTGCAGGTGACACCAAAAGTAGCTCTGGTCATTCTATAGGGTACTATGTTTTTATTCTTATCAAAATCTTCATAATATAAGAATCTAAGATAATCGCGATCTTCCTCGGTTACAGATATTTGCAGAAAAGCTTTTTCAATATCAGCCGAAAAGGCAATTTTATGTAAACGGAATTTCAAAATTATGTCTAAAACATTAGGATTTAAGTTAGGGCCGTGATTCAAACATTCGTTTAATGATAGAGAATCACCATATTTGGAAGAAGCATCATAGACTATGCGCATTTTTGTTGTAGTTTTATCGTCACGGATAACAGGTCTGTGTGGCATGTAATAGGAATTATTAAAATGTTTCTCGGTGCACAATTCTATTACACCCTCATTAAACTGCTCTAGTAAAATGGAGTTATATTCCTTAAATAAAGAATCGTTTTTCAAGAATTTATTTTCTAAACTAGAAAACCGCTTCTTTGCTACTTCAAGATTATTTCTAAGTAATTCGCGAGAATCTTTCCACAATAATTTTGCTTCATAACGCCCATTTACGAATTTTAGATTTTCTTTAAATTCTTTTATTACCTCATGATCGGTAATGTTCTTTTCATTGCTTTCAGCAATGCCAATTGATTCAAGATCCCAAAATGCTTTCAGTTGGGTATTTATATTTTCAACTGAAACACGCAAACAAGCTACTTCTTTTTTATTAGACTCTATTTGCCCTTGCACCGTATGACCGAAAATAGTTTCTGCAACGTATAATTCTTTTGTCAATTTTCCCTCGATTCCCTTTAATATTTTCCACAAAAAGTCAGACCCTAGCAAAATATTTATTTCCTGTTCAAGACCTGTATCAGCAGGCTTAAAGCCTCTTGTTCTCATTATGTCTAGAAGTTCTGGTTCTGGTGTTTTCACAGAAGCCCCAGTTATATTATCAACCACAAGTGCTTCGATATTTATCGAGTTAATAGGTTGCACAACACTGGATAATTCAAGAGAAACTACTTCATAACAAGATTCATAAGGGCGTCTCCGCCCAAAAGGATAAACTAATAAATTTTCTCTTCGCAATGGCTTCAATTTTAATTTTTGTACTAGCGATCTCTTCACGAAGCATTTTTCTGAACCACTATCACATAAAACGCGAGCCAACAAGCATTCCTTACCAGCAGACACAGAAACTGTACAAGTCTGCAATAATGTAGATTTATTTTGTTTATATTTTTGTTCCGACATCATAGATACAATTGCACCTTTCATTTCTTTTTCAGGATTTTCTTTTGCTGTTTCTTTAAAACAAAACAAAGTACTATGGGTAGTGTTACCACATTTGGAACAAGGGTTAATTTTTGTTCTACAATTAATTGATAAATGGGACTTGTAAAAGCATTTGTAACAGCGACCTTCTTTCTTTAATTTATATCGTTTTTGTTCGTCAGTGAATTTCGAACAATTTAGTCCTACATGATCAGAAGATTTGCAAAATATGCAAAACTGTTTTGTAGATGTATTTAAAGCAGCAGCTGAAGGTATAATTTTCTTTTGAGGAAAATTTTGATATTTACTTGAAGGATTTTCATATTTAGTTTTAGAATTTTCATAAGTCTTGGTTTGGGAATTGTTTACTAAATTAGTAGCTTCACGACATCTTAATTCCGTTTTAATAAAATTTATTAAATCGGTGACTTCACAGTCCTTATCGGGGTCACGTTTTCGATGGAAATCTAGTATCAAATTTTCTGGTAATAACCTTAATAAAATTGGTAGTAATAAATGGCCGTAAGAGCCTGATGTTACTCCTAACGCATCAAGATTTCTCATACTAGTTTCAATATTATCGTACAGCTTCCTTAAAGAAGTAACATTGTTAGAGGATTTCACTGGTTCAAGATTTAGAATTTTATTCATGTAACAGTTTATGATATTTTCCCGCTTACCATACCTCTCTTCTAACAATTTTAAACAAGTAGAATAATTTTGATCTGTCAGTTCAAAACCAGATACAATATTATATGCAGGACCAGACAACAAGGATTTGAGATATTGGAATTTTTCAATTTTTGATAACGATTCGTTTGAATCTATCGCACTAGTAAATAAATTAAAAAATTCTAAGAACTAGCTTGCATCACCAGAAAATTTTTCTATGTTAAGTTTAGGAAGCTTCACTGCCGAAACTGGCTTACTACCGATTTTTGAACCGTTACTTGATTCTAGTAAAACTTTTGGTTCAGTTTCGATTTTACATTTTTTAAGCCTCATCTTAATTTTAAATTTCAAACTGGATATTTTTTCAGAATATTCTTCTACCGATTTTAGTTCTTTTTCATATTCAGTTTTTTCCTGAATTAGCTCATCCATTTCGGAATCTAATTCCTTTAGTTGAGCTTCCTTTTCATTTACGAGCTCTAATGATTCCATTAATGAGTCGCAATCAGTTTTATCAATATCAACAGATAATAATGTATCACATTTTGTGATTAATTTCGTAATGGCTGCACGAACAGTAGCTCTTTTACTTTTAAGCTTATCAGGCTTATCCATGTTTAAATTTAAATTCAATATTCAAAATAAATGATCATGAAAAATGTATATTTTCAAAAAATCAACAGTCATGCAGAATAATAAAGGTATTTCTTACCTTTTTTCCGGGTCTTTTCGGCACCAAAACTTGAAGAATTTCAAGTTTTTCCACAATTAAATCACAGTTCACGAAATTGTTATAGGGAGAGCATTATTATAAGAAGTCAAGATTCCATTTAAATCATATTAAAGTCATCATATTTCACAAATAAAAGTTTTTACTTTTGTGTTTATCATTTGTAAATAATCATCATCACTAGAACTTTTTGTAGATTATTATTTACAGTTCGAATATATACATAATGTATATTATTTACATATTTACAGATGAAACATATTTAGTTGCTTTGCTCCTTCTAGAAGTCATGATTCTAAATACAATTAAATTTCCAGCAACTATTTTCTTCTATTAAGAAGCCATAAAGAACAATAGCATGATTTTATGCTCGAGATAAATTTTCTTTTTAAAATTAAAACAACATTTCTTCTAATTTTAGAAGACCAAGAGAAAAAATGCAGTCTACTTACTGCGTTCATATTTTACATTCACAGAACCAACTAAAAAGGAACAAGAAAGAAAAAATGTTTTTTAATATCAATTCTCTCAAACGTCACGTGATCCTTCGCGGCGCCCGCCTGGCTAAGAGAGACCCGCGAGAGAAGATTGCAAAATATTCCACAGTGACATAGTTATTCTGTAAAATTTCACCAATCGAGTATCGAACTTCAGTTTTCATACAGACCTTAAAATAGGCTCATTTTAAAATAATTAATTTCTCGGAAACTAATCGTACAAATTTGAAAAAATATATATTTTATTAATTTTATCGAAACATTTGGGCTGGTAAAAGTCGAAACATATTAAGCGTGTGAAACGGTCCTATTGGTAAGAAATAATACATTAATAGAAGTGACATAGTTATTCTGTAAAATTTCACCAATCGAGTATCGAACTTCAGTTTTCATACAGACCTTAAAATAGGCTCATTTTAAAATAATTAATTTCTCGGAAACTAATCGTACAAATTTGAAAAAATATATATTTTATTCATTTTATCGAAACATTTGGGCTGGTAAAAGTCGAAACATATTAAGCGTGTGAAACGGTCCTATTGGTAAGAAATAATACATTAATAGAAGTGACATAGTTATTCTGTAAAATTTCACCAATCGAGTATCGAACTTCAGTTTTCATACAGACCTTAAAATAGGCTCATTTTAAAATAATTAATTTCTCGGAAACTAATCGTACAAATTTGAAAAAAGATATATTTTATTCATTTTATCGAAACATTTGGGCTGGTAAAAGTCGAAACATATTAAGCGTGTGAAACGGTCCTATTGGTAAGAAATAATACATTAATAGAAGTGACATAGTTATTCTGTAAAATTTCACCAATTGAGTATCGAACTTCAGTTTTCATACAGACCTTAAAATAGGCACATTTTAAAATAATTAATTTCTCCGAAACTAATCGTACAAATTTGAAAAAAAGATATATTTTATTCATTTTATCGAAACATTTGGGCTGGTAAAAGTCGAAACATATTAAGCGTGTGAAACGGTCCTATTGCTAAGAAATAATACATTAATAGAAGTGACATAGTTATTCTGTAAAATTTCACCAATCGAGTATCGAACTTCAGTTTTCATACAGACCTTAAAATAGGCTCATTTTAAAATAATTAATTTCTCGGAAACTAATCGTACAAATTTGAAAAAAGATATATTTTATTCATTTTATCGAAACATTTGGGTTGGTAAAAGTCGAAACATATTAAGCGTGTGAAACGGTCCTATTGGTAAGAAATAATACATTAATAGAAGTGACATAGTTATTCTGTAAAATTTCACCAATCGAGTATCGAACTTCAGTTTTCATACAGACCTTAAAATAGGCTCATTTTAAAATAATTAATTTCTCGGAAACTAATCGTACAAATTTGAAAAAAGATATATTTTATTCATTTTATCGAAACATTTGGGCTGGTAAAAGTCGAAACATATTAAGCGTGTGAAACGGTCCTATTGGTAAGAAATAATACATTAATAGAAGTGACATAGTTATTCTGTAAAATTTCACCAATCGAGTATCGAACTTCAGTTTTCATACAGACCTTAAAATAGGCTCATTTTAAAATAATTAATTTCTGGGAAACTAATCGTACAAATTTGAAAAAAGATATATTTTATTCATTTTATCGAAACATTTGGGCTGGTAAAAGTCGAAACATATTAAGCGTGTGAAACGGTCCTATTGGTAAGAAATAATACATTAATAGAAGTGACATAGTTATTCTGTAAAATTTCACCAATCGAGTATCGAACTTCAGTTTTCATACAGACCTTAAAATAGGCTCATTTTAAAATAATTAATTTCTCGGAAACTAATCGTACAAATTTGAAAAAAGATATATTTTATTCATTTTATCGAAACATTTGGGCTGGTAAAAGTCGAAACATATTAAGCGTGTGAAACGGTCCTATTGGTAAGAAATAATACATTAATAGAAGTGACATAGTTATTCTGTAAAATTTCACCAATCGAGTATCGAACTTCAGTTTTCATACAGACCTTAAAATAGGCTCATTTTAAAATAATTAATTTCTCGGAAACTAGTCGTACAAATTTGAAAAAATATATATTTTATTCATTTTATCGAAACATTTGGGCTGGTAAAAGTCGAAACATATTAAGCGTGTGAAACGGTCCTATTGGTAAGAAATAATACATTAATAGAAGTGACATAGTTATTCTGTAAAATTTCACCAATCGAGTATCGAACTTCAGTTTTCATACAGACCTTAAAATAGGCTCATTTTAAAATAATTAATTTCTCGGAAACTAATCGTACAAATTTGAAAAAAGATATATTTTATTCATTTTATCGAAACATTTGGGCTGGTAAAAGTCGAAACATATTAAGCGTGTGAAACGGTCCTATTGGTAAGAAATAATACATTAATAGAAGTGACATAGTTATTCTGTAAAATTTCACCAATTGAGTATCGAACTTCAGTTTTCATACAGACCTTAAAATAGGCACATTTTAAAATAATTAATTTCTCCGAAACTAATCGTACAAATTTGAAAAAAAGATATATTTTATTCATTTTATCGAAACATTTGGGCTGGTAAAAGTCGAAACATATTAAGCGTGTGAAACGGTCCTATTGGTAAGAAATAATACATTAATAGAAGTGACATAGTTATTCTGTAAAATTTCACCAATCGAGTATCGAACTTCAATTTTCATACAGACCTTAAAATAGGCTCATTTTAAAATAATTAATTTCTCGGAAACTAATCGTACAAATTTAAAAAAAAATTCGATTTATGCTAATTGAAGGGTGTAGAATTTATTTCAGGCGTCAAACTTGGGTATTCCTATTGAAAAAAAAAAAAAAGCAAAGTTTGAGTTCGTTTTGAATTGTGGATGGCCTCTTATTCAAATTTTATATACATCATTTAAAAGTAGACTTTATTTGCAATCGTTTGGTATCTGTAACTTTAATCTACGATAATTTGTTACGGAGTTAGCAGGGGGCGTTTACTTTTTTTCTCCACGACTGTACGTAGTCTATATAATTTTTCAATTTATTTTTGTTGCATTAAAAAAAAAGGTAAATCGTGTCTTTTAATTTTCTTCAAAAACTCATTAAAATATAATTTTATAGAAATGAAGATTGTTATTTTATTCTTTAACTTTGCACAATGGTCTTTTAACGTAAAGATGAGCTTTCTTTTCCAGTTTATTTAACTTACAATACTATGTCACTTAATTTTCATCAAAAGATTATTCAGCTATAATTTTACGGAAGTGGAGAATGTTATTTCCTTCTATACCGACATAATGACCCTTAGTTGTAGAATACATTTCCTTTCCCAGTTATTATTTACCTAAAATTAAGGGTTTAATTGTTTTTGTGCTCTCTCTCTGTAATTCCTTTTAGCTTTTTCTATGATGAAATAATTTAATGGCAGCCTCACATTAGGTACTTGGGTGAACATGATGATAAAGAATATATCCGGTTCATAAATCTAAAAAATCATAAACAAAGAGACTGTTATTAGCGAGAAAAAAAAGCGTGATATAAAGGTCTTTTGGTTGGAAAAACTGGGTCACTAATCTGTTGTTCTAAAACCTTGGGATTCTTTGGAAATTTTATGCTACATCAAAAATGAAGGATGAAAAATTAATGTATATTTAAGAAATATTAAACTAGCGAAAAGGTCTAAATCATAATAGACTATAAAATGTTAATTAGCTGGTATGAGCTAGCTTGAAATTTTTGTAAAATTTTTGTGTTTATCTTAGTTAAAGCAAAATTTATTCATTCTTGGAAGTAGTTCTTATCTTTCAAATGATTAATTGCAGGCAAGAATATCAGCAAGCCTGTAAATAATGCTTACCCTCCGAGCGTTTTGCAAAAGGGTAAAATTTTAATGTTGTTTTCTTTGCATTTTGTTTTAAATGCTAAGAAAATATGATTCTTTCAACATTATAAAAAAAAAACTCAATTACAAATATGAATGTAATCCTTGAGAGTATTAATCATTCTTCAATGTATTTAAAATTCATTAAATCTATAGAATTATATTATCTTAAATATTGTTTGTATTGCTGTGAAACCTGGAGCTTAGTGAACGGAATAATACGCCCCAAACACTTACAGGTTAAAATTACTCAGTTAGAAATAGTTTACGAATGAAAAGAAATACTGAGTGTACACTGCGAAAAGGATTCTCTTTATTTACGGTTAATTTTATAAGAAATTTCTATCGATTAAAAGAAGATTCTTATTTTGAGTTGAAATGGTATATGTTCCCGGAATAAACAGAAAAATTTCTTTTATCCTGACTCGTTGAATGTTAAAAACAAAAATATACCTCCTAGATCGATAAACGGAAATGTTCCTTTTCAATTGAGAGAAAACGGAAAATTTCCAGTTAAGGGGTATCAGAAGTCTTGAAATTGGAAAAAAAAGACCATTTCAACATTTAATATTTTAAAATGTATATGATTTTAAAACACAACTTTTATTGGGATAAAAGATATAAGTATGTTCTTTCATTTCATGCATTTAAAAAATTGCAAGATGCAGAATTAACATTTATAGAGGGCTCCAAACTGTCAGACATTTGATGAGCAGAAAATCGATATAACAGATTACGCTCTGTATTACAAAATAAATTTTAGAACTAGAATAAGTATTCTGGTGCCAACTTATACCCCAGATTTTAATACCTACCCTGAACTTAAATAAATTTGTATTTAAAGCATTTTTATATTTTTAATGCTATGTATTTAGCTAAAACAAAATTTTGGAAATTTAGAAATATAATCGCCTAAAAAATATATATATATATTTTTTTGAACAATAAAAAGAAAATTTTGGGTTCAGTTTATGTAGACTAACATGAAACATATGCTTTGAACATTTCATGAAAAAAACTTTAGAAGTTTTTGGGATATTCTGCGCGTTATGCCCAAAAACGTCATTTGGAGAAAAATGACTTCAAAGTTTCGTAAACGACGTTTCAGCTATTGAACGGGTATAATTCGAAAATGCATAACTTCTGTTCTACTGGGAATTTCAAGGAAACAATTATGTCGAAATTTTCATAAAAGATAGGAGTTTAACATGTAAAAAAATTTAAATTTTGAAGATTTCTGGTCATGGGGTCTCGAGACCCCATTTTTAACCGACTTCAAAACAAAGAGGAAGTTATCAATTCGATCTGCATGTATATATTTTTTTATCCTGTTCGCGCATAACTTTTGTAATTGTGCACCGATTTTGATTTTTTTTTAAAAATGTGTAACACATCCTGGTAATCCCATTTGATTAGAACAAATTTGTTTTTATAAAAGCTTTCAAATTCAAAGCTTTAACTCAAAGTGACATTCACATAACTCCCGCAAACATACACATAACTCCCCTCGCACAAGCACCGATTTTTACATATTTATTTAGAACTCAACAAGATGAAAAATAAATAAATACAATTATTTAAAATATTTCTTTTTCAACGATTTTTATTAATTGGCGTGGCGCTATCTATTTGGCGAGAAAGTCGATATCAGGCAATTTCCCTCCCTCTTTATATGGTTTTATTTCTAGGATTGGTTATAGGGGAAACCAAAAAGCAACGTTTTAAATGTTAAAAACTTTTATGACATAAACAATCAGAAAAAAAAATCCCTGTCGATTCGGCCTACAGGCGGAGGTAGATTTCGAAGTTAAGTACTAATTTTATCAACAAAAATTAAATTAAGATTAGAGATAAAAAGAGTTTAACAATTTTATCTGGCCATTTTAGACGAGTTTTTAACTTCATTTTTCTAAAATGCACGCGTACAAACACGTATATACACGAAATATAATCAAAAATGGCGAAAACAAATTCAGAGAACCTCAAAATGTTAAAATATGCCAATATTTCCATAATCCGGTTTTTATCATGCTCCAATACGTTTTTCCAAACGCATATGACGGTACATATTCATCTGCTAACGTCCATTATATTTCCCATATAACGTAATATTCAATTTTTTTTAAAGTCATCAAACTATTTATTTAATTTTCATTTTTCACGTAGAAATCTTGCTATAGAAAAATTATGACGTAATATTCACATTCTTTTAAATTCGTCTAACTATTTAGTTCATTTTTATTTTTCACGTGGAGATCTTGCAATAGAAAAGTAATTGTTGTGGTAAGAATTTTATTGTGGTTTTTTGTTAGCAACTGCTATAACGAAAAATGTTTAAATTTTCTTGTCATTGTCAGAGCTGGTTTTATCAGAATCATGTTAAGGCGAAATTCAAAATTTTTAACCATCCCCATTTCCGCTCCCTTGGGCCGATTTTACCCATTTGCAATACCCGACGAGATATTAGTCATCTGAATTTTTTTGGTGAGTTTGAAGCCGATCCGTGCATAATTGCGACTTTTATCGTGCGGACAAAATTTAGTACATACATATATATATATATACATGCATATACCGGGTGCCCCAAAAATGACTGATGGATTTCAAAATTCAATAACTTGCAAACGTTGACAGATATTAAAAAAATTCTTGCAGGAGGTTTATGTATGATGTCAGGAGTTTTTTTTTTTTTTTTTACTGTGATTCTTCATTTTAGTTCGAATTTCAAACACTAGATGGTTCTGAGAGCAGTAGGTGCTCAGTCCAGACCCGAATTTTGGTACTTTTTCGATCCATTCAATACTTTTTAATCTCCTTTTTTCACATGGAAGAAAAGAGAGGCCAAAAATCGAGCCTGGATTTAGCGATTATTGCTTGCGGCGCCATCTATCGATGCTATTTGTAACTAAGACTGAGATTCGCAGCATAAAAACTCCTGACATCTCACATTACACTCCTGCAAGAATTTTTTTAATATCTGTCACCGTTTGCAAGTTATTGAATTTTAAAGTCATTTAATGAAAAGTTATGAAGGAATTTTGCAAAAGTCGCACCATAGTAACGATTGCAATAGGTAAGTATTTCTTATGAAATCTGCCTAAAATGCAAAGCGTTTAAATTCACACAAGATTTCTGCGGTACACTCGCTTCATTTGAATAACTGTATATTTACGGTGGAGAAATTTGTATGCTAATACAGGATGGACCAAATGTCCCTGGCAATTATTTTAATTTAATATAAATTCAACTATTTGATGTCTGTTTTTTTTATTGTGTTAAAAAGTGTATAATTATTCTGCATATAACTTATAGGGCCCAGAGATCGTATAAAAATTAAAAAAGTGTTACTTATTGAAAAATAATGGAATAGCCATAAACATGATTTTAATTCCCAACTTATCGTAATTTATGTTTGTGGTTTATAACAAAGTTGTTGGATATCTGACGGGTCGCAGGCGATATTTTTGGCTTGAAATTTTTATGTGTAATAACACTATTAATGTTTAATTCGTGGCGTGCGTAATGTATGATCAACTTTTTTATGTCTTAAATTTTAGTCTTCAAAAAAATCGTTTTCCAAATAGTCGTTGTAATTTGATAAATTGCTTTTTTTTTTTTTTTTTTTTTTTTTTTTTAACAGTGTATTAAAAGAAGGGAAAAAATACTAAATTTACTTTTAAAAAGTTACGATATAATATGATTTTAGTTAAATATTACATATTTATACACTATATGGCCAACGATGACCGGTCACTTGAGATTTTAGACGTCTTGTTAAATATCTAGAAAAATACATGAGGGATTATCCTGAAACTTGAGATGAGTAAACAGCATAGTTTACGTCATTTATTTCTGCGAAGATTTTTTCCTGAAACCCCATGGGGGACCGCAAAGAAATTGACGAAAAACCAATATCTTTTGGATTACCCTGTAAAAACTAATCTCACAACTGTAGCACATGATTAGGAGGCTTCTTGTAATAAACTGTGTTCATTTTTACGAGGATAGCCCGTATACTCGTGGAGAAATGAAGGTTTTTATAAAAATAATCCCAAATTTCACCAAGTGTTTTGCTTATAATTTGCAAAGTTCTTAATATAAAAGAATGCAGGAACCATGACAAACAACGTTGTATACAATACCCTTACAATCAGAATAAAAAAATAATAAATATTGGATGAAAATGAGTTGGTTAACTAAATAATGTTTCACTCCGCATGCGCGAATGCAATCAAAATATAATGTGCGTAATGTATTAGCTAAATGTATAGAACAACTTTTGTGAAAGTCCCAAAAATATTGCTTTAAAATTCTGAAAGTGATCGTCATTAAAATATGCTCGAAATCCGTTGTTCCCAAAAGGAAGCAAAAAAGATGAGGGGCTGCATCGAAATATCGTATATGTTACACACATTGCTCGTACACAATATTGCACGTACTACTATATTTGGATACAGCCCTTCATCTTTTGGATTCCTTTTTGGAACAACAGATTTCGAGCTTATTTTATCGACGATCACTTTCAGAATTTTCAAGCTATGTTTTTGAGACTTTTACAAAAGTTGCTCTATACAGTTAATTTAGCTAATAAATGCACATTATATTTTGATCGCATTCACGCATGCGAAGTGAAACCTTATTTAGTTAATCAGCTCATTTTTCATCCAATATTTATTATTTTTTAATTCTGATTGCAGAGTATTATGTACAATGTTATGTATGTTCCTAAAAAGAACCTTCTTTTATATTAAGAACTCTGCAAATTATAAGCAAAAAACTTGGTAAAATATGGGATTGTTTTTATAAAAACTTTAATTTCTCCACAAGTATGCGTACTATTCTCATAAAAATGAACAGAGTTTATTAAAAGGAGCGCCCTAATCAGGTGCTACAATTTTAACGCTTTTGCCTCATTAGTTTTTACTGGATAATCCAAAAGATATTAGTTTTTCTTCAGTTTGTTTACGGTCCCCTATGGGATTTCGGGAGAAAATCTTCGCAGAAATATATGACGTCTACTATGCTGTTTACACACCTGAAGTTTCAGGATTATTCCTAGAATACTTTTATAGATATTTAACAAAACATCTAAAATCGCAAGTGACGGGTCTCCATTGGCCATATAATGTATACAGTGTGATTCATAAACTTCGAAACAATTACCTATTTATTTAAATATTGCTCCTAGAGACACACTTCCAATTGCAAAATTTTATTAAAAAAGAAGAAAAAAAGGTGCAAAATTTGATGAGATAAGTTGCAACTCCATGGGGGGGGGGGGGTCTATTTAAGAAAATGCGAAAACTAAATTTTTATACGGCCCCCATAGGGTAAAATTTCAAACGAGGAAAATTTTGTGTATCCATTCCTGAATTAAACACAAAAATAATTCATCTGGATATCTGCAAAACTTGCAGAGATATTAAAATAAAAAATTTGTGACTTACATCACTTCTTAACCATGTCTCTGAGCGACGAGTTATTGACGCATTTTGAATGCAAGATTGGGATCATCCACAAATTGTACGTTATTAAAAGTCGATTTAAGACAGTGCCTCTCCTTTAGACATAAAATAGCAGCGTATAGATTTTATGATCAATTTGCTTTCAAAATGTGCTAGACGTTTGCTGTAGAGGTCTGCATGGGCCAAAATATCCAGGACCAGGCCCGAGCCCGGCCCGGCCTTACTGGATTTCTACGAAACATAGTTTTTACTTCGATATGATTCAAAATTGGTTCCTACGAGGAGACCAAGAAGCTTTAGCTTTTAGCTTTTTTTAATGTTTATAATCTTCCTTTTTAGAGAAGCACCCTAGGCTGTGAAATATATATATATATATATATATATACATATATTAATGAATCTCTATTTATATGTAACTGTTTCACTAAACATTAATATCGCTAATCTATATTCCATGTATTGGAGACATTGAAAAATGCTATACAGTAAAATCTTCTAAGAAGGAATTACATTGGAAAAAAAATTGCTATAGACAAGGTTTATGAATCATACTGTATACATATAAAGAACTAGTGCACCCTACCCATATAAATGTTAGGTTGAAGCGGTATTGTCATGTTGGGTAATTTCTTTATCAAAAAGTCTACCAATATTTCAAAATAATAATATGCGAAAGCCTGTAAATAATACTTTATAGTCTTCATTTACAATTTGTTAACAAAAAATAGAAAAAGTCTATCTGGAGTAAAAAATTCTAAATTTCCCTTTTTTTAAAAAATATTAGTGAAAAGTGTTTCTAATTAAATAATATATATATTTAATATAAAGAACCAGTGCATATCACCCACATAAATGTGAAGTTGAAGCAGTGTTGACAAGTTGAGGAACTTCTTTATTTAAAAAAGGTACCACTATTTTAGAATATTAACCTTCACTTTATTTAATGACGGCCATTCCATGTTTAAAAAAACGAAGATTACTAGTCCGAAAATGTGATAGATGTTTTGAATTAAAAAATTTCTCAATTTTATTAATACTGGATTGATGATAATGAAGGTAGAAGACGATATCACAAAACAAAGGCTGATAAGTCAACTTTATACTGAGTTCGTGTGTATAAGATCATCCTTCTTTCATTTTTAAGAGGCTACTTCTGTCACGCGAAAAGACCCGCTCGCTAATGCTAATCCAATGGAAGAAATTTTTAAAGATATATCTTTCGCATTTCAATATTTTTAAATAGTTTTTTTTTTTGTTTTTTTTTTTTTTTTTTTTTTTTTGCATTGGATAGCTGAGGTCCGTCTGTACAAAGGCCTTTTGTACTTTTTTGATTTTGTTTGCAGATTTTTTATATGAGGATGCTTTTACATTCGAAACCGGTTCCGAAAGTGATAGTATCCTAATTAAAAGTACCTGAAAACAAAATCGAAAATGTATGAAACGGCAGATGTAGAGATCAATCTCAGTTATCAATGCAAAAAAGAAAAAAAAAATCATTAATCATTAATCATTTAGGAATATTAAAATGCAAACGAGATATCCTAAAAAATTTCTCCCATTGGATTAACATTAGCGAACGGGTGTTTTCGTCTGACTGAAGTAGCCTCTTAAACGGCACCCGTCTAACTATGGCAAATCTCAATGGGGAATCAATTATTATTGCGTTTCGCAGAATGGATGTCTATAAAAATCATTAAACAGTATACACTTTATTTAATTATGTTTGCGTTTATTTATGACTTCGTTATCCTTGAAGTCTTGAGACATCCGACTTTATAAGAATTAGCACTGCCTCTGATCCACCATAAATACAGCAATGCATATTTGTAATAAGTGAGTAAGTTATTTTAATTTTCTCATCTCTAACGTGAACACTTGTCGATGATATAGAGACACCTTTACAAACTTCGTAAATAGTTACTCTGATCGATAATATACACAGTGTGTCCTTAAATTTCCCGTACTCCAACTTAAAGAGATCATTGTCCGCGTTTTTTTTTAAATAGTAAATTTTATCCTCTGCTTATCATTGCATCAATTCTTGAGCTTTTATCGTTTCGTTCTTTTCGCAGTTAACTGGTTCGAGAATCATATACAGTGGCGGTCAAAAGTTTCCGGGAAGTTAGTTTTTTTTATTTGTTTGACAGAACGTTTTAGCGAAGAAAAAGTTCAATTGCTCCAAAAGTTAGGAATAAGCAAATTACCTCTGACCACGTGATCATTTTGATTGGTTACTTAAGATACTTGATGCAAAGGGGAGGAATTTAAAATTCGCGCGTGCAAAAGTTTCCGGCCATTCGTCAGTCATTAGTTTTTGCTATCGCTAAAGTGTTTTTTTTTTTTTTTTTTTTTTTTTTGGCCATATTTGTTAATTAATCAAGGTGAATAATGTATTTGAAATTAAAAAATGAAAATTTTAACAATTTATTGTTCCTAAATGAGTGATTTGTTTGTCGCTAAAGGGACAATCCTCTTGTGAGATTGCGGCAAAGTTGTCGATCGGAAAATTTGCTGTAAACGATATTTAAAAAATATATAAAGATGGTCATGGCCTTCGGAACTTGCCACGGTCCGGGGGACCCTGGAAAATGACTATTCTTGCGGACAGAATTATTAGAAGAAAAGCAGTTGATGACCCGCGTAAAAATGCCGCTGCTATTCCACGCCATTTATGGTGTTAAAAGCGATTTATGGTATTATGGTTATTGCTGAAACAAGTCTATCTACAGTGTCAAGAAGCTTGTGTGACGTAGAACTTTATGGAACAGTCGGCGTTAAAAAACCTTTCATAAGTAAAAAAAATTCAGAGGGCCCGACTGGCGTTTGCCAAGGAATACAAAGACTGGTCAAGTGAAAACTGGAAAAAAGTACTATTTTCAGATGAATCGACGTTCAATCTTATTGTGAGTGATAAAAAAATCTTTACAACCGACGACCTAAAAAAAAAAAATAAGATGCGAGATATATTATTCATACGATGAAGCAAGGCGGAGGACACGTTATGCTGTGGGGAGCATTTTCTGGAAAATGCGCCTGTCCGTTATTTGAAATCCGCAGCAAGAGGAATAGTGCAGTGCATAAGGATATCTTTCAAGATCATTTGCTGCCTGATTGGAGGGAAAATTTTGGTCGCAACTATTTCTTTCATCATGATAACGACCAAAAGCGTACAAGCATGCTCGCCAAGCAGTGGCTCTCGCACAAAAAAACTTCGCTTTTGAAATGAACATCCCAATCCTCCGATCTGAATATAATCGAAAATCTTTGAAACTAACTTGAAAGCAACATTTTCACAAAAATTGCAAGTACCGTGGACAAAACTTAACATTGATGATCTACAACTGTTCATTGAATCGATGCCACATTGCTGCGCCGCAGTACTTATTGTTAAATGTATGAATACAAAATACTAATTGTGAATGTTGTTGACCACTGTTATTTTCTGTTATAACACCATTTTTTTCCAAACTTGCCAAAGTGGCCGGAAACTTTTGAGAACATGCGTTTTCTTTTGCAATTAATTTTGTCAATTAAATTTATTAATATTTAATTTTTATTCCATAAATAAGTTCTTAACTGTTATGTCAATAAAGTGTATAAGTATCACTTTGAGATTCCTCTTCATATGGGTATACTTACAAATTAACCAAACATTTTATGCTGGCCGGAAACTTTTGACTGCCACTGTATATTAAAACGCAAAGCTATTTCTGTAAGATCAGATCATAGCAAATTCGACACAATTGCGCATGCGTCAACTGTTTTTTGAACCTCCTCAGTTTAAAACACCACAGAACGAATTCCTGCTAGCGTAAGCGAGGTATAGTAGCAGTTTAAAGCTCTGAATTTTTGAAAAGGACACAGATTCGAGCCCAAGCTCGGCAAAATGATTTCTGTTATATTTTTATCAATAATTCATTTCAATAATGACATAATTGAGCTGATCTACAATTTTTGTTATATTTTCTGACCATTATCAAGAATATACGAGTATATGTGTGCGTGTCAGAAAGAAAAGTTTGCCATTCTTTTCCGTAATAGACAAACCGGAAAGAAAGAAAAATATTCATATAAGAACTATAAATGATATCCATGGTTTAATATTTAAAAAATGTAAAATAAAATTCAAGTAATAAAAAATATATATTATAAATCGTTAGCTGCATAAAGTTTCAAATTTAGGTTTTAGAAAGTGAGACTGATAAAAATAAAATTCATGGCAGCTTTTAATGGTCGTGTAGTTAAAAATTTATAATTGAAAATAAATATTATTATTTTTTCAAAAAAAAAAAAAAAAAAAAAAAAAAAGAAAAAAAAAAGAAAAAGGCCGTAGTAAGTAAAAATAAATGCTTTACCCAGTATTTTTAGGTATATTTCTGATAAAACGTAAGCATAATTGATTGTAAATTCTAAACTTAAAATTCTTCCGCTTCATTGAATAGATTAGATTGACAGCACCCTCTATCGCCTTAAAGAAATATGAATCACTTATACAATATAGAAATTTATCACGATTTCAATAATTAATTTAAAAGCAACTAATTAAAAATTCAAGTATTTTTCTAATGAAGCATTCAAGTTTTTTACTGTCAAATCTTGACGGGCAATAGCTAGTAAAGTGCTATGTTATTTTGTTCATCATAGTGAAATACATTTATCACACATATAGAGAATTGCGCTGCTCGAAACTTATTAGGAATGTAAATTGTTTGAATGGTGCAAATATATTTGGCGAAATAAATATCCAAATGATGCAATACCAAGTAAAGATACGTTATATCAGCTCGTTCGACGATTTCGTAATAAGGTTCAGTGGAAGTCAAGCACAAGACTGGACGCCGAAAGTTGTTACACCAATCTTTTACATTCTCAAAAAATTGGCGTACGGTGTGGTGTATCACGCAAAAGGATAGTTGGACCTCTGTTTTTCGAATCAACTGTTAATAGTTTTGTACACGGGGAACTTATCCAGCAATTTGTTGTATTGCTAGAAGTGAATGAACGAAATTCTTTGTTCCTACAAGATGGTGCAACAATCCATACTAGAGATGAAACCATGGACATGCTACATGCTTGAAGAACTTTTTGGCGATCGACTCATTTCAAAAAATCTTTTGCCAGCTCGATTCCCTGATCTGAGCATCCCGGACTTTTTTCTGTGGGGATATTTAAAGAAAAACGTTTATGCAAATAATCCTCAAACAATAGATGGTCCGTAAATTGCCATTGCTCCAAGGATAAAAGAAGTTACTCGCAGCATGTTAAAACGCGTTTCTACAAGCATGCACAAAAAAGTTCAGCTTTGCCCCTAGAAAGCGTTGGATATTTGGAACATTTATTATAAATATAAGTTCAGTATTTTTTCCTACGTGATGTTAAAAGTGCTTTTTATCATTAGCATAATAGTAATCGTTTTAATGTTTGATCTTTTGTGAATAATAAATACATATGTCGTCAGTACGGGAACTTTTAGGATACTTTATAAACACAATTTTTATGTTGAATGCTGAATAATGGGTCGCGATATTTAAACGGTTTTTTTAAACATGGTTTTGGAGCTTAATTCTATAATCATTTTTGCATAATAATAGGAATTTCATCTTCTTATTGCTATTCAAAGGTCTCGATTCAAGGGCTTATTTATAAATAAATCTTTGAATCATGAAATAATGCCATTTGAATTTGTCTACAGCTTTTGAAAGAATGAAAAAACAAAATATGAAATAAGAAAATCGTTACTAGTAGAAATCTAAAACTTCCAAGCACGTAATTTAATTTCTTTATGCACATGATTTAATCAATAAAAAATAAAATGCCTATTTTTTTTCTAAAATTAAAATTTGAGTTGTATTATTTATATTTGTTATTTTAATTACAAACCTTTTACATTTGGATACATAAATATTAATTTATATCCAAAGTTTTTTTCAATTTCTATCTCAGATAATGTAAAAAAAAGGAAAATAAATAAATACTCTATATTTAATTACCTTACATTTATGTCACTGAATAGAAATTTGAAACTTCCATGCATTCAATTTACTTTTTTAATTTAAATGATTTGATTAAAAGAAGTAAAGTGTACATTTTTCTTCTGAAATTAAAATAAAAGTTGTATTATTTATAATTCTTATTTTAATTAAAAGCATTCCACATTTGGATATATAAATACTAGGACTTCCCTCAGATGGATTAGTCTAAGCGATATTGCTGAGAACATAGATTTAATAATAACATGTGGAAGCAAAGAAAATGAGATGTTATATTTAATTGTCCATATACTGCGATAAATTGAAATGATGAAAATAAACGAATCGTAGAATTACAAAATCTTATATATAAATTCGTATACACTGTTTAAAAAAATGGGAAAGCAAACCATGCAAGACAGCCATGCATGGATATAAAATTGAAAGTACTCAATATATTAAAAGTAAAATAGAAAATGAAACACTAAATTATCTTATATCGGAATTGTAACTGTATAAAAGGATGTCAAGAGCATAATCAGACGCTCCGCACCAATTTTAGTAACTTTAAATGACAAATATATGATGTTTAAAAAGAATGGACTATACTTTATATGGTGAGTGCTCCACCGGAATAATTAATATTGTACAATATCTGTTTACCACGGATGCAATGAGGTTGTCGATAACAGTTAAAGAATTCTCTCTTCAAAATCTGATATAGTATTAAAGTACCAAACACATCAACAGTGGCATGCAATGCTTCGTTAGAGTGTGTTTTAGATATGCTCGATCGGATTTAAATGATGAGTGTATGCTGGCCGCTACATACGCTGTATTGTTTTGTTTTCAAACATATTCTGCACAAGTTGAGCTGTATTTAGCATGTATTAAATAAAAGAAATCGACAAAGATTGCAACATAAAGTATGAAACAAGATCTGAGTATATCGTCTGTATAACCTTTGGGCTGTCAAAGTGTCATTTGAAGTAATTTACAAATACATACATATTTTTTCAGCAAATCATGCAAGCTAAAATACGCTAATGTGAACCCGATTATGAAATTTCCCCAGAATAAGTTAATATATAAAATCTACTAATGATAATTGAGAATATGACCTTATGATAAAATGTCTAGAAAAATGAATCAGAAAGAAAATTCATATCACATTTAAAACGGCACTTCCCTCTGTTAGTGGCCTTGGCGAGAGAGAGAAAAGCCTAGAGAAGGAATACTTTAACAAGTACTTTCGGGCAACCTACTCACTGTTTCATACAGGTCTTTATTCAATATTTACACAATTTATTTAATTCTATGTGGGAATCTGTCAGTTTTGTTGCATTTAAATTGCATATTTTGAGGACGAAATGCAGCATTATGAAATATTTAAAGTTGCTATACCTAATAATTCCAAATTAATGGTAATTGATATCGCTTTCCGCTCACTTCATCTTTTTAAATTTTAAATTTTTTTAGAAACCATTCATAGAGACAATTTTATATTTTAAAACTAACCCGAAGCAAAATTTCAAGGTTTTGGGCTCAGCAGTAACACAGAAATAGAAAATTTTCGAACGTTTTTTGTTTCTGCAGGGTTTTATATAGCGACATTTTTAGAAACTGTTCTATTGCGAGAATTTACGTCATGATAAATACAGCCATGTCAATTTTCATGTTTATATTCCTAACAATTCCATGTACTTTGTTACTTAAATCATCTTTAGATCTTTTTCCGCTTTGTTTAGTCTTACGATTTTTTAGAATTCGTTCTACAACGAGCATTTACATCTTATAAATTACTGCCATGCCAAAGTTCTAGTTTCTAACACCAACAGTATCCCAGAAATTTCAGTATTCCAAATAAATCATAATTTAGAACCTTTCTAGAAATTTTTATGTTTATCCGTCAAATTGAACTTTTAGAGATCGTTCATAACGAGTATTTACATCTTAAAAGTAACTACCACACCAAATTTAAAGTTTCTAGCCCAATCAATATCACAGAAATCGCAATTTTAGAGCTTTTTTGCTCCTGCAGCGATGTACGTTGTTGCACTGACATAAAATACAGTCTTTTTTTCGGAGCAGAGATGGCCACCAACATTTTTTTAAGTTGGCTATGTAGTTTCAGAGATAACACCTCACAAACGTACAAGCTTCCGGATTACTTTAGTTCCCTCGGCCGTGTTTTAATACACATGTACGTATCTTTTCACAATTTTGGCTTCCAAACTGTGGATTTGTATAGAATTACAAACAGACAGATAGACAAGTTTTCATTTTTATATATTAGATTATATACAAACATAAATAACTTATCTAATATGTGTTAGCAGATGCATTTATACATATATATATATTTATAAACCAGTATAATACTTATTCTGTTTTTTTTTCACAGTCATTTATATCATTTGGCAAAAAATCTCACTTTCTTAACCCGGAATTGCGTGCTTTTTACAAAAGCGCCAAAGTCCATATAACAGCCAAGTACCATGAAAAGCATTAAGTGCATGGTAATAAGGTACTTAGAATGCGACATTTATGATCAACCATTATTGACATTCAATCTTATAGTTTGGCGATTGATTTTTGGTCGACGGGATGACTAAGCAGTACCTGCAACTTAACTTCAATTTAACTTGATCTTCTCTATTCTGCTATTTTAAGATTTTTAACTTCTAAACATCGCACATTTTCAATTTTCATATCGTCGTATTGGGGAGGAAAAGTACTTTTAAATGCAATTTGTTTGAAAACTGCATCTCAATTTATTTTTGAAATATTAATTTTTTTGTAGTTTTTAGCGGCATTTGTTTAATTTTGGCAACTCAAGTACTCCATTCCTGTAGAAAGTAGGGGGAAAATAGTAATTACATCTTTTTGTTGCCTTTTTCCCTTAACAACTTTAAACAAATAAGAAAAAAGTCATGCCTGAAGAATAGATTATGAAACAATTTCCAACACCTTTGGAATAATGTAACAAAACTACACCGTTTAAAAAAAATAAAATATTATGCCTAATTCAACTATATGGAAACGCATAATACATTTCAAAACACAATTTCAGCTGTTCCCATCCACAATCAGAAAGTTAAGCGAATTTTTTAGCAGCCCTGTATATGATATATAGGTTTGAATCTATTAACTACATGCAGGCCAAAATTTAGTTCACTTAAGAGATACATATAGTATTTCAGTTGAAAATTTACCTTCAGTAATTTCCTCGAATAAGGAGAATGGTAAGTGAATACTTTTGTGCAGCCCTGTATTTGAGGTATACAATTTATTTACAACGAGTAAAATGCAAAAATTAGTTTAATTTAAAAGCGCATACCGAATTTTAAACCGTACACTCCAGCAATTATTACTCAAAGACAGTACTGTATTGTAACGATTTCTTTTGTGTGTTCCTGTAAATGAATAAAAAATGCTACGACTGCTTTGTTTAAACGTGATCATAGTGAAATTCACTGATTTATATCAGTTTCAACACATTTGAAATAGCATAATGTCATTAAAACACTCCGCAAACGATTTTTTTCCATATACCATAATGTAATGGAAAACTTTTGAGTGCCCCTGTTATTAACAGGGGTACTCCCTGTTATTAGAACGATTAATCTTACATACTTCATATACAATACCAAACATTCTTTGGTGACCCTAAATAATCTTTATCAATTGCATGAAATTTCGAGTATATTTACGGGAGTTAGAGCGTGGACAGACGGACTGACGGACAGACAAACCAAATGCATAAACACTTTTCAACTTTGTTGGAAAGTGTTAAAAATGTAATTAAAATACGTGCTATTTTGAAAAAATATAATTAATGATTTCTTTTTCAAAATTTAATTTTAAATATGTGTATTAATATTAAAAACAAATGGGGGAATATGAATCATGAAATAGCCGATTTTTTGTAGAGTTTCTTGAATGACGACATCTCTTTTTTTTGGATTTGTGCATTATTCACCGTTAGTGACGTCCTATGCATACTTTACTGTAGAAGATGTTTACTGGATCGTAAATGAAGAATTCTTTAGCGGATACGGATGACGTCATTCTGTACAAAATAAAAGCGTGTGTTTTAAGTCTTAAAACTGAAATATGTTTTGTAGTATCCATATTTATATATTTTTTTCATCGAGGGTGAATCTAAATTCTGAAAAAGGAGAGTTCCTGTTTTCTAGTTTATATTAGAAACTTTTCTGTATCAAAGCTTTTTTATTCTTCTTCCAGTTTTCTAGTTGTTTTTTTTTTCAATCTTTGTCCAGTTTCGGCCTCAAAAAATGAGATTTGTTTCAAAAAGTATAAATAGCTATGAAAACAAATCTGATAAACTTTTATGCTTAATTTTACAAGTAAACATGGCACAGATGACATATACGCACCGAGGTACCTGATTGGTGCCAACGTTGCGTTACTTTGCCTAACATGGTAATCAGTGGCGGCTCGTGACTGTCATATTTTGGGGCACTAAATGCATGGCGGACAGTATTATTCTTTTCTTACCTTTATTTTTTGAAAGAAAAAGATTACCTTGTTTAATGGTCTAATATTCTGCCAACAAATATGGCAAAGATTTCTTTTAAAGCAATAGTGGTAAGAGAAGAATAAATTTGGCAGCTATGGATTTAGTGCCCCCCAAAATGCCAGTCAGGAACCACCACTGATGTAACCATATATAACGCTATTATAAATTGGTTTGTTCTATAATTATATCATTTATTAATTGCTATTTCCATTTAAAAATAATAGAAAATGTTTTGTTTATCACTTTATTTTGTTTTCATATTGAAATAAAAAATAACGTGCTATTATAGCACGCTATATGTAACTGGTATTCGAAAACAACGTTTTCGTCAACCTGGCATAAAAAAATCACGCCAAACCCGGAGCGTTTATGGCATCTGTGCCATAAATATGAACATTTTATTTCTACCCTATATATATAAAATCCTAATGAAACGAATTTATGAAACGGGAGTATACATCGACTGATTAAACAACTGATTATGTTTTACGGCGATTTCTCCTAAAATATTGAATACTTTGCAATGAAATTAACACCAAAAATCAATATTGTTCCGCAGATTTCAAAACTGGTAGTAGAATTTTTAAATTCGAATTAGTTTTCGAAATATTAATTTTTTTCTAATTTTATATACATTTTTCTAATGATGGCAACTCAAATTTTAATCAAACAGATATTTTTTTTTTTCAGAAAAGGTTGACATGGTAACCCGGCTATTGTTGTTTATTTGATAATAAATGTTTATTTACTTTTATTTCTTTTTACAAATTATATAAATTATTTTGTTCTATGATTATTAATTATTTTTTTATATTTCCTTTAGAAAATAATAGGAAATAATTAAGAAATAGAGTACTACTTAGTTATTCCTTCGACCAAATTTGCCAAATTATATAAATCGCGAAAACATTCGCTAAATTATACAAATTGACATAATTTTTATTTTAAATAACGAAAGAGCAAATAAATTAGTATAAAATTTATAAATATACGAATAAAACGTCGAAATAAAAATCACTTGATGACGTAAACACGTGTAACTTGCTTAAAGTCAAGTGAATGTGACATTTACGATCAACCATTATTGGCATTTAATCTTATAGTTTGGCGATAAATTTTTGGTCGTCGGGATATCTAAGGAATACCAAAAATGCATATGTAACTGGTATTTGAAAACGAGATTTTCGCCAAATTTCCGTAAAAAAATAAAAATCACGCCAAACCTGCGGTGCGTATCTGGCCAAATATTACCACTCGAAAAAAAATAAATTGCTAGCTGGCGAGTTGAAAAAAAGCTATTGGCGAGATTTGCATCCTGCTAGCGTAACAGTACCTAGAATTCTTTGCGACCATGGCAACTTTTATGTAGTTTTATTGGAAAAAATGTTTGGTTTTTTAATCAAAATGGAAAACTTACGGTTACTTAAATTTTAAAAAATCAATGTCCAATTCATATATTGCTCTCAGGAATACATATATATTCCAAATTTCAAAACTCTATGTCAACAGGAAGTGGATGAAAAATGAATCACAAGATTTGAGTGGCACAGACAAATATAATTGTAAGTTAAAAGAAAGCATGTAAAAAAAAAATAAAGAAAATAAGAAGAAATGACGCTAAAAAGCAAAATATTTTATTAAACATCATATAATTGTTTCTAATTTTCACACGCGACATATAAAATATTCTTTTGGCGATTAAAAAATGCTATTGAGAGATTGTCGCAAAACCTCAAATCAAAGTTTTTATGTCTTTTTTTCTTTTAAATGGAAAAACAAACAGATTTATTTTCCTGTTTGATTAAATTTAAATATGTTTTATGACAATTCAATATTACTACATGCGTATTTTTTTGTATTTGCTCCATGTGTTCAAATCAGTTGTTTACGAAAACATCCACCGGTGAAAGTGACGCACACCAAATTTCTGTGACGTATGCAGATAAATTGTACTTTTTTATCAGTTTGTTTTATATAATTTTTAAACGGTTTGGAACTTATTTTTCCTAGTAGGTGCATTCAGTAGGCGACCCTCATAGGTACCTTCTGGTGCAATCAGAAACGAAATCCGACAAATAATTTTTGAGTTATGCTTGACGAAAGGTTTTTATTAGGCTTTTTTTTAGTAGGACATGGCGTTAATATCCATCGTAGCTGTAATGTATCCGGACAGTAATATTTCGCTGAGTATTTAGCCTTCGCTTCCCTCAGACAATTAAATTATCTCCAAATTCCTTTCAATTTTTATTTCAGAGAGTGCAACAAAATTAAAATAAATAAATGCTCTGCGTTTACTTAACTTACGCCACTGACTAGAAATTTGAAACTTCCAAGCGCTTATTAGGTAGATTTCGTATGAAATACTACCTATTGCAATCTCCCCAATGTTGGAATTTCTGAAAATGTTTTGCAAATCTACACCGAACATGACCTCTAGAACCCAAAACCATCCTCATTAAAAAACTTTATATATATATATATATATAATTATGATTTAACCTGCAAGCTCCTCTGATGATTCTGTGGGTTATTCGGAGTTTCTATGTTCATATCTTGTTCATGTTTAGAATTTTACCAATTTGTTCATATATTTGTGATTTCATCTTTATTATATATATATATCACTTTTTATGGACACGATAACTTCCATAATTCTGCACAAACCTCTTCCAAATTGATTCATAAAATCAAGGGGCATAAAATCTCGGTCAAGTTCGTTAATCGGCAAAATCGGACCAAGGGGGTGGAAATAGGGAGGGGTTTGTGAAAACCGAAAAATCCCCATAACTTCTTAATTATAATACATATCAAATCAGTTTAAAGTTATTATTACTTCTAAAAAAAGGGCCAAAAATTTATGTATGACAGATGTTTGGTAAAATAAAAAATTGTCTCAAGAGACGAGAAAAATGGGGTTTTGAGGAGAAAAAAATTCATAACTTCATCAATTCTCAAGATATAAAACACAACTAAATTTATTATAAATCTTCTTAATATTATCTGCAACTTTTAATTCGACAAGTTTTTGATAGGGCCAATTCTTACAGCCAAATCAAATTAAAAATACATAGCGGTTGAAGAAAAAAATCATCGTGTTACGGGTGTACTCAAATCCAAACTGCTTATTTTGTGACTCATTTTCAAATTCATTTTTACTCGCAAACGCATCCAATTGGTAGGTTTTCTCATTCAGAAACTGTACAATCTACCGTAATGGTAGATTTTTTGATAGAGGCAGAATATATTTCAAAAAAATGATGTCAAAGTGGGCATTTTGAACCCAATTTCCCGAAGCGATTGTGTTGGAAACGAAAAATATTGTCCTACTGACAAAATAATTGTTTATAAATCAAGTTCTAATTAATTGAACGAAAATTAAAAAACACAGGTCTCTTATAAATTTGTTCAAAAATTCATGTTTTTTCTTTTTAAAATTATTCTGAAGATGTGGTAGAAAATTTAGAGTTGTTAAGCATGGAAAATTATTTTTTCAAATACCGCCTTAACATGATTATGATAAAACCAGCTAAAAACTAAAAAAACTAAACCTGTGGCTGTACGATCCGTGAAGGATCAGGGCCTACAGTGCCCATAGTGTTTACTTCACCCTGGGCCCCGAGGTGCTATGCAGCATGATAAAACCAGCTCTTATATAAAAATGAAATTAAAACTCGTCAAAAGGAGCCAGATAAAATTGTTAAAGTGGGTTTATCTCTAATATCTATCTATCTATATATATATATATCAAAATAGGTTCAAAAATTGCGCACTTGTTAATTACATATTTCAAGTCTGCATATATTTTAGAGTTAAAATATGTAAAAAATTTTTGTAAAAGAGTTCTTTCTTTAATATTGAATTAGATCATATAGAAAAAGATTGCGTGAATCGTGGGTTGCACAAATTTTGCTACTTTTGCGTAGTCCGTGGAAATCGCGGGATGCGCAGCGAGAGGGTTGATTTAATTATATATCTATCATGAGAGCACATGATTTAATTTTAAAACGTAAAGTGCATATTTTCCCCTAAAATTAAAATATAAGTTCTATTATATATATTTCTTATTTTATTTAGAAACATTTCACTACTGAATATATGAAGATTAATTTATCTTCACAGAGTTTTTTATTTCTATCTCAGAAAATGCAAAAAAAAATAAATAAATAAATAAATAAATAAAAAATAAATAAATAAATAAAATAAAATAAAATAAAAAATACGCCATTGAATACAAATTTGAAACTTCCACGTTGCACGTAATTTACCTTCTTAACGCACATGATAATTAAAAAAAGTAAAGTCTGTATTTTTTTTCTAAAATTAAAATATAAGCTGATTTCAATTGTAAGCATTTCACATTTGGATATATAATTATAATTTTTTTTTCAAAGTGTTTTTAATCTCTATCTCAGAGATAGCAAAAAAAAAAAAAAAAAAAAAAAAAAAAAAATTAAATAAATAAATAACTTTTATTTATACTCGCATTTTTTATTTTATTTTAATATTTAAAAGATATAAAGACATTTACAAACTATTGTAAAAAATAGAAATTAAACACAAAAAACACGCCTGTTTCAAATGGGATACAACTCAAAAAAGAAAATGTACCAGAAAAATGCGATAAATGTTTTTAAACATAAAAGTGCTATTTATACCTGAAATAAATATAAACAGGACAAAAGCTTATGCATAAATTTACTTTAGTTGTACACACGGCAGGTCAAAGCCTCCTTTTTGAAAGATTGGCGAAAACAACCCTCTGATGCAGCCGTTTTTAAAGATAGGTAAATACGCTTTTAATTATGCAATATAAGGTATTTTTGTATTATACTGGTTTGTTGCTGTTCATGCTTTCACATTTGTTGTTGTTGTTATGTCACACTTTAGAGACAAGTATCTTTAAATAGCCACTCCCCTTTTGTTTTAAAATTTATCTCATAATTGCATTTAGTTAATTTCTAAAACTTAAACCCATGTATGCCTAGCGTCCCATTTTTGGAACGCTTCGAATTTTAATAAATTTGTGTAATTTTCTTCTTCTTTATAACATGAAAATTGTATGAAATAATTATCTGTAAATGTTTTTATCTGTTATTGACAGGTTACAGCATTTATTTGCTTAAATGAAGGCTTTTTTCGGAGTTTATAGATTTTTCATTTTTAAAGATGGCGAAATGTAAAAAATAAGTTTATTCGTGTTTTTTCTACCTATTATCCAAATAAATAAGTCAGAATCTTAGCTTGTATACTTTTTAAAAATACGTGTATGTGTTTAAATTGTGAAATTATATGTTCAAGCCTATTTTTGGTGCATTTTTGTGTAACGCACAAAATATAAGTCGCTAGGCACGAATGAGTATATATTTTTATTAGCCATTTAGGGGACAGTTATTTATGTAAAGTCCTTTTCAAAATGATTATGAAACAAATTGTTTTTAATCTTCAAATACGATTATTCTTAGTTTATTATTACTGATGCTTATAATATTATTAATCTCTGTAAAGAAACAAATATATTCCTTTAGCATTTCTTAAAAACACTAATTATAGTTTATAATATACCATTTAAAAGCTTATTTTATTTAAATGTAGACAGAACATATAATTATGGATATTACATTATTACAAATATTATACATATTCTCATATTTAGTACGTTTACATTTTACCAAATAAATGCAAAAATATTTTAACGTAATTTTTCTTAGTATTTTTCCAGTTTATTTGTTAACATTTTAAAGTTATTTCACCAAAATGTGTGAGAAAACAAAAATTCAGGTACATATGGGTTAAATTTTTGCGATAGCCTGTGTAAAAAATGCTCATCTTTGACGCTATTTTTTGCAAAACAAATTTAGTTGCAGTTTACGTTTGTAATTTTGAGAAAATGGCTACTAAGATTTATTATTAAAATTTTAATATCTCATACAGTGAATGCATGTAAATGAAATTACCTAAAATCTCGATCTCTCTTAATATTGTTAAAAAAATATTTTTTTACGTTTTTAAAAAGTTAAAAAAATTCCATTATTTTCCAATTATCTAATTTGTAAATTAATGCAATTTTTCAAATAATTAAACATTTTACGTCTTAATCCGAATTTTTAAATTATAAAGACATTGTAGAACTTTGGATTAGACGTGGTAGCGTCTTTTCGAAGGCGTGTGACAAGATTTAATAAAGAAAAATGTTTTATTGAAATAAAACAAAAGATTATTTCTAAATCAAGGTTCTAAACCAAATTGTTTTACAGAGATAATCTACAGTCTATAGAGCACATAGAAATGCAGAGAAAAAAAATTGATTTGCTCAACCGAAAAAAGCCCTCACCCCCTCCCCCCACACACATACACTTCATAAAACTAAAATAATACATTAATATCTCAAGGAGTTCCAACCTTGGGCTTCCCGGGTTACAAAATACAGGCGAAAAACATATAGTACATGTTTTTTTAATTAAAAACTCCTATAGATTTTTTATATTTCATATATATTTTTTAGATTTTTCACTGACAATAACAACAATCATTTTTATATGTTAGCAATTACAGTAAACTCCCGACTATCCGGCTCTCGACTATCCGGCCATGCGTACTATCCGGCCTAGTTAAAAAAATGAGGAATGTTGCAAGCGGCCGAGACAGGCAGGTTCCCGTCCGTAGGAAAGTGCTAACTCACGACAGGAAGGAACAAGAAGGGATTGCAGAATGCAGTAGCAGAGACAGACAGGAAGAGAAGGGGGTTAAGGCTTGATAACCTTTTTCGTCAGTTGTGAAACGGATGTTGATAAGTGCGGGCGTCATTTTCCGCTTATCCTGGTTACATTCGTATAGTTTTTTTGGTATGCTTTGTGTTTAGTTTTTGAAGATTAACGAAATGGGTGATAAACGAAAAAAAGGTTAAAGTAATTATGGAGGAGAAACTACGAGTTAGCAGGAGGAAGCGACGCCAGCTGATATTATCTGCTTGTGTAAATGGAGGGACATTGTGTCGTGGAAGAGGGCTAACATGGAGAAGCAGTCATCAATCAAGGGCTTTTCAAAAACTAAAAATTAAGTTTTGACTCTTTTATCTTATGCATAACTTTTCATATTTGTGCAATCATTTATTACGTTAATGCTTTGCTTATTTTGAAACTGTATGTACTGTATATATAAAGTTTATCTTAAAATGTGTACAGTAACATGCGTGTTTGATATAATGGGGGGGGGGGAAGAGGGCAGAAATAAAAACATTTATAGGACTCCGGCTTATCCGGCTTTTTTGTTATCCGGCCTACCCTTCAGCCACATTAGGCCGGATAGTCGGGAGTTTACTGTATATATTCAACTAAAATGTTTAAATTTATTAAAAGCGATACTTTCGTGTTTTCCTCGTGCCTGGAATTAACAGTCGAAGCCATCGCCTAAGATGGCTAGTCTTTTTCATTCAAATAACTTCAGTGGTTTAAGAGTGGTTCGTTTACATGTCTTAAATTTGTGTTTTATTTTTATGTTTTTTTATTTATGGATTGATAAAGTTTAAATTTCATTATGGAATAGAAGTCGGAAACAAACACTGAAAAATTTTATTTATATTAATTTAAGTCCAAACATATTTATTTTTTGTAATCGCCTGTCTGCAAGTGGCAGAAATAGATTTAAAAAAAAAATCATGCTTGAAAATTATTTTTAAAATAATAAAAATTGAGTAAATTGTGATGCAGTTTTCAAACAAATTGCGATATAGTTTTCAAATAAATTGCATTTGAAAGTACATTTTTTCTCTACTCGATGGTGTAAAAATTGAAAATGTGCGATATTTAGAAATTTAAAAATTCGCAATAAAATTAAATAAAAATAAAATTTGATCGTCTGCTGTTGCCATTCGCAAAATGACGTCAGCGTTACGTATAGATACGTTTGTCTTTCATAATATAGATAGATACAATAAAATAAATTACAGTAGTCGTTTCAGGCTCCTCATCAGTACAAATATGAAACGAAAATCAAAGCTGTTATGTACACATATTGACATTCAGAATTTCTATTTGAAGCATTAAATGACTAGTAAGTATAGTTCCATTAGGATGAAACTTTCTGGTGGAATTTTACATGATTCGTTTGGAGGAATTTTTTGTAATTTTATAGAAAAATTTTACTTAAATTGTTGTAATTAATGTGATGGTGATATTCAGCTTCTAACAGTAGTTGCCAGGTTCGTGATGGAATGATCAAAACTCCAACAATGTACTCAGGAACAAATTATTTTATTCAATAGCTGAAACAGCAAAATTGTGTTAGAGCATAATGTGGAGAATACACGGAGCGTATATGGAGATTACATCGCTCACCCGCAAGAAAAGTAACACATCTCGACAAAAGTAAATTTTACTGGAGAGGCAAAAGAAAATTTGCATAATTTTACTATAAGATGAAATTGCAGTACTTAGCTCTGCATGCAGGAATAAAAACGTGCATAAAAGCATAAAACCCTTAAGAATGAAGATGTGTTATGTGGTTTGGAGGTTTGGGTAATTTTACTTCCCGACACAATCCACCCCTGTCTATATAAAATTGTTTCAATAAAAGTAATTCGATGTAATTAAATTCCGAAACTGGGACTATTGTTTTATATAAATATGTAGCAAAAAATTAACCTGTTCATATTTTCACGGTTGTTATTTTTTTAGCTCTGACCCTGGGTTTTCGTTTCCTTACCGTTCCTCTTCTAAAATTATACAGAAAATCACTTCAGATGCAGCCACAGGATTATTTTCAAGTTTTTTCTCATGTAGAAGTGTGCTAGAGAAAGAATACCTAAAATTCTTTGACAGACAATTTACTGCAGAATTCAAATCAGCATTTAAATATCAATTTCAAGCATAGTAGCTTTATTGGTAGTCTTTCCGTCCCCAAGGTTTATTCCTACACATTTTGAGGTAAATTATTATTATTGTTATTATTTTTAATCTAATGTAAATTAATGTTTCTGAAAATCAATGAACATTGTGGCTATCACTTAGTCTTAACATGATTTGCCTAAAAATAGGTGGTAATTTTCATTACTGTCCCATCCTAACCATCCCTTTTTTCCCCCTTACCGTCTCTTTTTTTTCCTATACTTTCCCTTTTTTTTACCTTACCGCCCATTCTTTAACACCCTTTTAAGACAATGTTATATCAAAATTTTGTACTAAAAATACTACATTGTTATTATTTCTCATTTGAATGTCCTGTGGGTACTATGCAAATTCATTATAAGTAAAAATTTAGAAGAAAATAAAAGTTTCAGTGGTAAATTGGTATGGAAAATTAAACTCGCAAGTTTAACTTAAACCTCAGTTAAATTAAAAAAAACTTCGCTGCTGACCATTTTTTCTTTATTTTGAATCATTAAGGCATTCGCCTATCAAATTAAAATGTTATTTTAGCAAGTTTAATTTCACCATATTTTTATTCCTGAAAGTGAAAAGATTGTGAGAATGCCCCATATCATACCGCCCCTCAAGGGGTTAAGCGGTCTCCTGTTTGTTAAGCTTGACCTTACCGTTGGCTTAGGATGGGACAGTAATGAAAATTACCACCTATTTTAGGCAAATCATGTCAATACTAAGTGATAACCACAACGGACTTAAAACATTTTTCTCCTTAAAAAAAAAAAAAAAAAAAAAAAAAGACTTTCGATTTTTTGGTACTTTTAGCGTTTTCCATTTTTAGTCCTCGTTTTATATTTTCCTAAATTAAGAAACATCTGTCTTTTTCAAAATGTAGCATATTAATAGTCAAAATTCTCATTGTTTACCTCATATTAAATAATGTAATTTTTTTTAAAGTCAATTCCTACTTAGGTCAACAACAACAAAAAAAAAATATTTTTGTTACTTTTTATGAAATAATTACAATTAATCTAAATATGTATATAAATATGACAGAATCACAATATTAAGTGGCAAAATAGAAAGCGAATTTCCTTGCCATTAATTTTACAATTAATTTCCAGTAATTCCAAATGTATTTGAACTTGAGTGGATGAATAATAAGTATTTTATTAACGATTGAAAGTTTGAATAAAATTAATTAATTTAATTTAATTAATGAATTAATATTGAAAAAAACTGTATTAACATCAAGTGTCATTCACTACAAGTTTTAAAAAATGTATTTGAACTTGAGTGGATGAATAATAAGTTTTATTAACGATTGAAAATTTGAACAAGCTATATAAATATATATAGGGAGAGTATGAACTAATAGTAGAAATTGAAAAAAAAAGAAGTTGCTTCAATTTTTAGAACTGGATGTTCGAAATTTCTATTTGAATATAAACATTGAACACAGATATTCAATCAGGTTTATTTCTAGGTGCAAAAGAATAGACGGAAGCTATAAAAGAATTTTTTATACAATCTAATAAAATATTCAACTGCGTTATTGTTATGCGGTTAACTGCGGTTTTTTATTTTTCACTTGAGAATATACGATAGTTCTTGTTTGTATATTCAACAAATGACATCTTTTATGTCTCTCTGGGTATCCCAGATAAGTTTAAATAAGGTCTATGCGTTCAAAGCTATTGTTGTACAAGAAACAGCTGTTTTTTGTTTATCACTTAAAAATTAAGAATCTATTCTTTCACAACTGTATATTCACGCATATTTGTAAATAGGAAATAAAAGCTTTGTCCCTCTTGCAACACATCGTCCATCTGTATAGCCACTTATGCCATTTAGTCAAGTAGTCATACAATTATACAGTTTACTGGACATGTTCTAGTATTTCTGTTGCGTAAGAAGTACTGTTCATTATATTCCCGATGTGAAAATTCAATATGCAACTGAAATCACGATTTTTCATTTAAATATCATGACGCATGTTATTAACAGAGAAAAAATTATCACGCGGGAATTTGTGTTGAGAAATAACGTTTTAAATTTCTTAGATAAATTCTCGAAACCTAAACAATGAAAAATCATCTTTTGTATTAAAAGCTGACATATGCTTGCCCTTTATGTATTTTACATCTAATCCACAAAGAATATGACAAATTGCGAGTGAAACAAACAGAAGATATTTGTAAGGAGCTGGGGATGTTATAATAGCTCCCAAACATTGTAAATTTAAATTGTTTTCCGAAAAATTACTACTTTTAACTTTTAAGAAAATTTCTGAAGTAAAATCAAATTGTAGCTATTGTGACATAAAACAAGAAAAAGAGATAATATTTGGAACTATCACAGCTGTGTTGATTGCATTTTGTCTTGAAAAATTAATCGAAAAGATATTTTTAATTTAAATAGATGATTGCCCTTAAGGACCACATACTTGTGCAATGGTTCCGCGTATGAAAATGACATCATTTTTTAAAAAAAGTAACATTTTAGATCATAAAACTGAAATATTGTTCTACAATTTCTCAAAATGGGGTCATTTACAAACTTTTCATTCTACCAGCCTCGAAAATAATTTATTCCTCGAACTTTAAAATTATTTTACTGCTGTTATAATTTTTAATTTTTGTAGTACAATCAAATTATAGCACTACTGTGATATAAAACAACAAAAAGAGGTAAAATTAGGGATTATCACATTAGTGTTGATTGCATTTTGTCTTGAAAAATTAATCGAAAAGACATTTTTAATTTGAATAGATGATTACCCTTAAGGACCACACTTGTGCAATGGTTTCGCGGATGCAAATGACATCATTTAAAACAGAAAGTATACATTTTAGATCATAAAACTCAAATATTTTTCTACAACTTCTGAAAATGAGGTCATTTACAAACTTTTCATTCTACCAGCCTCGAAAATAATTTGTTCCTCAAACCGGAAAATTATTTTGCTACTGTTATAATTTTTAATTTTTGTAGTAAGCTCAAATTGTGGCAATTAGATATCCCACTGTTGTGAAATAAAGAGAAAAAAGAGCTATTAATAGGGATTGTCAGTTCTGTGTTAATCCCATTTTCTCGTGAAAATTTAAAAGAGAAGACATTTTCAATTTTAATAGATGATGCTTAAGACAAAGACCTTAATAGTGGGATGAATATGACATAATTTTTAAAATATATATTTCATAAATTTTTATTTCATAAACCTGAAATATTTTTCTACAGAGAATAGAGTCATTTTCAAACTTTTCATTCTACCAACTTCGAAAATAAATTACTCCTCGAACTGCACTACTTTTTTGTTACCGTCGTCATTCTGGTTCAGTTAAGATAAAATATTTTGTTAAAGTTCAGGTTAACGTTTCCTTAAAAATAACTATTTCCTAGTTAAATTGCAGGTTCTGCTTCAATTCTCTATAAATGCATTAATTTTAATTTTTACTTTTTACCTATTCAAATTGTACCCAATTTCTATTATGGTTTATTCAGCTGCTTTTGTTTTATTCAATGGCAAAGTTAAATTAATGAGTAGTATAGCATAAAAAATAAAAATAAAAATCAGCAAATAAACGCTAAACAGAATAAGAAAACCTCTGTCGGCATTATGCCCGTTGATCTTCGTGGTACTTTGAACGAGTAAATTAAGATTTCGCTGTTCATTCTAGTATTTAATTTAATAAATATTTCTATTTTTGACAGTTTAAATAGATAACTTTTGACATGTTTTATGTCAAAAAGTTAAAGACTAGATGTAATTGATGCCAATGGCTCTTATTTGTAATCCATATTTTTTAAACTAAATGTCATAAATTGAATTTTAAAAACATACATCTTTGAGTTCCGGAATAGAAAAAAAATTGTTTAAATTCTGGGCCTGATAAAGCAATTAAAATTTTATCACGGTTATTGTTGCATCAAAGAAAAGGGCGAAAAGATTTAGCTTGTAAAAACGACGTATTTGAAAACACATATTTTCATTCAGAAAATTTTTATGATTTACTGTAATTGCATTAAATCTAATAGGGGAGACTGGAGGGGATTGACCCATTTTTCACAAAATGATTTTTTATTTTTTTAATATTGAACTTAGAATAAAGTTTCATATACCATTTTATTCGTTATAAAATTCGTTAAATAATCATCCTTTCACCCCTTCAGTTATCAAAATAAAATTTGAAATAAGTGTAATATATAAGAAACTTGAAAAAGGGTTCATTTTCATCAAAGCATTTTCATCGTGGTTTCATCAAATGAAAAGACGCGTTCGCTAATGCTAATCCTATGGAAGAAATTTATAAAGATATCTCGGTCGCATTTCAATATTTTTAAATGATTTTTTTTTTCTATTGGATAACTGAGATCGATCTGTATGCAGGCAGTTTTTTTACTTTTTCGATTTTGATTATAGATTCTTTTTTTTTATAAGGATGCTTTTACTTTCGAAACCGGTTTCGAAAATAAAAGGTCCTCATTCAGGGGCCGTTGCACTGAAACTCCCAGAATTCGAAATCCCATGTTAACCTATGGGGAAACTTTCAAGCGCGATGACTCATTACCTAATATAATTATTAAAATACCGTTTGCACCATCAGAAATTAGATATCAGATGCCGATGATATGCGTTTTTAAAATTTGTCTACGTAAATTTTAAGTATTTTTAAGAAGATGATAAAATTTATTCAAATTGAAATTTCAAAGCTTAAAGGGATTTTTTATGTACTTAAAATTTACGGAGATAATTTTTAAAAACGCACATCATCGGCATCTCACGTCTACTTTCTGATGGTGAAAACGGCATTTTAATAATTATATTAGGTAATGAGTCAACGCACTTGAAAGTTTTCCGATAGGCTAACATGGGATTTCGCGATCGGGAAGTGTCAGTGCAGCGGAGCCTTAAAAATACCTGTAAAGAAAATCGAAAAAGTAAACAACGGTCTTCGTACAGATCGACCTCAACTATTCACTGAAAAAAAATTATTTAAAAATATTTAAATTCAAACGAGATATCTTCCTAAATGTCTTCCATAGGATTAGCGTTAGCGAACGTGTCTTTTCGTTTGACTGAAGTAGGCTCTTAAGGAAAATATTTACACATATAATGAAACTTTTTTCTTACAAGAAAATGCGATATCTAAAAAAGCAATTTAAAAAAGACATAATTAAAATTTCATTTTTTCATGCACGGAAATGCGATATCTAAAAAAGCAATTTTAAAAAGACATAATTCAGTAAAAATTTATTTTCAGCAATTGCTCTCCATATCCGGTAATGTGTGCGAATTCTTTCGTGTGGCCCTATATATGATCTATAGAATTTATTCGCACCACGTATTACACTGTTTTTTAAATGATTTAACGGCCCTTTGAGCACTTAAAACAAATCATATTTATTCTTTTAAACTCATAATTATGCTTTTTATGTGAAAAACGTGTGAAGTAAAAACACATTATTAGCATTTATTACACCTATTTAAGAAAGGCTTGAAAATGGATGACGTGAAGAGCGAAATTTCTTCATGGTCACAAATTCCTGATGAATCAAAAGCAGTGGGAGCAAACCTGAACGAGAACGAGGTCAAAAGACACAGAAGGGTATTGTATTTTTTCCACAAAAGTGTTTGAATTCAGAGAACGGACGACTATTTCTGATCTTTGGAAGACTAAATACAATTGTGCATAACACTAATTTCATTTGGGTATAATTTATTTTCAAAGATCTCTTTGTCAGACAATCTATCAAGGACGGTAAAATCCTCTGGAATGCTGTCAAACACACAATAATTAGAGGAAACATCAGTGTAAAAACAAATAGTTTCTTCGTTATAGTGGCCTTCAAAACTATTAATTTTTAAATTAGTTCTTTCCATTTGACGTGCCATTTTTTGATCTTCAGAATCTGTATTCATTTAATTGAAGTCCGAAGACAATCGCGTTTGTGTATATGTTACATTTGACTCTGTCACTGACATAAGAATATAATTAGATTAAATCTTATTAAAATAGCTTAAAAAAAGCGGAGAAAGAATTAAGAATAGGAATTTTAATAGTTGCATTTAAAATAATAAAACCTTGAGAAGGAAAAAAGTTTATCTTATATTTATATATATGTACATACACACACACACGCATATATATTATACGTGTGTTTGTTTAAATATTGTTTGTATGTTTGTTTAAATTTTGTTTTCGAATTATTTTAAATTACAAAATATATATCTTACTTGAAGACTTTATATTATGTTTCTGCATTGTTTGTGAATGTAAGACTAGCTCGGATTTCGAAACCTGGAAGAATTGATAGTGTGTGTGTGTGAGGGGAGGGGGGGGGGGGTGTATTTCCTGCACTTCCACTCACAACGAGAAAAGGCAATCTGTTTATCTATATAATGTAATGTTTAACTTTTAATAATTTGGTTTTTTATAGTTAATTGCTAAACTCTTGTTCTCTTCTTTCGAGTTTGAGATTCGAAATGTCATGTTTTGATGAATTATATGTATATATATCCTAATGTTTGAATCTTGTCTTACAACTTAGTTTATAATTTATATATTTAATTGTCTGAGCGAAGCGAAGGCTAATACACAACGCAGTATTACTTTCCAGTCAAAAACAGCTACGATGGATATTAAAACCTTTCGTAAAACCTTTCGTCAAGCATAACTCAAAAAATATTTGTCGGATTTCGGTTCTGGTTTTACCAGAAGGTACCTATGAGGGTAACCTACTGAATGCACCTACTATGAAAAATAAGTTCAAATTCGTTTAAAAATAATATTAAAAAAACTGATAAAAAAGCACAATTTATCTACATACGTCACGGAAATTTAGTGTATGTCATTTTAACCGGTTGGATGTTTTCGTAGAAAACCGAATTATAGCACATGGAGCAAAGAAAATATGCCCGCACTAATATTAAAGTGCAAGAAAAACATATTTAAATTTAATCAAACAGGAAAGTAAATCTTGATTTTTTTTCTATTTGAAAGAAAAAAGCCATAATAACGTAGGATTTCAGATTTTACGATAATCTACCCAATAGCATTATTTAATCGCCAAAAGCAACCACCATTTATATTTTGCGTGTGAAAATTTGAAACAGTTATTTCATGTTTAAATAAACAATTTTTATTTGTGGCATCATTTGTTCTTAATTTATTTAAGTATTGCGCGGCAGCGCAATACTTATTTATTTCCAGTGTCACATCTCAATGTTAATTTAACATAGAAAAGCCTATGGAGATCATAACTTTTTCATTTTTTCTTCCCACCTTTTTGTCCCTGATGCCACTCATTTTTAATTCTTTGCTAATTCTAATAATATTATAAATTCAAAGTGTAAAAACATTTGCCAGACATCTTAGTCAAAACGGATCATAAAATGCCTTTGCATATAGGTGGATTATAATCTAGAGAGGAACATGGGCTAATTTTTATTTACATTATTCAAATATTTTTCTTAATAATTCCAAATTTTGCTTTTTTTATTGAGATTCAACGGACATTTTCTAATAAAATTTAAAAATTTTCCTTCATTGTTGTAAATAATTCAAAAGCCGTAATAATAATTTGCGTATTTTTAGTTGAATGATTTTCACGTGAAACATGAAACTGAAGAAACTGAAATAGTTTTTTTTAAGAATTAAAAAGAAGATGAATATGACGTCATAGTGGAAATAAAAATGACATTTTCAAGCAGATTTTTTAAGTTCAGATTGGAATTTTTTGTCCAAACTACAGCAATATTCATTGCTGCACAGGTGAAAAATTTTGAATTATACATAGGTAAATTACCTCACAAATTGTGATGCGATATCGCACAAATCAAAGCCTGATGATGATACCCTCCATTAATTTTGAAATGTGTTCGTCTGAATGCAGTAGTTATTAAAAAACTTGACATATTAAACAAAAACCTAATTTGCAGAACAAATTAAAAAAACAAAATTTATTTCCTAAATTGTTTAATCCCGAGAAGAGGCAGATATTAAGATACTTCATCCAATTCGTTCTACATTTAATGTTAAATTTTTGTAACAAATAAGTTAAACCAATTGAACATTAAAAAATAAAAATGAAATTCATACAATATAATACTTTAAACACCTATATACTTAGATTCCGTTCAAATGAAATCGAAATAAATCTTAGACTTTTCCCATTTTTAAGTTGTAAATATGTGTACTGCAGATTTTGCATTATGCTTATGACGATTGTGCATAATATGATAAGGTACATGCAAAATACAAAACTTTAAAAAAAAGTCTAAGATTTATTTCGATTTCATTTGAACGGAATCTAAGTAAAGTGTTTAAAGTATTATATTGTATGAATTTCATTTTTATTTTTTAATGTTCAATTGGTTTAACTTATTTGTTACAAAAATTTAACATTAAATGTAGAACGAATTGAATGAAATATCTTAATATCTGCCTCTTCTCGGGATTAAACAATTTAGGAAATAAATTTTGTTTTTTTAATTTGTTCTGCAAATTAGGTTTTTGTTTAATTTATTTTTATCTTTTTAGTATTTTAAATGAAATTTGGGTGCTTGTTAGTTATCCCGTCGACCAATTTCGCCAAATTATATAAATCGCCAAACCACCCGCCAAATTATACAAATTGACTAATTTTTTTTAAATAACTTAATATTAATACTAAATAACTTAAATATTTTAAAGAACAAATAAATTAGTATAACATTAATAGAAATACAAATAAAACGTCGAAATTAAAATCACTTGATGACGTAAACACGTGTTGTCAAGTGAATGTGACATTTACGATTAATCATTGCTGGCATTTAATCTTACAATTTGGCGGCAGTAATTTGGTCGACGGGATAACTAACAAGTACCGAAATTTGTCCTTTTCCAGAATAGGCGTCTTATAGGTAAAGAAAATGGGTTTGGCATGAGAAGTAAACTTTTTATGCATATTTTCTGGTAACCTACTCTTTCTTTCATGTACCCAAGCAATTTTTTAAAGATTTAAACAATTAATTTAGTGTAAACAAGACATTTACGCACAGATGTCACATGCGCACCACGTTGGCGCGATTTTTTTCTGACGCCAATGTCATATATGCACCGAGGTACTTAACTGGTGCCAAAGTGTTGTTATTTTGCTTGATGGTAACGTAGATGTTTTTTATTTATTAATAAATTGTTTATTTACTCTTTTTAAATTATATAATTTGTTTTGTTCTATAGTTATTAATTAAATTTTTTTTATTTATTGTTATTCCCTTTTTAAAAATGTATATGTAAATGGTATTCGAAAACGAGGTTTTCGCCAAATTGGTGTCAGAAAAAAATCGCGCCAACGTGGTGCGTATGTGACATCTGTGCCAAAAAGGTTTATATCTATTTCTAAAAAAATAAACATAAGCGTTCATCGGGTTTGTAATATATTGTCAGGTTTGTACCTTTTTGTAACAAATCTCACTTTCTGAAGCCAAAACTGCATAAAGCTTTAAAAAAAAAACGTCAATGCAAAGTAATGTTGTTAAAGTACAGTGAAATTAGTTAAAAACGTGTATTTTAAATGAAGTGAATGAAAGCTTTATATTTTAAATGAAATGAATGCTAGATGAGTATAGTATGGAAAAAATATTGTCAATTTATCACCTGCGCTTGACTAACTTAAAAGTATCAATATTGCAATTGGTACATGCTATGCAAAATGAAACAATTATGTTATAACTACTCTCCGTGCAAGAAAAATGGCCAATAATTCGTATTGAGATACACAGGCAAGGTTGACGTCACACAAGAGTAATACTAACAGCAACATTGTTATAACGGACGGGAGTTATAATAGCTAAGTAATAATGGCTTTAAGCACACATACCACACAAGCAGTTTTTTACATATGTTTCGAGTGAAGCTAGATCATCAAGGTGCTAATTATTCATACAAGCAACCGTTACATAAACGAAAGTTTAAAATTTAAATGTAAATATATGCAATCTCGCATTCTCTCCCCCCCCCCCCCAAAAAAAAAAAATAAATAAATAAATTAAATGTTACAGCAATGAAATTTAATTGGAGTTAAGCGAAGCTTTTTAAAATACGATATTGGTTGAAAACCAGATTACGGAATATTCCTATAATATTTAAATTAATCACGGTACATTTTTTTTAGCCCGGTTCAGATTTTGCCAAGAGTATTTTATTTTTATTTTTTGTCAAAAGCCGCCTTTTCTCCCCGCAAGTGTAACTTGTGTTAATGTTGAAATAAATGCTTTGACTTGTGCTATTATCTCTTCTTATTATTTTTTTATTTATTTACTTATTATTATTATTAATTAAATGAGTCAAATCGTGTTTATAAATTTATTTAATGTGTGTATTTTAAATTAAAAGAATACATTGCGAAAGATGGCGATAAGAACAATACTTTACGATTTATCAATTGCGCTCACCTAAATGCTTTATAACCATGTGTTTAATTCCCTTCATGGAATTTCATTGTTATATGGACTTTGCTTTTTTAAAAAAGCTTGACGCAATTCGAGTTTAAGAAAGTGAGATTTTTTGTCAAATGATATAAACGACTATGAAAATAAAACTGAAGAAGTATTATACTGGTTTATGTATGTATTTTTAAAAATGCAAAAATGTCGGTATGAACAGCGAATGGGTTGTCCGAAAGTACTTGTAAATGTGTTCCTTTTCTAGGCTATTCTATCTCTTGCCAGGGCCCTTAACAGAGGGAAGAGCTGGTTTAAAATTGATATGGATTTTTTTTTCAGGTTCACTAATCTAGATATTTCATCATTTGAATTAGTAACTAGTATATGGCCAATTAATGATAGTATCTCATTTTCATTACTTGCAACAAGTTGTTATTAAATCTATGTTCTCGGCAATATCGCTCAGACTAATCCCTCTGAGGGAAATCCTAGTATAGATGATAATTTGTAATATTTAGAATGGTTATACATATACATGCAGGAGGTTTAAAAAAAAACTTTGGCGATATATGAATCCCTAGCGATCGTTCTATTCAACCAATGAAATGTGAGATATAGTTATTTGAAGATATGTGGTTGAGATTGTGGTGAACAAGAACAGTGAAACCTGCACGGCTTTTACAGGGAAAAAAACTAAAAAATTTCGCTTAGAAATACCCACTTTTTACGATCTCAAAATGATCAGCTCCATAGAAAAATTATATATGGTGTTTGAACTGTATATGAAGTTCGAAAAAAAAAACGGCGACTCATGCTATTAACAGTATTGTAAACAACCAAGAGTAACAGAGAGACGAGGAGCACAAGCATGTATCATAAAACACCATGAGCAAATCATCGTTTGTGGAAAATCGTTAAAAATAACTTCGAAAACTTCTCATTTCAGTAAAGCTTTTCTTTTCCCCCCGTCTCTGTTGCCATCGGTTGTTTGCAATGATGCCCTTTGCATGTTTCTAATGTCACCGTTTCTTCTGCTACTACCAACGACATTTATAGTTTTTCAAAGCTTTAATGATCTGCAAAGGGAAAAAGTGGGTGTTACCATTCGATAATGTTGGGATTTTTTCAGTGTAAGCATAAGCCAGTGTAAGCCGTTGTTTTTGTTCACCACAATCTCGAGCGAATACCTGCTAATAACTATATCTCATATTTCCTTTCGGTTGATTGAACGGAACGTCCACTAGGGATTGATCTATCGGCAAAGTTTTTTAATGAGCAACCTGCATATATGTATATATATATATATATATATATATATGTATGTAGAGATTTAAGTCACAACACTCATAAAAACAAACACTTTAGAACTCAGTCGAATATATAATGTATTTAGGATTTAAGTACAGTTTACATGTTACGATATTATTTACATTACAAAAGATGTCATGTCAAAAGTTGCAACTTATTACGAACTATTTCACCCTTTTAACCACATATTCTGGACCGTCTCAAAACACGCAGTTCTTCCAACGTTTCCCCATGGCTTCTCCCGCGAAAAATACCATCGTCTGTCTCAACAACAAGCAGCTGTGATATCATCAAGATATTGCGTCTCATAGATCTCATTGGTGTGTATCAGTTGATCTGCTCAGTGGAAAAAAAATCAAACAGATGAGGTCGCTTTAGTCGGTGGGCACTCAAAAGGCAGGCACGTAAAAAGTTGATGTTGCTGCAATCAGTAGACACTTACTACATAGGGAATCACCCAGGTGTAGCTTTGAGCATCAGGAGGTGCTTAGGGCGCTAAATGCGTTGCCACAAATCGGCCAAACTGACCGATCGACTGACCTCAGTGACAGTGTACATCCGCTAGTAGGAACAACAGGAGCACCTGAAAAGATAAAAAAAAAAGAAGATGAGCCGCATCCTATGCTCTTAAAAAAACAGCATCATTTAATTGTGTAGCGTCATAAAGCTAAACAGTCCAGCTTCCAAAAAGCAAAGTTCGCCAGAATAAAGCTCTTTGGACAATCAAAGGTTAAATGTTTACAGTTCGTCTTCAAGAAGCATATTCCTCATAAAGTCTTCTCACGTCATAAAGCATACTTAAAAATTATTTCTTCTTCTTCTTTATATTTTTTTTTCCTTTCATCACATTTCATACTTACAATCATATAAAGATTTATTACTTCTTCGGAATTCAACAAAGTCTTCGGAATCAAGAGATTTGTCAGGAATGATACCATTCGTCAATATCGGTCAAAGTGTTGAATTATTGGTGTCATATTCGGGATTTGGGTTAAATTTCCTTCTATTCTCTTCTAAAAAAGATCTATAATTAGGCTTCTTTCTAATAAACTTTTGCTTCGGATTCTTAATTCCATAATCTTCATAATAATTCATTATTTCGAATTAATCTTCAAATTCATCTGACGACTTGGGGATATTCTTAATTTTCTTAGAAACATTACTCCTCAACATCTTATTAGACATTTTCTTAAGATTTTTTTTTTCTAATATTTTCTTTATTTATTATATCAAATTTCTGGTTGTTTTCATTTCGTGAAGAATACGTCATATTTTCTTTATTTTCTAACTTCGTGGAATCTGAATCATTTTTAAAGTTTTTAGCACTGTTATTCAACTTAATTTGCTGCTTCAATTTAGTCAATTCTTGTCGTAAATTTTCAAAATCTTCTTGGGAATTATTTAATTTTATCTGAATTCTTGTAATTATCTGAATTGGGCATACCTGAATTGGACTCGGAAACATATATCTTCAGATTCTTCTAACTGTTTTTCTAGATGTTTTGAATAGTTATTTTTACTAGACTTGGGGGGAAAATGGCCATAATGTTTTTTTTTTTTTTTTTTTTTTTTAATATGGCAATCCCCCCCCCCCCCCATTCTGACCAGAAAATCAGAGTTCTAACTTTTTACGACTGCTCGTTCATCTTCACCTAATACTTCATTTATAATGGCTGTTTCATAATAATGGAAGCCATCAGTCCATCAGCAGAAAATAACTGGGTTAAAGCGGAAAATCAGTTAAGCGGGACTCGGATAATCGGAAATCTACTGTGTATTTCATTAAAAAAATATATCTTTAGAATATTTTTGCTGATGTTCAGAGGGGAGTCATGACCCCCGTGACCCTCCCCCTTGGATCCGCCATTGTTTAGTTTCATGTTCAACAAAGATATTTTACATCAAACATGATAAATTAACAACATTAGCATTAAAACTAATGGTATTTTGTTACTCTTTCATGTATAAATTTAATTAAGGAGCTGAAAAATTTTAAGTGAGAATAAATAGGATCCTAAAAACCGGCATTCCTGTTTGAAGAAACTGATTAATACACTGGGTTATCTACATATACGGGTTGGCTATCTATAAAAATTGTAACAAACTTTAAAATCTAAAGATGAAATTTACCTTAGAATCCAAATATGATGTCGAAACTGAGTGATAGTGTTGAAAATTTTAAAGCTTGATACAATTTCTACTTATAGATGATCCCTAAGCAAAATTTAAATATAGCATTAATTAGTATGCGTTGATTTTCATCAATTGATGCGAGTCGCACTTTTATGCGATGATTTTTGGCAGAGTAGTACGGAAATGTACCTTTTTACCCCACGACTGTACGGTACAAATATTCTACACTGGTTTCCAAAAATTAAGGAAAAACAACAAAAGTTGCGATTACTCAAAATGTTACAAGTAGATTTTAATAAAACTGAGCCACAATGTACAACTCATAGTAAGGTATAAAATAACAGTAAAAGAAATTACCAGATGATTGTGGTGTTTCAGAAATTAACACAATTATAAAATAAAGAAAATAAATGTGTCAGTTTGTTATAGGAAAAGTACCTTTAATATGGAGTATGATCACCCCTAGAACCAATACAGTATATACAGCGATGTGTTATACTGTCAAATATGCGATTGATATGTTCGCTGGGAAGTGCGAGCCATTGCTCATGTAAAGCAATTGTAACCATAGCCATGGTCTGAGTAGGGGGATTGAGAGCAGCGACACATCTTCCTCAAGTATTCCAAACATGCTCGATGGGATTCAAATCCAGTGATCGAGCTGGCTATTCCATGTGCTGAATTATTTGGTGCTGAAGATAATTTTCTACGATGTGAGCCCTGTGCGGTCTAGCGTTATCGCCCTGTAACAGGAAATCATTACCTATTGCACCGGCATAAAGTCTCACGTAAGCATCAAGAATGTCATTTCTATAGAAGTGAGCATTCACAATTCCACGTGGAAAGACATGGAGGTCTGTACGTCCGCCCAAATAGATAGCATCCCAAACACAGACACTGCCTCCTCCATACGAATCTCTTTTACGAATGTTTGATTGCGGGTTCCCTGTTATCTCCAAATCAAACAATGCCTACTATCACTTTGAAGGCTAAACTGGAACTCATCTGTGAAGAGAACACGCCTCCACTGATCAGCCATCCATTAACGTGCCCAATTTAAACGTTCCCTCCGGTGACATGAGGTGCGCGGCACACAAATGTCTGGTTGCATCGAGTAAAGACCACATTCATGAAGCCTTCTACGCACAGTAGACGTTGATATCAAACTTCCAGTGGCTGCAACAATTGAGGCTGTAATATGAGAGGGGGTTGCTGTTCTATTCCTTCGTACACATAACTGCAGATATCGGTCATCGGTGAATGCCCGACCTTGGCTAAATTTTCTCGAGGCCAAACCAGTGGTTTGAAATTGTTTTCAAAGCCTATGAACAGCAGAAAGACTCAAATTTAGCCATCTGGCCACCTCTGTCTGACTTTGGCCTACCTCCAATCTTCCAATAGCTCTATATCGCAGTTATGCGAACGAATGATACCACGAGATCATAATAATGAATTGGCCACCTCAGTTTTCTTATCTCATAATCACATCGACACCAGCAGTCGTACTCTCTAATGCATTTTTATGCTCCTCATAGATGACGCAATCCGATTGCAGCGCCATTAATTTGCATTTTGTATTTTTATTCAGCATCTTTTAGTTAGCAACATATGCAAATTTCATACGGATAGGTTAGTTTTTGAACGAGTTATCGCTCTTTTCGTGATTTTTCCTTAATTTTTGGAAACCAATATCTAAATAGAGAATAGTGTGATTATCACTAATGATTAAATCTGATAGATACACACATGTATATATCTACCCTATATATATAAAATCCTAATGAAACGAATTTATGAGACGGATATATGAAACGACTGAAATGTAACGAATTTATGAAACGATTCTATGAAACGACTGATTAAACAACTGATTATGTTTCGAGGCGATTTCTCCTAAAATATGGAATACTTTGCGATGAAATTAACACCAAAAATAGGTATTGATCCGCAGATCTCAAAACTGGTATTAGAATTTTTAAATTCGAATTACTTTTCCAAATATTAATTTTTTTCTAATTTTAAATACATTTTTCTAATGATGGCAACTCAAATTTTAATCATAACAGATATTTTTTTTTCATATTTTAGTAAAGGTTATTATTTTAAACTAATGTGGCGACCAGTTTCGCCTCCCTTAAATGTATGCTAAGAACAATGCTTTTTTTGTATTATATTATCATTTTATTTAATACAAAACTTTCATTTAAAACTGAAAAATTTTAAATTAATGGCTTTCACTTCCTTCTTTTTTTTAAACGAAAAGAAAAGAAAAATATTAGGCGCAGATGTCATATACGCACCGGGGTAACTAAATGACGCCAAAATGGCGTTATTTTGCCTAACATGGTAACCCGGCTATTCTTGCTTATTTATTAATAAATGTTTATTTACATTTATTTTCTTTTTATTAAAAAAAAATATTATAAATTGTTTTGTTCTATAGTTATTAATTAAATTTTTTTATTTATTGTTATTTCATTTTTAAAATAATAGAAAATAATTTAAAAATACATATGTTACTGGTATTCGAAAACGAGGTTTTTGCCAAATTGTCGTAAAAAAAAATCACGCCAAACCCGATTAAATAATGCAATAAATCCTGACATTTAATTTAAAATTCAAAGCAGTGTTTTAATGGTACTACTTAGTTATCCTGCCGAACAATTTCGCCAAATTATATAAATCGCCAAGCCACTCACCAAATTATACAAATTGACGTAATTTTTATCTTAAATAACGAAAAAACAAATAAATTAGTATAACATTAATAAAAAGAAAAAGAAAACGTCGAAATAAAAATCACTTGATGGCGTAAACACATGTAACTTCCTTACAGTCAAGTGAATGTGACATTTACGATTAACCATTATAGGCATTTAATCTTATAGTCTGGTGATGGATTTTTGGTCGATGGGATAACCAAGTAGTACCGTTTTAATTTACCACTCGAAAAATAAAGAAATACTAACTGGCAAGCTAAAAAAAAAGCTATTGGCGAGATTTTCACCCGGCTAACATAAAAGTACCAAGAATTCTTTGCAATCATGGCAACTTTTATGCAGTTTTAGTTGAAAAAATAACTTTGATTCTTTAATCAAAATGGAAACCTTTCTTATGAAAAGCGAAAGGTTCTAATTGTTTGTGGCAGCTACATGGCTTGGACAATACAAGTGAAATGATGGCGATAGAATAATACTTGGCGACTTAGCGCCTGTGGCTGGCTAACATTAAAGTACCAAAATGGCCGCCGGGAATATAAAGAGTGAAGGGATCCACCCGGAACTGTTGATAATAGTCACATGACTTAGGCTATTATTATAGAGATTTTTTTCAATTCTAAAAACAACGCAAAGAATAATATTTCCTAACGATTAAAATTTTATTTACACGTGACTATTAAAAACAGAAAAACCCTTTAAAGTTACTATTAAATGCGTAAGTGTTAAAAGCAGGAAAACATTGAAAATTATGACATAAAAATTGTATTTACACGTGAATATTAAAAGAGAAAGGAAACTTTAAAATAATAAATACATTAATATGCGTTTAACTATTTCAGGGCAAGGTACTTCTCTTCGTAAAATGTTGAAATCAGTGAATGGCACCAGAATTTACAAACAAATTTCGAAATACGAAAATACTTTTGTTCACTTCCATAATAAAAGGAAAATTTTCATTCCAATATCCTGGTGCCAATGTGGAATTTAAGAATTAAAATTAAGTGTTTCAAAAAGGAACCACCGCCCTTGAAGGGGTTAAAGCAGTAAATTGTAGTAAATTGTGTTATGTCAATCGTTTTATAACGCTGTTAAAAATATCGGGAGGCAAAGACTCTGTTTACTTAATTCATTTTATTTTAGCTTCCTTTCAAATGTTTAACTGGTCTCCCTTGAACAAACACGTAAACAACCATTTGATGTCTCAAAAGAAACTGATTCGGCCTTAAATTTTCGCAATCAAAGGGAATTGAATGGAAACCCGTTTACAGAGAGATCGCTATAGGTTTTTTCATTATAATATAATCTTGTCCAATCTTTTTAATACCGATCAAATTAGCGTGCTTTTAGATTCCGCGGTGTCTGAACGGGGGTTGGCGAGCTTAGCTTGCAGGGGGCAGAGCCCCCTAGTATATATCTCAACGGTGTCCAATGGCTAATTCTTAAACCGTTAGTCATAGACATATAGTTACAATTACAAAAATGTTTTAAATGAGGTAAAGAAATATTTTAAAAGGGATTTGAGAAACAAAAACATCTCTTAAAAAATTACGAAATTTAAATTTTTATACGGTCCCCCGGTCCTATAAGTTATATTTAGTAAAATTTTCCTTTTACAGTGACAAGTAATACAAAAAAAGTCCCGTTATTATACGATTAAAATTGACCGAGTAATAGCTATTTAAAGTTGGTGCATATTTTTTGCTGCAAATTGGGGAGCATTCACAAATTTAGTCGAAATAAAATTTCGTCAGACATATTAAACTAGTATGTTGTGGCCATCACAAAACTTTCTTCTATATAAATCACGCCAATTAAATCATTTAAATAGTACAAAAAATTACACCAATTTAGCACCAATTCATATCAAAGTGTATCTGAATTTGAAGTTTGATAAAAATTCGTGCCTTAGTTCTTGAGATAGAACTATAGCAGAAATTCTGAAAAATGTAGCTTAGCAGCGCCACCTGTTGAGTGATTTACACCAATACATAAACAGGAATAATTGATATCCAGGTATACATGGATCTGAAATTCGTTGAAAATCTAAGCATTATTTCTTGAGATTGAGCTATTGCGGAAATCACAAAAAACAGCATAGCAGCGCCACTTATGGAGCGATTTACACCAAACTGTATAAAATGTCAATCCATGTCAAGGACTAACTGATTCTAAAATTTGATGAAAATTCGTGCATTAGTTCTTGAGATACACCTATAGTAGAAATTTTGAAAAATACAGCATAGCAGTGCCACCTGTTGAGCGATTTACACCAAAATGTACAAAATGTCAATTCATGTCAAGGATTAACTGATTTTGAAGTTTGGTGAAGATTATTGCATTAGTTCTTGTGATACAGCTATAATGGAAATTATGAAAAGTGCAGCAAAGCAGCGACACCTTTTGAGCGATTTGCACCAAAACACAAACTGCACTAATTCATATCAAAGTATACTTGAATCTGAAGTTTGATGAAAATCCAAACATTAGTTGTTGAGATAGAGCTATTGCGAAAATCGTAAAAAATGAAGTATAGCAGCGCCACCTGTTGAGCGATTTACACCAAAATGTACAAAACTTCAATTCATGTCAAGGACTAACTGAATCTGAAGTTTGATGAAAATCCGTGGATTAGTTGTGGAGATTGAGCTATTGCGGAAATCGTGAAAAAGGCTGCATAGCAGCACCACCTGTTGAGCGATTTACACCAAAAACTAATCAGCACCAATTTATATCAGGAGCTAACTGAATATAAATTTTTATTAAATTCCGTGCATTAGTTCTTGAGATAGAGCGCCCACAAAATTTGTGTCACATACAGACAGACAGATGCACAGACTCACAGAAAGACATTTTGCAAAAACATGTTTTTCGGAATCCCTGACCCCTAAAACGTGTAAATCCGTCGAAAACCGAAAGTCGAAAATTTTCACGAATCCAATACTTTTTTCTTGTAAAGATAGAAGAAAGTAAAAAAAAATGGCTGAGAGTAAAATTAACCTTGCAATATAAATTTGAAATCTTTAATCATTCTGACCTATTAATGCGAAATATACAATTTGTAATAAGCATTTAAGAAGAAAGAACAAGTGGGTAAGTTTAATCACAGATCACACAGAGGGTTTCGTTTAATATTTCTTTCAAAACACTTTATCCTTTTGTAAAAACTGTTAGTTCCACATTTCGCAAGCAACGGGAGCACTCTATTCTGAACAAACCTCTATCCGAACGAAACTCCGTTTTACAAACTGTTCGTAGATATATTAGTCGAGGGGTTCGGACCCATGGCACCCGAGATAGGTAGGTGCCTCCAGGCGGTAAAAAGTGGAACTAAAATATGTACGGATATGGTGCATAATATGAAAGAGTGGTCGAAGGAATGTCGACAAAAGTTAGAAAAGTGCACCCCGGGTGAAAAGGGCGGAGGTTTGAAAAATTTCTAAAAATACAGAAGTTAGAGCCCAGAGGGTTAAATATATAAGTCGTTTTGAAATTTTTATGATTTTTCGTGTGATCGCAATTATTCTGGTATAAGTATGCAAAATTTCACATCTCCAACTTAATTGGGGGCTGAGTTAGAAAATTTGCTTAAAATACACAAGTTAGAACCCAGAGGGGTAAATATAAGACTTTTTCAAAATGCTATGAGATGTCTTTTGATGTGAGGTGTTTAGCTATAAGAATACAAAATTTCAAGCCTTCAACTTACAAGGAAGGTCTCCTTACAGGGCATACTCAGAATATGCTGAAAAAAATGCTAGTGAAACTACTCATGTATGTAATAAGGGATCAGTCAAATTTAACGGCGGAATTTCAGTAGAAAGTCCGTAAAAAAATAAAATACTTTCGAATATTTGCCGCGAAAATACGAAAGTGACACGCGATTTGACGAGCAGGATTTTTCCTCGCCAAAAGCAAACGATTTTAATGCATCTGAAAATTTAATAATTGTTTTTTAGAATGCACGGTTTTTAATGAATTCAAACTTAATCAACTAAAGAGGTTATTATATATTTTTTATATTACATATATAGCTTTTTGCTGTAGTTATTTAATTTCATCACTGTAAAAATATTTTCCATGCTTTGCAAGTTGCAAATATCTATTTTAAGTTATAATCAGCTGACATTTAATTTAGCATTTCCATATCGAAGACGAAGTCGTTTCCATAGCAACAAAATCAAATCGACAGTGTTCCATCTGCCTTATTTTTGAGCTTGAAATAATTTAAATCAATTTAAATTTTGTTTTAAATCGTAAAATATGATATTTAAATTTTATTATAAATACATATAAATATATATCACAAACAATAGGTTAAAACAAACTAAAAATGATAAAACTATTGTTAAAACAAATTAAAAATGACAAAACTAAAGTTATTTAAATTAAACTTGTATAAACAAATTCAACATAAAATTTTTTTCCTACATAAAACCGTATTTTTTTTTTCATCGCCAACCGGTGATAAATCGCCAAATAAACGAAAATGTCGTTATTTTTTTACGGACGCTGTATCGGGGTTCCGCCAAAATTTTTTTTATAAACATATATACCCATATGAGAAGAACATTCTGTAATTTTTTCAGATTTTTCTGAGTATGCCCGTATTGAGACCTTCCTTGTTAGTTAGGGGCTCAGTTAGAAAAAAAAAATAGCTTAAAATACACAAGTTAGAGCCCAGCATAGATTAAGGTCTAAGATGGGACATTTACGGCAAAATCTGTAATGGCAACAGTACTAGCGTCACTATCGACAAGGGGGAAGTACTAACAAACCTCCGAAATTTGCCTATGTTGAAGAAATATGTTTATTCTCTATGGTTTGAATATCTATTCTTTCCTGAAACGAAGCAGGTGTCAGACGATATTCTATTCATGCTTGCTTTATTTATTTAGCTGCTTTTTTTTTTTACCGTACTTGTATTGTTCATTTTTAACTTACAAAATGATAATTAGACTAATAATATAAAAGAAAGCCGCGAGAAAATTCTGTTAAGAATGCAAATATGTAAGTTTATAAGATTAAATTGTAAAAAAATCAAATTCAGGTATTGTGTCAATTTATTCATATCGAATAAAATTTTATTGAGTGTAATGTCAGTACTTCTATCTATTTTTAACTTTTAGATTTATACAATTCTAAAAATTTGTCGAAAGGAATTTTTCCCTATCTGTAATATTATTATTATTATTTCTTATATGTTAATACTATAAACATTATTGAATTGATTGTACGTTATTTACATTAAAAACAATATTTTTATTTTATCTGTAAGGAAGTGAAAATGCATAAATATTAAAAGATTATTGTAACGATTGTTTAATACGTTAAACTTCACAAATTTATAAAACACGGGCTATAAAAATTTTCCTGCCAAAGAGGAATAATTATGAAAATTTCTGGGACTTGTAGAGTTCAACATTTCGTATATTTTTATGTTACACCATTGCTTTTGATATATAGCATTCAAGACGTAATTTTTACCTAGTATTCGTTGCACTTAAAACCGTTAACTAATCATGTAAAAAAAAAAAAAAAAAAAAAAAATCATATATTCTTGCATGAACATAGAAAAGATATTAGATATATAAAATAGAATGTCTATTCTATGTTCAAGTATCGGTGTAAGATTCTATCGAAAACGCAAAACATGCAACATTAAAAAAAGAAAGATCACAATAAGGTAGATACTCAATAATAAGCATACTACAAGGATGGGGAGTTTCTTCCCCATTGTCACTAAGGTTGATAGCCCCATTGTACGATCGCAATCGCATTACCATTACGCTCTATAGGAATGTCCGATCTTGGATGTTAATCTATGGAGCCCAGAGGGGTAAATATAAGACTTTTTAAAAGTTTATGATTTGTCGTTTTATGTGAGGTTTTCAGCAATAAGAATCCGAAATTTCAAGTCTTCAACTTAATTAGGGGCTCAATTAGAAAGAAAAGATTAAAATACACAAGTTAGAGCCCAGAGTGAGTAAATATAACACTTTTTCAAAATTTCATGATTTGTCGTTTGATGTGAGGTGTTCAGCTAGAAAAATCCAAAATTTTAATTCTCCAATATATATAGTTTCTGAGAACGGGCTCTGTGACGGACAGACAGACACACAAAGGAAGGAGTTAGACGAATAGGGTTTCGTCAGATGAACGAAACCCTAAAAAACTGAATTTTTGTTAAATAAAATGATTCTAAATTAACAGCCCCAATTCTTTACAAATTGATACCTATTTTTAAATATTATTAGATTAGACTAGCCTGCAAAAGTTGGGTTATGTCATGTTTTTTAGCTTTTGATATTTGATTCTTATGTATTCTGTACAGCTGAATCCAAAATTGACCTTCATTTTTTACCATCATATAAAGATTTTCACGTAAATTTTAAAGTTAAAAAAAAATTGCGATCATTTGTTACTATAAAATGTACGTGATTGTTCTGCATTTAACTTTTAATGATTGATTTTTATATATTTTTTACCGCCGAATCTGAAAATGATTTTCATTTTTAACCATCTCATCAGGATTTTTCGCAAATAGCAAATTTCAAAGTTAAAAAGGTCAAAGTTAAAATTGAACCTCCTCTCTCATCTCATCGGACCACTCAGCTGTTTAGCTGTAACAATCCCAAAATAAGCAAAAATATTGACTAAATTATTGAATAAAATAAAATAAAAAAAGTTTTACTTATTTTTTATAGTATGAGATTTTCGCTATATTTTAACTTACACATTTGCGACTTGCAAAAAAATTCTAACGTGATGGTTAAAAATGAAGGTCATTTTCAGATTCAGTGATAAAAAGTACGTAAAAACCAATTATCAAAAGTTAAAAAACACAGCCATCTCCTCTACTTTATAGTATCCAATTTTTGTTATTCTTTAAATATGACAATTTATGATTTGCGAGATATCTTGACATGATGGTTAAAAATTAAGGTAAATTTCGGATTCAGTGCTAAAAAAATACATAAAAATTAAAAAACCCAACAATCCCAGACTTGCATTATCTAATCTAAAACTTTTCCTTAAACTCCTTGGCGGTAATCTATCCGATTTTTTTTTTTTTTGTGTTATCCTGTAAAATAAGTATAAATAGTAACCACCGAAAATCATAATAATATTAGATTGTTATCAGATTTGCGCCAGTATGTAAAATGTAATCTCGATCGGATATTTGAAAGTGAGTTAAAGTTCGAGTACAAATTTTGAACTGGAAAAACATACATACGATCGTCGAAGTAACATAAAAACTTATAAAAATAACATAATTTTTGTTAAAAGAAATCATAAAAGAAACAGTCTCAAATCCTGATAGAATAAAACATATGTTATTTTAGCCAATCTGAAATCTAATAAATATTAACTTAATCGTAATACTTGTACGATTTTTTTCAAAGCGCAGATACACGTGAAATAAGGTCTTTGAGTACTTTAAGCACTTGGTATGTGACCCCTCAAAGTCAAGGCGAACTCAAGGAAAATTTTACTAAATATAACTTATGGGACTGGGGGACCGTATAAAAATTTAAATTTCGTATTTTTTTAAGAAATGTTTTTATTGACCCAAATCGCTTTTGAAATATTTCTTTGCGTGACTTAAAACATTTTTGTAATTAGAACTATATGTCTATGAATAACGGTTTAGGAATTAGCCATTGGACACCGTTGAGAGCGGACACACTGTTGTATATATCAGAATCTTAATCATAACCTCTTGTCAGGTGATTCTAGTATCACATTTGTTCACAGATGGCAGTACTGATGTTATGTGATATCCACTGTGTAGAATTTTTCAGCAGTTGAGAACTGTAAAATAAAGTATTCTATTTAATATTTTTTCTTTTAATTCTTCTTTGGGTTGTAATATTAGGTGTTATGTTAAATTTCTAAAAGATTTACTATTGCTTTTATTTTTGAAAAAAAAATTAGTTCTTTTACAATTGGTTAAATTAACTGTCAACTGTAATTATACAAAAACTCCACGTGCTTGATAATTTGCAAGATTATTACATTTGCAAGATTATCGCGTCTACATAGAATTGGTTAGTAATTTTTTTTTATATTGATTTTCTGTCCATAAATTTTGTTAATCAAATATTTTGTAATTTTTTAAGGTTCCTCTGTATCAGTTTTTGCTTCTCTATTGTTTCGATTTTAATACTTATTCCATTCAGAAACATTTTATTTTAAATTTGGGATCGTAATTGATCCAGAAATTTGAGTAAAGTAAGTTATGCTACAGTGGTGGTCAAAATTATAAGGACAAGGGAAAAATTACCAAATCTTGGCTACATTTGGCCAGAAACTAAAGCAAATTTAATGGTTGGAAACTAAAAGAAAAATGAAGAATATTTTTATAAGTTTTTATGGAAATATGTGGAAAATTCATATTCATAAAATGTATTATGGATTTATAGAGCCATCTGATATGGACAAAATTATAAGAACAACTGTATTTGTGTGTTCTAAAAAGTAAAATTTGCATGTTTTTTGCTCTGCACACGGAACTCAGCAATGATATTAATGCGTAGTAAGCGTTTGGGATCGTCATATTCTGTTTTTCAGTCATGCCGTTAGGTACAAAGCTAAGGAAATTTTGAGAAAGGGAAAGTGGATGCATTTAAAAGTTCAGGACTTTTTGTACGCCAAATTGCGACAAAGCTTAATAAATCAAGAACGGCAAAGACATACAGGTAGGCCAATTTCTGTTTCTGTACGGGAGAAAAGAATGATAATAAGGCGAGCTTGCTCCAAAAAACAAACGTCAACAGAAATAAAACGTGAATTGAACTTAGAATGCAGTGCTCGAACTGTTCGACGTGTTTTACAAAAAGAAAAAAAAGGTTTGCTATGGTAAACATATGTCACGACTGCCTCTTTCAAAAGTTCATAAGAGACTGAGGATGGAGTTTGCCAAAAAATGCATTACTATAGGAAAAAAGTGGGATGATGTTGTCTTTTCAGATAAGAAAAAGTTTAATTTGGATGGAACAGATGGTTTTCGCTGCTTCTGGTATGATCTCCGTAGAGAAAAAGAAATTTTCTCAAAGCGTGCATTTGGAGGTGGCTCAATAATGGTCTGGGGAGGTTTCACAACTGGTGGAACTGCTCCAATAGTTTTTGTGCAGGGTAAAATGAATTCTGAGAGTTATGGTGATGTATTGGGCGATAACCTTTTACCGGAAGCACCGTTAATAACGAGTGGAGACTATTTTTTCCAGCAGGACAATGCCTCTGTACATGTTTCCCAAACTTCAAAATCGTGGTTTGATGCTAATTTCGTGAAACTACTTCATTGGCCGACCAGAAGCCCTGATCTGAATCCAATAGAAAATCTGTGGAGTATTCTGGCACACGAAGTATACAAAAATGGTATACAATATGAAAACAAGCAAGAACTCATGTCCTCCATTGAAAAAGCCAGCTCAAAAATTTCCAAGAACGTTCTTAAGGAACTGTCAAACTCTATGACGTCAAGACTGACCAAAGTGATTGAGAAGAAGGGGGAGATTATTAATTATTAGTGTGTTTCGGGCAAAAACATTCATTGTCCTTATAATTTCGTCCAATTTTTACAATGGCATATTTTGTTAATTATTGCAAAGCATTCATATTTTGCATTTTCCAACGTTTTGCATTCTATAATGATTTCTAGCATAAAAAAGCATTTTATGTATAAATTTCACTTTATTTAGTTCAGAAATAAATTTTTTCTGTGCAATTTTCAATTGTTCTTATAATTCTGACCACCACTGTATGACGTGCTTTGTTCAAACAAAAATAAATGGTGTCCAACTTATATTGTGGAATATTTCCCTTAATAAAGTGTTTCACAATGTATGTTTCAATTTTATTCTTGACATATTTTTACACCCTGTTTGTGAATTTCTTCTCATAAATATTTTATTCTTCCACTTTATTCTTCCACTTACAAAATATCGAATATGAGGCATTCTCACAAAATTTTAACTTTCAGAAAAAAAAAATCTGGTGAAATTAAACTTAATAAAATAACATTTTAAACTTATAAACGAATGCCTTAATGATTCAAAATAAAGAAAAAAATGGTCAGCAGAGACAATTTTTTTTTAAATTTAACTGAGGTTTAAGTTGAACTTGCGAGTTTAATTTTCCTTATTATTTTATCTCTCTAACTTTTTATTTTATTCTAAATTTTTACTTATAATGAATTTGCATAGTACCCACAGAACATTCAAATAAGAAATAATAATAATGTAGTATTTTTAGAACAAAATTTTGGTATAACATTGTCTTAAAGGAATGTTAAGGAAGTTACGGTAAGGAAAAACAAGTTGGAAATTGCTCGTCAAACGTGGCAAATGAGGTGCGTTCGTACTATAACTAGTTTTATAATTATTTTTTGCACCCCATATTGTACTGAATGTGTATTTATTTGCAATTCATAAGTGCATAGTCTGTAACATCATTAAAATGCACTTGCAATAATTTTTTCCCATTCCCCTTAATGTAACGGAAAACTTTTGACTGTCCCTGTAATTAAGCTATACATCCGATTTTTATGAAATTTGAAATGGCTCGACAAAATTTTGCAGCAATTATATATTTAAAATTTCAGCCCATTCGGAAAGCTGTAACATCATTAAAATGCACTTGCAATAATTTTTCCCATTGGCTTTAATGTAAAGAAAAACTTTTGACTGTCCCTGTAATTGAACTATACATCCGATTTTCATAAAATTTGAAATGGCTCGACAAAATGTCGCAATAATTATATGTTTAAAATTTGAGACCATTCGGAAAGCTTTAACATCATTAAAATGCACGTGCAATAATTTTTCCCATTGGCCGTAATGTAAAGAAAAACTTTTGACTGCCCCTGTAATTTAACTATACATCCGATTTTTATAAAATTTGAAAGGGCTCGACAAAATTTTACAACAATCATATATTTAAAATTTCAGACCATTCGGTTGGGTAGTTTTTGCTTTATTATATGCGGACGGACGGACAGACAGACGGACTGAACGACGACTATAGGTGCTACGTATTTATATAACTAGTAAATCTGCAGATCAGGAGCCTCAACGTCAGCTCTACAATTCATTGTGTTTAGCACCCTTTGAGTAATATTAATCTTTCTACAAAAAACGAAATTTAAAGTTTTGAAATTACATAAACATTTATAAAACGAAAAAATATTTCGAAGGTTTCTGACATTAGAAACGTTAAATTAAACCCCTTGTTATGTAATGGTATTCTGAATCACATGAGCTACTTATTCTGGTAATTTTTAGATAATAAAGTAGATTTCTTCAGGGGGGCTCTGCCCCCTGAACCCCTTCGTAGTGTAATTTAATTTACATTTGTAATTATCAATTAATTGTGTTAATGTCCTTTAGTAAATTCTACCAATAGACGGAAACGTACATGAATTCTTTTCTACAGCCCTGTATATTACGTGAAGATTTTTACGCGTCGTCTATAACATTTAAATTTAATGCAGACAAAAAACCCTCTTAAAACTGCTCATATCACATTTCCGGGGATTAGTATGCATAGTGTGCACCATATATCCAGTTTCTGCGGAGTCCTGTATATGGTTCTATTTAAATTCTGCAAACATTTGTTAGTATACTAAATATAATTGGGCTGGGAAATACATAACTCAAAAAAAAAAAAAAAAAAAAATCCCACTGAAGCAATTCGCGCTCATTTTCATTTGTACTTACGAATTCATTTGTGTATCCCTGTACATGGTCTATACAATATTTAAGCACTACTTATTAAGCACAAATTTACTTAACGTTAAAACGCACACCATAATCGAAAATGCTCTTCAGCAATCATCCCTATTAGACCAGAACTGTATCCGAAATTTTTTATGTGACCCTATAAATGAACGATAAATACGATTACAAATCATATTCAAGCTTCTTGTAGTCAACCACAGTAATGTAATTTAATTTCATAATGTTTGAATTAGTGCAACACAATTAACGCACTGACGACAGGCAATTTAATTAAATCTGGGTTTAAAAACTGTAGAAGCTCCTCCCTTTTCTGAAAGTGTCCCGGAAATTGGTTTCTGAAATATGCTTTTCATGTTTATGCAGCAGTAAATATCTTTCAATGTACGGATGTAATATATAATGTCTTACAATCTATAAAAAGTATGGACAACACAATATAAATGTCTTTTCTGTAAGGTAGAAGTCACTCCCTTAGTCAATGATGTATTCTGAATAAAAACGAGAATTCTCGTTTCCCGTCGCTAATGTGTTAAAATAAGCTGTGAAGAGTTTTTTTTCCCCGTAGACCACATTTTAATTGACCACTTTTGTGTGACCCTGAAAAAAACATATGCTTTGCACCCCATATACTACAAAAATGTTTCAAAAATACATATCAATTTCATTATTTTGTAACAGAGTAACATCATTAAAAAACGCCACAAAAGGATTTTCTTCAAAGATTGTAATATTATGAATACTTTTGAGTTCCCTGTATGCATGCTGTAAGTGCTACACATAACATATTTTATAGTAACCAGGTTCTAGTGCACCTTAATAAAGTATATAAATTTCATTACGTTTAAAATTGTGTAACATTATTAAAATACACCGCAGACGATTTTTCCCAAACACTATAATGTAACGGAATAATTTTGAGTGCCCCTGTAATTAAGCTATGAATGCTACACTCTTCATTTTTAATACCAAACATACTTTGGCAAACCTCGATAACGTATATCAATTACATGTAATCCCGACTATATTTACGCGAGTTAGAGCACGTAGAGAAACACGGCAGGCGACAGATAGAAAAACTGAAGTCATAAATACTTTTCATCCATGTTGGAAAGTGTTAAAAAGGATTTACATGCCTTTAACTGTACTTTTTTTTCAGCATGGTTAAACATTAGTTTAAACATCCTAATCCATGCGATAGCAATAACATATTAAAAGCGCCCCAAAATATGCATATCTGGAGATCTATAAATCTACAGGAAAATAATTCATTATCGTGTCCACTGTTAATTGCATAAATTGCATCGATTTGGCGCGATAAAATATTTTTTGTGATAGCCTTTTAATAGTACCTGCAACAAAATTAACGTAATTTACTAACTTCATTCATATTTGACGCAATGATAGGCTACGAATAACAGTCGCTAGGCAACGAAGAAAAGGAAAAAAAAAAGAAATATGTATCATGTAAAACAAGACAATTAATTTAAAAATTCTTTATATTATTGGAATACATGTATAAATGTCCTCAAAACATTATACACGTAAATAAAAAAATCTGATAGATATATTGATAAAACTTCAATATAATAGGAATAATTTAAAACCCTTATTTGGAATTTTAGTATCCATAATTTGACATTTAAATCCATTAATCAAACGTGCCATTTTCTTTCAACTAATCGAAATTTGAAAATCGTCTGACTTGTCGTAGAAAAGCATTATAAAGAAAAATAAAATCTTCCATATTTTCCGAACGAATGAACGAAATTTAACCAAAAACTATACAGCTACGTCCGGGTATCTCACGAATATGCCCAATTAATTTCAAGCTGATCGGATGCTTTTTGCGGCAGTTATCGCGGAACAGACAGACAGACAGACAGACAGACGGACAGACAGACAAACGGAAATCAAAACTTTTCGTGTCTCCACAGTAAGCCTTCACTGACGTTTCGGCAATTACGAACGCACCTAAAAAGGGGGGAAGGTAAAGAAAATTACCACCTATTTTTAGGCAAATCATGTTAAGACTAAGTGATAGCCGCAATTTTCATTGATTTTTAATAGCAGTTATTTACACTGGATTAAATAATGCTAATAATAATAATTTACCTCGTAAAATGCAGGAATAAGCATTGGGGACGGTAAGACTACCAATAAAACCACGATGCTTGAAATTGATATTTAAATGCTGATTTAAATTCTGCAGTAAATTTCCTGTCAAAGAATTTTAGCCATTCTTTCTCTAGCATACTTCTGCATGAGACAAAAGTTGAAAAAAAAAATTGTGGCTGCATCTGAAGTGATTTTCTGTATAATTTTAGCGAACGGTAAGAAATCTAAAATCCAGGGACAGAGTTAAAAAAATAATAAGAACCGTAAAAATGTGTGCAGTTTAATTTTTTGCTACATATTTATTTAAAGCAATAGTCCGAATTTCGTAAAAAAATTACATCGAATTGGTTTTATTGAAACAATTGTATACAGACAGCTCCAAACTTAAAAATCAGCATCAGGGACGGTAAGAAATTTCCTGGTACATTTGGACACCCAACATCGTCCAAAAATTATTTATCTCGTTAATATTGTTATACAGCTATGCAATGGGACGCTTTCCAACATGATGAATGAAAAAAACCAAGAATATGTACTAAATAAAAATTATTATTCAGGAACTTAAAAGTCAAAATTATGTGACAATGACTCATATACAATTTTATAGTGTATTAATTATTTTTTTTTTATTTTTTTTTATTTCAGTTGTTTCATGGTTAATAATTACAAAAAATTTTACTATATACACATACATATATATATATATGGGCGATTCTCCAATAAGTGGGTAATTTCACTCTGTGATTTAGTGAAAAATAAAAGTTAAATTTTAAAGGATTTTTTTTAGAAATCGATGACATAAAATAGTGAGTAATGTACAAGATTCCGGCATAAACTTTAAACAGCATTTTTCTTTAACCTTTTATGTACTGAATTATGAATTCATGAATATCTTATCTTCCAAAGCATTTTTCATGAATTGTTTAAACTAAAATAGAAGATTTGCATAATCATTTAATAAATTTTAGAAGGATTGAAGGACTTAGAAGGATTCGTTAAATATGAATTTATAGGGATTTTGTGCAATCTTTATAACCCCACTCAAATCTTTTATTTTAAATATTTTCCTAGTATTTTGTAGAATTTGGAGATGTACAAATATACTGTTCTTACAATAGAAATATAGAAATATTTCCGAATTGAAAACACCTCCTCCTCCCTCCAACGCCAAGAAAGCTGAAAAGATACAAAGGCAAAAGAAATCATCCTTTTAAAAATATTTTTGTTTTGTGTAACCAATAATGCTTTTGGAACAAGATAAAGTAATGTATCTATAACTCATTCTAAACTGTATTACAACTAATCGATGTGTTAAATGAATTTTATAACAAGTTATTTTAATGGTACTTATAAGTACCGTCAGTAGATAAAGGGTTAATCTGCTTATCTCTAATCGATCTGTTTCTATAATTTATTGCCTTCTGTTCCAAACAGAAATTACTTTAGAAAGTAATATAAATAATAGCTATTCTAGTGCATATGATTTTAATCGAGATTGAGTAAAATTCCAACAGGGTAGTGAGCTGATACGATTTCATTGAAAGGGGGCTGAAGTGACAGGGACAGTAGTGAGAAAATTAAGAATATTGCTTCAGTGCTCCTATTAAGTTAATCTTAGTAAGACTGCAATATATTTTGAACTAAGCAAAACTATGTTACATCATGACAAAATCATACATAAATAAAAATAATAATAATGAAATTTGAAGTACGGGATAGTAGTGATAATTAATAAACATATTCTTCTGTTTCTATCTATTTTGCAGCTTTTAACTGCTTTTGAAGTCCAGATAATTAAACCATGTTATTTTCTCAGCAATCAAGATTGCTGCTTCTACTAAATGTAACTGTCCTCAAAATTTTATCTGACCATCTTGACGGTCAGATGATTCGCTTTATTCAAGGGGACAGTAGTAACATAAAAACTAAGGAACAACATTTCTCTGCATGGCCTGAATAATTATAAAACTATTTATAATTTATAATAAAAATTCTTTATTTATATTTTAGAACGTAAGTTTTTATTTTGTATAGTAACATTTCTAAAAATAGTTTGTCATTACTCTTAAATTATTTCCAGAAAATCAGTGCATGGAAAGGAGGGGAAAGGGACAAAAGTGACAACTTGAATATTTAAAATATTATTGGAGTAAAATTTAGAGATTATTTTTTCGGAATTGTAGAAAGACATTACAGAATACATTTTATGCTAACGATAACGAAAATTATATAAATGATAAAATGCAGCAGATAACCCCAAGGGCCATATGTTAAACACTTAATGCAGAATCGCCCATATATATATATATCTACTCTCTATGTATAAAATCCTAATGAAACGAATTTAAGAAACGATTTTATGAAGCGACTGAATGAAACGATTTTATGAAACGACTGATTATGTTTCACGGCGATTTCTCATAAAATATAGAATATTACGCGGTTAAATTAACACCAAAAATCCGTATTGATCTGCAGATCTCAAAACTGGTAATAGAATTTTAAAATTTGAATTACTTTTCGAAATATTATTTTTTTTTCTAATTTCAATTACATTTCGGTAGTAAAAATCTGTAATGGCAATAAAATTACTCCATTTTTTTTTTTAAGGGGACAACAAGAAAAACTATATGGATTATTAGATTTCTTCTTTTTCGTCAATTTCAAATTGATAATTGAAATTATCTTTTATTTCAACCGATAGTGAAACAATAATATGATTAAATTATGTTTTTCAGATAAATTTGAAAAAATAAAAATCAGATTTGTTTTTTTACATGAAAAGTAAAATTATTAAAATAAGAAAGAAATTTTAAAATAAGAATGAAATGATCAAGTGTCAAAAGCAGAAAATAAGGAAAACTACGTCAAAATATTTACACGTAAGTATTAAAAATAAACGAATATATATATATATATATATATATATATATATATATGCTATTTCACGCGAAACGCATTCAAAGGAGGAAATTGCGTCAAAATTCCCAAATATTAAATAACTATGGACCATATTTTTCCATTCGGTTCGAGACTATGAAACTCGCCATTTTACCAATCGTGACGTCGCAGAAATACTGTCCATTGTTACGCGTGTAAAACTTTTAATGTTGAATATTAGATTATATATTTGAAAAGCTCAAGTAATCATATTTCCGAACACTTTTAAATTAAATAATATATGTGCCCTTGAATCTTAAAAGAGAAAAAAGTTTAAAGGAAATAAATTATTACATGAGAAATGCAATTAATAGTGAAATTGCGTCATATATTAAAACGATACATTTAAAGCGATTTTCATTCCGAAGAATTTTAATCTGACGTCAGATGGTATAAATGAAGAGCGACTAGCAAATTTGTTTATATATTACATCATTTGATGAAGCGTAAATACAGGTAAATTTATGCGCAAAATACTTTCATTTTATTTTGTACGAATATAATTTGTATCGATAAATACATTTTAGAAAATACGGATATTCATAATAAATAATATAAACAATATACATTGTAAAATATACATGATAGTGCATTAAAATAAATAAAAAAATTATGAATAAGCTATATCTGTTTCTGAAAATATCTATAACTTGATCAAAACATAAATTATAAGGTTAAAAATTTAAAAATACAATGCTTTTCAATACTGTGGTTCTGAAAGATACTCCCACGTAGACAGAGATTTTTAACTTCGAAACTAAAAGAAGGATATTGTCCATAGTGTCGTTATAAATGGCAGAGAGTTAACGACATTTTTAACTTAACTATTTTATACAAGCTGATTTTCATATGTGTATTTGATCTTACTTATCAATCCTGAAAATCGCCATCAGTTGTTACGACAGCGATGGATGAGGCCATTGAAATAGAAAAATACCCCATTCAAACGGAAAAGAATGGCAACTCGATTACAGAAGATAACCACCGCTATATTAATATAATTATATCTTCCGTAACCTGGTAATTTTTTTTTAAATAGGGCAACATTACCGTGTTTTTGGAGTCTCTGAAATCTGAACAGGGGTTGTCGGGCATAGCTCGCAGAAGGGGCAGAGCCCCCTAGTATATATATATATATATATATATATATATATATATATATATATATATATAAATTTTCTGTATAATAATACCATTGAAAGATAATGAAAATGACCAATAATATGAAATCACAAACACCATATAAACAAAATATTATTTAAAATGTATTACATATATATATATATATATATACTATACAGAGTGAGTAAATTAATGCAATTTATTAAAAAAAATTATTTAAATAACATAATTTTCACATGATGAGAGGCGGTCTAATGATAACAAGTGGATTTTCCCAAAAAAGCATAAGGCGTAATTGGCATAATTTAGTGTTTGACTGTTTACTATGCACCGCCTATCACCTACAATGACCTCTCCCTTCTGTGACGTGACTCTGGTCACGTCACACAGTCAGCCGGTGGCCGGCCACACCCCACACCCTACTGTTGTTTACCCACTTTCTTTTCCTGGCAAGGTAATAAAATCCAGCAAGGCAAAATACTTTTCAGTAGCTCAAACATAACCTAAGTTCAAGGTCTAAAATTGGAGAGAAAGTTGAAATAGCTGAGATATCGGGCAAGGATTTAACAGATGGCGGGGATATTTTCATATTTGTGAGTAATAGCATATTGTCATCTTAAATTAGCGTTGCCAGGTGCAATGTGACAAATAGCGGGACATGAAGCTTAAAAAAGTGAGACGGCTACTTCTTAGTTAAGGCAACATACATAAACTCAGTTTCCATTCACCACATAAAATTTAAATGAATTAAACGACCCCGAAAGAATAGAGTTTGAAGTTAGCGAGCTAAAATTTGCTGTATTTTGGAAGGAATAACAATGTTTGTATGTCAATCAATATGCACCACTGAAACTTAAGCTATATTACGTTTAAGAAAATATCATGTCGGCAGCTGCAGTACTGTTAAAAACAAATTATTTATTTAAATATTGGCTCCAGAATTTCGACTAATTACCAATAATTTTATAATAAAGGAAACTCAGCAACGTTAAGCGAATTTCGAACAAAAAATAATATCATGGTTTTTACAGTTTCATATGCGCTGTAAATCGCACTTACACAAGATGCTCTTAACTCCTTCACGGTCGCTAATATTTGGAAAAACCATCAAAAAAGTACCTATTTCTTTTATTACAGAAATTGAATAATTATAAGGTTTCTAAATAAAATATGCAGTTAGTTTTTTTTAAGGCGAAAAAAAAGATGTTATAGAACGAATTCACATTTGTAGAAAAGCCATCATGCGAGAATTCTGTGTCTTGATGATTGCTTTACACCCTATAAATTAATGCGAATACGACCTTTATTTTTCATATCTTAGATCTTTATTTATCCTCATCACACAAATTTTTACAAATAATACTTGAAATAATATATATACATTACATTTTGATTATTAATTTTTTTTTTTTTTTTGAGTGTCATATATTTCGAAACATGCAATACAAATCTCAGCATTACATTCAGCACCAAAAGCCAAACTCAAACGGCAATATTCAAAGACTTCACAAGGAAATGCCAGTTAAATTTTTCTGGTTTCAGAAGTTTTTTACAGCAATTGAATCTCCAGCCCGGAAATATGACGGGCACGATAAATAACGAACGACACCTTAGCCCGTGATATTGACGGGAGCGAGAATTAAGGGGTTAATTAATAATGTGCCATAAAAAAATTACATAAAACCTAGGGAAGGTCTAGCCTTTAAGTGTAAAATATTCTTACTATTTTTCGTTTAGAATTTGCACTATCAAAATGAAAAAATACAATTTCGCAGAAGCAAGAGTGTCCTGATAAGTGCGAAATACTAAAAGAATTTATGTTTTGTGGAAAATCAGGACTTTCGACGTCCAGCGTAGTGATACCTCGGGACAGGTCTTAAAATCTCTAAAAATCGGGATTTTCTGTTTAAATCGGGAGAACTGGTAATATAAACCTAAATTCTTGACAACAGGAAAGGAGATGAGATATAGCATTTTCTGTACATATATTTAAAAATAGTTTACGATTACCATACGGATGAAAAATAATATACAGTTTAACTTGCTAACACGGAGTTGGAAAGCACCAAATAAAATTTCTTTAAATATAAAAGATTCATACTAATATTGTTTTAGAATTTGTACTATTAAAATGAAAAAAATGCAATTTCGCGGAAGAAAGAATATGCTGAGAATTGCGAAATTCTGAACGAAATTTACGCATTGTGAAAAATCAGGACTTTCGACGTCCCGCGTAATGATTCAGCGGGACAGGTCTTAAAATCCTTAGAAAACTGGATTTTCTGATTAAATCGAGAAAAATGGCAACGTTATCCTAAATGCTTGATAACAGGAAAGGGATCAGATATAGCATTTTCTGTTCATATATTTAAAAATATTTTTGGAATACCAAAGGGATGAAAAATAGCATACAATATAACCTGCTAAGACAGAATTGGAAGGCGGCAAATAAAAAATCGTTTAATATAAAAGATTCATACTAATATTGTTTTTAGAATTTGTACTATTAAAATGAAAAAAATACAATTTCTCAGAAGAAAGAGTATCTTGATAAGTGCGAAATTCTAAAAGAATTTATGCATTGTGAAAAATCGGAATTTTTGACGTCCCGCGAAGTGGTTCTGCGGGACAGGTCTTGAAACCCTTAAAAATCGAGATTTTCTGTTTAAATCGAGAGAACTGACAACGTTATCCTAAATGCTTGTCAACAGGAAAAGAGATTAGATATAGAATTTTCTTTACATATATTTAAAAATTATTTATGAATACCAAACGGACGGAAAATAATATACTGTATAACTTGCTAACACGGAATTGAAAGACGCTAAATAAAAGATTCTACTTTTGTCAGGTTTCCATCTTAGCAGGTACACTATTCCATAAAACATACAATTTTATTCAAAATTTGACCAAATAAAATACAAATAGCAAATAATAATGATGATAAATAAACAAATACGAGTAACTTGTAACTATCAACCTCAGTAGCTAAACCGCCCTGTTTCCTTGTATTTTACTCATTTTATTCTTGCTAGGTTAAGGAAACTGTTCATTTAAGGCAAGTTAAAGTTATACAGAGATTTTGTTTTCATAGGTTTGTTGCAGGTATATTTATTTATGAGGTCAAACGAAATTTCCTAAGAGTTTATTACCACAATTTATGACGTATTTATATATTTATTTATTAAATATAATTTTTTTCAGCTAAACTTTACGAAAAATGTATTTCACCAGATAATTAAAACACACAATTGGAATTTAAAATTTCATTAAATAGATATTTAAAACATATCAACAAATAATAATAAAAGACTCAATGTGCGTAATCAATAATTAGCATTTAAATTGCTTTAATATGTTGGATTGGCACATTTTTCAAAGTCATTTATTCTACTAGCAGTTAATTCGAAGATCACTGAACAAAATAGTATTATATTTTATAACCACAAAAAATTATACAATCTGTTTCAAAAGTGTAGGCAAACACTAAAACATGATAATAAAACTAGAGATATCGAATAAATTCACACAAAATATTCAAAATGTAATTGAAATGAAACACAGTAGAAATATTATAATGCTTTCAACAGCATTATTTATTTTAAAAATACGCCTCTTTTATTTTTGGTAAAATACACTGTCTCTAAAGCTTAGATACATTTTACAAACGTTAAGAAACGCTGGATTGTTTTCAACCAACCCAACCATTCCGACCAACGAGCCGTTTGCCTAAGTAGTACTACAACAGCAAATATTCGATTTCTGCTGGTTATTTAAGATGCCGAAAGCTACGGAATTCATGAAAGAGGAAATTTTAAAGATTTTTAATTTGAAAAATCAGCACTTTATTGAACTTTCTAGAATATTAAATCGTTCAAAACCAGAGATATGGAGAGTTCTTCCTAGAAGTAACAATTTCGGCTGAAAACTAACATTAAGCGGCCAAGTGTAACTAGTGTTAAAACTGATCGAAAAATTGGAAGATTGGTATCAAAGCAAAATATGTCTATAAGGCAAATTGGAAATAATCTCGGTGTCAATATCTCAAAGGACACAGTACGACATTACATAGACGCATAAAAGTATGCAAGAATATTATTTTAAAAGTATATTTTACAAACTCCGTCCTATATCGCACAATAAACAGGACAGAATGGATTAGGCACGAAAGTAGATGTTGTGCCAGGACAAGTAGCTCATCGTATTATTCAGTGACGGAAAGAAGTGGAATGTGTATGGTCCTAATGGCTGAAATTATTAATTCCATGACCTCAGTAAACAGTCAAGTACTGCATTCAGTAGACGACAACTGGTTAGACTTTATTATTCATACCTGCCTGGCATTCTCCATCGGAAACAAAATATCAAGAGACACTAGAGTAACATCTACTTCCAATTGGTGACATCTTGAAGGGTCCTTATTGGAGATTTGAGCATGACAGTACTTCAATCCACAATTCACATAGCACTAAGCACTGGCTTTTCGCCCGGAATGTTAACATTTTAGACTGGCCCGCTTTAATCTCAGACTTAATCCCAATTGAGAATATTTGGGTTATCTTAACTCTTGAAGTTTACAAGAATGGAAAGCAAACTAACTCTAGAAAAGAGCTAAAAGTGACCATTGAAATATTTCAAAAACTAATTCATTCAATGGAAATACGATTATTTGAATTTATCCGATACAAGGAGTACCTTTAACCCTTTAATTCTTGCTCCCATGATATTCACAGGCTATGTCTTTTATTCAGATTGTTTGATTCCCACCAGTTTTATAAAGTAGTGTATTTGACTTTATTATGGTATCATTTTACCTATCATTAAATAAGGTGGATATTTCTTTTTCAAAAAATTAGTGTCGATAAGTAATTTGAATATTTAAACCGTAATTTAATGCGACTGTTAAGGAGTTAATAAATAGCATCATATAAAATCTGTGTTAACTGATGTATTTTTTTTTTCATTGTGCGAAAACTTTTGAAGCACGGTATAGCCACATACTTCTATGCTTTTATATGAAAGTTGTAATATTATACCCATTTATTCATTTTGATATTAATTATTCGAAAAGTTTTGCATAATCTAATAATATGTTTTTGTTTAAATTTGTATTATTATTTAATAAAAGACATTTTCTTGTTGTGTCTAAACTTTTGAGACAGACTGTATCTTTTAACAGCTGAATACTCTTAGGATAATAAATAAATGAGTGTAGGTTAATTCGATAAAGGGCCCCCATTATCTATTCATCCCCGGACCTTTGAGTTTAAGACAGCCGAATGTACGTTTTGTTTAGCTGCACACTTTGCACATTTCTTGAACCGGCTGAGTTAGTTTAAGTGCACAGTAAAAAGGGGGAAAATGTAACTACGTAAAAAAATTTACTTCGCTATGTACGCATTTATTGTAATAAAAATTCTCTTTCATAGGGATTTCACTAAAGCTCAAAAACGTACACTGTAAATTAAAATGTCTGAAATTCAAACACTTAAGTGTCTGAAACGGAGTGTTCAGTTTTCATACATTTTAAATGTCTGAATTTTTTCAGACACTTTTCGTGTCTGAATTTCAGACACTTCAAACGTCTTAATAGCATCCATTTTTTTTGTAAGCATCATACGTAGCCATGTTTGACCACGTTAAATCCTGGAAAAATATTTGGCAACCCCCCCCCCCCCCCCTACAACCTGATTTTTTTGGTGCTCCCAATTTTGGTACGCAGTTTTTGTTAAGCTGATAATTTAAATCTTTTACGACATTTTACTGATTATAATCAATATTTTGAACTTCAGGAGTAGTACAAGATTAAAACAAAAAATATTTATCTAAATATTAGATTTTTAAAATTTGTTTTATTTTTAATCTTATTTTACTTTTAAAGTTCAAAATATTGATTATAATCAATACAGTTTCGAAACAGATTTAAAATATAAGCTTTACAAATATTGCACATCAAATTTGTGGGCACTAAAATCGTAGGGGGCGGGGCACGGCCCAGTATACCCATTCTTTAATCAGGAAGTTCTTTTGCAAAAAATGCAACCCTGCATTATTGTTATCTCAATTGAGATGTCCGGTATTCGGGAGTATCCGTTGTGGAGGTTAATGGACATTCCCGAATAGCTATTCTGAAACATCTATTGAGCGAATACTTTATTAATCCGCATGGCATACATATTTGTATATTTTTACCTCACAAAAGCAGACATCTCCGATTATCGTACAAATTCAGCGGCAAGGGCTATTGAGGGCTTTTAAAGTACATGGATAAATATATATATTTCTTATAATCTTGTCCTACTCTACTTTATATAATTTAAAAATCGATTTTTTTTTAAATTTATATTGCCACATAGGCAATTTTACATATATATCAGATGATAGTCACAACAGCTATTTAACTATGCATAAATAAATAAATATTCTACTTTAACCCTTTGCACTCGAAGGCTCCGGAGCGGAGCCATTTAAAATTTGTCTTCAAACTCGAGGGCTCCGCTACGGAGACAATGCAAATAATTTTGTGATACCTGTCTAGAAAAGCCAAGATTACATTATATCACAAAATTATTTGCATTGTCTCCGTAGCGGAGACCTCAAGTTTGAAGACAAATTTTAAATGGCTCCGCTCCGGAGCCCTCGAGTGCAAAGGGTAAATATTGAGAAAAAAATTACTTCGGTATTTTGTTTATTTATATTTTGTGTTTTTTAATCTTGTCCAACTCTAAAAGTTCAAAACTTTCATTATAATCAGTGCAAGATTTAAGGTATCAACTTTACGAAAATTTCATACAAAATCCCCCCCCCCCCCCCCCACTCCCCGAAAAAAAAAATAAAAATCCTTATCCATTAAAAATTAGATTTTTTAAAAATTTATATTGCCACATGGGCTTATTGTTATCATTCCTATGAGCTACTAAACAGGGCATCTTTAAAGCAAAAAAAAAAAGTTAGCACATGATATCACTATGATACAAACTTGCGATGCTTATCAGTAAAGTCTAATTCGAAAATGACCTTCAAATCCACACATGCAGCGAAATCTAAATAAACAAATGATTTCCTTTTTCCTGGCTGGCTTACTTATATGTTTCCAATTCAAAAGTTTTCACACATTAAAAGATTTAATAGCTTTAGAAATATATCTAAGAAATACTTGAGATAAACATTCATTTTCTATTATATATAAATTTCATGAAAAGCAATTGATTTTCTTTTCCAAAAGCGAAAGTTTATAAATATATTTTTTAATTTCAGCTGAATATTGTTCAATGGGGAAAAAAAGGCAATCCCGAAAATCCCGGAATTTTCCAGTAAAAATTCCGGGATTTTCTGGGTTAAAATTAAAGCGGGATCCCGGGATCTCAATCCAGATCCATTGAAACTAAGAACTGCCATACTGAAAACAAAACAAAACAAGAGAATGAACTTAACTTTTAAATATGTCTGTTTTTTAGTGATGTTATTACTTTAAATTTGAGAAAAAAGATGAGAATAAATAATACATAATTTGTAATAAAAGACAACGTCATAAATTTAAAAATATATACTTCTAGAATTAGTGGGTTTTTTTTTTTTTTTTTTTTTTTTTTTTTTTTTTTTGCAAAAAGATTCAAAACTAATTAAATTTCATGTAAGATTTTGTTTAGTACAATAAATAAAATCATAAAAGACACTAATTTTAGTACTATAAAGAAATTATAACACTTACTTCAATCGCTGTTTGCAAGAGGTAAGAAATATTCCTCGATTTGATATTTTATAAAACTACCACAACCACAGTGAGGAAGAAAGATTTTCATCAGTTTAAAAGGTAATCCCATAATACATCCGACTAGCCATATTTAAAGAATGAGATGTTTCATCCTCAAAACAGGACCCGCCAGACAAAAGTTTCTTTTTTTTTTTGCCAGCTTCGACAGAACGAAGATGAATAACACAATATTATTGATATAAATTAATACGAGTTAACACTAAGCCCATTGCACACGCTTTGTAGAATTTCCGGGTGTAATCTTCAACCGTCGTCTACTTCTGTTCTGTGTCTATCCCGCCCTTATATCGACGACAGCTTCTAAGAGACATTTGATGTCGAGCACACACGTCAGATGTACGTATTCAATAAATAAATAATCCAAGTTAATACGAATTAAAATCGCAGTACTTCATATTTCGCAAAAAAACGAATTAAAATACACGCGTTCATAAAAACAAACTTTGTTTGAATTATAACGTATACCACTTCGAACGAAGACATCTAAAACGCATGCGCAACTGGGAGTGCTAGTGCCCCCTGGTGGTTATTGCGTCGGAAGAATCAAAACGTCTTAAATTGAGACCGTTTAAAGCAATGAAGTGTCTTAAAATAAGACGTTTGCGGATATTTTAGACATTATTCTCAGTTCGTTTACACCATGTTCATAGTAAGACACTTATGTATCTTAAATTAAGACATCTATAATGTCTGAATTTTCAGATTAAGATACTTAAGTGTCTAAATTTCTTTTTCAGTCACATATGTGTCTAAATTTAAGACGCTTCTATTTGCAGTGTAAGCTGAGCTACCTTGGTGGCCATCTTTATTTCTGATAATAAATACATTGTTCAAGAAAGTGTGATTATATATTGTTTTGCATTTTAATGCTTTCATCATTTATGGATATAAACTACTGTAATCTTTGCCTACCAATAAGGAAAGACTCTAAAAAGTCATAAAAAATATTATGCCTTAAATCTACAACAATGGGCATTCATTCGTTCCATAAAACTGGTTAATTTCTGTCTACAAAGACTTTTTTAGCCGGCGCTTTCTAGTTTTCAATTGGAATTAGTCTGTAAAATTTAGGGGCCATTTAAGAAGATAATTCCATGTTTCTCAAGAAAATGTAGTGTTTGGTACTTTATTTTGGAGTGGAAAAAATTTCAGATAACCAGGATTTTTCGAAATGTTTTTGTCCTTCAAGAAACTAAAGCATTATCCATAAATTTGCAAATGAAAATTGCATCAGAGGGCGTCGATAAATTACTTACAAATTTTTCTTCCGTCGTGATCCAATCTTTGGCTAAATGTCGTCATCTAATTCAAGCGTAATCATTATTCGATAACATGTTCGAGGCACAAACGCTGTTCTCAGAGTAGCCTCTATTCTGTCCCTAATAACGAATTCCCAAAGAACATCGAGTCTTTTTCGGTTTTCGATTTAACCCTTTCTGGCGTGGAGTAATTCTGTTTGTAAAATGATAATATATGGACTGACACCAAACTTTACAAACGAATTTATTGGAAAATAAAAACTTGCTTAATTTCCCGTACTTTATAAAAGGAAAATTTTAAGTAAATATTCTTGGTGCCGTTTGTGAGTTTTAGAATTAAAATTAGGTGTCCTTTTTTTGTGGACACCACCCGCTAAAGGGTTAAATAATATTTTAAGTACAACTATTTTTTCATAAGAAAAAACGTATCTTTAAGAAAACCAAATGACTGTACTCATTAACTTTGCTTTTGAAGTTTGTTTCAATATTAACAAGACATTTTTAGTGCAATATATATTGAAGTTTTAATTTTCCTCTGGAAATAATTTTTACCATTTCTTCTTCTTCTTTTTTTCCCTACTAAATAACAATAACAGTTTCTTGTTGTATATTGCAACTATAAAAAAAAAAAAAGAATGCGAGAACTTAATGCATACATTCCATACAATGGTTTTAAATTTTATCATATAAGATACATCAGTTACATCAGTTAGTTAAAAACCTTCTTGAAACAATTAATTTGTTAAAAGCATCGATTATCTTTTGTAATCCTTGTACCAAGCTGCATTTTCCACGCATGTTGAAACGATATCCATTAAATGTTGATTCTAGAACAATATAAGAATATTTTCGTAAAAGAAAAAAAAAATGTAACAATCAGATAAAAATCTAACTAAATCTAAATGTTTTCATTTATTTGAAAGTACAAGGTCTCTGATGAGGGAATTTAAAGTTCTTAATATCGGACAAGGATGCTGTAACAAATAAAGTAAGGGTAGGGGAAAGGTTGCAGAATTCTTCATTCGGGAGGACCCATGTAAAATTACCGGACCTTCGTTTTAACGTCAAGAATGTCACTGACCTGTTGTTCTGACCTTTGCGTTGAGAAGACTTACGTAACTGTATTGAAATCTTGGAATGGTGTCACTTGAAAGGTGTTTAAAATGTGATGTGACAAGAAAAACAAGTACTTGGCGCCAGTTATGTTTTGAAAAGTGAAAATAAAGTGAAATTTATTAACAAAGCATAAGTGATTTTGACATTGTTTTTGAGTTTGTATGATAAATGGCATATATTAATCAAAATACTTAAGGTGATATTAAAGTCAGCTTAGTTATGTCGAAATTACCCTGACTGAGATAAATAACAATATGAAAATTATTATTGTGGCGTAAAAATATTTTAGGCAAAAAAGAAAAAAAAAACAATAAAAGCAAAACTCTTTTTTAAACTCCGAGTATTTCCCCCCCATTTTCTATTGAGATTTGTCATCAGAGGAATAATTTAACAGCTGCCTTCATTTTGTCATTCTTTTCTTTACTATAAGAACAGTGGTTCCGAACATTTTGTACCTCATGACACATTTAATCTTATTCAAAAATTACAGTTTGCTTAAACACACAAAAAATGCATTATTCAATAATTTATGAAACGTAAATCAAAAGTTTGTAATATTTTATCAGTAATTTTTTGATACAGATTACACCATATCATTACTTCAAAAATTTCAACTGCATTTTATATTGTCCCGCTTTCCTTTTCAATGGAGTAATGTCTCTGAAAGCTTAAGTTTATCGGAAGACCTGAGAACATTTTTATGATTTCTTCAGATACTACTATCGGTATACAAACGCGATAAAAAACTTCTGTAAATGCAACTTTATAACACTAAACCTCATTAGAAATTGTATAATATAAAATATATTTTGTAAATTAGATACTTCTGTTAATTCTTTATAATATACTTATAACTACTTAAAAGGTGACAAAAACAGATAAAAACATATAAAAATATTATTTAATGTAACCCGAGATCTTTCGAACACAAACGCGTTCATTTTCAAAGGGAAAAAGATGATTGACTGAATAGAAATACGTTTTAAAAACAAAAACAAAAATAGTACGCATGCGCAAGCGGAGTTCAGTCCCCTTTTTCCCTTTGAAAATGAACGTGTTTGTGTTCGAAAGATCTCGGGTTACATTAAATAATATTTTTGTATGTTTCTATCTGTTTTTGTCACCTTTTAAGTAGTTATAAGTATATTATAAAGTTTATTAATAACAAGGTGAAAATTTCCTTTACGACACTAATGTTTAAAACCGTGTGTTGACTCTATTCTGTTAATTCATAAAAAATAGATAAAATGTTACTGAAAATTATAGAGTCACACCCGCACTGCTAAAGAATACAGGGTGACTCAAAAAAGGTGGGAAAAAATTTAAGAGGTGATAGTACACACCCAAACAAACATTGTGTATCAAAGAATGCATGGTCGAAAACTAAACGTAAAAAAGTTAGAGGGCGCCGAAAGTTATGTTCTTATACGAGGCAAAAACACACAATGAACGATTAAGTTAAGTTACGAAAACAAATTTAATGGCATTTGATTACAGTAAGTGCTCAAAACATTGACCGTCAGCTGTTATGCACGCAGTACAACGGCGGAGAACAGATTGGCGAATTTTCTGAAACACACCAGGCACCACCGCGTTCGCCAGATCTTTCATGTCTCGATTTTTTTTGTGGGGACAGCTAAAGGCTCTTGTATATGAGACTCCCATTGAATCCGCAGAAGAACTTGTCGCCAAGCTTTCGGCTGCTGTAGGGGAAGTTCGCGATATGCCTGGTGTGTTTCAGAAAATTCGCTAATATGTTCTCCGCCGTTGTACTGCGTGCATAACAGCTGACGGTCAATGTTTTGAGCACTTATTGTAATCAAATGCCATTAAATTTGTTTTCGTAACTTAACTTAATCGTTCATTGTGTGTTTTTGCCTTGTATAAGAACATAACTTTTGGCGCCCTCTAACTTTTTTACGTTTAGTTTTCGACCATGCATTCTTTGATACAAAATGTTTGTTTGGGTGTGTACTATCACCTCTTAAAAATTTTCCCATCTTTTTTGAATCACCCTGAATATTTGGGATAATATAAGAAATGAAACTGCATACCACCAGTACTACATCTCTTGCAAAACCTGAAGCATTAAAATTTTCAGTTTTATAGATGAAGATTAGTTAGCATAACTTAGCCTCTTATGTAAAGGGTACGTCAGCTATTTGAGAACAAATCAATGACTGCTTTCAAATAGGAATAGACATGAGAGCAAGAACATTTTTTTAACTGTTTGTACAGGTGATCACACACACACTGGATGACATCATTTATTGAAACCACTGCCAGCCGCAATAACCGCCTCTACAGGGTGTCAAAACTGACTGCAGCAGTGGCGTGGCGTCCGGTCATCGCTGGATGCGGCGATGACCAAGCAATATTTTAAAACTCTTAATAAGCTTTTAAAACTCTACGATCCAGTATTAGCAGAACATTTGGAGTTCATGTATAAGTGAAGGTAAGATTTAAAGTTTCTTTTTTGAACATTCAACCATTGAATTTTAGAGTTAATAATTTTTCACCACAAACTTAAATAATTGCGATGACCACCGAAAATTTTCACGCCACGCCACTGGACTGCAGGTAATGATCAGATGAGTGTTGGGAACATCTGATCTGCCACTGCATACACAACGGCTGTCTTGAGAACCGCAACATTGTTTTGCGGATGATTATTGGAATCCTTCTGAACTACGCCACATACGTAATAGGCCATTCGGTTAATATCTGAGTGGCTGGAGGGCCAACAAGTTGAGGTTGACATTGTCATGAATGCTTTGGCCATCCATTTTGGGTTTGTATCGGCCGTATGGGATAGTGCAAAGTCTTGTTAAAAAACGTACGACCTCCCACATGTTCGAGAAGTAAATTCGTGCTTTAACACCTCGGTATAAACAACGGCGTTGACTCTGGCACCTTGACGAATGCAATGTGGAAAACATCAGATCGTCATCGCTTCTCAGGACCCCCCTCCCCCCCTCAGAATCGCCAGTGAGGTAAGAAATTTTCTGCACACGTCTGTTAGAACCTCTTCGGCGATTTTACACCATCATCGACCTTTTTGCGGTTCCATTTCTTGAAATGGTCAAAGTTTTTCTTTTTGAAAAGGAACAAGAGCATTCCCGACTCCTCTTGAAGTTTCAGCTTGTTAATTAGGCACTTGTCTCTGGTCAGGCGGTTATCCCTGGTTTTCTCGGCAAGAACTGTTCTCGCCTCATCACGTACGAGCTCATGAAACGAACATCAGATTGTGGCCTCATCAACCTGCATCTCCCTTGCGAATGCCTTTTTCGACTCCGTAGGATTTTTATTGACTTGACTGACGAATCCCGGTGTCTTGATGATTTAATATTGCTGACAATGTCGTTTCCTACATGAAACGTTGACCACATGAAACCCGATAGTTTTCAGTTCTTGCCTTACATTAAAGATGAATGACCGGGCGAGCTTAAAGAATGTGGCAATCACTAAAGAATGTGGCAATCAGTTGTTCTTGAACCAGTGAGCCAATGGGTCAATGACACCATGCATCTTCATATATTTAGTAAGTTTAGGTTCTGACATGTATGCTTGTAGCAGTAAAAGATTTGTAACTGTGGTATACAGGGTGATATTTCACCTATAACATATGTTCTCAAATACCTGACGCACCCTGTATCAGCTTGCTTATCAGCACAACTTACCAGTTATACAGTGTCGTTCTGTAAGAATTTGCGGCGGGAAATTCACGTTCTCTATTAGCAGTACTATGATGGTGATATAATGCATCGTGTTTTGATAGTCTAATAAAACCTAAATATAACAATGTATTCGTCCGTTGTTCATTTGCTTATGTTGTCATAATATATATTACGGCAAATTTATGTATGAACAGATCATAGATCATGGAAGAACAGTTATTTTTTTCAAACATCAGTACTTTGAATTTATTGCTATATATATACACTATATAGCCATTAAAGATCGGACAGTTTCAATTTTAGACATATTGTCGAACATTTAAAGATACATTTGTCGGATTTTTCTGGAACTTTACGATTATGAAGAATGTGTTCTACTTCATATTTATCAACGGTGGTTTGATCAGAAGGACAATTAGGGGGACAACAAAAAATCAAAGAAAAAGAATAATGTTTGGGATCACCTTGTAAAATAAAATGCACGAAATGATCTACCGGTATAGCTTACAAATATGTGGATATTGTACAATATATGTATTCATTTGTGGAAGAATAGAACGTATATTCATGAAGATATATCGATTTTTTTTAAGTTAAAAATTTTTTTGCATGTTTTTTGTTTATATCATGTAGGGTTTTTTTTACCAAATTTAACGCCAGTTTCGGAAAACTTGACAAAATGTAGTAGAAATAATATGGTGTAATTGGAATGTAAATATACTAAATATTTGGTGTAATATGAGCAGTTGATATTTTTTATCTGCGCATGCGCGCACGATAATATATATATATATATATATTTTTTTGCATGATTTAATAGTCAGTTCTATGGAGCAACTCATAAGAAAAAAGGCAGTGAAATATCGTGAAAATTCAGAAAGATATCGGTAATAGACTGAGCTAATTTTTAGTTATTCTCTAAAAACAGCTAAATGATAAAGGTTTTTTCACAAATTGTCGTTTTTAATTTAATTTTTTTTTCCTTTTTTATTGATGCTTTAGTTCTTGGAAAAACACCAGAACTAGCCTATTCCAAGAAAAAAAAAAGAAGTATCAGAATCTAAGCATTTCTTCTAAATCTACTCGTTGACATTCATTAAGTACAAACTCCTTTTCTGAAAGCCAGATAATTAGTATGTTGTGGCCATCACAAAACTTTCTTCTATTTAAATCACGTCAATTAAATCATTTAAATAGTACAAGAGATTACGTGAATTTAGCACCAAATCATATCAAAGTATATTTGAATTTGAAGTTTGATGAAAATTTGTGCATTAGTTCTAGAGATAGAGCTATTGCAGAAATACTGAAAAATGTAGCATAGCAGCGCCACCTGTTGAGCGATTTACAGCAAAATATAAATAACACTAATTGATATCATGGTATACCTGAATCTGAAGATTGATGAAAATTTGTGAATTAGTTATTGAGATAGAGCTATAGTGGAAATTCTGAAAAATGCTGCATAGCAGCGCCACCTGTTGAATGATTTGCACCAAAACATAAACAGCACTAATTCATATCAAGGTCCTACCTGAATCTGAAGTTTGTTGAAAATCCAAGCATTAGTTCTTGAGATAGAGCTATTGCGAAAATTGCAAAAAATGCAGCATGGCAGCGCCACCTGTTGAGCAATTTACACCAAAATCTATAAACGTCAATTCTTGTCAAGGTATACCTGAATCTGAAGTTTGATGAAAACTCGTGCATCGAGCATATCGAGCATGTTGAGATAGAGCTATGGTGTAAATTCTGAAAAATGCTGCATAGCAGCGCCACCTGTTGAGCGATTTACACCAAAAACTAAACAACACTAATTCATATCCAGGTATACCTGAATCTGAAGTTTGTTGAAAATCCAAGCATTTAGTTCTTGAGATAGAACTATTTCAGAAATTACAAAAAATGCAGCATAGCAGCGCCACCTGTTGCGCGATTTACACCAAAATGTTTAAAACATCAATTCATGCCAAGGACTAACTTAATCTGAAGTTTGATCAAAATCCGTGTATTAGTTCTGGAGATTGAGCTATTGGGGAAATTGTGAAAAATGTTGTATAGCAGCGCCCCCTGTTGAGCGATTTACACCAAAAACTAATCAGGACCAATTTATATCAGGATCTAACTGACTATAAATTTTTATTAAATTCCGTGCATTAGTTCTTGAGATAGAGCGCCCACAAAATTTGTGTCACATACATACAGACAGACAGACTCACATACTAACAAACTCACAGACAGACATTTTGTAAAAACATGTTTTTCGGAATCTCTGACCTCTAAAACGTGTAAATCAGTCGAAAACCGAAAGTCGAAAATTTTTACGAATCCAATACTTTCTTCTTGTAAAGATAGAAGAAAGTAAAAATGGACAATTTGAGAAGAAGTGTAATACATTTGCATCGAAGGCGGAAATAACACGGTGTTGATGTGAATCTACAGCACTAAGATATATCCATAAAGTTGGATTTCAATCTCGTGTACCAAAGATAAAGCTCCTCGTGACTATTAGAGAGAAAAGGGAGAGAGTGAAGTGGTGCAAAAAAAGGGCTTTTATGGTGTCCGGATGATCAGAAAAAATATTGTTTAGTGGTGAGAGTATGTTTTGCGTAACGTATGGTGATCAATGTTGACGTATGGCGAGTTTGGACGTATACAAGTTTGTGTATGGCGAATGAATCAAGAAGCATATGACAAGGACTGCATGAAAGGATCAGCGAGATTTGCAGCCAGTGTAATGATATGGGCTTGTATAGCTGCAGATAATCCTGGAAGGTTATGTATCGTTAACGAAAGGATTAATTCTATTCTGAGATATATCAAGAAACCCTTGAGCAATTCATGATACCATCGTCAGGAGACCTGTGTGGTGACGATTTTATTTTCCAACATGATTTAGTTCCTTCACACAGGTAAGTGTCCACCAAGAACTGTCTTAGCCAACACCAAATGAGCGTACTTCCCTGGCCGCCTAATTCGCCGGAATTAAATACAATAGAGAATTTGCGGGGAATAATGAAGAAAAGATCTCAAGATATTGTGCCAAAAAACAAATTTGAGCTTCTTTCCAGCATAAAGTCGAAATGGTCATGTCTGGGCAGAAAAAGTTGTGAAGCCCTAGTATAGCTAGCTTGTCAAAGCCAGTTCGTGCTGTGATAAAATGTAAAGGTGATGCTACAAAATATTAAAGAGTAACTTTTTTTAAAAAATTAAACACGTATTATTTACAATGCATTATTCTAATATTTTGAACCAAGTAAATTTTTATTCTAATATTTTGATTTTTTCCAAACGTGAATAATTAGTTTAATTTTTATATTATTTCCTTTAATTTTTATGCTAAAAGATTCTACAAACTATGTAGATTCTTACAATATTAAGCTTTGTTCTGTATTACTTTTTGTATAAGCAATACATAAAAAACATTTTTTCACAATTCCTTTTTTCCTATTATTCTAATTTTTTGTCTTCGAGCTGTATATATATGTGTGTGTGTGCATATATGTATATTTGTTGCTGTACATATGTATGTGGGTGTGTAGTGTATAGATGGGTGTGTATGGTGGGTGCGCATGGGTGGATGCGTTTGTGAGCACGTGTGCTTGTTAGTGTGTGATATTATATTCCGATAAGACTTATTTACGAATTGGTATTAAATTGTAAAATACAGATAAACATGCAGTCGAAGAGATATTTTAGTCACAGGATGCGAATTTGTGACCAAGTTTGGTAATTATGTACAAGTATGCCCAAAACTTACAACATTTGCACCATTTGTATACGTAAGAAACGAAAGATATAGACAAAATTTGCACAGGTAAGAAAAACATAATAAATAAAATAACTGCTGACAAATGTGCTAAAATGAATAGTTATAAAATCTCTGTTAAAGTTAAAAGACTCAATTGAACTTGCACTAAAAATATTGTAAGATATTTATTTACAAACATCTGTGTATAAAGTTATATAATAAATATCTAAACAAAAATTTCTGGAGCATTTATGTACAGCCCTGTGAGAAAAATATGCACTATCCCACGATATTTAATTAACAAGTTTTCGTTGAGAGATGGGAAATGTGCCTTTTTGAATGGAACATTACTATAGGGATCGTCTATACATTAAAAATTGTACTAACTTTGAAGTTTGAAATAGTAACCTCTGGTTTGACATCATATTTGCGTTCTTTTAATCAATGCTGTTCGAAAAAAGGCGTTAGTTTATATATTTCTTCTTACATTGTCATAGAGTTAAAAATAAAAATTTGTAAAGGGTTTATAAAAAGATTTAAAAAATTAACATACTATCTAAAAGACAAAAACACATTAAAAACAATTTGAAATCAGAAAAATTATAGGGTATGGTGCCCTATTATCTCCCAGTCACTTTTAGGCCCTTGGAAGTTGTAATTTTCAGTGAAAATCTACCAAATCTGGATTTTACATAGACTAACTACCCACGCACATAGAAACATACGCAAATATCGTACAAATAAATTTTAACAATGCGAAAAATTGTTTTTTTTAAGTATATAAAAAATGCAGAAGAAAAAAAATATGGTCCCAATTTCGTCCCCCCCCCCCCTCCAAAAAAAAAAATCAATACTCCGAGGCTTAACTTATAAAATTTATTTCTAAATGAGTAAGTAATTTAATTTACATTAAAATAAGTCACAAAGATATGTACTAATTATCAGTGGAAGAATAACATAACGAAACATTAGCCATCCAAACACGAGGAAAAAAACTGAAAAAAAAGTCATGAAAAAGCATTCCTAATTTCGTCCCCGGGACGAAAACAAGAACTGCAAGGGGGACGAAATTGGCACAACGCTACTTCCCAATATGACAGAGCTTCAGTTCCCGTAAAATGAACTGAGCGTCCTAAAACTCAGTGTATGGGACTGTCAGCATCTTACCAACGTAAAATACATGCAATGAATACGAAATAAATACTTACAGTACAATAAATAGCGTTCTACAAACGACGTAATAAGAACTCAGGTCTTCTAAAAATAGGAAATTCGGCGTCTTTAATTTATGTATGCGTCTTGGCGAACGAAACTTTAAGTACTGACCCCTTTTACCTTCCGTCCCCTGTGCCTTGCGTCATAAGTGGCGCCACTTTCGCAGAAGCGAAGAAGTTAAGGGGGACGAAATTAGGAAAGGGGACGAAATATGGGCACTTTACCCTACTGTATTTCTAAATGCTAAATAGTATATTAATTTTTTATGAAAAAATAATCCATAACAATTTTTGGTCACATCCAAAGATTTCCCTTTTGTAGATGCTTTGATAACAGGTGACGGTTGCTTTAAACGAGTGGCTCTCAACCTTTTTCTTGGTAGCACAGTTCATACATTTTAATCACAAAATTTAAAAAAAACTAAAAAAAAGGAAAGAAAAACGGTAATAGTACTACGACTGGAAATTATGTTTTTTTAAATTTATGCCAAAAAAAAGTCTTAAGGTTGCGTCTTTGCACTGAAATTCTACCAAAATTTTGAATACAAACATCTAATTTTGATATCATATTAGGCCTTTTTACCCGACTGCGAAGAAGGGTTATGTGTTTCAAGCGTATCTGGGTATGTGAATTTTTTTATATCCTCGAAACTTCCCAACGGCTGGATAGATTTTAATGAATGAGGTCTCTGTCGATTTGTCTTAACCGTCCGATGGTTATAGGCTAGATTTTGTATATATAAATTCAAAATGGCGGCCGTAAAATACAAAATGATTCGCACCCTATTGAGTGGCATATCATTGGATAGGTCTTTCAAAATGAAGACGATGTTTCATTGACTATTTTACAGTCAGAAGCTTCGTTTAAATATTACACAACCTGGAAGTTCTGTAGGTAGGATATCTAGCTTAGAGGTCTGCACGGGCCGGAATTTCCAGGCCCGGGCCCGGCCCGGCCCGTACGAAAGCTATCTTGGCCCGGCCCGGCCCGTACGAAAGCTATCTTGGCCCGGCCCGGCCCGTTGTAAAAATTGGAAGTTCGGCCCGGGCCCGGCCCGGCCCGTTGTAAAAATTAGAAGTTCGGCCCGAGCCCGGCCCGTTGTAAAAATTGGAAGATCGGCCCGGCCCGTACAAAAATCAGTGAAAACGGGCCCGGCCCGATACAATTTCTACAAAAAAAAAAAAAAAAAAAAAAAAAAAAACCGTTTTTTCTCAACATACAATTAAGATTCTTTTAATGAATACTACATACATATTTATGGGAACATTTTACAGTATATTTTACATTACTATGATGTTCGCAAAACAGAAAATGCACAATAGTAAACATTAACGATTACTTACAGTCATAGTGTCTACAGACATTTCAAAATGGAAATAAGGATTCATTAAAAGATTAATGTAGTTCAGAATAAAGGATTAAAAACAAGATAACATTTGAAGCTGTATAATAAGAAGTAGATTTGTGAAAATATTTTTCTTATTTTTAAGACTTTTCTCAAATCCAAAGGAGCTACATTTCGACACATTTATGAAGTCTTTTCTTTTCGGAAACGTGTAAGATTGGCAGGTATTCTTATTCAAAAGCTATGTAAATGTCGTTTTTTTTTCATAGATAAAAGCAATATATCTTTCTGAAAATACTGTCAAAGTTAGCGTTTTGAATCGAATTTCCGGAAGCAATAGCACAGGAAAGGAGAAAAACCTACAGTCACGTGACAGGAATCGCTGTTATCTCTGTAAGTAATTTATTAAATATGGAAAAAGCTATTCGTTTCCAAATGCCTTCAATAGGCAGGCCTGTCAATTTTATGCCTTTATAGTTAAAGTTTTTGTCAGAAACATGTGTCTGAAAGCTTTGCATTGTTGAGCAGTGAATATGAGAACCACCTTAAGGTATATTTCCAAAGATACTGTTAAGAGAAGTGCATTATCACTATTAATATTACAAAACAAAATGACTGTTCTACACATCCTGAGATCGATTAAGACCACTTCCTTCCCGGCACGAGTCTGCTGAAAAAAAATTAAACTCGAAATCAGACATCTTGTAACTGTACGATGCCGATCTCTACGATGGACACGTTACATTTCTGTATTGATGTTGTTAAACTCGCATCGACTCGTGACGCACATTTATACTTCTCGAGAAAATCATATTCATTGAAAATGGCTGGTATTTTATCTGCTTCGCTTAAATTCTTATATCGGGCCGATAGGCCCGATTAATTTTTTTGCCGGCCCGGCCCGGCCCGTTAATTTTGTCTGTCGGCCCGGCCCGTTGAAAAAGTTGTCCTAATTCTGCCGACCCGGCCCGGCCCGGCCCGTTTGAAAATTCGCCTTCATTCCGCCGGCCCGGCCCGGCCCGCGGGCCGGGCCGGGTACGGGCCTCGGGCCAAGCCCGGGCCCGTGCAGACCTCTAATCTAGCTTTACTGCAACTCTAGCCCTCATAGACATCAATAATATGGGCCTCATCAAAACAGTATTTTTAGATAGGAACTAACAATTTAACACAACTTAAAAGTCATCAATACATGTAAATAAAAAAAAAAAAAAAAATAAGTAATATAAAAAAATAGTTTCACATTGATGAGAAATAATTAATTAGTTCGCTTTTTATACGCTGTCGGGTTTTTTGATTTTTTAAATTTAATTTAATATTTGGTTTATTGATAAATTTTACCTTAGGATATAAGGCGGGAAGTCATTCGGTGCAGTGGTTTAGGTATTATGAAGGATCAAAGTTTTAATCTCCTAATGTTAAATTCATTTGTAATAAGTTGCAAAGCAAATTGCATTGCGGATAGTTTTTTAAGCATAACTCAAAATTAACTTTGCGGAATGAGTTGCAATTTAAGATTCGCATATTTAAAGCTATTAAAAATCGATTAAATTATGTTTCTTTTAATTTATGCCAAAAAAAATGTCTTAAGGTTGCGTCTTTGCACTGAAATTCTACCAAAATTTTGAATACAAACATCTAATTTTGATATCATATTTGGCTTTTTTACCCGACTGCGAAGAAGGGTTATGTGTTTCACGCGTATCTGGGTATGTGGATTTTTTTATACCCTCGAAACTTCCCAACGGCTGGATAGATTTTAATGAATGAGGTCTCTGTCGATTTGTCTTAACCGTCCGATGGTTATAGGCTAGATTTTGTATATATAAATTCAAAATGGCGGCCGTAAAATACAAAATGATTCGCACCCTATTGAGTGGCATATCATTGGATAGGTCTTTCAAAATGAAGACGATGTTTCATTGACTATTTTACAGTCAGAAGCTTCGTTTAAATATTACACAACCTGGAAGTTCTGTAGGTAGGATATCTAGCTTTACTGCAACTCTAGCCTTCATAGACATCAATAATACGGGCCTCATCAAAACAGTATTTTTAGATAGGAACTAACAATTTAACACAACTAAAAAGTCACCAATACATGTAAATAAAAAAAAAAAAAGTAATATAAAAAAATAGTTTCACATTGATGAGAAATAATTAATTAGTTCGCTTTTTATACGCAGTCGGGTGTTTTGATTTTTTAAATTTAATTTAATATTTGGTTTATTGATAAATTTTACCTTAGGATATATGGCGGGAAGTCATTCGGTGCAGTGGTTTAGGTATTATGAAGGATCAAAGTTTTAATCTCCTAATGTTAAATTCATTTGTAATAAGTTGCAAAGCAGATTGCAATGCGGATAGTTTTTTAAGCATAACTCAAAATTAACTTTGGGGAATGAGTTGCAATTTAAGATTCACATATGTAAAGCTATTAAAAATCGAATTTTGTTAAAAAATTCGTACGTTCCAATTAATATTTTTTTTTCGAAATTTTATTATAAAATTATATTTTAAAAAAGCGCAATCGATTTACACTCAAGCACACGTGTGTATCTATAATAGCATGCAGGGTGTCCACTCTCAATGTGTGTCATAGACATATAGTTCCAATTACAAACATGTTTTAAATGAGGTAAAAAATTATTTTAAAAGTCGTTTGGATTAATATAAACATTTCTTAAAAAGTTACGAAATTAAAATTTTCATACGGTCCCCAATCCTATAAGTGATAATTAGTACAAATTTCCTATCACGCTAACAAGCAAGACAACAAGTAAAAATTAAATTTATAAAATCAAAAAACCCGACTGCATAAAAAGCGAACAAATTAGTTATTTCTCACCAATGTGAAACTATTTTTTATATTTCTTACCTATTTTTTTATTTACTTGTATTGATGGCTTTTAAGTTGTGCTTAATTGTTAGTTCCTATCTATAAATACTGTTTTGATGAGGCCTGTAGATGTCTATGAAGGTTAGAGTTGCAGTAAAGTTAGAGATCCTACCTACACAACTTCCAGGTTGTGTAATATTTACACGGATCTTCTGACTGTAAAATAGTCAATGTAACATCGTCTTCATTTTCAAAGACCTATCCAATGATAATCCACTCAATAGGGTGCTTAAAAAAATTTTTCGTCTCTACCGCCATTTTGTATTTCACGGCCGCCATTTCGAATTTATAAAAACAAAACTTAGCCTATAACCATCGGACGGTTAATACGAATCGATAGAGACCTCATTCATTAAAATCCATCCAGCCGTTGGGATGTTTCAAGGGTATAAAGAAATCCACATAACCAGATACGCGTGAAACACATAACCCTTCTTAGCAGTCGGGTAAAAAAAAAAAAAAAAAAAAAAAGTCCATTCATCTAACACTAAAATTGACGGAGTTATGAAACAGTGAATTGCATAACTTATGCCAATTTTCTGCATCTGAACACAGATGAATTGGGCCATGCTTCGAGGGGATCGTACAGAGGGCGTTAAAGTATTCGACTGCATTGCAGCCGATCGAAATATTCTTAATAGAATTTTATTTTTTTTTCATTTAAATAAACAGAAATATATAAGTTTTAATTTGGATTCAGCATTTAAAAAAATATTAATTAAAAAAATTAAAATATTTAACGAAAAAAAATGGTGCAACTTAAAAAAAAAAATCACATTTTCAAAAGTAAATATTTTTTTCAAATATGCTGAATCAAAATTAAAGAAAAACAATTGAAAAAGACATGTTCTAAGTTTGAACCATTTATCTTTAACGGTTCTTGACTTATAAGAATTCAGATACGAGAAATGTTGAAAAAATACATCATGAAGGAAAACGTATTCTTACAAGAAGTCGTTTCCATGACAGCCATTGCTTGAAAGCTTGATTTTGTAAACAAATCAAAACGAAAAATTAATATTTCTAGTTCTAATTGATATAGAAACATGATTTAAAAGTCATTTTAAGCAGGAAATAACAGAGAAAGTTTTAATGAAATAAAATGTTTTTGCAAAATTTGAAAATTTCTGTGTCCCGTAACCCCTTAAACAAGGTCCGAACAATTATACTTCAGTGTTAGAATAGGAAAACGTATTCTTACAAGAGGTCGTTTCCATGACAGCTATTGCTTGAAAGCTTGATTTTGAAAACAAATCAAAACGAAAAATTAATATTTCTAGTTCTAATTGATATAGAACATGATTTAAAAGTCATTTTAAGCAGGAAATAACAGAGAAAGGTTTAATGTAATAAATTGTTTTTGCAAAATTTGAAAATTTCTGTGTCCCGTAACCCCTTAAACAAGGTCCGAACAGTTATACTTCAGTGTTAGAATAGGAAAACGTATTCTTACAAGAAGTCGTTTCCATGACAGCCATTGCTTGAAAGCTTGATTTTGAAAACAAATCAAAACGAAAAATTAATATTTCTAGTTCTAACTGATATAGAAACATGATTTAAAAGTCATTTTAAGCAGGAAATAACACAGAAAGTTTTAATGAAATGAAATGTTTTTGCAAAATTTGAAAATTTCTGTGCCCCGTACCCCCTTAAACAAGGTCCGAACAATTATACTTCAGTGTTAGAATAGTTTCCACATCCATCAGATTTAAGGGTAATAAGAAAAACCAACGGGTACTCTTTTAAATTGATCATCCTGGTATGTCAGAGAGAAAAAGATTTTAAATTTATATTATAAACCTGGCGATTATTTATATTTTATAGTAACTTTGTGAATGACCCCGATTTCGCAGCAAAAAAGATGCTTCAACTTTAAACAACTATAATACGGTAATTATTAAACGTAGAAGAATGGGTCTTTTCTTCTCTTACTTCTAGGTGTAGTAGGATATTTTTACTAAATATAACTTATAGGACCAGGGGACCATATAAAAATTTAAATTTCGAACTTTTTTAACAAATGTTTTTATTGACCCAAATCGCTTTTAAAATACTTCTTTACCTCTTTTAAAACATTTTTGTAATTAGAACTATATGTATGTGCCTAACGGTTTAGGAATTAGCCATTGGACACCGTTGAGAATGGACTCCCTGTATAGCAAATTATATATTTATTTTCAGAAGCAAATATATATACAGTAGAACCTCTTTTATCCGAAACTCTTTTAACCGAAACTCTCGGTTAACCAAAATTCATTTTTAAAGCTTTTTTTTTTTTTCTTTTACTAACACATTCCTTGTGTGCAAAATCCATTTTGAAAGCTTATTTTTATTATTATCATATTCCTCGTGTGCAAGCAGTCCTTTCCGAACCACGAGTACATATAAATATTTTCGATCCCCTTTCTTAAAATTCCTTTGAATTTAACTTGAGCTCCGGTAATCTACGAAGTGCAGCGAACGAAGAAAACGAACAAATTAAAGATTCTGAAGCTTTTGAATGTTTTGCAAAAGCTCTGTCTTGGCTGAAGCAGCAGAAAGACTTTGGTACTGGCGGACTAATAACATTTAAAAACTTCGTGATAGAGCTTCAAAGCAAAGACAATAGAAATTGCGACAATCAAAACATTGTTGCGAACCCTTTTGAAATATGTAAAATGTACTTAATTTCAAAATTAAAGCTCAGATAATCATTAAGCACTTGTTACCATAATAAGAAATAGCGCATATATTTTTCCTTAACCTTAAAATTGAAGCATTCTCGATTATCCGAAAATATCGATTTTCCGAAAGAGGGTCGGTCCCAGTTACTTTGGATAATCGACGTTCTACTGTATATTAAAGATAAGAACCCGGAAATTTAAAAAAAATCACGTACAGTTGCTTGCCATAATAGAAAGTTAGTACATGACATTTTTTTATGATTATTAAAAGGAAAAAAAAATCGTGAGTATAAATCAAAATAAATAAAAGTGTTATAGCTGTTGGCAAGCATAAAAAATGTACCTTCCATACAATGTTTACTGTTATGGAGTAAAAGCTTAAGCCAGTGCATCCAAATGTTCATGATTACATTTACGTGGAAGGTCATTTAATTGCTTTAAGATAGTACTTCGTTGTAGAAAAGAACACTTCGTTCTAAACGCATTGACCAAATTATGAGGTTGCATTTTTATATTCCACTTTCACACCTTTTACATAATTCAACGTAACGGTTTTCGTAATTTATCGCATATTTGTTTAAGATTGTCTTTCATGTCACGTATTTTTTTCTTTCTTCGTTTATTTTTCTATAAAATTATAAATTTTGCTATAAATATAATTTGTTACGAAGTACTTTTTAAAACTTGGTTTTGAGGAAGAAATTGTTTGTAAAACAAAAGATCGATTTATGTTAAAAAGACAATCAATTTTCTTTTATAGGGATATAGTAGAGCAATAAGGGATGGTGAAAAGTGTACCCTTAATATACATTTAAAATATTTTTAGAATGTAAAAATGAAGCTTTTACGCTTCAGTTACTTTTACTTCTCCAATTAAAATTATCATGATTTTTATGTTGTTTTTTTTTTTTTTTGAAAAAAAAAGCCATCACTTTAACATACTCATAATTATTCAAGATTTTCTTGAAATGAAATTTTATAATCTAAAATGCGTTAAAATTTTAAATATTATTAATGTTTTAGTTTTTTACTAATCATATACTAATTCCATATTCTACTTTGTAAAATATTAAAAGGTTTTTCAAAAATGTACAGTCGTGGGAAAAAAAGGTAAACACTCCCTACTAACTCTGCAACAATTGATCGTTGAAGAAAGTAACTGTTAGCAAACGATTGGAAATTAAGTCCACTTTTAAATGATATATGTAAAATTTGCTTAGGGGGCCATCTACAAATCAAAACCAGACCGAACCAGAAAATATCCAATTTTGACATTATATTTTAAGTCTTGGGTTCAAACTATGCTTAGAAACAAAATTTCAAGTCAATTAGATCATAAGTTTTTCAATTATGATAATTCAAAATTTAGAGCTTCTCTTGTTAATCTACATATTCATATTTTTATTAACATCCACTAAAATTATAATCCTAATGTGATAATTTTTTTGTATGGTTATAATACTAAAAACCCTAACTAAAACTTAAAAAATTTTTTATAATATGAATTATGAAATTAAAATTTGAAAAAAATATGAATTGTAACCTACAGTTCTTTTTATTATATTTATTATGACCTGCTTTATGCAAATCCAAAATTTCAAAATTTTATTCCAAATAGTTTTCAAATTATGCTTAAAAAACGTCAAAATGCTGGTTTAATGCCGTCTATGATATGCAGAAAAGCATAATTTGAAAAAAAAAAAAAATTACTCATTTTATTGAAACATTTGGGCTGGGATTACGGTGCCTCGCTTAAGATCAGCTTAGAGTGTAAGTCTGTCTTACGATGTAAACAAAGCGTAAAACGTATTTCAGTGCATCGCGATCTTACGTTAACCTGAATCCTGTCTATGTTCATGTGCTAGGCAAATTATTAAAAGAGATCCTGATATTGCTAACAGCCTCATTGAATCAATGACATAGAGATTACAAGAAGTTCTTTATAAAAATGGTATCTATACACCATATTAACAAATCGCCATCCCCCCCCCCCTTTAAAATTTAAGCAAAACATGTGGCTTATTAATAAGGATGAGGATTTTTTCCTCTTTCCTTCTTTTGTGTACTAATGTGTCCGTAATTTTCTGCTACTCTTTTGTTAAAGTTCTAGCAGATAAAATAATTTTTCTTATTTGACGTAAACATATTTTTTTATTTAAATAAATTTCAGTATTTTAAAATTTTAGTAGCAAGTTTCTACTGCTGTTGCTTTTTAAGTTTCATTATGTAGACCAGTTTGTCCTATACATGTTTGCGTTTGGTTGATGTTTCATTTTGATGAAAGAGACTGCGATGATCTCATTAACAGGAAATTTCAGAGAGCAAAATATAATTGGTGGTGTAAACACAAAATTATTCATATCAATGCTTTCCACAAAATGAAGAAACACGTGAAATGATTTTTTTTTTTTAAATATATGCCAATGATGTATTTACGGAAAATGATTAATCTAATTCTAGCATTTGATATCTACAAAACTTTGGTCAAAAAGTTTTAACATTATTTAAACCATTATTATATCTACAATGCAGTCATTGAGATATTTATTCTTATTAATTCAATATATTCAAATCTTGCTAAATTGTTCTCAATATTACACTGAATGTCTGTTAGATAAAATATTTCCACGAAAGTATTTGATTGTTATTTTTATAAAAAATAATAATTTAATACATAGAAATAATATTTTATGTGTTCACATTAAAAGACAGAAATCAGACAAAAAATATATATATAAATATTTTAGTAAGAAATGGTATTTTTTATATTTTTGGGTGGTAGTAGTTACATGAGAGGGAATGATATTTTATAGGTTAAAAAATTTATTTTAAATATATCTTTTAATTAATGCTTCAATTTTATGAGCTAATATAATAAAACCATGCCTAAACTACATGTTAAAAAATGCTTTAGGTTTTTCTGTTGAAAAAATTTAATTATCCTCTAGTTTCACCATTATGGCCTATTTGCGTAGAGTCACTCATGCAAGGATTGTTGATAATGATTTTCTGAAAAAAACTGTCGGTAATTAGCCGAGATATTAACCCTTAAAGACACGGACGGTTTAGACATACATAAAGACTCAGGCGACTTACTCTATGCGCCATCGACTTTTAAAGCCTAGATAACAACTTTTAATGATATATTTGTGTAATGCAACGTCCAGTAGTACTATAAAAGCAATAAACGTCAAACTGTTAAAAACAGACTAATTTAATAAGAATTATCCACATAATTACTATCGGATTCGCGACTAGTTTGCATTGAGTGGCTTTTCAATATGCTACCCAATTCTTTAAAGGTTAATTGAAAACCTATCAGGTAAAACTCGGCATGGAGCAAGGCGGCGTTGCAACTTTACGACCTCCTTTCGAAACGCTCTTAGCCATTACCAAGTTTAAACTTTGAACAAGGGTTTCGTTTTAGGTACACTGTAAAAAGAAAAGATTATTATTAAGCTGTATTTGGGTTTATGAAATAAATGAAGTTTAAATATGCACTACTTTCATTGTCAGCACCGAATTAAGATCACCATAAACAGATTAGGATAAGATAAAAAAAAAAGAGTTATACAGAATAGCAATATTTTATACAATTTAGGCTTCATATCTCTCTGAACTTTCATGTTATATCCATTTATATTTTTCTACTATATACTATCTACTATATCTACTATATACGGCCCTACTCTGTATAGTTTTTTACTAAGTCTTATTCGTGTTTTGGCAACAATTTTTTAGTAAAAATACAGTTACAAATTAATATTTTTATTGTACGGAACCCTCTTTGCGCTTGTAATACTCGCACTTGACCGTTTATTATATTTTTAATACTAAGTTGTATTTAGCTAAATGCAAAAATTTGAAATTTTCAACAGTATAACCCCAAAAATATATTTTTATGAAAAATAAAATGGAAATTTTAGTTTCAGTTTATGTAAACTAACATGAAACATATCTTTTGTAAATTTCATGAAAAAATGCTTAGAAGTTTTTGAGATATCCAGCGCGTTATGCCCAAAAACGTCGTTTTGAGAGAAATGACTTCAAAGTTTCGGAAACTTCGTTTCAGCTCAGAGTGGGTATTTCTAAAAGCCTAATTTCTGTTCTAATTGGAATTTCAAGGAAACAATTACTTCAAAATGTTCAAAAAAGATATGAGCTTAATATATAAAAATAAAAAATAAATAAACGGTAAAGTGCGAGTATTACTCTCGTACAGAAGGTTCCGTAGAATAAATATATGAATTTGTAATTGTATTATTAAAAAATACCGTTGCTAAAAGAATACTAAGACTTTGTAAAAAAAACGATAGAACATAGAGTTGGGTATAAAAGTATATATTAGAAAAGTGTAAATGGATATATCGTGAATATTCAAAAATATATGGAACCTAAATAATATCAAATATAGCTATTCCGCATAACTCATTTTTTTTATATTATCCTAATCTGTTTATGATAAACTTAATTCGGTACTGACAATAAATGACTAAAAATATTTAAACTTCATTTGGCATTTCATAAAACTAAATTCAGCCTAGTAATAACCTTTATTTCTACAGTGAAGCTAAAACAAATCCTTTGTTAGAAGTTTAAATTTGGCATTGTGCTAAATGCGCTTCGAAAAGAAGTCTCAAAGTTGCAACGACGCCATGACCAGTGCCGCGTTTTTCCAGATAGGTTTTTAATTAACTTTTAAAGTCACTCGAGGCGTATTGAGAGATACACTCAATGCAAACTATTCGCGAATCCCACAGTATTTATGTGATTCATTCTAATTAAACCTTTCGAGGGCGGAGTCCTTAAAAAAGGACACCTAATTTTAATTCCAAAGCAGACAAACGGCACAAAGAATATTTAATTAAAATTTTCCTTTTATCATGTACGTGAAAATAAGCAAGTTCGTATTTTCTAATAAATTCGTTTATAAATTCTGGTGTCAGTCATTATTTCATAGGTTTATAAATAGAATTACTCCGCGCCGGAAAGGTTTAAGGGGTCGCAAGACTCTTAAAGCTTCAAAAGTTTAGAAATTTTAATTTTCTTAGAGGTTAAACTCCTACCTTTTCTGAGAATTTTGATGTAATTGTTTCCTTGAAATTCCCACTAGAACAGAAGTTACGGCTTTTAGAATTATACCCGCTCAATAGCTGAAGCGGCGTTTCCGAAACTTTGAAGTAATTTTTCTCCAAATGTCGTTTTTGGGAATAACGCGCAGGATACCTCAAAAACTTCTGAATAATTTTGCATGAAATTTTCAAAACGTATATTTCATGTTAGTCTGTGTAAACTGAACCTAAAATTTCCTTTTTATTGTTCAAAAAAATATTTTTAGGTGATTATACTGTTGAAATTTTCAAAATTTTGTGTTAGCTAAATACCACATTGCAATAAAAATATAAAAATGATGTAAATAGAAATTTATTTAAGTTCAGGATAATTATTACAATGTGCACTCTAAACAGAAATGTCTGAAATTCAGACACTTAAGTGTCTGAAACGCAGTGTTCAATTTTCAGACGTTTTAAAATGTCTGAAAATTTTCAGACACTTCTTGCGTCTGAATTTCAGACACTTAAGTGTCTGAAATGAGAGTGTGCGATTTTCAGACGTTTTGAAATGTCTTAATTTTTTGAGACACTTCTTGCGTCTGAATTTCAGACATTTCAAATGTCTTAATTGCGGCCATCTTTGAACCCTCTTTTTTTCACCAACATGAAGCCATCTTTGACCACTTTTCTATCTAAGCCATATATGCAGCCATATTTGACCACATTGAATCATTTTTATAAATGGGAATAATTTGTTACTATAAATCAGATCTGTTGCAGCGTGGAAAACTGGGATATTTCTCTGCCCCCTGATTCTAGGGTCCCCCAAGTTGGGTATGAAATTTTCATAAAGCTGATATTTTAAATTTGTTTTAACCTTGCGATGATTATAATCAGTATTTTGTAGTTTTAGAATAGGATAATATATATATACGCATATATAGAGAGATATATTCACCTAAATATGTATTGATATGATATCATATTTTGTCCTACGGCATCAAAAATGTTATTACTTTTAATGACAACTTCAAATTAATGCTAGGCCAGAGACCTGGTATTCATTCGCCCCCCACCGCCTTCATATACTGTTACAAAAGAAAAATAAATAAATAAATAAATAAAATGAAAAAATTAACCCTATTCGATGTTGTCAAATACATATTTGGATAAATATATCCTTTTCTTTAACCATATCATGTTCTAAAAGCACACAATATTTATTAAAATAAATATAAGATCAAAACGAATTTAAAATATCAGCTTTATTGAAATTTCATACCAAATTTGGGGCCCTGTAAACCAAAAGGCTCATAGAAAGAGCCCAGTTGTCCATGCTGCAATCATCTTTGCATGATAACAAATTATTACCATTTATATAAAATGATTCACTCTTTTTTTTCAATGGCAACACCGAATTTTGACACCATATTTTAAATCTTCGTCTCAAACTATGCCTAAAAACGAAATTTCTAGTCATTTGAATGGTAAGTTTTTGAATCATAAGCATTCAAAATTTAGAGCTTCTAATGTTAAATTTCATTTTCATATTCTTATTAATATCTCCTGAAATTATAATCCTAATGTGATAATTTTGTATGTGGATACAATACTGAAAATCCCAAACATAAAGACATTGAATTTGTAAAATTGCATACCAAATTTGAGGGCCCCAAAATCAATGGGAAGGGGAGGGGGCGGGACCGCGGATCAGTTTCCATGCTCTAATCAGGTCTTGCTTCGAGAAGAAACACTACCCCTCTTTTTATTTTTCTAAATAGAGCTGTCCGCTATTCGGGAGTGACCGGTTATGGGAGTTTTACTGTAATAACGGACATTCTCGAATAGCAGAGACCTATTTAGCGATCACTTTTTTCAATGCACATTTGTAGATTGAAGCAGATTTTGTGTACTTTTTACTCTGTATACTGTGTATTTGTATACTCTGGACTGTTTATTTCTACATATGAAAATAAAATCTCTAAATAGCGGGAAAATTCTGCGGTACTAGGGTGTCTTCTATTGAGAGTTTTTATTAAATATATCTAGTTATAAATATATTAAAAAAAAAGTCAGAAAATGTTTCTTTTCTATCTTTCTTTTTTTTTTCTTTTTTTTTGACAGTATAGGAAATGTGATTCTAATAAGTTCCAGTGCCAGCGGCTTACATTCATTAGCCCCCCTTCATACTACTACATATACAGTCACAAAAAATTAAACACATTGACGACTTAACATATATATATATATATATGTGTGTGTGTGAACATGTAAATATATGTTTGGATAAATATATCTTTTTCCTTTTACTTCATTCTACTTTACAAGTATATGCAATATGATATATAATCAGTACAATAAATTGTTTTGCGAAAATGGATGCATTCTCCGATGATAATAAAAAATAATCCTGTAAAAAATCAGAAAAATTTTGGCAATAAAAGTTGTCAGAAATATCAGTCAGAAAAGTTGTCAGTCTTAATATTTAAATATGTAATACAGATGAAATACAGGAAATACATATGAATGTAGTTCTTTATATTTTGAAAAAGTTTTCATAGTCTAAAAAAATTCTTTCATCGTGCAATTAAATACTGTAGAAATTTCGAACTTTTTAACAAAGCGTTACTTTACATAGGAACAATTTAAAATGCATTTATAAACAGGGATGTAGTGGAGGGTATGCGGCGGTATAAGCCGTATACCTTCTGGATTTTTTTAAGGAACACCGTATACCCTCTGTTTCTCAAAAAAGCTATAGTGTATACACTGTAGGGTATACCCTCTTCTTAGAGCGTAGGCCCTCTGCATTTTTTACTACTACACCACTGTTTATAAAACATTAAAAATTTCCCGATAACTTCAATTCTGATGCTCTTATAATTATTTTTCAAGTTTTAAGTCTACCATCTGAAGCAAAAACGTTCATAGCATTTCCTATACATAAATTTAATTTTGTTACATGAAAACACTAACTTCGAAAATGTAATGTGTAAAAGAATTAAATGATCTGTCATTAAAAATAAAAATTCATATGCGAAACCATGCCAATAATATCTGTAATACAATGGAAGTATTTATTAATATCATTTAATAACTTGATCTTTTTAATTACATTTTACCATGTGGGCAATTCCTTTTATAATAACTTTTAATTTCAAAACTTATTTTGCCTTAAAAATACATATCTAATTTTTATTTCTGTATTTTTTATAAAAATTCACAAACTTTTGAAAAAAATCCCCAGCAATTTTATGTGAAAAATGCAGTTATACATAGTAAATATAAAAAGACTATCTTTTCTAATTTCTGTTCTAAATCTGTAATCACTTTTTAACAGTCAATAAATCGATATTAATAAATTTTTCGATTTTCAAATTTTTGTACAAAACTTAAATACAGTTTTAAGCAATTAAACAAAGTAAATCATGATTTATTTTTTTACTTATTTTATAGTAAATCCTTATCTATCTAGAATTTTTTTAAATAAAATTATCTATTAAAAAATGGAACATTTTAATTTTATTAGTAATAATCATAAGTTACAATAATTTGTTTGATTTAACTAACATGTATATTGTTTAGAATACATAAATAGGACAACGCAAAATAATTAAAATTTGCTTTCAATACAAATAATATTATGAAGATTTTTTTTAAGTTGGCATTTCCGAATTAAGGGAAAAAAAAATGTTTTACTAAATAAGCTATTTCAGTTTGAAAATTTGTTTCGCATAAATCCATTTTGACAAACTTTTAATTTAATAACCCCCCTCCCCGCCTAAAATGTACATATCTTATTATATAATACAAAAAATTAATCAAAATAAGTGTTTGATTATTTTACAATTTTCATCTAATATTAACCTTGAGGGGCGGTGGGATATATTTTATCCCACCTAAGTTTAATCAAGATTCGCACCGGAAACTTTTAAATAAATTTTATTTTTGTAACTTTGATGGAAAAAAGTTGTAAAATTGCTTTTCCATATTTTGAAACTAATTTTTTCAAAGATTCCGGTTTGAATTCAACATTACAGGAATACAATCGATTGCCCCTCAAGGGGTTAAATATTGAGTTATTATATGTTCTACACAGCAAAAAGACAATTTAATTAAAATTCAGGTAAATAAAATGTTGTTTTAACCGTGAAAGAAAGTATTATAAGGAATTAAACATATTGATAAAACCCATTGATTAAATTGATTGAATTATTTTATATATTAATTAAATTTAGTAACAGACCAAAGTGAAAAAAAAAAAGCTTCTCAACCAAAACTGAGTATTTCTTTTTCAGGAAAAGATTCGAGAATTTTGCGATTTTGCTTTATTTTCTATAGAGAGATTATACTAAGCGATTTTTTATGTAATATTCACTGACATTTTTACAGTCTGATTAATAAGTTGTATTCACAAGAAAAATATATAGTGCAGCAACTGCTTTTTTGGACAAAAAATATAACACGAAAAAGGTTGAAAAAGTTGGGTGTCAATGTACACAAGCAATAACTTTTAATGCTTATTTAAACAAATGATGGGATTATTTGATATAAAAAAACATTTTTTTATAAAGCGGAAGCTTTAAGAATTATTAAGCAAGTTAGTTAATTAATCCTGAAAATGATATAAATTTGTTAAAAATCATAAAAAACACTGTAACACTGAAAAATATTTATTGTATATAAAAAGATACAAATATGATAAATACATATATTCTTAAAAAAGTAAATTAAATAATTAATATTACGTAAGTAATATTGTTCAAGAAAAAGTTCTATTTCGAAATAAAAATATATTGTTGTAAATAATAGCATCCTTACCTTTTTATTTTCCTTAAATCTAATAAAGTAAATCCGTTTAATACAAACACAAAAACAAACACACTTTCTTATGTATTTTACTAAATATTCAGAATGATGTTGAAAATTGAAAAACATATAGAAGAAATTTTTTTGTCATTATTCCCACATATATTTTTATAAGAATATAATTTAAATTTACTGCACAGATTAATTCTACTCAACATCTGTTTGCTGATATTTCACAATTATTCTTCAGTCTCTGAAGAACAAATATTAAAATGCCAAAAAATGGCACTTTATAGCTGCGTATAGATCTATGTAGATGATAGAATCACACTATTAAAAAATATATTATTTTCATAACAACATAAAACGCATATTCCACAACTTGAATTCAATCCACTTTGTTGTTTCACACGTACTTTCTTATACTACCACCTCTGAAGAACAAATATCGAAATTCTAAAAAATGCATTTTACAGCTGCGTAGGCATATGTACCTACTACTCTATAAGTTAAATTCAATCCATTTTGTATCAGCTTATTTTTCATACATACTTTCTTATACTAGAATCTCTGAGGAACAAATGTCGAAATTCCAAAAATTTACTTAATAGCTACGTAGCTGTATATAGATCTATGTAGAATACACAGTCACAATATGCATTTACGGAATTTTACACATAAAAAATCTCGGGAGCCTTTGTTAAACAAGAAAATAACTGACTGAAAGAATATTCCGTTTTAACGCGCCAATCGCCAATGGACTTCTAACAAAGCGAAATACGCGAAGTCATCATTTTAATTTTCTGTGCAGTGGTTTATCCAGTCTGCGGTTTACAAACCGTTATAATGGGCTTGATGAGTAATAAAATTTTTTATCAGCGAGAAGTAGATCATTGAATTAGAAGAAATCAGAAACGTTTTATTTTATCTATTTAGTTATTTTTCTTAACATGCTACATTTATTTGAGTGCGATTTTTGCAGTTTTTCTATTTTCAGACATATAGAAAACATACTTTAAATAAAGATTTTGTAGTAAAACTAGCAAATAACATATTGAATTTTGATGAGGAGGGCGGTGGAGGTACATTGTCCCTCCCTGAAATTTAATTAATTAAATTTTCGTTATGTCTAATCATTTAAAAAATATACTTTTTTGTCTTCCAAATAGCAATATATTAATTAAACGCTAAGAGAAAATGTTGCTAAGAATTTTTCTTCAGAGGAGCCCCCCCCCCCCCCCCCCCACACACACACACACCACCATAAACTTTTTTGTAGAAGACAGTTTTAATTCTGTTCTCCTTTTGGTGTTCATATATTTCAAATGTATCTTAGATGGAGAAGGGAAATTCAGAAAAAAAAAAATCCCTTTTGAAGAAAAAAAAAAGAAAAGAAATAGGAGAGAAAAAATCCAGTTTTCCATTGAACGATTAATATTTCTTAATTTTTGAATTTCTTATTATGTTGATATCTTTAAGGCTGTTCTTAACTGCTCTGCTCAACAAGTGCAAAACCTTTTTACACATTCACAAATTCATTTTTTAACGGAAAGGTATAAAATTGTAAAGCCTAGCCATGGAAGCGATTTCGAATTGAACTGTGTTTTCCATTTTTTGATCAATCAATTACCTACTGAGTTATAAGAGATTTTGATCACATGACAAACACGTTTTTCGCACGCTCTTGAGTGCTCTTTCTTCCTTCGCGCGGAAATTTGGCTCAAAACGCCCACTTTGACACTATTTTCTGAAAGATCTAATGCGTTTGCAAAAAAATGGAAAAAACAGCTCAATTACATAGTTTCTGAACAACAACACCAGCTAATGCATTTTCGAACAACAATAAATTAAAACTTGTGTCAGAAATTTGCCCTTTTGGATTTGAGAACACCCTTAAACATTTTTCACACGAGGAGGAGTTATGACAAAATATTCTTAGTTTAGCTTCGTGTTTACATTCTGCATTTTAGAAAAGCGGACTAGGCAGTGGAATCCAGGCATATCTATCCTAAATTCTTGCTCCTTAATACGTTTCTTTCTGTCCAAACTCATAACTCTTCGCATTTAGGGGAGAGGGCCTTCCTGTGTACGCCTATGATAACAAGTAATTTTTGAAACACTTTATATTATGAAAAGCAAATATTTAATTATTTATTGCGCCAAAAATAACTTAGCCGCAAACCTTACGCGAACTTTTACAATTGTCCCACGATTATTTCTTTTATAAAGTAATACTAAATTAAGTGGATGAAAGAGTATTTTAAACAGCTTTCATCCATTCGGAAATATTTTCTGATGGTATTGGTATACATATTGCAATACAATAGTACGTACAGTCATCACATATATGATACAATTGTATCGCATTCAGACGCTTAAGTGTCTGAATTTCTAAATGTCTTAATTTCAGACATGTCACTATTATTCAGACATTTTTCTGAGTTCATTTATACCATGATCATAGTAAGACACTTATGTGTCTTAAATTTAGACATCTATGATGTCTGAAATTTCTCATTCAGACACTTAAGTGTTTGAATTACTTTTTCAGTCACATATGTGTCTGAATTTAAGACGCCTCTATTTGCAGTGTGAAGTATAAATAAGCACTAAAATTTTCATTCTAGTTGCAATATTGATTTTGTAATTCTGCAAACTGTTATCCCAATTTTCTGTTCGACAAATGTCTAGATGTTCGAGCGCCCTATAAATACTATTTCAGCATCTTGCAATTTTTTAAATACATGAAATGAAAGAACATACCTATATCTTTAATCGCAATTAAAATTGTGTTTTAAAATCATATACATTTTAAGACATTAAATGTTGAAAATAGTCTTTTTTTTCCCAATTTTTAGAGTTCTGAGACACCTGAAATTAGTATGTTTTTAACAATTTGACATTTATTGCTTTTATACTGTTACTGGACATTATGTTACACATATATATCATTAAAAAAATTTAACTAGGCATAGAGTACGCCGCCCCTGTCATTGTGTATGCCCAAACTGGCCGTGTATTTAAGGGTTAATATCTCGGCTAATTACCGATGATTTTTTTTCAAAATTCATTATCAACAATGCTTTTATACTCCTGCTACGATAGATACATCCAACGATGATCAACAATTTTTCTGAATGTCCGTAAATTGAAATTTGTGTTTAACAAAAAAATGCGAATTTCTCAAAAACTATGTGACCTAGGGTAATTGCTATAATTTTCCGGCAAGGTTTATATCAACGTCTACTACCATTAATTTTTTCATAATTTTATTTTCAGTAGATTCGGAATTAGATGGGGGGAACATATTTTTGCGCCACATTTTCAACAATATCTTTGAAAATATAATACCTAAATTTAAAAGGAATGTATTTTTGAGTTCAGCGTTACGAAAGCTTTCATACGATATCCCACACGATATGCGAAGAAAAGAGTTTTTTTCCAAGTACCATAATTAGCCCCCCTACATTTTTACTAAATATATTTATGAATGTATATTAATCTGAAAATATGTGGGTCAATGGTCTTTATTATTTCCTCGAATTTGAGCTTTCCACGTTCAATAGTTTACGAATAAAATGGCTGTGACAGACAGACAGACACAGGAGTGATCTTATAATGGTTGCGTTTTTACTTTTTAAGTACGGAACCCTAAAAATTAAACTTTTGAAGATTTAATAGTTCTTAGACCCCTTTTTTCAAATAATCAATGAAGTTATCGAATCAATAAAGGCAATAGAAGAATAAACTGTTTTAATTAAAATGAACTATTTAAATAAACATAAACTATTTCGTGGAATGTTACTTAATTAAAAATAATGGATTATTTTTAATTACATATTACATATAAAATCATATTACTTCCGATTTTTAAAACATGGTTTTCAATTTAGTTTCTTTTAAATATGAATAAAAGGCAAGCCATCAAAAGCTCACAAGACCATTTTGCAGAATTTGATCCATTGTTTTTTTTCCCTGCAAAATGTGTTCTTTGTCTGTTTAAGATAAATTGACAATCGAGAACGTTTCTGTAATATATCCGTTATTTAGATGTAAGGAACACAATAGAGACGATTGTAATGAACAAAAAAGGGCTTTTCACGAAGAGAGGAGAATAATTTTAATGGAAACCGTGATGTATAGACGGCATCAATTCTACACCATCCTTGACCGTTTTATTTATTTTTTTCCCAGCACTTTCGATTTTATGTTCATTTGTTGGTATTTAGAAGCACCCACGTTCTGTATTTTTCATTTAAAAGAGAATAAAAGGAAAATGTTATTGAACATACGAAAAAATATATTTTATGTAACCCAGACAAAACGTTAAAAAAAGTTTTACAAGCGAATGAAAAGCATATCAGGCCTTTAAAGATTTTTTTTTTTATTTCATGTTTTTCAAGATTGAATGCGTGTATTTAAAAAAATATATACTAGAAGTTTGAATCAATGACTTTAAGAAAAAAATACACAACTTACCTTTGAAGAAAATTTTAAAATCGTTTTTCAAAATTGAAACGTGCTAAGATCATCGGCTCCTTTATAAGCGATTAAGTAGCGCCAGTCTTTACGAAAAGTAATTTTCGCAGAAATCTGCGATTAAATTAGGCAAGAATTACTATTTGGAATTAATGGTGACAAAAAATCGTAGCAGTTGTCAGCTACGTCTAATGTCAACTTCATTTTTCAAAAAGAAGGTAGGTCTGCTGAAAATTTTATTAAAATATCTTTATTACTATACTATTTTTTGTTATCTTGATCATAATCAATGATCAAAATATCATATGAGTAAAAATTACCCGAATAAAAAAAGGTCCAGGCCAGAGATCGATTCCAGTACATCTGGAATAACTTGATAGATTTTTTTGGCCAACTCTGTTCGACACCATTCATACAGACATCGTTTAGACATTGAGGCTATTAGTCAGTCAGTTTCCGATTTCCTCTCGCTAATGCTAAATCTATGGGCTTAGAATGCATTCGTATATTTAAAATATCTCCTCAGGAAATTAATACTTTAACTGCTTTCTTCTTTGTACTCTTCTTAAAAGATGTTTATTTTTTTCTTCCTTCTCAAAATATTTCTAAAATCTAATGCTTAATTTAATATTTTATGTGTTAAAAGCTGACGAATCATAAGCAACGTTTTAACTCTTCATATAAAATTAAGTAGAAATATTTTTACATCTATAAAAAAAAAAAAAAAAAAAAAAAAAAAAAAAAAAAGAGAGAGAAACGTCTTTTAAGACGGGTACAAAGAGAAAAAAACTCAAAAAATTAATTTTTTGAGGAAATATTTTAAATATACGAATGCATTCCACACCTATAAGTTTAACATTAGCGAGAAAAAAGGGGAAGTTAGCTGAAGAACAGCCTTAAACAATATGGATACTCAAACTGAACTGTGTTCATGGGTTGAAATTTGAACGCCCCTCCTGAACACAGTTTTCAGTTTGCGCTACTTAACCACTCCCAACGATTCAGATTTTGAGCTCAAAATTTAAGTTTAAGTCTAAGCTTTTGAAAGCATGTAATGAGATACAAAAAATAACGGTAAAAAATAGTTGTTAATTACTCCAAAGTCTAAAGCGCCCTCTATCGGTATTTTTTTAACTTTATCTTTAAAATTTATTTTCAAGGCAATACTGACATAAAGAATAGTTTTAGTGAAAACCGCAAACGAATCGACCATTTTTTCCGTTTTTTATAATCATTTGAAATTTTAACTCCTGAACACAGTTCAGTTTGTGCTACTTAATCACTCCCAACGATTCGGATTTTGAGCTCAAAATTTAAGTTTAAGTCTAAGATTTTGAAAGCATGTAATGAGATACAAAAAATAACGGTAAGAAATAGTTGTTGGTTACTCCAAAGTCTAAAGCGCCCTCTATCGGCATTTTTTGAACTGTATCTTTAAAATTTATTTTCAAGAAAATACTGACATAAAGAATGGTTTTAGTGAAAACCGCAAACGAATCGACCAATATTTCCGTTTTTTATAATCATTTGAAATTTTGGACCCTAAACTTTAAAAGTGTCTATCTCCTTCGGAAGACGTTTAGGACCCTTAGTTTCCTATTTAATATTATTTGTCTTGATGTGTACTATCATCCCTTAAAGTTTTGCCCAAGAGTTTAGATACACCCTGTATATCTTGTTCAAATTTTCAATCGTTAATAAAATACTTATTATTCATCCTATCAAATTGAAATACATTTTTTTAAACTTGTACGGGATGACAATTGATGTTAATACAGTTTTTCAAATATTAATTCATTAATTAAATTTTAATTAAATAATTTTAGTTTTATATGGGAGACAAAATGGCGGCCATTGGTTATTGAACAGCATTTAATGCATCTTCATATCTATAAGGGAGGTTACCATATGGGGATCCTGTTCTGTCACTAAATACCGCCACGTTTGTCGCCAACTTCGCGATTTATCGCCAAATTTGGCGACCAAAATGAGTCACCAAAAGTGACGCCAACTTGGCGATATCTCTAATATTTCGCAAATTCCCATAGACATGCATTGTAAACCTACTTGCTTATAGAAAATCAATAAATTGAGATATTTTAATGTAAAAAAAACTAATATTAGCTTAAGGGATAATATTAAATTTTTCTTTGATGACCTAAGTAGGAATTGACTTTAAAAACAAAATTTTTATATTACTTGTTAATTTTAATCTCACTGATTTTGATAACTAAACCATGCCTATATTATATACTGGCTAAAGTGTACCTTTATTAATGTTAAAATGAATAAATATTCAGGTTTCGCTTGGAACTCTGACACGCTGAATTTTGTTAGTGATTTTTGTTTGCTTCCGTGCGTCTGATTTTTGCGTTTCATTTATGACTACCCCTACCTCCCCCCCCCCCCCGACCCCCGATGCATAGTAAGCAAAACAATTCCTTTCAAATTTTAAATATCTTTTCCTGAGATGTTTTCGAGCTTTTACGATACCAAGAAAATGCTTGCCGTTCAAGATACTATCAGTTTTAGATTACGATACTCTTTTAACGGGGAATACATTTAAGTAGAAGACAGATGAAGAGAAATATCAATTGTAAAGAACTTAGATGTAATTAATCTATTTATATATATATATATAAAAGACTGGAGCTTTTAGGCTTTCAAATACCAAGAAAATGCTTGCAGCTTAAGATACTATCAGCTTCAGATTACTAGATTGCAATACCATTAAACAGGGAATAAATATAAGTCAACGACAGATGAAAAGAAAAATCAATTGAGAAAGTTAATTAATATATTAATCTTAAAATAATATGTATATAAATTGACATACCGCAGAAAATCAGATTATGAAACAATATATCTTCACAAGAAATCATTAATTATCTTTCGACAAGCAAAAGTAACAAAAGATAGGTTTAACATTAAAAGAGTATACTTTATTCAGTTCGTAAACCTTATTAGCAGATAAACATGTCTAATAAATATTAATATTGTTTGTAGATTAATACATAACAAGCTTGCATGCTTATCAAGGGCGAAGTTTTTATTTCATTTCTTGGAGAAAGTCTAATATCTTTTATAACTTTTCCAATCCATTAATAAATGAAATAATTCTAATCCTTTAACAATGCCCAGTTTTAATTCTGTTAACAATACAAAATGTTGCATTCATACCCTGTCACATCTTATTCAAAGAATCGTATCCAGATCTGTTTTCTTAAACATATGGGATATCTATGTTAGCGATATTGATTTACATCAAGGTTATTGATTTTAATATTGTCAAATGTTTTTATCTACGTCTATCCTTAGTCAGAATGCCCGGGGATTATTCCATGTCACGTGTGGGACAGCTTTTCTACATATTGCTGCTGTTTTAACAAACTTATTAGCCCCCGGTACGGTATGCTATTTCTTTCTCCCAGCTTATTTTGCGTGTCTTCAAAAAATAACGTTACCTTGTACAAGACAGCCGTAAAACAAAAACCGATGTTTCATCGTGCGAATAAATACTCTACAGCATTTTTTAAAACTTCTAAGCATCGCACATTTTCAATGTTTATACCGTCGTATTGGGGAAAAAAAGTACTTTTTAATGCAATTTGTTTGAAAACTGCCTCTCCATTTCTTTTTGAAATATTAATTTTTTTGTAGTTTTTAGCGACATTTGTTTCCTTTCGGCAAATTAAATACTCCATTTCTGTAGAAAGCAAAGAAAAAATAGTTGAAAAATAGAAATTATTTCTTCTTGTTGCCATTTCCCCATAAAAACTGAAAAAATGTAATGAAAATACGTGCTATTTTGAGAAAAATATAAATGAATGATTTACGATAAAACACGGAGCTATTATAAAGTATATTTAATTTTAAGTATCGATATCAATGCAAATGACGTCATTTTACCTAAAATAAAAGCGTGTGCTTTAAGTCTTAAATTTGAAATATGTTTTGCACTACAGTAGAGTCCCGACTATCCGAGTCCCGCTTAACCGAGTTATTTTCTTCTGGTGGGCTGGTGGTTTCTATTATTATGAAACAGCCATTATAAAGGAAGCGTTTAGAGGAAGATGAAAGAGCAGTCGTAAAAAGTTAGAACTCTGATTTTCTTGTCAGAATGGGGAAAAAAAATGGCCATAATTTTTTTTGAAAAAACAACAACAAAAAAAAAAAACAATTATGGCCATTTTTAGGTAGCTTTCATTACAAAAAGCTACCTATTGCAGCCGTTCGGAGGAAAACGATTCCGAAAACTTTTGGTATATTTTCACCGATCATGACCCCCAGACCCCGAAACCACCCTCCGTTCAAATGTGATATATATATATACATATATATCTGATTTTGTCATACTGTAACTCTCGTATTTATGAACCGATTTGGATAAAATTTCGTGTGTATATAGTACAAACCAATGTCTCGACCGAGTTAGTTGGCCAGCATCAACCGCCATCTTGTTTCAAAATGGTGGCCATTTAAAAAAAAAATTAAAAAACTTTTACATTTAAAATGAGGCACAAAAAAATTAGAAATTGAAAAAGATTTTTTTTCTTATGTGTTTGACCTTGATACAAAGATTTCGGAGCATTTTTCGTTTCGTCTATATCTTAAAAAATGACTGAGTTATAGCACTTTGAATTTCTAGCATGGCTGACATTTTGAAACGATCTGATTTTTGTCACGCGATAACACGCGTATTTATGAACCGATTAGAATGTGAAAAGGCATGTGCATAGTACATAGCAATCTCTCGGCCGAGTTCGTTTGCCAACTTCATCCGCCATCTTGTTTCAAAATGGAGGCCGTTTAAAAATAATTTTTTTTTTTTATTTAAAATGAGGTACAAAAAAAATTAGAAATTGAATTTTTTTTCTTATGTGTTTGAGCTTGATACATAGATTCCGGAGCATTTTTTGTTTTGTCTTTATCTTAAAAAGTGCCTGAGATATAGCAGTTTGAATTTCTAATGTGGGTGACATTTTGAAAAATCTGATTTTTTTGCCTGCAACAGCACTCGTATATATTAACCGATTTAGATGTGAGTGAGCATGTGCACAGGAATTACTAAAGTCTCAACCAAGTTCATTGGTTAGCTTTGTTGCACCCATTATGTTGTTTTAAAATGGCGGGCACTTTAAGATATCGCCGAATTTGGCGACCAAATATAAATCACTTTAAATAAAACCAGCTTTGATAACGTGATTAATTTCGCGAAATTCTCATTCATATTCAGTATTGACAAAAATTAGTATTTAATCTTCTATAATCGGGTTCCACTAATTTGAGTTCCGTGTGTTTAAATAATATAAAATGGCTTTTAAAAATTAAGGAATATGAAAGCTACCTCTTCCTCCCGGCACTGGCCGGAAGGACTTATTTTCCCATTCTGACTTTTTACGACTGCTCTTTCATCTTCACCTAAACCCTTTATTTATAATGGCTGCTTCATAATAATAGAAACCCCCAGTCCATCACAAGAAACTGAAATAATGGAAATGTCGGGGGTGATACTAAATTCTGAAAAAGTAGAATTCCTGTTCTCTAGTTATTTCCTCAAATTAAAACAACTAAGCTAATATCATAATCTTGGGTGTTTTGTTATTTTTAATGTATAGTTTATATTAAAACAACTTATAAGTTAATAGACATAGGAAATTTATGTAAGTGTCACGTGAAGGGAATTTTGTCCGTTTTCATGGAATGGCCCCCAGGTAGTCAGGGGCTGGTCTTACACTGAAAATAAGCGTGAAATCAGAAAATAAAAGGAAAAGCTAAAATAAATCTTGTTGCAGGTGTTTCTCTACCTCTCTATATAGTAAAAGTGTGTTTGCATATTTATTTGTCTCTTTTTCAGCTGAATTTCCGATAAGCAATAATAAGTAGAGGTCCAAAATTCGGCAGAAAATTAGCCGTAGATTTGAACTAATGCATTAGTGCATAATGCAGCATTAATGCATAGTTATTTGATTACATGCTGTGTCGAAACTTTTTTATTCAATGTTTTACGTGAATTTTCTCTTTTCTGCATTGACATCATACGTTGTAGTATTTCACCTGCATTTTCGATAAGCAATAATAAGCAGAGCTCCAAAATTTGGCACATAACTAACCCTAGATTTGAACTCATATGAGTATTTTTTTAGAAAAATAATGCTGCGTCGAAACTTTTCTTATTCAATGTTTTACGGGAATTTTCTCTTTTCTGCATTGACATCATACGTTCTAGCAGTGTTTTAGTTGGAAAAAAGATATTTGTGGGAACTCACCTTTTCATAGAGTAGATGTTGATGCTACCGGATTTTTGCTAAGCCAAAATCCAATTTAAAGCATTTAGCCAAAACCCAACTTTTTTCAGTTACCAGTTATAATTATTACAGTAGACTCCCGATCATCCGATTTAATATGAACCAAGCTCACCCCAGATAAGCAAAAATCTCGGATAAACCGGATTTACGCAAATCGTCACCAACTAAAGAGATGAAATATTTTTTCTTACCTCTAAAAATTACTAGTAAATTTTGCCTAATTTCATCGTCGAAATCAAACAATCGTCAACGATTAAATATGGCAAAAATTATTACTAAATTTTAGAGGTAACAAAACCGTACAAATTGGCAGCTATGTGATTCTGTTAGTGCCATGAAAATTGCAGGTGTAGCCCATTCTTTCTGCTCAAAGTATTACATAGTTTTTTCAATCGAACTTATACCTTTGGAATGGATCATTTTCTTCTGACGGGCTGATGATGATGGGCTATTATTATGAAACAGCCATTATAAATGAAGTGCAACACTTCATTTATAATGGCTGTTTCAAAATAATAGAAGCTATCAGTCCATCAGAAGAAAATAACTCGGTTAAAGTGGCTAATGAATATAAGTGAAACAGTTCTTCCTAAAACTAGCAAAAATTACCGTTTCGCTTTAAAAAAAAAAGTGCTCGTTTGCGATTTTTTTTTCTTCTTTTTATGGTAACATACCAAATATTTCCGGAAACGGCGTTCCCACCCAACTACAGCACTGCGTTCTAGTCATCGAAAAACATAATTCATCGCATTGTTACATATATCAAAACATTTTCATTTATTCCTTTGTTTCAAACCTCTATTTAGTTATTTGGAATATTTTTTTTATTACAGTAATTTGGAATTTGGAAGCCCAGTAGCTTAGTTGTACCACGTTACAGGTCTACAGTTCGATCTCGGATTGCCGATTGGGAAAAGGTCCCCCAACCTGAATCATGTTTGGGGCATTCTCACAACCTTTTGACTTTCATGTCCAAGAATAATAATTTTTATTTTAATACACTTTTTTGTGTTTTTTTTTTAAATTTCATATACTGGGGAACATCCCATTGCATGATTGCATAACAATATTAACGAGATAAATAAGTTTTGGACGAAGTTGGGGGTCCAAACACATGAAAACTCTTATACCGTCCCGTGTCCCTGATGCTGATTTTTAAGTTTGGGGCTGTCTGGATAAAATTGTTTCAATAAAAATAATTCGATGTAATTTTTTTCTGAAACTAGAACTATTGTTTTATATAAATATGTAGCCAAAAATTAACCTGCATACATTTTTAGGGTTGTTATTATTTTTTAAACTCTGTCCCTGGGTTTTAGATTCCTCACCATCCCTCTTCTAAAATTATACAGAAAATCATTTCAGATGCAGCCACAGAATTTTTTTCAAGTTTTTTCTCATGCAGAAGTATGCTAGGGAAATAATGTCTAAAATTCTTTGGCAGGAAATTAACTGTAGAATTTAAATCAGCATTTAAGTATCAATTTCAAGCATCGTGGTTTTATTGGTAGTCTCACCGTCCCCAAGGTTTATTCCTGCACTTTTCGGGGTAAATTAAAAAAAAAATTAATTTAATCCAATGTTAACAACTGTTTCTGAAAATCAATGAACATTGTGGCTATCACTTAGTCTTAACATGATTTTCCTAAAAACAGGTGGTAATTTTCCTTACCGTTTCATCCTTACCGTTCATTTTTTACCATTTCGTCCCTTTTTTCCAATACCATCCCCTTTTTTTACCTTACCGTCCCTTCTTTAACACCCCTTTAACACAATGTTATACAAAAATTCTGTATTAAAAGTACTACATTGTTATTATTTCTTATTTGAATGTCCCGTGGGTACTATGCAAATGAATTATAAGTAAAAATTTAGAAGAAAATAAAAAGTTATAGGGGTAAAATGGTAAGGAAAATTAAACTCGCAATTTTAACTTAAACCTCAGTTAAATAAAAAAATTTTCGCTGCTGACCATTTTTTCTTTATTTTGAATCATTAAGCCATTCGTCTATCAGATTAAAATGTTATTTTAGCAAGTTTAATTTTGTCAGATTTCTCTTTCCCAAAAGTCAAAAGATTGTGAGAATGCCCCATTTATATGAAAAATAGAAATAATACGTTAAAATGAAGCTTTGAAACGTATTAAAAGCGATATTTTCATATTGGCTTCACGTCAGGATTTAACAGCCGAAGAAATCTCCAAAAATTGCTATTTACAATCAACCTTTTTGATTCTGTTCATATCAGTGGAACGAAAAATTTTATTATAAGGCAATTTCCACAGAAAATTATCATTTGGTGGGGGAAATAAAATTTATAATATGTTTAATTTAAGAGTATGATTGGAAAGCTTGATATTTTTATGTTCTATAATAAAATCCTAATAAAAAGAAATTGTAAATTACTGTTTACAAACTAAGTTAAGTATCATTATTATCTTTGTAAAGTCATAATGTTACGTCAGTAAAATGTGTAAATTCCATGTTTTCTTTTTTATTTTCAGAAATTACACACGTTACAGTAATAATTTGTCATTTCTTATTAGTCTTGTTGAGAACATTGAATCACTTTTTTTAACGGGATAGTTTTGGTAATTTTTACACTTCAATGAAGGCAGAAAAAATGTTTGTCTATTTTATGTTACGTCAGTTACAGAATTTTGAATTGCAATTTTTTGGGACTCAAAGAGAGATTGAAATAATCTGCAGGTATTTGGGTATTAAGTCCTAAGTAACAAATATTTTAAATTGTAAAAATTTGTTATAGCTTTATTAGTAAATTTTCTTCACAGTTTTGAAAACAAAATTCGATGATAAAGTGTTACGTCGGTTACGATGGAATTGACCTATATGTCTTACATTCGCGTTTTATTTATATTTTATTGTTTTATTTATTGTTTGATGAATGTTTTAATTTCTTACGGAATATAAGCTGGAATCAAATGGTGAGCTATTTATATTTATTTAAGTGCAAACGGATTTATCTTTCGTTATCCTATGCACGCGATAGAGATAGAATGGAAAAAAAAAATCATGCTTGAAAATTAATTTAAAAACAATGAAAATTGAGTAAACTGCGATACAGTTTTCAAGTAAATTGCGATATAGTTTTCGAACAAACTGCATTAGAAAGTATATTTTTTCCTTATTCGGAGGTGTAAAAATTGAAAATGTGCGGTATTTAGAAGTTTAAAAAATTTCAATAAAAATAATAAAAGTTAAATTTAACCGTCTGCTGTTGCCACCGTTCAAATGACGTCAGCGTTACGCACAGACATGTTTGTCCTTTATAATATAGATAGATAGATAGTTCCAATAAATGGGTTCTAAAAATATTTATATATGTCTAAGAAATACAAATCCAAGGAGATACTTTATGCAAGACATATTTTTCAGATTTCCAATTCTTTTGAAACATAAAATTACGGATGAACATAAATAATTTTATTAAAAAAGATATTCTCTAATTTTCCTTTTAAGAATTTTTCGTCCCAGAACACAATAATCGATTTATATTTCAAAACTAAAACAACATTATATATACTCATTGAAAAAATAAATAAGTAAAAGATCGTGTGTGTTTTTGTTAGACATGCAGAATCGCGTTTGTATTATTGTTTTCGTTTTTACTTCTAATGCAAGAAATGATAATGCTTCAACATTCTTTCACCTGCATAAACCATTTGATGATCAGTATTGAACTCTTTTTCATTTCACAATACCTTTGACCTATAAAGAAATTACTTCCTGAAATTTCCATGATTTTGTCATAATACAGACGAGATTTTTTTTACTATTCCGTTTCCTGTTTTGTTATCTCAAGTCATTGGCGATCTGTTGAGATTACGGGATCATCTCACCTTCTCTTTACAGGAGAAAAAACACAAATCTCACGTAATAGTCTTGAATTCAAAATTTTTTCTCTGGGAGGGATTTCTGCGGCTCCGGGGGAGAGGAGAGGTTTTAAAGATCCGATGGGGAAATTGCACTTTTGTCCATTAAAAAGCATAAAACCTCAAACCTTCCAGGGGGACATTTCAATATTCTCTGAATTCAACACTGTGTATTATGCTTATTCATTCTTCACTGTAAAAAAAAAAAAGGACTAAAATACGGAAATTGTACTGGCAATCGAGACGCCAGTACTATTTCCATATTTTAACCGAAAATGTCTCCCGTAAATTCCAGAAAAACGGAAATTTTTCTGTAATTTACGGGGGAAACATTCCGTTAAAATACGTAAATAGTACTGGCGTCTCCATTGCCAGTACAATTTCCGTATTTTAGTCTTTTTTTTTTTTTTTTTTTTTTTTTTTTTTTTTTTTTTTTTTTACAGTGTTCATATTTCTGCATAGGCAATGCTACAATCTTAATTATGAAATATATTTTTTCTATAAGGCATATTTAATCCTTTGTGATTTATCAATTAAGTGCAAATTCACCTTTCAAAGTACTTTCCTTTAATTGTTCGAAATATGTTAGAAGATTTATGCAATCATTAAATAAATTTTAGAATAATTTTTGCCTATTAAAATTAAGCAGCTGATGCAATGCGAGCTTCTCGGGTAACAAAACATACGACCTGCCGATGTGCAGAACATAAGGGAAAACAATTTTTAATTGAAAACTGAAACAGACTTTTCATATTTAATATACTTTTTAAGGTTGTACACTATCAAAACGAAAAGCATTTTTATATGTAAAATATCAATTATGTAAACAAATATAATTTTCTTTTACTTCATTTGTAGAATATCTACAATGTTCTAAAAAAAACGTAACTATTAAAACTTTCTGGTAAGAATTCGGAATTTCTAAATAAAAAAAACCGCTTTCAAATCGGACGTGGCCAAATATTATGATGACCAAAAATGACCCTTAATGACCAAATATTTAAAATGCATTTCGCACCACATATTTCTAGATGCTGTAACTAACCCTTAGTATATAATTTTAATTAATTTTTCAATTAATTTTCAGCAGTGAAATTACGCTTGAAATTATTGAATATTTTTTCCCCCGTACCTTAAATGGTAGAGCACTTGGAGCGCTATTTCAAGGGTTCCGGATTCGATTCCCGGCTTGGACATTTTCCACTCTGTTGGTTCTACGCTTAGTTAGCAATGTGACAAATCACGTATTAAAAATATTCAATAATTTCAAGCGTAATTTCACTACGGAAAATTAATTGAAAAATTAATTAAAATTATATATGTGTTCACCGATGCTGGGTTTGTTTGTGTCTCATGTTTCGCAGCCGGATTGTGTGCTCATGAAGACTGTTCCATCTTGTGCTGCAGTTACAGCCTTACAAACATATGTGAGTGAGATATGCTAAGCTGGGTATCGTCCTCGTAGCTTAAATGGTAAGAGCACTTGGAGCGCTATTTCAAGAGTTCCGGGTTCGATTCCCGGCAAGAACATTTTTCACTCTGTTCGTTCTACGCTTAATTAGCAATGTGATAAATCACGTATTAAAAATATTCAATAATTTGAGGCGTAATTTCACTACTGAAAATTAATCGAAAAATTAATTAAAATTTCATGTGTTCACCGATGCTGGGTTTGTTTGTGTCTCATGTTTCGCCGGAGAATTGTGTGCTCATGAAGACTTTTCCACCTTGTGCTGCAGTTGCAGGCTTACCAACATATATGAGTGAGAGATGCTAAGCTGGGTATCGTCCTCGTAGCTTAAATGGTAGAACACTTGGAGCGCTATTCCAAGGGTTCCGGGTTCGATTGCCGGCTTGGACATTTTCCCCTCTGTTGGTTCTACGCTTAGTTAACGTTGTGATAAATCACGTATTAACCCTAGTGTTTAAACTTTCAAGTAATAAATTCGATGGCAGCGCCGCCACCCAAGTAATTTTTTGGATACATTCTAAATTAATACCACTATGACCGATTTCCACACTATTTCTAGACTCTGTACCTATTCTACTATAAAGCAAAAAAAGTGTGCGTGCGTAATGTTGACGATGAGAATGACCTGACGAATAAATTTCACTTTTGTACTTTTTACTTTTACTAATGTGAACTTTTCTAATATGACTGAATGCTATTCTTTATAAATTTCATCTTCTAATTCTTTATAATTTTTAATATATCATTCAAAATGCTTATTCTATGGTATTTTTAAGTGTATGCGTAAAATAACTAAAAAAGAAAAAAAAATCTTTTTTAACCTATAACGCTTAACCTCACATCTAACAAGACATTTCTTCACTCTAACTGGCAAAATGAAAAAAGAAAATCTCATAGATTAACGTAGCTCTAGAGTGAAAGTAATATCCTTAATTTGTGGTATCTAATTTGACCGTGACATAAGCATTATACAAATATAGTCGTCTCGGATGCCGCAATAGGATAATTTTGCTTATTATGTCATTTTAGATGTTAATGTCGCATTAGTATGGCGGAGTGTATATTAGATATTTCTAACATGTAAAACGAAAATAAGCATTAAGGAAATTATATCTTCAGCAATTATGTTAGTTCAACGCAAGATCACGACTAAGTGAAAGCTGTATAAAAATGTTGTGGTGTATTCTTCAAAATATATTTTGCAAGAAAGACCACATAATGAGGCTTAATATGTTTTACATACCCAAAACTGATATCTGTATTTTTTTTTCTTTCTTGTGTTAGAAAACAAGAAAGTGACGGCTAATATGATTTCGTGAATGATAGATTAAAGATTATATTTCGGTTTAAAGTGAATTACATATTAATCTCTTAAAAATGTTTAAATGATTCAACAGCACACAGATTATTTTGTAAGTGGGTTAAGGCATCGAAAGTTTTCGTTTTTTGGAAAGAAAGGGGTCAGGTCTTTTTGCAATATCCTAAATGAGTATTTCAATTGAAGAAAATTATAAAATTTGATAAAAAAATATTTTGATTGTATAGTATCCGATTTCGGCTCAACGATTGCTTATTAAATTGTTATTAAATTGCTTACTAAAAAGCAATCGTTTATTAAATTGTTATTGCTTAATTGCTTTATTTTGATACGCGAAATACACCGTAGTTCATTGTTCAAGGTAAGAGATCTCAGAACTCTTAAAATTAAAAAAAAAAGACCATTTTAAACATTTAATATCTTAAAATGTATATGATTTTAAAACACAAATTTTGGAGGAATGAAAGATATAAGTATTTTCTTTCATTTCAGATATTTAAAATTTACATGATGCAGAATTAATATTTATAGGGGGCTTTAAACTGTCATACATTTGTGAAGCAGAAAATTGGAATGGCAGCTTACGCGCAGAATTACAAAATACACTTTGCATCTAGAACAAAAGTTTTGGTGCCTAACTATACTTCAGACTGTAGAAATTGCCCTTAACCTAAAGAAATTTATATTTAAAGCATTTTTAGACTTTTAATGCAAAAATGTATTTAGCTAATACAAAGTTTTGAAATTTTCAACTGCATAACTACCTAAAAAAATATTTTTTGAAGAATGAAAAGGAAATTTCAGGTTCAGTTTATGCAGACTAACATGAAAAATATCTTTTGTAAATTTCATGAAAAAATATTCAGAAGTTTTTTGAGATATCCTGTGCTTTATGCCCCAAAAACGTCATTTTAAGGAAAATGACTTCAAAGTGCCGTTTCAGCTCTGGCTCTGAGTGGGTATAATTCTAAAAGTCTGTTCTAATGAAACTACTGTTCTAACTTCTGTTCTAATGAAAATTTCAAGAAAAAAATTTATATAAAAATATTAAAAAAAGATAGAAGTTTAACATATCAAAAAATGAAAATATTGAAGATTTAAGAGTCCTGGGACACTTTAAGTAAAATAATCTATAACGTTTACCAAACGAAATAAGTGGAAAGGTAATAAGCTTTTGAACAAAAATCACATGAGGTGGAAGAAAAAGCAATTTTTTTAGTAAATTTTGAAATTTCAAATAATTGTGCGATTAAATAAGACGAAGATTACTATCAGAGCCAAAACTAGCTTTTTTTTGCAGACGGGGAAAGCATGGATTTTGGCGCCCCCCGCCCCCCCCCCCCCCCCCTATTCCGCAAAGTATATTTACAACGAGAATTTTACTAATTTTCTAATAGCCGACTTATTTTTAAATTTAAAATATGTATTCTTAAAATATGTAATACTGAACTATGCAATCTACAAGAACGGATCCAAGGGGGAGGTCCCGGGGGTCATGAGTCCCCTCTGAACACCAACAAAAATATTATAAAGATCATTTTAAAAATGAAATATACAGTTAGAGCCCCGATTATCGGAGTCCTGCTTAACCGAGTCCTGCTTAACCGAGTTTCCGCTTTCACTGAGTTATTTTCTTCTGATGGACTGATGGCTTCTATTATTATGAAACAGCCATTATAAATGAAGTGTTAGGTGAAGATGAAAGAGCAGTCGTAAAAAGCTAGAACTCTGATTTTCTGGTCAGAATGGGAAGGAAAAAATAGCCATAATTTTTTTTTTTTTTCAAAAAAAAAAAAAAAAAAAATTATGGCCAGTTTTTTTTCTTCCCATTCTGACCAGAAAATCAGAGTTCTAACCTTTTACGGCTGCTCTTTCATCTTCACCCAACTTCATTTATAATGGTTGTTTCATAATAATAGAAGCCATCAGTCCATCAGAAGAAAATGATCCATTCCAAAGGTATAATCCTTCATTTGGCGCCCCTTCGTTCTGGCGCCGGGGCACATGCCCCCTCTGCCCCCCCCCCTAGTTTTGGCACTGATTACTATTATTAAATAATGCTACTCAATAGTAAGCAGTTCATCGCTCTCTGATTTAATAAAAGCTGTATATATGATATACAGTTTGTATCTGAAAAAGGGGGCAAAACTTTACGGGGTGATAGAACGCAGCTATACGAGCGAATTTTGTCATAGAATGTAGGGTCGGAACGCAAGCGGTGAGAAGTTAAAAGGTAGTTTTACACTGTCGCAGTTAAGGAATTAACACAAGAATGAGAAGAGATACTTCAGGAAACATTTTATTAACAGGAATGTAATTAATGTGCGTGCTCAAAAAAATTGCTCAAAAGATCTTCCGACAGCTGTAATGCACGCTTCACACCGGCGGGATAGAGACTGACGCACATTTGCGAAGACGCCAGGCATTTCGCGAATATCGGCGGGAACAACGTCAATCTACTAGATATATATCGGTTTCAATGGAGGCACTCGTAGATTAGGCTTTTCATATGGCCCCACAGGAGAAAGTCCAAACACGAGAGATCCGGCGATCTTGGTGGACAAGCTACGGGACCACCTTGAATAATCCATCGCCCTGGGTTAGTGGAAAACAACCTTTTAACACGGGAGAACTCGCTAGTGAGAATTTCTCTCACGGTGCCCAATTGCTTTTCTTTTACATTCGCTTAATATCATTTTTTTTTTTTTTTTTTTTTTTTTTTTTTTGCGTGGCTTAGTATTTTTACTAACAAATAGGTAAATTAATTGAAATAGCGTTTTTAAATTCTAATTAAAATGAAAAATGGTTTAAATAAGAGTCTTAAAAAAGTACGGCGGTGAGAGGAAATCTCATGCAGCGAGTTCTCCCAGGTTAACTTCTTATATTCCTTGCGTTCCGACCATATATTCTACCACGAAATTTGCTCGTATAGCTGCGTTCTATCACATTGCGTTTTGCCCACTTTTTCAGATACACCCGGTACTTAAGATGTACATATAATGTATAATATATATAGTATGTGAAAATTATTTGTATTGTTTCTGATTTTTTTTTTTTTTTTTTTTTTTTTTTTGCTGTTTATTTGTGAGGTAATATGCAATTTTTAATAAATGTGAGATTTAACAAAAATCACGGAATACAGTTCGAAAATACAGTGAAACCACCTTGAACGGCCACCTCTAAACAACGACAACCTCCGAATACCGGCCACATGTTGATGGAACTAAATACGTTCCAGAGCATTAACATTAGTACGAACCTCTAAATGAGGAATTCTGAACAACGGCCACTCAAATGCCACGCGAAAAACTTTTTACAGCTCCTGGTACAATTTCATATTTATTTGCAAGCCGAAATGTGAAGCAGATCAAACAAATTTTCATGATATGGGGTCAAACAGAAATTGAAGACATTAATAATAATGGGGAAATTGTATGTAATATTCTTAGAATGGCGGGCATAACTAACATAAAGGCCAGCTTGTTTGTATGTCTGGTCAAAAATTTGGCAGCTACTGCCACATTTTAATCCATACAGCAAATGGTGGAAGATAGGAGAGAGGAAGAGGAAATAGATAATAGAATCACCCAAAATTTCCACTATTAACACATATACGGAAAATTTGCAGAACCTTCGTGAAATCCAAAATTTGTCATTAAATCATAATGATGAAGAGTTGTATAGCAAATCAAGTCATATTTGTTTTTCTTTGAAGAAAAACATTTGCAGCAAAAGAAAGCAACTGCAAATCACTGATTTTCTTTTTATATTAAAACAATGAGGATTAATTAAAATGACTGTGTGTATTTCTATTTAAATTTATGGAATTATGATTTAAAAAAATGAAACCTCTGAATAACACCCACCTCTGAAGAGCGGTCACTTTTCACCAGACCCACGGGTAATCGTTATTCAGAGGTTACACTTTATATTATTCGAAATTTATTTATACTATTATTCTGAAAGGTGGCTTTATTTGTGAGATTCATATTACTTGCATACACAACATAATCGACGGTACAATTGATTGTGAATAAAATCATCAGCTAAATCAAATATGCCAGAATATAACACATTTCGCTTCCATTTCTTCGTTTGTAAAATACAATTAAAGACCTGAGTGGAAGAAGATGTTATGTAACAAAAATTACAATTCGAGGAAACTGAAGTGAAAGTTTTTTGTTGTAATGTAGTTATTTATTTAATTCCTTCTTAATATCCTATGTTTGTATGTTAATCGGTGATACTAAAGTCTCGTACAAAATAATATTAACATTTAATTATTAAATATTAGAAATTATTTTCACCATTTAAATCACTAAATATAAAAATATTAAAAACTAAAAAGATACTGTCTCATATCTTCAACACTAAGTAGGATTTTATAGTCCGTCTCAAAAGTTTATGCACTCTTCAAATATAGTTAAAAATAATTGAAGAAGAAAATAGAGTAGGTGGGGGTAAAGATACGCACTTTCCATACATTTTGATTTTTAACGCACACATTGGTCTAAACTTATGTAATGAGTGATTAAAATGTTAGATTAGAACCTTAGGCAAGTGCCACCATCAACCGACATTCTGTCAAATTATAATTCTGTGAGAAATTGCAATTTTTAAAAAGCACTGCTTTGCGTATCTTTGCCCCATCGGTTGGGGTAAAAGTACGCAGTGATGGGGCAAAGATACGCAGTCCGTATTTTTGCCCCATTACTGTGGGTTTTTGCTCCATTTCCAATAAAACGAATGAGTTATGCAAAAGCATTAGTAAATTTCACAAGTATTTATAGCTAAACTGAAAATTGTAAGTTAACCTTTAACTGATGTCACAGAAATTGTCACATAACTAGTGTGAAGCGGTCTGTGAGACCGCTACAACGAAAGATGAATGAAAGGCACGATTAACTCATAGGATGGTGTTTTTGTAGTAAACTTTTTGCACAGGACTGTTGTAATTAAAATTCACCTATTCAAAAGTCTCTGGTGATAGTACTAAAGTTCCAAACATAACAAAATTTCGGTAGTGTTTGTAGTTGAACTGAAAATTGCAAGTTAAACTATAAAAAATGAAAAAGCCGCGGTCTGAGAAACGAGTAGCATCAGTTAAAGGTTAAACCATGAAAAAAAAAAGAAAAAAAACAGCGGTCTGTGAGATCGCAAATAGCAGTTAACCTCTAATTACTGTGACAAAAATTGTTGCATCAATACTGTGAGCGGTCTCAAAGACCCATTGATGGTAGAATGAATAAAATGGTTGACTGACTCATAAGATACTGTTTTTGTGCTAAACTTTATGTAAAGGCATATTATAATAAAAATTCTCCTCATTTAGAAGTCTTTAGCGATACTACTAAGTTTCCAAACCAATCAAAATTAAACTAACATCAATAATTAGATTGAAAATTACAAGTTAAGTTATGAAAACTGAATATAGCAGCGATCTTTGAGACCGTTAACAGGAATTACAGGTTAAGACTAAGACTTAAAACAAAATCGTTTTATAAAACAAGAATATTGATTTTTAAAAGTAAGTAGGCAGATACCTACGTGCTTTATTGAAAAAAACTTAACTAGAAAAAGGAAAAGGTAGTTAACTAGCTTATATTAGTTAAGTAGCTATTATATTTTGTACAATACTTACTTATAAAAAATAAAACTTTTCACAACGTAATTGTGCTGTGCGTAATTAGCTTTGTATCTACCTAAAACGATAGGGCAAAGCCACGAATCTGCGTATCTTTGCCCCAAGACGGATGCGTACTTTTACCCCATTCTGCAGTATTTTACCTAACTGGCTATCTACAAGTTTAACCTTTAACTGATGTCACAGAAATTGTCACATAACTAGTGTGAAGCGGTCTGTGAGACCGCTCCATCGAAAGATGAATAGAAGGCACGATTAAGTCATAGCATGGTGTTTTTGTACTAAACATTTTGTACAGGACTGTTATAATTAAAATTCACCTATTCCAAAGTCTTTGGTGATAATACTAAAGTTCCAAATGGAACAAAATTTCGGTAGTGTTTGTAGTTAAACTGAAAATTGCAAGTTAAACTATAAAAATTGAAAAAAGCCGCGGTCTGAGAGACCGGTAACATCAGTTAAAGTTTAAACAGTCAGCTAAACAATAAAGTTCAATTTTTAAAATATTAGATCAAAATTCGAAAATTTAAACTTTGCTCATTTTCTTGGCACGGAGTGCTACTTTTTTCACAAGGCTTGAGCACACAACTACTACACTTGAGACCAAACTACCACACAGCGGTCATGACTGTAGAAATGTTTCTTCATATTATCCTTTAACTGATGATACCGGTCTCTTAGACCGTGGCTTTTTTCAATTCATAAACCCGATTGAAAATGTCTGTGGCATTTTAACCTGTCAGGTTTACAGCAAATGAAAACAGTATGATTCTCTTGAAGAATTCAATGAGGTCATACAGAAAGTATGGTACTTTTTGCCACTAGTATCATTACAAAAACTAATACTTTCAATAGATGCACGTTTATTTGAACTAATCCTTCTAATTTTGATATCATTTATATAAATGAAATTGCGAAATCCAGAAATAAAAAAATGCCCTTTATTTCAACTTTTTATTATTCATTAAATATCAAAATTTTATGCTTGTGCTTAAACTTTTGAGACAGACTATAGTATTTTAGTTTTACCATATGATATAATATCTCATAACGCATTCATCCATAAAATAAAACAATTTTTGAGAAAATGTACCATAACATGTTCTTCCACTAAGCTCTTAAATAGTCTATAATATCTGCGTATCGTCACATCTAGATATTGCGAGACATACAATCAGATGATCGATTAAAACATTTACTATTTTTATGCGTCTTATTTTCATATCGATAACGACAGGCTTTTATTATATATGAAGTGAATATCCAGCCTAATATCTAGGTTTTCACTGTCATTTTCGTCGAAGGTTTAACTCACGTCTTTGAGAATGAAAGCGGATCAAATTATATCAATAATCTGCCGCGCATTTTTTAGCATTTTTAAGGTCAAGATCCTTGAAGAATTAAGTATCTTGTACTAATCAGTATGCTTTGAAAACACGACATGAAACCATGATGAATGGCTGCTTTATCAAGATTACGTTGTTTTAGCTTTATCATTTAATATTTATGTCTGTAAAAAAATGTGCATGATGTTAAAACTGCCTAATTTTTTTGTAAAAAAGGTGATTGAATTAGTACAAACGTCTTCCCGGACATTCCGGATTTAACGAAAGAAAAAAGGAATTAAAAAAAAGTATTTTGTATTTATGTATATATATATATATATATATATACTACAAAATTAAATTTTTTCTCTCCAAGATTAATATTATTCTACATAAATTTTCCTTTTAATAATATTCCATATATTAGTCCGGCTTATTAAATTAAAATCCTATTCTTAAACTAATCTATTAATCTCCATATGTAAAGGTATAAGATCTTAATCCATATAATAATATTTATCAGAAATTGCGTAAATCTAAAAATAGCGCTAACTACTTATAATCCTTTAATAAAACCCTTTTATTATTTAAATCCCCACTAAAATTCGCTGTTATTTCCCGTTTATACCAAACTCCTTTAAATTCTTTATTTAATTGCTGAAATACCATAATTCATAATTTATCGCGTCTAAAAAAACCCATTTATTTAAAATCATTCTTTTATTAAAATATCAAGGTGTCTACTATAGTATTTCAATGCTTTAAAACTTATTCCGCGGCAATAAATTCATTTTTATTTTCTGTTAAAATTATCGTCTGACAGCCAAAATCTATTTTTAGTTGCAATCTGGATGGCAGGGATTAATTTGTATTTACACCTTGTGCATCTGGTTTGAGGTTAGAGAAGATTCTATAACAATGTTTTCGCGCTAGGAAGTTCATTTACTTCGATACCATTACACCGGAAACAGTAATAAATCCCTCCTAAAAGCGATATGATTGGAAAAGAGGAATCAGCCGACCTGTATTTTAACTTTGAGCCGATGTAGTTTAAATACAGACGTAGAGCCAGATACAGTGTGTAGAAAGCAGAGAGAATACTTGTGTAGAAAGGTGTAATGTAGTAGTGTAGAAGACAGAATAAGTGGGGTGGGAGTGGGAGGAGAATGAGATTAAAATTTGGAAATTGACGTCGCGATGGAATGTTTATTGAGACTTCGAAAGTAGATGCGAAGTTCCTTTTTCTTCAAAAACTCTGATTAACACCTTGAGATGATGAATCAATAATCTTTTTTATCATCGATTACTTCGAGCATTTTCCTAAATGAGTATTCCTGAAAAATGTAAATAAAGTGTGAATAATATCACATTGACTGCATCATTTATGAGTTTCGTCTATGTTCTTCTTCGCATGACCAACCGGCCAAAACATGTGCGAATTCATTCGGAAGCCCATATAAACAACGATTATCGCCAACTGCTCTTTGTCATTACACCATATATATATATACACACTGTACAGAAAAATACAAATAATTCTTAAGCTAGGAAAATATAATATAACCACAAATAAAAATATTCAGTAATTTCTTCTGGGTTATCAACAATTCCGAAAAGCGTTCTTATCTCAGAAACCTATAACTTTCGATATTTAAAGAGGCATTTATAAAAACAAAGTTTCTTTTGCTGCCACTAATTTTTGGAAAAGTAATCCCGAGTAGTTTCAATAATTTTGCTTTTGTTTTATTATTTTGCTTTTTATTTTTTATTTTTTGAAATGTTTCTATCAGTAGATTATAAAATGTTTATTTGCGAATTGCCATTTATTAATATTAAACTTATTTATAATATTTAATAATCGTCTAAATTATGACAAATATTATAAATTTGCAAATACTCAGCATTAAATACATACAGTATTACAAGTTCCACAAGCAATACGAGAGTGGGGACCTCGAAATATATGATATGCCTTGAGCACCAAGTTATGAAAATCGGGTTTTGGTGCGAGGAAGCTTTTTTAGCCGCCGGTACGGTATGCTATTTCTCCCAGCTTATTTTGTGTCGCGTTCAAAATATAACGTTACTTTACAGAAGCCAGCCGTAAAACAAAGCAGTACGATTAAATATTCTATAGCAATTTTTTTAACTTCTAAGCATCGCACATTTTCAGTTTTTATACCATCGTATTCGGAAAAAAGTACTTTTAAATGCAATTTGTTTGAAAACTGCATCTCCATTTATTTTTGAAATATTAATTTTTTTTTTTTTTTTTTTTTTTTTTTTTTTTTTTTTTTTTTGTAGTTTTTGGAGCCATTTTCTTAATATTGGCAACGGAAGTACTCCATTTCTGTAGAAAGTAAAGGAAAAATAGTTGTAAAATATTAATTATATATTTTTGTTGCCATTTTTTCATAACAACCGAAAGAAAATGTAATTAAAATATGTGCTATTTTGAAAAAATATAAACGAATGATTTTTGTTAAAACATGGAGCTATTATAAACTATATTTAATTTTAAGTATCTATATTAATGTTACAAAACAAATGAAAGCCTATGAATCATTAGATAGCCGTTTTTTTTTCATTTGTGCATTATTTCGCGATAGTGACGTCCTATGCCTACTTTACTGTAGATGTTTAAGAGTGGATCGTAAATGTGGAATTTTTAAGTGGATGTGAATGACGTAATTTTACGTAAAATAAAGGCGTGAGCTGCAAGTCTTTAAAATTGAAATATATTTTGTACTATTTATATATACATACATTTTTTTTTCATCGGGGGCGACACTAAATTCTGAAAAAGCAGAAATCCTGTTTTCTAGTTTTATTTTTACTTTCTTCCATCTTTGCAAGTAGAAATTATTGGATTCGTGAAAATTTTCGACTTCCGGCTTTCGACGGATTTATAAACTTTAGAAGGCCTTGAACACAATTTGGCTGTTTCTAGAAAATGTCTTTCTGTGATGACGCAAATTTTGTAGGCGCTCTATCTCAAGAACTAATGCACGGAATTTAATCAAACTTTAAATTCAGTTAGACCGTGACATAAATTGGTGTTGATTAGGTTTTGGTGTAAATCGCGCAGTAGGTGACGCTGCTATTATTATTCATTGTTTCCTCGATAGCTATATCTTAAGAACTAATGCACGGAATTTCATTAATTTTCATACTTTGTTGGACCGTGACATAAATACATGTTGACAAGTTTTGGGTGTAAATCGACGAACAGCTGTTGCTTCCATGCCATGTGTACTCCGATTTTCGCGACAGTTATACCTTAAGAACTAGTGGACGAAATTTCATCAAATTTCACATTCTATTAGACCTTGTCATAAATAGATTCTTATTATGTTTGGGTGTGTCCCACCCAACAGGTGTCGCTGCTATGCTTTGTTTTTTACGATTTAAGCGATAGCTATATCTCAAGAACAAATAGATTGTCATTTAATTTTGGTTGAAGAGTATCTAGTTTGTGTAGAAAAAGTTTTGTGATGACCACGGTATACTAGTTTAAATTTCAAAATGCTATACCTTGTCAGGAAAGAGCCGCACTAACATTAAAGATGACGACAATAATGGACGATATACGATATGATACGAATTAAACTGCGAATAACACTTTAAATTGTATTTATCTATATTACACATAAAACTAGAATTAACATTTTGAATAATGGACATTAAATACATAAAGAACCAATAGAGATGTAAAAACTGTGTGAAATAATTAAAATTTTAAAACATGGTATCTAATTTTCAGATTTTTTAGCAAAAGTGTTTATGAATTCGGTTTGTCTGCCTGTCGTTCTGTCCATACTCTAACTCGCGTAAATATAGTCAGATTGCCATGAAACTGATGTTATTGGGGTTTACTATGGCATGTTGGGTATTGAAAATGAAGTGTTTAGAACTAACGGTTCATTTACAGAGAGGCATTCAAAAAATTTCGTTACATTACGGACTATGGGAAATTATCGTTAGCAGTGTATTTAATGATACGATGCTTTTTAGATGCGTTCAAAATTATATAAATACGTAGCACCTATAGTCGTCGTTCGGTCCGTCTGTATGTCCGTCTGTCCGTCTGTCCATCCGTCCACATATAACAGAGCAAAAACTACCCAACCGAATGCTCTGAAATTTTAAATATATAATTGCGTCAAAGTTTTGTTGAGTCATTTCAAATTTTATGAAAATCGGATGTATAGTTTAATGGCAGGGGAAGTCAAAAATTTCCCGATATATGGGAAAAAATTATTTCAAGTGCTTTTTATTGATGTTACAGCCTTTCGAACATAATGAAATTGATATGCACTTATAAAGTGCGCTAAAATATACATTGAGTACAATATGCGGTGCAAAAAATATTTATAAAACTAGTTATAGTACCAACACTCCTTTGCCACGTTTGACGTGCAATTTCCAACTTGTTTAAACATTTAAATTTATATATATTACTGACAAGGAAGGTCTCCATACTGGGCATACTCAGAATATGTTGAAAAAAATGCTAGTGAAAGTACTCATGTATGTAATAAAGGATCAGTTAAAATTAGCGGCGGAATTACAGTAGAAAATCTGTAAAAAAATAAAATACTTTCGAATAATTGGCGTGAAAAGATGAAAGCGGCACGCAGTTTGGCGAGCAGCACTTTTCCTCGCCAAAAGCAAACGATTTTAATGAATCTGAAAATTGTTTGTTAATTGATTTTGAGAATATGCCGTATTTAATAAATTTAAACGTAAACCATTAAATAATTTATTATTATTATTACATTTTGTATTATACTTGTTGCTTGTTGCCGATTTGAACGAAATTTTGCCATTGTTTTATTCTCCAATCCACAATTTTTTAAAATTTAAACGGCTTTATCGGTTATAAAAGTAACTTTTAACGCCAGATGAATAATGCTGCCGTAATACATTTCCATACCGAAGAAGTTGTTTCCATAGCAACAAAGTTGAATCGACAGTGCTCGATAAGGCATATTTTTGAGTTTGGAACAATTTTAATCAATTTAAATTTTGTTTTAAATCGTAAAATATGATAGTTAAAATTCGTTATAAGTACATATAAATATATATGACAAAACTATAGTTAAAACAAACTAAAAATGACAAAGCTAAAGTTATTTAAATTAAACTTATTTAAACAAATTCAACATAAAAAGTTTTTTTCCTTAAAGAGTATTCGACAAGCGTATTTTTTTAAATTTAATTTCTTCGCCAAACGGTGATAAGTCACCAAATAAGCGAAATTTTCATTATTTTTTTACGGACGTTCTACCGATGTTCCGCCAAAATTTTTTTTATAAACATATATACCCATGGGAGAAGAACATTCTGTATTTTTTTCAGATTTTTCTGAGTATGTCCGTATGTAGACCTTCCTTGTGAGATATACTACAAGGCACTTACTGTAGAATCTCGTGTGCATAGAATTTATCGTTTATTTACAAGGACACAAAAAAGTATTTGGTTACATTACTGCCTATGAAAAATAATTGCTGAAAGTGGGTTTTCAGTTATGGTACATCTTTTTAAAATTTAACTATTTTTTGCATATTAGTCGGTGTGTATAAATTTTATAGATCATATACAGGGCTGCGTAGAAAGTTTTGGATATTTTTCCGAGTATTGGTGGTAATTTCAGAAATTGGGTTTTCAAATGCGTTATACATTTTTTAAATTCTTTATTTAGAAAATGTCTTCCTTCATCCTTGTCTTTTTTCCTCTTTCACCTTACTAAACTGTAAAGTTTTGTTATACTATTCTGAATGCGTTGGAAAGTGTTTCATAATCTATGCTGAACGCATGATTTTTCGCTCTTGTTTCTCTCCAGTTTTCTGCTCCATGAACTTCAGTAACTGTTGCTGGACTGTTCAGTATTCATCCTCTGAATTGAAGTTTCAACTACAAAATAAATAAAAAATAAAAATAACTGTACAAAGTACATCTTTTTAAAATTTAACTATTTTTTGCATATTAGTCGGTGTGTATAAATTTTATAGATCATATACAGGGCTGTGTAGAAAGTTTTGCATATTTTTCCGAGTATTGGTGGTAATTTCAGAAATTGGGTTTTCAAATGCGAGCAGCTTTCAAATAAGAGCAGTAAATAAATGACATAAAATAAATAGAAAGCTGTAAGCATTATAGATATTTAGGTGTAGACATTAATAGAGAAGGAAGAGACTCACAGGAAATTAAACACAGAATTTGTCAGAGGAAAAAGGCTGTAAAAATATTAAATTCTATTTGGTGGAGTAAGGAGATCTCTAGGAAAAGAAAATATAATATATACAACTCTATTGTAAAGAGCATATTGTTATATGGAGCAGAAGGATGGAGAATTATGGAGACAGAAAGAAAGAAATTAGCGGCAGTAGAAATGGACGCCCTAAGAAGATCATGCAGGATATCAAGAACAGAAAGAGTAAGAAATGACAGAATCAAGGAAATGATGAAAACAAAGGGAACCATACTAGACGATATTCAAGAAAAGCAATTAATCTGGTATGGTCACGTCAAAATAATGAATAATGAAAGACTATCCAAAATAACATTCAACTATGAAACAAACAAAAAAAGGAAACGGGGAAGACCACGAAAGACCTGGATGAATGATATCTCAAATGCAATGAGGAATAGAGGTCTGGAAGAGGAATGGACCCTTGACCGAAAGAAATGGAAAAAGACTCTTGGGGATTCTTCGGATGGCGGTATCTGACGCCATAAACCGAGTTTATATATATATATATAATAAATGACACTTCAGACAGCTGTTTTCAGACATGAATTATTCCATAATTAGTAAAATAGTTACTTTTGTTTATTTATTAGTAAGTTATTATTTCGTCATAAAGTATCACAAAATATGTGTGATAGATTCGGTACCTGTAATATATCAAACGTTACCATAGATTTATGCATCCGTTATCTTCAAATCTTTCTATGCACTTGTACAAAACTTTTAAGAAATATTTAAACAACTTTTCTATTTCAAATTTATTTCAAGAAGATAAATCTATCGAATTTTTAAAAATAATTTTAAGTGGTCCAGTAATGCACATTTACTCCAGAATTGGTTTACTACGCATTAGGATAACACTCACACAATTGAATTAAATGAGCGATTTTTTTAACCCTTTATCTACTGACGGTACTTATAAATACCATTAAAATAACTTGTTATAAAATGCACTTGATACATAGATTAGTAGTAATACAGATTAGAATGAGTTATAGACGCATTACTTTATCTTGTTCCAAAAGCATTATAGGTTACACAAAACAAAAATATTTTTAAAAGGATGATTTCTTTCGCCTTTGCATCTTTTCAGCTTTCTTGGCGTTGGGGTGGGGGATTTTTCAATTCGGAAATATTTCTATATTTCTATTGTAAGACCATTTTATTTGTGCAGTTCCTAATTCTACAAAATACTAACAAAAGTATTTAAAATAAAATATTTGAATGGTGTTACAAATATTGCACACAATCCCTATAAATTCAAATTTAATGAATCCTTCTAAATCCTCCAATCCTTCTAAAATCCTTCTAAAATGCATTAAATGATTATGTAAATCTTCTAAAGTAGTTTCAAAAATTCACTAAAAATGCTTTAGAAGATAAAATTTTCATGAATTCATAATTCAGTACATAAAAGGTTAATGCTTTCTAGGGAACATCTCCAACAGTCAGCTCTAGATTTTGACGAGAGGGTATCATTCGAAAGCTCTTGTGACAAGGAACAAGAAATATACAGTGTGTCCACGTATAACCTGACCGACCTTTACTTTCGCAACCGTTGGTCCTAGATGCATACTTCCAATTACAAAAATGATTTAAATAAGGTAAAGAATTATTTTTAAAGCGATTTGGGTCAAGAAAAACTTTTCTTAAAAAATTACGAAATTTAAATTTTTATACGGTCCCCCGGTCCTATAAGTTATATTTAGTAAAATATTTCTGTTACACTGACAAGTAAGACCAAAAAAAGTCCCGTAATACTACGATTAAAATTGACGGAGTAATAACTGTTTAAAGTTGGAGCATATTTTTTGCGGCAAATTAGGGGTCATTCACAAATTTAGTAGAAAAATAATTTCGTCAGATATGTTAAAAAATGGTTGAGACTAAAATTTGCATTGCAATACAAATTTGAAATCTTTAATCATCCTGACATATTAATGCAAAATATACAATTTTTGATAAACATAATAAAATGATGAAAATGAACATTTTTAGCTTTTGATAATTGATTCTTATGTATTCTGTACTGCTGAATCCGAAATTTACCTTCATTTTTTACCATCACGTAAAGATTTTTTGAAAATCATACATTTTAAAGTTAAAAAAGAAAAAATAGCGAAAATTTGATACTATAAAATAGATGCCATTGGTGTGTTTTTACTCTTGATAATTTATTTTTATGTATTTTTTACCGCTGAATCCGTAAATGACCTTCATTTTTAACCATCACGGCAAGATTTTTTGCAAAGTATAAATTTCAAAGTTAAAATTGAACCTCTTCCCCCACCTCATCAGACCCCTCAGCTGTTTAGCTGTAAGAATCCCAGTATAAGCCAAAAATTAAATAAATTATTGCATTAAATACAATTAAATTAAATTTTAAAAAAGTGTTATATCTGTTTTATAGTATCAGATTTTCGCCATATTTTAACTTTGACATTTACGATTTGCAAAAAATTTCTAACGCGACGGTTAAAAATGAAGGTCATTTTCAGATTCAGTGCTAAAAAGTGCATAAAAAATCAATTATTAAAAGTTAAGAAAGTCAGTCATCTCCTCTATTTTATAGTATCCGATTTTTGTTATTTTTTAACTTTGACAATTTATGATTTGCGAAAAATCCTGACATGATGGTTAAAAATTAAAGTAATTTTCGGATTCAGTACTAAAAGATACATAAAAATTAAAAAACACTACCATCGCAGTCTTATGTTATCTAATCTAAAACTTGTTCTTAAATTTCTTGGCGGTATTTTTTGTGTTATCCTGTAAAATAAGTATAAATCGTAACTACCGAAAATCATAATATTAGATTGTCATCGGATTTATGTCAGTATGTAAAGTTTAATATCGATCGGATATTTGAAAGTGAGTTAGAGTACAAATGTTGAGCTGGAAAAACACACACACGATCGTTGAAGTTAAAGGAAAACTTATAAAAAGAACATAATTTTTGTTAAAAGGAATCATGAAAAGAAACAGTCTCATATCCTTACAAAAAAAAAAAAAATGTTAAAATACAACTATTTTATTCAATCTGAAACTTAATAAAAAATTAACTCAATTGTAATGCTTGTATGATTTTTTTCAAAGCGCAGATGCCTGTGAAATAAGTTCTTCGAATACTTTAAGCACTTGATATATCACCCCTCAAAGCATGGCGGAACTCATCTGTATTGAGCTGCAGTAAAGTGGTATAAGTCATGCATTTTTAAAGTTTCATAACTCGGAACATTTTAGTTTTATGTGAACGGGACTTTTTTTGTCTTACTTGTCAGTGTAATAGGAAAATTTTACTAAGTATAATTTATAGAACCGGGGGACCGTATAAAAATTTAAATTTCATAATTTTTAAAGAAATGTTTTTCTTGACCCAAATCGCTTTAAAAATAATTGTTTACCTTATTTAAATCATTTTTGTAATTGGAAGTATACATCTAGGACCAACGGTTGCGAAAATAAAGGTCGGTCAGGTTGTACGTGGACACACTGTATAGGAACTTTACTCGCGAATATCCAATAGTTCACGAAATATTCACAGGTGAAAATATCAAAAAGTGCTGACTGTGAAATAATAATGCCCTTCATTGCTTATACCTGGTGTGGGAAAAACTTGTGATTTCAACACTTTTGCGTAGAAAAACACTATCATGATTAGTTATGATGCAAAATCCGTGCCTTCTATAGCTTTTGAAGGAATCCTTCTTCCGAAAGAGAAAAGGTGCCATATTTCGTGAACTATTACATCCGGAGGTATAGTCCCTGTGCCTTTTCTGATCTTCGTGATAAGAACTTTTGAATGATACCACTCTCGTCAAAATCCAGAACTCACAGTTGAGGATGTTCTCTGGTTAAACAAACCGTGTCTAATTAAGATACTAAGAACAGGATAAAATTTCAAGTACATTAATTTACTATTAAAGATGTTAAAATTGCGTGAAAATACGGCAATTCATTTTCGCGCATTCGTGCGTGTACAAAGTAACAAATAAGCGTTTTTAATAAAGGGACTTTAAGCCCTTCGCGACGAGCGTCACGGATATATGACTCATTAAGGTGCTCCGAATCCTCGATTATTCCTACCAGTTATTTTTTATTTGAAACTTTGCATTATTTAATTATAGGATTTATGCAATTCAATTATATACCTGACTACGACGCCTTCGAGCCAGACCATCGCAAAAGACCAGAATATTCCATGATTATGGATTTTGAGCGACCCTGAGTTCTTCACACCTGTCAATTTATATGTCTTCATTTTATTTCCTTCTTAAAACTTACATTTATTCATATTTAAAAGAAGCTGTTACTTGATAACAAGTTAATATGCTATAATACTGTTACTCTGTAACGAAAAATAAAAATAAAAATTAATATATTGACTCTGAAAAGTACTTTTTTCTTGTTTTAGACACTATGACATAACATCTGTCACTCTTTGACGTGTCCTCACACGAAAACGTCACACAAAGAAAAAAATCATTCATTGGCTCGTGGATATCCACCAAATAATGAATGATTTTGTTTTCTTTGTTTTGCCTGCTTTGTGTGATGTTTTCATGACACGTGTTAAGGCTTTCTCAAATATCTAGGGGACGTTGCCTTGGCTGGCCTGTCCTTACCAGTTTTTACAAATCTTTGCATTTTCTTAGCTGCACTTTTAATATTTTTATGCTTATATTCACTTTTTAAACTTTGTCATTTTCTATTTTGCAACATTTCTAAACTTTAAATTTTATTTATTCTGTCAATTATCTATTATACCAATTTTTGATAAAATATTAATATTAAATTTAAGCTTAAAATCTCTATATAGTTTATAAACTACAGCTAGACTTTTTATTTCCCAATGGCTCACTAATAATAAGACAATTCAAATACAAGACTGGGCGTAAAGTCGCTGTCAACTCAGAAGCCCCTCAAAGACTTTACATTGCTAAGCACTGTTAAGCGATTCAATTAGGCTAAAATTTGTGTTTTGAAAAACCGACCATAAAAGATTAAAAATTCTGTAAAAGAAGCTCGTAAGGACCCCACTAAAAAAAATCTGTAGGAAATCTGCAGGTAATTGGCCCAAAAATCTGTAGAAAATCAGTAGGTAATTGGCCCATTCTGCAGATATTTTTAAGAATATCTTACAAAATTCTGCAAATATTTTAAGGTAAAGATAAACCTTCAAAATTTCTTCAGATTTCTGTAGAATTTCTGGAGAAAGTGGAAATTTCTTCAGATAATCTTAAGATTATTTTTAGTGGGGGATAAAAAATCCTTATGCCTCATTTGATGATTAGTTGAAGTTTTTTATTAACCATATCTTTTGCTGTAAAACGAAATTTCGAATTTTCAAATATCGCAACTTACCCAAGTTTTAACATTACTGAATCCAACTAAGTTCCAAGCTATATCAAAAGACCTTTCTTTCTTTTACTCTTATCCTTTCTTCCTGCTTGTTTCGTTTATTTAAAAAGTTTATTTACCTATCCACTTAATTATAAAGCAACTGGAATATCATTAAATTTATTAATAATTAAACACTTTTAGAAGTTTTCGCGAAATCGTATGCAAGATAAAAGATAAGTTTTGAATAAACTGACTTTAAAGATGAACAATCCTTATCCCTAATTTGATGATTAGTTGAAGTTATTTTTAACCATAACTTTTGCTGGAAAATAAAATTTGGCATTTGTTTAGTTTCAAATATTACAAATGAGCTAAGTTTTAACATGCGTGAATCCAGCTAAGTTCCAATCTATATCAAAAAATATATCTTTCTTTTTCTTTTAGTCTTTCTTTCTTTTTTTTCTGCTTGTTTTATTTTTTTTTAAATATCTGAACACTTAAATTATAAAGCAGTCAGATAACCACAAAGAAATAAAATTACTCTTTATCGTCAAATTGAGATACCAAAACAAGATTTATTTCCCATTGTTATTTTTCAGGCATTATCGATGCAATTTAAATATTTTGCATGTTCATCCACAATATCACATAATAACATATTATTTAGAAAAGAAAGGGATATTCTAATAAAGCTATATTAGATGGTAAAGCCGTATATCTACCGTATATTTCTGTGTATAAGCCGAGAATTTTTGGGCATTTTTTGTCTCTAAAGTGAGGGGGTCGGCTTATACACGAATGTAAGAAAATTTCCAAATTTGATATTCTAAAATAAAAAGAATGGTATATATAAAAATCATAAAAAAGCCTTAAAAATTCTAAAAATACTTTAATACTCCATTATTTTACAATGAAAAAGGTCACCAATCATCATTTACTATCCAAAACATTACCAGAATTTTCATGAAACTCTTTTTAAATCATATAAATCATATAATCTTCATAAAATTTCTTTTATTTTTACATCAGGATAAAATCGCCAGCATCTAGTTCATCATCATCACCGCCTTCTTCAAAAATGGCATCATCCTCTGCTCCCTCCATCGCATTATTGATGCAAATTTTTTTAAAAGATAGTACGATTATTTCTTATTGTAATTAGGGAGCTCTGCCCCCTACGAGCTACGTTCAGACACCGCAGACTCTAACAGCACGATAATTTAATCGGCTTTAAAAAGATTTCGGAAGGTTGAATTATAATTTGAATCTGAGAACTATAATCTGACGTACTTTTCACCAAACTTTTCTTTTTCTTTTTAATATTCACGTAAAAATACTTTTATTAGAAATGAAATATTATGATCATCTTAAAATATCATATAAATGTCTCGAGCAATTTTTAAATTTAAACTGTTTTGCAATATTATTTTTTGCTCATTTTATATAATAAGTGTAATGTGACGTACATGTGACGTAAATTCTCCTATTTAAGACTTCTAACGCATGTTTATGAATTTATTTTACAATATTCTGTCTCTTTTAAAATTCACGTGTAATTATAATTTTTATGACGTAATTTTCAACGAGTTCCTGCTTTTTATATTTTCTGTTTATAATAGTCACGTGTGAAATAAATTTTTAATTTGAAGTAAACATTATTGTTTGCGCTGTTTATACAACTGGCAACAGTTTAAATTAATAACATTTTCTAAAATTTGTAAAAAATATCTCTCGAAATGCTGAAAATTTGAATATAAAATTGAAATAAAACCTCAAAAAATGAGTCAAATAAGAAAAATAAATACAATCTGCACACCGGGAACTTAAAACGTATAAAATGATCTAAAAATGATTAAATTCTCATGTATAGTTTTTGCTCCAATAAAACTTTTTTAATGGAACGATTTTGTCCAACTTTAGCATTAAATATCTCTTAAAATAATTCTTCGATTTGAAAACTGTCTGCATCAGCGTGTTTATCAAACATTTCTCTATAATACCACCGATTTTCATATTTTTGTATGCAACAGTTTTTTTTTATATTAACGATGAAAGGCCATGCTTAAGCATTCAAATTGGATGTGGATCTACCCGGAATATCTACGCAGATTTTCATTGGTCTATTTCCAAATCAAAACTTTTTTTATATATATAGAAGGATTCAAATCAAGCTTCTTTCTCCATTCAGAGATAGCAACGATGTCAACTTTTTTACTTTCTTCTATCTTTACAAGAAGAAAGTATTGGATTCGTGAAATTATTCCAATTCCGGTTTTCACTTGATTTACACGTTTTAGGGGTCAGAGATTTCGAAAAACATGTTTTTACAAAATGTCTGGCTGTGAGTCTGTGACTGTCTGTCTGTCTGTATGTATGTGATACAGATGTTGTGAGCGCTCTATCTCAAAAACTAATGTACGGAATTTAATAAAAATTGATATTCAGTTAGTCCCTGACATAAATTGGTGCTGATCAGTATTTAGTGTAAATCGCTCAACAGGTGGCGCTGCAATGCAGCCATTTTCATGATTTCCGCAATGGCCCAATCTCCAGAACTAATGCACGGCTTTTCATCAAACTTCAGATTCAGTTAGTCCTTGACATGAATTGACGATTTATACATTTTGGTGTAAATTGCTCAACAGGTGGCGCTGCTAAGTAGCCTTTTTCACGAATTCCGCAATAGCCCAATCTCCAGCACTAATGCACGGCTTTTCATCAAACTTCAGATTCAGTTACTCTGTGAGATGAATTGACGATTTATACATTTTGGTGTAAATCGCTCAACATGTGGCGCTGCTATGCTGCGTTTTTTGCGATTTTCGCAATAGCTCTATCTCAAGAACTAATGCTTGGATTTTCAGCAAACTTCAGATTCAGCTATACCTTGATATCATTTAGTGCTGCTTATTTTTGGTGTAAATCGCTCAACAGGTGGCGCTGCTATGCTGTATTTTTGCGATTTCCGCAATAGCTTTATCTCAAGAACTAATGCTTGGATTTTTAACAAACTTCAGATTCAGGTATACCTTGATATCATTTAGTGCTGCTTATTTTTGGTGTAAATCGCTCAACAGGTGGCGCTGCTATGCTACATTTTTCAGAATTTCCGCTATAGCTCTATCTGAAGAACTAATGCACGAATTTTCATCAAACTTCAAATTCAGATATACTTTGATGTGGATTGGTGCTAAATTGATGTAATTTCTTGTACTATTTAACGGATTTAATTGACGTGATTTATATAAGTAGAAAAAAGTTTTGTGATGGCCACAACATACTGGTTTTAAATTACCACTATTTATCACAGCTGCATTCACAGATGACATCCGTTTAAACCATTTTGAACGGAGCCTGTCTTTATATGATTCATTTATAAAAATGTCGAATTGTTTCAAAATAGTAAGTCCTCCGGAGATCTACCGAAGATCTCTAAGAGATATCACTAATTTTGGAAAGCGCATTTTAATTTTATATTAGCTATGCAAAAAAAAAGTACTAAGTTATCGTTAGCTGAATTTGTAACACCCTTGTTTATCATCGGCTTATATACGGGTTTCCGATTATGCACGATTTTCCACTGAAAAGTCGTATACTCGGCTTATACACGGAAATATACGATATCTTTCTCCGCAGACCCTTTGAACTTTTACTTCTGTCAATCAGAATCATTTACTTTCCTTGAACTTAACGGATTTTCAAAAGAAAATTCTATCTCCCACATATTTTGTTGTAAAACAAAATTTCGAATTTAATAGACTAAATAAAATAATTAAAGTAAGACGGATTTGAATACAGTTTAAAATAAAATTTATAAAAAGTTTAAGCTACTAAAAACATGGAAAATACATTTAGACGTTTCGCAAGCAACCGCAAAGCCTCATCAATACAATTTAACCATTGTAACGCAAACAGAACAAATCAATACAGTTAAAGTTAAAGGTTTTTTCAGAAACAAATAATATTCACCAGGAATGGAACAGGCTTCATTTCATGTTGGCGATCTTAATTGAATAAACCAGCCTTCTAGGAACAATCTACCATATGATAACTGTTACAACCTGATTTCAAAATACAAGCGTTCGCAAATAGCGGGATGTGATCCGTTTCAAGAGAATACTGGACTATTTTTGAAATTTTGTAGTTTTAATGTATTTTTTATGTTTTTAGTATGTATTTTAAACTTTTTATAAAAAATTTTTTAAACTGTATTCAAGTCTGTCTTACTTTATTTATTTTATATAGTCTTTTAAACATTTCAAATTCAGACGTTAAATGTATGTATAAAAATATTCACCAGGAATGGAACAGGCTTCATTTAATGTTGACGATCGTAATTGAGTAAACCAGCCTTCTAGGAACAATTTTTCATGATAACTGTTATAACCTGACTTTCAAAATTTAAGCATCGCAAATAGCAGGATGTGATCCGTTTCAAGAGAATGCTGAATTATTTTTGAAATTTTGTAGTTTCAATGTATTTTTAATGTTTTTAGTATGTACAGCGTGATTATAATTAAAGTTTAAGTTTGAAAACGCTCTAAAAAACGAACTACTGATTAGAATGACGTCAAAATTAAACGAAGTATTATTGGAGAAGGGGGAAAAGACATGAACCAAAAAAAAAAAAAAAAGTTCCACATTTTAGTGACAGATGGCGTTATAAGCGTCAGAAGATGTAATTTAAAATACCTGGCATGCGCACGGCCATTTCAGGTGTTATAAAAGCGTTGGATAAACGGCGTTTCCTCATTTCGCGTCTCAGACGTTCGCCATGAGTGTCTCAATGAAGGACCCCGCTCTGCTTGTAAAACTTTATTGCAAGAACGGTGATTCTGCTCTGCAGAAGTTCAGGACCCTCGAGGGTATGAAAAAAGGCGTTGGACCGATGACTGTCATGGGTCTGGTGAAAATGATGAAAAAATTCAAAAATACAGGTTCGTTTGATGTGCAGTCTGGTAGAGTTAGGAAAAGATGTGATTCGGCGGTAGTTGAAGAAGTGGCCACAGCAGTTCAAGAGGAGTTGAGTGGTAGTGTGCAACGATGCAGTGCACGGAGAATTGCCCGAACATTGGACAGGCCTGTGAGCACGGTGCATATTATTCTACGAAACATCCTGCAATGCTATCCGTACAAAATTTGCCATGTGCAGGAGTTGTTTCCTTCTGACCTGCCAGCAAGAGAGGGTTTTGCTGTGGAATTTCTTGCTCGCATGGAAGTGGACAATGATTGGCCGTGGTAGTGTCTGTGGATAGACGAAGCATTGAAGTAGACGACATTTTTAGTCTCAATTCTGACACTTACAGCGCCACCTGTCGCTAAAATTTTTTTGTTCTTTTCCCCTTCTTCAATAATACTCCGTTCAATTTTGACGTCATTCTAAACACTGGTTCGTTTTTTAGAACGTTTTGAAACTTAAACTTTAATTATAATCACCCTGTATTTTAAGATTTTTATAAATTTTATTTTAAACTGTATTAAGTCTGTCTTACTTTATTTATTTTATTTAGTCTATTAAAAGTTTCAAATTCAGACGTTAAATGTATGTATCACAATATTCACCAGGAATGGAACAGGCTTCATTTAATGTTGACGATCGTAATTGAGTAAACCAGACTTCTAGGAACAATTTACCATGATAACTTTTATAACCTGATTTTCAAAATACAAGCGTCGCAAATAGCGGGATGTGTGATCCGTTTCAAGAGAATGCTGAATTATTTTTGAAATTTTGTACTTTCAATGTATTTTTAATGTTTTTAGTATGTATTTTAAGTTTTTATAAATTTTATTTTAAACTGTATTCAATTTTGTCTTACTTTATTTATTTTATTTAGTCTTTTAAAAGTTTCAAATTCAGACATTAAATGTATGTATATTGCAAAATTTCGAATTCACTTACTTCAAATATCACAAATTTCCCAAGTTTTATCATGGGTGAATTCAACTAAGATCCAAGCTATATCTAAAGATCTTTCTTTCTTTCTTTCTCCGTGTTTTGTTTATTTAAAAAGTTTATTTACCTGACCACTTAATTATAAAGCAACAGAAATATCATAAAGATTTAAAATTACTTTTGCTAGTCAAATCAGGGCTGGAAATGTACCGGAGCAAACCGGAATGATGTTCCGGTTCGTGATATTGTGACAAGTATTGTTCCGGTTCATGAAAGTATGGAAAATATTGTTCCTATTCGTGGAATTATTAAAAAATATTATTTCAGTTTCATACATATAGCTTACTATGCTCTCTGTAAAGTTTTTTCTAATTATTTAGAGTCTTGAATGCATTTTTTGAAATTGGTTTTTCTACGGTTAAATATAAATTTGCTATACAGTAAAGTCCCAATTATCCAAGTTAATATGGACCAAGCTAACCTCAAATAAGCAAAAAAAAAAAAAAAAAAAAAAAAAAAACTCGTATAAACCGGATTTACATAAATCATAACGGGCTAAGGAGATGAAATATACATTTTCACTTAATTTATTCATTTTTATGGTACTAGTAACATTTCTTTGATGTTCATTTCCGTTACTTTTAAGAAAAACAGGGAATGAAATTGTTTATTTGAAAAAGCTCTTGATAGTTTAAGGTAGCTTTCATTACAAAAAGCTACCTATTGCAACCGTTCGGAGGAAAGCGGTTCCGAAAAATGTTGGTATATTTTCACCGATCATAACCCCCAGACCCCGAAACCACCCTCCGTTCGAATGTTGATATATAAATGATCTTTGTCACACTGTAACTCTCGTATTTATGAACCGATTTGGATGTAACTTAGTGTGTACATAGTAAATACCAATGTCTCGACCGAGTTCGTTGCCAGCTTCATCCGACATCTTGTTTCAAAATGGCGGCCATTTAAAAATATTTAAAAAAATGTAAATTTAAAATGAGGTACTAAAAAATTAGAAATTGAAAAAGATTTTTTCCTTATGTGTTTGACCTTGATCCAAAGATTCCGGAGCATTTTTTGTTTATCTTAAAAAATGACTGAGTTATAGCACTTTGAATTTCTAGTGTAGCTGACATCTTGAAACGACCTGATATTTGTCACGCGATAACACGCGTATTTATGAACCGATTTGTATGTAACTTAGTGTGTACATAGTATATACCAATGTCTCGACCGAGTTCGTTGGCCAACTTCATCCGCAATCTTGTTTCAAAATGGCGGCCATTTAAAAAAAAATTATAATAATAATTTAAAATGAGTTAAATAAAAAAAAAAATTAGAAATTGAAAAATATTTTTTTCTTATTTGTTTGACCTTGATACAAAGATTTCGAAGCATTTTTTGTTTCGTATATACCTTAGCAAATGGCTGAGTTATAGCGCTTTGAATTTCTAGCATGGCTGACATCTTGAAACGATCTGATTTTTGTCGCGCGATAACACGCGTATTTATTAACTGATTTAGATGTAACAAGGCATCTGCATAGTATATAGCAATGTCTCGACCATGTTCGTTTGCCAACTTCATCAGTCGTCTTGTTTCAAAATGGCGGCCATTAAAAATAAAAAATAAAATTTAATTTTAAAATGAGGTACAAAAATTTAGAAAATGAAAAAAATTTCTTTCTTAAGTGTTTGACCTAGATACGAGGATTCCGGAGCATCTTTTGCTTTGTCTTTATCTTAAAAAATGGCTGAGATATAGCAGTTTGAATTTCTAATGTGGGTGACATTTTGAAAAATCTGATTTTTTGCCTGCGACAGCACTCGTATATATCAACCTATTCCGATACGAGTTAGCATATTCACAGGAATTACTAAGGTCTCAACCAGGATATCGTCGAATTTGGCGACCAAGTATAAAATCTTTAAATAAAACCAACTTGGATAAAGCTGACTAATTTCGCGAAATTCTCATTTTAAATTCAGTATTGTCAAAAATTACTATTGCATCTTCTATAATCGGTTTTCACTAATTTGAGCTTCGTGTGTTTGAATAATATAAGCTGGCTTTTTAAAAATAAGGAATATGAAAGCCACCTCTTCCTCCCGGCACTAGTCGGAAGGACAATTTTTTTGTTGAATGTCAATTTTGCTGCAATATTACGCTACTGCATAGTAACCAATTTCTAAGATTTTTCTCTTACCTGTAAAACTTACCATTAAATTTTGCCTAATTCAATCGCCGAAATCTAATAATTCTCAACGATTAAATATGGCATAAGTTTGTATTAAATTTTAGAGATAACAGAACCGTGCAAATTTGGCAGCTATATATGATTCTATTAGTGTCATGAAAATTGCAGGCGTAGCCTCTTCTTTCTGCTCAAAGTATTAAATAGTTTTTTTCAATCGAACTTATGCCTTTGGAATGGATCATTTTCTGCTGATGGACTAATGCTTCCATTATTATGAATCAGCCATTATAAATGAAGTGTTAGGTGATGATGTAGCATGTTAGGTGATGTTAGGTGAGAGCAGCCATAAAAAGTCAAAACTCTTATTTTCTGGTCACAATCGGTAGAAAAAAAAATGTGCATTTTTTTTTTCAAAAAAAAAAAAAATTATGGCCATTTTTTTTCCCATTCTGACCAGAAAATCAGAGTTTTAACTTTTTACGACTGTTCTTTCATCTTCACCTAACACTTCATTTATAATGGTTGTTTCATAATAATGGAAGTTATCAGTCCATCACGTGAAAATAACTCGGTTAAAGCGGAAACTCGGTTAAGCGGGACTCGGATAATCGGGACTTTACTGTACTTTCAAAAAGGAAAAAAAAAAAATTAGTCGACAATAATTTTGAAATAGCGTTCCGGTTCGTGGATTTTTCCATTTCGGGCCCTATCTAAAGATCTTTCTTTCTGCGTGTTTCGTTTATTTAAAAAGTTTATTTACCTGACCACTTAATTATAAAGCAATAGGAATATCATAAAGATTTAAAATTACTTTCGCTAGTCAAATTGAGATAGCAAAACAAGATTTATTTCCCATTGTTATTGGGCAGGCATTATGGATGCAATTTTAATTTTTTGCAAGCTCATCCATAATTTCACATAATAACATATTATTTAGAAAAGAAATGGGATATTCTAATAAAGCTCTATTAGATCGTAAAATCGAATACCTATCTTTCTCCGCAGGCTCTTTGAACTTTTACTTCTGCCAATCAGATTTATTTACTTTCCTTGAACTTAACTGACTTTCAAAAGAAAATTCTATCTCCCATAATTGCCTAATTTCCCTTTCGTAACAGAGGAATATTCCAAGGTGGAGTTACGCACATTTGGGGTATGGGTGTCCCGGAAGCATTCATACTTCGGGCATCCCTTGCCCAAAAATTTGGGTCATTTCTCTACGGGATTCGGTGATCGTCATGAGAGGATTAATCCTTGGGCGTATAAAACGCACAAAAAATAATCAAAATCAATCATTGGGTGGTGGTTGGGAAGGGTTTGTTCATTTAAACAGTTGGAGATTTTTCTTTCCTTTCTTTAATGTGGATTTTATTTTCGAATTCTTTGAAACGGTGCACTTGTTTCTCAAGCGAATTCTGGCCTACTTTATCTGAGCTGGCCATGTTCTTTTAGCAAAAACACATTTTGACGTGCCATGTTTGTGCAATGGCTAGTGGGTTGCGCCACTTTTGTTTAATTTGCTAAATAAATACGTTTCCGTAAGTTCCAAAAAGCAAAAGCGATAAACAACAATTAGAGAGACGCTAAACTAAAGCTATAACATTCTAAAAGTGAAAGTTTATTTAAGGGGACCGGGAAAGCAAAATTCAACCAAAAAACCGATTTTTACTTTTTAGGGTTTCGTTCATTCGTTTCGCTCCTCTGTCTGTCTGTCTGTCCGTCACAGAGCCCGTTCTCAGAAACTATATATGTTGGAGACTTGAAATTTTGCATACTTATAGCTGAACACCTCACATCAAACGACAAATCATAAAATTTTTAAAAAGTCTTATATTTAACCCTCTGGGCTCTAACTTGTGCATTTTGTGCTTTTTGTTCTAACTGAGTCTCTAATTAAGTTGAAGACTTAAAATTTTGCATACTTATAGCTGAACACCTTACATCAAGCGACAAATCATAAAATTTTTAAAAAGTCTTATATTTAAACCTCGGGGCTCTAACTTGTGTATTTTAAGATTTTTTGCTCTGAGTCTCTAATTAAGTTGAAGGCTTAAAATTTTGCACACTTATAGCTGCACACCTTACATCAAACAACAAATCATAAATTTTGAAAAAGTCTCAAACCTCTGGGCTCTAACTTGTGCATTTTAAGATTTTTTTTCTAACTGAGCCCTTATTGAAGTTGAAGACTTGAAATTTTGAATTCTTATAGCAAAACACCTGCGATCACACGAAAAATCATAAAATTTTCAAAAAGTCTTATATTATTTACCCCTCCGGGCTCTAACTTGTGTATTTTAAGCAATTTTTCTAACCTCTCCCCATTGGACCCGGTGGGTACTTTTCTAACTTTTGCGGACACCCCTTTGACCACTCTTTCATATTATGCACATAGCCTTACATATTTCAGTTCCACTTTTTACCGCCAGGGGGCGCATACCTATCTCGGGTGTGATGGGCCCGATCCCCTCGACTAATATATCTACGGGTAGGCTGTAAAGCGGAGTTTCGTTCGGATAGAGGTTTGTGTAGAATAGAGTGCGCCCCCTGGCTGCGAAATGTGGAACTAACAGATTTCGCAAAAGGATAAAGTGTTTTGAAAGGAATATTAAACGAAACCCTCTGTGTGATCTGTGATCACACTTACCCACTTGTTTATATCATTAAATAGTTTGAACTTTAATCTTTCCAACGATGTGTCACACATGTTTATATATAAAAAAAAAAAATAAGTGTTGAAATTATTCGTTCTTTCTAAGAGTACTTCACAGCTTAATGGCCATTTAAATCTTCAATTGACTTTCTCTCAAAACTTGGAATTTTCATGTTTATGTTCCTTTTTTTCAATATCTATTAAACTTAAGAACTCAGATTTTTTTAATACTTATGTTATATTATATACTTTAACACAGGGATTTAATGATTTGTTGAGAATTATTTACTTTAGGCAGTGAAATCTTACCAAAAATACTAATTTAAAATTGATTTTCAATAAATAATTAATAATGAGTTTCACTTAGAAAGAAAATGGTCTATTAAAATACGTAAATCATGTTATTCTAACTAATCTAATAAATCTAGACCTCAATCTTTCACCATTTCTGAGAAAAAGGTACATAAAGTTGGTGAATTTAACATGGCGGAGATAGGGCTTTCCCGGTCCCCTTAAAGTCATATAATTATATTTTATTCTGATCTATATGTTTCATTCGAACAAATGACGAGTTTATCAAGACCTACATTGATAAAAAATACTTTGGATTTTTTTTTTTTTTTTTCAAATGAAACTGGTAAGCAAAAATATTTAAAGTCAATTTTTTTTTTCACTTTTATCATGTTATAACTTTAGTTTAATGATAATAAGTGATTTTCTTAAATAATTTTACAGATCTTTATGAGTATAAAATATCGACTTTTCATCTACTGTTATTAGAAATAAAATTTTTAACGCGAAACAAAAAAAGTGAAAAAGTAAAAATTAGCAGTGGACATACGGTTTCTGGGATCGCACATATTTATGTATCTAATAAAACTTTCTTTATTACTATGAGTTTTCTTTGAACATCAATTTACAAGAAAAGAAATAAGTGTAAAAGAAAAAAACTAGAAAACAGGAATTGTGTTTTAAAACTACATGAAAATAACTTGAATATATCAAATTAAATTAATATTTACTTAAAGTGATAAAATACTTTTAACAAGGCAAAAAATAAGTTTAATTTGAGGAATTGTGTTTTTCAGAATTTAGTGTCGCCCCCGATGAAAAGAAACAATATAGATATAAATATAGATAGTACAAAGCATAATTCAGTTTGAAGACATAAAATACACGCTTTTATTTTACATAAAATGACGTCAGTTGCATCCGCTGAAGATTTCCATATTTACAATCCAGTCTTAAACAACAGGTTCAGAAAAGTATGCATATGACGTCATTATCGCAAAATGATACACAAATCCAGCAAAAAAGCGATGACGTCATATTCAAGACACTCGACAAAAAAAGAATCTAGTGACTCATATGTTTGTAACATTAATATGTATACATAAAATCAAATATAGTTTATAATAGCTGCATGTTTTATCAGAAATCATAAATTTATATTTTTTCAACATAACACGTATTTTAATAGTTGTTATGGGAAAATGGGAAAGAAAAGATATAATAATCTACTATTTTTCAACTATTTTTCCTTTACTTTCTACAGAAATAGAGTACTTCAATTGCCAACATGAAAAAAAATTCGTTAAAAACTAAAAAAAAATTAATATCTGAAAAAATAAATTGAGATGCAGTTTTCAAACAAATTGCATTTAAAAGTACATATTTTTCCCTATACGACGGCATAAAAATTGAAAATGTGCGATGCTTAGAAGTTTAAGAAATTGCAGCAGAGATTATCCCGTACAAGTATACATTTGCTTTGTTTCACGGCTGGCTTATATAACGTAACGCTATTTTTTAGAGACGACTCTTTAATATGCTGGCCGAATGATATAACATATCGGGGCTAATAGTTCATTAAAAAAAAAAAAAAAAAAAAAAAAAAAAAAAAAAAAAAACATTGTTCTGTAGGCATTCAGCATTTATTTTAAAAGTCATGCCTCGTTTCATGATATGTAAATGACTAGGCATGATTTTCAAAGTCATGCCTAGTTTAACTGCAATTCATGCAGTTAAAAAATCCGTTACAATACACTAATTTGGCTTGAGCCCCGATTATTGAAAATTCACCATTTTGTGACGGTTGGGAAAGGTTTATTTTTTTAAACATTTCGAGAGTTTTCCTTTCTTTCTTTAATGTTGGTTTTATTTTCAAATTCTTTGAAACGGTGCACTTGTTTCTCAAGCGGATTCTGGCCTACTTTATATGAGTTGGCCATGTTCTTTTAGCAAAAACACATTTTGGTGTGCCATGTTTGTGCAATGGTTAGTGGGTTGCACCACTTTTGTTTAATTTGCTAAATAAATAAGTTTCCGTAAGTTGCAAAAAAGTAAAAGCGATAAACAACAATTAAAGAGACTTTTATGCATATAAAATATCGACTTTTCATCTACTTTTATTAGAAGTTAAATCAATTTCTGGTAGTTTCAAATATGCGAATAGAAAAAAATCACCTCATTCCGTCGACAAATGTTTGAGTTATGCTTAAAAAACTGCAAGCATTTCAGTTCGTTTTGCACTTATTAATAATGAATTTAACATTAGGAGTTCAATGCTTTAACCGCGCAGAATACTTTAAACTTCTGAACCGAATCACCATTCTTATCCGAATGTAAAATTTATCAAAAATCCAAATATTAAGTAAAAATTTTATATTTGTATTGCAGATTTCATAGTTTAGCAGAATTTCAATGCAAAAGTGCAGAATTCTTTATCCATTTTAACAAAATCACTATATTTTTCCTAGTGTAAAATTTATCAAAAATACAAATATTACGTAAATATTTTGTATTTGTATTGACAACTTCATGGTTTAGTACAATTTCAATAATAACGGTCTATATAACTTAAGCTTATTTTTTTAAAACAAAATTAAAAGAAAACATAATTTCCCATCGAATGGCTATTTTCATGACCCCTCTCCCTTTTTTTAACACTTTCCAACAAACAAAGTTGAAAAGTGTGTATGCATTCGGTTTGTCTGTCCGTCTGTCCACGATCTAACTCCCGTAAATATACTCGGATTTTCATGAAATTGATAAAGGTTATTTAGGGTCACTAAACCATGTTTGGTATTGTATATGAAGTATGTAGGATTAATCGTTCATTTACAGATGCACTCAAAAGTATTCCATTACATTATGGTACATGGGGAAAATTGTTTGCAGAGTATTTTAATGACATTACGCTATTTCGAATGTATTGAAACTGGTATAAATCACTGAATTTCACTACGATCACGTTAGAACAGGGCATTCATAGCATTTTTTTTATTTACAGGGACACACAAAAGAAACCGGTTACAGTACAGTACTGTCTTTGAGTAATAATTGCTGGAGTGTACGGTTTAAAATTCGGTATGCACTTATAAATTTAATTATTTTTGTGCATCTTACTCGTTATATATAAATTCTATACCTCAAATGGAAGGCTGCACAAAAGTATTCACGTACCGTTCTCCTTATTAGAGGAATTTACTGAAGGTAAAATTTCAACTGAAGTATATGTATCTCTTAAGTGAACTAAATTTTGCCATGCATGTAGTTAATAGATTCAAATCTATATATCCTATGCAGGGCTGCTGAAAAAATTCTCATAATTTTCCGATTGTGGATGAGAACAGCTGAAATTGGATTTTGAAATGTATTATGCGTTTCCATATGGTTGAAATAGGCATAACGCTTTAACTTATTAAACGGTGCAGTTTTGTTACATTATTATGAATGTGTTGGAAAGTGTTTCATAATCTATGCTTGACGCATGATTTTTCTTTCTTTCTTTTTCATGGACGATTTGGTGACTAAAATGCATGGGGCATTCTCTCTCTCTCTCTTTTTTTTTTGTGCGTGTGTGTGGGGGGGGGGCGACCGTACCTCAACAATGAATATCTGTTTTCTACAATAAACCGAATTTACAAAGGAGAAATAGGCAGAGTCACCACAACTGGAATTTTTTACGAGAGCATATTAAAAAGAAAAAACTAATTTACTTTCGTTTTCTTTTTCGTTCGATTAATCTGTCGAAAATGGGTCCATTCACAAGCTTTGCCATCGTGGCTACAACAGCCATTAAAATGAATGTGAATACCATTAAATAATTTAAAAAAAAAATCTTGCGTCAAATCATCTTCTCCGAAATACGCCCTTTGGCTATGACCCTGATTACGGAAGATTAACCCTAAGATACCGAAATTTAGCGCTAAAATGTAATCTGTCAAAGGAAAGACTGATTCTCATTTTATGTTGAACATAAAATTTATATCAAGTTAATTTAAACTGGTTAAAATATGGCATATTCTTAATCGTATATTGGCAAATGTGCTCGAAATTTTATTTTATATTTAAAATATTTATTAAAACAATTTTAGATATATATATATATATATATAACTAAAAATGTTACAATTTTTTGCTAACATATTAATAGCACCGCTTGCAAAAGCTTTTAAAGAATTGCAGCCTTTTAAATATAAAAAGATTATTTTTAATCAAAATGTAATTTCGTGAACAAAATTAGCCCGTTTCACGGTACATGGCTAGATACTTATTCCAATTAGCTTCAATCTAATCTTATTATTGATATTATCCTTTTAAATTCGAGCTGTAACAAATGAGTTTTATCTTTTATTTTCAAAGAAAATATATTCTTTTTCGAGCCTTTCACTGTCTATCACATGCTTTAGAACAATTATGGCCATTGTAAATGCACAGAACATCAACAACAAAGATAATACATACATCGTCCTTTTATTAGAAACAAGTGCCAATATTAGTTTTATTTTTGACCCTATAATTGCGTGGCGACGTTCAGACGGGAACACAATATTATGATGTTAAGCCCTGGGGCAGCGAAAAAAAAAAAAAGCAATGCAAGGTCGCTATTCATCCAGTCGGCCTTCCGAAGGTTGCTGGAAGGATACCAGGGTTAACATGTGTTTTTCGATTAACATTTAAGGAATTCTACATAGAATAATTCGTTTTCACTTTTATTCGATGCAAAAAAAAAAAGAAAAAAAAATGTAAATACATTTTTATAAATCTTGTATGATAAATTGCCATTTTTAAAAGGTTTCTAAACTGATCAGGTAAATATCATGAAAAGGTGGGTGAGGTTTTTAATTCTGCAACGTCATCGGATTGAAATATGTTGCAACTTTAAAACTTTTTTTATGTGTATGGAAATTGCAATGTCATTTCCATAGCAAAAATATCACTTTAAAGCAGTGGCGTCTCGTCAGGGGTTTCACAATCACTTTAATACTGGTATTTTAATAAATTAAATTTCTCTTTGTTTAATCGTAGAACATTCCACAAAGTCTGGTTTATTATACGAATATTCTGGTAGTAAAGTGATTTTGAATCCCCTGCCTATCGAGACGTCACTGCTTTAAATGTGAAGCTCAGGTAACCAGGGACATCGCAATATTTGTCAAGAGTTATTATTTGCTAAAAATTTGGAATTTTGATAAAACAAAGGGAGAATCGATATTTAATACCACGAAAAAGTTTTTTCAAGAGAAATAAATTCCTATTTATAATATTTTGTCACCTGCTACTGATCTTACTCCAACAACAACTGAGCGTCATAAGGGTTTCATTAGCGCATTTGAAACAAGCAGTACCAAATGTATTCGCTGTACATTCATTTATTCCATCATCAGCATTTGGTTGCAAAAACTTGGAATGAACGACTGTGTACGTCGTTTCATTACATTTTTAGAGCTGTCAATAAGAGTACAAGCAATTCATTGTTTGACAGGGTATTTCGCCAACTTTGTAGTGAAAATTGTTTCACTACAAAGTGAACAGTTATTTAACTTTATTTGTGAAGTAGTCACTGTCACTTTGTGTCAGACTTGAAATTATTACAATCGCTTGCTGCTGTGCATAGAAGTTCGTTGGCTCTGAAAAGGTATTAGTCTGAATCATTTTTCGATCTATCTGACTCATGTCTACACTTCATTGAAAACAGAGACGGAAAAATGCGTTAAAACCGGATTACATTAAAAAATGACATCGCTTATTTGACAGCCTGTTTAGAATATTTAATGAAGTCAGTTTAAATATTCGAAATGTTCGTCATAAAACATAAGATGATCGACAGTTGATGAGTTGAATTTAATTAAAACAAAAGATCTCATAGCTGATTCTGTGGGTAAACTTCTTCTGTTGAAACGAAATTTAAGTAGACGAGAATGCAGCCACTTTGTCACATTATCCACAGTCTTTGCAAAACAGGAAGATTTACTTACTTACTGTCAACACATGGTCGTTCTTCATGAAGTTTTTACAGAGCGATTCCAGGATGTTTTAAATATGAATATACTGAGTTTGGTTTTAGTGAAGTTTTTACAGAGCGATCCCAGGATGTTTTAAATATGAATATACTGAGTTTGTTTTTAGTGACGTTTTTACAGAGCGATTCCAGGATGTTTTAAATATGGATATACTGAGTTTGTTTTTAGTGACGTTTTTACAGAGCGATTCCAGGATGTTTTAAATATGAATATACTGAGTTTGGTTTTAGTGAAGTTTTTACAGAGCGATTCCAGGATGTTTTAAATATGAATATACTGAGTTTGGTTTTAGATCCAAATGGCAAATGGAGATACAGCAGTATCATCATTTTTGAAAGAGGAACTCGTAGAACTCACAACTAACAAAGAACTAAAACTAAAAACTAGTATCTTGTGGTCATCACAAAACTTTCTTCTATATAAATCACGTCAATTAAATCCTTTAAATAGTACAAGAAATAACAACGATTTAGCACCAATTCATATCAAAGTATATCTGAATTTGAAGTTGGATGAAAATTCGTGCATTAGTTCTTGAGATAGAGCTATAGCGGAAATTCTGAAAAAATGTAGCATAGCAGCGCAACCTGTTGAGCGATTTGCACTAAAAGTAAACAGCACTAAACTATATTAAGGTATACCTGAATCTGAAGTTTGTTGAAAATCCAAGCATTAGTTCTTGAGAAAAAGCTATTGCGGAAATCGCAAAAAATACAGCATAGCAGCGCCACCTGTGGAGCGATTTACACCAAAAATTAAACAGCACTAATTTATACGTCAATTCATGTCAAGGACTAACTAAATCTGAAGTTTGATGAAAATCCGTGCAATAGTTCTTGAGATACAGCTCTTGTGGAAATCGTGAAAAATGCAGCACAGCAGCGCCACCTATTGGGCGAATTACACCAAAAATTAAACAGCACTAATTTATATCAGGGACTAACTGAATCTGAAGTTTGATGAAAATTCGTGCATTTTTTTCTTGAGTTAGAGCTATTGCGATAATCATGAACAATGCAGCATACCAGCGCCACCTGTTGGGCGATTTTCACACAAAAGTAATCAGCACCAAACTATATCTTGGACTAACTGAATCTGAAGTTTTATCACAATCCGTGCAGTAGTTCTTGAGATATAGCTATTGCAGAAATCGTGAAAAATGGCGCATAGCAGCGCCACCTGTTGGGCGATTTTCACCAAAAACTAATCAGGTCCAGTTTATATCAAGGTCTAACTAAATATGAAGTTTTGTGAAATTCCGTGCAGTATTTCTTGAGATAGAGCGCCCACAAAATTTTTGTCACATACAGACTCACAGACAGAGTGACAGAGTGACGGAGTGACAGAGTGACAGAGTGACAGACAGACTCACAGACAGACATTTTCTAAAAACCATCAAATCGTGTTCTGGGCATTCTAAAACGTATAAATCCGTTGAAAACCGGAAGTCAAAATTTTTCACGAATCCAATACTTTCTTCTTGTAAAGATAGAAGAAAGTAATAAGAAATGGATAACAAGAGTTCTTGTTTTTTAAAAAAATATACCAGCTCTCTAACCTGGATTGTGTCCGAGAGTACAGAAATTTTTAATTGCTTTTACTTCATCGCTTTGGCTGAGAGTGAGTTTTGTGCAGTAGTTAATTCACTGACTAAGAAAAGTAACAGACTGTACGTCTTTGAACATGACAATCTGCGACTGGTAATAACGAAATTGCAAATCTGACGTTAACAAACTATTACAATTCCGCCAGCCTCGACCATCGCATTACTTTTATTAATTCTTATTGGTTTTGTGTTTATTTTTGAACATTTAATAAACAATTTTTTACTAAACATAAAAGATCGTTTTAAATAATTTTTAATTTGTGATTCTTAATAGATAGACAGGCAGTTAAAAAAGGCATAGATAATATGCAACAATATTTTAATATTTTTTATAATTAACTATTATGGAAAAGGAGAGAGGGGCGTTGAATTTTTTCCTCTTGTAAAGGGGACGGTGGTCGAGAAATGGTTGGGAACCTATGGTTTAGATGATGCATTTTTTAAAACCCTTAGCGATGATTCTTTCCAAAAAAAATTTTTTTTTCTCCTCATCGGTTTTTGAAAATAGAAAATTTTACCTAAATTGGTGGTAAAAATACTTTAATTAAATGAAGCAATTTTTTCAATTAATAATTACTGGTAGGAATATTGCAGAATTCTGATAACTTTATACGTCACGTGTTCGCGACGCTCGACGCAAAGGGTGTAATATAAAGTTTATAATTCTGTGCAAGTCAACAATGCAAATGATGTTAAAAAAAATTTTGAAGTCAGTTTTATTTGTGTTAGATTGTTTGTATTTCTTGGTTAGTTTAGATTATTCGGTTACCTTTTGAGTTTTTATTTTGAGTACGGTATCGCAGAAGAAAATAAATGTGCATAGCTGCCAACTTACCGATATTACCGTAAAACTGTACCGATATTGTCTATATTTTATTTAATATAATTCATTTCAAATAATTATGGTGCAAAACACATTTATTTAACTTGGTATGAATTTGAACAATTTTATGAAAATTTATCAGCATGCTGACAGCTATGAATTTACCAATGAATTAGGAATAACGTCTAGTTTTATATGACACTAGGGGGCTCAGCCCCATGAAAGCTACGCCCGCCAATGCCTGTTCAGGCTTTGCAGCCTCCAAATACATAGTAATGTACCCTCTTTAAAAAAACATTACCAGGTTACGGAGGATCGAATGATATTATCACTATAACGGCTGCTATCGTCTGTAATCGGGTTGCCATGCTTTTCCGTTTGAATGGGCGCATTTTTCGTTTGTCATGGGCTCATTCATCACTATCGTTGATCGAGTTTTAGATATTTTCAGGAACATGTAGAGCTTATTAGCCCCCGATGTGCTTCTTCTTTCAGGGAATAATTAAAGTGTCGTCACTAAAAATAACGTTAAGTTACATAAGGCTGTAAAACGAAGCTGATGTATCATTGTATAGTTAAATACTGATAATCTCTACTGCAGTTTTTTAAACTTCTAAGCATCGCACTTTTTCAATTTTTACACCTTCGTATAGGAATGAAAAGTGCTTTTAACTGCAATCTTCTTGAAAACTGCATTTCAGTTTTTTTTTTTTTTTTTTTTTTTCAGATATTAAGTTTTTGTACTTTTTAACGCCATTTCTGTATTGATGGCAACTGACGTACTCCATTTCTGTAGAAAGTAAAGGGAAAATATTTGGAAAATAGTAGATTGCTATATATTGCTGTTATCATTTTCTCATAACAATTGAAAAAAAAATAGTTAAATTAATATACGAGCTGTTTTGAAAAAATATATATTAGTGATTTTCGATAAAACATGGAGCTATTATAAACTATATTTAATTTTAAATATTTTTTCATGTTTAAATGCGTTTCGCTTGTAATAATTTTATTATTTCAAAGTTTTCGTAATTTTTTAATATTTATTTGTAAATATTTTGACGTAATTTTCCATGTTTTCTGCTTTTAATACGTGATCCTTTAATTCTTATTTTAAAATTTTCCTTCTGTTTTTTTATTTCTAAAATAAACTGATTCCTAACAATCGAAATTTTTTTAAAAATTTATTTTCCAAATTTCAAGGAAAAATCCAATTTAATCACAATATAGTCTTGCTATCGGTTGAAATAAAAAATAATTCCAATTTCAATCTGGAAATGACGAAAAAGAATTCAAATAATACCTACAGTTTTGTCTTTTCTCCACAAAAATGGAATAATTTAGTTGCATCATTATAGAAATGTCATAAAATTAGAAAAAAAATTAATATCTCGAAAACTATTTCAAATTATAGAATTCTTCACTTTTGAGGTCTGCGGATCAATACGGATTTTAACGGAAAATTTCCCGCGAAAATACCAGAAAAATTTTCGTCTTTCTGAAATTTACCGGAAATTTTTCCGTTAAAATAAGGAAATAGTACTGGCGTCTCGATTGCGAATACAATTTCCGTATTTTAGTCCTTTTTTTTATAGTGTAGGGTTCTGCAAAATAGATAAGATTTTATATTTAAAACATAAATTAAAATGAAATCACATGTTGTTAATCATATAACATCGACCTATTATACAGTTATTAATAAAACTTTAAAAGTAACTAAAATGCCGTAAACAATAACGTTGGATTAGATTTAAATTCATTAGAAATGAATTCTGAGAACTAAATATTTCAAATTTGAGCTAAACATGAAAAAAAAGAACATAATTAACGTACTCAACGGGAATTATTAAAATACTAAATGGGTATCTGAAAAGAAAAAAAAATAACATTAACTGATTAAGATTTCGGTTAATTACTTGCCCTTATGGGCATTTAAAAATTATCATATAATTACAGAGCCTGCAATGAAAGCAAACACAAGGGGTAAGATTGTAATAAAATATTTTAGTTTTTTTTTCTGTTAGTAATCTAATTTAATTTATATGTAACTTTAACTGAATTTTTCCTTAAAAGTTTCATTAGTGTTACAAACTATGAATTAAATAAATATTGCTACTAAAGTATTTTATTCCAATCTTTACCGCGCTTGTATCTATTTTAGTTGCATGCTGTAAAAGATGTGATTCTTTTTAAATGCCCATAAAAGCAAAATAAAAAAAGAATTGACTCCATAAAAAAATGAACATTCACTCCTATGAAAGAGTGACTATTCACTCCTACCAGGAGTGAAAAAGCACTCCTGTAGCAAGACTGAATAGTCACTCCTCCGAAAGAGTGATTATCCACCCCTGTTTAGAGTGAATATTCACTTTCAAGGAGTGACTGTTCACTCTTTCAGAGAATCAAAAATTTCACTTTTCCCAGAGTGAAGAGTCACTCTAAAGAGGTTGGGCATATTTTGACTCTGCGATAGAGTGACTATTCACTCCTTTTTATTTAGAGTGCAGAGAAAGAGGACGAGGAAACAGCAGAATTAATATCTGCTTTTACGAAACAAAACAGTCGTCCTGAATTAGATAGTCTACACTTGCGTAAAAGAGAGGAAAATTTGAAATACATAAAATTGACATCGATATTTCGGAAATTACATGGGAAGAATTGACTTCATTGTTTATTAGATTACTTTTAGTAACATATAGAAAATATCAATTAAAGTAATTTTTTTAATATTTAATTTTCTCTTTTCTCACATAATTATATCTTGGTTAAACATTAAATTATGACTAAAGGCTCCATGAAGAATATAGGAAGCACTGTGATATTCTTTCAGAAATCCAGAATTTTCAAAAATCCAGCTTTGTCTCGATCCCGACAATACTGGACTTTTCAAGGTTATACTGCATATACAAATCTAAAGATCCTATACAGGGCTGCTCAAAAGAGTTCGGGTACTTTTCCGACTATTGATGGTAATCGCTGGCCAAAATTCTTTTCTTAGACATCATCTTTCAACATATTATGCTGTGAAGTTTGGTTACAATATTCTAAATGTCTTGGAAAGTGTTTCGTAATCTATGCTTGACGCATGATTTGTCTATCTTGTTTCATAACATTTTCATTATCAATAATTCTCATTCATCAGGATTTAAAAACAAACAAGACTAGATAACGAAATTTTCTTTATTGTAACAAATGTCGTAAGATTAGGAAATCCATATAGGGTTACAGTATAATATATGTTGAAGTGTCAAAGAAAGAATCTCTTAAGGAATGCCAAGGTTATTTTCAATTGTTAAGAACGAGAGAGAAACTCGGATGATATTGATAAAGTTTCGGGGCACAAGTTCACACGGATTGAAATTCATCCCGGCTACGGGATATGAAGGAACAGAAGGTATGATTAATAGCATATTTAAGTTTACATTTGTTTTGAGGATCCTTTTAATAATCAGGACCAATAATTATGTTGAAAACAACGGTTTTGTTGCTTAAAATTCTGTAAAAACATAAATAAACGAAGGTCATGAAGAACTTGAATTGCTAATGAAATTTTGCAACGAATGATGGATCGAACTAAAATTAATGAAAAAAGACATATTAGAGGATGGATGTTTTTTAAAATCTTCAGTTGAGAAATATGCACCGTAAAATGACAAATTTTGTGTTATACAACACCTGACTAAATGACTTTTAGCTTACTGGATAGAAGTGGGCTACTTCTGGTATAAGTAATTTAGTAGAACTACATCACTTGCATCAAAATAGAAAAATGTTTAGAATCCTTAATTTTCACAAATAAGATTTACTATCTATTAAACAGAGTCTAATACTTTTCTGTGAAAAACAATAATTTTTTAATGCCTTTGTAACATTTTTATTGCGATACATCCTCGTATATCTATGTGTCACTTGCATCAAAATAGAAAAATGTTTAGATTCCTTACTTTTCACAAATAAGATTAACTATCTATTAAACAGAGTCTCATACCTTTTCAGTGAAAAACAATAATTGTTTACTGCCTTTGTAACATTTTTATTGCGATACATCCACGTATATCTATGTGTCACTTGCATCAAAATAGAAAAATGTTTAGATTCCTTACTTTTCATAAATAAGATTTAGTGTCTATTAAACAGAGTCTAATACCTTTTCTGTGAAAAACAATAATTTTTTATTGCCTTTGTAACATTTTTATTGCGATACATCCTCGTATATCTATGTTTCACTTGCATCAAAATAGAAAAATGTTTAGATTCCTTACTTTTCACAAATAAGATTTACTATATATTAAACAGAATCTCGTACCTTTTTGTGAAAAAAAATTACAAAACCGTCAGTGTTATATAATAAACAAAAATTTCTAAAATTACTAATATTAAAAAGAAAGCCATCTTCACAAGTTTTAAACCAGATATTTAAATAAACCACCACATAAATGCTAAAATAAAATCTGGTTAAAATGAAGCATGAGTATGTTGAAGAATTTGAAGATAAACATTGCAGGAAATAAAACAACAAATAAATATGCGAATCACTGTAAATAATTAATACTTTTCTTGAGATATATAGTATTCTAGTACATCTATTATGTTTTATATTACAATTTCTCTCTTTTTTTCCTTTTATTTTTTAGATCTACTCGGATTTTCCCCCACAAAAGTATGTGATGCCGATAATGAAGCTTTTCATTGGATTAGTTTAAGCTTGGAAAAGATTTCCCGGACCACTATTAACCCCTTGGGGACGAGCGACCAGTATACATGCCACTTAAGATGCTCAGAATCTTTCATTATTCTCACCAGTTATTTTTAATTGTAAAGTTTACCTTATTTATTCAGAGCATTTTTGCGATTTAATAAGAGAAAATTTTCGGTTTTGAAAAACCGGTGATAAAATATTAAAAATTAAGCACAGGATTCCAATCGCGAAGTGGTTAATGCTCTTTCTGTTGGACATATAAAGAGGAGTTCTTCATGAAAAATATTAACGAAAAAGGACTTTTCCATGTCAAATACACAATTTGTATTTATAAATTACGTAAAATAAATAAATAAATAAATAAATAAATTTGTTTTAATGAGCACCTTGTATCAATCACTCAATCACTTGCAATTATTAAAAAAATTGTTATTTTAAATTAACAAACTGAAATTCTAATAAAAGAATTTAGTGAACTTAGTAACTGAAAGTATTTAAAGTCTAACAGTTTGTCGTCGCATGTCACAGTCACACACCATTTAATGACGCTTTCGTTTCATTTTCAGAAACCAAATTTATTTTATATGTAATTTAAAAGCAATGATGAATTCTTAAGTAATATCATTTTATAGATAACAAATAATCTTTATTAAAAAATAGATTGTTAAAGTAGAAGATTGTAAGAACAAATCATTAATTTTAAGATATCGCAACATCAAATGAACTTATGCAAGAAATACATAATTCTAGTTAAAATTCTATAAGAAAAGTAGTTAGCAGAAATTTGAAAATAATGTCTTAAGAGTTATCCAATAATTACGTCATACTTCAAGTATGGAAAAAGGAAGGGGTCCAAAAACTATGACGCAGTATGACAGTGAGGAAGATAATCTAACAAGTTCACATATTGTGACATCACATCTAATATATCCCTTTAAGACCCAACCTGCACGATCGTGCGAGTTAGACATTCATATAAATTTTTGCTTCTGAAACAGTCGTATGTAATAAAAACCCGAATCGAATGATCGTTATGGTTTGCAAAAAGAGTAAAGTATCATTTTTTAACAACAGATGACGGTTGTAGTACATGTTTTAGTTTTAGCCAGCATGACTAGCTTTGTTTACAAGTACAACGGATACAGCTCATCATTTTATCTATAGTAAAAAGATAATTATTAGTATATTTCTAATTGCTTACATAAATATTTTTGCTTTAATGTCTACATATGTGTAATATAATAAAAAACATTAATTATACACTATTTATGTTGCTCGTAGGACTCAAGATTTCGTTACCCGTACGATCGTGCCACTTGGGCGTTGCGTTAGTTAGTACTTCTGTAAAGGTAAGTGTATTTTCAATGTTCATTTTGTTTTCTGTTTCAATAATTTTGGTGACAGCCAGAATAAAAACGAAGTATGTTGTTATATAATTAATGCCATATTATTTTCTTGGGTTTTGTTATGCATGATTTTTTTCTTTTTCTTTTAGATTAATTTTTACTTTTTTTTCTTTTCAATTAAAAAATAAAATTCTAATACGTTTTATTATTTTTGTGGAATACTTTGCTCACTTTTTAACAAAGCAAAATAAAATACTCTGTCAGATGTCTAAACGGAAAAGAATTCTCTCACAAGTAAATATATTGCAATTGATGAATAAATCAGACTCTGAATTTAGTGATCTCTCGGATGATGACGAGGTTGCGGACGAAACATTTGGAGCAGATTTATTAGAAGGATAGTCACGCTCAGATGAACTCGATGAAGAAAAAAATACAAATATTTCTAAAGGAATGACAATTTTGGATCATTCTTCTTCATCAAAGTCCCCTAAACTCATTCCCCAAAGTTCTACATCCAAGCCAGTTTCGGCACAGGCTAAGAGAATGAAAAAAGAAAAACAAACAAACAAACAAGCAAACAAAAAAAAAAAAAAAAAAAAAAAAAAAAAAAAAAAAAAAAAAACAATACAAGTGGGATATTAAGAATTTCATTTCTGTACCTCATCTTGGACCTTTAGATTTTACACAATTGCAGGTATGTCTTACATTTCTTAAATTTTAATTAAAAAGTTATAGACTTATGGAAATAATAAAATCGATATCATAAAAAAGGCTTTAAAAATATGGCAAACATTTTAAAATTAATTAGAATATGAATTTTTTGAAGTCGACAGGTATATCTCCAATATTAATTTTTTCTTCTTTTTCAGGCTTTAGAGCTAGTAAGGATTCCATTTCAGTATTTCAGCCAATACTTCCCAAATCCTCTTATAAGTAGTGATTTCACAAGAAAAGCCCAACCCATACGATCGTGGGGGTACTCTCCACGCTCCAGGGGAGGACGAAAATTTTTTTTATTATTTTTTTAAGTGTCATTAGGGTCAGTATAGAGTTAATAACCAGAAGAATGTAATATTTAAATGTGAAAATGTTTCGGGTCTTAAAGGGCTATGAAAACAACTATGTAGACGTTGTTTGCAATCATCATATAAAAGTTCATAAAAAAAATTCGTCTTTTTTGTTAGGTAGTAAATGGAGTATATGCCATGCAAGTGATAAATGTCCGACCTCAGTATCTCGAACTTCCTTATCTCGAAACCCTTGATATCTCCAAAATAGAAACTTCGCCTGCATTTACATCAAAATTCTTATCTATTTTCCGTAGTTATCTCAAAATTTGTTTTCCAAATCCGTTGGGTATGTCGAAATTTTTTCCGCAGAAATTAGTTCGACTTTACACTTTTGGCTATTGTCAACTGTAGAACTAGTTTGAACTGGATGCTGGTTTCACATTCTTTTATCCTTTTGTTGATACAAAAAACTTAAAAGGTGTGAATGGAAAGCTTTTGAAACTTTTTCGATTTTGGTTGCAGATTTTTTTAAAAAAGGTACTTTCTGTTTCCAAACCGGTTTCGAAACTAATGAAGTAAAAAAGAGTCATATTAAAGATTGAGCTCAGCTATCCTATGCAAAAAGAGAAATCGTTTAAAAATATTCAACTTGAAACGAGAAATTCGAAAACAATCTCCCCATTGATTTAACATTACGTAGCGGATGTTTTCAAGTGAGTGAAGAATCCCCTTAACTATGCTTTTGGCAAAAAATCAAAAATGGTAAAGAAAAGCTTCCTCCTCTTATGATAGGACGATATAAAAAGCTGAGGTGCTTTGCTAAAATTGAGTCATTTCTAATGCCGTATAGGTCAAACATAAAGGCTTGGATAACAAAAGCAATTTTTGTTGATTGGCTGATAGGAATCGGTGAAACAATGGCTAAAAGTAAAATACACATTCATCTCTTCATAGAAAATTTTAAAGCTTACTCAAATCTTTCAATGGTAAAAAATATCACTGTTAAATTTTTGCCAACAAACACGCCTTCTAAGAAGTTACAATCATTCGACTAGGGGATAATCCGTAGGTTCAAAGTTGGCTATAGAGTCCAAATTGTGAGAAGACTTCTGGATAATTTCGGTGAAGGTAAATATTCAAGCACAGTTTTCAACTTCTTACAGTCAATGCGAATGGCTAACTATGCAAGGAGAAATATTACAGAAACAACAATACGAAATTGTTTCATAAAAGCACGAATTTTTAGAATATTCAAATTCCAGTGAAACAGAGGAAGTTGATTTCATTAAGCAAGCAACTACAGAAGGAGAACTGAATTCAGAGTAGTGGGAATCGGTACAAAAGGCGTGTCACACTGAGATTTCATTCAAAGAGTTTTTGAACGTAGACAATGAGCTTGAAATGTGCGACACTATGGCAGATGAAAAGATTGTTTCGAGCATTAATACAGCAATTTCTGATGAAGAAATTGAAGACCTACAAGATCAACAAGAGCATGAAAACATAATAGCGAAAGAAGCCGAGAAGACAGTTGACTTGCTGAGGAGATTTATTGAATCAAACGAAAATATTGGAATTGAAGCGTTTGGTACCACTGGCATGTAGAGAAAACTGTGCTATTGAAAAAAGATTCTGCGAGACGTCAGACTTTATTTAAGGACTTTTTCTTCTGAAACAACTAAATGCATTTCTTAATGACAAATTGGATATTATTTAATCAAAACAAGTATGTGTGTAACACAATTTTGAAATTATTAAAACTTTGGGAAGTGTAATTTGTTAATTAGTAGTAGATTATGTGTAGTTTGTGATGGATCTTATTTTTTACTGCAAAAAGTAGTTTGTGAGATTAGGTTTTTTAAATTTTGTCAAAACCTTGATAACTCGAAACCTCTATATCTCGAATTTTTTCTCTTCCCCACACATTCGAGATATCGAAGTTGTACTGTAACATCGAAGACTGGCATTAAAATCTATCCACTAGATTAAATTGATTTATTACAGTTAATGACAATATGAGATTTTTTTTTCAAGTTATATCTTCTTTTTACACAGGGTGCTTATACATACCGAGAACGATTTTGATGTTAAATTTAAAAACAACGAGAAATAACAGTAAAGGGGGGGGGGGGGAATCTGGCAATATGTAATAACGTGATAACTGAAATATTGGCTGCTATGCAAAAATATCGTCTGCTATTGAAATGGCACGCAAAAGGTTTAAAAGTTATATATTTGCACCTCTTTCCGAAGAGCATTATTCATATTCCGTGATTAGAAAACGTTGCGTAAAGCACGGTTTTGAAGTGTCGAAGCATAAAATAAGTGATATTATTAATTGCAAAAGAAAAAATTGTCAATCTTTAAAGCTATCGAAAAGAAAATACCAAAAGAACTATCCTAAAAACGTACTATCTTATCTAACATTCCTAAAGTGTGCTCTATAGTTGTAATCCAAAATCCAAAATCTCAAAGAACTATCGAAAAATCTTTGCATATATCTGCAGCAACTATAAACAGCGGTGTCAATTTATATGGGATTGTGGGGCGCGAACCCACACAATAATTTGATCTGTCCGCCAACACAATTTCCATTGATTTATTTCGTTATTCACTTATTTTTTTAGTCGTTGAAATAAAATTTGATTTTTAGTCCAGGCATTTTGTGAATGAACATGGGCAGAATTGCAATAGAAGCTTTTTACAGAGTTTTTTAATCAAGAACTACTGCTTAATAGCATACTAAAAATCAGTATAGTCAAAAACGTTAAACAGTATACAAAATTCTACACTATCCCTTACAAATTACTGCCTAAGTTCATTTTTGCAGAAATGTTCCAGTGAAAAAAAACTCATATCAATAATTTTCATCACTTTCATCATATTCATTGTTAGAAGTTAGGTAACATCTATTGAGTTGGCACACCCCACAAGCTGTAGAACAGAGTAGTGATGGACGATAACGAGATGTTTTTCTCGATTCTCTCGATTGTATGGACATCTCGATAGTTTTCGATTGTGTAAATATTTTCTCGATTACTCCAGTTTGCCAACTGCTTTTATACTTCATAAATTTATCAAGAATCGTCTGCAGGTAAACTGGAATGAGTCAGCGTTAATAAGGACTAAGTGGTTTCGCCCGCTAGCGGGCCCTTCCTTTAGTCGGGGCCTCTAATTTATACGTAATCTTGTAATATGACATCTCGAACTGGCTCCCCGCTATATAAGGCACTGTACAGCAGGCGTGGTGTGCACGGACTATAAAATGTTGTAAAAAAATAATCTCGAACCGGATCCCTGGGGGGGGGGTCAAGGTGAGGGGAGGAGCACAGCAGCAGCATAATAGGAATAAGTCGTCATGGGGCATTAGGCCTTTCCAACTATATGTCACATGGCACATGAGGGATCTCGATCTGAATTTATAAAAATGCCCTCCCAGTGGGGGCAAACTGGGGGGAGGGGCGCGGGAGGTGCATAACGAGGGTAAGTGGTCGCAGACCTTTCCGACAATATATCACAAGGGGGTCTCTGGTAAATTTAGAAAAGTCACATGAAAGTTCCCGGCTAAATTTATAAAAATGGCCCCCGTGCGACAAGTTGGGGGGAGAGGACCGCGGGAGGTGCATAAAATGAGTAAGTGGTCACAGACTTTTCCAACAATATGTCACATGAGGGGTCTCGGCTAAATTTAGAAAAATATCCCCATGGAGGCAAGTGTGGGGGGGGGGGGGGTTACCGGAGGTGCATAACATCAATAAGTAGTCTCAGACCTTTTCAACGATATGTCACATGAGGGGTCTTGGCTAAATATAGAAAAGTACACCCGTGGGGGCAAAATGGGGAGGGTGGACACCGGAGGTGCATAATATCAATAAGTAGTCACAGACCTTTCCAACGATATGTCACATGAGGTGTCTTGGCTAAATTTAGAAAAGTTCCCCGTGGGGGGCAAAGTGGGGGGGTGCATAACATGAATAAGTGGTCACAGGCCTTTCCAATATGTAACATGAGGAGTGTCAGCAAAATTTAGAACAAGTGGGTAAGTGTGATCACAGATCGCACAAAGGGTTTCGTTTAATATTCCTTTCAAAACACTTTTTCTTTTTGAAAAATCTGGTAGTTCCACATTTCGCAACCAGGGGCACACTCGATTCTAAACAAACATCTATCCGAACGAAAACCCGTTTTACATACTATCCGTAGATATATTAGTCGAAGGGATTGGGCCCATAGCACTCGAGATCAGTAGGCGCACCTGGCAGTAAAAAATGGAACTAAAATATGTAAGGCTATGGTGCATAATATGAAAGAAGGTTCAAGTGTCGGCAAAAGTTGGAAAATTTCTCCCCGGGTTAAAAGGGCAGAGGTTAGAAAAATTACTTAAAATACACAAGTTGGAGACCGGAGGGGTTAATTATTATATAAAACTTTTTAAAGATTTTATGATTTGTCGTGTGGTCTGAGGTATTCAACTATACGTATGTAAAATTTCATGTCTCCAACTTAATTAGGGGCTCTCTTAGAAAGAATTGCTTCAAATACATGTGTGGTAGCTCAAAGGGTTAAACGTAAGACTTTTTCAAGATTTTATGATTTGTCGCTTGGCCTCAGGTGTTCTGCTATAAGTATGCAAAATTTAAAATCTCCAATTTAATTGGGGGCTCAGTTAGAAAGAATTGCTTAAAATACACGAGCTGGAGTTGAAAGGGTTAAACATAAAACTTTTTCAAAATTTACTATTTGACGCGTAATCTGGGATGTTGAGCTATAAGTATGCAAAATTTCACGCCTCCAATCTAAATAGGGGCTCACTTAGAAAGAATTGTTTAAAATACACATGTGGGAGCCCAAAAGGTTAAATGTACGACTTTTTCAAAATTTTATGATTTGTCGTTTGATGTAAGGTATTCAGCTATATGCAAAATTTCACGCCTCCAATCTAATTAGAGGCTTACATAGAAAGAACTGTTTAAAATATACATGTGGGAACCCGAAGGGTTAAATGTACGACTTTTCCAAAATTTTACGATTTGTCGTATGATGTGTGGTGTTCATCTATAAGTATGCAAAATTTAAAGTCTAAACATGTATAGTTTCTGAGAACGGGCTCTGTGACAGACAGACAGACGGACGGACGGACAGACAGACAGATCGTCAGAGGAGCGAGACGAATAGGGTTTCGTCAGATGAACGAAACCCTAAAAATGCCCCGGTGGCAAAGTGGGGAAAGGGGCAGGTAGGTGCATAATATGAATAAGTAGATTTTCTAATGATGTATCACATGAAGAGTGTCGACAAAAGTTAGGAAAGTGCTCCCCCCCCCACCCCAAGGGGCCAACTACCGCACTCCCCGGAATACAACCCAACTTTTTGAAATTTCATGTATTATAAATAATACCGGGTGGCTCCGTAAAAAAATCCGATCTAAAATGATGAGAATGCAAAAAAGTTTGAAAACGACCCCCCGCCCCCCACCTCACAGTGAGAGCAAAATTGGGGAGGGGGAGACGAAAGTCTCATAATATGAAAGAGTTATCCAAGAGCTTTCCTATGATATGTCACATGACGGGTTCAAAAAATGTCTGAAAATTGCTTCCCCGACCCCTCTCCCCAGTGGGCCCACTCTTTCGCCCCGGAATTGATGCAGCCCCCACTTTCAAAATTTTTATGTTTAATAAATAATAAATACCGGAAGACGCCATAAAAAAAATTCACATCTAAAATGCTATTTATCATAGAAATCGCTACGGTTTTAAAAATTTGTTCGCCCCTCCCCACCCCCCAAATTCAATTTTGGGGGAAGAAAGGTTCATAATATGAAAGAGTAGTCAGAAAGATTTCCGAATATATATCACATGAGAGGTTTCATAAAAGTTTGAAAATTGCACCCATGTGGGTCCACTCTCACGCCCCTTGAATACTCCCGGAATTCCCCCAACTCTTAATATTTTTATATTTAATAAGTATTATTTTTCTGAAGGCTCCGACAAAAAACCCATTTAAATGATAATTATTCTAGATATCGCTACAGTTTTAAAGATTTGTCCGCGCACACCCTCACCTTCCGCATCCTGAAATTCAACTGTGAATGGGAGAAAGGTTCATAAAATGAAAGGGTTGTCAAATTCCGGTGATGTATCACATGACGTGTTCGGTAAAAATATGAAAATCCCCCCCCCCCGTGTGTCCACTCTTGCGCCCCCCGAAACTCACCAATCTCTGTCTTTGAATTTTTTTTATTTAATATATAATATTTATCGGAAGGCTCCATCATTTCACTGCTCATTGTCATACCTATCTCTCTTTCCAGCTCTCCCCTCGATATCTCTTCTGGGCCCTTCTTGACCGAGAACGAGAAATCAGTTTTCTTGACAATCATCGAGAGTAACGTGTCAAGAATGGAAGAAAAGTGATTTCCCATTCTCGGCCTTAGTTAGAACCGAGAGGACATATCTCGAGGTAAGCGAGAGATTTTCATCGAGGAAAGGTATCTCTCGAGGTAAGCGAGAGGTTTTCGTGGAGGAGAGGTATCTCTCGAGATAAAGGAAAGGTTTGCATCGAGCAGACTTTAGTTGAGGTGCGAGAGAGAGAGAGAGCGAGAGAGAAATGAATGAGCATTTTCCATCTACGTCATGATTACGTAGGCTGGGTTGGCTAGCGTAAAGGAGGGAAGTCACCGAAATGAATGTGATGTAAATCCCGGCTTAGAAAAACAGTAATGGAGCCCTTTCTTATGAGTTAGGAGTTTTTTGGGTATTTATTTAGCTTTCACAGTCAGATTGACACTTGGTGCGTTTTTGGTTTAAGTCATAGTTTCTCAAAGAAGGATACAGATTAGGAGGCGTGTGATTTTATTACATATACTTAAGTTGAAAAGGGTTAATTCAGTTTGTGTGGGGCATTTTTCCATTTTTACGTTCATCGATCTTTACAAGAAGGAAGTATTGGATTCATGATAAATTGGTCAGTTTTTAGAAAATATCTGTCTTTTATGTCACAAAAATTTTGACAACGCTCTATCTCAAGAAGTAATACGCAAAATTTAATAATACTTCATATTCAGTTAGACCTAGATGTAAAATGGTGTTGATTTGTTTGTTGTGCAAATAGCCCAACAGGTAACGCTGCTATATTTCAAAAACTAATGCACGGAATTTAATCAAACTTCATTAGCTATTGCTAGAGATTGGAACCAATTCCTTGTTAGACAGGTTCACTCTTAGCAAATATATTTGTCTGGTTCCCTTTCCGATGAAGCTCTTTTGTTTTCGATCAACTTTGAAATTCTACAGCATTAGACATTTAGGGTAACTTTGATCTGTATTAAATCGTTTGCCTTTACCGAAAAAAGGAAAATGCTGTTCGATTCTAATGAGTTCGTGAATGTCTCACAAAGATACTACTTTGGATTTAGGTACAGATGGGCAACAGTCATGTTAGGGGCCCATTTAGAACCTAGAAATCAATTCCGTTTTAGACAGATTCCGTCTTAGCTGGTTTGTCTTATCCTCCCATTTTTTGATAAAGCTCTTTTTCTTTTGACCAACCAGAAAATTCCACAGAATTAGACACGCATTCAACATTTAGGAACTTTTCCTCAATCAAACCTTTTACTTTTATCGAAAATGTGAAAATGCAAATCGATTCTAGCTAATGCACCTAAGAATAAAAATGAGTTAGAAAGGCGCTACTTTAGATTTGGGTACAGACAACGAAGAGTTATGTTTCAATCGCTAGGGACCAAAGACCAATTCCGTTTTAGACAGTTTTCCTCTTAGCTGGTATCTTTATGCGGTTATCCTTCCATTTTTGGATACAATGCACCTGAGAATAAAATTGACTTTTTAAATGAATCAAAAAGTAACTACTTTGGATTTAAGTACAAGTACAAACAGAAAAAAATATTTTGGAATCATTAGGGAATGGAAACCGGTTTCCGTCTTAGGTAGGTTCCCACTTAGCTGGTATATGAGTCCGGTTATCCTTCTGTTTTTCGGTAAAGTTCTTTTGTTTTCGATTAACCACTTCAGAACGGGAGCCTTTTACGAAATTTTTATCTTTTGTCACCGTTTTTTGAAAACAGAAGTTTGTGTCTTTTTGAATCGAGAAAATGCGCTGATTAAATAATGCAAATTTTACAGTAAAATTTTATTGGTGAGGAAAAAGAAGGATTTTGAGCGCTTCATGCGGCACGTATACGTGTCGCTTGTCCCCAAGGGGTTAATGGTGAAATTCCCCAATATTAGGCTCGCATTTACGAAAATTTTAAACATTTGCCTTTAGCGAAAAAGGAAAAAATTCGATCCTAGCTAATACGCTTGAGAATAAAAATAAGTTCGTTAATGTGTCAGAAAGTAACTATTTTTAATTGGAATGCAAATTTAAAGAATCATTTTGGCATCGATAGGGAGTGGTAAGCAGTTTCCGGTTTACACAGGTTCCCATTTTAGCAAGTATATTTGTCTGGTTTTTTTCTTCCCCTTTTTCGATAAAGCTCTTTTTTTTCGATCAACGGGAAATCTTACAGCATTAGATATTTAGGGGAACTTTAACTTGTATCAAATTTTTGCCTTTATCGAAAATGTGAAAAAGCTATTCAATTCTATCGAATGCGCCATAATTACGCGATTTAGACATCGTACTTTCATTAAAAATAAAAGGGAACTACTTATAACAAAACAAAATTAGCAAAAAGATATTACAATCCTTGAATAATTTAAATAATATTTTTAAAAGTGGGTAAATGAACTGAAAGTATTTTCTTAAGTTATTTAGCGTTCCAAAATAGCGTTGTTCTTACCATTAAAACTTTGAACATATTTCTTGATAACATATTGATCTTATATTTGAAAAACTTGTTTGAAAAGAGTGTTTTGAAAAATTCTGAGGGGTTGGGATTAACGTGTTCAACTCATTTTGCTGGCATCTGGTTCATCTGTAGTACTCTCAATTTACTAGACTTGCATACATAATACACATTGCCATACATAAAATAAAATTTGATATGAAAATCCATGATACTTATTATTAATATGCTCAAACATTACAAACTTAAAATGTTTTACAGTGTTTTATCGAAACATTAGTATGCACACTTTATTAAAGAAATTTATACGGAACATATCTTAAAGACATTAATCATTTAAAGTTTATTGGTCTGTATTAAAATATAGAATGGCACATAATATTCGAAAGATAAATACTATAGCGGAGATGTAGTAACATTAAAGTTAATTTCTTAAACGCATTTCTAACAATTTGTTAATTGTCATAAACCATTAGTACAGAAAAGGGGGTAGGTTTAGGGATTAACATTTCTTTCTGAAGGCTTAAAAACTGATAAGATGTATTACATAACAAATTGTATTAAGATTATTAACAAATGTTAGAATACATCTTTCTAAAGGCTTCATATCAGGTGCCCCTCCATCAATTGAAATTGGATGAAAGAGTTAATGAAAACGATAGCAGCAAACTACATTACTGCTTCTGTTTTTTCACAACCTTTCATTTAGCTTCAAAGGAAGATCTTTTTTCAGAGCATCTCAGTGTTAAATTTACATCGATCTCTTGGTATGTTGTTTTACTCCATCTATCTTTAGTTGCCACGTATTTACTAAAAACTTAAAAATTACTCTATAAGCCTGTAAAATAATAATCAATAATCGATTGTAAAAACATCTCGATTGTCTCGATTGCAGATTCCGGGAAGTAATCGATGACTGTATCGATTGTATTTTTTTACGATGACGATTTTTCTCGATTGGTAAAATCTCGAGAATCGCCCATCACTAGAACAGAGCAACCCATTACCCTTGCATCTGCATCGTAAAGTAGCGCAGTTTGCCTTGCAGGAACATCAAATCACATTAGATAATCTGGAGCTAGTGATAAGTCGCATAGTACTGGGTATTATAAGTTATTTTTTACACACCAACCCCATTCTTCTGGCTTGGTCCTTTCTTCAGTAGCTTTCCAGATATTTATTTGTAAGTATGTACAATAGCTATGATATTTTGTAGAAGAATAGGTTGGATGCAAATATTCAGGTGTATCAAATGTTTTTGCTGTAGTTACCTTCTCTACCAACATTTGGTGACGTAGTTTGTCTGTGGATTCCAGTGTCTTACAGTCATAAAACAGAAGCATTACTTTTCTCCCAGCCTCAGCGATATCTTAATGTAGACATGAATTCAGGGCTTAATTTGCGCCGGAGCCCACCGGAGCCCGGCTCCGGTACTTCTCTGTTTTCAGTAAATATTTAAATATTGGTCGGAATTCACCGGAGCCCATACATACAGGGCTCCGGAGCCCAGTGCAATATCGCTTCCGAAAAACCGAAGTCTAAATTACTTTCTCCTTTCCTTCCCACCTCCAAACTTTTGCATCCTTTTTTACCAAAAAACTTATATGTGACGTAATTTGTCGCACACGTAGGAGATGAAGATAAAACAGACTCAATTTTTATATCAGTTTTGGGGCTTACACTGACTCGAGTTCAATCTGTATTACAATTTAAATTTTATTTATTCATGCATTGAAAAAAAAAAACTTTTCTTTCTTTAAAATTACGTATTATATTCTATTTCAAATCATTTTAATGCTATTTTGATCAAAATGAAGAGGAAACAGAAATCGTGTTTTTCTATTTCAAATTTATGTCGGTGACGACGTGTTGATACGGCGCCAATCAAGAGACTGAACAATGAATTTGCTTTCAGTTCGATTTTTTTTTGTGATAGTAGGATAATTTTTTTACTGGCTGGGTTTTTTTTTTTATTTAGATATCTAACCTGAAAAGAATATTTTCTGTTTTAGCCAACGAGCATCAGCTTGAGGTTTTGTTTGTTTGAGTTTTTTTTTTTTTTTTGTCTTGTATTGCGTACGAGAATAAAAATCACGTCAGTGATTTTTCTATTTATTTTGTATCAAGAACGGTACTTATGCTAAAGCTCTGCCTTGCAGATTTACGAAGTTGCTTTCATTTGCAAGTAGATATAATTGTCATGTATTGTTATTCCGATAGAAAGCAATTGAGCTGTATTTCCCCTTTTTCTATAAAAGTATCAATTCTTTCCGATATTTCAAATTTTTAATTTAGTTTGATTTTGAGGGACGCACCACAAAAGATTGTTATGCGGAAGGAATCAATTATAGTTTAAGATATGCATCTTTTATTGGAAATAATAAAACATTGTTAAATTCTTCAGCATATAAATAAAATTTCATTCATTTTTTCTTAAAAATGCATAGCTGCTATCCGCGACACAGAACTATCCTTTTTTTGTGTTAACCCTATTTCCTAATCAAAATCTTTACTATATTTAATTGCAGAATTCTGCAATTAAGTAACTTTAGAGTTAGGTAAGATTTACTATTCAGAGGGAGTGATAACAAAAAAATAAAATTGTTAGCAGCTAAGTATATGATGACAGATATATTTATTTTTTTTATTTTTCTAAGGAAAAAAAAATGCTTTAAAAATTTCAAATAATGTACGAAATATAAATATGCAGATTGGAGTGATGGGGGGGGGGGGGGGGGGGGAGGGGAGGGTGGAGACGGTACGGTTGTTGTGCCGGTGCCGCAGAATATTAGGGCTCCGGTACTTTTTTTGTTAGAAATTAAGCCCTGCATGAATTTGAACAAAATATTTTTGCAGTAGAACAGAGCTCTGACTCCTTCATCAGTTTGAGAAATGCTGAGGATTTCCCAATCAAAAAGAGTCTGGATGTTGTATCACAGCCCATGAAAGCATGCAGAAACAGAAGGAAGTTGCAATTTTCACGACCTAACAGAGACTGCATGTTGAGGATATCATAGACTGTTTGAAACATGATCCTCGTCTTATGTCACTGCGATAGTATAGCTTGGAGCCTTTCGTGGTAAAGAACGCGAATCAGCAAGTCGCACCTTCATCTATTACAGCGGTTTGTGCATGTACTGAAGATGAGACTGCAGCACGCACAATGTCTATATCGTCATCCCCGTCTGTGTTGTGAACAGTACAGCCTTATTTCTTAAGCAATTCGCCTATGAATGAAAACATTGCTTGCTTGTTTTTTTCACTGGCCAGGAACTTTTCCTTTTTACCAATAAACGTAGCGTCGTCTGTGAGCCACATCTTTGATCGTCGGGAACCCAATGTCAAAAACAATGATAGATTTTCCATATTGTTTAAGAATAAAATCAGCGTAAGACAAGCAATGTTTTCATGTGTGTCATTGTTAAACCAGAAAATGCGATGCAATTTTTTATGTGTTTGACTAGTGCTTGAGATAACTGAGATTTGTCTGATTTCCTCTTCATACTCGGTGATTCAAATAATGGTGCAGGGTACACACAACAGTTCATAACGTATGACATCTTCGAGGTTCATTTCATTAAAAGTGGCAACAGTCATCATTCTTTGGAAGAGGAGCGCTGTGTCTATTTGTATATCTAAATCATCTTTATTAATACAGATGGCGGCAGCAGATCCTAGAGCTTTCACTTTATCTGACCTTTTAGCCGAATACCTAAATATATCCTTCCCTATCATTTTGGAAATGATGTTCATATCAAATAAGTGATACTCATTAACATTAACTTCTTTTTCAGCTGTTACGCCTGTAACAATATTGCGTAGAGTAGAATCAGAATGAAATGGCGACATGTGTTCTAGTACCCTGGGCACTTTTTTAATGTCATTGCTCTCCCTCTTCTGTTTGCTGTCCCTTATTTCTTTGTGTTGTTCACTACTACTTTGCATAAAAACCCCTGCATATTCCTGCATAGCTAAGTTGTGAATCGGACAAACAGGCATAGAAAACAGACATGTAGTCCTTTGATTTTCCGTCCACTTCCTCTCGTCAGACCTTCTCTGCTTTTCAGAGAGCGCATAACCACTTGTTCTATTACAAGATGTGATCCGAGCCCACCCATAATCTGTCACTTCTTCTTATCACAAATTTACCTTCTACAAACATTCTGTGCATCTTTACGTTTTCTAAACATTTTCTGTAAGTACATGTATAGTGACTTGAGATAATTGACATGTCCTGCTGCTGCTATTTTGGGGAGAATCTCCAGCATCTCTCATAGCATGCATGGTCACGGTGACGTCATTGTGAAGTCACTGTAAGTCACTGTGGTCACGTCACATCTGTGACCAAAATGCCACCACTCAGTGATGTCACATTGTGACTGAGATATGAACTTCTTAGAAAACTTTTAAAAATTACGAAAATTCTTCATGTTATTTACTGTAAAGTTATATTTTTCTAGCAATTAAAAAAATTGTGATGTCATTGTTATGTCATTGCATGTAACCTACGTCACGTCACATATGTGACAAAAAAAACCACCATATTGTAAATCGCAGTGTGACGAAAATATGAACTTTTAAAATCTTTGAAAATGAAGAGAAATATTTTAAACAGTAATTTAAACAGTCCCTAGTTACAGCGGTATAAGGAATGAAAATATATTAGTGGATAGCAAATGGTAAATTCTATCACAAAGGGGGGGGGGGACATAACATATAAATTGCACGATACAAGAATTAATAAACTAAATTTTCATGCTACATTTTATCAATTTGATATCTAAGGCAGTGAAAGTATACTTTTTTCATGATTTCAATTTTATCTAGCATTGCAATTCAATATAATAATCCTTCACTGATTGTTATTATTATAAAAGTGTTTCTCGGAAAAATGGTACGTGCTGGAGCAATTTGGATAACATATTTAGAATTAGGAGTATTAAATCTGTACACTTTACATATTTAGTTTGTAGGGAGGGTTTTTTTTTTTTTTTTTTTTTTTTTTGCCAACCAGTGGTATTCCAGTGGTAACACTTCTCTGGTTTCAAACTAAAAATTTTCTATTACAGTTAAGTCTGCAGCTTCTAATGAGCACGTAGAAAGAGTCTTCAGAGTTTAGTCATACATGCATTTCTTGCTTTATAATTTGCATTCAAATCATATTTTTTCCGGTTAGTGTTTAACTATTTTAAGTAACTATTTTTTCAAAAATTCTACTTCTTTCAGGTTTTTTAAATAAAATTATCATTTTCCGAAAATAAATACACAAAATTTATGCAAAACCTATGATATAATTAATTATTCGTATTTCAAATTTGTGTTTTAGAGATATGACTTAAAAAATAGTTATTTTACAAATTGTTTTATTTTACAGAAAATTAATATGAAAAGAATGGCAGATTGACAAAGAATTTTTTTTTAATCCTCGATAACACTTTTTATTTATTAGGAATATATTTTGTGTTTATTACGTGTGAAACAAACTTTACTTTAAAAAAAGTGTGGTGGGGGTCCATTATTACCTTTAAATTCATTTTTACGCATTTTAAAAATTTAAACGAAGTTTTATCTAACAAACTCTAATTATGAATATTATTATTATTGTTATTATTTACAAAAAAGAAACTTTACAATACATTTTAACTTGAAATATTTGGTACTGATAAAAAAAAAAGTAAAATACATTGGAAAGTTCTTCAAATAGAAAATTTTAATTAAAGACACACTCATTGCGCATTTAAGTTTCAAATCTGTTGTATACAAAAATAAATAAGCGGTAAAGAACACCTGCTGAAATCGTCTGCCCATGACCACAGAAAAATAAATAATGGAAGACGCGGGAAGTCAGTTCACTGTTTAGAGCATCACCACTTCGACAACAGTTTTTTTAAGATAAGAAAATGGCGGCCGCCATTTTAGGATACACGAATATTATTAATGGAACATAGATGTAAGTCTTATTTAATTTAAATGTTTTATTCCTGATATAATATCAAAATTATATATTAAAATAATCTGCCCTTTCATCCTTTCAATTCTTAATTTTTCCCTAGTTTATTTTTTTTAGTCTTACCTCCAGCTCCATTTAAATCATTAGAAGAAATCTTATGAAACCTTTAACATAACCCCTTTTATTTTAATACAATCCCTATCTTTAAAATTTGCAATAGTTACAACCCCCCCCCCCTTCCAAAATAACCGTTTAAAACCAGATGCGTACTTAGTTCGATGCCTGCTAGCGGACCTTTTTCATGACCATATATGGGTATTGATCACAGGCCATATTCGCCGAGAGAATTGCAAGCTTAACAAAAACCTTAAATCATATCCTTTTTTGGTATTGAGAGTTTCAATCCAAGTACAATATGTTTTGTCTATAAAACCGCAATATGAAATTCTTATGGGATTTGGAATTGAATTCAAGAATAAAGGCGATAAACACGCCAATCTTTATATGAAGATCTCCCTATCAGAAAAAAGTGCTGTAACCCTTTTGGCGATTTATTTGGCGAGAATATGTAAGTCAGAAGAAATGTAATGTATCTGCCTCCCTCTCACTTGCCTTCTTGCAACCGCCTATGTAATGTCCTTGCTCAGCACCCTCACTTCAGTGTCTAATAAAATAGTAATTGTACGAACTTGGGCCATTCATTTACAAAAGGTAAAAATGTGTACATTCTAAGTTTCATTGACACGCATTAACCTACAACTTCGTTATACCTGACTTGTACATTATGAGTTAAATAGTTTTATGTTATATTAATAAGAGACTGACTTGGAATTGCTTTCAGAAGCAAAATTTTCCTATTCGATACGGTGAAGGAAAATATCTTAATCTGCCATCGCTTGAAAAAAAAAAGCTGAGCAGAGACTGTTTCATGACTACATTCATAGTGCCATTAATGGAAATATTAATTTGCAGTTACTTGAGATTGAAAATGTGTTGAGACAATGATTTGGAGTTTTTTTTTTCGGCATCTTACTGTTTTCAGATTACTAACACTTATAGATTATATTGATATTCGATTATTATGATATTACGAAATTGTTTCAGATTAGAAATTAGCATTATACTGGGAAAATGTACTTTTACATATTACAGTAGTGAAACTTTTGAAAGATTTTTCTTTTAGTGCTAACAACATTTTAAATTAATTTTTAAAATCCTAAATCTTCATACCAATGTTTTCAGATTTAACATTTGTCAAAATTATAAAATAATAGGAATTTCTTATAACACTAGGGGGCTCTGCCACCTGCAAGCTACGCTCGCCAACCCCCGTTCAGACACCGCAGAATCTAAAAGCGCGCTAATTTGATCGGTTTTTAAAACATTAGAGAAGATTGAATTATAATGAAAATACCTATAGCGATCTCCCTGTAAACGGGTTTCCATTCAATTCCCTTTGATTGCGAAAATTTAATGCCCAACCAGTTGCTGTTAAGACATCCAGTGGTTGTTATTGTGTTTGGTTAAAGAAGATCAGTTAAACATTTCAAAAGAACCTAAAATAAAATGAATTAAGTAAACAGAGTCTTTGTCTCCCGGTATTTTTTAACAGCGGTATAAACCGATTGACATAATACAATATACTACAATTACTAAAATTTGCTGCTTTAACCCCTTCAAGGGCGGTAGTTCATTTTTGGAACATTTAATTTCAATTCTTAAATGCCATATTGCCACCAGAATATTGGACGCCTTGAAAATTGAAAATTTTCCTTTTATTAAGTAAGTGAACAAAATTCTGTAGTATCTGTACAGTACTACAGTAAAACATCTGTAGTATTGTGTGATTAATTGGCTGATTTCTAGTGGATATTCATTGGTGATTGGATTAGGCTGTCTACTTTGTCATTCGGTTGGATCAATAGGTTTGTTTCAGACCATTGGTCCGTACTACATAAGGTGAAAGTTTATTCTGACTGTTACCGGCCCTTGGTGGATCGTCGGTAGTTTGGTTTTCATAGGGTAGAGGGTCATTTGGTGTGTTTTGTCTTGGTTTTTCTTGTGTTTTAGAGTATTTTTGGTGCCTTTCGGAGTAATTATGGCTAATGATGATGTAGATAAATGGATCAAAGAGGTTGAGGGAAAGAAATGTATAACATTGGTAATAGATATGCATGCAAAAATTATGGATTATTGGAATATAAAAGATCAAAGGATCACAAAATTACGATGCCTTTAGTGGCAAATATAAAGAAGGCCATGGATTTTCTACTTAAACAATGTACCGAAATTAGTGAGGAGAGTAAAGTGATGAAAACAAGATTGGAGGACAGAGATGAATATACCAAGATGTTGAGTGACCTGGCGCAGAAAATCACAAGACCATCTATTGACTCGGTTGATGAGATGCCGGTCAAGGAAAAGGAGACACAACAGAAGAGAAGGGAGGAATTCTCTGTAATAATAACACCTAATACTGAGAATCAGGATATGGATGTGGTTAAGGATAAAGTTAAGGAAATTTGTAAGGGCAGAAGTGATCTCCCGACCCCTAATGACGTAATTGTTACAAAATCTAATGAGGTTATTCTGAAATATCGTAATAAAAAAGAAGTTGAGATAATGAAAGATTCGCTAACGGAGGCACAAGAAATCAAGGATATGGCAAAGGTAAATGTACCGGTTAGGCGAAGGGACAGAATATTGATCCTAAGTGTGGACCCAAGGTTAGATGAGGAGGAGGTTGGGAGAGAGGTTGAGAGGCTTTTGCGGGGAATGGATACAGATATATCTAGTGGCAGTTTTAAAGAAAGACTGTTGACTGCTCAACTTGAGGGTACTACACGTTCTCTTATTGAAGGATTTTTATATAAGTCGGATGCTGAAGTAAGAGTAATAAGAAAAATACAAACGAAACAAGGAAAGAATAACTGGTTGTTAGATGTGGATGCCGACAGCAAACAGCCCCTCCTTGGACTCCGCCGCATCTGCATTGATTTTGAAAGATACCGCGTGTTTGAGTTTATCTCAATCACGCGTTGTTTCAAGTGTCAAAAATTTGGGCATATGGCAAATAAATGTAGTGAAGCAACCCATTGTGTAAAATGTGCCGGAGACCATGGGTTGAAAGACTGTAAATCGGAAACCTTATGTTGCGCCAATTGCTATTTCAACAATGCTGGTGGAGAATGTAGTCACAGGGCAGATAGTAGTAGTTGTCCAGTCTTCCTGAGTTATAGGGATGGACTATTGCCGAACAGTAGTTAAGGGCACGCTTGGTGGCCCCCTGTTGGTAATTTGAATGTGTTGCAAATTAATCTTCACCACTGTAATGATGCAAATGAAGCTTTATTTAACTATGCTATTAATAATAACACTGATATAATTTTATGCCTGGATCCTTACATTCTTGATGATACTGCCCTGGCATTCCACCAGAATGGATTATCTTTTATTCTAACTCATTTAATGCTGCTGTCATTTTTGCTAATAGGGAATGTGCCACGATCAGTAATTTGGTATTAGATAATGCTGTGTTTGTATCTTTAAATGTAAATAATGATAAAATTTTCATTGGTTCGCAATATTCTCCCCCAAGCGGAAATATAGATAATGACTTTGAAGGTATTGGCGAACATTTCCAGAATTTTGACAAAGTACTATTAGCAGGGGACTTTAATGTTCTATTACTGGACTTGGGATATACTTATCAATCCGAGAGAACTGAAGTGCTCCTGGAACATTTCTTGGAGAAAGATCTGCGGATTATAAATGATACTGATGCCGCTCATACATTTGTTCAAGGTTCGCTGAAGGGTAGACCCGATTTGACATTGGGAGGTCTCGAGATCTGTGGAAAGATTGAAAATTGGTATGTTGACGAAAAGAATTACTCATTCAGTGACCATAGATATATAAGATATTCTCTGGGTTATGTTGCCTCTAATAAGACGAATCAACGATACAAGACCAAAAATAAGAGTTTCAGAAAATTCAATGATAATATTAAGAAAAAGGAAGATTACTGGTTAAATGAACTCCTGAGAATTAAGAATACAGAAGACTTGGAAAAACATGTGAATCAATTCGTGGAAGAGGTGTCCGATATCACAAGGGGATGCTTTAGGAAAGGAAGTCTATCACATAAACCAACGGTGAAATGGTATTCAGACGAGTTAAGGATCGAAAGAAATAGAGTTGCTGCCATGTATAGAAGATGTGTTAAAAATCCGGAAGATTTAGATATGAGAGAAACCTATAAGAAATATAAAAGGGAATACAATAGAAATGTGAAGAACGCTAAAAGAGAATCGTGGAAAATTTTTTGTCAGAAAACAAATCAATCGTTTGGAAATTTATACAAGTATATTTCTGGAAAGACGAAGAAATGTACAGACTTCATATTTACCAGATTAGAAGAATCAGAACCCTTTGATACATATGATGATGGGGCAAGGACATGGATGGCAGAACACTTTGGTATTGACGAAGTTCCGGAGAATATTTATGAGTTTATCTTTGATAAGATCGAAGAAGATGGATATATGGAGGTAACAACGAGAGAATTGAAATACGTAATGAGCAAACAAGAAAATAATAAGGCACCAGGCTGTGACGACTTAGATGCTTTGATAATCAAAAATATTTGTAGAACCAATATGAATTATGTCAAGAAATTATTTGGAAAATGTCTGAAACATGGTCACTTCCCAGAGGCATGGAAATCTGGTAAGGTGATTTTCTTCCGTAAAAGGAACAAAGATGGAAGGTCTGCCAGGTCATACCGACCGATAACTTTGTTATGTATTTTTGGTAAGCTTCTTGACCGGTTAATTAAAATTAGGATTATGCCGAAGCTGGAAAAAGAAGAATTTTGGGATAATGGTCAACATGGATTCAGAGAAAGAAGGAGCACTATCACAGCTTTGGAAGATCTAAGAGAAAGAATTCGCATAAATCTGTATAATTATAAATATTTTGCAATGACGTCGGTTGATATACAGGCAGCATTTGATGCGGTGGATTGGCAGATATTAGCTATGTTGATAGATAGGTTACCATTAGCTCAATACTTAAAGAATATTCTGAAAACTTATATATCACACAGAAGAATAGGATTTAGTTTCACGTATGGAATTATCTGGTATATATTATTTAAAGGCTGTCCCCAGGGAAGTTGCCTTGGTCCACTTCTCTGGTTGATCGTTGCAGACTACCTATTGAAGAGATATAGATTAAGACATGGCGATATATTATCCTACGCTGACGATTTCGTAGTTTTTGCAGGTGCAGACACAAGAAAAGAATTAGAAGAAGAAATGAACAGACGCATAGCATGGTTTGCAGAGATCTGCGAGAGTTTACATTTAACAATAAGTAAGGAAAAATGCGAAAGTATTTTATTTGGCAGGTATTTGTTAGAAAACAGGCATCCTATTTTCAAGATTGGAACATCATCGATACCCGTAAAAGACTCAGTTGTATACCTGGGTGTAACTATTGACAGTAAATTAAATTGGATTAGACACCTTGAGAAAGTAAGAGAGGGGGTGAGAAATTTACTTCAAACATAAAGAAAACAGTGCAGAGAGATAGGGATTACAAGCATCATATAGAAAGATTTGTTATAATTCTGTGATAGAAAAACAAATAACATATGGTGTGGAAATTTGGTTTCCAGATTTGAAAGTGGATGCACTTAGTAAATTAAGTTCATGCCAGAGGCTTGGATTATTATCAATTATCACATCATATAAAACAGTCTCTACGGACGCTTTGTGTGTATTGGCTGGTGTTGCTCCATTACGCATTTCACTCAAACATTCTGTGGTGAAATATAGAACTATTCATGGGAATGCCAGTATCATAGAGAATGGAACAGAGATCAAGAAAGATAATATTATGATCAACTTGGTGACAATGGACTACCCAGATTATGGAAATCTCAGTAACATTCATATCACAGATAGGGATGATCGTGAATATCAGGGAATTAACATGCCATTAATATATACAGATGGGTCAAAAATGGCCAGTGGAGTAGGTGCCGCATACACAATTTTTGTAAATGGTGAATGTATTTTGGATTATAAGATCTCTTTAAATATTTTAAATAGCATATATCAAGCTGAACTGACTGCGTTAAAGTATGCAGTAGATTGGGTAATAAACTCGAATTATAACAGTGCTATCATTTTTACTGACAATAGAGCATCAACTTTGGTTATAGAGAGAAACTTTCCCGCAAACGCCATTGTTAAAGAAATCTATGATAATATGAAAAGTCATCCGGAAAAAATGGTCACTATTGGATGGACCAGAGCACACGTTGGAAACGTGGGGAATGAAAGAGCAGATCGTTTGGCGAAAGAGGCAACAGATTCATCAATGGCTGACATAACTGCTGATGTATTATTTCCAATTTCTTTAGTTAAGAGAACCTGTAGTGAGAATACCATTAGACAATGACAGGAAGAATGGTCATCAAGTACCAAGGGTAGAGACACCTATAAGGTTATCAGGAAAGTAAATACCGATTATGTGTGTACGAGTCAAGTTATGCAATATTTTATAACAGCACATGGTAGTTTCCCAGAGTTCCTTTTTAAGATTGAAAAGAGAGGAAATGCAATTTGTGACTGTGGCACAGTGGGTAATGTACTGCATTATTTGTATGGACGCTGTCCTTTTGTCTCACATTTCTTCAACTTTGACAACTCGTTAAGCATCAGGCAAAATCTCAGGAGAGTAATCTTTGACAAAGACAAGATAAGAAACTGATAAAGTTTGATAAGAAACTTTGCAATATATACAATTCTTTAAACGAATTATATTCGTTTATTAGGTATAAATTCTGAGGCTGTAATTAGCTAGAATTGCGTTAGAAATTGAGAACATTGTCTTTTGATTCAATGTAGCATGTGCAATTGAACACTGAGCAATTCAATTGAACACTGAGCTTGATTTTCAATAACTTTGATATAAATATATATCTTGTTGAGGAACATTTTGGAAATGTCAACATATTTAGTGTCTGAGAAGTACCAGCATTTCAAGTGACTTTAATTTACCATGTGTCTCTCTCTCTGTTCTGTGGTGCTTTGGGCATTTCATATACTTAATCCCATTGTGATATGGACCTTGAACATTGATGCTTGCCTTACAGTATGTTGTCATTTCAGTGTACTTCTTTGTGTTCTTTTTATGAAGTTCTTCATAAGTTGTATGTTACCTATAAACATTTCAGGCCGTGATGGCATTCCTGTTTTAATGTTATTTGATCTATATTTTACTTGATGATCATAACCTGTGAACCATCTGTAACAATTCCTGTAAACCATCATTTTTGTTATTTTGTTGCATGGCTACATTAAACATGCGTATTTTGTATTTTTTTTTTTTTTTTTTTTTTTTTTTTTTTTTTTTGTAACATAGCGAGTTTCTATGTATTAGCATATTTGAATATGCCATTGCTTCACTTTAGTAAGTTCTAATGATGCCGTTGTTCGGGTCCGTTCGGGCTGTGGTAGAGCTGGATAGTGGTGCGTTCTTTTTTCCCGCCAGGACATTAATTCCATTAACCTCGTGGTTGGCGTCCTGGTTGGGTGTCCCCAAGTAAGTGAACAAAAGCATTTTCATATTTCGAAATTTCTGGTGTCATTCACTAATTTCAACATTTTACGAATAGAAGTAACTTGCCCCTGAAAGGGTTAAACGCATATTAATGTATTTATTATTTTTAAGTTTCCTTTCTCTTTTAATATTCACGTGTGAATACAATTTTCAAGACATAATTTTCAATATTTTCCCGCTTTTAACACGTACTCGTTTAATAGTACTTTTAAGGTTATTTTTTTGTTTTTAATAGTCATGTGTAAATAAATTTTTAATCGTTAGGAAATATTATTCTTTGAGCTGTTTTTAAAATTGAAAACAATCGCTATAATAACTAGTTGCGTAGCAACCCGTTGTGTTGCTTTTGAATTGCATGAGACAATCGATCTTTTTGCGAAAAATGAAATCTTAACTTTATTATAAATTTAGAAAGCCATTGCAATATTAATTTTATTAAATACAATATTTCAAATAATAAGTTATATTTACAATTTAAGTCAAAACTTTCCCAATAAAAACGCACATATTCTATAACTTTATTTGCCTAGAACTTTTCGCTCTTCCAAGATTTTGCTTCGAATTTCGGAGTTCGTAGAAATGATGTCATTTGGGTCAACTTATACAAAAATGAATTTGTTTGGACGAATTTATTCAGAAGCATTTTATATTTATGAATTAAAATAAATATTTAAAGAATTAATTTTTTTTCTCGCTAAAACTTTTCTCTTTTTTTTTCTCTCGTTTTTTCGCATTTTTAATGTCCGCTTCTGAAATGTTTTATTAGCCATCTTAAGGCAATGGTTGAAAATCTACTTTACGACTTTAAATTAAATGAAAATAACGTACGATGTTTTTTTTTTCTTTTGACGTCAACAGAATTTATCTCAATGTTCTAGTCGAGAGTCGAATTTGTGTTTCTAAAATAAACGGATTCCTGAAACTTGAATATGTGTGAGTTCGTATTTCGTGAAATTTTCTTGAAAACTACAATCATTTTTTTTACTATTTATTCAAATATACGTTAATTTTCAATTTAAAAATGATTTCAAACAATGATACCTAATAATCCTTGTCATTTTCCCTTTTCTCTCTTTTATCCACAAAAATGGAGCAATTTTAGTTTCCATCATTACAGAAATGTCATCAAAAATAACGTAAAAATTTATATCTCGAAAACTAAACAAATTTTAAAATTCTACGACCCTGTTTAACATCCTCGGACCCATGCGGATAACTGGCGTTAATTTGATCGCCCAACATTCCATATTCTAGGAGGAACAGCTGTGAAAAACAAATGGACAGTCACTTTTTAATATTGATTGATGAAGTTTTAATTTCGCTATAAAAAATTAGTCAGGGACAAATGCAGAATTATTTATATTATTTTAAATGCAAATGGCTTTTTCCGTAATGAAGCCTGTACGCAGTGGATATAGATTAAAAAACATTATTCTTGAAAATTATTTAAAAAGACATAATAAATAAATCAATTAAGATAAAGTTTTCAAGAAAATTGCATTTGAAAGTAGATTTCCCCCTCTATATAACGGGTGTAAAAATTGAAGATGCGCGATGTTTAGAAATTCAAAAAATTGCAGTAGCAAAGATTGCAAATCCGACATTTAATCGTCAAGCGTTGCCATTCTCAAAATTACGCCAGCCGTACGCACGGACATCTATTTCCTTTAGATAGATTTTCAAACGTGAAGTTCCATTTGTCAGCTAAAACTTTGCATGTGAAAATGTATTCTTTTGGCTTGAGGGTCTAATTTCAGTACCGCGAAGTACAAATTCCAGAAACTGATGTCTTTTAGATGTATTCGTGTAAAAATATATAGTTTTATCAAATAAAAGAATTGTTTTCTTTTAAATATGGCACTTACTGAAGCATTACGCCAAGTGTCTCAAATTCGGTATAAAGGCGAATGAAAATATATTGTAACATTAGCTTTATGAGCGGAAATGTTTGTTAAATAGTGACGTCATTTTCTGTTCAGACTTAAAATAAAGTTATTTTTAATTGTAATGAGTAAATGGTATCAATAAGGATAAATAAACCCCAATATATCTTTTTTTCTGCAACAGTGGAAATAATACGATTGCTACCATTTTGATGAAATTTCAAAATATCTTTTCAATTTAAATTAAAAATATAAAAGTGAAAATATTTAGAAAAATAGCTAGTGCGAGGACATCTACAAACGAACAGTTTTCATTTAAAAAAAAAAATTATTAGCAAAATTGGTACAGTAGAAAGTTCAAGGAAGATGTCAAAAAAGCTATCTTGTGTTTTCAATATATAGATTATTTTTTCTCTTTTACTTTAACAGTTGCCTAGCAACACTATTTCATACAAATTACATTTAAAAGCACATATTTTTCCCAATTCGGCTCTAAAAATTTAAATTGTTCGACTACATATATGTTAAATTCGTGCTTTTTTATATATTATTCTTTTATTTATTTATTGATGAGGCTTTAATTTATTTGTAGAAAATTAGCGGGAGAGAAATTCTGAACTTTTTTTATGTGCAAATTGTTTATTAATATTTCGCACTGGAGCCGGCACGGCAAAATCATTTAATTGATAAATAACAACGAAATAAAGCCAAAACTCACTGGGTTTTATAACAGACGATATTCTTGACATAGCACGTATTTTAATTTCAATTTTTTTTCGGTTTTTATGAGAAAATGACAACAAAAGATACAGCAATCTACTATTTTCATTTTTACCCCTTTAGTTTCAACAGAAATGGAGTACTTCAGCTGCCACCATTACAAAAATAGTAATAAAAACTACAAAAAAAATTAATATCTTAAAATTAAAATGAGATACAGCTTTCAAACAAATTGCATTTAAAAGAGAATTTTTTTCGTTATACAGCGGTGTAAAAATTTAAACTGTGCGATGTTTAGAAGTATAAAAATTTGCAGTAGAGAAAATTACAAAACCAAAATTTTATTTCAAATTTCAAAGTGTTGCCATTCGCAAAATGACGTATGCGTTACGCACAGATATGTTTGTCCTTTATAGTATAGATAGCCTAAGTCATGTGACTATCATCAACAGTTCCTTCGCTTTTCATAAGAAAGGTTTACATTTTGATTAAAGAATCAAAGCTACTTTTTCGAGTAAAACTGCATAAAACTTGCCATGATCGCAAAGAATTCTTGGTACTTTTATGTTTGCTGGGTTAAAATCCGGCCGAAAGCTTTTTTTTTTTTTTTTTAACTCGCCAGTTAGCATTTTTTTTATTTTTCGTGTGGTAAATTATAACGGTAGTACTTGGTTATCTCATCGACCAAAAATCTATCGCCAGACTAAGATTAAATGCCAATGATAGTTGATCGTAAATGTCACATTCACTTGACTGTAAGAAAGTTACATGTGTTTACGCCATGAAGTGATTTTTATTTCGACGTTTTATTTGTATTTGTTCTTTTATACTAATGTGCTTGTTCTTTCGTTATTTAAAATAAAAATTACGTCAACTTGTATAATTTGGCGAGTGGTTTGGCGATTTATATAATTTGGCGATATTGGTCATTCACTTATAAGCGGGCTCTCATGTCAAGCACACAAGTCATATGTTTGTTGTTCAATAAATAAATAAATAAAATAAGTGTCTCGCGCAATTTCTAAATTTAAACTGTTTTGCAACATTATTTTTTGCTCATTTTATGTAATAACTGTAATGTGACGTAATTTCTCCTATTTAAGAGTTCTAACGCATGTTAATGAATTTATTAAGAAAGTTCTTTTAAATAAGACATTTTAAATCAAACGTAATTTTTACCAAACTTTCCTTTCTCTTTTTAATATTCATGTGAAAATACTTTTATTAGAAATGAAATGTTATTTGCCCTGAAATAGTTGAAAAGATCATCTCAAAATATCAAGTAAATGTCTCGCGAATTTCTTAAATTTAAACTGTTTTGCAATATTATTTTGTGTTCCTTTTACGTAATAAGTGCAATGTGACGTAAATGTGACGTAATTTCTCCTACTTAAGACTTCTAACGCATCGTAATGAATTTATTATTTTACAATATCCTTTCTGTTTTAAAATTCATGTGTCAATATAGTTTTTATGAAGTAATTTTTAATAAGTTCCTGCTTTTTTTGCGTAATTATTTAATCCTATTTCCAAATGTTTTTTTTTCTGTTTATAATAGTCACGTGTAAATAAATTTTTAATTTGAAGCAAACATTATTGTTTGCGCTGTTTATACAGTTGTTCTGTTCAACAGTTTAAATTAAAACCATTTTCTAAAATCTCTAAAAAATATTTCTCGAAATGCTGAAAATTTCAATTTAAAATAGAAATAAAACCTCAAAAAATCAGTCAAATTAAAAAAAAAAAAAAAAAAAAAAAAAAAAAAAAAAAAAATACGATCTGCATACCGGGAACTTCACACGTATAAAATGATCTAAAAATGATTAAATTCCCATGCATAGTTTTTGCTCCTATAAAACTTTTTTATTGCAACGATTTTGTCCAACTTTAGCATTAAATATCTCTTAAAATAATTCTTCGTTTTAAAAACTGTCTGCATCGGCGTGTTTATCAAATATTTCTCTATAATACCACCGATTTTCATATTTTTGTATGCAATATTTTTCTTAATATTAACGAAGAAAGACCTCCGCTCACAAAAAATTCAAAACCGGCGGCGGCGATGACAGCGATAGTTACTTTTTTCTTAGAATAGAGAGATATGGAAATATTTTTGAGATATTGTTAAATCTAATAATACATTTAATTCATCTATTGTAAATTGTTGTTGTTTAATAGTGCAACTATAAATACTAATTATTATTTTTAGTGTTTTTCAAATTCGTATATTTATTTTTTAAAATTGTATGAGCATTTTTTTCTGTTTGTGATTTTAATCAAACATTTAACCCCTTAACCTACAATGACGGGCATAGCCCGCGCACGATCATCCAGCCAAATGTAAATTTTTCTTACCACTAAAATTTCACAGTAAATATAGTTTAATTTAATCGTCAAAATGTCATGATTAAACAAGGCGAAAATCCCTATTAAATTATAGTGGTAGCTATGGATTTACCAAACCGTGGAGCTGTTAAAAGTAAATCGTAGGTTAAGGGGTTAATTATAGACATTTTGAATCGGTTATTAAATTTTCTCCTACTGGAGGGCTTGGCCCCCTACGAGCTACGCTCGCCAAGCCCCGTCCAGACACCGCAGACTCTAAATGCACGCTAATTTGATCGGCTTTAAAAAGATTTCAAAAGATTGAATTATAATTTAAAAAACAGTGGCGATCTCCCTATAAACGGGTTTCTATACATTTCTCTTTGATTGGGGAATTATAACGCCAAATCCGCTGAGGTACTACTTGATTATCCCGTTCACTAATTTCGCCAAATTATACAAATCGCCAAACCACTCGTCAAATTATACAAATTGACATAATTTTTATTTTAAATAACGAAAGAACAAATAAATTAGTACAACATTAATATAAATACAAATAAAACGTCGAAATAAATATAATTTGAAGACGTAGACACGTGTAACAACATTTCAAAATAAGCTAATATAAAAGGAATTAAGTAAACAGTCTTTGTCTCCTGGTATTTTTTAACAAAGCGAAAAGAAAGTTCTTTTAAATGAGACATTTTAAATTAATCGTTTTCAATCTGACGTAATTTTGACCAAGCTATTTTTTCTCTTTTAAATATTCACGTGAAAATACTTTTGTTAGAAATGAAATATTACTTGCGCTTTCCTAACAAAAATAGTTGAAAAGATCCTCTCAAAATATCAAATAAATGTCTAGCGCAATGTCTAAATTTAAACTGTTTTGCAAAATTTTGTGTTCATTTTATGTAATAACTGTAATGTGACATAATTTCTGCTATTTAAGACTTCTAACGCATGTTAATGAATTTATTATTTTACAATATCCTTTCTCTTTTAAAATTCACGTGTATACTTTTTATGACGTAATTTTCAATAAGTTCCTACATTTTATACCCAATTATTTAATTTTAATTTGAAAGTATCTTTTCTGTTTATAATAGTGACGTGTAAATAAATTTTTAATTTGAAGCAAACATTATTGTTTCAGTTGTTTATACAGTTGGCAACAGGTTAAATTAGTACGATTTTCTAAAATCTCTCTATTCTAAAAAAAAAAAGTAACTACCGCTGTCACCGCCGCCGCCGCCGGTTTTGAATTTTTTGTGACAGGAGGTCTTTCTTCGTTAATATTAAGAAAAATAATGCATACAAAAATATGAAAATCGGTGGTTTTATACAGAAATGTTTGATAAACACGCTGATGCAGACAGTTTTCAAATCGAAGAATTATTTAAAGAGATATTTCATTCTAAAGTTGGACAAAATCGTTCCACTAAAAAAAAGTTTTATAGCAGCAAAAACTATACATGGCAGTGTAATCCTTTTTAGATCATTTTATGCGTTAGAATTTGCCGGAGTGCAGATTGCATTAATTTTTTTATTTTGACTCATTTTTTGAGGTTTTATTTCTATTTTAAATTCAAATTTTCAGCATTTCTAGAGATATTTTTTACATTATTTTAGAAAAGGTATTAATTTATACTGTTGCCAAATGTATAAACAGCGCAAACAATAATGTTTGTTTCAAATAAAAAAATTATTTACACGTGACTATTATAAACAGAAAAAATTATTTGGAATTAGAATTAAATAATTATGTACAAAAAGCAGGAACTTATTAAAAATTACGTCATAAAATTTATACACGTGAATTTTAAAAGAGAAAGGATATTGTAAAATAATAAATTCATTAACATGCGTTAGAAGTCTTAATTAGGAGAAATTACGTCACATTTGCGTCACATTATAGTTATTACATAAAATGAACACAAAATAATATTGCAAAACAGTTTAAATTTAGGAATTGCGCTAGACATTTATTTGATATTTTGAGAGGATATTTTCAACTATTTTTGTTAGGAAAGCGCAAATAATATTTCATTTCTAACAAAAGTATTTTCACGTGAATATTTAAAAGAGAAAGAATAGCTTGGTAAAAATTACGTCAGATTAAAAACGATTAATTTAAAATGTGTCATTTAAAAGAACTTTCTTTTCGCTTTGTTAAAAAATACCAGGAGACAAAGACTCTGTTTACTTAATTCCTTTTATATTAGCTTATTTCGAAATGTTGTTACACGTGTCTACGTCATCAAGTTATTTTTATTTCGACGTTTTATTTGTAGTTTTATTAATGTTGTACTAAATTATTTGTTCTTTCGTTATTTAAAATAAAAATTATGTCAATTTGTATAATTTGGCGAGTGGTTTGGCGATTTATATAATTTGGCGAAATTAGTGAACGGGATAATCAAGTAGTACCGCAGCGGATTTGGCGTTAAAATTCCACAATCAAAGAGAAATGAATAGAAATTCGTTTATAGGGAGATCGCAACTGTTTTTTAAATTATAATTCAATCTTTTGAAATCTTTTTAAAGCCGACCAAATTAGCGTGCATTTAGAGTCTGGACTGGGGTTGGCGAGCGTAGCTCGTAGGGGGCCGAGCCCCCCAGTAAGTAAAAAATATCTCTAAATGCTGAAAATTTGAATTTAAAATAGAAATGAAACCTCAAGAAATGAGTCAAATTAAAAAAATAAATGAATTCTGCACACCGGGAAATTATAACGTGTAAAATGATCTAAATTTATTAAATTCCGATGTATAGTTTTTGCTCCTATAAAACTTTTTTAGTGGAACGATTTTGTCCAACTTCAGCATTAAATATCTCGTAAAATAATTCTTCGATTTGAAAACTGTCTACATCAGCGTGTTTATCAATCATTTCTGTATAATACTACCGATTTTCATATTTTTGTATGCATTATTTTTCTTAATATTAACGAAGAAAGACCTCCGGTCACAAAAAATTCAAAGCCGCCGGCGGCGGCGACAGCGGTAGTTACTTTTTTTTAGAATAGAGAGATTATAAACTCATTTTCTAGGTTTATGATACACGTAATTATTGGCACTAAAAAGTAAAATATGATATTTAAGCATTGAAATAAAGTGTTTTTCATGCCTGATAGGAAGTTATAGATTAAACTGCTTTAGTATATATTTTTAAAAAATTCATATAATACAGGATACATAATATAGGAGACAAAGTTGAAAAGTGCTTATGACTTCGGTTTGTCTCGCCGTCCGTCCGCGCTCTAACTCTCGTAAATATAAAGTTTCATAAAAAACTTAAACAAAAAATTAATAAAAATCAATAACTAAAAACTGAGCCTACCACCCCGGTCTCCACTACCTTTTAAAGATTAAAATTAAAAAAATTGTGAAAGGAATGATTGTGCTAATCTGGGACGAGAAAATGAATTGGGGTTCTGGGACCTTACAACACGGCTGCCAAAGGCGACTATTTTTTAATTCTCTCTCGCACCATTTTTAACCAACATTTTTCTCATGAACTTTGACAACATCTGCACGAGAAATATGCTATTAAATTTATTTATTTTTTATAGTGGTGGGCAATAGAATATAAAAATAGTCGCCCGTGGCAGCCTTGTTACAAGACGGAACGATTTATTAATGTAGAACCCTTATCACATTTACTTTTTTGAATGCTTCAAACATTTTATGCATTTTTTAATTATCTTATAAGGCCTATTTAAATTGCGGCTTCTCTTTAGAATAAGATCACATGTCAATTAATATCCGGCCTCGCTAGTTCACATGTATAAACAGTATTGGAAGTAACTAAAAATTAATCAAAACTAATATCTCTTTTGTATGCTATTTAGATATGTTTACGCAGGCAAATTCCTCTAAACTCACATGCTAATCTGCATTATCTGGAACTTGTTAGATCTATTTTGAAGATAACCAATGCAAAAAATGATGTTCAGAGCAACTATACAAGGCTAAGAGGCATGAAGGTCGTTGAGATGAATGCAGCCTTGTCTGATACTAATTGGCTACTAGCATACTAAAATGCATGAAATGTCTGGTTAATGATGCATTCAAATACGAGCAAATGAATTTTACAAGATAAACTATTTTTCAAAGCTGCTGCTATAAAGATGATATTACTCTGTGATCTCAACCTGCGAGGTGTTATCCGCAGGGGTGCACGAAATATGATTAAAAGGCGTACAAAGAAAAAGATTAATGTATATATGTATAATGATTTTATTTAACTCAATCTAACTTTTAGGCAATTAAATAATTAAATAATAATAATGTAATCCTTAGTAATTAAATGACCAACTTAAAATAAAAAGCATAGATAATGGTAACGACAAAATAAAGGTTATTTACTATATAACATACACACAAGAATAAATACATAAATTATAATAATATGTTCATACCAACAATTGTGATACATCTAATAGAGAAAATAGCAGCAATGATACTAGAAAATATTATGATAAATGTAAAGATATATATGTAGGCACCAGGTATTACACGAGATATGCCGAACTTTTAAATTCAGAAATTCATTGACTTAAATAAGTTTGAACGAAAAAGATGCCACAATTTACAAACGGCAATCATACGTAGATGTCTAAAAGACGTAGGGTCTGATAGGTAAAACGGATAACTGGATGAAAATAGGAATAATTTTTTAAACTGTCATAACGTGTATAATTATTAACTTTTAGAAACGTTTTTAAAGAAATGGCAACCTTATGTATTGTAAATTAATTGTTTGTGTAGCAAAATTGAAAATCCCCAACTCAGCTAGATATTATGTTGAGGTATTGCATAAAGATATGAACGCTCACCAAAAATATAGTAGATTAGTAGCGAGCGTACGCACCAGGTATTTTAATTAATGTAGAAAGATAGTCAGAAGAAGACCACACTGTAAATAAAACGGACTAAAATACGGAAATACCACTGGCAATCGAGACGCCAGTACCATTTCCGTATTTTAACGGAACTTTTTCCCGGTAAATTACAAAAAAATTTCCGTTCCAAAAAAAACGGAAAATTTTCTGTAATTTACTGGGAAAAGTTCCGTTAAAATACGGAAACAGTATTGGCGTCTAGATTGCCAGCAGTATTTCCGTATTTTAGCCCGTTTTGTTTTTTTTACAGTGCAGGCCTTTTAACGTATTTTGGTTGTCTTCGCAGTAGTAGATGAGATAATGAGTAGATGCTTTTAATTCTTAATTTGTGTACATTCTCTTCCATTTAATTAAACTTCTCTATCCAGTAAGTTCCATACATTTTCTATTGGGTTTGAATCAGGAGAAACAGGTAGCCATAGAATTACATGAACATCATTATTCAGGCAAGAACTTTTTTGGCATTTCCAAGTCCCATTTGCCGTGTTGATGGACGGATTATCCTGCTGAAATATCCAGAAAGATCCACCAATTGTCTCAGCAAATGGCAACAAGTTATCTTCAAGTAGATCTTGCTAGCTTGTCTCGACCAAGTTCGCTGGCCAGCTTCATCGGCCATCTTCTTTAAAAATGGCGGCCATTAAATTAAAAATATATATATTTAAAGTTAGGTGCAAAAAATTAGAAATTGAAAAAGATTTCTTTCTTAAGTATATGACCTTGATATAAGGATTCCAGAGCTTTTTTTGTTTTGTCTTTATCTAAAAAATGGCTCAGATATAGCAGTTTGAATTTCTTTATGTGGGTGAAATTTTGAAAAATCTGATTTTTTGCCTGCGCAGCACTCGTATATATCAACCGATTCGATTTGAGTGAGCATGTGTACAGGAATTTCTGAGGTCTCGACCAAGTTCACGGGTCGGCCTCATCCACCATGTTGTCTTAAAATGGCAGGCACTTCAAGATATCGCCTAATTTGGCAACCAAATATAAGTTACTTTAAATAAAAGCATCTTGGATAAAGCTGACTAATTTCGCGAAATTCTCATTCATAAGGATTTAGTATTGATAAAAATTAGTATTGAATCTTCTATAATCGATTTCCACCAAATTGAGCTTCGTGTGTTTGAATAACATAGGCTAGCTTTTTAAAAATACGGAATATGAAAGCTACCTCTTCATCCCGGCACTGGCCGGAAGGACTTTTGTTTCTGGAATGGATATAAAGATTTTAGCTCCGGATATTTTGCATGTTATTTATTATCATTTGAAGAACATTTGATTTTTTAAAAATTGATTATGTGGCTCGAGTTGCATGGGTGGATGTCCTAGGGTGTGCGCTGTGCACTTCCAATCGGGTGGGTTCCGATAGATCGCCAGAGTTGTTTGCAATCAATTTTCCTTAAGGATTGGGAAAGTAGATAATATTGTCTGCAGCTTCAAGAAGTTTTGTATCAAAAACATGAAAATCAACAAAGTGGCAGCCATTTGTAAAAAAAAGTCTATTTCTCACCCCTTTTTTCGCACTTTGGCGTGCTTCTAAAAATATTTATTTTTATAAAAATGGCTGAAAGTGGTCCAAGCTCCAATAAATTATATCACCTTTAATTTAAAAAAAAGTTAGCAAAATCGGTTTAATAGTTTTGCATTGTGATCCCGCCCAGTTTGAAAAAACTGATTCTCTGTAAAATGGTTTTATCCATTTATCGACTGACGGTACTTATAAGTACCATTAAAATAACTTGTTATAAAATTTATTTAATACATCGATTAGTTGTAATACAGTTTAGAATGAATTATAGATGCATTACTTTATCTTGTTCCAAAAGCATTATGGGTTACACAAAACAAAATTATTTTTAAAATGATGATTTATTTTGTCTTTGCATCTCTTCAGCTTTGTTGGCGTTTGGGGGGTGGGGGGTATTTCAATTCGGAAATATTTCTATACTTCTATTGTAAGAACAATATATTTGTACATTTCCTAACTCTACAAAATACCAAGAAACATATTTAAAATAAAATATTTGAGTGGGTTTATAAATATTGCACAAAATCCCTATAAATTCAAATTTAATTAATCCTTCTAAATCCTTCAATCCTTCTAAAATGTATTAAATGATTATCTAAATCTTCTAATGTAGTTTCAAAAAATCACGAAAAGGTTTTAGAAGATAGAATTTTCCTAAATTCATGATTCAGTACAGAAAGGGTTAAAGTGCTGCAAAACAATGTAAGCAAATGGACACGTTGCGCTAAAGGACTAAATAATTACGAAAGATCTTTGAATTCGGCCAAATTGTTTTAAATCGATAATCTACAGACTACAGCGAATATAAAAATATAAAAAGAATTTTTTTTTTTTTTTTTTTTTTTTTTTTTTTTTTTTAAGCAAATTTCCTCGTAAACAAGAATAGAAATTTCATAAACCTCATAAACCTGAAAACAAAATGCATAAGTCATGATTTTCGACGTATCTGGAAAGGCAGTAACAGAAAATTTCATCTAAGAAGGCGCTAATATGTTTAGAAACTTAAGTAGCGTTTATTTAAATATTTTTATACCCTAAACGCAGGTGAATGTTATTCATCACGCTAATTGAATATCATTTTTCAAATTATAATAGTAAAAATAACAAATGTACTAAAATTAATATTCAACAACATATAATTATGGCTAATTAATACTCAATCTTTTATCGGTGGATTTATTTGCTGTGTGAAGAAGAAAGAATTTATCAAACAGTTTAAAATAATTATCACTTAGATAACATTAGTTTATCAGAATCTGATACTACCAGACGGCTTAATATTCTAACCCAAGCTGGGTCAATTATTTTATGATTTTATCACTTTGTTACAGCCAAGACAATAAGCTACAGTGCAAAGTTAACTTTTCATATCAAGGCATGCATACTAAAATTCAAATGTTCTTAACTGATTGTAATAGAAGCGCCATATTACGCGGTACCAGGGACAAAGAACAGCCGATTAAAAATGAAAGACAAAAGAAAGAAAGCTCCCTATTTATTTTGTTTCCAAATAGATGCAGAATAAAACGATTTGAGTGGAAATTATATCCTCTTTATTTTTATGTTAAAAATAAGCTTAGGGGGATAGCAATCACAGAATAATAATTTCACAATATTTGAAAACAAATCTGTACAGCAGCTTATAAAAAATATTAACACAAGTTGATTTTCAGAAATTTCAAATACGCGAAACCAAAATTTCCTTTCTTTCTTCCAAGTAGTTTAGTTAGGCTTAAAAGACTACCTCTATTGAACCTTATTTTGAAACTGAAAAATTTGAATTTAACACTATGTGTTCAACACTTAACATCTGCATAGTTCCTAAACTATTTCACATATAAAAAAATATTCACATATAAAAATATTAACACAAGTTGATTTTCAGAAATTTCAAATACGCGAAACCAAAATTTCATTTCTTTCTTGCAAGTAATTTAGTAATGCTTAAAAAACTACCCCTATTGAATCTTATTTTGAAAGTAAATAATTTGAGTTTAACACTATGATTTCAAAACTTTACATCTGCATAATTCCTAAACTATTTTTACTTCCCGCTCGATATCCCTCATTAAAATTTACTGGTGGTTCCAGATGTTATAATTTATACGTTCCTATTGAATCTTTCAAAGCTTGATACAATTTCACCAAGAAGACGTTACTTTAAGCTTATTTTTACTCAACTGCAATCAAGGGTTATGTGTTTGACGCGCATCTGGGTATGTGGATTTCTTTATACCCTCGGGGGGAGGGGGGGTCCTTAATTACCTTTCTGTAGGTCGGAATCACTCTAGAATGTTTCTTGCTTGGTGTTGGGGAGATCCAGGTCCATTTACCGGAACTAACTTAACTACCCAAACATACCTTGAAAGTGGGGGAAAATAAATATGGTAATGGGGGAAGATTACCATAAAGAGTAAGAGAGGTTAACTACTCCTCAATTACTGAAGCTGAAATACCTGAATTATTATAGTGGGTATTTAAACATTACAATTTATAGACAAACATTTGTGATCGTAATTATATAATACTGGTCCTGGCTATTCCTGATAATTAACTAACCTTAATTATCTTAAATTGAGGCAGGAGGAAACACATCTCCAAAACGCCCCAAGCTGCGTTGTGTAATTTTAGTGAAGAAATAACGTATAGACCGCGCAGTTGTATCTAAATAAAACCTATCTAAACTACGCATAAATAGCATCATAAAGCAGACTGTCATCTGAAATAAAACTTACATTAAAGTAAAACAATGGACTCATGTTGTATTAAAAACATAGCCAAAAGTTAACAATGAACAAAATGTTTATTTACAACTAATTTACATATTTACAAAAATAAAAATAAACAAAATAGAATTGTGTCACAAGACATCCGCGTTCCAAAGAACGAAATTGAATTAGTAATTGCATTAAATTTACCTTTTAAATTAACATTACAATTATTAACTAATTGCTTCAGTACCATAAATTGTACACCCCTAACACAAAATAAATTATTAAAACATTGGGAATACAAAAAAGTTTAAGAGAACATACCTTCTGTAGAGAGGGATCACTTGTGGTTAAGGTCACACTTCAATCCTTGGCACATTGAGTGATCTTTGTTTTACATTCTCGGTAACGGTCACTAATTTAAAACACTTAATGATGAAGCAATGTCCGAGGACAGTTGATCATAGGGCCATCCCTTAACGGGAAAACACAACACGAATAAGTCGCCATCGTCGTAGAATTTCCTTTAAAACACTTAGGACATTGAAGCTGAACTCAATCATTTAAAAACCATCCCGGTTGAGAGAGCTGGAACGCATCTCTGGAAAACATCATAGTCTGGGAGCTCGCCTTCATCTCTGTTCAGACATCATAGTTCAGGAACTCGCATCACTCTCTTTATTTCTAAGACTTCATATTTTAAGAACTCGTATCGGAATCTTTATTTTAAGTCATCATGGTTTAGGAACTTGCATCCGAATCTCTTTATTTTAAGTCATCATGGTTCTGGAACTCAAACTGAACTGATTGTTACTTCTTCATTCAGTTACGACATCACCTCGTGATGACAATGTGGAGGAGGTTGCTCTGCCCCCTTCGTCGAATGGTCGGTCAGCCTTGCTGACCCCTTTTTTTCCCTTCAACCTGCAAACCTCTGATTCGGTATTGCACTTTTTCCGGGGTATACCATACTCCGCCCCTTGAGCTTCACCGATCTTGGTTTCTGGACTCCGGGTCTCGCCTGTGTGGCCTGTTTTATTAGGTATCATAAATAAAGTAGTATTCCGTCATAAATACGACTTGGCATTTTATGTCAAGCTATTGTCAGGCTTGCAGACTCCGTGACTCGCTGAAAAGATCCCCTCTACAGATAGGACTCACTGTGTGGTCCTTCTCTTATTAAGACCTTATAGCATCAATACATATATGAGTATATTTATATTAAATAATAATAATAATAATCAAAATAACTACATGTAAGAACACACTCTAAATATATATATACATTTTATAAAATAATAATAATAATCAAAATATATAAATAATAGTATTTTTTTATGACAATAAAATAAAATAAAAACCTGCTGAAGTGGTATCAAGGGTATTTATGTAAGTTACATGATACACTTCCAGCACTTGGCAGATTTACGTTTTTGCAAGTCGGGTTGTTGCGATTTTCAAATACCTTTTGAGCAGGACTATGTTTCAGATGAAAATAAATACATATTCGAATATGAATATGTATACTCGTACACTGTAAAAAAAAATCTGTAGTTCTACAGATGCAAAGTTACATGCTTACTAAACTTTCATCTGTAACTGTAGAAAAAAAGCTGTAAATCTACAAAACTAGTTTTTGTAAAGCTATAGAAATCTGTAGCTTTACACATGAATTTGCTAAAATTACAGTAATCTTACTAAAATTTTATCTGTAACCCTGGTTACAGTTACATGAAAAGTTCTAGGCATCCCAGTTTCCTAAACAATTCTTAGTAACCTTACAGATTTTTTGATTTTCGGTGCAAAAGTGTATCTGTTTCATGGATTTTTGTTGTTGCCGTTACATAAAATGTTCTAGGAATCCCAGTTTCCTAGAAAAACTTTAGAAACTTTGCAGATTTTTATTTACAGTGTATATATATATTCAATTTACTGCGGGAGAAATAAAATGTATATAAAAATGCAACAATAGATTATTCTTTCTTTATGGTATGCAGTTAAGAACCCCCTTTCCTTCTCTCCTGATATGAAAATTAATACCAACATTTCGTTTCTGATACACACAAAAGCACATGCATTGTATTTGTGATAGTTTATGCACATACACGCGTTAGGTGTGTGAAGATTGGGAGGTGTCCAGTTGTCAGAGGTCAAAGCGTACAAATATATGTGTTAGGCATTCAAAAAGTGTTTGCTAAATAGAGGTTTCCGCTGTTCGGGAGTGTCCGTTATGGAGGTTTTATCGAATATTCATTTTTCACCTGTAAAAATAGTTTGGACATTCCTTTGAAAAATCGGGTCAACCCGATCCGCAAGAGTTAAAACTCAACCCGAAACGATGGGTTTGGTCGAGTTCGGTAAAAACCCGACCCGATGTTGAAATTATATAAACCTCTGTAATTTGCTTAAGCCCTATTTCAGGCTTAATAAATTGTGAAAATAAACACTTATAATATAATATAACAAAAAAAAAAAAAAAAAAAAGAGCGTTTAGTTAATATAATTTTTTTTTCGCGTGATATGTTACGATCCGTAAGACAACTTAGAATGGATAGAACACATGACGTTAAAATTACTTCTAAACTATATTTTATAGAATGAATCAATGATACATAAATTCTTTGTCAAAAACTAATGAAAAACTTAACTAAATTTAAAAATAGAAAAATGTTTGAAAAATTAATTAATTAATTATTAAAAAATAATGAAAATGTTTAACTATCACAGCAATATTAATCCATTCTGTAAAATATTGTTTAGATATTATTTTAATATAAGTTTTACATTCATACGTCCATTCTAAGTTAAGTCGTCTTATGGATTTCGACATATCACTTAAAAGCATTTTGCAATATTAACAGAATTCTATTTTTTATTATGTTGTATTATAAGTGTTTATTTTTGCATTTTATAAAGTCTGTGAATATGGCTTAAGCAAGTTATAGAGGTTTATGTAATTTCAATAACTAATTAAAAATTTATAAGAGCTCGAAACCGTATCACTTTTCAGTTGCGCTGGTGCCTTTCAGGATACCTTAGACCCCTTAGGCCCTATTATTATTATTATTTTGAAAGGCATAATTTCAAAAGATATGAAGCGATATTTAAAATCAGCTTTCTGGATAGTCACACTTTCCAATAAGTTGATTACCATAATAAAAAGATTTTGCTAAAAATGCATATTGCTATAAAAGCTGTTTCTTAGAGAAGCACTATTCTTCAATACGTATTTCGCAAAAGAATTACGCTTTTTCTAATTTGAAATATAAATTTATAAATTAGGAGTTATAACAAAATATTGAAAATAATGTTAATAATTATATAGTTAATTCACACAAATGTATCTTAAACATTTTGCATATAGGTTTTAAATAATTTATTTAATAGGTAAGCACCAAAAGCAGGGAATATCTCAACTGTTAAAGATCAGTATAATGTCTAGTATATTCATTAAGCAAAGAAACGTTTTGCTTAATTATAACCTGGAAGAGAGTATAATCAATTTATACACCCACATAAGAGTATATACACTCATGTCCAAAAATTAGGGGTAAGTGACAAGACGCTTTCGATTTTACACGCTTTGCCGAATACCTACTGAAATTCTTGACGAATTGTTCCTGAACTTCTGGGATGTAAAAAACATCTTTGACTTCATATTTCTCATTAAAGATGTAGTCGGGCGGACAATTAGGGGGGCTAATAATAATTTAATAATAAAATAACATTTTCGATCATCTATGTAGCAGAAAATGCTGAAAATAGTCTGTCCTTGTGTTAAATCACTATTTGGGACCTGTTCAACGTTTGTGTGCATTTGTATAAGCATTTTAACATGTCTGTGAAAAATTAAAAAGTTTTTTGGTTATAGCATACAGAGTTTCAATTGAATTCAATACAGCTTTCGGAAAACATGACAAAGATCAGTAGAAACAGTATGCTGCAATTAAAACAAGAATATTGAATATTTGATGAGATATGGGCAGTTGTATGACATAATTTTTAACTGCGCATACCTGGAATATTCCGAAATCTTTATTTCATAATTTGGTAGTCAGATATTTTGGGCAACCTTTATAAAAAGTCCAGACAAATATTGTGAAAACTCAGAAAGATTCAGTAAGCTGATTGAAAAAATGTGCAAAATCCCTTATAATAAAGCTACTTTTAGAAAGCATATATCGCCCCTTCTTCCTCAATTTTTGCGATATTTCCCTGGACATTTTATGTGAAATACCCTAAATAGCTGACTACCAAATTCTGAAATAAAAATTTTGGAATCTCCCACGCATGCGCAGTTAATAATTGCTTCATATAAATGCCCATATCTCATCAAACAATAAATATATTTATGTTTTAAATGCAGCTTCCATTTTATATTGTTCTTTGATAGGTTTGCGGAAAATTCTGTTAAATTTAGTTGAAAACACTGCAACCTATGAACAAAAAATTGTTGAATTTTTCACAGACACGTTAACATTTCACGGGTGCTCTGCTTACGCAAATGCACACAAACGTTGATCAGGATCCAAATAGTCATTTAACACAGTGACATACCATTTTCAGGATTTGCTGTTACATAAGTGATCGCAAATATTTTATTATTAAATTTATTATTAGCCCCCTAATTGTCCTCCCAACTAAATCTTTACTGAAAATATAAAGACAAACATGTTCTTTACATCCTAGAACTTCAAGAACAATTCATCAAGAATTTCAGTAGATATTCGACAAAACAAAGCGTCTGGTCACTTACCTCTAATTTTTTGGACGTGAGTGTAAATTGATTGTACGCATGTCTATAAATACTAGTTTGCAATTTTAATTGTTGACTTGAATGGATATCAATTGACTTGAATGGATATCAAGTAAGCGCGACCTGAAAATAGGATTTCATTTCGACAATTTTATTAATCATAAAAAATCATTAATCATTAAATCATAATATTATTATTATTATTAGAATTCTTTTAATCTTTCATGTAGTAAATTGATATGAAAAATTAAAAATGAAAACACATTTTTTATTATTTCTGGATCTATAAGATCACAAAAGTATTGATAATACTCTTATCTCTCTATACCAGTGTTTCTCAACTTTTTTCGCTTGACGACACGCTACAGATATCTGGAATTTGTGGCACACCTGAATATAGAACATGTAAAAGTTGTATGATACAATAATAATAATAATAATAATAATAATAATAATAATAATAATAATATTTATTTACAAATTTTATTCAATGAGAGGGCTGAGCCTGTTTTCTTGCGCAAATTCAAACAAAACGAGGTTGCAAAGTCGCAGACATGTTCGCATTTCATCGTCAACTTTTAGGTAGCTTTCGTTACAAAAAGCTACCTATTGCAGCCGTTTGGAGGAAAACGATTCCGAAAAATTTGGTATATTTTCACCGATCATGACCCCTAGACCCCGAAACTACCCTCCGTTCAAAATTTATATATATATATATATATGATATTTGTCATACTGTAACTCTCGTATTTATGAATCGATTTGGATAAAATTTCTTGTGTACATAGTAAATACCAATGTCTCGACCGAGTTCGTTGGCCAGCTTCATTCGCCATCTTGTTTCAAAATGGCGTCCATTTAAAAATTTAAAAAAAATTTAAAATTTAAAATGAAATACAAAAAAATTATAAATCGTAAAAGATTTTTTCTTATGTGTTTGAGCTTGATACGAAGATTCCGGAGCATTTTTTGTTTCGTCTATATCTTAAAAAACGGTTGAGTTATAGCACTTTGAAATTCTAGTGTGTCTGAGATTTTGAAACGATCTGATTTTTGTCACGCGATAACTCGCGGATTTATGAACGGATTTGGATATAACTTGGTGTGTACATAGTACATACCAATGTCTCGACCGAGTACGTTGACCAACATCATCCGCCATCTTGTTTCGAAATGGCGGTCATTAATTTTTTTTTTTTTTTTAATTTAAAATGATGTACAAAAAAATTAGAATTTGAAAAAGATTTTTTTCTTATGTGTTTGACTTTGATACAAAGATTTCGGAGCCTTTTTCGCTTCGTCTATATCTTAAAAAATAGCTGAGTTATAGCACTTTGAATTTCTAGCATGGCTGACATTTTGAAACGATCTGATTTTTGTCACGCGATAACACGCGTATTTATGAACCGATTAGGATGTGACAAGGCATGTGCATAGTACGTAGCAGTCTCTCGGCCGAGTTCGTTTGCTAACTTCATCTGCGAATGGCGGCCATTTAAAAATTTAAAAAAAATTTAATTTAAAATGAGGTACAAAAAAAATTAGAAACTGAAAAAGATTTTTTTCTCATGCGTTTCAGCTTGTTACAAAGATTCCGGATCATCTAAAAAAAGGCCGAGATATAGCAGTTTGAATTTCGAATGTGTCTGACATTTTGAAAAATCTGATTTTTTGCTTACAACAGCACTCGTATATATCAACCGATTTAGATATGAGTGAACATGTGCACAGGAATTACTAAGGTCTCGACGAAGTTCATTGATGAGCTTTGTTGCACAAATTATGTTGCTTTAAAATGGCGGGCTATCACCGATAATTCGGGTTAATATAATTATTAATATAATTCGGAATATCACCGAATTTGGTGACAAAATATAAATCACTTTAATAAAACCAGATTTGATAACGCTGACTAATTTTGCGAAATTCTCATTCATATTCAATATCGACAAAAATTAGTATTTAATCTTCTAGAATCGGGTTCCACTAATTTGAGCTCCGTGTGTTTGAATAATATAAGCTGGCTTTTAAAAAATAAGGAAGATGAAAGCTACCTCTTCCTCCCGGAATTGGCCGGAAGGACTTTTAAAAGTTATTCTCACTTTTAGGTAGCTTTCTTTACAAAAAAGCTACCTATTGCAGCCGTTCGGAGGAAAGCGATTTCAAAAAATTTTGGTATATTTTCATCGATCATGACCCCCAGACCCCGAAACCACCCTCCGTTCAAAATTGATATATATATATATATATATATATATATCTGACCTATGTCACACTGTAACTCCCGCAATTAAGAACCGATTTCGATGTAATTCGGTGTGTACATAGTACATACCAATGTCTCGACCGAGTTCGTTGGCCAGCTTCATCCGCCGTTTTGTTTCAAAATGGCGGCCATTTAAAATTTTCAAAAAATTTTAAAACTTGAAATGTGGTACCAAAAAATTAAAAATGGAAAAATATTTTTTTCTTATGTATTTGATCTTTATACAAAGATTCCGGAGCAGGTTTTGTTTCGTCTATATCTTAAAAAATGGCTGAGTTATAGCATTTTGAATTTCTAGCGTTTAAAACGTCCTGTATTTTGTCAAGCGATAAAAGGCGTATTTATGAACCGATTTGGATGTAATTCAGTGTGTGCATAGTACATACCAATCTCTCGACCGAGTTCGTTGGCCAGCTTCATCCGCGATTTTGTTTCAAAATGGCGGCCATTTAAAATTTAAAAAAAAATTTTAAACTTGAAATGTGGTACCAAAAAATTAAAAATGGAAAAATATTTTTTTCTTATGTATTTGACCTCTATACAAAGATTCCGGAGCAGTTTTTGTTTCGTCTATATCTTAAAAAATGGCTGAGTTATAGCATTTTGAATTTCTAGCGTGGCTGACATTTTGAAACGTCCTGAAATTTGTCACGGGATAAAAGGCGTATTTATGAACCGATTTGGATGTAATTCAGTGTGTACATAGTACATACCAATCTCTCGACCGAGTTCGTTGGCCAGCTTCATCCGCCATTTTGTTTCAAAATGGCGGCCATTTAAAATTTTTTTAAAAATTTAAAATTTGAAATGTGGTACCAAAAAATGGAAAATGGAAAAATATTTTTTCTTATGTATTTGACCTTTATACAAAGATTTCGGAGCAGTTTTTGTTTCGTCTATATCTTAAAAAATGGCTGAGTTATAGCATTTTGAATTTCTAATGTGGCTGACATTTTGAAACGTCCTGAATTTTGTCACGCGATAAAAGGCGTATTTATGAACCGATTTGGATGTAACTTCGTTTATACATAGTACATACCAATGTCTCGAACGGGTTCGTTGGTCAGCTTCATCCGCCATCTTGTTTAAAAATGGTGGCCATATAATCTTTTAAGAAAAATTTAAATTTGAAATGTGGTACCAAAAAATTAAAAATTGAAAAAATATTTTCTTCTTATGTGTTTGACCTTGATAAAAAGATTCGGGAGCAGTTTTTGTTTCGTCTATATCTTAAGAAATGGCTGAGTTATAGCATTTTGAATTTCTAGCGTGTCTGACATTTTGAAACGTCCTGATTTTTCTCACGTAATAACAGGCGTATTTATGAACCGACTTGGATGTACCTTGGTGTGTACATAGTACATACAAATATCTCGACCGAGTTCGTTGGCCGGCTTCACCCGCCATCTTGTTTCAAAATGGCGGCCATTTAAAAAAATTAAAAAATAAAAAAATTTAAATGAGATACCAAAAAATTGGAAAGTGAAAAAGATTTTTTTTGTATGTGTTTGACCTTAATACAAAGATTCCGGAACAGTTTTTCTTTCGTCTATATCTAAAAAAAATGGCTGAGTTATAGCATTTTGAATTTCTCTTGTGGCTGACATTTTAAAACGACCTGATTTTTGTCACGCGATAACAGGCGTAATTATGGATTAACTTGGATGTAACTTGGATGTAACTTGGATGTAACTATTTGGATGTAACTTGGTCTGTACATAGTACATACCAATGTCTCGACCGAGTTCGTTGGCCAGCTTCATTCGCCATCTTGTTTCAAAAGGGTTGCCATTTAAAAAAAATTAAATTTAAAATTCAAAATGAGGTATTAAACAATTGGAAAATGAAAAAGATTTTTTTATGTGTTTGGCCTTGATACAAAGATTCCGGAGCAGTTTTTGTTTCTGAAAATTTGTTCTTTTGTTTATATCTTAAAAAATGGTTGATTTATAGCACTTTGAATTTCTAGCATGGCTAACATTTTGAAACGATCTTGTATTTGTCACGCGATAACACACGTATTCGCCTATTTCGATGTAAGAAGGCATGTGGATAGTATACATCAACACCTCGACCAAGTTCGCTTGCCAGATTCATCAGCCATCTTGTTTCAAAATGGCGACCATTAAATTAAAATATATCTATATTTTTAAAGTGAGGTGCAAAAAAATTAGAAATTGAAAAAGGTTTCTTTCTTAAGTATTTGACCTTGATATAAGGATTCAGGAGCATTTTTTGTTTGTCTTTACCTTAAAAAATGGCTCAGATATAGCAGTTTCAATTTCTATTGTGGGTGACATTTTGAAAAATCTGATTTTTTGCATGCGACAGCACTCCTATATATTAACCGATTCCGATGTGAGTGAGCATGTGCACAGCAATTACTAAGGTCTCGACCAAGTTCACTTTTTAGCCTCATCCACCATGTTGTCTTAAAATAACAGGCACTTTAAGAAATTTCCGAATTTGGCAGCCAAATATATGTTACTTTAAAGAAAAGCAGCTTGGATAAAGCTGACTAATTTCGAGAAATTCTCATTCATTATATTGATAAAAAATTAGTATTGAATCTCCTATATTCGGTTTCCACTAAATTGAGCTTCGTGTGTTTGAATGATATAATTTGGCTTTTTTTAAATAAGGATTATGAAAGCTACCTCTTCCTCCCGGCACTGGCCGGAAGGACTTTTTGGACTTGATTTCTGTCAATACTGAAAATTCAAATACCCAGAATCATGAAGATGCAATCGGAAGAAGAATTTTAATATCTTTCAAGCTGATTATAGGGTACAAATTTTTGTACCCTAGGAGGAAAATATTAAGGTAAAATAATAGATAAATTAATTAAGATAATGAGAAATAAGAAGAAAAGTAATTTCAATGAACAAAATTTCAGAGTATCCTCTTTACAAAATTTTCCCGGTTTCTTCGAAAGATTGAAATATAAACTCAATAAATACAATATCTCCATAGTTGTAAAACCTGCCGTAAAATTAAAAAACATACTATGTAAGACAATGGACCCAATAGAACCAAATCCGTTATCAGGGGTATATGAAGGGTTCACCAAAGAAGAGGGAACACTGCAATTTTATATAGGAATAACAAACAGAAAGCTTAAAACTTGGATCAAAGAACACAAAGCAGACATCAAACACAACAAGAAAACTACAGCTTTAGCTACACTGTATAATAAAGAGCCTTTACAGATTAATTTTGAAAATAATAGAATAATTTATCCATCGAGATTTTACTTGCCATCCATTATCCGAGAATCAATAGAAATCTTCATACGCATTGAGAATATATGTAATGATTCAGAATCCATGGAGCTCCCTAAATTTGGAAATAGACTCTACAAAAAATGAAACAATAGTATTAAATAGTTCATGTTCACAAATATCCCTTTTTAATATTGCAGTTAATTCCATTATGCTTGAGTTCGCGTGATTTTTGTTTACCAGTTTTCAATTTAAATTTTTTTGCGAAAATATTTGTATCATATTTATTATTAAGAATGTTGCCATCGGAACAATGAAACGTGTCTAATATGAATAAATGAAGCTATTTTTTTGTCCTGTTAAAAGTATTTTATCACTTTAAGTAAATATTAATTTAGTTTGATGTATTCAAGTGAATTTTCATACAGTTAATAATTGTTTTATATTTATGAAAATAAGGTTGCATATTGATTATTTCTGAGACGATAGTTCATTATTGAAACTGATTAATTAAAAAAGCAGTGTAATATTTTCGACTGTATCAAGGAGAATTGCAGAAATCTTTGTCTACTATTTTTAATCAAAATTTATCAGCTACTTATAAAAATACAAATTATTACTTTGCAAGTTTAACACCAACAATTTAAATCATTTTAATTCTCTTATCTCGAATGTCATTTTAATGATAGCAGTGCTAACAAAGCATGTCTACAACTATAATTATATATAATCGAACCATGATTTTATTTTAAATACATTTACATGATATAATCTCATAGATATCAGATATGAAAATATTTTGAATATATTGTTTCAATCTTTTCAAAGATTAATTTCATTATAACCTCAACTCCTTTTGTTTCACGTGGTTACTAATATAAAAGCTTGTAACAATTTAAAGATTCTATATTCAACCATTATATCATATTTTATTGTTATTTCCTCTTTGTAAATGTGTGAAAATCATTAGCTAAGCAGATTTCATTCTGTTCCGGGTTTGGGGATCAACAGTTCAAGGGCCTTATTGCGGAGCTTTATAATAATAAATTATAATAATGAAACCGATACTGACGAAAACCATATATCAAGATGGAGATAAGATGATTTATTGCTTGATTACTTTGTATAATAATTCTCAGAACGGAAGTTAGAAATGTTAATGTTACTTTGTAAGTTATATTAACAGATTTCTTGAGGAAGTTTTATTACTTTGTTCACAGTTTCGTGAGATTCTAAGGCTTCGTCAGCCTTTATTTTATTCTCCTACTGCCCACGTTTGTTCTTTTTTTAACAACCAAATTTTCATACGGCCCACTGATATCCCAATAGCATAGCTGCCAACACTTACACACTTCTGTACAACAAAAATTTAATGGCAAAGGATCAGGGTCCATAAGTTGCGTTTTTGGCACATGAAATACACTGTAAAAAAAATAATGCCAATTTTCCGGTAAGAATCGGGAAAATATTTGCCCTTATCGTACCGGAATAATTTCCAACCCAGCTCGGAATAAAATCTGTAAAATCAGAATAATATCCGTAAAATACCGTTTTACTGACTATTTCCTTATTTTTCCGATTCCTACCGGAAAACTGGCAGTATTTTTTTTACAGTGTAGAGCTTAAAATCGATTCTGTTATACTCACTTAATTATTTCACTTTTTACACGACTGCCAAGAAGGGTTATATGTTTGACACGTATCTGGGTATGTGGATATCTTTATACCCTCGAAACATCCCAACGGGCGGATGGATTTTAATGAATGAGGTCTCTATCGATTCGTATTAACCGGCCGATGGTTATAGGCTAAGTTTTATTTTTATAAATTCAAAATGGCGGCCGTAAAATACAAAATGGCGGTAGACACACAAAATAAAAATTACGCACCCTATTAAGTGGCATATCATTGGATAGGTCTTTCAAAATGAAGACGATGTTTCATTGGCTATTTTACAGTCAGAAGCTCCGTTTAAATATCACACAACCTGGACGTTGTGTAGGTAGGATCTCCAGATTTCTGCAACTCTAACCATCATAAACATCTGCAGGTCTCATCAAAACAATGTTTATAGATAGGAACTAAAAATTAAATACAACTTAAAAGTCATCAAATACAAGTAAATAAAAAAATAGGTAAGTAATATAAAAAATAGTTTAACATTGATGAGAAATAATTAATTAGTTCGCTTTTTACGCAGTAGGGTTTCCTGATTTTTTAAATTTAATTTTTACTTGTTAATATTAGAAGGTATATATTGTAGGATTTTAACAATAGTTTTTGTATTTTGTTCGAATTTATATGACTTACACAATCTCAAAGCTCGTATAATTCGTAGTTTTGATGAAAAATACGCTATTTCTGCTATTTTTATATTGCTTTAAAACACAATTCAAATCCACAGATATATATTTCGTTTCACTGAAGGTTCTTTTAGAGAAAACAAATCAGGGTTAGCGAGAGAAGTATGCTAGTAAATATATAGAATATATTTTTAAAAAATATAAAAATGTAATATAATAAACTTTATTTATCTTGTAAATGAAAAAGCTTTCTGTCGAGTATGAGCGAATTGAGGTACCAATTATACTTTAAACTTTTATAACTCTTTATACCTCTAATATAAAATTATATCAAATTCAAATTTGTACCTTCGTTTGCTCTGTTTGGAATAAATAAAGTGTTCACAAAATAATGAAATTTAAAATATAGCCAATTTTTTCCACCAAAAAAAGTTGTTACAGTTAATCTAAACGTTATATAATATTGAATAAATATAAAAAAACAACTTAAAAAACTATAATAAAAATTTTTTAAAATACATTATGTTCTCCATTGAAGAATGCTCGTTTGATAGTTTTACTGCACCTTCAAATCAATTTTAATCAATAAAATGTATTTAAAATAAAAATATTAAGTTATGTAAGACACAAAAATTTAATGGTATTATTGAGACTGATGTTGTATATCTACAGTAATCTATGTTTGTATTTTCCTTCTTATATCTCACAATACTCACCGTCAGGTAGAGATCTGCATGGGCGCGACCCGAGGTCCGGATCGATAAAAAGATTAAGGACCGACCGGACCTTTATAAGAATTTAAAAGGGATCAATCAATCCGATAAAATATCAAAATAAATTTACTGGACGTGAGTAGAGTGAGGATAAATATGAACGTGCTGCACGAGCCGATCGTAAGTTTACAACATCAATACATAAATATAACATGTCCAGCGTAGAGATCAGTATCTGACAGTTACATCGTGTCTGAACCACGATGTAACTGTTCTTTACATCGTGGACAACGATGTAAAGTTTAATTTTTTTTCATTAGAATTGGGCCGGGTCAGCTTAATTTTTTTTCTACATATTGGGCTTACGAGGCATGTACGAGGCCTCGTACATGGCAGGCCGGTACTGGATTTAATTGTTCTCAGGACGTGTCGGGCAAGCAATTTATTTTGTAAAATAATAATGATAATGAACTTTTTCTAAAGGAATCTTTCGAAATACAACTTAACAAGTTAGAGAAATATTTTTAAAAATCTCCCTTTTTTAATCATACAGCTTCAAAAACTATGGTGTTTTAAAACATAACTTTTCTTTCTTTCTGAACCGTATTAATGCTTTTAATGAATTTTTGCTTTAATGTAAGAGTCTAATGAGTCTAAGTTATTATTAATGTTGCTATTCTGTATGCTCTGGCTTGGTAACGTATAATAATCTAAAATATACTGTTGTATTTTCCCATAAATATGTATGCTGTATTGTAGAAAATAATCTTATTTGTATGTTAAGAAAAATCTGAATTGTTTGTGGAAATTCAGTCGGGTCAGATTTCTTTGATTTTTGCACGGGCCGGGCCGTGAACTGCAAAAATACAAACTATTATTTAACTGTCGAAGAATCGAAAAACGTTTTTCAATTTTCTATAAAATGCGTACATCTTAAATTAGAATAGATTCCTTCCTCAAAACAATCTTTTGTGATTGTCGTGAGGAAATGATGATGCAAATTAATATGTCCCTGAAAGTAAACTTAAATTAAAAATTTGACAACATTATCTGAAAGATCCGATGGTTCTATAAGAAAAGAGGAAACACTGCTCGATAGCTTTCTATCGGTATAACAATGCATGCCAATTATACCTAGTTACGAAGCGACTTCGTGACTTCAGAGCAAAGCCTCACCATGAGCAAAGTTCTGGATGAAAAATATATGTAAAAACCACAAGCGTAATTTTCATATGAATAGCGATTATGACTAGCACACAATTAAAGACTCTAATGCTAGCAGAATAAATTCAAAGGAAAAAATATTCTTTCCGCAGTAAATATCTAAATAAAAAATAAAACAACCGATCCAATTAAAAAATATCCTACTGTTTATTTGTCACAAACTAAAATCGAACTAAAGCAAACTGGTGGCGCCTCATCCGTAGGGGTGTAGTGGAGGGTATACGCAGTATATTTTCTGAAATTTTTTAAGAAGCTCCGTATACCCTCTGTTTCTCAAAAAAAGCTATAGCGTATACCCTCTGACTAAAGCGTATAGTTTCTGCTTTTTTTTTTTTTACGACTGGAACACTGCTCTTCCGATTGGTGCCATATCAACAAGTCGTTGTCGTCAATGTCAGATATAAATCTGCAAAATATCATAAACCTTTTTTTAAATAGCATTCTTATACTAGAATAGAAAAACACAATTTCTGTTTTCCCTTCGTTCTAAAATACCATTAAAAATTCGTTAAAATGACTTAAAATGGATTAAGTAATTTTCAAACAGAAAAGATGTTCCTTTTACTTTTGCTACATGTGAATAAATAAAATAAACTAGAGAACAGGAATTCTGCTTTTTCAGAATTTAGTGTCGCCCCGGCATTTCCGTTACTTAATTTTCTTCTGGTGGACTGATGGCTTCTATTATTATGAAACAGCCATTATAAATGAAGTAAAAATAATTATGGCCATTTTCCCCCCCATTCTCACCAGAAAATGAGAGTTCTAACTTTTTATGGCTACTCTTTCATCTTCACCTAACACTTCATTTATAATGGCTGTTTCATAATAATAGAAGCCACCAGTCCATCAGGAGAAAATAACTCGGATAAGCGGGACTTTACCGCATTACAAAACATATTTCAATTTTAAGACTTGAAGCACACGTTTTACTTTATGTAAAATGACGTCATTCGCATCCGCTTAAGAATTCCACATTTACGATCTGCTCTTAAGCATCTACAGTAAAGCATGCATAGCACATCACTATCATGAAATAATGCACAAATGCAGCAAAAAGATGCCGTCATTCAAGAATATCGACAAAAAAAAACCCGGTTATTTCATGATTTATAGATACTTAAAATTAAGTATAGTTTATAATAGCCCCATTGTTTTAACAGAAATCATTCGTTTATATTTTTCTCAAAATAGCACGTATTTAAATTACATTTTCTTTCGGTTGTTATGAGAAAACGGCAACAAAAATATATAATTACTATTTTAGAACTATTTTTCCTTTACTTCCTACTGAAATGGAGTACTTCCGTTGCCAATATTAAACAAATGGCTCTAAAAACTACAATAAAAAAATAATATTTTAAAAATAAACGGAGATACAGTTTTCAATCAAAATGCATTTAAAAGAACTTTTTTATTCTAATATGACGGTATGAAAATTGAAAATGTGCGATGCTTAGAAGTTTTAAAAATTGCTATAGAGTATTTAATCGCACTGCTTTGTTTTATGGCTGGTTTCTGTAAGGTACTTTTTTTTGGAGACTACACAAAATAAGCTGGGAGAAAGAAATAGCATACCGTACCGGGGGTTAATAAATGTAATAAAATTTTCAGTTTCAGAAACAATGAGCATGATCCCGTCCGAATCCGTGTCAGGCTTGTCTCATCTCTAATATCTCTCTACAGAGATGACTGCAAAAACGGATCTTTTTGGAATTACAAGCATCTAAAATCCCCAATGACTGTGAATGTAACACATAGAGTGCATTTTATATTTTTGGAGCTGCATTGAATATTCTGAAGTAGGGATCGTTCATATTTCCGGATTATCAAGAGTGGCGATTCCAGTGTGCAAGACACAAAATGTCTTAACTTTCATAATCAAAATATTTTTTTCACTAATTTTCGGAAACGTTTCGGAGTAACTTTTACAGTGTATTTTTCAGTTTTCTCAACTCGGAATATAGGTTCTTCGATTGCTATCAATTCTCAAATAACCATTTTTCTATTCAAGAAACGTGTTTTACATACAAACATGATAAATTAATAGCATTAACATTGACGTTAAAATTAATGTTATTTTGTTACTCTTGTATAAATTCAATTACGCTTCTGAAATGTTCTTGAGAATTGATACCATCCTAAAAATCGGATATTCCAGTTTTAGAAAACGGATTAATGCACTATAAAAACTACTCGGAAATGTTTCCGAAAATCAGTGACAGCAAAAGAAACATGTTTTTATAAATGCTTCTTTAAATCTCGAAAATATATTAGTTTCTTATCTTTCTAACGATAATGAACGTTTTCCGGAATCGTGGGTAACTCGTAAAACATTATTGCATAATTTCGTTTGTGGTTATGACTCATTTTCGTACATTAACAAAGATTTGTCTTTTTGGGCAGTGTATAACTATATCTCAAGTTTCTTTTATCATAACTTTATTTCTAACACAAAATTTTAAACGCAGATTCTTAAAAAATACAGGGTGTTTCAAAAGTTCGGTGCGATAGTAAAACGCGATAAAAAAAAATCTATGTGTCGAAGACACATGCGGTTTGCAGATAAATATTCAGCGTGGTACGAGGTTGGTTGGTTGGTTGGTGGTATATGGTTTTATGGCACAAAGTTCCATGAGGAATATGCTGCGCCAAAAAAAAGAAACATATATATTAATAAAAGTTGAAATTAAATAAAGCAGCTAAAATATAGGTAAATATGAGAGAAATAAAACGTAGAAAAGTTATCTGGATGGGGTATCCCATCCAGATGACATAAAAATACAAAGAAAATACTCAGTCATTAAACCAATGAAATAAATAAAAGATTAGATATCAAAATAAAATCCTGCGTGTTCTAAAAACGTAAAGACTGCCCCATGAGGTGTTTCCCCGATGAGGTTTGTCAAGATTGATAATGAAGAGTTAAAATAAATTCTATGTAAGTGCCGGAGGTCCAACAGTCAGTTAAAACATGGTGAATGATCAGATATCAAAATGACAATGTGGACACATGGGTGCATCCTCCGGAAGTAAAACATGTTTATGAGTGATCCTAGAATGACCAATTCTCAGACGAGTCAGAAGGACATCTGTTTTCCTTGGATAATTTGGAGGCCAGGTTATTATTGTTGGTTTGATATGGTGCAATTTATTTTTGTATTCTAAATCCCAACTTCTTGCCATTTATTATGAATAAAGTGTTTTATAAGTAGTTTAACGTCTGAGAATGGAATTCTATGGTATAAGGGATTAAGAGCCAGCTTTGCCGCTTCATCTGCTTTTTCGTTTCCAGGTATACCCTACCCATGTGTCCTGGTACCCAGCAAAGTAAAATTTGATAACCACGCTTTTTAAATGGTTTTATCGCGTCAATAGAACTATTTGAGTCAGTATAAATGATGAAGGATGAGATATGATCATGAGAGATGTGCACCATGGCTCTCTCTATTGCAATCAATTCGGACGTAAAGACAGAAATAGAAGAGTGGAGCCGATAACTCAAGCTAGTGTTGTTACAAAAAATCCCGCAGCCAACAATATCCCCACTCTTAGAACCATCTGTGTAATATCTGTGTAATTATTAAAATTTGCACGATATGCAGCAAATAATTGTTGAAAGGCAATAGGAATTAGATTCCTTTTATTGTAACCTTTAAAAGGGTGGAGGGTGGTAATTTCTGGAGGTTTCTAGGGAGGAAACTGGCACAATGGACATGGGTTTACTTCGATATTGATTAGAGTACTATCATCAATAATTCTTCGTACTCTGGCTCCAAAAGATGGTATGCGAGATGGTCTATGCTAATAAAGAATATCATTGTCTGTACTTAAAATGTATGTATGAAGAGGATGGCTAGGATATGAAAGGATACGGTAATACAACTCTAATGAGAGTTTTTCATGAATATGGTGTAATGCAGGTTCGTTACAGCCAACATAAAGACGTAAAATTGGAGGTGTACGAAATGCACCAGAGCAAACCTGGAGTACGCTATGGTGCACAGTGTCAAGTTTTTTTAGAGCAGATTTACTGGCTCAACCATAGACCTAAGAGGCATAGTCAATTTTAGAACGAATCATGGCACGATAGATTTTAAGGAGAGAAGTACGATCTCCTCCCCAAGAAGTATTTGAAAGCACCTTTAAAAGATTAAGAGATTTTTCACATTTTGTGCGTAACTGTAAGATATATGGTAAAAAGGTTAACTTTCTATCAAAGTGACGGCCCAGAAAACGCACACTGTCCACAACAGGAATCTGAGTTGAACCAATAAAAATTTCGGGATCTGGATGTAGATCTCTACGTCTAGAGAAGTGCACGCAAGAAGTTTTGTCTTTAGAAATAATAAAACCATTTTTATTTGTCCAATTAAGAATATGAATGATGGCAGTTTGCAATTGTCTCTCAATAAAACGAATATCTTGTCCTATACACATAATGGGAAAGTCGTCAACATAGAGATTTTCTTGCATAGAAAGGGGTGATTGACCAAGGATATCATTTATTTTGATAGCAAAGAGGGTGACACTCAGGACACTACCCTGGGGTACACCCTCTTCTTGTACATAAAAACTTGATAGAGTTCCCCAATCCTGACTTGAAAAAGTCGAATGGCGAGGAAGTTTTCAATAAAATTGAGAGATACGAAAGTCAAGGTTAAAAAGATCACGAAGGATCCCGTATCGCCATGTTCTGTCATAGGCTTTCGCCATGTCAAAAAAGACTGACACCAAATGACTGCGTTTTAGAAAAGCAGTCGAATATGATTTTCAAGATGGATCAGGTTATCGATAGTAGACCTACCGTGTCGGAATCTACTTTGAAATGCGGCAAGCAAATTGTTAGATTCTAAAATATGCACAAGGCGGGAATTTACCATTTTTTCTAGAAGTTTGCAAAGTTGCTAAAATTTCAAATGATTATAAAAAGCGGAAAAATTTGTCGATTCGTTTGCGGTTTTCACAAAAACTATTTTTTATGTTAGTATTGTCTTCAAAATAAATTTTAAAGATAAAGTTAAAAAAATACCAATAGAGGGCGCTTTAGACTTTGGAGTAACAAACAACTATTTTTTTACCGTTATTTTTTGTATCTCATTACATGCTTTCAAAAGCTTAGACTTAAACTTAAATTTTGAGCTCAAAATCCGAATCGTAGGGTGTGGTTAAGTAGCGCAAACTGAACTGTGTTCATGTGTTGAAATTTGAACCCCCCTCCTGAACACAGTTCAGTGTGCGCTACTTAACCACTCCCAACGATTCAGATTTTGAGCTCAAAATTTAAGTTTAAGTCTAAGCTTTTGAAAGCATGTAATGAGGTACAAAAAATAACTGTAAAAAATAGTTGTTCGTTACTTCAAAGTCTATAGCGCCCTCTATCGACATTTTTTGAACTGTATCTTTAAAATTTATTTTCAAGACAATACTGACATAAAGAATAGTTTTAGTGAAAACCGCAAACGAATCGACCAATTTTTCCGTTTTTTATAATCATTTGAAATTTTGGACCCTAAACTTTAAAGGCGCCTATTTCCTTCGGAAGACGTTTGGGACCCTTAGTTTCCTATTTAATATTGTTTGTCTTGATGTGTACCGTCACCCCTTAAAGTTTTGCCCAAGAGTTTAGATACACCCTGTATAATTAACTGAATTGTAATAAATATGAGTTATAATAAAATTTTTGGTATTTTGCTTAGTTAAAAAAAAAAAACAATTTTGGTTAATTTAATGTACCTGGCCCATTTTACTATCACGGCAATTTTTCGTATTTAAAGGAAGGGTTTCATAGGTTATGTATGAAAAATATTAATTACTAGCAAAACGTGCGGCTGTGTTCACGTAATAGTTGAAATATTCCAAGTGGAATTTGTGCGCCTATTTTTATTAGAAGAAATTATAGTACTTCTACGGACAATTCAAAAAATACTAATTAAATTAGAGTTTGACTAAATTTCATTATTACTCTACATCTGGCGAAAATGAGATTTAAATTAATGAGAAGAGCTAAAACAAATTCTAAGTAAATGATAATTTAGAATGTATTTTGAAGCTTTTACACTCGTTTCAGTCTCCATTTGAAGTTTTGAACTTTTTAGAAACCGTTCTTGACAATAATTTTCATATTAAAAGTAACCATCATGCCATACTCCAAGCTTCTAGTCTAAAGGTCTATACCCCCCTCCCCCAATGGTAGTGGTAGCAACATAAAATATATCCTATGTTGGAGCAGGGACTGTCGGCAGCAATTTGCAACCATTTCATTTGGCAACGGTTTGGTATTTCCTGATATTGGAAATTTTAATTAAGAAACTTTTTAGTATGCTTTTCGCTCATTTCACACTTTTAAATTTGGAATTTTTTAAAACTGTATTTAGAGTGTATATTATTAAGTATCTACCATGCCAAATTTCAAGTTCCTATCTTTAACAATTCCATACATATTGCAATAACAATTCCATTTCCATGTTTAGTATTTCCATGTTTCCATGTTTTTCAATGTCTCTTTTCGAGCATTTTCACCCCTTTTAAATTTCGAATTTTTTAGAAACTGTTCATAGACAGCATTTACGTACTATTCTTAGATAGCATCTTATAGACAACTACTATGCCAAATTTCAAGTTTCTAGACCCTTCAGTATCTCAATCTCAGTTTCAATATCTATAATCTCAATTTTTAAGACTTTGTTGCTTCTAAACTCCCAGCTGGTAGTGACACTGACATAAAATATAGCTTATATTGGAACAGGATCTGTCATCAAAAATTTGCCACCATTAGGTACTTTTGAAGTCGGGTTGTAGTTCCAAGGATTACCCCCTACAAACAAACAAACAAATATTATTAGCATAGATTAAAATGCTCCAATTTAGGACTGTTATAAAATAAATACAATAACAATTCCAATCTTAGAGAAAAGATCTGTAACAAAAACAAGCGAACATTAGTGTATCATTTCGGTAATACAAAACTAGACATTTGATCTTCAATTCGATAGATAGGTAATAGAGTTTTTAATCATGAAATCTAAGATGTCACCATTGAAAGACATCGATATGAGATTAGATCATTGAACTCAGATCATTCATTTTATCAAAAAATATTTACTTTACATTCATACTTTGTCGTTTTAAAAATATCATTTTAGCAAGTTTTCTTGGCCAATAAAACTACATTTAGAAAAGTTTCTACAAGCGTTAAATAGGAAAATAACATATATTAGAGTAGACCGGGGTTTGTGTCCTATTTTTTCGACAATGTTTTAATTTTTTTTATTTTATTAAAATTTTTATTTATTTTTTAGTTTGTACAATCTCCGCATCTTAAAGCATAACCATGTATGAGAAACTTGAAAAATGTTAATTAATAGTTTCTATATAAAGCTCAGAGTGACATAAAGTCATGCCATCGTCATGCCAACTTGGCCCATAGAACGGGGTAGGTTGGCCCTCTAAATTGATTTGATTTTCGGATTACTAGCGGAAATGAAAAACACATAAAATATCAAATGTGATTTTAATTTTGGTATATGAAAGATACAACGGATAAGAAAAGATACTTTGTTCAACTTAACTACCGCCTTCATCGAAATCTTGCTCATCATCACAATGAATGGAAATATAAAATTAAACAAAAACATAATTTGAAGAAAATATATATATATTTCCTACATTGTTTAAGCCCGAGAAGGGAGAGATATTAAGACATTTCATTCAATTGGTTCTACATTTAATGTTACATTTTTGTAGCAAATAAGTAAAACCAATTGAACATTAAAAAGTAAAAATAAAATTGATACAATACGATACTTAAAACACTCTAAAAACTTAGATTCTGCTTAAATGAAATCGAAATAAATCTTAGACTTCTTACATTTTTAATTGAAAATATCTGTATTGCAGATTTTGTATTATGTTTATGACGATTGTACATAAAATAATAAGATGGATGCAAAATACAAAACTTAAAAAAAAGTCTAAGATTTATTTCGATTTTATTTGAACGGAATCTGATTTTTTAGGGTATTTTAAGAATCATATTGCTTGAATTTTATTTTTATTTTTTAATCTTCAATTGGCTCAACTTTTTCGTAACAAAAATTTAACATTAAATGTAGAACTAATTGAATGAAATATCTTAATATCCGTCCCTTCTCGGGCTTAAATAATGTAGGAAATATTTTTTTTTAATTTGTTCTTCAAATTATGTTTTTGTTTAATATGTCAAGTTTTTTAATAACTACTGCATTCAGACGAACTCATTTCAAAATTAATGGAGGGTATCATCATCAGTCTTTGATGTATTGCATCACAATCTGTGATGCATTTTACCAATATATAATTCAAAATATTTCACCACTCCAGTAATGCAGGTTGCTGCAGTTTGGACAAAAACTGCCAATCTGAAAGTAAAAAGTCTACAATCAAAACATAAAAAAATAATTTCACTTAAATTTAGAAACCCTATTTCCCACTTAGAAACGCTATGAATACAAAAATAAATTGTGTTGAATCCATACTGCTAATATTTAAAAATATTATAGCTGTGATACCGTAAAAAAAAAATAATAATTAATAAATAATTTACTTGAATTTTGTTACCTTATTCCCTCTCAAGAGGTTAGGTTATGTAAGCACAAGAGAAAATATTACCTAAGTTTACCTTCGGATATAAATAGTTCCCATCTCGTTAAAAAAAAAAAAAAATTAAAACTTTAAGTTACGTAATTCCTTACTAAGTTCGACACCTGCGTAAAAATAGCTATCCTTTTGAAACTGTTTACGTAAACATAAACTTGACCAAAGCAAAAACTTATTCTAAAAATGCACTTTTTATTTCTACTATGACGCCATATTCATCTCTCTAATTCTTAAAAAAAAAAGAAAAAAAAACTATTTCAGTTTAGTTTTTCATGTGGAACTCTTTCAACTAAAAATAGATAAATTATTATTACGGCTTTTGAGTTATTTGCAACAATGAAGAAAAAAATGTTAAATTTTATAGGGAAAATGTCCGTTAATTCTCAATGAAAAAAGCGAAATTTTGAATTATTAAGAAAAATATTTGAATAATGGAAATAAAAATTAGCTCACGTTACTCTCTGGGTTATAATTCACCCCATATGGAAAGGCATTTTATCATCCGTTTTGACCCTGACGTTAGGCAAACATTTTTACATTTTAAATTTATAATATCATTCGAATTAGTACAGAATTTAAAAAAATTGTGGCATCGGGGACAAAAAGATGGGAAGAAAAAAACGAAAAAATTATGAGCTCCATAGGTTTTTCCATGTTAAATTAACATTGAGAAGTGACACTGGAAATAAATAAGCATTGCGCTGCCGCCAATACTATCATGTTACCAGTGACAATCTGCCCCATCGAACGGGGTAGGTTGGCCCTCTAAATTGATTTGATTTTCGGACTACTAACGGAAATGAAAAACATTTAAAACAGAAAATGTAATTTTAATTTCGCATATAAAATATACAAAGGATAAGAAAAGATTAAACAAAAACCTAATTTGCAGAACAAATTAAAAAACAAAATTTATTTCCTAAATTGTTTAAGCCCGAGAAGAGGCAGATATTAAGATATTTCATTCAATTCGTTCTACATTTAATGTTAAATTTTTGTAACAAATAACTTAAACCAATTGAATATTAAAAAATAAAAATGAAATTCATACAGTATAATACTTTAAACACCTATGTACTTAGATTCCGTTCAAATGAAATCGAAATAAATCTTAGTTTTTTTCCATTTTTAAGTTGCAAATATTTGTACTGCAGATTTTGCATTATGTTTATGACGATTGTACATAATATGATAAGATACATGCAAAATACAAAACTTTAAAAAAAGTCTAAGATTTATTTCGATTTCATTTGAACGGAATCTAAGTATATAGGTGTTTAAAGTATTATATTGTATGAATTTCATTTTTATTTTTTAATGTTCAATTGGTTTAAGTTATTTGTTACAAAAATTTAACATTAAATGTAGAACGAATTGAATGAAATATCTTAATATCTGCCTCTCCTCGGACTTAAACAATTTAGGAAATAAATTTTGTTTTTTTAATTTGTTCTGCAAATTAGGTTTTTGTTTAATATGTCAATTTTTTTTAATAACTACTGCATTCAGACGAACTAATTTCAAAATTAATGCAGGGTATCAGCACCAGGCTTTGATTTGTGCGATATCGCATCACAGTTTGTGATGTAATTTACCTATGTATAATTCAAAATTTTTCACCAGTACAGTAATGAATATTGCTGTAGTTTGGACGAAAAATTCCAATCAGAACTTAAGAAATCTGCTTGAAAATGTCATTTTTATTTCCACTATGACGTCATATCCATCTTCTTTTTAATTCTTAAAAAAAAAAAAAAAAAAAAAAAACTATTCCAGTTTCTCCAGTTTCATGTTTCACGTGAAAATCATTCAACTAAAAATAGGCAAATTATTATTACGGCTTTTGAATTATTTACAACAATGAAAGAAAAATGTTAAATTTTATTAGAAAATGTCCGTTGAATCTCAATGAAAAAAGCGAAATTTGGAATTATTAAGAAAAATATTTGAATAATGTAAATAAAAATTAGTCCATATTACTCTCTAGATTATAATCCACCTATATGCAAAGGCATTTTATAATCCGTTTTGACCCTGACGTCTGGCAATTTTTTTTACACTTTGAATTTATAATATAATTAGAATTAGCAAAGAATTAAAAATGAGTGGCATCAGGGACAAAAAGGTGGGAAAAAAAAATGAAAAAGTTATGATTTCCATAGGCTTTTCTATGTTAAATTAACATTGAGAAGTGACACTGGAAATATATAAGTATTGCGCTGCCGCGCAATACTTAAATATTTTATTCAACTTAACTACCACCTTCATCAAAATCCTGCTCATCATGACAATGAGCGCAAATATAAGGTATCCTGTCCCGTGACGTAGTATTCGTGTGCTCAGCGTTTTCACTTGGTACATTGAATTTAGTCTTCTGTGGATTTACTATTTTTGAATTATATAAAGCAAGTGAAGACATTGGGTATCCTTTTTCGTAACTTCATAGATTACGAGAAATAACTAGTCCTCGAGTCTCTATTACACTGCGTGTTTTCGTCAGCTATTTACGCAATAAAAGAAAAAAATATTTTGTAAATTTAGATAAGTAATAAATTTTAGATTTTATAAAAATGAGATTTTTATGGAATTTTATTATTATTGTTATTATTATTTTCTGTTTATAAAACCAGTCTCCTCCGATTTACGGGCCTAGATATTTGTCTTATTTGCCTATTTTTTAATACCGTCCTGCCCACTAACACACATAATTATGCAATTTTATTGACTTTTATAGGCTTATGGATGTAGAAAACAAACTCTTGGACTGTGCACCAACATGTCTCGGATTAAATGGGCTAAATTGCCCCATATCGCTGTTTTGGTTTTTGATCGCCGTATGAAAAGATTCTGTCGCTGCAGTAACATAATTTTATATCGTGTGTATATGACCATTTTGACAATAGTTAGACCTATCAGTGTTTTTTCCTCTATGGTAAGAGTAGGAAAATAATACTTTAAACTGGTATAAATAAAAACTAATTAATGTTTTACCATGAAACTTTAAAGCTTTCAACTACTCATAAAGACAAATAAAATGCAATAAAACACGTTAAATTCCAATAATCACATATTTCTCTAGCCCTGTTAAAAGTTTTGGGCTGAACAACTTTAAAAAGGTGAAAAAGTTCATCTTTAAGTGTTTCAGGGGCAAAGCACTTCTATTCGTAAAATGCTGAAATTGTTGAATGACACCAGAATTTACGAACAAATTTATATGCAAATAAGTAAAAGCTTTTATTCATCTGCATTATAAATGCAAAATTCAATTCCAAAATTTCGGCGGCATTGTGGTATTTTGGGATTAAAACTAAGTGGTATATATAATATACCGGTACCTTTCAAGTTGTTAAAACCGAATTTACTAAAAACCCATTCGTCTTATTCCAATATACTTTCGATTGTTTAGTCACTTGGCATACCCTATTCTACAGAAATAAGATTTTTTTTTTTAATAAGAAATAGAACGCGAGCGATAGAGGTGTCCAACAATTGGCGGAAATGCATTTCTTTTGCTTGGCGACAAACTTGGCCATAATTTGTTTTGGCCGTTTTTCCCCCATTCTGACCAGAAAATCAGAGTTCTAACTTTTTACAGCTGATCTTTCATCTTCATCTAACACTTCATTTATAAAGGCTGCTTCATAATCATGGAAGCCATCAGTCCATCAGAAGAAAATAACTCGGCTAAAGCAGAAACTCGTTTAAGCGGGACTCTATTGTAATTATATATTTAAGCTCAGGTGCCTGTCGCTGCCTCTATTGAAATAAGACGCCATTTTTCCATCACTTAAAATCAATTAATATTCTGTCACTTAAAAAGTTTTAACCTGATAATAATAGTTTCTGTTAAGAATAATTGCAAAATAACAGATACGTTTCAAAATTATTTTTGTCTTACTTAAACGATCGGCCAATGAGGCAGATGTTCGAAGGTCAATACCATGATGTCGAAAGAAATTATGGTTGATATGTTACTAATTTAGAACACAATTAAAACGCATCCAAGTGTCAGTCTGATTTTAAACCGTCACGTAAAGATCACCTGATATCATCGATGAAGTCATTAAAGTGCAAGTCAACCATTTCACGGATCATTTTTATTGATGATCAATTGTTTTAATGTTTGTAATATGAGAAAGGAAAAAATGCGAAAAAAATAACTGTAAAATTAATAAGCTTAAAAAATAGCTTTAAATAATCAATGATGTAGATAATTAATGGAAGTGGCATTTTACTTGATCGAATTTCAAAATGAGATAAATAATAAATGCAAAATTTATAATTAAATTTAAATTCAGGTAAAAGTAAAACCAGCACCGGTTACGATTATAAAGTTTATTGAAATAATGATATAAAATTATGAACATAAACATCCCACCATGGTCAAGATATAAATAGGTAATTATTATAAAATAATGATACGAACTGAATTTTTCGAAGTGAGTGAAAAAAAACGCCCAAGCCGGGAGTGAGCTCAAGATCTTTGACTTAAACTGCCGACGTTCTACCTATTGATCTACCTGGGTTCACAACCTGTGGACACATCTCACTGAGATAACCTTATTGGCAATAGTATCTGGTATGCGATGTTGAAAGCTCTTCTTCTGATCTATGCTATAAGAAGTATTTTCACAGCTTTAATTTTAGCCCCCAATATGTTATTTCTTTCAAGCAACAATTAAACTGTCGTCTCTAAAAAATAACGTTACGTTACATAAGCCTGCTGTAACAACTATTTTCATAGCTTTCATTTTAGCCCCCAATATGTTATTTCTTTCAGGCAACAGTTAAAGTGCCGCCCATAAAAAATAACGTTATGTTACATAAGCCTGCTGTAACAACTATTTTTATAGCTTTCATTTTAGCCCCCGATATGTTATTTCTTTCAGGCAACAGGTAAAGTCTCGTCTCTAAAAAATAACGTTACGTTACATAATCTTGCTGTAACAACTATTTTCATAGCTTTCATTTTAGCCCACGATAAGTTATTTCTTTCAGGCAAGAATTAAAGTGTCGTTCCTAAAAATAATGTTACGTTACATAAGCCTGCTGTAACAACTATTCTCATATCTTTCATTTTAGCCCCCGATATTTTATTTGTTTCAGGCAACAATTAAAATGTCGTCCCTAAAAAATAACGTTACGTTACATAAGTAAGCCGCTTAACAAAGCAGATGTATCATTTTAAGGTTAAATATTGATCTCTACTGCAATTTTTTAAACTTGTAATCATCGCACACTTTCAATTTTTACACCTTCGTATAGGGAAAAAAGTACTTTTAACTGCAATTTGTTTGAAAACTGCATCTCAATTTATTTTTGAGGTATTAATTTTTTTTTTGTAGTTTTTAAAGCTATTTTTGTAATGGTGGGAACTGAAGTACTCCATTTCTGTAGAAAGTAAAGGGAAAATAGTTGGAAAATAGTAGACCACTATATCTTTTGGTTACCTTTTTTTCATGACAACTGAAAAAAATTAATTAAGAAACGTGCTATATTGAAAAAATATAAATGAAGGATTTCTGATAAAACATGGAGCTATTATAAACTATATTTAATTTTAAATATCCGTATTAATGTTATAATGAAATGAAAGCATATGAATCATTAAATAGCGGATCGTTTTGTGATGTTTCTTGAAAGAAGACATCGCTTTTTGCTGGTTTGGTGTATTATTCCGCGATATTGACGTCATATGCATACTTGTTTATAGATGTTGTTTAAGACTGGGTCGTAAATGTGGAATTCTTCAGCGGAGGCAAATGACGTCATTGTATATAAAATAAAGTCTTTAAGTCTTAAAACTGAAATATGTTTTGTACTGTCTACGAAGGTGTATCAATAAGTTTTTGCCCTCTCATACAAATAATGCAGTAAAAGGAGGTGGGTTGATAAGGGCTATTTTACATTAACGAACATAAACACTGTTGCTATTAGTTTTAATCATATAATCAATAGTAAATGCAACACTAAATGCAAAATTAAGATGAATGGAGCTTATTAAGACTTCAATATATGAAAAATTGTAAAAAATCAATAACAGAAAATAATCATACAATTTCAGACTTTTTTGGCATTGTGTTTTAGATTAGTCTTCCTACTTGCTTTCTTCACTTGAATCACGACTGGATCAACCGTCGGCAGAGCCTTGTAGTACATTATTATATTTAAGACTTGTGCTTTTTTAACTTCGGTTGAGTTGTGGCGGTAGTAAGCCAGAAACCATAATACGGAAGCAACATGCGCACAGCACTCTATGACACTTGCGCCTACTTTACGTTGACAGTACCATTGTGTGGTATTGCTTCGCTCTGCTTTTATCCAAATAGCTTACCAAATAGTTTAGAACTTGTCTGTCGAACACTCGAACTTTAGTCACGAGACGTGTCTCCTTAGCATCCTCTGTTGAAAACTATTGCTACTTATTTAGGAATCTAGGCGTTTCATCTACGAAATACGTTTCTTGCAGAAGTTCCAAACTATCCCCGAAGCCTCTATGAATAATCATAACATCATTTGGCTTCAGTCACTCTCTGGTATTGTGTGCATCTTTTTTAATATATCTGTAAGTATGTTAGCATTATTGATCTTTGAATCCACAAAGTAAGGTCAGAAGACATCCTTAATATGACCTAAAATAGTGACCAACATCATAAGCTTAACCAAAGGTTTTCCTTTGTGTAGCGAGAAAGATCGTCTCTGGAGGGAATAGTTCGCACTCTTCTGGATATAAATGCACGTGCCATCATCAACAGGTATCACAGTATCATTGTCATCATCCGGAATAAATAATCTTTTTGCTAAAGGCCTCGTATATTTTTTAATAACTTATTTCCTGGTGACGTGTTCCATTCCAAGGAGTAGTGGAACGAAGTTCTCAATCAATACGTGGCATGCATATTGCACATTGCATATTGCAGAAAATATGGACAAAACGTGAGACCATTTCTAAACTTTACAAGTAGCATTGCCAAGCAAGTTCGAGATGACCTCTTTTTCGAGGAACGCATTTTGGATTTTACTAGTTCAAAAATATAGTTAAAATCGGAGATGGATATACCCATGAGAGTTTAATAATCGAACTCGGAAAGCTGTCCTGTTGTGTCAAAATTAAGACATCTCTTTTTTGCTACCTTTCTGATATTGTTTAACCCTTCACTGCACGATTGTTTCCATTGTTATGAAAAAAAAAATATTTGAAATCTATATATCAGTCTACTAAAGGGGAAAATAGTAAAAAAAAAAAATAAATTTCAAATTTTCAGCTAAAATTTGACATTTTAGGGCGTGTGCCCTATGTACACATTTAGGGTTTTAAAATATTGTATTGTTAAATTTTACAACTAAATGAGCTTAAATTAATTAATTTTATCTGCTTAACACTCTGCAACTTTTTTTTATATGAATATGTTTAAGTATTCGGTAGAAATAATGAAAGTAAATTTTACCTTAATAGCTTGATCGAATTTTTTTTTGTTCCCGAAGAACAAATTCTAATTTTTTGTCAAATGTAGCCATCTGACATGGACAAAATAAGTGTTATTCCATTCTTTGGACTGTTCTTGATCAGGAATAGAAATCATATTGGTCAAATTCATGGCACATAATAAGGATTACAGTATTTTTAGGTATGTGCCAGATGTGGCACGTCGTGCAGTGAAGGGTTAAAAGACTTTAAATGTATTTTTCACACATTGATGTATTCCCACTTACAGTAAATCTTGTAGAGCCAACTTTATGAGTATCCTCCTGTAATATGAGTTTTACAGCATCTTTCTCCGGATGAAATGTAGATTCTAGTTTCTATAAAGGCTTGAGTTTGTGCTGCTTTTCGTACAGTCACGAAGCAGTTCTTACCCTTACAAATTATACAAGTGTTAGAGTTGTGAGAACGAGGTAATAATAAATGTATATTAGGTTTCTTATTTGTGGTTGTCGTCGGCAGTACTCTTTGGCGCATAATCTCTTATTGTTACCACAGAAAAAGAAATAGGAGTATTTTAGTCCGAAGTACACGAAATGCATATGATCTGCATTTAGAGTACTACTTAGAATCACTCTATAGATCTCAACTTTTAGAACTTCTGAGTATCGATATAACTTTTCTGTTAGAACAGATACGAAAATTACTATTTGTTTTTCGTCAGGTTTTACAAAAATCACATTGAATTCCAGTCATTATTTATTATTAAGTTCTTCAATAAAAATTTACAGCAACCGTTTTAGAACACAACATTGACATTTGAACAATGTAAATACTTTTTGAGCGCGGTAAAAAAAAATCTGAACAAGCTTCGATAGCAGTGCAACTGAAACTCGCGCACGAAATATTTTTTTCTTTAATAGGTAGAAGCGCACACTGAACCAAAATAAAATAATGCTCATATAAAAGCTTATAAAGAGTAGTATCACTGCAAGTCAAAATTAATTTGGTTCATGGAACGCTTCTTAAAAAAATAATAATTCGAACATTAAAAAAACGACAAAAATACAGAAAAAAGTTAAAACACTCTATTTTCAGGCTATAATTTCTATGACTTACTATTTTAATTATCGCGTAAATGTGATATTAAACAAAAATAAATGTCTTTAAGTATACAAAGACATTAAACAATTGTCGGAATCCGAAAGTTTTTTTTTTTTTTCGCGTGTATGATGGGCGAAAAATAGCACATATCAACCCACCTCCTTTATGAAATTGTTACATTGTATTAGTCCTTTTCTGTATCGTCCCCGAGCACAATGACACATTTCTGCAAACGATATTTCAAAAAGAGGGGGGGGGGGGCGGAAGGATGTATTCCAGGGGGCGCGATAGTAGACCCAAAGGGGTGCATTTTTCTAAATTTATCGACCCCCACATGTGACATATTGTTGAAAAGGCCTTTGACAACTTATTCATGTTATGCACATCCTGAGCCCCTCACCCCCAATTTGCCTTCCGGGGGGGGGGGGGCACTTTTCTAAATTTTGTGGACACCATTCATACCCCTCCGGGCAAATTTGGGAGAAGGGGCTCAGGATGTGCATAACATGAATAAGTTGTCACAGGCCTTTTCAACAATACGTCACATGTGGGGGTCGGTAAATCTTAGAAAAATGCCCCCTTTGGGTCTACTATCGCGCCTCCTGGAATACATCCTCCCCCCTTCTTTTTCAAATACCGTTTGCAGAAATGTGTTACTGTGTACGGTGACTATATAGAAAAGGACTAATACAATGAAGCAATTTCATAAATTTTACTCAATTATTTCTATGTGAGGGCAAAAACATATTGATACACCCTGGTATATTTATATATATACATATTTTTTTCCACCGGGAACGACACTAAATTCTGAAAAAGCAGAATTCTAGTTTACTAGATTTTTTTTAAACCACCAATTTAATGAAATTATAATATAGCGATAATTATTTTATGAAAGTTTTATCATAGTTTATGAAAGGTTGAATTATTTATAAAATATAAAAGATGAGCAGAAATTTCCTTTCCACCAACGTTTTATCGATAGCTGACAAACCTGAATAAACCTTCTTGGTTATCGAGACTTTTTAGGATAATATTTACTATAGTGGTCGTAGGTGTCAAGGTTTGGAAAAGTAAAATCAAATTTAACAACGCCCAGGGAAATCCCTCTTATCACTTTAAACACCTTTGAATTACAAAAGTAACAGCAACCAAAAAACAAAGATTTAGCATTTTTTCCGATAAGAAGTAAAAACAAGAAAGAAAAAATCATGCGTCAAGCATAGATTATGAAACACCTTCCAACACATTTAGAATAATGTAAAAAAACTAATAAGTTTAAATATGATGTCTAATTGAGCCATTTTGAAACACATAACACAATTGAAAACACAATTTCGTCAACTCCCATCTACAGTCGGAAAATTAGCCGAGTTCTTTGAACAGCCCTGTATATTACATATAGATTTCTATCAATAACCTACATGCATGTAAAAAATTTAGTTCAGTGATAATATGTATACCACAGTTGAAAATTCGCCTTCAGCAATTTCCGCTAATAAAGAGAATGGGATGTGAATTCTTGTGTGCAGCCCTGAATATGAGGTATAGGATTTATATACAACGAGGAAAATGCGAAAAATTAGTTACATTTAAAAGCGCATGGCGAAATTGAAAACGCACTTCCAGCAATTATTCTCAGCAAACGATTTTCCCCATATACCATAATGTAATGGAATACTTTTGAGTGCCCCTGTAAATGAACTGTTAATCCCACATACTTCATATACAATACCAAACATGCCAGACCCGAAATAAAGTTTATCAATTGCATGAAAATCCGAATATATTTACGGGAGTTAGAGCGTGGACAGACGGACAGACGGATAGATGGACAGACAAACCGAATGTATAAACGCTTTTCAACTTTGCTGGAAAGTGTTAAAAAAAATACTTGTCTATGCATGCATTGGAATTTTTTCGTGATGTCAGTAATCATTGGTCAGTAATCATTGGTCAGTTACCTAGTAAGTAAAGGAAATTTATATTTGGTAATGATTGAATCTAAGGCTGAACAATATGACTTTACAAATGTTGAAGATGCAAAGGATTAAAAAACAAGAAGGAAAAATCATGCATCGAGCATAGATTATGAAACACTTTCCAACACATTCAGATTATTTTAACAAAACTTCACAGTTTATTAAAGTGAAAGATGATGTCTAAATAAACAATTTAAACAAGTTGGAAATTGCACGTCAAACGTGGCAAATGATGTGTGTCCGCACTATAACTAGTTTTATAAATATTTTTTGCACCGCATATTGTACTGAATGTATATTTTAGCGCACTACATAAGTGCATATCAATTTCATTCTGTTTGAAAGGCTGTAACATCAATAAATGCACTTGAAATAATTTTTTCCCATTAGCCGTAATGTAATAGAAAAATTTTGACTGTCCCTGTAATTAAACTATACCTCCAATTTTCATAAAATTTGAAATGACTCGACAAAATTTTGCGGTAATTATATATTTTAAATTTCGGCCCATCCGGTTGGGTGGTGTTTGCTCTGATATATGTGGACGGACAGACAGACTCACAGACAGACTGACCGAACGACGACTGTAGGTGCTACGTATTTATATAACTACGAACGCACCTAAAAACGCATAACGCATTTGAAGACCCAATTTCTATTATTAGTATCAATAGTCGGAAAAATATCCGATTTTTTTCTCGCAGCCCTGTGTATGATCTGTAGATTTGTATGTATACTACATAGTACACTAAAAGTTAGTTCAATTAAACGAATAGTACAGTTGAAATTTTAAATTCAGCAATTTCCGTGAATAAACGAAATGTACATGAGAACCGAGTGTGCAGCCCTGTATATGATGTATAGAATTTATACAGACCAAGTTACATTAAAAAAAAATAGTTCAATTAAAAAACGCGTACCACAACTGAAAACGCGCACTTCCAGCAATTAATATTCATAGGCTTCAATATTTCAAGTATTGTTCAATTTCTTCTAGCCAAATTATTTTGTATGTGCCTGTAAATAACGATAAATTCTATGTATATCATATTCTACAGGATGCGCCATGTAGTACATCTCAGTGATATATATATATAAATTTCAGTATGTTTAAAATAGTTTAATATCATTAAAATACAAGGTAAACGATTTTTTCCATAGACCGTAATGTAACGAAATTCTTTTGAGAGTCCCTGTAAATAAACCGTAAATGTTATATTCTTCATTTTCAATATCGTACATCCCGTAGTGAAGCCCAATATCATCTACGAATTTCATGGCTGTCGGATTATATTTATGCGAGACAGAGCACGGATAGACAGACAGACCGAATTCATAAACACTTTTCAACTTTGTTGGAAACGTAGAAAATAAATTCCGGTACATCGTTCCAGCACGATTTATCCCGATATAATGTCTAGTGCAATTATCAAATGTATAAAGTTAATGATATTTTTCGATTCTGTTTATGACATCATGTTCCAATTACGCTGCTGTTTCAATTAACCGCTGTCTAAAATAACCGAAATCTATGGTATGTCGTATTTATTAGATTAAGTTCACGAAACAAAAACAAAAACAGAAAAAAATATTTTATAGGCAAAATTGAATTTTTTTTTTTAATGTGTTGTTGCTGCGTATGCTATTTGAATTTATGTATTTCATTTTTTATTTTAAATAGTCTATTTTAATTCTTCAAGTCACGCCTAGAATCTACGGAAATATTTTCATTTTTTCAATTTTTCTTTATTTATCATCTGAATACGACAAATACGGTAGACACCGTTTAATTGGAACAACCATATAATTGTGACCAAATGTTAAGAATGAAATCGAAAAACAGCATTAACTTTATTTCTGAAAATCGGACAGTCACTTTATCGGGTCATTTCTTGGCGGAATCGATGTGTCCCAATTAACTGGAATCTACTAATCTACAAAATATTTCTTTTTGTTTTTACTAGGGGGCTCTGCCCCCTACGAGCTACGCTCGCCAACCCCCGTTCAGGCACACCAAAATCCAAAAAGCACGCTAATTGCACGCATTTGATCGGCCTTAAAAATATTGAATTAAAATAAAAAAAAAAACAAAACAGTAGCGATCTCTCTGTAAACGGGTTTCCATTCTTTTTTCTAGGATTGGGGATTTTTAAGACCAAATCTGTTGCTGTTAAGAGATACAATGGCTGTTTTCGTATTTAATTAAACACATTAGTTATTTGAAAATAAGCTAATGTAAAATGAATTAAGTAAACAGTGTCATTGTTTCCCGGTATTTTTTAGCAGCGCTATAAGATAGTTCTTTTAAATAATTCATTTTAAATGTATCGTTTCAAATCTGACGTAATTTACACCAAACTTTTATTTCTCTTATTAATATTCACGTAAAAATACTTTTGTTGTTAGAAGGAAATATTATTTGCGCTGTCTTCGAATTCACGATAATAGTTGAAAAGATTATCTCAAAATATCTCGCGCAAATATATTTTTCAATTTAAATTGTTTTACCATATTTTTTGGGCATTTTAAATATGACGTAAAATTCAAGTGTAAATATGATTCTTATGACGTAATTTTCCTGCTTTTAACATGTAATCATTTAATTCTAATTTTAAAGTTTTTTTTTTCTGTTTGTAATAGTCACGTGTAAATAAATTTTTAATTTGAAGAAATATTTGATATGATAATTTGTTTCGCTGTTTATACAATTGGCAACAGTTTAAATTAATGACATTTTCTAAAATTTGTAAAAAACATCTCTCGAAATGCTGAAAATTTGAATTAAAAATAGAAATAAAACCTCAAAAAATGCGTCAAATAAGAAAAATAAATACAATCTCCGCATTGGGAACTTATAACGTATAAAATGATCTAAAAATGATTAAATTCTCATGCATGGTTTTTGCTCCAATAAAACTTTTTTAATGGAACGACTTTGTCCAACTTTAGCATTACATATCTCTTAAAACAATTCTTCGATTTGAAAATTGTCTGAATCAGCGTGTTTATCAAACATTTTTCTATAATACCACCGATTTTCATATTTTTGTATGCAACAGTTTTCTTAATATTAACGATGAAAGGCCATGCTTAAGCATTCAAATTGGATGCGGATCAACCCGGAATATCTACGCAGATGTTCATTGGTCCATTTCCACATCAAAACTTTTTTTTTATATATAGAAGGATTTGATTGCTAAAACAGTGCACTGAAGTAAAAATTCCCTGATGATTTTCATGCACTAAACTTTTAAAACTATTACATATTAACGATAAATCGTGAAAGAAATGTCAGTACTCACATTTTAAAAGTAATTGTAAATACAAAACTTAGGTACCGTTGAAGTGTCGCAAATGAAAAAGATACGAAGAAATTTTCAAAGTTATAAAAAGCATCTGATTATAACAGCAAAACTTGATTAGATATCAACATATCTTTTAATTCCCCCAAAAAGCCGATAGATGCGCTTGAACTTGTCCTAACTTGTTTGTGCCGATTTTGCTAGGAATTATGGAAAAAAAGTCAAAACATTCAAACACAATGTAAAAGGTAAAATACTTTTTGAAAAATTTTACCTTAAGATGTAAATTGACATGTAAATATAACTGAAATATATTCAAATTAGATCTAAACGCGTACATTCATATTTTATTTTTCTTTCAAAATCTATTTTTAAAAACATTTCACGCATTATTATTTTTGTTTCAAGGTCTTTTCTTTTTTCACTCTTACATGCCAATTTGAATTCTATTAAACTTATGTGTTCTACAATTTTCATATTTTACCATTTTCTTTTTTATTCTAAAATTCCTTTGTCGCGCGTTTTTGTGGGAAATGCTGCCCACTTCATTTGTCTTTCGCAGTTAAAAATACAGTTCCGCGCTTGTACGTGATTTCATTGGTTATTATTGTCATCTCCGCATTGCCATAAAATTATTCCTTCGGTTTGAAAAAATGTTTTCATTCTCTCAGTTTCGATTGTCTTTGCTTTGAAGCTCTATCATGGACTTTTTTAATATTATTAGTTCACCAGTATCACAGTCTTTCTGCTGCTCCATAGTTGCCAAACCTTTTGCAAAACATTCAAATGCTTCAGAATTGCTAATTTATTCGTTTTCTTCCTTCCACTCCGCAGCTCAAGTTAAATTCAAAGGAAATTCAAAGAAATTAAATTCTAAGAAAGGGGATAGAAAACATTTATGTGTACTCGCAGTTCGGAAAGGAATGCTTGTACACAAGGAATGTGATAGTTTAAAAAAAAAAAGCTTTCAAAAAGGATTTTGCTCACTAGGAATGTAAAGGAAAAAGAGTTTTAAAAATGGAATTAGGTTAATCGAGAGTTTCATTTAGAAGGGTTTCGGATAAAAGAGGTTTTACTGGAATTCTAAATTGAAAATTATTGAATTATAATTAATTCTTAAAGAAAATGTAGGTTTAGTTATGATGGGATACCAGACTGTAAAATATTTCGTTTTTTTCTCTGTATTTTAATCGTAAAATATTTATACTATGAAAAAGTTTCTGTAATTACATTTGAATTAATCGATTCATTACAATTACTAACTCTAATTGATGCTGCAGTTCTGCTGTTGAGTATTTTTTATGATAAAGTTTATCGATTAACTGATGAATTTGAGTGCATTTGCATAAAATCATACAAAATTATTTTATATTTTCGTTTTCATTCGCTTTATTTTTGTACTCGTTTTTTATAAATTTCTCGTAGTTTATTCATGTATGCTGTTTTTTTTTTATACTTTTCTAGAATTTAAGTTTTATTTTTAAATTATTATTAAGGCTCTATTATTTATTTTTTGAAGCATAACTTCAATTTACTATGATAATCTTTAATTTTTAATTAAGAGACATTAAAGATTTTTTATCTGTTTTTGGTGATAGTAGTTATTCAAATAATATTAAAACTTGTTCTGAACTTGTAATTTCATCTGTCGAACACTGGTTCTAAATATCCTTTTAAAATATTGCTTTAGTTTTAAAAGTACCTTTTTTATTTATTTAAACGCTATGTGATAAATTATTGTTAGTAATTTTTCAAATTATTTACCAGTTTTCAAAGTTTTGTGTTAATCAACAATTTTGACCTAAATCTGAATTTAATTCGTAAATTTTAATTTACATGGCTAATAAGGCGTAGAACCAACAGAGTGAAAAATTATCCTGGCCAGGGTTCGAATTGGTCCACGTCATTGGTTTAAAAGAAAATTGTAATACACCGATTTTGACACTAATTTTTGTTTATATAAAACAGGAATCCTACGAATATATTACTTTATATAAACCATTTCAAGACCTTTTTTAAAACTACTAAATGTCTATTTCTACACAAGTTGCTCGCGTTATTTTATCTCCTTAAATAATAACGATTTCTTAATTTTTTTTTTTTTTTTTTAACGAAGCTTTATGGAAAAATCAGTTGTGAAGATTGTTTCAGCGATTAACGTAACAATTTTTGTCAATAATAAATATAAGACAATGAAACGAAATTACGATTCATTAGCTACAATTAATTATTGTAATTACAATTAATCATTTGTATTGTTTTTTCTGATAATTCTGTGTATGAAAAGGGAGATGGTAGAACTATATTCCAATATCGAACATTTCATTGGATACATTTATGAAGATAACTAAACGATCTATCGTAGATTAAGCGTATTCTAAACAAAAGTGCAATACTTAACAATGAGAATTGAACAATATAAAATTCCATCGGTGTGATCAATGCTGTTTACCTATTATTGCACGTTTATGACATTAAGGTCGTCAATATTACTTCCTGCATACCATATCGCTTTAGAAGAATCAATAGAATAATGCTTACGTGATGATTCAACCATCTGAATTCACCAGGAAGATATCAGTCCATCATAAACTAGCCTTCAGAGGTAGCATTGTTTTAGCACCTGAAAAAAAGGGAAAGAAAACGCAGACGACCGAAGAATAAATGCAAGGACATCGGAAGAAACTCTGTTGCCACGCCCCGCAAAAGAAAAATTTGTTCTCTATTATTATCGTTAACGGATAAGAATCGAATGTTAACTGTATACAAAACAAAACTTTTCATAGTGGAAAATAAAAGGATAAAATATCGGTGAACCTTGGCCTATATTTAAAAACTATCAGTTTGATTTTGAAGATTACATGTTATGAACAAATTGAAGACATATAATGAACTGGTTTTTCTGATAGTTTCTGCTAGTTAGAAGACAATAATAGTTTTTATTATGTATTTTTATTTTTTGAAAGAGAAAATTATAGTATGAATGGATGTTTATTTAACAAGAGGAAATGGTAATAGCTATGCGGCGAAACGCTAATTAAATATAGATTTGCAAAATGAAAAGAAAATGGTGTTTTGATTATTTAAAAGATTTGCATTGTTTAATATTTGCTGTTGGGTGAATGGAAGATTCCCTCTTTAAAAATATTTTAATGTTTTTAACCTTTTTGGGACCTTGAATGCATATGAGCATCGTCAAAAGATTCATATATCACTATTTTTAAGTATCAGTAATAAAGAAAAATTACATTCTTCTCATTTGGTACGATTCTAAACAGCGCTAAATAAACAGTGTTATCAGCATTTACGGTATTCCCAGTTGATGACAACGTCACGCCCAGTCGAAAAATACAGTCTTGACAATGTGTGTTACCGTAATAAGGAGATAAAATGTAGTAATGTGGGTAGGTAACTACTATAGTCAGAAAAGTCACTTTCGTGATTGAATATGTAAATGGAACTGTTTAAATAAAAGGTGTTTCAATCGAATAAAATCCGTGTATTGAAAGTGGCCTAGAAGGGGTTAATTATATTTAGTTATTGTGTTGGTTATGTAAAATAATAATAATTTTAGTTCTATACAAAGCGCTCAATTTTATGTGGAAGAATTAAAATGGAAATTACATAGAGAAGGGGCTATGCATATATAACAGTATCAGTTTATGGGGGAGAGGGGAGGGGGGTTCTGGTGCATGCTGTCGTAAGATATCTCTAGGGGGAGGAGGGATTTGCCTTTTGATATCGTTATCATTTTTGTTCCACGCAAAATTTCCCACTTTTATTTGTAACTTGTTCTTTACATCAACATAGTCTGTTATCTTTTTTTATTATTCTGTTATCTATTTTTATGAAAATACAAAGTTATTATTAAAATCTTTAAAGGATTATAAATGTATTTAATTTCAAAATGCGCAGTACCCCAACGTTTGATATTCCTATTGTTCTGTCATATGTGTACGCATATATAATCAGCTGTTGAGAAACCAGGTACAAAGTATGTTTGAAATTACACTTGTTGTGTTTATTAGTAAAGAATGTTATTCATCTGTTTTGTTGATAAGAAGTTTTCAACTTATGTTATGTTATGTTAAGGTTTACACTGTAAACATATATTTTTTAGGAAACATATATCTATTCTGGGGTCACTACAGGTCAATCTATTTGAATGGGAATGAAGGTTGAAACATTTATTAAGTTGTGGAACAGTTGGCACTAAACGAAGTCGCAAAGTAGCCAACATTTCGCCAAATTTGGTGAGATTTGGCAGGAAAATCGACTTTCAAGTTTACCAATGCCAAAACACATACTTGGCGCCAATTGAAAGAATGCCGCCAAATTTGCTAAAATTTTGGCAAAAATTGACAAAAAATTGGCTTTCAGAATCTGGAGGAATTTTCAAGAAATTTCCCATAAGAGCCGAGATAATTGATTCAAACCATCAGAGTCCATAGAACGTTTTCGAAAACAAAATTCAAACAATCGTGGTACATATAACTTTCTCAAAACATGCTTGGCACCAAATGAAAGAATGTAGCTAAATTTTGAAACATTTGGCGAAATTTCACAAAAAAATTGTTTCAAATGAAAATCAAATTTCAAAGTAATTGCTTAAAAGGCGCAAAGGCCAACATAGTGAAAAAGATTAAATGCCGGGACTCGAACCCGGGCCATCAGTATAGCTCCCTGACGCTCTACCGATTAAACCATATGGAACGAAACGCGCAGAGCTGCAAAACTTTTTCAGAAATTCCAACATAAGGTAATGTAATAGATAGTATTTCTAACAAAATCTACCTAAAATATATACAGTGAGCAAAAAAAAGTATTTGCACGCAGACGATTTTTTGCATAAGTAACCATAGAAAGCAAATTTGATACTATTCTCTTAATTATTCATTTATTTAAATAAGAAGAAAATAAAAATAACTACCCATTTTCCTTAAACAGTAATATTACACATTTAAAAAAATAAATTAATATTTTCTCATACCTAAAAAGTATTTGCACAAGAAGCATTGACTGTTAAAAAATGCATTAAATTTGAACATTATGCAAATGTTTAGCATATCAGTCCAGCAGTACATTAGCCCCGCACTTTAAAGTCACGTAATATATTAACTGGAGCAGAAATTCTAGGGAGTTTTTGTTCTAATGGCGCCGAAAATGTGTGAACTGTCTGTTGCTACCCGTGAGAAGATTATATTTCTTCACAATTCTGGATTAAGTTACCGAGGAATAGGTAAAAAATTAAATCTAAACTTTTCTAGTGTTCCTTATGTAATTAAGAAGAAAAAAGAAACTGGTTCGAAAATAAATAAGCCGCGAACTGGGCGTCCAAGAAAGCTAAATACTAGGCAAAGGAGAGCCTTCATAAAAGAATCTTCAAAAAACCCTTTTCTAAGTGCTCGAGAATTGGCTGTTGATGTCGCTTCAACGTCGGGAACAATAGTTACACCACAATCAATTAGAAATATTCTTCATGATGCAAATATTCGAGGCAGAGCCCCTCGAAAAAAACCAATTATTAGTGAAACAAATAGGGTCAAAAGACTTGAATTTGTAAAAGCCTATGTTAGCAAACCACTAGAGTTTTGGTAAACTGTTATTTTATCCGATGAAAGCAAGTTCAATATTTTTGGCTCAGATGGTAAGAAAATTGTATGGCGTAAGCCAAATACTTCTCTTCAAATTAAAAACTTGAAACCAACTGTAAAACATGGCGGTGGTCATGTAATGATTTGGGGATGCATGTCTTTTAACGGAGTTGGCGAAATGACCTTTACTGAAGGCAATATGAATGCTAAACAATATATTAATATATTGCGAGATCATTTATCTAATAGTGCTCTGAAATTAGGAATTCCTAATTCATATTATTTCCATCAGGATAACGATCCGAAACACACTGCATATGTTACGAGGTTATGGTTGCTTTATAATGCAAAAAATCAATTGAAAACGTCACCTCAATCAGTAGACCTCAATCCGATTGAAAATTTATGGCATATTTTGGATGTGAAAGTAAGGAAAAAGAAAATTTCTAACAAATCAGAACTTAAGCAAGCTCTTAGGGAAGAATGGCTACAAATCAGCAGTGAAACATATCACAAATTAATAGAATCAATGCCCAGACGATTACAAACTGTAATTGAAGCAAAGGGCATGCATACTAAATATTAGCACTGTTTTTAACTTATAAATAATTCCTCTAGTTCTATTTTTATTGCTAGTGTGCAAATATTTTTTTGGCAGTACAAATGCTACTTTTTTATGTTTTCATATTTTAAATATAATTATTAAGTCAGATATTAAATATGTTTATTTGTTTTGTAAAAATGTTGGTATTTTAATTCTTAGTTACTTTTTATTTATTTATACATATGCTACAACAAATTTACCTGGTGTGCAAATACTTTTTTTTTCTCACTGTAAGGAAAAATACCTAGATGATCATTGCCTTTGTTCTAATGCTTTAAAATCCTTAAAAATAAAAGTTTCAGTTAATAAATTTGAAGTTTGAGAACATGCCTTTGTAAAGATATTTACGACTTTTCATTTTTCTTAAATATACTAATTTTTTTTATTATTATTGTGGAAGATGTCGTGCTTTGAAAAGAAATATTAGCAAAAAAAATTAACGTCCATGATTCCCTTTATTAATGCATATTCTTTGTTTAAGGACATAAAATTTACCATTATACCAGAATAACACTTAAACACCATTTAGTGTCGGCATTATTTTCCTCTTTCACAGTAGTAAAACTCATTTTTCATACAGAGATTAGTCAAACTAAGATTTTTACCGCAGATAACAGCATCAACAGAATTAATTAGCTATGTAAAAACCTCGCGATTTTTCATTGCATTTTTTAAAAACACTTTAACGTATAACTTATTTTAGTACTTTAGCTAATCTTGACAAGTTAATTATTTAGTCCAAAACATGGACGCTTTCAAGTTTTTTACACGTTTAACTACTCGATTATTATCCTTGTATTTATAAGATACGATGATTTTTTTTTTTCTGACTGCAAAGACGTCTTTGGAGACGCCAATTTGTTATATATAAATGTATATTAGTTTTTGTAACTGAAATCAAGAGAACCTGCATTTCTAGTTAATTAATAGCTTTCAGCGAAATCTCGCTTTATAAAGTGCATAAATATGCAAATTACGTCCAGTGATCTCACAGATACAACGACAGCAGTAACGTAAGTTTTTTACTTCCTCTTTCTAAAGAAAAAGTATTGTAAACGAATTTTTTTTCAACTTTAGGATTTACATGTTTCAGGGGTCAGAGATCCCGAAAAACATGTTTATACGTAATGTCTGTCCGTGTGTTCGAGTATGTGTGTTGTATATCCTTTTTGTACCATCGAAAGGTGTATGAAGTTATGCCTAGGATTGTACCAAATTTTATATATATGTTTTTGATTATGGTCAGCAGGTACCAGTTGAATTTGTGGGTATTCCGCAGGAAAGGGGCGCTGATTTCATTTTCATTATTGTATAATAGGAAAGTGTACGAAGTTATGTATAGAATTTAACAAACTTCATATACACGTTTTTGGATATGGAAGTCAGGCCCCAGTTAAAAATGGGGATTTTCCCCTGGAAGAGGGACCTGTGGCAGCGATTTTTTCGATTTTTCGGTATTCTGTTGTACATCGGCTGTTCATGCAGCGACGGACAATTCGCATCTAGCTAACTCGGTGATTCTCAAGCAGCTGGCGTACAACAAAATAATGAAAAGTATTGATTTTGTTACTTTCTTGTATCTTCAATAGAAGAAAGTATTGAAATCGAAATTTTTTTCGACTTCCGGTTTTCGAGGGATTTACACGTTTTAGGGGTCAGAGATCACAAAAAACATGTTTATACAAAATGTCTGTCTGTCCGTGTGTCGCCATTGTACCCTCAAAAATTGTATGAAATTATGCATAGAATTGAACCAAATATTTATTTAAAGATTTTGGCTATGGCAAGCAAGTTCTCCCTGAATTTGGAAAAATCCGCCGGTAGGGGGCGCTGTAATAGCGATTTTTATGCATTTTGAAAATTGTACCATCGAAAAGTGTATGAAGTTATGCACAGAATTGAACCAAATTTTTTGTGTATGTTTGTGGCCATGACAAGAAGGTCCTCTCTGAATTTGGAAAAATGCCGCCATTAGGGGGCGCTGTAATAGTGATTTTTTTGCACTTTGAATATTGTACCTTAAAAAATTGTATGAAGTATGCATAGAATTGAGCCTTTGAATATTGTACCTTAAAAAATTGTATGAAGTATGCATAGAATTGAGCCAAAATTTTTGTACATGTTTGTGGCTATAGCAAGCAGGTCTCCCTGAATTTGGAAAAATCCGCCGGTAGGGGGCGCTGTAACAGCAATTTTTGTGCATTTTGAAAATTGTACCATCGAAAAGTGTACGAAGTTATGCATAGAATTGAACCAAATTTTTTGTGTATGTTTGTGGCCATGGCAAGAAGGTCCTCTCTGAATTTGGAAAAATGCAGCCATTAGGGGGCGCTGTAATAGCGATTTTTTTGCACTTTGAATATTGTACCTTAAAAAATTGTATGAAGTATGCATAGAATTGAGCCAAAATTTTTGTGCATGTTTGTGGCTATAGCAAGCAGGTCTCCCTGAATTTGGAGAAATCCGCCGGTAGGGGGCGCTGTAATAGCGATTTTTGTGCATTTTGAAAATTGTAGCATCGAAAAGTGTTTGAAGTTATGCATAGAATTGAACCAAATTTTTTGTGTATATTTGTGGCCATGGCAAGAAGGTCCTCTCTGAATTTGGAAAAATGCCGCCATTAGGGGGCGCTGTAATAGCGATTTTTTTGCACTTTGAATATTGTACCTTAAAAAATTGTATGAAGTATGCATAGAATTGAGCCAAAATTTTTGTGCATGTTTGTGGCTATAGCAAGCAGGTCTCCCTGAATTTGGAAAAATCCGCAGGTAGGGGCGTTGTAACAGCGATTTTTGTTCAATTTGGATATCGTACCATCGAAAAGTGTATGAAGTCATGCATAGAATTGAACCAAATTTTTTGTGTATATTTATGGACATAGCAAGAAGGTCCTCCCTGAATTTGGAAAAATTCCGCCGGAATGGGCTGCTGTAATGGCGATTTTTGTGCAATATTCAATATTGTTCCATCGAAAAGTGTATGAAATTATGCATAGTTCTAATAAAAATACTAATAAAACTAATTAAAATGAAATATTGACATGAGATAGAAGAAAGTTTTGGGATTGGCACATCCAACTAGTTAAATATTATGATCGAAATTAACTCGTTTTTACTGCGATTAGTAAAATGACGGAGGGATTTTAGATAAAAATCAAAGTTGGTGTAGTATTGACGTATTAACAGGTGTAACAAGTTTTTTTAAGTATTAACATGTATGCGAACGATGAAAGTTTGGCGACTGGCACATCCTACTAGTTAGGATAGTAACCGTGTGTTAAAATAGTAAATAACTAAACCGCAAGAACATACACTGCGTTCCACAAGGCCATAAGACCGTTCGCTTTTTAAAAATTAAGAAAAAGACAAGAATAAAAATTTACCGTATCGGAAGGCGTTTTTCAGCATCAGCGGTTTTCACCATAATACTCGCCAAAGAATCGTTTTTTTTTTTTTTTTTTTTTTTTTTTCTTTTTTTTGTTTGTGATGATTAAAAAAAAAAAATCAAATAAGGGATTCAAAAATAAATTCAGATTTCAAAATTTTATGAAAATTTAACAAATGTTGTACCGGAGTGCAATACCATAAAACTTGTCAACTAATCAAAAATACTTCTATATATAAAAAAAAGTTTTGATTTGGAAATGGACCAATAAAAAATCTGCGTAGATTCCGTGAAATGCATCTGATTGGTCAGAGATTTATGACGCTATAAGGGGAGGTTACCAATGAGGGACAGGTCTCTCTGTCGCCAAAAGTGACGCCAACTTGGCACTATTTCCAGTATTTCGCCAAAATTAAGGGTACTTTTCCGTTATACGGACAGCATGCCAAAATGTATGCTAATGCGCCAATTATTTCAGCCCTCATCGTGAAAAAGATTTTTCTTGTAAACCATGCGAAACATCGTGATTTGTTATTTATGAAACGTGAATTACGTGAATGAGTATTATTTAACTTTAACCTTGGAAAGCTTTTTAATTTGCTATTATTCGAAATAAAAATGTTTTTTTTTAATAAAATTATAATTTACTTTTACTGCTGACGCTGAGATGGATTTTACCATTTGTCAATTACCAGATGATGAGAAAGTTGCGATAAAACTGTTTCAGAAATTTGGAATTCTGCATAATAAAAGGTTGTGTTCAAACAACCATGAAATGAAATTATGGATGAGTTCTGGCAATCCGAAATGGAGATGTAGCTTACGATCATGCGACGAAAGCGTAGGAATACGACAAAAAACATGGTTTGAAGGATCGCGATTGTCTTTTCTTAATGCTTTGAGGTTTATATATTGATGGTGCCAAGAGTTGACATCGATTGAGCTTTGTGAGCTGCAACTTGATATGAACCATAACACAACAGTGGATTGGAATAGTTATTTTAGAGAAGTTTGTTCAAATGCTTTATGTTCACGACCAAATAGAAAAATCGGTGGACCTAATAAAATTATAGAAGTAGATGAAAGTCTTTTTACCAGAAGATAAAGCAACGTAGGGCGTGTTCTTCCTCCTCAAGGGGTGTTAGATGGTTTATGCCGTGGAACACGGGATGTTTCCTTACTCCTATTTCCGATCGCACAGCTGAAACTTTAATGGCGGCAATAGAAAACAATGTAGCTGATGGAAGTATTATTTATACAGATTACTGTAAAGGATATAAAACACATGAAGTGCGAAGTGCTGGTTATGATCATTTCACAGTAAATCACAAATACAATTTTTTCCACCCTAATACTGGATGTCATACTCAAAATGTTGAGAGATTATGGGGCATCGCAAAATGGCGCAGCAAAAGACATCGGGGAACAGTTCGTCATCATTTAGAGTCGTATCTCATAGAGTTTATGTGGCGACGTCTTCATTCAAAAAATGAAATGTTTACTGCAATGCTAAAAGATATGGCACAGATGTCATATTCGCCCCATATTGGCGCGATTTTTTCCTGACGCCAATGTCATATACGCAACGGGTACTTAACTGACGCCAAAGTGTCGTTATTCTGCTTGATGTGATACATCGTTACAACATATAAGAGTTCAACAAAATGATAACTCAGTCTTCGTGAATATCTCCTCAACAGAAGGACAAATAACTATAGGCAGTCAGTATTCCGCACCATCGGCTAATTTAAAAGAAGATCTACAAGATTGGGCGAACACGTCGGGTATGAGTTCAAAACTTCTGTTGCTGGGTGATTTGAATGCTCATAGTGTCCTGTGGGGGTATGAGAACGATAACGAAAAAGGACAACACCTCATCAATCATCTCAATATGATGCACTTATTAGTCCTAAATGATCCTTTCTCAAAACCAACATTTGAAACCACGCATTTGAAAGGTTGGCCAGATGTATCACTAGCATCCTTCCCACTGTTCCCAAAAGTTTCCTTATGGACTGTTGAGGATGATATGCACTGCGGTGACCACAGGCTGATAACCTTGTATATGGATATCCAAACCCCGAAGCTTCCAAAGCGTAGATATCGGACAAAGAACGTCTCATTGAAAAAATTCAATAGAAAATTATCTAAATCATTGCAAGAAAATAATATAACTTTCCAGGATATAAAAACGACGGGGGCATTCGAAAAAGAGTACGACAACTTTATAAATATAATAACACAAACCTGTGACCATACTTTAAAGAAAAAAAACTCCACATTTAAACCAACAGTTTCTTGGTGGACAGCGGAACTTAGGAAAATGAGAAGCTTTGTTAAAGCACTTTATAGGAAAACAAAACTTTTGTCTGCATCAGAGGAAGACATGATCAAATTAAAAAAGTATAGAGCACTCTATAAAAAGAAAATTCTGGAAGCAAAGAAAACAGCGTGGAGTTCTTTTTGCTCAAATACCAAAGACCCCTTTGGGAAACTAAAAAAGACGGCATTTAGAGATTTTTACAGACAGGAAGTCTACGCTCTTTCTGATTCCACTACAGCAACCCACTCAAGACAATCTTTTTATGCAGAAATTGCCAATTCAATATTTGGTCCTTCGGACTTGCAACCGCATCAAATTCATCCGCGCTCAACCCAGCCAGTTAATCCATTTATACTCCAAGAACTAAAAGCTGCCATCTTCTCGTTCAATCGGAATAAAGCACCAGGTCCTGATAATGTTGACCATCTGATTGTACGAAATATTTACCACTCACATTCATCTCTATTACTGAATCTTTACAATACTCTATTAAACTTAAATTACTTCCCAAAAAGTTGGAAAATTGGAGAACTAGTCTTTTTTCTAAAGGCAGGTAAGGACCCACAATCTGCTCAGTCATACAGACCAATAACTCTACTCCCAATTCTGGGGAAAATTTTTGAAAAATTATTATTAAAACGAATAAATTATCATTTTCGAAATTCGACAGTTCTACAGAGTTCTCAACACGGATTCTTAGAGGGTAAATCGGCTGAATCAGCGATACAAGAAGTTCTCTCAACAATTGACTTACTTCAACAAGAAAACAACTACATTTCATTAATATCATTAGACATCCAAAATGCTTTGACAACTTACCTTGGGACGCAACAATCCAAGAACTGGAATTTTTGGGGTTGGAGGAGCCATATGTTAATATCCTGAAATCCTTTTTATCTCACAGAGGAGCGAAACCAAATTGGCTAGCACAAGAAATTCATTGGTTTAGGAAGGGGTGCCCACAAGGTTCATGCTTTGGGCCCTTCCTATGGAGAATCTTCCTAAACGCTCTCTTACGCCATTTAAAATCGTTAGGTTACATAATAATAGCTTATGCAGATGACATTTTAATTATATTAAATGGTAAAACAAGGCGAGAATTAGAAAAATTAGCAAAGGACATCTTAGATTATATTAGTAGGTGGATGTCAAATCACAACATGAAAATATCTTACAATAAATGTAAAGTTCTCCACCTTAGAAGACCAAAATTTTTGAAAAGAGCTCCAACACTCAAAATTGACAACCATTCATTAAAAAGTGAGCCAACTTTAGAATACTTAGGTATCGTTCTGGATAGTACGTTGTCGTTTCTCCCCCATTTACGAAAGAAAAGGCAGGAAATTACACAACTTTCGCAAGACCTATTGAAGTTTGCCTCAGCTTACGGAGGGGTAAACAAATTAATTCTGAAGATTTGGTACAATAGTATCTTGGAGAAGAAAATCACGTATGCTGCAGCAACTTGGTTTCACCGGATAAGCAAAGCCCATGGGCTTCGTCTGATCTCATCAATACAATACCAATGCCTGTTATTAGTTTCACGTGCCTACAGAAAAACTTCGGCGGATGCCCTTTGTGTTTTAACAGGTATTCCGCCCTTGGCACTTCAACTTGAATATATAGCAACAACAGGAAGAGTCTTACGTCTTGGAATCCCGACAGGAAATCAAGAACCAATATTTTACCAACCAAAAATGAAGTCAGATCAAGTTGAACCATTTAAAGAATATTTCTTTCAAATAGATCCAGAAAATACTCCACATGTAGAAATAAACATTTATACGGATGGTTCCAAGATGGAAGATGAAACGGCATATGCCTTCTGTGTGTATCAGAGAGGTGAGTTAATCCACGATGATCAAACTAAGTTAAGTAAAGAAAATACTGTTTTTCAGGCAGAACTCCTGGCCATAGAAGAGGCTGTGCTGTGGATTAGGAACTCCCCTCATAAAGAAGTATTAATACACTCGGACAGTCTCTCAAGTCTCTTAGCAATAGAAGATGTTTTTTCAAAAAATCTCATCGCAGTACAAATTATCAAACTACTCCAAGAAACAAGAAAAAAGATCTTCTTTAAATGGGTCCGTGGACATGTGGGTAATGTGGGGAATGAGCATGCAGATTCTTTGGCAAAAGAAGCAACCAAAGCCACATCACATGCCAAATACAAATTCTTTCCCAACCCTCCTTCTTACTTGAAGAAGCTTCTAAAATCATCTCTACACGAACAATGTCAGACTCGCTGGGACTATGGTTACCACAGGACGGTACACATACGCTTTAGCCCCAAAAGTCTCGGAAAAGAGAATCCTGCTGCATAGAAATCTTTTTCTGTTTGCCACTAACCACGGCCCATTTTCATCATATCTTTATAAATTTGACAGGGTTCCTTCTCCATTATGTGTATGCGGTCAGCGAGCTACATCATTGCATTATATCTTTAACTGTACCCTTACATCATATTACCATATAAGAAAATCTCCAAAAATTTCTTTGTCTCAGTGGTTCTCAGTGGTTTTTTTTTCAAATCCATCATTTTGTCAAAAGATAATTGAATGTATGAAAGTTTTAGAAAACAACCATTATGTGTTTCAAAATGTTTTGCCATTTATAGATGATGATGAGAACGTATCTTAACAAATAGACAGATACCACCAATTCAAAATAAACTCTTAGCCACAAACAACACGATTGAACTATAATTGAACTGATGCAAGAACAATAGACTTTTGAACTTTTGTGTGTGTATATAATTATATAATATTCATCATAATTATTCACTATTTTACCTATTTTTTATATTCTACATTATTTTTAAAATTATGAATCTCTTTCTAATTTAGTATACATATACGTAGCTTTTATTGTATTTTTGCAGAACGCCCAGCTTTGCAGAGTAATTGAGCTTTTGCCGCTCCAACAAGTTTAAAAATCCTATCATCTATTATCTCATGATCTTATTAATTACAAATATCTAAATTTCTCTCGTAAACGCCCAGTAAAAATTGGGCTTTCGATCGTGTATATATTGTACTTATATTGTATTTAATCTTAATATTCTCAATTGGCTTTCCTGTAGGTCCCCTCGGGCCTTTTATTTATTATTATTATTATTATTATTATTATTATTTTTTGTGTGTGTGTGTGGTGACGGCGGTAGTAGATGGAAACCGCTGGGTGGGGGCTTGTGAGTGCTTAAGCCATTTGGTAGGCCTCCCCACCTAGCTGACCCCCGGATTATGTTGTGGCACAGATGTCATATACCCCATATTGGCGCGATTATTTTCCGATGCCAATTTGGCGAAAATATCAACAGCATAAACAACAACATCCGGGTTACCATATCAAGCAAAATAACGACACTTTGACGCCAGTTAAATACCCGTTGCGTATATGACATTGGCGTCAGAAAAAAATCGCGCCAATATGGGGCGTATATGACATCTGTACCTATGTTGTTTATGCTGTTGATGTTTTCGCCAAATTGGCAACCGAAAAAAAATCGCGCCAATATGGGGCGAATATGACATCTGTGCAAAGAGATTTGTAATTTTATGGCAGCAGTTTAATATGTTTTTTTTATTTTATTACTTTATTGTATAACAGTTATTTGTTCACTTATTTTAATTATATATTTGTGATTTAATAAAATAGTTCGTAAAATTCTGTAATTTTCAAATGTTATATTTTTAAAATGCTCACTTTATTATCGACAATGTTTTTCTTTTATTTTTCAAATGTTTCAATTCACGTGATTTTCATTTTGCGCAAACTATTGCGCTTGGCGACAATGTAGTCCGTATAACGAAAAAGTACCAAAAATCATAGCCTACTATGATACCCACGCATTTTACCGAAAACCGTCGAAAAAGTGAAGTCGGATTCAGCTTCAAACCCTGAACCAAAACATCACAACGTACTCTTTTTTGTTTACATTTATACCCTGCCCAGATAGCGGCTTGTTTCTCATCGTCGAAGTTTCAGAATTATTGATCGTATTTTCAGAATAATAAATTAAATACTTATATTCTTCAATTTCCTTCGATATAAAAGGATATTTTACACAGCTTGTAGTATTTTAGTGCTCACATACTTTTAAGATTAGCTAAATTACTTATTGTTTACTTGATCGTTTGGTTCATTCTGTTATTCTTTTTTTAATCTCCCATATTTACACAAAAATAGCTTGTGTTTCATATACACGTTTTAAAATTAAAATTTGGTTTTTATCAAACTACAGTTCTCATAACTGGCTTGAAGCAGTTATTTTTGACGAATTTATTGCTACCCGTAAAATGTTTGTGATTGATATCGTCCGAACTAAATAATAATAATAAGAGTAAAAAAAAAAAAAAAAAAAAAAGACGATTTTCCTTAAACATTAAATATTCTTATTTTTAATCATAGAAAGAAATAGTGATCGCAGATTTAAATATCGTTGCAATATTTTATGTTATCCAAGCAATTTGGATTAAATCATGTAAGTGTATTTGTTACTTAATAAATTATATTTATCAATTATTACAAGGAATTTTATGAGTACTTTAATATATTTAAAAGAAATTCCATTAGTTTTATTGTTTCAGCAGTGAAGATAGCAAATAAATTTGTGACATTGATGTTTTTAGACTATGCATGTTTTTATTTATTGGTGTGAATCATAGAATACTCTACTTCTCCCCAACCTGGCGATAAATGCGCCAAAGTGGCAACCTTGGTATTTAGTATTAACTTGGTATTAAGTAGCAACCTTGGAAGTATTCTCAGGTCGCACCATTTATTATTCCGATAATTGTTAAAATGATAATTTTTTTTTAAATTATTATTTGATGATTAGAGTTAATATTTTTATTAAACTCTTTTGAATCATATCTATACGGAAAAAAAGTAAACACATTGGAATTCTCTGAACCCTGCCCAGAGCGGTTTGATTGGTTCTCGTCGTTGAAGTTACGGTCAGAGTCAAGTTTCTGTTTTAGGCATCGTATCAGAGTCCTCTGGCGAGCAACTTCATACATTAAACGCAAATCGGTCTGCCGGTAGTAGTATCTAAGTATGCCTTGCAAAAAGTAATGCTTTGGAAATGGAACAATGAAAATCTGCGTAGATACCGTGAAATGCAACTGGTTGGTCAGAGCTTTATGACGCTATAAGGGAGGTTACCAAGGGGAGACCCGTCTCTCTGTCACCAAAAGTGACGCCAACTTAGCGCTATTTCCAGTATTTCGCCAAATTTCCATAGACTCCCATTGAAATACAATAGGGTTTACTTGCATGCAGGAAATCAACAAACTGAGATATTTCAATGCAACAAAAACTAATATTACCTTATGAATAAATCTTAATTGAACTATTTACATTATTTTTAAGCACAAACAATAATCTGGGGTTGGCTAGAAAATAGGAATTGCTTCGCTATACCGAATGGAATAGCTAAGTGATTACGGGGGGGGGGGGTTGGTGAGCGTAGCGAGCAGGGTTGCACCGCCCCCCTAGTTTTGTAAAAAAAAAAAAAAAAAGGTAAAAAATCATAGTTTAATTGAATCATTCATTTTTGATAAACTAATAAAAATGCAACAAATTACCGTATCTGAGTGCGGTTTGCACCACAACATTTGGTCGAAAATTTCGCAGTAAAAATAGTTAAAAAAATTTAACTATTTTTTTTCTTTTTCCATAAAATTCCGACTCTTTGAAAAATCTTATGGTGAATTCCGATACGAAATTTTTTAAATGAATTTTAGAAATGTGAACAGACTTATGGGACACTCAGTATTTTGTAATAATGAGGCAACCTTCTAACTAGTGTTTCCAGGTGTCCCGATTTTCAGGGGCTTCAATCAGGGGGCTGACCCGCGTAACCAATGCGCGAGACACTAAAAGTCCCGATTTTTCATGATGCATAAATTCTTTTAAATTTCTTTTGGTACCACGTTCTTCGTAAGTTTCCATCGGAACTTATTACAGTAAAATCTGCGAAGACTATCTACAAGGGATAATTTTATAGTCTCTTCAAACTAATGCCTTAAGGGGATTGTGACGTATGCGACAGCTAAAAAGTTGGAAATTCATGCTATTCTTTTAACCCTTTATGTACTGAATTATGAATTCATAAAAAAATTATCTTCTAAAGCATTTTTCGTGAATTTTTGAAACTACATTAGAAGATTTACATAATCATTTAATAAATTTCAGAAGGATAATTAAATTTGATTTTATAGGGATTTTGTGCAATATTTATAACGCCATTCAAATCTTTTACTTTAAATATTTTTCTTAGTATTTTGTAGAATTAGGAAATGTACAAATGTAATGATCTTACAATAGAAAAAGAAAAAGTATTTCCGAATTGAAAATCCCCCCCCCCCCCCCAACGCCAAGAAAGCTGAGAAGATGCAAAGGAAAAAATAATCATCCTTTTAAAAATATTTTTCTTTTGTGTGACCCATAATTGTTTTTGAAACACGATAAAGTAATGCATCTACAACTCATTCTAAACTGTGTTTCTACTAATCGATGTATTAAATGAATTTTACTTATAATAAGTTAATTATAATAAGTTATTTTAATGGTACTTATAAGTTTCGTCAGGAGATAAATTGTTAAAGACAATATCTCCTTCAAATATGCATGCATCATTATAATTTTTTAATCCTAGTTTAGTAAGAGCTTTATAAACGTTTTAACACATTCACGACGAGAAACGAGAATTCTCGTTTTCATTCAAAAAACATCATTGACTAAGGGCGTGTCTTCTACCTTACAGGAAACGCATTTATATCATGTTGCCCATATTTTTTTTTTACATTGTAAGACATTTTATATTAAATTCATACATTGAAAGATATTTACCGATGCATAAAGGTGGAAAAGCTATCTAGAACACTAAATTTACAAAAGACTTTCAGAACAGGAAGGAGCTTCTACAGTTTAAAATTCAGATTTGATAAAAATTGTCTGTTGGCAATGTGCTAAGATAAAAAATTACTATATGGATTTAAAGATAAATTTAAAATAAGAATCTAAACAAATATATTTTTTTCCTCTTGAAAGTTTTGAGGTATTCACTTTGGTACACTTTTTTTTTTAATAATAAAAATCTTTCCGACTGGAAATCTTATGTGATGATCAAAAGTACTTGATTTTATGTACTGAACCTTTTTAAATCTTTATTACACTAGTATTAAAAAGTGCTCTGACGAGCACCAAAAAAGGCTAATATGTTTTTAAGTATGACAAAGGGTTTGACAAGTGCTTCTAATTGAGCATGAAAAAGGACAAGGGGTTCCTTCTTGGCTGCAGCTCACTATCAATGCCAACTTTAAAAAAATCATATTTGCGCTTTTTCCATATAAAATAACTAAATAAATAAACTTTCCGTCGTGCTTTACATGTTAACTGCACTGTTGCAGTGTTGTAACTGCGCATGCGTCTGCAATGCAACTTTGTACAGTGCAATGTGTACCATTATTTCTCTATAAATTATACTACACTGTACATTTCTATTATGCTTTTGATGTTTGAACCTCAGCGCACACTCACACTGTGCTTTTGTACTTCCGTATTAAAGGTGTATGCGTCTAATATTCGTTTATAATTTACATGCATTGCTGTATTGCATAGTACATTGTACAGTCACAGCCACTTGCATATAATTTCCACAATCAATGAATGCATTATACTGTTATGCGTGCACATGTGGAATTGTTCCTGTGCAGAGTGCTTCAACAGTCTGCACTGCACTACAAATCAGTTTTCTGTACAGTTCTACACTGCGGGCGTGCTTGGTGGTCCTGCATGAGTGTGATACGCTGCAGGAACTAAGGTTTTGGTACTATGTCGCCTTACATTCATGTTTAATCAGGCTGTGTCTTTATACTACACATTTTTATCGTAACTGTGGCTGATTTTTTTTTATATGAAAAAAGCGCAAATATGATTTTTTCAAAGTTGGAATTGATAGTGAGCTGCAGCCAAGAAGGGACCCCTTGTCCTTTTTCATGCTCAATTAGAAGCACTTGTCAAACCCTTTGTCATACTTAAAAACATATTAGCCTTTTTTGGTGCTCGTCAGAGCATTTTTTAATACTAGTCATTTAAATTTTTTGATAATTATATTTTGAATATAAATTAAACTTGAGTTGCTTTTAAATATTCTCAATACTTTTTTCTTATTTCGCACAATAATGCACTATGTAACCAAGTAATGCACACTGTTTTAAGAGGTTCAATGGTTTTTAATCAAATTCACGTTATTTTTATTCATAATTTAATTTACTTGGGCTCCCTTAAATATAATTAATATAATTCCAAACTGATATTAGTTTTTGTTGCATTAAAATATCTCAATTTGTTGATTCTCTCTAAACAAATAAACCCTATTGGTTTACAATGGAAGTCTATAGAAATTTTGCGATATAGCGCCAGTTGGTGACAAACTTGGCGGTATATGGCAGCAGAATACGGTCCCGCCTATGGTAACCCCCCCCCCCCTATAGGTATGGAGATGCATTAAATGCGGTTCTATAACAAATGAGATGCGTTTCATTCGAGCGTTGCCATTAAACAATTAATAAATAATCGCAATTTCTGTGACACATACGATAGCGTAATATATATAGATAGATTATCGTGGAAATCGAAGGTTTAAGCCACATTGTATTGTTTAGCTAGACCGGTTATACTACCATCGTTCTCATGTTTTGCTACAATTATTTTTACTGAACAGTAATTCGCTTAAGCTTCTTACTACTGCTATCACTAAGCACTTTTTCCTTCTTAGAAGCCATAATGAGAGCTAAAATTAGCGCAAACCTGAGTAAAAGTAAAACAAAAAGTTAATTTTTTTACAGTAATAAAGGTACACAGAGCACTCTGATATGCACACCTTACTCCAAACTTGACTAATAACAAGAGTTATCTGAGGGTTGCCAACTGAACTATTCGGATGCCTTGGTCGTGAACCGAGATATTGCACGCCAACCGAGTCAAATTTTGATCACCGAAGTTGGACATAAACTGAACTGGTCATAAACAGAAGCGGTCGTGAACCGAGGTTCCTCTTATATTTTGACCTATAAGTTTGCAAATATGGCATTATTTATATATTCAATGGCGATAATCATTAGGCATCTTGGTGATTTTGACGATGAAACTCATCGATTTCAAAGTAACGTTCCGAAGTGTACTTGAACCTCCACAGATGTCATATACGCATCACGTTGACGCGATTTTTTTCTGACGCCAGTGTCATATACGCACCGGGGTACTTAACTGGCGCCAAAGTTTTGTTATTTTGCTTGATATGGTAGCCCGGATGTTGTTGTTTATTTATTAATAAATTGTTTATTTACTTTTATTTTCTTTTTAAAAATTATATAAGTTGTTTCGTTCTATTCTTATTAATTAAACTTTTTAAAATTTATTGTTAATCTCTTTTTAAAAATATATATGTAACTGGTATTCGAAACCGAGGTTTTCGCCAAATTGGCGTCAGAAAAAATATCGCGCCAACGTGGTGCGTATATGACATCTGTACCACCTGGTACAACTTGATTATCCTGTCGACCAAAAAATTATCGCCAAACTATAAGATTAAATGGCAATAATGGATGATAGTAAATGTTACATTCATTTGACATTAAACACGATACACGTGTTTGTTACGTCATCAAGTGATTTTTAATTCAAGTTTTGGTTAAGTTCAAGTCAAATATCCCATAGTCAAATCAGCCCCATATTGGCGCGATTTTTTTTACGCCAATGTCATATACGTACCGGGTACTTAACTGGCACCAAAGTGTCGTTATTTTGCTTGATATGGTAACCCGGATATAGATATACTAACGAGGTTGGCCCAGATGTCATATACGCCCCATATTGGCGCAATTTGTTTCTGACGCCAATGTCATATACGCAACAGGTACTTAATTGACGCCAAAGTGTCGTTATTTTGCTTGATATGGCAACTCGGATATTGTTGTATATGCTGTTGATGTTTTCGCAAATTGGCGTCAGAAAAAAATTGCGCCAATATGGAGCGTATATGGCATCTGTGCCACGAGGTTTTCGCCAAATTGGCGTCGGAAAAAATCGCGCCAATATGGAGCATATATGACATCTGTGCCCAAGTTTTTATTAGTATTTTTATTAATGTTTTACTAATTTATTTATTCTTCCGTTATTTAAAATAAAATTGGTACTTTTCGGTTAGCCGGGCGTCAGTGTTATATATATGTATGTATGTATACCTATATATACATATATATGTATATATACACACACATATATACATGTATACATATAGCTTTTATGCATGTATAAATATACGGAACAGATGTCATATTCGCCCCATATTGGCGCGATTTTTTTCGGTTGCCAATTTGGCGCAAACATCAACAGCATAAACAACATAATCCGGGTTACCACATCAATCCCTTTGGCGCAAGTTAAGTACCTGTTGCCTATATGATATTGGCGACAGAAAAAAATCGCGCCAATATGGGGCGAATATGGCATCTGTACCAAATATACATATATATGTATATATAGGTATACATACAAACATACATATATATAAAACACTGGCGCCCGGCTAACCGAAAAGTACCTAAAAATTATGTCAGTTTGTATCATTTGGCGAATAGTTTGGCAAAATTGGTTGACGGGATAATCAAGTAGTGTACCGTATATTTTTGCTGTACATTTTCGACAATATCTCAAGCAAAAGTACCTAAAGTTAAACGAAACCCTAATTATTTAAGGCACAGATGTCATATACACAACGGGTTTGGCGCGTTTTTTTTTTCTGACGCCAATTTGACGAAAACCCCGTTTTCGAATAGCAGTTACATATATTTTTTTTAATTACTTTCTATTATTTTAAAAAGGAAATAACAATAAATAATGAAAAGTTTAATTAATAACTATAGAACAAAACAATTTATATAATTTAAAAAAATAAAATAAAAGTAAATAAAAACTAATTAATAAATAAACAACAATAGCTCACTTACCGTATCAGGCAAAATAACGCCATTATCGCGCCAGTTATGTACGCTGGTGCGTATATGACATCTCTTCCTTATTTAAAATAGATGGAATGTCATTTTTTAAGGTACGCTTAGTATGTGAAGTATTTATATTACTGCATACCTATCGCATGTGTAAGTCAGGATGTTATGATGATAATTAAAAAAAACTTACATTTAGCTCCTCAACAGAAGCTTGGGATTTACCCTGTTTTCTTTCCTATCAACTCGTTTGTGCTCCATTGTGCCTATTACTCCAGTTCAAAATATTAATCAAGAATGTTTATATATATATTTATTAAAATTATGTATTATCTGCTTAGGTTGACGTCGGTTTCAAAAATACAAAAATCTATCAGTTGAATTTCAATTTTTATTGACTTATAAAAATAAAAGTACGCGTGTTATCCTTTTTTTTAATTATTGTACTGCTTTTTAGGGAGTGGCAACACGAAAGAAGTTATTGAATTAGAAAATTAAAAAATGAAAAGGAGAGATTGCTATAATTTTATGGAGACATTATAAAAGACAAATTCGATTTTCTCAGCGACCATCAAACATACAAAGATAAAAAAAAATCTATTTTAAGTTTGAACAAGAGGATCAAAATAAAACAAAAATGAAGTTAATCCACCCACTGGAACGTTAGCTACACTTTGTTGAACTTTGTGTCTTCATTTTTTCGTTTAAGGTTAAATAAAAAACTACTGAAAGCTGCAGTAATTTTTTTAATGCCATCAGTTTATTCGTCTCGTCGAGTTCTATCTTTCAAAAGAAAAATCATTGTCGTATGTCAACTGGTTCGCCAGAAATTTAAGAAAGTCGTTTGCATTTTCTATTTTAGGTAGCTTTCTTTACAAAAAAGCTACCTATTGCAGCCGTTCGGAGGAAAGCGATTTCAAAAAATTTTGGTATATTTTCATCGATCATGACCCCCTGACCCCGAAACCACCCTCCGTTCAAAATTGATATATATATATATATATATATATATATATATATATATATATATATATATATATATATATATATCTGACCTATGTCACACTGTAACTCTCGTATTTATGAACCGATTTGGATGTAATTCGGTGTGTACATAGTACATACCAATGTCTCGACCGAGTTCGTTGGCCAGATTCATCCGCCATTTTGTTTCAAAATGGCGGCCATTTAAAAATTTAAAAAAAAATTAAAATTTGAAATGTGGTACCAAAAAATTGAAAATGGAAAAATATTTTTTTCTTATGTATTTGACCTTTATACAAAGACTCCGTAGCAGTTTTTATTTCGTCTATATCTTAAAAAATGGCTGAGTTATAGCATTTTGAATTTCTAGCGAAGCTGACATTTTGAAACGTCCTGAATTTTGTCACGCGATAAAAGGCGTATTTATGAACCGATTTGGATGTAACTTCGTTTATACATAGTACAGACCAATGTCTCGACCGAGTTCGTTGGCCAGCTTCATCCGCCATTTTGTTTAAAAATGGCGGCCATTTAAAATTTTATGAAAAATTTAAATTTGAAATGTGGTACCAAAAAATTGAAAATTGAAAAAATATTTTTTTCTTATGTGTTTGACCTCGATAAAAAGGTTCGGGAGCAGTTTTTGTTTCGTCTGTACTTTAAAAAATAGCTGAGTTATAGCATTTTGAATTTCTAGTGTGGCTGACATTTTGAAACGCTCTGATTTTTGCCACGTGATAACAGACGTATTTATGAACCGATTTGGATGTACCTTGGTGTGTGCATAGTACATACAAATAACTCAACCGAGTTCGTTGGCCAGCTTCATCCGCCATCTTGTTTCAAAATGGCGGCCATTTAAAAAAATTTAAAAAAAAAATTTAAAATGAGATACCAAAAAATTGGAAAATGAAAAAGAGTTTTTTCGTATGTGTTTGACCTTAACACAAAGATTCCGGAACAGGTTTTGTTTCGTATCTATCTAAAAAAATGGCTGAGTTATAACATTTTGAATTTCTATTTGGCTGACATTTTAAAACGACCTGATTTTTGTCACGCGATAACAGGCGTATTTATGAACCGATTTGAATGTAACTTGGTCTGTACATAGTACATACCAATGTCTCGACCGAGTTCGTTGGCCAGCTTCATTCGCCATCTTGTTTCAAAAGGGTTGCCATTTTTTAAAAAAAATGTAATTTAAAATTTAAAATGAGGTATTAAAAAATTGGAAAATGAAAAAGATTCTTTTTATGGGTTTGGCCTTGATACAAAGATTCTGGAGCAGTTTTTGTTTCTGAAAATTTGTTCTTTTGTTTATATCTTAAAAAATGGTTGAATTATAGCACTTTGAATTTCTATCATGGCTAACACTTTGAAACGATCTTGTATTTGTCTCGCGATACCACACGTATTCACCTATTGCGATGGAAGAAGGCATGTGGATAGTATACATCAATATCTCGACCAAGTTCGCTGGCCAGCTTCATCATCCATCTTGTTTCAAAATGGCGGCCATTAAATTATAAAAATATATATAGTTAAAGTGAGGTGCAAAAAAATTAGAAATTGAAAAAGGTTTCTTTCTTAAGTATTTGACCTTTATATAAGGATTCAGGAGCATTTTTTGTTTGTCTTTATCTTAAAAAATGGCTCAGATATAGCAGTTTCAATTTCTAACGTGGGTGACATTTTGAAAAATCTGATATTTTGCCTGCGACAGCACTCGTATATATCAACCGATTCCGATGTGAGTGAGCACGTGCACAGCAATTACTAAGGTCTCGACCAAGTTCACTGGTTAGTCTCATCCACCATGTTGTCTTAAAATGGCAGGCACTTTATGAAATCGCCGAATTTGGCAGCCAAATATAAGTTACTTTAAATAAAAGCAGCTTGGATAAAGCTGACTAATTTCGCGAAATTCTCATTCATAATGATTTAGTATTCATAAAAATTAGTATTGAATCTCCTACATTCGGTTTCCACTTAATTGAGCTTCGTGTGTTTGAATAAAATAAGTTGGCTTTTTTAAAATAAGGAATATGAAAGCTACCTCTTCCTCCCGGCACTGGCCGGAAGGACTTTCTTAATCATATTATTATAGCTTAACGCTGCCGCGTTTGCTATGATATTCAAAAAAAATTTTTAGAAATGAAAAAATTTCACTTATCAGAAATCTGCATATTTTTGTCATACAGATACTCTATCATGTTTTTAAATTACTGGCATGTACTTGCAACAGATTTTGCATAAAGTGTACCATTACATGAAACAAGTCGGAAATTGTATATCAAACGTGGCAAATGAGGTGCGTTCATACTATAAGTAGTTTTATAAATATTTAAATCTTGGTGCAATATTTCTTGCACTCTTATTCAAAAAATGTATGAATACAAAATGTAGTAAAATTCTATATATTAAATTCAGTAATACGGACTCCATTTAAAAAAAGACGCAATCACCATGGCAACCTAGAATCATTGCCTATCAGGGGGATATCATTGAATTAATTATGTATGATAGGATTTAATAGATTGAAGAAAACTTTTATTAATATCTTTTCAAGTTTTGATTCGATTTTCATAAAATTTGAACTGACTCAACAAAATTCTGCAAAGATTATATATATTAAATTTCAAACCATTCGCTTGGGTGATTTTTGCCCGGTTATATGCGGACAGATGGACAGACAGACAGACGGACGGATCAGACGACGACTATAGGTGCTACCTATTTATATAATTACGAATGTACCTAAAAATCCTATTTTGAGAAACGCTGGTCCATGGGATTTAAAGGTTTGTTTAAATTTTTAAGCTGGTAATAACCAGCGTTAGAGAGTTAAAAGGTACATAAATTATAAATATTTGTAATCTGCTCTATTTTTAAGCCACAAATCGAAAAATCAATTTTTTGAAGATATTTGATGTCCCAGTCCCCTTAAAATCTACCTGCCTACGCAGGAAACTGTCTAAAAGGGATTTTTTTTTTGCCTTTCCTTGCGATTCTGTTTTCCCTAGTTTTACTGCACTTTGTTCCCCAAACCCTGTGTAAACGGAAATAGTTTATACAGAATTACGTTTTAAAAATAAAAATTTCACTTACACTGTTATAAGAATACGATACAATTATACCTGCTAAGATAGAATTTTGTTTTCCTGTCTAGCAATCCTGCTTTCTCAGGTTTTATACTGTATAAGATTGTTGTGTTTATATAGTATAATAAAACCAGCTGAAACAGAAACGCAAGACACAAGAGAAAAATTACCGTTTTAACCCTTCACTGTACGATTTTTCTTTTCTTTATGAAAAAAATAATTTGATTACTTTAGGTAGTCACAAATACAGGAAAAATAATAAAAAAATTCAGACTTCATAAATTTTTTTAAAATATGGATATTTGTGGTATGTGCTAGTGATGGGCGATTCTCGAGAATTCGACAATCGAGAAAAATCGTCATCGTAAAAAATCACAATCGATACAGCCATCGATTAATTCATAGAATCTACAATCGAGATGTTTCACAATCGATTATAACGAGAAAAGCTAAAAACAGTTATTGGAAAACTTAGCTATTATTCTGGCCGACAATTTCATAGTAGTGATAGGGCTTAGTGATGGGCGATTCTCGAAAATTTACCAATCGAAAAAAATCGTTATCGTAAAATACACAATGGATACAGTCATCGATTACTTTCGAGAATCTACAAAGGAGATCTTCTAGAATCGATTATTGAAATCATTGTTTTTACATATATGTAAGGCAGATTTTATTAAATATAGGGTAACTGAAAACAGGTGGAATAAAAAAACAACAAACCAAAGGGAAACTATAAAGGAGCCATAAGACTGGAAAAGTCTTGTAAGGGTGCCCCCTGGTTGAAAAAAGCTGAAAAAACGCGAGTAGCTATGAAGCGGTAAGGGGAGTTTAAGTATCAAAAATTAGAATTTTTCGGCAATTAGTACCAAAATGGCCAAAGAAATAAGAATCAAAAGCACCCCTAGTGGCAAAAATATGAACTAAAGGATGATAAAAGGGATCAAAATTTTTTATTGATTTTTCTACGTCATTTGAGATTGGATCTGTAATTTCCCCATTTTTATAAAGTCTTCGACTGGAATACATTAAACGAACTCCCGCGGGGAGCAAAGTAGGAGGGAGGGGCAAGGAAAGTGCATAATATGAATAAGTGGTCACAGGACTTTCCAACGATATGGCACATGCGGGGTGTCGGCTAAATTTAGTAAAGTGCCCCCGCTCGGGGGCAAAGTAAGGGGAGGGGCGCGGGCGATATATAAAATGAAATAGTAGTCACAGAGCTTTCCAATGATATATCACATGAGGGGTGTCAGCAAAAGATAGAAAAGAGTCCCAACTCCCAGGATTCCAATTATCGTGCACCCCCCCCCCCCCCTCGAAATATACCCTGCCCATCCTTCTCTTTGAAATTTTCATATATTAAAAATTATTTATCGGAGGGCTCCGTAAAATAATCCGATCTAAAATGTTTAAAAACGCTACGATTTCAAAAAAGTTCGAAAAGTGCCTCTCTCGGGGCGCCAAACTAAGGAAGGAAGAAGAAAGGTTCATAATATGAAAGAGTAACTTTGCGATCATAACCGAAAACTTTCCGATGATAGATCAAATGACTGGTCCAAATAAAGTCTGAAATCTACCCCTCCCACGTGGGTTCCCTCTTTTATCCTAGAATATACCCGGAAATCACGCAGCTCCACTTTTAAAATTTTATATTTAATAAATAATATTTATCGGAGAGCTCCATTAAAAAACCTCATTTAATGATATTTATTGTAGAAATCTCTACAATTAAAAAAAAGTCCTCCCAGCACCGCCCCCCCCCCCCCTCGAACCTCTTCCGGAATTCAACTCTGGGAGGAGAAAGGTTCATAATATGAAAGAGTGGTGAAAGGACTTTCCGATGATATGTCAAGGAGAGGTTTGGTAAAAGTTTGAAAATTACCCCCCCCCCCTCCTCCCTTTGTGCACTCTTGCGCACCCCAGAATTCACTCACCTTCCTCTTTGAACTTTTTATATTTAATAAATAGTATTTATCTGAGTCTCCAGGTATGGGGCAGCTTGGCAGAGCTAAAATAAGAGAAACATTGAAAATTCGTGGCAAAATGACACTAAATTTAACAGTAAAGTTTGAAACTAGGACTATACAGAACTGAATACATAAACCACTATGCTTCATAACCCACATCGGTTAATAGCAATAAAATGATAAGTGCCAGTTAAACTGATGGCATTGAGCTCACAGGTTATTAACACTAACTGTATATTATACTCTTATTTCAAAGAATAATGTCCCTCAAAAAATAAATGAAGGGAAATATCCCCCGTTTGCCCCTTTTATACTTAACCAATGAACCTCCAAATCTAATCAGGGAAACTCCTTAACTATAATAAATCAGTATATCAAATTTGAAGCAAATCAGATAATTCTGCATGAAAAGAAGAAACATATCGCTAAATTAAGGGTGGTCTAACCCCTTTAACCCTTTTATACTTAACTAATGAACCTCCAAATCTAATCAGGAAAGCTCCTTATCAGAACAAACATAGAAAAAAAATTAAAGTAAATTGAATAATTCTCCATGAAAATCCATTTATCTAAATTAAGGGGACTTGCCCCCTTTTCGCCCTTGTATACTTAACCAATGAACCTCCAAATCTAATGAAGGAAGCGCCATATCGGAATAAATCGGTATATTAAATTTGAAGCAAATCCAATAATTTTGCATGAAAAACCCTTTTATCTAAATTAAGGGGGGACTAGCCCCTCCCCTTTATACTTAACCCATAAACCTCCAAATCCAATCAAGGCAGCTTCTTAACATAATAAACCGGTATCCCAAATTTGGAGCAAATCGAATAATTCTGCATGAAAAACCCATTTATCTAAATTAAGGAGGGGGTCTACCCCCTTTCCCCCCTTTATACTTAACTAATGAACCTCCAAGTTTAATCAGGGAAGCTCCTTAACATAATAAACCGGTATATGAAATTTGTAACAAATTGAGTAAATCTGCATGAAAAACACATTTATCTAAATTAAGTGGGGGACCAGCCCCCCTTCTCCCCCTTTTTCCTTAACCAATGAACTTCCAAGTTTAATCAGGGAAGCTCCTTAACATAATAAACCGGTATACCAAATTTGGAGCAAATCAAATAATTCTGCATGAAAAGCCCATTTATCTAAATTAAGGGGGGACCAGCCCCCCTTCTCCCCCTTTATACTTAACCCGTAAACCTCCAAATCTAATCAAGGCAACTTCTTAACGTAATAAACCGGTATACCAAATTTGGAACAAATCGAATAATTCTGCATGAAAAACTCATTTATCTAAATTAAGGAGGGGGTCTATCCCCCTTTCCCCCCTTCATACTTAACTAATGAACCTCCAAGTTTAATCAGGGAAGCTCCTTAACATAATAAATCGGTATACCAAATTATGAGCAAATCAAATAATTCTGCATGAAAAGCCCATTTATCTAAATTAAGGGGGGGGGGGGGTCTAGCCACCTTCTCCCCCTTTATACTTAACCCGTAAACCTCCAAATCTAATCAAGGCAACTTCTTAACATAATGAACCGGTATACCAAATTTGGAGCAAATCGAATAATTCTGCATGAAAAACCCATTTATCTAAATTAAGGAGGGGTCTATCCCCCTTTTCCCCCCTTCATACTTAACTAATGAACCTCCAAGTTTAATCAGGGAAGCTCCTTAACATAATAAACCGGTATACGAAATTTGGAGCAAATCGAAGAATTCTGCATGAAAAACCTATTTATCTAAATTAAGGAGGGGGGGGGGGGGACCAGCCCCCTTCTCTCCCTTTATCCTTAACCAATGAACCGTCAAAATTAAACAGCGGAACGCCTTATCAGAATGAACATAAAAAAAATTGAAGCAAATCGTACATTTTAATCAAGAGTTATCGCGTTACGTACATACGTACGTACGTACGTACAGTACATGCATACACACTGAACCGACGGGTATATTAGCTCTCAGGCTTAGATAGCCTGTGAGCTAAAAAGAGATTGGATAAGCAGATGGACTCCTTTGAGAAATTATGACTTAAACCAGAAATGCGGTAAGTTTGACTCTGAAAGTTTCATTTCCATCTCGCATTTCGGCAAATCTCATCTCGATGATTTTTCCAGCATTTCGACGCTTCCAGATGGCAAGCTGCTCGATGGTTGGCTCTCTCGCGGTTTTAAACCTTTCGGGATGGGAAGTCTCTCGAGAGTTTCCTCTGGCCCTTTTCAACCTTTCCCGATGGGAAGCCTCTCGCTTGTTACTCTCGTCCTTTTCGAAATCTCCCAATGAAAAGCCTTTCGAGGATTTCTCTCGCGCTTTTCAACATTTCGCTATGAGAAGCTTTTCGAGGATTTCTCTCGTCCTCGGCAGAGAAGAAAAGTAAGAAAATTTATCGAGAGTACCAAGGGACGAGATAGAGAAAAAGGCATGACAATGAGCTGTGAAATGAAGCTTTAATTTTCAAAGTTTCTCTTATTTTAGCCCTACCAAGATGTCACATACCTGGAACCCTCCGATAAAAATTATTTATTAAATATAAAATTTTCAAAGAGGAAGGTGGGTCGGGTGATTTCATGGGAGGAGGACGTGAGAGTGGACTCATGGGGTGCAATTTTAAAAATTTTACCGAACCCTTTCTGTGGCATATAATCGAAAAGCCCTTTGACCACTCTTTCATACTATGAACCTTTCTTCGCTCAAAGGGGGGGTGGGGAAGGGGCGAACAAATTTTTAAAACCGTAGCCGATTTCTATAATAAATTTAAATATCACTTTAAATATGGGTTTTTTATGCAGTCTTCCGGTAAATATTATTTATTGAACATAAAAATTTTAAAGTGGCGGCTGTGTGAATTCCGGGATGAAAGAGTGGGCCCACGGGGGGAGAGAGGGGGTGCAATTTTCAAACTTTTTTTGGACCAGTCATGTGATATGTCATCGGTAAGCTCTCGGATGACTCTTTCATATTATGAGAGTTTCTTCCTCCCCTCCCCAATTTGGCCCCCACTGCGAGGGTAGTTTTTTCCGCTTTTATCATTTTAGATCGGATTTTTTTATGGAGCCCTCCGCTAAATATTATTTATAATATATGAAATTTCAGGACACTTTTCCAAATTTAGCCAAGACCTCTCATGTGACATATCGTTAGAAAGGTTTGTGACTACTTATTAGTGCTATGCACTTCCGGTGGCCGCCCCCCTCCACTTTGGCCCCCCGGAGGACACTTTTCCAAATTTAGTCAGTACCCCTCTTATGAGATATCGTTGAAAAGGTCTGTGACTACTTATTGATGTTATGCACTTCCGGTGACAGTCCCCCCCACTCTTTGCCCCCCCTGGGGAACACTTTTTCAAATTTAGTCAAGACCCCTCGTGTGAGATATCGTTGGAAAGGTCTGTGACTACTTATTGATGTTATGTACCTACGGTGCCCCCACCACCACTTTGCCCCCCCGGGGGCACTTTTCAAAATTTAGCCAACACCCCTCATGTGAGATATCGTTGGAAAGGTCTGTGACTATTTATTGATGTTATGCACCTCCGGTGACAGTCTCCCCCAATTTGCCCCTCCCGGGGGACACTTTTTCAAATTTAGCCAAGACCCCTCATGTGAGATATCGTTGGAAAGGTCTGTGACTACTTATTGATGTTATGCTCCTCCGGTGTCCATCCCCCCATTTTGAACCCCCCCGGGGGACACTTTTCCAAATTTAGCCAAGACCCCACATGTAAGATATCATTGTAAAGGTCTGTGACTACTTATTGATGTAATGCACCTCCGGTGACCGCCTCCCCCCCCACTTTTTCCCCACGGGGTTGTTTTTCTAAATTTAGCCGAGACCCCTCATGTGACATATTGTTGGAAAGGCTTATGACCACTTACTCATGTTATCCACCTCCCGCACCCCTCCCCCCCTTTCCCCCCACGGGGAGGGCATTTTTATAAATTCAGATCCAGACTTCTCATGTGACATATGGTTGGAAAGGCCTAAAGAGCTGTGACGACTTAATCATATTATGCAGCTGCTGTGCCTCTCCGCTCGCTTTGACCCCTCCCCCAAGAGATCTGGTCCGACGTTCATTCGTTTCGATATTATATTTTTTACAAGATTTTGTAGTGCGTGCACACCACACCCGCCTGCTATCATATATCAGTGCCGTATATAGCGGGTAACCTGTTCGTGATTTCATATTACAAGATTACGTATAAATTAGGGGCCCCGATTAAAGGAGGGGCCCGCTAGCGGTCGAATTCACCTAGTCTTTATTAACATCGACTCATTCCAGTTCACCCACAGACGATTCTTGATAAATGTATGACGTATATAATACATAATATATCATTTATAAAAGAAATTTGCAAACTGTAGTCATCGAGAAAAAATTTATACAATCGAAAAATATCGAGATGTCCATACAATCGAGAAAATCGAGAAAAACATCTCGTTATCGCCCATCACTAGTATGTGCCATATGTGTCCCATAGCACACAATTAGATATTTACTGTTTTGTACTAAATGTGGCACAAAATCCACAATACTTGTGTATTAGATATACAAAAAGAGTATAATATGTATTAAAATTTTATAGCAGATATTTAACCCTTTGAGGAGCAAGCAATTGTGTCTCTGTAATTTTGAATTCACACCGGAATATTCGTAAAAAATGATTTTAAAATAACGAAAAACAATTTTCCAACTTTTTTGCTCCAAAGTTAGAAATATAAAATTTAAATAAAAGTTTCTTCTGCGAATCTTTATTAAAATTAGTGCGATATAATGTATCCCACCGCTCCTCAAGGGGTTAAAATGCGCAAAAAAGTAAAAATTAATGCTACAAATTTCAAAATACAGATTGTAAAAAGACCTGAAAGGAAAAAAATGTATAAAAAATTATTTTACAATAGAATAAAGTATCATCAGAAAGCAAATCAAAAGAAGAAGGAGTGTAAAAAAGAGCTTTAAGTGCAAAAAAGTTCCAAATGTTCATTTCTGGTGAAAGACAGACTAACAGTTTCTATCTCGATTTATACATAAGGCTACTCCACATTTTGAACACTTTATGAAAGTTTTGCAAGTCCAGTTTGGAATTCCATATAATCTGGCTAATGGCATACTCATTCTAATCTTATATCTTTGAGTGGCATTGCAGATACAGGACCTTTATGTTTCTTGGCTATAATTCCCCTTTCTACTTCAGACATTCTTGGGCGTCCTCCTTTAGCATTTGGAGTTTCGCTTCCAATCTTACAAAGGCAGATTTAGTCAAATATCCTAAATTTAGTCAAAGTCATTTTTGTTAAGGAATTATTTTCGTTCACTTTTTTATACAAGATCCATGAATTTATCATAACAACATCCAGTAGATGGTAGAAAACTCAAACTTTTTAGATCTCATTTTATTTCTATATGGGGCAATCTCACAATCTTTTGACTTTTGGGAAATAAATCTGGCGAAATTAAACTTGCTAAAATAACATTTTAATCTGATAGACGAATGCCTTAATGATTCAAAATAAAGAAAAAATGGTCAACAGCGAAAAATTTTTTATTTAACTGAGGTGTAAGTTAAACTTGCGAGTTTAATTTTCCTTACATTTTACCCCTATAACTTTTTATTTTCTTCTAAATTTTCACTTATAATGAATTTGCATAGTACCCACAGGACACTCAAATAAGAAATAATAACAATGTAGTACTTTTAATAAAGATTTTTTGTGTAACATTGTCTTAAAGGGGTGTTAAAGAAGGGACGGTAAGGTAAAAAAAAGGGGGATGGTATTGGAAAAAGGGACGAAATGGTAAAAAAAGGGACAATAAGGATGGAACGGTAAGGGAAATTACCACCTATTTTTAGGAAAATCATGTTAAGACTAAGTGATAGCCACAATATTAATTGATTTTAAGAAACAGTTGGTAACATTGAATTAAATTATTATTATTATTATTTTTTAATTAACCTCGAAAAGTGCAAGAATAAACCTTGGGGACGGTGAGACTACTAATAAAGCCACGATGCTTGAAATTGATATTTAAATGCTGTTTTAAATTCTACAGTAAATTTCCTGCCCACGAATTTTAGACATTATTTCTCTAAAACATTATTAAACATTATTTCTCTTGAAAAAAATTCTGTGGCTGCATCTGAAATTTATTTTCTGTATAATTTTAGAAGAGGTAGGGAATCTAAAACCCAGGGACAGAGTTTAAAAAATAATAACAACCCTAAAAATGTGTGCAGGTTAATTTTTAGGTACATATTTATATAAAACAACAGATTCAGAAAAAAATTACATCGAATTATTTTTATTGAAACAATTTTATACAGAAAGCTCCAAACTTAAAAATCAGCATCAGGGACACGGGAGTTTTCCATGTGGTTGGACCCCCAACATCGTCCAAAACTTATTTATCTCGTTAATATTGTATGCAATCATGCAATGGCATGTTCCCCAGTATATGAAATTAAAAAAAAACTAAAAAAAAAGTGTATTAAATAAAAAATTATTATTCAGGGATATGAAAGTCAAAAGATTGTGAGAATACCCCATATCTTCCTAAATAGCTGTATAGTAAGTCCCCACCCATGTGTTTATTGTATTGTTTCTACCACAAAAGGACAAGCTATATCAGTCTTTTGATTCAACTTTTTATCGAATCGAGAAATATTTTCCATAGAGAGACTCGCAGCAAATGTTGACAAGAAATTAAGTGGCTTATTATCCAACCATGTAACACTTGATATTTGTGTTCTGTTAATGCATGCTACTTGTTCTAAACTATATCTTCTTTTACTTTCTTTTTTTTAATCTCAGATTCCAAAGGAAGCTTACATTATTAGGAATTCTATAGCTTTATTAGGAATTCTATAGCGTCTCATTGTGGTCAATGAAAGTATTCCGTTCTGTGATAAAAACAAGTAATGGTAATGAATTGAAGTAATTATCAAAAAACAACTTATGGTTTTGATTCCGCGGAATTAACCTACTGAGACGCACTGCAACATTTGATACAGACCCTAAATCTGGCTCATTTGGCGGTCGTATATCAACATTTTCCTGGCCACTATATAATTCAAAATCATAGGCAAAACCACTTATACCACATAAAACGAAGAATTTAAAGCCCCATTTATGTGGTTGGAAAAATACTGTTTCAAAATGCTTCCAGACTTTGTTGCGCAAATTCGTTCATCTGTTGACAAACCCTCTTCTACAGCAATTTGCATAAAGCGCTTTATGATACACTCTATTAGAGGCCTTACTTTGAATAGTCTATCAAGGCCTTTCATGCCTCTAGCAATTTCTTTAGTATTGTCATTAAAAAGTAAAAATTGTCGGATTTTTTCAAATTCTTTGACAGACATTTTCTCTTTATTTTTTGGTTACCTAAAATACCACTCCAGTAATCTCTAGCAGATAATAAATGTATAAGTGACATTAGATAACAAATTTCTATATAACGTTGAATATACGCAATGAAAACTTGTAAAGGTTGAGAAGGATCCTTTTGTATGCTGTATTTATGTGTCTCTTCTGAAATAAGATTCAAAAGTTCATGGTTCAAAAAAAGGAGAAAAATTGATAGGGAGTCTCCAGAGCAGTTACTTCCACTATATTTTATTTGCGCTTCAGGAATTTTCAGATTTTTATTCTTCCAAATTAGTTTTTTATATTTGTCTTTCATTTTTGTCTTTTTTCTATCAACACTGAGTCCAGCAGGAGTATCTGCAGCATCTGAAATAATAAAACAATCTTTCTCTAAATTGATGCTTCTCAATTTATATATTCAGTGTGTTGAATTCAGGGGTGGGGGGGGGGGGGGTGGAGTGCGTTCGACAGGAACATTCAGGTGTACTCCCTAGACAATTTGAAAATTTGTATCGTTCAGAAATCCAATTCCCCCCCCCCCTCCACACACACACACACACACTCCCAGCGCATATTTGTTGTTATCGTGCAAGTCAACGTCTGATTCGGATGAAAAAATAACATTTTCAGTTCTACTTTTTGTTGGGTTATATGTTGAATCTTCCCAATTATCATCAGAAAGTCCAAAAGATTCATCATCAGTAGCAGATTCAAATAATATTGTATTGATTTCATTTTGCGTTAGCCCTTTGCGCTCCATTTTTCATTCGAATGTACTATGAGCTAAGGTTAGTTGGGGCAACTGGGACATGATTTTACAATGTGACTCTGGAGCTTCTGACAATTCAGCTTCCAAAAGCTAATGTTCATTTCAATTAAAGTCTGAACTTCTGTAAATGTGTTCATTTAGGTTCCCTCTATCAGACAGAAATGCTCAAAATTACATTTTAATATTTAAAAATATAAAAATATGCATATTTCATCTTTCTTTCCTCATGGGTCCAGTTGCCGTAAAAAATGGGGTAACTGGACCAGGGGGATCGGGGGTCTATGTTCCACACGCGTTTATATTTTTTCATATCGGATATCAGGTCCTGTTTGAAAAAGTGTAAACAGTTTAAAAAAATTTAAACCAGGCAGATCATGTAAATTATATGTCAATAAACAGCGTTGTAAGGGAAACCTTTGCTGTCAGTATGCCTAAAAAAAGCACTCAAAGTGTAAATATTAGATTTATTTATACCAAAAATATAAAACTTAAGTAAGTACTTATGTACTTTAGTATAGATAATAAGTATAAAAGTCACATGGGTATTTTAAGGAAAAAATAGCAAGGTAAATCTCTGAACAAAAAGCTACGTAAGTACTTAAGTACTTTATCTTTATCCAGGGGTCGCATTATATAGGGAAAATTTTATTGTTCCTTAAAGAAAGGTGCGATGAAGATATTATTTTCAAAATAGTGGTAGGGACAATAAAAGATTTCCTATAGCATAGCTGCCAACTTTTACGCTTTCCTCTTACCACTAAACTTTATAGTAAATGCAGTCTTATTTAATCGTCGAAATCTTATCATTAAACAAAACGAAAATTTCTATTAAATTTTAATGTAGCAAGAAAGCGTAAAAATTGGCAGCCATGCCTATAGAATGCGACCCCTGTGTATAGTACAATTTCAAGGTCTGGCTATCTGGCTTTCAGGGGCAAGGTACTTGCATTCGCAAAATGTTGAAATAATTTAATGACACCAATATTCACAAGAGAATCTATCTGAAAACATGTAAAAGTATATTTTCGCGTACTTAATAAAGGTTAAATTTTAATTATAAAATTCAGGTGCCAATGTGGCAATTAGGAATTAAAATTAAGTGATGCCATAACGGCATCACCGCCTCTCAAGGGGTCAAGAAATTTGGTTGATACCACTCAATATGCTTTTTTATAAATTTCATTACGTTGTTTTAATAAGGTATTCTATCATTTTCTTTATTGTGAGCAAAAACCAATGGAGAAATTTACTTCCCGTAGTAAGAGAAACACAAAAAAATTATTTATAACTATTGGGGTAACTGGATCCAGCATGTCCCAGTTACCCCATTCTTGAAACATTTATGGGGTAACTGGGACACCGGGCTTACATTTAAAACATGAAGTAAATATGTATAGATACCTAATAATATTAATGTAGTTATATGTCTAATCTTTAAAAAAAAAAAAAGATTGTTTAATAAAAGTACTTACAGTATTTTAATAAAAATCCGAGGAATTTCAACCATATTGACGTTGTTTAAAAAAAAAAAGAAACGTAAATTTTTGACAACCTATCACAGCAAAGTGAGAGTTATGATTGAGTTGATACACGTTGTTTTAGGAAGTAGAGATAAAGGGGCATTGCTCACAAAATCTAAAACTTAAAAAACACCAACAGTTTTTTTATAAAATAGCCTATGGCTTAGTTACCTCGTGGTTCCAGTTACCCCAACAAAACTTATATGCTCTATGTTCCATATCTGGCACAAACACAAAAACAAGATTTCAAGCTGAAGTGCTGAAATATTTTAGTTTTAAGCAGCCTAAATAATAAATATGTGATATACTAGTCCAGTAGAAATAACTCAAAAAAGGGCCTTGCCTTGCAAAAATTCGGGTAACTCTGATTTTCGGATATTATGTATAGGTTGACCCTCTAATGAAAAAACCAAGTTTTCGACCTTCTAGACCTTGTGCGTGTTTTAATTTATCAAAAAAAAACCAAAATTATTCGGCACTTATTTCGATTTTTCTTGATTAACTCGATTTCAGTGCATTTTACTGAAAACATTATAATTACAATTTTGTAGAAGATAAAATTTTCTACAACATGCACTATTCATGTTTGTAAATTGACCAAATAGGAGGCGAGATACGTAGCCGGGAAAATGGGTTACAATTTGCAAAAAGTGAAAAAAAAGAAAAAAAGAAAAAAGAAACAAATGACATTAGTTTTTCCTTAATAACCCATTTTTATTTTTTATTTTTCCATTTTAGGGACAAAATTGTCGTAATAAACTTTATAAAGTATGAAATATCCTACAAGTTTCATTCATTAGAACATTAATTATCTCTAACGGACTAAAATCAGAACAACACGATTTATGGTTAAAACAGGAAAATACCGCCCGGCAAGTCACTAATTTAAAAACGATCTTTAATATTCGATACTGAATAAACGAAGCAATTAATTGATTATAGTATATACAATAAAAAGTAATTGGAGAATAGTTTGGAGGGGTGGGGGGATGAAATTAACCGAAAAACCTAGTCGGTAGATATAGGCGCTGCCCCGAGTGTGAGCTAAGAATCGGAAGTCGAAAGTAAAGTTAAGGGCTGGGAAAAATATAAAAAATACCGCAAAGATAGGTAAAATATAATTTAGAAATTTAAAAAAAAGTAAAAGGATTACACAGGGCCGAAACTAGAGGTGGGACGGCATATGCATCATTCGCCAGAATGGAAGGAAAAGAGGGTACAAAATTAAGATTTGGTTTGCCGTATTTATATTAATTTGTCACACAATTTTTTGCTAGTTAGTCAAAGTTTACATTAATGGTAAATCTATCACACATTGAGACTGTTATTTCGAACATAAAGAGGACCAACAATTATGCTTATGCATACTAAGCCGGAAACCTGTATAAAGCGGAATTATTTTCGGGTTTTTTTTTTTATTCAACTTTAAATTTAAAAATAAAGCTATGGATATTATAAACTTATAAAATTCTGTATGCAAACTCACTTTCCGTAGGAGGGGGAGAGTGTGCGTGTGTGTGTGCGTGCGGGAAGGGGCAAAATCCATGTTTGTCCTAGAATGGAAAAAAAAAAAAAAACTAGTTTCGGCCTAGAAGTGTCGAATAAGAATAACTGTTAAAAATGAGTTCGGAAAGCCCAAAATGCATGATTCTATACGTTAAAAGTAATAACGGAAAAAACGTTGACAATTAATCAAATATATGAAATATTATTACCGTAATTTCCCCCGTATAAGCCACGGATCAGATAACTCTGTTTTCTGTCAGATTTTTTTTTTTTTTTTTTAATACATTGTGACTTATTTCTGCTCAGCATTTATTTGACTTCATTTTTTAAACTTCATTTTCTTGACTTCATTTTCTGGTTTGAAACAGGCTTAACATAGCCGCGGCTTATACGCAGGAAATTACAGTAAAAAACACTTTTCTAAGAGAGACATTATGTCGGGAAAGAAAAATAAAGCACTGTTTGCGTCATTTTTTTAATTAATAATTTTTGTAGTTTACATTTAATTTACTAATTACTACATTTAATTAATAGTAATATTTTAAATTTTTGTTGAGGATAAAATTTTCCACAACATGCACTATTTATGTTTGTAATTTGGCCAAATAGGAGGCCAGATACAGAGCCGGGAAAATTGGGTAAAATGTGCAAAAATTTACAAAAATCCACAAATGACTGTATTTTTTGCTTTATAGCTCACTTTTAGTGCATTTCAGAATGAAAACAGTCATAATCAACTCTTTAGAGCATGAAGTAGACCATAGTTTCATTTATTAGGTAATTATTTTTTGTAATAGACTTTGAAAATCACAGCAACGAGATTTTGTTTAAAAACAGGAAAATACTGCCTGGCAATTTAGTAATTTTAAAAAAAGATCTTTTTTTTTTTATATTGAAAACACGAATTAATTAATTATATCATGTACAAGATACTAATCAACAAATATATAATAAGTATAGTCACTTTATATATGTTTCCTTTTTCTATTGTTTGGCCCTGGTAGCCCGTCTCTTGTACTTGACTCGATTGTTTGTTCAAGGTCGTCAAAGTCCTCAATGTCCAGTATAACATCAGGAGCGTTGCCACAAAGTATAATAATATTCATATACTTGATTAATTGACAATATTTCTTCCGCTATTACTTTTAACGTATAGAATCATGCATTTTGGGCTTTCCGAATTCATTTTTAACAGTTAATCTTATTGGATACTTCCAGGCCGAAACCAGCTTTTTTTTTTTTTTTTTTTTTTTTTTTCTTGGGCAAACATGGATTTTCCCCCCTCCCCCCCCACACACACTCTCCACCTCCTACTCAAAGTGAATTTACATACAGAATTTTATAAGTTTATAATTTATATTGCTCTATTCTAAAATTTAAAATTGAATTAAAAAAACCGGAAAATAATTCCGATTTATACAGGTTTTTTTCTTAGTATACATAAGCATAATTATTGGTCTCCTTTATGTTGGGAATAATATTCTCAATGTGAAATAGATTTACCATTGATGTAAATTTTGACCAAATAACAAAAATTTGTGTGACAAATTAATACAAATACGACAAACCAAATCTTCATTTTGCGCCCTCTTTGCCTTCCATTCTGGCATATGCCCTCCCCCCTCTAGTTTCGACCCCTTTCCCTTTTAAAATCTCTAAATTATATTTTATTTATCTTTATAGTATTTTTTTTTTAATATTATTCCCAGCACTTAATTCTACTTCCGACTTCCGATTCTTAAGAGGCTACTTCAGTCAAATGAAAAGATCCGTTCGCTAATGCTAATCCTATGGAAGAAATTTATAAAGATATTTCGGTTGCATTTCAATATTTTTAAATGATTTCTTTTTCTTTAGACAGCTGAGATCGATCTGTACAAAGGTTGTTTTTAACTTTTTCGATTTTGTTTACAGATATTTTTTATGGGGACACTTTCATTTTCGGAACCGGTTTCGAAAGTGAAAACATCCTCATAAAAAAATCTGCAATGAAAATTGAAAAAATAAAAAAAGGCCTGCATACAGATCGATCTCAGCTATCCGATGCAAAAGAAATCATTTAAAAATATTGAAATGCAACCGAGATATCTTTATAAATTTCTTCCATAGGATTAGCATTAGCGAACGGGTCTTTTCGCCTGACTGAAGTAGCCTCTTAACACAAACTCTGGGCGACGCCTATGGTTTTTCTGTTAATGTCACCCACCCCCAACTATTCTCCAATTACTTTTTATTGTACATACTATAATCAATTAATTGCTTCGTTTATTCAGTATCAAAAATTAAAGATTGTTTTTAAATTAGCGACTTGCCAGGTGGTATTTTACTGTTTTAACCATAAATCGTGTTGTACTGATTTTAGAGTTTCTTAAAGATAATGAATTAAACTTGTAGGATATTTCATACTTTACAAAGTTTATTACGACACTTTTGTCTCTAAAACGGAAAAATAAAAACAAGTAAGAAAAATCATGCGTTAAGCATAGATTATGAAACACTTTCCAACACTTCCTGAATGCTTTATCAAAACTTCGTTATTTAGGGAAATAAGGTATATAACACAACTAAGTAACCATTTTAGAAAACGCATAAAACATTTGAAAAACTGATTTCAGCAGTTACCATCCATGGGAAATATGTATTAAAATTTTTTTGAACAGCTCTGTATTTGATCTGTAGGTTGATATATATCCTATATAATGGGGAAATTTAGTTTAGCAAAAGAAAACGAATAACAGGTTGCAATTTCTCTTTCAGAAATTTATACTAATAGATGGAAACATACTTGTATACTTTTGTACAACCCTGTAGTTAACCTAGTACCTTTATTACACGCCACGATTTAGCTAAAGTTTAATTCAAAGTAAGACACTCTTAAAACTACTGGAATCACATTTCCAGAAATTATCATTTATAGACGGCCATGTATCCAATTTTTTGCGTGACCCTGTATACAATTTTATCTATGTTATACAAACATTTCTTAGTAAACAAAATGCAGTTCAGCGTAAAAATGCATAACTCATTTAAAAACCACCTTTAAGCAATTTACAAGCATACCCAGTAACCATTACGAATTCTTTTGTGTAGCCCTGTATATGAATTACAGCATTTATACACACCGTATACAATGCTTAAATATAGTGAAACATAAAAGCGCGTAACATAATTAAAAATGCATTTCCATCAATCATCGCTACCGAACAATACTTCGGATACAATATAGTATCTGAAATCTTTTGTGTGTCCCTGTAAATGCTATGAATTTCGTATTACACATGAAATAAGTTAGAGTAAACCTCAGCGACGTATATCAATTTCATTATACATGAAATAATATAACATAATTAAAATACGCCGGGAAAAATTCCCTCCACACGTATATCATTATGTAACGGAATTCTTTTGTGTGGCCCTGTAAATGAATAATATTTATTCTTTGCACCGCATATTCTACGGAATGCATATTTTAGTGCACTTGATAAGTGCATATCAGTTTTATTATGTTTGAAAGCATGTAACATCATTAAAAATCATTTTAAACGATTTTCCCCATAGGCCGTAATGTAACGGTAAACTTTTGATTGTCCCTGTAAATCAACTAAACATGCTACAAACTTCATTTGCAATAGGGTTCGTGCTATGGTAGAGGTCACTAACATCCAAAAATATCCGAGTATATTTACGGGAGTTACAGCACGTACAGACGGACAGACGGACAGACAAACCGAATGCATAAACACTTTTCAACTTTGTTGGAAAGTGTTAATAAAAATGGGTTATCAAGGAAAAACTAACGTCATTTGTTTTCTTTTTGTCCACTTTTTTCAAATTGTACCCCATTTTCCCGGCTCCGCATCTCGCCTCCTATTTGGTCACTTTACAAACATGAATAGTGCATGTTGTAGAGAATTTTGTCCTCTACAAAATTGTAAGTTATAATGTTTTCAGTAAAATGCACTGAAATCGAGTTAATCAAGAAAAATCGAAATAAGTGCCGAATAATTTTGGTTTTTTCGATAAATTAAAACACGCACAAGTTCTAGAAGGTCGAAAACTTGGTTTTTTCATTAGGGGGTCAACCTATACATAATATCCGAAAATCAGAGTTACCCGAATTTTTGCAAGGCAAGCCCCTTTTTTGAGTTATTTCTACTGGACTAGTATATCACATATTTATTATTTAGGCTGCTTAAACTAAAATATTTCAGCACTTCAGCTTGAAATCTTGTTTTTGTGTTTGTGCCAGATATGGAACATAGAGCATATAAGTTTTGCTAAGATAGCTATCTATTACTGCCATCCAGTGAAAAAAACAGGTAAAAAACTCTTTGTTTGAATGAATTATATATGGCACAAAGCTCAGACAACCTGTATATAGGATCCATGGGAAAATAGAAGGGTTTTATTGGTATGTGTCAGATGTGGCACACTGTGCAGTGAAGGGTTAAATAGGCTTTTGTATCTGCAGGTATAATTGTATAGTAGGGATAGTAAAATTTTCACGTTGGAAACAGAATTCAACTGCAGATGGATTCATTTTTCATGTATTTCATGTATTCAATATTAATGTATTTTTAGGTCCCGATATAAGAATACGCTGTCCCGCTTTTTTTGTCTCCTTGTCCCGCTTTTTGTGACACTAGACCTAGCATCACCATAGATAAACATACAAGACAGAACAATTACGGCAAAATCTGTAATGACAACAGTACTAGCGCCACTATGACGGAGGGAAGAACTAACAAGCCCCCGGAAATTTACCTATGTTGATGAAATATGTTTTCGCTCTATGTTTTGTATATCTATTCTTTCCTCCACAAAGCACCACACACTTCCTCCACAGAGGTAGAGAAATTTTCTTATTTACGAAATTTTCTGTAGCTTGTAGTGTGCAATATTTCGTATATAAAAATATACCATTATACCAATATTATACCATTGCTTTATGTGACTTTAAAACCTATCGTATTTACTTGATATATAAAATAAAATTCAACACGAATTTTTTAACTTGTTTTTCGTTTTACTCATACTGTTCACCCTTCATGTTAATAATAATAATAACAAAAAAAAAAAAAAAAAAAAAAAAAAAAAACTTGCAAGATTCTTTTGAAAACGAAAACCTGCAACATAAAAAAAAAGAAAGATCACAATAAGGTAGGCTCAATAACAAAAATGTTCCAATGATGAGGAGTTTCTTCCCCATTGTTACTGAAGGCTCTGCCATCATATTGGCGTTACCATTACGTTCTATGAAAGTGTCGTATCTTGTATGTTTATCTGTGGGCAATTACTATTTCTATCTGAACTGTAAACGTTGCTTCCAAACGCTGCTTTTGGTACTTCTAGCGGCCTTATCTTGCGCTTGCAGTGTACTTCCAGAAGCTGGAAGCGCCGGGTGGCCATTTTTAACCCTTCCAGTTGAAGTGATGCACTTCCATGCGTCGCCTCTGATATTGTAACCCTTTGTAACACCGCATTGCATATCTGCAACATATCTAAGAATCAATGTTATTTACACAGCAGGTTTTAAAATGCTATTTTATTTATTGCCTCTATCACCCAACATATAGCAGTGAATATAAATTGTTCACAGAATTATCAATACTCAGCGATACTGATGTTTGGTTGTTTTCAAACATAATGATGGGCTCGAAATATTTAACTACTCAAGCTTGTTTTGATTATCATAAAATTTATTTACATACTTAGAAATAATAGATATGGGACATTCGAAGAGATGTTGATATTGATTATTATTTGCATATTTAAAAAATTACAGATTAATTTTACCTTAATTCGGATCATCGTACTTGACACCAAAAAATATTATCTTAAAATATGTTTTCTATCTGCACTCTATTAAATTCGGTACTTTTCGGTTAGCCGGGCGCCAGTGTTATATTTACATTCATATATGCATATATATGCACATATATGTACATATATATATCCCGTAAGGCATGGTGACGTCACGTCGACGTCGTTGTGACGTCACGCTGTGACATTGTGACCGTCGATGTGACGTCACGTGACGTCGATGTGAAGTCACTGTGACTAGAATGTGAGGTCGTTATGGCCGTTTTAGAGCTCTTTTGTGACGTCACATTGTGACGACTTTGTGAAGTCACGGTGTGACAAATTTGTGAAGAGTGTGTCATTTGTGACTATTTTGGTATTAACTTTGTGACGAATTTGTGACGATTGTGACAATGCTTTAAAGTCACATTGAGATCAATTTGTGAAATATGTGTCATTTTTGACGAAATTGTCTTTAACACTGTGATGATTCTGTGACGACAGCGACACTGCTTTGAAGTCACATTGTGACAATTTTGTGAAAATTGTGTGATTTGTGACAATTTTGTCATTAACGTTGTGACGAATATGTGACTAGCGGCAATGTTGTGAAGTCACACTATGACATACTTGTACAGTTGTAAACACGTATGCATGTCACACATAGTCATAATTATGCATGTTGTAAAATCATTTACATCTATAACGTTAATATACTTCGGCGATACATCGCAATTAAAACTTGGGGGCCGATATAACAAGGGTATACCAAAAGAATTTTATTGAATCAAAATGCAATGCCCCGCAGACTTCAATTTTTGTTGCACCTTTCTTTCCTATTGCAATAAATGAGAATATTGAAGACAACTGAATGATCGATCTATCACATTTTTTTTTTTCAAAATTAGCTATTTGTTAAAAGCATTAAAACTACAAAAGAAACAATTTGTTTAAATTTTCAAATCTTTATCAAGATAAAATTTGTGTTGAAAATATAATATTTTATAATATATACAGTACTTTTTATATTCTTTAAACTATAGAAAATACTGAATGAAATTAATTTATTTCATTTAATACGCATTACAAACTCGAAGTCACTGGTGAGGTTGAATTTTTTTCGATTACACAACATTTATAATAAAAAAAATGAAAGATAAAAAGAAATACCGATATTAAGTAATTAAATTTTATATGTTTTATGATATTGATTACCATAAAATATATATATATATGATTGTAATTCAAACAAGTTGGGGCTGAGAAAATAGGAAACCTCTTTGTTATAGAGGCCCCTATAAATTTGATTATGCAAAAATTGCAGTAACGACATTGCTAAGATCATTGTGAAGTTTATGCATGCGTTATATACATACATATATATATATACACTCGAAACGCTCATCATGCGCCATATAGTCATTATATATGTATTGTTTACGTCTTTTATGCCCCATACATGCATTACAAAATTTCCGAAGTACATTTTAGCAATAACCATTTGAAACTACTCAAATGAAAAATACAGCTTTGGTATAGAAAATTAACTGAGTATCACCAGTATCATTATGTTGAGAATTCTAAGAACAATTTCGGCAATAATCGTTATGTTGGAAGATAGCAGCAATAAATAAAATCGTATTTTTATGCTCACTGTAAAAGTAAATAAAACTTTTAGGTATGCATAGAACGGTGATACAAAGGGTTAATTTATTTTACATCAGGGTTTGCTTGGAGTAAAATCCATATATAAAACAACTTTTTGATTAGTAAAAAATAACTTTAATAATTGATTGCCAAAATTACATTTTTATTTATGAAATTATATATTATAAAAATAACTCTTACTATCTAGGATTTTTTAAAATAATAATACCTTATTGTTTATAAAACACAGCACCGCAGCTACTCTATTTTGCGTCTAATGTGAAAGTTTTTATGTTTTGCCAAAGATCTATCTGGCTGGATATATGTTGCCATGACATCTATAACTCTGATAGTGTCATAAATAGTACAAACAGATTAGAATCTACAACGAAATTTTTAGAATAAAGTCTGGTGAAAGTTTTATAAATACAGTAGAACGCCGATTATTGGAACTCCAATTAACCAAACTTCCAATTATCCGAACAGCATATTTCTCTCAAAGAATTCTTTTTAACCGAATTTTCAATTATCCAAATATTTGTCTCTGTAAAAAAGAAAAAAAAAAACACCTAACTTCCAATTTATTTTTTGCTTAAATTATAATCTCTGAAGTTTAGAAAATGATAAAAGAAAAAAAAATTAAATAATAAGTAAACAAAAAAAAATTAAAAAAAAACAAAACAATTTTTAAGCACTCCAGTACTAACTGGTGCTGTCAGTCCTAAACCTAGATAAAGTGTGAAGGTTTTAGAATAGTCAGGAACATCCCTTAAACTGTCTGCCCATTTATCCGAACTTTTGTTTATCCGAACTAGGGTCGGTCCCGACTTGTTCGGACAATCGGCGTTCTACTGTATATATTGTATTAGAATTACAAATAATCATATTTATTTTTATATGACACAATAAAACAAAATAATGAACTCAGTATCAAATGGTTAACTACTTTTTAATGTAAATAAAGTATAAAAATTGAGCCCATAAACACAAAATAGAGCCACACATAGGTTCATTATTATTATTAATATTTTATTTACAAGATTATGGTAATTATAAATAAGAAATCCATTTTAATCACGCTGTTTATAAAGAGTGTATAATATCGATACTTTGAAATTTATCTCGATAAAATCATTCAGGAGATAAAATGATAAAATTATACAGGAAAAAAAGTAAATAATAAAAGATGATTATTACATTTTAGATTCATACCGTTCAAGTATTTGCGTTATTTTTAAAGTAAAATCATATTTAAACACTTACTGATTGCGTAACTTCTATATTTTCATTTGCCAACAGACTTCTAGTTCACTTTGAAAACATTTCAGTAAGATTGTTTAACAACTGAAAAGCTTTCACCCGCTATGACTATTTCTTTATAGATTTTAAAACATTTCTCAGGTTGAATAATACATTAAATAATCATTTTTTTTCTTAACATTACATATCTACGATCTCTTTTAATAGTATACGTTTCCGTTGTGTCTTATTTTTTATAAATTCCTCTTCTGAGCAGATGCAATTTTTTTTAAATAAAAACATGCAATTCAAATTGTTTAAGACCATCACTTAATACAAAAATAAAAAATTATGTTTGCCAATAATTTTATTCCATAAAAAGACTTTTTTTTTAAATAACTTAATTATTTTTAAATGTTTATTAATTATATTAATGACTGATTATAATACTTATCCATATACTTTCATATTTAGGACACTATGTGGTTTTAACCAAATATTTAAATAAGAATATAAACCAGATTAAAATGCAATTTAAATCACTAATTTTAATAATCTGATCAAAGCTGTTGAAAAGGAAGTTAGATATTTTAACAAAATAAAAAATAAATGTAATGAAATATTTGTGTTCTATAACATATTTATTAGAAGATAACTAAAATCATTGTAATTTAAAAAAAAAAGCAAACAGGGAAAATAATATTTTAGATATTTCAACAAAATAAAAATTAAATGTAGTGAAATATTTATGTTCTACAGCATGTTTATGAGAAGCTAACTAAAATTGTTGCGGTTAAAAAAAAAAGCAAACAGGGACAATAATATTTTTACTTACCTAATTTCATTGACGTTGTACGTGATACTTTGATTTTGGGGAACCAATTAAATCCGATAATAAGTACCATAGCAATGACTTGAATCATCTTCAACAAGTCAAAGCTACCGTAATTTTCTCGGGTTTATATTTTGTTAGCTGAACTAACTTGGATCCTGAGAACGTTCTTGTTTCACTTTTTAAATCCGTGTCAACACGTCTATGCTGTCCAGTGTCCACATAACTTCCCGCGTTTATTCTAAAAAGCTTCACTGTTACTTTTATCCGTTATTCTGCGGTGAGTCGTAACAACTGAAATAGTGCAGATGCAGACGATTTTTAAGTTTCGAAGTTCGAAGCAGATGTTTTTTCGGTTTTATTTGTTTTTCTATACAACAGTTTCGGAAGGAAATTAAATGCGTAATAATTTTATCAAATTGTCTCTAATTCAATTTCCTGTTTGAAAATGTTTTATTGTATTTCACCTTTTATTTTTATCAGTTTTATTGAATTGTAAAGTTTCATTTACGTAAATTATAATAATAATATTATCCATAATTAGAGTTTACTAGATAAAATATTGCTTAATTTTTCAAAATGTGTATAAATTAATTTAATGGTAATAATGATGACCCCCTCCTTTTTTTAAACGTAAAATTTATATCACAGGTAATATATACAAAATATCTTCTTAAAAAATACAACAAGATTATCGAGAAGAGATGAGTTTTTCTTTGCCAATCTGCCATTATCTTAATATTAATTTTCTGTAGAATAAAACATCTTGTAAAATAATTTTTAAAGATATATTTTGAAAACAAAAAATAAAATATGAATAATTAATTATGTCATGGGCTTTGCCTAAATTTTGTACATTAATTTTATATTCGGAAAATGTCAATTTTATTTTAAACGTCTGAAAGAAGTAGAATTTAAAAAAAAAAAGTTACTTAAAATAGTGAAACACTAAGAGGAAAAAAAATGACTTGAATGCAAATTATAAAGCAAGAAATGCATCTATGACTAAACTTTGAAGACGCTTTCTGCGTGCTCATTAAAAGCTGCAGACTCAACTGTAATAGAAAGTTTTTAGTTTGAAACCACAGAAATGTTTCAACTACTCTTTGAGAATCTTCTACTATAACAGATGATCATTTACAAAAATCTTTATAAAAGATAAGTCGGGGTCTGTTCACCTAAACCATTTTTTTAATAATATGAAATTCGCATAATTAGGAAATATTTTTGTGTCACTGATGAATTAATTACATTTTATGTTATATGAAAATAAAAAGTTTTGGTTAGAGGCACAGAGGCAACTTGGACCACGGTTTAAAAAAATTTTAAATCCGGCAGAAAAATATTTTTTACAGTAAATAACATGATTTAATAATTTGTGTAATTTTTTAAAGTTTTCTAAGAAGTTCACATCTCAGTCACAATGTGACATCACTGAGTGGTGGCATTTTGGTCACAGATGTGACGTGACCACAGTGACTTACAGTGACGTCACAATGACGTCACTGTGACCATGCATGCTATGAGGGATGTACACATACACATAAATATATACATACATATGTATATATATATATATATATACGTGTATATATATGTATATATGTATGTAAATATAACACTGGCGCCCGGCTAACCGAAAAGTACCTTAAATTCTCGTCATGCTTTTCCAGGAAAATAGACGGAATTCTTCTAAATAACATTTTATTTATTTATTTATTGAATAACAAATATACGATTTGTGTGCTTGACATGAGAGCCCGCTTATAAGTCGGAGACAAGATAGCACAAGGAAATATTACAAAACATGAGAAATACACCCTGGGAGTTCCACACAAAGCGCGTGTGCAATGGAACCAGCGGGAATCGAACCCACAAACTCTTACACTCGCAAGCGATTAGCAGACTGTTGCTTTGACCATTCAGCCACAGAGTCCCCCCAAAAAACATTTATAGCTACAGACGATAAAAAAACATAAACATTCGACAAAAATCTCTTTTTAACTGCTCAATAAAAGCAGATGCCAACTATTATTTCTTAAATTTTAACCTCTTCTCGTAAGATGTAAAATGCAAAAGAAGGGAAAAGAAAAACAACTACGTGTTGCTATATCAACGAGTCGCGTTTAGCAAATAAAATAAAATATCGCAGCGGCGTTTTGCCAAAGCTGTGCGTATAAAAAAAATATTAATTTACCAATTCCTAACAATTAATTTCTTCATGCCAAAGTTTTATTTATCATTTGAGCAGTTTTGCATCGTTATTGCTAAAATGAACTTCGTACATTTTGTAAAATTAAAAAGGCTGGAGATAATCGATTTTTGAGAAAGGTAAGTTCGTATACTTTAGAGTTCTGTATCAGAAAATATTGACACTATTTATAGAAGTATGTAATTTTCTGTTTATTGCAGCTATGAAAACAGTACCTTTTAGTCAATATATTTTTTATTTTTATGTTCTTTTTTTTTTTTTTTTTTTTTTTTTTTGTACTTTCTTAAATCGACATATTCTAACATCTGCGTAAAAATTTTCAAATCGGAGCTGTTGAGTCACAAAAGGTTAAAAGTATTATAAAAAGCGAAAAAAAAAAGACCTTTGATACTTTGACTACACTCTCAGAACACTTTCTTCAATTCACGAAAAGATTTCTGGCAGCAGCGGTATCAGAATTTTTCTGTTAAGCGGACAAGGGACCTTAAAATCCTTAAAAATAATTTTTTTATTTTTTTGTAAATTTCCCCTAATTATTATTCAAAGGTACTTTATATGCATTATAGCATGCATTTATCACAAAAAAAAAAAAAAATATTTTTTGGAAAAAAATGCGTCGTTTTACTTAGAAATCTTTGTCTTAGAAAGAATGTCTTAGAAATCTTCGAAATGTCGCTTGCGCATTCCATATCAATGAAAATCCCCAATATTTTTTATAAAAGTCTGTTTTATATATATAAATAAAATAGAGCATCGAATTTTATATATTTAAATTTAAAGGTAAAAAAAAAAAAAATTAAAAATTTTGAAATTTTTTCGAAAAAATTTCAAAGTTTTTCATTTTTTTTTAAACCTTTAAATTCAAATATATAAAATTCGATGCTCTATTTTATTTATATATATAAAACAGACTTTTATTAAAAATATTGGGGATTTTCATTGATATGGAACACACAGGGGGTATTTCGAAGATTTCTAAGACAACGCGTAAAATTCCATTTTTTTCATAAAAATAAATTTTTTTTTAAATTTTTTTGTGATAAATGCATGCCATAATGCATATAATGTACCTTTGAGTAATATTTAAGATAAAATTTACAAAAAATTGAAAAAATTGAAAAATTTTGAAATTGTTTCGAAAAAATTTCAAAATTTTTAATTTTTTTTTTTTTTACCTTTAAATTCAAATATATAAAATTCGATGCTCTGTTTTATTTATATATATAAATCAAATTTTTATAAAAAATATTGGGGATTTTCATTGATATGGAAAGCGCAGGGGGCATTTCGAAGATTTCTAAGTAAAATTCCATTTTTTTCTCAAAAATAAATTTTTTTTTACATTTTTTTTGTTATAAATGCATGCCATAATGCATATAATGTACCCTTGAATAATATTTAAGATAAAATTTACAAAAATTAAAAAAAAAAATTGAAAAATTTGGAAATTTGGAAATTTTTTCGAAAATTTTTTAAAAATTTTCATTTTTTTTTCTACCTCTAAATTCAAATATATAAAATTCGATGCTCTATTTTATTTATATATATAAAACAGACTTTTATAAAAAATATTGGGGATTTTCATTGATATGGAATGCGCAAGCGACATTTCGAAGATTTCTAAGACATTCTTTCTAAGACGAAGATTTCTAAGTAAAACGACGCATTTTTTTTTTCATAATTTTTTTTTTTTTTTTTTTTTTTTTTTTTGTGATAAATGCATGCTATAATGCATATAATGTACCCTTGAATAATATTTAAGGTGAAATTTACAAAAAAAAAAAATATTTTAAGATCCCTTGTCCCCTTAATAGACGAATATCCGTTTCTTTTAGTCTCCGTTACAGGATGTAAAATATACGTAAATTGGAGAAAATGGGGATACAATAAAAGTTGTTGACCTTGGAGTCGAACCAGCTACCTTAGTGATACGAGACCAGTACTCTAACCAGCCGGCTACAGTTGTACAGTAGGGAAACAGTTTGAAGCAAATATGTTTACCTCAGATGGGTATGGCTTGATAAATATCTTTAACAAGCAAAAATTAAATTTAAAAAATCAAAAACCCGAACTAGTTAACTATTTCTCATCAATGTGAAACTATTTTTTATATTTCTTACCTATTTTTTTTTATTTACTTGTATTGATGACTTTTAAGTTGTGTTTAATTGTTAGTTCCTATCTATAAACACTGTTTTGATGAGGCCTATAGATGTTTATGATGGTTAAAGTTAGAGTTGCAGTCAAGCTAGAGATCCTACCTACACAACTTCCAGGTTGTGTATTATTTAAATGGAGCTTCTGACTGTAAAATAGCCAATGAAACATCGTCTTCATTTTGAAAGACCTATCCAACGATATACCACATGATATGTAGCGTAAAAACTTTTTTCGTCTCTACCGCCATTTTGTATTTTACGGCCGCCATTTGAATTTATAAAAACAAAACCTTGCCTATAACCATCGACGGTTAAGACGAATCGATAGAGACCTCATTCATTAAAATCCATCCAGCCGTTTGGATGTTTCGAGTGTATAAAGAAATTCACATACCCAGATACGGGTGAAACACATAACCCTTCTTGGCAGTCGGGTAAAAAGCTTTGAATTCGAAGTTAATTTTTGGAAGATTTCATCTTTAATGAGATTGTGGTTGGAGTTTTAATACTTTAGTATTAAAATAGGATAAAACTATGAATTATAAGTATTTTATGTAGATATAAAATATAAACATTATATTATTATGCGAGAAATTTTTTCTTTGAGTAAATCGATTTTTTTCCATTTAATATTTTCATTAAAATATGTGTCCATTTAAAATAATATTTTAAATGAAAATATTTCTTATAACTTTAAAAAATAAACTGTGAATACTTTTAAATGAATCAAAAGTTAAATCTTATTTATTTTTTAATTCGAAATCATTTCTTTTCTTTTTTTTTGGTTTAGGTTTTTTTTTTTTTTTAATTAAATTAGAAATCTTAATTTATAGACTATTTGGTTCTTCGTTTTTAAAAGGAATTCGAATTTTAGTATTAATAGAGCAATGCGCATGCGTGCTAGGAATGTACAGAATTTCTCCCTCTTTTTCAGACTTTCGGGAAGAATTCAGGGATAAAACATGCTTTCTAGTAGTACGGAAATTATTTGTTAGAAAATGAGGAATAATTTAGTGTATATAGACGAGTTTTTCTGACAGTGCACTGAATTTCTTAGAATATTTTCGCTTTTTTCTTTTCTTTTTTCTCTTTTTTTTTTTTTTTTTTTTTTTTTACAAATTACGTTTTAACTGTATTATTACTGTTAAAAAAAAAGTTAATGCTACAGCTAGTGTACCTAAATTAAATTGGAATACAGTCAAAAATTATCACATCTTTTCAGGTGTAATTTCTTCTGTGCAATGCAACATCTTCTATTTTTGCCTGCAACAAATTCAGTGACCCTGGTCACATACCAAACGGCCACATAAAGAATTTACGCGTTGCTAAAAGAAAAAAAAAAATTTTCCCACCAAACACTTATTTGCTACTTTTTTTTTTTTTTTCTTGTTAGCATTTTAAGTAATGTATGCGGTAAAATAAATGCAAATTTATTACCGTGTTTTCTCTAACAAATAAATAAAGAAAAGGTTAATGATGCGATGTTATCGCACGTTATTCTTGTCGGTTAAAACTGGATGAAACAGGTTAGTTATCTGGATTCTGCAGTATCAGAAAACTAAATGCAAATTGTGAAGTCTTCCAAACAAATATGATAATCCTAAATAACATTAATTCACATTTTTTAAATTTCAGAACCAAGTTATGATTTTATACAGGTTACTTATGCAAGAATTTCATCTACTTTATAAGATAAGCCATTTAGTTTAAATAAATTCTCATTTTAAAATTCCAATTTTGTAGTATATAATTCATTTTTGATATATTGAAATTTAAATTTATGCTGTTAAGGTATCTGCCTATATTAAAATTGCCGCTTCGGTGAATTAAATTTTTTTTTTAATTGTTTTAGTTGAAAGAGTTTTAATTTTATTCCAACGATTAGTAGAAGAGGAGTTATGGGCAATTTAATAAACAGAAAGTAATGAGTCGAATACCTGAAGTGGGCGTAGGAAGACCATGATAAACGTAAACAATGTTTCTATGCATGATTTTCTTTTGTTTTTTACATAAGACACTAATAAACCTTAATAAAATTACCCAAAAAGAAATCTAAATCTTTAAATGTAATTTCTGGAAAATCAATTTCCTTGTTAATTCCAGCTTCCATAAACGTCATTAAAAAAATGTTTTAAGCATATTACAGTGAAATCTTATCAGAATGCTTTCCATATTACTCACTATTTTCTGAGCTAAAATTTAAGCTCTATGTGATAACGTAATTATTTTACAGGTACTCGAACAGAAAAAATGGCCATTTTTAATAAAAAACATATATTTTTTGACATATTTTAAAATATTTCAGTTAATTTTGAAGATATGGTAAAACTCCTAGTTCAGTGAACTGGTAAGTGTAATAGTAATATATATTACAAAGGAATATGAAATATACTGGGTGCCTACAAATCAGTTGGGCAATTTTGTAAGTTAAGAACTTCCGAAATATTAAATGAAATTAAGTAGTTTAAAGTCAGACTAGTACTAATATTGCCGAAGTTTAATCATAGATGGCGTTAGGTGTCATAACTGACGCTATCGCTTAGCGAGCGGTAATCTTTCTTGTTCGGTATTACGATAATGGAGACGGGGCTGAAAAAGCGAAATGCTGGCTTGGGTTTCATTAAACTTGAATCACATCGAAGTCACATCGAACATGTGTGATAATGGTAAACTTGAACTATTTTTCTATCTTACAATAATATATACTTTAATTTTTTTCCTGTCAATTCCACCCAATAAATCATTATTTTTGCCCAACTAATTTGAAGACACCCTGTATATTTCATATTCCTTTGTAATATATATTACTATTACACTTACCAGTTCACTGAACTAGGAGTTTTACCATATCTTCAAAATTAACTGAAATATTTTAAAATATGTCAAAAAATACATGTTTTTTATTATAAATACATTGCTTGGCGTAAGTAAGCAATTTTGCTAAAAAATATGGCAAAAAACACCAATCTTTTTAAAGGTTATGAAGACATTGCTAAGATTTTATATTTTTTCACCATTCTGTATTATAACTGAACTAAAAATATGTGTATATCAGTATCGTATATTTAAAAAAGAAATACGCTCCGAACGTAGACAGAGACCTAAAGAACAAATTTAGAAATTTAAAAAGTCCTTTTGGATCAGTCAGAAGCGTAGGTTGATTTCTTTGATTTTTATTAATTAAATACTGTGTTGGAAAAAAGTTTGGGACAGCCAACAAAAACAGTAAATCCCTTACTTCAATGAAAAACAAATATTATTACAAAATTATAGACAAAAAGTGATGGCAGTTTTGTTATTTGTTTTAAATTACAATAATATGTAATTGTTTTTTTTTTGTTTTTGTTTTTTTTTAAGGAAAAAAATAATTTCTACATAACCTAAATTAGTGGAAAAAAGTTTAGGACCAGTATATTTAATATCATAGAAACTCAACAGAGTTTCTCGCCAAGCAAAAGAAACAACAGTGCAATGAACCGCAAATGAAAGGAATTTCCGCCAATTGATGCCAAACGATTTTGCAATATTTTTTTTAGTACCCTGTCTAGTTTATATTTTTGGACTGACCAAAACGGGATTTTGACACCTCTATAGCTCGAATTCTATGTATGATAGAATCATAGAAACTCGACACAGTTTCTCGCCAAGCAAAAGAAACAACAGTACAATGAACCGCAAATGAAAGGAATTTTCACCAAGTGATGCCAAACGATTTTGCAAAAAAAATTTTAGTACTCTGTCTAGTTTATATTTTTTGGACTGGCCTAAACGGTATTTTGACACCTCTATAGCTCGAGTTCTATGTATGATAGAAACAAAATTCTTGTTTCTATGGAATGGGGCGTGTAGCGTGACTCAGAAAACAAAAGTAAAGCGGAATCTGGGCAGGATTCAGGATGATGACTCGACAAAATTCTGCAGTTATTATGTATTTAAAATTTCAAATCATTCGGTTGGATAGTTTTTGCGCTGTTATATGCGGACAGACAGACAGACGGACGTACCAGACGACGGCTATAGCTGCGTACTTTTATGATTGGAGAGCTAAGTGGAAGAACATGTTAAGTAATAACAGTTACATTTGAAGTGAAATTTTAATGATTTACTTTCTGTTTGATACCATGTGTTTAAAATATTAACAGGTATAGTACTAAACTCTCTCAGAAAAACTTATTCATATTTAATTTTCAAATATTAAAAATTATTAATATTATTGACATTATTAAATATTAAAATATTAAATATTAATGAATAATGGCTTAAATCTTCAAGACTAAATAGAGTCTTAGTATTTTAGCTTCCCCATGGGATAGGATACCTCATAACACTTTCATCCAAAAGATAATTTTTTTTTTTTTTTTTGAAAATGTAGCATAACATGTTCATCCACTCAGCTCTTCAATTACGAACGCATCTAAAAAGCAGCCTACACTCCCTGTGAAAGTCACGGGCGCAAGAATTAAAGGCTTAAAAGTGTGTTTAAATTTACTTGCAGATTTCATTGATTATTTTTTATTAGCGAAATATTTTAACCCTGTAAAAATAAAAATAAATTTCTAGACTTGTTTAAGGAGCGATTAGATTATGTTATCAAACCTCTCTTTAAATCTCTAAAGCTTTTATTGATAGATATTTTCCTTCAAGAGATAAATATCCCCAGTTTAAACAAAATATTAAGCTTACAGAATAATATTTATAAACAAATATTTAAAGACATAAGGAAGAAGTATCTAAAGGTACTTCAGCATGTTGAAATTCTAAATTAAGATAAAATTCGTAAAGGAACGCGAGAAGATTGAGCTCACTTGCCGTTGGCAAAATGACATAAGAAATTAAAAGCGAAAAAAAGATACTTGAGTTCCTAATCTTTTGGAGGAAGTAATTAAATAAATATGACGATGATGAATATTGAAAAACAAAATTGCAAAGAGAATATAAAAAACGGAAACTATTCCTTAACTAGCTGTTTGAGTAACTATTACCATGCAAATAATACTTTATATAAAACTTGCTTTTGGTTAGTTGTCATAAAGCTCACAAGTTATAAAATTAATTTAAAAGAAGCACTTTTTACTTTAGGAAACAACTTCTAGTATATTTTGTCATAACTCAAAGCTTAATACAATCTTTTTATTGCCTGCATGAATAATGGTATCAGCAGAACCATTTGGGTTGGGAGTTATGTAAAATGATGTTAGTTTTGGAACAACTGCCAAGCATGGGGGATGTACGACATTACACATAGTGTTTCAGCAAAGCGGCTACAAGGTTTGTGGGAGATATAGAACAACTTGACCATGGGAAATCACATGGCAATGCATGGTCGGAAACGCTTTTCTGGCGCGGTAGGTCTGTCGCGTAATTTCGAAAACCTTCTTTGATGGCAATCGCTGTCTCTTTTTGTTCTTATTTCTTAGTTTTTAACTGTATTAAGAATAATAAACATGTTTTCTCACCCGGTTCATCCCCCCCCCCTTTCTTGTGCTTTGTGTCGTCACTATCGCGCCAGGAAAGCGTTTCCGACCAAAATTGCTATGTGATTTCCCACCGCCTACGTGTACTCTATCTATCCTGAAACCTTCTAACCGCTGTGCTGAAACACCCTGCATTAAAATTTATAGAAAAATACAAATAACTGTATATACACTGCTTAAAGGTGTGTAAAATATAATACAAAAGCATCTAAAAATACATTAAAGTCCTTTAAAATCAAAATGTTCTTGAAACTTACTCGGTCTTCATCAGTGAGAGCTAATGGTTGTTGTTTCTTTGGCTCTCTCCCTGTATTGTGAAGGCTTTTTGAAGATTGCCAATCTATATGAAACTAAACGTACAACAAGAAGTTCTGTCATGGATCAAAAATATTCATTGTATCCAAAAACTAGTGCTTTGGATATAGGCGGTGATAGTTCCAAGTTATATGTTTACACAAGTGCAGTTATGTTGCACTCGTGTGTGCACAGAATTTTCACAATAAGTGATTTCTTAATTTCTTCAGTTTCTTCTATGTGTATGGCAGGCATATTCTGACCATTTTTTACAATCCCCATAACTTTTCACAGTGAAGAATAAACTAAGTATGAAAATTTGAATTTTTTTACTTTCTATTAATACAATTTGTATACAGTGGCTCTCAAAAGTGTTCGTACATTTTAAAACTTTGCAGTAAAAAGAAAATATCCTGGAATTGAATTCGAATATGAAGTTCAATATTTTTCCTCGACCTCTCAGTGTTATTCTAAATAATACTCAACATTTTTTATTAATATTGACTGATTTTCTTTTTATATAAAAATTAAAATGGAAGAAGGCAAAGAAAGAACACGCTACAACTTCGTACACTGAAACATTTCCCGATAAATTCATAATTAAAATGATCGTATTTCACTTTATTTTTATTTTTGTATTGTGATGACATTTAAAAAATCGTTTGACTTTAATTTTTGCTTGCTTTAACTGCAATATTCTATTTATTATTTTAAAATGGTTCGTAGTGATAAAGAAACAACTAACAGCAATCGAAAAATTGATTATCTTTCATCATAATAGTGGTTTATTAGTTCAAAATATTGTTAAATTAGTTAATTTATCTCATTTTATGGTACAGTATGTGATAAAACGCTTTAAAGATGAAAATTAGATCGAAAATAAGGTAAGAAAAAGTCGTCCATCAAAGTTAACAGAACGTGATTAGAGATTTATAATTAGAAAAATTGTGAAAAATCCCCGTTTAAGTGCTGTGAAAGTTGTCACAGGATTTAATGAAACATTTTTTTCTTCAATTTCACCTGAAACTGTTAGATGAGTGCTGAGATCAGCTGGATTAAATGGATGTTTTGCCCGTAGAAAATGTTTGGTTTGTTTGAAAAACCGAAAACTTAAACTTTCCTTCGCAATATCAATGATAAAAAAGGCCCTGAATTTTATTGGAATAATGTCTTATTTACAGATGGTGGCAGATTTAACATTTTTGGTTCCGATGGTTGTATAATTGTATGGAGAAGAAAAAAATGAAGAACTTAATCTCAAGAACTTAGTTTAAACAGTTAAGCATGGCGGTGAAGGTGTCCTTGTGTAGGGATGCATAGCACGATCAGTACAAGATAATTTAGTATTTATTGATGGCATAATGAATCATGCTCTTTATTTAAATATTTTAAAGGACAATTTAAAGCTATCAGCCCCTAAATTTGGGTGTTGGAAAAAACTTTGTTCTTTATCAAGCTAACAATCCTAAGCACACGGCTCTCAACGTTTGCCTCTGGTGTCTCCATAATTGTCCACAAATTCTGAAAATACCCCCTCAATTGCCGGATTTAAACCACAATAGAACATATTTGGAGAGAACTGGCGGTTAGAGTACGAAGAAACGACATTAAAGCGATAAGCGAACTAAAAACAGTAATGATCGACGAATGTGCGAACATTGACGCAGAAATTACAAAAAAAAAAAAAAAAAAAAAAAACTAGTGAAATTTATTCCCAGACGTTTAAAAGTTATTGTGGAAGTTAAAGGATATCCTACTAAGTACTAATTTAACAAATATTATAATATTTACAAATATCTAGAGATTTTTTAAAAGTGTCCAAAGACTTCTGCGAGGTAACTTTTTTGCTGTTTTTTTATTATTTATTTCTTCAAAATTACATTTTACTATGTTTTTAAAGTATTTTATGTAATTTTGTTTGGAATAAGTTATAGATCTTATTATTAAATGCCCATTCTGAAATATTAATTTTAATTAATGGATAGAGCATTATTTCATTGAAATTCGTATGTGTACGAACAATTTTGGGAGCCGATGTAGATACTAGGCTAAACTAGGACGGTGGGTAAAAATCGGGGTTTCCCCTTAAAATTTGAACTAATTGATAAAAATATTCATATATTATCATTCCGTAATCGAACTATTTGGCTTTAAAAAATAAATAAATAAATAAATAAAGTAAATTGAAATACAGTTTTCAAGCACATTACATTTAAAAGTACATTCTTCCACAGTCCACACCCCCTCCCTATTCAATGGTGTAAAGTTTAAAATTATGCGATTTTGAAAAGAAAAAAAAAAGAAAATAGATTAATGATTCATCATATCAATTTTACCAAAATAAATTATACATACAAATTTGTAACAAACAAAGACTACGTTTATTTTCTTTTCGGATATTAATACTCCGAAAATAGAGTACTTTTATGTTAGCGTGGTGCAGGTGATAAATCGCCAAATACTGTTCCCATTGAAATCATTCATATTGTTTTAATTTTACTTAAATTATAGACCTTTAACCCATTTCCTTTAAAAATCATAATTTTTATTTAAAATACAAACATTTAACATGCATATATATATTGGATAGAAATAAAATAAATGCCTTTCACTCATTTCCTTTAAAATACAAAACAATAATAATAATAATAATAATAATAATATCATAGCATTTTATTTCAACTTTAAAGCATTATCATTAATTTACACATGCAAGAAATAACTGCTATAAAAAAAAAAAAAAACATTATTGAAAAGATTTGCGCTTATATAACTTAACTAGTTGGATGTGCCAATCCCAAAACTTTCTTCTATCTTATGCATCTTAATATTTCAAAACCTTGTTACACATGTTAATACTTCAATATTATTAGTTCAATACTATACCAACTTTGATTTTCATCTTAAATTTCTGCTCAAGTCAATTAAACGGACTAAAAACGAGTTAATCTATATCATGATATTTGTTAAAATTATTAATTTTTCCTTATTTTGTTGTTATCAGCTGTTTGCAAATAGCCGGCTTAGCAGGTAGCGAGTTCCCGCCGCTGCATGAGCCGCCGATGCACAATAGAACAACGAAAAATCAAGAAAAGTATACAAAAATCGCTAGCACAGAGCCCCTTTACCGCGCAAGGATCTGTTGGCCAAAGCCAAAAACAAGCACAAAAATTTTGGTTCAATTGTATGCATAATTTTATACGTTGTTCGATGGTACAATAATGAAAATGGCACAGAGATCGGAATTATAGCGCCCCCTACCGGCAGAATTTTTCCAAATTCAGGTAGGACCTTCGTGACATAACGAAAAACAAACACACAAAATTTGGTTCAAATCTATGCATAACTTCATACACTTTTCGAAGGTACAATATTCAAAATGGCGCAAAAATTGCACAAAAATCGCTATTACAGCGCCCTCTACGGGCGATTTTTTTACAAATTAAGGGAGGACCTCCTTTCCATAGCCAAGAACTTAAAAAAAAATTTGGTTCAATTCCATGCATAACTTCATACACTTTTTGACGGTATAATATTCAAAATCGCACAAAAATCGCTATTACAGCGCCCCCTAACGGCGAATATTTTGCAAATTCAGGGAGGACCTGCTTGCCATATCCAAAAACTTAAAATAAAAATTTGGTTCAATTCTATGCATAACTTCATACAATTTTGGACGGTACAACATTCAAAATCGCACAAAAATCGCTATTACAGCGCCCCCTACCGGTGAATTTTTTCCAAATTCAGGGAGGACCAGCTTGCGATAGCCAAAAACTTAAAATAAAAATTTGGTTCAATTCTATGCATAACTTCATACACTTTTGGATGGTACAATATTCAAAATCGCACAAAACTTGCTATATCAGCGCCCCCTACCGGCGAATTTTTTCCAAATTCCAGGAGGACCTGCTTGCCATAGCCAAAAACATAAAATAAAATTTTGGTTTAATTCTATGCATAACTTCATACACTTTTTGATGGTACAATGGCGACAGACAGACGGACAGACGGACAGACGGACAGACGGACGGACGGACAGACGGACAGACGGACACACAGACAGACAGACATTTTCTATAAACATGTTTTTTGGAATCTCTGACCCCTAAAACATGTAAATCCGTCGAAAACCGGAAGTCGAAAAAAATTTCGATTACAATACTTTCTTCTATTGAAGATAGAAGAAAGTAAAAATACCGAAAATAGAGTTGAGTTTTCTAAGAATTTGCTTTTAAAATAAAAACATTTTTCATTGGTTCATAGGGGCGAATGACGTCAAAGGCATATTAATACTACAGGAGTCCAAATATTCATTGCAGGAAAGTTTCTAAATTTTTTACCAATGAATTTTGGAAAAAGGAATAGCTCACTACACATTGTTTACATTTGAAAAAATTAATCACGATTTCTGAAATGGTTTGTCGATTGGCCAATTCATTGAAACAATCTATATATTTATTACGTTATCCTATATAGCACAGAAATCGTGATTATTTGTTAATTGTTTAATGGCAACGCCCGAATTAAATGCATTTCATTGGTTATTGAACAACATTTAATGCATCTCCATACCTTTAAGGGGGCATATATTAACATACAAGATGGGGCATTTACGGCAAAAACTGTAATGGCAACCGTACTAGCGCCACTTCCGACAAGGGGGAAGAATTAACAAGTCTCCAAAATTTACCTATGTTGATGAAATATGTTTACGGTCTATGTTTTGAATATCTATTCTTTCCTAAACGAAGCAGACGCAGACGATATTTTATTTATGTTTGATTTATATAGCTGTTTTTTTTTTATCGTACTTGTTCGTTCAGCTTTAACTTACGAAATGATAATTATAAAAATGATATAAATGAAAAACCCCAGGAAATTCTGTTGAAAACGTAAATATGTAAGTTAATGAGAAAAAATTGCAAGAAATTAAATTCGGGTATTGTGTTAATTTATTCATATCGAATACAATTTTATCAAGTGTAATATCAGTATCTCTATGTTTTGCTTTTTTTTTAACTTTTAGATTTATATAATTCTAAAAATTTGTAAAGGAATTTTTCCCTATCTGTAATTTTATTATTATTTCTTATATGTTAATATCATAAATATTATTGAACTGATTGTACGTTATTTACATTAAAAACAATCATTTTATTTTATCTGTGAAAAAAGTGAAAATGCGCAAATTTTAAAAGATTATTGTAACGATTGTTTAATACATTAAACTTCATAAATTAATAAAACATCGGCTATAGAAAAATTTCTACCAAATGGGAATATTTTTGAAATTTTTTGGGACTTGTAGAATGCAATATTTCGTATATTTTTACATTACACCATCCCTTTATATACTAATTTAAATCCATTTACTTGGCGTATAAAATTCAAGACGAAATTTTTAGCTTGTTTTTCGTTGCACTTAAATCGTTCACTCATCATGTGAAAAAAAAGCATATATCCGTGCAGGAACATAGAATAGATATTAGATATATAAAATAGAATATCTATTCTATGTTCGTGTATCGGTGTAACATTCTGTTGAAAACGTAAACATGCAAAATTAAAAAAAGAAAGATCACGATAAGGTAGACGCTCAATAGGAAAAATATTACAAGGATGGGAAGTTTCTTCACAATTGTCACTAAAGGCGCTTCGATCGCAATCTCATCGCCATTACGCTCTATAGAAATGTCCTATCTTGTATGTTAATCTATGTAAGGGAGGACCTTGCTGTGTCGCCAAATTTCGCAAACTTGGCGATATATCGCCAAATTTGGAGACCAAAATTAGTCGCCAAAAGAGACGCCAGCTTGGCCATATCTGTAATATTTCCCCAAATTCCCAAAGACTTCCATTGTAAACCAATAGGGTTTACTTGCTTACAGAAAATCAACAAATTGAGATATTTTAATGCAATAAAAACTAATATTCATGATACAATACTTAGCATGCTTTCCCAAACATAAATTTTAAGAGACATCAAACTCGTCGCCAAGGGCGGCTAGTGCAAAAGAGAAACACCAATAGGTGTGAAGAACATTTTAACACTGCACACTGCTACCCCTTCGTTCCAATAAACAGCCTTTTTCGGAGGGCATCTACCCGCAGAAGCATTTTCAGGCATAGATAAACATACAAGATAGGGCACTTCCATAAAGCGTACTGGTAATGCGATTGCGATCGCAGCGTCTTTAGTGACAATGGGGAAGAAACTTCCGATCCTTGTCCATGGAAATTTTTTTATTTTTAATTATTTTGCAGAAAAATATGCTGAATAGAGTTGATTTGAGGTAGATGTGATTTATATTTAGGCAGGTAAGTTTTCACATACACATCTCAAATTGAAATTAAGTCTAATATGGCTCTACCTCATCCTTGACTGGTAAGATGGATGGGCTCGCACCGAAATCGTTACACTGCCTTTTATTATATTTAGAAGGTAGTTATTGATATACAGCATGGCGCAAAATTTATTAATTGGTATTTTGTTCAGAAGAATGTATAACAGGACTTTTTTTCTATATTAATCTCAGTTACTACTTTAGTAAATGCTGTATTATCAGAACTTATTCTTTTTTTCTATATAATTCCATTTTTTATGCCTGTTTAGCTCTCGAATTTTTATTCAGTTTATCCACCCTTTAGAACCTTTGTCTACTGGCGGTACTTATAAGTACCATTAAAATAACTTTTTATAAAATTAATTTAATACACCGATCAGTAGTAATACAGTTTAGAATGAGCTCTACATGCATTATTTTATCTTGCTCCAAAAGCATTATTGGTTACACAAAATCAAAATATTTTTAAAAGAATGATTTATTTTGCCTTTGAATCTTTTCATCTTCCTTGACGTTGGGGAAAAGGGGGGGGGGGATTTTTCAATTCGGAAATATTTCTATATTTCTATTGTAAGAACATTATATTTGTACATTTCCCAATTCGACAAAATACTAAGAAACATATTTAGAATAAAAGATTTGAGTGGGGCTATAAATATTGCACAAAATTCATATAAATTCAAATTTAATGAATCCTTCTAAATCCTTAAATCCTTCCAAAATCCTTCTAAAATTTATTAAATGATTATGTAAATCTTCTAATGTAGTTTCAAAAATTCACGAAAAATGCTTTAGAAGATAAAATTTTCATGAATTCACAATTCATTACATAAAGGGTTTGAAAATACTCGTCATGGTTTTATGTAGAATATGTGAAATCCTCTGTGCACAACCGTGTATCTAAACGCTGAAATATATTAATTTATAGATAAATGCATGTGGAATTATGATGTGTCTATGTATATGTTTGTACTTCTTTTTATCTGTAATGTCTGCATATGCACATATATATGGGGCATTCTCACAACTTTTGACTTTCGAGAATAAAAATCTGGTGAAATTAAACTTGCTAACATTTTAATCTGATAGACGAATGCCCTAATGATTCAAAATAAAGAAACAGTGATCAGCAGCGAAATTTTTTTTATTTAACTGATGTTTTAGTTAAACTTACGAGTTTAATTTTCCTTACCAATTTACCACTATAACTTTCTATTTTCTTCTAAATTTTTACTTATAATGAATTTGCAATGTACCCACAGGGCATTCAAATAAGAAATAATTACAATGTAGTATTTTTAGTACAAAATTTAGGTATAACATTGTCTTAAAGGGGTGTTAAAGAAGGCATGGAAGGAATAAAAAGGGGATGGTATAGGGGAAAAGGGACGGAAAGGTAAAAAAAAGGATGGTAAAGATGGGACGGTAAGGAAAATTACCACTATTTTTAGGCAAATCATTTTAAGACTAAGTGATAGCCACAATGTTCATTGATTTGTAGAAACAGTTATTTACATTGGATTAAATTAAAAAAAAAAAATATTTTTCTCGAAAAGTGCAAGAATAAATCTTGGCGACGGTAAGACTACCAATAAACCCACAATGCTTGAAATTGATATTTAAATGCCGATTTAAATTCTGCAGTAAATCTCCTGTCAAAGAATTTTAGACATTCTTTCTCAGCATACTTCTGCATGAGAAAAAACTTGAAAAAAATTCTGTGGCTGCATCTGAAGTGATTTTCTCTATAAGCTTAGCAAGAGGGATGGTAAGGAATCTAAAACCCAGGAACAGAGTTAAAAAAAATAATATTAATCGTAAAAATGCGTGCAGGTTAATTTTTTGCTACATATTGATATAAAACAATTGTCCCAGTTTCGGAAATAAATTACGTCGAATTACTTTTATTGAAACAATTTTATACAGACAGCTCCAAACTTAAAAACCAGCATCAGGAACACGGGACGGTATAGGAGTTTTCCTGGATATTTGAGCCCCCAGCATTGTCCAAAACTTATTTATCTCGGTAATATTGTTATGCAGTCATGCAATGGGATGTTCCCCAGATATGAAATAAAAAAAACCCACAAGGATATGTACTAAAATAGAAATTATTATTCAGGGACATAAAAGTCAAAAGACTGTGAGAATGCCCCATATATAATTTATATGTGTGTACATCACGTTTAAAATTAGCTTATTCATGGTTTTGTATTTTATGTTGTTCATTTTTCCTTGTTAAGTTGTTTCTTGTAAACATATGTAATGTAAAAGTCGTGAAAATATTTTATTCTTTGTATCTATATTTTTAACTGTTGTTCTTTTGCGGTATGTTTTATTTTTTTAATTAGGCTAGAACACGATCAAATATTAATTTCGCATGTTTTTTATTGCTATTTAAATATGTACGGATACTTTTATCCATTAGAATTTATTTTTAAAAAAATCCCATATTATTGCGTATTTTTGCCGTGCTTTAAAAGTATGTATCCTGATGAGAATTTTTGTTTTACGATTTATTTGCTGTTTATTCCACTTTGGGGGTGGAGGTTGGGGGGGGGGCGTTGGTGTGTACGTGTAGTTGTGCATGTACGTGTATGTACATGCAGGCATTCATGCAGTGTGTCTCTTAACAATAAAGATACAGATATTTTTTAAACTGCATTTTAATAATTCAATATACTAATTAATTTTGACACATAATAATAGTAACAATTAAACAGTGAAGATTAAATTTAAATAAAAGTGTTTCAACTTGAATAGTAATTAAAAGAAAAAATCATACGACAAGTTACCTGAATCGCTAATGGCTGAAAACATTTTGGTTTTTAATGATTTCTAATATATTTTAAGATATTATTAATGTATTTTAAGTACAGTAGTAAGTACTGTTTTGCAAAAGATTTGGCATGGCTGGAGCAGCAGACAGACTGTGATACTGGCGAACTAATAATATTTAAAAACTTCGTGATAGAGCTTCAAAGCAAAGCAATCGAAACTGCGATAAACAAAACCTTTTTTTCAAAGCCTTGTGATATATGTAAAAGGTACTTAACTTCAAAATTAAAATTCAGGTAATTTATTCTTGTTTCTATTTTGCTATTGCTTTATTTTAATTAAGCATTTGTTACTATAATACGAAATATTGCATATATTTCTCCTTAATCTTAAAATTGAAGAATCCTCGATTATCCGAAAATTTCGATTTTCCGAAAGATGGTCGGTCCCAATTACTTCCGATAATCGAGGGTTCTACTTTAATTTTATATTATATGTATGCACCTGCAAGTAATTTTAGTACATTTGTGCTTTTTACATAAATTTTAATTATTTAAATCAAGGTGAATTTAGCCCTAGAATTTTAATTGTCATTTATTGATCATTAGATTGTTGAACAGTTGGCAGTAAACAAAGTCGCAAAGTTGGCAACATTTCGCCAAATTTAGCGATATTTCGCGAAATATTGGCCACATTGACGAAATTTGTGCGGAGAAATCAACTTTCAAGATTACCAAAACACATGCTTGGCGCCAAATGAAAGAATGTCGCTAAATTTGGTAATATTTGGCGAAATTTTCGCGATATTTGGCAAAACAATTGGCTTTCAAAATCTGAAGGCATTTCCTAAAAATTCCTAATAGTAGCCGAGATACATGATTCAACCAATCAGAGTCCATTTGATTAAGGGATTTTAACTAAAAATTGTATTCGTTTTGTGGTAGAAGAAGACCATAGGACTAGGTCACATGTTCGAGAAAATTTAATTAGTGGGTCATTTTGGGGTCACTACGGTCAATGCATGTCAATGGGAATGAAGGTTGAAACAGTTAAGTTATTCAACAGTTGGTAATAAACGAAGTCGCAAAGTTGGTAATATTTCGCCACGTTTGGAAATATTTGGCGAATTGCTGAGGACATTGGCGAGTTTTGGCGGTAAAATTTCTTTTCAAAATTATGAATTCCAAAACACATTCCTGATGCCAAATGAAAGAATCTCGCCAAGTTTGCGACTTTTTGCCAACTTTTGGCGATATTTGGCGATATATAAAAAATTAGATTTTACAATCTGAACGAATTTCCTAGAACTTTCCTATAGGAGCCGAGATACATAATTCAACCAAACAGAGTCCATAATACGTTTTTAATTATAACCGGTACTCCCAACTAGTTTATAAAAAATACAAGGAGCATCAATATAAGTAAGTACAGAAAGCAGGTACATATGACGTGATATTTAAAACAAATTGTGGTTGATGGCTTTTACAAGAGAATGGGAAGTCATGAATGACTTATGATTTATAAAACGAGAATTTTCATTTCTCTTTAAATTTTTCTTTCAGGATTGAAAACTATATTTATTTAGCCTAATAGTCCAAGAGCTGACAGCACAAAAACCTGTGTTATCAAGCACAAGAAAAAAACCTTTATTTTATGGGAGAGTAGAAGTAGGTGAATCTAATGTAGGGGATCCATGTCTGCCGGAAGTAAAGTGGTGCATAAGCCAAAAATGAATACCACCAGTGATTGCCTCGTAGGTTTATCATTGTGTTTGTCCTCCAACTATCTTCCATGTTTTGATACCTTTGTTTGTAGGACAAACGGAATGATAAACCTACGAGTCAACCACTGGTAGTATTAATTTTTGGCTTATACACCACTTCACTTCCGGCAGACATGGATCATTAGATTCCCCTACTTCTACTCCTCCATAAAAGAAATGTTTCTTTCCTTGAGCTGGATAACATAAGTTTTTGTGCTGTCGGCTCTTGGATTGTAAGGACACATTTAAAAAAATACTGGTATAAAAGGGAAAAAAATCAACGCTTTTAATAAATTAAAAACAGCATATTTCTGCAAGTTTCGTGTACTGAAGAACAAAAATATGTTGACAAGTATTAGTCCGTATGGAGTTTAATTTTGAAGTCGATTATTCCAAAATAACATTCTTAAAGTCCTGGGCAACGCAGTGTACTTCAGCTAGTATTTATTTAATAGATGCTATTGTTATATGTAAGAAGTAAATTTGAATACTGAACTATTGAAATGTTATTTCGAAAATATCACTGTCTTTATAATTATGCGACGTAGGAAGATGTATGTGAATGAGTATGTTCCTATGTACGCATGCACATTAAATCTGTCTTTTTCATATTTCCTTTCTCTTACAAATGTGTGTCCCATTAATAGCACGTTTGACTTCAATATCTGGTTACAAAATAATTGAGAAGGAAGAACAAGATAAAAGCTTAATGTAATCAGATTTTACCTTGAAAGGAGCTTGTTTATTAACTGTAAAACAGATGTAAGAGGCTTACGTAGAACTTTCCCAGATGATTGTTACTGGTGTACTCATGCAACTAGATTAAAAGCGATGAACTGTTAAAATCACTGCGTTCAGATAACGTCTAAATTTAATATTGTTTCTCATACTATGTAATCTAAACAGCTTAGATACGTTACATATAGTCGCTTTTAAGTGAAAAAAAAAAACTTTATATTCGAATTTGATGGCTCTTTTATAATTACCATTCGTACAATTTTCGAATAGGGGAGGTGGGGGATGAATGGGACATTTTCACAAAAATATTTTTTTATATTTTTTTTTATTTAAGTTACTATCAATATTATATATCATATTTCATACATTAGGTATTTGCCAACATATATGAACAATATTTATTCTAGATTATGATTTATTCATAAAAATATTATGAAATAAAAAAAACGTTCCTCCCTGTCCCAATCATCCCCACAATAGGGATGAATGGGACACTAATAGGGATGGATGGGACACAAAGATTTTCCTCCCTGTATTAAATTTTACCAAATTAAAATTTATAATTATAACCTTATATGAAAATTATATTTGTAATATATGATTTTACAGCACGAATCGATATGTTTTTTTTTTCAATAACTTCTTTTATTGCAGTTTTAACTTTTAATGCTGACTTCGGCTATCAACCTGTTCTTTTTTCCACTTATGAGGCATTTTAGATTTGAAATGAAAGTGCAAAATGTCTTTTAAATATAGCATAGCTAATAATTTTCAATCATAACTTATTAATTAATATTAATTAAATGTATCGTAGAAACGTGCAGAACGGAAATTATTATGTCGATCGGAAAGTCATGTCGTGTTGGGAAAATCAATTCGTACCGGAAAATTCTGCCCGATAATTATTAGACATTAGATATCGGAATCAATGTCTAATAATTAAATGATTGAATTTTCCGGTACGAATTGATTTTCCCAACACGACCCGACTTTCCAATTGGCCCAATATGTTAGGGGTGGGGATTTATTTGTGCAACATTTCAAAATTCAATATAATTTCCCCCATTTGATCAATACACATATACTATTTTTATCAATTTTATCTATTTTGATTAAGTTTTAGTACCAATTTTTTGATAATCCATTAATAATTATTACAATGCAATAAGTAACACTCAGAAATTTTAAACAATAACAACTCATATAATACTATTTAATACTATTAATTGACGTAAATTATTGATTTATCATCCTATATAATACTGTTTAATTAATAAATAAAATTTTCAACATCTCTAGGGAGGAGTGAGAATGTCCCATTCATCCCCATTTGAAATGTCTTAATCATCCCCATGATGCATAATATCCCTTCTCAGCCATTTTACCTCAAAAATTATTTTGTCACAATGGTTACAATTCATTCATTTTAATTATTGATATTGAACCTTAAAATAAATAACTACAACGTAGCTTAATTTTTTATATTGTATAAGATATTTCACATCTTCAAATGTAAAAAAAACTTACTTTTAAGCAGAGATTTCAGAAAATGCAACTTTGAAGGAAAATGAAAACAGCAATGTGGTCCTACTTTTAGTTCTGAAGCACACTGTGGTAGAGGTATATGGGGTTAGGAAGCAATTTAAAATAAATGTTTATTGCCTGAAATATTGAGAATGTCCCATCCATCCCTTGTCCCATACATCCCCTAGCTCCCCTACTATTTATTTAAGTTAAGATGTGCGTATAATTAATAAAAATCGTGTTGGTTATTAACACTTAACGGACGGGTTACGTAAATTTACGTTTTTGTGGATTGGAGTAAGAAAATATTACTTGTACAGGAAATTTTGTAAGAAAGAAAGAAAAATGTGTAATCCAAACAAGTTTAGTTCAGATTAGTTTTGAGGAGTGGTGCCAAATCAGAGCTCTAAATACTCTGGACACCACGACACTCACAGTATGTTTCGCAATATTTATTCGCATCTATTTCTGCCATTAGATAAGGCGAAGAAAACTGGTTTAAAACACTGGTGTCCAGAGCATTTGGAGCCCCGATTTACTCGGGACACCTGACAACACTAGTTGTGTGCCTGCTTTAATTTGTAGTAACGTTTCTGAACGTAGATTTCGCACTCATTTTCGAAGAATGGCTCGTCCCTAATGCGTTAATAATGTTTTATTATTGAGATTATGCTGCTATAAGTAGTTAAAATAAACTTTGCGTATAAAATATTACTTTTCTATACTGTTATTACTTATATACAGCTAATTTTTATTGCAGAAGATATTGGGAATGAATATTTATTAAAACTCCTCTAAGATGATTTTTTAATATATTGCAAAATAGTTGATGTTGCATTTGGTTATGATGATAATATTTTTATATGGAGTTCAAGTTGGAATTCTTTGCAGGTCCTTTAGATATTTTAACCTGCATCCAAGAAGAGTGTTGCCAGTGGGATACTTTTTTAAATTTCAGATCTCTTGATTGGCGCCACGTTTTTGAGATGGTAAAATTTCCCTTATTTAATGACATATTATGTAAGGCGAAAACAAGGGGAATTTTACAATTTCAAACTAGAGAACAGGAATTCTGCTTTTTCAGAATTTAGTGTCACCTCCGACATTTCCATTACTTCATTTTCTTCTTGTGGACTGGTGGTTTCTATTATCATGAAATAGCCATTATAAATGAAGCGTTAGGTGAGGATGAAAGAGCAGTCGTAAAAACTTAGAACTCTGATTTTCTGATGATCTGATAATTTTTTTTTTCAAAAAAAAAAAAAAAATTATGGCCATTTTTTTTTCCATTCTGACCAGAAAATCAGAGTTCTAACTTTTTACGACTGCTCTTTCATCTTCACATAACGCTTCATTTATAATGGCTGTTTCATAATAATAGAAGCCACAAGACCATCAGAAGAAAATAACTCGGTTAAGCGGGACTCGGATAATCGGGACTCTACTGTCGTGCAAAATATTTCAATTTTAAGACTTAAAGCACACGCTTTTGTTTTATGTAAAATGACGTCATTTGCATTAATTATAGATACTTAAAATTAAATATAGTTTATAATAGCTCCATGTTTTATCATAAATCATTCATTTATATTTTTCTCAAAATAGCACGTATTTTCATTACATTTTTTCAGTTTTTATGGGGAAATGGCAACAAGAAAATATAATTGCTATTTTTCAATTTTTTTTTCTTTACTTTCTACAGAAATGGAGTACCTGAGTTTCCAAAATGAAACAAGTGCCGCTAAAAACTAAAAAAATGTAATATTTCAAAAATAAATGGAGATGCAGCTTTCAAACAAATTGCATTAAAAAGTACCTTTTTTTCTCCCCAATACGACGGTATAAACATTGAAAATGTGCGATGATTAGAAGTTTAAAAAAATTCTGTAGAGTATTTAATAGCACAATAAAACATCGGTTTTTGTTTTATGGCTAGCTTATAGAAGGTAACGTTATTTTTTGGAGACAAAATAAGCTGGGAGAAAGAAGTAGCATACCGGGGGCTAATAAGTGTTGCCAGTTAAGAAATCTGAATTTTAAAAAAGTAGCCAACTGGCAACACTGATCCAGAATGTTAGAATTAAAACTTGTCGGATGTGGCAATCCCAAAACTTTCTTCTATCTCATACATATTAATACTTCCTGTAAAATGCAGCATAACGCCGCCACTGGTTAGATGACTTGCACCAAAATCTAATCAGCAACAACTTATGTCAAATTCCAACGGAATCTGAAGTTTCGTTAAAATCCGTATATTAATTTTTGAGTAGAGCTATGACAGAAATCGTAAAAAAAATCTTTATAGCAGCGCCACCTGTTGGGCGATATATACCAAAATCTAATAAGCAACAACTAAAGTCAACTTGATAACTGAATCTGAAGTGTCATTAAAATCCATGCATTACTTCTTGAGATAAAACTATTGCGGGAATAAGGGAAAATGCAGCATAGCAGCGCCACCTGTTGGGCGATTTACACAAAAACGTGTTCAGCGCCAACTCATATCAAGGACTAACTGAATTTCAAGTTTGATGAAAATCCACGCATTAGTTCTTGAGATAGAGTCATTGTGGAAATCGTGAAAAATGCTGTATAGCAGCGCTACCTGTTGGGCGATTTACACCAAAATGTAGTAAACACCAACTAAAATCGAGGACTAACTGAATCTGAAGTTTTATAAAAATCCGTGCATTAGTTCTTGAGATAGAGACATTGCGGAAATCGTAAACAATGCATTATAGCAGTGCCACCTGTTGAGCGATTTGCACCAAACACTAATCAGCGCCGGTTTATATCAGGGTCTAACTGAATATAAATTTTTATTAAATTCCGTACATTAGTTCTTGAGATAGAGCGCTCACAAAATTTGTGTCACACACAGACACACATACAGACATTTTGTAAAAACATGTTTTTTGGGATCTCTGATCCCTGAAACGTGTAAATCCGTTGAAAACCGGAATTCGAAAATCTTCCCGGATCCAATACTTTTTTCTAAAGATAGAAGAAAGTAAAAATCGAAAACTTCAAACAAATTGCTTGCCCAGTAAGTTAGATTCGATCATATTCATGAATGCTTTTGCTTTTCTTAACCTCTCATTCAAAAAGAAAATCTTCCGTAAACCTAAACATATAAATGTATACGATTCCATTGGTATAATAATAGGGAAATTATAAAGCTTCTCAAAACACAAATACAAAATAACAAATCACATGTTGAGAAAAATGAACTAAATTTATTTAATTCTCCAATTATAAACCTGAAAGATATTAGAAAAGTGAAACTAATTTCTTAATTATCCAAGTGACATCAATTGACTAATTAAATTCAGTTGTTTATAAATAGGGTGGCGATAAAAGAATTTTTCCTGTATAGACAGATGAATTTGTAACTACACATAATGAGATCGTATTTCACTTTTGAAGGCATAGGGAAACACGAAAAAAGGAATAGTACCAGAAATCAAATACCAAAGTTTTCAGTACATTTGTGCAGCAAGGCTCGACGCAATCTGATTGAATTCGCCAATCATTCAAATGAATTATTAATGAATAATATTATTAATGAACTATTAATGAATTATTAATTATGAATGAATAATTCGTCTAAATGTTCTCAATGCTTTATGAAGAAAAATTAGTGGATTTTATATCACGTACGCACAAAGAAATTTGGATACTCAGTTTAATTAGCAATAAACCCGTTTTCCGCACTGACAGAATGAAAAAAAAGTACCCATCAACCCTAAACATAGAAAGATGCCACATCTCCATCTATTAATATGGCATGTGTAAAAGGATATCTGCTTTTTAACACTTTCCAACAAAGTTGAAAAGTGTTTATGACTTCGGTTTGTCTGTCCGTCTGTCCGCGCTCTAACTCCCGTAAATATACTCGGGTTGCATTGAAATTTTTAGATGTTATTGACGTTTACCATAGCACGTTCTCTATTTCAAATGAAGTTTGTAGCATGTTTAGTTCATTTACAGGGACAGGTATTTTCCGTTATATTACGGACTATGGGGGAAAAATCGTTTAAAATGATTTTTAATGATGTTACGCGCATCCAAACATAACAAAATTTATATGCATTTATGAAGTGCACTAAAATATGCATTCTGTAGAATATGCGGTGCAAAAAATAGTTATTATTCATTTACAGGGCCACACAAAAGAATTCCGTTACATACTGATATGGGGGCGGGGGCGGGGGGAGATTGCTTGCGGCGTATTTTAATTATGTTAAACTACTACATATATAATAAAATTGATATAAGTCGCTGAGATTTACTATAAGTTATTTCATGTATAATACAAAGTGCAGAGCATTTACAGGGACACACAAAAGATTTCAGATACTATATTACTATATTGTATCAGAAGTACAGTACATTAGCGGTGATTGCTAAAAATGCATTTTCAATTATGATATGCGCTGTTATGTTTCACTATATTTATGCATACTATATGGTATGTATAAACTCTATAATTTATATACAGGGCTACAGAAAAGAATTGGTAATGCTTACTGGGTACGAGTGCAAATTGCTTAAAGGTGGTTTTTAAAGGAGTTATGCATTTTTACTCTGAATTGCATTTGGTTTACTAAGAAATGTTTGTAGAATATAAATAAAATGATATAGAGAGTCACGCAAAGAATTGGATACATGGCAGTCTATATATGATACTTTTTGAAAATGTAATTTCAGTAGATTTTAGAGTGTTTTAGTTTGAATTAAATTTTAGCTAAATAGTGGCGTGTGATAAAGGTACTAGGTTAATTACAGGTTTGTACAAAAGTATTCAAGTGTGTTTCCATCTATTAGTATAAATTGCTGAAAGAGAAATTTCAACCTGTTATGCGTTTTCTTGCTAAACTAAATTTCCCAATTATATAGTATAATATATATTAACTTACAGATCAAACACAGGGCTGTTCAAAAGAATTGGAATACATATTTGGCTATGGACGGTAACTGCTGAAATCGGTTTTTCAAATGTTTTATGCGTTTTCTAAAATGTTTATTTAGTTCTTTACCTTATTTCCGTAAATAACGAAGTTTTGTTAAAGCATTCAGGAAGTGTTGGAAAGTAATTCATAATCTATGCTCAAAGCATGATTTTTCTTTCTTTTTTATATATAAAAATGAAACCGTTCACAGGAATTGTTGAAAGAAGATCTACTTTTACTTTTTATTTCAGCTAAGTCTAAAGTTAAACCCAAACTTCATCAATATAATTTTTTTTTCACCGATAAACCAAGTAATAAAATTATTAAAGGAGCTAAATGGCAAATATCCGTCTTTGAAATCGGGTTCTTTTTAAAAGAAAATATTCATTTTCATGCAGGAATTTCAAGCATTTTACTTACGAAAATGAAGCATTTTCCCTTAAGTCTCAGCATTGTTACTATAACAACCCAAATGGTGCATATGTGATTTGTCCTTTTTTAATTTCCCAAATTAAATTTAGGAGAAAAAGCATCATTATTAATTAGCGTTGCGCAAATAAACAAAATAATAGTTTGCAGTTTGACGTTAATTAAAATTAAAACAAAAAATTGCATGTTTTTGAAACAAAAATGCGAAAAATACCATTTGCAAAAATTCAATAAAAGATCATTTAAAGCTTAATTAAAAAAAAATCCACATCGAATTTTGCAAAACATTAATCAAGGGATTATCCTGTACATCTTAGAGTAACTTCGTACCCAATGTCGTACAGCTGGCCTTAGCAATTACAGCGTGAGAGCGTTCACAGACAGACAGAAAACTAGACGCAAAACTCTTTGTTTTATTAATATAGATATATTAACGCAAGTATCTTATTTTTTTTTCTCTGAAAATGATAAAAATTTCTTTATCGCCTGTACTAAGTGGTACAGACCATGCCTGTCCAACCTTTGATCAAGCAGGGGCGCACCTCAGCTCCTGGTACTTAATGAAGGGCGCCATTATTCACATGACGGAAAACATGGGGCAATATTATCGCACAGAATATTATCGCAGAGTATTAGTATACACACATATCTTAACATAACGCAAATGAATCTTGCAGCTGTAGACAAAAGGTGTTACTGTTATGCAGTTACATATAATAAATTTCAAATTATGAATTTTTCTATGAGAGGGCTATTTCAAAAATGTTCGTAAGGCAAGGTGCCAGAAACTTTAATCGCGCCTATAATAACAACAATAATAACAAAAAAAAAGTAAGAAAAATCATGCGTACCGCATAGATTATGAAACACTTTCCAACATTCCTTGAAAGCTTTAACGAAACTTCGTTACTTAGGGAAATAAGGTAAATAAGATAACTAAGTAAACATTTTTAAAATCTGATTTCAGTAGTTACTGCCCATAGCCAAATATGTATTCCAGTTCTTTTGAACAGCTCTGTATTTTATCTGTATGTTGATATATATACTACATAATGGGAAAATTTAGTTTAGCAAGAAAACGTATAACAGGTTGAAATTTCTCTTTCAGCAATTTATACAATTAATTGAAAAAATACTTGAATATTTTTGTACAGCCCTGTAGTTTACCTAGTACACCTTTATTACACGCCACTATTTAGCTAAAATTTAATTCAAACTAAAATGCTCTTAAAACTACTGAAACCACGTATCCAGAAATTATCATCCATAGACGATATGTATCCAATCCTTTGCGTGACCCTGTATATCATTTTATCTATATTGTACAAATTTTTTAAATGCAGTTCAGCGTAAAAATACATAACTCATTTAAAAACCACCTTGAACCAATTTGCGCTCATACCCAGTAACCCTTACGAATTCTTTTGCGTAACCCTGTATATGAACTATAGCGTTTATACACACCATATAGTATGCATAAATATAGTGAAAGATAAAAGCGCATATCAGAATTAAAAATGCATTTCCAGCAATCACCGCTAATGTACAGTACTTCTGATACAGTATACTATCTGAAAACATTTGTGTGTCCCTGTAAATGCTATGCACTTCGTAATATACATGAAATAACTTATAGTAAACCTCAGCGACATATATAAATTTCATTATATGTGAAATAGTTTAACATAATTAAAATACGCCGCAAACAATTCCCCCCTTCCTCCCTATATCATTATGTAACGGAATTCTTTTGTATGGCCCTGTAAAAGAATAATAACTATTCTTTGCACCGCATATTATACAGAATGCATGTTTTATTGCACTTCATAAATGCATATCAATTTTGTTATGTTTGGATGCGTATAACATCATTAAAAATCCTCTTAAACGATTTCTTCCCAGGCCCTAATGTAATGGAAAAGTTTTCACTGTCCCTGTAAATGAACTAAACGCGCTACAAACTTCATTTGAAATGGGGAACGTGCTATGGTAAACGTCAATAACTTCCAAAAATTTCAGGGCAATCTGAGTATATTTACGGGAGTTAGAGCGCGGACAGACGGCCAGACGGCCATACGGACAGACAAACCGAAGCCATAAACACTTTTTAACTTTGTTGGAAAGTGTTAAAAAGAGAAATAAACATGGAAATCAGAGATATTTCTAGGTTTCTTCTAGGATGGGAAAATACGCTTTGACTTATTTTGAAGGCATGAATTTAGTTTTATAAAAAGTGCTAAATTAAAGACAGGCATGGTAGTGACCAATCATGTGGGTGGTTCCAGAGAGATAGCATGGAAGTGCTTTCATAGACGGAAATCACTTTGCAGTGTTTTATTAATTTTTCTAAGTAAATTGGAAAAAAAAAAACTTAAAATTTCAAAAGTCAAACCTTTTTTATTCCTCGTATAAAACAGCCAATCACGCACATTCGTCTTCAAAGTGGCGGGGGAAAGGGAAAAACATTTATTTTTACTTTCTTCTATCTTTGCAAAAAGAAAATATTGGATTCATCAAAATTTTCGACATCCGGTTTTCGACGGATTTACACGTTTTAGGGGTCAGAGATTCCGAAAAACATGTTTTTACAAAATGTCTGTCTGTGAGTCTGTTGTTCTGTGAGTCTGTCTGTCTGTATGTGACACAAATTTTGTGGGCGCTCTATCTCAGGAACTAATGCACGGAATTTAATAAATATTTATATTCTAGTAGTCTTAATATAAATTGGTGTTGATTAGTTTTTGGTGTAAATCGCCCAACAGGTGGCGCTGTTATGCTGCATTTTTCGCGATTTCTATAATAGCTCTATCTCAAGAACTAACGCACGGGTTTTCATCAAACTTCAGATTTAGTTATTCCTTGATATGAATTGGTGCTGGTAACGTTTTGGTGTAAATCTCCCAACAGATGCCGCTGCTATGCTGCATTTTGCAGGATTTACACGATTGTTGCAATAGCTCTATCTCAAGAAATAATGCACGGATTTTCATCAAACTTCAGATTCAGTTAGTCCTTGACATGAGTTGACGTTTTATACATTTTGGTGTAAATAGCTCAACAGGTAGCACTGCTAAGCTGTATTTTTTACAATTTCCGCAATCTATCTCAAGATCTATCTCAAGAACTAATGTTTTGGTTTTCAACAAACTTCAGATTCAGATATACCTGGATATGAATTAGTGCTGTTTATGTTTTGGTGTAAATCGCTCAACAGGTGGCGCTGCTATGCTGCATTTTTGCGATGTCCGCAATAGCTCTATCTCAAGAACTAATGCTTGGATTTTCAACAAATTTCAGATTCAGGTATACCTCGATATGAATTAGTGCTCCTTATGTTTTGGTGCAAATCGCTCAACAGGTGGCGCTGCTATGCTATATTTTTCAGAATTTCCCCTATAGCTCTATCTTAATAACTAATGCATGAATTTCAATCAAACTTCAAATTCAGATATACTTTGATATAAAATGGTACTAAATTGATGTAATTTCTTGTACTATTTAAAGGATTTAATTGGTGTGATTTATATAGAAGAAAGTTTTGTGATGCCCACAACATACTAGTTTTGTTACTTCTTAAATATTAAAAATCGTGAAGTATGCATGATTTGCATGCCTAAATTTTCAAAGTGTTTCTGATTTTTAATGCGTTTTCACATATTTTGAAATTTTCTCTGATTCAAATATTAATAATTTTAAAGAAGGTATTCTTTATGATGGAATTTTACTTCTAAAAAGTATAATAATAGGAAAACTTCAAAGGGGCGTCAAGAAAATCTGCAAAGGGTGCGATGGCTCCCGCGGTCTCCGCGTTGGTACAGACTGTCTCAAAAGTTTAGACACACACTAAAATATGATAATAAAATTGAAATAAGAAATATACGTAATAATTTCGCAATAAATTTTCAAAATGTAGTTGGAATGAAACATGATAAGAGATATTATAATGGTTTCATCCATATTAGTTATTGAAAAAATACCCCTTTTTTAATTTTTGTTAAAAAACCATTGTCTCAAAAATTTTGTAGCATTATGCAAACGTTAACAAATGCTGGATTGGTTTCAACCAACCAACTGTTCCGACGAACGAACCGTTTTCCGTGAATAGTATATAACAGTAAATACTCTATTTCCTTTGAATTTAAGATCTAGAGGTTTGCACGGGGCCGGGCCTGGTGCGAGACCCTATACTCGGGCCGTCAAAATGAAAGTAGACTGACAAACGGGCCGGCAGAATGTAGACAAATTTTATAACGTGCCTGCCAGACAGATAAAAAATAAAACTAGCCGGATCAAAAAACAATTAAACTGACTAGCCGGGTTGATAAAAAAATTAAGTGCATCGATCATCCCGATATAACACATTCAAAAGTATCAAACTAAGCCGATAAAATATGAACTATTTTCAATGAACATGACTGGGGCAAGGATAAATATAAATGTGCTGCACGATCCAATGCTAGCTAGACAATATCAATAGAGAAATATAACATGTCCAACGTAGAGATCGGAATCGATCTTTACGCCGTGTCTCAGCCTAGGTTTAATTTTTTTCAGAATAATCTGACCAGGACAGGATCAGGCTTGGATTTTATTCTACATACTTGGGCTAAGTCAAAACTGGGCTTAATTGTGCCCGGGACGTATGGGACAAGCAATTTGTTTTGTAAAAATAGTAACAGTGGCAATGAACTTATGTAAACGGAATCTTTGGAAATATACTTCAAAAAATTACAGAAAAATATTCTCGAAAAACTACTTTTTTATTGTTGTATAATTTATGCTTTTTTAACCATCTCTTTCTTTTTATTCTCCATTAACTTTTTTTTTTTTTTTTTTTTTTTTTTTTTTTTAATGAGTCTTTATTTGAATGCCAGAGTCTAAGTAATGATTTATGTTTATATTCTGAATTCTATGGCTTGCGAACATGTAGCAATCTAAAATGTACCGAACATATAGTAACTAATCTAAATTCTTCCATAAATATGTATGCAGTATTCCTTAAAAGGATTTTAATTGTATATTAAAAAATCGAAGTTTTTTGTAGAAATAGAGCCAGGTCGGTCCGGACCGGGCCTGATTTCATTGATTTTTGCGCGGGCCGAGGTCTGTTCTCGTAGACTTTTGAACAGACCGGGCCGTAAAATTGAAATTATAAACGGGCCTGGTGGGGCCCTGGCCGAACCTTTAGTTTTTACTCGAGCGGGCCCGGGCCTTCAAATTTCGGCCCGTGCAGACTTCTAGCCGGAATCTACGACATTCGCAAAAGAGTAAATTTTAAAGTATTTAAATTGGAATCGAAAAATACACCCGTTATTTAAATTTCTAGAATATTTAATCATTTAAAATTAAAGATATACAAAGTACTTGCTAGAAATAATAATTTCAATTGAAAACCTAGAAATAAGCACCCACGGTCTAAGACAATGGTAACACATAATTTTAACATGATATATTCTTCGGTAAATTTTAACTTTGGACATCAAATATGAAGTAATTCGTTCAAATAGTACCAGAACTATGATGTTTTAAAATTTTCAACTCTTAGTGTTAAATTCATTTTTAATCGTTGCAAAACGGAATTTAAAGCTGTAGTTTATAAAGCATAACTCTAAAAATACTTGGCTTAATGAGCGTATTTTTTTTTTCATATTTAAAGTTTATGAAAATCGCTATTTGTTACAAATTTTATATGTTACAACATATTTTTATTTTCGAAAATATGTATCTTAATTTATAACTGATTTTCCAAAAATATATGTACATAAATTGTGGCTTTAGATTTTTTTTAAACAGAAGTCGATATCTAAAAGCTTTAAATATGCGAGTTCAAAACTAGAGCTCATTCTGCCAAGTCTTTTGTAGGTGCGTATATAAACACGTAGCACCTATAGTCGTCGTCTGGTCCATCCGTCTGTCTGTCTGTCCGTCTGTCCGCATATCACAGAGCATAAACTACCCAACCGAATGATTTGAAACTTAATATATATAATATATATAATCGTTGCAGAATTTTGTCGAGTCATTTCAAATTTTATGAAAATCGAATAAAAACTTAAAAAGATATAAATAAAAGTTTTCTTCTTACTATTAAATCCTATCATACGTAATTAAATCAATGATATTCCATGATAGGTATTGAGTCTAGGTTGCCATGGTATTTATTTCCTATTTAAAATGGAGTCCTATTATTTCTGTATTACGGAATTTAATTATATAATCGCAATAAATTTTGTATTCAAACATTTTTGCGTAAGGGTACCACAGCTATTTCACAACGATCTGAATATTTATAAAACTAGTTATAGTACGAACGCATCTAATATGCCACGTTTGACGTACAATTTCCGACATGTTGAATTAAGATTTTGTATTCAACTCATAAAATTAAACAAAGAAATTTTCCTCTTCTCTGCTTGGTTAAATATTTAATTAATGTCTATAATGACAGTTTGTGGCCTTGAAAACTATCCGTCCATAGTTCCCCAACTTTTCTAGCTCTTACCAAAAAAAATCTAAAGCTATTCTATTTTCTTAAAACGGAAATTAAGATCCAGATAAAAATATTCAAAATCCGAAGAATTTACTCAAAATCTAACTCCGTCCATCTATTTTTATGTATTGCATAACATAAAGCTTGTAACATTAATCATTCTTTATACGTTGAACATATGTCTCCATTAGACTGACTGGTCGTGTAATTACGCTTGATCATATGATTCAGAGGATGGTAAACATCTACTATTAATCACATAATCCTCTTACTCATGTTAACCTGTGGGTAAAACATACTAAATTCTAGCCACAAAAGCTTATATGATGAACTTTAAGACTTCCTCGTCAATTACTGCGAAATAATGTTCATATAGACTTGATTTAGCCAAAAATAATGTGTAAATTTATGTATTTATAAGGAAAAAGATATTATAAGAGCAATGCATTTTCTCCTGTGTAAGTAAATGTATAGATTTTGTCTGTACTATAAAATTTTATAAATTTATTATAGCTTTAAAAATAATTTGAAGCCCAGTAGCTTAGTGGTCATCGTCGCGTTACTATGCTACAGATCCAGAGTTCTACTCCGAGCTGGGCAAGGATAACTGAAGTTTTCATCCCTTTGAGTTCGATAACATTAGTGCCAAGCTTACTCTAAACACTGGGTACCCCGCGTTAGGTTGATACCCTAATGATCCCGGGATATTTGTTTTATACCCACACGGTACATACCCATGTATAAGACATCTACAAGCTGTATATACAAGAAAACCGACACATCTTTAAGAAGTGAGAAAAATGTCCACGATATATTATTTTGATTTCTAATGCGGATGTTAGGTGTAATCTTTCTGAGTTCCATAAGAGGTCACAAATATCCAGAAAGTTTATAAGGCCACGTCTAAATGACATCCAAGCATACATCGCTTTCCGACGTGTGGTACTTCTTATAGATGTACTTAAGAGCTGTATTGCAGATATCCAGGTACAACGGATACGTGTCTATAAGGACATCTAAATATCGATCTCTTTCCGACATTCAATAGTTCTTATATCTATACTTAGGATAGAATGCATATTGAATCTTTATGTTAATTCTTTCGGTGTTTTGTTTTGTTTTGATTACATTTTTTTTTAAATTTAATTATAAATATTTTGGGAAAGAAGCATTGCAGATTTCCCCCTTGAATTAATCTGCATGTCTGATGTCAATTCTTCTGGTATCACGTCCACATTACTAATTAATCGTACTATTCCATTTACCGGGTGAGCCAAATGTTCGTTACAACTTTAAAAACTCATAAAAAAGGAAGAAATTATGTTAAAAGAGTGCGGTTTGCACGAAAGGGCTCACAAGACAGTCGGAATTGTTTTAGCAGCAAAAAACTTTTTTGTTAAAAATCACATGTGGAGGGCGCTGACGACCAGAAATACAATGAAAACGACAACAATACGCTCCATTCATTTGTTCTTCCAATAACAAATGTTCAACATAACCCCCAGAACATTCTACGACACAGCTGTTTTGCTGTTCATTATGTTTCGGGTCATCAGCGCCCTCTACATGTGATTTTTTACCTTTTTATTTATTTATTTATTTTTTTTTTGCTGCTAAAAAAAAATCCGACTACCTTGTGAGCCCTTTCCTGCAAACCGCACTCCTTTATCATAATTTCTTTTTTTATATACGTTTTAAAGTGGTAACGAACTTTTGGCACACCCGGTGTTTGCATAAATGTTTCATTAAACCTTCTTGGCAAAAATTTCCATGCATGTGGTGCAAACAAAGGAACTTGCCCTTAAATTAAAAGAACAATAAAATCATTGTCTCCCTTTGGCAAATGTTACAGAACTCAGTTTCTGTCAGTGGCTCAATTAGAGCAATTGATTCCACTTGCTGTGACAAAAGCAGCTTACGAAATTATTGTCACCAGAAAACAATCAACGTGATCTTTAGAGTTTCTCATTCTCACAAACTGGAGGGGACGCACTGACATACATCGCTGGAAGATTCAGAATTGTAATTTGTAAACAAAGCAGAGTCGAGAAGATTCTAGCCTTTAGGTGAAATTTAACTTACAATCTTCAATGAAAGTGCGTTAGGGTAAAGGATGTTGTCTTACGCCTGACCCAAATAACCCTTTTATGCGGATACATTTCCGAGGAATAGTGAATGTTGTTCTGTGCGAATTGTAGTCTTTCATGCGTATCACCACGTGATTTTGCCGGTGAAAGTCTTATCAGGAAGATAAATGGTGGTGAATTACAATGTCGGATGATCTCGTCGATTAGATATGTCCGGCCGATCAATCTTTATAATGCATAATAGTCTTCTTAAGTATTATTAACATATCTTAATATATGCATTTTATATGATTATGTTTACTTATAATTTTTTTAAAAAGTCCACTTCTAATTTTAATTGCTAAAAGGTGTAAATTAAAACTTTAAAAACAATAAAAAAAGGTTTATTCGACTGTTTAATGTTTTGACTCTACCCAAATTATTTTCAAAACAAATAAATAAAAATATTCTAAAATTCCACTGTCTATGAAACGCCATTATTCAATTTTTCACGTATTGTTTCATATTGTGCACGTTTTTATTTTATTTTATTTTACTTGAATGTTTATTTTTATTTTCGTAATCATTTATAACTCAAGCCATAATTTAGGTGAGTTAAATGATGCTGCATCGTTACATATCGAATTTTTGCGTGTTGCAATCTCTATGGTTTCTCGTTTCTCTTATAATGGATGAATAGTATAGACTGGAGGGAGAAATTATCTTACTTTCATTGAAATTTTTTTGGTTGGTTTCTTCTTGATGTATCTTTCCCACTTTCACCCTTTTTAGGGTTCTCGACTTCTTTTATAAAATTCTTTTAAAGGTATATTTGTGAAGAATGTGCTCTAAAAAGGGTTATTTAATGCATGCATTATTATTTACATTGCTACAGCTTGTCGAACGTACTGGCATTTTTTTTTTTAAATATACATATTTTTAATACTTTGCCTTTTTTGAGTTTTGACAATCTGACATTAAATTTGTCTTCTTCAAGCCAAAAAATAATTTTTATGCAAAACGGACGAATGGCAAATGTTTTATGGATTAAAGAGTTTACTAAATCTTTAAACGTGTTTTTGTGGAAGCAAGGCTATTCAAATCTGTGCAATTGTAGCAGCTCAATAGTTGAACTAACTGACTTGAAATATTTTACAAAAAAAAAAAAAAAAAAAAATACTTTTGACCTTGGAACGAACCTATAATAAGTTAAAGCTGTCCATATTAAATATGTTTTATAGCAGATCAAAAAAGACAAATATATATATAGATATAGGTATGGATATATATATATATATATATAACCATTATAAAATATTACAAAGTATCATCTATATTAAACATATAAATTATAAATTAAGTTTTAAGACAAGATTCAAACATTATGAATTTTAAATTTAGAACAACAAAGTATTAAATGAAGTAATTATAAAAGAAGGTTTAAGACAAGATGCAAACATTTATAAATACATATGTCAGAAACTCAACTTAAAAAATGACATAGAAATGTGCCGCTAAACTGCGATGATACGCCCGCAGGGCGGCTATACTTACTCAAAAAAAAAAAAAAAATACACATTAAACTTCAAATTTAAACCAAAACAAATTAATGAATCATAACTTTAATGAAACATTTGTATATACAATTCTTAAACATAAAAACATAACACACTGCTTAACATTTTGACTATGCGCAATGCGCTTAAATTTAGAATATAGAATATTTACACAATTAAATTTAGAACAAACACACAAATATTATACACTATATACATAGAAATAACATTTTCAGAAATAATCATACTACAAAATCGCAAAGAACTCAATCTACTATAAAACGCAAAAGAGGACTCACTTTCAAAAGGGTGGCGCAGTTTAATTCCTTCGATTTTAATTTAGGTTTTATCCTGTGGGCAGACGGTATCTCACCCACTGAATAACTCAATTTTTCGCAGTTAAATTTTATACATCTTATTCGCAGCGAATATTTCAAGGGTGATTAACGCAACAATTTTAAGGGCTATCGGTCAAAAACCGTTAATATCCGAACCGAACCCTTTTTTCTTTCTTAAAACTCCGCATTTTCGCAGCAAAAACCTAGTATCACTCTTCACTAGCTCAGAAACTGCATGTCTGTCCGAATAATAAAATACCTCTACCCTCTTACGTCATATTATTACATTAACCCTAAAAGCGCGCGAAGAGAAAAATGCTCTCGTTAGCAAAATAACGGGCAGGAGGAAAAAATTACTTTCGTTAAATGTGAGATTTAAAAACACATGGCCCTTGCTAACATCCTCCCACCTTGATTTTCTTAAAATCAATTATTTTATAACTCACAAAAATTCTTTATATTAGAAATTAAAGTTAAACTGAGCATTACTAAATTAAATAAAATGACATAAAAAACAAAATAATAACTAATTAAACACAATACAATATAAAAATGACATGACATGATAAATTACAGTTCTCAATAACTAAATTAATGAAATAAAAGTCATTATTTACAGTCTTACATATTATTTCGTACGTGGTTTGAGCAACCTTCCATACCTGGATCTATTTTCCGCTCCAAGGGTGAGCACAGGATCTCCAGCAGTTGAAACTTCTAATGGATAAAGTTTCTGAATTGGTCGTGTCAAACAACCGTTGTTAGTTTTCACCTGTAATACCCTGGAAGCACCATCTCTACTATGGTAGATTTTCACAATTTTGCCCATGGGCCACAACACACGTTTTTTATTCTCAAGTTCGATGAGGACAACGTCCCCCACATTAAGTTCTTGGCATTTATCACTAGCCTTCTGAACAAGTTGACCCAAATATTCTCTGCGGAAACGATTTCTCAGTTCTTGCCGCAAAGTGTTGCAATAGCTCACACGCACATTCAGTTTGTTGGAATCGATGGAATCTAGATCAGGCACTCCTATTTGTTTTATGTCTTGCAGAAACATGGAGGGTGTCCAAGGTATGAGCTGATCAGAATCATCGGAAATGTAAGTCAATGGACGGCTGTTTATTGTGGCTTCCACATCACAAACGATCGTTAAAAGCTCTTCAAAATTCACAGAGGATCTTCCTAAAATTCGCACGAGTAAAGTCTTAATTGAACGAATAAGACGCTCCCACCATCCCCCCCACCAGGCTGCAGTAGGGGGATTGAACTTCCACTTGATTGGATAACACTCATGTTCAGAGATTTTCTGCCAATCAAGCCTCTTCAATGCATTGTCCGTTCCTCTGAAGTTGGTTCCGTTATCGGAATACACAGTTGACGGACGTCCTCTCCTGGCGATGAATCTTCGGAAAGCTTGCAGGAAGGATTCCGTGCTGAGTGCCGTGAGGGGCTCAAGGTGAATTGCTCTATACACTGCACAAGTGTATAATACGATCCAGGCTTTTCCTTTTGGCTTTAAAAGTAGAGGCCCACACAGATCAACTCCTGTTGTTTCAAAGACCGCAGAATCCCTTACTCTGTCAAGGGGTAACTGTATTGGAGGCGCAGTTAAAGCTTTAGCCGTGAATCTTTTGCATACGGCACAACGGTTGATGCAAGATCTTACATTTCTTTTTGAAGAAATGATCCAGTACTGCTGCCTTAATTTGGCAGCCAATATCTGCACACCCGCATGACAATACTGTATATGATATTGCCATATCAAACAATCAGTTAGGTAATGTTTGGACGGAAGAAGAACTGGATATAAAAAGGACAGTTCATCATCTCGTTCGATGATTTTAGTCTTCACTCGAAGAACATCGTCATCACCTCGCACCACCAGCAAACCATGGACGGAATTTTCTTTCTCGTGAAAATACTTTTTCTGCTCTATACCCCACAGAATCATCTCAGCTTTAGTTTTTTCTTCCACTGTTAGGGTGTTAGTATTATAAGAAGGCTTCTTTCTCAGTTTATTCACAAACCGCAACATCCAGCAGAAAACTCTCACTATTTTAGAAAAACTGGATAAACGTTCGTACCACTCAGGCTTCTCTATTTTCACGTTTAGGTTAATAATTTTTGTTCTTTTTAACTCTGATGCGATTAATTCTTCATCTGGAGAAAATTTAAATTCAGGCCATTCCTTGGGAGTTGCTTTCAGAAATTCAGGCCCCTCCCACCAACCGCATCGCAGCAGATGCTGGGACGTGCAGCCACGAGAGGCTACATCAGCAGGATTCAATTTTCCTGGGATGTGTCTCCAGCATTCTTTCTCCGACAGATTTCGAATCTCCTTGACTCTATTATTTACGAATACACCCCAGTTTTCTTCTCGCTGTATCCAGCAAAGAGCTACAGTCGCATCCGTCCAGTAGTAGATTGGAACTTCTTTCAAGAACACAGCGTCAGAGATGTATTTGGCTAGACGTGCGCCTAAAACACACGCAAGTAACTCGAGGCGCGGAATTGTCACCTTTTTCAATGGAGATACACGAGATTTTGCTGCCACGAACCTCACATGAACCTTTCCGTCGTCTTCACTTCTTAAAAATATAACCGTGGCATAAGCGCTTCTACTGGCGTCACAAAAGACATGTAATGACCAAGTATCTGTTTTTCCATAACCTATGCGACGAGGAAACCTAAGCTGGGAAATACTAGACAATCCTTGGTACCACGTTAAGAACCGATTTTTTAATTCATCTGGCAAAGGTAAGTCCCAATTTGCCTTAGTTGCCCATGCTTCTTGAAGTATTAATTTTGCAGGTACCATTATTGGCACAATGAAGCCTAGTGGATCAAAGATCGCATGAATTATAGATAAAAGTTTTCTTTTTGATAAGTCTGATGAGATTTGCTCAGGTTTAAAGGGAATTATAAACTCATCATTTATACGGTCCCACTGAAGACCTAAAACGGGAGAGACAGTATCAGTGTTCTGTGAAGGTAACGTTTCATTTTCGGGACCAAAGGTCCACATACGTAATTCCATTTTGGCTTCTGCCATAATGCCAGTTGCTTGTTTCATAAATTCTTCAAGCTCTGCTCTCGTATCAACTGAGGTTACGCAGTTATCAACATAATAGGAACTTGAAAGTTTTTGGGCAACAACTTCGAATTTTTTAGGAATATTTTTAAGATGGAATGAGATCACCGCTGCCAACAGGTATGGGCTACTGGTAACCCCAAAAACAACCCTTTTATGGCGGAATTCACAAATTTTGTTATTTTCCCACCAAAGAAATTTCAGATAATTTTGATCTTCCCGCTTTATGCCAATCTGTAAAAACGCTCGTCTAATATCAGAAGTTACGCCAATCGCCTTTTCTCTAAACCTCATTAAAATCGCTGGGATTTCTTCTACGAGATTCGGACCTTTTATCAAACAATCATTTAGCGACAACGAATTATCTGATTTGCACGAGGCATCGAAAACGGGCCTAATTTTGCTAGTTAAACTATTTAATTTGATAACTGGATGATGTGGCAAGTAATGTCCCTTTTCATTCTTTTCAGATTCCGGGATTTTTTCTATTACGTCTTCCGACAGCCATTCTTTAAATATCTTATCGTATTCGTCAAAGTTATTTAATTTCTTCAATTTACGAGTAGTGGCAAAAAGCCTTTTTTCTGCAATATGCCGATTAGATGAAATGTTAGGGGGAAATTTTTGAACCCAGGGCAAGCTTACACAATATCTCCCATCTTCGTTTCTATGAAGCCCCTTCAAAAATTGTTCCTGAGCTAATTGATCCTCAACCACTTTGGAAAACGTTTGCGCTTCATCGGCAATGCCAATTGTTTCCAAACTCCACATATCAGAAACTTCCATGTTTTGAACATGAAGATTGGTTACTAACATGGATTGGGCACCCTCAAAACTCTGAACATTTAATCCTATTGGTTCTCCGCACAAAGTCCAACCCAATTTAGTATTAATGGCTGTCAAACCCTCATTAAGTTGAATTACATCACCCGTAAGAATTTGTCCATAAATATCACTACCTATCAAAATTTCTATTTCAGGGTAACCGTCACCCACATCTGAAATCCAAATTCTATGCTTTTTTAATTCCCTCAATAATGGACCTTTAGAGACGCGTGGTATCCCTCCACAAATTTTTTCCTGATCTAGAAAGGAGAATTGATATTCAGTACGTCTCCCTGCAGGACTTAATCTCATAGAATATCGTTTATGATTTTTAGACTCAGTTCTTGTTCCCCCAAACAGAGTATGCGCTAAATTCTCAGATGAAAGGCTTTCTAAGTTTAAAGCTTCGGCTGTAGATTTCAGCACATACGACCTTTGAGATCCGCAATCTAAAAGACATCTGACTTTTTTCCTCATGCCCCCTGACACTACTTCAACTATTAATGTCATAAGGAGGACTTCTTTCATACACGAAGGTGTAGACATAGTAGCTTGTACCGTAGTCGACCCCTTTGCACTCCCTACAGTCTCACTCTTTTTTTTCTGAATCTCGGGACATAAAATAATGGGATGAGATCGCTTGCATACATGACATTGTATAAATAATTTACAATCTCTAGCAAAATGTCCAGGCTTAAGGCAGCGTAGGCAGCACTTTAACTCTCTTAATTTATCTAACTTTTCTTTTAGGGACAAAGACCGAGCCATAAAACACTCTTTGCTCTCATGATTTTTTTCGCAAAATACGCACTTTTGCTCCTTGGTTGCTACCAAACTTGCAGCACTCATGGGAGGTTTTTTATTTTTTAATTTGACTTCTCTAGGGCGTTCCTCGCGTGAGGGAGGATAAATTTCAAACCCCGACCGCGCAAGTTTGACTCTCTGTTCCCCTTCAACTTCTTTTCGCAAAAATTCTAAAAGATTTGAGAGACGTGGTCCCTTGTTATTAAATAGAACGCTTCTCTGCCACACCCTAATCATTTCAGCCGATAAACATGATTCAACCATAGGATATAGCCACGCAGTATTGGAGTCTTGGTGTACACCTAAAGACTCAAGTGCTCTGAGATAGGACTCAATTTTGTCAAACAATGACACCAGGGGTAATTTATCTTTACCTTGTGAACGTACGTTTTGGATAATTAATTTTAATAATTCCCTCACATATATCTCAGTTAAAATTTCTTTATTACCAAAACGCTCCTCAAACGCAGAAATGACTTTCGGATAATTGTCCGAAGTTAAAGGATAACTCTCAATTAACTCATAAGCTCGAGTCCCCGGTAACATTGATTGTGCTAAATAATGAAATTTGTCAACATCATCCAGACTCTTATCCTCGTGGATTTTTTTTAATTGGCCCCAGAACGAAAGATAACTTAACAGCTGACCATCAAATTTTTTAATTTGAATTTTCGGCAATTTGTACCGTTTTTCATTACATGTATTTACACTATTCTCAACATTAGAGCTCATATTAATTTTAAAGTCTGAATTATCCATTTTTTCTTTTATTCGGCGGCTGAGCGTTATAAATTCATCGGAATATTCCTCGCAACTTATAACTTCCGTTTCTAAATTATCATCAGTAGCCTTAGCTGCTATCATTAAATCTAACATTTCTGAGTCATAAGATTTTAATTCACTAATTATTGTTTGTAATTTAACAAATTTATCCTCTAAAATGGATTTATCCGGTTGCTCTTTTTCTAGTTCGTCCTTTAGAACCTTAGCTGTTCTAGTATAAGAGCTACGTGCCGTTGCACGTTTCTTCTTCAATGTATCAACATTCATTTTTTATATAAATGAAAATATACTCAAAATCTCAAATAAAAATCTTATCAATATTCCTAACAATGACTCATAAATTCTCATAAATTCTAAACTCAACAATCACAATATTATAATTATAATTTAACATAATAAATAAAAATTCACCGCATGATGAGTATGAAAACGAAAATATATTATAAATACTAAATATGCGGCATCAGTTATTGTTATTCCTAACGTAAATGGAATTAACCTCTAGTATGATTATTTCTCATATTAAAAAATCAAATTCGTATCCTGGCTGGCTCGCCACTTTCTATGTCAGAAACTCAACTTAAAAAATGACATAGAAATGTGCCGCTAAACTGCGATGACACGCCCGCAGGGCGGCTATACTTACTCAAAAAAAAAAAAAAAAAAAATACACATTAAACTTCAAATTTAAACCAAAACAAATTAATGAATCATAACTTTAATGAAACATTTGTATATACAATTCTTAAACATAAAAACATAACACACTGCTTAACATTTTGACTATGCGCAATGCGCTTAAATTTAGAATATAGAATATTTACACAATTAAATTTAGAACAAACACACAAATATTATACACTATATACATAGAAATAACATTTTCAGAAATAATCATACTACAAAATCGAAAAGAACTCAATCTACTATAAAACGCAAAAGAGGACTCACTTTCAAAAGGGTGGCGCAGTTTAATTCCTTCGATTTTAATTTAGGTTTTATCCTGTGGGCAGACGGTATCTCACCCACTGAATAACTCAATTTTTCGCAGTTAAATTTTATACATCTTATTCGCAGCGAATATTTCAAGGGTGATTAACGCAACAATTTTAAGGGCTATCGGTCAAAAACCGTTAATATCCGAACCGAACCCTTTTTTCTTTCTTAAAACTCCGCATTTTCGCAGCAAAAACCTAGTATCACTCTTCACTAGCTCAGAAACTGCATGTCTGTCCGAATAATAAAATACCTCTACCCTCTTACGTCATATTATTACATTAACCCTAAAAGCGCGCGAAGAGAAAAATGCTCTCGTTAGCAAAATAACGGGCAGGAGGAAAAAATTACTTTCGTTAAATGTGAGATTTAAAAACACATGGCCCTTGCTAACAACATATATAAAAATATAAATAAATAAAAACGGGGAAAATATCCTCAGTAATTTTAAGTGTATGCCATTTTGACAACTTTTTAACCTTTTCAAAGTGTAGCTTTATTCAACAAGAAATTATGTTTATTAATATAAAGGAATGACTTCTGATTTCAAATCATGTTTTGAATAAGCTAGAACCTACGCAGATCGGCCGTGTTTTTCAAATCAGAGTTTATTCGGACCGCCTTATTGGACGACATATTGAATTTATTTTATTATTTTATTTAATAAAAAATATGATTCAATTCTTAAAAGATTAATAAATATTCTTGAAGGAGGCAGAATATTTATAAATCTAATTGTCACACAAAAATATGCATATATATACAGTGTATCCACGTATAACTTAGCCGGCCTTTATTTTCACAACCGTTGGTCGTAGATTCATACTTCCAATTACAAAAATGGTTTAAATAACGCAAAGAATTATTTTTAAAGAGATTGGGTCAAGAAAAACATTTATTAAAAAATTACAAGATTTAAATTTTTATACGGTCCTACAAGTGATATTTAGTAAAAATGTACTGTGACACTAAAAAGTAAAAAAAAAAAAGTCCCATTATCTAACATTAAAATTGACCGAGTTATGAAACTTTGAAATGCATGACTAATACCACTTTTTTGCATATCAAAACAGATGATTTCGGCCATGCTTTCGGGGTCGTATATAAAGTCTTAAACTTATTTCAAGGTATCTGCGCTTTGAAAGAAATTGTACAACTATTACGATTGAGCTAACATTTATTAGTCAAGTTTCAGATTAGTTAAAATAATTGTATTTTAACATATGTTTTATTTTGTAAGGATTTGAGGCTATGATTTCTTTTAACAAAAATTATGTTATTTTAATAATGTTTTATTTAACTTGCAACGATCGACTTTCCAGTTTAAAATTTGTACTCGAACTTTAACTCACTTTCAAATGTCCGATCGAAGTTAAATTTTACATACGGACTTAAATCCGATGACAATGTAATATTATTATGATTTTCGACGCTTACCATCTTATATATACATATATTAGAGGATAACACAAAAAAATTCGGATAGGTTACCGTCAACAAATTTAAGAAAGAGTTTGAGATTAGATAACATAAACCTGCGATGGTTGTGCTTCTTAACTTTTAGAATTACGTTTTACGTATTTTTTAACGCTGAATAAATAAAATAAAAAATATTTTCTCTTTTAACCATCATGTCAGGACTTTCCGCAAATTGTAAATTCCAAGATTAAAAAATAGCGAAAAATCTGATACTGTAAAATAGATATAATACTTTTTTATTCAGTTTAATTTTATTTAATTCAATAATTTATTCAATTTTTTGGCTTATACTGGGTTTCTTACAGCTAAACAGCTCAGGGGTCCGATGAGGTTAGGAGGAGAGGTGGGAACAATTTTAACTTTGAGCTTTTTAAGTTTGAAATTTGCGATTTGAGAAAAATCCTGACTTGATAGTTTAAAATGAAGGTCATTTTCGAATTCAGTGCTAAAAAATGCACGAGACAAAAAGCAAAATTTTCAAAAGCTAAAAAACCTCGCACAACCCAAAATTTGGAAGACAGTGTAATCTAACAGCATTTTAAAATATGTATCATTTTGTAAAGAATTGAAGCTGTTGTTTTTCCTCTTTTTATTTAACAAAACTTCTGTTATTTTTATCCTCTTATATGTTTAATACAAATTGTATATTTTGCAGTAATATGTCAGAATGATTAAATATTTCAAATTTATATTGCAATGCTAATTTTACTCTCAACCATTTCTTTAATATATCTGACGAAATTATATTTCTACTAAATTTGTGAATGACCCCTAATTTGCAGCAAAAAATATACTCCAACTTTAAACAGCTATTACTCGATCAATTTTAATCGTAGAATAAAGGGACTTTTTTTGCCTTACTTGCCAGTGTAATAGGAAAATTTTGCTAAATATAACTTATAGGACCGAGGAATCGTATAAAAATTTAGATTCTGTAATTCTTCACTAAATTGTTTTTTTTTTTTTTTTTTTTTTTTTTTGCTTCAAACTTTTTTTATCTTAACTCTGCACCTGATTTTGACCACTTTTGTAATTGGAAGTATGCATCTAGGACCAACGGTTGCGAAAATAAAGGTCGATCATGTTATACATGGACACCCTGTATATATATGTATATAAATTGACCTATCTTTCCGGCATATATAGTAGACTGATTTAAATAAATGGATATTTATGAAATGGAAATGGAAATAATCACATTTCTAAAAATATGGGATAATTTTTTATAGATGAAACAGTGCACTACTTTAACATACTGACTAAACAATTTTTCATAGGAAAGCAGACACACAACAATCCATTCATTCAACCAAAAATACAAAGTATTTCGGTCTGGACCAATTCCGGATCTTTTTCGTAATTTTTACAATAATTAAGATATTTAAACAAAATTTCAAAACATTTTCCTTGCTTCATATGAAATGAGATGATATCACGCAGAGTTGTGAACATGAACAGTAATTGGTCAACGATACCGTGCGTTGTATCAACTACATTAAGAAATATGAAGAGTCTTATAGAGGTATCATTCCCACCATTGCTCGTGATATCCTTACTTTTCACTAAAGCATGATAAGTCTGTTGAAAATGTTATTAAAATATCTTTATTCCCGATAAAGTTATGTACAAATATCCGATTTGAAGTGAGATACCTTGTATTTTTGGATGATTAAATTGATTGCTGCTCTCGTTTCCTATACAAATTGTTTGTTTTGATGTGTTTTAACACTCCTTAACCTCTTCGCGATACGCCACACGTATACGCGACGCATAAGATGATCCTTGATTATTCCTACCAGTAATATTTAACTGTATATTTTGCCTTATTTAATCAAACAGATGAACAAGTGAATGCTCTCAGGGAATACCCAGTTGCAAAGCAAATCCACTTCTTGTCTATGAATAATTGTGTGACACATATTAGAGGAGACATAAAAATTTTGTCTAGCCGTAGTACCATAGTTATACTACAAAACATTAAAAAAGGATAGACTAAAAATAAGAAAAAAAGCGCTTATCTCGAGATATAGAAGACGAAGCGATTAAAAAAATAAGAGATGTTCAAAAATTCTGAATGGATAATACGAGAGAAGGAGGCGGACCTTCTTTGGAAATTCAAGAATTACGATAAGTATAAAAATTGATAGAAAATAACTTAAATTATTGAGTAATTATGACAAAAAAAAAAGACAAAAAAGGAAAATTAACTGAAAATTAAAGGTTTACACTATTCAAAACCATTGAAATGCCCGACACAGTCATCAGACGAAGCAAAAAGCTAGATGTTACTTTAAGCTGATTATCCCCAATAAAAAAAAAGTCCAATTTTATTGCCATACATTTTTATATATAACAGTAAATTTAAGTCTAGAAAACTTTTCAGGGGTAAAATAAATAAGTAAATATATTTTTCTTTTCATTTTTATATTTTAAGGAAGAAGAGAAAACGAGGAAGTATTAGTCGATGAGCGACTCTTCTAATATAATATTTACGTTGGTAGGATTGAAAAAATCATAATTTTGCAGTTTATAGACAATTTCGTTAAGTACTTTGTAAATTTGATTGTGAAATTTTTTGAGAGAAATTTAATACGATTAAACAAGAGATTGAGTTTTGAGGTAATTTCTGATAGTTGTATTTCGAAGGTATCTAGAGTCATTACGTACAATTCTTAATTGTTATGAAATTGTGGCAATCGATCCATACTGGAGTTGCAAACGAAGCCCTAGACCGGGCAACCGTAGATTTTGATATAAAGGAAGCAGGTATTATAGATAAGCATTTTATAGTAAATAGAAAGTCTAGGACCACGTAGAAGAGAAAGAGATTTAACAACACCAGCGACTTTACCACGAATGCTAAAGACATGTTTTTTAAAAGTGAGGCGTTTGTCAATGACAAACCCCAGGCAGTAGCGCCAACTTTTGAAAAATATTGGGCAGGCTCAAACATTTTTCAGCAAAATGACACATACAGTTTTTCCCCTTAGTGCGTATGTGTGGAGAGAGGGGCTTCGGGAAGAGAATAAGTAAAGCGGATAATTAGAAGTTAAATTATTGTTTTTCTAAGTAAAATATAAAATTATTATAATTTAATAAATAATTTTATTAAATTATAGTTTCATAAGCTCTTCCTTTTAAATTCATTAATATTTATTGTATAAATAGCATAAAAATGGCTAACTATCGAAAATGCAAAAATAAATAAATAAATAAATAAATAAATAAATGTCAAGTAAAAGATACAATTTTAGTCCCTTACGTTCTTTATTAATTCAAACCCTTAAAATAGATAGCAAAATATGCAGAAATTTTTTTTTGAGAGAAATTTAACTATGCATCCGCTGAAGGGACGTTCAGTGCTCCTGCAAGTCGAACTTATGTCGTTACCATTTTTCAAGCAAAATTATTTTGAGAAAGTCAATAAAACATAATTTTATTTCGGTGATTAGATCAATGAATATCGAAATAAATTATTAGATATTGGGTGGGCAGAGAGAGCAAATTATTGGCTGGGCTTGCGCCCCACGGGCCCATATAAGTTGGCGCCACTGCCCCCCGGGTATTTACCGTTATCAGACCAGGGAATAGTTACGTTGTTAATAGCGAGTCTATTGGGATAGGAAAAACAACGAGAAAAGTAAACAGCATTAGTTTACTTTCATTTAATTGGATGCGCCATAGATGGCACCCTTCAATGAATAAATTAAGTTGATGTTGAAGATTTTGTAAAGAAACTAATAATTAATTCAAACCATTTCTTCGATTAAATTTGACAAACATTTTATTTTTGAAAACCAGCGTTAAAGATTTAAAATTCTGAAAAGATCTCACTTCGCGAAAGAATTAAATGTTACCCTGGTTTTTTTTCGAAACACTCAGTACAGTTTGTTTTTGGTCCCACTCAGTATTATGCAGAGTGTAACTCCAAATTGAATTTAAAGTTCTAACTGTAACAGAAATGAAGCTAGTGTAACACAATTTTCGAGTATTACCTTGCTTCGTGTGAAATGCTAAAATAAGTGCTGGAAGTGGCCGCGACAGAATAATCACTTCACTTTTCCAAATTCTAAAATATGGATTGTGAGTTTGAACATCTGTACTTATCATTTCCAAGTACTTGTTACTAACGATGTCATTTCATTTCGACTAAAGAAAGATACATTTGTTGAAAGTTCACAATTCTGCATTCTTTTTTAAAACGGTTTTTTAAAAAAAGTTCAAGTCCAACTTAAGGCTGTTCTCAACTGCTCTGCTCAACAAGTGCAAAACGTTTTGACACATTTAAAAATTCATTTTTTAACGGAAAGATATAAAATTGGAAGGCCTGACTATGGAAGCGATTTGGAATCGAACTGCATTTTCCATTTTTTGATCAATAAATTACCTATTGCGTTAAAAGCGATTTTGATCGCGTGACAAAGACGTTTTCTTCTTTCGCTGACTGATTTTTCTGCTTTCTTCGGGAACTTCGATTTCAAAACGTCAACTCTGACACTATTTTTGAAAAGATCTATTGCGTTTGCAAAAAAAAAAAAAAAAAAAAAAAAAAAAAACGGAAAAAACAGCTTGATGACATTGTTTCTGAACAACAACACCTGCTAGTTTCATGCATTTCCGACCAAAAATAAATCTAAACTTATGTCATAAAGTTGCCCTTTTGGATTTGAGAACAGCCTTAATGTAGAACCATCTGTAAACGTTTTTATTTAAACTATGGATAAGCTAATTAAACTTTTAACATTTAAAATCTTAAGTGCAGTCAGTCAAAAAAAGAAAGAACGTCTCCCCCACCATCTATTTTATCATCAAACAGACGCAATTAAAAATTAACCCTTTTCACTCCAGACGTGACTCTCACTCTCCACTCGTGTTGCCAGGTGTCACGCTTAAATCAGGACTCCAAATTCTCTGGACACCACTTATTTCTTATCCTTTATTTCGCCTTCTTTAATCGCAAATAATTCGGCCATTAGATAAGACTAAGAAAATTTCTTTAGAATACTGGTGTCCAGAGCATTTGGAGCTCGAATTTACGCAAGACACCTGGCGACACTAGTGGGGAGTGACAGTCGCCTCTCGAGTGCAGGGCCGAAACTAGGGGGGGGGGCAGAGGGGGCACGTGCCCCGGGCGCCGCTTTAACAGAAGGTGAAGGGGGCGCCAAAATGAAGATTTTGTTTGACGTTTGATACAAGAATGTATATATACATACAAAATTTGTATAAAAATGTCTCGCAGCTGGAAAATTTAAAAGAAACACTGAACCAAATGCATTAAACTTTACAAATAGATAAAAAGATTCATCTACAATACAAAATTGCAAATGAATAAGAAAAAAGAATCGTCCTCTTAGGCTTTTTTCGTTTCTCCCATTTCAAAAGTATCATGTCCATGCCTTTGCTTTCTATTTCCTGTGTAGGAAGATCACTACCGTTTTTCAAGGTCAGTCTCTATTGTGGTACGGTACACTGTCCACTGCGGATAACTACCAAACAAGAAGCGACCCCTCAGTCTGAATTTTCTATTAGATAAAATAATTTCATGAAAGCTGTTTTTTTTTTTTCGCTGAGCAATGTTGAGCTTCCTTTCTTTTTTTTTCTTTTGTCTTTCTATAGGCGATGACTGCCCGGGACAATAAAAACAAACAAGAGGGGGAATGCACAAAGTAAAATTCTTAGTGAAACCCCCTTTTTTTAAAAAAATATTTAGCCTATACAAAAAAAATGTTTAAAAAAGATTAAAATGCAATTCGGATCCTGTTGGTTCCGTTTTCAAGGTTTTAAATGAATCAATGTTTGACAAAGCTGATTACGTAGTTCAGTTTTATATATTTTAAATTTAAAAATAAGTTGTCTATTAGATACTTAGTAAAATTCTTTTTGTAAATTTACTTTGTGGTGGAGAGGGGGGGGGGGGGGGCGCCAAAATCCATGTTTGCCCCGGGCGCCAAAAAAGCTAGTTTCGGCCCTGCTCGAGTGCAAGGGGTTAAAATAGCCATTCAGTTTTGGAATAATGTCTTCTTAAAATGCATGTAAAGAATAATCTTAGGGGTCGCCTTCACAATGAAATTCTAACAAACTTTGAAATTTTCAATATAAACACCAAATTTTAAAATATTTGGAATATTCGGCATTTTTACTTTAGGATTCCAAGCATAAAGTCAGTCTGTTTAGTAGTTTGGGAGTTATGCAGATGTAAAATTTCGAACTCCCAACATTAAATTCAATTTTATTAGTTGCAAAAGGAGACTGCAATGAGAGTAATTTTTTTTTTCCAGCATAAAGCAAAAACTACTTGGTGGAATGAACTATAATTTTAAATTCGCATATTTAACCCTTAAGTGGTGAGGTGATTTTTTATAACGTAAGTTGTGAAATGGGGTGTATCTAACCCCAAAATTTGATTTCTTGTGCACCCCTCAACATTAAGCGAATTAAAATAAGAAAATTTCCTGTGAATTTTGCATTATTTACTTGTATAAAAAAACTGAAAAAGTGCTGTAAGTGTACAAACGTATACATATAAATTCGTGTATCTAAAAACCACATTTTTTTTAAAAAATATAAAGCTTATATATAATTTCTCTAGGGTGTAAAACACCCCCACCTCACCAGTTAAGGGTTAAAGCTTCTTGAAAACTTCAGTTAAATTGGGGGATTTTATGGGTTATAATTTTTCTAATTTTAAATATATATTTATTTATAATCATTTGAAAATATTTTTAATTTTTATAGGTTACAATTCTTTTTTTCGCATATTAATGTCATAATATATAGCTATTGAAATGAATATTAAACTAGTTGGATGTGCCAATCCCAATACTTTCTTCTATCTCATACATCTGAATATTTCAAAAAGTAATTACAAATGTTAATACTTAAATCTCAGTAAAATTGGGGTTTTTACAGGTTATATTTTTTTCTAATTTTAAATATATGTGTATTTATACTCATTTAAAAATATTTAAAATTTTTATAGGTTACAATTCTTTTTTTCGTATATTAATTTCATAATATATAGCTATTGAAATGAATATTAAACTAGTTGGATGTGCCAATCCAAAAACTTTCTTCTATCTCATACATCTGAATATTTCAAAAAGTAGTTACAAATGTCAATACTTATATATTTCTACTTCAGCACTATACCAACTTTGATGTTCATCTTAAATTTCTGCTTCAGTCAATTAATCAGAGTAAAAACGAGCTAATCTCAATCACGATATTTGTTAAAATCAATAGTTTTTCCTTATTGTGTGGCACCTCAGCTGTTTGTAAATAGCCGGCTTAGAGTGCTAAGTTCCCGCCGCTGCACGAGTCGCCGTTGTACAATAGAATTAGGAAAATGAGAAAAAATATACAAAAATCTATTACAGTGCCCACTTCCGGTGGAATATTTCAAAATTCAAGGAGGACCTGCTTGCCATAGCCAAAAACATAAATATGAAATTTGGTTCAATTCAATGGATACCTTCATACACTTTTCGATGCTATAATAATGAAAATGACACAAATTGCTATTACACTGCTCCCTTACGGCGGAATATTTGCAAATTTATGAAGGACCTGCTGTTTCAGGGTGGTATACTATTAGTGCTTTGGCCATAGTCAAAAACAAACACAAAAAATTTGGTTCAATCTATGCACCACTTCATACATTTTTCAATGGTACAATAATGAAAACGACACAAAAACCTCTATTACAGCGTCCCTTTCTAGGAACATATTTCCAAATTCCAGGAGAACCTGCTGGCCATATCGAAAAGGATACACAAAAAATTTTGTTCAGTTCTATGCATATCTTCATATACTTTTCAATGGTACAATGGCGACTCACGGACACACGGACAGACAGACATTTTGTATAAACCTGTTTTTTCGGGATCTCTGACCCCTAAATCGTGAAAATCCGTCGAAAACCGAAAGCCGAAAAGATTTTCGATTACTTTCATCTATTGAAAATAGAAATAAAAAATATGAATTGTGTCTTATAAAGATTTCAAGAGAAAACTATATTTAGATACAGTAAAATGCCGGTTATCGAAACTCCAATTAACCAAACTTCCAATTATCCGAACAGTCTATTTCTCTCAAAAAAAAAAAAAAAAAATAAAATAAAAATAAAAATAAAATAAAATAAATAACCGAATTTCCAGTTTTCCGAACAGCCTATTTCTCACAAAAAAATTTTTTAACCGATCTTCCAATTATCCTTGGATTGAAATAAAATTTTAAATAAGGAAAAAACTGATAGTATGGATCAGAAAATGAGGAATGTAAAACAATAAAAGAGATGGGAAGAATCCTAAGCTATGAAGAAAATGAAATTAATGAGTGGTTAAATAGTGAAGTAACATGACCCTGGATATTAGATTTCAAATGATGATGAGATTGTGGATGAGATTCATGAGAAAAGGGAATTGAAGAAAATGAAAACGACTGTTCTGAAAATAAACCAGGTCCGTCACATAACGAAGCCTTTGAATATTTGGAAACAGCTATGAAATGGCTCGAACGACAGAAGAATGTTGATCCTATTCAACTAACGTATTTACGAAGAATTAGAGATATGGCAGCATTGAAAAGAATATTTTCGTTGAACCAAGCATTATAATCTCTGGAGTTCAGAAAATGATAAAAAGATAAAAAAAAATTTAGTGATAAAAATGTAAAAATAAAAAATAAAAAATAAATAAAATAAAAAAAAATAATAAAACAATTTAATAATACTGAAAAAATAAAAAATAAAAATAAACATGCCAGCAATAACTGGTGCCGCCAGTCCTAAGCTTATATGACGTGTGAAGGTTTTAGTACAGTAGAAACGTCCCTTAAATTGTCTGTCCATTTATCCGAACTTTTGCTTATCCGAACTAGGGTCGGTCCGGACTTGTTCGGATAATCAGCGCTCTACTGTACTTTAAATATGCAGATCCAAAATTCTGCCATCCAGCTAATTCTGCCACGCAGGTTTTGAGCTACGAATAAAAAACTTCCCGCCTTATAGTTTGATTTGGAACTTTTAAAAGGGAATTTAACATTAGAAGTTACATTCTTTACATCAGCATAATTTCTAAACTATTTCACCGAATGATTTCCTCTTTGGTTTCACAGTGTAAAATTTACTGAAAAATCGAAATATGGTATTAAACCTCGTAATAGGGTATTAAACCTCGAAGTTCATATTGAAAATTTCAAAGTTTTTACAAATTCTGTATGCAGACGACCTCTCAGCTTATTCTTTTAACATACATCTAAAGAAGACATTATTCCCAACCAAACGGGTTTTTCGTTTTTGTCTAAGATTATTTAGCGATAAAATAGTTGATGGTTTCCTATTTGAAATGTCTTTATAAAGTCAGTTTTTTTGTCTGCCGCTCGTCGCTGTTATAACTGGAATGAATATACTCGGATTGTTTCTTTTACTATGTTTTGTTCGGTGTCGAAAATGAAGTGTGTAGCTTATATAGTTCTTTTTCAGGGACACTCAAAATAATTCCGTTACATTACGGTTTATATGGGAAAATCGTTTGCAATGTATTTGAATGATGTTACACTATTTCAAACATATTGAAATTGATATATATCACTTAGGTGCACTAGAAGATGTTCACTGCAGAATAAGATGTGCATAGCATTCATAATTCATTTACAGGGACACACAAAAGAATTCGGGTTACAGTACTGTCTAAGAACAATAATTGATGAAAGTGCATTTTCAGTTGTGGTATGTGTTTTTTAGGTAGCTTTCATTACAAAAAGCTACCTATTGCAGCCGTTCGGAGGAAAGCGATTTCAAAAAATTTTGGTATATTTTCATCGATCATGACCCCCAGACCCCGGAACCACCCTCCGTTCAAAATTGATATATATATATATATATATATATATATATCTGACCTATGTCACACTGTAACTCTCGTAATTATGAACCGATTTCGATGTAATTCGGTGTGTACATAGTACATACCAATGTCTCGACCGAGTTCGTTGGCCAGCTTCATCCGCCGTTTTGTTTCAAAATGGCGGCTATTTAAAATTTAAAAAAAAATTAAAATTTGAAATGTGGTACCAAAAAATTACAAATGGAAAAATATTTTCTTCTTATGTATTTGACCTTTATACAAAGATTCCGGAGCAGTTTTTGTTTCGTCTATATCTTAAGAAATGGCTGAGTTATAGCATTTTGAATTTCTAGCGTGTCTGACATTTTGAAAAGTCCTGATTTTTGTCACGTAATAACAGGCATATTTATCAACCGATTTGGATGTACCTTGTTGTGTACATAGTACATACAAATATCTCGACCGAGTTCGTTGGCCAGCTTCATCTGCCATCTTGTTTCAAAATGGCGGCCATTTAAAAAAATTTTAAAAATAAAAAAATTAAAATGAGATACCAAAAAATTGGAAAATGAAAAAGATTTTTTTCGTATGTGTTTGACCTTAATACAAAGATTCCGGAACAGTTTTTGTTTCGTCTATATCTAAAAAAATGGCTCAGTAATAGCATTTTGAATTTCTATTGTGGCTGACATTTTAAAACGACCTGATTTTTGTCACGCGATAACAGGCGTATTTATGAACCGATTTGGATGTAACTTGGTCTGTACATTGTACATACCAATGTCTCGAACGAGATCATTGGCCAGCTTCATTCGCCATCTTGTTTCAAAAGGTTTGCCATTTAAAAAAAATTTAAATTTAAAATTTAAAATGAGGTATTAAAAAATTGGAAAATGAAAAAGATTTTTTTTATGTGTTTGGCCTTGATACAAATATCCCGGAGCAGTTTTTGTTTCTGAAAATTCGTTCTTTTGTTTATATCTTAAAAAATGGTTGAATTATAGCACTTTGAATTTCTAGCATGGCTAACATTTTGAAACGATTTTGTATTTGTCACGCGATAACACACGTATTCGCCTATTTCGATGTAAGAAGGCATGTGGATAGTATACATCAATACCTCGACCAAGTTCGCTGGCCATATTCATCAGCCATCTTGTTTCAAAATGGCGGCCATTAAATTAAAAAATATATATATATATTTAAAGTGAGGTGCAAAAAAATTAGAAATTGAAAAAGGTTTCTTTCTTAAGTATTTGACCTTGATATAAGGATTCAGGAGCATTTTTTGTTTGTCTTTACCTTAAAAAATGGCTCGAATATAGCAGTTTCAATTTCTGTTGTGGGTGACATTTTGAAAAATCTGATTTCTTGCATGCGACAGTACTTGTATATATCAACCGATTCCGATGTGAATGAGCTTGTCAAGCTTGTGTCAGCTTGGATAAAGCTGACTAATTTCGCGAAATTCTCATTCATTATATTGATAAAAATTAGTATTGAATCTCCTATATTCGGTTTCCACTAAATTGAGCTTCGTGTGTTTGAATGATATAAGTTGACTTTTTTAAAATAAGGAATATGAAAGCTACCTCTTCCTCCCGGCACTGGCCGGAAGGACTTTTTAAATTTAACTCATTTTTTGCATATTACTTGGTGCATGTAAATTCTATTGATCTTATACAAGGTTGCACAAAATATCCCGAGTACATTTTCGTTTATTGGCGGAATTCGCTGTAGGGGAATTTTTAACTCTGCAATGTGTTTCCTAACTGAAGTAGATTTTTACATGCTATGTATTATACACTATATGGCCAATGATGACCGGTCACTTCCGATTTTAGACATTTTGTTAAGTATCTATAGAAAAATGCATGAGGAATTATCCTGAAACTCGAAGTGTGTAAACAGAATAGTATAGTTAATATATTTCGGCAAAGGTTCATTCCCGAAACTCCATAGGGGACCGTGAGCAAATTGAAAAAGAACGATTATCTTTTGGATAACTCTGTAAAAACTAACGTACCAAAAGCGTTCAAACTGCAGAACATGATTAAGAGGTTTATTGTAAAAATCTGTGTTCATTTTTATAAGGATAGCATGTAGGGGGGACTAGGGAGGGTTGACCATACGGGAGGCTTGACCCACCCATCAGTTTTCATATTTAAAAGAATTTCAGAGTTTTATAAATAGGTGTCAACCAAAGCTACTGGAATGCCAAACAACAGTCTTTGTTTCATACAGATAATCGAAATAGATGTGGAAAAAATCAATTTTGATACGTTTTCAACCTAAAAATTGTGTTTTTTAGAAATATTTTGTAAGCTTTTTTTCAGATAAAATACATTATAGAAATTTAAGTAAGTAGATTTTAAGTAAAGCAGAAATATCGAGCTTTCATTCCAGGCATAAAGATTGTACAGTAAGTTAGGCTTAACATAACAATATGCTATTCTTTAGAAAAGAGCTATGTGGGGAGGCTTGACCCAGTCAATGTGAGAGAGGGTTGACCAGATTCTAAAGGCTCCCTTAATTGAGTGGTTTTGGAAATCTTTTTATTATACACTGTGCATAATGACAGGTTAATGGTTATACATAAAAAAGAATATAAATTTATTCTGTATGATGAAAGAAAATGTTTGTAACTGATTAAAGAAATATTTGAAAAATTGTTATAGTATCTGCAAGAAAAGATTTAATGAAATATAAATGGGAAACTTGACAGGAACTTTTTCCATTTAAATATTACTTACAATAGGTAAATAGAAACAGTGGAAAATACTAGAAAGAACTAGAAAGTATGAAAGCAACGGTCTTAACCCTTTCAGGGGCAGTGGTATGCTTATGATACCACTTAATTTTGATTCCTAAACGCCACAATGGCACCAGAATTTTACTAAGATCTTTTCCATTTTGTATGTATGTAAGATATAGCCTTTTTCTTATTTACAAATAAATTTGCTTGTAAATTCCGGTGCCAGTCATTTATTGCAACGTTTTAGTTCTGAAAGTACTAATTAACCCCTGAATAGGTTAAAAGATGTTAATGATAAGTTAAGTGCTCATGGGGCTGCAAAATATCATAGCATTGATCGAAAAACTTTAGGAAGGTACGTAGACAAATTTCACCAGGATGAATACAGTGAAATAAAGACAAACTATGTGACAACTAGATTTTTCAGGTCGAGTGTCACAAAAAGTAAGACAAGGAGATAAAAAAAGCGGGAATGTGGCTCCTAAATCCGGACAGAATAATACACGCTATAAACCCTATAAAATCGGAACCTGTCTCTAACGGAATACTGTCTTAAATGTCAAAATTTAATTTTAGCTGCTGTGCAATTATACCTGCTCAGACAAAATCCTGTTTAAAACAAAAATTTTCTCCTCTGACTTGCGAGCGTCTAAACAGGTTTGTTTAAGCATCATATTTTCAAAAATATTTTTTTTTTAATAATAATTAAAGAATGTAGCATAAAGTTATTTTGCTTTTTTTAAATGATTTTATTTCTCTTCACAAATATTTCAACATAAAACAAGATGGGTCAACCCTCCCATATCTGGGGAGTCTTGACCCATTATTTTCTCATGATTAAAATCATCCATTTTTCAAATTTCTTACATATTACACTTAAGTAGCAATTTTATTTTGATAACTGATTGTATAACGAATAAAATGTCACATAAAACTTCATTCTACGTTCAATATTTGAAAAATAAAAAATCATTTTGTAAAAAGTGGGTCAACGCTCCCTAGTCTCCCCTATACTAGTAGAGAAATTAAGGTTTTTATAAAAACAGTCCCAAATTTCGCCAAGTTTTTTGCTTATAATTTGCAGTGTTCTTAATATAAAAAAATTTTCTTTTCAGAAGCTATGACAAATAACATTGTACACAATACTCTACAATCAGAATAAAAAAATAATAAAACTTAGATAAAAAAATGAACAGGTTTACTAAATAATGTTTCACTGCGCATGCGCAAATGCAATCAAAATATAATGTGCATAATGTATTAGCTAAGTGTATAGAACAACTTTTGTGAAAGTCTCAAAAACATAACTTGAAAATTCTGAAAATTATCGTCGATAGAATAAGCTCGAAATCCGTTGTTCAATCCATGTTTTACAGTTTGAATGAACGTTTTTGCTACATTAGTTTTTACAGTGTTAACCAAAAGATATTCGTTCTTTTTCAATTATTTGACGGTCCCCTATGAGGGTTCGGGAAAAACTTTTCGCGGAAATATATGACCTATACTGCTCTGTTTACACACCTGGAGTTTCAGGCTAATTCCTCATGTATTTTTTTAGATATTTAAGAAAACGTCTAAAATCGCAAGTCACCTATGGTCATTGGCTATACAGTGTATATTCGAATCCATAGATCCTGTAGAGTTGCACAAAAGAATTCGGATACTTTTCGGATTTTGTTGACGGTACTTGCTGACGTTGGGATTTCAAATGTGTTTCACGTTTTTAAAAATTGTTCAATTAAACATTATCTTTCCCCATATTAGACTCTGAAGCTTTGTTACGAATGTGTTGGAAAGTGCTTCATAATCTATGCTTGAAGAATGAGTTTTTGTTCTCATTCTTTTTTTTTAAAACCGTTGTACACGATGGTTTTAATTGTATTAACTAAACAAGAATAATTAAAGTGGCTGAAAATTAATGTTTTGGTGCCTAGTTCAATGAGCAACCTGAAATTGTCTTTACTGTTCCTCCATATCGAATGATTTTGGCTCTCATCAGCCATTAACCCCTTAGTGACGAGCGACTGGTATACGTGCTGCGTAAGGTGCTCAGAATCCGTGATTATTCTCACCAGTAAATTTTTATTGTAAATTTTGTCTTATTTAGACCAATGTCAGACGGGCGTCTTTTTTGCTGCTTTTTTGCTTAAGTATTATCCATGCACAATGCTATAGCATTGTGAATGGACAATACTTAAGAAAAAAAGCAGCAGCAAAAAAGTCGCCCGTCTGACATTGGTCTTAATCCGAGCATTTTCCCGATTCAATTAGGCAAAAAATTCTGCTTTGAAAACCGGTGATAAAAGATTAAAAATTCTGTAAAAGATGCTCGTCCCGAAGGGGTTAAATAAGGAAGGCAGTTCATTTCATTTTTATAAAGCAAATTTTAAAATAGATCTACCGTATTTATTAACAAGAACGAAAAATCATGCGTCCAGCATAAATTATGTAGCACTTTCCAATGCATTCAGAATATCGCAACAGTATTCCACAGTTTACTAAGGTGAAATCGGATGCCTAAATAAACAATTTGAAACATTCATAACGCATTTGAAAATCCAATTTCATAATCAATAGTCGGATTTTTTTGTGTGCATCCCTGTATATGATCTATAGAAATTATATATACAAAGTAATATTTTAAAAAGGGTTTAATTTAAAAACCCGTACCACAACAGAAAACGCACTTGCAGCAATTATTATTCATAAGCTTCAATAGTTCAATTTCTTCTGCAGCCAAATACTTTTGTGTGTCCCTGTAAATCAACGAAATTCTATACACACCCTATTCTACAATAGGCGCCGTGTAGTACACCCCAATTATATATATAAATATCAGCATGTTTAAAATAGTGTAATATCATTAAAATACACCGCAAATGATTTTTTCCCATAGATGGTAATGTAACATTATTTTGAGTGTCTCTTGGTATTCTATATCTGTATGCTATACACTTCATTTTCAATACTGAACATACCATAACGATACCAAACAACATCTATGAATTTCATGACAATTGGACTATTTTTACGCGAGTTAGAGCATGGAAGGACAAGCAGACAGACAAACCGAATTCACAAACTCTTTTCAACTTTGTTGGAAAGTCTTAAAACTGCATTTGTGGATATCAGCGTTAAAGTTATCTCTTTTCCCAAAATTACTTTGCTGACGCTGATGACTACAGAAACAATGTAAAAGAATTTCTCGATGTAAAATATTTCCATTAACGTACAAAATAATTTATTAGAATGTATTTTATAACAATAGTTCTTACATCTTTCGTCTGTTAGCTTTCATTTTATATTTTTAAGACTCGTTATTAGTATGCATGGGACATAAATTCTGTTTGTCGTTTGAATGAAGCCCTATGACCTCAATAAAAAATATGCCAGCGAGACAAACAAAAGGTTATGAAGTTCATATACTTTTGTCTCCATTTCTCAGACTGATTGACAACCTGCCGTTTTTTCAAGCATAAGTTTTTGTATTTCTTTTTTCACTTGGTGATTTAAGAATTTAGATAAATCTGTTACACGTATGTTCTTGTGAAATAAGCACCCATTTCTAAAACACAAGTGCAAATAAATTAGTTTATTTCGCAAAAAAGAAAAAAAGTTTCTCTACGTAGTTTGAGCAGGAAAGTTATGTTGTACGAAAAAGTCAAAAAGCGTATAAAGGATAATTCTAAACTCTTCCAATGAAATAAATAACAAAATAATGATTATGATATGAGAAAAATTTTCTACTGTAGAAATTGGGGTTACAGTCCATTTATTCTTTTTTAAGAATGTATATAGGGTGTTCTTCTCAATACCGAGTAAATTTTTGTTCATATAAGTTTAAAAATAATGACAATATTATAATGAAAGTTTCATATTTTGCTATTTATAAAATTTGATAGCATATCATGACAAGCGCTAGAAATGCATTGCAAGTTGTTCACTTATTCTGAGAGACGCAGACGTAGGCCTATTCTAGAAAAAAGTGTTTGGCTACCAAAATATTTTATTGTAAACAAGTTGAATTGTTTGTTTGTTTTTTTTATTGAACACATACATCAGATTTGTGTGCTTGACACCAGGGCCCACTTATAAGTCATCGTCGATATACAGGGCCGACATAGCACAAGGAAATTTACAACACCAGAGAATTACATCTGGGGGCTCCACAAAGAGTGTGCAACGGACCCAGCGCGATTCGAACCCACCCCCACCTACGCTCTAAAGCGATTAGCGGCGTGGTGCTTATCCATTCAGCCACGGTGGGCCCAAACAAGTTCAATGATATGAACCTGAAAGAGCCGTTGCGAAGGCGTAAACGTTGTAGCGTTGTGCATGGTTGAAAACGTTTATTCTGTCAGACGTCAAACGAAGTCAAATCGTTGGTGTGCGTTTACTGAAAACTTCGGTTATCGCAAACACTGGAATCTGGATCATTGGGTGGATTTTTTAGCTACAGTCTCGAAAGTTCAAACGCATACCTAGTAGAAGAGGAAATACTTTTGGAAAAGCATATAAACTGGCTAAAACCCAAACTCAAATGTAAAAGACCTTTGAGTATTTAAACTGATTGTAGGAGCAAAAAATAAGAACACCGCCGTGACAGCCGAACTCAAAGAGTATCTGCAGAATGAAGTATTCACGATTACAGTTAGGAGGAAACTGTATATGAACTAAATATAATGCGGAGTTGCATTCCAAAACCACTCATTACTGATGTCTGTACAAAACATCGGCTGCTGAAGCATAAATCAGCATAAATAATCAATTATCCAGTGGTTTGTGGCACAAACTGATATACGCTATATGGCCAAAGGTGACCGCCCACTTGCGATTTTAGACGTTTTGCTAAATATCTAGAAAATTACATGAGGAATTATCCTGGAACTCCAGGTGTGTAAACAGAATATTACAGGTCATACATTTCCGTTAGGATCTTTACCTGAAACCCCATAGCGGACCGTCAACAAATTGAAAAAGAACGAATATCTTTTGGATAACCCTGTAAAAACTAATGTAGAAAAAGCGTTCAAAGTGTAGATTATGATTAAGTGCCTTATTGTAATAAACTGTGTTCATTTTTATGAGGATAGTATGTATACTCGTAGAGAAATTAAAGTTTTTATAAAAAGAGTCCCAAATTTTGCTAAGTTTTTTACTTATAATTTGTAGAATTCTTAATATAAAAAAGTTCTTTTCAGAAAATACGACAAACACCATTTTACACAATACCCTGCAATCAGAATTAAAAAATAATAAAAATTGTATGAAAAATGAGCACGTTTACTAAATAATGATTCACTGTACATGCCCGAATGTAATCAAAATATAATGTGCATAATGTGTTAGCTAAATTTGTGGAAGTCTCAAAAACATAGTTTGAAAAGTCTGAAAATTATTGTAGATAGAATAAGCTCAAAGTCCGTTATTCCCAAAAGGAAGCAAAAAGATGAGGGGTTGTATCCAAATACAGTACGTGCGTGCAATATTGAGTATGCGATATTGGCACTAATCAATGGATATATGGATACAGCCTATCATCTTTTTGCTACATTTTGGGAACAATGGATTTTGAGCTTATTCGATAAACGATAATTTTCAGAATTTTTAAGCTATGTTTTTGAGACTTTTACAAAAGTTGCTCTATACATTTAGCTAACACATTATGCACATTATATTTTGATTACGTTCGGGCATGCGCAATGAAACATTATTTAGTAAACCTGCTCATTTTTCATACATTTTTTACTATATTTTAATTCTGATTACAGGGTATTTTGTACAATGTTGTTTGTCATACTTCTTTAAAAAAACTTTTTCTAATATTAAGAACTTTGCAAATTATAAGCAAAAAACTAGCAAAATTTGAGTTTTTTTTTATGAAAACCTGAATTTCTCTTCGAGTACACACGCTACCCTCATAAAAATGAACACCAATTATTACAATACTCCATGTAATCATAATCTACAATTTGAACTCTTTTGCGACATTAGTTTTTATTGTTATCCAAAAGATATTCGTTCTTTTTCAATTTTTTGACGGTCCCCTATGGGGTTTCGGAAAAAATCTTCTCGGAAATATGTGACCTATAATATACTGTTTACACACCTGGAGTTTCAAGTTAATTCCTCATGTATTTTTCTAGATATTTAACAAAACGTCTAAAATCGCAAGTGGCCGGTCACCTTTGGCCATATAGTGTAGTAGGACAAAACTTCATTCATATTATTCCCCTTGTAATTGGACGTCTGGAAGACAGCAAGACAGCGTATGATGATCAGGACTCTTTTATATCATTGAGAGGACTATCCAAACTGAGCTAAAAGTGATAAAATTGATAAAAAATATACTTAAAAGGCATACCTTTATTCAGATCGACATATGTTTCATAGCGCAAACAGCATGCATACTTTTATGAGATGACCATGTTAACATTTTATCAGGACTGCGGAGTCGGAGTCGGACCCACTTTTGAGCAAAAGAGTCGGAGTCGGAGCCGCTAAAAAGCAAGCCGACTCCGACTCCGAATCCAGATTTTTTTTGTTACACATAAAGTGAAATTAAACTAATTATATGAGGACCACAGAAGCCAAGGGGTATAAGTGACAAAATTGAAAAAACAGAACTAAGTGTACAGACGACCTGAAAATATGCTTTTTTCTTTTCAGGTAAAGAAATATAACTGATTTTCTAACTATATGTTGTGTTTCAGAGATCAACCACTTCTGCCGAATAATGATCAATATTGATTAATTATAAATTTAAAGAAAATTGCACTCGACTTTTTTCACATTTATTGAAATAAGAATTCACAGACCACTGTGAAACAAGCAGCAGTTTCCTATTTCAATTCAGTTAATTATTATTGATGTTCAACTTTAACGTCAATTATCTTTAAACTCAATTTACTCCAAATCGAAATTTTGTCAGTTGTACCCCTTGGCGTCTGATGTCCTCATATGTAATTTTAAATCTATAAACTGAACTATTATTGTTATTTTTGGACTATATCAGGCTACTCAAATTAAAGATGCCCAATTTACTGCGGTGTACAATGTAGATACAGCGGTTGATACAGAGTAGAGTACTACCAGTGTACAGAGTAGATGAAAACTGTTTAAATTCATAACTGTAGTAGATATTTTACATTTAGTGTATAAGTACTTCTCCTCATATTTTTGGGGTTTGAAGATAGAACCCGAAGTACAAATGTCTGAAAGAACTCAAGGCCCGAAAAAGAAGGCAATTTTTTCAAACAGGTCGTGTAAGTAGAATTATGACAATTTATATTAATGGGCCAGATCAGACTGGTGAACAAATTGAGCAGGCTGACGAGCCAAACATAACAAATTTGAAAGAATCAAATTACGCGATAAAATGGGAACAATTAAGAATGGGTATGATTGGGGTGAGAATAAATACAAAGGCACGGCCGAACTTTTTAGGGGCTGCTTTAAAATTTTGGCTCATGCAGATCCCTTACCGGAGGTAATGCGAAAATTATAAATTTGTGCAATTTTTGGAGGCAAAAGAACCAAGAACCCGGTATATCATTGTAATAGAAGTCTTTTTCCACCCTCAAATTTTTCTGTCAGTATGAGCAAAAGTAAAAATTCTTAAATACCCTTCTTTTATTTATTTATTTTTGTGCGTAGGGGGTCTAAATAACTTGAAATTGAAATTCTTTTTTTCTGAATCGGCGGTACCCAAAATAACGATAAAATAGTGAAACTTCGTGGTCTTTCACCATTTGAATTTCGGATTTTTCAGGTCAGCAGAACCCGAAATAAAGCCAAAGTTGTAAAATTAATTCAAGAAATGTAATTTTTATTTTTTTTTCTTTAAAATTCACAGAATCCGAATTATTTCCAAAATAATAAAATTTTCATCTTTATTTTTTCTCCTTTCCATAGAAATTTTTCGAGTCTGAGAAAGACAGCAAAATAAACACTATAAATTGTAACGATTTTACTTTTTCTTCTCAGTCCGCAGATCCAGAATAGTAAAATTTCCATTTTGTGTTTTTTATACTTCGATAGTTGGATTTTTCGTGTTTGCGGGCGCGAAATTGTAAAATTAATAAAGCGAAAAAAAAAAATTTTTTTTTTTTTAAGCTCTAAAAAGATAATCAATGCCGAAATAGTGAGATATTCGCTTTATTATTTTATATTCCAACGTTATTTTAACCAACAGGCCACAATAGTATATTAGCCTGCCCGGAGTTGGAATAAGAGTCGGAGTCTGAGTCGTTAAAATATCCCGGAGTCTGAGTCGGAGTCGACCATTTTCCCCAGCGACTCCGCAGCCCAGCATTTTATCCTACCACATTCATCTGACGGTCCAAATATTGTGCCTGTACAAGATATAGAGGCTTTTCCGATTATAACTAACCAATTCATTCCGCTACACCTGGCGTATTTTGGGGAGTATCAAAGAACTTTTAGTGGCAGAATGATTCAAGTCATTAACAACTACACATCTTATGTTAGATTAAAGAGCATGTCATCAGAATCAATTATTCCATAAAATAAGACATCTCGATAACCATTGCAAAAAATAAAATTTCATAGTGCGGGAAGATGCGAGTCACATTATTAGTTCAACTAGAAAGATAGCCAAAAATGACGGAATATGACATTTAATGATATATATGTCGTAGGCTAAAGAAATCAGGCTCTTTGCAAAGAGCCGGTTCCAAGCGTGCGGATTTGAGGCTTTTTGCGGATTATAGGTCATGTCTATATTACAAAATTAGATGCATGACTTCTTTATGCTAAATAAATTGTATAAAGATTGAAAAAAATGCTTGTGTATATGAAATGAAAGAGCGAATAGGTTGCCAGAAAATACGTTGCCAATTTCCCCTTTTCACCAAGGCGCCTAAAGTGGAAAAGTACGGAGAGTTTAACTTTTGTGTCTGACTATATAGAGTGCGGTACTTTTCCAGTATAGGGCCCTTGGCGTACTTTTTAAAACTTTGTCATAACTTGGGCTTCAGAAGTAAGATTTTCTGCCAAATGATATAAACAGCTATGAAAACAAAATTAATGAACGTTTAAGTTGATTTATATAATCTATAAGCATTTTATTTCTACACTATATATATAAAATCTTAATGAAACGAATTTATGAAACGGATATATGAAACGACTGAAATGTAACGAATTTATGAAACGATTCTATGAAACGACTGATTAAACAACTGATTACGTTTCGCGGCGATTTCTCCTAAAATATGGAATACTCTGCGATGAAATTAACACCAAAAATCTGTATTGATCCACAGATCTCAAAACTGGTATTAGAATTTTTAAATTCGTATTAGTTTTCGAAATATTAATTTTTTTCTATTTTTAAATATTTTTTTCTAATGATGGCAACTCAAATTTTAATCATAACAGATATTTTTTTTTAATATTTCAGTAAAGGTTATTATTTTAAACTAATTTGGCGACCAGTTTGGACTCCCTTGAATGTATGCTAAGAACAATGCTTTTTACTTTCTTCTATCTTTACAAGAAGAAAGTATTGGATTCGTGAAATTTTTGAACTTTCGGTTTTCGACGGATTTACACATTTTAGGGGGTCAGAGATTCCGAAAAACATGTTTTTACAAAATGTCTCTCTGTGATTCTGTGAGTCTGTCTGTCTGTCTGTATGTGACACAGATTTTGTGAGCGCTCTATCTCAATAACTAATGCACGGAATTTAATAAAAAATTATATTCAGTTAGTCCCTGATATAAATTGGTGCTGATTAGTTTTTGGTGTAAATCGCTCAACAGGTGGCGCTGCTATGCAACATTTCTCACGATTTCCACAATAGCTCAATCTCCAGAACTAATGTACGGATTTTCATCAAACTTCAAATTCCGATATACTTTTATATGAATTGGTACTAAATTCATGTAATTTCTTGTACTATTTAAATGATTTAACTGACGTGATTTATATAGAAGAAAGTTTTGTGATGGCCACAACATACTAGTTTTGTATTATATTATCATTTTATTTAATACAAAATTTTCATTTAAAACTCAAAAGTTTAAAATTAATGGCTTTCACTTCTTTCTTTTTTTTTAAACGAAACGAAAAGAAAAATATTAGGCGCAGATGTCATATACACACCGTGATACCTAATTGGCGCCAAAATGGCGTTATTTTGCCTGACATGGTAACCCGGCTATTGTTGCTTATTTATTAATAAATGTTTACTTACATTTATTTTCTTTTTATTTAAATTTTTTTTATAAATTGTTTTTTTTCTATAGTTATGAATTATTTTTTTTATTTATTGTTATTTCATTTTAAAAATAATAGAAAATAATTTAAAAATACATATGTAACTGGTATTCGAAAACGAGGTTTTCGCCAAATTGTCTTAAAAAAAATCACGCCAAACCCGATTAAATAATGAAACAAATCCTGACATTTAATTTCAAATTCAAAGCAGTGTTTTAATGGTACTACTTAGTTATCCTGTCGACCAATTTCGCCAAATTATATAAATCGCCAAATCACTCACCAAATTACACAAATTGACGTAATTTTTATTTTAAATAACTAAAGAACAAATAAATTAGTATAACATAAATAGAAATAAAAATAAAACGTCGAAATAAAAATCACTTGATGGCGTAAGTACGTGTAACTTCCTTACAGTCAAGTGAATGTAACATCAACCATTATTGGCATTTAATCTTATAGTCTGGCGATAGATTTTTGGTCGATGGGATAACCAAGTAGTACCGTTTTAATTTACCACTCGAAAAAAAAAAAAAATGCTAACTGGCGAGTTAAAAAAAAAAAAAAAAAAAAAAAAAAAAAAAAAGCTATTGGCAAGATTTGCACCCGGCTAACATAAGAGTACCAAGAATTCTTAGCGACCAAGGCAACTTCTATGTAGTTTTAACAAGATATATAAATATAGGGAGAGTGTGAACTAATAGTAGGAATTGAATAAATACATTAATATGCATTTAACCCTTTCAGGGGCAAGGTACTTCTACTCGTAAAATGTTGAAATCAGTGAATGGCACCAGAATTTACAAACAAATGACGAAATATGAAAATGCTTTTGTTCATTTACTTAATAAAAGGAAAATTTTCAGTCCAATATTCTGGATCCAGTGTGGCATTTAAGAATTAAAATTAAGTGGTGCAAAAATGAACCTCCGCCCTTGAAGGGGTTAAAGCAGTAAATTGTATTAAGTTAATCGTTTTATAACGCTGTTAAAAAATATCGGGAGGCAAAGACTCTGTTTACTTAATTCATTTTATTTTAGCTTCCCTTCAAATATTTAACTGGTCTTCTTTAATCAAACACGAAAACAACCATTGGATGTCTTAACAGCAACTGATTTGGCCTTAAATTTTCGCAATCAAAAGGAATTGAATGGAAACCCGTTTACAGGGAGATCGCTATACGTTTTTTCATTATAATACGATCTTCTCTAATCTTTTTAATGCCGATCAAATTAGCGTGCTTTTTAGATTCTGCGGTGTCTGAACGGGGATTGGCAGCAGTGTGGCATTTAAGAATTAAAATTAAGTGGTGCAAAAATGAACCTCCGCCCTTGAAGGGGTTAAAGCAGTAAATTGTATTAAGTTAATCGTTTTATAACGCTGTTAAAAAATATCGGGAGGCAAAGACTCTGTTTACTCAATTCATTTTATTTTAGCTTCCCTTCAAATATTTAACTGGTCTTCTTTAATCAAACACGAAAACAACCATTGGATGTCTTAACAGCAACTGATTTGGCCTTAAATTTTCGCAATCAAAAGGAATTGAATGGAAACCCGTTTACAGGGAGATCGCTATACGTTTTTTCATTATAATACGATCTTCTCTAATCTTTTTAATACCGATCAAATTAGCGTGCTTTTTAGATTCTGCGGTGTCTGAACGGGGATTGGCAGCATAGCTTGCAGGGGACAGAGCCCCCTAGTATATCTATATTATTGCTGTGGTTTTTTTTATAAAATTTACTTCAGTTTGTATACAAAAATATTTAAATGGCTTCTTTATATTAAATAAATTCTATAAATATTGAAAAGCTACTTGTGTAATATGAAACAGTGAATAAGTTGCTAGAAAATATGTTGCCATATTTCATTTTCTCTATTTCGCCAAGGCCCCTATACTGGAAAAGTATTTAAAGCACATTAAAATCGGGCAATTAGGAGCTCAGACAATACAGCGCCGTCTATTGGCTATGTTATTAGTAGTATCAGAATGAAGATATAAATGTTTACATTTTCGTATATTACGCTTTAAATTCTCACCCATAGCTTTGGAAAAAAACACTTAAAAGCGCAGAGTTTAAATTAAATTGCGGTGACCTCGATTATGAAGCATTAATGATTTTAAATGGGAATTTCGCCAAATTTGCTAGCTATCGCCAAGTTGGCTTCATATATGATAACTTATTTTTGTCACCAAATTTGGCGATATTTCGTTAAATTCGGCAATATTTCACCAAGTTGTTCAACGTTTGGCGCTACTGCTGTAATCCTGCAATAGTGATTTTCAACAGTTACTCAGTATAATGAGGCGGTCCTACCGGAATTGTGAAGGACACACAGAGACTTAGATTTTATATAAATAGATTATTTGCAATTACAATAATTTTGAAAGAATGCACTTATAATGGTGATGCTTGGAACTTTTATTTTTTTGGCATCCCATTTTTAAGGTCGTACCCATAGAATTTTAGACTTTCATGTGAATAGTTATTTTTTTTATCTGTTTTTTCTATTAAAAATCGAAATTTTAACTATAGACACTCGGTTGTACATAGTTTGGGTTTATGAAATCGCAATCAGATACTAGTGAATATTTGACAAAAAAGTACCGCTATGTAATTTTCTCAACATCAACAACACAGAGAAAATAGAATATATGAAATGGAAAATAATAATATAATGATAATACTAACTTTTATTTGGAATATGGAAATTTAACTTTCTATATTACCTATCATAAATCATTTCGGTGTGATCTTAAACAAAGATAATAGGTTATTTTAAATGAATACTGAACGACCTCCTGTCTAACTATTAAATCATGAAGTTCTATTGGTCGATAACAGCCATAAACAACACATTTATAATTCATGCTGTTTTCTTATCCTCAACTCATAATGTTAATCCTGATGGTTATCGTAGTTAGTTGTAAACCAGACATACCCATTGTTTTGTTAATAACTCATATCTCTGATATTAAGATAGTAAGTATATATGTATTGTTTGAAAATGTCTAGCATATTTTCTTCTTGAATGGCGAATGGTTGTAAAGTCAGGTTGTAACGATTTTTTGTGTGGAAGAAGGGGAGTGCGGTAATTAATGCTCAATTGTAAGTTCTTTTTAAATAAACATCACGAGTTTTCTTTTTCCTTGTATATATCAGATGTCCCTTCTTACCATCGATCAATAGCTCATTCCTAAACCTTTAATTTTAGAGGTATAGTTGAACCTAAAGTGTTGTTAAATTCCGTACGTTAGTTCTTGAGATAGATCGATCACAAAATTTTTGACACATACAGATAGTTTACAGACCGTTTCTAAAATCAATCAAATCGCGTTCAGGACCTTCAAAACGTATAAGGGACATTCTCATAATCTTTTGACTTTTGGGGAAAAAAGTCTGACAAAATTAAACTTGCTAAAATAACATTTTAATCTGATAGACGAATGCCTTAATGATTCAAAATAAAGAAAAAAATGGTCAGCAGTGAAATTTTTTTTTATTTAACTGAGGTTTAAGTTAAACTTACGAGTTTAATTTTCCTTACCATTTTACCCCTATAACTTTTTATTTTCTTCCAAATATTTACTTATAATGAATTTGCATAGTACCCACAGGACATTCAAATAAGAAATAATAACAATGTAGTACTTTTAATACAGAATTTTTGTATAACATTTTCTTAAAGAGGTGTTAAAGAAGGGACGGTAAGGTAGAAAAAGGGGATGGTATTGGAAAAAAGGGACGGTAAGTATGGAACGGTAAGGAAAATTATCACCTATTTTTAGGAAAATCATGTTAAGACTAAGTGATAGCCATAATGTTCACTGATTTTTAGAAAGAGTTGTTAACATTGGATTAAATTAATTTTTTTTTTAAATTTACTTCGAAAAGTGCAGGAATAAACCTTGGGGACGCTGAGATTACCAATAAAGCCACGATGCTTGAAATTGATATTTAAATGCTGATTTAAATTCTAGAGTAAATTTCCTGCCAAAGAATTTTAGACATTATTTCTTTAGCGTACTTCTGCATGAGAAAAAACTTGAAAAAAATTCTGTGGCTGCATCTGATAATGATTTTCTGTATAATTTTAGAAGAGGGATGATAAGGAATCTAAAACCCAGAGACAGAGTTTAAAAAATAATAACTACCCTAAACATGTGTGCAGGTTAATTTTTAGCTACATATTTATATAAAACAATAGTTCCAGTTTCAGAAAAAAATTAAATAGAATTATTTTTTTATTGAAACAATTTTATCCAGACAGCTCCAAACTTAAAAATCAGCATCAGGGACACGGGACGGTATAGGAGTTTTCCAGGTGTTTGGACCCCCCTCCCCCCCCCCCCAACATAGTCCAAAACTTATTTATCTCGTTAATATTGTTGCGCAATCATGAAATGGGATGTTCCCCATTATATGAAATTAGAAAAAAACACAAAAAAGTGTATTAAAATAAAAAAAAAATCCCTGCCGGCTCGGGCCTACAGGTGGAGGTAGATTTCGAAGTTAAGTACTAAATTAACCAACAAAATTTAAATCAAGATTAGAGATAAACCCAGTTCCTCCACTAAGAATGAGCTCTAGGGAGCTAAACATTTTGTGAAAATTCTAATATACACGAATACACACACGCATGCATATGGAATAGGTTTAAAAAATCGCTAAAGCAAATTCAGAGAACCTCAAAGTGATAAATAAGTTAATAATTCCATAGTCGGGTTTTTATCATGTTTTAATACGTTTCTTCAAACTCACATGACGTTACATATTCACCTGCTGAGGTCCATTTTATTTCCAATATGACGCAATATTTTGTTGTTGTTTTTTAATTCGTCAAACTATTTATTTCATTTTGAGTTTTCATGCGGAAATCTTGCTCTAGGAAACTTATGACGTAATATTCAATTTGTTTTCAATTCGTCAAACTATTTATTTTATTTAATTTTTCACGTGAAATTCTCGCAAAAGAAAAGCAATTGTTGTGGTGAGAATTTTATTGGTTTTTTTTTAATTGTTGGCAACTGCAATAACGATATTTATTTTTTTCTGTTATTGTTGTGTAAGAGCTGATTTTATCGGAATCATGTTAAGATGGTATTCAAATTTTTGAACCCTCCCCATTTCCATTCCCTTGGTCCGATTTTACCCATTTTCAATCCCCGCCGAGATATTAGCCATCTCAAAGTTGTTGGCGAGTTTGAAGACGATCCGTGCATAATTGCGACTTTTATCGTGCGGACAAAATTTAGTACATACATACATACATATATATATATATATATATATATATATATATATATATATATATATATATATATATATATATATATAAACTTTTTAGGTGGGGGTGGTTTTGCGTTCCTGGGGTCCTATAATGAAAAGTTATGAAGGAATTTTTCAAAAGTCGCACCATGGTAACGACTGCAATAGGTAGTATTTCTTACGAAATCTACCTAATTATTATCTAGGGACATGAAAGTCAAAAGATTGTGAGAATGCCCCATAAATCAATCGAAAACCGGAAATCGAATTTTTTCACGAATCCAGTACTTTTTTCTTGTAAAGATAGAAGAAAATAAAAATGGTAGAGTAACATCTTACTTAATTTCCTAAAACTTTTTTTCCACATGTGATCTGATAATTTTGTAACAATACTTCTTGCACGTTTTAGTTATTGTGCTGTTTATTTTTTTAAACAAATGTTGCTACATTTTACTGAAACTTCTTGTTCTGATATGGAGCACGTTTGATTATGATTAAAATATTCGATTAAATTGCTAAAAATGACAAGTCTCGTTTTTTATATTTTTACTAGCAGGCTATGCCCGCTGCGCTGGTCAATTTTTCCAAATGAACATTGGTGAATTTGAATTTGCATTTTAAACAATATGGACCTTCAGCTGGACCTTACCCATTGCTGAAAACGATGCGAACGTCATTGTGATATAATATTACATAAAGCGTTGGTGAAAATTTAGCTATTAAGAAGTAATTCTTTTAGTTGATTACTAACAATGCACTTTTGGTAGGGCAATGACACCGTTATGGCAACAGGAATTAATAGCTCTATAACTAATCAACATATAATGAAATGTTATATACTAACACCATTCCTGAAACGTTATGTAACAGTGCCACTTGTATCAAAATACATTCTGTAGATTTTCAAAGAAAAAAAGGCTAAACTTTCATAATCAGGTTCACTTAATTTTTTAACTTTTTTTTTGCTCTATGACTAAGTAGCGTTGAACAATATGTATACACTAAAACCTTTCCAAAATTATTACCTAACCACTTGGCCACAGATGTCATACATGCCCCATATAGGCGCGATTTTTTTCTGACGCCAATGTCAGAAACATTGCAATACGCAACAATACTTAACTGGCGCCAAAGTGTCGTTATTTTGCTTGATATGGTAACCCGGAAGTTGTTGATAATGCTGTTTATGTTTTCGCCAAACTGGCGTCGGTAAAAAATCGCGCCAATATGGGGCGTATATGACATTTGTACCACCTAATATCATATAGGCAACAGGTACTTAACTTGCGCCAAAGTGTCGTTATTTTGCTTCATGTGGTAACCCGGATTATGTTGTTTATGCTGTTGATGTTTTCGCCAAATTGGCAACCGAAAATAATCGCGCCAATATGGGGCGAATATGACATCTGTACCAAGTGAATATGTGGCTTTTGTGATACTTTTATGTTAGCCGGACGCAGGTAATAAATCAACAAAGATTGTGTTCATACTATATTCTTATATTTATTATTTTCATTTAAGATACAAACCTTTCACTCATTTCATTTAAAATGCATGCCTTACACTAATTTCATTTAAAAAACTGAAAAGATAAACAATAACAGGAAATAATTCCATAATTAAAAACAAAGAATTATTTTTAATTTACATACGCAAAATGTAACTACTGCTACTGGCAATTTTAAAAATGCTATTGGCGAGATCTGAGCACGGCTGTTATAAATGTACCCATTTTTTATTCTTATCGAGGAGCAAATTATAAATCGCCAAATATTATTCCAATTCCAATTTCTTTCTTTGAAAATAATTTTTAAGTCGTTACAAACAGTGCTTTCATATTTAAATATTTTCGTTGGTACTACTTTGTTATCCCGTCGACCAATTTCGCCAAATTATACAAATTGACATAATTTTTATTTTAAATAACGAAAGAACAAATAAATTACTATAACATTAATAAAAATACAAATAAAACGTCGAAATAAAAATCACTTTGTGTCGTAAACACGTGTAACTTGCTTAAAGTCAGGTGAATTTGACATTTACGATCAACCATTATAGGTATTTAATCTTATAGTATGGCAATAGATTTTTGGTCGACGGAATATCTAAGTAGTACCATTTCTTTCTATAACGCTAATTTCTTATTAAAATTGTTCCTTATATCTTGAATAAAATCACTATTTTTTTTTTTTTTTTGGTACTACTTAGTTATCCCGTCGACCAAAAATCTATCGCCAAATTATAAGATTAAATGCCAATAACGGTTGATCGTAAATGTCACATTCACTTGACTTCAAGGAAGTTACACGTGCTTATGTCATCGTTATTTTTATTTCGACGTTTTATTTGTATTTTTATTAATGTTATACTAATTTATTTGTTCTTTCATTATTAAAATACAACTTATGTCAATTAATGTAATTTGGCGAGTGGTTGGGCGATTTATATAATTTGGCGAAATTGGTCAACGGGATAACTAAGTAGTACCATTTTTTTTATTAAGATGTTCGTATTTTTTTTTTCAGACTCATAGAGCCGTTTTTATTCTTTATCCAAAAGTGTTAATTTGAATTTTTTTCGTTGTTAGAGTAACGGATGTAATGTTAGATATTTTGAGGTTTAGACGCCAAAGACACCGCCAAATTAGAAAAATATGAAAAATGTCATGAACTGTTGGACTTATAAGAATTTACTTGGCACCAATCGATTCAACATACAAAAATACATTAAATTATGCTATCATCTGACGCACAATTATAATATCCGATTTTTAAGGAACTTTTTTCCCTCTCCTTGCAAAAACGCCGTTAGGGGTGATACTTTAGAAACTCCTTTCTTAGCGATACTATATAGATATGCCATTTGGCGGTGACTCGATGATCGAAAATTAGTCCAATATCATTTGAAATATTACATAACAGAGGAGAAATTACGAAGAAAGACGAAGAAGAAATGACGAATTACAAAAGACTTGCATTTTTTTTTTTTTTTTTTCAAAATGTTGAAATTTTCGATAATAATAACGCATGATTGTATAAATTTCCTTAAAAACTATCTTCATTTCCTGGATTTCGAAGGTGGGAATTTTCCTGTAAATGATATTGGCGATATGTCTTAAGAAAAAATGAAATAAACAATAGATAATATTTGCTTAAAAAAATGGATAATAGTCATTGATCTGAGTTCGAGTTTATAAATATAACATGCTTTCGGAATTACGGTGAAAAATATTTTAAAAAATATGAAATTATTTTACAATATGCATGTGCGGCAGAAATTCACACTAAAATTTAAGTATTTGATTCCATTTTTAAAATATTAACTGATATCTATATAAGTTACAATTGAATATAAAAATGTACTCAAAAAAGATCTCGTTCACTTGAAAAAAACACCATTTATGAGAATATCCTCAAGCTAGTGTCACACTTATGCATTTTTGACTTAAAATCACATTGTTTGGCGACCAAAAGTAAAATAAAAAATCGTAAAGAAATAAATAATAATTACACATGTGACTCACAATTACATCTGTTTTTTTTTTTCTATGAGTTACGTGATGGGGCAATTAGATAAAAAGAAAAGAACAAAAAGAAAAACAAAGTCATTAAAAATTCATCTAATCAAATTTTCAGATTCATTTCTATAATCTAACGCAAGCTGTTGGATTCCAATGTAAATAAATCTCTTAACTAAATGAATCCCTAAAAGTTAAGTATTAAAATATCTATAAGCTATTAAAACTGCCCTCAATAACATTTCTTATTGTTAAAGCGAATATATTTCTAGCTTAAATTCAATGATAGAAGAGCCATATATTTCACATTACTTTATTTGGTAAACTTCTTTTTAGAACAAAACAAAACCAACTGTTGCCAGATATTGAAACAATGCAATTACAACCGGTTAAATAATTATGCAGGTGACTGATACATGGATGAAAGATAAAGTTAGTCATTACGTAACACAAGCGATAATGAGCCAAATATTGCGTATCAATTGTAATCTTTCTCATTAAATTAATTTTTAAGCATTACAAATATTTCTTTCAGGTTTAAATTAAATTACAAATATTTCTTTTAGGTTTAAATTATATATATTCGTTTTTTAACATAATCCCTCATTTAAATGTATTTTTCTTTCTTTTTTTACAATTAAATATCAGTAATTATTTTTTCATTTATTTTCTAACAAATACAGCGATTTCAATTCATTTGTCGCCAAAAAATAACCTCTGGCAACCTTTTCGTTCAAAATAACAATAAAATGCGAAATTTATTACCAAAAATCATAGTTATCCCTGTATATTTTACTCATAAACCACCACGTGAATATTCTCTATCGAATGACACTATTTGCAAAAAAAAAATCCACCGGGTAGTTTTTGAAAACATTCGGGCGGAACTTTTAGATCTTACTGCTTTATAATATATATGATATGATAACAGACTGTAGGTGGAACGTAATATTATTTCATTGTTTACTGAATATTGAATATTTATAGGTACAAAGCTCTGTTGAATTAAGCCTAAAACTTTTTACAAAAAATTCGTAATTCTTTAGTTAATCACTTACAAATGTTGACCTTAAAATAGTTAAATAGAAGTAATTGCAAATAAGAATTTAATTATTGTGAGATTACTTATTAATAATAAAATTTTAGGGAAAATCTCAATATTATCAGATTAGATACGGGAGATATTATCAGTACGGGCGGGGGTGTCTAAATCTAAAAAAATTCTTTTTAAATTCTACAATAATTTTCTCTATAACCTTCGCATACCAGTGTCTGAAATTTCACGTACAGGGACGGGTACCGGAGTTTGAGAAATACTGGTCTATATTTATCTGAATATTAAACTATGTTAGAGCGGAGTACTATTTGATTGGCAATACTATTTTTTTTTTCATTAATTAAAAAACAAGAAACAAAAATCATGCGTCAAGCATAGATTATGAAACACTGTCCAACACTTCCAGTATATTTTAACAAAACTTCTTCGTTTAATGAGGTAAGGAAAATACCTAAGTAAACATTTTAGAAAATGTGTAATACATTTCAAAAATTACCGCCCATAGCAGGAAAGGTACTCCAATTCTTTCACTGTATAAGATGTATAGATTTGTATATATAGTAACGTAAAATTTAGTTCAGTGAGAAAACGGATAACACAGTCGAAAATTCACCTTCAGCAATTTTTACCTACAGACGAAAACGGACTTCAGTGTTGTAGACGTAAAAAAAAGCAGAGAGTATACGGTATAAGCAGAGGGTATACGCTGACTTCATGAACATTCATAGTTAGGGTATACGCTAATGCTTTATTTGAGAAACAGAGGGATACAGGGTTTCTTACAAAAATTCAGAATGCACTGTTAAAAATTTGCAGCATTCTGGCAGGTCATTTGACCGTTTTTTCCAAAAACGGTTACACAACAGTAATTATAACACTATTCTGACCATATTATTGGCCATTTTATGGTCACAATGTAGTTAAATTATGGTTATGAAACCGTTTTTTCAAAAAACGGTAGAATGACCTGCCAGAATGCTGCAAAATTTTTAACAGTGTACACGACGTATACCCCCGTATACCCTCCACTACATCCCTGACGGACTTGAATTATTTTGTACAGCCATGTACATTACATACATATTTTTATACACGCCACAGATTAAGCTGAAATTTAATTCAGGCAAAATGTTTAAAATTACTGAAATCACACTTCCAGGAATTACTATCCATAGGCGGCAATGTATCCACTTCTTTGCATATCTCTGTAAATGATTTTATTTATATGATACAAACATCTCTTAGTATACTAAATGTAGTTGAGCTTGAAAATGCATAACTGAAATTAAAAAAGACCTTTATGCAATTTACGCTCATTCTCAGTAATGCTTTCGAATTTTTTTTGTGTAGACATATAAATGGACTATAGAATTTATCCACAGCCCTGTATATAGAGTATAGAATTTATGAACAGCGCCTAGTATGAAAAAACTTAGTTAAACTTAAAAATGCGTGCTATAATTTAAAATGCACTTGTAGCAATCCTCCCTAATAGACAACACTCCGGAAAAAGAGTATCCGAAATCTTTTGTGTGCCCCTATAAATGAACGATAAATGCAATGCAAATCATATTCTACTGCAAGCATCTTGTAGTAAACCTCAGTAATGTGTATCAGTTCCATCATATTTGAAATAGTGCAACATAACTGAAATACGCGGCGAACAGATTTTTTCCGTACACCATTATATAACCGAACTCTTTTGCGTGAATGAATGATAAATGCTTTGCACCAATATTCTACAGAAAGCCTATATTAGTGCATCTCAGAAATTCAAATCAATTTCATTAGTTTGTAACAGTGTAACATCATTAAAATACGTCGCAAATGATTTTTCTTCATAGACCATCATATAACGGAATAGTTTTGAGTTCTCCTGTACGCGTACTGCAAGTGCTACACATAACATAGCCTATAGTAACCATCTTACAGTGCACCTCAATAATCTATATTAATCTCATTATGTTTAAAATATTGTATCATTATTAAAATTAAGGGAACCTACCCGGGCTTTCCAGGTTACAGAATATAGGTAAAAACATTTTTTTAAAATTGAAGACTAATAATTTTTTTACGTTTTAGGGATTTTAGGGTTACATTTATGGCGTCACCTCCAGCCACCACACTTCATCTCTATTTTTTCTCTTCACTCTATGACTTTCAATAGAAATGCAGTACTTCCGTTGCCACGATTACAAAACTTGTATTAAAAACGGCAAAAAAAAAAATAATATCTCAAAAGTAAATTGAGATACAACTTTCAAACAAATTGCATTTAAAAGTGCATTTCTTCCCTATACGAAGGTGTAAAAAATGAAAATATGCGATGTTCAGAAGTTTAAAAATTTGCACTAGCGAAAATTGCTAAATCGAAATTTCATCATTTCAAGTTTGAAAGTGTTGCCATCCGCAAAATGACGTCAGTGTTACGCATAAATATGCTTATCCTTTATAATATAGATAGATAGACTGCGAATGATTTATTAATACAGACCATACAGACCATAATGTAGCAGAATACTTTTGTGTCCTCTTTAAAATTAACTATGAATGGTACACACTTCCTTTTCAATACCGAACATGCCATAGCCATGGTAAACATCAATAACGTATATCAATTAGATGGGAATCGAGTACATTTTCGCAAGTTAGAGTCCGGCCAGACAGACGGACAGACAAATGTTGAAAAGTGTGAAAAATAGCGTGCCATTTCCATATTTAAATAGAAACAAAATTTTAAATTTTAAATAATAGCATCAAATAATTTAAACGTCAAAACCTAAATCTTTAAATTAGCTTAAATACATTTTTTACGAAATTTATGCGAATAGACAACATTTTGAAATTTTTAAGTTAAGTTGAAACACACAAATCTATTAGAGTAAAAGAATTTCGGGCAAAAATTGTTGAAAATGGCACAGAAGCGAAGCTAAACAAGAAGCTTTTAATGTATGTCGCTTTGGATGACAAAAGAAATTTATATCTTTACTCTGTGTAATATATAAATCTTATCATGTAACCCGCGGCATTACAATAGAACTTCTGCTTGTGTTCTCTTTACACGAATGTATGCAAAGACGAATACTGAGGTCAACATGATATGCACACAGACGAGATTTATAAGGGAGATGTTTCCTGAGATTCACTTCTCCACACTTTTACGTGATTATTTTACCAATCTTAGAAACTGTTACCAAAAGTTCCCCATTCATCATCTTAATTAATACGTGATTGAGTTCATAGACATGACATTTTATTTTAAAACCGAACTATTCGCTTTACTTTCGATTTAAGTTTGAATAGCCTTGTGACAATTAAATTTCTATCTTAAATATTTAACAGTGGATCCCCGTGTAGAAGAATATAGGCGACAACCATTTCTTTAAAATTGATTTTTTGCATTTAATAGACACTGTTAAAAATATCCCTGCAAAATTACGGTCAGAGGCCGGCTGCAGAGAATCCAGTCATACACCGTAAAAAAAAAAAATCCATGCCCATCATTTTGTGCAGCCCGTAATTTTAGAGATATAATGCACTTTAAAACACAATATCACTTTACTTACTGTCCCGTACCACGTTCACGTTAGATAATCATCACAGAATCTCTTTTTTTGGAGGATTAAAAAATATGTTACGGTCGCGGTTAAGTGACATTATTTCCCGAAACACGACTAAAATGAAGGGTTACACCCTAGAGGAGGAAAATGTATGGGGTCGTACCGTATTTTTGCTAACAGATGGATTGGAACTGTAAGAATAAGGTAAAGCAAGGAGAGTCTGCGCACATTTCAAAAGAATATTAATAAAAAATCTAAATAATAATTTTTTGCTAAACTATCCATGAATAATTTTGACTTGATTTGTTTTTTTATGGATTTCCATTGTTATTTTGTTATTAGGCTGTAATTTAATAGAACGGAAGTAATAAAACCAAGAAAACTATTTTGAGCAATCTCTCCTTACAGGGTAGGGGAGATTATGCACATGGGTAGGAGAGATTGCGCACATAAGTAGAAGAGATTTTTATTAATAATAACTACCTTTAAATAAAAATAATAATTACACTTAAATGACATTCTTCTAAGGTTTTTGTAAATAAATATTATTGTATTAAGAGTGAATATTTCAACCTTATGTTAAAAAAAAACGAAAGAATTTTAACAACAATTAAAGAATTATAATTTAAGAAAAAGATTTAAAATATCAGGAAAAGCAAGTTCTGCTAAAATTACAAAATAACAATAATCTACTTGATAACATGTTTAACTTGAAAATTACTTTATTTTTATTTCCACAGTTTCAATGTTTTTTGTTTGCTAACAGAAGATGTCTTCGTCCACAATCGATGCACTTATTGTTGTAAATCGTGCAGCTTTCGTACAATCATCTGTCACAAGCAATACATTGAATCCAGTCACTGGTCGAAGTTGTCTCCTGGTACAGTTTCAGACATTCAATGCACTCATCCTCATTGACCTTCGTTTATTTCCCTTCAGTTTTTTATCCCACTTTTTCTGGAAGCATCTTGTATTCAGCTGATTTGTTCAGCCTACCTCTCAAGGTAGATTCTGGAATAATGAATTCCCTGCGTGCTGTACGCATTTTAAGTGAGCTATTTTGTATTGTCTCTACGGTGGACTTTAGATTTTCTTCGGTACATGATCCTTCCTTCTTCGATTTCCTCTTGTAAATATTTGGCATTGTGACCTGAAAAATGTATTATAAATTCTAACACGCGTTACTTATAAACAAGAAAAAAAATTATTAGAAAATTTATTTTAGTTAACAAAATTTATTTATTAGCAAATTAATTCTTCACAAATTACAAAATATATATAAACATTTAATTAATTTATTAACAAATATATTATTAATTTATTAACAAAAAATATTTATCTGCAAAAGTATTTTTTTGCAAAATAATTTGTTGCCAAACTTCGATTCGATAATTATGTGTTTTTCCAAAATTATTTCAAAATTGATTCATTCAAATGTTTTATACGAAATTTGCAATACATGCAAATTTACTAATAAGCTGCGTAATCTCTTCCTAGCACAGGAACTTATGGGGAAATGCGCCACCTCTCCTAACTAGCAGATGCGCAAACTCTCCTATTTCGGTAAAAGAAATTGCGCGGCCTTTTATTTAAATGCGGCGACTTCTAAAATGAACTGTTGGTGTTCGCAACATTAGTCCAGGTTAGTAGCTTATAAAAAACCGTTCAAGTTCAAAATATTTTGTACTACGGACATTCTATAAAAATTCTGACGAATAGTTGTGAAAATGTAAGCTCTTACTTTGGAAAAACAAAACAAAATAGCAATGCTTTATCCAAAACGCTCGGATCAATCCATGTGCACATTCATGTAGACACTGCACTAATGCTGCTGTGCAACTACCTGGAGTCGCTGCGCGCGCACTCTACTCCTTCCCGTCGAATCTCTTTATGCGCGATCCCTCCTTGCTTTACCTTATGTGGATTGCCTTTAATTTTCTAAGTATCTAAGGGAACAGGGCCGCTTATTTAATGGATCAGACCATTTTTCATGAAATAAGGCTGTTGCCCGTGAAAATTGAAGGGCAAACGCTCATAAATTTACAGTTTGTTTCTGAGAGTGTATATATTTTATAATGTCTACTAATAATAACAAAAATCATATTTATTTGAAAAATAGCAATATTGCGTTCAAAAATTTTTGAAATTTATTAAAAGCGATACTATCGTATTGGCTTTTCGTCAGGAGTTAACAGCCTAATGAAATCACTAAAGGTTGCTATTTACAATCATCCTTTTGTATTACGTTCATTTCAGTGGTTTAAGCGCGTAGTTTGATTTCATGTCTTAAATTTGGGTTTTATTTATATTTTATTGTTTTATTTATTGATTGATGAATGTTTTAAATGCGTTATGGAATATAATCGGGAAAAAAATGCTGAGCTATTTTTATTAATTTAAGTACAAACGGAGTTATCTTTCGAAATCGTCTGCACGCAATAGAGATAGTTTAAAAAAAAATACTGCAGGAAAATTATTTAAAAAACAAAAACAAGAAAGAAAAATCATGCGTTAAGCATAGATTATGAACATTCTTTAACAAAACTTCGTTATTTAGAGAAATACGGTAAATAAGATAACTAAGTAAACATTTTAGAAAACGCATAAAACATTTGAAATACTGATTTCAGTAGTTACCGTCCATAGACAAATACGTATTCCAATTCTTTTGAACAGTCCTGTATTTGATCTGTAGGCTGATATATATACAATTAATGGGAAAATTTAATTTAGCAAGAAAATGCATAACAGGTTAAAATTTCTCTTTCAGCAATTTTTACTAATAGATGAAAACATACTTGAATACTTTTCTACAGCCCTGTACTTTACCTAGTACCTTTATTACACGCCACTATTTAGCTAAAATTTAATTCAAACTAAAACACTCTTAAAACTACTGAAATCACATTTCCAGAAACGATCATCCATAGACGAGCATGTACCCGATTCTTTGTGTGGCACTGTATATCATTTTATCTATATTCTACAAACATTTCTTAGTAAACTAAATTCAGTTCAGCGTAAAAATGTGTAACTCATTTAAAACCCACCTTTAAGCAATTTACGCTCATACTCAGTAACCCTTACAAAATCTCTTGTGTAGTCCTGTATATGACTTATAGCCTTTATACACACTATATAGCATGCATGAATATAAGGAAACTTAACAGTGCAGATCATAATTAAAGATGCATTTCGTGCAATCGTTGCTAATATATAGTAATTCGGATACAATATTAGTATCTAAAATATTTTGTGTGTCCCTGTAAATGCAATGCATTTCGTATGATACATGAAATAACTTATACTAACGCTCAGCGACGTATATCAATTTCATTATATATGAAATAGTTTAACAGAATTCAAATACGCCGCAAACAATCCCCCCCCCCCTCCCCCGCCTATAACATTAGGTAACGGAATTCTTTTGTGTGCCCCTGTAAATGAATAATAACTATTCTTTGCTTATATTCTGCAGAATGCAAATTTTAGTGGACTTCATAAATGCATATCAATTTTACTATGTTTGAAAGAGTGTAACACAATTAAAAATCGTTTGAAACGATTTTTTCCCATTGGCCGTAATGTAACGGAATACTTTTGAATGTCCCTGTAAATGAACTAAACACGCTACAAACTTCATTTAAAAAACGGATCGTGCTATGGTAGAAGTGAATAACACCAAACATTTCAGAACGATCCGAGTATATTTACAAGAGTTAGAGAGTGGACAGACAGACAAACCGAAGTCATAAACACTTTTCAACTTTGTTGGAAAGTGTTAATTTATTAAGTAAATAGCGATGCAGTTTTCAAACAAATTATAATACAGCTTTCAAACAAAATGCATTGGAAAGTACACTTTGTTTCCTATTCGGCGGTGTAAAATTTTAAAATTACGGTATTTAGAAGTTTAGAAATTGCACTAAATGTAAAATTTAATCGTTTATTGTTGACACCGTCAAAATGACATTAGCATTTGATGGTGAAAAGATTAAAGGTAAAGATATAAAGGGTTCCTGTGCGAGAGAACAATTTGTTGAATCTTGACCAATGACATGATTGCAAAAATGCGATCTATGCACGAGGGAACGAACCACATTGAAACAAGTCTCTGTCAAAAAGGGTGGGGGGGGCTGTGGTTCACTCCCTCGTACATAGATGGCGACACTCGTCGTTATCCAATCGAACTTTTGATTCATTTAAAACTTATTTCATAATAATAAAAAAAAAAATCTGAGGTACTCACTGCATTTTGCTCTCATGTCATTGGACAAAACTCGACAAATTGTCTCTCGCACAGGAAGCCTTCATCTCTGTACTTTTAGTCATTTTAAGTATCATATTTTATCCTGAGGATGATTGCAATAGCTGCTCGAAACGTAGAATTTATGTTTGTATCATTAATTTTAATTGTACAAGTTCATATAAAAATTCTTGTTTGTGTATAACACTGATCAAGGTTGTGTGTTTTTAACGAATACTTTCTTATTTATTATATGTTATTGTGAAATTGTCCAGCATGTGTTAATAATGCATGGATTTTCATCAAATTTTGGGTTCAGTTATACCTCGATATAAATTTGGTGATGATTAGTTTTTGGCGTAAGTCGCTCAATAGGTGGAGCTACTATACTGTATTTTTACTTTCTTCTATCTTTACAAGAAGAAAGTATTGGATTCATGAAAATTTTCGAATTCCGGTTTTCGACGGATTTACACGTTTTAGGGGTCAGAGATTCCAAAAAACATGTTTTTACAAAATGTCTGTCTGTGACTCTGTGAGTCTGTCTGTCTGTCTGTCTGTCTGTGTGTATGTGACACAAATTTTGTGGGCGCTCTATCTCAAGAACTAATGCACGGAATTTAATAAAAATTGATATTTAGTTAGTCCCTAATACAAATTGATGCTGATTAGTTTTTGGTGTAAATCGCTCAACAGGTGGCGCTGCTGTGCTGCATTTTTCACAATTTTCGCAATAGCTCTATCTCAAGAACTAATGCACGGATTTCGATCAAACTTCAGATTTAGTTAGTCCTTGATATGAATTGATGATGATTACGTTTTGGTGTAAATCTCCCAACAGGTGGCGCTGTTATGATGAATTTTGCAGGATTTACACGATTTCCCCAATAGCTCTATCTTAAGAACTAACGCACGGATTTTCATCAAACTTCAGATTCAGTTAGTCCTTGATATGACTTGCTACTGATTATGTGTTGGTGTAAATCGCCCAACAGGTGGCGCTTCTCTGCTGCCTTTTTCACGATTGCCTCAATAGCTCTATCAATAGAACTAATGAACGAATTTTCATCTAACTTCAGATTTAGTTGTATGTTGACACAAGTTGTTGTTAATTAGGTTTTGGTGTTAATCACCCAATAGGTGGCGCTGCTATGCAGGAATTTTCACGATTTTCGTTATTGCTCTATCTCAAAAACTAATGTACGGATTTTCTCCAAACTTCAGATTCAGTCAGACGCTGACATAAATTGTTGCTGATTAGGATTTGGTATAAATCACCCAATAGGTGGTGCTGCTAGGCAGCATTTTTCTGAATTTAGACGATTTCAGCGATAGTCATATCTCAAGAACTAACGCACGGAATTTCATATCGTTAGAATCCTCATGAGATGCATAGATTGCCATTTAATTTTGGCAGTGTGATAGCGGATTTTGAAGTATTAACATGTATGAGATAGAAGAAAGTTTTGGGATTGGTACACCCGACTAGTTCAAGATTTCCGCAAGTGCTTTAACACAAGAACTTTAACCAGCTTGAACAAGTGCTTTAGCACAGATTTTCATCAAATTTCAGATTTAGACGTTGACATAAGTTGTTGCTAATTCAATTTTTGTGTAATCATCCAACAGGTGCGCTGCTATGCTGCATTTTTCAGGATTTACACGATTTTAGCAATAGTCATATATCAAGAACTAATGCTGGGAATTTTATCAAACATCATATTCTGTTACACTTTCACGTAAATAGATCCTTAGCATGAATGTACACCGCTTGACTGTTGTCGTTTTTATGCCTTTTCGGTTGGGAATTTTGGTTGCAAAATAAATTATGGCCATTTTTTTCCCATTCTGACTAGAAAATCAGAGTTCTAACTTTTTGTGACTGCTCTTTCATCCTCACCTAACACTTCATTTATAGTAACTGTTTCATAGTAATGGAAGCCATCAGTTCATTAGAAGAAAATAACTCGGTTAAAGTGGAAACTCGGTTAAGAGAGACCTGTATCAGGTTCAGGTTCAGATGGTTCAGAAAGTTAAAAACAGTTATTGTTTCTTTTAATTTAATATCAAACACTAATTGCAAACAATAAAAAAATATCTTTATGGCACTCGGTACTATTCATTTAGAGAAAACTTACGAAGTAGCAGTTTTCTGTTTTTACTTTTTTATACCTTCAATAGAAGAAAGTACTGTAATCGAAATTTTTTTCGACTTCCAGTTTTTGGCGGATTTACACGTTTTAGGGGTCAGAGATCCCCCAAGACATGTTTATACAAAATGTCTGTCCGTGTTCATCCATTGTACCATTGAAAAGTGTATGAAGTTATGCATAGAATTCAACCAAATGTTTTGTGTATGTTTTTTGGCTATGGCCAGCTGGTCCCCCTTGAATTTGGAAATATTTCGCCGGAAAGAGACGCTGCAATAGCGATTTTTGTGCCATTTTCATTATTCTTCCATCGGAAAGTGTATGAAGTTATGCATCGAACTGAACCAAATTTCATATTTATGTTTTTGGCTATGGCCAGCAGGTACTCCTTGAAGTTGGAAATATTCCGCCAAAAAGGGGCGCTGTAATAGCGATTATTATATAATTTTCCTGATTTTTCGTACTTCTATTGTACATCGGCGGTTCGTGCAGGTAAGGGAACTTTGCATCCTGATAAGCTGGCTATTAGCAAACAGCTGATGTACAACAAAATAACTGAAAACTACTGATTTTAATAAATATTATGATCCAGATTAACTCGTTTTTACTCCGATTAATTAGCTGAGGCAGACATTTAAGATGAAAATCAAAGTTGGTATAGTATTGAACTAATAATATCGAAGTATTAACATCTGTAACTACTTTTTCAAATGCAGTGAAATACGTTTAACACGAAAACGCGTAACATGAAAAATCTGTTAACACGAAATGATACAGCAGTCCGGACAGTATACTACGCAATTTCATACATTTTTTTTTTCTTTTAACACGAAACAAAAATCATTTAACGCGAAAAAACTTCACTTTCGATCTAGTTAGTTTGAGTTCAAATTGGTGAATTTTGTGTTCAAACCACTGAATTTTGGGTGAAAATAAGTGAATTTCGTGTTTTTTTGTAAGTTAGTTCTTGTTTTATGAGCACAATGGCTGAGAAATCGGCCCGAAAACAAACTACTATTTCGCTTCAAATGAAGATGAAGCTGTTTAATACAGCTGATGAAAAAGAAGGACGAAACAGAAATCTGCAAAGAGTTCGGCTTTGTCAATTCTACTTTATCAACGATAGTAAAAAACAGGGATCCCATTACGTTAATGTTTGAGTGCAGTATGTTTAAGCCAGAGAGAAAGCGTATGAGAACCGCTAAGCACGAAGATTTAGAGACAGATTTGTTAATTTCATTCAAACAAGCTACATATATGCTGAAAAAGACACTTCAAAAAAAGATAACTGATGGAAAGATAACTGAACAGACATATTTCTTTTTCCAAAAAAAAAAAAAAAAAAATATATATATATATATATATTACTTGCCTTTTATGCTAATGGATGCAACCTACTAGTAGTTTAACAAGAAACCAAAATAAAATTTGACGACGTCGAAAATATTTGTGAGTTTTATTCTTTTTTTTACGAATCTTTTAACACGAAAAAAATTTTCGGCCCCCTCAGTTTCGTGTTAAACGTATTTCACTGTATTCAAATATATGAGATAGAAGAAAGTTTTGTAATTGGCGCATACAACTAGTTTTTCAGTATATCGCTATGATCACAATGCTAAAACTTCAAGATGTACTTTTCAATTGACTCATTATTTCTTGAATGATATTTAAGGGTCTCAGGACACTTAATGCTCCAAAAATTTCGAAATTTTAATTTTTTTTAGATGTTAAACTTCTATCTTTTTTCAACATTTTGATATGATTATTTCCTTGAAATTCCCATTAGAACAGAAGTTATGGCTATTAGAATTATACCTGCTCAGTAGCTGAAGCGGTGTTTCCGAACCTTTGAAGTCACTTTTCTCCAAATGACGTTTTAGGGCATAACGCGCAGGATATCTCAAATACTTCTCCATATTTCTTCATGAAATTTTTAAAACTTATGTTTTATGTTAGTCTGTATAAACTGAACCTAAAATTTCATTTTTATTGTTCAAAAAAATATTTTTTTAGGTGATGATACTGTTGAAATTTTCAAAATTTTGTATTAGCAAAATGCAACTTTGTATTTAAAATATAAAAATGCTTTAAATAGAAATTTATTTAGATTTAGGGTATTTACTATAAACTGAAGTATAATTAGGCACAAAAAATTTCATACTAGTTGCAAAATTGCTTTTGTAATCCTGCGCGTAAGCTGTTATACCAATTTTCTGCTCGACAAATGTCTGACAGTTTAGAGCCCCCAATAAATACTAATTTTGCATCTTGCAATTTTTTAAATACATGCTATGACAGATCATACTTATATCTTTCAATCTTATCCAATAAAAATTATGTTTTTAAATCGTGTACATTTTAAGATATTAGATGTTGAAAATTGTCTTTTGCACTAGATTAATATTAACACAATTATTCTAATTGGTAAACAAATCATATTAGATGTAAATTTCCAACTGGGCAAAAAATGTCCGGACCAGGATACCCAGTTTCGCCCAGTTGGAAATTTACATCTAATATGATTTGTTTACCAATTAGAATAATTGTGTTAATATTAATCTAGTGTAATTTCGTATCCAGCGATTTCTGGAGTTCAATTACCTGAGATTTATTCTGTTGTGCTGAACCAGGTTTCAGACCAGATGCTGTAATCATCAAGGTTAGCTGGGTGAAAAAGTTCGACCAGAATCGTCCGGGATAGCTCGGATGGCAGAGCACTGGCGGCTTCAGCCAGGAGGTCCCGGGTTCGGATCCTGGTCCGGACATTTTTCGCCCAGTTGCAAATTTACATCTAATATGATTTGTTTACCAATTAGAATAATTGTGTTAATATTAATCTAGTGTAATTTCGTATCCAGCGATTTCTGGAGTTCCATTACCTGAGATTTATTCTGTTGGCTGAACCAGGTTTCAGACCAGACGCTGCAATCATCAAGGTTAGCTGGGTGAAAAGGTTCGACCAGAATCGTCCGGGATAGCTCAGATGGCAGAGCACTGGCGGCTTCAGCCAGGAGGTCCCGGGTTCGAATCCAGGTCCGGACATTTTTCGCCCAGTTGGAAATTTACATCTAATATAATTGTCTTTTGTTTTCATTTTTTCCAATTTTAAGAGTCCCGAGACCATTTAAGGTGCATTTCATAAAATTAGGAATCGACTTTCAGTAATATTAATAGTTTATTTTTGAAACATAAAAATGTTCAATTCAGTCATTTTTACTGTATTTTTGCATATCTCATAATATTTTATTTATTTTTTCTTAAACTAATTAACTTTTTGAAGATTTGAGCTTTCACTTTATAGCTTCTTACTTCTAATAAAAGCGATCAAAAGAGGGTTTAAAAAAATTCAAAATTGTAGAAGAAATTAGTGTTTTTAAATTTACTTATATAAAAAAATTAAATTTTACCACAATAATTGCATTATTTTAGATTAACTTTTTTTTCATGGAACTATTCGACAAAGGCGAAAACCAATGCTTCAGGCGTAGATTATAGAACAAAATATCATTAAGAAATTATATTTTTTAACACTTTCCAACAAAGTTGAAAAGTGTTTATGCATTCTGTTTATCTGTCCGTCTGTCCACGCTCTAACTGCCGTAATAATACTCGGATTTTTACGCAATTTATAAACGTTATTTAGGGTCACCAAAGCATGTTCGACATTGTAAATGAAGTATATGGGATTAATAGTCCATTTACAGGCTAGAATACCATTACATTATGGTACATGGGGGGAAATCGTTTACAGAGTATTTTAATAAGATTACGCTATTTCAAATGTATTGGGGCTGTTATAAATGATAAATCACTGAATTATACTACAAGATGATCACGATAAAATAGCGCATTCATAGCATTTATAGTTCATTTACAGGGACACACTAAAGAAATCGGTTACAATACTGTCTTTGAGTAATAATGGCTGGAAGTATGTTTTCAATTTCGGTATATGCGCTTTAAAATTTAAATAACTAGGGGGCTCTACCCCCTACGAGCTACGCTCGCCAACCCCCCTTCAGGCACACCAAAATCCAATAAGCACGCTAATTTGATCGGCTTTTAAAATATTGAATTAAAATTTAAAAAAAAAAAAAACAGTAGCGATCTCTCTGTAAATGCGTTTCCATTCGTTTTCCTTGGATTGGGAATTTTTAAAGCCAAATCTGCTGCTGTTAAGAGATACAATGTCTGTTTTCGTATTTAATTTAAAAAATTAGTTAAACATTTGAAAATAAGCTAATGTAAAATGAATTAAGTAAACAGTGTCATTGTTTACCGGTATTTTTTAACAGCGCTATAAGATAGTTCTTTTAAATAATTCATTTTAAATGTATCGTTTCAAATCTGACGTAATTTACACCAAAGATTTATTTCTCTTATTAATATTCACGTGAAAATACTTTTGTTAGAAGGAAATATTATTTGCGCTGTCTTCGAATTCACGATAATAGTTGAAAAGATTATCTCAAAATATCTCGCGCAAATATATTTTTCAATTTAAATTGTTTTGCTATATTTTTTGCCATTTTAAATATGACGTAATTTCCTTAAATTACAAGTTTTAACGCATAATAATGATTTTTTTTATTTTAAGATTTTGTTTCTCTTTTAAAATTCAAGTGTAAATATGGTTCGGCACAAATGTCATTGTCGCAATTTTTTTCTGACGCCAATTTCATATACGCAACGGGTACTTAACTGGTGCTAAAGTTTTGTTATTTTGCTTGATATGGTAACCCGGATGTTGTTGTTTATGCTATTGATGTTTTCGCCAAATTGGCGTCGGAAAAAAATTGCGCCAATATGTATATGACGTATATGACATCTGTGCCTATGGTTCTTATGACGTAATTTTCCTGCTTTTAACATGCAATCATTTAATTCTAATTTTAAAGCTTTTTTTCTGTTTGTAATAGTCACGTGTAAATAAATTTTTAATTTGAAGTAAACATTATTGTTTGCGCTGTTTATGCAAATGGCAACAGTTTAAATTAATAACATTTTCTAAAATTTGTAAAAAATATCTCTCGAAATGCTGAAAATTTAAATTTTAAATTGAAATAAAACCTCAAAAAATGAGTCAAATAAGAAAAATAAATACAATCTGCACACCGGGAACTTATAACGTATAAAATGATCTAAAAATGATTAAATTCTCATGTATAGTTTTTGCTCCAATAAAACTTTTTTAGTGGAACGATTTTGTCCAAATTTAGCATTAAATATCTCTTAAAATAATTCTTCGATTTGAAAACTGTCTGCATCAGCGTGTGTATCAAACATTTCTCTATAATACCACCGATTTTCATGTTTTTGTATGCAACAGTTTTTTTAATATTAACGATGAAAGGCTTAAGCATTCAAATTGGATGCCGATCTACCCGGAATATCTACGCAGATTTTCATTGGTCCATTTCCAAATCAAATCTTTTCCTTCTATATATAAAAAAAAAGTTTTGATTAGGAAATGGACCAATGAAAATCTGCCTAGATCATCCGGGTATACTCCTACTAGATCGGCATCCATATTTTTTATGACCGGGGGTCTTTCTTCGTTAATATTAAGAAAACTGTTTCATACAAAAATATGAAAATCGGTGGTATTATAGAGACATCTTTGATAAACACGCTGATGCAGACAGTTTTTAAATCGAATAATTATTTCAAGAGATATTTAATGTCAAAGATGATCAAAATCGTTCCATTAAAAAAGTTTTATAGCAGAAAAACTATACATAGGAATTTAAACATTTTTAGACATTGAAAGTTCCCAATGTGCAGACTGTAATTATCTTTTTAATTTGACTCATTTTTTGAGGATTTATTTCCATTTTAAATTCAAATTTTCAGCACTTCGAGAGATATTTTTTACACATTTTAGAAAAGAGCAATTATTTTAAACTGTTGCCAATTTTAAAAACAGCGCAAAGAATAATATTTAATTCAATTAAAAAATTTATTTACACGTGGCTATTATAAACAGAAAAAAACTTTCAAATTAGAAATAAGTGATTACGTGTTAAAAATCAGGAAAATATTGAAAATTACATCATAAAAACTACAGTTACACGTGAATTTTAAAAGAGAAAGAACATTTTTAAATACTAAATTCGTTATTATGTGTTAAAAGTCAAAAATGAAGGAAATTACATCATATTTAAAAAAGCCAAATAAATAAAAGTTGGCAAAACACTTTAAATTAAATATATTTGCCCGAGACATTTATTTCATATTTTCAGATAATCTTTTCAACTATTATCGTGAATTCTAAGACAGCGCAAATAATATTTCCTTTCTAACAACAAAAGTATTTTCACGTGAATATTAAAAAGAGAAAGGAAACTTTGGTGAATATTACGTCAGATTTAAAACGATACATTTAAAAGAACTTTCTCATAGCGTTGTTAAAAAGTACCGAGAGACAAAGAATCTGTGTACTTAATTCATTTTACATTAGCTTACTTTCAAATTTTTAACTAATTTTTAACACTTTCCAACAAAGTTGAAAAGTGTTATTGATTTCGGTTTGTCTGTTCGCGCTCTAACTCTCGTAAATATACTCGGATCGCACTGAAATTTTTGGTTATTGACGTTTAGCCTAGCATGAACCCTATTTCAAATGAAGGTTGTAGCATGTTTAGTTCATTTAAAGGGACAGTCAAAAGTATTCCGTTACATTACGGCCAATGGGAAAAAATCATTTCAAATGAATTTTAAAGAAGTTTACCCTTTCAAACATAATAAAAAATATATGCATTTACGAAGTGCACTAAAATATGCAGAATATCATAGCATATGTGATGCAACGAATAGTTACTATTCATTTACAGGGCTACACAAAAGAATTCCATTACAAATGTTATAGAGGGAAATTGTTTGCGGCGTATTTTAATTATACAAATTCATATATAATAACATTTATATACGTCGGTGAGGCCTACTTAAGTTATTTCATGTATAATACGAAGTGCATAGCATTTACAGGACCATACAAAACATTTCAGACAAGTATTTCCTATCCGAAGTACTGTATATTAGCGGCGATGGCAGGGAATGCATTTTTAATTCTGATATGCGCTTTTAAGTTTCACTATACTTATGCATACTATATGGTGTGTGTAAATGTTATAGTTGATATACAGGACTACGCAAAAGAGTTCGTAAAGGTTACTGGGTATGACCGTAAATTGCTCAAAGGTGGGTTTAAATGTGTTATGCTGAACTGCATGTAGTTTTCTATGAAATGTTTGTAGAATATAGATAAAATGATATACAGGGCCACGCAAAGAATTGGATACATGACCGCCTATAGACGATAAATTCTGGAAATGCGATTTCAGTAGTTTTAAGTGTGATTTAGTTTGAATTAAAGTTTAGCTAAATAGTGGCGTGTAATAAAGGAACTAGGTAAACAACAGGGCTGAACAAAAGTATTCAAGTATGTTTCCATCTATTAGTATAAATTGCTGAAAGAGAAATTTCAACCTGTTATGCTTTTTCTTGCTAAACTAAATTTTCTATTATATAGTATATATATCAGCCTACAGATCAAACACAGGGCTTTTCGGAAGAATTGGAATAAATATTTGGCTATGTATGGTAACGGCTGAAATCAGTTTTTTAAATGTTTAGTTAGTTATCTTATTTACCTTATTTCCCTAAATAACGAAGTTTTGTTAAAGATTTCCGGGAGTGTTGGAAAGTGTTTAATAATCTATGCCGCGCGCATGATTTTTCTTTCTTGTTTTTAATCAAAGATGAAAACAGCCATTGTATCTCTTAGCAGCGGCTGATTTCGTCTTAAAAATCTCCAATCAAAGAAAAATGAATGAAAACCCGTTTACAGGGAGACCGTCACTGTTTTTTAAAATTATAATTGAATCTTTTTAAGGCCGATGAAATTAGCATGCTTTTAGAATCTGCGGTGTCTGAACGGGGGTTTACGAGCGTAGCTCGTAGGGGGCAGAGCCCCCTAGTTTTTATATATAGAAGGATTTTTTGTGTGTTACTCGTTGTATATAAATTCTATACCTGATATACAAGGCTGCAAAAAAGAATTCACGCCCCAGTCTCCTTATTAGAGGAAATTTTTGAAGGGGAGTTTTCAAATTAGGTATATGTATTTCTTAACTGAACTAAATTTCGGCATGCATGTAGTTAATAGATACAAATCTATATTTCATATACAACGCTGCTCAAAGAAATCGAATAATTTTCCAATTGTAGATGGGGTCAGCTGAAATTGGGTTTTCAAATGTGTTATGCGTTTCCATAGAGTTGAATTAGACGTAATATTTTAATGTTTTAAACGGTGCAGTTTTGTTACATTATTCTGGATGTGTTGGAAAGTGTTTCATAATCTATGCTTGATGCATGATTTTTTCATTCTTGTTATATAATAAAATGAGATATCTAAATAAGTAAAAATCCATTTTTACCAATTGTTGCCCATAGTGTTCGCATATCCTTTTGTTCAGCCCTGTATAGGTTCTATAAAATTTATACACACCACGTAATACAATAAATTTAGATGAGTTGAAAAATGCAAACCACAGCAGAAAACGCAGTTCCAGCAATTATAGATCATAGCCCATTAATCGAATTATTTCGTGCGCGGTTGTAAATTGAGGATAAATGCTAAGTCCTCCGGAATCTATGTAAAACATGTGGTAGTGCACCTCTGTGATCCTTTAAAATTTCATTATGTTGATAGGTGCCGAATTAGCAAGGGTAACGAGTTGTGCCTGATTTACGGCAGGGCATTCGAGGCAGGCCATTCTGATTTTCAGGAGCCTCCAAATGCTGCTGAAGGTTTTTCAGTTATTGTCCAAAATCTGATGTAGTTTTAATATCTAATGGAATTTTACATTTCATTCTACATTCTATCGTGTTCGTATTGTATTTTTATAATATTGTATATTTTGTCTGAAACATACATGTTTAATTACTTTATTATATTGAATAGTTTCTTTTATCTTTAACCCCTAAAAAATATATTGTATTTTCAATTCTCATTTAATCCTGTTCCTGCTCTCAGCAGAGTATTTGGGATTGGTGAGCGTAGCTCGTAGGCGGCCGAGACCCCTAATATTTTAAATAATTGTAGCTTAGTATTGTGGAAAAATTATTATTAGTCATTGCATACATTATCATTAAAGATATATAGACTTGCATAGGAAAAGATAATTAGCATCACACAATTTATTATAAAACTTCTACTCATTTAGATTTCATAACTGCGAAATAACTATTTAAAAATAAATTAATGATTATAATAATTAATTTTTAGTAGATATTTTAAAGTAATTATTAAAGTAAATAGTGATTATCTAAGTAAGCACATTTTTATTTTTTTACCCAATCCCCCCTGCAAGCATCAGCGCAAGGGGGAGCCCATAAGCATCTGTGCCCAACCCCCCCCCCCCCACCCTAATTTGTAAATCGATCCCTGGTAACGGGGGCTATTCAGAGAAACTTCCGCAACTAACTGTAAAGTGTTATTTTTATGACAAATAATCACAGTACTTAAACAGGATAAAAAAAAAAAACTTTTTAAAATTAGTTATATTTGAATTCTCATACATTTTAATAATGTTATGATACAAATAATAATGTAATAAGCCGGTGTGAAATGATAAGATGTGAAGAACGGGAACACCAAGTTCTTAAAAACACCATAAAAATTTTAATAAATGCGCAAGGGCTTTCGAAAGAACTGGTCTTTCTTCATCAGGCGTAGAGAACGCGTCCTATTACTTTGAAAACAGCATCAAGACTGACAGAGAACGGGTAAGGAAAAGGGACAAGTTGAAGAAACAGCTAAAAGGGAAGCATGAGTAGGAAAGATACAATAGCCAAGCAGAAAGCATCAGCCAATCACACAAGAGCATTATCCAAAGCGACGAACACAGAACAGCAGGAGAATAATGAAGCAATTTAATAAAAACCAAGTATGATGCTATGATCATTTATCATAACATCATTAAAATGTACTGCAAACGATTTTCTCCTATGGATCATAATGCAATGGAATTCTTTAGTGTGTTCCTGCCATTGAACTATAAATACTATTTATTCTATATTCTTCAGAAAGCATCTTGCAGTTCACCTCAGTGATGCGCATCAATCTCATTATGTTTGAAATATCATAACATCAATAAAATGCACCGCTCACGATCTTCACCCTTAGACCATAATGTAAAGGAAATCTTTTTTGTGTGCTCCCGTAAACGAACTATAAATGTCCACACTTCATTTTCAATACCGAATATTTTATAGCAAATATCAGTAACATATAAAACTTACCAGGCAATTCGAGTATATTTACGAGAGTTAGAGAACGAAAGAGACAGGCAGACAGACAAACCAAATTCATAAACGCTTTTCAACTATTTTAGAAAATGTTAAAAATATCTCAAAAAGACACTACAAAAGATGTTCAAAAGGTACGGAGTTCCATTTACTGGAAATTTGAATCGCACACTTGTTTATATTCTTTCTGCAAAGTTGTAAAAACGAGTTAATCTCGATCATGATATTTATTAAAATCAATAGTTTTCCGTTATTCTGTTGTATGGGTCAATATCTGAAAATTGGACAATTTGCGTCCACTGCCAATAATATTCCAGTAATTTTACTAAAACCAAAAACTGAAAAATGTAATATATTGTAACACTTGTTATAACAATTACTAATGATAAATGGACATATGATGATGTATAAATAATTAATTTTAGGTTTGAAACAAACGAAATCATCATCATTTCAGTCCCTGTCCCCAGGTACAAATATCCAATATTAAATGTATGCTGTAAAAAATTTTATAAATATTTTTAACTTTTGCTATTATATGTTTATACCTATATATATATATATATATATACAATATGGGAAAATATAATGCTCCTTTACTCGTATAGTAAAATACTGTAGTAAATATATTTGTCCCTGAGGTTGACCATCATCTCAGTCCCTCTAACCACACATTTAGGTTAACAGATACTAGGTGGAGCTGGCAGAATTATTTCCATTGCAACAGCAATTATAGTTCAACTATCCACCATGGATGAGGGTAAGTTGTTCTTCTCATTGTTTCATTTTTAGAAATATTTAGTTCTTGTTCTGAAAAGGGATGAGTATTTTTTTATAGCATCATTGATGACCCCATATTTAATTTTTTATTTATAAACAAAACGTTTATTGCAACTTTATTTATATAATATACAAATGTTGCGTGGTATATTTAATCATTTACATATGTTCAAAATGATTCAATAAAATGGCTGTGCAGCTTTTAAGACAAAAGCATCACCTCAGTCCCCATCATCTCGGTCCCAATTATTAGACACTGATTATGGTGTTAACAGACACTTTCTTCCATAAACGTTTATCCCACGCATAAAATATACATCCTTGATCTCAAAACACTACAGCATTCAAATGACAACACATGTATCATAGTATAGAATTGTATTTGGAAGTTGGTATATTAATTCAAAAAAATAAAAATTCTGGAGTGAAATTGTCCAGTTTTCAGATATTGGCCCGTATATCAGATGTTCGCGAGTCGGCTTATCAGAATGGGAAGTTCCCGTCCGTTCACGATCCGTCGGTGTACAATAGAACTACGAAAAATCAAGAAAATTGCACAAAAATCGTTATTATAGTACACTCTTTCGGCGGAATATTTCCAAATCCAGGTAGGACCTTCTTGCCAAGGCCAAAAACGTACACAAAAAACTTGGTTCAATTCTATGCATAACTTCATACACGTTTCGATGGTACAATATTGAAAATGGCACAAAAATCGCTGTTACAGCACCCCCATCCAGCGGTATTTTTCCAAATTCAGGGAGGACCTTCTTGCTATGGCCAAAAACATACACAAAAAATTTGGTTCAATTCTATGCATAACTTCATACACTTTTTGATGGTACAATATTAAAAAATGGCACAAAAAATCGCTTTTACAGCGCACCCTTCAAGCGAATTTTTTTCAAATTAACAGACCTGCTTGCCATAGCCAAAAATTAAAAATTGGTTCAATTCTATGCATAACTTCATACACTTTTTGGTGGTACAATGGCGACAGACATTTTCTATTAACATGTTTTTGGGGGTCTCAGACCCCTAAAACGCATAAATCCGTCGAAAACCGGAAGTCGAAAAAAAATTTGGATTACAATACTTTCTTCTATTGAAGATAGAAGAAAGTAAAAATAGACCTTATAAAGAAGATATATAAGATTACTGTGTCAAAATCGGCTTGCAGAACCTTTCGAAAAATACTTCATTCATGACTGTGCCTTTAGTATGTGAAGAGAAATAAGGATGTTAATATACATGATGGTTTTCAGCTATGTTCTGTAACCCGGGAAGCCCGAGTTTATCTCCTTGTTATTTTTAAAATAATAAAGTATTTACATATATTAACCACTCTAACCCGCAAATATAATGTAAATAATGTGAATGTCTGCTACTTTTCAACCCGTAAATGTAATTTGCCCAAAAGGCAGAGTGTTTTTTTTTTAAATCCTAATTGTAACTTTAATGTAGACGGAAATTACTACAAAATGTAAATTCCGGAAGCATAAAATCAAGGTTGTACTGCATATAAATTGGTTAATAAACTAAATAAAATAAAAAAATACACAAAAAATCAAATTAATATTCTTACGAAGAGCTGTAACCATCTAAACGTTAATTAAATTTTGATGCATAAAAGTATCTCTTTTTCGAATTTGCATTCTTGTCAGCTTAATGCTCTTGATATAACTAAATATTAGAAAAAAAAAAAGAAAAAAAAAGTCATGAAGACCATTTCAAGTGATACTGTTTATCAAAACAGTTCAAGGTTTCCAAAAGAAGAAAAAAGTAGACTAATCTCTTTTAATACTTTACCCAGTTTCATAATTTTTCAGCAAAGCCATTTATTTCGGCTGAATTCGCGTTTTTTGTGAAAGTGATAAATTCAAAAAACACCTTTTAGAGAAAACTTAAGAAATTAAGTTTATTCATTTCTTCTATTAAGTCTCAATTACCATTCTTGTAGCATAATATTTACATTGAAAGCACCTAATATGGGTTTTATCAAAATATATATTGCTTAATATACTATATATTTTACAAATGAAGTCTGATATGAGATGTCGTGTCGGGTCAAGCACGATGGCGAAAGAATTAGCGAGGTCGGAAAACAGAACCAATGGAAATTTGTCTTAGTCTTAAAAAGTGATTTATATCAACATTTTTTAATAGAAGGAAACAGATGATTTTTTTAATAGAAATAATATGCTGCAACTTCGGAATTTGCTCAAGAATTCAACAAATTAATATGTATTTTTCTTGGATATTAATATTTTAACATACTTATTTATTTATCCCATGTTATTTCCTTTACATTTTGGCATTCAAAAACATAGGGGAGACCGGGGGAATGGCGCCAATCGGGGTTATGCCTCCACTCCGCCTAGTTTAAAAACTAACGGCAGTTTGAGATAGTGAATGCGCCTGCACTATAGCGGCCAACAATATAAACAGTGCCTAGAGTGAGAGTGATTTTGTTATACGTCCTTCGTTTGTTCTAGTGAAAAATTTAGTTTTCATCTAGTTGCTTCTTATTTTGGAGCTCAAAATGAGTAGAGGTAAACACCTTTTATTGTAACATCAGGTACTTGAGATAATATTACCCGTAACCTACATGCATTCGCTGACATTTTGATGTAATTTGTTGAACAAGTTCGGTTCTTCTTTCGGCTTTGCTGGGTGATTTCCTTTATATTGTCCTTTAGGGGTAATGCCAACACCATGGCAAAGGGTAACTTTTGCAATTTGAGTTAAATTGTAAGCTTAGCACATTAATAAATCTAGCTTAAGGAACATTGTAATTATTCATTATTCTGCTAAATCACTGTAAGCAAACCTGAAGGCAGAAGTTCGTAATTTAAAAAAAAGCTTAAGCCGAACACCCGTGTGTGATGCACACTTATAAATTTATCATAATAGTTTAATATAAAAACAGAAACTCTTACCTTTTGGTAAGCACACGAAGATGATGATTCTTCCGTGATGATGTGATCGGCTGAAAATAATTTAAAACATGTTTTATTTAAGTGTGATTCTGTATTTAGTTGTATTGTGAGGGAGATACGCCTTCACTGAAGAAACTGGTTATTTCACACTGAATCTTTATTCTGCGATCACTTTCTGGACTAAGGATATACACTGTAAATATATAAATAGAAAGATAGATTAATATAACTGATTATAAAAGGTTGTATACTGCCGTGGAGAGGACAGCTTTCCAGACAATGGATTCGCGCAGCGAATCTTCGTGGACTAGCTGGTTAAAAACCAGCATACAGACTGAGAAACTATTGAGGCTCACACAAGTTAAGATAGAGTTTTTTAGAACAAAGATAAAAAATGCTGAATCAGCGAGTCTCTTTATTTTCTACCACGAACCTAGTTCAGTCTAATTAAACGGGTTGATTCCTGGAGATATCCGTAGTGCTGCCCTCTGTTGACGCCTTCGACTAACATCTGATGGGCACTTCGAAAATGGAGAACTCAAGAACAAAATAGTGTGTCAGAAACAGATAGTTATGTTGCATATGCCATAAGTAAATTGTCGTGTTACACGCGAGGGGATGTTTGGCATAAAACACTAACATGCTGAGACGAATTCTATCACCCCGGCTTTTTATGTCAAACCGACGAGCGTAAAATATTTAACTTATTTCTCAAGCACTCGAAATGAAGCTTTGGCAACGGCTTGGTGAGGATGTCTGCTAGCATTAATTTCGATGGGCAATAAGTTATTTTAATTATACCATTCTGGCATAGATGTCTGATATGGGGATACTTCACTTCCACATGTTTAGTTCTTGTTTGTGCTTTTTCGTTTTCAGTCAATCTTATAGCTGACAAATTATCTTTGTACAACGTCACAAATAGTTGTTGACACAGTTCGAGATCATTTAATAAGTCTAATAACCACGCGATTTCTTGACCTGCATTAGAGGCAGCGTTATATTCAGCCTACGTGAACGAGAGTGCTGTGCAAATCTGTTTCCTCGATGACCATGCCAATATATTATTTCCTGATTTGAACAAGTTCCCAGTGGTTGAATTCCTGTCTAATCGATCATTGCCCTAATCGGCATCACTATATGATGTTAGGATTGGGGGTTTTGTTTGATCTATGACAAATTTCAGATCTTTGGTGGTAAGTAGATATCTAATTCACTTCCCAATAGCTTGCCAATCGACTTCCCTTGGGGATTCATTCCTCCTTCCCAGGATAATAACGACTGATGCTATGTCGGGTCTAGTTAAAGTTGCAATGTATAGAAGCCCTCCTATAGCCTGTCTGAATTTTACATTATCTCCCATTAGTTTTCCGTTTGGATCCAGATTAAAGTAGTTAGTATTCATGGGTGTGTACGTAGGCTTACCATTTAACAAATTGAATTTTTCTGCGATCTGTATTATTTTGTGTTCCTGGTCTAATTCTAGATCTAATGCTATAATCATCCGTGAATGTTATGAAGTATCTTTGCCCTCCTATCGTTTCTGTTTGCATGGGGCCATAAATGTCAGAATGTGGAAGGGTACCGATTTCTTTACTTCTGTTTGTGGCTACTTTAGGGTAGGGTAGAACGGAAAGTTTGCCTTCAATGCACTTGGTGCATCGCGAGTCGCGTTTACAATTATTAATTATTATCCCATCGGCTAATTTATGGTTAACTAGGTATTTAATATCATCAAAATTTTTGTGTCCGAGTCTTCGGTGCCACGTTGATATACAGTTTGTATTGTTACAGAAAGTTTGAGTACTTATAGTATAACCGTAATCATCTTCAGAGTTTAACACGTAAAGATTATCGTTGAATTTAGCTGTCAAGATTATATTATCATCTTTGATAAATAAGAATACATTTTTCTCGAAAATTACCTTTATGTTATTTTCTGTGGCTTTCTTAACTGACAATAAATTGCTTTTTAGTTATGGGCAATACAGTACATCTTTTAGTGTAATGTAGTATTTTTTGTCTGTTTTTAGTTTTATATCGCCCATACCCACTGAGCTCCATATATAACAGGAGTTCTGAGTCGGCGGTCAGAAGTTTGCAAGGCAAATGAAGCATGCAAGGCAAATGTAAAAAACAGCCTGCATTGTGAATGTTAGATATTAGTGTTCCCATTTATCGTTACCTTAATTTATGCTTCTTTAATTAAGATGTATTTATCAAATTAATAAATGATTCTTTAATCATCCAAGGTAATGCGGTAAACAGCATTCTTTGCAATGAATGCGAACTAAAATTATTGTCAATGTATCCTTCCGCGCTGACCGCTGGAAATCATGTCGGGAAATAGACAGACCGATCTCCTGTTATACATGGAGCTCAGTGCCCATACCTTGCGAATTAAGCCTTTTCCATTAGCGATTGTCATATTCCCAAAGTTCCCGGCTGTGAATGTATCAAAATTTGTTTTTGCGGGTGTAACATGTCTGGTACAACCTGAGTCAATTATGTATGTGTTTGAATCTCTTGTTTGTGTCTGGTTAATTTTTACTGACTCAATTTCAAAATTATTTTCCACTGGGAAGGGAGGAATGATCGATTGGTCGACTTCATCCTCTATATTTGTTCTGCTATTAAAGCAAAAATTCGAGGAGTCGGTTTTGCTACCATTATATTGATTTTGGGGGTTTCCCGATTTGGTTTTAAAGTTGGCATTGTTGTTGGAGAATTTATTCCTGTAGTTATTTTCGTATTTCTGATAGTTATTTTTCTGTTTATTTTTTAGTTTATAACATTCTGAACGGACGCGTCCTTCTCGTTGGCAAAAATGGCAATACTTTTTAATTCGTTTATTTATTATTTTGTACGCGGTATCCTTGGGACGTGTGTTAGAGTTTTTGTGAATCATTCTGCGTGAATATTCATCAATTAATTTATTTTTGACAAACTCAAGGTCTAAGTCCTTTTCGTCCCTAGCCTCCATGCTTGTTATGAGAGGAGCGCAAGACTGAGGCAAGTTACACAGCATGATTGCCACTATGTGTAAGTCACTTATTAGCTCTCCGATAGCAGCAAGTTTGTCGCGGATAGTCAGTATATTGTTGATATGCAAATTTTGGTCCCCCTCTTCATTTAATCTTTGGGAGTCAAGTTTGCTCAAGAGGAATAGCTTTGACGATAAATTCGCCCTCTGATGGACGTTTCTTAACTTGTCCCATATTTGCTTAGGGTATGAAAGGTGAAGAATATGTACGATTTGTGCGCCATTAATGCACAAACATATAATGGCTTTCTCCTTAGCAGCATTTTTTGTATAATTATCATCGGGTGTGCTAGGTGGAGTTTCTTTTACACACTTAAATAAATCGTCTTTAATTAATAAATTTTCTAACTTAAAACACCAATTATTATAATTACTATCGTTTAATTTTTCGACTGCTGTAATTTCTTTTGAAGCAGCCATTGCGTGTTATTCAAGTATTATATATTCTTTGATAATATATTTGATATAAAATAGTTCAGTGTTTTATATAAGAAGTTTTATAACTTTATCAATATTTTAGTATATATATTAATGTAAACAAAATAATCAATCATATATTCATATAACACTTTTTATGATATCATATATATCAGTTTTGCACAGTTATTTTCATATATATTTTTCAATAATATCATATTCATATATTATGTGTGCATCTTTTTTCATTTTAATCAGAAGCAATTAATTAAAAATTATTATTGGGTGTTATTTATTTACTTTCCCCAATATTCAGTCTCATGATGTGTAAGCAAACCTGAAGGCATAAGTTCGCAATTAAAAAAAAAAGCTTGAGCCGAACACCCGTGTGTGATGCACACTTATAAATTTATCGTAATCTACCCTATATATACATAATCCTAATGAAACGCATTTTATGAAACGGAAGTATGTAACGGAAGTATGAAACGCAAGTATGAATCGACTGATTAAACAACTGATTATGTTTCACGGCGATTTCTCCTAAAATATGGAATACTTTGCGATGAAATTAACACCAAAAATCAATATTGATCGCAGATTTCAAAACTGGTATTAGAATTTTTAAATTCGAATTAGTTTTCGAAATATTAATTTTTTTCTAATTTTATATACATTTTTCTAATGATGGCAACTCAAATTTTAATCAAACAGATATTTTTTTTTTCAGATTTTAGAAAAGGTTACTATTTTAAACTAATTTGGCGAGAAGTTTGGCCTCCCTTAAATGTATGCTAAGAAATGTATCATGTTACTTTTATTCATAATTCAATTTGTATTTCATTATCATCTTATTTAATACAAACAGAAACATTTAAAATAAATGGCTTTCACTTCTTTATTTTTTTTTAACGAAATGAAAAGAAAAATATTAGGCACAGATGTCATATACGCACCGGTGTACCTAATTGGCATTATTTTTGTTGACATGCTAACACGGCTATTGTTGTTTATTTAATAATAAGTGTTTATTTACTTTATTTCCTTTTTTTAAATTACATAAATTGTTTTGTTCTATAGTTAATTATTTTTTTGGTTATTTTCCTTTAAAAATAAAAAATAATAGATACTACTACTATAATACGGTACTACTTAGTTATTCCATCGACCCATTTCGCCAAATTATATAAATCGCCAAACCACTCGCCAAATTATACAAACTGACATAATTTTTATTTTAAATAACGAAAGAACAAAGAAAATAGTATAACATTAATAAATATACAAATAAAACGTCGAAATAAAAATCACTTGATGACGTAAAGACGTGTAACTTGCTTAAAGTCAAGTGAATGTGACATTTATCAACCATTATTAGCATTTAATCTTATAGTTTGGTGATAGATTTTTGTTCGACGTGATAACTAAGTAGTACCAAAAATACATATGTAACTGGTATTCGAAAACGAGGATTTCGCCAAATTTTCGTAAAAAAATCACGCCAAACCGGGTGCGTATATAGCATCTGGCCAAATATTAAATGATGTAACAAACGACGACATTTAATTTCAACTTCAAAGCAATATTTTAATTTACCACTGGAAAAAAAAATGCTAACTGGCGAGTTGAAAAATAGTTATTGGCGAGATTTGCACCCGGCTAGCGTAACAGTACCAAGAATTCTTTGCGACAATGCTTTTATGTAGTATTATTTGAAAAAAAAATTTGATTTTTTTAAATCGAAATAGAAAACTTTCGGCACAGATGACACATACGGTCCCATGTTGGCGCTATTTTTTTCTGACGCCAATGTCATATACGCAACGGGTACTTAACTGGCGCCATAGTATCGTTATTTTGCTTGATTTGATAAGCCAGATGTTGTTGTGTATGCTGTTGATCTTTTCCCCAAATTAGCGTCGGAAAAAAATCGCGCCAATATGGGGCCGTATATGACATCTGGGCCAAACTTTCATATGAAAAGCGAAGGGATCAGAGCGTATTTATTTATGGCAGTTACATGACTTGGACTATTATAATATAGATGAAATGATGTCGATAGAATAATATTTGGCGACTTATCACCTGTACCTGGCTAATATCAAAGTACCAAAATGGCACCAGGAATATAAAAAGCGAAGTGGTTCGCCCGGAACTCTTGATGATAGTCACATGATTTAGGCTATTGTTATAGAAATTGTTTTACAATACCGGGAGACAAAGACTCTGTACACTTAATTCCTTTTATTTTTAGCTTCTTTTCAAACGTTTAACCGGTCCTTTTTAATCAAACACGAAAACAACCATTGGATGTCTTAACAGCAACTGATTCGGCCTTAAATTTTTTAAATCAAAGGAAATTGAATGGACACACGTTTACAAGGAGATCTGCACAGCTTTTTTCAGTATAATTCAATCTTCTATAATATTTTTTAAACCGATCAGATTAGCGTGTTTTTAGATTCTGCGGTGTCTGAACGGGGGTTGGCGAGCGTAGCTTGCAGGGGGCAGAGCCCCCTAGTAGTTTAATATAAAAACAGAAACTTTTACCTTTTGGTAAGCACACGAAGATGATGATTCTTCCGTGATGATGTGATCGGCTGAAAATAATTTAAAACGTGTTTTATTTAAGGGTGATCCTGTATTTAGTTGTATTGTGAGGTTGTATTTTGACCCCTGCCGGCTCTGCCTTACAAGCAGAGGTAGATTTCAAAGTTAACTACTAATTTCACCAACAAAAACTAAAGCAAGATTAGAGATAAATATAGTTTAGCAATTTTATCTGGCCGTTTTTCACGACTTTTTAATTTCATTTTTCTGTAACAGCTGGTTTTATCAGAATCCTGTTAAAGCGGTATTCAAAATTTTTAACCCTCTACATTTCCATCCCCATTGGACCGATTTTGCCATAGTCGGGTTTTTGTCATGTTTCAGTACGTTTTTTCAAACTCACATGACGTTACATATTCACCTGCTGAAACTCCATTATATTTTCAATATGACGTAATACTCACTTTTTTTTTAATTCGTCAAACTATTTACAGTCGGACCTCTATTTAACGAAGTCGCTAAATCCCGAAAAAAAGGTCGTTATATGAAAAATTCGTTAAATAGAGAGTCACCTTTTAAAATACTTTAAACTAGATAAAACGTATTTTAAACCCATAAACACTAAATATAATTTTTAAAAAAGTAATTAATCACACTTTTTGTATAAATTATCAATGCAAAAACCCTTGACGGGTTAAAAGTTTCTGACGCAGCACTTTATCTTATGCTCTAAGAATTTTAAATATGGAACTTAAAAATACTGATATCAAATTTTGAGTGACGTTATGCTATTTCTTAAAAAATATATTTGTATTTATTTCACCATTTTTTTTTTGTTTTATTTATAATCGCATGTGCAAAAGTTATGTTCAACATGAAAACCTGCATAAAATTTTATTCGCTGTTGCTTTATAATTTATATCTCTCATAAATTCAAAATATGTGTTTTAAAAGATATGATATAAAATTTAAGCGACGCCTTGATGTGACTTTAAAAGGTTTGTTTTTTAAAATTCAATTTAAATTATTTTTGACTTGGTTAAAATATTTTTTTTACATCTACACAATACTTTTAATTTTCCAATTCACTGTTAAATATATCACTTTCATTGAATCTATACTATGCATTGAAATGTATTTATTTCAATAAATTGATTTATCTTTTGTGTCACGCTATTCAAAATTGTGAGTAAGATTTATGTAAATGGTTTATTTGCGTCAAACTATCCTTTTTCATACATTTCATGTAGTTTGGACACAATGACGCAAAGAAACCATTTACATAAATCTTACTCACAATTTTGAATAGCGTGACACAAAAGATAAATCAATTTATTGAAATAAATACATTTCAATGCATAGTATAGATTCAATGAAAGTGATATATTTAACAGTGAATTGGAAAATTAAAAGTATTGTGTAGATGTAAAAAAAATATTTTAACCAAGTCAAAAATAATTTAAATTGAATTTTAAAAAACAAACCTTTTAAAGTCACATCAAGGCGTCACTTAAATTTTATATCATATCTTTTAAAACACATATTTTGAATTTATGAGAGATGTAAATGATAAAGCAACAGCGAATAAAATTTTATGCAGCTTTTCATGTTGAACATAACTTTTGCACATGCGATTATAAATAAAACAAAAATAAAATGGTGAAATAAATACAAATATATTTTTTAAGAAATAGCATAACGTCACTCAAAATTTGATATCAGTATTTTTAAGTTCCATATTTAAAATTCTTAGAGCATAAGATAAAGTGCTGCGTCAGAAACTTTTAACCCGTCAAGGGTTTTTGCATTGATATCATTACTTTTTTGAGGTTAGTGATAAAATTATTAAAAAAAAGATACTTATGGAATTTAATGCAGATTTAATTTTTACTATTTTATTATAATTTTACTTATAGCAGTTTGTATATAAAAACAACTGGGTAAGTATAATCGCAGATCGCACAGAGTGTTTCATTTGATATTCCTTTAAAAACACTTTATCCTTAAATTAATAAATCCAAAATGTTAATTTATAATTATTAAATCCTTACATAGATGTAGCACCAATAGTTCCAATTTTCATGGGGCAGGGAACGCACTCTTTTAAACAAACCACCTTCCAATTGAAGTCATCAAAAACCAAGTTGAATAAGCCAGAGCCCGTTGTGTTGTTTGACAAACAGCAGTCTCATGTCCCCTCCTTCCCCCCTTTTTCAAAATTTTTCAGACCAGTACCTAAGAATGGAACCAAAATAATTTTTTCTCTTCAGAAATTACGATAAAAAAATAGTATGCAGTACTCATAAATTTACTTTAATGCTATATAGGGTGATTATTAAGTTAATTATAACGTTTGGAATCTGTTGCATTGATGTCCGAAAGGTAGTTTCTGAGTTATGGAAGCTGGACCCATAAGGCGCCATAGAGGGGCGAAGCCCGCTAGTGTCTATCATAATTATATCTGCCATGTAGACTAATTGCGATATTTAATCAAAATAGCCCCCCCCCCCTCCTCATCCCCGGAAATATAACAAATACAAAATGTGTCTTTATAAACCTATCGTCAAATAGGTTTTTATTTCTTTTTCCCTAAAAAAAAACATGATTTTTATATCCGTAACGTAAATAGCGGACGAAGCCCGCTAGTTCCTATCATAATATATATTTTTAATAATTTTATATGGTCTATAATAAAAATCAGACTTAAAATAGTCTAGTTCCATGAGTACTTGTAGTGTCAGTTACATGCTACGATTTTTGGATACCAGTATTTTAGAACGGGAAAATGTGACTTATTTTATCGGAGATATCTCATTAATTGAATAAGGTGAAGCAAACTTTTTGAAAAAAAGGTGGCCAACAAGCATGGCAGTTATCAGCTATGTGACTTTGTGCTAAAGTCCATTAATTTGATCTGCTTTAAAAAGATTACGGAAGATTGAATTATAGTAGAACCTGGATTAACCGAGCTTCGATTAATCGAGGTTTCTGTTAACCGAGCCGATAACAAAGTCTGATTTTTTTTTTCCTTTTGAATGAGCCTTAAAAATAACCACACTCTTTAGCTTGCTGTCCGTGCTATACAGGCCCTTTCGCCCCCAAAAGCCCTCAACTCCAAAGAAACATTGGACCCTGAGAAGTCAATAGCGAACAATGCTTTGTTTCCAGTGGCTGTGTGAACTTTCGTAAATTTTTCAATTTGCATTTAAAAATTTACTACTGGTAGTTGATTTTTTTTTTAAATTTGTTAAGCTGTGAAACAGAACTTTACATATATTTATTTTTATTATTTAAAAAACGTTCTATATATTTTTTTAAAAGAGATGTTAAATTCGCAAGCACGGCGAGTTTTTACACACAGTTTCCTTTAACCGAGATTTCCGATTCCGATTTACTAACAGTCCCAATTAGCTCGGATAATCGATTCTGCTCTGTATAATTAAAAAATCAATGGTGATCTTACTGTAAACGGGTTTCCCTTTTACTGAGGGATTTCAAAACCGAATCAGCTGATGTTAGTTGCTGTTTCCCTGCTTGATTAAATAAGATTAGTTAAACATTTGAAAATTACCAAATATAAAAGGAACTAAGTCAACAGAGTCTTTGCTTTATGGTATTTTTTAACAACGCTATAAGAAAATGATTTTAAATAAGAGATTTTAAATGTAACGTTTTAAATCTGACATAATTTTCACCAAACTTTCCTTTCTCTTTGTAACATTCAACTGAAAATATTTTTATTATTAGAAAGATAATATTATTATTTGCGCTACCTTAAAATTAGCAACTATAGTTAAAAATATCATCTCGAAATTTGAAATAAATCTCTCATATAAATATATTTTTTAATTTACACTGTTTTGCAATATGTTTTGCAATGTGCTTTGTAAACTGTTTTGGCTACTTTGGCCAATATGACGTAATTTCCTCCATTTACGACTTTTAACACATATCAATGAATTTATTATTTAAAAATTTTCTTTTTCTTTTAATATTCACGTGTAAATATAATTTTTATGACGTAATTTTCAATGTTTTCCTTCTTTTAATGCGTAATCATTTAATTCTAATTTGAAAATAATTGATTATTTTATAATTTTCTTTCATTTTAAGTAAGCATGTGTAAAGACAATTTTTATGACGTAATGTTTAATATTTTCCTGCTTTTAACACGTTATCATTTAATCCTAATTTAAAAGGATTTTTTTCTGCTTTTAATAGTCACGTGTGAATAAATTTTTAATTTAAAGGATATATTATTCTTTGCGCTGTTTTAACATTTGGCAACAATTTAAAATAACCTTTTCTAAAATATGTAAAAAATATCTCTGGAAATTCTGAAAATTTTAATTTAAAATTGAAATAAACCGTCAAAAAATTAGGCAAGTTAAGAATAATAAATGCACTCTGCAAACTTCGAGTTTCTATTGAATGATTAAATTGAATGAAAATGATTAAATTCCCATGTATTTTTTTTTTCCTATGATACTTTTTTAATGAGACAATTTTATCCAGATTTAACATTAAATATCTCTTAAAATAATTCTCCGATTTAAAAACTGTCTAATTCAACGTTTTTATCAAACATTTCTCTATAATACTACGCAATTGCGTCAAAAGATGGCGACACCAGAATTCTGATATGCTTATTATGTAAACTGTAAATATTGCAAAGTTAAATAAAAAGAATTGTCTCGGGGTTATCAAACTTCATTGATATTTATAAATAAAACATTTCAACTAAATTATTTATTATAAAAGAATTATTACATCACAATAGCTTTTATGCAAGGAAAATAATAATTATAATAATAATATTATTATGGATGTCAGTGATTATATAGTGATTGACCGTCATAATAATAAAAAATGATATTATAAAAAGAAGAGCTGAAATGAATTATTTTTTTACGTTTCTGATCGTGTGATTTATATTCAAATAATAATTATTAATGTATATTTTTTGTAAAGTGATTGAAATTAAATATATTTATAAAATTTATGGTAATATTTTTATTGTTGAAAAATTGCCAAGAAATAATCATCATCAAATTGGCGTCATTATAATTGTAATTTTATTTAACTTAATAGCAATTAAAAAAATTACAAAGGAACTGAGAATAATGGTCAACTAGCAGACTTTAAAAAAAAAAAATACATTCACATGTGAAAACACGTACCACAGAGTATCGAACTGCCTATCTTAAGGTCAGTAAACGATGGCCCTTAGCCACTCAGCCAGTTGGAAGACAAAATTTTTCTCCCCAAAAGTGGTTAAAAAGAAAGCATGTGTATGAATACAGTGTCATGCATTTTCGGTGAAATTTCCATAGAATGGCGAAGAAATATAGTCCGATTTTTCATGCGCATTATAAAACGAACAAGAGTCTTGCTGGAAACAAGTAAATTGTTATTTGGTTCATCTGAAACATATTTATTTGATTTTTAAAAAATCGCCCGTGTCATTTTCGAGAGAAAAAAAAATCGAATTATTTAACGAACGAGAGTTTTCCCAGAAAAAAGAAAAGTGTTATTCATCTCGCCTTAATCACAGTTATATTATGTATCAATTTAAAAATAATCGTTAGAACCGTTTTCGAGATTTTCAAATTAGGAACTTCCTCGATATTATACCAACGTTTTCACTTTAAAAATGGCTATTTAGATCTCAAAATATACTGCACGTAGAAATGCAAAAATTTCAGTTTACGATTAGACTGCAGATATAAGACTGTTCTAGAAAATTCAGAACAATAAGACATATATCTGCTGAGTTATTAAAAGGCGGCTTTTCGCGTTTTCTTTGATGTCGAGTTAGCTGTATATATGAGTTCCGCCATCTACGAATTCTATGATACGATACGATACGATACGGTACGATTTTAGGCTTAAGGCTGCGTCACTCGAAATACTACCGTCTTCCATGATATCTATTTTTTTTATATATTTTACACTTCAAAAAGAAACTTGCAAGGGAAATAAGAATGAAACAAAACATTGTCTGAAAATACATTGTATTTTCAATAAAAAAAAAAATTTACATTACAATCCCGATTTTTTATTATGGTCGATAAGCTATTTGGAGGAATACCAAATTTTAAAGCAATATTCTTTTTCTTCACGCTTTTATCCACCACATCAAGATTTTTTTTCTTTTATGCCAAGCACTTTCTCTTTGACATTTTCGAGCTAAAAGAACCGAAATTACCAGTACGACTGAATGATCAGACACTTCTTGGATGAAAAGCAAATAATCACAGCGATTTTACTGCTCTCGGTGAGTTATGTGCTGGTAAGACCTGTTCATGATCATTGATCATCATAAAATGTGTTAAAAGAAAGAATAAGTTTGAAATGTCCAGTAATCTTTTGACAAATAGGGAGAAAAAAATTTTAGATTCCAAGAAAAAGTTCGTTAAATAGAGAATGCACTTCGCTATTTGGAGGTTATTTTACGAAAAAATTCGCGAAATGTTCTTGGTCTTAAGGAAAAGTTCGTAAAATAGAGAAATTCGCAAAATAGAGGTTCGTTAAATAGAGGTTCGACTGTATTTCATTTTCATTTTTTGCGTGGTAATATTGCTATAGAAATGTTACGACGTAATATTAACTTTTTTATTTTGATTCGTCAAACAATTTATTTCATTTTCATTTTTCAGGTGGAAATATTGCTATGGAAACTGTTGTGGTAAGAATTTTATTTTGGTTTTTTAATTGTTGGCAAAAATGTAAACGAAAAATGTTTAAATCTACTTTCATTTTTCTGTAAGAGCTGGTTATATCAGAATCATATTAAGACGGTATTCAAAAATTTTAACCCTCCCCATTTCCACTCCCTTGGACTGATTTTGCCCATTTGCAATCCCCGCACTGTTAAAAATATCGTGAAAAATCACCTCTGTTTTTAAAGGCTATCTATTTTCTGACCAATGAGAACGTTACATAAACACCTATGAAGCGTTCTCATTGCTCAGAAAATAGATAGCTTTTAAAAGCAGAGGTAATTTTTACGATATTTTTAACAGTGCGCCGACATATTAACCATCTCGAAGTTTTTCGAGAGTTTGAAGACGATCCGTGCATAATTGCGACTTTTATTGTGCGGACAAAATTTAATATATATATATATATATTTACACTAGGGGGCTCGGCCCCCTACGAGCTACGCTCGCCAACCCCCGCCCAGACACCGCAGACTCTAAATGCACGCTAATTTGATCGGCTTTAAAAAGATTTCGAAAGATTGAATTATAATGTAAAAAGTAGTAGCGATCTCCCTATAAACGAATTTCTATTCATTTGTCTTTGATTGGGGAATTTTAACGCCAAATCCGCTGCGGTACTGCTTGATTATCTCGTCGACCAATTTCGCCAAATTATATAAATCGCCAAACCACTCGCGAAATTATACAAATTGACATAATTTTTTATTTTAAATAACAATAGAACAATTAAATTCGTACAGCATTAATAAAAATACAAATAAAACGTCGAATAAAAATAACTTGATGACGTAGATACGTGTAACAACATTTCAAAATAAGCTAATATAAAAGGAATTAAGTAAACAGAGTCTTTGTCTCGTGGTATTTTTTAACAAAGCGAAAAGAAAGTTCTTTTAAATGAGACATTTTAAATTAATCGTTTTTAATCTAACGTAATTTTTACCAAGCTATTTTTTTCTCTTTTAAATATTCACGTGAAGATACTTTTGTTAGAAATGAAATATTATTTGCGCTTTCCTAACAAAAATAGTTGAAAAGATCCTCTCAAAATATTAAATAAATGTCTAGCGCAATTTCTAAATTTAAACTTTTTTGCAATATTATTTTGTGTTCATTTTATGTAATAACTATAATGTGACGTAAGTATGATGTAATTTCTCCTACGACTTCTAACGCATGTTAATGAACTTATTATTTTACAATATCCTTTCTCTTTTAAAATTCACGTGTGTACTTTTTATGACATAATTTTTAATAAATTCCTGCTTTTTATACGTATTTATTAAATTTTAATTTGAAAGTTTTTTTCTTGTTTATAATAGTCACGTGTAAATAAATTTTTAATTTGAACCAAATATTATTGCTTGCGTTTTTTATACAGTTGGCAACAGTTTAAATTAGTACAATTTTCTGAAATCTGTAAAAAATATCTCTAGAAATGCTGAAAATTTGAATTTAAAATAGAAATAAAACCTGAAAAAATGAGTCAAAATAAAATAATTAATGCAATCTGCACTCCGGCAAATTCTAACACATAAAATGATCTAAAAATGATTACACTGCCATGTATAGTTTTTGCTGCTATAAATCTTTTTTAGTGGAACGATTTTGTCCAACTTTAGCATTAAATATCTCTTAAAATAATTCTTCGATTTGAAAACTGTCTGCATCAGCATGTTTATCAAACATTTCTGTATAAAACCACCGATTTTCACATTTTTGTATGCATTATTTTTCTTAATATTAACGAAGAAAGACCTCCGGTCACAAAAAATTGAAAACCGGCGGCGGCGGCGGTGACAGCGGTAGTTCCTTTTTTTTAGAATAGAGAGATATAAACTTTTTAGGTGGGGGGTGGTTTTGGGTTCCTGAAAAGTTATGAAGGAATTTTTCAAAAGTCGCACCATGGTAACGACTGCAATAGGTATTATTTCTTATGAAATGTACCTAAAAAATTCTTCAAGTATTGTAGGTGATTTTCTACAAAGCGTCTAGAATCGGAAGTGTGTGAATTCTTTTGACGAGATACTGTAGTTATAAACAAATTCTGTTCGTATAAATATTTTGGGGTGTTAAGAAATTCAGAATACTTGTAGGAAATATTTAATTTTGATAAAATTGTATTTGCTTAACAGTGTGAACACTTGGGGGGCTTCCAGTTTTGTCGTCAACTTTACCCACAGTCTATAAATGATTGTCTTATAATAAATGAGCTGTTGGGAGAAAAAAGTCTAGCTGTAGTACATAAACTACGTAATAAATTTTTATTTTAAAATAAAAATTAAATTTTAATTAATTATTTTATAAAAAAAAAAAAAAAAAAAAAAAAGATGGTATTCAAATGAAATAACACGGCAATTAAAATTTACAAGTTCAAAAAATGAATAGATTGATAATGTAAATTAAAAATTTAATATAAAACGAGTTGGAAATTGCTCGTCAAACGTGGCAAATGAGGTGCGTTTGTACTATAACAAGTTTCACAAATATTTTTTGCACCGCATAGTGTACTGAATGTATATTTTAGTGCATTTCATAAGTGCCTATCAATTTCATTCTGTTCGAAAGGCTTTAACACCATTAAAATGAACTTGAAATAATTTTTTCCTATTAGCCGTAATGTAACGGGAAACTTTTAACTCTCCCTCTAATTAAACTATACATCCGATTATCATAAAATTTGAAATGACTCGACAAAATTTCGCAACAATAATCTCTCTATTCTAAAAAAAAGTAGCTACCGCTGTCACCGCCGCCGCCGCCGCCGCCGCCGGTTTTGAATTTTCTGTGATTGGAGGTCTTTCTTCGTTAATATTAAGAAAAATAATGCATACAAAAATATAAAAATTGGTGGTTTTATACAGAAATGTTTGATAAACACGCTGAAGCAGACAGTTTTCAAATCGAAGAATTATTTTAAGAGATATTTAATGCTAAAGTTGGACAAAATCGTTCCACTAAAAAAGTTTTATAGCAGCAAAAACTATACATGGCAGTGTAATCATTTTTAGATCATTTTATGCGTTAGAATTTGCCGGAGTGCAGATTGCATTAATTTTTTTATTTTGACTCATTTTTTGAGGTTTTATTTCTATTTTAAATTCAAATTTTCAGCATTTCTAGAGATATTTTTTACAGATTTTAGAAAGTGATATTAATTTAAACTGTTGCCAACTGTATAAACAGAGGAATCAATAATGTTTGCTTCAAAAAAAAAATATTTATACGTGTAAATAAATTAAAAATTTATTTACACGTGACTATTATAAACAGAAAAAAAACATTTGAAATTAGAATTAAATAATTATGTGCAAAAAGCAGGAACTTATTAAAAATTACGTCATAAAAACTATAATTACACGTGAATTTTAAGAGAGAAAGGAATTTGTAAAATAATAAATTTATTAACATGCGTTAGAAGTATTAAATAGGAGAAATTACGTCATATTTACGTCACATTACAATTATTACATAAAATGAACGCAAAATAATATTGCAAAACGGTTTAAATTTAAAAATTGCGCTAGACATTTATCTGATATTTTGAGAGGATACTTTTCAGCTGGTATTTTCACGTGAATATTTAACAGAGAAAGAATAGCTTGGTAAAAATTACGTCAGATTAAAAACGATTAATTTAAAATGTCTCATTTAAAAGAACTTTCTTTTCGCTTTGTTAAAAAATACCAGGAGACAAAGACTCTGTTTACTTAATTCCTTTTATATTAGCTTATTTTGAAATGTTGTTACACGTGTCTACGTCATCAAGTTATTTTTATTTCGACGTTTTATTTGTATTTTTATTAATGTTGTACGAATTTATTTGTTCTTTCGTTATTTAAAATAAAAATTATGTCAATTTGTATAATTTGGCGAGTGGTTTGGCGATTTATATAATTTGGCGAAATGGGTCGACGGGATAATCAAGTAGTACCGCAGCGGATTTGGCATTAAAATTCCCCAATCAAAGAGAAATGAATAGAAATTTGTTTATAGGGAGATCGCCACGGTTTTTTAAATTATAATTCAATCTTCCGAAATATTTTTAAAGCCGATCAAATTAGCGTGCATTTAGAGTATGCGGTGTCTGGACGGGGGTTGGCGAGCGTAGCTCGTAGGGGGCCGAGCCCCCTAGTATATTTAAAATTTCAGACGATTCGAAAGGCTGTGACATCATTAAAATGCACTTGCAATAATTTATTCCCATTGGCCGTAATGTAACGAAAAACTTTTGAATGTTCCTGTCATTAAACTATATATCCGATTTTCATAAAATTTGAAATGACTCAACAAAGTTTTTCAACAATTATATCAGGTTGTAACGAAAGTTTCCCGCCACAGCTAATATCGCCTTTTCAAACAGTTCGCGTTGTCGTATTTGCTCATATTTTGTCAAACGATTTTTGGCATTTGAAAGAAAGAGACTTGCTTTATAACACTGTGTTGTGAAATTTGTAAAAATATATCGTTAACATTAAATACAGGGTGTCTGAAATGGAACTATCACGCTACCAGATTAGAACCAGCATTTACTTCCAGTGCTGTTGCAAAAAGTCAGCTACAGAATGTCACCGAATCATGTGTACAGTTTTAGGCACTACTGTTAAATCATATGACACTGTGAAGTTTTGGTACCGAAAGTTCAAAAGCAAAAACTATGACATTCAAGAAGCAGAGCGCTCTGCCCGGCCTACTGACGTTGATGAGACCCGCCTGCGAGAACTTGTGGAAGAATATCAGTATTCAACCACTCAAGAGCTAGCTAAGCAGTTAGACATTAGTTCCATGTCCATTAGCCGCGCTATGCATTGCATAAACTTGACGTACAAGCTCAATCGCTGGGTGCCTCATGAGCTGACTCAAGCAGATAAGTGCAGACGTATTCAGGCCTGCAATAATCTGCTCGAATATCAACGCAAGGACAAAATTCTGGACCGTTTCGTCACATGTGACGAAAAGTGGATTCACTTCAACAACATAAGCCGAAAAAGGGGTTGCTCTACGCCCGGTGAGCCCGTCGGTAGCGTCGCAAAGCGCAATTTGACTAACAAAAAGATATTGCTTTGTATCTGGTGGGATTGCCGTGGTATTATCCACAAAGAGTATCTGGAAAAAGGTAAAACCATGGACAGTAAGGTGTACAGCAAGATTCTAGTCCGTGTTGACGCTGCTATCAAGGTAAAATGTCAAAATGAGTTCCAGCGCAAGAAGATAATGTTTTATCAAGATAATGCTAGATCACATATGTCTGCATTCACCAGCTGGACTCTGTATGGACTCAAATGGGATCTTTTGCCATACCTACCATATAGTCCCGACATCACTTCTTCGGACTACTACCTTTTTTCACACTTGCAGCTACATCTTGCTGGTGCTATTTTAATTCTGCACAGGACGCCCGAAATGAGGTTGATCTGTTTTTGGACACGCGGCCCCCAAGTTTCTGGGCCGAAGGCTTTGAAAAACTACCAAAACCTTGGAGAAAATCATAGATTCGGGTGGTGATTACTACCCTCAATAAACACACTGCTTTCATTCTTTTTTTTCTAACTTTATTAAGAACTTTTTTTGGCGGAAAACTTTCGTTACAACCTAATACATTTAAAATTTCAGACCATTCGGTTGGGTAGTTTATGCTCTGTTATATACGGACTGACGGACAAACAGACGGACTGAACGACGACTATATGTGCTACGTATTTACATAATTACGAACGCACTTAAAAAGGTTTAAAGTTTAAAATATATAATAGTCCAGGCAATAGAGGATTTTACCCGGCAAAATTAATGGTAGTTCTGGAAATCATCTTTCTTATGTTTTTTGGGTCGCTGAATCCGAATTTGTAACTTCCCACCAAAATTTCACCCGGCAACCCCCCAAATTTTGGTAAAATGCCCTCTCCCCCCCCAAAAAAGGGCTTTTATAAAAAAAAAACAATTTTTTTATTGTTTTAGGGGAAAAGTATCTAGAAATTCAGAAAGTAGACAAAATTTGCAACAAATAAGATGTATGACATTATGACGTAGGATGAATGGGGATGAGGGAATCTGTTCGGAACATGCGCCGCGGTGCTGCGTGGACTAAGTAGCGCAATTTCACTTAACCACTCGCATCGTTTACATTCGCCCTTCCGTCTCCCCTCCGAACTTTCCCTATAAGGTTTACTTTAAGTTTTTTGGGTCGCTGAATCCGAATTTTTAACTTCCCCCCAAATAGTTGTTTTTAAATTAAATTTTTTATTGTTTTTAGGGGAAAAGTATGTAGAAATTCAGAAAGTAGACAAAATTTGCAACAAATAGGATGTATGACATTATCACGTAGAGTAAACGGACAGAGAGGTGGGGGGGGGGGGGGGCTGCCTCGGAACATTTCCCGCGCGCTGTTCTCAAAAACCAAATTTTTTCAAAAAATCAATTTTTGGGGGGAGTTGCCGGGTGAAATTTTGGTGGGAAGTTACAAATTCGGATTCAGCGACCCAAAAAAACATAAAGTGAGTCGAAATCCAGAACTAGTATTAATTTTGCCAGGCAAAATCCCGTATTGCCTGGACTTGCATAACTTAGTGCACGTAGCGCCGCAGTGCATGTTCAGAGGCAGCCCTCCCCCTCCCGTTCATCCAACGTCATAATGTCATATATCCTATTTGTTGCAAATTTTGTCTACTTTCTGAATTTCTATGTACTTTTCCCCTAAAACAATAAAAAAATTAATTTGAAAACAACTATTTAGGGGGGTTGCGGTGGAGGAAATTTTGGGGAGAAGTTAAAAATTCAGATTCAGAAACCCAAAAAACTTAATGCAAACCTTATAGGGAAAGTTCGAAGGGAAGACGGGAGGGCGAATGTAATCGATGTGAGTGGTTAAGTGAAATTGCGCAACTTAGTCCACGCAGCACCGCGGCGCATGTTCTGAGCAGATTCTCCCCTCCCCATTCACCCTAGGTCATAATGTCATTTATCTTATTTGTTGCAAATTTTGTCTACTTTCTGAATTTCTAGATACTTTTCCCCTAAAACAATAAAAAAAATATGATTTTTTTAATAAAAACCTTTTTTTTGGGCATTTTACCAAATTTTTTTTTTTTTTTTTTTTTTTTTTTTTTTTTTTTTTTTTTTTTTTTTTTTTTTGGTGGGGGTGGGGGTGGGGGAATTTTGGTGGGAAGTTAAAAATTCGGATTCAGCGGCCCAAAAAACATATAGTAAGTCTTTTTCCAGAACTACCATGAATTTTGCTAGGTAGAGTCCCAATACGGTCTCTATTGCCTGGACTATAAGCACAGTTAAGAAAAAGAAAAGTTCGGACAAAGCTGGTAAGGGCAGGCCGGTAAAAGAGTGGCAGATGTTAGGTCACAGGTCTAAAAAAAGACACTTTTCAGAGTCATTATTATTAGTATTTTGTTGTTGTTGTTACAGAGTAACGGTGAAGATCGTAAGTTGTTATCAGTAACAGTTTGCATGCAGGATGTTTTTATAAAAGATGGGCAAAACTTTAAGAGGTGATAGTAAACATCCAAACAAACAACTTTCGCCGAAGAATGCGTGCTCGGAAATAAAACAGAAAGGTATTGGCGCATTTGGAAACTTCGTCCATGCAAGCATTAAAGGCCCATTCCTGTTGTGAATTATCGGTAGAAGAACGACGTTAATAGCATGCAGATGAGGTATGGGGAAAAATAAGAATGTGTATGCAAAATTTCGCCTCGATTAATACATAAAAGCCGCTGATTCGAGTATGCAACTGTCAATGGCCATAGAATCGTATCGGAAGATGTTGCCCTTCACTAATAGCAAATATGCTGATATGGATTTTAACTACGGAAGTACAAATGGAAATGGCTCAGAGGCTCAACGATTGTACCGAAAGCGGTTTCCGAACTTTTATTTGTCACTTCATCGTTTTTTGTGTATTTTTGCCTCGTATAACAGCATCAGCTTCTGCGCCCCCTAGCACCTTTGCGTTTTAATTCCGACCATGCATTCTTTAATGAAAGTTGTTTGTTTGGATGCGTACTATCACCTCTTAAAGTATTGCCCATCTTTTATGAAACACCCTGTATATTTATACATAAGTAGAGAAAATTTAATAAAGAAAGTATGAAGAAATATAAAAAATAGACAAGTGTGAGGAACTCAGGGTCTCTCGATGTCCATAATCATGGTAAATTTGGTTCTTTTTCGGAATCAGGCTCGAAGACATCGCTATCGGGTAGCTCAGCAATAATTTCATTGGGGATATAATTGCATTCACTTGTATTGAATACTTTTATATTATTTTGTTCTATGAAATGCCCGGTGTTTATAATATATATTAACTTTATTTTTCCTTCCACATGTAATTTTCTATGAAACTATGAATAAAAAGATCTTCAAAATAATAAAGCTTCAAGTGTAATCGTTTTCACAGTGGCTGATTACTTCCACTAGTAAATTTGAATAGAACTTTTCTCCTTATTAAACTCTATATTCAACCAAAATTTCAATTATAATTATGGTAAAAATGCATATTCATTTTTACTGGCGGAAGTTTATCCCGGCGGTAGTCAGGCCCTGTGTTTCCGCCATATTGTGACAACCTAAACAAACATTCTAACTGTGACAGTGAAAGAGATTTTAGTACCGTGACAACCTTCACCAGTAATAACGAATAGAAATGTTTACAATATTTGTGAGAAATTTTTGCATAAGTAAGGCGCTTAAATAAGGCGGAACTTTATATTCAAATTTACTGGTGGAAGATTGCCCAGTCAATAATCAGAAACTCTCTATCCAATGTAAAATACAGCCGCTATCTTGTGATTACCGCCTTAGTCACTTCAGTCAAAATGGGTAAACACCACACTATATGTCTCCTCCTCTTTATTTACAACTCCATTTAATTTTTTTAACACTTTTTAGCAAAAGCGTCGTGAAAAATTTCAAACATGTTGAAAAGTTCAAAATAACCATTGTTATTGTATACGCATTTTGTATATAAGCATAACACACATGATTCAGAAAAAGGAAAATTCAAGCATTCAACGATAAATGATCACTTGAAAAGATAAAATTAGTAAACTTTAAATTTTAATATAAAATTCAAATTAATTCGGTACTTTCGTTAAAACTTATCATATTTTAGCTCATGAGGGGAAGTACAATAACATTAAACTGTCATTGACAATTAAGCATGCCGCAAGCATAATATCGTTAGTGTTTCGTTTTTGAAGAAGTTTAAATAGGATTGACAAGTGATAATAAACAGTGACAAGAAATTTTAACTTTTCAAGTTCTAATTTTAATTAATTTTTCAACTAATTTTCAGCAGTAAAATTACGCTTGAAATTATTGAATATTAAACACGTGAAATATCACTTTGCTAACTAAGCGTAAACCAACAGAGTGAAAAATGTCTAAGCCGGCAATCGAACCCGGGCCCCTGGAATAGCGCTCCAGTGCTCTACCACTAAGCCGCGAGGACGATGTACAGCTCGACATCTCTCACTCACATAAGTCGGTAAGACTTATATTTATACTTTACCGGTATATATTTATACTTTACCGGCAGCTGCGGTAGCAGTCTTACCGACTTATGTCAGTGAGAGATGTCAAGCTGGGCATCGTCCTTGTGGCTTAGTGGTAGAGCACTGGAGCGCTATTCCAGGGGTGCGGTTTCTATTCCCGGCATTTTTCACTCTGTTGGTTTACGCTTAGTTAGCAAAGTAATAATTCACGTCTTTCCTATTTTCAGCTCACCATTTAGACGGGGGTCATGGATTTCCTTTTTTTTGAGTGGGAGAGGATCACATCTCTTTATGAGAATTTTTGATATTGAAAGCTATTCCCAAATCCAAATTAACTATTTTTCTGATACTTTCGCGAAGTCAACACAAACAAATTGCATTAATATTCGTAAAAATATAAAATTTACTTATCTTGTTCAGATACCAAGAAATTAAAGAGTTTCCCATTTACTTTTAAACGTACAGATTCATTCAGAAAATATTGTCAAAGTTAGCACTTTTAGCATTTTTAGCAAAGTTAGCATCATGAAAATTGCAGGTGTAGTCTCTTCTTTCTGCTCAAAGTATAAAATAGTTTTTTTTTTTCAATCGAACCTTTATCCATTCCAATGATATCTTTGGAATGGATCATTTTCTTCCGATGAACTGATGGCTTCCATTATTATGAAGCAGCCATTGTAAATAAAGTAAAAAAAAAAAAATATGGCCATTTTTTTTTCCAATTCTGACAGAAAATCACAGTTCTAACTTTTTACTGCTGCTCTTTCATCTTCACCTAACACTTCATTTATAATGGCTGTTTCATAATAATGGAAGCCATCAGTCCATCAGAAGAAAATAACTCGGTTAAAGCGGAATCTCGGTTAAGCGGGACTCGGATAATCGGGAATCTACTGTATATTTTATTTTAAAAATGATCTTTAGAATATTTTTGTTGGTGTTTAGAGGGGGTCATGAACCCCGTGATCTCGCCCTTGGATCAGCCATTGCATGTGATCAGAATAATTTTATGATATATTAATTCTTGTTGAAAATTTGTCCTGGTCTGGACTTTTTTTGTCCTGTTGGAATAAGCAATTCTTTCTAAGTGAGCCCCTATTTAGGTTGGAGGCATGAAATTTTGCATACTTATAGATGAACACCACATATCACACGACAAATCATAAAATTTTGAAAAAATCGTACATTTAACCCTTTGAGCTACCACATATGTATTTTAAGCAAATCTTTCTAAGAGAGCCCCTAATTAAGTTGGAGACATGAATTTTTGCATACGTATAGCTGAATACCTCAGACCACACGGCAAATCATAAAAGTTTCAAAAAGTCTTATATTATTTACTCCTCCGGGCTCTAAATTATGTATTTTAAGCAATTTTTCTAACCTCCACCCTTTTCACCTGTGGGGCATTTTTCCAACTTTTGCCGACACGCCTTTGACCATTCTTTCATATTATGCACCATAGCCTTACATATTTTAGTTCCACCTTTTACGCCCAAGGGTGCCTACTTATCGCGGGTGCTATCGGCCCAATTTCCTCGACTAATATATCTACGGATAGTATATAAAACGGGGTTTCGTTCGAATAGAGCTTTGTTTAGAATGGAGTGTGCCCCTGGTTGCGAAATGTGGAACTAACAGATTTTTCAAAAGGATAAAGTGTTTTGAAAGGAAAATTAAACGAAACCCTCTGTGCGATCTGTGATCACACTTACCTACTTGTTCACTATATTTATGCATACAATAAAGTGCGTATAAATGCTATTGTTCATATGAGAGCTACAGAAATGAATTCGTAAAGGTTACTGAGTATGAGCATAAATTGCTTAAAGGTGGGTTTTAAAGGAGTTGTGCATTTTTACGCTGAACTGAATTTAGTGTACTAAGAAATATTTGTAGAATATAGATAAAATGATATACAGGGCCACGCAAAGAGTTGGATACTTGGCCGTCCATGGGTGATAATTTCTGGAAATGTAATTTCAGTAGTTTTAAGCGTGTTTTAGTTTGAATTAAATTTTAGCTAAATAGTGGCATGTAATAAAGTTACTAGGTAAACTACAGGGCTGTGCAAAAGTATTCAAGTATGTTTCCATCTATTAGTATAAATTGCTGAAAAATGAATTTCAACCTGCTGTGCATTTTCTTGCTAAACTAAATTTTCTCATTATATAGTATATATTAAAAGCGTAAAAAATAGCAACGTACTGAGGAAAGTATGCTATATGCTACCGGTATGCTTAGATTTTAAAATTTTGGTGCTTTTAACGTTGCTATTTTTTACGCTTTTATTATACTGCACCAAGCTCCTACTTGATAATTATATAGTATACATATCAACATACAGATCAAATACAGGGCTGTTTAAAAGAATTGGAATACATTGAAATCAGATTTTTAAATGTTTACTTAGTTATCTTATTTACCTTATTTCCCTAAGTAACTAAGTTTCGTTAAAGCTTTCAGGGAGTGTTGGAAAGTGCTGCATAATCTATGCTGTACGCATGATTTTCTTACTTGATTAATTTTATTACGTAATTTTATTAGGTATTCTATAATTTTCTTTATTGTGAGCAAAAAACAATGGAGAAATTTACTTCCCGTTGTAAGAGAAACTTAAACAAAATTATTTATAACTATTGGGGTAACTGGATCCAGCATGGTCCAGTTACCCCATTCTTGAAACATTTATGGAGTAACTGGGACACCGGGCTAATATTTGAAACATGAAGTAAATATGTATAGAAACCTAATAATATTACCGTAGTTATGTGCCTAATCTTAAAAAAAAAACCAGATCGTTTAATAAAAGTACTTACAGTATTTCAATGAAAAGTCGAAGAAGTTCAACCAAATTGACGTTGTTTTTAAAAAAAGAAACGTTAATTTTCGACAACCTATCGCATCAAATAGAGAGTTCTGATATAGTTGACACGCGTTGTTTTAGGAAGTAGAGGTTAAGGGGCATTGTTCACAAAAGCTAAATCTTAAAATATACCAACGGTTTTTTATAAAATAGCCTATGGCCCAGTTATCTCGCGGATCCAGTTACCCCAACTAACCTTACGACTGCTGAGAGCCGCTATGAATCAGAACTCGGGCTTGACGTTCTTTAGCGTTCGATTTCAATCTAACGATCAATGTTTGAAGTAATACTTCCTCTGGAACAGAATAATTTGACAAACTGACTTTTGTAGTTGCAGAATCAGGATGCTTTTCAGTCGATTTGTTAACTGGCAATTCAGGACACATCAAAACTAAATGTCTTTTGTTACATAAAACACATTTCATGTTAGTTTTGCAATATTTCGAACGGCGCCCGATTTTAAAACATAGAAAACAACACCTTTTGTTTCGTAAAATTTTTTGTTTTTGTTCCAAATTAAGCTTCTGAGCATTAAAGCATTCTTTACTATCGTGGAATTTGTCACAAAAGACACAAGAATTGTTTACTCTCTTTTTCTCCATTGTTCCTGAGAACAAATCATTAGCAGTAGGCTGTACAAAATGTTGCGACTTTTCTTTCCGTTGGCGATATTCATTTACAAAGCTAGATTTTGCCAAGCGAATTCGTTCGTCGCCTTCAACTTCCGTTTTCAAAACAGATAATATTTTTTTCAGTTTTTCACCGTAAACATTATTAGAAGAACCGTTTGTAATATTGCCAGAATTTCTTAACCATACTCTGAATATTTCTTCAGGAATACAAGATTTCACAAGTGGAAAAAGCATTGCAGAATATTTATCTGAGGTTAAGCCTATCGATTCTAGAGCTCTTAGATACGATTCTAGCTTATCATACAAGTTACTAGTTTTCAGTCTATTTTTAGCCTCTGTAGCATTTTGAACAACTAGCTTGAGAAGTTGTCTGACATAAAATTTAATTAGCAGTTCATCGCGCCCGAATCGCGATTTTAAACTTTCAATCGCCTTTTCATAATTGTCACTAGTAGGCGGAAAACTGTCAAGTATTTCGCGGGCTCTTGTATTCTCACTTATGCACTGAATCAAGTATTGAAATTTATCCTCATTTTCAATATCATTATCTTCATGAATTCTTTTGAATTGGCTCCAGAAAGAAAGCCAATCTTTAATTTCTGAGCTAAATTTCACTAACTCTGTTTTTGGTAACTTTAATTTCTTGTTGGTTACAGGCGAGGAAGTTAATGAATTCGCATACTGCATTTTTATTTCTTTCTCTAAATAAATTTCTACGCTCACGCTAGCTTTATCCATTTTTCATTATATTCCTCTATGCCGTTGCATTCAGTTTCGTACTCTCCCACCCGTAAGGCATGGTGACGTCACGGTGACGTCGTTGTGAAGTCACACTGTGACTTTGTGACCGTCGATGTGACGTCACGTGACGTCGATGTGACGTCATAGTGACTAGAATGCGAGGTCGTTATGGCCGTTTTAGAGGTCGTTTGTGACGTCACATTGTGACCCCTCTGTGAAGTCACAGTGTGACTAATTTGTGAAAAGTGTGACATTTGTGACTACTTTGGCATTAATTTTGTGATGAACATGTGACGAAAGCGACAATGCTTTGAAGTCACATTGTGACCAATTTGTGAAATATGTGTCATTTGTGACGAACTTGTCGTAAACACTGTGATGATTTCAAATGAAAATCAAATTTCAAATTAATTTCTTAAAAGGCGCAAAGGCCAACCTAGTGAAAATGATTCCATGCCGGGACTTGAACCCAGGCCATCAATATAACGCACTGACATTCTACCGACTAAACCACACGGAACGATACCCAGCCTGGAAAATTTCACACAATTACATGTTGGCAAGGCTACAAAAGCAGCACAAGATGGGATATTTATCGTGAGCCACCGACATGGAATAAACAGGAAACTTAATTTAATCTAGCATCAATTGAATCTATATTAATACTTGGAAATTTTTACAGGGAGAACCATTCGCCTTGCATACAATATTTCAAATGAAAATCAAATTTCAAATTACATGCTTAAAAGTCAATTTTAATTTGAAATTTGATTTTCATTTGAAATATTGTATGCAAGGCGAATGTTTCTCTCTGGAAAAATTTCGAAGTCTTAATATAGTTTCAATCGATGCTGAATTTAATTAAGTTTCGTCTTCGCCCCATGTCGGTGGCTCACGATAAATATCCCATCTTATGCTGCTTTTGTAGCCTTGCCAGCATGTAATAGCGAGAAATTTTCCAGGCTGAGTGTCGTTCCATGTGGTTTAGTCTGTAGAATGTTAGTGCGCTATGCTGATGGCACGGGTTCGAGTCCCGGCATGGACTCTTTTCACTAGGTTGGCCTTTGCGCCTTTTAAGCAATTAATTTGAAATTTGATTTTCATTTGAAATATTGTATGCAAACCGAATATTTCTTTGTGGAAAAATTTCCAAGTATTAATATTGTGATGAATTTTAAAATGGACAATTTTAAAATAAAGTTTTGTTTGAGATATAAAATCGTATCTTTTTACCGTACTTTTTAGCAAAATATAGCTATTTTGGAGTCCTATTCTTCTAAAATAGTTTTAATTTTTCCACTTAAAAAACAATGTTTGTCAACTGACATCTTTTTTTATTAAGTTCTAAGCTTGATCTTGAGTTCAAGCTTGATATTAAGAATGTATAAGATTTTAAGGTGTTGTGGTTGTGATTAATCTTTGCTTTATTAAATACGACGTAAGCCATATTTATTTAAATTTTTTATTTCCGTGTAAATTGTATTTTGTGAATATGAGCTTAAATAGATTTGGTATGTTCTATAGGAAAAGACTGATCTGGGAAATAGAAAAAACAAATAAGAAAAATCATGCGTTAAGCATAGATTATAAAACACTTTCCAACACTTCCCGAATGCTTTAAAAAAACTTCGTTATTTAGGGAAATAAGGTAAATAAGAGAACTAAGTAAACATTTTAGAAAACGCATAAAACATTTGAAAAACTCATTTCCGCAGTTACTGTCCATAGCTAAATGGGTTTTCCAATTCTTTTGAACAGCCCTGTATTTGATCTGTAGGTTGATATATATATTATATAATGGGATAATTTAGTTTAGCAAGAAAACGCATAACAGGTTGAAACTCTCTTTCAGCAATTTATACTAATATATGGAAACATACTTTAATACTTTTGTACAACCCTGTAGTTGACCTTAAATCTTCATTACACGCCACCGTTTAGTTAAAATTTAATTCAAACTAAAACACACTTAAAACAGCTGAAATCACATTTCCAGAAATTATAATTTATAGACGGCCATGTATCCAATTCTTTGCATGACCCTGAATACCATTTTATCTATATTATACAACAGTAAATTAAATTCAGTTCAGCGTAAAAATGCACAACTCATTTAAAAACCACCTTTAAGTAACTTGCGCTCATACCCAGTAATCCTTGCGAATACTTTTGTGTAGCCCTGTATATGAATTATAGCATTTATATACACCATATACTATGCATAAATATAATGAATCATAAAAACGCATATCATAATTAAAAATGCATTTCCAGCAATCATCACAAATGAACAGTACTTCGGATACAATATAGTATCTGAACTATATTGTGTGTGCCTGTAAATGCTATATACACTTCATATTCTACATGAAAAATTTACAGTATGTAAACCTCAGCGACGTATATCATTTTCATTATATATGAAATAGATTAACATAATTAAAGTACGCCGCAAACAATTCCCTCCACCTCTATATCATTATGTATTGGAATTTCTTTTTAGCCCTGTAAATGAACAATAACTATTCTTTGCATCTCGTATTCTTCAGAATGCATATTTTAGTACGTTTCATAAATGCATATCAATTTTTTTCTGTATGAAAACGTGTAAAATCATGAAAAAACCTTTGAAACGATTTTTTCCCATAGGCCGTAATGTAACGGAATACTTTTGACTGTACCTGTAAATGAACTGAACATGCTACAAACGTCGTTATACATAGGGACCGTGCTGTGGTAAAGGTCAATAACATCTAAAAATTTCAGACCAATCCGAGTATATTTACGAGAGTTAGAGCGCGGACAGACGGCTAGACAAACCAAAGTCATAAACACTTTTCAACTTTGTTGAAAGGTGTTAAAAAGGAAATATAAAAGTAAAATAAATGATTGAAAGGAAATATAAAAGTAAAATAATGAACTTTAAAAAAATATATACTAAAGCAGTTTAATCTATAAGCTTCCTATCAGGCATGAAAAACACTTTATTTCAATGCTTAAATATAATATTTTATTTTTTAAGGGTGTATTTCAATCCAAACTGCTTATTTTCTGATTCATTTTTTAATTCCTTTTTGTTCTCAAACGCATCAAACTGAAAAATTCTCTTATTTAGAAACTACCTAATGTGCCGTGCTTCTCGATTTTTTAATAAATGCAGAAAATATTACAAAAAAATGCTGTCAAAGTAGGCGTTTTGAACCGAATTTTTCACAGCGGAAGATCTGGGAATGAAAAAAAAAAAGGGTCTTACTGAGAAAATAATTATTTAAAACTTAAATTCTAATAAATTGAGGGAAAAATGAAATCACACGGCCTCTTAAACATCTCTTCAAAAATCACCTCAGCAAGTTTCATGTTTTTACTTTTAAAAATGAGTCTGAAAATGTCTCAGAAAATATCGAGCTGCTGAAGGTGGAAAAATATTTTTTAGAATACACCTTTAATGCCAATATTTATGTGTATCGAAAACGTAGAAAATGAGTTTACAATCGAAGAAAATTTAATAACTGATTCTGAATGTCTATAATTAAATATTTGATTAAAATCGCAAATAGAAAAAAAAATGCTTACATACAATTAAAAATAAATAAATAAATATACCAATTTGAAAAACACTAAAAATAATAATTAGTATTTTTAATTGTACTATTAAACAACAACTAACTGCAATAGATGAATTAAATGCATTATTAGATTTAGCAATTTCTCAAAAATCTTTCCATATGTTACAGTCGAACCTCGTTAACATGAACCTCAAGGGGAATCAAAATTTTGTTCATGTTAACAGTAATTCATGTTATCAGTATCAAATCTTTGTATTAATTTTTATAGGGGACTGTGAAAACAATTCATGTTAAAAGTAATTCACGTTATGCGTGTTCATGTTAACGAAGTTTGACTGTATAAGGAATTCCTATTATTTTATAATTTTGGCAAATGTTAAATCTGAAAACATTTGTATGAAGATTCAGGATTTTAAATAATAATTTAAAATATTATTAGCAAAAAAAAAAAAAAAAAAAAAAAAAAAATCTTTCAAAAGTTACGCTATTATAATAAGTAAAAAGACATTTTCCCACTATAATGTTAATTTCTAAACTGAAACAGTTTCGTAATATCATACTCTTCGAATATAATATTTAACTCCAAAACAATAATGACGATAAATACTGTTATATGAGTGTTAGTAATCAGAAAAAAAATAAGAAGCCGAAAAAAATTCCACATCACTGTCTCAATCTCAAGTAACTGCAAATTAATGTTTATATTCATCCCACTATGAATGTAGACATGAATTTTTTTTTTTTTTTTTTTTTTTTTTTTTTTTTTTTTTTTTTTTTGAGCGATGGCCGATTAACACATTTTACAAAATAGTGTCGATTAGGAAAATTTCGCTTCAAGACAATTCCAGATCAGTCACTTTCTATATGTATAACATAAATCTATTTAATTCATAATCGTAATATACAAACAGAAATAAAAAATTTAAATTAAATAAGACTTACCTTTTTTTTTTTGCTGTAAATTAATAATATCCGAGTATTTTTGCCCGAAAATGGCAGACGTCTTTCTCTTACATTTAAAAAAGCAAAAACAAAAGCTGACATTGTAGGCTTGGTCATGTTCTTTTCCCGCGTGTATTACAAAAAGTTCTCTGTTTACCCTGCGGTTGCGGTCATATAATCCGACGCAGACGATCTTCAGCAGCTGATTTTACTGTTTATTTGCAGTCCTAACTTTCAGGCGGAATAGTTTTATGAGTTAGTCTGTAATTAAAATTTTCTATTTGAAGAATTTTCCAATGCATTTTACCATTTCTTTTTTATCAGTTTCAAAAAAATTCATTTGAAAACGGAAGTTTATTAGATAAAACACTGCTTAAATTTTTAAAATGTGTAAAAATAAATTTAATGGTAATAATACCACCCCCCCCTTTTTTAAGTAAAGTTTGTTTCATGCGTAATAAATAAAAAATATCTTCTTAATAAATAAAAAAAATGTTTTCGGGGATAAAAAATTTTTCTTTGTCAATCTGTCAATATTTTCATGTTAATTTTCTGCAGAATAAAACAATTTGTAAAATAACTTTTTTAAAAGTCATACCTCTAAAACACAAATTGGAAATGCGAAAAATTAATTATATCATGTGTTTTGCATAAATTTTGTATATATATATATATATATTTTTTTTTTTTTTTTTTTCGGAAAAGGCTAATTTTATTTTAAAAGGCTGAAAAAAGTAAAATTTTTTTTAAAAAGCAGTTACTAAAAATAGATTAACAGGAAAAAAATATGACTTGAATGCAAATTATAAAGCAATAAATGCATATATGACTAAACTCTGAAGATTCTTTGTGCGTGCTCATTAAAATCTGCAGACTTAACTGTAATAGAAAATGTTTAGTTTGAAACCACAGAAGTGTTTCGACCAGTGGTCGCCAAAAAAGTTAAAAAATTTCCTCCCTGCAAACTAAATATGTAAAATGTATAGATTTAATATTTCTAATTCTAAATATGTTTCAAATTGCTCCAGCACATAGCATTTTTCTGAGAAATACTTTTATAATAATAACAATCCGTGATGTATTATTATATTAAATTGCAATGCTAGATAAAATTGAAATCATGAAAAAAGTATACTTTCACTTCTTAGATATCAAATTGATAAAATATAGCATGGAAATCTAGTTTGTTGATACTTGTACCGTGCATTTTTCTTTTTCTCCCCTCCCCCTTCTTTTCGTGTCCGAATTTACTATTTGCTGTCCACTAATATTCATTCCTTATGCCGCTGTAACTAGGGCATGTTTTAAATATTTCTCTTCATTTTCAAAAATTTTTGAAGTTAATATTTTTGTCACATATATGACGTGAAGTACGTTACATGCAGTGACATAACAGTGACGTTACAATATTTTTTTAATTGCCGGAAAAATAAAATTTTACAATAAGTAACATGTTTTAAAGAATTTTTATAATTGTTTAAAGTTTTCTAAGAAGTTCACATCTCAGTCACAATGTGACATCACGTGGTGGCATTTTGGTCACAGATGTGACGTGACAATAGTGACTTACAGTGACGTCACAATGACGTCACTGTGACCATGCATGCTATGAGGGCATATTGGAATTTTCTAACAAGTTATTTCTTATCTCGTTGTCTAACTCTACCAAGCGATTATAAATTCTTTTTAAACTAGCAAACAATTTTCCTCCTTAGGATTTTCTTCCTTTAATAAATTTGTTAATGCGTTACAATTTTTAGAAAAATTAGCTCTAACTGGGGAGCGCTTTTTCGGTGCGTTCGTAATTATCTAAATACGAAGCACCTATAGTCGTCGTTCAGTCCGTCTGTCTGTCCGTCCGCATATAACAGATCAAAAACTACCCAACCGAATGATCTGAAATTTTAAATATATAATTGTTGTAAAATTTTGTCGACTCATTTCAAATTATATGAAAATCGGATGTAGGGACAGTCAAACTTTTTCCGTTACATTACGGCCAATGGGAAAAAATTAAAGCAAGTGCATTTTAATGATGTTACAGCTTTCTGAATGTCTGAAATTTTAATAATTGTTGCAAAATTTTGTCGAGTCATTTCAAATTTTATGAAAATCGGATGTATAGTTTAATTACAGGGACAAATAGGAAAAAATTGTTACAAGTGCATTTTAATGATGTTACAGACTATGCACTTATGAAGTGCAAAAGAATATACATTCAGTACAATATGGGGTGCAAAAAATATTTATAAAACTAGTTATAGTACGAACGCACCTCATTTGCAACGTTTGACGACCAATTTCCAACTTGTTAATTAATAGATCCATAATCATACAAAAAAATAAAACAATACCTTTTAAAGATCATGTCGGGGTCACCATTAAATGTCAGTAGTATCTCCCTGAATATTATTTCATTCAGTCGTACTTTACTAATGTATTTAATTTAATTTATCTGACTCCAAATAATTATACTTATTTACTATAATATTTCAAACCAAACAGTTTATCCTACGCAATTGACCAGCCAACATTTTTAAGGGAACATTTTATTCTAATAACAAAACAATTTCGTTGCCATTCACACAAAAGAAATTACAATCTACTTTCAACAGGAGGTAGATTTCGAAGTTAAGTATACTAATTTCACCAACAAAAACTTAATCATGATAGAGAATGAATCAGAGATAGATCATGAATCAGAGATAAACCCACTTTAACAATTTTATCTAGCCGCTTTTGACGTGTTTTTATTTCATTTTTAAATGAGAGCTGGTCTTATCAGAATCATGAAGGCGGTATTAAAAAAAAAAAAAAATACTTTTCCATGCTCAATAACTCGAAATTTTCTGGCACATTTTCTGACACATCATCAAAAATGAATTTAAAAATGAGTCAGAAAATAAGCAGTTTGGATTTGAATACATTCTTAATAAGATGATTTTTTTCTTCAACCGCTATGTATTTTTAATTTGTTTTTGCTTTAAGAATTGGTCCTATCAAAAACTTGTCAATATAAACGTTGTAGATAATATTAAGAAGATATATAATAAATTCATGCTGATTTTATATCTTGTGAATTGACGAAGTTATGGATTTTTTCTTCTTCAACTCCCCCTTTTTGTTTTCGTTTTTATTTTTTATTTTATTTTATTTATTTTTTTGCGGTACGAATTGGTCCTATCAAAAACTTGTCAATATAAAAGTTGTAGATAATATTAAGAAGATTTATAATAAATTTAATTGGATTTGATATCTTAAGAATTGACGAAGTTATGATTTTTTTCTAACTAAAACCCTATTTTTGTGCCGTTGAACCCATTTTTAATTTTATCAAAAATCTGTGATACATTAATGTTTGGTCCAACTTTTAGAAGTAATAAAAAATTTAAACTGATTTGATATGTACAAAAATTAAGAAGTTATGGGGTTTTTTCGGTTTTCACAAAACCCCTCCCTATTTCCATCCCCTTGGTCCGATTTTGCCTATTAACGAAATTGAACGAGATTTTATGCCCCTTGATTTTATATGAATTTTATATGATTTTATACGATTTTATGAATTACGGAAGTTATCCTGTCCAGAAGAAAGTGATATTTAAGTATTGCGCGGCAGCGCAATACTTATTTATTTCCAGTGTCACTTCTGAATGTTAATTTAACATAGAAAAGCCTATGGAGCTCATAAATTTTTCATTTTTTCTTCCCACCTTTTTGTCCCTGATGCCACAAATTTTTTATTCTTTGTAATTTTAATGATATTGTAAATTCAAAGTACGAAAATGTTTGCCTGACGTAAGGTTCAAAATGCCTTTGCATATGGGTGAATTATAATGCAGAGAGTAACATAGCCTAAGCTTTATTTATATTATTAAAATATTTTTCTTAATAATTCCAAATTTCGGCATTTTCGGTGAGTATCAATGGGCATTTTTGCTGTAAAATTCAACATTTTTTTTTATTGTTGCAAAAAATTCAAAAGCTGTAATAATAATAATTATTTCCACGTGCAAAATGAAATTTGAAAATTTTTTTTATGAATTAAAAGGAAGATGACTATGGCGTCATACAGGAAATAAAACTGATATTTCCAAACATTTGTTAGTAATACAAGAAGCATTAATAAGAGTAAATACAGAAAGCAGGTGACTATGACGTCAAAAATTTGCAACATATTTCACCGATACTGATTTTTAAGCATGAATATCAATTACATACGAATGCATCCATTCGATTAAAAAGGTGTTAACTTTGTGATTTATTTATATTTTCCTTTTATTTATTTGTTGATGAAGTTTTAATTTCGTTAAGGAATACTAGCCGGAAAGAAATACTGAACCATTTATATTGTTTTAAGACTGTGTAAAAATTGAAATCGTCGGATGCTTAGGAGTTAATAAATTTGCAAATAACTTAAATTTATTTTACAGTTTTCATCATCAATATGACATCAGTATTACACACGGGCATGAAATATGTATTTTTTTTTCATATGCAATTTCATTTTGTGGTATTAAGAAGTAAAAAATAATTATTTGTAAATTTTAAAAAGACAGAGACTTTTACCGTTAAGTAAACTTAACGAAGTAACCTTAAGTAAGATTAAAGTTATTAAAGCATTTTTTATCTAAAATTATTCCTTTTGTCTTTTTTTTTTGTGTGTGTGTGGCACGAAAATGACTGATGTCGATGCTAAACAAATACCCCAAGTAAAATTTAGGTAACAGTTTCATCTTGCATTTACATCGCCCACGGGCGGGAAATATGGTTCAACACAATTTATTTTTGAATTCATAGCGTAACAGAGTGAAAATGGGGTAACTAAAATTCAGTAAAATTGTTTTTTTTTTATGTTTTTATTAAAGATTTTTTTTATGCTCAGTTTTTGTCCAAACTTTGCACTACTACACTGATGAAACATTTTGGATTAAATATTGGTAAATACACCACAAATTGTGATGCGATACTTTGTAGATCAAACCTGGTGATGATACATCCAGTTAATTTTTAAATGAGTTCGTCTGAATGTAGTAGTTATTTAAAAACTTGACACATTAAACAAAAACTTAATTTGCTGAACAAATTAAAAAAATAATTTTTTTCCTACAATATTTAAGCCCGAGAAGGGGCGGATATTGAGACATTTCATTCAATTACTTCTACATTTAATGTTAAATTTTTGTAACAAATTAGTTAAACGAAGTGAACATCAAAAAATAAAAAATAAATTCAAACAATATGAGACTTAAACATTTTAAAACCTTAGATTCCGTTCAAACGAAATCGAAATAAATCGTAGACATTTTTTTGGAAGGTTTGTATTTTAGATGTGTCTAATCATTTGTTTTCACCTAACGCAAACTTAATACAAAATCAGCAATACAAATATTTTCAACTTAAATTTGGGAAACAGTCTAAGATTTATTTCAAGTTTTTAGGGTGTTTAAGTATCATATTGTTTGAATTTCATTTTTATTTTTTGATGTTCACTTGGTTTAACTAATTTGTTACATAAATTTAACATTAAATGTAGAAGTAACTGAATGAAATGTCTCAATATCCGCCCCTTCTCGGGCTTAAATAATGTAGTAAATAAATTTTATTTTTTTAATTTGTTCAGCAAATTAAGTTTTTGTTTAATATATATATATATATAGATAGATAAAGTTTTTTACTAAGGGTGGTTTTGGGTTCTAGGGGTCATGATCGGTGTAGATCTGCAAAAATTTTTCAGAAATTCCAACATAGAAGAGAATGTAATAGGTAGTATTTCATACGAAATCTACCTAATACTAGCGATCTTTAGCGATTTCTTCGACTGTTAATACCTGGAAGTAGGGTAATACGAAAGTATCGCCTTTAATAAATTTCAGAATTTTATTTGAATACATAATTGCTAACATAATAAAAATGATTGGTGGTATATTGTTGGTGAAAATTCTGAAAAAACATATATTAAATGTAAAAAACTTATTATAGTTTTCACTTAAAAAAACATATAAATGATTTTCACCTGTATACTGTAACCCGGGGAGCCCAGGTTGGAACTCCTTGTAATTATAAAATAATGAATGTCTGTAAAAATAACTATGCAGTCAACGTCCATTAATCTGATACGAGCTCAAAATGTAAAAGTATTTTCCAGGTTTTTAGTGTGTTCGCTTGCATAAGATGTAACGTGGGAAACGTGTTAAATTTTCTTTTCTGTTCATTTCAAAGTTAAACTTCTTTCTTCTATGGCAAGAAAGTCACAAATTTAGAATCCAGATAACGGACCGTAATTCACACGTTTTAGATCCTTAATAGTAACTGGTAGCAATCTAACGTAGGTACGCTGTTTTCCATCTAGTAGGAAAAAGTATTTTGTTTTATGCCAAATACAGGCTGTCCGAGGATTATTGGGACAAAATTTAAGGGGAGGGAGAAGACATCACAAGGGTTCATATTTGCATAACAATTCATGGTCGGAAACACTTTCTTGGCGCGGTAGTGACGACACAGAACACAAGAAAGACAGGACACGAATAAGAGGAGAAAACATGTTTATTATCCTTAGTACAGCAAAAAACTAAGAAAAAAGAGCATTAAAGAGACAACGATCGCCATCAAAGTATGTGTTTGAAATTACGGCCCCGGGTCGTGAATCATGGAAGAGCATCTCCGGCGCATGGAAGATCTAATGTTCTTGAAAATACCGGGAGTGTCCCGGACTTCCCCAGCCGCTGCCACGATGCGTGTAACAAGTTCTTCAGTACTTTCCAGCATTGTCCCGGCATTTTTACGCACTAAGAATAATAAACATCTTTTCTCTCCCTGCTCGTGTCCTTTTTCTTGTGTTTTGTGTCGTCACTACCTCACCAGGAAATCATTTCCGACCATGGGTTGCTATGGAAATCTGAATCCTTGTGATGTCCTCTACCTCCCCTTAAAGTTTGTCCCAATAATCCTGGGGCACCCTGTATTATATTTATAAGACATATATGTTGTTCTTCAGTGTTGTGACAATACAAATAATTACTGCATTTTATTTTATGAAAAATTAAATGTAGTCATTACGGAAATATGCAGTTAAGTTTAATTGTAAAATAACAAATATCTGAAAAATGATTATGCAGTCAACGTCCATTAATCTGATATGAGCTCAAAATATAAAAATATTTTCCATGTGATTTAGTGTCTTCGCTTGCATAACATGTAACGTGGGAAACGTATTACCTTTTCTTTTCTTTTCATTTCAAAGTTAAACTTCTGCTTTCTATGCCAAGAAAGACACGAATTTAAAATCCCGATAACGGCCCGTAATTCCACGCTTTACATCCTTAATAGGTACTGACAGCAATCTAACGTAGGTGTGTTGTTTTCCATCTAGTAGAGAAAAGTCTTTTGTTTTATCTATTGCAGTAGATAAAACAAAAGTCAATTATTGACATTTTGGAGATAATTTTTTTCAAAGAGAATTGGAAATCTGAATGATATTTGTTTTTTGTCTAGTGTGTTAATTCATTTCAATGTTTCGTAAATGTTAAAATGCAAATGTGATCTTGCGAAATGTCAGGAAGAAATGACATTATCTGAAAATACAGGTGAAGGAGATAGTTCTTTGTCTTAAGAAGAGTAGAACAGTACACTGTAAAAAAAGACGGACGTTTCTTAATCTACAAAAATGTACAATAACCTCTTCCGAGTCACCGAAGATTCGGAAAAGCGTTCCTCTACCTTTAAACACCTCAGAAAACTATTTATTTTCGAAATTTAAAGAAGAATTTACAGTGCTGTAGTTGGAAAAAAATATTTGCGGGAACTCACCTTTTCATAGAATAGATGTTGATACTACCAAATTTTTGCTAAGCCAAAATCCAATTTAAAACATTTTTGTAAAAGCCGAATTTTTTTAATTAACAATTATAATTATTATATTCTAATTTTATAGTATACTAGCAAACCCCGCAGCTTTGCTCGCGCAATATTTGAAATATGCCAAGTGATATTTATATGTCTAATTTTTATTAAAAGAAATTATAGTTTTAGGAATAATTCAAAAATTCCTATTTAAAACATAGTTTGACTAAACTTCATTATTACACTGCATTAGGCAGAAATTAGACTTAAATTAATAAAAAGAAATAAAATAAATGATAATTTAGAAAATATTTTGAAACTTTTATGCTCAATTAATACGCTTATTTCAGTATTCATTTGAAGTTTTGAATTTTTTAGAAACCATCTTCTTACATCTTAAAGTTAACCATCATGTCAAATTCCAAGTCCTACCACCTCTCTCAACATAAAGGGCTATGTTGAAATAGGAACTGTCGCCATTAATTTGCCAACATTAATATTGAAATCGGTTTGTTATTTCCTAATATTCCACAGAAACGTAATTTAGAAAGCTTTTAAAGGCCTTTTTTAGAACGTTTGTTGTTCCTGTGAACCCCAGGTGGTAGAATCATCCGCTTAAAATACAGCCTGCTTAGGATCAGAGATTGTTACTATTGATTCGCTATTATTACTTTTATAATCGGTTTATATTCCCTGAAATTGCATAGAAATCGTAATTTAGGACTGTTTTAGAACGCTTTTCGCACCTCCCCTTCGCTTCACATCTTTTTAATTCGAATTTATTTTCGACAGTCCTACGAGGGCATTTATATTTTATAAGTAACTATCATGCCATATTTAAAGTTTCTAGCCTCTTCAGTATCACAGAAATCGCAATTTAGAAAGTTTTTTGCTCCTGCAACCCTCTGGTGTTAGTGGCACAGACATAAAATATAGCTTATGTTTGAGCAGGTTCTATCACCAACAATTTGTCACGATTATTTTTTAAATCGATTTGGTATTTGATAAGAAATTGCATAAAATTTGTAATTTAGAACGCTTTTAGAACGCTTTTCGCCACTTCATCCTTTTAAATTTGGAATTTTCTTTCGACTGTTCTTAGAAAGCAGTTGTATCTTGTAAGTAAATACCATGCCATATTTCAAAATGTTAGATCCCTCAGTTACGCAAAAATGCAAATTAGAACATGTTTTGCTCTTGCACACCCAGATGGTAGTGACAGCAACATAAAATATAGCCTATGTTGGAGCAGGGACTGTCACCATTAATTTTCAACCATTACTTTTGAAATAGGTTTGGTATTTCCTGAAATTGAGTAGAAGTTACAATTTAGAACGTTTTTACAACGTTTTTAGAACGCATTTCGGGCGTTTTCACCCCTTTTAAGTTTCCAATTTTTTCGAAACTGTTCTTAAAGATCATTTATATCTAATAAATATGTACCTTGCTTAATTTCAATTTGCTAGTACCTACCGATCACAAAAATCGAAATTTAGAAAGTTTTTTGCCCCTGTAACCTCCAGATGATAGTGACACCGACATGAAATAGCGTCTATGTTAGAGCAGAGGTTGTCAGTATTAATTTTCCTACCATTACTTTTGAAATGAGTTTGATTCTTCCTGAGATTGCTCACAAATAGGCATTTAGAACTTTTTTAGAATCTTTTTCGCGCATTTTCACACCTTTTAAATTACAAATTTTTAAAGAAATGTTCTTAGAGATCATTTATATCTAATAAATATATACCATGCAAAATTTCATGAATCTAGGTCCTTCCATAATTAAAACTCGCATTTTTAGAACGTTTTTAGTTCCTGCATCTCCTCTGGGGTAGTAGAAACAGACATAAAATATAGTCTATCTTGTAGCTATCATTTTTACACCATTATATATGAAATCGATTCAGTACTTCCTGACGTTGCATAGAAATCGGAATTTTTACAACGCTTTTCGTGCCTTTTCACCCTTTTTAAATTTCGATTTTTTTTAGGAAATGTTCTTTGAGATCATTGATATCTTATAAGTAACTACCATTCCAAATTTCATGATTCTAGGCCCTTCCATAACACGAACCCGCAATTTAGAACGGTTTTTTCCCCTGCAACCCCAAGATGGCAGTGATGCAAAAATAAAACAGAGCCATGTTAGAGCAAGGTCTGTCACCATCAATTTACAACCATTACTTTTGAAATCGATTTGATACTTCCCAAAATAGAGTTGAAATCACCATTTAGAATGTTTTTTAGAACCCACTTCGCGGATTATCACCCCTTTTAAATTTCGAATGTTTTAAGAACTGTTCTTAGAAATCCTTTATATCTAATAAGTAACTAATATTTCAAATTTCATATTTCTACGCCCTTCAGTAACGCAAAAATCGTAATTTAGAATGTTTTATACTCTTGCACCACCTTTCGGGTAGTAGCACCGACATGAAATATGGCCTATCTTGGAGCAAGGGCTGTCACTATCATTTTGACACCATTATTTTTAAAATCGGTTTGGTATTTACAGAGATTGTGTAGAAACCACCATTTAGAACGTTTTTTAGAACGCCTTTTGTGCATTTTCACCCCTTTTAAATTTCGAATTTTTTAAGAACTGTTCTTAGAAAATCTTTATATCTAATAAATAACTAATATTTCAAATTTCATATTACTACGCCCTTCAGTAACACAAAAACCGTAATTTAGAACGTTTTTTGCGCCTGCACCACCTTTGGGGTAATGGCACCGACATAAAACATAGCCTATGTTAGAGCAAAGGTTGTCACTATCATTTTGACGCCATTATTTTTTAAATCGGTTTGATATTTCCTGAGATTGTGTAGAAACCCCCATTTAACGTTTTTTAGAACGCTTCTCGCACATTTTCACCCCTTTTAAATTTCGAATTTTTTAAGATCTGTTCTTAGAAAACCTTTATATCTAATAAATAACTAATATTTCAAATTTCATATTACTACGCCCTTCAGTAATGCAAAAACCGTAATTTAGAAAGTTTTTTGCTCCTGCACCCCCTTCGGGGTAGTGGCACCGACATAAATTATAGCCTATCTTGGAACAAGGTTTATCACCATCATTTTGACCATTAATTTTTAAACCGGTTTGGTATTTCCTGAGATTGTGTAGAAACCACCACTTAGAACGTTTTTTAGAACGAACACTTTTTGCGCATTTTCACCCCTTTTAAAATTTCGAATTGTTTAGAAAATGTTCTTAGATATTATTTATATCTTATAAGTAACTACCATTCAAAATTTCATGAATCTAGGCCTTTCCATAACACAAAAATTGCATTTTTAGAACGTTTTCTGCTCCAGCCCCCCCCCCCCCCTTTGGGGTAGTGGCACCGACATAAAATATCGCCTATGTTCTAAGTTGGACTAACACCATCATTTTGATACCATTACTTTTGAAATCGTTTCGGTAGCTTCAGAGATTACCTCTAACAAACAAACAATTTTTACTTCTTTATAATATTAGTATAGATATAGATTATTTGTGTAGCATGTATCTAAAAGCAATATTTAATCAATCTCATAGTAGCATTTTCCATTATGGATCAAAATTTAATTGAAATAACAGAAATAAATCCATATATTACTTACTGACACATCTATCCTAGAAGTTTCGATAAAGAACGATAATGAAAGATGTTTTCTGTGCTCTCTGATTTACGCTGAACTTTACGATGAATTTGGCTCGTCTGCTAATATTCTTCCTGGTAGCAACCAAGATTTCACATATGGTTCAGGACAAAATTCTTTTAAGGGAAGTCCTACACGGCTAACAAATATAAGTGAACTGCCTCTTTCAACAAGCAGTGAATTTCTTGCATCAGTCATGATGTTATTCATACAGTTGAATGCTCTTTCGCACCAGACGTTGAAATGGGTATAGTTTTCTCAGTCTGGAAAAGAGAATTTAGCTCTCTAGACTCATTTCCAGGCTAGGTTCATTTTGCTTGAAACAAACTAGTCGGATGTGCCAGTCCCAACCTTCTATCTTGTACATATCAATGCTTCAAAATTCATTAACACAGTTCAAAATTAAATGGCATTCTATGCCTATCATGAGGATTCTAAAGGTATGAAGTTCCGTGCATTAGTTCTTGAGATATGACTATCGCTAAAATCATGTAAATCAGGAAAAATGTAGCTTAGCAGCGCCACCTGTTGGTGTTTTACACCAAAACGTAACCAGCAACAACTTATATCAACGTCTAATGGAATCTGAAGTTTGATGAAAATTCGCGCATTAGTTTTTGAGATAGATTTAATATTCATAGATTGCTGAAATCGTGAAAAATGCAGCATAGTTGCACTACTTATTGGGCGATTGATATGAAAACCTAATCAGCAACAACTTGTGTCAACGTCTAACTGAATCTGAAATTAGATAAAAATTTGTGCTTTAGTTCTTGAGATAGAGCTATTGCGGAAATCGAGCAAAATGCAGCATTGCAGCGTCACCTGTTGCGCGATATACACCAAAAACTAATTAGCACCATTTTATATCAAGTTCTAACTGAATCTAAAGTTTTGTGAAATTCCGTGCATTAGTTCTTGAGACAGACCGCTCACAAAATTTTTGTCACATACAGATGGACAGACTCACAGTGACAGACAGACTGACACACAGACATTTTCTAAAAACCATCAAAACGTGTTCAGGAACTTCTAAAACATATAAATCCACCGAAAACCGGAAGTCGAAATTTTTCACGAATCCAATGCTTTCTTCTTGTAAAGATAGAAGAAAGTAAAAAGTCCTTCCGGCCAGTGCCGAGAGGAAGAGGTAGCTTTGATATTCCTTATTTTTAAAAAAGCCAGCTTATATTATTTAAACACACGAAGCTCAATTTAGTGGAAACCGATTATAGGAGATTCAGTACTAATTTTTATCAATACTAAATCATTATGAATGAGAATTTCACGAAATTAGTCAGCTTTATCCAAGCTGCTTTTATTTAAAGTAACTTATATTTGGTTGTCAAATTCGGCAATATCTTGAAGTGCCTGCCATTTTAAGACAAGATGGTGCATGAGGCTAACCAGTGAACTTGGTCGAGACCTTAGTAATTCCTGCGCACATGCTCACTCTCATCAAAATCGGTTGATATATACGAGTGCTGTCGCAGGTAAAAAATCAGATTTTTCAAAATGTGACCCACATTAGAAATTCTAAACTGCTATAACAGAGTCTTTTTTTAATATAAAGACAAAACAAAAAATGCTCCGGAAACCTTATATCAAGGTCAAATACTTAATTGAGAAACCTTTTTCAATTTCTAATTTTTTTGCACCTCACTTTAAATATATATATATATTTTTTAATTTAATGGCCACCATTTTGAAACAAGATGGCTGATGAAGCTGGCCAGCAAACTTGGTCGACACATTGCAATATACTATCCACATGCATTCTTACATCGAAATTGGTTAATAAATACGCGTGTTATAGCGTGACAAATATCTGATCGTTTCAAATTGTCAGCCATGCTAGAAATTCAAAGTGCTATAATTCAACCTTTTTTTAAGATATAGACGAAACAAAAACTGCTACAGATTCTTTGTATCAAGGTCAAACACATAAAAAAAAATCTTTTTCATTTTCCAATTTTTTGAGACATCATTTAAATTAAATTTTTTTTTTTTTTTTAAATGGCAGCCCTTTTAAAACGAGATCGCGAATGAAGCTGGCCAACGATCGGACGAGACATTGGTATGTACTATGTACACACCAAGTTACATCCAAATCGTTTCATAAATACGCCTGTTATCGCGTGACAAAAATCAGGTTGTTTCAAAATGTCAGCCACAATATAAATTCAAAATGCTATAACTCAGTCATTTTTTTAGACACATGGGAAAAAAACTGTTTCGGAATCATTGTATTAAGGTCAAACACATACAAAAAAAATCTTTTTCATTTTCAAATTTTTGTACCTCATTTTAAATTAAAAAATTTTTTTAATGGCCGCCATTTTGTTGTACACACCAAGGTATATCCAAATCGGTTCATAAATACGTCTGTTATCGCGTGACAAAAATCAAGTCGTTTCAAAATGTCAGCCACGCTAGAAATTCAAAGTACTATAACTCAGCCATTTTTTAAGATATAGGCGAAACAAAAACTGCTCCAGAATCTTTGTATCAAGGTCCAACACATAAGAAAAAAATATTTTTCAATTTTTTGGTACAACATTTCAAATTTCAATTTTTTTAAAAATTTAAATGGCCGCCATTTTGAAACAAGATGGCGGATGAAGCTGACCAACTAGCTAGGTCGAGATATTGGTATGTACTATGTATAAACCAAGTTACATCCAAATCGGTTCATTAATACGCCTGTTATCGCGTGACAATAAATCAGGTCGTTTCAAAATGTCAGCCACAATAGAAATTCAAAATGCTATAATTCAGCCATTTTTTTAGATATAGGTGAAACAAAAATAGTTCCGGAATATTTGTATCAAGGTCAAACACATAAGAAAAAAAAATAGTTTTCAATTTTCAATTCTTTGGTACCACATTTCAAATTTTAAATTAAAAAAAAATTAAATGGCCGCCATTTTCAAACAAGACGGCAGGTGAAATTGTTGAACGAACTCGGTCGAGACATTGGTATGTACTATGTACACACCAAGATATATCCAAATCGGTTCATAAATACGCCTGTTATCGCGTTACAAAAATGAGGTCGTTTCAAAATGTCAGCCACGCTAGAAATTCAAAGTGCTGTAACTCAGCCATTTTTTAAGATATAGACAAAACAAAAACTGCTCCGGAATCTTTGTATCAAGGTCAAACATATAAGAAAATAATTATTTTTCAATTTTCAATTTTTTGGTACCACATTTAAAATTTTAATTTTTTTTAAAAATTTTAAATGGCCGCCATTTTGACACAAGATGGCGGATGAAGCTGACCAACTAACTAGGCCGAGACATTGGTATGTACTATGTATAAACCAAGTTACATCCAAATCGGTTCATTAATACGCCTGTTACCGCGTGACAAAAATCAGGTCGTTTCAAAATGTCAGCCACAATAGAAATTCAAAATGCTATAATTCAGCCATTTTGTTAGACATAGGTGAAACAAAAATAGCTCCGGAATCTTTGCATCAAGGTCAAACACATAAGAAAAAAAAAATAGTTTTCAATTTTCAATTTTTTGGTACCACATTTCAAATTTTAAATTAAAAAAAATTAAATGGCCGCCATTTTCAAACAAGATGGCAGGTGAAATTGGTGAACGAACTCGGTCGAGACATTGGTATGTACTATGTACACACCAAGGTATATCCAAATCGGTTCATAAATACGCCTGTTATCGCGTTACAAAAATCAGGTCGTTTCAAAATGTCAGCCACGCTAGAAATTCAAAGTGCTATAACTCAGCCATTTTTTAAGATATGGACAAAACAAAAACTGCTCCGGAATCTTTGTATTAAGGTCAAACACATAAGAAAAAAAATATTTTTCAATTTTCAATTTTTTGGTACCACATTTCAAATTTTATATTTTTTTAAAAATTTTAAATGGTCGCCATTTTGAAACAAGATGGCGGATGAAGCTGGCCAACGAACTCGGTTGAGATATTGGTACGTACTATGTACACAGGACGTTAGATCCAAATCGGTTCATAAATACGGGAGTTACAGTGTGACAAAAATCAGATATATATATAGATATATATATACTAGGAGCTCTGCCCCCTGCAAGCTACGCTCGCCAACCCCCGTTCAGACACTGTAGAATCTAAAAGCCCGCTAATCTGATCGGTTTTAAAAAGACTAGAGAAGATAGAATTATACTGAAAAAACCTGTAGCGATCTCCCTGTAAACGGGTTTCCATTCAATTCCCTTTGATTGCAAAAATTTAAGGTAGAATCTGTTGCTGTTAAGACATCCAATGGTTGTTTTCGTGTTTGGTTAAAGAAGATCAGTTAAACATTTGAAAAGAAGCTAAAATAAAATGAATTAAGTAAACAGAGTCTTTGTCTCTCGGTATTTTTTTTACAGCGTTATAAAACGATTGACATAATACAATTACTAAAATTTGCTGCTTTAACCCCTTCAAGGGTGGTGGTTCATTTTTGGACCACTTAATTTTAATTCTTAAATGCCACATTAGCATCAGAATATTGGGATGAAAATTTCCCTTTTATTAAGTAAGTGAACAAAAGCGTTTTTGTATTTCGAAATTTGTTTGTAAATTCTAGTGCCATTCACTGATTTCAAGATTTTATGAATAGAAGTGCCTTGTCCGTGAAGGGGTTAAACGCATATTAATGTATTTATTATTTTAAAGTTTCCTTTCCCTTTTAATATTCACGTGTAAATACAATTTTCAGGCCATAATTTTCATTTTTTTCCTGCCTTTAACACGTACTCATGAAATATTGTCACTACATCAGGGTGTTTACATTTTTACAGAAAAAAAAATATTTACTACAAGGATCTGAATTTTCAGTCGAATTCCGTTAATGCGAGAAGCAGGGGAATCATACAAGTTCTCGAAGGAAAAGTTACTTGTAATACCCGTGAAGATAATAATAATAATAATAAATGAGGTCAGATAAACACTAGTATTTTCTTAGAGAAAAACTCTCCTTTGGCAATCGCGCGTTTGCATAAGTCGAATTTTTCTACATAACAAGTCGTATATTGTACGTCAAACGTGGCAAATGAAGTGCGTTCATTCTATAACTAGTCTCTCTATTCTAAAAAAAAGTAACTACCGCTGTCACCGCCGCCGCCGCCGCCGCCGCCGGTTTTGAATTTTTTGTGACCGGAGGTCTTTCTTCGTTAATATTTAAAAAACTGTTGCATACAAAAATATGAAAATCGGTAGTATTATAGAGAAATGTTTGATAAACACGCTGATGCAGACAGTTTTCAAATCGAAGAATTATTTTAAGAGATATTTAATGCCAAAGTTGGACAAAATCGTTCCATTAAAAAAGTTTTATAGGAGCAAAAACTGTACATAGGAATTTAATCCTTTTTAGATCATTTTATGCGTCAGAATTTCCCGGTGTGCAGATTGCAGTTAGTTTTTTAATTTGAATAATTTTTCGAGGTTTTATTTCTATTTTAAATTCAAATTTTCAGCATTTCGAGAGATGTTTTTTACAAATTTTAGAAAATTGTATTAATTTAAACTGTTGCCAGCTGTATAAAAAGCGCAACCAATAATGTTTGCTTCAAATTAAAAAATTTTTTTACACGTGACTATTATAAACAAAAAATATAAAAAGCAGGAACTCATTGAAAGTTACGTCATAAAAACTATAGTTACACGTGAATTTTAAATGAGAAAGAATATTGTAAAATAATAAATTCAGTAACATGCGTTAGAAGTCCTAAATAGGAGAATTTACGTCATATTACACTTATTACGTAAAATGAACAAAAAATAATATAGCAAAACAGTTTTAATTTAAAAATTGCGCGAGACATTTACTTGACATTTTAAGATGATCATAATATTTCATTTCTAACAAAAGTATTTTGACGTGAATATTAAAAAGAGAAAGAAAAGTTTGGTGAAAATTACGTCAAATTATAATTGTCAGATTCAAATTATAATTCAATCTTCCGAAATCTTTTTAAAGGCGGTCAAATTAGCGTGCTGTTAGAGTCTGCGGTGTCTGAACGGGGGTTGACGAGCGTAGCTCGTAGGGGGCAGAGCCCCCTAGTTTTATAAATATTCAGATCTTGGTGCAACAGCTGTTGCATTCTTATGCAAAAAATGCATGAATACAGAATTTATTACGATTCTACGTATTAAATTCATTAATACGGAAATAATAGGGCTCCATGTGAAATAGGACGTAATCACTTTGGCAAACTAGAATCATGATCTATCATGGGATTAATTACGTAGGATAGGATTTAATAGAAGGAAGAAAACTTTTTTATATTTTTTAAGTTTTGATTCGATTTTCACAAAATTTGAAATGAGCCGATAAAATTCTGCAACGATTATATGCATTAAATTTCAAAGCATTCGGTTGGGTAGTTTTTGCTCCGTTATACGCGGATAGACGAACGCCCAGACGACGACTATAGGTGCTACGTATTTATATAATTACGAACTCACGAAAAAACTTAGTTATACATATAATTACACTAATAACAGCTATTAATTGCTCTAATTACCTCAATGCTAAAATTAACTGAATAACATAAAGTTAACATAAAATTCTCAGTCTTACCTTTGTTGGTGTAATTTTTTTAGACAGGTCTTTTCATTAAACAAAATAGCAGTACTGAATAAAGGAAATTTAAAATACTAGTGCTAAATTCACCTTGAGTAAGTTATTAAAATTCATATAAAAAGCACCATTAAATTGATTTTTTATTAATTTTTAAGGTATTTTAATGTATTTAAAGAAATTTAAATTGCATTTATGCACCTGCAAGCAGTTTTAGTACATTTTATTTGTGTTTTTTATATGAATTTAAACAGCACTGAAATCAAAGCTTCTAAAGAACTAGTAATTCCAAAGAACATGATCGACGTATAGTAATGCAACTCATCATTTCCCTTTTTCCCGAAAAAACTCGTTAACATTTCAATAATCACTTGAGTTTTTGAGCTTTTGATTTCCCATATACTTTGAATTATAAAAGGACAAAAGTCATGGAAATACTAGTTAATATGACCTAGAGTCCAGATTTAAAAAAAAACAAACAAAGGATTTTGTCTAAACTCCTTCTTTTCAATGGCTCAATTGTAAATCTTACAAATTGGCGGTATTTGAAACGTTCTTATCACTCTCTTTTTTCCTTTCATTCTTTCAAAACCCCAGGACATTCCTTCGTATTTTCTTGGAAGGTAAAGTTCGACTTGAAGGTTGAAATTCTGTGTAGTAAAACTGAGAAATTATTACATTTTGGCAGGAAATTCGCATGTAGAAATATTTTCGCTGAGAGAGAACACTCTTGAATAAGAAGGGGATTTCTTTCCTATTTCTTCCCTACTTTTTGACGAAAATCGCATTAAAATGAATATATATTTTGCTCGTATTAGCCGTAAGCCTGCTTTTGTAGCTCGTAAAAAGGGCGAAAACTTTAATAAAGTTTAAGTGATGAACCATACTTAATGTGCAAATTGATCGTTTTACCGTGTTCTCGTTTTAGATGTGCTCGTATTACGTTCGACTATATATCCCACCGCATTCTAAATTTGTATGTTATAATGATGATTTAGACTTAATTTTTGAGTCAGGACATATACAATCGAGTCTTTAAAAAGTTTTCTTTTGATTAAAATTTTCGCCGTGATAAGTTCAATTCAACAAGTGTATTAGTTAAACATAAATTATTTTCCCGTAAAATATCCGTTTACTCTTAACCCTACAGGGGCTCGAAATGCATCGGAGAAAATCGGAACAATATTCCGATTGTTTCCGAATATTGTTTCGGTTCGCGAAAGTAAGGTAAATGTTGTTCCGGATCGTGGAATTATTAAAACATATTATAGTTTCATACAGATAGCTTACTGTGATCTCTGTAGCTTTCTTTTATTTAAGTATTGCGCGGCAGTGCAATACTTATTTATTTCCAGTGTCACTTCTCAATGTTAATTTAACATAGAAAAGCCTCTGGAGATGATAACTTTTTCATTTTTTCTTCCCACCTTTTTGTCCCTGATGCCACTCATTTTTTATTCTTTACTAATTTTAATAATATTATAAATTTAAAGTTTAAAAACGTTTGCCTGGCGTCAGGGTCAAAACGAATGGCAAAATACCTTTGCATATGGATGAATTATAACCCAGAGAGAAACAAGGGCCAATTTTTTTGTATATTATTCAAATATTTTTCTTAATAATTCCAAATTTCACTTTTTTCATTGAGAATCAACGGACATTTTTAATAGAAAATGTAACATTTTTTCTTCATTGTTGCAAAAATTTCAAAAGCCGCAATAATAATTTATTTGGTTTTAGTAGAAAGATTCCCACGTAAAAAATTTTAATTGAAATAGTTTTTTTTTTTTTTCAAAAATTAAAAAGGTGAATATGGCGTCATAGTGGAAATAAAAAGGATATTTTCAGAATACGTTTTTGCTTTGGTCAAGTTTATATTTTAGTAAAAAGTTTCTAATGGATAGCTATTTTTACGCAGGTAGCGAACTTTGTGGGGAATCACATAACTTAAATTTTAAAATGTATTATTTTTTCGAGATGAGAACTATTTATACCCAAAGTTAAACTTAGGTGATAATTTTCTGATGTGTTTACATCACCCTTTGGTAGAGAATAACGTTTAAAAATTCAAGTAAAACTTTTATTTATTTATTTATTTTTTTTTTTACTGATCACAGCTATAATATTGTTAAATATTAGCAGTAAGGATTCAACAGAATTTACATTTACATTCATAGCTTTCCTGAGTGGGAAATAGGGTATCTAAATTTTTAAGTGAAGTTAATATTTTATGTTTTGATTATAGATTTTTTACGTTCAGATTGGAAGTTTTTGTTCAAACTACCGCAACCTGCATTACTACAGTGGTGAAACATTTTGAATTACACATTGGTAAACTGCATCCCACATTGTGATGCAATACCGCATACATCAAGACCTGATGATGATACGCTGTATTAATTTTGAAATGCGTTCGTCTGAGTGCTGTAGTCATTAGAAAACTTGACATATTAAACAAAAACATAATTTGAAAAAAATTAAAAAAACAAAATTTATTTCCTACATTGTTTAAGCCCGAGAAGGGACAGATATTAAGTTATTTCATTCAATTAGTTCTACATTTAATGTTAAATTTTTGTAACAAATTTGTTAAGCCAATTGAAGATTAAAAAGTAAAAATAAAATTCATACAATATGATACTTAAAACATCCTAAAAACTTAGATTCCGTTCAAATGAAATCGAAATAAATCTTAGACTTTTTTTAAAGTTTTGTATTTTGCATGCATCTTATCATTTTATGCACAATTTTCATAAACATAATACTAAATCTGCAATACAAATATTTTCAATTAAAAATGGAAGAAGTCTAAGATTTATTTCGATTTCATTTGAACGGAATCTAAGTTTTTAGGGTGTTTTAAGTATCCTATTGTATAAATTTTATTTTATTTTTAAATCTTCAATTTGCTTAACTAATTTGTTACAAAAATTTAACATTAAATGTAGAACTAATTGAATGAAATAACTTAATATCTGTCCCTTCTCGGGCTTAAACAATGTAGGAAATAAATTTTGTTTTTTTTAATTTGTTCTTCAAATTATGTTTTTGTTTAATTATTATTTGGAATATTGAATGTATTTTTAAATTGTTTTTGTACTGGTTAGATATAAATATGTCTATACTTTCAAACTAAATTTTTAGTCAACAATAATTTTGAAATAGCTTTCCGGTTCCTGAAATTTTCTATTTTGAAGTTTGAAGTGTGGGCACTCACATGTGGCACTGCATCCAGTGCACATGTGATCAAACATTAAAATACTAAAGCAAAAGACAAACATATCTAACGTGTACCACTGGAAAGTCAAAAAGCGTACAAACATTTTATCACAAACAAAAAAGGATAATCAACGTTGCTTCACCCAGTAGCTATTTTATTCAAAAACAGTTTTTCATGGCTGTGAAATGCTTGGCTACGAGAAATGAAATTTCAATTAAAACCACTTTTTGCAAAATTTCGAATGTAAAAAAACTGTTATATATTGGAAAAGTATGTGAAAAAGACTTTTTTTTACGTATAATTGGTCAACTCTTCAAAAATATATTAAAACCATCTACTATAAATATATAACGAACATAATATGTTACAAATTTAAAGGAAATAATATAGGTAAATAATTTCGTGAAACGACCAGTGTTTTATTGAAGTGTGAACTTTCCAGACTAAATTGAATCATTTTATAAAATTTTAATGTAGTGAAGTACCGACTTATTTTGAAAAGTAGTTTGCAGTCGCTACTTTTTAAAACAAGTAGTTGTAGATGTAGTTAACTACATTTTCAAAAAAGTAGGTGTAGTTGTAGTTGGCTACAATAAAAAAGCAGTTTTTCTGTCCCAGCCCCATACCCTTACAGACGTTCCACCACCTTGAACAGCTCCCTGTTGACTAGCAAAATTCATTGATTCATGAGGTTGTTTCCATACTGCCCGTACATGTCCCTCCGCCGACACAATTCGAAACGGGACTCTTCAGACCAAGCAACGGGTTTTCCATTCATCAACTGTTCAATGGAGAATGTTAGCGTGTCCAGGCGAGGCGTAAAGCTTTGTGCCCTGCAGTCACCAACGGTGTACAAGTGGGCCTGCGACTCCGAAACCTCATGTCAATGACGGTGCTTTGAACAATTCGCACGCTGATTTATGTAGACAGTCACTTGAGGCTAAAAATTGACAACTTTCTATCTTGATATGAGGACGTGAGTTTCAAAACTCGTTTTATCCTGAAAATCAAATTTTGGGAAATCGCGAAAAACCTCTGACTGTGCCCATTGGTTTTCATTGTAAACCAAGGTTTTACAGTGTAAAAAATACAGGATAAAACTGTTTTTTTTTCAGATTGAAGAGTTTTTTTCGATGCAAGTTTACCAATAGAATAGATTGATAGAGAAAACTCGATTTTTTAAATTTTGGATAAGGCGAGTTTTGAAACTCACGTCCTCATATATATTCTATCTTTGGTGCATAATAATATCACAAAATGCGCCAGTTTTAAAACTGCATTTATTTTACAAAACATTCGTTAATAAATGTATTTTTCGTTATGCGATGAAGAATGTTTTGTTCTATGATTATTTCACTTTTACATTAGAATTACCTACTACTATATGCATAGATTCTATAAAAACTAAACTTTTTTCATAGATTATGTAAAAGGCTATATATATATACATGCGTATTAGATGGGTCATGAATATTTTTCAAACTTTAAGGTGGGTAACGTGACAATAAAGTTTGGGAACCGCTGATCTAGATCATAAATGAAACGTGTATTTGTTTCGCACGAAAAACAAAATGTGTATTGTAAGGACTGACACAATTCGAGGAATAATAATTTTATGGTACTTATTAATAAATCCAAATGAAGTTAGAAAAAATATTGGGAATCAATTAGGTACGTTTAAACATACAAAACATTCGGCATCAAAATCCTCCCTGCTAAAATAAGGATTGTTTCTGACAGATTTAACGATACTAGTTCAAATATGGCAATCAAATTGCTCCATCACGTACCATTTTTTGGGGGTGGGGGGTGGGGAGGTGGAGGTCGCCTTTAAAATTAAAATTATTTCCCCTTACTGAAGCATTAGCGTTAAACGCGTATTATTATTTTATTTTTGGATTCTCCTTCGCTTTGTTTTTCCACCCTTTTCGGAAAGTTGCTAATCTGAATTCAATCTCAAATGGCATTCCGTATTCAACTCATAGAAGGAATTTGTGTAGCTTCTCCGTTGAGAAGAGCTCTCAAAGTGTATTATTTCAATTAATTTACTTTATTAATATTAAGTAAAACTAATTTTTATACCACTTTCGTTACCTGAAATTGTCAAGCTTTTTTAATGAAACCGTAACGTATTTTATTATATATACGAGGTGACATTTACTAAACAAAGGGAAAAAAATATTACAGCCTGTACAGAAAGTTTTGCCAACTTTATTTTGGTTGTAAAATCAAAGGCCAAGATAAAATGTAGGCTTTAGAATCTTGCTGCAATCTATGTTCAATAGCGCTTATTGCTGGTTAAAAGGTATGTTACAAGTCAATGCCTCTTGTTGTTCTAATGGTATGATATGAACCACAGAATCCCGTGGATGATTGTTATTTTTGTGCAACTAAAGTCGCCAATTTCTCATGATATAGTGTTTATGATGATGAATAATATACCAGTGGCAGAACTACAGATACATATACTTTGAACAAAGAAACCACATCTGAAGAAACTTCATTAGATGTAATTGCTTGCATATAGAAGGACCAAATATTTTCTTTTTCCAGCAGTTCAGGGCTACGCCTTATTTCTCAGGCTGAATTAAACGATCTACACTCAAGAAAAACTGGTACACCGGTTTAATATCATGTAGGGCCTCCCACGATCACGTAGAAATGCCAGATCTCTTTTGATTAGCATGTTGCTAGGCATCCCGAACTTGCTCAGTACTGTTCATGTCTGGTGATTTTGGTGGCCAATGAAAGTGCCTACAGTCAGGCGAATGCTCCTGGTCCTGGAGCCACTCGGTAGAAACTCTCGACGTACGGGGTGTCGCACTGTGCTGCTGAAATTCTCCAAGTCGGAATTCACAATGGACATGAATGGGTGTGATGATCGATCAAGATGCTTGCGCACCGCTCACTTATCAGAGCCTTCTCTAGACATATAAGGGATTCCATATCACCCCAACTGCACATGCCGAATACCAGGGCTCGGAAGTAGCGTGCTACAAGTCGCGAAACTAAAGTAGTCACTACTTTTTATAGTAGTTTGTAGTGTACCGCGTTACATTTTGAACGATGTAGTTATACAAAACATCAATAATTTGTAGCGAGAGACGATGTTAACTTTTAACGCTACTTCAGGAAATAAAAAGTGCCATTCTACAAATAAAGTTGCCGTAACATGTTTCTTTTGTGAAAAATTTGTTCTATTTCCACAATTTGAAAATTTTCACCAGGAAATATAGCTGCATTGTATTCCACTGCACTGCAAAAAGTCATAGGTTTTTTTCCATCGACACTTGCTGCTCAATTCAATTATTAACGCACCAAAGGAATTAATTTCTTTGCTGACAACACTTATCAATTTACTTGTTATTGAATTTACTTGTTATTGCTTAATTTACAGATTTATTTATTGTTTGAATTTAGAGTTCTTTTTCTGTAATTTTCTAAATCATAAAATTAAACAACTCAATATAAAATTAATTCTCAACGGAACTCAATACAATTGTGAACAGAACTCAATAGAATATGTGTGTGTACTGGAGAGTTAAGTAAAGAAATCTATTGCTAAATAAATGCCAATGGTAATTTCATATTCCAATGAAATAATTATTATAAGATTAGCAATAAAAAATCATGCAGTGGCAGATTGCGCATAAATATTTTATATACAAGAATTACAGATAATACCTTGGTTTCCAGCCTAAATCTAATCCTTTTATAAAATTTGAATTTAGTGAAGTAGCGACTACTTTTGCAAAGTAGTTTGCAGTCGCTACTTTTTAAAACAATAGTTGTAGTTAGCTACATTTTCGAGAAAGTCGATGTAATTGTAGTTCCCTATAATAAAACGGTAGTTTTATGTCCCTGCCCCATACTATCACCGTCGCTCCACCACTTTGAACAGTTCCCTGTTGACTTGCAGGATGCATAGATTCATGAGGTTGTCTCCATACTACCCGTATACGTCCTCCGCCGACACAAATTCTAAACGGGACTCTTCCGACCAAGCAACGTGTTTTCGGTTTGTGCCCTGCAGTTACGAACGGTATATAATTGGGCCCGCGACTCCGAAAGCTCGTGTCAATGATGGTCCGTCGAACAGTTCGCACGCTGACTCTTATTGATTCCCCAGCACTGAAATCCGCAGCAATTTGAGGAAATCTTGCTCGTCTATCTCATTTAAGAATTATCTTCAGTCGACAGCGGTCCCGTTATTTCAACGTCTTTTTTCGGGCACACAGCTATCGGAGAGTTGATGTTTTACGGAATACTTAATATTCACCATGTAATAGTCGCGCGAGAAAAATTCAAATCATATCGCTACCTCTGAGATGCTTTGTCCCATCTCTCGTGCAACGACTATAGCACCACATTAAAATTCACTCAAATCACGATAACCTGTCATTGTTACAGCAGGAACCAATATAACATCACCGCCAGACACCTGTTGGCGTTGCCGACCGCATCGCATTACACTGATAGGTTGCGTTCCTCCGTTATTTTCATGCGCGCCGCTGTACCACATTTTCTGGCTCTTCAGTGTAGTTCGTGACTATCCAAAACGAAGGCTATTTGTATCTCGGAATACAAATCCAACTATTTGTATGTCGGATTCACTATCAAAATAAATCAAAATTTGTTTTTGTAGAAAGAGACAAGGAGCTCTACCTATTTCTCCAAAAAGGTATTGCAACAATTCATATTATTATGCATAATCGGTATTGCAATGCTCAACGGTTAATGGAAGAGTTAAATGTTGAATAAAAACTTGAACAAAGAAGGCTCTTTTTAGACACATCTTTAACATTAGTTTTAAAGCAGTTTTGCTTCATAATGGAAACGTGCAGCCTTGAATAAATATTGCTCATGCGGGTCATATGACGGAAATGTACTTAAATATTCAAAATTTGTTTTCAGAAAATTACCAGGATCATTAGTGGAATATATATAGCCAACCAGTAAGTTATAGTATTGCTAACTGAGTTGCAATAAGATTTCACAAAATTTAAATTTGTTTGTGTGAATAGGGTAGACTAGCAAGAAATGAGCGCTTCTACGTGAAAACATAAACGCTGCGAGTAAAAATATTCCTGGCACAAAAATGTTGCACACCAGGTGTTAGTTGATAAGACGAAAATGTATTTACTTTCTCTCCACATAAAACATAGACTTATATTACAATTTGTTGAAGAGATGAATAAAGACGGTGAAGGATTTGAATATGTGATACATAAATTTACGCGCATGAGCAAGGCCAAAATAAAAGTATTTTTGTTAAACCTCCAATAAAACAACTATTTCAAGATCCTACTTTAAAAACGTCAGAACAAGTGCTAGTAAGATTCTCCCCCCGAGCGTTCCGTACCGTCACGTTATATTATTGTTACAAAACCTTCCGTAACAACGCGTTAAATTGACGTTAGTACCGATTAAAGAAATTCATGGGAAATATCCTATAGGTGTTACTCTCAAAACCTATAGGATATTTCTGGTTGGACTAGAACCTTGAAATGTGGTATAGCACATGTAAAGGAAAAAAATCCGAAAATCATTAATTTATAATTCAGTGTCGATTTATTACATGATTTTCATAATCGAAATTTCCAAAGCGAAACTATATGGGTTTCGTTTTTTAGATGCGTTCGTAATAATATAAATACGTGGCACATATAGTCGTCGTGTGGTCCGTCCGTCCGTCCGTCCTCGTATAACAGCGCAAAAACTACCCAACAGAATGGTTTGAAATTTAATATTTACAATCGCTGCAGAATTTTGTCGACTCATTTAAAATTTTATGAAAATCGCTTGTATAGTTCAATTACAGGGACAGTCAAAATTATTCCGCTACATTACGGCCAATGAGAAAAATAGTCTCAAGTGCATTCTAATGTTGTTACATCTTGTGCTGCGTTTGTAGCCTTGCCAACATATAATAGTGAGAAATTTTCCTTGCTGGGTATCGTTCCAAGTGGTTTAGTCGGTAGAACGTCAGTGCGCTATACTGATGGCCCGGGTTCGAGTCCCGGCTTGGAATCTTTTTCACTATGTTGGCCTTTGCGCCTTTTAAGAAATTACTTTGAAATTTGATTTTCATTTGAAATATTGTATCCAAGGCGAATGTTTCCCTCTGGAATAATTTCCATGTATTAATATTGTTACACCCTTTCGAACATAATGAAATTCATATGCACTTATGAAGTGACCTAAAATACACATTCTGTAGAGTATGTGGTGCAAAGGACATTTATTATTCAATTACAGGGCCACACAAAAGAATTCCGTTACATAATGGTACAGGGTTAAACAGTGTTTGCGGCGTATTTCATTATGTTAAACTATTTCACATATAATGAAATTGATATACATTGCTGAGGTTTACTACTAGTTATTTCCTGCATAACAGAAGGTACATAGTTTTTAGAGGGACAGTTAAAAGCATTCCGTTACATTAAGGCCAATGTGGACAAATAGTTTAAAGTGCATATTAATGATGTTACACCCATTCGAACATAATGAAATTGATATGCATTTATGAAGGGCACTAAAATATACATTCTGCAGAATATGCGGAGCAAAGAATATTTATTATTGATTTACAGGGCCACACAACAGAATTCTGTTACATAATGATGCAGGGAAAACATTGTTTGCCGCGTATTTTAATTATGTTAAACTATTTCACATATAATGAAATTGATATACGTTGTTGAGGTTTACTACAAGTTACTTTCTGTATAATAGATAATACATAGTATTTACAAGGATACACAAAAGATTTCGAATACTATACTGTGTCCGAAGTACTGTATATTAACGATGACTGCTGGAAGTGTATTTTAGTTGTGATAGGAGTTTTTAAGTTAAACTAAATTTTTGCATATTACGTTGTGTGTATAAAGCCTGTAGATCATATACAGGGCTACACAAAATAACTCGTAAGGGTTACTGAGTATGAACGAAAATACCTTAAAGGTGGTTTTTAAAATCAGTTATTCATTTTTACGCTGAACTTCACTGTAAATTAAAATGTCTGAAATTCAAACACTTAAGTGTCTGAAACGGAGTGTTCAGTTTTCAGACATTTTAAAATGTCTGAATTTTTTCAGACACTTCAAACGCCTTAATAGCATCCATTTTTTTTGTAAGCATCATACGTAGCCATGTTTGACCACGTTGAATCCTGGAAAAATATTTGGCTGGGGTCCTGCCCCCCCCCCCCCCCGCCCCTACAACCTGATTTTTCTGGTGCTCCCAATTTTGGTACGCAATTTTTGTTAAGCTGATAATTTAAATCTTTTACGACATTTTACTGATTATAATCAATATTTTGAACTTCAAGAGTAGAACAAGATTAAAACAAAAAATATTTATCTAAATATTAGATTTTTTTAATTTGTTTTATTTTTAATCTTATTTTACTTTAAAAGTTCAAAATATTGATTATAATCAGTGGAATTTCGAAACAGATTTAAAATATAAACTTTACAAATATTGCACATCAAATTTGTGGGCACTAAAATCGTAGGGGGGCGGGGCACAGCCCAGTATGCCCATTCTTTAATCAAGAAGTTCTTTTGCAAAAAATACAACCCTGCATTATTGGTAACTTAATTGAGATGTCCGGTATTCGGGAGTATCCGTTGTGGAGGTTAATGGACATTCCCGAATAGCTATTCTGAAACATCTATTTAGCGAATACTTTTTTAATCCGCATGGCATACATATTTGTATATTTTTAGCTCACAAAAGCAGACATCTCCGATTATCGGACAAATTCAGCGGCAAGGGCTATTGAGGGCTTTTAAAGTACATGGATAAATATATATATTTCTTACAATCTTGTCCTACTCTACTTCATATAATTTAAAAATAGATTTTTTAAAAATTTATATTGCCACATAGGCAATTTTACATATATATCAGATGATAATCACAACAGCTATTTAACTATGAATAAATAAATAAATATTCTACTTTACCCTTTGCACTCGAGGGCTCCGGAGCGGAGCCATTTAAAATTTGTCTTCAAACTCGAGGGCTCCGCTACGGAGACAATGCAAATAATTTTGTGATACCTGTCTAGAAAAGCTAAGATTACATGGTATCACAAAATTATTTGCATTGTCTCCGTAGCGGAGACCTCGAGTTTGAAGACAAATTTTAAATGGCTCCGCTCCGGAGTCCTCGAGTGCAAAGGGTTAATATTGAGAAAAAAATTACTTCGGTATTTTGTTTATTTATATTTTGTGTTTTTTAATCTTTTCCTACTCTAAAAGTTCAAAACTTTCATTATAATCAGTGCAAGATTTAATGTATCAACTTTACGAAAATTTCATACAAAATCCCCCCCCCCCCTCCCCGAAAAAAAATAAAAATCCTTATCATTTAAAAATTAGATTTTTTAAAAATTTATATTGCCACATGGGCTTATTGTTATCATTCCTATGAGGTACTAAACAAGACATCTTTAAAGCAAAATAAAGCCAAAAAAAAAAAAAAAAGTTAGCACATGATATCACTATGATACAAACTTGCGATGCTTATCAGTAAAGTCTAATTGGAAAATGACCTTCGAATCCACGCATGCAGCGAAATCTAAATAAACAAATGATTTCCTTTTTCCTGTCTGGTTTACTTCTATGTTTCAAAATCAAAAGTTTTCACACATTAAAAGATTTAATAGCTTTAGAAATATATCTAAGAAATACTTGAGATAAACATTCATTTTCAATTATATATAAATTTCATGAAAATCAATTGATTTTTTTTTCCAAAAGCGAAAGTTTATAAATATATTTTTTAATTTCAGCGGAATATTGTTCAATGGAAAAAAAAGGCAATCCCGAAAATCCCGGAATTTTCCAGTAAAAATTCCGGGATTTTCGGGGTTAAAATTAAAGCGGGATCCCGGGATCTCAATCCGGGATTGTAATCCCTAGCTAGGAAGTAAGAAAACTTTAGGAGATCTTTCAAAGTTTTTTTTTTCTATTTCCTTGTGGTCGAGTATGAGATAAGCATTAGCCATTGAAATTGAAACTAATAACTGCCATATTGAAAACAAAACAAAACAAGAGAATGAACTTAACTTTTAAATATGTCTGTTTTTTAGTAATGTTATTACTTTAAATTTGAGAAAAAAGATGAGAATAAATAATACATAATTTGTAATAAAAGACAACGTCATAGATTTAAAAATATATACTTCTAGAATTAGTGTTTTTTTTTTGTTGTTTTTTTTGCAAAAAGATTCAAAACTAATTAAATTTCATGTAAGATTTTGTTTAGTACAATAAATAAAATCATAAAAGACAATAAATTTAGTACTATAAAGAAATTATAACACTTACTTTAATCGCTGTTTGCAAGAGGTAAGAAATATTCCTCGATTTGAAATTTTAAAAACTACCACAACCACAGTGAGGGAGAAAGACTTTCATCCGTTTAAAAGGTAATCCCATAATACATCCGACTAGCCATATTTAAAGAATGAGATGTTTCATCCTAAAAACAGGACCCGCCAGACAAAAGTTTCTTTTTTTTTTTTTGCCAGCTTCGACAGGACGAAGATGAATAACACAATATTATTGATATAAATTGATACGAGTTAACACTAAGCCCATTGCACACGCTTTGTAGAATTTCCGGGTGAAATCTTCAACCGTCGTCTACTTCTGTTCTGTGTCTATCCCGCCCTTGTATCGACGACAGCTTCTAAGAGACATTTGATGTCGAGCACACACGTCAGATGTATGTATTCAATAAATAAATAATCCAAGTCAATACGAATTAAAATCACAGTACTTCACATTTCGCAAAAACGAATTAAAATACACGCGTACATAAAAACAAACTTTGTTTGAATTACAACGTATACCACTTCGAACGAAGACATCTAAAACGCATGCGCAACTGGGAGTGCTAGTGCCCCCTGGTGGTTATTGCGTCGGAAGTATCAAAACGTCTTAAATTAAGACACATTTAAAGCAATGAAGTGTCTTAAAATAAGACGTTTGCGGATATTTTAGACATTATTCTCAGTTCGTTTACACCATGGTCATAGTAAGACACTTATGTATCTTAAATTAAGACATCTATAATGTCTGAATTTTCAGATTAAGACTCTTAAGTGCCTAAAATTCTTTTTCAGTCACATATGTGTCTAAATTTAAGACGCTTCTATTTGCAGTGTTCATTTAGTATACTAAGATATGTTTGCAGAATATATATACAGGCCCACGCAAAGAATTGGATACATGTCCGCCAGTGGACGATAATCTCTGGAAGTGTGATTTCAGTAGTTTTAAGCACGTTTTGGTCTTAATTAAATTTTAGCTAAATAGTGGCGTATATATAAAGATAGTAGGTGAAATACGGGGCTATACAAAAGTATTCAAGAATGCTTCCGTCTTCAAAATAAATTGCTGACAGTGAAATTTCAACCTATTATGCATTTTTAACACTTTCCAACAGAAAGTACACCCTTTTTTGCATGAATAAACTATAACTGCTGAAAATCAGCGTATAAAATATATTTTAAAGTTCATAATTAAAATCACATAAACTACTTACAATAATAAAATACAATTAAATTCCCATAGTTTCGGTCAATAAAAAACTTATCCATCCTCAGGGATAACATTAAAGAGAAAACAACATGGTACAGTATCTACATTAAACAATTAAAAAAAATAAATACTGACATTTTCTAGGAGAAGTTTCCCAAGGTCAATTTCTAAAAACGGTAGTTGTGCCATCTATTGTATAAAATTCGATTTAATGTTTATCGGAACGTAATTACAGTTTTGAGAAATTCTATCTAAGCGCTTGGCATAACATAAGATACACTATCATTACAGACTTGGTTATTCCTTGTTAGTATTTCCAGCTATTCATGGATTTCAACTTTGTGGGAGTTCGTTTGTCGAGCAATAATTCTTGCACTGTCAAAATCGATTCATTTCATGTCACCATTGGAACAAAATCTTGATAGACTTGTTCTAAGTTTATCATATATATCTTCTTTATCCTCTTTAAGTCTGTCGCTAAATTTCCGTTTAGTTATTCCTACATAATATTTAAGTTCGTTGTTATTTGACTGAAATGGCATTTCATATACTCCTGCTTCTTTTGCGGGGGTATGGGGTGCATTTTCCATGATTATAAGTAACTTTTTTGCATGGATAAATTTTTGTTCCGTCCAATGTTATTTATAAGGATGACATTTCTGCGTGAATACCTCTTTTGTCGATAAATATTTTCAGATATGGAAAATTTAATATGCATTTGAAGCACATTTTTAATGTTGTTAATTTAAAAGCTAATAGAAATAAAAGATCCCGTAAGGCATGGTGACGTCACGGCGACGTCGTTGTGAAGTCACACTGTGATTTTGTGACCGTCGATGTGACGTCACGTGACGTCGATGTGACGTCACAGTGACTAGAATGCGAGGTCGTTATGGCCGTTTTAGAGGTCGTTTGTGACGTCACATTGTGACCACTCTGTGAAGTCACGGTGCGACAAATTTGTGAAAAGTGTGTCATTTGTGACTATTTTGGCATTAACTTTGTGACGAACCTGTGACGAAAGCGACAATGCTTTGACGTCACACTGTGACCAATTTGTGAAATATGGGTCATTTGTGACGAACTTGTCATAAACACTGTGATTTTAAATGAAAATCAAATTTCAAATTAATTGCTTAAAAGACGCAAATAGTGAAAAAGATTCCATGCTGGGACTCGAACCCGGGCCATTAGTACAGCGCACTGACATTCTACCGACTAAATCACATGGAACGATACCCAGGCTGGAAAATTTCTCACTATTACATGATGGCGAGGCTACAAACTCAGCACAAGATGGAATATTTAGCGTGAGCCATCAACATGATGCAAACACGAAACTTAATTAAATCCAGTATCGATTGAAATTATATTAATACTTGGAAATTTTTCCAGAGAGAACCATTCGCCTTGCATACAATATTTCAAATGAAAATCAAATTTCAAATTAATTGCTTAAAAGGCAATTTTAATTTGAAATGTTGCATGGAAGGCGAATGTTTCTCCCTGGAAAAATTTCCAATTATTAATATAGTTTCGATGCTGGATTTCATTAAGTTTCGTGTTTACCGCATGTCGGTGGCTCACGATAAATATCCCATCTTGTGCTGCGTTTGTAGCCTTGCCAACCTGTAATAGTGAGAAATTTTACAGACTGGGCGTCGTTCCATGTGGTTTAGTCGGTAGAATATCAGTGTGCTATACTGATGGCCCGGGTTCGAGTCCCGGCTTGGAATCTTTTTCACTATTTGCGCCTTTTAAGCAATTAATTTGATATTTGATTTTCATTTGAAATATTGTATATAAGGCGAAGGATTCTCTCTGGAAAAATTTCTAAGTATTAATACAGCGATGAATTTTGAAATAACCTTTTGCTGTAAATATAAAATCTTATCTTTTTACCGTACTTTTTAGCAAAATGTCGCTATTTTGGAGTCCTATTCTTCTAAATCATTTTAAATTTTTCCACTTAAAAAACAATGCTTATCAACTGACATATTTTTTTATTCAGTTCTATGCTTGATATTAAGTTCTATGCTTGATATTGAGTTCAAGCTTGATATTTAGAATGTGTAAATTTTTTAATTTGTTGTGATTTGTCATTGCTTTATTAAATACGAACATGGAGACTCAATGATATTAATACAACTATTATTTATAGAGCGGCATGATAAGCGATATTTATTTAAATTTTTTATTCCCGTGTATATTGTATTTTGTGAATATGAGCTAAATAGATTTGGTATGTTTTATAGGAAAAGACTGATCTGGGAAATAGAAAAAAAACGAGTAAGAAAAATCATGCGTTAATCATAGATTATAAAATACTTTCCAACACTTTCTGAATGCTTTAACAAGACATCGTAATTTAGGGAAATGACGTAAATAAGATAACTAAGTAAACATTTGAAAAATTGATTTCAGCAGTTACCGTCCATAGCCAAATATGTTTTCCAATTCTTTTGAACAACCCTGTATTTGATCTGTAGGTTGATACACTGAGAAAAATGAAGTACTCAAAAATAAGTAAACCGACGTACTCATATCGAATTGAATATTTTTGGATCAAAAATGAACCCATGCTTTCTCTATTTTGAAACATCACATGTTATCAAACCCAAACAAACGAATAGTTTTGTACCCTGTAATGGTTCATTTCATTTATGGCGGCATAAATGATGTTTATTAATGTAAATATTAAATTATGCACAGCATTTTAAAAATAATTTAAAAGTGCTTGGAAATAATGCTCTTGTCATAAAAATATTCGATTTGAGTATCTTGTTCAGAATTTTGCTATTTTTCTTAATAAATAATCAATTAAACATTTCTTGTTAAGAACTTTGAACGGGAAATAAATGTCAGTACATTTTTACTTTAAATTTTAGGTTTTTCTTTTTTTTGGGGGGGGAGGGGGGCAGTACATAATGATTCATATTTGATCACAACCAATGAATAAAAAATGAGTACATGTGTTTCTCAACTTTGAGTACATTTGGATCGGAGCTATTTTGAGTATGTGACGCATTTAAATTTGAGTACTTTTTACTCAATTTTGACTTCCCATTTTTTTAAGTGCATATATACTATATAATGGGAAAATTTAGTTTAGCAAGAAAACGCCTAACAGGTTGAAATTCTTTTTCAGCAATTTATACTAATGTATGGAAACATACTTGAATACTTTTGTACAACCCTGTAGTTTACCTAGAATCTTTATTACACGCCACCATTTAGTTAAAATTTAATTCAAACTAAGACACTCTTAAAACTGCTGAAATCACATTTCCAGAAATTATAATTTATAGACGGTCATGTATCCAATTCTTTACGTGATCCTGTATATCGTTTTATCTATATTCTACAAACATTTCTTGGTAAATTAAATGCAGTTCAGCAAAAAAGAGCATAACTCATTTAAAAACCACCTTTAAGCAATTTGCGCCCATACCCAGTAATCCTTACAAATACTTTTGTGTAGCCTTGTATAGGAATTATAGCATTTATATACACCATATACTATGCATAAATATAGTGAATCATAAAAGCGCATATCATAATTAAAAATACATTTCCAGCAATCATCGCTAATGAACAGTACTTCGGATACAATATAGTATCTGAAATATTTTGTGTGTCCCTGTAAATGCTATATACGTATTATTCGTATTATACATGAAATAATTTATAGTATGTAAACCTCAGCGACATATATCAATTTCATTATATATGAAATAGATTAACATAATTAAAGTATGCCGCAAACAATCCCCTCCACCCCTATATCATTATGTATTTGAATTCCTTTTTTAGCCCTGTAAATGAACAATAACTATTCTTTGCATCGCATAGTCAACAGAATGCATATTTTAGTGCACTTCATAAATGCATATAAATTTTATTCTGTTTGAAAGCGTGCGTAAAATCATAAAAAATCATTTGAAACGATTTTTTTTTCCATAGGCTGTAATGTAACGGAAAACTTTTGGCTGTCCCTGTAAATGAACAAAGCATGCTACAAACTTCATTACAAATAGGTACCGTGCTATGGTAAACGTCAATAACATCCAAAAATTTCAGGGCAATCCGAGTATATTTTCGAGAGTTAGAGTGCGGATAGACTGCTAGACGGACAGACAAACCGAAGTCATAAGCACTTTTCAACTTGTGTCCTATAATATGTATCCTGTATTATATGAACTTTTAAAAATATATACTAAAGCAGTTTAATCTATAAATTCCCATCAGGCATGAAAAACACTTTGGTTCAATGCTTAAGTATCATATTTTACTTTTTAGTGCCAATAATTACGCGTATCATAAACGTAGAAAATGAATTTACAAAAGAAGAAAATTTAATAACCGATTCAGAATGTCTATAATTAAATGTTTGATTAAAATCACAAACAGAAAAGAAAAAATGCTTACATACAATTTAAAAAAATAAATATACCAATTTGAAAAATACTAAAAATAATAATTAGGATTTATAATTGTACTATTAAACAACAGCAAACTCAATAGATAAATTAAATGCCTTATTAGATTTAACAATATCTCAAAAATATTTCGATATGGTATAAGGAATTCCTATTATTTTATAATTTCGGCAAATGTTAAATCTGAAAACATTGGTTTGAAGATTTAGGATTTTGAAAGATAATTTAAAATATTATTAGCACTAAAAGAAAATTCTTTCAAATGTTTCACTACTGTAATATGTAAAGATACATTTTCCCAGTATAATGTTAATTTCTAATATGAAACAGTTTCGTAATCTTATGATAATCGAACATCATATTTAACCCCAAAATAATAATAACTATAAGTGTTAGTAATCAAAAAATAGTAAGAAGCCGATAAAATAATTCCAAATCATTGTCGTTCCATACATTTTCAATCTCAAGTAAGAGTAAATTAATGTTTATATTAATTCCAGTATGAATGTAGGCATGCACAGTCTCTGCGCAGTTTTTTTTCAAGCGATGGCAGATTAAGATATTTTTCTTTATAGTTATCGAATTTTAAAATATCGCTTCTAACAGTTTAAAGATCAGTCTCTTACAAATATAACATAAAACTATTTAACTCATATGTACAAATCAGGAATAAAATATTTAAATTAAATAAAACTTACATATACGTTCTATTAATATCCGTGTATCCAAAAATGGTCATTTCCTTATCTTAAAGTGTTGTAGACGTGGTGAAGGTGATGTTCTAAAAACAGTGAACTATTTATTTCCCGCGTCTTCTCATGTTTATTTTTTTGTGGGCAGACGATTTTCAAGCAGATGGTCTGGTACAGATTATTTGTTTTTGCATGCAAGAGATATGAAACTTGAATGCGCAGTAATTTTCTGAAAGTATGGTTAATTAAAATTTTGTATTTGAAGAAATGTCCAATGTATTTAACCTTTTCTTTTTATCCGTACCAAATAATACAAGTTAAAATGTATTGTAAAGTTCATTTTTTCTAAATAATTATAATAATAATATTCATAATTAGAGTTTATTAGATATACCATTGTTTAAATTTTCAAAAGGTGTAAAAATAAATTTAATGGTAATAACGAGCCCCCCCCCCTTTTTTTTTTTTTTTTTTTTTTTTTTTTTTTTTTTTTTTTTTAAAGTAAAGTTTGTTTTGCACAAATTTTGTATATTTCTTTTATTTTCGGAAAATGCTAATTTTATTTAAAAAGTCTGAAAGAAGTAGAATTTATGACTTGAATACAAATTATAAAAATATTCTAAAGCAATAAATGCATAGATGACTAAACTCTGAAGACTCTTTCTACGTGCTCATTAAAAGGTGCAGATTTAACTGTAATAGAAAATTTTTATTTTGAAACCACAGAAGTGTTTCGAATAATCCTGGTCGGTAAAAAAAGAAATAAATAAATATATTTCCTCCCAGCAAACTAAATATGTAAAGTGTATAAATTTAATATTCCTAATCTATTTATATAAAATCCAAGTCTCTGTGTGTCCCTCACTATTCCGGTAGGACCGCCTCATTGAAATGAGTAATTGTTGAAAAATATTAATGCAGGGTTACCACAGTAGCGCCAAATGTTAGCCAACTTGGCGATAGCTGGCTAATTTGGCGAAATTCCCATTTAAAACCATTAATCTTTCATAATGGAGGTCACCGAAATTTAATTTAAACTCCACTCTTTTAAGATATTTTTTTCGAAATCTGTGGGTGAGAATTTAAAGTACATCTTTACATCTTCCTCCCGATGCTACAAATAAAATAACCGCCAATAGACAACGGTGTACTGTGTGAGCTCCTAACTGCGCGATTTTAATGTGCTTTAGGTACTTTTCCAGTATAGGTGCCTTGGCGAAAAAGGAAATTTGGTAACATATTTTCCGGGAACCTATTCACTGTTTCATTTTATATACACACGCATTTTTTTCGATATTTATACGATTTATTTAACATAAAAAAGCCGTTTCTCTAATTTTATACAGAAACAGATGTAATTTGTACATAAAAACATCAATAATATACATATAAAACAAACAAAAACGCTCATCAAATTTGTTTTCATAGCTGTTTATATGATTTGACAACAAATCTCGATATTTTTCCGTTATACGGACACCATGCCAAAATGTATGCTAATGCGCCAATTATTTCAAAATGCTAAAAGATATTTGTAATTTTATGCCAGCAGTTTAATATGAGTTTTATTTTATTGCTTTATTTTATAGCAGTTATTTGTTCACTTATTTTAAGTATATATTTGTGATTTGATGAAATAGTTCGTAAAAGTCTGGAATTTTCAAATGTTATATTTTTTAAATGCTCACTTTAGTATCGACAATGGTTTTTATTTTATTTTTCAAATGCTTCAATTCACGATTTTGCGCCAACTATTACGCTTGACGACAATGGTGTCCGCATAACGGAAAAGTACCCAAATCTCACTTTCTGATGCCCAAATTACACCAAGCTTTTTTTTTAAAAATGCCAAAGCCCCTACAGTGGAAAAGTACCAAACTGTCTATTATTTTGCGCTATCCGTGTTATAGTTTGTACTATATGCAAGGGGAGTGGAGCGAAGAGTTTAAACATTAAATATTAAAGTTTCGGCACAGATGTCATATACGCCCCATATTGGCGCGATTTTTTTCTGACGCCAATTGTCATATACACAACGGGTACTTAACTGGCACCAAAGTGTCGTAATTTTGCTTAATATGGTAATCCGGATGTTGTTGTTTATGCTGTTGATGTTTTCGCCAATTTTGCGTCGGAAAAAAATCGCGCCAATATATGATAACGTATATGACAACTGTGCAAAGTTTCTATAAAGCAGTATAAGACTAAAAAATTAAGAATAAAATAAATGCAAAGTAAGACTAAAGAAGAAAGAAAAATCATGCGTTAAGCATAGAATATGAAACACTTTCCAACACATCCTGAATGCTTTAACAAAACTTCGTTATTTAGGGAAATAATGTAAATAACATAACGTTACTTCTTAGATATCCCGTCGACCAAATTCGCCAAATTATATAAATCGCCAAATCAATAGTAAAACATTAATAAAAATACAAATAAAACGTCGAATTAATGGTTTTACTGGCCATTATTGGCATTTCATTAATTAATTAATGGCAACCATTATTGGCAATTAATCTTACAATTTGGCGACAGTAATTTGGTCGACGGGATAACTAAGAAGTACCAAGATAACTAAGTAAATATTTTAGAAAACGCATAAAAAAATTTAAAAATTGATTTCAGCAGTTACCGTCCATAGCCAATAGTACCGTTATTGCATGCCACTATTTAGCTAAAATTTAATTTAAACTACTCTTAAAACTACTGAAATCACATTTCCAGATCATCCATAGACGGTTATGTATCCAATTCTTTGCGTGACCATGTATATCATTTTATCTATATTCCAGAAACATTTCTTAGGAAACTAAATGCAGTTCAGCGTAAAAATGCATAACTCCTTTAAAAACCACCTTTAAGCAATTTACTCTCATACTCAGTAACCCTTACGAATTCTTTTGTCTAGCCCTGCATATGAACTGTAGCATTTATATACACAGTATAGTATGCATAAATATAGTGAAACATAAAAGCGCATATCATAATTAAAAATGCATTTCTAGCAACCATTGCTTATGTACAATATTTCGGACAAAAGTTTCTTGGCGAGAAAGAAGTTTGCCAACGTATTTTCTGGCAACCTATTTACTGCTTCATACTCACAAGCAATTTTTTCCATATGTATACAATTTGGCACAGATGTCATATACGCCCCTATTGGCGCGATTTTTGGCACAGATGTCATATTCGCCCCATATTGGCGCGATTTTTTTCGGTTGCCAATTTGGCGAAAACATCAACAGCATAAACAACATAATCCGGGTTACCACATCAAGCAAAATAACAACACTTTGGCGCAAGTTAAGTACCCGTTGCCTATATGATATTGGCGTCAGAAAAAAATTGCGCCAATATGGGACGAATATGACATCTGTGCCCGATTTTTTTCCTACGCCGATTTGGCGAGAACATCAACAGCATAAACAACATTCGGGTTACCATTACAAGTAAAATAACGACACTTTGGCGCCAGTTAAGTAGCCGGTGCGTATATGACATCGGCGTCAAAAAAAAAAATGCGCTAATATGGGCGTATATGACATCTGTGCCGACAATTTAATATAAAAAAAGCTATTTACCCATTTTTATAAAGAAACAGAAGTAATTTTTGCACAGATGTCATATACGCATGGGGTTGGCGTGATTTTTCTATGACGCCAATTTGGCAGAAATCTCGCTTTCGAATACGTTACTTATATATTTTTCAATTATTTGCTGTTATTTTGAAAAGGAAATAACTATAAATAAATAAAAGTTTGAATAATAACTATAGAACAAAGCAGTTTATATAATTAAAAAACAGAAAATAAAAGTAAATAAACAATTTATTAATAAATAAAAAACAATAGCTGGGTTACCATAGCCGGCAAAATATCACCATTTTGGCGCCAGTTAGGTATCCCGGTTCATATCTGAAATCTGTGCCGTAATTTGTATATAAAAATAATTAGATATATTTAGAAACTATTTTTTTATGCATATAAGTGCATATGTAAACAAAGATAAAAGTTCATTAGATTTGTTTTCATAGCTGTTTATATATTTTCGCAACATATCTCACTTTTGGATGCCCGAATCCCGCCAAGCTTTTTTTAAAAATGCGCTATAATGGAAAAGTACTTAAATAAATAATTAACAAAAATAACAAATTATACAAACTAAAACTTTTTATTTCGAGATCAAAGCATTGTTTTTAATTTCGATTAAAAATGCATATATCCTTGGATAACTTCAATTGAAATTGTTTCACAGCTTAATATCTCATTCCATAAACCTAAACAAACACAAGTGATTCATTCATCGTGAAACGTCAAAAATATTAAATCATTGAGGTAATCATTCACAAAGTAAGTTCTCCAACAATCAATGGGCAATATTCTAATGACGTCATAGTAGGTAAAATGGTGGCGGTATCGTTTGTTTATGGTTTGTAATCACAAAGATTTAATTTTGCAATGTCTCTTAGTTACATTATTTTATTGTCATATTGTATGAACTCAGAACAAAAGCCTATTTTTTCATTATTTAGTTATTAACGACGGAAAAAAATCATAAATGCATGATTTGAAAATTTTAAATAATTTTCTTTCTTAATACTAAAAAATAACATCCGAAAGTAACAGCGGGTTTAAGTTAAATAAGTTTAACTGTTTAATTCTGTTGTAATGTTCAAAATAACTGTATTTATTAGATTTCAGTACTCAACATTAGGGCCCGATTAAACTTTGAAGTTAGAGGAATTACAATGTCATTTCAGGACCTTTCTTTTGGAGAAGCTTTTCTAAATTCCATATATACATGGAAAATCTTCAGTGTTAGAAATATTATTCCTAGGACTGACATAACACGAAAACGGCCTGCAATTTTACACAAGTTTTTGAAAGCTACTTTATATCAGAAATTTTACTAAAAACTGGTTACTTTTTTGTTATAGCGGCCCACACTATTAGGATTATGACAAGTTGCAGCCAATTTCGCCAACGTCGTAACCAAGATCCTGAAGCACACACATATAATACCATATAATACCATTTCATAAAATCGTATACGATAATTTAATAGTTTTTAACCTTACTTCAAGTGTGTTAGTTATTTATTTTTAAGGCTCAACAATCTAAATTGTCCAATATATGAATTTAAAAAAATGTAAACAACGATTGAATAGACATGACCGCAAAAAGCCTCAAATCTGCATAACACTTGGAACCAAACTGTGAAGATTAGTGTTCTTCTACTGTACACAGTTTTTCATAAATGTGTTTCGTTCTTAAAATGTGTTATTTTCATCTATCACTGCGGAACAAGCGAGAAAACGCATATTCTTGCACATGAGTTGTATATAACTTTATATCTAAATTTCCGTCATTTTTGACGGGCTACCTTTCTAGTTCTAATTATATTATCCAAATGCTAGATAAAATTTAAATCATGAAAAAGTATACATTCACTATCTTAGATATCAAATTGATAAAATATAGCCTGAAAATTTAGTTTATTAATGATTGTATCGTGCACTTTATTTATTATGCCCACCCCCCCTCTCCCCTTTAGTGAGAGAATTTACCATTTGCTATCCACTAATATATTTTATTCCTTATGCCATGTAACTCGTGACTGTTTAAAATATTTCTCTTCATTTTCAAAGATTTTTGAAGTTCATATTTTTGTCACATTGTGACTTACAATATGGTGGTTTTTTTGTCACATATGTGACGTGACGTACGTTACATAGCAGTGATATAACAGTGACCTCACAATTTTTTTTTAATTGCCAGGAAAACATAATTTTACAGTAAATAACATGTTTTAAAGAATTTTCGTAATTTTTTAAAGTTTTCTAAGAAGTTCACATCTCAGTCACAATGTGACATCACTGAGGGGTGGCATTTTGGTCACAGCTGTGACGTGACCACAGTGACTTACAGTGACGTCACAACGACGTCACCGTGACCATGCATGCTATGAGGGATGGTGCTTTTCAATATATTTATTTAAATAGGTATAAATATTATTATTAATTGTAAGTATTAAGAAATATTTTTATTTTTGCATATACAATTTTAAACACTTATAGTGAAGATTTAGTTTCTAAATAGTCTAAATGATGTCTTAATGGTATAATTATTATTCTCAGAATGATGTCTCTGAGGACTTTTTACCGCCTTTAAAAAAAAAAGATAAATTTAAGAACTTTCCTTTCATATACGTATATTTCTTCTTAAGTATAAACGATAAGGTCCAATTATTTCGAAATTGTATGTTTCTATAAATAAGTATTAAACTCGTAAAACTGCATTGAATATCATATAGTACGGGGTGTAGCAAGAAACTCAAAATATTCTATTTTCAAACTTTTTTCGAATTGGTTCATGAACTTTCGTAATAAATGTAGGATCAACCGAAGTGGAAATGAGATTGTAAACAGAGGTTTTGTATCTCGTGCAGTGTCTCACTAGTATAAATATTTAAATGTGAAAAAAAAATCATATTTTATTCATCGCAGCTGTCACGTTTCACGTATTCTATATGCATATTTTCTAAAACGCTTTCGATGATGTTTTCTAGATTTATTTTTTTTTCTTCAGTTATTCTTGTTGATATTTACATTACCATGTATCTTGTAGTTATTCTTGCAATTTTATTGTTATTAATTTATTTTTTAGAGCTTGAAACTTTTGAACGTTCAACTTGAAGTTTTAGACGCGGGATCGAAACTCATGTGAAATACCATTGTTGATATACAAAAGTGTCTAGACACTTCTTAACATTAAATGTCAACCAGCGTGTGTTTTTTTTTCTTTGTATGTCAACTATTTAAACACTTTTTCAAATTTCTTACAAATAAAAAAAAACTTCGAGCAAGGAAAATTATTAGAATAGTTTTCCTCGCTCTTTTAAAGCAATATTTTAAAAACATCGAACTACTTTAACGATAAAATTTCAGTTTTGGATCCAGGCACTATTAGGTAGCTTTCTTTACAAAAAAGCTACCTATTGCAGCCGTTCGGAGGAAAGCGATTTCAAAAAATTTGGTATATTTTCATCGATCATGACCTCCAGACCCCGAAACCACCCTCCGTTCAAAATTGATATATATATATATATATATATATATATATATATATATATATATATATATCTGACCTATGTCACACTGTAACTCCCGTAATTATGAACCGATTTCGATGTAATTCGGTGTGTAGATAGTACATACCAATGTCTCGACCGAGTTCGTTGGCCAGCTTCATTCGCCATTTTGTTTCAAAATGGCGGCCATTTAAAATTTTTTTAAAAATTTAAAATTTGAAATGTGGTACCAAAAAATTGAAAATGGAAAAATATTTTTTTCTTATGTATTTGACCTTTATACAAAGATTTCGGAGAAGTTTTTGTTTCGTCTATATCTTAAAAAATGGCTGAGTTATAGCATTTTGAATTTCTAGCGTGGCTGACATTTTGAAACGTCCTGAATTTTGTCACGCGATAAAAGGCGTATTTATGAACCGATTTGGATGTAACTTCGTTTATACATAGTATATACCAATGTCTCGACCGGGTTCTTTGGCCAGCTTCACCCGCCATCTTGTTTAAAAATGGCGGCCATTTAAATTTTTAAGAAAAATTTAAATTTGAAATGTGGTACCAAAAATTGAAAATTGAAAAAATATTTTCTTCTTATGTGTTTGACCTTGATAAAAAGATTCGGGAGCAGTTTTTGTTTTGTCTACATCTAAAAAAATGGCTGAGTTATAGCATTTTGAATTTCTAGCGTGGCTGACATTTTGAAACGTCCTGATTTTTCTCACGTAATAACAGGCGTATTTATGAACCGACTTGGATGTACCTTGGTGTGTACATAGTACACACAAATATCTCGACCGAGTTCGTTGGCCAGCTTCATCCGCCATCTTGTTTCAAAATGGGGGCCATTTAAAAAAATTAAAAAATAAAAAAATTTAAATGAGATACTAAAAAATTGGAAAATGAAAAAGATTTTTTTTTGTATGTGTTTGACCTTAATACAAAGATTCCGGAACAGTTTTTCTTTCGTCTATATCTAAAAAAAAAAATGGCTGAGTAATAGCATTTTGAATTTCTCTTGTGGCTGACATTTTAAAACGACCTGATTTTTGTCACGCGATAACGGGCGTATTTATGAACCTATTTGGATGTAACTTGGTCTGTACATAGTACATACCAATGTCTCGACCAAGTTCGTTGGCCAGCTTCATTCGCCATCTTGTTTCAAAAGGGTTGCCATTTAAAAAAAATTAAATTTAAAATTCAAAATGAGGTATTAAAAAATTGGAAAATGAAAAAGATTTTTTTTATGTGTTTGGCCTTGATGCAAAGATTCCGGAGCAGTTTTTGTTTCTGAAAATTTGTTCTTTTGTTGATATCTTAAAAACTGGTTGATTTATAGCACTTTGAATTTCTAGCAGGGCTAACATTTTGAAACGATCTTGTATTTGTCACGCGATAACACACGTATTCGCCTATTTCGATGTAAGAAGGCATGTTGATAGTATACATCAACACCTCGACCAAGTTCGCTGGCCAGATTCATCAGCCATCTTGTTTCAAAATGGCGGCCATTAAATTAGAAAAAATATATATATTTAAAGTGAGGTGCAAAAAAATTAGAAATTGAAAAAGGTTTCTTTCTTAAGTATTTGATCTTGATATAAGGATTCAGGAGCATTTTTTGTTTGTCTTTACCTTAAAAAATGGCTCAGATATAGCAGTTTCAATTTCTATTTTGGGTGACATTTTGAAAAATCTGATTTTTTGCATGCGACAGCACTCCTATATATTAACCGATTCCGATGTGAGTGAGCATGTGCACAGCAATTACTAAGGTCTCGACCAAGTTCACTGCTTAGCCTCATCCACCATGTTGTCTTAAAATGACAGGCACTTTAAGAAATTGCCGAATTTGGCAGTCAAATATAAGTTACTTTAAAGAAAAGCAGCTTGGATAAAGCTGACTAATTTTGCGAAATTCTCATTCATTATATTGATAAAAATTAGTATTGAATCTCCTATATTCGGTTTCCACTAAATTGAGCTTCGTGTGTTTGCATGATATAAGTTGGCTTTTTTTAAATAAGGATTATGAAAGCTACCTCTTCCTCCCGGCACTGGCCGGAAGGACTTTTTTATTTAGAAAACAATTACATAACAACTGTTCACGAGTAAAAATTTACCCAACATTCTAAAATTACTAGGAATTAAAATGTAAACTGCATTATTTTAATTTATTTTATCTGATAAATTATAAAATATAGAAAACTGATTTAAAATAAGGCGAAACAAAAAATTTATTTTATTTTTTAAAAAACTTACATTCTTCTTTTTAGGAAAAGATAATTAAGAAATTCTGTGTAGCATTCTGGTCAAAACAATTAAACTATTATCTATTCAATTATAAGCTATGCATCAATACATTTATTCTTCATGGCTGTTATTTTAGAATATACTGTCAATGGAGGCATTATTAATTTTTTCCTTCCTATGGGGTTTTCGTGTTTTTTGAAATGATTTTAGATTAAAATACATTATATGAATTTTAAAAAGTTCACTGTTTTACTTAAAAGATGACTAAAACACTAAAAGAGATGCAAGGCCCGACTTATGCAGGGGCATGCGGGGCTGTGAATGTGCATGAAGTTATGCATATAACTGAACCAATTTTTTGTGTTTGTTTCTGGCTATGACAAGCAAGTCCTCCCTGAATTTGAAAAAATTCCGCTAGAAGGGTGCAGTATAATTGCGATCTCTGTGCCATTTTGATTACTGTACCATCGAAAAGTGCGTGAAGTTATGCATAGAACTGAACCAATTTTTTTTGTGAGTGTTTCTGGCTATGGCAAGGAAGTCCTCCATGAATTTGATAAAAATCTGATGGAAGGGAGGCGCTGTAATGGTGATGTTTGTGCCATTTTCTTTATTGTACCATCGAAATGCGTAAAAAAGTATGCATACAATTATGCCAATTTTTTGTGCATATTTTTGGCTTTCGCTAACAGGTCCTCCTTGAATTCGGAAATATTGCGCGGTAAAGGGGTTTTGTGATAGCGAAGTTTGAATACTTTTCTTGATTTTTCGTAGTTCTATTGTCCATCGGCGGCTCGTGCAGCGGCATGAACTCGCTTCCTGCTAAATCGGCTGTTCGCTAACAGCTGATAACAACAGAATAAGGAAAAATAATTAATTTTAAAAAATATCAGGATATAGATTAACTCGTTTTTAGTCCGTTTAACTGACTGAATCAGAAATTTAAGATGAAAATCGGAGTTGGTATAGTATTGAACTAATAATATCGAAGTATTAACATGTGTAACTAGTTTTTGAAATATTAAGATGTATAAGATAGAAGAAAGTTTTGGGATTGGCACATCCAACTAGTTTCTACTATTATTCGACTAGCATTTTTTCTTTAAGTTGTGACCATTTTTTGTGCTACTGTATACAGATGTGAGCAGTACCGGGTACAAAATTTATGCGTACTTACAATATGTATGAAGTTTAGTACCAGCTACTTGCACATTATTCGCAAAAAAATTTCATAGATAGATAGAAGCCCCCCCCCCCCCCAGAATTATTCTTGCCCGGGTCTCTCATAGCCTAAGTCGGGCCCTGAAGAGATGTTACAGACAGTGACTTCTGTCGATTAACTTTAACTAAGAGATGTTACAAGTTTTAAAATATACATTTTATTTCAAACTTCTTAGTTCTTTCAAGCTTTTCCAAGCTCTTCATCTGAGAATATTTTAATAAGGATTGAACTTAATTAGAGAAAATATATATTATTATTTACTGCAGTTCCATTTATTTTATTACTGCTACTTCTGCGTTCAACTCTAATAATTATTGTCCCTCTCATTTTGAAAACCAAGTGACGTATTTGTATAAATAAACAGCAATTAGTTATTAAAGTATTCTCTGATGAAGAACTTGAAAAAGCTTGAGAGCACTAAGAAGTTTTAAATAAAATACATATTTTTTGACTTGTAACATCTCTTTTATTATTTTAATCACCTTTTAAGTAAAACAGTGAACTTTTTAAAGTTCCTATAATACATTTTATGTTTGAATCAAGGTGAAGTATTGCTTTTGGACTTATGATATTATTTGACTTTAGCTTAGTTTGGATTAAAGAAAATGACATTTGTTGCCAGACGATGTAAATAGCTATAAAAACTAGTGTTGAACTACTTCTTTCTTTCATTTTTTCAAGACTTCAGGACACATTCTTTAACCATTTGGAAAAATGGTTATTGTCCTCGTCAGGTTAGGAAATCAAAAGCATATCTGAAGGTTTTTATTGGTTTAATCATCATTTTATTCGTTTTCTGATTGGTCTATACAGTAATCTGTATTTCCCTTTACTTTCAACAGAGATAGACAACAGAGTGTTGCCACTATGACAAAAAAGTAATAAAAACTACAAAATAAATTAATAATTCAGAAACAAATGGAGATACAGATTTCAAACAAATTGCATTTAAAAGTACATTTTTTTCTCTATACGACGATATAAAAAGTAATATTGTGGGATGTTTAGAAGTTTAAGAAATAAATTTCATTTAAAATTGGCCGTCAGATTTCTTGGAAATCTGACGATGGAAAAGCCTTTTCCCGAACAGCCAATGAAATGCTTGGATAATACGTAAGAGTCGCAGGCGATTTCTGTCGCTTGCAATTTTTACGTGTCGTACATAATTAAACTATTAATGTTTAATTCATGGCGTACGTAATGTATGATCAACTCCGTGCTATTTTTTATGTCTTAAATTTTAGTCTTTGAAAAAATCCTTTTCCAAATGGTCTTTGTAATTTATTAAATTGCATTTTTTTTTTTTTTTTTTTTTTTTTTTTTTGAAAGTTGATATTCTGTCTGAAAAAAATGATAAATTATTACATATTGACAGGCAGTTATAATCTAGAAATATTATTGCTGAGAGAGAGAGAAGCGTGTTCGATAAGAATGAGATTTGTTTCGTAATTCTACCCCATTTTTTTCTAAAAATCACATTGAAATAACCAGATATTTTGCTACTATTAGCCAGCATTCTGCTTTCCTAACTGGTAAAAAGATTAAAATTTTTAATACAGTTTAGCACATTCACTGCCATGAGCATCACCGGTGGGTCTCAAAAATTTTGCATTCTGTGCCGTGAACATCACCAGTGAGTCATAAGTAGCTTTCCATATAATATTAAATAAAAATCGTGTGCAGGTCAGCAATGATTTTATATTTGTATGTGGCACTTTGGAATAACTGTAACTCACTATATTTTTGTAAACTTACTCCGAATTATGTATACTGTATTTATGTTACAACAAATAAACCCTTTAACCCTTCGGGACGAGGGACCGGTATACGTGCCGCGTAAAGTGCTCAGAATCCGTGATTATTCTCACCAGTAAATTTTTATTGTAAATTTTGCCTTATTTAATCAAAGTATTTTCCCGAATTAATGGACCCTATTCTCTCTTTCAGTTCGACGCTATAAAAACCGCCATTTTATCAATTCTGACGTCGCAGAAATACTGTTTATTGTACTTACCACCTGCAGACGAATACAGAAAATTTCGTTTACACTTAAAATAATATAAATAGTTTAGCATTTGTTTTCAGCTAATAATCCATAAAGAAATGGATCCTATTCTTCCTTTCGGTTCGAGGCTATAAAAATCGCCATTTTATCAATTGTGACGTCACAGGAATACTGTCCATTAAACAAAAATTTCTATTTTGAGAAACCGGTTATGAAAGATCAAAAATTCTGTAAAGGACCCCTGAAGGGGTTAAAAACACTTTAACTAGTCTTTTTAAGTTTAGCACACTGGTGATCACTTTAAATTCCTATGGGGGGGGGGGGGGCAGTAGGCAGTGAACGTGTGAGCGTACAAATTGCTCGATTTAAACGTATCCTCATTTAGCCGTGCTCGCATTAAATGAGTTCGGTTGTACCTATTTTTCAAACTTATTTTATGACAAAGAGAATGTCTTCATGCAGACAAAATTCTGGCTGCAATATTATATTCATTTAGATACTTAGGTGTAGCATTTTAAAATAAAGCATAATTAAAATCTACTTGGTGGAATAACCTGAAATTTTGGATTTGCGCATTTGAAACTTCTAGAAATACTATCTTTTTTTTTTAAGTTACAATACATTTTTAAAAATCTTTTTTTCATAATTTATATATTATACCTCGTACTGATATTTAAAAAAAAAAATGGTTAATTTGGTTTTATTCTTAAAGAAAGAAACGATTGATTGGCTATAACAAGGTTCCATTCAACTTAGGATAACTAAAGCATAAAATGCTTTCGGAAAAAACCTTCTGTACTTTTTTTATACTTTATTAATTTCATATAAAAAAAAAAAAATGCTGGTATGAACTATTTTTAAACTCTAGTCTGGTTTTCACGTATTTCACATTTACCGTATTGCTTTCTATTCACGAATCCCAAACTTAATTTTTAGCTTTAAAACTGTATTTATACCTTTAAGCTGCATCTCATGAATTATATAAAATTCATATTTTCACAATTTTATTCTTAATCTCTACACAATACGATTTGTTTGTTTGAAGTGGTAAACAAACCTCAGCAATCTTGAGATGCTTTACCAAATTAAAATAATATAAAAATATAATAGTGTGATAGATATTTAAAATTTTTAAATATATTAACTTATTCTGCTTGTGCTTCACTGATGTCTAAAAGCAAAGTTTTGCATTTCTAAACGACATATTTCTCTGAGTTAAATTGTAAACGTTACTTTAATAGAGCTATTCTGTTTTAATTGAAAAAAATCACAGGAAGGTTACGAAAGAGGAATTAGCATTAAATGATGCGGAAAATTGTTTAATGATCATAATATTATTTTGTAAATTGAACTTAATTCTAAAGTTTGCGTAATGTTTACAAATGCAAGTAAGGTTACGTGGGGCAACTGGGCCATTGATTTTACAATGTTACTCTGGAAATTCTGGCAACTGAGCTTCAAAAGGCTAATATTCATTTGAATTAAAGTCTGAACTTTTGTAAATGAGTTTAGTTAAGTTCCCTCTATCAGACAGAAATGTTCAAAATTACATTTTAATACCTAAAAATAAAAAAAAATATAGGGGAGACTAAGGTGGGTTGACCCACTTTTTACAAAATGATTTTTTATTTTTTAAATATTGAACGTAGAATAAAGTTTTATACATCATTTTATTCGCTATACAATCAGTTATCAAAATAAAATTACTACACAAGTGTAATATATAAGAAACTTGAAAAAATATTTATATTAATCATGAGAAAATAATGAGTCAACGCTCCCCACATATGGGAGGGTTGACCCACTATATGGGAGGCTTGATCCACTTTTTTTATATTGAAATATTTGTGAAGAGAAATAAAATCAGTTTAAAAAAAGCAAAATAACTTTATGCTACATGCTTTAATTATTATAAAAAATTATTTTTGAAAATATGATGCATAAACAAACCTTTTTAGGCGCAATCGTATGTCAGAGGAAAAAAATGTTTTTTTTTAAACAGGATTTTGTCTGAGCAGGTGTAATTGTACTGCAGAGAAAATGAATTTTTAACATTTAAGACAGTATTCCGCTAGAGACAGGTTCCGTTTTAATATGGTTTCATGCATTATAATGTCCGGATTTAGTAACCACTGCTCCCCCTTTTTTTGTCTCCATGTCCTACTTTTTGTGACATTCGAGATGACAACCCTAGTTGTAACATAGTTTGTCTTCATCTCACTCTATTCATCATGTTGAAATTTGTCTGCATACCTTCCTAAATTTTTTCGATTTATACTATGGTCTTTTGCAGCCGCATGAGTATTTAATTTATCATTAACATCTTTTAACGCTTTCAGGGGCAAAGTACTTTCATAACTAAAATGTTGAAAGAAATGACTGGCACCGGAATATGCGGACAAATTTATTTGGAAATATGAAAGAGTTTATATTTCACATACATATGAAATGGAAAAGATTTTAGCAAAATTCTGGTGACATTGTGGCGTTTGAGAATTAAAATTAAGTCGTTTCATAAACATACTACTGCCTCTGAAACGGTTAAGACTGCTGCTTTTGTAATTTCTAGTCCTTTCTAGTTTTTTTCCACTGTTTATCATTTACCTATTGTAAGTAATATTTAAATGGAAAAAAGTTCCTATCAACTTTCCTATTTATATTTCATTAATTGTTTTCGTGCAGTGGATACTATAGCAATTTTTCACATCTTTCTTTAATCAGTCTTAACCACTTAATTCTCGCTCCCGTCACTATCACGGTCTGAGGTGTCGTTCGTTATTTCTCGTGCCCGTCATATTTCCGTGCTGGAGATTTATTGCTGGAAAAAGCTTCTGAAACTAGAAAAATTTAACTGGCATTTCGGTGTGAAATCTTTGAATATTTGCGTTTGGGTTTGGTTTTCAGCGCGCATTGTGATGTTGGACTTTGTATTGCATGTTTCGAAATATATCACACTAAAAAAAAGTTATTAATAATCAAAATTTAATGTATATTTTATTATTTCAAATATCAATTGTAAAAATTTGTTTGATGGTGATAAATAAAGGTCTAAGATGTGAAAAATAGATGTCTTATTCGCAGTAATTTGTATGGTGTAAAACAAACATTAAAACACAGAATTCTCGCATGATGGCTTTTCCACAAATGTGAATTTTTTCTAAAATATCTTTTTTTTTCGCCTTAAAAAAAACTAATTGCATGTTTTATATAGAAACTTAATAATTATTCAATTTCTGTAATAAAAAATAGGTATTTTTTTGATGGTTTTTAGAAATATTAAGCGACCATTAAGGGGTTAAACGTTTTCTTTTCCATCCCCACATTTTACTGTAGCTTTGCAGAATAAATTTACATTCATTTTTATGTGTAACCATTAATCTCCTAATGAATGAAGCTCCGCCCTATTCTGAAAGTCTTTTGTAAATTGGAGTTCTAGAAAGATTTCCCCAAACCCCCTTAATTAACACATTGCCGACGGGCAATTTTTATCATATCTGAATTTTAAAGCAGTAGAAGCTCCTCCTTATTCTGAAAGTCTTGTAAATTGGTGTTCTAGATAGATTTCCCAAGTTTATATATCGGTAAATATCTTTCAATGCACGAATTTAATATAGAATGTCTTACAATCTAAAAAAAATAAGCACAACATAATAAAAAGGCATTTTCTGTTAGGTAGAAGGCACACCCTTAATCAATGATGTTTTTGGAATGAAAACGGGAATTCTCGTTTCCCGTCGTGAATGTGTCAAGGAAGCCTTGAACATCTGGTCAACCCTCCCTCACATTGACTGGGTCAAGCCTCCCCACATAGACATTTTCTACAGTTTAGCACATTGTTATGTTAAGCCTAACTTACTGTACAATCTTTATGCCTGGAATGAAAGCTCGGTATTTGTACATTACTTAAAACCTACTTACTTACTTAATGATATATTTTATCTGAAAAAACTTACATAATATTTCTAAAAAACACACCTTTTAGGTTGAAAACGCCTTACAAATGATTTTTTCACACCAATTTCGATTATCTGTATGAAACTGAGACTATTGTTTGAGCATTCCAGTAGCTTTGGTTGACACCTATTGATAAAACTCTGAAATTCTTTTAAATATGAAAACTGATGGGTGGGTCATGCCTCCCGTATGGTCAACCCTCCCTACTTTCCCCTATATATTTCATCTTTCTTTCCTTATGGGTCCAGTTGCCCCATAAATATGGGGAAAGTGGACGAGGAGGGTATATGTTCCAGGCGCGTTTGTTTTGTTTAATATAGGGTATCAGGTCCTGTTTGAAAAAGAGTAAACAACTAAAAACATTTTTAACCAGGCAGATCATGTACATTATATATCAACTAAAGGGTGTTGTAAGGGAAACCTTTACTGTCAATGTGTCTAGAAAAAACTCTAAAAGTGAAAATATTAGATTTATTTATACAAAACTAGGGGGCTCTGCCCCCTACGAGCTACGCTCGCCAAGCCCCGTTCAGGCACCCCAGATTTTAAAAGCATGCTAATTTCATCGGCCTTAAAAAGTTTGAATTATAATTTTAAAAAACAGTGACGGTCTTCCTGTAAAGGGGTTTTCATTCATTTTCCTTTGATTGGAGATTTTTAAGACGAAATCAGCCGCTGCTAAGAGATACAATGGCTGGTTTCATCTTTGATTAAAAACAAGAAAGAAAAATCATGCGTACGGCATAGATTATGAAACACTTTCCAACATTCCTTGAAAGCTTAACAAAACTTCGTTACTTAAGGAAATAAGGTAAATAAGATAACTAACTAAACATTTAAAAACTGATTTCAGCAGTTACCATCCATAGGCAAATATTTATTCCAATTCTTCCGAACAGCCGTGTATTTGATCTGTAGGCTGATATATATACTATATAATAGAAAATTTAGTTTATCAAGAAAACGCATAACAGGGGGAAATTTCTCTTTCAGCAATTTAGACTAATAGATGGAAACATACTTCAATATTTTTGTACAGCCCTGTTGTTTACCTAGTACCTTTATTACACGCCACTATTTAGCTAAACTTTAATTCAAACTAAATCACTCTTCAAACTACTGAAATCGCATTTCCAGAATTTATCATCTATAGGCGGCCATGTATCCAATTCTTTGCGTGGCCCTGTATATCATTTTATCTATATTCTACAAACATTTCATAGAAAACTACATGCAGTTCATCATAACACATTTTAAACCCACCTTTCAGCAATTTACGGTCATACTCAGAAACCTTTACGAATTATTTTGCATAGCCCTGTATATCAACTATAACATTTACATACACCATATAGTATGCATAAATATAGTGAAACTTAAACGCGCATATCATAATTAAAAATGCAATCCCTGCCATCGCCGCTAATATACAGTACTTCGGATAGAAAATACTTGTCTGAAATGTTTTGTATGTTCCTGTAAATGCTATGCACTTCGTATTATACATGAAATAACTTAAGTAAGCCTCACCGACGTATATCAATTTTATTATATATGAATTTGTATAATTAAAATACGCCGCAAACAATTTCCCTCTATACCATTTGTAATGGAATTCTTTTGTGTAGCCCTGTAAATGAATAGTAACTATTCGTTGCACAGCACATGCTACAGAATATTCTGCATATTTTAGTGCACTTCGTAAATGCATATATTTTTTATTATGTTTGAAAGTGTGTAACATCTTTAAAATTCATTTGAAATGATTTTTTCCCATTGGCCGTAATGGAAAGGAATACTTTTGACTGTCCCTGTAAATGAACTAAACATGCTACAAACTTCATTTGAAATAGGGTTCGTGCTAGGCTAAACGTCAATAACCAAAAATTTCAGTGCGATCCGAGTATATTTACGAGAGTTAGAGCGCGAACAGACGAACCGAAATCAATAACACTTTTCAACTTTGTTGGAAAATGTTAAAAATTAGTTAAAAATTTGAAAGTAAGCTAATATAAAATGAATTAAGTACACAGTCTTTGTCTCTCGGTAATTTTTAACACCGCTATGAGAAAGTTCTTTTAAATGTATCGTTTTAAATCTGACGTAATTTTCACCAAAGTTTCCTTTCTCTTTTTAATATTCACATGAAAATTCTTTTGTTGTTAGAAAGGAAATATTATTTGTGCTGCTTCACGATAATAGTTGAAAAGATTATCCCAGTATGTGAAATAAACGTCTCGTGCAAATATATTTTTTAATTTAAAGTGTTTTTCCAACTTTTATTTATTTGGCCTTTTTAAATATGACGTAATTTCCTTCATTTGTGACTTTTAACGCATAATAATGAATTTAGTATTTAAAAATTTTCTTTCCCTTTTAAGATTCACGTGTAACTGTAGTTTTTATGATGTAATTTTCAATATTTTCCTGATTATTAACACGTAATCACTTAATTCTAATTTGAAAGTTTGTTTTCTGTTTATAATAGCCATGTGTAAAGATTTTTTTATTTGAAGGAAATATTATTCTTTGCGCTGTTTTTAAAATTGCCAACAGTTTGAAATAATTGCCCTTTTCTAAAATGTGTAAAAAATATCTCACGAAATGCTGAAAACTTGAATTTATAATCGAAATAAATCCTCAAAAAATGAGTCAAATTAAAAAGATAATTGCAGTCTGCACATCTGGAACTTCCAATGTATAAAATGATCTAAAAATGTTTAAATTCTATGTATAGTTTTTCTCCTATAAAACTTTTTTGATGGAACGATTTTGACCATCTTTAACATTAAATATCTCTTAAAATAATTATTCGATTTAAAAACTGTCTGTATCAGCGTGTATATCAAACATGTCTCTATAACACCACCGATTTTCATATTTTTGTATGAAAGTTTTCTTAATATTAACGAAGAAAGACCCCCCGGTCATAAAAAATATGGATGCCGATCTAGTAGGAGTATACCCGGATGATCTACGCAGATTTTCATTGGTCCATTTCCAAATCAAAACTTTTTTTTATATATAGAAGGATTTTGTTTCTCTTTCAAAATTCCAGTGTAAATATGGTTCTTATGACGCAATTTTCCTGCTTTTAATATGTAATCATTTAATTCTAATTTTAATTTTTTTTTCTGTTTACAATAATCCCGTGTAAATAAATTTTTAATTTGAAGTAAACATTATTGTTTGCGTTATTGTGTATTATTGTTGTTAAGATTGGCAACAGTTTAAAATAACTGCCCTTTTCTAAAATGTGTAAAAAATATCTCTCGAAATACTGCAAATTTGAATTTAAAATAGAAATAAAACCTCAAAAAATAGTCAAATAAAAAAAATAAATACAATCTGCACACCAGGAACTTATAACCTATAAAATGATCTAAAAATTATTAAATTCTCATGTATAGTTTTTGCTCCAATAAAACTTTTTTAATGGAACGATTTTGTCCAACTTTAGCATTAAATATCTCTGAAAGTAATTCTTCGATATTAAAACTGTCTGCATCAGCGTGTTTATCAAATATTTCTTTATAATACCACCGATTTCCATATTTTTGTAAACGACAGTTTTTTTTAATATTAACGAAGAAAGGCCATGCTCAAGGCATACTTAGATACTACTACAGGCAGACTGATGTGCGTTTAATGTATGAAGCTGCTCGCCAGAGGACTCTGATACCCTGCCCAAAATTGAAATTTGACTCTGACCGTAACTGAAACAACCTGGGAAGGGTAGATATGTAAACAAATACCAAAATTACGTCATGTCGCCATGGTTACGTTTAAAGTTCTGCTGACATTCCAATCAAGCTTAGAAATGACAGCTAATTCGAATACAGCTGTTAAGGGTTATTATAAACTAGGCCTGGGCCTTAAATCGATTTAACTCTTAAATCGATTTAAAGCTTACATCGGAAATCCGATTTAACCATTGGTCTTAAATCGATTTAAGCTAAAATCGGAAATCGCGATTTAGCTAATGTCTTAAATCGCGATTTAGCCATTATCTTAAATCGCGATTTAGCCATTGTCTTAAATCGCGATTTAGCCATTGTCTTAAATCGCGATTTAGCCATTGGCTTTAAATCCATTTAAAACAAAATACTGATTCAGAGCTAACATCGGAAAACCGATTTATCTACTTTGATGTATCTACCACATACATGCCAAGCTGGTGTTAAATCGATTTAAGAGGATCCGATTTAAGCAAACATCGCAAGCCTCAATGCTTTCCGATTTAAGACAAACAAGGCAAGCTGGTGTTAAATCGATTTAAGACGATCCGATTTAAGCAAACATCGCAAGCCTCCATGCTTTCCAATTTAAGAAAAAGACGATTTAATGAAAACAAGGCAAGCTGGTGTTAAATCGATTTAGCAGGATCCAATTTAAGAAAAAGGCGATTTAAGAAAACGATGATTTAAGTAAGAATTGATATTTATTTATTTATTTTGTAAACAAGATTCAGAATTTACGAGATTGGAATGTGTATTTTTCAGAAATTAAGAACTTATATAGTGGAAAGTTGAAAGGAAAAAGTAATGTTTAAATCTTAAAATCCAAATTCATCGAATTTCAATTTATATGCTAATGCAATCTTTTGATGATAAATTAAGTTTTCACATATTTGAGTAATATTGCAATATGTATTTTTTATTTTCCAATATTCTGTAATTAATTAAAATGTTTTAAAGTAGAATTCTGCATTGTTTTCCTGAAATTCATTCAGCATTTATATGATTAAAAATAATAATAATAAAGTTTTATATTTAAAATCCAAACTCATCGACTTGCAGTTTATACTTTTATGCATTCTTATGATGAAAAATTCATTTTTTACATGTTTTAGTAATATTTTAACATTTATTTTTTATTTTCTATTATTTTGTAATTAATGAAATTATTTTAAAGGTATAGTCATGCATTGTTTTGTGTATCACTATTTGGCCGTGATCCACATGAAATATTTTTCTTTTACTACTAATATTTTTTTCCTGAAATTGATTGAGTATTTATGGTTGGAAAAAAAAAGAATAAAGTTTCATATTTAAAATCCAAATTCATCGAATTTCAGTTTTTATTTTTATACATTCTTTTAATGAAACATTCATTTTTCACATGTTTGGGTAATATCTTAATACATATTCTTTATTTTTTATTATTCTGTAATTAATTAAAATATTTTAAAATAGTCATGCATCAGATTTGACATCCGATTTCAATGCCAGTCACATGGGTTGAGTATCTTGCTGAAATTGATTCACTATTTATATCCAAATTCATCCATTTTTAGTTTATATTTTTATGCATTATTTTCAGGAAAAATTAATTTTCATATGTTTAGGTATTATGGGAATATTTTAGTTTTAATTTATTATTATTTTGTAATTAATTAAAAATATTTTAATAAAGTTCTGTAATGAGTCAAGTAACTTTATTTTTACAGCAGAATGAGGGAGGGCGGGAGGAGGCATTCATTATATTTTTCTGCAGATCTGCGATTTTTTGCTTTTTTGACATTTTGTTATCATTAAAAAGAGATACATTTTAAGATTAATATTTTATTATTAATCTTAAAGGATAGCAACAACCACGAAAAAAATCAGCAATTTCAGTGATGTGCTCCAAGGGTCACACTTTCAATCCTTGTCCATCCGCTATATAAATGTCAGCATTTATGTTAAACAAATCTTATTTTAATCTAAAAGTTAAAAAGATATAAAATTGCACCTTATTTCTCATATCTCCCCCCCCCCTTTTTTTTACTACTTTTCTCATCATGGTAAATGAATAGCTAAATTTATCATTGAAGTCTTTTAATATGCTTCTGTTTTACCTCAGTAACTTTTTAAATCTGTGTCTGTAAAAAAAAAAAAAAAAAAAAAAAAAAAAAGTGTATGTAGGCTGTTAGCAATGAAGTGCTATTTGAGTGGGCTAGGGGAAGCCCCCCCCCCCCCTTAAGGAATTTAGATTGTAGCATGCAAAACAAGTCAGACAAAAAAAAATCATTTTCTTTTATATTACTTCTTATAGAATGAGTTTATAAAATGTATTACAATAGGTCACTAATTTTTGAAATGGAAAAAAAAAAAAAAAAAAACTAGTGTTTTGGGACATTCAAACCTTTTTTATGTGTAAAATATACCTCTTTTCAAAATTGTTTGACAAATTAAAAGCTAAGTATACTAAATAATATAGGAGGGGGTGGGGGGCACATAAAGATCGTATTTTGTTACTAAAAATTAAAAAATAGGCTTCCATATTCTAAAATGTAAAATCGGTGTTAAATCGCGATTTAGCACTAAATCGCGATGTTGGATGGATGATAAATCGATTTAAGAAATTTCTACATCGCCCAGTCCTATTATAAACTGTTCATATCAATGTAAATGTAAAGTTCTATTTATTTAAGTGACCAATATAATGTGTTTCTCTTTAAAACTGTTAAACCAACACACATAAAAATATATAAATAAAAAAACACATGCTTAGTCTAAAACATCAATGTCACAAATTTATTTGGTACCACTTAGTTATCCCGTCGACCAATTTCGCCAAATTATATAAATCGCCAAAACACTCGCCAAATTATACAAATTGACATAATTTTTATTTGAAATAACGAAAGAACAAATAAATTAGTATAACATTAATAAATATACAAATAAAACGTCGAAATAAAAATCACTTGATGACATAAACACGTGTAACTTGCTTACAGTCAAGTGAATGTGACAGTTACGATCAAGCATTATTGGCATTTAATCTTATAGTTTGGCGATAGATTTTTGGTCGACGGGATAACTAAGTACCACTTATTTACTATTTTCACTGCTGAAACAATAAAACTGATGGAATTTTTTTTTAAATATATTAAAATACTCATAAAATTCCTTGTAATAATTAATAAATGTAATTTATTAAGTAACAAATACCCTTACATGATTTAATCAAAATTGCTTGGATAACATAGAATATTGCAACGATATTTAAATCCGTGATCACCATTTCTTTCTCTGATTAAAAATAAGAATATTTAATGTTTAAGGAAGATCGGCTTTTTTTTTCTTCTTCTTCTTGGTTCGGGCGATATTAAAAACAAATATTTTACCGGTAACAGTAAATTAATCAAAAATAGCTGCTTCAAGTCAGTTATGAGAACTGTAGTTTGATAAAAATCAAATTTTAATTTTAAAACGTGTATATGAAACCAAGCTATTTTTATATAAATACGGGACATTCAAAAAAGAATAACAGAACTGGCATTTTTCATGAATGAACCAAATACAAGGTAAACAATAAATAATTTAGCTAATCTTAAAAGCAGGGCTTGAATTTCAGGGCGGGATGGCGGTATTCGCGCCCAAAATTTTGAAATCCCGCCCAAAAGAATATCGTGGGCGGGAAGCTCCCGTCCAAAAAATCTTGCCATTTTCCTGAAAATTTTGCCTTTTGAAATGCGATCAACTCCCGCGAACGCCTTGCGAATTTCCCCATATTTTCACGCTACCGATTGACACATTTTGCGGGGTTTTTTTTACCGCGAAAGATCGTTGAAAGTCACGAATTTTTCACGCGACCTATAGACAAATTTCGTTATTTTTTCTCGAGATCGGTTGACAAGTGTCCGCGACCGATTAGCGAATTCAGGAGCGATTCTGTTACGAATTTTCCGAAATTTTAAGACATTAGGTTCCGAAAATTATGAAAAATCGGTCATCAGTTCAACAGAAAAATATCGCAAATTTCGACAAATGATCGCCGAAAAAATCAATTTCGTCTATCGTTCGAGGAAAAAATCGCCAATTTCGTCGCAAAGAATTGCGAATAAAACGCAAATTTTGTCAAAGGATCGCTGAAAAACGTGAATTTCGTCAGATCGCGAGAAAAAAACTCGAAATTCATCAATGGATCGCAAAAAAATGCAAATTGCATCAAAGGATAGCAAAAAATTCGTAAATTTCGGCAAAAGAACATGAAAAAAACGCGAGTTGCGGCAAAGGATCGCGAAAAAGCGAATTTCGTCAAAGAATCGCGGAAAAATGGAAATTTCGTCAAACGATCGCGGAATAAACGCGAATTTAGTCAAAGGGCCGCTGAAAAAACCGCGAATTTCATCAAAGAATCGCGTAAAAACTCGAATTTCGACAAAAGATCGCGGATAAAACGCGAATTTCATTAAAAGATCGCGGATGAAATGCGAATTTCGTCAAAAGCAGGGAGTGATTCTGAGTGAAAAAAAATATATTCTGAAATTCGCAGCAAATTTTCGGAAAGGTTACAACAGAGGGAGGGGGAATCCACTCCTGGCACTAACTGTGTTTTTTTACGCTCCTTTGTCGAAATTTGCGGGGTTTTTCGCAATCTTCTGACAAAATTTGTCGTTTATTCGCGATCTTTTGGCGAAATGTGCCGTTTTCCGCGATCATTTGACAAAATTTGCCGTTTTTCGCGATCTTTTGGGAAAATTTGCGGTATTTTCGCGATGTTTTGCGGCAATTTGACGTTTTTTCGCGATCTTTTGACGAAATTTGCCCTTTTTTTCGTGATTCTTTGACGAAATTTGCCGTTTTTTCGCGATTCTCTGGCGTTTTTCCCGCGGTCCTTTGGCAAAATTGGTTTCTTTGGGCGAACATTTGTCGAAGTTGGCGATATAGTTTATGTCCGAATTTTCGGATTTATGACCGATATTTTTTAATTTTTGGAAATGACTGCCTTAATTTTTCGGAAAATTCGGAACAGAATCACTCCTGGTCAAAAGATAGCGGATAAAACGCGAATTTAGTCAAAGGGCTGCAGAAAAAAATAACCTGAAATCAAACCGAACCAAAAAAAAAAAGTTTACTCGACCTGCAGCAAAAAATAATTAGCGCCTGGAGAGGATTTCCCAATCTTTTCCCATCCCCTGCTGTAACCTTTCAGGAAATTTGCTGTGACTTTCCATTTTTTTTTTTTTTTTTTTTTTTTTTTTTTTTTTTTACTCAGAAACACCCTGACAGTCTGTATTAATACAGACATGACAAAATAATTAATCTAAATTTTTAAGTAACACGTAAAATAACAGTGGGTTTTAGATTTTTTTTCTCCCTCCCAAATAGCTCAACTCCCTCCATTTATAAATGTTGGCAGGGAGACTCCCCTCCTAGGAAAAATTGAATTTCAAGCCCTGTAAAAGTATGTGTAACACTAAAATGCTACAATTTGTGTAAAATAGCCTTTTAAATCGAAGGAAATTGAAGAATATAAATATTTAATTTATTACATGAAAATACGATCAATGATTCTGAAATCTCGACGATCAGAAACAAGCTTCTATCTGGGCAGGGTATAAATGTAAACAAAGGGCACATTGTGAAGTTTTAGTTCAGGGTTTGAAGTTGGATCCGACTTCACTTTTTCGGCGAAATGCGCGGGTCGTTATATATCATAGTAGGCTATGGCCATGCTTAAGCCAAGACTTTACTATTATATCATAAAACTTATCATAAAAGCCCTTATCATAAAACAGACTTGACAATCCGGAGAAAGTCTATGGGTGAAAATGTCCCCGATAATTGCCAACTTATTAGCTGACTTTGTCCCGTAAGTTACGCCACCTGGTGTATACTCCTGGTTATATTCCATAAACAAATGCATAGTAAAAAATTGAAAATGTTGTGTTATTGGCAAAATTGTATAAAATATTTTTCGAATTCCAGTAAAATAAAGGCGTAAAAAAATATTTCGCACAATTATGTTCTGGCTTTAGTAAAAAGGAAACATATCAAAAATGAAGATTTAAATATAAGATTTATTGATATTTTTTCAGGGTACTTGTTAGTTATCCCGTCGACCAATTTCGCCAAATTATATAAATCGCCAAACTACTCGCCAAGTTCTACAAATTGACACAATTTTTTATTTTAAATAACGAAAAAACAAATAAATTAGTATAACATTACTAAAAATACAAATAAAACGTCGAAATATTGGTTTTATTGGCCATTATTGGCATTTAATCTTAAAATTAATTAATTTATGGCAAACCATTATTGGCATTTAATCTTACAATTTGGCGACAGTAATTTGGTCGACGGGATAACTAACAAGTACCATTTTCAGTATATAGGACTTTGCGGGTTATTTTTTTTTAATCTTGGCACAATTTGGGCTTCGGAAAGAGCGATTTGTTGCCGATTGATATAAACAGTTATGAAAACAAAACTTATGAACTGTCAGCTTGTTTTATAATAATTTATGGCACAGATGCCAGATTGGCGCGATTTTTTTCCGACACCAATTTTGCGAAAACCTCGTTACCATATCATCTATATCCGGATAACCATATCAACCAAAATAACGACACTTTGGTGCCAGTTAAGTATCCGGTGCGTATATGATATTGGCGCCAGAAAAAAATCGCGCCAATATGACATCTGTGCCGAATTTACATGTATAAATTTAGTTTCTAGATATTATTATTGTTTTTTATGTACGATTTGTTTATATTTGTATATAAAATAGATAAATGCCTTTTTTGTATTAAATAAATTGTACAAATATTGGAAAATATTGCTTCTTTATGTGAAACAGTGAGTATGCTTCCAGAAATTACGTTGCCAAATTTTCTTCTCTCGCCAAGGCCCCTACACTTGAAAAATACCGATTTATTATTATATAATGTAGTATTAGCTAATGTTCTGTAATCTGTACCACAGTCAAAGTTGATTGCAAAAACGCGATGCTGGAATAATGTGGTATCAAGTATACGGTTTAAAAATAAAATTAATATTGCGCCAATCTACACTTACGCCAATTGGCTCTAGGTCTGATTAAGGAAGAATACTCAAATTAAGATTTACAAACACCAAAATCGTAGCATGACAAGAATACGGTATTTGCGGAAAGTTGAGGACATGTATAAATTTAAGTGATTATTAAACGTTATTTTTCCAATTTTTTAAGTGTTTATGACTTCAGTCTGTTTTTTTTTTTGTTGTTGTTTTTGTTTTTTTGTGTATCTATGCGTGTTTTAACTTTCCTAAAATACTTTGATACATTTTAGTAAAACTTACATAATATATGCGAGTTAAAACAAGGAAATTAATTACGGACCAAACTATGCCCGCCAAGATATGCCAATTGGCTGTGGAGCCAATTATGAAACTTTCCATAGATTAATACATACAAACTTTATATGAAAAAACAGTGAAGCTTTCATCTAAAGTATGTTAAACTGAAATGATCCCCCATACCTTCAAAAATAAAACAAATGGGAACAGATGTCATATTCGCCCCATATTGGCGCGATTTTTTTCGGTTGCCAATTTGACGAAAAGATCAACAGCATAAACAACATAATCCGGGTTACCACATCAAGCCCTTTGGCGCAAGTTAAATACCCGTTGCCTATATGATATTGGCGACAGAAAAAATTCGCGGTAATATGGGGCGAATATGACATCTGTACCAACAAATGATAGGCCAATAAATAAATAAATGAGACTGTGCATTGAAACAAATTGAAGGAGCGATGTTAAATTAATACTGTAAGGTGAAACTAATTGTGAAAAGAAAAAAAAATAGCAGAAATAAAATAAATCACATATTTGAAAATATAAAAGAGAAAATGAAATATTTTACATTTTCCGGATCTAGATGCTATCCATTTATTTCAATAACTAATATCACTGAGAAATTCATGGTAAAATAATTTTCTTTCCTGATTATTATTATTATTATTATCATCATTTATTTACATAACGGAATACAGCAGTAAAATATTTTTGTTTAACAGTAAAATAAGTTCATTTTTTAAATAAAATGTCTAGAACATATGAAAATTTTAAGATTAACAACTATCATTTCCAAACTATAAAGCACATCGTAAAGAAAATGGTAAAAGACAAATGGAAAACAAATTAAAAAATATTTCTGTTTCTTACGTTAGATGGCGCTAGTCACGGGAAACCATGTGATTTCTAACCACGTGTACAGCGGACAAAGGAAACTTAGCGATTGCGAGGCCTGTTATTTCGATAAGGAGGCCTTGGCTTAAACATTTAAATTGGATGAGTTCTACCCGGAATATCTACGCAGATTTTCATTGGTCCATTTCCAAATCAAAACTTTTTTTTATATATAGAAGGAAACATAAAATTAAGTAAGTACTTATGTACTTTAGTATAGGTAATAAATATAAAAGTTACGCGGATATTTTAAGGATAAAAATAACAAGATAAATCTATGACCAAACGGCTACGTAAGTACTTAAGTACGTCATTCTCTTTTTTATTTGCCACAGTGAAAGTTCGATATGGGGGTCCCACGCCCCGGGCCTAGGCTCTCACAAGTCCATTTGCCCCCGCTCGGAACTACCGCAGAGACAAACCCCACGACGCATCTCAAAGGTCGTTGCCAGGCATGTCCCATCAAGGCAGTCCTCACGAAAGCTCCGGACAGACCGGCGCACTGCCCAGTGCACGTCACGCCGGATATTCCCAAAAGAGAGATGAATTGGTCGCATACGACAATCCTCACCACCCAGCTAGAAGAGCCAAATGGTCCCTTCTAAGGTTCCCGACAACCCACAAGAACCGAACACCTATAAAGGAGTCGGGCCCATAAACCATTGAAAGGCCCATTTGAAGAAATTTGATGTGAAAGTTTTTGTTGTCAATTTTAATGATTTGTTTTCTGTTTGATACCATGCGTTTGAAATATTAACAGGTGTGGTACTAAACTCTATCAAAAAAACTTATTCATATTTAATTTTTAAATATTAAAAAATATTAATATTATTTGCATTATTAAATATTAAAAGATTAAATATTAATGAATAATGTCTTAGAACTTCAAGGCAAAATAGAACTTTGGTATTTTAGCTTTACCATGTGATAGAATACCTGATAACGCCTTCATCCAAAAGATAAAATATTTTTTAAGAAAATGCAGCATAACATGTTCTTCCACTCAGCTCCTCATATGCGGGCCAACCGATAGACGGAGGTGCCCCTAACTGATAAGCCCCGGAGGGTCGGGGAAAATCCCTCCTGGCACCAAAGGCGACGCCTCGCTCGGAGGATCATGAAGAAGCCTCTAGCGGACCCTGAGGAGACAAGGTAACCCCTTCTCTGACGACATAGCCATCGCCTCGCTAGGGGTTTTTCGCCCAATCTCTCCGTTCACTTGCGGAACTCCTCGCGGCTTGACGCTGGGAGTCAAGAGAGACCAGATTAGGTGCCGTTAACGACCCCAGGCGGGCACGGAAAGCTCCACCTACACGGGATAGACCCGCCTCGCTAGGAGGTTGGAGGGTCCGGAGTCCCACCGGTCCCGCACAACTCGACTCCACCCGAGGGTGCAGAAGCCCCAGGAGACCGGCAAAAGCGCGGCCCCCACTACCTTACCTCACGGCCGTCGAGGGTACTCAAGCACGAAAGCTCCATGGAAGTTCGATATGCCAATAAACCTCTGGAGAATGTAACCATATTTTTATATCGAACAGAACTATTTTTTATTCGTTTCGATAATTTTCTACTAACCTCACTTTGCCTTATCTACGCCTCTTCATATGTATCGCAAAATTTCGAGCTATAGCTTTCACACTTAAGAAATTTGTTGATACCCCCCAACATGCTTTTTTAAAATTTTATTATGTAATTTTAATAAGGTTTTATGTAATTTTCTTTATTGCAAACAAAAAAAAAAAATGGATAAATTCATTTCCCGTAGTAAGAGAAACTCAAAAAGATATCTATAACTGTTGGGGTAACTGGATCCCATTATGGTCCAGTTACCCCTGATACGTGTCCCAGTTACCACATTCTTGAAAAATTTATGGGGTAACTGGAACACCGGCCTTACATTCGAAACATGAAGTAAATATGTATAGATACCTAATAATATTAATGTATTTATTTATCTAATCTTTAAATAAAGAGATTGTTTAATAACTTACCGTATTTTAATGAAAAGTCGAGGAAGTTCAACCAAATGGACATTAAAAAAAAAAAAAAAAAAAAGAAACCTAAAATTTCGGTAAACTATCACAGCAAAGGCACAGTTATGATCGAGTTGACACACGTTGTTTTAAGAAGTGGAGATGGGGGTGCAATGTTGACAAAAGCTAAAACTTAAAAAAACATAAACGGTTTTTTATGAAATCAGTCTATCAGAAGAAAATAACTCACTGAAAGCGGAAACTCCGATAATCGGGACTCTACCGCAGTTCACTTTTAAGACTTATAACACGCGATTTTATTTTACATAAAGTGACGTCATCCACATCCGCTGAAGAATTCATCATTTTCGATCCAGTGTTAAACAACATCTACATGAAAGTACGCTTAGGACGTCACTATCGCTGAATAATACAGAAATAAAAAAAAAAGAGAGAGATTTCGTCATTCAAAAAACTCGACAAAAAAATCGGCTACCTAAAGATTCGCAGGCCTTCATTTGTTTGTATTATTAATATAGATATTTAAAATTAAATTTAGTTTCTAATAGCTCTATGTTTTATAAGAAATCCTTCATTTATATTTTTTCAAAATAGCACGTATTTTAATTTTTTTTTAAATTCAGTTTTTATGGGAAAGTGGCAACAAAAAGATATAATTCCTATTTTTCTTTCACTTTCTACAGAAATGGAATACTTCCGTTGCCAATACTAAGCAAATGGCTCTAAAAACTACAAAAAAATTAATATTTAAAAAATAAAAGGAGATACAGTTTTCAAACAAAATGCATCTAAAAGAACTTTTTTTTCCAATGTGACGGTATAAAAACTGAAAATGTGCGATGCTTAGAAGTTTAAAAAATTGCTATAGAGTATTTAATCGCACTGTTTTGTTTTACGGCTGGCTTCTCTAAGGTAACGTTATTTTTTGGAATACACAAAATAAGCTGGGAGAAAGAAATAGCATACCGTACCGGGGAATAAAAACAATGATTATGGCGGGAAAATGTTAATTGAATCTGGGACCTTATGTTGAGTACGAATGGAAAGCTTCCACAATTAAAATTAATATAATTTTTAAAGTAAAACCTGCAACGTCATTTGTAAAACTTACATATTTATATGCTTACAAAAAAATATCTGTTAACGTCATCACACGTAAATTAAATTTTCACATATATGGCACTGAGGTTAAGGCCCTTGATCCGAACCCGAGTAGTAAAACAATATTGCCCCAATATTGTTTGTATATACTATTTTTGACCAATATTGACTGCATAGGCTAGTTCTTGGCTAACATTGGCCCTATATTGGCTGTATCTTTGGATAATCTGGGAAAAATTGACATGAATATTGTCTTAATTTCGCGGTGCTTACATTTTGTATATATTGCATCAATATTGACAAGAAATATCATTGTTGCTACAATTTCAAGTTTTTATAGCAAACATAAACTGATACGCAGATGGAAAGTATATAGCAGTATATACTTTAATATAATTAAAATAGTATATTTTATTAACAGTATATAATGAAGGTTTTTTTCTGCCTTAATTAATCAACATCTATATGTGCATCAGTGATTGCACGAAGCACGTGAAGGCAATAGATGTCAAAGTTTTCCTCAAATACTCTTTTTTCGACCACGCCTTGATTTAACCGATGCTGATATCCGGTCTTCACGAATTTTTTGTGCCATTCACAAAATGCTGGACATGAAAACAAGAAATTCATGAAGAGTAGTACAAGATTGGTTAAACCATAGGTAGTGGACGAAAAAAAGTATCAGAGGAAAACGTCGACGAATATCGCCTTGACGTGCTTCGTGTAACGAATGAATAACATAGTTTTATTAATTGATGCAAAAAAAAAAAAAAAAAAAATATATATATATATATATATATATATACTCCTAATATTGTACTTTTTTCCATGCATACATCTTTTCATTTTTGTTACTAATAAAACTATGAAACTGAAAAAAAAAAATTGTGGACATCCTATATTTCTTTTGAAGGCAATGACGAATGCAAGAGCAATATTGGCACAATATTGGACCCCAGCGTAACCAATGTGTTAAATGTTGGTTTATGACTATTAGTTGGATATTTTTAGAGTTTTGCCACAGGAAATTTCATATTTAAAATACATCTGCTAGATTGTACATCGCAATATAGAGAATATACATTTAGTATTAAAAGACGTGAAAACCTTGCAATTAAACATAATCCTGCTTTTGTGTAAACTTTTTCCATTAACCTTGTAATGTTTTATTCGAAATAAAACAATGAGATACAATGTAGGAAGGTATTCTTTTACAGTATCAGGGGAACAAAATAGATGATATATGAAGAAAAGGTCAAAGAGGTCAAAATATCTTCAATTTCTTAACTTGACCTTTAGACAACAAACCGGAAAACATGAGAGTTTACGCTTATCAGATGCACAACGTAAAAATATTAATATTTTCTGCTTCCTAAAAGTAAAAAATAATACATTTATATTAGCCTTAACTTACGGAAAATCTATTTAATTATTGTTTAAAAGCTTGCAAATACGTGCAAAATATTTAATCATAACTATTGTTTATTATTTTCGCCTATTATGATGATCGTTAATATGAGTTTCTTTTTCTTTTGATGACAATAAATAAACATTTAACAAGGAAGTTGTTGCCTATGACTATATATTTCATTTCCTTACTAATTTATGATAATAAATTATGATATAATAATAATAATAATAATAATAATAATATTAATAATAATTTTAATAATAATATTAATATTATTATAATATTAATAATAATATAATAATAATATTAATACAATGGAACTTCTATTTAACAAAGTGCCTATTTAAGGAAGTTTTCTACCTAACGAAATTTTCCGCTGAACCTTGACTTTGAACGCCGCTAACATGTGAATTATTATCTATATTACGAAAAATATATTCTATACTAGTGCTCTGCCCCCTGCAAGCTACGCTCGCCAACCCCCGTTCAGACACCGCAGAATCTAAAAACACGCTAATCTGATGGGTTTTAAAAATATTAGAGAAGATTGAATTATACTGAAAAAAGCTGTGCAGATCTCCCTGTAAACGGGTTTCGATTCAATTCCCTTTGATTGCAAAAATTTAAGGGCGAATCAGTTGCTGTTAAGACATCCAATGGTTGTTTTCGTTTTTGATTAAAGAGGATCAGTTAAACATTTGAAAAGGAGCTAAAATAAAATAAATTAAGTATAAGAGTCTTTGTCTCCCGGTATTTTAAAACAATCTCTATAACAATAGCCTAAGTCATGTGACTATCATCAACAGTTCCAGGCGGACCACTTCGCTTTTTATACTCTACTCTAGGTGCCATTTTGATACTTTAATGTTAGCCAGGAACAGGTGATAAGTCGCCAAATATTATTCTATCGCCATCATTTCATCTATATTATAATAGCGTGATTTTTTAACGACACCAATTTGGGGAACGCATCAACAGCATAAACAGCAACATCCGGCTTACCATATGAAGCAAAATAACGATACTATTGCGTCAGTAATGTGGCCGTTCCGTATATGACATTGGCGTCAGAAAAAAATCGCGCCAATATGGGACCGTAAGTTTTCCATTTGCAAAGAATTCTAGGTACTGTTACGCTAGCAGGATGCAAATCCGCCAATAGCCTTTTTTTCAACTCGCCAGTTAAAATTTTTTTTTTTTTTCGAGTGGTAATATTTGGCCAGATACGGTTTTAAAGGTTACAATATACACGGTTACAGATATACAGGTTTGGTGTGATTTTTATTTTTTTACGAAAATTTGGCGAAATCCTCGTATTCAAATACCAGTTACATATGCATTTTTGGTATTCCTTAGATATCCCGACGACCAAAAATCTATCGCCAAACTATAAGATTAAATGCCAATAATGGTTGATCGTAAATGTCACATTCACTTTACTTTAAGCAAGTTACACGTGTTTACGTCATCAAGTGATTTTTATTTCGACGTTTTATTCGTATATTTATTAATGTTATACTAATTTATTTGTTCTTTCGTTATTTAAAATAAAAATTATGTCAATTTGTATAATTTGGCGAGTGTTTTGGCGATTTATATCATTTGGCGAAATTGGTCGACGGAATAACTAAGTAGTACTGTATTTCTTAATTATTTTATATTATTTTCTAAGGGAAATATAAAAAAAATAATTAATAATCATAGAACAAAATAATTTATATAATTTGTAAAAAGAAATAAAAGTAAATAAACATTTAATATCAAATAAACAACAATAGCCGGGTTACGATGCCAACCTTTTCTGAAATATAAAAAAAAATATATCTGTTTGATTAAAATTTGAGTTGATATCATTAGAAAAATGTATATAAAATCAGAAAAAAATTAATATTTCGAAAACTAATTCGAATTTAAAAATTCTAATACCAGTTTTGAAATCTGCGGATCATTATAGATTTTTGGTGTTAATTTCATCGCAAAGTATTCCATATTTTAGGAGAAATCGCCGTGAAACATAATCAGTTGTTTAATCAGTCGATTCATACTTCGGTTTCATAAATTCGTTTCATTAGGTTTTTATATATACGAGGTGGAACCCGTCGAATTTCGACGAAAGAAAATGTTTACTAAGGAACTGTTGCATCAAATTTATAATACATCGACAACAATAATTACAATAAAAAATCCATCTTACACTTGTTAATTTAACTCTCCAAAGACATATTTTAACCTAAGATTAACAAAATACTTTTTTCATAAACTTCAACTGTTAAAATTATTGGAAAATTAAACTTTATTCATATACGTAATCAGTAACATATAATCAAGGTAAGTAATTTTGATTAAGTTATCAATTGATGCTTGGTATTACGGAATGAAAAAATCAGCAAAAAGGATTTCACCTTACCATAATCATAGAATCCCCCCCCCCTTTACATCTAAACAAATCAAGTCAATTTCAACGTATTACATCAATATTAACCATTTAAAAACATTTTAACGCGCAATAGGTTATTGATAAATATATTTTCAAGCTTTAAGTCACGTTTGTCAACTATTACAACTTGCCATGTTAAAATTCCCACTCGTGATTTGAGGTCTTATAACAATCTCTGTACCTGCGCGTAAAAATTCCAGAAATTTATAACTTTTAGACGTATTCATGGGGAAATATCTCGTTTTATCAAATGAAATTATCGGTTTCTTTTAAATATGACGTCATTTTCAGTCGCTGAAATATTTTGCCTATTGTCTCAAACTCAAAGTCAGCGAAATGAAAAAATAGTGAAATATAACAGCATCATCAGGGAAATTGTGTCTTTTTTATAGCGTAACGTCATTTTCTGTTCAAATTTTTAAAAAATATATTTTTAATTGTAATGAGAAAATGGCATCAGTAAGAATATAATCAATAAAGATAACTAAATAACTTTTAATAGAAATGAAGTACTTCAGTTGCCACGATTAGAAAATTGGTATTAAAAACTATAAAAAAAATTAATATCTCAAAAATAAATTGAGGTACAGCTTTCAAACAAATTGCATTTAAATGTGCATTTTTTTCTGCATACGACGGTGTAAACATTTAAAACGTGGTATGTTTAGAAGTTTAAAAATTTGCAGTATCGAAAATTGCGAAACCAAATTTTTATTTCAAATTTCGAAGTGTTGCCATTCGCAGAATGACGTATGCGTTACGCACAGATATGCTTGTCCTTTATAATATAGATAGGGTAAATAACGAAGTTTATTTCACTTTTGTGCACGCACAACTTTCAAACGGAAAGGTTGCTGTTGCGATGGATGTATGAGGGTCAATCCATTTCAAGTGGTCCAGAAAATCAGATATTCGTTGCTTGACCATTTTTAAAATATCTGAAATTTTTTGTACAACAACCCTAACATAATGGAAGTTCAAAATCACTATCATTTTAATTTTATTAATTTTTGTTTGTACATGTCGGCCATCTTTTTTTCATCGTCTGCCGCAATTTCCTCACAAAAAGGGTTTACGGAATTGTAAATAATTCATAGTTTATTTCTTCAATTCAACTGCCGATTAAAGCGATTTATACAAAATATATTGGGCTAAGAATTTGGTAATAGAGTAGTTTCCGATACTAACTGCTTATTGGTGAAATTTAAGCATAAAGTTTCAGTTTTTTTTTCAAAATTTGTCCGTTTACAAGAGAACATTTTTCTAGCAAGGAAAACTGTCAACATGACATAATTTTTTTTACAAATAGGCCAAAAGTACTTATACTCACACGCCGAGTTCCAGATCTGGGACTTGCTTTCTCTTCGCTAAAAAAAATCCCAAAATTTTCAAAAATGTCAAACATCGCACTTTTGAGGCTTTGATATCTCTGGTGGGGCACGAGATAAAAATCTGAGGTTCTGGTTTCTGAGAGTATTGTATGGTAGTGTTATGCACAAGAAATTTCAGGATGGAGATTTGACTACAAGCTGAGATATGGCAAGGGCAACATGTCAAAACAATTCTGGCAAACTAATGTTTTGTTGTAGTCACAGGTAAGTATTTATCTCAGAGTGTCATTTAAATTTAATTTTTATCATCTTTAAATAATAATAACCTTTTGCAAAGCTTAGAAATTAATTTAAAAAATGATTATGCCTAAGGCCTACATTTTGTATGGTTTCAGTAATTTTTGTTGTAATTTTAGTAACTAAAAGAAACCTCAGCACTTTTACATAAAGAAAAAAAAATATTTTTATACAAACCTGAGACAAAAACTGAATAGGGAAAGAGAAAAGCTGTTAATGTTGTCATACTTGTTGAGACATGATCAAACGTATCAAAACACATTCTTGCTTGCTGGTTTAATAATTTTGATCTTTCTCAAAATTTTATTTGTAGGAACCTAGTCTTGTCATCTCTTGATAACTTGATTTAAGATCTTGGCCCTGCTGTCACATAGAAATAAACTTTGAAATCACTATGCACAAGTCTCACTTCATTAATAATTCCTAGCTTACGTCTTATGCAAAAATGTCATTTTTCTGCAGTATAAATTTTGAAAGAGATTTGGATATCTTTACTTTTAGAAAATTACTTGAGGCTGATGCATGGTAACATCGTATAATGTTTCATTTATAGGAACGAGTTGGAACCCGTCGAAATTCGACATACTAAAATGTTTGAAAGGAACTGTCAGATCGAATTTATAATAAACCTACAAAAATAATTACAATAAAAAAATCATCTTACATTGGTTGTCCAACTCTTAAAACAAATAATATTTTTTACCTAAAATTACCAAAATATTATTTCTTCAAACTTCAACTGCTTAAATTATTGAAAAATTAAACTGTATTAGATTACGTAATAAAGATCAGTAATTATGATGAAGTTATCGATGGAGCTCTTATGTTTCTTTTTACGGGATGAAAAATCAGTAAAAAGGATTTCGCTTTGTCACATTATAAAATTTTCCCCCATAAAATCTAAACTGTACGTTATTTTCACATTCTCATAATTTACATACGCACCGCTCAAATTCACAATTTGAAAGTATTTTAACGCGCAACAGATTATTAATGAATGTATTTCCAAACTTAAAGTCACGACGTCCGATGCAACTTTTCATGTGAACATTCGCACAAACTTTAAGTTCTAATCTTAGTACCCGCGAAAAAAAAAATTCAGAAATTTGCCTTTAGTTGTCATAGTATTGGCCATTTATAGTATTGGTCAAATATTTAGTTTTATCAAAAAAATGATCGTTTTGTTTTAAATATATCATTTTTACTCACTGAATCATTTTGCCGAGCGCCTCAAACTCATTTATCAGCGTAATCTAAAAATATTAAAATGTAGCTGATTTATGAAGAAGAATGCGTGTTTTTTTTTTAATGTCTGACATCATTTTCTGTTCAAAAATTTTAAAAAAAGTTACTTTTATTTGTAATGTGAAAATGGCATCAATAAGGATATAATGAATAAAAATAATAAACCCTTTACTTTCAATATAAATGGAGTACTTCAGTTGCCACGATTACAAAATTTGTATTAAAAACTACAAAAAAATTAATATCTCAAAAACAAATTAAGATACAGATTTCAAACAAATTGCATTTAAAAGCACATTTTTTTCTCTGAACGAAGGTGTAAAAATTGAAAATGTACGATGTTTAGAAGTTTAAAAATTTGCAGTAGAGAAAATTGCAAAACCGAAATTTCATTTCAAATTTCAAAGTGCTGCCATTCGCAAAATGACGTATGCGTTACGCACAGATATGTTTGTCCTTTATAATATAGATATACTTATGGTAGGAACAAGTTTCAGGGACTGGCAAGTAGCATTAAAATTGTGGTTTTGAAACCAACGAGCAGGAGTGTGTTTTGACACGTTTGATCATGTCTGAACAACTATGCCAACATTAACAGCTTTTCTCTTTCCAAATTCTGTTTTTGTCACAGGTCTTGTATAAAAATATTTTTTTTTCTTTATGTAAAAGTGCTGAGGTTTCTTTTAGTTGCTAAAATTACAACAAAAATTACTGAAACCATACAAAATGTAGGCCTTAGACATAATTATTTATTTAATTAATTTCTAAGCTTTGCAAAACGCTTTATTTTCTGTTACTATTATTTAAAGATCATAAAAAAAATAAATTTAAATGACACTCTGAGATAAATACTTACCTGTGATTACGATAAAACAATAGTTTGCCTGTATTGTTTTGAAATGTTGCCCTTGTCATATCTCAGCGTGTAGTCAAATCTCCATCCTGAAATTTCTTGTGCATAACACTACCATACAATACTCTCAGAAATCAGAACTTCAAATTTTTATCTCGTGCCCCACCAGAGATATCAAAGCCTCAAAAGTGCAATTTTTGACATTTTTGAAAATTTTGGGATTTTTTTTAGGGAAGAGAAAACAAGTCCCGGATCTGGAACTTGTCGTGTGAGTACAAGTACTTTCGGCCTATTTGTAAAAAAAAAAATAATTTCATGTTGACAGTTTTCTTTGCTAGAAAAATTTCATCTTGCAAACGGACAAATTTTGGAAAAAACTGAAACTTTACGCTTAAATTTCACCAATAAGCATTAGTTTCGGAAACTACTGTATTACCAGATTTTTAGCCCAATGTAGTCTGTACAAATTGCTTTAATCTGCACTTAAATTGGAGAAATAAACGATGAATTATTTACAATTACGTAAACCCTTCTTGTGAGAAAATTGCTGCAGACGATGAAACAAAGATAGCCGCCATGCACAAACGAAAATTAATAAAATTAAAATAATAGTCATTTTGAACTTCCATCATGTTAGGGTTGTTGTACAAAAAATTTCAGATTTTTTAAAAATGGTCGAGCAACCAGTGCTGGACCACTTGAAATGTATTGACCCATGAATTTATTTCAGCGGATTGTAAGAAAATGAAATTATTTATTTAATCCTTTGCATTCAAAAGAAGAAAAGCTAAAACTTTTCGGTACATTAAGAAGGACATTCCAGTTTCAGATGTTTTGTTCGAAGGTTTACAGAGGTGCGAAATTTTTTATGAACAGTGTATTTTTTATAAAAGACTTCTACAAAGTAATATTACAGAGGGTTTTTTTTTTTTCTTTTTTTTTCTTTTAAAGTTGAGGATTTGGAATACTAAGAAAATAAAAAGGGAAAGAACGTTACGCTTCAGTTTTGTTTACCTCTTTTTATTATGTGTTTTTTTTTTTAGACATTATTCCAATTAAAATTTTCTTATATGTCTACATTGCATAAAAAAAGTTACTGCCCGTATTAAAATACATTTTTCCAGTGTTTCCATTTTATGCATGCGTATTTTATTCTATAAATTTCACGAATTTGAGTTGATTTCTATTTAACGAATTTTCTTCATAACGAAGTGTAACGATGAGACTTCGTTGAATGGAAGTTTCACTGTATTATTATATCATAACTAGGGGGCTCTGCCCCCTGCAAGCTACGCTCGCCAACCTCCCCGTTCAGACACCGCAAAATCTAAAAACACGCAAATCTGATCGATTTTAAAAATATTATAGAAGATTGAATTATACTGAAAAAAGCTGTGCAGATCTCCCTATAAACGGGTTTCCATTCAATTTCCGTTGATTGCAAAAATTTAGGGCCGAATCAGTTGCTGTTAATACATTCAATGGTTGTTTTCGTGTTTGATTAAAGAGGATCAGTTAAACGTTTGAAAAGAAGCTAAAATAAAATGAATTAAGTGTACAGAGTCTTTGTCTCCCGGTATTTTAAAACAATTTCTATAACATTAACCTAAGCCATGTGACTATCACAGTTCCGGGCGAACCACTTCGCTTTTTATATTCCTGGTGCCATTTTGGTACTTTAAGGTTAGCCAGGTACAGGTGATAAGTCGCCAAATATTATTCTATCGACATCATTTTATCCATATTACAATAGTCCAAGTCATGTAACTGCCATAAATAAATACACTCTGATCTAGTGATGGGCGATTTCGATTTTTTTAATCGATTTAATCGATACTATGGCCAACTCGATTTAATCGATACTATAAATTTTTTAATCGATGTCTCTAAAGGTCATATCATTTTCATTTTTCTTCAAAAATTTAAGGTCAAGTAGTTGCATGTCCAATCCCAAAACTTTCTTCTGTCTCATAAATGTTAAAACTTCAAAATTCGCTATCACAGTGTCAAATTTAAATAACCTATACCCATCATGAGGGTCCAAAAGTATAGGTTCGTTGAAATATGTGTATTTAAAAAATATATATAAGAATCCCATTTTCCTAACAAATCATTGAATTTCGGCCCACACCCTCTTAGATGTCCGCAACGGAAAATCCCAGTTCAAAGGGCATAAAAGCGACACCTGCTGGGCAGTATACACCCAAGCCTAATAAGGATCTATTTATACGACAGTGTAACAGAATATGAAGTTTGATTAAATTCCGTGCAATAGTTTTGAAATATGGCTATCATGAATATCATGAAAAAAGCAGTATAGCAACGCAGCCTATTACATGATTAACACGAAAGACACAGAAAAAACAACTTACGTGAATGACTAACAGAATATTAAGTTTGATGAAATTCCGTTCATTACTTCTTGAGATGTTATCGCAAACATTGTGTAAACCCTGAAAAATAGTGTTGAATTCAGGGGCTGGTACGGGTGGTCCCCCCCCCCCCGGAACATTGAAATGTCCCCTAGGGAGATTTGAGATTTTATGCTTAATGGACGAAAGTCCAATCCTTCCCCCCTCGTAACTCTAGAATGTTCCTCGCCAGAACCATAGAAATCCCCCCTGGAGAAAAATGTCTGAATTCAACACTGTTGATAAAAGCAGCATGGCAGCACAATTTGTTATATCATTTACAGAAAAACTTAATCATGGATAACTTATGGCATTGTCTAACAGAATATTAAGTTTGATGAAATTTCGCTCATTAGTTCTTGAGATATTATCCCTAAAATTGTTTAAATCCCGAAAAACGTGTTGAATTCAGGGGGTGGCCCGGGGGGATGACATTCCTCCCCCCGCAACAAAGCATAAAATCTCAAACTTTCTGGGGGGGCATTTGAGTGTTTCGGGGGGAGGAGAATGTCACCCCCCGGGCCACCCCCTGAGTTCAATACGTTTTTGTACATTAAAAATTGATGAAATTCCGTTCATTAGTTCTTGAGATATTATCCCTAAAATTATTTAAATCCTGAAAAACGTGTTGAATTCAGGGGATGGCCCGGGAGGGTAGCATTCCCCCCCCCCCCCCCGCAACATTCAAATGCCCCCAGAAAGTTTGAGATTTTATGCTTTTTGTACATTAAAATGTACAAAAGTCCAATCCCCTCCCCCTCTGAACTGTCCCTCCCGGAGAAAAATGTCTGAATTCAACTCTGCTGATAAAATCAGCATAGCAACGCCCCTGTTGGGCGATTTATACCGAAACCTAATAAGCAGCAATTTATGCCAAAGTCTAACTGAATGTGGTTTTATGAAAATCCGTGTATTAGTTCTTGAGATAGAGCTATTGCGAAACTCGGGAAAAATGCAGCATAGCAGCGCCACCTGCCTGTAGATTTACATCAAAACCTAACCCTCAACAACTTATGTCAACGCCAAACTGAATCTGAAGTTTGGTGAATATTCGTGCATTAGTTCTTGCGATAGCAATCTTGCGGAAATCATGAAAAATGCAGCATAGCAGCGCCACCTGTTGAGCGATTTTCACCAAAAAGTAATCAGCACCAATTTATATGAAGGTCTACCTGAATCTAAAGTTTCGACAGATTCCATGCATTAGTTCTTGAAATAGACCGCTCACAATTTTTTTGTCAGAGACAAACAGATAGACAGACTGACAGACAAAAAATTTATAAAAATAGTCAAATCGTATTCCAGACAAGAAGTTCTAACACTATAAATCCTTAGAAACCGGAAGTCGAAAATTTTCACGAAAACAACACTTTATTTTTCTAAAGACAAAAGAAAGCAAGAAAAGATGAACGCATCGATTCTGCCCTTGGATCAGAAACGGTGAATCGATTCAGTTCAGATTCGATGCCGATGTCGATTTTCAGATGCGATCTTCAGAATCGTTACTTTTTTGATTTACTTCAATTCTTTAGATGCAATGTCGAATCGTTATATTTTGATTCTTTCAATTCTTTAGATGCAATGTCGAATCGTTATGCTTTGATTTACTTCAATTCAAATCGCATCGCGGTCGATCCACGATTCGGGTTGAATCAATTCTTCCAATTTTGCTGTTTTAGTGCCAGAATTGCTGTAAAATTTTGTATAAGAGCCTTCTTTTACTTTCTAGGTTAAATCAGTGTTGAATGCAGGTATTTTTCTCAGGGAGGGATTTATGCGACTCCGGTCGGGATTGGGGGGGGGGGGGGATTTCAGAGTTCCGTAATGGGGGGGGGGGTGCACATTTGTCCATTAAAAAGCATAAAATCTCAAAACTTACGGGAGGGACATTTCAATGTCCCGGGAGGGATGTCCTCCCGGGCTACCCCCTGAATTCAACACTAGGTTAAATCGTTATACTTTTGTTTAGAAGCCTAGTTATTCAGGTTACTAGTTTATTACATTGTATTTTTCAAGTTCGTCCCTTCTAATCTCCCCACCCCCCTCTCCCCTTTTCCTCGCTAATCTTAATTTACAGGGCCGTTCAAAATTTGCATGCAATTTTTAAAATGTCCAATTCTTGTTCTATTTTATTATAAAGCCACATTTTGAAACCTTGACCAAAGATACTTTTGAGGTCGTCCCTCCGACCGTTTGGGGCTTACCTGCTCCCTCGGGGGGGAGGGGGGGATATTTTTTGTTTCTTCCAAACCATATCGTATAACATATCGTTGGAAAGCTTTTAATGTAATCTTTTATTTTCTGTCTCTAGCCTTCCTTCTTTTTGGTAAGGGTCAATCGTGCTCCAACTTTTGTATTGATATTTTTGACAGTAATTTGAAAGGAATATATATTTATTCTTTCGGATTTACTGTTTTAAAGGCAGAACTGCTGTCAAATTTCGCATAAGAGCCTTTTTCTTTCTAGGTTAAATTGTAATATTTTTAGTTTAGGAGCCAAGTTATTTGGGTTACTAGTTTATTAAGCTGTACTTTTTCAGTTCGTCACCTATACACCCCCCCCCCCCCCGGTCCGAATTTTCTTAATTATGGTCCAATTTCAATGGGACCTTTTTTGACATTCTTCCCGAATCATTTGTTTACCAACTAAACACTGATATTATATCTGCAGCTCTTGGTGAGCACTATTTATGAATGGTAATAACAAATTTCATCTCTTTTCCATTTTAAACTTATCATTCTTGGTTTAAAGCCACGTGACTCAAGGTTCTCGTTAGTTAAGCCGTATTTTCACCCGTAAGTTTGTCAAAGTGTTTGTGTAAGTTGTATTATAAAAAATTCAGTCGTTTACAACCAAACTTACTGATTTATGATACTTTGAATTTTATGAAATTTCGGAGCTTTCCGAAACTAAAGGATTCCCTGTATGTTATTAATTTTTTTCAAGGGTGTAGGTATGAAAATACGTGCTAAAATGCCTTAAAACCTTTTTTTTTTCAAATAATATATTTAACAATTTAAACAAAGTGATTCCCGAGAATTTTGTACTGTTTTAAAAGGGGACCACATCTTAGAATGTAAGGGGCGTAAAAATTCGAAACTTGGACAGGGAGATGAAAAAAAAAAAAAAATTCTCCTTTCAGAAATTCGAAAAAATATTATCTTAATTACAAGCTGAGATATTAATTATTATTTCACTAATTGGTTTATTTCTATTGAATGCTTTTTTTTTTAAAGGCAGTCACGTGATTTTTTATAGCAGCATTAACGTTTTCTACCGTTTAGCGTGCGGTTCTTTGACGGCGGGCTGAGATATTTACTACTTTTTCAATATAAAAAATTTTATAAGTGTTCATACCACTATTTTCGAATAGTAATTTCACAAATATCTTGAATTCTTGCTTAGGACTACCACCCCCTAGACTAATGTATCTTCGGATAGGTTGTATAAAGGAGTTTCGTTTAGATACACTTTTGTTTTGAATAGACTGCGCTCCCTGGTGGTGGAATATAGAACTAACAGACCGCGATTTCATTTAAAGTAGAAAATCTTACAAGGCGATCTGTTCGAAACTTTAAAGATAGTTTATAAGATATAAGAAAAAGAGAAATAAGAAAAAGTTTAAAAAAGAATGGTGCGAAAATTTCGGGAGGAGGGGGGAAAGGCCGCTAGATTTTTTTTTAAACCTTAGCGTTCCTTACCGTTTTAGGTGGGGGTTTTTGACGGAGTCCTGAGATAAATGCTACTTATTAAATATAAAAAAGTCAAAAGTTTAGTTACCACTATTTCCGAATAGTAATTTCGGCAAATAGCTTAAATTTTTTATCAAGATTGCCACACTCTTGAGTAATATATCTACTGATAGGTTGTTTAACGGAGTTTCGTTCACAGTTTTGTTAGGAATAGAGTGCGCACCCTGGTGGTGGAATCTGGAACCAACATAACGCGATTTTGTTAAAATTAGGAAATCTAACAATGCGATCTGTTTTAAGCTTTAAGATTGTTTATAATACATGATAAAAAATTATAAAAAAGAATGGCGCGTCACATTTCGGGGGGGGGGGGATAGAAGGGAGGAGCAGAACAAAATTAGAAAATATAATAGGGCGATTTGTTTGAAATTTTAAGATAGTTTATAACACATAATAAAAAAATTTTAAATGATGAATGTCAAAAATTGGTGGTGGTGGTGTGTGTGTGTGGGGGGGGGGGGGTACACCTATACGATGCTGTAGGCAGCGGGAACCCGGTTCGCGGTTCGTTCGCTTCGAGATTTCATATTAGGCGGAACCCGCTAGTTACTAGCTATAATGTTAAAGATTTCCAAGCGATATACATGTGCGTCCACTATCCTTCTAAGACAGTAAAATTAATTGATGTTTATTTCTTCTGAGAAAACTAAATTTTCACGTCTTGCAGCGACGATTTTTTTTTTTTAAATAAAAGAACTTTAATAAACTTTGCTAGTTACATTATTAAACTCAAATTGTAAGAATACTAAATCGGTTCTTATGGCAACGTGAATTATGTCCCTGAAAATTTAAATTTTAATTCAGGCTGGAAGAAAATCACAATGATTTAATTACAGGGACAGTCAAAAGTTTTCCGTTACATTACGGCCAATGGAAAAAATTATTTCAAGTGCATTTTAAGGATGTTACAGACTTTCGAACAGAATGAAATTGATATGCACTTATGAAGTGCACTGTTATAGTACGAGCGCACCACGTTTGCCACGTTTGACGCGCAATTTCCAACTTGTATTTAAACGAGACCTTTCTTAAAAAATAAATTTAAATAAAATCTAAATTACAATATTAGTAAAATTACATCTTAAAACTAATAATTTAAAAGTTAAAAACTTTATTATTTGATTCAAAGGTCTGTAATAGCTTACGACTGGGCCCCTGACTCTGACTTTGTCTACCCTCTAAATGTGAGGTATGGGAGGTGGTCGCTACGACTCTGCTGATTCGCTAAGTTTTGAAATTAATATTTTTGAGCTTATCTGTGCGAATCTGTGACTATCGAAATATCGATTCAAGTATCGATTCTAGAATTTGGGAATCGATTCTTATTGTGATCGATTCAGTTTTATACGATGTCGATTTTAATCGATTCCTGAATTTTCCAGAATCGCCCATCACTACTCTGATCCCTTCGCTTTTCATATGAAAGTTTGGCCCAGATATCATATACGGCCCAATATTGGCGCGATTTTTTTCCGACTCTAATTTGAGGAAAACATCAACAGCATAAACAACAACATCCGGCTTATCAAATCAAGCAAAATAACGATACTATGGCGCCAGTTAAGTACCCGTAGCGTATATGACACTGGCGTCAGAAAAAAATCGCGCGAATATGTGTCCGTATATTACATCTGTGCCTAAAGTTTTCCCTTTTGATTAAAAAATCAAATTTCTTTTTCGAATAAAACTACATAAAAGTTTCCATGGTCGCAAAGAATTCTTTGTACTGTTACGGTAGCCGGTTGCAAATCTCACCAATAGCTTTTTTTCAACTCGCCAGTTAGTATTTTTTTTTCCAGTGGTAAATTAAAACATTGCTTTGAAGTTGAAATTAAATGTCATCGTTTGTTACATCATTTAATATTTGGCCAGATGCCATATACGCACCGGGTTTGGCGTGATTTTTTTTACGAAAATTTGGCGAAAACCTCGTTTTCGAATACAGTTACATATGTATTTTTGGTACTACTTAGTTATCCCGTCGGCCAAAAATCTATCACCAAACTATAAGATTAAATGCCAATAATGGTTGATCGTAAATGTCACATTCACTTGACTTTAAGCAATTTACACGTCTTTACGTCATCAAGTGATTTTTATTTCGACGTTTTATTTGTATATTTATTAATGCTATTTTCTTTGTTCTTTCGTTATTTAAAATAAAAATTATGTTAATTTGTATAATTTGGCGATTTATATCATTTGGCGAAATGGATCGATGGAATAACTAAGTAGTACCGTATTTTTCAATTATTTTCTATTATTTTTTATTTTTAAAGGAAAATATCCAAAAAAATAATTAACTACAGAACAAAACAATTTATGTAATTAAAAAAAAAGAAAATAAAGTAAATAAACATTTATTATTAAATAAACAACATTAGCCGGGTTACCATGTCAACCAAAATAATGCCATTTTGGCGCCAATTAGGTACCCCGGTGCGTATATGACATCTGTGCCTAATATTTTTCTTTTCATTTCGTTTAAAAAAAATAAAGAAGTGCAAGCCATTTATTTTAAAAGTTTCAGTTTGTATTAAATAAAATGATAATGAAATACAAATTGAATTATGAATAAAAGTAACATGTTACATTTCTTAGCATACATTTATGGGAGGCCAAACTGCTCGCCAAATTAGTTTAAAATAGTAACATTTTCTAAAATCTGAAAAAAAAAATATCTGTTATGATTAAAATTTGAGTTGCCATCATTAGAGAAAAGTATATAAAATTTGAAAAAAAAATTAATAATTCGAAAACTAATTCGAATTTAAATATTCCAGTACCAGTTTTGAGATCTGCAGATCAATACGGATTTTTGGTGTTAATTTCATCGCAAAGTATTCCGTATTTTAGGAGAAATCGCCGTGAAACATAATCAGTCGTTTCATAGAATCGTTACATAAATTCGTTTCATAATATACGTTTCATTAGGATTTTATATATATAGGGTAGATAATATTACTATGACATAATAATAATAATAATGTAAATGAAATTTTTAGAGTTGTCGCGAATAATAATAAAATGCCAATTCAACACATTTATCTTAAAGCACCACATTTTCTCCCCACTAAAAAAAATCTGTAGAAAATCTGTAGGCAATTGGCCCAAAATTCTGTAGGTAATTGGCCCGTTTCTGCAAATATTTTTAAGAATATCGTAAAAAATTATGCAGATATTTTAACCCTTTCGGGACGAACATCTTTAACAGAATTTTTAATGTTTTAACACCAGTTTTTCAAAACAGAAATTTTTGCCTTATTGAATCGGGAAAATGCTCAGATTAAATAAGGCAAAGTTTACAATGAAAATTTACTTTTGAGAATAATCACGGATTCTGAGCGCCTTACGCGGCAAGTATACCGGTCGCTCGGCCCCAAGGGGTAAATGTAAAGCTAAATATGCAAAATTTCTTCAGATTTTTGGAGAAAGTAGAGATTTCTTCAGATAATCTTAAGATTATTTTTAGTGTTCCACCCCCTTTCAATTTTGATTTACTCTTATTGCATCTCCTACTAGTAAAAGAAACTTAAAAAAAAAAAAAATTGGATTATTTTCCGCATTAACGTATTTTGTCATAATGCGACACAAAAATGCTTAATTATATGAATAATCTTAGTGATGTAAGCATTTTTTACATTACATCTTCTCCGAAGTTCAACAATAAAGAAAAAATATGCGTCAAGCATAAATTATGAAACACTTTCCAACATATTCAGAATGATATAACAAAACAAAGAATGATTAAGTCTAAGAAGGTTCAATTAGGTGAAGAAGCCTGCTGAAGAGCTAAATCGGTACTAGCCCTACCCAGCATCGCACATTAAATATATCCCACCTTATATTCAGGTAAAGTTTTACAAAGTTTATGAACTATACAAAGTTCTTTTTTTTCATAAGAGAATAAGTTGATAGCCTATGGAGGTCGTAATGAAAAATTAACACATTAATAAAACTATTAGAACACTTAGTTAATGGACGACTAGACATTTTGAAATATACAAGCATATTGATTATGCTCAATTAATTGAACACAATCTAGTATTTTTTGGAGTAGGTTTAGCTTCTTTAACACAAAGGAAACCATGATGATAGTGATGTTGATTGTGGCTTTCTTCACAGTAAAAAAAATTATTTAACGTTACTTTGTAAAGTTGGTGGCAGCATTGCTGCCTCCATTTTATTGAGCAATTTAACCGATATAAATTGTGTTACGTTACACTAATGTGTAATATTACACTAGTTACATCAGTTTAAACTAGTAAATCTGCAGATCAGAATCCCCAACGTCAGCTCTGCAAGTCATTGTTTTTAAACACACTTTGGTAATATTCAATTTCCTGCAAACCGCAATTTAAAGTTTTCAAATTGCTTAATAATTTATAAGAATAAAAAAATACGAAGTTTTCAGACATTAGAAGCGTTAAATTAAAAAGTTTTATGTAAGTATATTTTGAAATTTTCATGAGTTACTAATTCTGGTATTTTTTTTATATAATAAACCGCCCCCACTGAACCCCCCGTGGTCTCATCAAATTTACATATGTAACTTTTTATTGATTGCGCTAATGGTTATTGTAAAATTTAGATTTCTTTTTGCACTTCCGAGCCTTATATTTCAATACCGGTGGACAGAAAATGATTTACATTGAGGCAATTATATTAAAAGTTTAGGTTTTATGAACGAAAATGTAATTTCCTTTTAAAAATAAAATACGAGTAATTTTCATTCATATTTTCTGAAATGAGGCGGCATTAAGAAGTAACACTCGTCAAAAAATTTTTTTTCAGGCAATCAAGTTACGTTTGGTTTTTAAGAATTAAAATATTTATTTCCCGATAGAATGACGTTATTTTGGACAGACATAATTTTGCATTGCATAATTTTGACATTTACTATCTATTTGCTTTTCAAAGTTTTTTTTTTTCTCATTGAAATTTTCGATTAAAAATTAAACATTTCTGTTAGCCGTGTGCAGACGATTAACCGTGAGATATTGATAAAAAAAAATTTAATAATAAGAATTATTACCATAACACAAGCCCCTTTTATTTCAACCTCAAAGCGTATTCGTTTTATTTTTGATGTAGTCAAATTCACCTTCTTTTCGTGTTTTATTTCCAGTATGAAGACGTATTCATGTCCATTTTTTACTTCATTTTCCTCTTGCACATGAAAATCTTTTAAATCAAAATTAACTGTTTAGGATAAATTATTATTCCGGCATCTGATTTTCTTGGCAATGGTAAAAAAAAAAGATTGTTACATTTTATAGCAAAATGTCAATTTATTCCTTATGAAAATAATGAACTTTTTAATTTAAAAGAAAAATATTTGAACAAAATAAATAGAACACAGTATTTCTTTATTTTTGGGGTAAATTTCATCTATATGTAAAGACACAAAAGCATTAATTAATCTCTTTTGACATTGATTTGAGTTCAAACAATTACACATACTTTCACATTTACGATATTTTTAGGCGTAGTTCCGTTGCTAATTAACAGTTAAAAGAAAATTATAACAATGAAATGTGTGCATTTAAAAAAAAGTAAATTTGTGATCCAAAATATTTTATATTATTGGAACACATATATAAAATCCCTCCATAAGTTATAAAACGAATTTAAAAACTCTGACAAATGTATACATAAAATTTCAAACTAATATGAATAACGTATGGTTCTAATTAGGAAATTTCATCATCCATAATTTATCATTTAAATCCTTCAATCATATGAGCCATTTCCTTTCAACAAATAACAAGTAGGAAATTGCTCGTCAAACGTGGCAAATGAGGTGCGTTCGTACTATAATAAGTTTTAAAAATATTTTTTGCACCGCGTAGTGTACTGAATGTATATATTAGTGCAATTCATAAGTGCATATCAATTTAATTCTGTTCGAAAGGCTGTAACATCATTAAAATGAACTTGAAATAATTTTTTCTCATTGGCTTTAATGTAACTGAAAATTTCGACAGTCCCTGTAATTAAACTATACTTCCAATTTTCATAAAATTTGAAATGACTCGACAAAATTTTGCAACAATTATATATTTAAAATTTTAGATCATTCGGAAGGCTGTAACGTCATTAAATTGCACTTGCAATAATTTTTTTGCATTGGCCGTAATGTAGCGGAAAACTTTTGACTGTCCCTGTAATTAAACTATCCATCCGATTTTCATAAAATTTGAACTGACTCGACAAAATTTTGCAACAATTATATTTTTAAAATTTCAGACCATTTGGTTGGGTAGTTTTTTCTCTGTTATATGCGGACGGACAGACGGACTGAACGACGACTATAGGTGCTACGTATTTATATAATTCCGAAAGCACCTTAAATTCGAAAAATCGTCTGAATTGCTATAGAAAAGCATTATTGCGCAAAATAAAATATTCTATATTTTCCGAACGAATGAACCAAATATAACAAAAAACTATACAGCTAAATCTGGGTACTTCACCAACATACCCACTTAATTTCAAGCTAATCGGATGCTTTTCATGGCAGTTATCGCGGAACAGACAGACAGACTAACAGAGAGACAGACAGAGAGACTAAAGGAAAACAAAACTTTTCGTGTCTCCACAGTAAGCCTTCACTGACGTTTCGGCAAAAAACCTTTTCGTGTCTCCACAGTAAGCCTTTACTGACGTTTCGGCAATCACGCTATTATGTAAGTTAAACTAGTAAATCTGCACATCAGGAGCCTCAACGTCATCTTTGCAAGTCATTGTTTTTTAACACTCATTGCGTAATATTCATCTTCCTACAAATCGCTTTTTAAAGTTTTCAAATTACATAAATATTTATAAGAATACAAAATACTTCGTAAAGTTTCAGAAATTAAATGTGTTAAACAAGTGGTTATATACTGATGTTCTGAAATTCTGATGAGCTGCTTATTCTGGTAACTTTTTAAATCAAAAATTGCATTTCTTCAGGGGGGCTCTGCCCCCTGAACCCCCCGTAGTCTATTTAAATTTACATTCGTAATTTTTTATTGATTGTGCGGATGGTTATAGTATATCATAGTTTTTTTTTACGCTATGATTTATAAGGATGAGCATAAGCATAAGTTTTTTTTTATAAATTAATAAATTTAAAATTTAAAATAAAATCCTCATGTTAACCGTACGCAAACAATAAATCTTGAAGTGACGCCAAAAATGTAACCTTAAAATTCGCTACATTCGACCCAAACACAATACGTGCTTAAAAAAAAAAAAGAAAGAAAGAAAAGAAAAATATTTTTAGTAATACAGTTTTTAATTCATAATACGATGAAATGCTACTTTAGAATGCTTAAATATAAGCAAATCATTTTCATTTTACAGAAAAAATGCACGGATGAAGTCAAAGAATTCGGTCCCTGTTCCACGTGCTTGTTTTGTTTGGGCCGAATGAGGGCATTTAAATCCGAGCGATAACGCACATCATATTGCAAACTGTTTTTACAGTATACTGCATCTCCACCTATCTCTTTCCTCCGTGAATAATAGTTAATTTTATTTTAGCCAAGATCTTTTTATTCCAACATCTTTTTTTTTTTTTTTTTTTTTTTTTTTTTTTTTTTTTTTAATGACAACTTATTCACCTGCTATTCGTACTTACTCAAAACCTTTCATCTTGTTATATTAAGAAATACTTGATAGTTTTCTTTTTATTCCCAATATGTCGCCATATTAATTTTTTTATTCTTAATTTTTTTTTTCATTTTCCTGTTTCACGTCAAAATCTTTCAATTGAAAATTGTTTAAGAGAAAATATTATTCAGGGTTTTGATTTTCTTGGCAACGATTAAAGAAACATTGATACATTTTATGAAAAAATGTCACATTATTCTCTATGAAAATAATGAACTTTTGTATTTTTAAGCAAAATATTTGAATAAAATAAATAAAATATTGCCTATTTTTATTTCTGGGGCTAAAATCCATCTATATGAAAAAATACAAATACATTAATTCATCCGTTTTGACGTTGGCTTTACTGAAACATTATAGACGCATTTATACTAATATTATTAAGACCAAATACGTTGCTAGGCAACTGGTGAAAGAAAAGTTAAAAAATGAAATATGTATTATGTCAAATTGATAAAACAAAATGCTTTATATTATTGGAAAACATGCATAAAGTTCCCCAAAAATTATAAACCTAATTTAAAAAATCTCGCAAATATATTGACATAATTTCAAACTAATTGGGATAATTTAATAATCTTATTTAAAAATTTCAGCATCCAAAATTTACCATTTCAATCCATTTTTTATATGAGCCATTTCTTTCAACAAATGAAAATTTGAAAATCGTCTGACTTGCAATAGAAAAGCATTACAGAGCAAAATAAAATGTTCTATATTTCCCGAACGAATGAACCAAATTTAACCAAAAACTATACAGCTAAGTCCGAGTACCTCATCAACATGCCCAATTAATTTCAAGCCGATCGGATGCTTTTTGCGGCAGTTATCGCGGAACAGACAGACAGACAGACAGACAAACGGAAATCAAAACTTTTCGTGTCTCCACAGTAAGCCTTCACTGACGTTTAGGCAATTATTCCATAAAATTGGAGTCAGCTTGTTGTTACAGTGTTAGGTGAAAATATGAGGTTAAGATACAATTTGGGATATAATGCAAAGAATTCGAAAAACACATAACACGCTTCAAAATTCAATTCAGCAATTACCATGCACAGTCGGGAAAATATCCGAATTATTTTGTGCAGCCCTGTATAAGATTTATAAATTTGCATATATACACAGTATGAAAATATTTAATTATGTTAGGAAACGCATAACAGAGTTGAAAATCCTCCATCAGTAATTTCTGTCAATAAACGGATATGCACTCTAAATATTTAGTGCAACACTATCTATGATCTATAGAATTTTTAAACACCAAATAATATGCAAAAAACTAATTAATACGCATAACAGAGTTGAAAATCCTCCATCAGTAATTTCTGTCAATAAACGGATATGCACTCTAAATATTTAGTGCAACACTATCTATGATCTATAGAATTTTTAAACACCAAATAATATGCAAAAAACTAATTAAATTTTAAAACGCATACGGTAGTTCAAAACGTACTTCCAGCAATTATCGCTCAAAAATAGTACTGTAACCGAATACTTTTGTGTGTCCCTGTAAATGAACGATAAATGCTATGTACACCATATGTTTTAGCAAGGATATTATAGTTCACCTAAGTGATGTAAATCAAATTCAATGTGTTTGAAATTGTGCAACATCATTAAAATAAACTGATAACTATTTTCCCCCACTGACTATTTTGTAACCACCTACCTTTGAGTGTACCTGTAATCGAACTATAAATGCTACACATTTCATTTTCAATACAGACCATAGCATGATAAACCTCAATAACATACGTCAAAGGCTATATTTACGCGAGTTAGTGCACGGACAAGGAAATGGCCAGACAAAACGAATTTATAACCATTTTTCAGGTATTTTCTACAATGTTGAAAAAGGATACAATATATATTTTTTAAATGATTTCTTTCTTTATATATTTTTTAAAAGGATTTCTTTCCTTATATTTCAGGACGTTAAATATATAATCTTCTAACAGTTTTCTCATTATGCGTTATTAATATTTTAGTCATGCATCTCACTGATAAAAAGCCACATTGATTAAATTTCATTACATCTTAAGTAAATTTCAATAGAAAGTACAACACCGTTTAACTCTGTTTTTTTTTTCATATAAAAAAGAAAACATGCATAAATAACCGTAATTAACATAAACCGGAGCTGAAATTTAAGTGAAATAATTCTATAACTAAAAGTTGTTAAATATTTTTGTCATTTTGAAACCAGTAAATTTTCATTAGCTTCAGTACTGATGTAAGTATGTGAGATAATGAACAATGAAATCTGCTTAATGCAATATCGATTAACCCTCTCGCTGCGTAATTGTTTTGTCAAAATAGTTTCAAAAATAGTGTATTTTAGAATTTTTATTCTTTTGTCACCGGTTTTTCAAAACAAAAATTTGTTTCTAATTTAATCGGGAAAATGCTCTGATTAAATAAGTCAAAATTTACAATAAAAAAAACTGGTGGGAATAATCAAATAGGGTTAATTAGACGGAAAAATGCATCCCCGTGGAAATCTCGTGTTCCGCAGCGAGAGGGTTAAAGTAAAATTTCGCTTAATGTGATACATTCTTAACGCATCAAACCACTCTTGTTCGCCTTAAAATTTCCAACTATTGTCGTAATTATTTAAAACTAAGCTTATTTTTAGAAATGTTTTTAACTCTGCAATAGTCGGGTTTATTTCTTACTCATCTGTTTTTAAAGAATTGTCATTTATTAGTAGCAAATGTAGTATTAATGCCTGTTACTAAATTATTTAAAAAATAGTTTAAATTCAGACCGTCTCGAACTAAAATATTGAAAATTGCTATTCGTGAAATATTTGAAACAATAGAATAGATTTTAAAAATAAAAACTTTCTTATGTACTTCGTAAAATATATTGTAATATAACGCACAAATTAATTTTTATTCTATTTTGTTTATTAAATCATATTTTATTTAGTTTTAACACATTTTATAGTCATCATATTTTCTTTTGAATACCGTACAAGTATACAATCAGGATTAATACTTTATGTAAATGTGAATCATTTCAAGAAATTTATTTGCATCTTTTGCAGAAGTAGACAGAAATTTATTTTATTGTCCTACTAGTAAACTATAATGTGAGTGAGATATTGCCGTTAAGAAGGTAATTTTTTTCTCACTTTTACGTCAAAAGTATTTTTTTTTTTACTTTCTATATCTTATTCGTTCATTAAAAACCTCTTCGTATTCGCATATTTTTCGCAGTACCAGGAAATGGTAAAACTGAAACGTGATGTAAGTCACGACATTGTAAACGAACATATTTATTGCTACCGTTCTTTGCACTCGTTAGAGACACGATGCGGAAAATTTATGCACTAAAATTCTCGAAACGTGTAATCATTTGTAATGTAAAATCTACAAACGCAATTGCCACTCTCATTTTCATTAGTTGTGAAGAGAATTATAATGCATCAAAGCTTTTGAAATGAAACGAAGTGTCACTGAAATTTTAAAATCTTTTCAGATGATAACATTTCCATTTCTATTTGACTACCTTTTCTGTAAAAGAGTATCATTAGATTCTTTTAATGATTTACATCATTTTTTTACTTAAGATAGTAAGAAGGGAATCAAAGAATACTTTTGTATTGGATTTCATAAATTATGGTAATCATTAAATTCAGGCCAGATTTAATCGAAAATCCGTAAATATACTTCCAGAAAAGTGGTGTTTTATTCTAGAACTTTTCTTCAACCTCATGTATAGCAGAGAAACGTGCAATGTATTTCCTTTATCAGGTTATTAATCAATTTTATACTTACTATTCGCACTACATTACCTTAATCCAAATTGTTCATTAACACTGGGAACTACCGTAAGCCGTCATTTTGACGGCTACTATATGAATATCTTTCGGTTCATACCAGAAATTTGATTATGAAATAAGTTTAAAAGATACAAAGAAGAAAAACGTTAAATAATAAAGCTAAACTGCTTTAAATCGAAATTCTGGTGTGAAATATTTTTATAAAATTTGACTCAAATTTCCGGTAGTTCGAGTATCATGCAATATATCACTAACTCTGTAACAAAAATTTTTAATTCTAACTACCAAACCAATTTAATTAAAGCACTATAAGAAAATTACAAAATATTAAAGTTGTGATTTATAGGATAAGAAAATGAAACTTACTACAATAGACTCCCTCAAATCCACAACCCTAAAACCAGCACATCATCACATATGTAAACAAGTAAGAAAAATCACGAGCTTAGCATAGATTATGAAACACTTTCCAACACTTCCTGAATGCTTTTACAAAACTTCGTTATTTAGAGAAATAAGGTATATAAGAGAACTAAGTAAACATTTTAGAAAACGCATGAAACATTTGAAAACTGATTTCTGCAGTTACCGTATATAGCCAAATATGTATACCAATTCTTTTGGACAGCCCTGTATTTGATCTGTAGGTTGATATATATATATACTATGTAATGGGAAAATTTAGTTTAGCAAGAACACTCATAACAGGTTGAAATTTCTCTTTCAGCAATTTATACTAATAGATCAAAACATACTTGTATAGATTTGTACAGCCGTGTAGTTAACCTAAGTACCTTTATTACACGCCGCTATTTAGCTAAAGTTTAATTCAAAGTAAAACACTCTTAAAACTACGAAAATCACATTTCCAGAAATTATCATTTATAGACAGGCATGTATCCAATTCTTTGCGTGACCCTGTATATCCTTTTATCTATGTTCTACAAACATTTCTTAGTAAACCAAATGCAGTTCTGCATAAAAATGCATAACTCATTTAAAAACCACCTATAAGCAATTTACAATCATACCCAATAACGATTACTAATTATTTTGTGTAGCCCTGTATATGAATTCAAACATTTACACACACCAAATACTATGCATAAATATAGTGAAACATAAAAGCACATAACATACATAAAAATGCATTTCCAGCAATCATCGCTACTGTACAGTACTTCGGACACAATATAGTAACTGAAATCTTTTGCGTGTCCCTGTAAATGCTATGCACTTCGTATTATACATGAAATAAGTTATAGTAAACTTCACCGACGTATATCAATTTCATTAAACATGAAATAATTTAACATAATTAAAATACGCGGCAAACAATTTCCTCCACCCCTATATCGTTCTGTAACGGAATTATTTTGTGTGTCCCTGTAAATGAATAATAACTATTCTTTGCATCGTATATTCTACAGAATGCATATTTTAGTGCACTGGATAAATGCATATGAATTTTATTATGTTTGAAAGCATGTAACACCATTAAAAACTATTTTAAACGATTTTTTCCCAGGCCGTAATGTAACGTAAAACTTTTGACTGTCCTTGTAAATGAACCAAACATGCTAGAAACTTTATTTGAAATAGGGATCGTGCTATGGCAGAGGTTACTAACATCCAAAAATTTCAGAAAGATCCGACTATATTTACGAGAATTAGAGCGCGGACAGACGGACAGACAAACCGAAGTCATAAATACTTTTCAACTTTGTTGGTAAGTGTTAAAAATGAAACTGACAGTTCAAATGTAGGGACGCAATGAGCCATTTTTACTTTCTTCTATCTTTACATGAAGAAAGTATTGGATTCGACAAAATTTTCGACTTTCGGTTTTCAACGGATTTAGACGTTTTAAGGGTCAGAGATTCCGAAAAACATGTTTTTACAAAATGTCTGTCTGTGAGTCTGTGCATCTGTGAGTCTGTCTGTCTGTATGTGACACAAATTTTGTGGGCGCTCTATCTCAAGAGCTAATGCACGGAATTTAATAAAAATTTATATTCATTTAGTCCCTGTGGTGCAAATCGTTCAACAGGTGGCGCTGAATTGCAGTCTTTTTCACGATTTCCGCAATAGCACAATCTCCAGAACTAATGCACGGATTTTCATCAAACTTTAGATTCAGTTAGTCCTTGACATGAATTGAAGTTTTGTACATTTTGGTGTAAATCGCTCTACAGGTGGCGCTGCTATACTGCATTTTTTACGATTTCCACAATAGCTCTATCTCAACAACTAATGCTTGGATTTTCACCAAACTTCAGATTCAAGTATACTTTGATATGAATTAGTGCTGTTTGTGTTTTGGTGCAAATCGCTCAACAGGTGGCGTTGCTATGCTGTATTTTTTAGAATTTCCACTATGGGTGTATCTCAAGAACTAATGCACGAATTTTCATCAAACTTCAGAATCAATTAGTCTTTGACATGTATTGACATTTTATACAGTTTGGTGTAAATCGCTCAATTGGTGGCGTTGCTATGCTGTTTTTTGTGATTTCCGCAATAGCTCTATCTCAAGAACTAATGCTTGGATTTTCAACGAACTTCAGATCCATGTATACCTGGACATCAATGATTGCAGTTTATGTATTGGTGTAAATCACTCAACAGGTGACGCTGTTATGCTATATTTTTCAGAATTTCCGCAATAGCTCTATCTCAAGAACTAATGCTTGGATTTTCAACGAACTTCAGATCCATGTATACCTGGATATCGATTATTGCTGTTTATGTATTGGTGTAAATCACTCAACAGGTGGCGCTGCTATGCTACATTTTTCAGAATTTCCACTATAGCTCTATCTCAAGAACTAAGGCACGAATTTTTATCAAACTTCAAATTCAGATACACTTTGACATGAACTGGTGCTAAATTGGTGTAATTTCTTGTACTATTTAAATGATTTAGTTGACGGGATTTATGTAGAAGAAAGTTTTGTGATGGCAACAACATACTAGTAAGTTTTATATCCCGTATATATTTTAATACGTAATTCTCGTCAATATGACTGAACTCATGCTTTTACATGCAGGAAGTATAAATTTCTGAAAAAATTCAAGATATTGCTAATATCACTGGTATTCACAAAATTTTTACCAAATATATTTATGCATTAATCATGCTTATCTGGTAGTTAAGTCTGGCTAAACCTGAAATAAAACTTTCTTATTTTATGATTTGATGTGAATTAGTAGGGCATTTTAATCATTTTTAAAATTATAGAAAACTAGCAGCCTTCGCCCGCTACGCTGGTCAGTTTCTCTTAACGAACCTTTATTCAAACGGAATAAACCCGTGTATTTAATCTTGTGTTTCTTAGCAATTTATACATTTACCTCCAATGCTCTTCCGCATTGCTGAAAACAATATAAACACCATTAAGTTTTTATATCTTCTAATGTGTCAGACAAAATTTGGACTGTTAAGGAGCTAATCTTTTAGTTGATCACTTACAATAGAATATGAAAAAAGAACTGTATAACAATATGTAGTATATTAAAATCATATCTGAAAATATAAAAATGCAAATCGCATCAAAATCAGTCCTTTTAATAAAGCTAATCTTTCCTAATGGGGTACATCTGATTATAGAACGTTCGCCTATAATTCTGAGCAAAGCAATGTAGAACGATATGCGTTATATACTAAAACCTTTTCTGAAAAATTATCCAACAAACAGTACTAATTCAGACGAAATCAACTCAGTAGAGCCTTTTAAAAAGGCTAATCTTTCATAATAGGGTTCACTGATTAAAGAAATTTCGCACATAATTCTAATTCTATAACTAAGCAACATAGTATGATATGTGCTATATATTAAAACCTTTTTAGAAAATTTATCTAACTTTACAAGTCTTCTCAAAATCCATTCAGAAGAACTGAAGTTATAAGTGGTCGGACCGAAATGCCTCTCTGTATTTTATATATGTAGTAGATAATCTAAGTATACTTTTCATAATCGCGTTAACATGATTATAGAACTTTCAAGGATATAGTGTAGTCTGTACGCTGTATACACTCTAAATTAAAATGTCTGAAATTCAGACACTTAAGTGTCTGAAATGGAGTGTTCAATTTTCAGACATTTTAAAATGTCTGAATTTTTTCAGACACTTTTTGCGTCTGAATTTCAGACACATCAAACGTCTGAATCGCATCCATTTTTTTGTAAGCATCATACGTAGCCATGTTTGACCACGTTGAATCCTGGAAAAATATTTGGCTGTGGTCCTGCCCCCCCCCCCCCCCCCCCCAATATAGCATGATTTTTTTGGTGCTCTCAGTTTTGGTATACAATTTTCGTTACGTAGATAATTTAAATCTTTTACGACATTGTACTGATTATAATCAATATCTTGAACTTCAGGAGTAGAACAAGATTAAAAAACAAAAAATATTTATCTAAATATTAGATTTTTTAAAATTTATTTTGTTTTTAACCTTATTTTACTTTAAAAGTTCAAAATATTGATTATAATCAGTACAATTTCGAAACAGATTTAAAATATAAGCTTTACAAATATTGCACATCAAATTTGGGGGCACTTACAGTCGTAGGGGGACGGGGCACTTCCCAGTTTGCCCTTCCTTTAATCAAGAAGTACTTTTGCAAAAAACGCAACCCTGCATTATAGTTGTCTAAATTGAGATGTCCGATATTCGGGAGTATCCGTTGTGGAGGTTAATGGACATTCTCGAATAGCGAACACCTCTATTTAACGAATACTTTTTTAATCAGCAGACATACATATTTGTATATTTTTACCTCAAAAAAGTAGACATCTCCAATTATTGGACAAATTCCGCAGTCCCGAAGTGTTCGCTATTAAGGGCATTTAAGGTACATAGATAAATATATATATATATTTTATAATCTTGTCCTACTCTAAAAGTTCAAAATATTTATTATACTCGGTTGAATGTGGAAAAAGATTTAAAATATCAGATGTACGAAAATTGCAAAAATCCCCCCCCTCCCCCAAAAAAAAATGAAAATATAAAAAAATATATTGCCACATAGGCAATTTTACATATACATCACTTGATAATCACAACAGCCATTTAACTATGAATAATGAAAATAAATAAATAAATATTCTATTTTAATAACATTGGGGAAAAAATGACTTTGGTATTTTGTTAAATATATTTGCGTTTTTAAACTTGTGCTACTCTAAAAGTTCAAAACTTTCATTATAATCAGTGCAAGATTTAAGATATCAGCTTTACAAAAATTCATGCAAAATCCCCCCCCCCCCCCCCAAAAAAAAAAAATGAAAATACTTATATAAAAATTATGTTTTTAAAAAATTTATATTTCCACATGGGCAAGTTTTTATGTAGATCAGAGGGTACTCACAAAAGCTCTTCAACTATCAATAAAAACAAATAAGTACATATTCTATATTAAAAACATGAGGAAAAAATAACTTATGATTTCCAAACTTCTTTCGTCTTAAATATATACAGTAACATCTGTCATTTTTGTATTTTTCGTATAAGTGCATATAAATAAAGTTACCACAATTTTAAATACGAAATCTAGTTGGAGGTTTTTACTTTTCCCCATTATAAATTTCAAATTACTTTTTTATTAAAAATAATAAAAAAATCAATATTAGAGTTGATTGCAAATCAAATACATATGTATATTTTTACAGGCAGCTTCATATAATAGACGAGTCTCATTTACTTTATTTATCTTTTTTTAATCTGCGGTTTTATGCCAGGAAGTAAGAAAGCATTAGGTCATCTTTCAAAGTTTTTTTTTTTTTTTACTTCCTTGTGGCCGTCATTTACTGCGAGATAAAAATTATCCATTGAAACTAAGAACTGACATTGAATATATAATTCGTAATAAAAAAGAACGTCATAAGTTTAAAAATATATACTTCTAGAATTAGTGGGTTTTTTTGCGAACAGATTCAAAACTAATTAAATTTCATGCAGGATTTTGTTTAGTACAATAAATAAAATCATAAAATACACTAATTTTACTACTATAAAGAAACTTACTTGAGTTACTGCAAGAGGTAAGAAATATTCCTCGATTTGAAATTTTAAAAACTACCACAACCACAGTGAGGGAGAAAGACTTTCATCAGTTTAAAAGGTAATCCCATAATACATCCGACTAGCCATATTTAAAGAATGAGATGTTTCATCCTAAAAACAGGACCCGCCAGACAAAAGTTTCTTTTTTTTTTGCCAGCTTCGACAGGACGAAGATGAATAACACAATATTATTGATATAAATTGATACGAGTTAACACTAAGCTCATTGCACACGCTTTGTAGAATTTCCGGGTGTAATCTTCAACCGTCGTCTACTTCTGTTCTGTGTCTATCCCGCCCTTGTATCGACGACAGCTTCTAAGAGACATTTGATGTCGAGCACACACGTCAGATGTATGTATTCAATAAATAAGTAATCCAAGTTAATACGAATTAAAATCACAGTACTTCACATTTCGCAAAAAACGAATTAAAATACACGCGTACATAAAAACAAACTTTGTTTGAATTACAACGTATACCACTTCGAACGAAGACATCTAAAACGCATGCGCAACTGGGAGTGCTAGTGCCCCCTGGTGGTTATTGCGTCGGAAGAATCAAAACGTCTTAAATTAAGACACGTTTAAAGCAATGAAGTGTCTTAAAATAAGACGTTTGCGGATATTTTAGACATTATTCTCAGTTCGTTTACACCATGGTCATAGTAAGACGCTTATGTATCTTAAATTAAGACATCTATAGTGTCTTAATTTTCAGATTAAGACACTTAAGTGTCTAAAATTCTTTTTCAGTCACATATGTGTCTAAATTTAAGACGCTTCTATTTGCAGTGTACCTTCTAAATTTTTTTAGAAAATCTGCACACCCTCCATAGCTGTAACATATAAACTCTCTAGCATATACCCTCTTCCTATAGCGTTTATCCTCCGATTTTTTATGATTACACCATTGAGAACTTTCCCCATAGCTCTATAACTAAAAATGTAGCATGATATGTTAAATATTTGAACAACACCTGAAAATACCTGAAATATTATCTAACTGTGCCATTCCAATAAAAATATGTTCAGCAAAACTTTAAATAAGAGAGGTAATCTATCATAATCCGGTTCAGCTAATTTTGGAATTTTCTCTTGTAGCTCTATAACTACGCAACGTAAAAGCAAGTGTTCTACATTGAAATATTTATAAAGCAAATTATTAACTAACACAGTTAAGTTTTACAAAAATATGTTGATTAAAATTAAACGGAATGAAATGCGAATTTGCGTCTTATATTTATAGTAAATGATGATGTGATTTTCTGCAATCTGATTTGTTGTCAAGCTTTTGCTTCAGGAAAGACAACACAGAAGAAAACTTCGCTACAGAGAAGTACTAAACATGCAAGAAGTACCAAATATCCACAAAAAACTATCTAAGAGTGTGTCCCATCAAAATTCATCCAGCAAAACTCAAATTATAAACGGCCGGAAGGAAATACAAATGTTGTTTTACATTCTTTTTACATAATAGTAGATGTATCTTTCATAATTACGCTCACTTGTCTCTATCACTTTTTCAATAGCTCTATAACTAAGCAACATATAATGAAACGTTATACACCAGTCCTGAAAAGTTATGTAACACTTGCTTCAATATCTATTTAGTAGAATTTTTAAAAAAGCTAAAATTTAATAATGAGGTTCACTTATTTTTTTAACTTTTTCCTGTAGCTCTCTATAACTAACCAACGTAGAACAATGTGGATACACTAAAAACTTTCCAAAAAGGTCATATAACTAATAGTGCTATATCCTATCGATATATTGTAAGCAATCGGAATGAAATGTAAATTTCCGTTTAAATGTGTAGTACGAGGGTGAATCAAATATTAACCGGAATTTCTGTAGAGAGGCATGAAGGTTGTCGCGAGGGCGCTCAAACCTCAGCGCATGGTAGGTGGGGATGTCACATGACTATCTATGCGCCGGTATGTGATACTCTCTCCGTTCTTCAGTTGGCATCAGCATGAATGAGGGAGAGGTTCACTCCAACGTTGCGCAACGCATTATCGTTAAATTTCTCACAAATGAAGGCGTAAGACCGGCTGAAATCTTACGAAGACTTCAAGCACAGTTTGGGGGACATGCCTGAATAAATCCCAAGTGTATGACTGGCACAGATTGTTTGTGGAAGGACGAGCAGAAGTTGACCCCCCCCAGACACACACACACACTCCCTCCCCCCCCCCCTCGAACAAGTTTCACTGAGGAAAACATTAGCGCCATTCGGAACATTCTCAAGGATTCTGCCTACTACTGCCAGCTGTTCGATGAAACAAAACATACATATAGGCAGAAAAGACGTTAATTTCCGATCAAAGAAGTGATTTTGCTTCATGACAGTGCCCGTCCCCATACAGCCAACCTGACTCGCGAAAAGTTGGAGGAAATGCATTGACCATCACTGGAATATCCTCCCTATAGTCCCTCTGTGATTATCACAGGTTTGGGCCTTTAAAAGAAGCAATAGGTGAAGCATCGGTGAACAATTCGCAGATGACACTGCTGTTAGAGCCTTTGTGCGCAATTGGCTGGAGACACACCCCTCTTCTTTCTATAATGACGGCATCCAAAAACTTCCAACCCGTTGGGAAAAATGTGTTTTGAAAACAGGAGATTATATAGAAAAATAATATGTAACTTTCTATTTCGTATCCTGTACCAATAAATTAAAAAACAGAAATTCCGGTTTATATTTGATCACCCTCGTATATAATGATGATACGATTTTCTGTAATAAAATTCATCGTGAAGTTTTCGTTTCAAATGTAAACGATGCTTTCAACAGTATAGTTGATACACTGATTGGCGAGGTAACCGATTACGGAAGATTAACCCGAAATCCCATGAACAATTACTGAAAGAAAGGTGACTATATGGCTTTTGTGACACTATTATGTTAGTCGTGTGCAGGTAATAATTTAACAAAGGTTTCCCCACACCATATTCTAATTTTATTATTTCACTTAAAATATAAGCTTTTCACTCATTTAAAATACATGCCTTACACTAATTTTATTTAAAAAAACTGAAAAGATAAACAATAATAGGAAATAATGCCATAACTCAAAACTAAGAATTGTTTTAATGGTACTACTTGTTTATCGACGAAAAAACTATCCCCAACCTGTCGAACAAAAAACTATCGCCAAACTATAAGTTTAAATGCCAATGATGCCTGATCGTAAATCTCACATTCACTTGATATTAAACACGTTACAATGTATGTTACGCCATTAAGTCATTTTTATTTCGACGCTTTATTTGTATTTTTATCAATGTTAGACTAATTTGTTTGTTCTTTCGCTATTTAAAATAAAAATTATGTCAATTTGTATAATTTGGCGAGATTGGTCAACGGGATAATAAAGTAGTACATTTTAATTTAGGTACGCGATTGTAACTACTGCTATTGACAATTTAAAAGGTTTTACAGATTTGTGCACGATTGACATAAAAACTTTTAACACTTTCCAACAAAGTTGAAAAGTGTTTATGACTTCGGTTTGTCTGGCCGTCTGTCCGTATGGCCGTCTGTCCGTATGGCCGTCTGTCCGTATGGCCGTCTATCCACGCTCTAACTCTCGTAAATATGCTCGGATCGTTCTGAAATTTTTGGATGTTAGTGACCTCTACCATAGCATGTTCCCTATTTCAATGCAGTTTGTAGCATGTTTAGTTCATTTACAGGGACAGTCAAAAGTTTTCCGTTACATTACGGCCAATGGGAAAAAATCTTTTCAAATGATTTTTAATGGTGTTACACTCTTTCAAACATAGTAAAATTGATATTCATTTATGAAGTCTACTAAAATATGCATTCTGTTGAATATGCGGTGCAAAGAATAGTTATTGTTCATTTACAGGGCCATACAAAAGAATTCCGTTCATAATGGTATAGGGGAAAGTGTTTGCGGTGTATTTGAAAAGATTTCAGATACTATATTGTATCCGAATTACTGTATATTAGTAATGATTGCTCGAAATGCATTTTTAATTATGATATGCACTTTTTTAGGGTTTGGTTCATCTGACGAAACCCTATTCGTCTCGCTCCTCTGTCTGTCTGTCTGTCCGTCTGTCACAGAGCCCGTTCTCAGAAACTATAGATATTGGAGACTTGAAATTTTGCATACTTACAGCTGAACACCCCACATGATACGACAAACCATAAAAGTTTGAAAAGTCGTACATTTAAGCCTTTCGACTCCCACATGTGTATTTTAAACAATTCTTTCTAAATGAGTCCCTAATTAGGTTGGAGGCGTGAAATTTGGCATACTTATAACTGAACACCTCACATCAAACGACAAAACATAAAATTTAGAAAAAGTTGAACATTTAACCCTGTGAGCTACCTTATCTGTATTTTAAGCAATTCTTTCTAAGAGAGCCCCTAATTAAGTTGGAGACAAGAATTTTTGCATACGTATAGCTGAATACCTCAGACCACACGGCAAATCATAAATTTTTCAAAAAGTCTTATATTATTTACTCCTCCGGGCTCTAACTTGTGTATTTTAAGCAATTTTTATAACCTCCGCCCTTTTCACCCGAGGAGCACTTTTCCAACATTTGCCGTCACCCCTTTGACCATTTTTTCATATTATGCACCATAGCCTTACATATTTTAGTTCCAATTTTTACCGTCAGGGGCGCCTACGTATCTCGGTTGCGATCGGCCCAATCCCCTCGACTAATATATCTACGGATAGTATATAAAACGGAAAGTTTCGTTCGGATAGAGGTTTGTTTAGAATAGAGTTCGGCCCTGGTTACGAAATGTGGAACTAACATATTTTTCAAAAGGATAAAATGTGTTCAAAAAGGAATATTAAAAGAAACACTCTGTGCGATCTGTGATCACACTTACCTACTTGTGCACTATATTTATGCGTACTATAAAGTGCGTATAAATGCTATAGTTCATATACAGAGCTACAGAAATGAATTCGTAAAGATTACTGAGTATCACCATAAATTGCTAGAAAAGTTGGGTTTTAAAGGAGTTATGCATTTTTACGCTGAACTGAATTTTGTGTACTAATAAATAGTTGTAGAATATAGATAAAATGATATACAGGGCCACGCAAAGAGTTGGATACATGGCCGTCTATGGGTGATAATTTCTGGAAATGTAATTTCAGTAGTTTTAAGAGTGTTTAAGTTTGAATTAAATTTTAGCTAAATAGTGGCATGTAATAAAGGTACTGGGTAAACTACAGGACTGTACAAAAGTATTCAAGTATGTTTCCATCTATTAGTATAAATTGCTGAAAGATGACTTTCAACCTGTTATGCATTTTCTTGCTAAACTAAATTTTCCCATTATATAGTATATATATCAACATACAGATGGAATACAGGGTTGTTCAAAGGAATTGGAATACATATTTGGCTATGGGCGGTAACTACTGAAATCAGATTTTTAAATGTTTACTTAATTATCTTATTTACCTTATTTCCCCAAGTAACGAAGTTTCGTTAAAGCTTTCAGGGAGTGTTGGAAAGTGTTTCATAATCTATGCTGTACGCATGATTCGTCTTACTTGTTTCTTCTTATCCAGGATAAATAGCCAAATATTATTTCAATTCCAATTTCTTCCTTTGAATTTTTTTTAAGTCACTAGGGGGCTCGGCCCCCTACGAGCTACGCTCGCCAACCCCCGTCCAGACACCGCAGACTCTAAATGCACGCTAATTTCATCTGTTTTAAAGATATTTCGAAAGATTGAATTATAATTTAAAAAACAGTGGCGATCTCCCTATAAACGAATTTCTATTCATTTCTCTTTGATTGGGGAATTTTAACGCCAAATCCGCTGCGGTACTACTTGATTATCCTGTCGACCAATTTCGCCAAATTTATAAATCGCCAAACCACTCGCCAAATTATACAAATTGATATAATTTTTATTTTAAATAACGAAAGAACAAATAAATTCGTACAACATTAATAAAAACACCAATAAAACGTCGAAATAAAAATAACTTGATGACGTATACACCTGTAACAACATTTCAAAATAAGCTAATATAAAAGGAATTAAGTAAAGAGAGTCTTTCTCTCCTGGTATTTTTTAACAAAGCGAAAAGAAAGTTCTTTTAAATGAGACATTTTAAATTAATTTTCAAAATATCAAATAAATGTCTAGCGCAATTTCTAAATTTAAACTTTTTTGCAATATTATTTTGTGTTCATTTTATGTAATAACTATAATGTGACGTAAATATGACGTAATTTCTCCTAAGACTTCTAACGCATGTTAATGAATTTATTATTTTACAATATCCTTTCTCCTATAAAATTCACGTGTATACTTTTTATGACGTAATTTTTAATAAGTTCCTGCTTTTTATACGTAATTATTTAATACTAATTTGAAAGTTTTTTTACTGTTTATAATAGTCACGTGTAAATAAATTTTTAATTTGAAGCAAACATTATTGCTTGCGCTTTTTATACAGATGGCAACATTTTAAATTAGTACAATTTTCTGAAATCTGTAAAAAATATCTCTAGAAATGCTGAAAATTTGAATTTAAAATAGAAATAAAACCTGAAAAAATGAGTCAAAATAAAAAAATTAATGCAATCTGCACTCCGGCAAATTCTAACGCATAAAATGATCTAAAAATGATTACACTGCCCTGTATAGTTTTTGCTGCTATAAAACTTTTTTAGTGGAACGATTTTGTTCAACTTTAGCATTAAATAACTCTTAAAATAATTCTTCGATTTGAAAACTGTCTGCATCAGCGTGTTTATCAAACATTTCTGTATAAAACCACCGATTTTCATGTTTTTGTATGCATTATTTTTGTTAATATTAACGAAGAAAGGCCTCCGGTCACAAAAAAATCAAAACCGGCGGCGGCGGCGGTGACAGCGGGAGTTACTTTTTTTTAGAATAGAGAGATACAAACATTGTTTTCATATTTAAATATTTTTGTTTTATGACGTTAATTTCTCAGTGAATCTTTTTCTTGTATTTTAAATAAAATCAGTAGCATTATTATTTTCTTTTTTTAAAGCGTTTTTTTTTTTTAAAACGCATGTAGCCATTTTATTTCTTTAACCAACAGAATTAACAAAAACATTTAATTTGAATTTCTTCCGTTGCTATGGTAACAGATGTTGATGTACTACATGAAAGAATATTGATGATTTATCACTTGTAATGTTAGATATTTTGAGGTTTTGGCGCAAAAGTGACCGCCAAATGAGAAAAATATGAAATACAGTAAAACCCGGATATAACGCTCTTCCGGGGGAGCGGACTAGAAGAGCGTTAAAAGCTGGAAAGCGTTAAATGCGGGAAAAGGTTTTCGGCATTTTAAGATTAAGAATATTAGGTTATATGCTTTAAATAACGCGGGGAATCATTTTTGTCTATTATTTAAAATAGAAACTCCACAGCAAGGTACAAAAACGTTTCCTTTATTTAAAATATCACAAATTTACCTAGTGTTTACAAAGTGTATTATTATTTAAAATCAGAATTAGTAAAAGATTTGTTAGCATTCAAACAAAAGCTACAAAATATATTTCACATTTATTGTAGGAATCTTTATCCTTATATTAAACATAAAATAAAATTATGAAATAAACTAATAATAAAATTTTGTTTAAAAAAAAAATGTAACATTTGTATTCTTGAGCACCACTATGAGGATTATAAACTTTCACTTACTGTTTATTCTGTTTTAGGGGAAAACTCTTCGAGTTTCGTCTAACGGGTGGCCGAACGACCACATAAAAGAGTGTTTTCAGCTTTGTTTATGTGTCTTAATATACCTTCATGTGAAGCGGCGGTATCTACTAAAGCGGTGTATAGGCAGATAGTACTAAAAGCTTCCATTACTTCAGCTATCGTTGGGATGCGCTCTTGAACATCGCCATCCAGCAACTTCATCAGGGTCCTCTTCTTCTGCGGTATCTTAGCCAGTGTCCCCTATAATGTCGTCAATGCTCCTAGCGTTGCTTGTGATAACGTCTTTATCAATGTTAAGATAGTTCTGAAGGCTGTGTGCGTTTTCTGCTAGATGCTCGCAAACAGCTTGCCAGTCCTCGTCGTCTATAGGATCCGACCACGCTTCAGCCGAATCCATACCATTGTCGGCGTCCGTTATGAAGCCTGCCTTTTTAAGGCAATTTTGAATTATTATAGGTTCGATTGCATCCGAAGCACTGATAAGGTAGTTCATGGTGCCGAGGAGAGTTACAGAAGATCGACTACTTTTAATTTCCATTTCATGCAGAAATTGTTTCACTATACGTTTAAGATAATATTGTTTTAAAACCTTTATGATCCCTTGATCCATCGGTTGAAGTACGCTTGTAGTGTTTGCAGGTAAAAGTTCCAGAGAGACGTTTGAAATATTTCGTATTTCTTGGATACGCGCTGTGCAATTGTCTACGAATAGTATGATATGCCTATTTTGCTTCCGCATCTCGACATCAAATGAGAAACATATTTAATGAACTGGGGACCTGTCTTTCAAGTGCTTCGTTGATGTGCATAGTCACAGGCAGTCGTTTGATGTTCTTGAAACAATGAGGTTTGGCTGATTTTCCAATCACCAGAGGCTTGCATTTGTCGTTCCCATCGGCGTTGGAACAAACAAGCACAGTCACACGTTCTTTACCGAGCTTCCTTCCACGGCACTGCTCATCTTTTAACGTTAAGGATTTATCAGGCATTTCTTTAAAAAATAAGACAAATTCGTCGGCGTTATAAATATCACAACTGGCATAGTTTTTGATAAGCCTTGGAAGACTGTTCTTTTTCCAAAATTCTGCATTTTCTATGTTCACAGCAGAGGATTCTCTGCAAATCTTCTTGTACACAATGCCGTGGCAAGTTCGAAATCGGTCTAACCACCCATTAGATGAAGTAAAACCTTCAATTCTTTGCTTTTGGGCTACTTCTGCTGCTTTTTTTAAACTATGGATTTGCTGATAGGTATGTTACAGTGTCGTGACTCAAGAAACCACTCGTACATAACTTTTTCAAAATCTTCATATTTTCCTGTTTTCACTCTCTTTTTATTTGAGCCACCAATCGCAGCATTTTTTTAAAAATATCTATTCTGTTTTGAAGAAGAGTCCAAACAGACGTCGGCGCGATATTCATAGATAACACAAAATCTTTCTGGCTCAGAATAGGTGATTTTTTGTCATAATATTTTAGAATTTCTAATTTTTCGAAAGTGTCAGCGTCTTTCTTTTCATACTGTTAGCGTCCATATTGCACCTAAATCGAGTCAGCAGCGATGTTACTTACTTATGTGTAAATAAAAAAAGCGAAAACAGTCTGTGTGAAGTAAGAGACAGACAGGTGCTGCTGGGATGGAAGTATAAATTATTTGTTCTCTGATCCAATGAGAAAAAAACCGCCACGCCGGCTGATTTTTTTTTGACATAGTTTTTGGGCGTTGACTGGCTGCCAATGGACAGCAAGCATTTCTGACGTCATACAACGTCACGATGGATTATAGCTAGTCAGCTTCCCGACTTTACCCACAAGCGTTCAGCAAAAGCCAATAAAATGCTGAAAAGCTTGTGGGAAACATTGTGAACTCCGCCCAGTGCATGTGGTCAATTCCGCGTATCCTCTATTTCTCTCTATCTCTCTTTGTATGGGCGAGAAAATGAAAACCCCGAATGTGAACTAAAGCACCATAGCGTAATATCCGAGATTTCTTTGTTCAAAGGACCAATAAAAAGCGCGTTAAAAGCGGGAAAGCGTTAAAAGCGGGAGCGTTAAAAGCGAGGAATTTTTACATTGTTCTTATGGGTATGGTTCAAGGGATCGGGACAAATGAGCGTAAAAGGCGGGAAAGCGTTTTAAGCGGTGAGCGTTATATCCGAGTTTTACTGTATATCACGAACTATTGGACTTAAAAGAATTTAGTTAGTACCATTCGATTCAGCATACAAAAATACACCAAAATATGTTATCAGTTAAAAAATAACTATAAAACCAGATTTTAAAGGAATTTCTTTTAAGTTCGTTCTCGTTTTTACCCTCTTTAGGGGTGGAATTTTGGATAATTCTTTCTTAGCGGCATTCTATGTCATAAGAACTATTTTTACCCCAATTTTCAAGATTTTAGGTTCAGTAGTTTTGGCTGCGCGTTGATTAATACAAAATCCACACTTTCTTTTATATATATAGATGTTTATTATTTTAGTTTATTACTTTACTTTATTATTTTAAAATTTTATTAAATTGTAAGTATTCATTATAATATCAGTTACATTATTGCATTGAAATTACTGTTTAAAAAATGGAAATAAAGCAATGGCCAGAAATCTTCAAAATTCTAAAATCCGCACAACCTCTGGTCCCAAGCTCTGTGGAATTGAGGGAGTTTACTATATTCAAATTGAAACGAGTACCAGTTAGGGAACGCATCATAGCTCTATCAAATTCCACAAAAATCATCTTAATTATTTAATACTTGATGCTGGTACTATATTTAGAACAATTTAATTATCTCTAACAAATTTCAAATCTTAATTAAAATCGACTGTTATCTTGATTCTTTGTATTTTATTCACTACGTTATTAAATCACCTGAAATACTTAATCTTGTGGCTAAAAGGAAATAATGAATAACTTATTGTATGAACACGACTGAACAAAAACTAAATACTGAAAACCATCCCATATAATTGTAAAACAAAAAAGCAAAAATTAAAAAAATTACATAAACTAGGATATTCTGACTTTTATGAACTAGATATTATGACCTTTTAGAATTTCCAGTCAGAAGTTTTATCTTCCGATGGAGGAATCTTGCTTCGCCTGCATTGCCGATAGAAATGGCTTAAATTTAGACACACATGTGACTGAAAAAGAATTCCAGACACTTAAGTGTCTTAATCTGAAAATTAAGACATTATAGATGTCTTAATTTGATACACATAAGTGTCTTACTATGATCATAGTGTAAGCGATGATATAAGCATAGTATAAGCGTAGTATAAGCGAAAATGTCTGAAGAATCAGAAAACGTCTAACTTTAAGACACTTCGTTGCTTCAAACGTGTCTTAATTTAATACATTTTGTTTCTACCGTTTTTCTTGTGTAATAACCACCATGGGGCACAGCCCATTTGGGCATGCGTTTTAGATTTGTTTCGTTCGAACTTGGTATACGTTGTAATTCGAACTGAAAGTTTCTTTTTATGTACACGTATATTTTAATTCATTTTTTGCGCAATGTGAAGTTCTGCGATTTTAATTCGTATTCACTTAATTAATTTATTTATTTAATAAAAGACCCGACTTGTGTGCTTGACACCAAATGACTCTTATAAGCTGTCGTCGATATAAGGACGGCACAGAAGCAGACAACACTTGAAGATTACATCGGGGAACTCTAACAAAGTTTGTGCAACGGAGATCGGCTTAGTATTAATTGGTACTAATTTATATCAAGAATACTGGGTGTGTCAGTAACCGACCACCAGTCAAAAAAAAAAAAAAAAAAAAGGTTTAATAGATCGCCCATTGCTTTTAAAAATATCGTTATTCATGTTCATGAGGTAAACGTATTCGTTAATCAGCCCTTTTCTGTTCACAACCGCAGATTAAAAATAAGATAAATCCTTCTATATATAAAAAAAAGTTTTGATTTGGAAATGGGCCAATGAAAATCTGCGTAGATATTCCGGGTAGATCGGCATCCAATTTGAATGCTTAAGCATGGCCTTTCATCTTTAATATTAAAAAAACTGTTGCATACAAAAATATGAAAATCGGTAGTATTATAGAGAAATGTTTGATAAACACGGTGATGCAGACAGTTTTCAAATCGAAGAATTATTTTAAGAGATATTTAATGCTAAAGTTGGACAAAATCGTTCCATTAAAAAAGTTTTATTGGAGCAAAAACTATACATGAGAATTTAATCATTTTTAGATCATTTTATACATTATAAGTTCCTGGTGTGCAGATTGCATTTATTTTTCTTATTTGACTCATTTTTTTTTAGGTTTTATTTCTATTTTAAATTCAAATTTTCAGCATTTCGAGAGATATTTTTTACAAATTTTAGAAAATGTTATTAATTTAAACTGTTGCCAATTGTATAAACAGCGCAAACAATGTTTACTTCAAATTAAAAATTTATTTACACGTGACTATTAGAAACAGAAGAAAAAAACTTTAAAATTAGAATTAAATGATTACATGTTAAAAGCAGGAAAATTACGTCATAAGAACCATATTTACACTTGAATTTTAAAAGAGAAACAAAATCTTAAAATAAAAGAATCATTGTTATGCGTTAAAACTTGTAAATGGAGAAAATTACGTCATATTTAAAATGGCCAAAAAATATGGCTAAACAATTTAAATTGAAAAATATATTTGCACGAGATATTTTGAGATAATCTTTTCAACTATTATCGTGAATTCGAAGACAGCGCAAATAATATTTCCTTCTAACAGCAAAAGTATTTTCACGTGAATATTAATAAGAGAAATAAAACTTTGGTGTAAATTACGTCAGATTTGAAACGATACATTTAAAGTGAATTATTTAAAAGAACTATCTTATAGAGCTGTTAAAAAATACCGGGAGACAATGACACAGTTTACTTAATTCATTTTACATTAGCTTATTTTCTAATGTTTAACTAATTTTTTTAATTAAATACGAAAACAGCCATTTTATCTCTTAACAGCAACAGATTTGGTCTTAAAAATCCCCAATCGAAGGAAAACGAATGGAAACCCATTTACAGAATGATCGCTACTGTGTTTTTTCTTTTTTAATTTAATTCAATATTTTTAAAGCCGATTAAATTAGCGTGCTTTTTGGATTTTGGTGAGCCTGAACGGGGGCTGGCGAGCGTAGCTTGTATGGGGCAGAGTAAAAATATATGACGTTGTCATAAGACTCATGTATTATGTGCTGTTAATCTACGAGTAACTGTAAAAGTGACGGTAAAAATATACATAAGTGTTTGATTTGAAATCAATTCTAATACTGATATTTTGATTATTTTTAGTAGAAAAATAATTTGAAATTTAAAATGGGCTAAAAAATGGGTAAAAAGCTATAACTAGATTAAAGTTGTGATTTTTATAACCTTATTTATATGTATTTATATGAAAAATAGAAAAATGACAAATAGATGTTAAGATAAATATTTAAGACAAAAGAAGTTCGGAAACTATAAGTTATTTTTTTCTTCAAGTTATTAATGTAGAATATTTATTGATTTATCTTTCTTGATAGTTAAATAGCTTTCGTGATTATCCTCTGATCTATATAAAAACATTGTCCATGTGGCGATATAAATTTTTAAAAAATCAAATTTTTAAGTGATATGAATTTTCATTTTTTTTTTTTTTTTTTTTTTTTTTTTTTCTGGGAGGGGAATTTTGTGTGCAATTTTCGAAAAGCTGATAATCTTTTTCGACATTGCACCGATTATAATGAATGTTTTGAATTTTTAGAATAAGACAAGATTAAAACACAAAATATATTTTATCAAATACCGTTAAAGCCCGCAATAGCAAACACTTCGGGATTGATGAATTAGTTCGATAATCGGAGGTGTCTGCTTTTGTGAAGTAAAAATAAACAAATATGTATGCGTTTTGGATTAAAAAGGGTTTTTGCTAAATAGAGTTGACTAGAATTAGGTAATCTCCATTAAGATCTATAGCGGACACTTCCGAATACCGAGCACCTTTATTTAGCGAACATAATGCAGCGTTGGATTTTTTGCAGAAAAAGGATTTGATTGAAACATGGGCAAACTGGGCAGTGTCACCTCTTCTCTCTCCTCCATTTTAGGGGCCCCAAATAAGATATGCAATTTTTGTAAAGCTAATATTTTTAATTTCTTTGGACATTGTTCTGATTATAATCAATATTTTGAACTGCTAAAGGTTTAAAAATATATAAAAATTTAAATACAGTAAAACCTCTCAATCACGAGCACTTCGGGAATTCTGAATTTGTCCGCTATTCAAAGGTGTTCGCTTTTTTGAGGTAAAAATATATGTTCATGTTGAAAAAGGTGAGTGTTTGCTAAATAAAGCTGTCTGTATGAAGGTTTTGCAGCAAGATTTTCGTAACAGACATTACTAAATAGAGGACACCAATGTTTAGGAAGCACATTTTTTATTCACAAAATGCATTTTTTTATGTACTTTAACCACAGAAGAGCATGCACTTTCGAGTGGCGGACAAATTCCACGGTCCCAAGTTGTTCGCTATTGAGAGGTTTTACTGTATTCAGATAAATATTTTTGTTTTTTAATCTTGCTCTACTTCTGAAGTTCACATATTGATTATAATCAGTACGGTGTCGAAAAAGATGTAAATTATCAGCTTTACGAAAATTACATACCAACTTTCGGAGCCCCCCTGATTTTAGGCCTAAAATCAGGTTGTATCGGGGTTTAGGGGCAGGACCATGGCCAAATATTTTTCCAGGATTCAACGTGATTAAACATGGCTACGTATAATGAGTACAAAAAATGGCTGCAACTTAGACGCTTGAAGTGTCTGAAATTCAAACGCAAAAAGTGTCTGAAAAAAATTAAGGCATTTTAAAAGTCTGAAAATTGAACACACCGTTTCAGACACTTAAATGTCTGAATTACAGACATTTCAATTTACAGTGTGGAACGAATTTCTTTCTTCTCTTTCTGCTAACATTTAACACGCAAAATTCCCAGTGGGAAACTGCAATGAAAACATTCAATTACAAAAGTTCACTTTATTTACTGGCAGAAATCTGCGAATAAATGAAGCTAAGATTACTATTTGGAAACCCTGGTGAAAAAAATCATAGCAGTTGGCATCTGCAGATATATTTAACTTTTCTACGGTAAAACAAAGTTTCAACTGCAATTACACATTAAAAAACTTCTCTATAGAGAATATTTGTGAAAGACGTAGTAAAGAAAACAATCATTAAAACATCAACATTAATTTATTCTTTTTTAGTGAATTACATCTCAGATGCTACATGAACCCGAGTTTTGCTTATTCGTATAATCATTTGTCATACAAAATCTGCAAACGGAATTGCCACTCTCGTTTTCATTACTTACGAAGAGTATTATAATGCCTCACAGTTTCTGTTGTGAAACGAAGTGTCTGTCGTAGCAGATGTAAAATCTTTTCAGATGATAATATTTCCATTTATTTCTTTTTGCTTACCTTTTCTATAAAAGAGTATCATTATATTTTTTAATAAGTTACATGATTGCTTATTTAAGATCGTAAGATCTGAATAAAAAATACTTTGTATTGGATTTCATAAATTACGGTAATCGTTAAATTCAGGCCAGATTTAATCAAACATCCTTAAATATACTAAAAGAAAAGTGGTGTTTTATTCTAGAACTTTCCTTTAACCTCATTTATAGCAGAGAAACATGCAAAGTATTTTCTTTATCAAGTTGTTAATCGATATTCGCACTACACTACCTTAATCCAAAATTTTCAATAATGCAAAATTTATGCAATATATCACGAACTCTATAGCAAATATTTTAAATTCTTATTACCAAATCAATTTAATTAAAAGACTATTAGAAAATTACAGAATATTAAAGTTGTAGTTTATTTACTTTGCTTTACTTTGTAGTATAAGAAAATTAAACCTACTTTTAAAATTGGCGCAAGTACCAACTATGGAATATACTATAGCTGTATAAAATCGAATAAAAATCATCTTAATTATTTAATACTTGATACTATATTTAGAACTGGTACTATATTTATATAGATACTGGTACATATATAGATATATACTGATATATATATAGATACTGGTACTATATTTAGAACGATCTAATTACTTCTGACAAATTTCAAATAAAATCATAATTAAAATCGACTGCCATTTTGGTTCTTTGAATTGTGTTCACTACATTATTAAACGAATTGAAATGCTTAATCATGTGGTTAAAAGGAAAGAATGGATCACTTATTGTATGAACACGTTAAACAAAAACTAAATATTGCAATCCATCCCATATAATTATGAAACAAAAAAGAGAAAATTTACAAAATTACATAAACTAGGTTATTTTTAGCTTTATGAACTAAGATATTATGACCTTTGAGAATTTCCAGTCAGAAGTTTTATTTTGCAGCGGAATGGTCTTGCTTCGCCTGTAATGGCGTTCTTTCTTCTCTTTCTGCTGATTTAATATGAAAAATTCACAATGGGAGACTACAGTCAAAACAGTCAATTAAAAAAGTTCACTTTATTTACTAGTAGAAGTTTGCGAATAAATGAGGAGAAGATTAACCCTTAACTGCTGTTAGCAGTCTCACAGAATGCTGCTTTTTCAATTTGCAGTTTAACTTCCAATTTTCAGTTTAACTATCGATACTAATGAAATTTTGTTCCGTTTGGATCGCTAGTATAGTGGCTACAGTCTTCCAAATAGGTAAATTTTAATTATAATAGTTCTGTACATAAAGTTTAGTACAGAAACAGTATCCTATGAGTTAACCCTTTGAGGGGTAAGCAATTACGTTTGCGGAATACTGAATTACCACCGGAATCTTTGAAAAATTCTGTTTCAAAATAAGTAAAAGCAATTTTACGGCGTTTTTTCACCAAAGTTAGAAAAGTAAAATTTAATAAAATTTTTCTGGTGTAAAACTTCCTTAATCGCAGGTGGTATATAATATATACAGGTGCCCCTCAAGGGGTTAATCGAGCTTTTTATTCATCTTTCGATCAAGCGTCTTAGAGACCGCATCACAGCAGCTATGCGACAGTTTCTGTCGCAGCAGTTAAAGTTTAATGTAAAATCTACAAACGTAATTAGCAGTCTCGTTTTCATTACTTGCGAAGCGAATTATAACGCCTCACAGTTTTTTTAATATCAAACGAAGTGTCGCAGCAGATTTAAAAACTTTTCAGATGATAACATTTGCATTTCCATTTCTTTCTGGCTACCTTTCTTTAGAAGCGCTCAAAAGTATTTTGACAAAGTTAATAATTGACTTAAATAAAAGCAATAATAAAATACAAAAATCAATCATTTATTTTATTTAACCATACTCAATATTTTACAGAATTTCAGCAAATGAACTAGAGTCCTGCACACGGGTCTTGTTGTACCCGATAAGAACTCACAGATTCCAGTTTAAGTCAACCCGCAATCCGACCCAAACCCGACAAAAAAATTCCTCGATCCGCAACCCGACCCCAAACCCGCAAAAATAATTTTTGGCAACCCGCAACCCGACCCGAACCCAAGATATTTCAACCCGCACCCGACTCGAACCCGAATTGAAAGAAAAGTAAATCATGTTTTAATGTCATTTTGAAAAAAATTCTACTTTTGTATCTCTAATACCATTTTTATATTTTTCATAGAAAAATTAACAAATCTATATTCTGTAACATTCAGATATAGTAAAACTTCTGACTAGTGGACACCTCAGGATCGTTAAATAGAGTCAAACATCGGGTCGGGTTATCCCGAATTTTGTTTTTTCTTCTCGGAATGAATCTAATTTTCTTTTTGCAGGTCGGGGGTCACACTAGAAAAATTCTTGCGGGTCATATATAAGTTTTTTGCCACTCAGATTGTTGGCATTTTCACAAAAAGTTTGAGCACAATTATGTTTACCCAACGCCAACAATCTGAGTGGCAGAAAACTTATATAATGCCCGCAAGAATTTTTCTAGTGTGACCACGACCTGCAAAAAGAAAATTGGATTCATACCGAGCAGAAAAAACAAAAATTCGGGATAATCCGACCCGATGTTTGACTCTATTTAACGATCCCGAGTTGTCCACTATTCAGAAGTTTTACTATATTTGAATATTATAGAATATAGATTTGTTAAATCTTCTATGAAAAATATAAAAATGGTATTAGAGATACAATTGTAGAATTTTTTCATAATGACATTAAAACATGATTTACTTTTCTTTCATTGCGGGTTCGGGTCGGGTTGCGGGGTGAAATATCTCGGGTTTGGGTCGGGTTTCAGGTTGCCAAAAATTATTTTTGCGGGTTTGGGGTCGGGCTGCGAGTCGAGGAATTTTTTGTCGGGTTCGGGTCAGGTTGCGGTTTGACTTGAAATACAATTTGCGAGTTCGGGTCGGGTACAACCCGGCTCGTGCAGGACTCTAGATAATTTGCTAAAATTCTGTAAAACATTGAATATAGATAAATAAAATAAATGATTGATTTTTGTATTTTATTATTGCTTTAATTTAAGTCAATTATTATTTTTGTCAAAATACTTTTGAGCGCTACTGTATAAAAGAGTATCATTAGATTTGTTTTAATGACTTTCATCATTGCTTATTTAACACTAGAATCGCCGACTATTTTATTCGAGTTTTATAAAAAGTTTTTCACACCGGAATTTTTATTTAAAACTATATAAGTTATTTAATTAGCCTTTTTCTGTGCTAAAAACATTTAACATCTCTTATGAAGAAATTTCTAGTTCAAATCGACTATTATCAATTTAACAGGGGTCAAAATGACCCCTAATGGCTGTTCTAGTGTTAAGATCGTAAGATGTGAATCAAAAAATACGTTTACATTGGATTTAATAAATTACGGTTATCATTAAATTCAGACCAGATTTAATCGAAAGTCTTTAAATATACTGCAAGGAAAGTGATGTTTTAGTCTAGAACTTTCTTTTAACCGCATTTGTAGCAGATAAACATGCGAGGTATTTTTTTTATCATGCTGTTAATCAATTTTACGCTTGCTATTCGCACTATACTACCTTAATTCAAATTGTTCATTAATGCAAAATTTATGCAATATATCACTAACACTAATTATAACTGTAATAACAAAAATTTTAATTCTAATTACCAAACCAATGTAATTAAAAACACTATAAGAAAATTACAAAATATTAAAGTTTTAGTTTATAGGATAAGTTAATTAAACTTACTATTAAAAATGGTGTGTGTTTGTGTGGGAGGGGGGAAATCTTGCTTCGCCTGGAAAGGAATTATTTCTTCTCTTTTTGCTGATACCACGAAAGAGCGTGTTCACCACGCAAAATTTCCTAGTGGGAAATTAAGAAAAAAAACATTCAATTAGAAAAGTTCATTTTATTTAATCGCAAAAATATGCGAATAAATAAACGGAAAATTACTATTTGGAATAGAAAATCTTGGCAGAGTTGGCATCTATGAATATACAAGGTGTGGCTATTAAATAACGAGACTAATATTAAAAAGCAGAATACCAACGCTTAAAAATGCACAAATAATACGTGAAAAGCAGCAAACAACTGTTTCGAATCTACTAGCGAGATTCTTCTTCAGTGCAAGATAGAGCAAGACACAGCGTGCTAGAAAAAGCAAAGCTGAGTTTCCACGTATTATTTGTGCATTTTTAAACGTTGGTTTTCTGCTTTTTAATATTCCTGAACAAAGGCTTTAATTGCTGTTTTAACGAGACTAATGCTGTAAAATATTTTATTTTAAATTTATACATATTAAAGTGAAAGATCATGTCTAAATGAACAATTTGGAAAACACATAACCATAACGTATTTGAAAACCAAATTTCTGGTATTACCGTGAATAGTCGAGAAAATATAGGAATTTTTGTGCAGCCCTGTATATGATCTGTAGATATGTACGTATATTACATAGTATGCTGTAAGCTAGTTCAATTAGACACATAGCACAGTTGAAATTTTTCATTCAGGAATTTTCGCCAATAAACGTATCTTATTTTGTGCAGCCCTGTATATGATCTATACAACTCATAAATACCACGTAATATTTTAATAATAGTTAAATTTAAAAAATCATACCACAACTGAAAACGCATTTCCAACAATTATTGTTCGAAGGTTTCAATAGTTCAATCTTTGTCCATCTTCTTTTGTAGCCAAATTCTTTTGTGTGTCCCTGTAAATGAACGATAAGTTCTATGCACATCCTATTCAATAATAAGAATCTTGTAGTACACCTCAGTGATATATATCAATTTCAATATGTTTAAAATAGTGTAATATGATTAAAATACACCGTAAGCGTTTTTTCCCCATAGACCACAATGTAACGGAATTTTTTTTAGTGTTCCTGTAGGTGAACCGTAAATGGTGCACACTTCATTTTCAATACCGAACATGCCATAGTAAATCCTATACATATATCAATTTTGTGGCAATCGAACTATATTTACGCTAAATAGAGTACGGACAAACAGGCGGACAGACAAACCGAATTCATAAACACTTTTCGACTATGTTGGAAAGTGTTAAAAATAGTATATAATCGCATATAACCTTTTCCCCGTCTAATTTGATCCAATAAACTTGAGCGCAATTGGAATGTAAATACTTGAAAAAAATCGATTTTTTGATTCTTTTAATATTTTAAATCCTTTATTTTTCCCGTTTCGAATAGTATATTACTTTTGTTTCTACGACAACGAGAAGTTCATTTTTTTTAAGCAATTGAGTAATGTTTGTAAACTTTAAGCTCATTTTTTTCAAAATGTTGATTTTTCAACTACGATGTATCTTTTTTTATAGAAACTACAGCTCCAAGTCAAACTAGTCGGATGTACCAATCCAAAACTTTCTTCTATCTCATACCTGTTAATACTTCAAAATTCGCTATCACACTGCCAAAATTAAATGGCGATCTATGCATCTCATGAGGATTCTAAAGATATGAAATTCCGTGCATTAGTTCTTGAGATATGACTATCGCTGAAATCGTCTAAATCCAGCAAAATGCTGCCTATCAGCGCCATCTATTAGATGATTTATACCAAATCCTAATCAGCAACAATTTATGTCAGCGTCTGACTGAATCTGAAGTTTGGAGAAAATCCGTGCATTAGTTTTTGAGATAGAGCTATAGCGAAAATCGTGAAAATTCCTGCATAGCAGCGCCACCTATTGGGTGATTAACACCAAAACCTAATTAACAACAACTTGTGTCAACATACAACTAAATCTGAAGTTAGATGAAAATTCGTCCATTAGTTCTATAGATAGAGCTATTGAGGCAATCGTGAAAAAGGCAGCACAGAAGCGCCATCTGCTGGGCGATTTACACCAACACATAATCAGTAGCAAGTCATATCAAGAACTAACTGAATCGGAAGTTTGATGAAAATCCGTGCGTTAGTTCTTAAGATAGAGCTATTGGGGAAATCGTGTAAATCCTACAAAATTCATCATAACAGCGCCACCTGTTGGGCGATTTACACCAAAACGTAATCAGCATCAATTCATATCAAGGACTAACTAAATCTGAAGTTTGATCAAAATCCGTGCATTAGTTCTTGAGATAGAGGTATTGCGAAAATCGTGAAAAATGCAGCATCCACCGCGTATGAGATAGAAGAAAGTTTTGGGATTGGTACATCCGACTAGTTTGACTTGGAGCTGTAGTTTCTATAAAAAAAGATACATCGTAGTTGAAAAATCAACATTTTGAAAAAAATGAGCTTAAAGTTTACAAACATTACTCAATAGCAGCGCCACCTGTTGAGCGATTTACACCAAAAACTAATCAGCATCAATTTGTATTAGGGACTCACTGAATATGAATTTTTATTAAATTCCGTGCATTACTTCTTGAGATAGAGCGCCCACAAAATTTGTGTCACATGCACACAGACAGACAGACAGACTCACAGAGTCACAGACAGACATTTTGTAAAAACACGTTTTTTGGAATCTCTGACCCCTAAAACGTGTAAATCCGTCGAAAACCGGAATTCGAAAATTTTCATGAATCCAATACTTTCTTCTTGTAAAGATAGAAGAAAGTAAAAATTAGAATAATTCATTTCATTTGCATTTGGAATTGAATTTAGCTTTATTTAAGTTTAGTACAATTGAAAAAGAACAACGGTAGATGTATTAATAAATTTGCATGTTATTAAAGGAAATTAAATCTGTAAAAGATTAAAGTGTGAGTGAATATTGTATTTTTGAAAAATTATTTTCTTTATTCAAAATATTAGAGCACTAAAATAGGTGCTTCAAAAAATTAGAATACTTATGATTTTTCCTGATTGATTCAGAAGTTTGCATAAATTAAGCATAAAATTAGCTTCTGCGGAACTTCTTCTTAAGGGTAGTTGGAAGTCCCTATACTTACCGTGTTAAATTAATGTACCATTTCCCAGAAACTACGAAAGATAGTCACTTGAATATTTTTATATGCATAATATGAATAATTCCTGATAAAGTGAAGTCCACTTTATAAGCAGATATTCTTTAGTTATTCTTTTTTTAAATCTGGAATAAAAAAACTACTTTTAAAGAACAAAAAAAAAAATAGCATTTTTCCAAAGAAAAACTTTTTTATAAAGCTTTTGTGCAAATGTATGTAACAAAAGTCCACTTCAGATCGATTAGGGATATGTATGAAATATTCTGGCAAGAGTGAAAACAATAATATGTAGTAGTTTCTATAAAAAGGTACATTGAGATTCAAAAAGCAACATTTTCAGAAAATTGAGTTTAAAGTTTACGCATGTAATGTTTATGTATGATATAAGCAAACTGAATTCCTTAAAAACTTGTTAACTTCTTCTTGTCGTAGAGACAAAAGTAATATACCATTCGAAAGGGAGACAATAAAAGATTCAAAATATTAAAAAAATAACTTTTTCCACGAATTTGACTTCCAACTGCCCTTAAGTTATAAAAGCGCTTTGCATCATCATTGTTTTCGTTTTGTGTGAAAAATGGGCCGTTCGTCCGCCGTAACGGAATTTACAAAGCATCGTATTATTTATTTGCATAAAGAAGGTCGTAATCAGCAATATATCGCCAGTTACTTAAAATGTTCTCAACCAAGTGTTAGTAGAACAATAAAGCAGTATTTTAAAGACGAACATTTTGGAAACAAGCCTCTAAATAGCGGCCGAAAGCCAAAAACCACTTAGAGAGGTGATAGAAAGCTAATGAGTATCACTAAAAAACTGTTTTAAGAAGTGAAGATATTTGCATCGAAAGAGGAGAGAACACGGTGTTGATGTGAGTAAATCTACAACACTAAGGCATCTCCATAAACTTGGATTTCAATCTCGTGTACCAAAGATAAAGCACATCATGACTATTAAACAGAAAAGCGAGAGGTAGAAGTGGTGCAAAAAGAGGCTTTTATGGGGTCCGGATGATTGAAAAAACATATTGTTTAGTGATGAGAGTGTGTTTTGTGTAACATATGGTGATCAAGCTGTTCGTGTGCAGCTAATGAAGCAAGAAGCATATGACAAGGACTGAATGAAACGATCAGTGAAATTTGCAGCCAGTGTAATGGTATGGGTTTGCATGACTGTAGATGGTCCTGAGAGGCTTATGTATCGTTAACGAAAGGATTAATTCTGAGATATATGAAGAAATCTTTGAGCATTTCATGATACCATCGTCGAAAGATCTGTGTGGTGACGATTTTATTTTCCAACATGATTTAGCACCTTACACAGGCCAGTCAAGAAGCGGCTTAGCCAACACCAAATTAACGTACTTCCCTGGCCGGCTAATTCGCCGGATTTAAATCTAATAAAGAATTTGTGGGGAATAATGACGAAAAGACTGCAAGATATTGCGCCAAAAAACAAACTTGAGCTTCTTTCCAGGATAAAATTGACATAGTCATGTCTGGCCAGAAAACCTTGTGAACCAATTGTAGCTAGCTTGGCAAAGCGAGTTCGTGCTGTTATAAAATGTAAAGGTGATGCTACAAAATATTAAAGAATAACTATTTTTCCTTTTTTAAAAAACACGTATTATTTACAATGCTTTATTCTAATATTTTGAACCAGGTAAATGGTTATACTATTATTTTGAATTTTTCCAAGTGGAGTAATTACTTTAATTTTTGTATTGGTTCTTTTAATTTTTATGCTAAAAGATTCTGAAAACTATTTAGATTCGTACAGTATTAAGTTTTATCCTGTATCACTTTTTGTATAAGCGATACAAAAAAAAATAATAATAATAATTCCCTTTTTTCTATTATTCTAATTTTTGACTTGGAGTTGCACTACATATTATTGTCTGTAATTATGCCTGAATCTTTTACACGTATCCCTGATCGATTTAAGTGATACACGTGTACAAAATTTTTATACGTTTTTTCTTTTGTAAAATGCAAGTTTTTTGTTATTTAAAATTGGTTTTTTTCACAATTGAAAATAAAATAACTAAAGAATATTTATAATTTTGACTTCACTTTATAAGGAATTATTTATATTATGTATATAAAAAAATTCAAGTTATTATGTTTAGTAGTTTTTGAAAAAAAGATACATTTATTTAACGCGGTAAGTATGACTTCCAATTCCTTTTAAATATCGTGTTAAAAGTGAAAGTTACTTAAAAAAAAGTTGGTACAATTAGGTAGATTTCGTAAGAAATACTACCTATTGCAGTCGTTACCATGGTGCGACTTTTGAAAAATTCCTTCATAACTTTTCATTACATGACCCCAAGAACCCAAAACCACCCCCACCTAAAAAGTTTATACATATATATATATATATGTATGTATGTATGTACTAAATTTTGTCCGCACGATAAAAGTCGCAATTATGCACGGATCTTCTTCAAACTCGGCAACAACTTTGATATGGCTAATATCTCGGCGGGGATTGAAAATGGGCGAAATCGGCCCAAAAGGGTGGAAATGGGGAGGGTTCAAAATTTTGAATACTGTCTTAACATGATTCTGATAAAACCAGCTCTTACACAACAATGGCAGGAAAAAATAAAGGTTTTGCGTTATAGCAGTTACCAACAATTAAAAAAAGCAATAAAATTCTCACCACAACAATTACTTTTCTATTGCAAAATTTTCACGTGTAAAATTAAATAGTTTGACAAATTGAAAACAAATTGAATATTACGTCATAAGTTTTCTAGAGCAAGATTTCAGCATGAAAACTCAAAATAAAATAAATGGTTTCACGAATTAAAAAAATATGTATATTGCGTCATATCGAAAATATAATGGACCTCAGCAGGTGAATAGGTAACGTCATGTGAGTTTGAAGAAACGTATTAAAACATTATAAAAACCCGACTATGGAAATATTAACATATTTAACACTTTAAGGATCTCTGAATTTTTTGTAGCCATTTTTAAACCTATTCCATATACATGTGAGTGTATTCGTGTATATTATAATTTTCACAAAAAGTTTAGCTCCCTACAGCTCACTCTTAGTGAAGAAACTGGGTTTATCTCTAATCTCGATTTAAATTTTGTTGGTGAATTTAGTACTTAACTTCGAAATCTATCTCCGCCTGTAGGCCGAGCCAACAGGGATTTTTTTTAATATGTAGACGACCCTTATTTAGAAAAATCAGTTTCATATTCTGGAAGAAAACATTATTCTAAATCTAATGACACCTTTTTTGTAACTTTATTCTAAACGGATTGTGAATAAAAGCGAGTATATCGGGCACTATTTTACACGGAATGTACAGTCGTGAAAAAAAAAAAAAAAAAAAAAAGTAAACATCCCTTGCTAACTCTGCAACAAATTATCGTAGAAGAAAGTTACAGGTACCAAACGATTCAAAATAAAGTCTACTTTTAAATCATGTATATAAAATATGCTTAGGAGGTCATCTACATATCAAAACGAATCCAATCTTTTTTTTTTTTTTTTTTTTTTTTTTTTTTTTTTTTTTATTAATAGCAATACCCAAGTTTGACACCATAAATAAATTCCACACCCTTCAAATTCGCCTAAATCCAAATTTGCATCAAATCCTTAGGATTAGTTTCCAAGAAATTAATTATTTTAAAATAAGCCTATTTTACAGCTTGTTTCCAAATTGATGTTCGGTACTCGATTGTTGAAATGCTGCGGAATGACTATGTCACTTCTATTTATGTATTACTTCTCGCCAATAGGACCATTTCACGCGCTTAATATGTTTCGACTATTGACAGCAAAAATATTTCAATAAAATGAGTAAAATATATTTTTTCAAATTATGCTTTTCTGCACATCATACACGGCCCCTCCCTTAAATCAGCATTTAGCCGTTTTTAACACTTTCCAACAAAGTTGAAAAGTGTTTATGCATTCGGTTTGTCTGTCCGTCTGGCCGCCTGTACGCGCTCTAACTCCCGTAAATATACTCGAATCGTTCTGAAATTTTTGGATGTTAGTGACCTCTACCATAGCACGAACCCTATCGCAAATGAAGTTTGTAGCAGGTTTAGTTCATTTACAGGAGCGGTCAAAAGTTTTCCGTTACATTACGGCCTATGGGAAAAAATCGTTTAAAATGACTTTTAATGATGTTTCATGCTTTCAAACATAATAAAATTGATATGCATTTATCAAGTGCATTAAAATATTCTTTCCGTAGAATATGAGCTGCAAAGAATAAATATTATTCATTTACAGGGCCACACAAAAGAATTCCTTTACATAACAATATACAGGTGGAGGGAATGTTTTCCGGCGTATTTTGATTATGTTAAATTATTTCATGTATAATGGAATTGATATACGTCGCTGAGGTTTACTATAACTTATTTCATGTATAATGCGAAGTGCATAGCATTTACAGGGACACACAAAAGATTTCAGATACTATGTTCTATCCGAATTATGGTACGGTAGCGATGATTGCTGGAAATGCATTTTTAATTATGTTATGCGCTTTTAGGTTTCACTATATTTGTGCATTGTATATGATGTGTATAAATGCTGTAATTCATATACAGGGCTACACAAAAGAATTCGTAATGGTTACTGGGTATGATTGTAAATTGCTTAAAGGTGGTTTTTAAATGAGTTATGCATTTTTACGCTGACCTGCATTTTGTTTACTAAGAAATGTTTTTAGATAAAATTATAAAACATAGATAAAATTATATACAGCATCACGCAAAGAATTGGATACATGGCCGTCTATAAATGATAATTTCTGAAAATGTGATTCCAGTAGTTTTAAGAGTGTTTTACTTTGAATTAAACTTTAGCTAAATAGTGGCGTGTAATAAAGGTACTAGGTTAACTATAGGCTTGTACAAAAGTATAGAAGTATGTTTCCATCTATTAGTATAAATTGCTGAAAGAGAAATTTCAACCTGTTATTCGTTTCTTGCTAAACTAAATTTCCCCATTATATAGCATATATATCAACCTACAGATCAAATACAGAGCTGTTCAAAAGAATCGGAATACATATTTGATATGGATGGTAACTGCTGAAATCAGTTTTTCAAATGTTTTATACGTTTTCTAAAATGTTTACTTAGTTCTTTTATATACATTATTTTCCTAAATAACGAAGTTATGTTAAAACATACAGAAAGTGTTGGAAAGTGTTTCCTAATCTATGCTTAACGCATGATTTTTTTTACTTGTTTAATGATAATTCGAAAACTACTAGAAAAAAAATTTTTAATTGAGAATTCGCTTAAAGCAAGACATAATAAATATAAATCTATAAAAAAAATTGTAGGTTGCAATTCATATTTTTTCGGATATTAATTTCATAATTCATATAATAAAATTTTTAAAATTACAAATTCAATGTATTAATATTTGGATTTTCTAGTATATTACTAGCGGGCATGACCGAGCTAAGCTCGGTGAAAATTAGGCTTGTGTTCAATTTGATATTTCATTCTCACTGTATAATTCTTGCTGTTTAGATAAAATTGGCATGACCCTAAGCCATAGTGACCCACTAACCGAAATTTGTTGAACACATGACCTAACCAATGCTCTTCTCGAATCCGAAAACGATAGAATACAAAATTTAGTCAAAATCGCTAAAGTCATTTTATAGATAAAATTAGCTTGACCCACTGTAACCCAAAAAGGGCCTACTAATGTAAATTTATCAAGCATCTGGCCTATCTCAATGGTCTTCTCGTGCTAGGAAACGGTGAAATAAAAAATTTTGTCGAAATCATTTGAGCCATTTTTTTAGATAAAATTAGCTAAACCTTGACCCATAGTGACCTGAAATGACTGGTTAATCGAATTTTCTTGATCATGCGACCTAGACCAATGGTCTTTTCGAACCTGAAAACGATAGAAAACAAAATTTAATCAAAATCATTAAAGCTGTTTTCTAGATAAAATTAACTTGACCCACAGTGACCTGAAAATGATCCATTAATAGAATTTTCTCGAACATGTGACCTAACCCAATGATCTTCTCGTGCCCGGAAACAGTATAATACAAAATTTTGTCAAAATCGTTTGAGCCTTTTTTAAAGATACAATTAGCTTGACCCACAGTGACCCAAAAATGACCCACTAATCGATTTTTCCCGAACATGTCACTTAACTCAATGTATTCTCATCCTCAGAAACGATGTAATACAAAATTTTGCCATAATGTTTTGAGCCATTATTTTAGATACACTTAGCTTGACCCACAGTGACCCAAAAATGATCCACTAATTGAATTTTCTCGAACATGGGGCTGAGCCCAATGGTCTTCTCATGCCCGGAAACTGTATAATACAGAATTTTGACAAAATCGTTTGAGTCGTTTTTTTAGATACAAATAGCTTGGCCCACAGTGACCCAAAAATGACCCACTAATCGATTTTTCTCGAACTTGTGACTTAGCCAATTGGTCACCTCATGCCCGGAAACGGTATAATACAGAATTTTGTCAAAATGTTTTGGGCCTTTTTTAGATTCAATTAGCTTGACCCTGACCCATTGTGACCCAAAATGACCCACTAATCAAATTTTCTTGAACATGCAACCAAGCCCAATGGTATTCTCGCGCCCGAAAATGATAAAATACAAAATTTTGTCAAACTCGTTAGAGCCGTTTTCTAGATAAACTTTGCTTGACCCACAGTGATCCAAACATGACCCACTAATCGAATTTTCTCTAATATGTGACTTATCCCATTGGTCTTCTCGTAATCGAAAACGACAAAATAGAAAATTTAGTCAAAATCGTTAGAGCCGCTTTTTAGATAAAATTGGCTTGACCCATAGTGACCCAAAAATGACCCATTAATCGAAATTTCTTGAACATGTGACCTAGCCCAATAGTTTTTTTGTGCCGAAAAACGGTTGGATGTAAAATTTAGTCAATATCGATTGAGCTGTTTTTTAGATATAATTAGCTTGATCTTGACCCATTATGATCTAAAATGATCCACTAATCGAATTTTCTCGAACATGTGACCTTGTCCAATGGTCTTATCGAGCACGAAAATGGTAAAATACAAAATTTCGTCAAAATCGTTAGAGCCGTTTTGAAGATAAAATTTACATACACACACACACATACATACATACATACACAATTTTTGCTCGCATTATAGTATAAGATAACCACACACAAAATTATCACATTAGGATAGTAATTTCAGGAGGCATTACTAAAGATGTGAAAATGTAATTAACATTCGAAGCTCTAAATTTTGAATGTTTATAATTCAAAACTTATCTATCAAATGAGTTAAAATGCCGTTTCTAAGCAAAGTTTGAATCGAAGATTTAAAATATATTGTCAAAATTGGGTGTTGCCATTGAAAAAAACAAAGTTTGGTCTGGTTTTGATTTCTAGACGGCTCGCTAAGCAAATTTTATACACATAATTTAAAAGTAGACTTTATTTCCAATCGATTGGTACCGGTAACTTTTTTCTACTATAGTTGCAGAGTTAGTAGTTGGTATTTACTTTTTTTCCGCGACTGTACATAATTTGCTAGGAAACAGTCGTATATTTTTGCTTGATATTTCTTTTTTTACCGCAGCTAGGTGTAAGAATAAAGAGTATGAGAATAAAGATGTAAGTAATTTTAACGGAGCATTACTTATGTCAAAACTCCTTCTGTATCTATACTAATTTCATTTATAGAATTTCTTAATGGAAGCTCCATGAAGAGTAAAACACAATAATTTGTTCCACACCAAATTTAACATCAGTGGACGAAATTACATATCTTTCGAATTAATATTTCTATAATTAAAAGCATTTAAACAAGAACACTTTGTATTAGTCAGCTACATGAGAAATTAACACAAGAGAGAGTCTACGTTAATAATTATGATCGAAGTAAGGGTGACAACATTGGTTCTTAGTCCAACGTTTTGCTGCAAGTGTTCTCTGCCTTTCCGTTGCACTCACCATTTCACTCGTTAATCCAGACATTAACCCATTAACAAGTTTTCCCGTACACCGAACGTGCAAGCAAAAATTACTTGTTTCGTTACTGAAAGCTTTACGACATCACTCATTTTAAACTACAATATTTTCTTTATTTAATGGCAGACATTTGATAACCCCTCATTGCTGCTCTACTGTTCAGTACTCTACTTTTCATCGATTATATAAGACGAATGTTTTAGAACGATAAACGTATTTATGGTCCCTATTTTTAGTTTATTGTATCAAAAATAAGTTAAACTCTTAAGAGGTTAAATGTTTCACATCTATTTATTTATTTAAATCGATTTTTCAAAAATAAATAAGTATTCTTTGTCTACCACATTTAAACTAGTATGTTCTGGCTATCAGAAAACTTTCTTCTATATAAATCACGTCAATTAAATCATTTAAATAGTGCAAGAAATTACATCAATTTAGCACCAATTCATATCAAAGTGTATCTGAATTTGAAGTCTGATAAAAATTCGTGTCTTAGTTCTTGAGATAGAGCTATAGCGGAAATTCTGAAAAATGTAGCATAGCAGCGCCACCTGTTGAGTGATTTACACCAATAAATAAACAGCAATAATTGATATCCACGTATATGTGGATCTGAAGTTTGTTGAAAATCCAAGCATTAGCTCTTGAGATAGAGCTGTTGCGGAAATCACAAAAATCAGCATAGCAGCGCCACCTATTGAGCGATTTACACCAAATTGTATAAAATGTCAATTCATGTCAAGGACTAACTCATTCTAAAGTTTGATGAAATTTCGTGCATTAGTGTTTGAGTTACACATATAGTGGAAATACTGAAAAATACAGCATAGCAGCGCCACCTGTTGAGCGATTTACACCAAAATGTACGAAATGTCAATTCATGTCAAGGATTAACTGATTCTGAAGTTTGGGGAAAATTATTGCATTAGCTCTTGAGATACAACTATAATAGAAATTCTGAAGAATGCAGCATAGCAGCGCCACCTGTTGAGCGATTTGCACCAAAAAAGACAAACAGCACTAATTCATATCAAAGTATACTTGAATCTGAAGTTTGATGAAATTCCAAGCATTAGTTGTTGAGATAGAGCTATTGCGGAAATCGTAAAAAAGGCAGTATAGCAGCGCCACCGGTTGAGTGATTTACACCAAAATGTACAAAACTTCAATTCATGTCAAGGATTAACTGAATCTGAAGTTTGATTAAAATCCGTGCATTAGTTCTGGAGATTGAACTATTGCGGAAATCGTGAAAAAGGCTGCATAGCAGCGCCACCTGTAGAGCAATTTACACCAAAAACTAATCAGGACCAATTTATATCTGGGACTAACTGAATATAAATTTTTATTAAATTCCACGCATTAGTTCTTGAGATAGAGCGCCCACAGAAATTGTGTCACATACAGACAGACAGACAGACTCACAGATGCACAGACTCACAGACAGACATTTTGTAAAAACATGTTTTTCGGAATCTCTGACCCCTAAAACGTGTAAATCCGTCGAAAACCGAAAGTCGAAATTTTTTACGAATCCAATACTTTCTTCTTGTAAAAAAGATAGAAGAAAGTAAAAAATAAACTGAAATATCGAACAAATTGCTTCTTGGATAACCTAAAGTCATGACCTAGTGAATATACTACATCTTTCGTTATTGTTTGTTAAACGCACGAAGCGGAAAAAATTAAACTTCGTAATAGTTAAAACGTGTAGAATCTGATAATGCAGATACGACAATTCTAGGTGAACTTTCTGTTTTGCTTCTATGCTGTGAATGTTAATGCTTCAAAAAACAGATACGATCAAAATAACATATGACTGAAGTAGAAAAATGCATTTTTAAAATATTATTTAGTACATTGTTGGATTAATAAAATCATGAATGCGATGAACTTATTATTATAAAAACAAAATTTCATATATTTGTACTATTCTGATAATCTGCAGCTTGCAGCACGATTTTCTTATTATTAATCTCGATACAGGAATGAGTTTCTGTAATTGATTTCTATGGAGTTTTTCAGTCAGGCGTTCGGTAAAATATTAATAACTGCCTCTGAGACATCGGATCATCAAGCTGCAACCTCATATTCAACTGTACATGAGAAAAAACATTACTATAAGACATCGTACTGACTTTTATTATTGCTATGCTCGACTTTATCATATCAGTGCCGCAATTTACACTATACGTTTCCATGGAAAAATTTATATTTTCTTAACCAAATACACCTTTATTAATATGTAGTGATCGAAAGCGCAAATATGGACATTTTTGATACATGTGCCTCCACATATGAGCATTACTTTGCTCAATACACATTTTCGTTCTTTAACAAAAAACGTACAATTCTGCCGATAAAAAGTTCGGAACGATGGCTACCTATATTATAAAGGACAAACGTGTCTGTATGTAATGCAGGCGTTATTTTGACGCTGACAATAGATTAAATTTAACATTTGTTTTATAAATTTTTTAAACTTCTAAATACCGCACGGTTGCAACTTTTACACCGTCAATTGGGAACAAAATGCTTTATGCAATTTTTTGAAAACTGTGTCGCAATTTACTCTTTTTTTATTGTTTTTAAAATAATTTTCAAATATGATTTTTTTTTTTTCAAATCCGTGTCTGTCACGTGCAGAAGATTAGGAATGGTAAATCCGTTTAAACTTAAATTTATATAAATAATTCATCCTTTTTTTCCAGCGTATATTCCATAACGAAATTAAAACGTTCAACAATCAATAAAATTTAAATAAAAAAAGGCTGAAGTAAACAGCGATTTTTTCGGCTGTTAAATCCTGCCACGAGGCCAATATTAAAGTATCGCTTTTAATACGTTTCAAAATTTTATTTGAACGCATAATTGCTACTGGTCGTCTGTCCACTCTCTAACTCGCGTAAATACACTCGGATTTTCATGCATTTGATAAAGGTTATTTAGGGCCACCAAAGCATGTTTGATACTGTATATGAAGTGTGTAGGATTAATCGTTCATTTACAGGGGCAATCAAAAGTATTCCATTACATTATCGTATATGGGAAAAAATCATTTGCAGAGTATTTTAATGACCTTATGCTATTTCAAATGTATTGAAACTGATATAAATCACTGAAATTCACTACGATCACGTTATAACAGGTCATTAATAGCATTTTTTATTCATTTACAGTGGCACACAAAAGAAATCGTTTACAGTACTGTCTTTGAGTAATAATTCTTGGAGTGTACCGTTTAAAATTCGGTATGCGCTTTTAAATTTAATTAATTTTTTACATGTTACTCGTTATATATAAAACCTATAGTACTTCATATACAGAGCTGCACAAAAGTATTCACGTACCATTCTCCTTATTAGAGAAAATTGCTGAAGGGGAATTGATCAACAAACTGAAGTGCATGTGTTTCTTAAGTGAACTAAATTTTGGCATGCATGTAGTTAATAGATACAAATCTATATATCACATACAGGGCTGCTGAAAATATTCGGATATTTTTACGATTGTAAAAAGGAACAGCTGAAATTGGGTTTTGAAATATGTTATGCGTTTCCATAGGGTTGAATTAGACGTAATATTTTAATTTTTTAAACGGTGCAGTTTTGTTACATAATTCTGAATGTGTTGGAAAGTGTTTCATAATCTATGCTTGACGCATGACTTTTTTCTTTCTTCTTTCATTAATTTTTGATTAACTTCCTTTTTTAAAAAACAGTTTTGATGTATGTAGCAACCTTTAAAAAAATACCTCATTCACCGTTGTACCTTTAATATGTGCAGAGAAAAAGAGATGTTAACAACAGGAAAAATATATATATGATGTTTTACCTCTGTATTCTGTAACCCGATTATCCCTTGTATCTTTAATTTCAATAAATGCAAAAATAAAAGTCAAATACTGTTTTAAGCCGTATTCTGTATAATTTTTTATGGTTTATTTTTTAATGACGTCTACTTATGAAAATTTCACCAGTTTTCATTTTTGTGATGATAATACTAACATTCGACATTTTGCTTGATTCTAACAATTGCAGAAATTTATATAATTTATGCACTTTTCCTTAAATCTTTACAGATTTAAAAGAAAATGTGTTACGGGTTGATCCATAAATTTAGATGAATAAAATAAAATCTTACAGGGAAAAGTACCGAGAGCATTCAACAGACAGCTGGAAAAAACATATGAACATTTCAATTATAAAACATGCTAATTTATTATGTCGGAAATTTTTATAACATTTAACGGAAGACGGTCCCCTTAAATCAGTGGCTCCCAGAGTTGGGCATATGGCCAACAGGGGAGTAATTCCATATTTGTGATTAATCGAGGCACTGCGATTTATTTACTTTTTTGTAAAAATTATGTTGTAGACTAAAAAAAGAATAATACGTGCAAATTTCAAAAATAAAATTAGACAATGTTTTTATTTTTCAATTTTCAAAAAGATCGCGATTAAAATTTAAAAATAGAGGAAACACCAAAATGATTGTTGGAAGCTTCTTTAGAGAAAATTTGACACCCTTTTTCTCTTTTTTTCGCCCCCCCCCCCCCCCCCCGATATGGTATTTCTTTCGGCCAGCAATTAAAATATCGTCTCTAAAATACGTAATATGTCACTAAAAATGGAATTAAAATACGTGCTATTTTGAAAAAATATAAATGAAGGATTTCTGATAAAACATGGAGCTATTATAATCTATATTTAATTTTAAGTATCTATCCGTTAATAAGCCAGCCGTAAAACAAAGCAGATGCATCATTGTACGGGATAATCTTTACTGCAATTTTTTTAACTTATAAGCATCGTCCATTTCAAATTTTTATACCGTCGTATTATAGGGGAAAAAAGTACTTTTAAATGCAATTCGTTTGAAAACTGCATCTCAATTTATTTTTGAGATATTCATCTTTTTTTTTTTTTTTTTTTTTTTTTTTTTTGTAGTTTTTAGCGCCATCTTTTTAATTTTGGCAACAGAAGTGCACCATTTCTGTAGAAAGTAAAGAAAAAATAGTTGGAAAGTAGTAGATTATTATATCTTTTTGCTTCCATTTTCCCATAAAAATCTCAAAAGAAAATATAATTAAAATACGTGCTATTTTGAAAAAATATAAATGAAAGATTTTTGATAAAACATGGAGCTATTATAAACTGTATTTAATTTTAGGTATCTATATTAATGTTACAAACAAATAAAGGCCTGTGAATCATTAAATAGCCGTTTTTTTTTTTTTTTTTTTTTTTTTTTTTTTTTTTTTTTGTTGTTGTTGTTGTTGTTGTTTTTTAGTTTACGACATTGTTTTCTGCCGAGTTTGTGCATTAATCTATGATAGTGACGTCATATGCATACTTTTCTGTATATGTTGTTTGAGGACTGGATCGTAAATGTTACATTCTTCATCCGATGCGGATGACTGCATTTTATATAAAATAAAAGCGTGTGTTTTAAGCCCTAAAACTGAAATACGTTTTGTAATATCTACATTTATATACTTATATATATATATATATATATATATATATATATTTGTCGGAGGCAATACTAAATTCTGAAAAAGCAGAATTCCTGTTTTCTGGTGTTTTATTCTTTTTATTTTTTCTATTAATAAATATTGGTTTTCATTGTTTTTTTAACTGAATCTTAAAAATTCTTTCCTAATTCAAATGGTGTTTTTAGTATTTCCCTTAAATTAATTTTAATATAAATATAGTATTGCTATAAGATGTTTTAATAGCTTTAAATTTTAATAACGTTCCATAATTATATTCCAATTAAATAACAAGGCATGGAAATTGCTAGGATTTAAAATACTTTTAAACGAAACTTTCTAGTAATTTAACTCCGATTTCACTATACATGATGATCGGAAACTATCTGGGAAAAATTTAATTCGTAGTTTAAGAAACCTAAACATTTTTCGTGTCGAAAAAAACGAGAAAGGTGCAATGAAAGCAGTAAAGCCATCTTTATTTCAGTTCTTCACTAAGAATGAGCTCGAGGGACCTAATTCTTTGTGGAAATTCTAATATACACGTATACACAGACGTACATATTTTTAAATACATGTAATATATTTAAAAAATAGCAAAAACAAATTCAGATACCCTAAAAATGTTAAAATATGCCAATATTCCCATAATCGGGTTTTTATCATGATTCAATGCATTTTTTCAACATCATATGACGTTATATATTCACTTGCTGACGTCTAATATAATTCCAATATGACGTAATATTCACCTTCTTTTTTTTTTTTTTTTAATTCGTCAAACTATTTACTTCATTTTCATTTTTCACTTGGAAATCTTGCAATAGAAAAGTTATGACGTAATATTCACTTTTTTTTAAAATTCGACAAGCTATTTACTTTATTTTCATTTTTTACGAGAAAATCTTGCAATAGAAAAATAACTGTTGTGGTAAGAATTTTTTTGTTGATTTTTAATATTTGGCATCTGCTGTAACGAAAAACATTTAAATTTGATAGGAAATTGCTAGGCTGTTAAATTAGTGTTTTTTTTTTATTATTATTTAAAAATGAACTATAAATTATTTCGATTCCGGATTACTTTAGTTGCATAGGCCGTGTTTTAATACACATATACGTAATATTTCACAATTTTGGCTTCTAAACTGTGGATTTGTATAGAATTACAGACAGACCGACAAATTTTCTTTTTTATATATACATATATATTTATATACTTTTTTAACATAATGATTAACAACTCTGTCATGTTCACGCTTTCTTCTTGGAAAATTAATGAAGCCTGTTTAATTCTATATGCAGTTTTCAGATTTATTATATGAACGCTTATTCTTAGACATTCCTGTGGAAGTCTCAATAATTAAGAAGAGAGTCAATGTACTCATTATTTAAAACACCTTTCAGCGTTCTTTTACTCCACCCTGTAAAGAGATATTTTGAAGACGAAGTGAATGAACTTGACAATAATACAATTGTTGTTATGTTTTTCGTTGAGAAAGGTAACATATTATGAGATCAGTTAAATTCCTGAACATTGGGAATTTCCCTTCGAAACGTCATTGAATGCAGACTGTTAATTAATGCATTATGTATTATTTAAAGTGCGTTTTTTACGTTGTAATTTGCAATCTCTAGCTCTTTGTTCGTTGAAAAAAGTATTCGAAAACTTATGCAAATTTCTTTCGTTCAAAACACTTTCTTAGACATTATAGGTGTGATTCATTTCTCAGTAAAATATTATAGTTTTTGCTTCAAATACTTACTACTACATTACAATAAAGATAATTTGTAATGCTTGACTTCAAAGATATTGCTTTAACTGTTTGCTTGACAACACCATTTTAAATCCTGTTGAATGTAAAAATTCGACTGAAAAATAATGTTTTTCTTTGTAAAAGGCATACCTAATAATTCTAACTAGTAGTTAAAACTAGTAAAAACTAATACAGGGGATGTTCGCATATTTTGTAAGGATTTTTTTCTATATGATTTAAATTTAAAAGAAAAAAAAAACCTATATGACATCAATTCGGAATAAAGTTTAATTATCGTCTGCATCACTAAAAATATTCTTTGCTTTAAAATGTCGCTGGCAAATAAAAAATGGATCGAAGACTATGTACTTGCGTTTTCGGAAGAGAAATACTTTTATTCAATTATTTTAAAAAGAGTGAAAAGCATGGTTTTAATATTTCTACACATAAAATAACTAATATAATTAGATAAATTATGCAAAAAATATATAAATTATACGTAAAATTTGCATTCAGAATTACGAAACTTGCATTCTACGTGAGCGGAGCAATGAGTAAAAGCTAATAGTTAATAAAAAAGTTGAAAATCGCACTTCAAACAGGGCAAATGAGGTGCGGTCGTACTATAACTATTTCTATAAATAATTTTTGCACCGCATATTGTACTGAATGTATATTTTACTGCACGTCAAAAGTGCATATCAATTTCTCTCTGTTCGAAAGGCTGTAACATCGTTAAAATGCACTTGAAATAATTTTTCCCATGTATACCGTAATGTAACGGAAAATTTTGACTGTCCCTGTAATAAAACTATACATCCGATTTTCATAAAATTTGAAATGACTCGACAAAATTTTGCAACAATTATATATTTAAAATTTCAGACAATTCGGTTGAGTAGTTTTTGCTCTCTTATATGCGGACGGACAGACAGACAGGTAGACGGACCGAACGACTATTATAGGTGCTATACGTATTAATATAATTATGAACGCACCTAAAAGGAAAGAAACGTCAAAGTTTACATTTGGCAGGAGAAAATGTAAAAAAAAAGCATAGGGGAGACTAGAGAGGGTTGACCCACCCATGAGTTTTCATATTTAAAATAATTGTGTGGAAGAAGGGGAGTGCGGTAATTAATGTTCAATTATAAGTTCTTTTTAAATAAACATCACGAGTTTTCTTTTTTCTTGTATAGGGGAGACTAGGATCGTTTGACCACACGGGAGGCTTGACTCACCCATCAATTTTCATATTTAAAAGTTTTATCAATAGGTGTCAACCAAAGCTACTGCAAAGCTCAAACAACAGTCTCTGTTTCATACAGATAATCGAAATAGGTGTGAAATAAATCAATTGTGAGGCGTTTTCAGCCTAAAAGTTGTGTTTTTTAGAAATTTTTTGTAACATTTTTTCAGAAAAAATGTATTATAGAAATTTAAGTAAGTAGGTTTTAAGTAATGCAGAAATATCGAGCTTTCATTCCAGGCATAAAGATTATACAGTAAATTAGGCTTAACATAACAATCTGCGATTCTTTAGAAAAGGGCTATGTGGGGAGGCTTGACCCAGTCAATGTGAGGGAGGATTGACCATGACCAGATGTTCAAGGCTCCCTTAACACATTCACGACAGAAAACGAGAATTCACTTTTTTCATTCAAAAACACAGCATTGGCTAAGGGCGTGGCTTCTACCTTACAGAAAATGTATTTATATCATGTTGTCCATATTTTTTTAGATTGTGAGACGTTTTATATTAAATTCGTACGTTGAAAGATGTTTACTGATACATAAATTTAGGAAACCTATCTAGAGCACCAATTTACAAAAGACTTTCAGAACAGGGAGGGGCTTCTACTATTTTAAAATTCAGATTTGACAAAAATTGCCCGTCGGCAATGTGTTAATTAAGGGATTTGGGAAACCTTTTTATTATACATTGTGCGTAATGAAAGATATGTGAAAACGTGAAAGTTGATAGGAACTTTTTTCTATTTAAATATTACTTACAATAGGTATGTAGAAACAGTTGAAAAGACTAGAAAGTAAGAAAATACACCTCTTAACCGTTTCAGGGGCAGTGGTATGTTTATGAAACCGCTTAATTTTAATTCCCAAACGCCGCAATGGTACCAGTATGTTGCTAAAACCTTTTCCATTTAACATGTATGTGAAATACAGATTTTTTCATATTTCCAAATAAATTTGTTCGTATATTCCGCTGCCAGTCATTTATTTCAACATTTTAGTACTGAAAGTACCGTAATTTCGCGCGTATATGCCGCACCTCAGATAACTCGATTTCCTACCAGAATTTATTTTAAATAAAATATGACTTACTTCTGCTTACCAGATATTTGACTTCCTTTTTTCGATAATATTTCCGGTTTGAAAAAGAATTGTCTAAGTATACGAAGTAAACTGCGGTACTTTGCCCCTGAAAGGGTTAAAATATGTTAATGATAAGTTAAGTACTCATGCGGCTGCAAAAGAACATAGCATTGATCGAAAAACTTTGGGAAGGTATGTAGACAAATTTCAACATGATGAATAGAGTGAGATGAAGCCAAACTATGTGACAACTAAAGTTGTCAGATCGAATGTCATAAAAAGTAAGACAAGGAGACAAAAAAAGCGGGACAGTGGCTAATAATAATAATACATGAAACCCTATGAAAACGGAACCTGTCTCTAGAGGAATACTGTCTTAAATGTTAAAATTTCATTTTCCTAGCTGTACAATTATACCTGCTCAGACAAAATTCTGTTTAAAACAAAATTTTTCTCCTCTGACTTGCGATTAAGCATAATATTTTCAAAAATGTTTTTTTATAATAATTAAAACATGCAGCATAAAGTTATTTTGCTTTTTTTAAACTGATTTTATTTCTCTTCACAAATATTTCAATATAAAACAAAAAGGGTCAACCCTCCCATATAGTGGGTCACCCTCCTATATGTAGGGAGCATTGACCCATTACTTTCTCATGATTAAAATCAATCATTTTTCAAATTTCGTATATATTACACATGTAGCAATTTTATTTTGATAACTGATTGTATAACGAATAAAATGATGTATAAAACTTTATTCTACGTTCAATACTTAAAAAATAAAAAATCATTTTGTAAAAAGTGAGTCAACCCTCCCTAGTCTCCCTTACCCAACAAAGTTACGTTCACCATTCATTATATCTAAAGTCGTATCTCATGTTTTAACCCTTTCCGGCCCAAAACACTTCTGTTGCTAAAATGTTGAAATAATTGAGTAACACCGGGACTTGCGAACAAATTTATTTGAAAATATGTAAAACCTTTTCTTCCCGTACAATCTAAAAGGCAAAAACTCATTTTAAAATACTGGTGCCATTTTAGCATTTGAGAATTAAAATTAAGTGGGACACAGTTAAACCCACCATGCCGAAAAGGATTAAAGGAAAATCCAAACCCCCAAAGAACTATCGCAAATCTGTATTTGTAAGCCGTAGGAACCGTAAACAAAATTATAAAGTCTGATTAAACCCCTTGCCTGTTGAATATATTTGAAAAAAATAAAACGTGCCAAAAATGGGAAAAAAATTATCTCTGAATGGTTTGAATAAAATTTGAGAAGAACTACAGAATTACAAAAATCCGACAAATGGCCCGAAACTGCCGAACTTTTCGCGGGAAAGTATCACCATCTATTGGTAAAGTGGTAATTTACATATTATGCATTGGACGAACTGAGTTCGGGCTTCACGGAATTAAAACACCGAATTTTCTCTTACCCAAACTCAGGTCGGGTATTCCAAAATTGGTGCATTTGTCACAGACAAGGTACCTAATTAAAACATTAAAACAACAACAACAAAAATATTATGTTAACCGCGTGTACCTCTAAATTAGGGATACTTCTAAATCTACTGCTATATGTTTAGAAAAAGTGAGAAATGAAACCGAATTTAGATTATTCCATTTAAACATGGAAATTATTCCAGAGGGAAACATTCGCCTTGGATACAATATTTCAAATGAAAACAAATTTCTAAGTAATTGCTTAAAAGGCGCATTAAAAATTTTTTTTAATTTGAAATTTAAATATAAAAATTGGAATATTTAAAAAAATAGCTAGTACGGGTAAATCTACGAAGACACAGCTTTCATTTAAAAAAAAAAAAAAAAAAAAAAAAAAAAGAAAGAAAGAACTATTAAAATTGGTTCAGAAAAAAGCTCAAGGTAGATTTTTTTTTTTTTTTTCAAATGAAAATCAAATTTCAAAGTAATTGCTTAAAAGGCGCAAGAGCCAACATAGTGAAAAAGATTCCAAGCCGGGACTCGAACACGGGCCATCAGTATAGCGCACTGACGTTCTACCGACTAAACCACTTGGAACGATACCCAGCAAGGAAAATTTCTAACTATTATATGTTGGCAAGGCTACAAACGCAGCACAAGATGGAATATCTACCGTGAGCCACCAACCGGGGGCAAACACGGAATATAATTAAATCCAGCATCGATAGAAACTATATTAATACATGGAAATTTCATATTATTCCATCATATCATATTATTTGGTAGATATTCCATCTTGTGCTGCGTTTGTAGCCTTGCCAACATATAATAGTGAGAAATTTTCCTTGCTGGGTATCGTTCCAAGTGGTTTAGTCGGTAGAACGTCAGTGCGCTATACTGATGGCCCTTGTTCGAGTCCCGGCTTGGAATCTTTTTCACTATGTTGGCCTTTGCGCTTTTTAAGCAATTACTTAGTAATTTGTTTTCATCTGAAATATTCCATTTAAATGCATCACACCTAAGTCTCCCGACGTGTTTCCTATTGATTACATTGGACTTTCAAAACAAGCTCTTTATACCGGGTGTCCCAAAAATGACTGATGGATTTTAAAATTCAATAATTTCCAAACGGTGACAGATATTAAAAAAAATCTTGCAGGAGGGTTATGTATGATGTCAGGAGTTTTTGTACTGTGATTTTTGATTTTAGTTCGAATTTCAAATAATAGATGGCGCTGAGAGTAATAGGCGCTCAATCCAAACCCGATTTTTGGTATTTCGGGATCCATTCAATCCATTTTAATCTCTTTTTTCGCATGGAGAAAGAGAGAGGCCAGAAAATCGAACCTGGATTTAGCGGTTATTGCTTGCAGTTCCACCTTTCGATGCTATTTGTAACTAAAACTGAGAATTGCATCATAAAAACTCCTGACATCTTACATAACACTCCTGCAAGATTTTTTTTTTTAATATCTGTCACCGTTTGCAAGTTATGGAATTTTTAAATCCATCAGTCATTTTTGCGACACTCGGTAAGTGGTAACCCAAAACGATGGATAGACTAGAAGAATATGGTCGAGGAGTGGAACAAATTCAACCTCGATATTTTGAGCAAAAAGCTCTTTTATCTTGGAAATCAAGGTGTAATATGATAGTTTAACAAAAGAATTATCAGACTGAAAACGTTATAAAAAAAATTCTTATCTTTATTTATATGTTTCTTTTTTAAAATCCTTATAAAAATGTGTGACCAACCCCTGTATTTCCTTAGAATTCTTCATACTAGTGTAAGATAATCATAGAAAAAAATCAATAATATTATTAGCCCCCGATACGGTATGCTATTTCTCTCTCCCAGCTTATTTTGTGCCGTCTCCAAAAAATAACGTAAGCTTACAGAAGCCAGCAGTAAAACAACGCAGTACTATTAAATACTCTATAGCAATATTTTTAACTTCTAAACATCGCACATTTTCAATTTTTACACCGTCGTATTGGGAAAAAAAGTACTTTTAAATGCAATTTGTTTGAAAACTGCATCTCCATTTATTTTTGAAATATGTGTATATATATATATACATATAATATATTGTAGTTTTGGGAGCCATTTGCTTAATATTGGCAACGGAAGTACTTCATTTCTGTAGAAAGTAAAGGAAAAATAGTTGTAAAATATTAATTATATATTTTTGTCGCCATTTTTTTTCATAACAACCGAAGGAAAATGTAATTAAAATGCATGCTATTTTGAAAAAATATAAACGAATGAGTTCTGTTAAAACATGGAGCTATTATGAACTATATATCATTTTAAGTATCTATATTAATGTTACAAACAAATGAAGGCCTATGAATCATTAGACAGACTTTTTTTTTTTGCTTGTTTGTTGAGTTTCTTTAATGACGACATCTTTTTCTGCATTTGTGGATTATTTCGCGATAGTGACGTCCTATGCATACTTTAATGTAGATGTTTAAGGGTGGATCGTAAATGTGGAATACTTAAGCGGATGCAAATGACGTCATTTTACATAAAATAAAAGCGTGTGCTGTAAGTCTTAAAATTGAAATATGCTTTGTACTATTTATACATACATATATTTTATTTCATCGGGCGACGCTAAATTCTGAAAAAGCAGAATTCCTGTTTTCTAGTTTTTTCTTTTCACTAGGGGGCTCTGCCCCCTACGAGCTACGCTCGTCAACCCCCGTTCAGACACCGCAGACTCTAACAGCACGCTAATTTGACCGCCTTTAAAAAGATTTCGGAAGATTGAATTATAATTTGAATCTGACAATTATAATCTGACGTAATTTTCACCAAACATTTCTTTCTCTTATTAATATTCACGTCAAAATATTTTTGTTAGAAATGAAATATTATGATCATCTTAAAATGTCAAGTAAATGTCTCGCGCAATTTTTAAATTAAAACTGTTTTGCAATGTTATTTTTTGTTCATTTTACGTAATAAGTGTAATATGACGTAAATTCTCCTATTTAGGGCTTCTAACGCATGTTACTGAATTTATAATTTTACAATATTCTTTCTCATTTAAAATTCACGTGTAACTATAGTTTTTATGACGTAATTTTCAATAAGTTCATGCTTTTTATATTTTTTGCTTATAATAGTCACGTGTAAAATAAATTTTTAATTTGAAGCAAACATTATTGGCTTTTTATACAGTTGGCAACAGTTTAAATTAATACAATTTTCTAAAATTTGTAAAAAAATATCTCTCGAAATGCTGAAAATTTGAATTTAAAATAGAAATAAAACCTCGAAAAATTATTCAAATCAAAAAACTAACTGCAATCTGCACACCGGGAAATTCTGACGCATAAAATGATCTAAAAATGATTAAATTCCTATGTACAGTTTTTGCTCCTATAAAACTTTTTTAATGGAACGATTTTGTCCAACTTTGGCATTAAATATCTCTTAAAATAATTCTTCGATTTGAAAACTGTCTACATCAGCGTGTTTATCAAACATTTTTCTATAATACTACTGATTTTCATATTTTTGTATGCAACAGTTTTTTTAATATTAACGAAGAAAGACCTCCGGTCACAAAAAATTCAAAACCGGCGGCGGCGGCGGCGGCGGCGGTGACAGCGGTAGTTACTTTTTTTTAGAATAGAGAGATTATTTATTGTTCTATTTTTCTTTCTGATTGAGAATCTGTGCTTGTAATTTTATATAATAATTAAAGGGTTCACAATAAATAAATAAGTGAAATATATTTGCCCACAAATTAGCAAATCGACTGACAGCACAACATTGTTGATTGTTGTTCTCAATGGTACTCGCAGTACTGTAAAACCGTTTAAGAATAACAAAAAAATATACATGTACTAGAAAAGAAACGTTTAATTGATTCCTAGAAATTTTATCTAGAGATATTTTTCCTTATTCTGAAAATTATGAATTTTAGACAAGTGTTGGAATCCCTTCAAATGTAAAAAGGGAAAAGGGAAAACTACCATCATAGGGAGCATGATCGCTCCAGACATTTTTCTGCATGCAGTCCTAACGTTTGATTCTGTATGATTATCTGACATATGACATTTCATATTACATATGAAAATACATACTCTGTACCGATTGTCAATTTAACATTAAGTTATAATAGTAGAAAAGCGCAGTTTGCTTATCTCACGCCTCCTGGTTAAAGTATAAATGTAATTTATCATGGAAGATAATGATACGGTACTGTATAATCGCACATGTGCAATCTTTTGAGCTTAATCTTGAAATCGCACAAAACATTAGACATAAAATAGTATCTGACATCTCATATTTATTTATTTTTCCTTTTTACGAAAGATGATATTTTTATGAAAACGTTTAACTTCAAATGTGTTATTGGCTATATCAGAAAATTAATTTTTGTTATCTCAAAAGTTTATCCTAAAATATTTTTAAATTATTTAAAGGGAAAAAAACTAGTTCTCAAGTTTTTATTATTGTACGCAATGTACTACGTTCAGTTAATTTAAATAATTATAATATAAGAAATTTACCTTATTTTAACATTAATGTTTGAGCTTCCAGAAAAATATTAAATTACAATAATTAATAATTTAAATCTAATCAAAGACATTACTACTCATAAAAGCTAAACTTTTTATTAATATGTCATAATCTAAAACTTCTTTTTAAGTAAATCACCTTAATAAAAACCTCTTAAATGATTATGTCATGTTGAGCATTATTTTTAAAAATATCAGCATATGCAGCCTTATCTACAGGGTGAATAATAATTCTCCATACAAATTGTGAAAGCTGTGAATAATGTTTATTTTATTCATAAAAATGGTATCCTTGCTTGTATGGGTGCCATTTGTTAGCAAGCAAAATTTTAGTCACTTGTTAGCTCATATGACACTGTTTTGACTGATCCCCATTTGCGCAGAGAGACGTCGGATGTTCCTATCGGACGTATGCGTTTTAGAACGAGTGGTACCAAAATATCCCAGCAAACAGAATAATATTAATCCGTTCTTCTTTCGTTAGAGGCATCTCTTTCCAATTGGTTCACCTTCCTGAAAACAAGAACGAAATTAATTATGGCTTTAACCATTTGTACGAAGACTCATAACTTTCTCTATATATTAAGGGGTGACGTTATTTACCACGTCTGCGATTTATGATTTTTGATTTTAAGAAAATTATATGTCGTAATGTAAATGGGTTTAAAAGTATTTATCATATCAATATTTAACATGATTGGCAAATTGTTCACTTTTAATTAAAAATCAAAATGACACGTTGGAAAACAACATAGCTATGCTTAAAATGCGGCTATCAGCATAACTTTAACAATTTTCATCGGATCGCTTCCAAATTTTAGCGACATATTCTCAAAACTTTTCTTCAACATAACTCCCAGATAAACTGTATAGATACGCCTACGAGAGTCCATTACACACGGCGTCCATTGGTATGTCTCCCTCTGCGCTTATATCACAAAAGAGTCCGTTTGTGGTGGAGTCGAACACACCATCTTTCAACACATTAAGAATGGTGACGTGTACTTTTCACTGATGAGTCATTCAACACACAAAGTGATTCCCGACAAGTCTTCATCTGGAGAGAATCTGAAACCGGCTACCATCCCTCCAATGTAAGACTAATAAACAACTTTGGGGGCAGAGGAATGTTTATCTCAGGTGGCGTCATGTTGCGCAGTCGTACACTGCTGCACGTATTTTGCGGGTTGTGTCAGTCACCGCATAGCGCTAAAGGGATGAGGTTCTTGAAGCTATGTGAGGTTTTCAGCGGTGCTGCAGGTACGGACTTCCTGTTTATGGACGATAATGCTAGGCCACATGGAGCTCACATTGTTTATGATTTTATGGAAGAAGAGCATAGTCGTGGTATGGGCTGGCGCACGATGTCTCTGAACCTCAGTCCTCTAGAGCATGTTTGTGATGGTCTAGGAAGAACCATTGCACGACGTGACAACAGCAGGATTCTCCAGGAATTAAAATAGCGTTTTTTGAAGAATGAGATTTATTGCCGCAAGCATTTCTCGACACTCTCAGTAGCAGTACGACGGCTCGTTCTACAGCTTGTATAGTAGTGCACACTAGAGAGACTTACTATTACAGTTCCTGTGATATAATGCACCATGATTTCACCATTTTTGGTATAAATTTATCTCAACTAACAATTCACCTATTTTCCATACTGTTATCATGAGATATCCTTTTCCATAGAAATACCTCTATGTAAGATCAGGAGGGGTAATTATGACACTTTGTACATTTTCAACATTGTTATTTTTTTTTTTTTTACATTTTTCTATTTGGAAAAGTGGTATTTTTAGTGCATAGGAAGTAACTTTGACCATTTAAGAACACCTTATAAAAGTTCTAATTGTCATAGCTGTTTTTTTTTTAAGTTAAAAGGATGGTTATAATTACCCCATCAAAAACCCGCAATCACAAAAGTTTGGGGTAATTAAGACCACTAGTGGGGAAATTATGACCACTACATTTTCTCTTTATACTTGCACACATTATATACACATTTGTTGGGGTAATTGAGAGAGACCACTTTGAACTCCAAAGTGACAAATCCGTTTATCAAAAATTTTGATAGACTTAGTTTCAAATTGCTATTCGGGTCTCAAAAGGCTTCAGACTAGTGATAAAGAACATCCAAGATTAAATATACATTATAAGGTTAATATCTAAGCTTGAAATTTTTTTTTACCATACACAGTTTTCTCCAATATGGTGGCGGTCACAATTACCCCCCTGGTCATAATTACCTCTCCTGACCCTATCAAATTTCTTTGTAATAAACCAATTATATTTCTCCAGTTATCACAGATGTTGTGTTTGTAACTTTAATTTTGGACACCAGTGTACAATATTCTTTCACATTTATAAATGTGAATGTGTATTTAGTATATTTATAACTTTTATGTAATTCAAAGTAACTAGGCTGTGATTTCTGATAAAAAGGCAAAACCTGATGAATCCCATACTATTTAATCAGTTTTAGAAAATAACTGAAATGATCCTCGTTACAGCACCAATGCTTTCTTAAATTTTTATGTTACTTAACAGGAATTGTTATGTAAGTTATTCTATGCAATTAAGGCTACTAAATTATGACGAAAACTTATGCTAATCTCTGGCGCATTTGGTATTAAAAATTATTTTCGATAAATGCTCAGCTCATACCTCATCAAATATCTCTCTATTCTAAAAAAAGGTAACTACCGCTGTCACCGCCGCCGCCGCCGCCGGTTTTGATTTTTTTGTGACCGGTGGTCTTTCTTCGTTAATATTAACAAAAATAATGCATACAAAAATATGAAAATCGGTGGTTTTATACAGAAATGTTTGATAAACACGCTGATGCAGACAGTTTTGAAATCGAAGAATTATTTTGAGAGTTATTTAATGCTAAAGTTGGACAAAATCGTTCCACTAAAAAAGTTTTATAGCAGCAAAAACTATACATGGCAGTGTAATCATTTTTAGATCATTTTATGCGTTAGAATTTGCCGGAGTGCAGATTGCATTAATTTTTTTATTTTGACTCATTTTTTCAGGTTTTATTTCTATTTTAAATTCAAATTTTCAGCATTTCTAGAGATATTTTTTACAGATTTCAGAAAATTGTACTAATTTAAACTGCTGCCAACTGTATAAAAAGCGCAAGCAATAATGTTTCTCTCTATTCTAAAAAAAAGTAACTACCGCTGTCACCGCCGCCGCCGCCGGTTTTGAATTTTTTGTGACCGGAGGTATCTCTTCGTTAATATTAAAAAAACTGTTGCATACAAAAATATGAAAATCGGTAGTATTATAGAAAAATCTTTGATAAACACGCTGATGCAGACAGTTTTCAAATCGAGGAATTATTTTAAGAGATATTTAGTGCCAAAGTTGGACAAAATCGTTCCATTAAAAAAGTTTTATAGGAGCAAAAACTGTACATAGGAATTTAATCATTTTTAGATCATTTTATGCATCAGAATTTCCCGGTGTGCAGATTGCAGTTAGTTTTTTAATTTGAATAATTTTTCGAGGTTTTATTTCTATTTTAAATTCAAATTTTCAGCATTTCGTGAGATATTTTTTATAAATTTTAGAAAATTGTATTAATTTAAACTGTTGCCAGCTGTATAAATAGCGCAAACAGTAATGTTTGCTTCAAATTAAAAATTTATTTTACACGTGACTATTATAAACAAAAAATATAAAAAGCAGGAACTCATTGAACATTACGTCATAAAAACTATAGTTACACGTGAATTTTAAATGAGAAAGAATATTGTAAAATAATAAATTCAGTAACATGCGTTAGAAGTCCTAAATAGGAGAATTTACGTCATATTACCCTTATTACGTAAAATGAACAAAAAATAATATTGCAAAACAGTTTTAATTTAAAAATTGCGCGAGACATTTACTTGACATTTTAAGATGATCATAATATTTCATTTCTAACAAAAGTATTTTGACGTGAATATTAAAAAGAGAAAGAAAAGTTTGGTGAAAATTACGTCAGATTATAATTGTTGGATTCAAATTATAATTCAATCTTCCGAAATCTTTTTAAAGGCGATCAAATTAGCATGCTGTTAGAGTCTGCGGTGTCTGAACGGGGGTTGACGAGCGTAGCTCGTAGGGGGCAGAGCCCCCTAGTTCAATATATTGACTCAAATTTCACTATAATGTTTATTTTGAATTTCGTCAAGTTTTCTGTAAGTTTCGTGAAATTTAATTGTGAACTCTGCCTGCTATAAACAAAAGAGTTGCGAAAAAAATGGAACGATCGATTTCTACTACAAAATTTGCTACATCAAAGTGTTACTGCAATTAACATGTATTAAAATCTAGAACCCTAAAGGATGACTTATCGGTCATTTAACCTTTTTCAGATGATGCCAAAAAAAAAAAAAAAATGCGTAGGATTCATGTCTGCAGCCTACTCATCTGTAACGAAAATGATTGATTTGAATTTTCACCCGCAGCCTACGCATAACTTTTAGCGGTCAATGAAGCAGAAAAATTTATTGACTTCATTTAAAGAAATCCTTCTAATCTTAACTTTATCAAATAAAATACTTCTGTGTCAGAAAAACAGATACTTGTTACATATTTAGACGACAAAAGAAAGGTTTAGTCTATTTACCTGACATGCACATAAATGGGTAGAAAGTCACGTACGCGCCGAGTGACTTAGAATCACGAATTTTCGTACGGATGTTTAGCAAGTATGTCGGAATATATTGGCAGCGATATCTTGGAAATTCAGTTATTAAATTTTAGATTTACTTTGTTATTACAAGGTTATTCTAAATGACGGACCCATTTTCGAAAAATTGTATTTATTAAAGTACAATCCAAAATGAACAATCTTTATACCAATAAAACGAGGAAATTTCAAAGTTTTTTTACAAGACATTATAAATGATCAGTGTGTCCACCGTTTGCTGCACGGCAAACATCTACGCGATAGCCAAACTCGTCCCACACACGAGAAGCGTATATGCTGTTACTGAGTGCACGGCTTTCAAAGCGGTGATGGTTCAGAAGCGGCCGGTAGAGGCAATAGGTGGATATTTCGTTTCACTGTCAGTTGTCAGTGAGATGGCTACTGTGGAGCACAAGGTTTTTTGCGTTCTTGAGTTCGCAAGAAGTGAGTCGCAAATTGCAGTGCAGTGGTCATTTCGTCCCAAATTCGGTATTAACGGGGGACACATTGAACCCTTATAATGTCTTAAAAAATATTTGAAACTTCCTCTTTTCATTGGTATAACAATTGTTCATTTTGGATTTGTACTTTAATAAATACAATTTTTTTTAAATGGGTTGATCATTTAGAATAACCCTGCATATTAGTACATGTTTTTTATATCTGTGTTCCTCCTCTTCGTCATTATAAAATGAATTCGTTTATAATAGAATAGAGTTTCGCACCTAATATGAACTCAGAGGATGACAAGTCGCCAAAAATGTCAAGTTTTACAAATTGAAGGATGGACTATCTACAGCTCATTCACGTTTTCTAACCGTTAAATTTTTATGCTAAATAGATAACACTTTCGAATATTAAAAGAGAGCGTACGATAATATATACATTTATTCCTATTTTAAGAAAAGTTTACGCAAGATGAGATGAATATTTTTCAAAAAAGTAAATTCGTAACTGTATCTCACGTACAACCACATGCCATACTAATTTGAGTACTTTTCAGTAGATATAAATCACATTATATACGAAATTTACGGTAGCTCTAAATAAATCAGATATGAAAACACTTTTCAAACGAAAGTAGTTGTAAAAGTGCAATATATTTACTATACTATATGTACTATAGATGAGATAGGGGCACATGCGAACAGTTCACATAAATATAGCTTTTTCTCATAAATGCGTTAATTTCTATAAATAAAAAACTACTCAATATAGTAAACAGAACTTTTTTTTACACATGGTAATTTTTTAAATCACCATTATTGTTCTCCGTACTTTTTTAATAGTTTTATAAATTCAAATAATTGCTCACATGTGCCCCACCCGGCGAGGTAGTTCGGAACACACGTGGGGCACATGTGAACGCAAGGAAAAAATATCCTTTGACATATTTTTTATTCTGTTATTCATATATCATTATAATCATTAGTTATATTATCTGTTAAATTCACCATAAAGAAATATATCTACCCTATCTATATTATAAAGGACAAACATATCTGTGCGTAACGCATACGTCATTTTGCGAATGGCAACAATTTGAAATTTGAAATAAAATATTGGCTTTGCAATTTTCTTTTGGTTTTGAATATTTTTAAATTTCTAAACATCGCACATTTTAAATTTTTACACCGTCGTATAAGGAAAAAAATGCTCTTTTAAATGCAATTTGTTTGAAAGCTGTATCTCAATTTATTTTTGAGATATTAATTTTTTTGTAGTTTTTATTACCATTTTTCTTATCGTGGCAACAAAAGTACCTCATTTCTATTGAAAGTCATTGAAAGTACATAGAAAATAGCCGAAAATAGGAGATACTGTATCTTTTTGTTGCCATTGAATGGCAACATGAAAAAAACATGAAAAAAAAGTTGAAATTAAAATATGGGTTATGTCAAGAATATTGTCTGTTATTCCGTGATAATGACGTCATATGCACACTTTTCTATAGACGAAATTTAAGACTGGATTGTAAAAGTGGATTGCTTTAGCGGATGCAAATGACGTCATTTTATGAAAAAGTGTGTATTTTAATTCTTAAACCTGAATTATGTTTTGTAGAAGTGCGTCATTTTCACAGCCCAGATGCTTTGAAATTCTTCTCAGGTGAAAATGCTTCACTTTTGAAAATAATGTAATCGAAATCACACACTGATAAAACGCAATGTTTTCCAAAAATTTAGAGTATCTGTATAAAAGAGAGGTGACATTGAAATAATAGCGATTTATATTACAGAAATTGATGATTCTCGCCTGGATGGATTTGCTTCGCCGAGTTAGACAAACAAACAAGTAATTCGTGGTTTAAAATAATATCGTGTTCCTGAAGTTTTTGTCGAAAATTCTCTCGAATAATAAAATTTTAATGCTATTCTTTAGGACATTCTACTATAATTTTATCAAAATGACATAATTTGCTGAATTTAATTTTTCCTAATTTTATACAATCTATATATTTAAAACACAAGTGTGTTTTTTAGTCGTCTGCCCTGATCTTTCTGCTGAACCAAATTTACTAATATTTTTTTTAAACTGAAAGCTCTTCCTTTGTAGGTGTGATCGCACTATCTGTTCTATTTTAAAGATCCCCACTTTTATATTTTAATTTTAAAAGCATTTTATGAAATTTCTTCAAAATGATGAAAATTAGATAGCTTTCATTATTGCAGACAAGACAGAAATAATGAGGTACTTTTAACTTTATTCTTGCTATTTTCTGATAAAAACTCAAAATTGTTGAAAAAAATTGCTGTATAGGGTTTAAAGGTGCAAAATCCAATTAGGAGCAGAATATTATAGTAGGGCATAACAACGGAAAATGACGTACTGCTTTTTAAAACACGCATTTTCCCTCATAAATTTTCTATATTGTTTTTCCTTCTGCATGTGTACTGATACTAAGCTTCAAACACTAAGCGAAATGCTTATTTAAGTGAAAATGAAGTCACATTTAAAAGAAAACGATCATTTTCTTAGAAAAAACTAAACATTTTAACACAAATGTGTTTAAGAAACATAAATTTGTAATTTTGACTCTCCGGAATTGAGATTAGAATCTCATGTAAAGAGTGCGTTTGTTCACATAAAAGATAATGCTGACAATCGAGAGTTCAAGTTTTGAGTTAAAATGATTTTTAAATGATCAAACAAAATACAAATGTTTGTTTCATTTGAAAATTGCTGTTTTCATTCTGGAAATCCAAGCATAAGAGCCTCAATTGATAACTGCATCCTAATAACTGATCTTTATTATATTTTACTGATTAAGTATCTATCTATATTATAAAGAACAAATGTATCTATGCGTAACGCTGACGTCATTTTGCGAATGGCAACACTTCACGATCAAATTTCGGTCTTGAAATTTTAGTTACTGCATTTATTTAATCTTCTGACCATCGCGATGGCGTACATTTTCAATTTTCGTCGCATAAGGAAAAAAAATTACTTTCAAATGCAATTTGTTTAAAAACTGTATTCATTGACTTAATGTAAACTATGTAAGGAAAACTATTATATTTTCTAAAATAATTTTTAAGCATGATTTTTTTTAAAAAGTTTATCTTATCACGTGCCGGTTTCAATACATAATAATAATAAACATTTTGCACATAAAGCAACAAACATTTTTCAGCATTTTTTTCTGACTATTTTCGCATATCGAAATTAATACTTCCTTTATAAACAAATAAAAATATAAAATTAAAAAAACCACCAATGTAACATATTTGTGAAAGACAAATTAACGAAATTAATACTTCTTTTATAAACAAATAAAACAATAATATTGAAAAAACACAAATCTAACATATTTGTAATCGTACAATTTAAATTTTTAGATCACCAGATAGGATTTTTTTTTTCAAATGTAATTTGTTTGCAAAGCTCATCTCAGTTTACAGATTGTCTGTGGTTTTAAAAACAATTTTAAAGCATGACATATTTTTTAATTTATCTATACCGCGCGGAGCTCGATTACGAAAGATTAATCCGTTTGCCCATAAAACAAAATAAAGAGTTCATCATTTTCTTACGGCGAATATCCATTAAAAAGCTACCCTATGAATAAATAAGTAAAATAATTTAAATAAAACACAAATTTACCAGACATGTATAAGCTCTGAAATTATCAGAATATAAAAGGATGCCATATGTAGAAAAATCTTGGCAAATAGCTCTTAGCATGCGGCTAATAAGAAAATATCTCTGATAAATCTCAAAAATTTATTTGATTGCATAATTTCTATTTTCCATAGGAAAAATGCTTTTTTAATGTAAGTGGTCAATCTAACAAATTTATTGCATGTAAAAAAAAATTATTAGATTTCAATTTTAAAAAAAATGTTTTCACCTATATTCTTTAACCCGGGAAGCCCGGGTAAGATCCCCTAGTATATATAAAATCCTAATGAAACGAATTTATGAAACGAATATATGAAACGGCTGAAATGTATCGATTCTTTGAATCGACTGATTAAACAACTGATTTTGTTTCACGGCAATTTCTCCTAAAATATGGAATAGTTTGCGATGAAATTAACACCAAAAATCAGCATTGATCCGCAGACCTCAAAACTGGTATTAGAATTTTAGGTAGCTTTCATTACAAAAAGCTACCTATTGCAGCCGTTCGGAGGAAAGCGATTTCAAAAAATTTTGGTATATTTTCATCGATCATGACCCCCAGACCACGAAACCAGCCTCCGTTCAAAAGTTGATATATATATATATATATATATATATATATATATCCATATATATATATATATATATCTGACCTTTGTCATACTGTAACTCTCGAATTTATGAACCGATTTGGATGTAATTCAGTATGTGCATAGTACATACCAATGTCTCGACCGAGTTCGTTGGCCAGCTTCATCCGCCATTTTGTTTCAAAATGGCGGCCATTTAAAATTTTTAAAAAAAATTTAAATTTGAAAGGTGGTACCAAAGAATTTAAAATGGAAAAATGTTTTTTTCTTATGTATTTGACCTTTATACAAAGATTCAGGAGCAGTTTTTGTTTCGTCTATATCTTAAAAAATGGCTGAGTTATAGCATTTTGAATTTCTAGCGTGGCTGACATTTTGAAACGTCCTGAATTTTGTCACGCGATAAAAGGCGTATTTATGAACCGATCTGGATGTAACTTCGTTTGTACATAGTACATACCAATGTCTCGACCGAGTTCGTTGGCCAGCTTCATCCGCCATCTTGTTTAAAAATGGCAGCCATTTAAATTTTTAAGAAAAATTTAAATTTGAAATGTGGTACCAAAAAATTGAAAATTGAAAAAATATTTTTTTCTTATGTATTTGACCTTGATACAAAGATTCGGGAGCAGTTTTTGTTTCGTCTATATCTTAAAAAATGGCTGAGTTATAGCATTTTGAATTTCTAGCGTGGCTGATATTTTGAAACGTCCTGATATTTGTCACGTGATAACAGGCGTATTTATGAATCGATTTGGATGTACCTTGGTGTGTACATAGTACATACAAATATCTTGACCGAGTTCGTTGGCCAGCTTCATCCGCCATCTTGTTTCACAATGGCGGCCATTTAAAAAAATTTTAAAAAATTAAAATTTAAAATGAGATACCAAAAAATTGGAAAATGAAAAAGATTTTTTTATGTGTTTGGCGTTGATACAAAAGATTCCGGAGCAGATTTTGTTTCTGAAAATTTGTTCTTTTGTTTATATCTTAAAAAATGGTTGGATTATAGCACTTTGAATTTCTAGTATGGCTAACATTTTGAAACGATCTTGTATTTGTCACGCGATAACACACGTATTCGCCTATTTCCATGTAAGAAGGCATGTGGATAGTATACATCAACATCTCAGCCAAATATAAGTTACTTTAAATAAAAGCAGCTTGGATAAAGCTGACTAATTTCACGAAATTCTCATTCATAATGATTTAGTATTGATAAAAATTAGTATTGAATCTCCTATATTCGGTTTTCACCAAATTGAGCTTCTTGTGTTTGAATAATATAAGTTGGCATTTTTAAAATAAGGAATTTGAAAGCTACCTCTTCCTCCCGGCACTGGCCGGAAGGACTTTTTAAATTCGAATTAGTTTTCGAAATATTAATTTTTTTCTAATTATAATACATATTTTCTAAAGATGGCAACTCAAATTTTAATCATAACAGAAATTTGTTTTTCATAATTCAGAAAAAGGTTACTATTTAAAATTGACGCCAAACCAGTTTGGCCTCCTTTAAATCTATGCTAAGAACAATGTACTTTTTTTTTATTTCGTTATCATTTTATTAAATACAAAACTTTCATTTAAAAATGAAACATTTAAATTGGTGGCTTTCACTTCTTTTTTTTTAATAAAAAAAAACGAAAAGAAAAATATTAGTATTATATATATGTCATATACGCACCGGGGTACCTAATTGGCGCGCAAATGGCATTATTTTGATTGACATGGTAACCCGGCTACTGTTGTTTATTTAATAATAAATGTTTATTTACTTTTATTCCTTTTTTAAATTTATATAAATTATTTTGTTCTATAGTTATTAATTATTTTTTTTTTTGCTATTTCCTTTTGAAAATAATAGAAAGTAATTAAAAAATACGGTACAATGTAGTAGTTATTCCGTCAACCAATTTCGCAAATTATATAAATCACCAAACCAATCGCCAAATTGTACAGATTGACAAAATTTTTATTTTAAATAAAGAAAGAACAAATAAATTAGTATAGCATTAATAAATATAAAAATAAAACGTCGAAATAAAAATCACTTGATGACGTAAACAGGTGTAACTTGCTAAAAGTCAAGTGAATGTGACATTTACGATCAAGCATTATTGGCATTTAATCTTATAGTTCGCGATAGATTTTTGGTCGACGGGATAACTAACAAGGAAGGTCTCCATACGGGCATATTCAGAAAAATCTGAAAAAATTACCGAGTGTTCTTACCATGAGGATATATATGTTTATAAAAAAAAATTGGCGAAACCTCGATAGAACGTTCGTAAAAAAAATAATGAAAATTTCGTTTATTTGGCGATTTATCATCGGTTGGCGATGAAATGAAATTTCGAAAAGTACTTTTTTATGTAGAATACTCTTTAAGATAAAATTGTTTCAGATTGAACTTGTTTAAATAAATTTAATGTAAACGACTTTAGTTATGTCAGTTTTAGATTGATTTAACTATAGTTTTGTCATATATATATATATATATATATATAATGAAAGTTAAATATCAAATTTTATGAATTAAATCAAAATTTAAATAAATTTAAATTGTTTCAATGTCTCAAAATTAAGTCCAATTGAGCACTTTCGATTCAATTCTGTTGCTATGGAAACGACGAGAATTCTTTGATATTGAAATGAATAACTGGCAAATGAATCTTGCCTTTATTTTAGAATACGCTTAAATATATGAAAGTATGTTTTATATATGAAATTGTATTTAAAGTAATAAAATTAAATAACAAGCAACATAAATATGTAATACGAAGAAATGCATTTATTAAACTCTCACATTTTTTACGTTTAAATTCATTAAATACTTTTTACACACATTCTAAAAATCAATTAGCAAACAATTTTCAGGTGCATTAAAAATCGTTTGCTATTGGCGAGGAAAAGTACTGCTCGCCAAATAGCGTGACGCTTTCGTCTTTTCGCGGCAAATATTCGAAAGTATTTTATTTTTTTACAGACTTTCTACTGTAATTCCGCCGCTAAATTTGACTGATCCTTTATTATATACATAAGTAGTTTAATTAGTATTTTTTTCAAAATATTCTGAGTATGCCCAGTATGGGGACCTTCCTTGTAAGTAGTACCAAAAATACATATGTAACTGGTATTCGAAAACGAGGTTTTTGGCAAATTTTCGTAAAAAAAAAAAAAAAAAAAAAAAAAACATGCGTTGCGTATATGACATCTGGCGAAATATTAAATTATGTAACAAACCATGACATTTAATTTCAACTTCAAATCAATGTTTTAATTTACCGCTCGAACAATAAAAAAAATGCTAACTGGCGAGTTGAAAAAAAGATATTGGCGAGATTTGCACCCGTTTTTTTTCTTTCGGCACAGATGTCATATACGGCCCCATATTGGCGCGATTTTTTTCTGACGCCTATGTCATATACGCAACGGGTACTTAACTGGCGCCAAAGTATCGTTATTTTGCTTGATATGGTAAGCCGGATGTTGTTGTTTATGCTGTTTATGCGTTCCCCAAATTGGCGTTGGAAAAAAATTGCGCCAATATATATCGGGCGTATATGACATTTGTTCCAAACCTTCATATGAAAGGCGAAGGGATCAAATGGCATTTGATGACTTGAACTATTATAATATAGATGAAATGATGGGGATAGAATAATATTTGGCGACTTATCACCTGTGCCTGGATAACATTAAAGTATCAAAATGGCACCTAGAGTATAAAAAGCAAAGTGTTCCGCCCGGAACTCTTGATGATAGTCACATGATTTAGGCTATTGTTATAGAGATTGTTTTAAAATACCGGTTGACAAAGACTCTGAATACTTAATTCATTTTATTTTAGCTTCTTTTCAAATGTTTAACTGATCCTCTTTAATCAAAAACGAAAATAACCATTGGATGTCTTAACAGCAACTGATTCTCCGTTAAATTTTTGCAATCAAAGGGAATTGAACGGAAGCCCGTTTATAGGGAGATCTGCACAGCTTTTTTCAGTATAATTCAATCTTCTCTAATATTTTTAAAACCCATCAGATTAGCGTGTTTTTAGATTCTGCGGTGTCTGAACGGGGGTTGGCGAGCGTAGCTTGCAGGGGGCAGAGCCCCCTAGTATATATATATATATATTTCTCTAGTTTCTAGATGATATGTTTAAGCGAAAGATTATAAAATTAAAACAAGTAGATTTTGGGGAGGGGGGGGGGGTAGATAATTGATTAAATATTGTTGCAGTAAAATAAAAAATAAAGAAGTAAATTTGAAAAAAAAATTAAAGCTTGTAGATTTTTCTTAGGGGCTTTTGTTTAGGGGAGATAGAGAGGGGGTCATTTAGATAATATTTATCTGAAATCTGCCGAAATGCGAAAGATTCTCAATCCTGTATTTGCCTTATTTACTTCTAAATTAAAGATAAAGAAGGGGTTTTTTTTAATCTCGATTCTAAGCCCCCCCCCCCTCTTCAAATTTAATTTACTTTGCTTTTGAAAGTGTGGGGGAGGTGCTTACAATCGGGATTTTACCGTAGTCATCAGTTTAAAATTTTTACTTTCTTAAAGTATTACTTATATCTATCTCCATTCAAAGCATCATATACATAGCTGTTTTACAGATAGAAATAAACCATCATTGCATAGTTTGGAATAAATGAAATAGAAAAATTTGCAAAGTTGTTTAACTTAATACTTTTTGTATTAAAAATGCATAAAAATATTGTTGTAAACCGTTTAGTAAAATAATGCATATAGGCCAGTAAAAATAGGATTTTTCTAACCGAAAATTCGCGGAAAGCTGGAAATTGTTTTGATCACTTTGTTTTACATTCAAATGAAGGGATTTGAACCCATTTTTCCTGTTGAGCTTTAGACGTGACACCACAAAACCTCAAAATTTTCGGACTTGTTTAAGTATTTCGCAAATAACTCAGAAACCACTCACTCTACAGAAACAATTCTAATTTATAAATTATAGACCGTAAAATTTTGTGTCGATTGAGTACCACAGACTAAAAATTCCGCGAAAAATAAGCTAGATATGATAGATCAAAAAAGTACTTTTTTCCAATTTTTTCTAAAAAATCTCATAAAATTGGTTTTTTGAAGTTCTCACGCATAAAATGTTAGAGAACAATATAATAATAACAGAAAATCAAGAAAATTAATTTATTTAAAAAAAAAATAGTATATAAGTAATGGTGATAAAATCAACTCAAGTTACTTGAGGGCAATACAGGGAAATTGATCTTGGAGCGTTTTTTTTGCTGGACCTTGATCTGCCCATTCTTCTTCCTCCTGCACATGGAAGGCATCCTTGTCCATATCTACTTTTTCGTCGTATCCGCTTTGTGTGTCTTCTTCTTCTGCGGTATTTGTGCACGTCGCACCTTTACAGTGGTAACATATAATTGAGCATTTAACACCGTTCTTCCTACAAGAACATAAACCCTCTTTGCATCCCTTTGCACATTTGCATGACAGAGTGTTTAGAAGTTCTGGTGTTTCAGCTACATCGTTCGTGGTGATTGGAAGTGTACCATGTTTGAATGACTTCCAACCCAATCAGTGGATTCATCACCCTTCCATCCCAGATGTTGATCTGAAGAAAAAAAAATTATGAATGTTATTTGGCTGCATCTTCAGTTGGCGGCACAGAACCGAGGTTAAATTGGGTATTCATAGGATGTTTTGCAAATGTGTTGTATCGCAATTTGTGCAATGTTGTAGATTCATCATACTGGGGAGGTGGTAATAAATTTCTTCTTCGCATCACTTACTTCTTCAAGCATAGCATATTGGTTATTAAAGACAGTTGGAACATCCTGTATGTGAGCATGATTTTCCAAAAGCTTGACGAATTTCACTTTGCCCTGCCTGAAGAAGGCCGATGTAGAATCACAGCCACTAAAAGCATGTAGGAATAGGATTTTTTTCTTCACAATCGGCGAGTACTTGAAACTTAATAGTGAATATAAAACATTGCCCGACTGTCCTTTCTCAGGTTTCAATAAGTATATCGTGGATGAGTTGGGAATAAATGTAGTCAAAAGCACAAGCAGATCAATAACTTCCCCAACTATGATGACACGTTCTGACTGCTGATCAAGTTGAATGGCTTCCATCACGATGCTAGTATCTGCATCCTCGACAGCTTGTTTTACAGTAAAATTGTGTTGATCCAATTTTTCAATGAGCATTTTTATTAAACGGCGTTTATTCCCTTCATTTGCAAGGAAGTGCTCGTTTTGCATTGTGAGCGTCGTATTTTCGTTAAAGTCAACACTTGCTGCAATGTATTTATTTTTTCGGCGAAAGCGCTCAGCAGATTTGGTGCCATGTTCTGACGATACTTCTGGGTAACCATCAAAACAATTGTTGCAGTTTTGCCATAGTTGTTTTTCAAATATCCAATGTACTTTGAAATAATTGAAGAGAACTTTTCTCTTAGCTCCCAACTGACTCGATGAAGGAGGAAGTCACCATCAATCACATGGACAGTTTTTATGGTTTGTTCTATATTATTAAGGGGGGTGAACAAATCGTAAAATACCGACTTTCGCGTTTTCCTCATCCCAAAGTTATCAAACAGAAAAGTCGAAAACGGAGCCAATTCCTACTCAAAGAACTTTCTAAATTCTTCCTCTAATTTCTTGTCGAAAGAAATTCGGCAAAAAATAGTCACTGGATCGACGGATACCTCCTCATCATGGATTTTAACAGCACACGTGAAGCTTTTCATTTTAGTTACTCAATTGGATCTCTTGAATTTCACATGGCCAAAATCACCACCAATGACACTTTTTGTACTTGCAACTCCAATCTCTTTGGCTAGATGACAATTCATTTTATCGCCACCAATCACTCCTGTGCTCAGACACTATTAATGTTTGTTTAATGTAACACTAGGATTGGGTTAAGGTTTCAAAATTGTAATCATAAGCACAAATATACGTGTGAGTACATTTCGTTTGGTTACATGAGCACTTAAAAAAAACAGTTTTCTGAGATTTTTTAGAAAAATTGGAAAAATGCACTTTTTTGATTTATCATATCTCGCTTATTTTTGATGGAATTTTTAATCTGTGGTACTCAATCGACGCAGAATTTTATGGTCTACAATTTATAAATTAGAAGTGTTTCTGTAGAGTGAACCTTTTTTTGAGTTATTTGCAAAATATTGAAAAAATTCCGAAATTTTTTAGGTTAATGTGGTGCCACTTCTGAAGCTCACTAGGAAAAATGGGACAAACTTCAAGTCCCTTCATTTGGATGAAAACAAAGCGATTAAAATGATTTCCAGGTTCCCGCGAATTTTTGCATAAAACAGCCCTTTATTGAGCTAATTATACTGGACTAATAACACTTATTGCATTTTAGAATCTCTCTATTCTAAAAAAAAAGTAACTTACGCTGTCACCGCCGCCGTCGGTGTTGAATTTTTTGTGACCGGAGGTCTTTCTCCGTTAATATTAAGAAAAATATTGCATACAAAAATATGAAAATCGGCGATATTATAGAGAAATGTTTGATAAACACGCTGATGCAGACAGTTTTCAAATCGAAGAATTATTTTAAGAGATATTTAATGCTAAAGTTGGACAAAGTCGTTCCATTAAAAAAGTTTTACAGGAGCAAAAACTATGCATCGGAATTTAATCATTTTTAGATCATTTTATACGTTATAATTTTCCGATGTGCAGAATGCATTTATTTTTTAAATTTGACTCATTTTTTGAGCTTTTATTTCTATTTTAAATTCAAATTTTCAGCATTTCAGAGATATTTTTTACTTATTTTTGAAAATTGTACTAATTTAACCTGTTGCCAACTGTATAAACAGCGCAAACAATGACGTTTGCTTCAAATTTAAAATTTATTTACACGTGACTATTAGAAACAAAAAAAAACTTTCAAATTAGAATTAAATAATTACGTATAAAAAGCAGGAACTTATTGAAAATTACTTCATAAAAACTATATTTACACATGAATTTTAACAGACAAAGGATATTGTAAAATAATAAATTCATTAACATGCGTTAGAAGTCTTAAATAGGAGAAATTACGTCATATTTACGTCACATTACACTTATTACGTAAAATGAACAAAATATAATATTGCAAAACAGTTTAAATTTAAAAATTGCGCGAGACATTTATTTGATACTTCGAGGTGAACTTTTCATCTATTTTTGTTGGGACAGCGCAAATAATATTTCATTTCCAACAAAAGTATTTTCATGTGAATATTAAAAAGAGAAATAAAAGTTTGGTGAAAATTGCGTGAGATTAAAAACGATACATTTAAAATGTCTTTCATTTATTTATTTATTGAACAAAAAACATACGACTTGTGAAGCGGGCTCTCATGTCAAACACTTAAGTCGTATGTTTGTTATTCAATAAATAAATACGACTTGTGTGCTTAACATGAGAGCCCACTTAAAATGTCTTATTTAAAAGAAATTTCCTTTCAATTTGTTAAAAAACATCGGGAGACAAAGACTCTGTTTACTTAATTCATTTTATATTAGCTTATTTTGAAATGTTTAACTGGTTTTATTTAATCAAAGAGGAAAGCAGCCATAGTATCTTTTAACAGCAACTGATTTTTCCTTAAAATTCTCCAATCAAAGAGAAATGAATAGAAACCCGTTTATAGGGAGATTGCCACTGTTTTTTAAATTATAATTCAAATTTTCAAAATCTTTTTAAAGCCGATCAAATTAGCGTGCTTTTAGAAACTGCGGTGTCTGAACGGGGGTTGGCGAGCGTAGCTCGTAGGTGGCCAAGCCCCCTAGTACAATAAATTATTTTAAATACAATTGAACGTAAACGAACTTGTTACTCTTTATTCACTTGCTGACAGATGTGTTTGTGCAAGTTTCAATACAAAGTCAAATTTGTATGACGAAAATCTCACGAATTTAACTAAAAGAAAGAAAATCACAGAATGATTATTGGGGACATTTATGAACTGTTCATATTTGCCCCAACTAGTCTTTTCACAAGTGTCCCAGACGGCTGTTAGAGTTAAACTGATAAATCATTCACATTTATTAATTTTAGAAGAAAAAAAAATTATCAGAAAAATTTAGTAGTATTCATAGTATATATTAACACATTAAAATTCAAATTAATGAATAAATAAATAAAGTTATTCGCTTATCAAGTTGGAACTGATATTTTACTTTTGAAATCTATAAACAATGTTCTAGCTACTGATGATAAAAAAAATATCAAATAACTTCAAAAATTTTTTTACCATATGTCTACAAGTGCTGCCGTCTTTGGTAATTTCTTTTTTCAAATAAAGGAACATATAAGAACTAGTGAAAAATTGCGACGTTCACATCTGTCCCAGTCTCCCTTAACACTATACAGGCAGGCAAGCCGTGTTGTCAAATTTGGCGGGGGTTTTATTCATAAAATTTCGAGTTCACACCAGGAAATTGTTAGTACTAATATTCATTTATTTTATTCACGAAATATCTATCATTGCAATAACCAAATTTTCCAAACTTTCTTGGAAGAATATAGAACTTCTTAACGACAGTTTTATAAATGATGCATAAATGCTTCAGCTGCCTGTATAGTATTAAAATAAATAAAAGTTACTGAAATACAAAAAATACATATAATTTAAAAGCTTGGGCGTTAAACCCTTCAAATACAGAGTTAAATTAGGCGTATGAGTGCCACGCCCACAGCAATGGTTTTTGGAAAATGACAAAAGAGACTTCTATTTTTAGGTCTATAGTATACATCATGGTTTCACGTTTAAAAGAAAAATTACAGTACGATGTTGGATATTATTGTAATGTTTTGAATTAGCTTTTAACTTCGTTTTTCAATAATTGAATTTCAAAAAGCAAGTCTTTCAAGCACTCAAGATTTCTCTTTCATGTCTCTGTCTCAATTTGTTCGGGAGATAGAGCGTTTACAGACACACAGACAGACGGACGGCAATTTTTTTCTTCTAAAAATATGTTTTTTCGGAATTCCAGTGTCTGAAACGTGCAAATCGTCAAAAAAAATTTTCGATTTCTAAAACGATTACACGACTCACCCTATACTACGTATGATGGGAAAGTAATAAACATCTTCATTAAATATATAAATAAATAAATATAAATAAATAAAATCGTTAAATATACAAAAAAAAAAAAAAAACTTAAAAACTTTAAGACTTTATACCAGCGATGCCAGATTGGTTGCCAGATTTTGTGCCCATTTTGGGGAATTTTGGGGGGACAAGTAGTTCGTGGGGAATTGTTTGGGGACATTAAATTTTTTGGGGGAAAACTTGGGGAATTTTTTTCACTATTTCACGTAAAATTTACGAAAGTCATCTGACAGCACTGGATCTGCCTCGAACTTGATTTTGATTTGGAAAACGAAAATAAAATACAGAAATCAGAGATATCAATCATTATCCTCGTGGACGTGCTCATCGCATGCAACGTTATAGCTTACACGCTTACACATATCACAGGTGCATTACGACCTACCTTGGACTATCTCCACCTGAATTTCCAGATCACAGTGCGCCTAGTCATCGCAGTTTCCTAGTCATCGCAGATAGACATATACACATTTCTTTTATTAGTAGAGATTTATGCAAAAGTAATAAAAACAATTATTTAACTTTTTTTTGTTTAAGGCTGGTTAATTTATGCTTCGTAGAATAACAGTAGAGCTTTTTTCAAAACATGTAATTGCATACTAGAACCACATTGCTACGTTTATAATTGAACATTGCTCATTGAATACAGCAGACCCCTTGTTTCTCGTTATAAGAAACTTGAATGAAAACTCTGCGGTATTAAATAGCATAGACCTTCCCATTAATAAATCTGCAGGTCTTATTAGCCTCCGGTACGGTATGTTATTTCTTTCTCCCAGCTTATTTTGTGTCCAAAAAATAACGTTACCTTACAGAAGGTAGCCGTAAAACAAAGCATTACGATTAAATAATCTTTAGCAATTTTTTAAACTTTTAAGCATCGCACATTTTCAATTTTTATACCGGCGTATTGGAAAAAAAAAGTTCTTTTAAATGCATTTTGTTTGAAAACTGTATCTCCATTTGTTTTTGAAATATTAATTTTTTTGTAGTTTTTGGAGCCATTTGCTTAATACTGGCAACGGAAATACTTCAATTCTGTAGAAAGTAAAGGATAAATAGTTTTAAAATAGTAATTATATACACTGTTCAAAACAATTAGGGGAGCAAGCAAAAAAGTAAAGAGAACATTGCAAGACAGCTATGTATGTATATAAAATGGATAGTACATGTCTATCAATGCGCAATACAGAAAAAAAGACGCAAAAAAAATTAAGGTAGCTTTTATTCTTTGAAAAGATGGAAAAAACATGAAAAGATGGTTTGGGGCAGCAATTTGGTTTTATGTAAATGATAAAAAAAAAAAAGTGTTGCTTAGAAATGTTGTAAAATTTTTAATGTGGCGTATGGGCTCCTCGAACAACCAAGACTGCTGCACACCTGTTTTCCATGAATGCGATGAGGTTATCGATAAGACTTTGGGGAATACTGTTTCACTGCTCAAGAATTGCAATCTCCAAGTCCTGGACAGTAAAAGGAGGCCTTGGTCTCGCTGAAATGCGTCGTCTGAGTACGTCCCAAACATGCTCGATCGGATTTAGGTCCGGAGAGCATGTTGGTTATTCCATACGCTGCGCTGTATTGTTTTAGTTTCAAGCATGTTTTCCACAAGAAGAACTGTATGAGGTCTATCATTATCACGCATGGAAAAAAAGAAATCACTAATTGCTGCAACATAAAATACGACATGAAATCTCAGTATCTCGTCTGTATAACTTCGGACCGTCAAAGTGCCATTCCGAATGATATGCAGGCCCGTACGTCTACCTATGCTGATTCCAGGCCATAGCATCAACACACCTCGTCTGTAATGTGATCTTTCACGAACGAATGTGGGATTATTTTTAGTGTCTCTTTCTCTCGATGCCAAAACACATCAGATGTCACATCCAGACTGAATCGGGACTCGTCTGTAAACAGAATTTGTCTCCAACGACGTTGCCTCCAAACTCGATGTTCAGTTGCCCTCATTCTTTGGGCCGCACAGTTGCTTGAGATCAACGGAATGCAGACCTTTTGATTACGTGTATAGAAGCCGCCCTAATGAAGCCTATTCCAGACTGTTTGGCTGGACACTCTTCGTCCAGTGGCCAAGAACAACTATGTTTGCAGCAGAGTAGCATTGCCCGTTCCGTCTCGACGAGCTGTTAACAGTATATATCGGCCACCAGTTTCTGTAGTAGCACATGGCCGACCTTGCCCTTGTCGGTGTCTACCTTCCATGTGTCTTGGAATATATTCCACAGCCTTGCATTGACACTTCTTGCGACCCCAACAGCATCCACTACACTTCTTTGTGTTCCCCAGATTCGACTGTCCCGACAACACGCCAAGCCATGGATCCCGGTAAAACGTATTGTTGTGACATTATGAAGTCACCTTTTTTCAAAACACAAGCTGAGCGATTTAATTTTACAACATAGACCGTGAAACAGACGTTTCTGAAAAATCCCGATTTCGTCACTTTTCTCCTTTTTCTAGTTTTTGACGTCATAAACTTTCATTTGCATGTCAAATTATTTCATCTGTTTTTTACTACGCTTTAAATTATGGATGTTTTAATTTACGTTACTTTTTGGTGTAAATATTTGCGTAATTTTGTTAAAACCATGTGTTTCCCTAATTGTTTTGAGCAGTGTATTTTTGTTGCCATTTTCTCGTAACAACCGAAAGAAAATGTAATTAAAATATGTGCTATTTTGAAAAAAAATATAAACGAATGATTTTTGTCAAAACAATGGAGCTATTATATACTATATTTAATTGTAAGTATCTATGAATCATTAGATAGCCCTTTTTTTTCGATTTTCTTGAATGATGAAATCTTTTTGCTGCATTTGTGCATTAGTTCGCGATAGTGATGTGCTATGCATGCTTTACTGTAGATGTTTAAGAGTAGATCGTAAATGTGGAATTCCTAAGCGGATACGAATGACGTCATTTTACATAAAATAAAACGTGTGCTTTAAGTCTTAAAATTGAAACATGTTTTGTACTGCAGTAGAGTCCCGCTTAACCGAGTTATTTTCTTCTGATGGACTGGTGGCTTCTATTATTATGAAACAGCCATTATAAATGAAGTGTTAGGTGAAGATGAAAGAGTAGCCGTAAAAAAAAAAAATTATGGCCATTTTTTTCCCCCATTCTGACCAGAAAATCAGAGTTCTAACTTTTTACGGCTACTCTTTCATCTTTACCTAATACTTCATTTGTAATGACTGTTTCATAATAATAGAAGCCATCAGTCCATCAGAAGAAAACGAAGTAATAGAAATGCCGGGGGCGACATTAAATTCTGAAAAAGCAGAATTCCTGCTCTCTAGTCTTAAACGTTCTTTTGTCGTGTTTTTAAAAAGATTTAATGGAAAGTATTCCATTTACGTTATGATCACGTGGTCAAGGCAAAAACTTCTAGCGTAAAGAAGGGAATGCTCCGTTGTTTTATAGGTTACAAAGTTTTATAGGTTAAGTCAAATAGAAGCAAATAATGCCAACACTATCTTAGATTCATTCAAATCTCAACTGACTAGATATGGTCTAAACTACAATGTCTAGAAGTATATAGTGTGGAAACCAACAAGCGAAGCCTTATCCAAAAAATTACATTTTCACCAGAGGGCGCTATGATCGAATTTATTGATTCGATTGAATAGAAATCCTGTGTGTTTTAAGATATTTATGATGCAATTTAAATTGCGGGAAACTTATTTTTGAAAGACAATTTTTTCAAAAAACAGAAATAAAAAGATTTATGTTGCAATACTCGATACATTAGGAATGAGCGAAAATTATTTTACATTCATTACATTCATTTAAGGATATATTTTAAATTCACTTCACACCACATATTTCTAAATGCTATAAATTAACGCTTAGTGTTTACTCTTTAAAGCAATAAATTCGATGGCAGCGCCGTGTAAGAGAATGTAATATTTTGGATACATTATATGCAATACATGTATACGCGGTTTCCACACTGTATACTTCTAAACACTGTAGTCTAAACCTTGAAAAAGTTATTGGTATAAACGTAGATAGAGCTATCGTAATGATAGGCCAGTATCATCGATATGCAACAATTAAAAAAGAAGTGTAACCGAACTTGTCGTTGTAAAATGTATCTCTCATTTTCTTCGTTTTGCTGCGAATATGCATGCAAAATTCAGCCAAGTTTTTTTTTTTTTTTTTTTTTTTTTTTGTAAATGGGAATTTTTTTTTTAAAAAGGCTTGATTTGGGGGAAAAGTTTGAGTTTAAATTAGTTAAACATTGTTTATACTGGAAAATAGAAAATTTACTGTTTTGAGCAGAAACTGTGTTGGGAAATTTTTCGGAAAATAACATTGATTTGAGGAAAATTTCAGAAATTTGGGGGAAATTGACTTTCGACTAACTGGCAACACTGCTTTATACCTCGATAACAGGAAGATGCGGACAAATGCGGACCGATTTATGCGTCAAAAAATACATTTCACTATGCCCTTTCGATTAATGCTAATTTAGATTTTTGTATCTTTATTACACTAACGGCGTGGTTTCCTGGTTAGATTTACATATTAGACAACGAACTTTTCTCACGACTCTTGCACTTGATATTTATCAGTAGTATTTCGCCGAAGTTGAGTAGCGCTTTCTTTTTAAACGCTTTTATTCAACTCAACCTGGTTTTTCTACGTAAAGATTGAGTTTTCCAATCTATTTTTAACCCACTTTCTGACAGGTTAGGATTCTAAAAATTATGGTCATAGGCGTGTTCCCGACGACACTACAACATTGTGATATATTTTTTTTAACCTAATTATAAATTAATGCATTAATTTTAAAGTATGTTTTTCATTAGCCCGCCACATGTGATAAATCGCCCGATATTCCCTGTAACTCGTACTATTGTATACGAGTTCAAATAACAGTGAATTTAATGATGCGCCAGTAAAAACCCGTCTCAATAGGCCAAATGACTCTAAAATTGCTAAGTTGAAAGATTTTAAAGACTAAAAGGAAGAAAACGAATTATAAATAAACTAGTCACCAATCCCAAAACTTTCTTTTATCTCATACATGTTGATACTTCAAAACACGCTATCACAGTGCCAAAAGTAAATGGCAATATATGACGATCATGAGAATTCTAAAGATATGAAAGTCTGTGCATTAGTTCTTGAGATATGACTATCGCTAAAACCGTGTAAATCCTTTAAAATGCAGCATAATAGCAACACCTGTTGGGTGATTTACACTAAAACCTATTCAGCAACAACTTATGGCAACGTCTAACTGAATCTAAGTTTGATAAAAATCCGTGCATTAGTTTTTGAAATAGATCTATTGCGGAAATCTTGAAAAAAGCAGCATAGCAGCACCACCTGTTGTGCGATTTACATCTGAATGTAGTAAACACGAACTCATATCAAGGACTAACTGAATCTGAAGTTTCATAAAAATCCGTGCATTAGTGCTTGAAATAGAACCATTGTGGAAATCATAAATACTGCAGCATTGCAGAGCCATCTGCTGGGCGATTTACACCATAAAGTAATCAGCACCAATTTATATCGGGAACTAAATGTTTCTAAACTTTTATTAAATCCCGTTCATTAGTTCTTGAGGTAGAGCGCCCATAAAAATTTTCGCCACAGACAGACTCACAGACAGACATTTTGTAAAAATATGTTTTTCGTGATCTCTGATCCCTAAAGCGTGTAAATCCATAGAAAACCGGAATTCGAAAATTTTCACGAATCCAATACGTTCTTGTTGTAAAGATAGAAGAAAGTAAAAATGATGAGTGCAATATTTAAAAAAAAATACCTTTTTATCAATTAATAATTTAATATTAATTAATTTAAGATTATACGTCGAGAAATCAATTTAGAAACCTTGAAAAGGTAGTTTAAATAATGTCTCTCTCTTTTTTTTTTTTCTGTTGCCGTACTTAACACATTGAATGCGGGACACGTAATAGTACTTTTTTGTGGGTTGGGGACAGAAATTATTACTGTTACCTGAAATTTTGTACGGACGAAAAAAGAAGGTGTAATCCAAGCATGCTTGCTTCTTATTGGTTGTGAGCAGGTTTTAATTTACAGTGGCATTTGTGAACGTAAATTTAGTGCTCATTTTCGAAAAATTGCCAGCATACAATGTGTTAAAAAAGAAAAAGAGCGAAAATTATATATTTTTAGCCCCCGGTACGCTATTTCTTTCTCCCAGCTTATTTTCTGCAGTATCCAAAAAATAACGTTACCTTGCAGAAGCTAGCCGTAAAACAAAGCAGTACGATTAAATACTCTATAACAATATTTTAAACTTCTAAGCATCGCACATTTTCAATTTTTATACCGTCGTATTGGGGAAAAAAAGTACTTTTAAATGCAATTTGTTTGAAAACTGCATCTCCATTTATTTTTGAAATATTAATTTTTTTGTAGTTTTTAGAGCCATTTGCTTAATATTGGCAACGGAAGAACTCCATTTCTGTAGAAAGTGAAAGAAAAATAGCAATTATATATTTTTGTTGCCATTTTGTCATAAAAACTGAAAAAAAAAATGTAATTAAAATACGTGCTATTTTGAAAAAAATATAAATGAATGACTTCTGATGAAACATGGAGTTATTATAAACTAAATTTAATTTTAAGTATCTATATTAATATTACAAACAAATGAAGGCATATGAATAATTAGATAGCTGATTTTTTTTTTTTTTTTTTTTGGGGGGGGGGGGGGGGTCGAATTTCTTGAATGACGAAATTTCTTTTTTTGGACTTGTGTATTATTCAGCGATAGTGACGTCCTATGCGTACTTTACTGTAGATGTTGTTTAAGACTGGATCGCAAATGAGGAATTCTTCAGCGGATGCGGATGATGTCATTTTATGTAAAATAAAAGCGTGTGTTTAAGTCTTAAAGCTGAAATATGTTTTGATTCCTGATTATCCAGATCCCGCTTAACCGAGTTATTTTCTTCTGATGGACTGATGGCTTCCATTATTAGGAAACAGCTATTATAAATGAAGGGTTAGGTGAAGATGAAAGAGCAGCCGTAAAAAGTTAGAACACTGATTTCTGGTCAGAATGGCGAGAGGGGGATGGCCATAATTTTTTTTTTTTTTTTTTTAAATATGGCCATTTTTTTTTCCATTCTGACCAGAAAATCAGAGATCTAACTTTTTACGGCTGCTCTTTCATCTTCACCTAACACTTCATTTATAATAGCTGTTTCCTAATAATGGAAGCCATCAGTCCATGAGAAGAAAATGATCCATTCCAGAGGTATAAGTTCGATTAACACGGATAATCGGGACTCTACTCTATCTATATTTATATACATATATTTTTTTTTTCATCGGGGGCGATACTAAATTCTGAAAAAGCAGAATTCCGGTTATCTAGTTTAATAAATTCTCCTGCTTTCGCTTTCTACCAAGCGTAAAATAAGGCAGTGAATTTTTCATAATCGAGTTCAGTGCCCAAGCAAAATGGATGTATTGGAAAGGGAATTTTAGGGAAAAAAGAACAGGAATTACCGTCAAAAAATAAGGCGTGATTATCAACATGATCATTGAATGCTTATAAAAGAGTCTTTTTACTTTATTCTATCTTTACAAGATGAAAGTATTGGATTCGTGAAAATTTTTGACTTTCCGTTTTCGATGGATTTACGCATTTTAGAGGTCAGAGGTTCCGAAAAACATGTTTTTACAAAATGTCTGTCTGTGAGTCTGTCTGTCTGTCTGTGACACAAATTTTGTAAGCGCTCTATCTCAAGAACTGATAGCTTATAAAAGAGTCTTTTTACTTTATTCTATCTTTACAAGAAGAAAATATTGGATTCGTGAAAATTTTCGACTTTCCGTTTTCGTTGGATTTACGCGTTTCAGGGGTCAGAGGTTCCGAAAAAGATTTTTTTACAAAATGTCTGACTGTCTGTGACACAAATTTTGTAAGCGCTCTATCTCAAGAACTAATGCACGGAATTTAATAAAAATTTATATTCAGTGAGTCCCTGATATAAATTGGTGCTGATTAGTTTTTGGTGTACATCGCTCTACAGGTGGCGCTGCTATGCGGCATTTTTTACGATTTCCGCAATAGCACAATCTCCAGAACCAACGCACAGATTTTCATCAAACATCAGATTCAGTTAGTCCTTGACATGAATTGAAGTTTTGTACATTTTGGTGTAAATCGCTCGACAGGTGGCACTGCTATACTGCATTTTTTTACGATTTTCGCAATAGCTCTACCTCAATAACTAATGCTTCGATTTTCAACAAACTTCAGATTCAGGTATACCTTGATATGAATAAGTGTTGTTTATGTTTTGGTGCAAATCGCTCAACAGGCGGCGCTGCTATGCTCGATTTTTCAGAATTTCCACTGTAGCTGTGTTTCAAAAACTAATACACGAATTTTCATCACAATTCATAATCAGTTATTCCTTCACATGAACTGACATTTTATACATTTAGGTGTAAATCGCTCAACAGGTGGCGCTGTTATACTGGGGTTTTTTCCAGAATTTCCATTATAGGTGTATCTCAAGAACTAATGTACGAATACATATAATCTATAACTTTAAGTTATTTACCTTATTATCAGGTTTTACTTTATTTTCCATGTGCAGCAATACTTTATTTTGTATATACATCCTTCATATATTTAAAAGCATTTTCAATTTGTTAATGTTTTCTTTATAATAAATATATGAAGGATGTATACAAAATAAAGTATTGCTGCACATGGAAAATAAAGTAAAACCTGATAATAAGGTAAATAACTTAAAGTTATGGATTATATGTAAAATACAGGTTTTAAATAAACAGATTTATCTGTGAATAACTTATTAATGTAATGTACGAATTTTCATCAAACTTCAGAATCAGTTAAAACTTCATCAAACTTCAGAATCCGCTTGACATGAATTGACATTTTATACATGTTGGTGTAAATCGCTCAACAGGTAGCGCTGCTATGCTTTTTTTTTAATTATTATTATTTCCGCAATACCTCTATCTCAAGAACTAATGCTTGAATTTTCAAGGGACTGCAGATTCAGGTACACCTTGATGTCAATTAGTTCTGTTTATGTTTTGGTGCAAATCTCTCAACAGGTGGCGCTGCTATGCTAATTTTTTCAGAATTTCTGCTATAGCTCTATCTCAAGAACTAATTCATCAAACTTCAAATTCAGATATACTTTGATATGAATTGGTGCTAAATTGATGTAATTTCTTCTACTACTTAAATGATTTAATTGACGTGATTTATATAGAAGAAAGTTTTGTGATGGCCACAACATACTAGTTTTAAAAACTAACTTTACTTTTATACTTATTTTTATTTTGTAATAGAAAACTATTTTTTGTATGCTTGAAACTGCGTATTTATTTATTTTTTTTTTTTAGCATTATTATTCATCCACACTTCGCTTGAGATGAAAAGATCGGTTTTAGAACATTTATGTTTTTAACTTATCAAACAATTGCATAAATCTAAGTAATTTCTGTAATAATTAAAAATTCGAAAATGTTTTTGACTTTTTCTCTTTAAACCTACTTGTATTAAATCTAGATATTATCCAGTTATTCTTTGATTAATTAAACTGGCACGTATTTACTTCAATGAATAAAAAATATTTACAAAGATGAAAAATGTTGTCATTTATAACTAGGTTTGTAGGTCATCATATCATATCTTATCATTATAGTATTATATCATCTCTTAAATGAATCTGAAATAGAGCCTGATACTAGAAAAATGTAATTGAAATTGGTAGGAATGGTTAAATTTAAAGTAGAACACCATAAAAAACATGGTATTGTATCAGGGATTAAAGATGCCGCGTTTTTAATTTAAATAATGTAAGAAAACTGAATATGAAAATCATCCATTGTAATAATGATCAAAAACACCGCTTTTTCATTCAAAATTGATCTTTTAGTTGTTTTCTTCTTTTGTTATTTTAAACGCAATTTTCTCATTGTGAAAACGTAAATTCTAGTTTTTTTTTCTTTTGTTCCGCCAAAGAGCATTTCCACTTTTTTTCTTCTTTCGATTTCCGTATTCTTTCAATAACGAAATGTTGAAGGAAACTTCTTAATGTTCTTTTGCACCACACGCATTTCATTAGGAAAATATCATCACATGTGTTTGCTAGCGAGATTCATAGAAGCTATGCATATTATTATCATACTTGTAACTTTTAAAAATGATGCAGAATTCTGGTGGAGAAGAAAAAATGTGGAATCCCATATCTCCGTATATAGATAAAATCTTTATGAAACGGAAGTATGAAACGAATGAAATGAAACGAATTTATGAAACGATTCTTTGAAACGACTGAATGAACCACTGATTACATTTCATGGCGATTTCTCCTAAAATATGGAATATTTTGCGATGTAATTAACACCAAAAATCCTTATTGATCCGCAGATCTCAAAACTGGTATTGGAATTTTTAAATTCGAATTGGTTTTCGAAATATTAATTTTTTTCTATTTTTAAATACTTTTCTCTAATGTTAGCATCTCAAATTTTAATCATAACAGATGGATTTTTTTAATATTTTAGAAAATGTTATTATTTTAAACCAATTTAGCGACCAGTTTGGCCTTCCTTAAATGTATGCTAAGAAATGTATCAGGTTACTTTTATTCATAATTCAATTTGTATTTCATTATCATTTTATTTAATACAAGACTTTCATTTAAAAATGAAACATTTAAAATAAATGGCTTTCACTTCTTTCTTTGTTTTAAACGAAACGAAAAGAAAAATATTAGGCACAGATGTCATATACGCAACGGGGTACCTAATTGGTGCCAAAATGGCGTTATTTTCACTGACATGGTAACCCGGCTATTGTTGTTTATTTATAATAAATATTTACTTGAATTTATTTTCTTTTTATTTACAAAAAATGTTATAAATTGTTTTGTTCAATAGTTGTTAATTAATTTTTTATTATTATTATTTCATTTTAAAAATAACAGAAAATAATTTAAAAATACACATATAACTGGTATTCGAAAACGAGGTTTTCGCCAAATTGTCGTAAACAAATATCATGCCAAACCTGGTGCGTACCTGACAATGCAACAAATCACGACATTTAATTTCCACTTCAAAGAAATGTTTTAATGATACTACTTCTCCCGTCGGCCAATTTCGCCAAATTATATAAATAGCCAAATTATACAAATTGACCTAATTTTTATTTTAAATAACGAAAGAGCAAATAAATTAGAATAACATTAATAAAAATACAAACAAAACGTCGAAATAAAAATCACTTGATGACGTGAACACGTGTAACTTCCTTTTAAAGTCAAGTGAATGAGGCATTTATGATCAACCATTATTGGCATTTAATCTTATAGTTTGGCGACAGATTTTTTGGCCGATGGGATAACCAAGTAGCACCATTTTAATTTACCACTCGAAAAATAAAAAAAATTGCTAACTGGCGAGTAAAAAAAAAAAGCTATTGGCAAGATTTGCACCCGGGTAACATAAAAGTACCAGGAATTCTTTGCGATCATGGCAACTTTTATGTAGTTTTATTCGAAAAAATTTTGATTCTTTAATCAAAATGGAAACCTTTCTTATGAAAAGCGAAGGGATCAGCCCGTTGTTTATGGCAGTTTGTTACATGACTTGGACTATTATAATATAAATGAAATAATGGCGATAGAATAACATTTGGCGACTTATCACACCTGTGGCTGGCTAACATTAAAGTACCAAAATGGCCACCTAGAATATAAAAAACTGAAGGGATCCACTTGGAACTGTTGATGATAGTCACATGACTTAGGCTATTATTATGGAGATTGTTTTCAATTCTAAAAACAGCGCAAAGTATAATATTTCCTAACGATTAAAAATATATTTTCACGTGACTATTAAAAACAGGAAAAAAACTTTGAAACTACTATTAAATGAGTACGTGTTAAAAGCAGGAAAATATTGAAAATTATGGCTTGAAAATTGTCGTCAAATATTGTAATCAGTGAATGGCACCAAAATTTACAAACAAATTTCGAAATACAAATTTGTTTTTGTTCACTTAGTTAATAAAAGGAAAATTTTCATCCCAATATTCTGGTGCCAATGTGGCATTTAAGAATTAAAATTAGGTGGTCCAAAAATGAACCACCGCCCTTGAAGGAGTTAAAGCAGCAAATTTTAGTAATTGTAGTAAATTGTATTATGTCAATCGTTTTATAACGCTGTTAAAAAATACCGGGAGACAAAGACTCTGTTTACTTAATTCATTTTATTTTAGTTTCTTTTCAAATGTTTAACTGATATTCTTTAACCAAACACGAAAACAACCATTGGATGTCTTAACAGCAACTCATTCTGCCTTAAATTTTCGCAATCAAAGGGAATTGAATGGAAACCCGTTTACAGGGAGATCGCTACAGGTTTTTTCAGTATAATTTAATCTTCTCTAATCTTTTTAAACCCGCTCAGATTAGCGTGCTTTTAGATTTTGCAGTGTCTGAACGAGGGTTGGAGAGCGTAGCTTGCAGGGGGCAGAGCCCCCTAGTTATTCATACATAATTTTAATTAATTTTACAATTAATTTTCAGCAGTGTAATTAGCTGTAAAATTAATCAAAATTATATATGTGTTCACCGATGCTGGGTTTATTTGTGTTTCATGTTTCACAGCAGGATTGTGTGCTCATGAAAACTATTTCATCTTGTGCTGCAGTTGCAGCCTAACCAACATATACGAGTGAGACATACTAAGCAGGGTATCGTCCTCGTAGTTTAAAGAGTAGAGCACTTGGGGTGCTATTCCAAGTGTTCCGTATTCGATTCCCGGCTTGGTTATTTTTCACTCTGTTGGTTCTACGTTTAGTTAGCAATGTGATATACCACGTATTATATATCCTATGGAAAAAATACCTATCTTTATTGGTCATTCAAATTTTTAAATTTCAACAATATTTTTTCTCAGCATGTACAGTCGTGGAAAAAAAAAGTAAACACCCCCTACTAACTCCTCAACAAGTTATCGTAGACGAAAGTTACTGGTACCGAACGATTGGAAATAAAGTCTACTTTTAAATGATGTATATAAAATTTTCTTAGGGGGTCATCTACATATTAAAACGAATCCAAACTTCATTTTTTTCAATGGCAATACCCAATTTTAACGAGATATTTCAAATCTTTGGTTCAAGCTATGCCTAGACACCAAATTTTAAGTCATTTCAATGATAAGTTTTTGAATTATAAAAATTCAAAATTTAGTACTTCTAATGTTAAGTTACATTTTCATATTTTTATTTATATTTCCTGAAATTATGCTCCTAATGTGCTAATTTTTTTGTAGTAATAATACTAATATACCCAAACATAAAAACAAGCTGAATTTGCAATTTTTATAATTTTATGATATGAATTATGAATGATGAAATTAATATTCGAAAAAATTATGAATTGCAACCTACAATTTTTTTGATGGATTTAGATTTATTAAGTTCTGCTTTATGGAAATTCAAAAATTTCACATTTTTCTTCCAAGTAGTTTTCAAATTATGCTTAAAAAACTCCAAAATGATGGTTTAAGGGGAAGTGAGTAGACATTTTGAAAATTATTCTGCTGTACTGTAATCTAACACGCTTCATTGACTCCTTGAGTGGCGCTTAAGGTGCCTTGATCAAGGAAGGGGCTCTCTCGGTTAACAATCCAGTACGGAATTTCAATTTGGATACGGCCCTTAAAATACGCTCGTTTTAAAATAATTAATTTCTCGGAAACTTATGGTACGAATTGCATAAAAATTCGTTTTTAGGCTAATTGAAGGGTGTAGAGTTCATTTATGCTGTCAGAATTGGGTACTGCTATTGATAGAAACAAAGTTATGGTTCGTTGTAATATGTAGATGCCCCCCTAAGCAAATTTTATATACATGATTTAAAAGTAAACTTTATTTCCAATCGTTTGGTACCAGTAAATTTCTTCTACGATAATTTGTTGAGGAGTTAGTAGGGGGTGTTTACTTTTTTTTTTTTCCACGACTGTACATAATAAGGTTTTTTATCAATCGGGGCCCCACCAGTGGCCGAGAGGTTCTGCTCTCGAAGCTGGTAGACGGGAAGTGCTGGGTTCGATCCCAATCGCGCCCGTTGGCCTACTCGTTCGGAGTTTTCGTGGTTTTCTTCGAGCCGTGGATCTTCCATGCGTTAATACGGATTAGGTTCCCTTAGAAAGACCCCCACGGAGGGCACTCCCCCCGGGCCTCTATCCCTCGTGTAGATAATTGGCCGTCAAAAATCAACCCAACTCATCAACTCAGTTTTTTATCAATCGGTAAGCTCCAAATTTTTATATCTTTTGCAGATCAAAGTTATAAACAAGTAAAGAGTACTTTCCATAATTTTCGGAATTTTTTAAACAAATTTTAAAATACGCATAATTATCTTTAAAATATTTTAATCTTACAGAGGGATAAAGTACCTTCCTATCTACGTCCTGAAAAAAAATATTGTTAAAATTTTCAAACTTGAATTAACAACAAGAATACGTAATTTTCCCCATACAATGAAAGAAAATTTGTAAAGTTGCGGAAATTTTTCTAGGAAACTGGGATTCCTAAAACTCTTTATATAACGGTAACAACAAAAATTCATGTAATAGATATAGTTTTGTACAGTAAATCAAAAAATCTGCAAAGATACTAAGAGTTTTTTAGGAAACTGGGATGCCTAGAACTTTTTATGTAACTTACCCGGATTACAGATAAAATTTTGGTTACTGTAGTTTTACTAGATTCTTTTGTAAAGTTAGAGATGTCTGTAGCTTTACAAAAACTAGTTTTGTAGATTATCTTCTTTTGAACAGTGTACAGGTAAAATTATAGTAAGTATACAGATTTCTGTAACTTTACAACTCTAGAATTACAGATTTGTTTTTTTTACAGTGTAGGTTGGTTGATTTTTGACGGCCGATTATCTACACTAGGGATATAGGCCCGAGGGGGGAGTGCCCTTCGTGGGGGTCTTTCTAAGGGAACCTAATCCGTATTTACGCATGGAAATCCATGGCTCGAAGAAAACCACGAAAACTCCGAACGATTAGGCCGACGGGTGCGATTGGGTTCGAACCCAGCACTTCCCGCCTACCAGTTTCGAGAGCAGAACTTCTCAGCCACTGGTGGGGCTTTACAGTGTAGGATAACATGGAATTCCACATTTTTCCCCCACCAGACAAACCACCGGGGATCGGGGTAGCGAAATGATACTTCTTTTAGATGCTCTAAAAACATATTTCTCTTTATCGAGTTTTTATTTATTTATTTATTTACAAAAAAGATGGAAAATGATGCAAAGAAGGTTTTACATGAAAAACTACGTTTTTTTCTAGTATACCTACCAGTGATTTTATTTCTACAATATAGCCACTGTTTTCGCATGTGAAGCTCTATTATAAGCTATGAGTGTAAAAGACTCCTACTTTGATTCTTTCATTTAATGAAAGAATCAAAGTAGAGGATCACCATGTTTAATAGCTATTAAGAGTGCCAGTCATTTTGTCTTAAAGTGTTCAGAAATAATCATACACTGTAATATATATATATATTTTCAAAAATTGAATTTTTAGTAAATTTAAGAGTGCCAAGTCCCTTAAATCTCAGAAGAATTTAGAAATATATAAAACATAGTTGCCGATCTTCTGATTTTTTGAATACCAGTAAATTCTTACAAAAATGACCGCTTTAGTTAATTGCAGAAATTTTGCGATTGTATAAAACAAATATTCATGCATAAAAGTATTGGTATTCAAAAGCTCGGGCGATTGGCAACGATGTATCATATATTTCTAAAATCTTTTGAAATTTAACGGGACTTAGCACTCTTAAATTTTCAAAAAATTCAATTTTTGAAAACAAATTTATATTTTATAGAGTAATCATCTCTGATTACTTTAAAATAAAATGAATGACATTCTTAATAGTTGTTAAATATAGAATATTTTAAAAGAAAGAACTATAAACTCATTTTCTTAAATATCTCTAATATTAGGACATCGCGCACAAGATAGTTTAAAAAGTCTGCAATATTTTTTTGTGTAATTTTGTAGTATATGGTAGGCTCTATTAACCTAAGCTTTTATCCATTTTGTCGATTGTACGAATTTTGTAAGCTTAATATGAGCAAGATACAGTTTTTAAAAATATATAATGTAATGAAAAATACTAAAAATTCAATAAATAAACAATTTTTAGGTTCAGTGTGAGCACCGGAATTAGATACAAGAAATTTTATTTTACATACTCTTGTGTTCTTTCAGTGAAATTCGATGTAAATTCTTGTGTTCTTTCTTCGTTCCGGCACAGAATATTTCCTCTTCTTTCTTCTTTTGATTTGGGTATATTGTTTCGATAAGGAATTGTTGAATAAAAATGTTTAATGTTCTTTATTGCGCCACACGCATTCATTAGAAAAATATCATCGCATGCGTTTGTTGGCGTGATTCAAAGAACCTAGTATATTATTATCATTCTTGTAACTTAAAAAAAAAAAAAAAAAAAAAAAAAAATTAGTGAAAGGAGTTAAGCTACCAGGGTCTCGAAATGCTACTTCTTTTATGTGATCTATAAAACTATTTCCATTTTCGAGTTTTTATTTTTTATTTTATTTATTTACAAAAAACATGCAAATGATGTAAAGATGCTTTTACATGAAAAACTACTTTTTTTTTTCTAGTATACTTGCTAGTGATTTTACTTCTACAATATAGCCACTGTTTTCGCATCTGAAACTCTATCATAAGCTATCAGTGTAAAGGACTCCTACTTTGATTATTTCATTAAATGAAAGAATCAACGTAGGGGTCACCATATTTGTAGCTATTAAGATTGCCATTCATTTTGTTTTTAAGCGTTCAGAAATAATTATACTCTGTAATATAGATATATATATTTTTAAAAATTGAATTTTTAGAAAATTTAAGAGTGCAAAGCCCCCTTAAATCTCAGGAGAATTTAGAAATATATGAAACATAGTTGTCAACCCCCTGATTTTTTGAATACCAGTAAATTCTTTAAAAAATGTCCGCTTTAGTTAGTTGCAGAATTTTTGCGATTGTATAAAACAAATATTTCTGCATAAAAATATTGGTATTCAACAACTCGGGAGGTTGGCAACTATGATTTTTGAAAAAGAAAAGTATAAGGTAAAGTAAGAAGAGATCAAGCGGGAGGAGAGATCGCGCACAAAGAGATTCGACAGGAAGGAGTAGAGTGCTCACGCAGGGACTCCAGGTAGTTGTACAGCAGTATTAGTGCAGTGTCTACATGAATGTGCACATTGATTGTTCCAAGCGTCTTGGATAAAGCATTGCTATTTTGTTTTTTTTTCCAAAGTAAGAGCTTCAATTTTCATAACTATTCGTCAGAATTTTTATAGAATATCCGTAGTACAAAATATTTTGAACTTGAACGGGTTTTTTTATAAACTACTAACCTGGACTAAGGTTGCGAACACCAAGAATTCATAAAAGAAGTAGACACATTTAAATAAAAGGCCGCGCAATCTCTCCTACCAAAATAGGAGAGTTTGCGCATCTGCTACTTAGGAGAGATGGCGCATTTCCTCATAAGTTCCAGAGCTAAGAAGAGATTACGCAACTTATTGATAAATTTGCATGAATTGCAAATTTCGTATATAGGCAATAGAGACCGTATAGGGACTCTACCTAGCAAAATTAATGGTAGCACTGGAAATCGGCTTTCTAGATGTTTTTGGGGTCGCTGAATCCGAATTTGTAACTTCCCACCAAAATTTCCCCCGGCAACCCCCACAAATTTTGGTAAAAAGCCTCCCCCCCCCCAAAAAAAAAAAAAATCCATTTTTTTATTGTTTTAGGCGAAAAATAGCTAAAAATTCAGTAAGTAGACAAAATTTGCAACAAATTAGATATATGACATTATGAGTTAGGATGAAGGGAAGGGAGGATCTGCCTCGGAACATGCGCCGCAGTGCTGCGTGGACTAAGTTGCGCAATTCCACTTAACCACTCACACGTTTACATTAGCCCTCCCATCTTCCCTCCGAACTTTCTCTATAAGGTTTACTTTAAGTTTTTTGGGTCGCTGAATCCGAATTTTTAACTTACCCCCAAAATTTCCCCCCCGACCCCCCCCCCCAAAAAATAGTTGTTTTTAACATAAATTTCTTAATGTTTTAGGGGAAAAACATTACAAAATTCAGAAACTAGACAAAATTTGCAACAAATAGGATATATGACATTATGACGTAAGATAAACGGGGAGAGAGAGGGCTGCCTCGGAACATTCTCCACGCGCTTTTCTCAAAAACTGAATTTTTTCAAAAAATCAATTTTTGGGGGGTTGCCGGGTGAAATTTTGGTGGGAAGTTACAAATCAGCGAAACAAAAAACATAAAGTGAGTCGAAATTCAGAACTAGTATTAATTTTGCCAGATAAAATCCCCTATTGCCTGGACTGCATAACTTAGTGCACGTATAGCGCCGCAGTGCATGTTCAGAGGCAGCCCTCACCCTCCCCGTTCATCCTAATTCATAATGTCATATATCCTATTTGTTGCAAATTTTGTCTAGTTTCTGAATTTCGTAATACTTTTCCCCTAAAACAATAAGAAATTTAAGTTAAAAACAACTATTTGGGGAGGGGTTCGGGGGGGAAATTTTTGGGGGAAAGTTAAAAATTCGGATTCAGTGACCCAAAAATCTTAAAGTAAACCTTATAGAGAAAGTTCGGAGGGGAGATGGGAGGGCGAATGTAAACGTGTGAGTGGTTAAGTGGAATTGCGCAACTTAGTTTACGCAGCACCGCGCGCATGTTCCGAGGCAGATCCCCCCTTCCCCTTCATCCTAAGTCATAATGTCGTATATCTAATTTGTTGGAAATTTTGTCTACTTTCTGAATTTCTCGATACTTTTTCTCTAAAACAATAAAAAAATTGATTTTTTTTATAAAAACCTTTTTGGGGGGGCTTTTTACCAAATTTTGGGGAGGGTGCCGGGGGAAATTTTGGTGGGAAGTTACAAATTCGTATTCAGCGACCCAAAAAACATCTAGAAAGCCGATTTCCAGTACTACCATTAATTTTGCTAGGTAAAATACCCTATTACCTGGACTAATAAAATATTTGAATGAATCAATTTTGAAATAATTTTGGAAAAACACATACTTATCAAAACTAAATTTAGTAACAAACTATTTTGCAAAAAAATACTTTTGCAGATAAAACTTTTGTTAATAAATTAATAATATATTTGTTAATAAATTAATAAAATGTTTATATATATATATATATTAATTTATGAACAATTAATTTGTGAGGAAATTGAAGAAGGAAGGATCATGTACCGAAGAAAATCTTAAGTCCACCGTAGAGGCAATACAAAATAGCTCCCTTAAAATGCGTACGGCACGCAAGGAATTCAATATTCCGGAATCCACCTTGAGAGGCAGGCTGAACAAATCAGCTGAATATAAGATGCTTCCAAAAAAAGAGGGATAAAAAACTGAAAGGAAAAAAATGAAGGTCAATGAGGATGAGTGCCTTGAATGTCTGGAACTGTATCAGGAGACAACTTCGACCAGTAAGTGGATTCAATGTATTGCTTGTGGCAGATGATTGTACGAAAGCTGCACGATTTACAACAATAAGTGCATCGATTGTGGACGAAGACAACTTCAGTTAGCAAACAAAATACATTGAAACTGTGAAAATAGAAATGAAGTAATTTTCAAGTTAAACATGTTGTCAAGTAGATTATTGATATTTTGTAATTTTAGCAGGATTTGCTTTTTCACATATTTTAATCTTCTTCTTAAATTAAAATTCTTTAATTGTTCTTAAAATCCTTCCTTTTTTAACATAAGGTTGAAATATTCACTCCTAATACAATAATATTTATTCACTAAAACCTTAAAATAATGTCATTTAAGTGTAATTATTATTGTTAGCAATTTAATTGTAGTTATTATTAATAAAAATCTCTTCTACCTATGTGCGCAATCTCTCCTATCCATGTGCGTAATCTCTCCTACCCTGTAAGGAGAGATTGCGCAAAATAGTTTTCTTGGTTTTATTACTGCTGTTCTATTAAATTTCAGCCTAACAACAAAATAACAATGGAAATCCATAAAAAACAAATCAAGTCAAAATTATTCATGGTTAGTTTAGCAAAAAATTATTATTTGATTTTTTATTATTATTCTTTTTAAATGTGCGCAGACTCTCCTCGCTTTACGTTATATTACACAGTAATCATTTCTGAACACTTTAAAATAAAATAAATGGCAATCTTAATAGTTGTTATGGAATATTTTAAAAGAAAAAACTTTAAAGTCATTTTTCTCAAAATCTCCAATTTTAGTGAATCATGCGCTAGGTAGTTAAAAAAGTTTTCATTATTTTTTTATGAAATTTTCAAAATATATCATGTATGGTTGGTTCTATAAAGCAAATCTAAACTTTCGTCCATTTTGTTAGAAAATATATTGTTTTTGGGGTGTTATATTGCTAAAATTTTGAAAGCTTGATGTAAACAAGATACAGTGGGAAAAAAAGGAAATATAAAAATTCAAGTAAAGAAAACAATTCTTAGGTCCAGCACGAGACTCTCAAGTACAATTAGATACCGAAAATTTTGTTTTTATACTCTTGGTGAAATTTAATATAAATTCTCTTGTTCTTTCTTTTGTTCCATTTTATTTCACAGAATATTTCCATTACTTTAGTCTTGAATTTGGGTATTATTTCAATGACGAATTGTTGAAAAAAAGTATTTAATGTTCTTTGTTGCCCCGAATGCAATCAGTAGAAAAATAGTTTTATATACTTTTGGTGAAATTTAATATAAATTCTCTTGTTCTTTCTTTTGTTCCATTTTATTTCAGAGAATATTTCCATTACTTTAGACTTGAATTTGGGTATTATTTCAATGACGAATTGTTGAAAAAAAGTGTTTAATGTTCTTTGTTGCTCCGAATGTAATCAGTAGAAAAATAGTTTTATATACTCTTGGTGAAATTTAATATAAATTCTCTTGTTCTTTCTTTTGTTCCACTTTATTTCAGAGAATATTTCCATTACTTTAGTCTTGAATTTGGGTATTATTTCAATGACGAATTGTTGAAAAAAGTGTTTAATGTTCTTTGTTTCCCCGAATGCAATCAGTAGAAATATAACATTGCATGCGTTTGCTGGCGTTATTCAAAGAACATATGAGGACGTGAGTTTCAAAACTCGCCTTCTCCAGAAAACCAAATTCGAAGAAATCGCGAAAAAAACCTCTGACTGCGTTCATTGGTTTTCATTGTAAACCAAAATTTTACAATACCAGAAATACACGATAAAACCCATTATTTTGGAGATTGATGTATTTTTTAAAGAAGTTTCACCAATGTAATATATTGATAGAGAAAATTCGATTTTTTAAATTTTGGATAAGGCAAGTTTTGAAACTCATGTCCTCATATGTAGCTGTGTTATTACCATCTTGTAACCTAAACAAATTATTGTGAAAGAAGTTAAAAGGTCTCAGGACTCTTAAAATTGGAAGAAAAAATAACTATTAAAAAAAAGCAATTTATCAAATTACACCGACCATTTGAAAAACGATTTTTTTGTAGACTAAAATTTAAGACATAAAAAATCGCACGGAGTTGATCATACATTACGTACGCCATGAATTAAACATTAATAGTGTTATTACACGTAAAAATTGCAAGCCAAAAATATCGCCTGCGACCCGTCAGATTTCATGAAACTTAAGTATTATCCACCTGAAACTTACGTAAATATCCAAGCATTTCATTGGCTGTTCGGGAAAAGGCTTTTCCATCGTCAGATTTCCAAGAAATCTGACGGTCAATTTTAAATGAAATTTCATTCTTAAACTTCTAAACATCCGACAATATTACTTTTTACACCGTCGGATAGAAAAAAAAAATGTACTTTTAAATGAATTTTGTTTGAAAGCTGTATCTCAATTTGTTTCTGAGTTATTAATTTTTTTTTAGTTTTTATTACTTTTTTGTCATAGTGGCAACATAAAGTATCCATCGTTGTTGAAATTAAAGGGAAATACAAATTACTGCATTGACCAATCAGAAAACGAATAAATTGCGGATTAAACCAATCAAAACCTTCAGATATGCTTTTCATTTCCCATCCTGACGAGAACACTAACCATTTTTCCAAATGTTTAAAAAAGACCATTTTCAACATTTAATATCTTAAAATGTATTTGATTTTAAGATAAGGATGAAAGACATAAGTATGTTTTTTTTTTATTTCATGTATTTAAAAAGTTGCAAGATGCAGAATGAGCATTTACAGTTGGCTCTAAACTGTCAGACATTTGATGAGCAGAAAATCGGCATAACAGATTACGCGCAGGATTACGAAATAAATTTTGGAACTAGAATGAAAGTTTTGGTGCCTGCTTATACTTCAGATTGTAATAATTACCCTGAACATAAATAAATTTGTATTTAAAGCATTTTTATATTTTTAATACAAATTTGTATTTAGCTAATGCATAATTTAGAAAATTTCAGCAGTATAATCACCTAATAAAGTATTTTTTTTTACCAATAAAAATGAAATTTTAGGTTCAGTTTATACAGACTAACACGTAATATATGTTTTGAAAATTTCATGAAAAAATATTCAGAAGGTTTCGAAATATCGTGCGCGTTATGCCCATAAACGTCATTCGGAGAAAAATGATTTCAAACTTTCGGAAACGCCGCTTCAGCTATTGTGTGAATATAATTCTGAAAGTCATAACTTCTGTTCTAAAAGGAATTTCGAGGAAATAATTATATGAAAATATTCAGACAATATAGCAGTTTAACATATCAAAGAATTAAAATTTCGGAAATTTTAACGCTTTAAGAGTCCCGAAACCCCTTAAGCCACGTGGGCCGCGAAATGCTACTTCTATTATATATATATAATCCAAACGGAAATTTCGTTCCGAACATCTAGATTTCGAGTTCTACTGCATGTATTTTGACGGTATCGTTTCAGGGAAGGTTTTAAGCTATAACACATCATTCTACGTATATTAGTTAAAGAATTATGACGGAAAGCTGTTATTTTGGGCGAAAGGGTTACCATTATTTTATTGGCGATGAATTTTGTTGATGAATGAATTGAAATGGTGGTACATCTCGGAAAAAAAAAAAAAATGTTACTAATTTTATTGAAATGAAAAAAGAAGAAAAAAAAAAGGAGAAAAGGAAAACAGTTTTGACGAATGGTAATATTATAAAACGAAAATATTGCATTTAAACATGAAAGGAAATGTTCGTTATGCTTAAAAATTTATTCAATATGAAAGATTGCAATTTTAAACTATATTTGGCAATTTATCTCTTGCGTCAGGTTAAGAAAAATGCATCAGAAATTTTGATAAGATAATATCTGAGTGACAATTTTGTTTTTATTTTTAATTTTTTTTTAAATTTACTTTTTATTTTTATTTATCTTATCCATTTTGTGACTTGGAGAAGAAACTAGCAGATGTAATTATAAAAATGACGGTACTTGTGAGTTACATATTGTATGTTTATTTACGATTTCATTTTATCGCCAAACAATTTAATTTTAAGCCAAAAATACATTAGCGTGGCATCGGTTTGAGCGACGTTCACAATATTTTTGGAAAAATCTAATTCTACTTATAAATATATATATAATTCAAATGGAAATTTCATTCCGGCTGCTTAGAACTCGAGTTCTGCTGAACTTACACTGTTAAAAAAGTAATTTTTCGCGGAATGTTTTAGTGCGTAACACGTCGTTCTACATTGCTTGGTATTGAAATATGGATTAAATTATGTTCTTTAATGAGATGAACCTGATAATGAAAAATTAGCCTTTTTAAAACATTCTGCTGAATGTATTTTGATGGAACTTGGACTGTTAATTAGATAATTTTCCAGGGAAGGGTTCAGCATGCAACATGTCCTTCTACATTGATCAGCCATACCGTTTTGGGGAAAATTCTGTAATCTGGTGAACTTAATTATCACAATAGCCTTTTTAAAAAGTTATAATAAACGGTTTTTGATAGTATTTGCATTGTTAGTTTGGCAATTTTTCAGAGATACTTTTAGTATATAATATATTTTCGATACTGTTTAGTCATAGAGCAATGGGGTAAATTCTGTAATTTTCCAATATAGGCCCCTTTGAGAGGTGGAAGAAATGGGCTTGGCGAGAGAAGGAAAGTTTTCCTGCATATTTTCTGCTCAATGATTATATAATTTATTTAACTTAAAGAAGACATTTATCGCTTTTTTATATAAAAACAGAAGTAGATTGTATATAAATAACAAAAATATGAATAATCATAAATAAAAAGTTTATATATAGGAATATATATTTTAAAAAGCTTAAAAATCATTTTATCTGTTTTCGAAGCTATTCATATCATTTGGCCACAAATCTCACTTTCTGAAGCCCGAAATGCGCCAAGCTTTTTAATATCTAACAGTACCCATTGATCTTAAAATCAGCAAAATTGGAAAGTAGATGTAGTTTGTAAAGTATGCATTAATTAAGGAGATAAATTACGTAATCGAGTCCACAGAAAATTAACATATTTGGTACCGATAAATTACGTAATTGAGTCTACAAACAATTGGCATATGTTACCGGGCGTGGTTTGGCGCACAATTAACTTAGGGAAAGGTTTAAATTGATTCTGTGTTTTTAAAGCGGACCTATTCTATAACCGAATTAACACAGAATTGGTGTAATTTGAAAGAAAGTTTTTTGGAGAACTTTTGCTACTTTTACGTTATACCAACACCATACCAAAATGTATGCTAAGGCGCCATTTATTTCAATCCTAAACGTGCAAAGATTTTTTGTTGGTTTTCCAGCATAGAGATCTTGGCGAAATAAAGAAAATAGCCTTGGCGGAGAAGGAAATTTGGAAACATATTTTCTGGCAACCTATTCGCTGTTTCATTTCATATACACAAGCATTTTTTTTTTAATGTTTATACAATTTATTTAACATAAAGATGCTATTTATCTAATTTTATACAGGAACAGAAGTAATTTCTGTATAAAAAACAGTAATAATATACATATATAAACAAAAAAAAATTCAAAAAGTTTGCTTTCTTAACTGTTTATATCAACTGGCAAAAAAATCTCACTTTCTGATGCCCGAATTACACAAAGCTGTTTAAAAAAAAACGCAAAAGCACCTATAGTGGAAAAGTACCCAATTTAATTGCAAACTGTGCCAAACATTGTGGCTTGCTATTTATTGAACCCGAATTTCTTTTGGCATTAATTATTATTTAATCGTAACACTGCAAAAAATTTGGTACTACTTAGAGTTATCCCGCCGACCAATTTCACCAAATTGAATAAATCGCCAAACCAATCACCAAATTAAACAAATTCACAGAATTTTTATTTTAAATAACGAAAGAACAAATAAATTAGTATAACATTAATAAAAATACAAATAAAACGTCGAAATAAAAATCACTTGATGATGTAAACACGCGTAACTTGCTTAAAAAGTCACGAGAATGTCACATTTACGATCAACCATTATTGGCATTTAATCTTATAGTTTAGCGATAGACTAATAGTCGACGGGATAACTAAGTAGTTACAAAAATGTTAATTTACTATTTTTTCAAATTGAAAGTATTTTTTATTAGCAAGTAAAATTAAGTTACAACTTCATTTTTCGCTGATTAAAAAATAGAAATGTTTACTGCAGTGCTAAGAGATACTTAAAATTTCATGTGCGTAGTTTAAATGGCGATTTTGAAAAAAAAAATATTATAATATCGGAATCCACACCAAATTGGCTCATTTTATCGATAATGTTTTGATACAAAATGAAATACATTTGTTGTAGACATAATCGTAAATCTCAATACTGGCCGATTGAAAAGTCTTTAAAATTATTCAGCAGCGACAACGAGAAATAACTTGCAGTTTGATAAATTTTAAGAATCAATATCCTTATCTATGTATCTACTTCTGCTTCTACTATATATATGAGAGTAAAATGGAAATGGGAAATTCGTCCAGGCTGCATACAACTTGAGCTCATCTGAATGGATTTTGATGATCGAAATGATAGTTACATAATTTTTAGGGACGATTTTAGCATATAACATATTGTTCTACGTTGCTTATACATAGAATTATGCTTTAAAGTTATATAATCAGATGAACCCGATCATGAAAGATTAACCTTTTTAAAAGTTTCAGCCGAATGGATTTCGATTGAATTTTCACTGTTAGTTAGATAATTTTTCAGGCAGGGTTTTAGTATATACTATACCCTTATGCATTGCTTAATAATAGAGATGTGGTGGAAAGTTCTACAATCAGTTGGACCCGATTATGAAAGTTTAGCATTTTTAAAAAGTTCTACAGAACGGATTTTGATGGGAATTCCATTGTTAGTTACATACCTATTCAGATATGGTTTTAGTATTTAGTTTATTTTCTACGTTGTTTAGTCATAAAGTAATGGCGGAAAGTTCCATAATCATGTGAAACCGATTATGAAAGATTAGACTTTTCAAAAAATTCTAGATGGCGGATATTGACAATACTTGATTTGTTGATTAGACAATGTTTGGGAAGGTTTTAGTTTATTGTGTATCGTCGTTCTATGTTGCTTAGTTATAGAATTATGGGTGAAAATTCTCTAATCAGATTGACCCCAATATGAAAGATCAGACTTTAAAAAAAGTTTTACTGGATGAATTTTGTCAGTTTGTTTGCTTGCATTATTAGTTAAATAATTTTTCAGGGTTTGTTTTATTATATTGCATATTGTACTATCAATCTTTACCAAATCCTACTGTGATTGATCAACTAAAAGGGTTAGGACCTTAATAGCTGAAAAATTGTCTGTACATTAGAAAATATAATAGCACAATGGCGTTCATACCGTTTTTTCAGCAGTGCGAAACGACATTCTAGGTAAGGTTCCATACTGCTTTAAATCACAATGTCAAATTCACTGATACAGTTTGTTTGATTCAAGGTTCATTTGAATAAACAGACCAGCGCAGCGGGCTCAGCCTGCTAGTCTTTTATAATATTCTATAAAACTATTTGTCTTTCTATTTGTCTTTTTTTACATTTAAAACAACGTTTTTCTCTAGTAATCTTATTGATGTTTTTATTCCTACATTCATAGGCTATGAATGTAATGGATTCCAACTTTGGTTCTTTCATACATTTCTATTTTTTTTTTCTGAGATTAAACTCACTGTTAAATTAAATAAAATCTTGTACTCGTTAAATATCGATTCCCATGCATTAATATAATACTGTTCACGTAACGTGACTTTTAATTTGTAAAGGATCGTTGTTTTATTTATTTCCTAACTTAATATTTTCATTCCATACGTTGATGTTTCAATCTTGCTTATATATGGTTCAATATCTGAACTTTTGTCAAATTTAAATTTAAAGAAATCGTACAGTAACGCGCAGTTTATTTCAGAATATTTTCCATGAAATATTGGGGAATTTTTTAAACATTTCTTAAACTTCTGAAATTTTGGTTCTTTTAAATCCAGTTGGCAATTTTCTCCTCAAGTTTTGCTTTTTTTTCCACTGAATTTTTCATAAAATCACAAGACTTTAAATAGAAAAATTATCTTAAAAGTACTGACGTCTTTTAGCGTCTCAATTGCGTTTTATTCTACTTAGTTTGTCACCAGCTTTATATATTTTTATCACACTATTATTCAGAATTTTTGAAAAATAACAATAACGCATTATCCTATGAATAAAAATACTGTATGTAAAGTTAATTCTGATTTTGCAAACTAGTTTTATTAAGTTCATTTACTAATATCAGAGCATGTTCGCACTTTAGATTAATTTTAATACAATTATCCTAATTGTAAAAAATAAATCATATGAGATGTAAAATTCTAACTGTCAGAAAAATACCCGGAACAGGATTCGAACTTAGTTGAAGCTGCTAAGTTGCCAATCTGCCCTGTTGGCAGAGCATTGACAGCTTCGGACAAGAAATCCCTGGTTCGAATCCTGATCCGGACATTTTTCGCCCAGTTGCAAAGTTCTCAGACGTTCGTACTTATTCATTTTACTATATCACAATCGCATTACATTGCAGACACAAATAAACTGTGAACACTTAAAGATACAAATTTTAGAACAATGAAAATTGACGTTGCATAGATAAAAATATATAATTCATAATATTAACAATATTTAACAATTTTCTGTGTTCCATGCAATCACTAGAAAAATATCATCGCGTGCGCTTGCTGGCGTGATTCAAGAGTCCAAATGTATATTATTATCTACCCCATTCATTTAAATTCTGTTACTTTTAGAAATTATAGTCAAGGAAGTTGATTCACCGAGGTCGAGAGAAACTAGTAATTCATTTTATGTAGTGTTTTTTTCCAATCTTTACTCAATTGCCGTCACATTATCTATTGATTGTGAATCTGATTATAGTCTCATTCTCAGTGTTCAGATAAATTATCGTCACGACAATCGTTTCTTAGAGACTTTGCGACGCTTTAGAATCGATATTTAAAATTTAGTCAACAAGTCTAAAAAAAACTATTTATTTTTGTAATAGCGAAATTATTATTATTATTTTAAACTATCTGCTGGCATATTCTGTTTGATACGCAATGTCACAATTCAAATGCTTACAGGGAACGTTTTAAGTTTCTTCGAAGAATTTTGGAAAAAGCATAAATTCTTAAGCCATCACCACTTTACTCCAAAAATATCGCACCTGCAAATTTCTTTTCATTTCGTAAATGAAAAAAAAAAATTCTGCGTATTTATGGTTTTCATTTTAAATAATAAGTGCGGTTTAGTTCTTAAGTCATCATCACTCTAATGCAAAAACATTATACATGCTAATTTCTTCTCATTTCGTAAATTTAAAAATCCGTATATATTTATGGGTTTCATTTTTAAAAAAAACGCAGTTTAATTTTTAAACCATCATGACTCTACTCCAGAAACACCACACATGGAAATTTCCATCTCATTTCGTAAATTTAACAAACAAATGCGCGTATATTTATGGGTTTTATTTTCTTTCTTTTTTTAAAGTACAGTTTAATTTTTAAGCCGTCATCATTCTACTCTAAACACATCACACCTGCGAATTTCCATCTCAATTCGTAAATTTAAAAAACAAATGCGCATATATTTATGGGTTTCATTTATTTTTTAAGCACAGTTTAATTTTTAAGCCATCATGATTCTACTCCAAAAACACCACACATGGAAATTTCCATCTCATTTCGTAAATTTAAAAAACAAATGCGCGTATATTTATGGGTTTCATTTTTTTAGGCGCAGTTTAATTTTTAAGCCATCATGATTCTACTTCAAAAACACCACACATGGAAATTTCGTAAATTTTAACAACAAATGCGTGCATATTTATGGGCTTTATTATTATTTTTTTTTTAAGTACAGTTTAATTTTTAAGCCATCAATCAGCATTCTACTCCAACCACATCACACCTGCTAATTTCCATCTCAATTCGTAAATTTAAAAAACAAATGCTCGTATATTTATGGGTTTCATTTTTTTTAAACACAGTTTAATTTTTAAACCATCATGATTCTATTCCAAAAACACCACACATGGAAATGTGCATCTCATTTCGTAGATTTAACAAACAAATGCGTATATATTTATGTTTTGCTTTTTTTAAGTGAAGTTTAATGTTTAAGTCGTCATCAGTCTACTCCAAACACATCACATCTGCGAATTTCCATCTCAATTCATAAATTTAACAAACAAATGCGCGTATATTTATGGGTTTCGTTTTTTTTTTTCTTCTTTAAGCGCAGTTTAATTTTTAAGCCGTCATAATTCTACTCCAAAAGCACCACACACGGAAATTTCCTTCTCATTTCGTAAATTTAACTAACAAATGCGAGTATATTTATGGGTTTCATTTTAAAAAGAAAAGTGCAGTATAATTTTTAAGCCATCATCATTCTACTCTGGAATCACCAAATCTGCAAATTTATGCTCATATCGAAAATGAAGCCACAAATTAAAAAATGAAAAATGAGAACGATATATAGATTTCTAAAACTGGTGGAGATTTAAATGTCTATAAAACCATTGAATTTTTTGTGCTGAACAAACGTTTATACTTTTTGATTATTTCTAACAAGCCCTAACATTCTACAAATCTGCATTTATAACAATCTTCTTTCCTGCATTTAGAATCGCATTTTATCAAAAGAATAAAAGTAATTTCCTTTTGATGGTTTTCCTTCGAATTTGTTAAGGGTGATGCATGTAATACAGTTCATTATTTATACACTCATTGCCATAAAAATTTGCGCACCAAGAAAAAGACGTCCAAATGAAACGAAATTTTACACGCGTAAGTACTACTGTGATATAAGTGAGTAGAAAACCAAAGAAAAAGGATCATTTATTGCAGAAAAAAGTACAAATGAACGGAAATTTTAGTACTCTGTTGGACCCCTTCTAGCGCGAATGCACGATGCGATACGAGCGGACATTAAGGCATACAAGTTCCGTATTATGTCCTGAGGCATCTCGTTCCACAGTTTAACGCGCCTCGAGTTCAACCAAATTCGTAGGGTGTCCAACTTGCCATCCCAAATGATCCCAGATATGCTCGATTGGCGACAAATCTGGGGATCGAGCAGGCCAGGAAAGGGTGGTAACGTGGCGGAGACAGGCTTATGACATCCTTTCTGTGTGTGGCCAAGCATTGTCTTGCTAAAAATGGCTCCTGGGAGCCCTGCCACGAGTGGCAACATATGTGGCTGAAGGATGTCCTGGACATACCGCTGGGCTGTCATTGTGCCACGGATCAATATTAGGGGTGACCGTGTATCGAAAGCAGTGGCACCCCATTCCATCACACCAGTTGTGGGAGCAGTGTGACGCTGTAAAGCGAAGGCAGGATTGAGGCGTTCACCACGGGGTCTTCACACACGAACACGATTGTCATCGCTGCTCATATTGAATCTTGACTCGTCGCTGAAGATGAACTGGTTCCATTCCGTTGCAGTCCAATCACGTCGTGCGCGATACCACTCCAAACGGAGGCGGGTGGGTGTCATTGGCAGCACAAGTAATGGGCGCCGCGATACCAGATATCCTTCAGCCAGGCGTCTTGCGATGATTCGGGAAGACACAGGGGTCCGTAGTGAAGGTGCTGTCTGTGTCTGGATTGCGGCCATTGAGGCAGTTGGTTCTACGCGTGCGTTTCGTATGATGTGACGGTCTTCTCGACGACTGGTCTGTCGAGGGCGTCCCGAGCTTGGTCGCCGTGTAAATGACGTCTCTTCAGTACACTGGTCCCAACACCTCCTCACAGTAAAATCAGAACGGCCTACTTGATGAGCTACTCGCCGAGCTGACCACCCAGCTTCCATCATCCCGATGATTCTTCCCCTCTCGAACTCTGACAGCTGCTCATATTGTCTTCGATGGCTGCGTAACGGAATGTCTACCTCAGCGTTTCCTTTGTAAAAGAAAAGGTACCCTCAGACAAGTTCTGCTTACCAGTTTTATACTCCAAGGAGGACGAAGTTCACCGCCCTCTAGTGGCATTACGCAATGCGCAATCACGCTGCATTTCTAATCATTTGCATATCTGCCTGATATGTACTTTCATGCCAAGTTTCGTTACAATCCCACAATTATTTCTTGGTGCGCAAATTTTTATGGCAATGGGCGTATTTTATGGAGAAAGTTCAGCCCAATTAATTTAAGCTAGCTGATCCTGCGCTGAGCATCTGCGTTAAAAAACACACACCTCAATCATATTTCCCAGAGCCGAAGATAGCCTTTTTTTGCACCCGGGGCAAACACTGATTTTAGACCCCCCCCCCCTCCTCCTCTGAAAAATATATTTTCAAAGAGAATTTTACTAATTTTCAAATAGCGGACTTATTTTAAAATTTAAAATATGTAATACTGAACTACATAATCTGCTTTGTCAAATATTGATTCATTGAAATCTTGAAAACGGAAAATCAAAAAGAATAAAAAACATTCAGCTTTATACAGGATCCTTATGCCATATTGTAGAAACTTAGGGCTTGTAATACACATTAAGCAACACTAAACAGCAATTTAGAAACTGGAGCCGGACAACATTAAATTTTAAAGTAGATTATATTGAAACCATTTACAAAATATATACAGTAATTATATGCACGAATTATAAACATCATTACACTCTTTACGTTGTTTGTGGCCGTCTTAAAACAAACACAATCAGCGTCATTATTCTGCGTTCGACAGTTCTGCTTCTCCCGCGAAAAAACACAACCTTCTACCTTCACTCCATCATTCCACTCTCTTCAGTTCAGTTCGAACTTACACTCTCCAAACAGAACGTCTGTAGATAGGAAATCTGTACTTCAAGCGCATGCGCGCTGTCTGCTCATGGGGAAAGGAAACAAATAGGATGAAGGCGCTTTGATTGTTAGTCGCTAAAAGGCAGGCATGTAAGAAGTTGGTGGCGCTGTAAACAGTAGGCACTCACTATACCAGGAGGCACGCAGAAAAGGCTTTCCCGCAGATCGGCCAGACTGACAGGTTGATCGACCTCGATCGACAGCGTGGATCACAGGAAAGAGCAACAGGAGTACCTGGAAAGACAAAAGGAAAAATCGGCACCCAAAGTTCTTTAAAAAAACAGCATCAGTTCATTGTGAAGCGTCAAAAAGTTAAGCACATCAGCTTCTAAAAAGCAAAGCTCGACACAGTGCATCTAAGGGTTAAAAATTCTAAAAATTCATCTTGACGAAACAGATTCGTCATAAAATGCTTCTCACGTCCTAAAACATCATAAAAGTTATTTTATTCTTCTTCTATATCTTTTTTTTTCTTTGCGTCTTTTTCATCTTATTTATTTTTCTACGTCTTTTCTTCTTTTACGTCTTTTTTTTAACTATATCTTTTCGTATTCTTTCATCACATTTCATAGTCATTATCATATAAGGATTTTTTGCTTCTTCGAAATTCAGCATAATTTTCAGAATCAGGAACTTATCAGGAACGATACCATATTCGTCAACATCGGTCAAAGTGTCATCTTCGGAATCATTAGTGTCATCATCGGAATTTAAGTTAAATTTACTTGTATTTTCTTCTAGAAAGGATCTTCTATATTCAGATCTCTTTTTAGTAAACTTTTGCTTAGGTTTCTTAACTTCGTAATTATTAATTTCAATTTCATCTTCAAATTCATCTGATGACTTAGGGATATACTTAATTTTTTTAGAAACGTTACTCTTCAACTTCTCGTTAGACATTTTCTTAAAATTTTCTTTTCTAAAATTTTCTTCATTTATTACATCAAATTTCTGGAAGAATAAATCATATTTTCTTTATCTTTGAAACTAGGGAAATCTGGATCATTTTTAATGGTTTTAGCAATGTTAGTCATCTTAATTTGCTTTTTAAATTTGTCATTTCTTGTCGTAAATTTTCGCAATCTTCCTGGGAATTATTCAGTTTTATCTGGATTCTTCTTTTGGACATTTTTAATTTTAGAACATTCATCTTTTGATTCTTCTAACTGTTTTTCAAGCTGTTTTGAATAATTATTTACTTTTTGAAGACGTAATCGATATTGCTCTGAACGTTTACTTTTTTCATCTAATTGGGATTTTATATCATGAAAATATCTCTCTAATTTTCTATACAATTTACTAACGGTTTGTTTTTCTGCTACTTCTTGTTCTAATTTATCTTCTAACGATGTTATTGCAATTTTCGACTTCGTTTTTTTCTGATAAAAATGCTTCTTTTAAATCGATTACATCTAATTGTAACATTTTATATTTTCTTTCAACTTCCTTAACTTGGGCAGTTAAATTTTCATTTTCTAGGCGTAATTCTTTAATTTCTGAACTAGAATAGGACAATTGAGGAACAGGCAAATATTTGTTTTGGTTTAGAATTTGTGGGTTGCTACTGTGCAAGGTGGAAGAATAAGGGTTAAATTTAAGATTTACATTTACTTCACTTGAATTTATGACATTAACTAAGGAATTATTCTGACTCTTATTTAGCTTAACATTATTACCAGAAACAATTAAGGAGCCTTGTTGTATTACATCAGTACCAAATATTAAATCAAATAGATTTATCATCAATCACAAAAATAGATGTTTGAAATTTAGAATCATCAATTTCGATTTCGGCCTCAAAGTAACCGATTGGTCTGAATTATTTTTTACCTAATCCACTTAACAGCATATCTGTTGGTTCCAAGTTTACATAACTTTTAATTTTATCAAAATTACTTTTCTTTAGAATAGTTCTTTCACTTCCTGTATCAATTAATGAAATTAAATTTAATGGATGCAACTTTACATCTTTAAAAACTAAATTCTGAGAACAGGTTAGCACATTTACTTCAGAATCATTAGGCAATTTTTAATCTTTGGTTTTACCACATTCGAATGATTTATGGCTATACAAATTACAAGAAAAGCAGAGGGGACCTTTATCTTTATTTCTACACTGATTACTTTTGTGGAATCTATCGCCACAATTATAGCAACGTATATCAGGTTTACTGGGTCTAGATTTGTTTTTAAATTCAACTTTTGGTTTCATTTTAGGCCTAACATCAACATCAGGTTTAATATCATAATCGACACGCAATTTATCATAAATTTTAAGTTTTTCTTTAAATTCAACAATATTGGGGCAACCATACAAAAAGGATTTTTTAAAAACTGGTTCGTTTATTCCATTAATTACATACTGAATAAGTGAGGAATCTTCTATGTTGTCTTTCGAACATAACTGTTTCACACTTAAAAAATATTCGTCTAAAGATTCATTTGGTTTAATTTTCCTTTTAGATAACAGTTCATGTAATTTAGCTGAATTGCACGTTTGACCAAATTCAGAAATAAATAACGCTTTCATTTTAGACCACGTTTTTTTTTTTTTGTTTTACTTTCAATAAACAATTTAGCTTTGCCTGTCATACGGCGTTTAGCCAAAATCAATTTGTGCAAATTACTAACATTAAATAAAGAAACAGTATCTTCAAAATCGGCACGCCATTTTTCAACATTTTGAAATTGACTACCAGCAAATTCCGTAACCATATTTTCAATATCATTAATAGAAATAGCAGGTTTAAGAGCATAATCAGGAATTAGACTTTTCTCATTTTCACAATTAGAACTACCAGAATCATTTCTCAAATTATTTTCAGAAACACTCGAAATATCATTATTTTTATTCGAATCATCATCGCTAAGAACACCTTCATCAGGAATTAAATTAGATTTCAATATATTAAAATCACATAAAGTAGAAATTATTCTGGCAGCAATTTCATCGAAAGTTCCAGAATTATTTATACACAAAACATTGCAAATAGTTATCAAATCATTTACGGAAAAACTATCTTTAATTTCTTGCAATTTTGATTTATATTAATCAGAATCAATTTCAGAAGCAAAGCCAGTGAAATTTCGAATTCTACGTCTATTATTCCTATCACCGACTTCTCCAAAAATTAATTTATGTAAGTTCTTAATACTTAATGATTTTTCAGCTTTCAACGAAAGTTCTATTCCTTAAAATTGACTAACTTTGACATATTGAATAAGTAGAAATAAACTCACTTCTTAGATAGATAATCCAGCTTCAGAGTAATCACTGTATAGCTATCAGCCAGCCAACACCATTCAATTTAATACTTTTTACACACTTATTTTTTTTTACTTTCTTCTATCTTTACAAAAAGAAAGTATTTGATTCATGAAAATTTTCGAATTCCGGTTTTCGACGGATTTACACGTTTTGTGGGTCAAAGATTCCAAAAAACATGTTTTTACAAAATGTCTGTCTGTGAGTCTGTGACTCTGTTTGTCTGTCTGTATGTATGTATATGACACAAATTTTGTGGGCGCTCTAGCTCAAGAACTATTGCACGGCATTTAATAAAAATTTATATTCAGGTAGTCCCTGATATAAATTGGTGCTAATCTTCATTTGGTGCCCCTTCGTTCTGGCACCCGGAGCACATACCCCCTCTTCCTTCCCTTAGTTTCGGCCCTGATATTTCCACAGCTATGCTGTTGGATTTTCAGTTCAAATTGCGAATTCACACAATTTTGCCTTTCTTTGGACAAGTCTATTTTGCCGTTGATCGGAACGTTCAGTGGTTCGCCTAAGACTATCAGCTTCATTTATAATGGCTCTTCTTTCAATCATTTCGCCCACTGTTTCAGCAGCACGCAGTTGTCTTCTGCGTAAAATATAAACTTTAAGCTGTAAACTCATTTTTACAATATTTATATACATACTAGGGGGCTCTGCCCCCTGCAAGCTACGCTCGCCAACCCCCGTTCTGACACGGCAGAATCTAAAAACATGCTAATCTAATGGGCTTTAAAATTATTAGAGAAGAATGAATTATACTGAAAAAAGCTATGCCCCTCCCTGAAAAGAAAAGATCTCCCTGTAAACGGGTTTCCATTGAATTCCTTTTGATTGCAAAAATTTAAGGGCTAATCAGTTGCTGTTAAGACATCCAATGGTTGTTTTCGTTTTTGATTAAAGAGGATAAGTTAAACATTTGAAAAGAAGCTAAAAGAAAATAAATTAAGTACATAGAGTCTTTGTCTCCCGGTATTTTAAAACAATGTCTATAACAACAGCCTAAGTCATGTGACTATCATCAACAGTTCCAGGCGGACCACTTCTCTTTTTATACTCTAGGTGCCATTTTGGTACTTTAATGTTAACCAGGCACAGGTGATAAGTCGCCAAATATTATTCTATCGCCATCATTTCATCTATATTATAATAGTTCAACTCATTAACTGCCATAAACAAATACGGTCTGATCTCTTCGCCATTCATATGAAAGTTTGGCACAGATGTCATATGCGTCCCATATTGGCGCGGTTTTTTAACGACGCCAATTTGGGGAACACATCAACAGCATAAACAACATCCGGCATACCATATTAAGCAAAATAACGATACTTTGGCGCCATTCAAGTGCCCGTTCCGTATATGACATTGGCGTAAGAAAAAAATCGCGTCAATATGGGACCGTAAGTTTTCTATTTTGATTAAAAAATCTAATTTTTTTTTTCGAATAAAACTACATAAAATTTGCCATGGTTGCAAAGAATTCTTGGTGCTGTTACACTAGCCGGATGCAAATATCGCCAATAGCTTTTTTTCAACTCGCCAGTTAGCATTTTTTTTTCGAGTGGTAATATTTGGCCAGATGTCATATACGCACAGCAGGTTTGATTTTTTCTTTTTTACCAAAATTTGGCGAAAACCTCGTTTTCAAATACGAGTGACATATGCATTTTTGGTATTACTTAGTTATCCCGTCGACCAAAAATCTATCGCCAAACTATAAAATTAAATGCCAATAATGGTTGATCGTAAATGTCACATTCACTTGACTTTAGGCAAGTTACACGTGTTTACGTCATCAAGTGATTTTTATTCTGAATTTTTATTTGTATATTTATTAATGTCAAACTAATTTATTTGTTCTTTCGTTATTTAAAATAAAAGTTATGTCAATTTGTATAATTTGGCGAGTGTTTTGGCGATTTATATAATTTGGCGAAATTGGTCGACGGAATAACTAAGTAGTACCGTATTTTTTAATTATTTTCTATTATTTTCTAAAGAAAGTATAAAAAAATACTTAATAATTATAGAACAAAATAATTTATATAATTTATAAAAAGAAATAAAAGTAAATAAACATTTATTATCAAATAAACAACAATAGCCGGTTTACCATGTCAACCTTTTCTGAAATATGAAGAAAAAAAATATCTGTTTGACTAAAATTTGAGTTACCATCATTAGAAAAATGTATATAAAATTAGAAAAAAATTAATATTTCGAAGACTATTTCGAATTTAAAAATTGTAATACCAGTTTTGATATCTGCGGATCAATGCTGATTTTTGGTGTTAATTTCATCCATATTTTAGGAGAAATCGCTTGAAACATAATCAGTTGTTTAATCAGTCGATTCATATATCCGTTTCAAAAATTCGTTTCATTAGGATTTTATATATATAGGGTAGATATACAGGGTGGTCATAAAAAAACTTTGCCGATATATGGAGCTTTAGCGGCCGTTCCGTTTAACCGATTGAGATGAGATTTCAAATATAGTTATTCAGAGGTATGAGCTCGGGATTCTGAGAACGGCAACAAATTGGCTCTCACGGTTACGGTTATAGGTACAGAAACTCGAAATTTTCGAATGGCAACGCCCATTTTTTTTCGTCGCAAAATGCTCAGCGAATGCGAAAACCATAAATAGCGCTCGAAAGGTACGTGTATCGCAATAAACGGACGCGTTATGCACGCACAAAAAACAGCTCAGCGAACGGCCAAAAACAATACGATAGAGGCGCACGAAGGAAATTTGTATATGAAAGAGGCAAGAATCCGTTTTCTACGCTGATTATCTGTCGAACTGCGTTCTGTGATTGGTGTCTTGCCTCTGTCATATGCAAATTTCCTCCGTGCGCCCCGATTGTGTTGTTTTTAGCCGTTCGCTGAGCTGTTTTTTGTGCGTGCATAACGCGTTCATTTATTGCGATACACGTACCTTTCGAGCGCTATTTATGGTTTTCGCATGCGCTGAGCATTTTGCGACGAAAAAAATGGGCGTTGCCATTCGAAAATTTCGAGTTTCTGTACCTATAACCGTAACCGTGAGCGCCAATTTGATGCCATTCACAGAATCCCGCGCTCATACCTCTGAATAACTATATTTGAAATCTCATCTCGATCGGTTAAACGGAACAGCCGTTAGAGTTCCATGTATCGGCAAAGTTTCTTTATGACCACCCTGTATATATGTATGTATATATATATAGCAAAAGATTAATGAGAAGTTAGCGATTTTTACACCTAGATGTGTCCCTTCCTCTGATCAACGATCAAAATGTCGCATTACGACACGCCGTTACATCAACAAAATCATTTTAACATTATCAAAAAATCACCTTATCAAAATAGTGTAATCATAAGTTGCTCATTTATTGCGAGAAATTGCCAAAATATTTCACACCACAACAAATAATGAAGCCGGCTAAAGTTAGGTTTAGCAGGTTTGATTTTCTAAACAAACCGCTCTTTGCCATCGGCAAAAGAGAAATAGGCGCTTTTTTGGCGCGACATATCTTAGCATTTTATCGTATCAAAATACTGTAATCACAAGTAACTCATTTTCTGCGAAAAATTGGCAAAATATTTCACACCACAACAAATAATGAAGCCAGTTAAAGTTAAGTTTAGCAGGTTTGATTTTCTAAACCAAACGTTCTTTGACATCGGAAAAAAAGAAAATGAAAATGAAAACTGAAAATGAAATAGTAAATAGTTTGACGAATTGAAATATATATATATATATATTTATTACATCATATTGGAAATATAATAGACGTCAGCAGGTGACTACGTCATGTGAGTTTGAAAAAACGTATTAAAACATGATAAAAACCCGACTGTGGAAATATTAACATATTTAAACATTTTGAGGTTCTCTGAATTTGTTTTCGCCATTTTTAAACCTATTCCATATATATGCGTGTGTGTATTCATGTATATTACAATTTTCACAAAACATTTAGGTCCCTAGACCTCATTCTTAGTGAAGATACTGGGTTTATCTCAGATCTTGATTTACGTTTTGTTGGTGAAATTAGTACTTAACTTCGAAATCTACCTCCGCCTGTAGGCCGAGCGGCAGAGATCTTTTTTCAATGCGCTATAATAATTACTGGTAAACGTTTCCGAAAATCAGTGTTATCAAAAGAAATGCTTCTTTAAATCTCGAAAATATATTAGGTTTTGAAGTTTCTAAATACGAAGAACCGTTTTTAGGTAGAGTTTGTATGAAATACTACCAATTACTTTTTCTCCTATGTTGGAATTTCGGAAACATTTTTGCAGATCTACACCCTTAGAACCAAAAACCACCCCCAGTAAAACACTTTATCTATCTATCTGTCTATCTATGTCACTTTTTTTAAAGGGCACGATATCTTCCATAATTCTGCACAAATCTTTTCCAAACTGATACATAAAAATCAAGGGGCATAAAATCTTGGTCAAGTTTGTTAATGGGCAAAATCGGACCAAGGGGGTGGAAATAGGGAGGGGTTTTGTGAAAAATGAAAAATCCCCACAACTTCTTAATTAGAATACATATTTACCCAATTTAAAGTTTTTATTAATTCTATGAAAGGGCCAAAATTTTATATATGACAGATTTTCAATATAATAAAAAATGGGCTCAAGGGGCGAAAAAAATATGGTTTTGGCTAGAAAAAAATTCATAACTTCGTCAATTCTCAAGATATCAAATTCAATTAAATTTATAATAAATTGCCTTAATATTATCTACAACTTTTATACTGACAAGTTTTTCATAGGACCCATTCTTACCACAAAATAAATTAAAAACGAAATTTAAAAAGGGAAGGTTGAAGAAGAAAAAAGTCCATAACTTCGTCAATTCACAAGATAACCTACAACTTTTATATTGACAAGTTTTTGGTAGGACCAATTCTTACAAAAAAAACTAATTAAAAATACATAGATGTTGAAGAAAAAAATATCGTATACTCAAATCCAAACTGCTTACTTTATGACATCTTTTTAAATTTGTTTTTGCTTTCAAACGCATCCAATTATTAGGTTCTCTTATACAGAAACTGTATAATGTGCCGTGAAGTTCGATTTTTTGATAGACGCAGAATATATTTCAAAAAATGATGTCAAAGTGGGCATTTTGTACCGAATTTCTCGAAGCTATTGTGTTAGAAACTAAAAATATTGTCCTAATGAGAAAATAATTGTTTATAAATCAAGTTCTAATTAATTGAACGAAATATAAAAACATAGGTCGCTTATAAATCTCTTAAAAAATTACGTCAGAAAGTTTCATGCTTTTCTTTTAAAAATGAATCCGAAAATGTGTCAGAAAATTTCGAGTTGTTGAGCATGAAAAATTTTTGTTTGAGTACTGTCTTAACATGGTTCTGATAAAACCAGTTTTTATATAAAAATGAGATTAAAAACACGACAAAAGCGACCAGATAAAATTGTTAAAGGGGATTTATCTCTGACCATGATTTCGTTTTTGTTGGTGAAATTAGTATTTCTTAACTTCAAAATCTACCTGCGCCTGTAGGCCAAGCCAGCGGCGATATTTGGAATCATGGGTACTCGGTAGAGGTTTCTATATATTTTCGTTCGTGGTTATATTATATTTTCGTAGATTAAGCAACATTTTTCTTTTTTTTTTTTAACAGTGTTGTGTTTTTGTAACTTTCATCAATTGTCGTCACACTGTATAATAATTTGTGAATGTGATTATAGTCTCGATCTGAGTGAGCAGGAAAAATATCTTCGTGACAATCTTTCCTGACAGAATTCATTGAAATGTCAGCAATACTTGCAGTTGTTGATTGACCAAAACAGAGGTGGGGTTGACAAAATAAATTAGGTCATTCTATTGACTCGCTGTCAATGAAGGACAATGGGCAACTATCGACAGGTTGGTACCACCAAAGGAGGATAATCTACAAATCTATGCAATGACATCAGATTTCCAGAAATTTCTGACCTTAAGTTTATTTACAAGTAATTAAAATCTTATGTTACGTTAAATGGACTCCGCATTTAGGTATGGAATAAGATAATTTAATTGTTTTGTCATATTAAGATAGAATGGACATTAACTTGAAGCAGGATAATATTATCTTACTAATTGATTCTACTTTACGACTATATTTAAAAGCATGTGTATTTTATGTACGTAAACATTTTATTTTATCTAAGTATAGCATAGCAGGGTTCCTAAAGGTCAGGGAATTTCCCTGGCTTTAGGTCAGATAAACACCAGTATTTTCTTAGAGAAAAACTCGCCTTTTGCAATCGCGCGATTACATGTCGAATTTTTCTACATAATGTCGGAAATTGTACGTCAAACGTAGAAAATTAGGCGCGTTCGTACTAGAACTAGTTTTATAAATATTCAGTTTTTGGTGCGATAGCTGTTGCACTTTTATGCAAAAATGCATGAATACAAAATTTATTACGATTCTGTATATTAAACTCAGTAATACGGAAATAATAGGACTCCATCTTAAATAGAACGTCATCCCCATGGCAACCTAGAATATTTACCTATCATGGGATATCATTGAATTCATTACGTAGGATAGGACTTAATAGAATGAAGAAAACTTTTATTAATACTTTTTAAGTTTTGATTCGATTTTCATAAAATTTGAAAGGACTCGACAAAATTCTGCAATAATTATACTTAAATTTCAAAGCTTTCGGTTGGGTAGTTTTTGCGCTGTGATATTTCGGACAGGCAGCCAGACGACGACTATAGGTGCTACGCTTTTATATAATTACGAACTTACCTAAAAATGCTGGTATATCAGCTGAAAGTGTAAGAATCCTGCATAAGTATTTTTTTATTTCATATAAGATGTTTAAATTAAACTATCATTGAAGTGTTTGTGTTTTTGATTAAGGCAAAGAAGAGTCTGATATTTCTCACCACACTAAGTAGGCCCTACGTTCATGTATATGCGTTGACTACCAGAGGGGCTGAAAAACTATCAGCTGACTAACAGCTGAAAAACTATCCAACCAAATGGTTTGAAATGTAATATATTGAATCATTTCAGAATTTGTCGAGCCATTTCAAATTTCATAAAAATCGAATCAAAACTTAAAAATATATTAATAAAAAAATTCTTCTTTCTATTAAATCCTATCATACGTAATGAATTCAATGATATCCCATGATAGGTAATGATTCTAAATTGCCATGGTGAATATGTCATATTTAAGATGGAATCATATTTTTTTCGTATTGTTGAAATTAATATATATAATCGTAATAAATTTTGTATTCATGCATTTTTGCATAAAAAGTGCAACAGCTATTAACACAGATCTGAATATTTATGAAACTATTTATAGTACGAACACACCTCATTTGCCACATTTGACGTACAATTTCCAACTTGTTTTTTTCGTTTTTTTTTTCCTGTCGAGGGTATTTTGTGCGTTTGTGTCTATGTGCTACTAATGAATGTTTACCAGTGAAGTAGCTATGCTAAAATCTTAATAGTTGATAGTCTCACTCACTCCGTCGAGTTTTGTTGTTTGGGCAAATTCTCGCAGAATCACAAAGTTTGGAATTTACTTATTTTTTATTTATTTATATTTTTACAAGTACCGGCGGCATTAACTAAGCCAGAAATAAATGTTATAATATAACTTTCTGGGACATGCAAGTAACAGCACTGTTAAAACAGCGATTGCTATACGCCATCACTCATACATACACGGCTGTAGGGTAAAAAATACAATTCTGAGGATATTCTGATACAAGATAAACTTTCTAAGTTGAGCTTATCTTTTTCCTAATTTTATGGTCAACATGAAATTAATTTTTTTTTTTTTTTTCGTTTACAGATTTTAGTTTAGAGTCAAATCTTGTTAATAATTTATTTTATGGTTAATCTAATTTTTCTGTTTTTTTAAGTGGCTCTGAGAAGTCAATTGCCAGTTCTGATACCCTTGTCAGTAGCTACTTTAAATTATTGTAGCAAACAAATGCTCATTTTTAAGAAGGATTTAAAAAATAATGTAACGTTTCAAAATTATTGTAAGTCTTAAAAACACACTAAACTGGACTACAGTTTTCAAACAAATTCCATTCGTTTTCTTATTTGATTATGTAGAAATCGAAATTATGCAATATTTATAAGTAATAAATAAGTTATAATAAAAAACAATTGGTACATGGGGCATTCTCACAATATTTTGACTTTTATGTCCCTGAAAAATAATTTTTATTTTAGTACATATTGTGTTTGGTTTTTTTTTTTTTTTTTTTTCATATACCGAGGAACATCCCATTGCAGGATTGCATAACAATATTAACGAGATAAATAAGTTTTGGACGATGTTGGGAGTCCAAATACAAGGAAAACTCTTATTTTTAAATTTGGAGCTGTCTGTATAAAATTGTTTCAATAAAAGTAATTCGATGTAATTTTTTTCCGAAACTGGGACAGTTGTTTTATATAAATATGTAGCAAAAATTAACCTGCACACATTTTTACGGTTGATATTATTTTTTGAACTCTGTCCCTGGGTTTTAGATTCCTTATCATCCCTCTTGCTAAACTTATACAGAAAATCACTTCAGATGCAACCAAAGAATTTTTTTCAACTTTTTTCTCATGCAGAAAAGAAAAAGAAAGTATGCTAGAAAAAGAATGTCTAAAATTATTTGACAGGAAATTTACTGCAGAATTTAAATCAGCATTTAAATATCAATTTCAAGTCATCGTGGCTTTATGGATAGTCTTACCGTCCCCAAGGTTTATTCCTGCACTTTTCGAGGTAAATTATTATTATTTTTTTTTTAATCCAATGAAAATAACTGTTTTTAAAATTCAATGAACATTGTGGCTATCACTGAGTATTAACATGATTTGCCTAAAAATAGTGGTAATTTTTCTTACCGTCCCTTTTTTCCCTATACCATCCCAATTTTTTTTTCCTTCCGTCCCATCTTTAACACCTTTTTAAGACAATGTTATACCAAAATTTTGTACTAAAAATACTACATTGTTATCATTTCTTATTTGAATGTCCTGCGGGTACTATGCAAATTCATTATAAGTAAAAATTTAGAAGAAAATAAAGAGTTATTGTGGTAAAATTGTAAGAAAAATTAAACTCGCAAGTTTAACTTAAAGCTCAGTTAAATAAAAAAAAATTTCGATGCTGACCATTTTTTCTTTAATTTGAATCATTAAGGCATTCGTCTATCACATTAAAATGTTATTTTAGAAAGTTTAATTTCACGAGATTTTTATTCCCGAAAAGCAAAAGATTGTGAGAATGCCTCATATTTTGAGAGCCATCCTAAAGTGGCCTATACAGTTCTGACAACAACAGAAAAGTCTATAATGAAGGAAATATTGACTAATAAAACTGCTTATTAAAACTGCTTCACTAATAAAACTGCCTGAAAGTATATGTTAATTCACATTGTCCCATGAAGTAATAATGCTATGATCAATCCTTACTCATTAGACAGTCAACATATTAAGTAAATTATTCACGTAAATCTTAGAAAGAAAGAAATATATATATCCGTACTTATCATGTTCAGGTGACTTGTTCAATTCTTTTTGAAGATATTGTGAGTATCGTTACGGAATTAAATTGAATTGGCAAAATTTGTAAAGTCGATGTTCTATTCGACGAACGTATAATTACTCGAGGTTGAATTGCTCAGTCAGAATCTTCTGTATCCGTAATTAGAAATGAATCTTAACAAATCTTAAATAAAAACTGCAATAATATTTTTCGTATTTTTTTTTTTAATCTGAAATTATACAAAGCCAAAATTTGCTCTAACTACTCCGGAAGTGTGTCTTCGCAAAATTTAACTCCGTTAATGATAAACTTAACTACGTCTTCCCTCAGACGGATTAGTCTGGGCATTATTGCAGAGAACATTGATTTAATAGCTTCAAGCAAATAATTAAATGAGATATTATGTGTAATTAATTATATAATGGCACAAATTCAAACGATTAAAATGAGAAAATTTCATGTTAGAATATTAATATAAATATATTTATACTAGAGGGTTCTGCCGCTGCAAGCTATGCTCACAACCCCCGTTCAGACACCGCAGAATCTAAAAGCACGCTAATCTGATCGGTTTTAAAAAGATTAGAGAAAATTGAATTATAATGAAAAAACCTGTAGCGATCTCCCTGTAAACGGGTTTCCATTCAATTCCCTTTGATTGCGAAAATTTAAGGCCAAATCAGTTGCTGTTAAGACATCCAATGGTTGTTTTCGTGTTTGATTAAAGAAGATCAGTTAAAAATTTGAAAAGAAGCAAAAATAAAATGAATTGAATAAACAGAGTCTGTGCCTCCCATTATTTTTTAACAGCGTTATAAAACGATTGACATAATACAATTTGCTACAATTATTACAATTTACTGCTTTAACCCTTTCAATGGCTGTGGTACATTTTTGGACCACTTAATTTTAATGCTCAAATGCCACATTGGCACCAGAATATTGGAAGGAAAAATTTCCTTTTTGATTTCAGAGTTAAACTTCGGTCATTTAATTCAGTTTATCAAGCCGAATTGGTGGCAATTTCAGATGCAATTGAATGGTGCAGATCAACAGCTTTTAAAGTTTTCCATCTATACACTGATAGCTTATCATCTCACAGCGCTCTTCAGAGATTATTTCCTACAGATTCCTTGTTGTTGAAAATTTTTACTAACTTACGTTTATTGAATAAAAAAGTTATCCATATAGGCTGGGTGAAGGCCCATGTTGGTATACAGGAAAAGGAAAGAGCAGACTACCTAGCAAAATCTGTGATTATGGATGGAATTTTTGATAAAGAAGAAGACATACCTATACCTATAAGTTATCTTAATTCGGTTTTGACAAAGAAGATTATTTCTGACTGGCAGCATCATTAGGATAATAGTAACAAGGGTAGGGACACCTTCAGTTTATTAAGACATGTAAATACAGATTATCTTTGTTATTCACAAATCTGTGCATACTTTTATTCTTCTCTTGGTGCATTCCCAACCTATTTATATAAGATAGGACGTAGGGATACAGACAGATGTCTTTGTCATAGAAGGGGTGATGTACGTCATTATCTTTTTGATAGTTGCCATGTCTCAGATACTCATTTTTATTTCCATCGTAACAGATCGGTGGAATGGAACATTTGCAACATCCTGAATTCGAGATCCAATTATGGTAAACTTAAAAAGATTTACAATAGCTTAAACAAGACATTTTCATTCATAAAGTATTCTTTTTGATTTACAGCTCATTTATTTTTTATATATTTTTAAAGTGGTGCTCCTCTGGTTACAGCTTGATTTGTGGCTATGGTTTTTTGAAATTAGTGCTCAAACTTGGGTGCTTAAGTTTAGTAATCTCTAAACTACTGTGTTTATTAAAACTATTGAATCCTGTCATGAACAATGTTAAAACTGGACATTTCTCTTTTAATGGACAATCAATTTTAGAGACTTTTTTAATAAACTTTTGTTTTTACGGGACATTTCTTTTTTATGGACGTTTCTCATTCAAGGACATTTCTCTCTTAGGGACTTGCGTTTTTAATCCTCATCAAGTTTCTTCAAGTTTTCTGGATTGATGTTTTACAGATTATTGGTGCTGGTAGAGAATTTTACTATTTATTTTCGTTAGTCAATTGGATTAACAGTTTGGATTCAATAGACTAGGATTCTGTTTCTTAAAATATACATTTATAGTTTGTAGCACTGACGTACGGTGGTAGATGTTTCTAAAGGATGACTCTTTTCTGTCTCCGGTGGTGCACATTTGTTGTTTTGCCATGTATGTGTTAGTTCACAGTTAAATTAACTGACATTTTTTTATTTCGTTATTACCTTTTATGAACTAGTGGACTTTACTAGAATCAAGAACTTTTTATCTGTGGTATATAGAATGTCGTCAAGCCGAAACTTCGTTTGTGAAGTTTGTCTGTTAACTTGTCTTGTAATTTTTTTTCTTTTTTTTTTCCCTGTATCTATCTCAAGGGACTTCACTTCGGTATGTTGACCTTTCTTTGAATAACTGCCGTTTTTCTGGTCTTTCCGGGCCTGTTGGCTTGGCGGAGGTTTCGTTTGGTGGTGGAGGGGATTCTGCTCCGGAGCATATAGCCTATGCCAAATTTGGTGGGCGCTCCGGTTGGGTGATCAAGTCCCTGATCAAGTAAGTGCAGAAAAGCATTTTCGTATTTTGAAAATTGTTTGTAAATTCTGGTGCCATTCACTAATTTCAACATTTCACGAATAGCTTGCCCCTAAACAAGAACACTTTGCCCCTGAAAGGGTTAAACGCATATTAATGTATTTATTATTTTAAGGTTTCCTTTCTCTTTTAATATTCACGTGTAAATACAATTTTCAAGAAATAATTTTCAATGTTTTCCTGATTTTAACACGTACTCATTTAATAATAATTTTAAAGTTTTTTTTTCTGTTTTTAATAGTGACGTGTAAATCAATTTTTAATCGTTAGGAAATATTATTCTTTGCACTGTTTTTAGAAATGTATTAACTACAATATGAAAATAGGCAGTTGTCCCATTTACGGAAGATGACTTAATATCTTTAAAAATCCCCGCCGTAGCAAACGTATTGCAACTGATAAGCAGACGGAAATAAAGCATAAATGCCTAAGTGAATTAAGCGGTATTTGTCAAAATGGACGAAATACATAACAATAAAAAGAGTATGAAAGCTACCATGATCGCAAAGAGTTGTTGATTTCTTTTTCAAAATCTTCAGATTTGGCGAAAAATTGAGCAAGTAAATAAAATTAAGAATAAAAGTAACATGATGCAATGCTTAGCATATACATTTAAGAGAGACCAAACTGGTCGCCAAAAGTAGCTAGTCTCTATAATAATAGTCATGTGACTATCATCAACAATTTCGGGCAGATCCCTTTGCTTTTTATATTCCAGGAGGCCATTTTGGTACTTTAATGTTAGCCAGCCACGGGTGATAAGTCGCCAAATATTATTCTATCGCCATCATTTCACTTATATTATAATAGTCGAAGTCATGTAACTGCCATAAAAAATTACGGGCTGATCCCTTCGCTTTTCATAAGAAAGGATTCCATTTTGATAAAGAATCAAAATTATTTTTTCGAATAAAACTATATAAAAGTTGCCATGATCGCAAAGCATTCTTGGTACTTTTATGTTAGCCGGGTGCAAATTTTGCCAAAAGCTTTTTTCTAACTCACCAGTTAGCATTTTTTTTATTTTTCGAGTGGTAAATTAAAACGGTACTACTTTTGGTTATACCATAGACCAAAAATTTATCTCCAAACTGTAAGATTAAATGTCAATAATGGTTGATCGTAAATGTCACATTCACTCGACTTTAAGGAAGATACTTTTGTTTATGCCATCAAGTGATTTTTATTTCTACGTTTTATTTGTATTTTTAGAAATGTTATACTAATTTATTTGTTCTTTCGTTATTTAAAATACAAATTATGTCAATTTGTATAATTTGGCGAGTGGTTTGGCGATTTATATAATTTGGCGAAATTGGTCGACGGGAAAACTAAGTAGTAAAACATTGCTTTGAAATTCAAATTAAATGTCATGATTTGTTGCATTATTTAATATTTGGCACAGATGTCATATACGCACCATACAAGAATTTGGCAAGAAACTCGTTTTCAAATACCAGTTACATATGTATTTTTAAATTATTTTCTATTATTTTTAAAATGAAATAACAATAAATAAAAAAAGTTTAATTAATAAATTTAGAACAAAAAAATTATAATTTTTTTAAATAAAAAGAAAATAAATGTAAATAAACATTTATTAATAAATAAGCAACAAAAGGGGGTTACCATGTCAGACAAAATAACGCCAATTACGTTCCCCGATGCGTATATGACATCTGTGCCTAATGTTTTTCTTTTCGCTTCGTTTAAAAAAATGAAAGAAGTGAAAGCCATTAATTTTAAATGTTTCAGTTTTAAATTAAAGTTTTGTATTAAATAAAATAATAATGAAATAAAAAAAGCGACGGGAAAATGTTTGGCAATTTATCACCAAATCGCGCAAACATAAAAATACCGAATTCTTGGTTTCTGTATCAGAATCTTCCGATTTGGCGAAAGATTGTTCAAGTAAATTGAGTTAAGAATAAAAATAAATGATACATTTCTTAGAATACATTTAAACGACGCCAAACTGCTCGCCAAATTAGTTTAAAATTATAAGCTTTTCTAAAATATGAAAAAAAAAAATCTGTTAGGGGCTGTTCAAATATTACGTAAGCATGTTTTTGACAATTTTTGACCCCCCCCCTCCCCGCTTGTCAGCAAAAATAAGCAAATCGCGAACCCCGCCTTAATAATTACGTAAGCAAATTGCAACCCCCCCCCCCCCCCCCACACACACACACACACACACACACACTTAAAAAAAATTAGGACACAATACAAATTAAAAAACTCTACTCGACTTAAAAAAATAATAATAAACGCTTGTTTTATTTCCTTACAACTCTATTTAAGAAAATTTCTTAGGTCACAATTTTAGAAGAACTTAGCCATTTGAAAAATTTAAATTTGAACATGCCAATATCTATTCCGATGCTGACCACGACTGCTCAAGCCATTTTTCCATATCTGTTATGATATTGCTTTCCTGTTTTACTTGATTATCTTCATCGCTTACTTTTCGGATGCAATCTTTATCAACTTCATCTTCATTGATCCACTCAATGTCTTCCATATCTTCCACGAATTTTACGAAGCACATAAGTTCATTTGCTCGATGAGCAGCAATTCTCAATGGTCGTATAAGGCAAGCCTTCTCGCTTTTTTCACTCTGTTGAATTTTTTTGTCTGTTTGCTGACTTCTAAGATGCATGATATTGGCCACAACTTCCACAAGTTCTTGCGGATAATTGCAACTTTATGGAAGGGCAAAACTAATCAAACAGCATCTTTAAAAATCCCTTTTCTGTAATATTCAGATTTAAGGCCAGACGGAGACTTAAATCTATAAATTCCCCTCTCCTCATTTGTAATGATGTCATTTGACGATTGTATTATTTTAATTGGAGGAGGAATGAATCGTCCTTTTAATATACGAAATAATCCACTACGTGGAGGAGAGCAACAATTCTTTTCTTCGCATTTTACAATTTGCAGCAAGTATTGACTTTCTTGTACGAGCTTCGAATACCAATCCAAGTCATAACCAAGAGACTCTGGTTCGCCTGAATCAACATATGTGGCAGTAACAGGATAACTGTCAATGTTTAATGAGTTCCAGATATCTGCGAGAGTTTTACCAGCAAATGCTAAGTTATTTTGCTCCATTTCTTCATCAGTAGTGCGACCGTTCTCATCGAGATGGGAACCATAATGGTCATGAGAGTGTATAAGACAAGACGTCGCCTTTCTACTCAATTATATGCACTTCTTCCAGGAGCATTGCACGCTATGAAAATTCCATACAAATCATACTTTTTGAAATGGTTAATAGCAAACGATATAACTTTCTGGTAGCGGGATTTTCGTCTGGACCTCCATCAACCGTAACTATGATTACAGGTTTGATGAAACCTTCTTCTGTTTTCACTAATTTTTCAAAGTCTTTGAGTATTAATAGAGTTTTAAAATCCTGAGCATGAGTATTTTCTGTGGAAGAACTGTGTTTCCCACTTATTATAGCTATAAACGTTGGACCAGAATAACCTATGGCTTTACTTTGACCTGCCATGCCGGGAGCAATCACAATACCAGCGTAAACACATGAGATAAGTTTGTGGCGTTCAGCGATGACCTAGTCGTGGTCACCTAATGGTGTTATTACACTAGGACTCAAAAACGCTTGGAATCCCAGGCGTCTAGCGACAACAGCCGCCTCACGGCCCGTCTTTTCCAAGCATTTCATTGGCTGTTCCGGAAAAGGCTTTTCTATTATCAGATTTCCAAGCATATGATTGGCTGTTACTGGCGACTCGCCTCGTTTCGGGCGTCAAAGATGCTCCGACAGAAAAAAAGACGCTCGCTCTCCAAGCGACTCCCCTGGAGCCATAGGAATACATGGAGACGCCTGGAATCTGAAGCGTCTTTGACCCCTCGTGTAATAACACCATTAGTATACACGATACTCCATATGCACCAGTATCGGAGTCTGTTTATTGGCTGCTGTAATTCCCAAAGGTACACGCGCTTTGTCATCCTATGAAAGAAGAAACACTTGCATGGGTCCAAGAATTGAAGCTAAAGTTTCTAAATAGTGGATGTATGTTACTGCAAATTGGGTATCAATGTGAGATCGGTGATAATCAGCCAGAATCCAAGAAAGTTTTATCGGCACTGTGGTGACATGTCTTCGACCCTCGATGGTTGAGGAATTTTTTGGAAGCAAATGAAGATATGTTCTACCCCTGCTTATTGCAAAACCAACCTTTTTCAGTTCTGCAGTCAAGTCATCGAGAAATCTGACATTTCGGACTCGCTTCTTCTTTTTGCAACTGCAGCGCTTCCAGTAATAGCTATGTCTGCTATTGCCTTAAACAATAATGGTTGTTTAAACTTGGTCTTCCTACTGATTCCCTCAAAGCTATTTTTATTTTAATGTCTGGATTATTATGGCAGATTTCTCCAAGCTTTGTTCGTTTGGTGGTTCGATGTTTTCTTTGGTATTCAGCATTTTCTCGTTTCCTTTTTAAGGATTGTTTTTCTTTTTTTAGATCATTGGAAACCTTATTTATCTGTTTTTGAATTTGAGATACATTGGTTTCAATTCAATTGGATTACATTTCATTTTTAGTAAGGTTCAAAATTTGAAAACAGTTAGAAGATTATCTGCTACGAAACTAACATATTTTTTAACTTTTTTCCCCCATGGATGCATTAATTTTTGAGTTATTTGAAAAGAAAAAATAAGGTTTAGCTTGGCTACGCCATATTTAAAAAGTAACAAGTCGTTTTTTGACGTTTCTTTGGTGTTTACTTATTCCCATACTGACCATGTTTCGCCAAGGCTACACGGTCATTTTATCTTATCTATATTTTTCCAATTTTTACAAGTAATTATGTAAACTTAAAGTTGTGATAAAATATATTTAAAATTTTAAGAATAAATTGATTATAATTACCTTTATAAAATAATCAAGAAAGACTGATTTCTTTTTGGTTGCCTTACGCAATTCGTCCTCAATTCTTTTTAGCACCAATACCTCTAACTCTTTGTCAGTTTTAGAAGACTTTTTGTACTGCCGCCACACATCATTAGTTTTACATTGGATATCCTTCAAAGGTTTATCTGATGCAGACATTTTGAAGCTTTCAAAAAGTTTTTTTATACAAGATTTCTCGAAATAAAGACATATTTCTGATTTCATTTAATTTAAACACCACTATACCACAGTACTGAGAGGTAGAGGTCTGTGCGGGCCGTCATTTCCAGGCCCGGTCCCGGCCCGACTTATAGAGAAAAAAAATAGGCGCCCGGCCCGTACAAAAAAATTATTGGCCCGATAAAAAAGTTAAAAGTGCGACCCGAGATGGAAAAAAAGTTAAAATCCCGGACCGGCCCGATTGAATTTCTACAAAACATCGATTTTTATGTCGATTTGGTTAAAGATTTGTCTCGTACGAGGAGTTCTGACCAAAAATGTGTCTTAACTATTTTTTTATGTTTATAATCTGCATTTTTATAGAAGTGGCGCAGGCTGCGACATTTATTTTTTTAATCAATCTCTATTTCTTATATGTAAATGAATCCGTTATCATTAATATCGTTAATCCATATTCCATGTACTGAAGTGCTAAAAATCTGAAAAATGCTATACAGTCTTCTAAAGCGGAATTGCATAAAAAAGAAACAAAATTCGTTATAGACAAGTGCCCTTCTTAGCAAGTTGTAAATGTATTATATATCCTATTCTTACGTATTAGTATATTAATTTTGTATGGATCAATACGTTTTTCAGTTTATAGCAGGATTTCGTCATAGGCAGGTTCTTTCTCACATATTTTATTATATTTTCATTTAGCTATATTTTAATAAGCGTATAAATCTACTATTCTTTAAAAATAATAAATTTGAATGTTTAATTGTAGAATAATAGCGATTTAAAAATGTGTAAATTTTTTTCAAAAATTTTTGGGCCTGGCCTAATTTTACTGACCTTTGAACGGATCAGGCCACGCCAAGACAATGATTTTCATATGGGCTGCGTCAAAACTAGGACTGAAAATTTTGGGACTTGAAGACTTGTAATGAAACCAGTTTCGGCTCTGTACAGAAAAAAATGTGCCCGGCCCGTAAAGAGTAGTAACTAAGCCCGGCCCGACCCGAGCCTTCAGAAAAATGTATGGCTCGGGCCTGCCCCGAGTGCCATGAATGAAAATAGGCCCGAGCCCGGCTCGCGGGCTGGGCTCGGGCCACGGGCCGGTCCGTGCAAATCTCTACTGAGAGGTTTTCAAATCTCACGAGACACCAGACAGTAGAGCAGTCGGTCACTATGGTTATGGGGTTCAACCACTTGACAGAGGAGGGTTGGAAACAAAAATGATGTGATTTTACTTACGTTTTGGAAGCTTTCCCGGAAAACTCATGTTGTCATAATGCAAGATATCGCATCGGTCCATTCAATTCTATTCTATTCTATTCTCACAATTGGAAATAGTTAGTTCTCAGAGATAATAAGCCCTCATGCATCAAACATGAACAGTTACCTCTAGATAAAAGAGATCGTTTATGTTTTCCTTGTCCGGTCAAAATAGCTGGCATCAGAAGTTCAAGTTTAATATTCTTTTGCTATTTCTTTCTTTCAATTTGAAATTTTATATATATATATTTTTTTTTACAAGTTAGAGATTCTGAAAATGTCTTACGTAAGCATCATTCAAACCCCCCCTCCCCCCCTTGTCAGCAAAAATAAGCAAATCGCTAACCCCCTCCCTCCCCTTAGGTGCTTACGTAATATTTGAACGGCCCCTTATGATTAAAATTCGAGTTGCCATTATTAGAGAAAAATATTAAAAATTAGAAAAAAAAATAATATCTGAAAAACTTATTCGAATTTAAATATTCTAATACCAGTTTTGAGATCGGCGGATCAATATGGATTTGGTGTTAATTTCACCGCATAATATTCCATATTTTAGGAGAAATCGCCGTGAAACATCATAATCAGTTGTTTAATCAGTCGTTTCATAAAAACTATTCATAACGTCTTTTCATATAGTCGTTTCATATAATCGTTTCATAAAATCGTTTCATAAAGTTGTTTCATAAATTCGTTTCATTAGGATTTTATATATATAGGGTAGTATATAGGGTAGAAATATTATAGATAAATTCATAAGCACTTTAAAAAAAATATCTGAAACAAACCATGTAAGACAGTCATGCATAGATATACAATTAGAAGTACACATACATTAAAGGTAATACAAAAAAATAGAACACGAAAATACCGTATATCAGAACTTTAAGTCTTTGGAATGATGTCAAGATAATAAACAGATGCTCTGCACCAATTTGAATGTCTGTAAATGACAAAACTATGTTGTCTGAAGAGAATAAAGGATTTTTTATAGGGTGTGTGGTCCCCTCGAACCTAAAGACTGATGAACAACTGTTTTTGACGAATGCGATGAGGTTATCGGTAAGAGAATAGAGAATTCTCTATTCAAATAGAGCTATATCAAAGTCCCGAACAGCCAACAGAGGCATGCAATGCATCGTTCGAGTGTGTTCCTAGAACTATAGAGCAAGAGTATTTTCTCAACTGTTTTCCACGAATGCGATGAGGCTGTCGATAAGAGATTAAGGTATTCTCTATTCGAATAGAGCTATATCAAAATCCCGAACAATCAAAAGAGGCATGGAATGCATAATTCGAGTGTGGTCCTAGGACTATAGAGTAAGATTATTTTTTCAACTGTTTTCTCAACTGTGCAGGAAATGGTATGTAATTGTGGTAATCATCTGTTTTTAAAATTATATTTTTCAATATTTTTTAACATAATCTTTAATTATATGGATACGTTCAGTAATATACTGTTTCAAAATTAACCCTCCGACTGTCTTGGAAAAGGGCAAAATTGTAATGTTGTTTTCTCCTCATTTGGTTTTAAATGCTAGAAAAAATGATTCTTTGAACATTTTATAAGAAAAACTTAATAACGTATATGAATGCAATCCTTGTAAGTATTAATCATTGTTCGATGTATTAAAAATACATTAAATTAATAGAATTATATTACTTTAAATATTGCTTGTATTGCAGTGAAACCTGGAGCTTAGTGAACGTATTAACACGGGCTTGTCAGTGAGGGGGTTAAAGGGAAAACTGGTAAAATGGATCCTGTTTATGACGGAATCATTTCTCAAACGAAAAATGTCGTGTTTCCAAAATAAGGAATATTATATAATACTTTTGAAATTGAAGCCAAATTAGAACACATTTTCCCCGACTCATGTGCAATTTCCTTTACGCAGGCTTTTACTGCAATATATCTATTATTAGGTGCATTGTTATTAATATGCATATGATCAATATTTTGTATTATTATTTTACAAACTCAAAAAGTTTACATGTTTGCTTAGAAAATCCTCCTCTCAAAAGTGGGGGTTTTCGTTCAAGTAATGGTAAATAAAATCAACAGATCGATCCCCTATGATGATAAATAAGAATGGGCATGCAAACACCAGAAGCTTCAACTTTTTACAGTTGCATGGGCGCAGTAATACAAGAAGAAAATTGTTAAACATAAACAAATTGTTAAACATATGTAAATGCAAGAAGAAAAAAACATGGCTAGAAAACAGGAATTCTACTTTTTCAGAATTTAGTATCGCCCCCGATGAAAAAATATATATGTATATAAATATAGATATTACAAAATATATTTCAGTTTTAAGACTTAAAACACACGCTTTTATTTTATATAAAATGACGTCTTCCGCTGAAGAATTCTTCATTTACGATCCAGTCTTAAACAACATCTACAGTCAAGTACGGATAGGTCGTCACTATCGCTGAATAATACACAAATCCAAAAAAAGAGCTGTCGTCATTCAAGGAACTGTACAAAGAAAATCGCCTATCTATTTATTCATATGCCTTCATTTGTTCGTAATATTAATATAGATACTTAAAATTAAATTTAGTTTATAATCGCTCCATGTTTTATCAGAAATCATTCATTTATATTTTTTCAAAATAGCACGTATTTTAATTACATTTTTTAAAGTTGTTATGGGAAAATCGCAACAAAATGATATAATTACTATTTTCCTACTATTTTTCCTTTATTTTCTACAGAAATGGAGTATTTGAGTTGCCAAAATTAAACAAATGGCGCTAAAGACTACAAAAAAATTAATATTTCAAAAATAAATTGAGATTATAATGATGAAATAAATTTGTTTTCAAACAAATTGCATTTAAAAGTGCTTTTTACCCAATACGAAGGTATAAAAATTGAAAATGTGCTGTGCTTAGAAGTTTTAAAAATTGCAGTAGAGTATTTAATCGTACAATGATACATTTGCTTTGTTTTACGGCTGGATTATACAACGGACTGTTATTCTTTGGAGACGACACTGTAATAACTGGGAGAAAGAAATATCATACCGGGAACTAATAAAAGCCTGCAGGTCGTCAAGCAGTTTTCACATACTGTACCTCACTCCGAGTCCTTCGGAAACATTATGAATAGTGATAGACTTTTACAGGGCACTCGGAGTATGCACTTCTATTTCGCTTCTTTTTATGTAATATAACTTCTTTTTATGACAGTCGTTTTAGATTTGTTTCTTCACGGGCTTATTTACAAGGAGTTGTTTTTCATGAGTTCCAATTATAACAATTTTGCTGTTAGCATTACTCTTGTTTGACGCAAAACTTGCCTGTGTGTCTGAAGGCTGAATATTGGTTATTTTTCTTGTACGGAGAGGGGTTTTAACGTGTTTCATTTCGCATACCATTTACTATTTACAATATTGATAATTTTGTGTTAGCCGGACGCAGGTGATAACGCGCCACATATTGTTTCCATGCCATATTCACATTGCATCCATTTCATTTAAAATATAAACTTTCTCTCATTTGCATTAAATACATACATTTAAAATAAAAACATTTAAAATACACGATTTTAACTAATCTCATTTAAAATACTTAAAGGGAAAAAAATAAGACATTAAATTAAAAAATATATATATTTAAACATCAAAGAATTGTTTCTTGTTTGCACACGCGAAATATAAAAGCTGCTGTTGGGGATCAAATAAATGCTACTGGAGAGTTTATGGCCAAATCTCAGATACTAAGTTATTATGGCTTTTCCATGGCAATAGAAAATTCTGATTTCTAAAAATTCTGTGTTTTATTTCTTTACAAGTCCTAATATTTTGCAAAACTATTACATTCCTATCACGACCTCATTCCTACGTTTTTGCATTACCACAACAATAATGGCAATCTTTATTCCATAAATTTCATCTGAGTTTGTTAAGACAGACAGAGATAATACAATTTTTTGTCTATAAATTTAAAACTCTTAGTTATGTCTGATAAAGTAGGATTTCTTGTTCTTCACCATTTCCCTTACAAGATAGTATAACTGGAAATAATATATCGCGTAAAAGCTGATGTACTTTATGGACTTGTTCAGTTTTATCAAAAGCCATTCTTTCAGAGAGCTTTCAAAACTTTGAATATTCCTACTCTTTAGATTTCATATGCACACAATGATTGTTCTTCCAAAATATGTGCTTTTGCCAGTCCCAAGGTTATTATCTGTATTCAATCACAAAATTTATCTTAAACTTTATCATTTTAACTTTATCAAAGTCGTACAATAAACAAGTGAGTAAGTGTGATGACAGATCGTACAGAGGGTTTCGTTTAATATTCCTATTAAAGGACTTTATCATTTTTCAAAACCTGTTAGTTCCACATTTCGCAACCAGGGGGCGCACTCTATTCTAAAAAAAACCTCTATCCGAACGAAACTCCGTTTTACAACCTATCCGTATGTATATTAGTCTTGGGGATTGGACCCATAGCATCCGAGATAGGTAGGCGCCCCTGGCGGTAAAAATTGGAACTAAAATATGTACGGCTATGATGCATAGTATGAAAGAGTGGTTAAAGGAGGGTCGGCAAAAGCTAGAAAAGTGCATCGCGGGTAAAAAGTATGGAAGTTAGAAAAATTGCCAAAAATACACATGTTAGAGCCCAGAGGGGGTAATATAAGATTTTTTCAAAATTTTATGATTTATCGTTTGATGTGAGGTGTTCAGCTATAAGAATCGAAAATTTCAAGTCTTCAACTTAATTAGGGGCTTAGTTAGAAAGAAAAGCTTAAAATACACAAGTTAGAGCCCAGGGGGATAAATATAAGACTTTTTCAAAATTTTATGATTTGTCGTTTGATGTGAGGTGTGAGGTGTTCAGCTATAAGAATCCAAAATTTCAAGTCTCCATCATATATAATTTCTGAGAACGGGCTCTGTGACAGACAGACAGAGGAATGAGACGAAAGGGTTTCGTCAGATGAACAAAACCCTAAAAAGAAGCCGGAAACTAGTAGAATTATTAAGTTCTTTTGTGGAGATATGAAGATATAGTATAATATTAAAAAAAATACATGGCTTATAGAAAATGTATATTCAATGCTAAATTAACTAGGACTTCCCTCAGAGGGATTAGTCTGAGTGATATTACTGAGAACATAGATTTAATAATAACATGTGGAAGCAAAGAAAATGAGATGTTATCTTTAATTGTCCATATACTGCGAAAAATTGAAATGATGAAAATAAACGAATTGTAGAATTACAAAATCTTATATATAAATTCGTATACACTGTTTAAAAAAATGGGAAATCAAACCATTCAAGACAGCCATGCATGGATATAAAATTGAAAGTACGCAATATATTAAAAGTAAAATAGAAAATGAAACACTAATTTACTTATATCGGAATTTTAACTGTATAAAATGATGTCAAGAGCATAATCAGACGCTCCGCACCAATTTGAGTAACTTTAAATGACAAATATATGATGTTTAAAAAGAATGGACTATATTTTATATGGTGTGTGCTCCCCCGGAATAGTTAATATTGTACAATATCTGTTTTCCACGGATGCAATGAGGTTGTCGATAACATTTAAGGAATTCTCTTCTCAAAATCTAATATAGTATCAAAGTACCGAATACATCAAAAGTGGCATGCAATGTTTCGTTAGAGTGTGTTTTAGATATGCTCGATCGGATTTAAATGATGAGTGTATGCTGGCCACTATATACGCATACGCTGTATTGTTTTGTTTTCAAACATATTCTGCACAAGTTGAGCTGTATTTAGCATGTATTAAATAAAAGAAATCGGCAATGATTACAACATAAAGTATGACACAAGATCTGAATATATCGTCTGCATAACTTTTGAGCTGTCAAAGTGTCATTTGAAGCAATTTACAAATCCATACATATTTATTCAGCAAATCATGCAAGCTAACATACGCCAATATGAACCCGATTACAAAATTTCACCAGAACAAGTTAATATATAAAAAATCTACTAATGATAATTGAGAATATGACCTTATGATAAAATGTCTAGAAAAATAAATCGGATAAAAAATTCATATCACATTTAAAACGGCACTTCCCTCTGTTAGTGGCCTTGGTGAGAGAGAGAAAAGCCTAGAGAAGGAACACTTTAACAAGTACTTTCGGGCAACCTACTCACTGTTTCATACAGGTCTTTATTCAATATTTACACAATTTATTTAATACTAGGTGGGTATCTATCAGTTATGTTGCATTTAAATCGCATGTTTTGCGGAGGAAATGCAGCATTATGAAATATTTAAAGTTGCTGTACGTAATAATTCCAAATTAATGGTAATTGAGATCGCTTTCCGTTAATTTCATCTTTTTAAATTTTAAATTTTTTAGAAACCATTCATAGAGACAATTGTATATTTTAAAACTAACCCGAAGCAAAATTTCAAAATTTTGGGCTCAGCAGTAACAGAGAAATAGAAAATTTTTGAAAGTTTTTTGTTTCTGCACTGTTTTTTTATAGCAACATTTTTAGAAATTGTTCTATTGCGAGAATTTGCGTCATGATAAATACAGCCATGTCAATTTTCATGTTTATATTCCTAACAGTTCCATGTTCTTCGTTACTTAGATCATCTTTAGATCTTTTTCCGCTTTGTTTAGTCTTTCTATTTTTTAGGATTCGTTCTACAACGAGCATTTACATCTTATTAATTACTACCATGCCAAAGTTCTAGTTTGTAACCCCAACAGTATCCCAAAAATTTCAGTATTCCAAATAAATCATAGTTTAGAACCTTTCTAGAAATTTTTACGTTTATCCGTCAAATGGAACCTTTTAGAGAGCGTTCATTACGAGTATTTACATCTTAAAAGTAACTACCGCACCAAATTTAAAGTTTCTAACCCAATCAATATCGCAGAAATCACAATTTTAGAACTTTTTTGCTCCTGCAGCGATGTAGGTTCTTGCACTGACATAAAATAGTCTTTTTTTCGGAGCAGAGATGGCCACCAACATTTTTTTAAGTTGGCTATGTAGTTTCAGAGATAACACCTCACAAACGTACAAGCATTAATAATATTATATACTTTATAATATTACAACGCTTTATAATATTAGCATTAGATGTACAGATACAAAAGCCATTTATCTGTTACAAGCTAAAGTGCCGGCGTTGCCCAGAATTTGAAGGATGTTTGTTCTGAAAAATCAATTTCAAAATTTAACATACAACACAAAACAAACATTAAAAAAAGCAGTCGAAATGTTGTTGAATGAATCAAATGAAAACGCTATATAAAAATGTATAAATGTATATAACAGACGCAAAAGAATACAGCTATAAATGAACTTATTTCAATTTATAATTGGAGCAATAATGTTAAAATACGCCAATATTTCCCTAATCGGGTTTTTATTATGCTTCAATACATTTTTCACACTCATATGACGTTATACTATATCCACCATGCCCTTTATATTTCCAATATGACGTAATATTTTCCTCTTTCACGTGGAAACCTTGAAATAGAAAAGTTATGAAGTTATATTCACTTTCATTTAAATTCGTCAAACCATTTATTTCATTTTCATATTTCACGTGAATATCTTGCAATAGAAAAGTTATGACGTAATATTCACCTTTTTTTTTTTAATTCGGCAAACTATTTATTTCATTTTCATTTTTCACGTGGAAATCTTGCAGTAGAAAATTAATTGTTGTAGTAATAATTTTATTCTGTTTTTTTAATTGTTGGCAACTGCTATAACAAAAAGTGTTTAAATTTGATAAGAAATTGTTGTTAAATTGGTGGTTTTTTATTAATTAAAAATTAACTATAAGTTATTTCGATTCCGGATTACTTTAGTTGTCTCGGCCATGTTTTAAGTATCTCTTCACAATTTTGGCTTCCAAATTGGGGATTTTTTATAGAATTACAAACAGACAGATAGACAAGTTTTCATTTTTATATATCTCTCTATTCTATGAAAAGTAACTAACGCTGTCACCGCCGCCGCCGCCGCCGCCGGTTTTGAATTTTTTGTGACCTGAGGTCTTTCTTCGTTAATATTAAGAAAACTATTGCATACAAATATATGAAAATCGGTGGTATTATAGCGAAATGTTTGATCAACACACTAATGCATACAGTTTTCAAATCGAAGAATTATTTTAAGAGATATTTAATGCTAAAGTTGGACAAAATCGTTCCATTAAAAAAAAAATTATAAGAGCAAAAGCTATACATGGGAATTTAATCATTTTTAGATCATTTTATTCAATAAAAGATCCCGGTCTGCAGATTTCATTATTTTTTTTTAATTTGACTCATTTTTTGAGGTTTTATTTCTTTTTTAAATTCAAATATTCAGCATTTTGACAGCTATTTTTTACATATTTTAGAAAATGGTATTAATTTAAACTGTTGCCAACTGTATAAACAGCGCAAACAATAATGTTTGCTTCAAATAAATAAATTATTTACACGTTACTATTATAAACAGAAAAAACCTTCAAATTACAATTAAATAATTAGGTATAAAAAGCAGGCACTTATTGGAAATTACGCCATAAAATGAGCCCAAAGGGTTAAATATTAAGCCTTTTTCAAAATTTTATTACTTGTTGTTTGATGTGAGATGTTCAGCTATAAGTATGCAAAATTTCATGTCTCCAACTTAATTAAATTAGGGGCTGAGTTCGAAAAATTGCTTAAAATACACAAGTTAGAGCCCAGAGGGTTAAATATTAGACTTTTTGAAAATTGTATTATTTGCCGTTTGATGTGTGGTGTTCAACTATAAGTATGCAAATTTTCAAGTCTCCGACATATATAGTTTCTGAGAACGGGCTCTGTGACAGACGGACAAACAGACAGACAAAGGAGTGAGACAGGTAGGGTTTCGTTAGATGGACGAAACTCTAAAAACATGCTGCGGATGACTGTAACAACATCCTAAAATTACGTTACCATCAGCGATCTACCAATCTCGAATTTAGTTTATATTCGTTTCATATATTCTTATTCTTTTGTGCGGCCCTGTAAAATAATTATCAATATTATATACAGTAAAACCTCTGAATAGCGGACACCCCGAGAATGCAGAATTTGTCCTCTATTTAGAGGTGACCGCTACTGAGAGTAAAACATGTACAGTTATTTAAGAGTTGGTAATCGAAAAAATGTCCGCTAAATAGAGGTATCCGCTAATCGGGTGTGTCCGCTATGGAGGTTTTACCAGTAAAACTTCTGAATAGCGAACACCTCGGGAGGGCAGAATTTGCCCTCTATTTGGAGGTGTTCGCTACTGAGAGTAAAAAATGTACAGTTATTTAAGGGTTGGTAATCGAAAAAATGCCCGCTAAATAGAGGTGTCCACTAATCGGGTGTGTCCGTTATGGAGGTTTTACTGCATAATAATATCATCCTTTACAAGAAAATTGCATGCTGTATGATAGACAGACAGACATCCAGAGAAAGATAACCTCCGGATCAATAAACAGTCATGTCTTTTGTTTTAATCATACACAATTGTATGTCATACAACATGCCAGATTTTATACAACAGGCTAAAAACGGTCACCGTGGTACGGAATACTGTATTACTATTTGTTTGCCCACCAAAACTGGTTGCCACGGGTTGTTGCAAGGTTTGTGATCACGTGGTTGAAACTGATCTATTCAATATTACTGCGTGCGTATTTTTTTTTATTTGCTCCATGTGTTCAAACCAGTTGTCTACGAAACATCAACTGGTGAAAGTGACGCACACCAAATTTCTGTGACGTATGCAGATAAATTGTGCTTTTTTAAGAGTTTTTTCTATATAATTTTTAAACGGTTTGGAACTTATTTTTCATAGTAGGTGCATTCAGTAGGCGACCCTCATAGGTACCTTCTGGTGCAATCACAAACGAAATCCGACAAATATTTTTTGAGTTATGCTTGACGAAAGGTTTTTATTAGGCTTTTTTTTTAGTAGGACATGGCGTTAATATCCATCGTAGTAGTAAAGTGTCCGGACAGTAATATTTCGCTGAGTATTAGCCTTCGCTTCGCTCAGACAACAAACAATTTTACTTTCTGAGAACTCGTTTTTTTTTTTTTTTTTTTTTTTTTTTTTTTACAGCTGCTAAAATTCTGCAACATTACTGCATTTTAATGATATCTTCTTTCCTCAATTTGTATGTCATAACAACAATAAATATAATGTTTATTTGAGCTCGTTAAGCAGTATATTTGCAGATAATTATGAAGGCTCGCAATAAAACCCGTACATTTTGTCGCCTTGTTCATCAAGACCCACTCTTTTAACCTTTATATCCCAAATTATTAACGTAAAAACTCTCTCCTTGAAACTTTTTTTCCTGGAATTTCTATAATACCTTAGAAGATATATGCACTAAAAATAAAATATATTTTTTTGTTAATTTCGGCTAATTACTTGATAATGCACTTTAAAGTATCGTCAAGTCATAACACTTGGAAAAAAATCGAGACTTACTATAGAAAACTATATCCAATTTTTTCTTATTATTTTAATGAAATTTATCATGTATCATATCAAGATGTATATATGAATATGACTCTGATGTAGTTATGAATAGATTATGATGCCGTTGGTGGATCATCAGTGAGTATTTCAACATCAGCAGAATATTCTATAGTTGTATCACTTTCGTCCGATAGAAAGCATATCTGAAAGAAATTTGCAGTTGTAGTTGTAGAAAATTCAAAATGATTCATAAAACTACTAAAAGATATTTAATTTTTTTTTCTAATCTGTATTTTTTTTTCCTTTTATAAATAAGCAATAGTTATTCCAAAGAAAAAAATAACATGTTTTTTGCTTTATTATTTATCAATGTCATACATAAATCATGCTATATCTTCTCCTACTTTGTATCAAAATCCACTTGTTCAGTATCCACGCATCCCTAGTTAATAGATGCGTTTTTATGTACCATATATATTCAAACGATAAAAAGTAAAAATCCTGTTCAACTTAGTACCGACGGTACTCAAAAATTCTTGAGATACAGCTATTGTGGAAATCGTGAAAAGTTCCGCATAGCAGCGACATCTGTTGGGCAATTAACACCAAAAACTTATCAGGATCAATTTATATCACGGACTAACTGAATCTAAGGTTCGATGAAAATCCATGCATTAGTTCTTGAGATACAGCTATTGCGTAAATCGTGAATAATGCAGTATGGCAGCGCCACCTATTTGGCGATTTATACCAAAAAGTTGTCGTCACTAAATTATATCAATGACTAACTGAATCTGAAGTTTTCTGAAAATCCGCGCTTTAGTTCTTGAGATAAAGCTATTGTGGAAATCATGAATAATGCAGCAAAGCAGTGCCATCTGCTGCACGATTTACACCAAAAAGTAATCAGCATCAATTTATATCAGGGATTAACTGAATCTATAATTTTATTAAATTCCGTTTATTAATTCTTGAGATAGAGCGCCCACAAAATTTGTGTCACATACAGACACACTTGCAGACTCAGGGACACACAGATAGACATTTTGTAAAAACATATTTTTCGAGATCTCTGACCCCTAAAACGTGTAAATCCGTCGAAAACCGGAATTCGAAAATTTTCACGAATCCAATACTTTCTTCTTCTAAAGATTGGGGAAAGTAAAAATATGATATCCTTACCTATAATATTTAAAATGTTTCCAAGCAAAAGTTAGAGATCTCACGTCAAACAACAAAATGGAATCGATATTGACACACGCGTGTGCCAAAATAGCTTCCTGAATAATTTTCAGCTCCCTGGCAATTGCTATCTAGTGATGGTCATCGGAAGTGTTTACTATTGTTTACTATGAGTACCATTGCCAATGCATTTACTGTCTGTGTTTCAATTGTGGTAGGAAACTGTGATACCTTAAAGCACCGTCGGGGCATAAAGGGTTAAAAAACCCTTTTGGTATCTTTGAGTGTTCCTACTTTTTAGATTTTTTATGCACGCAGTGATTCAAATAAAACATGGGCTTTTACCAGTGTTTCAAAGTAATGCATATTTTTCACTCACTCACAAAATGTAACATATTAACTTTCCAATTTAGCATATTAACTTTATCAAAATCATCAACTAGAAAGAAGACGAAGAATGTTGAATAATTAAATATTTTTCTATAGTCAGTATAAAGAAAAAGATATATACGTACCTGTCTTTATTCGTAGACCGTATAATCACACCAAAGGTGGGTTTATTCTCGGAATATTGTTTTATTTCAGAATAGGAATACAATTATTGAAATAGGGATAGCTTACATTAGCGGTCGGCAACATTTTTTGGTTGCGTGTCGCAATCAATCAAAATGTGTGTAGTAGACGTTTCGGGTCAGTGATATTTTCATTTTAAAACAGTCTTTTTTTGTGAATAATAAGATAAATTGTTTTGAGAAAATAATTACAACATGCCTTTTTAAACTTTAAACATAAAAATTATAATTATAATTATTATAAAAAGAAACATAACTGAAAGAATATTACTTTTCTCTTCGATAGCAATGGCCCCCTTGATGCTGAACAAAGTGTCATAGACCCTATCCTTGAGACGTCAGTGTCACGTGCTTTGGGTAAACATTTTCGAAGACCTTAATTATGCAACGACTCGTTTCGTATAGCAAGACTGCCTGCCATACTGCTGTAACGGAGCATATTCTTGTGACGTGACGTCACGTGCTTAGGGGAAACATTTCCAAAATCGTTGCCTCGAACCCAAAGGAAGAATAGGGTCTATATTGTAAATTCTGGCGATAATTATATCTGTGCACAAAGTACATGTCAAGTTGTCATTATTTTCTATACATCATACCTTTCTTTCCACATATCTTGAAACAATCTCTCTTCTGCTTTTTGTTTCACTATGGTAATAGTTTGGTTTAATAATGATAATTATTTCACTGCATATCTATAACTACGTCACTACTCTTGCGTTACTGAACAAGTATTAAAACTGAGAGTATAATGAGAGAACTGAGGCTCCTAACTAGTGTTGCCAGATATCCCGCGTAAATCGGAGATCCAAAGATCATCTGGGCACCAGTATTTTAAACTATTTTCCTTTGCATTAACTAATGTAGAATTATCTGGGAGAAAAGATAGCGAAATAAATTGTAAGTAATTAGTGGTGTCTAGAACATTTGGAGCTCTGGATTACGCGAGACACCTTGCAACACTACTCCTAACCGCCGAATTGTAGCAGTAACTCTAGCCGATTTTTGACTGGAAAAAGGCACGACGAATGGGTCGAAGGCAGCAATTGGACACTGCCTTCCGCCGCGCCTTCGTTCGTTCAGTCGCTGCATTCGTTATGCATGTTCGTTACAGCAACTTTGTAATCAAACAAAAATATTATTGTCATTCTTTATTTTCAGTTTATTTTTTTATGAATTGTTCAAGTTTTCGTTTCATATTTACAATTTAAAATTTCTTTTTATATACTATTATACTTTTTTTTCGGAACTCTAGTAGGTGACTTGAAATTGTGAAATATGTTACTCAGTGAGCTGCAGGATATAGGTTGTCGACCCTGGTCTACACATTAAAAATGGCATCATCGTCGATTTTTCAAGTAATAACACACACTTTTGACACCATATTGGAGTTTCTTGTATCAAGGCAACTCAAACTAGTCGGATGTGGCAATCCCAAAACTTTCTTCTATCTAATACATGTTAATACTTCCTGAAAAATGCAGCATATCAGCGCCACAGGTTAGGTGATCGACACAAAAATCTGATCATCAACAACTTATGTCAACTTCTAACCGATTCTGAAATTTGATAAAAATCCGAGCATTAATTTTTGAGATAGAGCTATTGCGAAAATCGTAAAAAATTCTGCTTACAAGCGCCACCTGTTGGGCGATTTACACCAAAAACTAATTAGGATCAATTTATACTAGGGACTAACTGAATCTGAAGCTTGATGAAAATTCATGCATTAGCCCTTGAGGTACAGCTATTGCGGAAATCGTGAAAAATGCAGCATAACATCACCATCTGTTGGGCGATTTACACCAAAAACTAAACAGCAGTAATTTATATCAGGGACTAACTGAATCCGAAGCTTGGTGAAAATTCGCTCATTATTTCTTGAGATAGAGCTATTGCAATAATCATGAATAATGCAGCATAGCAGCGCCACATGTTGGAGCGATTTTCACCAAAATGTAATCAGCTCCAAATTATATTAAGGACTAACTGAATCTGAGGTTTTATGAAAATTCGTGGAGTAGTTCTTGAGATAGAGCTATTGCAGAAATCGTGAAAATACAGCATAGCAGCGCTACCTGTTGTGCGATTTATGCTAAAACGTAATCAGCACCAGTTTATATCAAGGTCTAACTGAATCTAAAGTTTTGTAAAATTCCGTTCTTGAGACAGAGCGACCACAAAATTTTTGTCTCGTAAATACTCACAGAGTGACAGATAGAATGATAGTCATTTTGTAAAAACCATCAAATCGTGTTCAGGACCTCAGGGGCGTGCCTAGCGGGGGGGTGTTGGGGGTGTAACACCCCCCCCCACTTATTTAGAAGTGTTGGTAAAATTTAGAATAGTCGGAAAGTTAAGAACACACCCTGCAAAAAGTCTCCCGTCGTCAGTATCATTTCAATTCTCTGTTGTCCGTCTTTAAAGGGGAAAAGAAAGAACTTCTCACGGAAGATTGTGTATGATTCTGCGTGGGAGGGAGGGGTTGTCAGAGAGCGGAGGTGATAGAGAGAATCGCGTTTCTGAGAATTTGAGACTTTCGTGAAAGGAAGGGGGTTGGGGGGGGGGGTGTTGCAATCTCTATTCTAAGTTTTCCCATGTAGCATCTTTAATTGCTCCCTTCTGCTATGGACTGATTCTTAGAATTTGGTGACCTCTTGGCTCTCGATTTGGCGTTAGTTATTTGAGGTTGCTGCATTTAAAAGATGAAGTCAAGGACACAGAAGAAGAGCGATTTGCAAAAGTTTGTTTTTGCCGCATGATGACGGATAATTCAGTGAAAATTTTATGCCCACACTGTGATCGCGTACACACACATTTCACAGAAAAAATAAATTTATATCGCCGTATAAGAAAATTTCATCCGAATGAAAACATCGACCTCCAGAAAGGAAAACGGATTCAATGTACCATATTTCTGCATTTCTATTAGAGGCCTGCTTAGTCATATTCAAACAGATCATCCAGATGTAAAATTATCTTTTGAAAAGGCTCCTGTATAGCCCCTCTCCCCCCACCCTCCCAAAAAAGCCGGTTTTATTCTTCAAATTGTCATAGACACATGAATTTTGTAGACAGGTACATCTGGAATAGTAATCATGCTTAAAATACGTGTTACTCTTTTTGTGAGTGGATGGGGGGCAACATCTTTAAACTTCATTCGTTGAAAATTCCAAAATCAGAGCATTTAAGCATCATCACTCTTCAGGTTGGTTCTAACTGCGTCCAAAATTTTTAGTGTCTGTGACTATTTGAAGACTCAAAAAAAAAAAAAAAATATTATTTTTTGTTGCAGGGAGAGGTGGGGGCGGTAGACCATGTTCTATTGAAATTTTCAATAAAAGAGTACTTAATCTTTCTTGAATCTTTCAAGAAAGGAATACTTTTGCATGATTATTATTTAGCTCTGCTTCCTCTTGAATTCGATTCAAAACGCCGACTTTGACAGTATTTTCTGAAAGCCTTTAACAAAATTAAATATATATATATATATGTATATAAAATAATGGAAAATGTATTTCGATTATAAAGTTTCTGAATAAGAACACCTGCCAGTTTCATGAATTTCCGAACAAAAATGAATTTAAAAATGTGTCAGAAAGTAGCTTTGAATTTGAGAACAGCCTTAATAATAGACGCATTTTTGATAGAAGGAAAGCAATCAGGGGCTAATAATAAATTTTGAGGTTTGTTTACTATACTCCTATAGAAGAATTAAGTGACTGAATTGATACTATTTATTAAAATACGAAAAAAAGAATTGGTAAATTGTTTTAGATATGCTAAGTTTCTTATTATTCACCAAACTAGCAATACGTAGCCAAATCTTGTTTTGATTGCACACCAGGCAGATTTCTCCATAAGGAGCGAAGCTATATCGAGACGCTAGTATAGTATAGATGCTTCAGAGTTTACGGCCTTTCTTTGATCAATGAACTTTACCCATGTGACATCAAAGTAGGTATATAAAACGAAAACACCAATAAGCGTGTAGAATTTTTTAACGCTGCTTCTCCTTCGTCCAATAAACAGTCATTTTCGGAGGCTATATACCTACAGAGGCGTGGCTTTTGCCATTCCTGGGTAAAGTCCATTCGGTGTTTGCGATCGTCATTGAGTGAATAAATTAGTATTCTTCATCTGCGCTTTTATTTTTAACCGGATATTATATTATTTTTAATCGTTTAATTTTTAAAAATTACAATGAAAAGACAGAACCTTTCTTTGGCCTACAAGTTGGCCTTAATTATTCCAGTAACTGTGGCAAGTAATGAAAGAAGTTTCAGCAGATTAAAGTTAGTAAAAAATTACTTGCGTACCACCATGTCGGAAGAGGGACTGGATGAACTAATGCTATTAACCTGTGAAACAGACATAACTGACATGTTGGATTTAGACAGTGTAGTGTAGCTGGAAAATGAGCTATTCAAAAGGATAGGGGGGTGATAATTTAAAAATGTAGAAGGATAATTTTTAGTCTCTTATACTAATATATATCTTATTTTTAGCAAGCAAGATTTGTCTTTTTTATGTATTTTAAAATTTATACACTTACATTACACAACAGCATTCGGTTTTATTTATAGAAACATAAATTCCGAAGTAATAACATTCTTAAATTGTTACTTTTGAGAACTGGTTAATGTACGGTACATCCGTACACATTTCCTTTTAAATCGTAAACAGAATCCTAATTAATAACAGGATTCTCAACTCTACTTATATAGTAAAATAATTTAAAAAAAATTGCACATACTGAATAACAGCATTTAATTTCGACTGTGGTTAAGGAGAATGCAGGTAACACTTAAGACTTTTAGTGATTTTTATAAATTCACAGTATTGTAGAACAGTTGACTCGGGGGGGGGGGGGGCTATCACAAAGCTTTTCTCACCCCCGATCTTGCAGTCGGCAAAATTCAGTTCACACCCCCCCACTAAAACAGCCTTCGGCACGCCCCTGCAGGACCTTCTAAAACGTATAAACCCTGTGCCGTGTCCTAAGAAGGCGGTAGCGATGGTCGAGGGTGTTAACTTCGAAGGCTTAACAACTTATACTCTCTTAGAATATGATAACATGAAATTTATTTTATAACACAATAAAAGATATTCTGGAGTAATGATAAGTCGCTATGTACACAACAATGTAAATTTTGTTGAATAAAAGTTTATGTATCAGAAATAGTGTCTATGAAAAAGTGGTAGCTAGTCTATTAAGTCCACAGGCATTGCATTAGTTGAACGGAAAACGCTTGTCTAGTCTCAGAGATTAAGATCTCCTTTTCCGCGACGGCACCCTGGTGCCCTGTCGCCGCTGATTCGGGTATCATTCCCCGGTACTAGGGATCGTAAAGTCCGGCCCTTTCGGCCTTCAAACTCTTCCACTCCAAAAGTCGCTCTTCCAACTCCAGCCAAAATCTAATCTCCCCTCTGCATCCTCCTCTAGTATATATATCTCAATTATCTCCCTCTAAAAAACAATGGTGAGTTTCTCAGCCACTAACTGTCCGTTCTTTTCAAGAACCTCCCAGGGACCTTTTCCGCTATCTCCTGAGTGGACACCTTGAGCACCTCCTCTTTTTTGCACACGCACTCTCTAAACATCTGTTCATGTGAGAAGGTCTGAGAGATATTTTCTCACGCTAAAGTTCACAAGAGTTCCACCTGTTTTTTTGCATTAGCAAACTGTCACCGATTGTCAATTGTCCAAGATTGATGGTGACTGAGTATTTTACTTCATCTTGCCGTGCGTCTTAGTGGACTTTAACATATTTTTACTCTGTTTTAGAAATGCATTAGTTCTTTCTATATGGCGAATCTGATATAGTTCAGATCTTTACAACCCCCCCCCCCCTCCTTTTAAAAGAATATTTTGGCCGCAGGACGAAATATTCTGTAAGGTAGAAAGGTGACTCAATATTTATATGAATGGCTCACATGCAAAAAAAAGAAAAAAGAAAAAAACTTTATTTACCTGCCTGCCCTTCCACAAAAAAGTATTCATTATACACTCTGTATAATATTTTACACTGTATTCTATTTCAAACACTTCACATTATATTATATTTTCAAACATTAAAAGGAATGATAACATACTATATACAATTTTCTTTTCTTTTTTTTTTCCCAAGATTACTCTGCACTACTCAAAAAATCTATTTGGACAATGTCCTTCCCTGGCCTTTGTACTCTGACATATTGGTCAGGTTGCAAAGTATGTGCCCTTTTGAGTGGTTTACGAGTCATTTTGTTTTTGCTATTCCTAGATGAAAGCGCATTGCTATCCGTTTATATTAAACTCTTCTTATCAGTGCAGCTCTTTAATTTTTTTATGGCAACTATTCTCGTAGTCCCATCTTTTCCCGTATTCTTTCGTTTATTTATCGAATGCCTCTCTGAATTTTGTCGATCCTCTTGTCTTTCACTGATTTCTTTTTGATCAATTTCCTTGTTTGTATCTAACCCTTTCCTGTTTTCTGTTTCCCTTTTAGATTGTGACAGTGTATTTATCTCCGTTATTTTAACTACCGTTGGCTTTCTCGGATTTTTGTTTATTTTTACCCTGATTTTGGCTCCTAAATCTATGTTCGTGCTTTTTTGTCCCGTTTTCCTGTTGCCAATTCCTTTCCATTTTCGCCTTTTCAATCTATTTGTGGAATTTTGAGTGTTAAACTTCTCTCCTTGACCAGCAATTTTCCAGACCTTTAATCCTTTATTTCTTTTCGTTTTCGTATTAATTTTTCTACCACGTTTCGCTTTATTTGTTTTCGCCTGTTTTTTATATTTGGGTATCTCTATAAGTTCGTCCACCCTTGCTATTTTTTCTTTCCCTTTCTTAATGTCCTCCCAACTATCAGTTTCATTTTGTTGACCGTTTGTTCCTAAATCTAGTGTTTGTTTACCGGGTTTTAAATCCTTTTCTACTGTTTTGCATAAATTCTGTAATTCGAACTTTTTTTTTCTTTTTAACTGAGTTTTCACTCTCCCTTCTGACTTTTTTACCGACGTCATGCGACTTAACATGCTGTTCCCTCGTTTTAATCCCTTCTATCTGAGATGAAACTCTGAACAGCTTTTCTTGTCCAATATTTTGCCTATTTTGTATGATTTTTACCGGTATTTTGACTTCTTGTCTTCGCGAGTTATGTGTGTGTCTGAGTTTCTTATAATCCTTAAGTTTTTGACCTCACCTGACAGCTGTTTCTCTTGTGGTTTCTCTTGGTTTTCTGACCCATAGACTTTTCCTATTTCTCGTTTTCGAACGCTGTCTTTTGTTCTCCCCCCTTTCTCGAAGTTTGACGAATTCGTCGCTATTCTGCTTTTCGGATTACCGTTATAATCCTTTTTCGTAACGCCCGTTTGTTTTTCCAAATCCCTATCGCCTCGAAAGTTTTCTGACCTGGAAATCGATTCCTCACGCGACTTGACTATGTTTTGTGCATTTTTACAATCCGTCTTACTTTTTTTCCTTAAGCTATAAGTTTCATTTTCAAACGGTATTTTGTCATTCTCATTCGACTCCTGTGCGAGCGGTGGTAAAGAAATTGGTTCCTCCCCTTCACTCACTTCCAACTCATTGTCTGCCGTGGCGTTTTCTGGACTAATCTCTCGTGATTGACTCACCCCTTGAATGCACGGCTGAAAGTTTCGATTGCTATTGGCTTCGTTTTCTTTGGTCAGCTGTTTAGTTTTCTTACGCTCATACGAATTGATTAATTCTTGTGTTCTGTTTCCAAGGATATAATAATCCAAATCTGACTCGTTGTCTGTGATAAGTGCTTTAGTTGTTATCACCGTTTTATCCGCTAATTCTAACTTTATTTCCGCAACCGGAAGCTGTTGAAGTTCCCTGTCCAGAGGTTGTTTTACCACTTAATTTCTCCGTTTAATTGCCCTTTATTAATGAATCTTCTTGAACATAAATCATCCATGGTTCCCCTATCGCGTAACATTGTAATTTCTACTCCATTTATCTTTCCCTTACTTAAATATGGTTCGAAACCTTTATCTAATTTCGTACTACACCTAACATGATGTACCGTGCTTATTTCTTTTTCCAATCTTTTTAAATCTGGACAGTCTCGTATCCTATGTTTTGGACTTCCGCATTGAAAGCAAGTGCTTTGTTTTGTGTTTTCGAAAGCTTTTTGCCTTTCCCTATCGTCATTTTTCTCCCGCCAATTAGATTTATTATCAGCATTTTTCCTCTTATCCCTTTCCTCGTAATTTGGGCGATCGGACCATTTTTCGCTGTCTTTTTCCGCATATCTCGGTTTCTCGAATCTTTTTTCCACGGGCGGTCTGGCATACCCTTTCCAGGACGTCGCGCCCTTTATTGCTTCATACCCGTCCAAATCTTTTGCGAGTTTGTCCGGTTTTTTATACTCTGCCCACGAATCAATAAAATGATTTTTAGTTTTGATCGGCACTCTTCGTTTAATTTGTTCCGTAATAAGCAGGTTTTTTTAGCTCCTCTAAGGTTTTGATGCCCAACCCATCAAGCCACCCGTCTTGAAAACTATTTAATTCGAAGATTAGGTCTTTCCATGGGGTGTTTGTATTTTTTTATGCCTCATTAATTTTAAACGATAGGCTTCTGTTGTTAACCTATATCGTTCTAAGAGAATTTTTTTCACGTCAGCAAAATTGTCCACGCTGTCAGACGGTTCTCGTAAAATTAATTCCGCAATTTGTAAGGGCAATAAAGCTAAAAGATGAGTTACTAGATCATCTGACTCGATCCCCGATCTTTCTGCCTGTCTCTCAACTAAATTTAAAAATAAAGTTATGTCTGATTTGTCTGGATCGAACGAATGCATAATAGATTTTATATTTAATTTTGGGCCTCTATCAGAACGATTACTCTCACTTGAACTGCTTCTCCCTGTGCCTTGCGTTAATCTTAATTCTTCTAGTTTGAATTCTCTTTCTTTCTGTCTGTCTGCGCTGTCTAATTTAGCTCTTTCTAATTCTAACTGCTCCTTTTCGCGGTCTTTTTCCCTAGCTAAATTTCTTCTCTATCTTGTACAATGTACCTGGCTTGCGTTAGCGCAAGGTCCTCGTCGTAGTTATCTGATTGCTCAATTTTTTGGATGATTATTTGTATTGTATCCCCATCCTCAAGTGCTAGTCCCCACCTCAAGTCCCCACCCAATTCTGCTGCTAAATTCTGTAGATCAATCTTTCTGCAATGTTTTAATGCGGTCACCCTTGTCATAATGAAGCCTTATTTTTAACGCAATTTCAATAATTTACACCAATAATTTCCTCGGTGAATTTAAAACCTGTCAATTAACACTATAAAATATGTTTACATAAACAAATTTTAAATACAAATACAGGATATAAAGTATAAATTTACAATATCTGTGAAATTTTTTGGATACCTTCCCCTTTTGTTAAAAATAACCAATGTGCAAGATAAATTTTTCTGTTTAAAGTCCCTATACACACAGGATAAAACACAATATATAGTAAAATCTTATAGAAATTGCACACATATATTTCGAATAAACTTTTCAAATTTTTCAAATCTTCTTTGCAAACCATGACCAGTGTAATCAGTGTTCTGACCATAAATTTCTAGAAAATATCTTTATTCAGTAGTTTAACTAACATAAATTAATTTTCCTCACAATTTACATGTAATATTACACTACTTGCATCTCTAATTTAAAAAGCTGTTCCCCTGAGCCTTTTTTTTTCGGCTCGCTACTGCAATCTCTCCTGAAAATTTTCTCCGCTTCCTTTCTTAGAAACAAAATTTTCCTTTGTATTCGTTTCGAATACAAACCAGATTTTAATCTGCTCCCTAGCTTGAGCTATCTTAAATGCCTATGAATTTGCCTCTGTTATACTTGGCTTGATGCCTTTATCTTAATGTTTACTTTACAAATTACAACAATTTTACTATCTCACAATTTTAGATCCCGAATTTAAAACATTTAAATTCTACTAAAACAAAATTTGAGAGCCATTTAAAAAAATAATGAGCCTACCTTCTCTGTTGTGTTGAGGTTCCGTCACAGTTGCTTTGGCCAGTGTGCTGCTGTTGAAGTATCAGTCACTCTCTTTGCGTCAGGGTTAGGCCTTTCCGAGGGAGTCTGTCGGTTGTCAGCTCTCTCCGTTTGGCTTTAGGTTGGTCTCCTGGATGTCCCTTTGCTCTTTCCTGGGTCGCTAGACTGTTGACTCCTTCGCAGTGTTGCGGCTATGACGTTGTCTTGCTGCTCGATGCTCAGCTCTCTTTTCTTTTTAATCACAGACTGCTAACAATCTCATCTGTACTATTTTTTTTGCACATAAAAGTTCGTTTCGTTGGCTGCCACCAGTTGTGCAGTGTCCTAAGAAGGCGGTAGCGATGGTCGAGGGTGTTAACTTCGAAGGCTTAACAACTTATACTCTCTTAGAATATGATAACATGAAATTTATTTTATAACACAATAAAAGATATTCTGGAGTAATGATAAGTCGCTATGTACACAACAATGTAAATTTTGTTGAATAAAAGTTTATGTATCAGAAATAGTGTCTATGAAAAAGTGGTAGCTAGTCTATTAAGTCCACAGGCATTGCATTAGTTGAACGGAAAACGCTTGTCTAGTCTCAGAGATTAAGATCTCCTTTTCCGCGACGGCACCCTGGTGCCCTGTCGCCGCTGATTCGGGTATCATTCCCCGGTACTAGGGATCGTAAAGTCCGGCCCTTTCGGCCTTCAAACTCTTCCACTCCAAAAGTCGCTCTTCCAACTCCAGCCAAAATCTAATCTCCCCTCTGCATCCTCCTCTAGTATATATATCTCAATTATCTCCCTCTAAAAAACAATGGTGAGTTTCTCAGCCACTAACTGTCCGTTCTTTTCAAGAACCTCCCAGGGACCTTTTCCGCTATCTCCTGAGTGGACACCTTGAGCACCTCCTCTTTTTTGCACACGCACTCTCTAAACATCTGTTCATGTGAGAAGGTCTGAGAGATATTTTCTCACGCTAAAGTTCACAAGAGTTCCACCTGTTTTTTTGCATTAGCAAACTGTCACCGATTGTCAATTGTCCAAGATTGATGGTGACTGAGTATTTTACTTCATCTTGCCGTGCGTCTTAGTGGACTTTAACATATTTTTACTCTGTTTTAGAAATGCATTAGTTCTTTCTATATGGCGAATCTGATATAGTTCAGATCTTTACAACCCTTCCAAAACCGGAAGTCGAAATTTTTCGCGAATCCAATACTTTATTCTTGAAAAGATAGAAGAAAGTAAAAATTAACGTAGTTTATATATTCTTATTAAATCTTCACACAGTTATAAAAGAAAATCCATTAAGGGTAAATACACAGATTTTCAAATATTAAATTAGAATCACAAAAAACAAAAACCTTCCAGGTTTAAACCAGTAATATTTTAAATGTAATTTATATATAAAATAAATCATACGAATTTTTTTAAGTATTATCTATAAGAATTTCTAGCACTAATTTTCTGGTTTGGGTTATTCGATTTTCTTACATGTAACTAAACAGTAGCATAATCCAGAATATGGTCCCTTTAGTTATCTTCGAAAACTGAAATTTCGCTATATCTCGGAAAATAATGATTGGAATGAACTGTAAACTAACACACAACATGTTTTTAACGATGCTCATTCTACTTATGTAAAAAATAGTGCGGATTTCTTTTATATGAACTTAACAAACTTTCATGATTAAAATCGTAAATTTCAGTAAATATACATATATATATATATATATATATATATATATATATATTATATTTGGATCCAATCTGTGTATCTCACTGACAACAAAAATTTTAAATCGAATGATTTTTTAGGAATATATAAATTAAAACTTTTCACTTAAAATTTAACATCAGTATCATAAAATTTTGGACCCTGCTAACTCCATGAAGATTTAACAAAAATACATAAAGTATACACATTTCCAAGCTGATTTTATTCAAAAAACTAAAATAAAATGTCAAAAATAGGCGTATTATCGTATTAAGAAATTAAGAAATCAAAGTTAGTACAATTTTTAATATGTAGACGACTCCTATTTAAAAGTATTTATTTATATTCTGAAAGAAAAGAATTTTTCGAGTTTAATTAGACCTTTGGCATGATTGTATTGTAAACGGTAGGCAAACAAATGCAAGTGTACCATTTTTTTATACTGACTCCACACTGAATGCTAATTTAGGAAACAAATCTACTTTGTGAAAACTCTGGCTTTTGTTTTTTCAAAAGTGCTAAAATTTTTCAAAATTACCGCATTTATTTACGAACTCTTTTCTCCATTTGTGATTTATCACTTCAGTAATGGCAATTTTCATTTGAGCTCATTAAGGCTGTTCTCAAGTTCACTGCTCAACAAGCACAAAAGTTCAATAAGCACTGACACATTTACCAGCTCTTTTTTAAACTTAAAAGTTCAAAATTGGCAGGGCTGACTATTTAAGCAATTTGAAATCAAAACTAGTTTTCCGTTTTTTATAAATAAATTACTTATCCAATTATAAGCGATTTTAGGTCACGTGACACCTCCTTTTGTCCAGGAATTCGGTTCAAAACGCCCACTTTGACAGCATTTTCTGAAAGATCTTTTACTTTTACAAAAAAAAAAAAAAAAAAAAAAATAGAAAACGTCTTTTGATTACATAGTTTCTGAATAACAACACCTGACAATTTCATGCGTTTTCGATCAAAAATGAGTTAAAACTTGTCCCGTAAAGTTGCCCCTTTGGATTTGAGAACAGCCTTAAAAGGCTGTTCTTAAGTTCACAGCTCAACAAGCGCGAAACTTTCTGACACAATGACAGACTCATTTTTAAACGTATATGTACTAAAACGGCAATCTTGACTAAGGAAGTGATTTGGAATCGAAATGAGTTTTCCATTTTTTGAAAAATAAATTACCTATCGAGTAATAAGTGATTTTGATCACGTGACAAGATTTTTCTACGCTTCTATGACTGTATTTTTCTCCTTTCGTCCAGAAATTCGGTTCAAAGCTCCAAGTTGACAGTATTTTCTGAAAAATCTATTACATTTATATATACTGCTCAAAACAATTAAAGGATATTGCAGTTTTAGGTGGATTTTGTATCTGGTAAACTGTTTAGCTGATTGATACATGGTCGACAGACATAATAGGTTATATGAGAATAAATTACACATGTTTGGCAGAAAAAAATGCATTTTATTGCGCATTAGTGTATTAAAGGAAAAAAACACAATTTGTGCATATGAGAAAAAAAGAATAAGAAAAGGTGTTTTCTTCAAAGAAAATCATTTTCAGTAGGGGGTATGGTTTCCACGGGTGGCCAGCAACGTTGAACACCTTTGAGGCATGGACTCAGTGAGGCTATTAATGACGAGTTGGGGTATTCTGCCCCACTCTTCCAGAAGAGCTCTTTCCAGTTGTTGGAGAGTTTGTGGAGGTTGTTGGCGGCCAGAAACTCGTCTTCCTAGAGCGTCCCAAACGTGCTCGATTGGATTCATGTCTGGAGAACACGCTGGCCATTCCATTCGAACGATTCCTTCCTCGAAAAGGAAATCCTCCACCAGGTTTGCACGATGTGGCCTGCAGTTATCGTCCATTAAAATGAAGTTATCTCCGATTGCTGCAGCGTAAGGGACTACAATAGGTCTGAGAATCTCATCCCTATATCGGCGACCAGTCAGAGCTCCATCTCGAATGATGTAGTGGTCAGTGCGCCCGTCAATGGAGATGCCACCATACACCAACACTCCTCCACCGCCAAATCTGACACTTTCGTGCACGAACGCAGGATTATTCCTACTGCCACGGTCCCTCCAGATGAAAATACGCCTATTATCCGGATGCACAGAAAAACGGGACTCGTCAGAAAACAGAATATTGCTCCATTCATTTCTCCTCCTGTTGACATGCTCGGTTGCCCACTCCCTGCGGTCGCGACGATGCCTTGATGTTAATCTAACATATATCATCGGTCGGCGAGCATACAGACCTATAGCATGGAGCCGGTTTCGGACAGTCTGAGTTGAAGTCGTGGTGCCTGTAGCCGAGCGAAGGTGTTGTTGGAGAAGAGTAGCGTTCATGGTTCGGTGTCTCCGACCTGTTAACGCTAAATACCGATCTTCATTGGGCGTTGTTGCCCGTCTACGACCCTGCCCTGTCTTCGGCCTGCACATCCACTCTCCAAAAAACGGTTCCAGATCCTGGAAATGACACTTTGTGACACACCAATGGCTTGCGCTACTTCGGCTTGAGTTTGGCCCCCTTCTAACCTACCAACAATTCTCAAAGCTTCTGAATCTGTCAAATGACTTCGCTGAGATATCGTACTCATCGAAACAAAGCAATCACTGAATGCCGATCATCCTTGTCTTCATTCTATTTTATCCAGTTGAAAGTCAAATTTCATTCGCTGCCGCTGAAGCGACGTTTTTGACGTCGAACTCAAAATTTGCATACTCCACAGTTTGAAAACCAGAAAAATTTGCATTTGTGATTCTCTTCTTCTATTTTCGGCAAAAAAAAATTTAGTTTATATCTTTATTTTATATAAAACTTCAAATATCCTTTAATTGTTTTGAGCAGTGTATAAAAAAAACCTGGAAACGTCTTTCGATCAAATAGTTTCTGAATAACAACACTGTCCAGTTCCATGCGTTTCCAAATAAAAATGAATTAAAACTTATGTCATAAAATTGCCACCTTTTCATTTAAGAACAGCCTTAAGTGGACCGCAGACCTTTATTTGAGCAAAAACAAACTCCAAATTGACAATTCCTGTTGTGTGTACACTCCAATTTGTACTACGTCATTCGGGGAAAACCGCACGCAGATGCGATTATTTTACGCAAAGTTACAAGTGTTTTAATTTTGTTCCCAAACAATTTTTTGGCCTTTTAATATACTTTGAATCTGTTTTCTCAATACTGGTGTTTCAGTTTTTTTTTTTTTTTTTTTTTTTTTTTTCTTTTAAATGCTTTTTGCTACTTAATTTTTGATCAAAATTCATGAAACTGATAAGGAAGAATCCTGATATTGCTTAAAAAGAAATTGTGTATGCATTTTAAAATTCGACTTCATCAAGACAATTAAATTCGATTTTTAACTAATTATAAGGCAAAATTTTGATGAAGATCGATATGGAATTTAGAAAAATATCCCTAAAAATTTAATTATTTAAAGGCATTAAAAAATCGATATGTGAAATGTATATTTACATAAAATTTCAAATCTCTATTATGAAAATTGAAAGAATTTTTTGTAACGTCCAGCGTCCCCTTAAGCAAATTATCGCCTATAAATTTAAAACTCGTATTTATGTCTGGCGACGCAAGAGTTCTCATTGTCCACCACTTCCCTTACCAGATAATTACGGGAACTCGGAACAAAGCTCTTATATTTTATGGCCTTGTTCAACCTTTATTAAGATCCACTGTTTCCTAGACCCTTTCAAATCTTTGAATATTCTTACTCTTTAGTTTTTGTATGCACTCAGTGATTCTTCTTCCACAACATGTGTTTTTGCTTGTCCCAAGGTAATGTATTGTCCCCACTCAGACGCTTTCTAAAGCAGCTAATTAGACTGGTACTTATGATATAAGCAAAACAAGTTCCGTTGATTCGTACATTTGTTGCTTATGCTATGTATTCACGTAAAAAAATATATAAATATTATGTCAAGCCGAGACTATTTATTTAAATTATGCAGCACAGCTGGAGACCTTGTACATCTCAAGCGAGAGGTTTTAGTTGATATTTATCGATAATACATCATAATTTTTCTTTTCGTAACGCATGCGCAGAATTACAGTGATAAATGATTTTAATACTAATTTTAGCCATCAGTATGTGCATGTGCGTTTTTTTATACGGATAATGGAACACGCTTGAAAAATTATCGATGAAAGTCTGTGGTTATAATAGTGGCTGTTATATTTAATGGTTAGTTCAAGGATCTTTTTTCTACAACGGTGGTGTTATGCATACTAAACAGATACTCAAGTGTCGCGTTTTTAATAGATTTAAGTTCCATCAATATATTCAATAAAAAAGGCAATTAACGGCCACGTTTCGAAATAATTGAATAATTCTAATACGCCTTAACAATACGCAAGATATGTGTCGCCTCCATAACAGGAAATACCTTGAAAATGCTGTAAATTGAAGTTTGTTATTTATAAGACTATAAAAGCCATCAAGGTCTCACATTTTAGCATATATTTGGTACATTAAAAAATAGTGTACCATGATTTCACGAAAAAAAATAATTATTATTATTGCATCCATAGTTGTCAACCTCCCGATTTTTTTAATACCAATATTTTTGTGCGGAAATATTTGTTTTTACAATAGCACAATTTCTGCAATTAGATAAAGCCAAAATTTCTGTAAGAATTTACTGGTTGACAATTATGTATTACTATAATTAATAATATCAATTATTATTAATAATGCGTAATTTTTAAATTAACCCTTTCAGACACAGAAAAATTCTGTTCGTAAAATGATGAAATGATTGGCTGACACCAGGATTTACAAACGAATTTCTTATAAAATAAGAACTTGTTTTTTTAAACTTTCACATGAAAGGTGTCGTTTGTCAATTTGTAATTAAAATTAGGAAGTCACGCCGTGTGACCTCTGCCCTTGAAAGGGGTAATATTTACAAATTGTGGATTAATTAAAATGAAGTTGGCAATTTATACATGTATGTCATGAATGTCTCGTATGTATGCATATTAAATAGATGCTCAAGTATCACGTTTTTAATAGATTTTGCGATCCATCAATATATTCAATAAAAAAGGCAATTAACGGCCACGTTGACATTTTAGCATATATTTCGTAAATTAATAAATAATGTACCTTGATTTCAAGAAAAAAATTTATTATTATTGCATCCATAGTTGCCAACCTCCCGATTTTTTTAATACCAGTAAATTCTTACAAAAATGTTCGCTTTATCTAATTGCAGAAATTGTGCTATTGTAAAAACAAAAATTTCTGCACAAAAATATTGGTATTAAAAAAATCGGGAGGTTGACAAATATGCATTACTGTAATTAGTAATATCAATTATAATTAACAATACGTAATTTTTAAATTAACCCTTTCAGGCACAGAAAAATTCTGTTCGTAAACTGATGAAATGATTGACTGGCACCAAAATTTACCAACGAATTTCTTATAAAATAAAAACTTGTTTTTGTAAACATTCATATAAAGGGGGGAGAGGGTAACCCTTTATCGGGCAAGTCAATTCTGTGGCTGAAATGTGGAAAATATTCACTGCCACCAGAATTAACAAACAAAATTTATTTACCCCCCCCCCTTTTTTTTATCGCGTGTATTATAAAAAAGAATATATTTAACTAAAAATTTCGGTGCAAATGGATCGGTTTTCAATAAAAATTAAGTGGTAAGTATATTACCATTATTTGATAAAAGGTTAATATTCGTGGAGCCGTTTGTCAATTTGGTATTAAAATTAGGGAGTGGTAGGTCACGCCGTGTGACCTCCGTCCTTGAAAGGGTTAGTTTTTACAAATTGTGGATTAATTAAAATAAAGTTTCCAATTTATAAATGTATGTCATGTATGGGTCGCAAGTATACGTACTAAATAAATGCTAAAGTGTCGCGTTTTCAATAGATCTTGAGATCCATCAATATATTCAATAAAAAAGGCAGTTAACGACCACGTTTCGAAATAATTGAATTATTTTAATACGCCTTAACAATACGCGACACATGTGTCGCCTCCATAACTGGAAATACCTTGAAAATGCTGTAAATTGAAGCTTGCTATTAATAAGACATTATAGCCACCAACGTCTGACATTTTATCATTGGCACATTGAAAAATAGTGTATCTTGATTTCACGAAAAAGAAATTAATTATTATTGCATTACTATAGTTAATAATATCAATTATTATTAATAATAATTTTTAAATTGATTTTTACAAAGTGTGGATTAATGAAAATCAAGTTGCCAAGTTATACATGGATGTGTCGTATGTATAGATAACATGTAATATATGTATAAATAAATATCACAAAATTAAAGGAATGTTAAAATTCTAGTGCTAAATTCACCTTGAGTAAATAATTAAAATTAGTATAAAGCACAAACAAAATGTACTAAAATTGCTTTTAAGTGCATATATATACCTCATATATATTAAATCCTAATAAAAGAAATTTATGAAACGACTGATTATGTTTTAGAGCTATTTCTCCTAAAGTATGGAAAGTTTCGCGGTTAAATTAACTCCAATAATCCGTATTGATCCACAGGTTTCAAAAATGGTATTTGAATTTTAAAATTTGAATTAGTTTTCGATATATTAACTTTTTTTCTAATTTTAATGACATTTTTATATGATGGCAACTAGATTACTCCATTTTTGTGAAAAAAGGTGAAAACACAGACATTATTAAACTTCTTTTTCGTCATTTTCAAATTGAAATTGAAATTATCTTTCATTTCAATCGATAGTGAAGACAATATTGTGATTAAATTTTTTTTTTCAGGAAAATAAAAGTAAAAAAAAAAAACATTTTTTCACATTTTGATCATCCAGAATCAGTTTATTTTAGAAACCAAAAATTGTCTGTCACTTTCAAATTCCGTAGACGCAAAAAAAAAGGGGGGTTTCTTTTCAATTTTTGGGAAATGACATCAATAATCAGAGGAAATGACAGGCAATAATCTTAAAAACAGAAAGCGAATTTTAAAATAAGAATTAAATGAGAACGCGTTAAAAGCAGAAAATAAGGAAAGTTACGTCAAAATCTTTACGCATAAATATTAAAAAAATACGAAAATTTTAAAACAAAAATTATCACGCGCGAAACGTGTTTAAAGGTGATAATTATGTCATTTGTAAAATTCCCAAACATTAAATGGACAGTATTCCTGTGACATAACATAAGGTAAAATGGCGATTTTTATAGCCTCGAACCGAAAGGAAGAACAGGCTCCATTTCTTTGTGGATTATTAGATGGAAACAAATGCTAAATTATTACATATATATATTTTTTAAGTGTAAACAAAATTTTGTCTAATCAGTCATCTTCATTCAATAAGTACTATAGAGAATATCCCTATGACGTCACATAATATAAAATGGCGATTTTTATAGTCTCGAACCGGAGGGAAGAATACGCCCATAATCGCAATATTTAAAGTTCCTAGAATAATTATTACACGTGAAAAAAATTTAACGCTGGATTAGATCATATTTAAAAAGCTCAATTCTAAAACATCTTTAAATTAAATAATATATGTACGCGTGAATCTTAAAAGGGAAAACAAATTTAAAGTAAATAAATTATTACATGAGAAATTCATTTGATATGGAAAATTACGTCATATATTAAAACAACGGGGCTAACGTTAAAACAATACATTTAAAACGATTTTCATTCCGGAGACTTAATCTGACGTCACATGGTATAAAAGTAGTGTGGCAAGCAAATTTGTTTATATATTACATCACTTGATGCAGCTTAAATACAGGTAAATGTATGCGCAATATACTTTCGATTTATTTTGTACGAATTACTATTAAATAAATATTTATTAGAAAATTTGGTTATTCTTTTTAATTAATACAAACAATATACGCTGTAAAAATAACCTGAAAATATGCATGATGGCGTATTAAAATAGAGAACAGAATTCACGAATAAGCCATACATGTTCTTGAAATACCTGAAACTCGATCAAGACGTAAAATAAAAGCATAAAATTTCAAAACACAATGCTTTCCAATGCGGCGGTATATTCAAGTAGTACCGCAGCGGATTGTCGTTAAAATTCCCCAAACAAAGAGAAATGAATAGAAATTCGTTTATAGGAGATCGCCACTGTTTTTTAAATTATAATCCAATCTTTCGAAATCTTTTTAAAGCCGATCAAATTAGCGTGCATTTAGTGTCTGCGGTGTCTGGACGGGGGTTGGCGAGCGTAGCTCGTAGGGGCCGAGACCCCTAGTGTTTTACTAATTTATTTGTTCTTTTGTTATTTAAAGTAAAAATTAGGCCAATTTCTATAATTTGGCGAAATTGGTCGACGGGATAATCAAGTATTACTATTTATTTTATATTATTAACCAATGTTACATATTTAATAATGTTAAATTACTGTTTTGAACGTGATTGGCAACGATAAACAAGATTGACGATTTTGGCGATCCAAACATTTTGGCGATCTATTTCCAGACCTAGATAATACGTAACTACACAGATTTTTACTAAGATGCGATTCCGACTATGAAAGAAAAAAAATGTAATTTAATAGATTACAACGACCATTTGGAATTTTTTTAATAATCGAATGAATAAAAATCGAAAGCAGTTCCACCGAATCATCCACAGAATGCGACAAATCAACTTCGTAACAAATTTTAACCGAAAAATCTAAATTTCGTTCACCAAATTCCGTCGCATCCTCTTCAACAACAGATCGCAAAGATCAAACTTCAGACGACCAAAACCATCCTCGATAAACTCTCCAAGTCCCGTTTCGAGAAGAAAAACAGTTTACAAATCAAAAGCAGTTCCACCGAATCATCCACAGATTGCGACAAATTACCTACGTTGAGCTCAATTTTTCCCGGTTAGAATCGACCTATTGTAAAACGCCGTGGCTAGTGGATTGGAGCCCCTCGAGACATGGCCTTTTACTATCAATCGATTAAACATTAGACTGTATCCTTTTTTGCGTTCGTCTTTTATTCTGTAATCGATTTTCATGGGCTACATCATCAGTTGAAGACCTCGATTTGCATGGCCTACTTAATGAGTTGAAGACATCGATTTTTGCTTTGCAAGACGATTTTCATTTCGGCTTCGCTCTTTGGCTTTGGATTTTTCCATATCTGATAATTTGCGCCTACACATTTTGTAACTTTTTCAATTTTTAACGATTTTATGCCTTTCGATTACCTATTCAAACGATTTTTAACGATTTTATGCCTTTCTATTACCTATTCAAATAAAAATTCTTCTAGAAGTAAAGAACATCGTTGAATTTCGTTAAAAAAAATAAAATGCGAGAATCATTTGGCCCCATCCTCGACCGAAAACAACAACCATTTCCAAATGGTTAAAAAAAAAAAATCTAAATTTAAATGGGTGCAATGGAGTCAAAATATTCTACAATTGTATTTTCACTACGATTTTGTCACCATGAAACTGGCAGCTTTAGATTTCTTAAACAGAGTTCGTACGGGTCCTTGAATTTCCAGACTAAGAAATTATTCGGTACCAGTATTTTCTTATAGAAAATCTCTCCTTAAAAAATTCGAAATTTCGACCATTTAAACTAAATTTATTTTTCTATAAAAAAAAAAAAATACTGAAATTTTGCCTTGAAAATAACGGTACCCGTACGAACCCTAGTAAAGGCATACATTTTAGAAAGTACCAGTCATATTAAACCATACCTAAAATTAATGGTACTTGTTAGTTATCCCGTTGACCAAATTACTGTCGCCAAATTGTAAGATTAATTGGCAATAACGGTTGCCGTTATTTAATTAATTGTAAAATTAAATGCCAATAAAACCATTAATTCGACGTTTTATTTGTATTTTTATTAATGTTTTACTAATTTATTTGTTCTTTCGTTATTTAAAATAAAAAATTATGTCAATGTGTATAATTTGGCGAGTGGTTTGGCGATTTATATAATTTGGCAAAATTGGTCGACGGGATAATTAAGAAGTACCAAATTAATTAAGATGATATATACGATTTATATAATTTGGTGAAATTGGTCGACGGGATAACTAACAAGTACCTTTACAACTTATCGTTTAACGAAATTTAAATTTTTATGTTGATTTAAAGTTATATTAGTGCTGTAAAAAAGGGTGAACAATTTGTTTTTTTCTAACTACTAAGCTCCGAAACTACAGAGACGATTTTAAAAATTATTTCACGGTAGTTCAATTGCTTATCATTTAACGGAAAATCGAATACTTAAAATTTAAAATTAAACTTTAGTATTGTTTGGAAATTTTTCGAAATAAGTTTAAAACAAAGATAATGATATATTATAGCTAATCAAAAAATTTAAAAAATAAAAAATGCTTAGAAACATTTATTAGTAATTTTAGAAAGTAAAATGCTTTGTAAATTAAAGAGAATTGTACCTAAATGACTTTCGACTACTATTATTACTTTCTTCTATCTTCAATAGAAGAAAGTATTGTAATGGAAATTTTTTTGACTTCCGGTTTTCGACGGATTTGCATGTTTTAGGGGTCAGAGATTCCAAAAAACATGTTTATAGAAAATGTCTGTCTGTCTGTGTGTCCGTCTGTCCGTCTGTGTGTCCGTCTGTCCGTCTGTCCGTCTGTCTGTCGCCATTGTACCATCAAAAAGTGTATGAAGTTATGTATAGAATTAAACCAAAATTTTATTATAAGTTTTTGGCTATGGCAAGCAGGTCCTCCCGGAATTTGGAAAAAATTGGCCGGTAGGGGGCGCTGATATAACAATTTTTGTGCGATTTTGAATATTGTACCATCCAAAAGTGTATGGAGTTATGCATAGAATTGAACCAAATTTTTAGTTTAAGTTTTTGGATATGACAAGCAGGTCCTCCCTGAATTTGGAAAAAATTCGCCGGTAGGGGGCGCTGTAAATGCGTTTTTTGTGCGATTTTGAATATTGTACCATCGAAAAGTGTATGAAGTTATGCATAGAATTGAACCAAATTTTTAGTTTAAGTTTTTGGCTATGGCAAGCAGGTCCTCCCTGAATTTGGAAAAAATTCGCAGGTAGGGGGCGCTGTAATAGCGATTTTTGTGCGAATTTGAATATTGTACCGTCCAAAAGTGTATGAAGTTATGCATAGAATTAAACCAAATTTTTATTTTAAGTTTTTGGCTATGGCAAGCAGGTCCTCCCTGAATTTGGAAAAAATTCGCCGGTAGGGGCGCTGTAATAGCGATTTTTGTGCGATTTTGAATATTGTACCGTCCAAAAGTGTATGAAGTTATGCATAGAATTAAACCAAATTTTTATTTTAAGTTTTTGGATATGGCAAGCAGGTCCTCCATGAATTTGCAAAAAATTCGCCGTTAGGGAGCGCTGTAATAGCGATTTTTGTGCGATTTTGAATATTGCACCATCGAAAAGTGTATAAAGTTATGCATAGAATTGAACAAAAAAAATAATAATAAGCTCTTGGCTATGGCAAGGAGGTCCTCCCTTAATTTGTAAAAAAATCGGTCGTAGAGGGCGCTGTAATAGCGATTTTTGTACAATTTTTGTGCCATTTTGAATATTGTACCGCCGAAAAGTGTATGAAGTTATGCATAGAATTGAACCAAATTTTATGTGTTTAGTTTTGGTTATGTCACGAAGGTCCTCCCTGAATTTGGAAAAATTCTGCCGGAAGGGGGCACTATAATTGCGATGTCTGTACCATTTTCATTATTGTACCATCGAAAAGTGTATGAAGTTATCCATATAACTGAACCAAATTTTTTGTGCATGTTTCTGGCTATGGCAAACAAGTCCTCCCTGAACTTGAAAAAATTCCGAAAGAAGGGGGCGCTGTAATTCCGATCTCTGTGCCATTTTCATTATTGTACCATCGAACAGCGTATAAAATTATGCATACAATTGAACCAAAATGTTTGTGCTTGTTTTTGGCTTTGGCCAACAGGTTCTCCTTGAATTTGGAAATATTGCGCGGTAAAGGGGCTCCGTGCTAGCGATTTTTGTATACTTTTCTTGATTTTTCGTAGTTCTATTGTGCATCGGCGGCTCATGCAGCGGCGGAAACTCGCTTCCTGCTATACCGGGTATTCGCAAACAGCTTATAACGACAGAATAAGAAAAAATTAATAATTTTAACAAATATCATGATATAGATTAACTCGTTTTTAGTCCGTTTAATTGACTTGAGCAGAAATTTAAGATGAAAATCAAAGTTGGTATAGTATTGAACTAATAATATTGAAGTATTAACATGTGTAACTAGGTTTTGAAATATTAAGATGTATAAGATAGAAGAAAGTTTTGGGATTGGCACATCCAACTAGTTTTTAATACAGAAAATGCTAAAATTCCAGCGCATTTAAAAGATTAAATGCTAAGTAATATAAGATAATAACTTATTACAGTAATAAAACTTTAAAAAAAAACAAGCAAGATAAATTCCTTTACTTTTATTACTTTATGACGTTGAGCTTACTGATCTAACTTTTATACAAAATAATCATACATAATTTATGACAAATCAGCTTCTGGAAATTTTGGAGGAGCCATCTTGAAGAAGTTATTACTGTTCTTCAGGAGTCTTTGAAAGTCGTCTTGAGCGTCGTCGCCGGGAAGTGGAACGCTTGCGTCTTCTTCCACTGCTGGAACTCTTGCGTCTTCTGCCACTGCTCGAACGCTTGCGTCTTCTTCCGGTGCTGGAACTCTTGCCTCTTCTGCCACTGCTCAAACGCTTGCGTCTTCTTCCGCTGCTCGAACGTTTGCCTCTTCTGGCACTGATGGAACGCCGACGTCTGCTACTTCCAGTGCGCTTCTTGGATCTGGACCTACGTTTAAGAGGTAAAAGCGTAACATGCCCTTCTTTTGAGTTTGTACAACGCGATTTCCTGCGCCTTGCAGTTTCATTGACTTTATACTTTCCATTAGTCAACTTCTTCAGAAGTCCTTTGTCAACATTTTTATTAATGTTCAACTGGACGATAGTTTCCGAATCCGCCATATTCAGGAGTTGCTTGGACGATAAACATCGCACAATATCGGCTAAAGAAAAAGAACCTCCAGTTTGAGCAAGATGACGAACGGCTTTTAAAGTTGCGTTTTCGATCTCTGTCGATATTTTCCTCACTTGCGACATATTTTCAATTTCTTTCGTAAAAACGTTACTAATTTAGAAGAAATTCAACAAAACTTTTGAAAAAAATCAAAATTTCCGATACATCAAAAAGAAAAAATTTAGATTTATTTATTTATTTATTTATTGAATAACAAACATACGACTTGTGTGCTTCACATGAGAGCCCGCTTATAAGTCGGAGACAAGATAGCACAAGGAAATATTACAACACAAGAGAAATACACCCTGGGAGTTCCACACAAAGTGTGTGTGCAATGGAACCAGCCTGAATCGAACCCACAAATTCTTACGCACAAGCGATTAGCTGTTTTGACAAATTCAGATTCCGATGAGAGTGCTTAAAAAATTGAATGAAATATGTTATTCCAGATTCTACTTTAAACTACTTTTATTTCCAAAATTCTACTTTATTATAGCTCGTGGTCACCTGCACAAAAATAAAATTATGATTCATGGATCTTCTAATGGAAGCATGCAATTTTACACTAATTACACTAATGATGTAACAGTGTGAAATTGATAATTGTTTCTTTATAAAATTTCTTCAGATTATCTCAGTTCTGGAGGAATACCATATTAGCGATAAAAGTTATAAAATACATATTCTTAACATGAGTAGTAAAAACAACACTAAAGAATATAAAATATTTGAAATCGATAAATATATATGAGGAAGAATGTGTAATTTCTTTTAAAACACATGTAACGCAACCCATGAAATCTTACAAACTTGCCCAAGAGGGTGATGAAAAAATCCTCTGTAACTCAGCGTAATTATAGAAACTCGACAGAGTTTCTCAGCAAGCAAAAGCAACAACAGTGCAATGAACAGTAAATGAAAGGAATTTCCGCCAATTGACGCCAAATGATTTTGCAAATTTTTTTAGTACTCTGTCTACTTTATATTTTCCGGACTCACCAAAACGGGATTTTGACACCTCTATAGCTCGAGTTCTATTTAGATTTTTTTTTTAAATGAAGAGGGTAATTAAAAAATACGGTTTTATCAATTAATATTTTAATGTTAATTAATTTACGATTATAATGTGCGAAATCAATTTAGAAATCCTAAAAAGATAGTTTAAATATTGTATAATTTTGTCTTTCCTGTTGCCTTATCTTGAAAAAGAAACAGTAGAAAATATTACATAATGTTAAAGAGCATTTTTTAATGAATTCATTTGTTTGCGCTTTCTGCTAAGCGTAAAAAGGGTTGTGAAATTTTTATATTTGAGTTCGGTGCCCAAGCCAAATTAATGTATTATAACGGAAATTTTTGGGGAAAAAACCCGAATTGCAGTAAAAAATTAGACATGATTTTCAAGATAAACGTTGAATGCTTATAAAAGAATGTTTTATTTAAACTATTTTTTACTTTTATAGATTTTTTTTTCTGGGCACATAGTGAAAGGAAAGTATAATAAAAATAGTTTAATTAAAAAAAAAAAAAAAAAAAAAAAAAAAAAAAAAAAGCAATTTATAAAATTACAACGACCATTTGGAAAACGATTTTTTTTAAGACTAAAATTTAAGACATAAAAAATCGCACGGCGTTGATCATACATTACGTACGCCATGAATCTGGGAGCACGGCAGTGCGTCCGCCAAGTTCGCACAAGCCGTAAGCTACCTTTTCCTGAACCATTTTGGCATACTTTTCACCTTCTCATAACGTCGTTTTAGGGAGAGATATAGAAATTTTTCTTTTATGCACATGTTCGTATGGTCAAACTGAACTAAGGTTCCACGATTTCATGTTTCTATATTTAGTAGTTTTCGAAATATTAAATTCCGAAAAAGCGCTTTTTTGTCACTGACTCACTTCGCATCATCAAATAACTAAGGTACTTCTAAAAGTCGTAGAATCATGAAATTTCACAAGTAAGTCGGGTTTGTAGCACAATTAACCAGAAAAATCTAAAAACACAGAATTTCCGCCTCTAAACCCTTCAATCAGGGGGTGTTCATTTAGCCGTAAACAGTTCCTTAACACATTCAACTATCAACTGTGCCAATGTTGGTCGCCAAAACTCGATTACAGAGTTTTGAAGAGATTCACGTGATTTCAAGCAGAATAACATTTTATATATATGCCTTTCCAAAGATGCTTGTTAAATAGAAAAAATGAATATACCTAAAAATTTTAATCAGTATAGGTTATAATATATTTACGATATTAATACAATAAAACATTTAACAAAATATAACCGCAATTCGGTACATTTCCGATACAGTAGCCTTGGAGAAATACAGAAAATAGCCTTGACGAGAAAAGAAATTTGATAATAACGTATTTTCTGGCAACCTATTTACAGTGTCATATACACAAGCAATTTTTCCATATGTATACACTTTATTTAAAGTAAGGAACCCGTTTATTTATTTTTATATACCAACATAAATAATTTGTATATAAAAAATAATATTTTATACATGTATAAATAAAATGTTTATATGTATATAAATACGTAATATAAATAACATAAAAGTTCATCAGGTTTGTTTTCATAGTTGATTATATCATTTGGCAACATATCTCAGTTTCTGAAGTCCGAATTGCGCCAAGATTTAAAAAAAAATGCCAAGGTCCCTATATTGGAAAAATATCCTAATTCCATATGAAAGTTTAAAAATCTTTTTTTAATTAAACTAAATGTGTAACTAATAAACTGTCTTTAACGATGTGCGACAGATGCAGCGTCCGAAGTCCGCTGCTAATGTTATTATATTGTATTATTAGCCTACTTACTGTTAATTTATTGTTAATTTTAAATTTGTAAAAGAAAGATTATAGTTATAGATAAGATATGTTGGTCGCCAAAACCTGATTACAGAAAATTAGCCTGAGTTATAAAGGTGTTACATGATTTCAAGCTGAATAAATTTTTATATGCTGTTATAAAAATCTTAATAAGGCAAATCTTTCAGTTTATCTGTCCATCTTTCTATCTTTTACTTCCTTAAAATAAATTTTATTAAAGACCGGGATGCGTCTGCACAGATCATCGCCTCATCGAGTTGACGGCTGAAATTTTAGGATTAGTTAAATATCGATTAGCGTATTGAAATGTAACTGGTCTGCCAAGTCATATCTTCGTGGAAACCACCTATAGACACAATTTTACTGGTTAATTGTGGATTTTCCATTGTGTTTTCTTGCACCCATTCCTCCATGTTTCCTAACTTTTGAATGCAGGAAAATACAATAGTAAACCTATCAGTTAACCACTAAAATTAGGTCTTCATGTGGTTTCTACCAAGATATGGCTTAACAGACTAGTTGCATTTAAATATGCTAATCTAGTTTTAACTAATCCTAAAATTTCAGCTGTAAACTCGATGAGGTGATGGTGTGTGAAGACGCCTCCCGGTCTATTATAAATGCCGGAATTCTAATCTCAATAGCACTCTGGTCAATCTGGCAACTATCCCTACTATTTATGGGACCCTATTCCTTTAAGTGCGTTTTAGTGATGTTAATGAACTTATGCATATGCATCATACATATTATACCTATGCATATAATACGTAATACATTTGCATCATACATATTATAGGTATGTGTATAATACATAATACATATGCATCATTATGACGTCAGAATAAACAAAACATTTTTTGTCGCCAAATTTGAGAATTGACATGATATATTACCAAATTTGGTGACACTTCGCTAAATGTCGCCAAGCTTGGCAAGTATTTGACGTTTGTGGCTATTTTTCAATGAGTTAATTATTAATGCGAGCCATCTATTTTTATTTTTCCGCATATCATCTGAATAGTTAAATGACATAACGTACTAATATTTCCAAAGTGCTAATAGTTTCGCCACTGCCCGAAACCTCTGCTATTGTTACTATATTGTACTGTTATTATACTTACTGTGACTATGTTGTTAATCTTTACACCGCTAAAACTTCTGTATTTTATAAAGACAGTTTACGGAAACTATTAAAGCATTGAAACTGGCAGTTCTCCTTATGATTATTATAATTCTATAATATGTAACCTGTTAATCGATATGTACCGTTAGAAGGAATCTTCTATAATCCGGTTCCTCGCATTTTAGTTTTCAGGTTTCGAATAAAATTAGCTAAAAACTTAAAACCATGGCAAATTGGCTAGTAATTCAACACGATTAGATGAGAAGAATGATAGATTTTCAAATGGATCATAGCAGTGAGCCCGTAGACCTTCTATTCTTCCGTAATCGAGTCTATTGAAAAGGTTAGCACGAAACAAAAAGATATTAGCATCAATATGGTTTAATGTAAATGCAGATATTATCAAAGGATTTAATAAGAATCATTTCACTTGTACCCAACCGTATCAGTTAAAATACAAGAACTGGCAGTGAGCCCAATTAGAAAAGATTACTTAATACGATTAAAAATTTCCGCATTAGAGAACGAATCGTAACTGATAAGGAAACATGCATAAGTGAGTTAAGAGATATTTTTCATGAAAGAATGAAATACATAACAACACAAAATATATGATGTGCTTCCATGATCGTAAAGAGTTCTTGATTTCTCTATCAAATGCTTCCGACTTGGCGAAAGAATGAACAAGTAAATTAAATTATTAATAACAGTAACATGATGCAACGTTTAACATGGAATTAATACGGTAAATACTGCTTGCTAGAGGCGGCTAGTACTTTAATATAAAAAGAAATAAACTATAAATTTGTAAAACTCAATAAAATAAATTTAGGTATTTTTATGTAAGCCGGGCGCAAGTGGCAAATCGCCAAATACTGTTCCCAACTCCATTGTTCATATTGCATTCATTTCATTTAAAGATATATACTTTTCAGTTATCTCATTTAAAATAGATGCATTTCCCTCATTTTATTTAATAGAATATTTAACATAGAAATAAATAAATAAATAAGAAATAATAACATAAACCAAAATATTTTATTTGAAAATCAAAGCATTGTTTCTAATTTGCACATGTGAAAAATGAAAACTGCTATTGGCGAAAAAACAAAAGCCTAATAAGGAGATTTGCTCCCGGCTAACATAAAAGTACCGTGATTTCATTTTTTTCATATTAATATATTTTAGAATAACAAACTTGAAAAACATACAAAAAGTAGTGATATCCCAACAAAAAGTTTTCGGTAAAAAAAAAAAAAAAAAAAAAAAAAAAAAAAGCGCCAAGTTCTCAATGTTTCGGCCAGAAAAAGTAGTGATATCTGAAGTTCGCACAAGTTAAAAGCCAAACATCCCAAATCTTTCATTGAAAATGGCTTCCTGCGACTTGGCCGTTAATGCCTTCAAGTGAGTTTTTCAAATTTTAAAATATGCACAAATGAGCTACATGCCAACTACATTTTTTGATTATTTTAGGCATTTTGTGGCACAGAGTACAGAAATAAAATATGCATTTGAAATAAGCATTTAAACAACTTCAGTCTATTTAAATGCTTAGAAGTTAAAAATAACAAAGTAGTTGTATTCAGGAGATAATATCCCTAATTGCTAAAACATAATTAGTATCAGCTTTTAACAGTTTATAAATCGAATACCTCTTAATGTATGCAAACAAACTATAATAAATTTTCAAACGAAAAAAATCTCTTTCGTCAATACACGAGATTTCAATATTATACAATAAAATATAATGTAACATATTGTGAGATTTGAAGTAAGTAAATTTTGTTTTATTTCTTGGGTTTTGCGTTAATGACTTTAGATTTGGACGGTACAAAATGGCAATTAAACCACAAGTGGACTAAAAGATCTGTAATAAAAACTAATGTTTGTTGAAACTGAATGGTAGTTATCAGAAATCTTTTACTTATAATGTCTTTATGTGAATTTGCCTCTTTGCATTCTAATATTACTTTCAATATTTAAATAATTCATAAATGCGTAATTTCCAATCATTAATTTTGAAATGCTGTGGAAGGCATTAACGGCCAAGTCGCAGGAAGCCATTTTCAATGAAAGATTTGGGATGTTTGGCTTTTAACTTGTGCGAACTTCAGATATCACTACTTTTTCTGGCCGAAACATTAAGGAGAACTTGGCGCTTTTTTTTTTTTTTTTTTTTACCGAAAACTTTTTGTTGGGATTAAACATTATTAGTGTTATTACACGTAAAAATTGCAAGCCAAAAATATCGCCTGCGACCCGTCAGATTTCATGAAACTTATTGTGTTATTACACGAGGGGTCAAAGACGCTTCAGATTCCGGGCGTCTCCATGTTATTCCTATGGGTGCAGGGGAGTCGCTTGGAGAGCGAGCGTCTTTTTTCTGTCGGAGCATCTTTGACGCCCGAAACGAGGCGAGTCGCCAGTAACAGCCAATCAAATGCTTGGAAATCTGATAATAGAAAAGCCTTTTCCGGAACAGCCAATGAAATGCTTGGAAAAGACGGACCGTGAGGCGGCTGTTGTCGTCAGACGCCTGGGATTCCAAGCGTCTTTGAGTCCTCGTGTAATAACACCATTAAGTATTGTCCACCTGAAACTTACGTAAATATCCAAGCATTTCATTGGCTGTTCGGGAAAAGGCTTTTCCATCGCAAGATTTCCAAGACATTTGACGGCCAATTTTAAATGAAATTTCATTCTTAAACTTCTAAACATCCGACAATATAACTTTTTACACTGTCGGATAGAGAAAAAAACGTACTTTTAAATGCAATTTGTTTGAAAGCTGTATCTCAATTTGTTTCTGAGTTATTATTTTTTTGTAGTTTTTATTACTTTTTTGTCATAGTGGCAACAGAAAGTATCCATCGTTGTTGAAATTAAAGGGAAATACAGATTACTGTATAGACCAATCAGAAAACGAATAAATTGCGGATTAAACCAATGAAAACCTTCAGATATGCTTTTCATTTCCCATCCTGACGAGAACAATAACTATTTTTCCAAATGGTTAAAAAAGCAATTTAACAAATTACAACGGTCATTTGGAAAATGACTTTTTCGAAGACTAAAATTTAAGACATAAAATACCGCACGGAGTTGATCATACATTACGTACGCCATGAATTAAACATTAACATTCCTGGATCCACCATGAATAAATTTTAAAAGAAATTTCAGTTTTGCAATTTTCAGTACTGTAAATTTTTAAACTTCTACGCAGCTGGTCATACATTACGTACGCCATGGATTAAACATTAATATTCCTGGACCAATTTTAAATGAAGTTTCATTCTTAAACTTCTAAACATCCCACAATATTACTTTTTACACCGTCGTATAGAGAAAAAAATCCATTTTTAAATGCAATTTGTTTAAAAGCTGTATCTCAATTTGTTTCTGAGTTATTAATTTTTTTTGTAGTTTTTATTACTTTTTTGTCGTAGTGACAACAGATCTCTGTTGAAAGTAAAGGGAAAATACAGATTACTATATAGACCAATCAGAAAACGAATAAAATTCGGATTCAACTTATAAAACGCTTCAAATATGTTTTTGATTTCCTACCCTGACAGAGGACAATAACCATTTTTCCAAATGGTTAATAAATAAAAAAATTCCTGTTTCTATGGAATGGGGCGTGCCACGTGACGCAGAAAACAAAAGTAAATAAAATCAACAAATCGATCCCATGCTGTTAAATAAGAATGAACATGTAAACACCGAAAGTTTAAACTTTTCACAGTTTAATGGGATCGGTAATACAAGAAGAAAATTGTTAAACAAATAGTCATATGTAAGTGCAGGAAGAACAAACATTATCAAAGCCTGCAGGTCGCCAAGCAGTTTTCACATACTGTACCTCACTCCGAGTCCTTTGGAAACATTATGAGTAGTGATAGAATTTTACACCGCACTCGGAGTATGCACTTCAATTTCTTTTTATGTGATATCACTTCTTTTTATGACTGACGTTTTAGATTTATGGCTTGGTGGGATCACTTACAACGAGCTGTTCTTGATTAGATAGTTATTACAATCTTTGCTACGTAAAATTACTATGCAACTTTTTTAGAATTTTTTTGAGTAATGCATCGACTAGGATGACATTCTGTTTAAAACCTCTTTCTGTTTCTAAAATTTCAATATACATTTTTTTTTTTTTACTGAAAAACGTTTGCCCTTTTAGAGTTCATCCCGTGACTTGATTATCTAGTATTTATGTTAAACGTAGTAGTTCGTTATCACCTCGGACGTTTCTTACATAAATGTGCCCAGAATTATGTCTGTCGAATGGGGTAAAACTCAATAAAACTTGACTGTATAATAAAGATGATTTATTCATGTTGGTTTCCGAGAAAGCTTATCAATTCTAGTATCGCTGTGATCCTGATACTCTTCTTAGCTATGTAGAAGGTGTTCGGAGTGGATGATAAATATGTTAACGTACTACACATGGTATGCCTGCTTCAGAGCTGCCACTGGCGACTATCTTTTAATTCTATCTCGCATTACTTTCTCAAAACAAAAACCCTTTTCATACACTGACAACATGTGCAAAATAAATTTATTACTTTCTTGTATCTTCAATAGAAGAAAGTATTGTAATCGAATTTTTTTTCGACTTCCAGTTTTCGACGGATTTACACGTTTTAGGGGTCAGAGATCCCAAAAAACATGTTTATAGAAAATGTCTGTCTGTCCGTGTGTCCGTGTGTCCGTCTGCCCGTGTGTCCGTGTGTCTGTCGCCATTGTACCATCAAAGAGTGTATGAAGTAATGCATAGAATTGAACGAAATTTTTATTTTAAGTTTTTGGCCATGGCAAACAGATCCTCCCTGAATTTGGAAAAAAATCACCGGTAGGGGGCGCTGTAATAGCGATTTTTGTGCGATTTTGAATATTGTACAATCCAAAAGTGTATGAAGTTATGCATAGAATTGAACCAAATTTTTATTTTAAGTTTTTGGATACGGCAAGTAAGTCCTCCCTGAATTTGAAAACAAATCGCCGGTAGGGGGCGCTGTAATAGTGATTTTTGTGCGATTTTGAATATTGTACCATCCAAAAGTGTATGAAGTTATGCATAAAATTGATCCAAATTTTTATTTGAAGTTTTTGGCTATGGCAAGCAGGTCTTCCCAGAATTTGGAAAAAATCGCCCGTAGGTGGCGATGTAATAACGATTTTTGTGCGATTTTGAATATTGTACCATCGAAAAATGTATGAAGTTATACATAGAATTGAGCCAAATATTTTGTGTTTGTTTTTGGTCATGAATTTGGAAAAATTCCGCCGGAAGGGGGCGCTATAATTGTAATGTCTGTACCATTTTCATTATTGTACCATAGAAAATTGTATGAAGTTATGCATAGAATTGAACCAAATTTTTTGTGTACATTTCTTGCTATGGCAAACAAGTCGTCCCTGAATTTGAAAAAAATCTGCCAGAAGGGGGGCGTTGTAATAGCGATGTTTGTGCCATTTTCTTTATTGTACCATCGAAAATTGTATAAAATTATGCATACAATTGAACGAAATTTTTTCGTGCATGTTTTTTGCTTTGGCCAACAGGTCCTCCTTGAATTTTGAAATATTGCGCGGTAAAGGGGCTCTGTGATAACGATTTTTGTATGCTTTTCTTGATTTTTTGTAGTTCTCTTGTCCATCGGCGGCTCGTGCAGAGGCGGGAACTCGCTTTTTGCTAAGCCGACTATTCGCAAACATCTGATAACAACAGAATAAGGCTAAAGTATTAATTTTAGAAATATCATGATATTGATTAACTCGTTTTTAGTCCGTTTAATTGACTGAAGCAGAAATATAAGATGAAAATCAAAGTTGGTATACTATTGAACTAAAAATATTGAAGTATTAACAAGTGTAACTAGTTTTTGAAATATTATGTATAAGATAGAAGAAAGTTTTGGGGTTGGCACATCCAACTAGTTTTTTTAAAAATAGTGGTGCAAATAGAATATAAAAATAGTCGCCAGTGGTAGCCCTACTGTTTCTGCTGACCATGCAAGGAGTACTGAATTGATATTATGGCGCCAAGGTATTATCTGTGCCCTGGATGTGCAACTGCGCCAACAATGGCCCTAATAATACCAATTACAGTCAACCTTATTTTTTGACGACCATATAGTTTATATAATACTAGCTAAAGTACCCGCCGTTGCCGGGAATTTTAAGAAGGTTTGTTTTGAAAAATCAATTTCAAAATTAAACATACAGTATAGAACAAACAAACAAAACAGTAAAGCCATCTTTACTTCAGTTCTTCATCAAGAATGAGCTTTAGGGACCTAAACCCTTGTGGAAATTCTAATATACACGCATAAACACACGTACATATATGGAATATATTTAAAAATGACGAAAACAAATTCTGAGAACCTCAAAATGTTAAAATATGCCAATATTTCCATAATCTGGTTTTTATCATGTTACAATACGTTTTTGCAAACTCACATGACGTTATATATTTACCTGCTGGTGTCCATTTTCTTTCCAATATGACGTAATATTAACTTCTTTTTTAAATTCATTAAACTATTTATTTCATTTTCATTTTTCCCGTGAAAATCCTGCAATAGAAAAGTTATGACGTAATATTTACTTTTTTTTTAAATCCGTCAAACATTTTATTTCATTTTCATTTTTCACGTGGAAATCTTGCAATAGAAAAGTTATGAAGAAATATTAACCTTTTTTTTTATTCCTGAAATTATTTATTCCATTATCATTTTTCACGTTGAAATCTTGCAACAGAAAAGTTATGAAGTAATATTCACCTTTTTTTATTCGTTAAACTACTTATTTCCTTTTCATTTTTCACGTGGAAATTTTGCAATAGAAATGTAATTGCTTTAGTAAGAAATTTACTGTAGATTTTTAATTGTTGGCAACCGCTGTAACGAAAAATGTTTAATTTTGATAGGAATTTGCTATTAAATTGGCGTTTTTTTATTAATTAAAAATTAACTATAAATTATTTCGATTCCTGATTACTTTAGTTGCCTCGGACGTGTACACACGTACGTAATGTTTTACAATTCTGGCTTCAAAACTGTGGATTTGTATAGAATTACAGGCAGATAAATTTTAATTTTTATATATTAGATAGTTTATAGTTTATCTTTTATCATAGTTTATAGTTTTTGTCATTTATTTATAATGGTTTATTTTATGTTATTTTTATATTATTTACCATTTTTAACGATGTATTTAATGATGTTACATTACTGTTTTGAACGTGATTGGCAATTGACAATCATTTTTGGCGATCAATCTTCAAGCCACGGAAAATACGTAAGTACCAATATTATTTTTGATCTAGCTAAGATCAGTCATACTCGAACTTGCGGCCTTTTATGTGCCGTCCGAGACACACAGTCCATATTTACTAAAATTTTCAGATGCTCATAAAAGGTATTTAAAGCATTTGCTGTTGTTTCACCTATTTTTTAAGGGGAAGAAGAAATTTGCTCTGTTACTTACAATTAATTTAAAATTATTCTAAAACATTTATAAATGTCATTACTCAAAAGCTCTTTTTACATGTAGGTTTATTTACGTTACCGAGTTGTGTATATTTTTTAATACTCAACACTGATAAAACATTATCTAAAATTGACTAGATTTTCACAATATACTTTTGCATTTTGAAAAGATGAGAAGTTTTTGCATTGAATAAAAATCTGATTTGTTAAAAAATAGCCTTTTATAAGAACTTGAAAATTTTGTTTTTTTATTTATATTATTGTTTGTAAATTTTATTATGTAGCTAATACTAATTATGTACCTTCTGTTATATTGCTTTCTGTACTACTGTTGTCATCGTATTATTTCAATTAACATTTTTTCCCACCTTATTGTGACGAGTAAAGTGTGTTAACGTAGAAATAATATGTTTGTGGCCCAGCAAGAAAAACAAGTCGGAAATTGTACGTCAAACGTGGCAAATGAGGTGCGTTCGTACTATAAATAGTTTTATAAATATTCAGATCTTGGTGCAATAGCTGTGGCACTCTTACGCAAAAATGCATGTATACAAAATTTATTACGATTCTATATACAGTAGAGCGCCGATTATCCGAACTCCAATTAACCGAACTTCCAATTATCCGAACAGTCTATTTCTCTTTAAAAAAATTTTTAACCGAACTTTTAGTTATCCGAACAGTCTATTTCTCCCAAAAAAATTTTAACCGAACTCCCAATTATCTATTGGCTTCGAATAAAATTTTAGATAAAGAAAAAACTGATAGTGGATCGGAAAATTAGGAGTGTAAGACAATAAAGGAGATGGGAAGAATCCTAAGCTATGAAGAAAATGAAATTAACGAGCGGTTAGATAGTGAAGTACATGACCCTGGATATCAGATTTTACATGATGCTGAGATTGTCGATGAGATTCAAGCTGAAAAAGAAATTGAAGAAAATGAAAAGAAATGATCTGAAAATGGGTCCATCACGTAACGAAGCCTTTGAATGTATGGAAACAACTATGAAATGGCTCGAACGGCAGAAGAGCGCTGATCCTATTTAACTAACGTGTTTAACAAGAATTTGAGATATGGCAACATTGAAAAGAATGTCTTCGTTGAAGCAAGCAACAATCAAAAGACTTTTTGCTTAAATTATAATCTTTGGAATTCAGAAAATGATAAATAGAGAGAAAAAAGTTTTTTTAATGATAAAAATTTAAACAAAAAAAAAAAATAAATAAATAAATAAAAAGACAAAAAAAAAATAAAATAAAAATAAAACAATTTTTAAACAAGCCAGCCCTAACTGGCGCTGCCAGTCCTATACTTAGATAACGTGTGAAGGTTTTAGTATAGTCAGAAACATCCCTTAAATTTCCTGTCCATTTATCCGAACTTTTGCCTTTCCGAAGGGTCTGTCCCGACTTGTTCGGATAATCGGCGCTCTACTCTATTAAATTCAGTAATACGGAAATAATAGGATATCATCTAAAATAGGACGTAATCATCAGGGCAACCTAGAATCCTTCACTGCCTAACATGGGATATCACTGAGTTAATTACGTATGATAGTATTTAATAGAATAATCACCGCGGCAACCTATAATCATTACCTATCATGGGATATCATTGAATTAATTCCGTATGATAGGATTCAGTAGAATGAATAAAACTTTTATTAATATCTTTTTAAGTTTTGGTTCGATTTTCATAAAATTTTAAATGACTCGAGAAAATTCTGCAACGATTATATGTATTAAATTTCAAACCGTTCGGTTGGGTAGTTTTTGCGCTGTTATATGCGGACAGACGGACAGACAGACCAGAGACGACGCACAGAGGGACGTTTTGACGAATTAAGTAAAAAACAATTTAATGCACACATGTAAGTTAACATTCATTTCTATTCTGTATTTTTGTCTACTCAGGATTGCTCGAGAAATTTGTGTAGTCATCCTGAAAAGTATTTTTTTTTTTTTTAAATAAAATCATATAAAAAAACTTTAATGTTTCGTGGTACCCTGTAAAACATATAAATGCTACCAAAATTATTTTCGGTTGAAAAAATGCTGTTGCGTGAATAAATAGCACATATAAATTTTATTCAATATGAATTAAAATTTCTTCATATAGACGGTAATGCATTCGAAATTTTTATTTGTCCTTGTAAAAGAAATACAACTACTACGCATTTTGTTTTCAGTTTAAAAAATGCTATTGTGTATCTCAATAACCTATAGTAATTTTGTTGAAATTTAATTAAAATTTCTGCTTTTTAGCAACAATCTTTCCGCGATCTTTTGTGTGGCCCTGTAAAAAATGCATAATTTCTACGTTCGTCAAATTATAATTTAATAGAATTGTCATCGGAAGAACTCATGTAGGCAATTTTTCAGCTCAATCAGATAATTGAAAGCCGTTTATTTAAAAAAAAAATGCTTATTCCTGAATAAGGCTGAAAAATATGTTAACACGTTGAATGCCACGTCAGTCACCGGTGACTGAATCTGATCTTTCCGTTTAGACCGCGTCAGTCATCGGTGACTGACACTTGTCTTTCCGTTTAGGCCGCGTCAGTCACCGGTGACTGAAACTGATCTTTCCGTTTATGCCGCGTCAGTCACCGGTGACTGAAACTGATCTTTCCGTTTATGCCGCGTCAGTCATCGGTGACTGAAACTGATCTTTCCGTTTAGGCCGCGTCAGTCATCGGTGACAGACACTTATAGATTCTGTAACAGGAGTCTTATTTCGTAGTCTAAACGGAAAGACAGTCAAAATAGACTTGGCATTCAACGTGTTAAAAGTCAAGATGAAATTTGTACAACATCTAGAATTACAACAATGTGTATGAGATTTTATTGCGTGCATGAGTATTATGTGTGTATGTATAGTATGATGTGTATGTATAGTGTGATGTGTATGAGTATTTTACAATGTGTATGAGACATCTTGTTTCAAGCATTTTAATTATTTTCAATTTAAATACTCAAATTATGTTTCAGAGATTTTCAATTTTTCTAGTCAAAAAATCTTTTTAAAAATGGAATTCAACATTTGTTAATTCTACTTTTCCATAGATATTTTAAATCTAATGATATGATTGTACAATTTCCCTATCCACTACTCTGTTTGAAAATTGACTATCTATATTATAAAGGACAAACATATCTGTGCGTAACGCATACGTCATTCTGCGAATGGCAACACTTTGAAATTTGAAATGAAATTTCGGTTTTGCAATGTTCGCTACTGCAAATTTTTAAACTTCTAAACATCCCACATTTTAAATGTTTACACCGTCGTATGCAGAAAAAAATGCACTTTTAAATGAAATTTGTTTGAAAGCTACATCTCAATTTATTTTTGAGATATTAATTTTTTTATAGTTTTTAATACCAATTTTCTAATCGTGGCAACTGAAGTACTTCATTTCTATTAAAAGTGGTTTAGTTATCTTTATTGATTATATTCTTATTGATGCCATTTTTTCATTTTAATTAAAAATATTTTTTTAAAAAATTTGAGCAGAAAATGACATTACGCTTTAAAAAAGACACAAATTTTCTGACGATGCTGTTAAATTTCACACTATTTTTTCATTTCGCTGATATTGAGCTTGAGATAAGGCGCAATATTTCAGCGACTGAAAATGGCGCCATATTTAAAAGAATACGCTAATTTTATTAGATAAAACGAGATATTTCCCCTTAAATACGTCTAAAAATTGTAAATTTCTGGAATTTTTACGCGCAGGTATAGAGATTATACTAAGACCTCAAATCACGAGTGGGAATTTTCACATGGAAAGTTGTAATAGTTGACAAACGTGACTTCAAACTTGAAAATATATTTATTAATAGCCTATAGCCTATTGCGCGTTAAAATGTTTTTAAATGGTTAATATGGATGTGAAACGTGGAAAATGACTTGATTCGGTTTAGATTTAAAGGGGGGGGGGGGGGCATTCTATGATTGTGTCAAGGTGAAATCATTTTTGCTGATTTTTCATTCCGTAATACCAATCATCAATTGATAACTTAATCAAAAATACTTATATTGATTATATGTTACTGATTACGTATATGAATAAAGTTTAATTTTTCAATAATTTTAACAGTTGAAGTTTATGAAAAAAATATTTTGTTAATCTTAGGTTAAAATATGTCTTTGGAGAGTTAAACTAACAAGTGTAAGAAGGATTTTTTAGGTGCGTTCGTAATTATATAAATACGTAGCACCTATAGTCGTCGTTCAGTCCGTCCGTCTGTCCGTCCGTCTGTCCGTCTGTCCGTCTGTCCGTCTGTCCGCATGTAACAGAGCAAAAACTACCCAACCGAATAGTCTGAAATTTCAAATATGTGATTGCTGCAAAATTTTGTCGAGCCATTTCAAATTTTATGAAAATCGGATGTATAGTTTAATTACAGGGACAGTCAAAAGTTTTTCTTTACATTACGGCCAATGGGAAAAATTATTGCAAGTGGATTTTAATGATATTAGAGCCTTCCGAATGATCTGAAATTTGAAATATATAATTGTTGCAAAATCTTGTCGAGCCATTTCAAATTTTAGGAAAATCGGACGTATAGTTTAATTACAGGGACAGTCAAAAGTTTTTCTTTACATTACGGCCAATGGGAAAAATTATTGCAAGTGGATTTTAATGGTATTAGAGCCTTCCGAATGATCTGAAATTTTAAAGATATAATTGTTGCAAAATTTTGTCGAGCCATTTCAAGTTTTAGGAAAATCGGATGTATAGTTTAATTACAGGGACAGCCAAAAGTTTTTCTTTATATTACGGCCAATGGGAAAAATTATTGCAAGTGCATTTTAATGATATTACAGCCTTCCGAATGGTCTGAAATTTTAAAGATATAATTGTTGCAAAATTTTGTTGAGCTATTTCAAATTTTAGGAAAATCGGATGTATAGTTTAATTACAGGGACAGTCAAAAGTGTTCCGAAAAAATTATTGGAAGTGCATGTTAATGATGTATCAGACTATGCACGTTATGAAGTGCAAAAAATTATACATTCAGTACAATATGGGGTGCAAAAAATAATTTTAAAACTAGTTATAGTACGAACGCACCTCATTTGCCACGTTTGACGAGCAATTTCCAACTTGTTTATTGTAATTATTGTTGTCGATGTATTATAAATTTGATGCAACAGTTCCTTTGTAAACATTTTCTTTCGTCGAAATTCGACGGGTTCCACCTCGTAATTTTAAAACTTTTAAACTATAATGTAACATCTAGTCTTATAGATGATTTCCTGTTCCCTTCTATCACGTTTCCTGCTCCTGATTTTAAGAAGCTCACATTCTTCATAGTAATTCTTTTCATTTGACCTATACTGTATTAAAAAAAAAAAAAAAAGGGACAACTGTTTCTAAATCTATTTATATACAATGTAACCTTGAAAATCCGGAAACTTCAATAATCCGGCATCAAAGTCATCGTCCCTTATCCCTTTTTTCCCACTTTCAATTCACGAGAGAAAGAAAGATATCAATTATTTACGAATTAAAATCTTCGAAATCGAAAGCGATGGATTAAAGAATAGAGATATCGGGATGCTGTGCTAAATAGAACCGCCGATTGCGCTAGTAGCAGCTCAGAGGAACGAGGACGAGGAGCCAGCAGGAGAAAATGCGTCACTGCAAAAATACGTAAATTTGACTGGAAAATTAATAACTTCTTGAGAGAAACAAGATTTATTTCCGAAATCGATATTCATTACTTGTATTAAATTCAAGAAAATCTTGTTAAAGAACGATTGAAAAAACTGAAGCAAATAAAACAGACATCGATGTTTCGGAAATCACGCGAGAAGAAATCACTTCACTTTTTATTAGATTTTTGTAATTGTTTCTATTGTAACATAGAAAATATTCATTAAGGGTTTTTTAAATAGTATTTAATTTTCTATTTTACTCACGTAAATATCACTTGCCTATAAATTAAATTATCAATAAAGGCACCATTAAGAAGATTAGAAGTATTTTTCATATTCTTTCAGAAATCCGGAATCTTCAAAAATCCCGCTTAGTCTCGACCCCGACGTTGCCGGATTTTCGAGACTATACTGTATATTATAACCAGGAATTAAAATAAACAGGGTGTCCCAAAAGTCTCTGACACATCTTAAAATTCAATATAAAATCAAGTAATTGTCGTAGAGGAGTGCGATTTGAACTAAAATGCTTCTCGCGATATCAAGTTTTCTTCAAGCGAATGGAAATAATTAGTTCCAATCTTGATCATAGATGGCGCTGTTGGTCTGTATGTTTGGTTTCAAACATGCGTTTTTACTGATTTTCAGCTTAGTTTTGACTCTGTGACATAGAAATGACGACTGAGGAAGGCAATAAAAATGGGAATAGTCATTTCTGTGAATTTTAAAATGTGTTCGGGACTTTTAAGACGCTCTGTATAATAACCTTTCCCGAGTTACCTCGATTCCGAAAAGCGTTCTTTTTTTAAAAACTAATATGTTTACGAGATTTAAATAATCATTTATAAAAACAGAGTTTCTTTTGCTGCTACTGACTTTCAGAAATGTTTTGTAGTTATTTTTATAGTGTATTAATCCATTTTCTCCAACCGGAATGTTGGTTTTTGGGATGTTACTTTCCGTTTGGGAGTTTTTATTCATTCTCAAGTAAACATTTTCAACTGCGTAATTGACATTATACATCCAATAGTATAGGAATAATATTAATCTTAATGTTAATGTAAAACATTTTTAATGTTAATGTGCTGTTAATTTATCATGTTTGTCTGTAAAACATGTTTGGTTAACATGAAAATATTTACATAAGAATTGGTAGCATCCTAAAAAACAGTATTTTGGTTCGAGAAAACGGACACTACAAAAATACTCAGAAACGTTTCTGAAAATCAGTAGCATCAAAAGAAACTTTGTTTTTATAAACGTTTCTTTAAATCTCGAAAATATATTGGTTTTGAGGTTCCTAAAGATACAGAACGCTTTTAAGAATCGTGGATAACCCGGAAGGAGGCTGTAGTATATTTTCGTTTGTGGTTACAGTATATTTCTTTAGGTTAAGAGACTTTTGTTTCCTTTTACAGTCGAATTGAAAGAAACTACATTGCTTATAGTTTTTTAACCATTTGGAAAAATGGTTATTGTCCTCGTCAGGGCAGGAAATCAAAAGCATATCTGAAGGTTTTTATTGGTTTAATCTGCAATTTATTCGTTTTCTGATTGGTCTATACAGTAATATGTATTTCCCTTTACTTTCAACAGAGATGGACAACAGAGTGTTGTCACTATGACAAAAAAGTAATAAAATCTACAAAAAAAAATTAATAACTCAGAAACAAATTGAGATACAGCTTTCAAACAAATTGCATGTAAAAGTACATTTCTTTCTCTATACGACGATATAAAAAGTAATATTGTGGGATGTTTAGAAGTTTAAGAATGAAATTTCATTTAAGGGGTCTTGTACCTTTTAAACGCGTCGCACATTACCGAAAAACTTCAAAGTTTGAATTAGTCTTTCTTCAAAGCCTTTTTATGTATAAATATGAAATTTTGAATATTGATTAAACAGATTGTGCTTTGTAATATGCTACCATTAAAAATTTATTAACCCTTTACAGAATTTGTGTATTGTGGAAATCAAAATAGCTCTTTTTTTTACCCCATAAGTCATTGCGCGCATGATATCTTGAGAAAATATGTATGGATTGGCATGAAATTTGGTATATGTATGTTTAAAATGATCTACTCTCAGGCTAAAATTATTTTATTAACTATATAAAAAAAAAATATTTTCGTAAAAAAAATAAAAAATTTGTATTTTTAATGAATAAAAATAGTCATAACTAAAAATATTACCATTGTAAATACTTAAAAGTAGATCATTTTAAACACACATATTTGTTTAGTATATTTACCAAATTTCATGACAATCCATACATACTTTCTCAAGATATCATGCGCGCAATGACTTATGGGGTAAAAAAAGAGCTATTTTGATTTCAACAATACACAAATTCTGTAAAGGGTTAATAAATTTCTGTTGATAGTATATTACAAAGCACAATCTGTTTAATCAATATCCAAAAATTCATGTATATACATAAAAAGGTTTTGAAGATAGACTCATTCAAACTTTGAAGATTTTCGTTAATTTTCGACGCGTTTAAAAGGTACAAGACCCCTTAAAATTGGCCGTCAGATTTCTTGGAAATCTGATAGTGGTGGATAATACGTGTTTCAGGTGGATAATACGTACGAGTCGCAGGCAATTTCTGTCGCTTGAAACTTTTACGTGTTATAACACTATTAATGTTTAATTCATGGCGTACGTAATGTAGGATCAACTCCGTGCTATTTTTTATGTCTTAAATTTTAGTTTTTTAAAAAATCATTTTCCAAATGGTCGTTGTAATTTGTTAAATTGCATTTTTTTTTCATTTTGTTTTCTAAAAATACAATATTTTTTCTGAAGATAAAAATAACGTATTTTTTGCTCTATTTTGCATCTATGTCATGCATAAATCACGCAATATCTTCCAATAAATCGTATGAAAATGCATCTGTCTAGCAACCACGCATTCCTAGTAAATATATACGTTTTAATGCACCATATGTATTCAAAAGTTAAAAATCTAAGTAAAAATCTTGTTCAAAGTAGTCCCGACGGTCCTTAAAAGAACCGCTTTGAAAAGTGCTTCGTAAAGTAAACACACTGAAAATAATTTTTTAGCATAACACATTGTCAAGTGATCTATTAAAACAAGGGAAAAAATGTGATAGCCTTACGTTTAAAATTTCAAATGTTTCCAAGCAAAAGTTAGGGATACCATGTCAGACAACAAAATGGAAACACTAGAGAACAGGAATTCTGCTTTTTCAGAATTTAGTGTCGCCCCCTATGAATATATATATATATATATATGATTACTTTAAAATGCAAAAACACCATAATTCAGAAAAGAAGGTGCATATCTGCAATATTTAACTATAAAAAACTTTTTTTTTTTAATGTAAAAGACTGGTAAAAAATAAAAACTGTCCTCCCACTGAAGAAGAACAGACTATTTTTTGCCTGTGTTTTTGTTTTTTACCTGTCTTTTACATGTTTTTTTTAAAAGTTTTTTATAGTTAAATATTGCAGATATACAACTTCTTTTCTGAGTTGTGGTGTTTTTGCATTTTAAAGTAATGAAATATACTTTTGTTGCATTTGAAATGAGCAGCTATTAGCGCCAGTTGTGCAATAATTTTTTCATTAATTATATATTAAATATATATATATATATAAATATAGATACAGTAGAGTCCCGATTACCCGAGTTAATCGAACTTATACCTTTGGAATGGATCATTTTCTTCTGATGGACTGATGGCTTCTATTATTATGAAACAGCCATTATAAACATATCTGTGCGTAACGCATACGTCATTTTGCGAATGCCGACATTTTGAAATTTGAATTGAAATTTCTGTTTTGCAATTTTTATACCGTCGTACTTTTTAATGCAATTTGTTTGAAAACTGCATCTCCATTTGTTTTTGAGATATTAATTTTTTCTAGTTTTTGGCAACATTTGTTTCAATTTGGCAACTCAAGTACTCCATTTCTGTAGAAAGTAAAGGGAAAATAGTTGAAAAATAGCAATTATATCTTTTTGTTGCCATTTTTTCGTCGCAACTGAAAAACGAGTAATTAAAATACGTGCTATTTTTAAAAAATATTAATGAATTGCTTTCTTTTTGCTGCATTTGTGTATTATTCTGAGATATCGACGTCCTACCCATACTTTATTGTAGATGTTTATGATTGGATCGTAAATGAGGAATTCTTCAGCGGATTCGGATGACGTCGTTTTATATAAATAAAATCGCGTGTTTTAAGTCTTAAAACTCAGCTACAATAGAGTCCCGATTATCCGAGTTCCCCTTAACCGTGTGTCCGCTTTCACCGAGTTATTTTCTTCTGATGGACTGATGGTTTCTATTATTATGAAACAGCCATTATAAATGAAGTGTTAGGTGAAGATGAAAGAGCAGTTTTTTAAATGAATTTTTGAATGATGAATTTTTTTTTTTTTAAATTATGGCCATTATTTTTTCTTCCCATTGTGACCAGAAAATCAGAGGTCTAACTTTTTACGACTGCTCTTTCATCTTCACCTAACACTTCATTTATAATGGCTGTTCATAATAATAGAAACCATCAGTCCATCAGAAGAAAATGAAATAATGGAAATGTCGGGGCGACACTAAATTCTGAAAAAGCAGAATTCCTGTTCTCTAGTATTTTTTATAATATTTCATGGTGCAACTATCTTACATGTGTTTATGTGACGCTCTTCAAGCAAATTTTATGCCACGTTAATTAAGGTGCTTTAAAAGACTTTGTGCTTCTTATATAACAAATGATAACATTCGAAATCGTAAATAGAAAATTTAAATTATCATTTTTAATTCTTTTTATGTTTTTGATTTACACTACTCAAAGAATATCGTTTTTAACACCTTCCAACATTGAAAAGTTAAAGGTATATATAAATATTATACAGACATACATACATAAAATAAATACCATAAACCCAACTGGAGTGAAAAATTAGCCAGAGCCAGGAATCGAACCAGGAACCACAGTATACAAGACTGCTGCTCTAACCACTAAGCTACTCCGGCCGATACCTGGGTCTGCAATTTCTCACTAATAAACCATGTTGGGGAAGTCACCAGCCATCTATACGACAGCCTTGGATGACCGGACAACGATGAATAGATTTTACTATTACATCGATCTACGATAATTATAATAAAACACACATACTGCAATATATATTAAAACACACATACACACATAAATTTTTGCGTATATGTGTGTTTTAATATATATTGCAGTATGTGTGTTTTATTATGAAGTTGAAAAGTGTTTATGACTTCGATTTGTCTGTCCATCTGGCTGTTTGTCTGCGCTCTAACTCTCGTAAATATACTCGGATCGGCCTGAAATTTTTGGATATTATTGACGTTTACCATAGCACACTCCCTATTTCAAATGAAGTTTTTAGCATGTTTAGTTCATTTACAGGGGCAGTCAAAAGTATTCCGTTACATTACGGCCAATGGGAAAAAATCTTGTCAAATGATTTTTAAGGATGTTAAACGCTTTCAAACATAATTAAACTTATATGCATTTATGAAGTGCACTAAAATATGCATTCTGTAAAATATGCGGCGCAAGAAATAGTTATTATTCATTTACAGGGGAACTAAAGAATTCCATTACATTACGGTCTATGGGGAAAATCGTTTACGGTGTATTTTAATGATATTACACTATTTTGAACATATAGAAATTGATATTTATCACTGAAGTGTACTGCAATGTTTTTATTATACAGCGTGGTGATCATAGAATTTATCGTTCATTTACAGGGCCACTTTAAAGAATTCCATTACATTACGGTCTATGGGGAAAATCGTTTGCGGTGTATTTTAATGATATTACACTATTTTGAACATATAGAAATTGATATTTATCGCTGAAGTGTACTGCAAGATTTTTATTATATAGCGTGGTGAGCATAGAATTTATCGTTCATTTACAGGGCCACTCTAAAGAATTCCATTACGTTACGGTCTACGGGGAAAATCGTTTGCGGTGTATTTTAATGATATTACACTATTTTGAACATATTGAAATTGATATTTATCACTGAAGTGTACTGCAGGATTCTTATTCTACAGCATGGTGAGCATAGAATTTATCGTTCATTTACAGGGACGCCCAAAAAAATTTGGCTAGAGAAGAAAATGAACAATAATGGAGCTATTGAAGTCTACGAACAATAATTCCTTGAAGAGCGTTTTCAGTTGTGGTATGCGTTTTTAAATTTAATTATTTTTTAAGTATTACTTGGTTTGTATAAATGCTATGTATCATTTACCGGGCTGCACAAAAGTTTACAACAACATCGTTTATTAGTGGAAATCGCTGAGTGGAAATTGTCAACTGTGCTATGCGTTTAACTGAACTAACTTTTAGTATACATATCTGTAGATTATATACAGGGATGCACAAAAAAATCGTATATTTTTCCGACTACTCGTTGTAATAGCAGTGAAGTTTTGTTATAGTATTCTGAATGTGTTGGAAAGTGTTTCCTAATCTATGCTGTACGCATGATTTTTCGTTCTTGTTTGTTTTTGCTTTTGCTGAAACAGAAATAGTCGTGCTGTAAATAGTTAACTAATAAAATCTTATGATTAATGTTTCATTTCCATGCTTGATTGTACAGTTAGAAAAGACCTTGCTCATTTGAAACAAGGAAGTGATTCCTCCTCTTGAACTTAACTCTTTAACCCCAGACATTTAAATGGTGTGATAATAACCTTTTAGAGCTTTTAACAGCTCCGTTTGAGTACTTAGTAGATGACCTTTTACATAAACGAACAAGGTAACGAATGCTGTTTCAGATGCAAATATTGGGAAGAAGCGCTGCGTGGTGTGGCTAAAACATTGCGATTATATATGTAAAAGTCATCTCTTTTTTACTGATGATCCCTTCTGCCCTTGTAATTGCATCTGACAGATTTCTCATGAAGTCCAGGCTGAAGAGTTTAAAGGTTCCAAGAAGTGCTTTTCAAACTTTTCATATGCAGGATTGTAAAGCCGGATGTTTCATGTTGAGTTAAATCGAGATTCCCCCCCCCCCCTTACTTTATGCGTTTACATATTATAACTAGTCGTTGGGGGCCATCGTAACACTTACCCATCAAGGGTATGCATAATATAAAATATGAAAATAAAACATTTGTAAACTATTTTTAAAATGCATTCCAATTCCAAAATAAAATTTAAACGTATTTGTCGTCAATTTGTTCCGTAGATAGAGTGTTCAAAATCGTGGCTTGATGACGTCATAAACTTTAAAAGCTCTCTTACTGAACTGCGTAAAAGAAACAGCATTATAGCTCCAAAAATGATAATCATATTAACTAACAGTTCACTGCGTCGGATTAAGCGTCTCATTTGCAATTAAAATATATCTTTGAATTGAAATTTGAATAAAATACAGTGTCATGAAAAATCGAAGACTCTCTGGAATTCTGTGGAAAATACGATTACAAATGCCTCAGCAACAAATTATCCGATCGACTTCATTCTTTATGCAAAATTTATGTTTGTTTTATTGTCTTTTATATTCACTCTTTAAAATAAACAATTTCGAAATGTTTCATACACTTTTCATCAGAACGAATATTTCGAGAGTCCGAAAAAATAGTTCCGTATAATCTGAAATTCAATAGGCTTCTTCTCATTATTACATAGTACACACTAAATTTCAAATCTCTATCTCGATTTGTTCGGGAGATAGAGCGTTTACAGACACACAGACACAGACAGACGGAAGCAATTTCTTTCTTTTTTTAAATATGTTTTTCGGAATCTCCAGTGTCTGAAATGTGTCAAAAAAAATTTCTTTTTAAAACAATTTCAAGACTTACCCTATACTACACATGATGGGTAAGGAAAAATGATTATTTTAACATAATGGTAAAAAGTACATTTGAATTAGAGTTGTTAGATAATACGTTGAGCTAAAATAAGTATAAAAGTAATAAGTCGGAAATTGTACAACAAACGTGGTAAATGAGTTGCTTTCGTGCTATAACTAGGTTTATAAATATTCAGATCTTGGTACAATAGCTATTCCACTCTTATGCGAAAATGCATGAATACGAAATTTATTACGATTACATATATTATATTGAGTAATACGGAAATAGGACGTTATTACTATGGCAACCTAGAATCATGACCTATCATGGGATATCATTGAATTAATGACATATGATACGATATAATAGAATGAAGGAAACTGATTAATATCTATGGTGTATCTAGATAAATTTTTAATATTAAAGTTATTTTGCTGGTTGAGTTAGGTTACGTTACGGTCATAGATCTGTAATGAGAAGTTAGTATACGTAGATTGCGTTTGCTGACAAAAAGTTATGAGTGGACAAATAAATTAACGGAATGTAATTTATGAACAACTCAATATATGATTCATCATAATATCTTTTTAAGCTTCGATTCGATTTTCATGAAATTTGAAATGATTCGACACAATTCTGCAACGATTATATATATATATTAAATTTAAAACCATTCGGTTGGGTAGTTTTGCGCTGTTCTATGTGGACAGGCAGACGGACAGTCCAGACGACGTCTATAGATGCTACGTATTTATATAATTACGACATTTATTCTTAGATCATAATGTAATGGAAAACTTTTGAGTGTCTCTGTAAATAAACTATAAACGCTACATACAGAATGTATATTTTAATGCACTTCATAAATGCATATCAATTTCATTATATGTGAAATAGTTTAAGATAATTAAAATACGCAGCAAACTATGTTTTCTCCTATACTAGGAATGCACAACCTGTGGCCTGCGGGCCAAAAGTGGCCCGCCATGGGTTAACTTGTGGCCCGCGATCACAATTTATATAATTTCTTCGTTTTTTTGACAAAATTTCGTCAATTTATAACTGGAAAAATTGCAAATTTTTGTCCATATGGCGCAGGAAAAAATCGCGAATTTCGTCAATTTTCCCCGGGAAGAAATTTTAAATTTCATCAGAGCCAATTAAGAATCGCAAACTTCGTTAATCGAGTCGGGAAAATCGCGAAATTTATCGATGAGTCGCAGGAAAATCTCAAATTTCGTGGATCAACTGTGGAAAAATCTCGAGTTTTGTCAGTTTATCGCGAGAAAAAATCGCGAATTTTGACAATTTGCCGCTGAAAAAATGTAAATTTCGTCAAAGTCAGTTAAAAATCGTGAAATTCGTTGATCGGACGCGTTAAAAATTGCGAATTTTGTCGATTATATAATCCTTGATCGGTTGCTGAAAAATTGCGAGTTTTGTTAGTTGATCGTGAGAAAAAAATCGTAATTTTGTCAATTTACCGCGGGAAAAATTACAAATTTTGTCAGACTCAGTTAAGAATCGCAAATTTCGTTTATCGGGTGCGGAAAATTTTCGAATTTTGTTGATTGCGAGAGGAAAAATCACGAATTTTATCGACTCGGCGCGGAAAAGTCTCAAATTTCTTTAATCGGGCACAGAAAAATCGCGAATTTTGTCGATGAGGTACGGAAAAATTGCAAATTTTGTTGATTGGCTGCGGAAAAATCGTGAGTTTTGTCAGTTTATCGCGAGAAAAAATGTCGAATTTCATCAATTTGTCGAGTAAAAGTTACAAATTTCTTCAAAGCCAGTTAAGAATCGCGAATGTCGTTGATCGGACGCGGAAAAATCGCGAATTTTGCCGAGGAGCTGCGGAAAAATTGCAAACTTTCTTGATCGGCTACAGAAAAATCGCGAGTTTCGCCAGCCTTTTGCGGGAAAATATCGCAAATTTCGTCAATTCGTCACGCGAAAAATTACAAATTTCATCAGAGTCAGTTAACAATAAAAAATTTTGTTAATCGGGCACAGTAAAATCGCGAATTTGTCGATGAGGTACAAAAATTGCAAATTTCGTTGATTGATTGGGAAAAAATCGCGATTTTGTCAATCTGTCGCGGAAAAAAATCACGAATTTTAACAATTGATAGAAAAAATTACAAATTTTGTCAATTGGTTGCAAAAATATTGCGAAATTTGTCAATCACTCATGAAAAAAAATCGTGAATTTTCCGGAAAATTCGCGAATTTCGTGAATAGCTCATGGAAAAAATTACAAAATTTGTGCGTCGGTCCCAAAAAATATCATGAAATAAAAATCCATTGGTCGCAGGAACAAATCGCAAATTTCATCGATTGTGCGCGTAAAAGAAATCGCGATTTTCGCCAATTTATTGCGCGAAAAAAATCGCAAATTACACCAACGTATATCAGGAAAAAATCACGCTTGTCGATCGGTCATTGGAAAAAAATTGAAAATATTGTCACGTAAAATTTCTCAAAATCGCCAATCACTCAGGAAAAAATATTGTCGTATGTCTCATGTATTTTGTCAATCGTTTATGGAGAAAACTTGCAAATGTCGAAGATCGATCGCAGAACAAACAAGTCGCGAAAAAATTCGATCGGGGGCGGAAAAAATTGCAATTTTCGTTGATCCGTTGTGGAAAAAAATCGCGAAATTTGAAAATTTATCGCTGAAAAAAATCGCGAATTGCGTCAATTTATCGCAGGTATCGCAAATTGGTTGTTGGAAAAGATTGTTAATTTTGCCAATCTGCATTGGAATATTACCGCGAAATCTATCAATCGGCCGTTGATAAAAAATCGCGAATTTCGTCAATCAGTCGCACTTGATTGTCAAAATAAAAAAAAAACGAGTTTTGTTAATAGTCCGCAGAGAAAATAGCATAATTAGTTCATCATGCCTTGTTATTTCAAAAATAAGTTTCCTTTTATTTTAAATGAAGTTATTCTTAATATATATTTTTTTTATAATTTTCAATAACGTTCAATTATTTAGAAATTTTGTGTAATTTTTTTTCTTCAAGTTACCATTTATCAAGAAGGAACCGTTAGTCTTCATAAAGTGATGAATGGTTATTCATACAGATGCGAAGAAGCCCTTCATTCCTTCATACAATCATTTATTTCAGTTTGTTTATTTTTATTATAGACTAAAAATAATTATTCATCAATAATAAAGACTTATTACCCACCCCCTACCTCCCCGATATAGAATTTTCTCTGTGTTACTGATGTGGCCCTCGACAACACAAAAATTTTTGTAAGTGGCCCTTCTATTAAAAAGGTTGTGCACCCCTACCCTATAATATTATATAAAGGAATTATTTTGTGTGACCCTGTAAATGAATAATAAATACTTTTTGCACCGTATATTGTACAGAATGTATATTTTAGTACACTTCATAAATGCATATCAGTTTTATTATGTTCGAAAGGGTGTAACGTCGCTAAAATGCACTGGAAACTATTTTTTTCCATTGGCCATAATGTAGCGGAATACTTTTGACTGTCTCTATAATTGAACTATACGTCCGATTTTATAAAATTTAAAATGACTCGACAAGTTTCTTAAACGATTATCTATCTTAAATTTCAAACCATTCTGTTAAGTTTGTTTTTGCGCTGTTATATGCGGACGGACGGACAGACAGACGGACTGACCAAACGACGACTCTAGCTGCTATACGTATTTATCTAATTACGAAAGCACCTAAAAAATAGAACATTATTTTAACTATCTTTTTTAAGATTTATCAATGTATAATTGTCAATTAATTAATGTTAAATTATTAATTGATAAAAGCGTACATTTTAAAAATATGCTTTTCCTTTTTTATTTCTAATTTATTTTCTACTTTCTAGCCTTAAAAAAGCTTCATTTGTGGAGTTTCACAAACAATTTTTATATATTTTAATAGAATAAGGTTTGAAAAACTCCCTACTGGATTGGGTTACAACATTGCCTTAATTCTATTCAGTAGGAAGCTAGTGCATCCATGATTGGTTACTAAAGTCACATTACTTTACTTTTAGAACATGTTTTATTTTTCATGTCTGAGAAACATATTGTATCTGTGCTGAAATAATAAGGTAAGTGCAATGTCATTTCATATGTTTGATAAGAATTTACTGTTTTTATTCGCATAAGAACTAATTTTATTGTACAGTCGTGGGGGAAAAAAGTAAACACCCCCTGCTAACTCCTCAACAAATTATTGTAGACGAAAGTTACTGGAACCAAACGATTGGAAATAAAGTCTACTTTTAAATGACGTATATAAAATTTGCTTAGGGGGCCATCTACATATTAAAACGAATCCAAGCTTAATTTTGTTCAATGGCAATACCCAATTTTAATGAGATAGTTCAAATCTTTGGTTCAAACTATGCCTAGACACAAAATTTCAAGTCATTTGAATGATACGTTTTTCAAAATTTAGAGCTTCTAATGTTAAATTACATTTTCATATTTTTATTTATAACTTCTGAAATTATGATCCTATTGTTCTAATTTTTTGTGTAGCAATAATACTAATATACCCAAAAATAAATACGTTGAATTTGCAATTTTTATAATTCTGATATGAATTAGGAAATTAATATTAAAAAAAAATAATTATTGCAACCCACAATTTTTTTGATGGATTCAGATTTATTAAGTCCTGCTTTATGGAAATCCAAAATTTCACATTTTTCTTCCAAGTAGTTTTCAAATTATGCTTAAAAAACGGCAAAATTATGGTTTAAGGGTCTATGATAGAAGTGACTAAATATTTTGAAATTTCTTATGCCATCCTGTAATCTAATAGGCTTAATTGACTGCTTAAGATGCCTTGATCAAGAAGAGAGCTCTCTCGGTTAACAATCGAGTACCGAACTTCAATTTGGATACAGCCCTTAAAATACGCCCGTTTTAATATAATTAATTTCTCGGAAACTTATGGTACGAATTGCATAAAGACTTGTTTTTAGACTAATTGAAGGGTGTAGAGTTCATTTATGCTGTCAGAATTGCGTACTGCTATTGAAGAAAACAAAGTTATGGTTCGTTTTAATATGTAGATGGCCCCCTAAGAATTTTATATACAGTAAAGCCTCGATTATCCGCGAAGCAATTTTTTTTATTAATTCAGGCCATCAGCAATAAGTAATAGAAGAATATTTCTAGATAGATTGCCATGTTTGAAATATCAGATATAAAGTCTTAATGTCATTTCTTGATTTTATTAACAAAACGTAAACATCTTAAAATATTTAACAATTAAATAAGACTATTATGATAAATTCCAGGAGAGCATATCAAGAATAACTTCATTTTCGAGATAAAAATTATCCCAACAAAAAGTTTTCGGTAAAAAAAAAAGCGCCAAGTTCTCCTTAATGTTTCGGCCAGAAAAAGTAGTGATATCTCAAGTTCGCACAAGTTAAAAGCCAAACATCCCAAATCTTTCATTGAAAATGGCTTCCTGCGACTTGGCCGTTAATGCCTTCTGCAGCATTTCAAAATTAATGATTGGAAATTACGCATTTATGAATTATTTAAATATTAAAAGTAATATCAGAATGCAAAGAGGCAAATTCACATAAAGACATTATAAGTAAAAGATTTCTGATAACTACCATTCAGTTTCAACAAACATTAGTTTTGATTACAGATCATTTAGTCCACTTGTGGTTTAATTGCCATTTTGTACGGTCTAAAGCTAAAGTCATTAACGTAAAACCCAAGAAATAAAACAAAATTTACTTACTTCAAATCTCACAATATGTTACATTATATTTTATTGTATAATACTGAAATCTTGTGTATTGACGAAAGAAATTTTTTTTGTTTGAACATTTATTATTGTGTGTTTGCATACATTAAGAGGTATTCGATTTATAAACTGTTAAAAGCTGATACTAATTATGTTTTAGCAATTAGGGATATTAACTCCTGAATACAAGTATTTTGTTATTTTTAACTTCTAAGCATTTAAATAGACTGAAGTTGTTTAAATGCTTTTTTCAAATGTGTATTTTATTTCTGTACTCTGTGCCACAAAATACCTAAAATAATCAAAAAATGTAGTTGGCATGTAACTCATTTGTACATATTTTAAAATTTGAAAAACTCTCTCGAAGGCATTAACGGCCAAGTCGCAGGAAGCCATTTTCAATGAAAGATTTGGGATGTTTGGCTTTTAACTTGTGCGAACTTCAGATATCACTACTTTTTCTGGCCGAAACATTAAGGAGAACTTGGCGCTTTTTTTTTTTTTTTTACCGAAAACTTTTTGTTGGGATATCAATACTTTTTGTATGTTTTTTCAAGTTTGTTATTCTAAACTATATGAATATGAAAAATTTAAATTTCGGTACTTTTATGTTAGCCGGGAGCAAATCTCCTCATTAGCCTTTTGTTTTTTCGCCAATAACAGTTTTCATTTTTCACATGTGTAAATTAGGAACAATGCTTTGATTTTCAAATAAAATATTTTGGTTTATGTTATTATTTCTTATTTATTTATTTATTTATTTCTATGTTAAATATTCTATTAAACAAAATGAGGGAAATGCATCTATTTTAAATGAGATGACTGAAAAGTATATATCTTTAAATGAAATAAATGCAATATGAACAATGGAGTTGGGAACAGTATTTGGCGATTTGCCACTTGCGCCCGGCTAACATAAAAATACCTAAATTTATTTTATTGAGCTTTACAAATTTATACTTTATTTCTTTTTATATTAAAGTACTAGCCGCCTTTAGCAAGTAGTATTTGCCGTATTACTTCCATGTTAAACGTTGCATCATGTTATTGTTATTCATAATTTAATTTACTTGTCCATTCTTTCGCCAAGTCGGTAGCTTTTGATAGAGAAATCGAGAACACTTTACGATCATGGAAGCACATCATATATTTTATATTGTTATGTATTTCATCTTTCGTGACAAATATCTCTTAACTCACTTATGCATGTTTCCTTAGCAGTTGCGATTCGTTCTCTAATGCGAAAATTTTTAAACCTATTAAGTAATCTTTTCTAATTGGGCTCACTGCGAATTGTTGTATTTTAACTGATACGACTGGGTACAAGTGAAATGGTTCTTATGAAATCCTTTGACAATATCTGCATTTGCATTAAACCATATTGATGCTAATATCTTTTTGTTTAACGTTAACCTTTACGTTATATAATTTAACTATTCAGATGATATGCGGAAAAATAAAAATAGGTGGTTCGCATTAATAATTAACTAATTGAAAAATAGCCACTAGCGTCAAATATTCGCCATGCTTGGCGGCATTTAGCAAACTTTCGCCAAATTTGGTAATGTATATCACGTCAATTCTCAAATTTGGCGACAAAAAATGTTTTGTTTATTCTGACGTCATAATAATGCATATGTATTATGTATTATACACATACCTATAATATGTATGATGCAAATGTATTACGTATTATATGCATATGTATAATATGTATGATGCATATGCATAAGTTCATTAATATCACTAAAACGCACTTAAAGGAATAGTGTTCCATAAATAGTAGGGATAATTGCCAGATTGACCAGAGTGCTATTGAGATTAGAATTCCGACATTTATAGTAGACCGGGAGGCGTCTGCACACACCATCACCCCATCGAGTTTGCAGCCGAAATTTTAGGATTAGTTAAAACTAGATTAGCATATTTAAATGCAAGTAGTCTGTTAAGTCATATCTTGGTAGAAAACACCTGAAGACCTAATTTTAGTGGTTAACTGATAGGTTTACTATTGTATTTTCCTGCATCCAAAAGTTTGGAAACATGGAGGTGCAGGAAAACACAATGGAAAATCCACCAATTAACCCGTAAAATCGGGTCTGTAGGTGGTTTCCACAAAGATATGACTTAACAGACCAGTTACATTCCAATACGCTAATCGATATTTAACTAATCCTAAAATTTCAGCCTTCAACTCGATGAGGTGATGATCTGTGCAGACGCCTCCCGGTCTTTAATAAAATTTGTTTTAAGAAAGTAAAAGATAGAAATATGAACAGATAAACTGAAAGATTTGCCTTATTAAGATTTTTGTAAAAGCATATAAAAATTCATTCATCTTGAAATCATTAACACCTTTATAACTCAGGCTAATTTTCTGTAATCGGGTTTTGGCGACCAACATATCTTATCTATAACTATAATCTTTCTTTTACAGATTTAAAATTAACAATAAATTAACAGTAAGTAGGCTAATAATCTATATAATAAAAGCTTAAGTCACGTGAATGTCATCAACAGTTCCGGGTTGACCGCTTCACTACGCCAAGTGGTCAATTTGATAATTTAATGATAGCCGGGAGCAGGTGATAAATCGCCAAATATTGTAACTATCACGTCATCAGTATTATAATAGCCCATTTCATGCGACTGTTATAAACAATTTTTCACGTGTTAAATTAAAACAAAGCTTTGGTGTTTACATTAAATGTTATGGTTTATGGTATTATTTATTACTTTTCTTTTTTTTATGTTCTTTTCTTTTTTTTAAGCAATAATTGAGAGTCATAAATTTTCAATATTTTAGTTTTAAATTAAAGTTATGCATTTTAAATAAAATGAGTGAAATTACTATATTTTAAATGAAATACGAAAAAATACGACGGGAACAATGTTTGGCGATTTATCACCTGCGCCTGGCTAACATAAAAATGCAGAGTTCAGGATTTCTGTATCAGAATCTTCGGATTTGGCGAAGGATTGAGCAAGTAAATTAAATTATGTATAGAAGTGATGTGATACAATGCTTAGCATATGTTAAAGGGAGACCAAACTGGTCGCCAAGGGCCGCTAGTACAATATAATAACATTCGCAGCGGACTTCGGACGCCGCATCTGTCGCACATCGTTAAAGACAGTTTATTAGTTACACATTTCATTTAATTAAAAGGAGATTTTTAAACTTTCATATGGAATTAGGATATTTTTCCACTATAAGGACCTTGGCATTTTTTAAAAATCTTGGCGCAATTCGGACTTCAGAAAGTGAGATATGTGGTCAAATGATATAAACAACTTAGAAAACAAACCTGATTAACTTTTATGTTATTTATATATGCATTTCTATTTCTATACATATAAACATTTTATTTATACATATATAAAATATTATTTTTTTATATACAAATTATTTATGTTGGTATATAAAAATAAATAAACGGATTCCTTACATTAAATAAATTGTATGCATATGGAAAAAATTGCTTGTGTATATGACACAGTAAATTGGTTGCCAGAAAATGCGTTATTATCAAATTTCTTTTCTTGTCAAGGCTATTTTCTGTATTTCGCCAAGGCTACTATATCGGAAACGTACCGAATTGCGGTTATATTTTGTTAAATGTTTTATTGTTTTAATATCGTAAATATATCATAACGTATACTGATTAAAATTTTTAGGTATATTCATTTTTTCTATTTAACAAACATTTTTGGAAAAGCATATATATAAAATGTTATTCTGCTTGAAATCACGTGACCCCCTTCAAAAATCTGTAATCGAGTTTTGGCGACCAACATTGGCACAATTGAATGTGTTACGGCCAAATGAACACCCCCTGTTTGAAGGGTTTAGAGGCGGAAATTCTGTGTTTTCAGATTTTTCTGGTTAACTGTGCTACAAACCCGACTTACTTGTGAAATTTCATGATTCTAGGACTTTTAGAAGTACCTTAGTTATTTGACGATGTGAAGTGAGTCAGTGACAAAAAAGCGCTTTTTCGGAATTTAATATTTCGAAAACTATTAAATATAGAAACATGAAATCGTGGAACCTTAGTTCAGTTTGACCATACGAACATGTGTATAAAAGAAAAATTTCTATATCTCTCCCTAAAACGACGTTATGAGGGGGTAAAAAGTATGCCGAAATGGTTCAGGAAAAGGTAGCTTACGGCTTGTGCGAACTTGGCGGACGCACTGCCGTGCTCCCAGATTCCATACTAAAAGAAAAACAATAGTTTACAATTTAGAATAAAGAAAAGGTGTTTCCAAAGAAAGAAGCAAAAACAAGTGACTGATTTTTTTTTTTTTTTTTTTTTTTTTTTTAAGGTGTAACTCAGCTCTTTTTGTACTCTATGTATGACATTGTTTCTTGTTTACTGTTCTTTATTTTAGTGATTTAGACGTAAAGCAAGGGTTTCTGATGTACTGTGCATATGTATGTATTTTAAACGTTTTATTGTGTTTTTTGTGCACTAAAACATAGATTTTATGTTGAATTTTCTTTTCTTTTTTCGTGTTTGCATCCCATTTTCAGTATTTTTCGGATTATCCGCGATTTTTGTTGCCCGCGGTGCCCTTGCCACCCAATTCCGCGGATAATCGGGGCTGTACTGTACATCATTTAAAAGTAGACTTTATTTCCAATCGTTCGGTACCAGCAACTTTCTTCTACGATAATTTGTTGAGGAGTTAGTAGGGGGTGTTTACTTTTTTTTTTTTTGCACGACTGTACATACAATAAATATATACATTACAGTGATATTTCTAATTGGTTTAACCATTGTAGAATATGTATAATTTGAGAACAGGGATGTTTAATAACTGGTTAGGGAAATGTTAAAAATCCAATGAATGAACAGCTGTTCATTCACTGGAAGGAATACATTAGGCTACTTTACCTAGTGAATGAACTATTTTGGGCTTTATGTTTTTGTGGCTTCTTATGTCAAGAATGGCAACAAATGAAAAGTTAACAGATATAAAAACGTAACAAAAGAACATATACAAACACATTTTTAAAGATAATAATTGTTGATGACTTTCAAATCTTACTTTTCTATGTTTTTAGATGATTGATAGAAATATTTTCACTGATGATCAAGAAGATTCCTCAAAAAGGAAATATGGGAGGTTCGAGTACTCTACAGAGGACCTCGAAAATACTGTACAAGCTATAAGGCTCAGGTCAGCTCAGTTTAAAGAAGGCATCTGTTCATTTTAATATTCCAAAAGCCGTTGTCTATGAAACTGCGAGGGAAAATAATTGAAAGTAAGTGTATGGGACATTGCCTGTGTTGTCCTTTGAAGAAGAAAAACTCCTTGAACATTGGATAGTTGGAAATGGAAAATTGGTTTTACAATGCATAAGGATGAAGTAAAAGGTGAAGTTTACAATGTTATTAAACAAACAAGAAGGAAAAATCCATTTATAAACCAACATCCAGGGGAGAAATGGATGTCTCTTTTTTTAAAATAGCATCCAAGGTTGGAAATAAGAAGTAAGCACCATGACAACATGTGGAACACAGGTCCACATGTGGTGGAATTGGAAGTGGCCTGCAGCACAGTATAGGATCTGGTATTTTAAGGATCGTATGAAAGGCATAATAAAAACACCCGAACTTATTTCTGAAACATGCTCCCGTTCGTCTGGAGTTATTATCGCTCAGATTTAAATGCCCTCATTCGGCCCAAACAAAACAAGCACGTGGAACAGGCACCGAATTCTTTGACTTCATTCATGCATTTTTTTCTTTAAATGAAAATGATTTGTTTATATTTAAGCATTCTAAAGTAGCATTTCATTGTATTATGAATTAAAAAATTTATTATTAAAAGCATTCCTTTTTTTTCTTCCAAAAGCACGTCGTTGTGTTTGCGCCGAATGTAGCGGATTTTAGGGTTACATTTTTGGCGTCACTTCAAGATTTATCGACTGAGTACGATTATCATGAGGATTTTATTTTTAATTTATTATTATTTTTTTAAACTTTTGCTTATCCTTAAAAATTACCGCGTAAAAAAATCTAAGATATACTATAACCATCCGCACAATCAATACAAAAATTACGAATTAAATTTAAATAGAGCACGGTGAGTTCAGAAAGAAATCCCCCCCGAAGAAATGTAATTTTTAATTTAAAAAGTTACCAGAATAAGCAACTCATCAGAATTCAGAATATCATTGTATAACCACTTGTTTAACACTTTTAATTTCTGAATCCTTATGAAGTATTTTTTATTCCCATAAATATCTATGTAAATTGAATATTACGCAAAGAGTGTTAAAAAACAATGACTTGCAAAGATGACGTTGAGGCTCTTGATCTGCAGATTTACGAGTGAATTCATTTTTTATCTTTAAAGATTAAAAAAGCGTATTGTAATTATTTTCTCAATAAAATTTATCTTATTATTCACCAAAACAGACTTTTAAAAGCCATTGATATCGGAGAGAAAAGTAAAGTTCGTTCAGTTATGTTTCTTTTCATAATAATTATAATTATAAATTTATTTTTTATGTTTAAAAATTAAAAAAGCGTATTATAATTATTTTCTCATTAAAATGTATCTGATTATTCACCGAAACAGACTTTTAAAAGCCATTGATATCGGAGAGAAAAGTAAAGTTCGTTCAGTTATGTTTCTTTTCATAATAATTATAATTATAAATTTATTTTTTATGTTTAAAAATTAAAAAAGCGTATTATAATTATTTTCTCATTAAAATGTATCTGATTATTCACCGAAACAGACTTTTAAAAGCCATTGATATCGAAGAGAAAAGTAAAGTTCATTCAGTTATGTTTATTTTCATAATAATTATAATTATAAATTTATAGCTACCTTACTTTTTCTAAGTACGGGTCATAATATTTAATGACGGACTCTTCACTCCAAAATTAAATCCGCCACTCTAAGATTTAGTACAAAACTTTTAATAGTTGATATAACAGATACAAGGATACGTCATTTAACACGACTATGTACAATTATAATACATATATACAGACTTTAGGAACTTCAGAAGATATCCGCTGGTTCGCAAACATTTCATCACCTCCCTTCGCTTCTCCTTTAAACTCCGGGGGAAAAACAAGACAGCGGGCATTTCGTAACCTCTCCATTGCGTGCCGTAGAACTCTCTTTGCGGAAAAACTCCGGGAGGAAAATAATCAAGCAAGCAGCTTGTATTTCGCACCCTCTACATTGTGCTTTTCAGAACATTCTGCGGAAAATGTATCGCAATGAATCATGGGAGAAATCTATTTGGCAGCCGCTAAAATTAGGGCTGTCGTGCAGTGGCGTAGCCAAGGGGGGGGGGGGGTCCAGGGGATCCGGACACCCCCCCCCCCCCGAAAGTAGACCTGGTTTACTGAATCATGGATACCTGCTAAGACAGAATCACAAAGGATGTATAAAAATTCCGCTTTAGAGAGGTGTTCGTCTTAGAAAGTATAATTCAAAGGTATGTCTTTCTTCGGGACTATGAACTTTTCCGTTTTTGGCAGGTTTCCGTTATAAATACTTTCCGTTTTCACAGTATCCCTTAAAACTGCTAAAACGTACGCACTTCCCAAACTTTTTTCTTTCAAGTACCCCTTTCTTAGTTTTTCATTTCGGAGTACCCCCATTTCTCATAAACACGCCCCCCTCCCCCCTCCACTCAAGGAGATAACGTAAACAAGCTTATTTTCATTAGTAATCTTCTTATCACAACCATATAATAAATCGATGCAAATTACATTGATATTCCTAACATTTTTGCGACTTCCGCCATTACCGATAATATTTTCACATACCCCCAGCAGACCCGTCACGTACCCCCAGGGGTACGCTACCCCAGGTTGGAAATCGCTGCTATAACACAACCTCTGAAGAGCATAAATCTATGTGAAGATCACCTATCTCAAAGGAAAACAATTCAAGGTTCGACGAAAACAACACTATGTATTTGTGCTTGCTAACGTTTGAAACCTATCTGAAATGAAACTTGTTCCAATTATGAATCCTTCTTGGCAGGTTTTCTGAAAACACTGAATCCTCTCATAAACAAAAATATTTTATTGTCCCGAGACGAAAGGATAACTATGCAAGTATACCTGCTATTCCGTTTACACAAATTTACTGTAACTAGATTAAACGTAAAACTTCTTTATCTTGGACTTCGATGGGGTTCTGTTGTCGACACTTTTGGGAAAGAACGAGTTTATACGAATGCAATAACGGTACATTGGTTGAGTTTCGTGGCCCTTGCCTTTGTTCACTTTATAGCGGACAATATTAACAATTACTTTAAATCTGCTGCCTGCAATTAATAATAGTAACTTTATTTTGGGGCTGGTTATTTGTTACCACTTTCAAAATATACTGGCGAGAAAAATTAATAGAATAACCATAAAAAGGTGTTTATGTTAATTCTATTAAGGGAACTTCCAGAAAGGTAACTCAATGTCAACGTTATTACGAAGTCCAATGGGATTAACATTCGCTACAGAAATATATGCAAATTTTTCAGCCTCAGCCCGTTCTTTCGGTTCACGTGTGAAAAGGAGCGCACGTGGGTAATTTGAAGTCTATTTTTAAGGATTGTAAGTGTAATTAGGTAAAACTTTAACTTCTAGTAGGTGGAATATGTTGTCCAGAAGATATTTGACCGATTTTGAGAAACTGCGTGCGATAGGGAGAATGGAAGCAGGACAGACACTCTTAGGGTTCTGTAAAGACTTAAAAATAGCCAAAAGCGTCATGTCAAGAATCCGGAAACGGTTTAACGACACTGGTATAATGTCCACAAACAACCAGGTCAAGGTAGAAAACGCACCACAATAGGCTCTCAGGACTATAATTTGCCAACGATTGCTAAAAGAAATAGGCAATTGACGTCAATTCAGATTGTAGGGAGTTTGCTGCAGCAACAAGAACTCGACTATCCTGGTTTACTGTGAGTGACAGGCTGCATGCAAGGAAACCCATGATTTGTGTCTCACTAACTCCGGTAGCGAAATGCGCCCGGTTAAAGTGGTGCAGAGATCATCGTCATTGGAGTACCATGGACTGGAGCCGAGTTCTCTTTACCGATGAATCCCGATTTTGTTGAGAGAGTTACTGCAGACGTGTTACCATATGGAGGGAGAAAATCACACGCAATAAGGCTGGAAACATCCGTGAAAGGCATCGATACAAAGGTCGTGGAATCATGGTATGGAGGGACATCATTTTGAATGGCCGCAGTGACCGACATATTTTTACCAGTGCAACTGTGAATGCTGAAATATACAGAGATGAGGTTCTTGATCATCCTGTCAAGTTGTTTAAGGGTGCAATCGGAATATTCGGAATTTTATGATTATTAATGGTTTAGAATGGAGCTACCACCTTCCACGGAACTCCTAAGTGTCCCTCCCAGAGCTGCATAAATCCGACTCGTCCGAAGCTTACTGCTGAACTTGGAGAGAGTTCTAAAACAGTTTCGAACCATCTAAAATAAAATGGCTGAGAAGTACAAAAACAGAAATCACCATGAACCATTTTTTACACATTCTAATACTTCCAAAAAAGTGCTAATCTATCACAAATAAACTTATTACAAAAATTTAACTTCCTTAAAGACGACCAGATATCGGAAGCAACTATTAGATCGAATATGGTGTCAAAAGTGGCGAGACATGAAACATGGAAACCCAAAATATTATGGCTGAATAAGACAATGTAACAAAACTGCTTTTTCCAGCCCGAAATATATTTGACGTGTTTGCTTCTTAAATTACTAGTTACTGTAGCTGAAAATGCAAGATATTTTTCTTAAAGTTAAAACCTTCCCACATAGCATTTTTAGTTTGCAGAAAATTTGCAACAGTCTTGCTTTGAAAACCTGCGAAGTTGCAGTAAGCTCAGCATGTAAAGACTGAAAGTTCATAACAAGACTGCAGCAAGATAACACAAACGCCGAAGTCACCACACTTTGAACTTGCAGCTAACTTGTCGTGCAAGTTAAATTCATAACTGTATCAAATTTATTGCAAACTAACGACAAACAAGTAATCAAAAATACTGCAAACTTACTGCAAAGTAGTAATCTTTCCATGTCCACTATAAGTTTAACCCCTTCGAAGGGGTCCATAGACCTGATCAAGTCTATTGAGGCGAAAGCGCCGTCAGAAGGTGCATGCAACGGTTTTATCACCATAAACAAATTTAGATAATATTTGTACTTTTCATTTCGAGCATTTTTTGGTATTTAATAAGTATAGCGTTTAGAAAAAGGGGTGCCTACGGAATAAAATTTCTGCGTATGTGATGATTGTCTATTATCTCAACAGATTAATTTTTTGCTTTTGTCACTTTCGTTCGTAAAGACAGTCTTGCATCAGTTTCAGAACAAACTACTCATGCAAGTGGGTGATGGTATACCTTGCGGGAGATTTGCTGCGAATTTCTCAATTCAAATTTGTCACGGCAAGATAATATCAGAAAAAATCAAACTTGCTGCTAATGGATTAAGTAAAATAATGCTATAAAAAGTGATAAAATATCTTTATTAAGATTGACAATCGTTTCGTCGCACCAACGGCGACATTTTCAAAATCATTCACGATAGAAAATATTTTCACATAATTTAAAAACAATAAACATAGTAAACATAGTTTGTGAGCGTGGATTAATTTTTATATAATTTAACAAAACAATAACATGGTAAACAATGTCACGAGACAACATGCATAATGGAAAACATTGCAAAACATAAAATAAAAATAAAATTATCTTGGCTATTTGCGAGAAGTGGATTAATTTTTACTATTGTTATTAAAATTACATAGCATCTCTTTCCAAATTTTAGGTAAAATTTTTTGCTGCTAATGTTCATGCTATCTGGGTTATCTCAAAAACTCCCATAGGCAGTGCGGCGTATCGCATGAACGGCTCATGCATATGACACTTATGTGAAATCATTATCGAATATCTATTACAGCAAAAGTTCTTAATTCAATGGCAAGAAATTAAATATGGAAATTGCTGTTTTAAACTTAACCACTTGATCCTAACTTTATTGTAGGCAAATGTTATGTAATATGAAACTTGATTTAACCCATTCGCTGCCAAAACTATAAAGTAAGAATTTTCAAATTTTTTGTTAAAAGTCGTTTGCTACCACAAATTCAGAAAGGTAAATTTCGCTTTACTAATACAGTGAAATTTCTGCCAATAAATGAGGCAATTTTTTTAATTCTAAAATAGTGGTGACAAAGTAATTAATAAATTAAAGCCACGAGTATACTCGTGGATGACAGCTAATGGGTTAATTAAATTTAACTCTTCAGAATGCGCTCAGCTTTTTACATCATAGTGAATATTTTTCATTGGTAAATATTAATGTAACTTCAATGTATTATTAGCTGCAGTTATAGAGATTGGCCTTACATTTTTTATCCATGCTTTTTTTTTAAATTAAGAAATTAAATAAGGATATACCTAAATTCTTAAAGTTACTCGAAATACTTCTATTATACATACACAGTCAAGACAAGATTGCAAGGGACTGGTAAAAAGCTCCATTTTAGACAGGCTTCCATAGAAAGAAGTGTGATTAATTATACTTCTAAGGTACACTACTTCAATAAGATCTATTGTTCGTTTCGCAGGGATTCTGAAACTCTTCCGTTCGAGACAGGATTCCGTTATAGAAAGATTCCGCTTTCACAGGCTTCACTATGTTTCGCTGAAGAACGATGAAAATCCCCTTTCAGACAGGTTTTCAGCAAATTTAATTGTATCGCAATTCATATTAAGGCCATGTAACGCTTCGGTTAAAGACAGGATTCTGTTACAGACAATTACTATTTTGACAAGTTTTATTCTATTCATATGACATAAATATGTATATTTATATAAGTACACAAAACTTGTAAAAGTGGAACTTGCCTATAACGGAATTCTGTCTTAAACAGAAATGTTCCATAGTGCTACGGAAAAGAATACTATACAAATACACCTGATAACACGAAAACCTGTGTAAAACGGAATTTTCCAGCAATATTTACGATTTCATCTTGACAGGTTTTATTATATATATAACCTGAAGGAAAAATTTTGGACCCCCCCCCCCCGAAACGAAATCCTGGCTACGCCACTGCTGTCGTGTGCTGCCATCTAGTGTGGATATCATTAAATATTTGTTACAAATTTATTTTTTATGTTTAAGGATTAAAAAAAGCGTATTGTAAATTTTTATTTGATAAAATTCCTCTTATTATTCATCAAAGCAGACTTTTAAAGGACATTGATATCAAAGAGAAAGGTAAAGTTAATTCAGTTATGTTTCTTTTCATAATAATTATAATTATAAATTTATTTTTTATGTTTAAAGATAAAACAAGAAAGAAAGATTATGCGTTAAGCATAGATTATGAAACGCTTTCCAACACTTCCTGAATGTTTCGGCAAAACTTCGTTATTTAGGGAAATAAGTTAAATAAGATAACTAAGCAAACATTTTAGGTAGCTTTCATTACAAAAAGCTACCTATTGCAGCCGTTCGGAGGAAAGCGATTTCAAAAAATTTTGGTATATTTTCATCGATCATGACACCCAGACACCGAAACCACCGTCCGTTCAAAAGTTGATATATATATATATATATATATATATATATATATATCCATATATATATATATATATATCTGACCTTTGTCATACTGTAACTCTCGAATTTATGAACCGATTTGGATGTGATTCGGTATGTACATAGTACATACCAATGTCTCGACCGAGTTCGTTGGCCAGCTTCATCCGCCATTTTGTTTCAAAATGGCGGCAATTTAAAATTTTTTTAAAAAATTGAAATTTGAAATGTGGTACCAAAGAATTGAAAATGGAAAGATATTTTTTTCTTATGTATTTGACCTTTATACAAAGATTCCAGAGCAGTTTTTGTTTCGTCTATATCTTAAAAAATGGCTGAGTTATAGCATTTTGAATTTCTAGCGTGTCTGACATTTTGAAACGTCTTGAATTTTGTCACGCGATAAAAGGCGTATTTATGAACCGATTTGGATATAATTTCGTTTGTACATAGTACATACCAATGTCTCGACCGAGTTCGTTGGCCAGCTTCATCCGCCATCTTGTTTAAAAATGGCAGCCATTTAAATTTTTAAGAAAAAATTAAATTTGAAATGTGGTGCCAAAAAATTGAAAATTGAAAAAATATTTTTTTCTTATGTATTTGACCTTGATACAGAGATTCGGGAGCAGTTTTTGTTTCGTCTATATCTTAAAAAATGGCTGAGTTGTAGGATTTTGAATTTCTAGCGTGGCTGACATTTTGAAACGTCCTGATATTTGTCACGTGATAACAGGCGTATTTATGAACCGATTTGGATGTACCTTAGTGTGTACATAGTATATACAAATATCTCGACCGAGTTCATTTTCCAGCTTCATCCGCCATCTTGTTTCAAAATGGCGGCCATTTAAAAGAAATTTTTTAATTTAAAATTTAAAATGCGATACCAAAAAATCGGAAAATGAAAAAGATTTTTTTTGTATGTGTTTGACCTTAATACAAAGATTCCGGAACAGTTTTTGTTTCGTCTATATCTAAAAAAATGGCTGAGTTATAGCATTTTGAATTTCTGTTGTGGCTGACATTTTAAAACGACCTGGTTTTTGTCACGCAATAACAAGCGTATTTATGAACCGATTTGGATATTACTTGGCCTGTACATAGTACATACCAATGTCTCGACCGAGTTCGTTGGCCAGCTTCATTCGCCATCTTGTTTCAAAAGAGTTGTCATTTAAAAAAAATTAAATTTAAAATGTAAAATGAGATATTAAAAAATTGGAAAATGAAGAAGATTTTTTATGTGTTTGGCCTTGATACAAAGATTCCGGAGCAGATTTTGTTTCTGAAAATTTTTTCTTTTGTTTATATCTTAAAAAAATGGTTGCATTATAGCACTTTGAATTTCTAGTATGGCTAACATTTTGAAACGATCTTCTATTTGTCACACGATAACACACGTATTCGCCTATTTCCATGTAAGAAGGCATGTGGATAGTATACATCAACATCTCAGCCAAATAAAAGTTACTTTAAATAAAAGCAGCTTGGATAAAACTGACTAATTTCGCGAAATTCTCATTCATAATGATTTAGTATTGATAAAAATTAGTAGTGAATCTCCTATATTCGGGTTCCACTAAATTGAGCTTCGTGTGTTTGAATAATATAAGTTGGCTTTTTTAAAATAAGGAATTTGAAAGCTACCTCTTCCTCCCGGCACTGGCCGGAAGGACTTTTAGAAAACGTATACAACATTCGGAAAAATGATTTCAGCAGTTACCATCCATAACCAAATATGTATACCAATTCTTTTGAACAACCCTGTATTTGCTCTGTATGTTGATATATATATACAATATAATGGGAAAATTTAGTTTAGTAATCAATCAAACGCATAACAGGTTGAAATTTCTCTTTCAGAAATTTATACTAATGGATGGAAACATTCTTGAATACTTTTGTATAACCCTTATTACACGCCACTATTTAGCTAAAATTTAATTCAAACTAAAACACTCTTAAAACTACTCAAATTACATTTTCAGAAATTATCATTTATAGACGGCCATGTATCCAATTCTTTACGTGACCCTCTATATCATTTTATCTATATTCTACAAACATTTCTTAGTAAACTAAATGCAGTTCAATGTAAAAATGCATACCTCATTTAAAAACAACCTTTAAGCAATGTGCCCTCATAACCAGTAACCCTTACGAATTCTTTTGTTTAGCCCTGTATATGAACTATAGCATTTATATTCACCATATAGTATGCATAAATATAGAGAAACTAAAAGCGCATATCATAATTAAAAATGCATTTCCAGAAATCCCCGCTAATGTACAGTACTTCACATACAATATGGTATCTGAAATCTTTTGTCTATCCCTTTAAGTGCTATGCACTTTGTATTATACATGAAATAAGTTATAGTAAACATCAGCGACGTATATCAACATCATTATATATGAAATAGTTTGACATAATTAAAATACACCGCATACAAATCCCTCCACTCCTATATAACTAGGTCTTCCCTCAGAGGGATTAGTCTGAGCGATGTTGCTGAGAACATAGATTTAATAATAACATGTGGAAGCACAGAAAATGAGATATTATCTTTAATTGTCCATATACTGCGGTAAATTGAAAGGATGAAAATAAACGAATCCTAGAATTAAAAAATCTTACATATATAATTTCGTATACACTGTTTAAAAAATGGGAAAGCAAACTATGCAAGATAGCCATGCATGGATATAAAATTGAAAGTACGCAATATATTAAAAGTAAAATGGAAAATGAAACACTAAATTATCATATATCGAAATTTTAACTGTATAAAATGATGTCAAGAGCACAATCAGACGCTCCGCACCAATTTGAGTAACTTTAAATGACAAATATATGATGTTTAAAAAGAATGGACTATACTTTATATGGTGTGTGCTCCCGCGGAATAGTTAATATTGTACAATATCTGTTTTCCACGGATGCAATGAGATTGTCGATAAGTGATAAGGAATTCTCTCTTCAAAATCTGATATAGTATCAAAGTACCGAACACATCAACAGTGGCATGTAATGCATAGTTAGAGTGTGTTTTAGATATGCTCGATCGGATTTACATGATGTGTGTATGCTGGCCACTACATACGCTGTATTGTTTTGTTTTCAAACATATTCTGCACAAGTTGAGCTGTATTTAGCATGTATTAAATAAAACAAATCGGCAATGATTGCAACATGAAGTATCTGACACAAGATCTGAATATATCGTCTGCATAACCTTTGAGCTGACAAAGTGCCTTTTGAAGTAATTTACAAATCCATACATATTTTTTCAGCAAATCATGCAAGTTAAAATACGCCAATATGAGCCCAATTATGAAATTTCACTAGAGTAAGTTACTATATAAAAAATCTACTAATGACAATTGAGAGTATGACCTTATGATAAAACGTCTAGAAAAATGAATCAGAAAAAAAATTCATATCACATTTAAAACGGCACTTCCCTCTGTTAGGTGGCCTTGGCGAGAGAGAGAAAAGCCTAAAGAACGAACACTTTAACAAGTACTTTCGGGCGACCTACTCACTGTTTCATACAAGTCTTTATTCAATATTTACACAATTTATTTAATGCTAGGTGGGTATCTATCAGTTTTGTTTCATTTAAATTGCATGTTTTGTGGTGGAAGTACAGCATTATGAAATATTTAAAGTTGCTATACCTATTAATTCCAAATTAACAATAATTGAGATCGCTTTCCGTTCATTTCATCTTTTAAATTTTAAATTTTTTAGAAACCATTCATAGAGACAATTTTATATTTTAAAACTAATCCAAAGCAAAATTTCAAGTTTTTGTGCTCAGCAGTAACACAGAAATAGAAAATTTTCGAAAGTCTTTTGTTTCTACAGTGGTTTATATAGCGACATTTTTAGAAATTGTTCTATTGTGAGAATTTACGTCATGATAAATACAACCATGTCAATTTTCATGTTTATATTCCTAACAATTACATGTACTTCGTTATTTAGATCATCTTTAGATCTTTTTCCGCTTTGTTTAGTCTTTCGATTTTCTAGAATTCGTTCTACAACGAGCATTTACATCTTATAAATTACTGCCATGCCAAAGTTCTAGTTTCTAACCCCAACACTATCCTAGAAATTTCAGTATTCCAAATAAATCATAATTTAGAATCTTTCTAGAAATTTTTACGTTTATCTGTCAAATTGAATTTTTGAACCTTTTAGAGAGCGTTCATAACGAATATTTACATCTTAAAAGTAAACACCACACAGAATTTAAAGCTTCTAACCCAATCAATATCACAGAAATCGCAATTTTAGAACTTTTTTGCTCCTGCAGCGATGTAGGTTGTTGCACTGACATAAAATACAGTCTTTTTTTTTTTTTTTTTTTCGGAGCAGACGTGGTCACCAACATTTTTTTAAGTTTGCTATGTAGTTTCAGAGATAACACCTCACAAACGTACAAACAATAATATTGTACACTTTATAATATTATAACGCTTTTTAATATTAGCATTAGATTTACAGATACAAAAGCCATTTATCTGTTACAAACTAAAGTGCCCGGCGTTGCCCAGAATTTGAAGGATGTTTGTTCTGAAAAATCAATTTCAAAATTTAACATACAACATAAAACAAACATTAAAAAAGCAGTCAAAGTGTTGCACGCAAGAATCAAATGAAAACACAATAAAAAAAAGTATAAATGTATATAACAGACACAAAAGAATATAGCTATAAATGAACTTATTTCAATTTATAATTGGAGCAATAATATTAAAATACGCCAATATTTCCATAATCGGGTTTTATCATGCTTCAATACATTTTTTCACACTCATATGACGCTATACTATATTCACCACGTCCTTTATATTTCCAATATGATGTAATATTTTCCTCTTTCACGTGGAAACCTTGAAATAGAAAAGTTATGAAGTTATATTCACTTTCATTTAAATTCGTCAAACTATTTATTTCATTTTCATTTTTCATGTGAATATCTTGAAATAGAAAAGTTATCACGTAATATTCTCCATTTTTTTAATTCGGCAAACTATTTATTTCATTTTCATTTTTCACATGGAAATCTTGCAGTTGAAAATTAATTGTTGTAGTAAGAATTTTATTGTGTATTTTAATTGTTGGCACAGCTATAACGAAAAATGTTTAAATTTAATAAGAAATTGCTGTTAAATTGGTGGTTTTTTATTAATTAAAAGTTAACGATAGATTATTTCCTCGGCCGTGTTTTAATACACATGTACGTATCTTTTCACGATTTCGGCTTCCAAACTGTCGATTTGAATAGAATTACAAACAGACTGATAGACAAATTTTCATTTTTATATATTAGATTATATACAAACATAAATAACTTATCTAATACGTGTTAGCAGATGCATTTTTAAATATATATACATAAACCCGTATAATACTTATTCTGTTTTATTTCCATAGTCATTTGGCAAAAAATCTCACTTTCTTAACCCCGAATTGCGTGTTTTTTACAAAGGCGCCAAAGTCCTTATAACAGCGAAGTACCATGAAAAGCATTAAATGCATGCTAATAAGGTACTTAGAATGCGACATTTACGATCAACCATTATTGGCATTCAATCTTATAGTTTGGCGATAGATTTTTGGTCAACGGGATAACTAAGTAGTACCAAATACTGTACTGCAATTTAACTTCAATTTAACTTAATCTTCTCTATTCTACTATTTTAGGATTTTTAACTTCTAAACATCGCACGTTTTACATTTTTATACCGTCGTATTGGGAAGAAAAAGTACTTTTAAGTGCAATTTGTTTGAAAACTGCATCTCAATTTATTTTTGAAACATTTTTTTTTTTTGTAGTTTTTAGCGCCATTTGTTTAATTTTGACAACTCAAGTACTCCATTTCTGTAGAAAGTAGGGGGAAAATAGTTGGAAAATAGTAATTATACCTTTTTGTTGCCTTTATCCCTTAACAACTTTAAAAAATGTAATTAAAATACGTGCTATTTTGAAAAAATATAAAAGAATGATTTATTTTTCAAAATTTAATTTTAAGTATCTAATATTACAAACAAATGAGGGCATATGAATCATGAGATAGCCGATTTTTTTTCTTTCTTTTTTTTTTTTTTTTTTTTTTTTTTTTTTGTAGAGTTTCTTGAATGACGACATCTTTTTTTTTTTTTTGATTTACGTATTATTCAGCGATAGTGACGTCCTATGCGTACTTTACTGTAGAAGTTGTTTAAGACTTTATGAAGAATTTTTCAGCGGATGCGGATGACGTCATTCTGTACAAAATAAAAGGGTGTGTTTTAAGTCTTAACACTGAAATATGTTTTATACTATCCATATTTATATCTTTTATTTTCATCGAGGGTGACACTAAATTCTGAAAAAACAGACTTCCCGTTTTCTAGTTTTTTTTTCAACCTTTGTCCAGTTTCGCCTCAAAAAGTAAGATTTGTTGCAAAAAGATATAAATAGCTTTGAAAACAAACCTGATGAACGTTTATGCTCATTTTTACAAGTAAATATGGCACAGATGTCATATACGCACCGAGGTACCTAACTGACGCCAAAGTGGCGTTACTTTGCCTGACATGGTAATCAGTGGCAGCTCGTAACTGTGATATTTTGGGGCACTAAATGCATGGCGGACATTATTATTCTTTTCTTACCATTATTTTTTGAAAAAAAAAAGTTTACCTTGTTTAATGGTAGAATATTATGCAACAAATCTGGCAAAGATTTCTTTTAAAGCAATAGTGGTAAAAGAAGAATAAATTTGGCAGCTATGGATTTAGTGCCCCCAAAATACCAGTCACGGGCCACCACTGACGTAACCATATATAACGCTATTATAGATTGTTTTGTTCTATAATTATATCATTTATTGATTGTTATTTCCTTTTAAAAATAATAGAAAATGTTTTGTTTATCACTTTATTTTGTTTTCATATTGAAATAAAAAATGACATACTATTATAGCACGCTATATGCAACTGGTATTCGAAAACGACGTTTTCGCCAAATTGGCATAAAAAAATCACGCCAAACCCGGTGCATTTATGGCATCTGTGCCATAAATATAAACATTTTATTTATATATTTATATATATAATATATATTTATATTTATATATATAATAATATATTTATTTATATATATTGCTTGAGTATATGAAACAATGAATAAGTTGTACGAAAATACGCATGAAAAGCTTACTTGTCTCGCCAAACCCATTTTCTCTACCTCGCCAAGGTCCTTAAGCAGGAAAAGTACCAATTTCATTTTTAAAGACTAAAAAGAAATTAATATAAATGGAAATTGTTTTTTTTTAAATCACGATTTCATTAAAATTCACAAAAATTTAGAAAATATATATGTTTTTTAAATGCACTAAATATTAGAAAAGTCTTGAAAAAAACCTTAAATGCACGGAGTTTAAATTTAATTCGGTGAGTTCAATTATGGAAGATAAATGGATTTAAATGGGAATTTTGCCAAGTTAGCCAGCTATCTCCAAGTTGGCTTCATATATAGAAACATTTTGTCGCCAAATTTGGCGATATTTCGCCACGTTGGCCAAAGTTTGGCGATATCGTGGTAACCCTGTCATTAGTACTTTTCAATAAATACTCATTTGTGAAGCTAATACTGATTTCTCTATAGAAAATCAAACGTAACCATTAAGTAATTCACCCCCCCCCCCCATTGCCCCCTTAGGGACCGAATTTTAAAAAATCAATGTCCAATTCATATATTGCCTTCAGGAATGCATATATGTTCCAAATTTCAAAACTCTATGTCAACAGGAAGTCGGTGAAAAATGAATCACAAGATTTGAGTTCCACAGACAAATATAATTGTAAGTTAAAAGAAAGCATGTAAATAATAATAATAATAATGAAGATAAGAAGAAATGATGCTATAAAGCACAATATTTTATTACACATCATATAATTGTTTCTAATTTTCACACGCGAAATATAAAATATGCTTTTGGCGATTAAAAAATGCTATTGAGAGATTATCGTAAATCTCAAATCAAAGTTTTTAAGCTTTTTTTTTTCTTTTAAAAGGAAAAACAGACAGATTTATTTTCCTATTTGATTAAATTTAAATATGTTTTATGGCACTTCAATATTACTGCGTGCGTATTTTTTTTTATTTCCTCCATGTGATCAAACCAGTTGGCTACGAAAATATCAACCGGTGAAAGTGACGCACACCAAATTTCTGTGACGTATGCAGATAAATTGTGCTTTTTTATCAGTTTTTTCTATATAATTTTTAAACGGTTTGGAACTCATTTTTCATAGTAGGTGCATTCAGTAGGCGACCCTCATAGGTACCTTTTGGTGCAATCAGAAACAAAATCCGACAAATATTTTTTGAGTTATGCTTGACGAAAGGTTTTTATTAGGCTTTTTATTTAGTAGGACATGGCATTAATATCCATTGTAGCTGTATGTGTCACTGAGTATTAGCCTTCGCTTCGCTCAGACAATTATGTAAGCGAATTCTTTTATGTGGCCCTGTAAATGAATAATAACTATTCTTTGCACCGTATATTCTACAGAATGCATACTTTAGTGCACTTCATAAATGCATATTAGTTTTATTATGTTTGAAAGCGTGTAACATCATTAAAAATTATTTAAACGATTTTTTTCAAATTTGCTGTAATGTAACGGAATATTTTTGACTGTCTCTGTAAATGAACTAAACATGCTACAAACTTCATTTGAAATAGAGCTCGTGCTAGTTTAGACGTCAATAACGTCCAAAAATTTCAGGCCAATCCGAGTATATTTATGAGAGTTACAATGCGGACAGACAGACGGTCAGACAAACCAAAGTCAATGACACTTTTCAACTTCGTTGGAATGTGTTAAAAAAAGTATTGTAATTATTTACTTAATAAAATTTATCTTTTTATTCACCAAAAAAGACATTTAAAATAAAAATAAAAAACACTGACCCAAAGCATCTTCTTAATACACACATTTTGGTTGATTGTGAACCGCCGCCAGAAAAGGTTGCCCATCCCTGCTCTAGATGCTAATTTTTCTGTACGTTAATTTTGCTCACTAGGGGGCTCGGCCCCCTACGAGTTATGCTCGCCAACCCCCGTTCAGACACCGCAGTCTCTAAAAGCACGCTAATTTGATCGGCTTTAAAAAGATTTTGAAAGATTGAATGATAATTTAAAAAACAGTGGCGATCTCCCTATAAACGGGTTTCTATTAATTTCTCTTTGATTGAGGAATTTTAAGGAAAAATCAGCTGCTGTTAAAAGATAAAATGGCTGTTTTCGTCTTTGATTAAGTAAAATCAGTTAAACATTTCAAAATAAGCTAATATAAAATGAATTAAGTAAAAAGAGTCTTTGTCTCCCGGTATTTTTTAACAAAGCGAAAAGAAAGTAAATAAGACATTTTAAATGTATCGTTTTTAATCTGACGTAATTTTCACCAAACTTTTCTTTCTCTTTTTAATAATCACGTGAAAATACTTTTGTTAGAAATGAAATATTATTTGCGCTGTCCTAACAAAGATAGTTGAAAAGATCATCTCAAAATATCAAATTAATGTCCTGAGCAATTTTTAAATTTAAACTGTTTTGCAATATTATTTTTTTGTCCAATTTACGTAATAAGTGTAATGTGACGTAAATGTGGGGTAATTTCGCCTATTTAAGACTTCTAATGCATGTTAATGAATTTATTATTTTACAATATCCTTTCTCTTTTAAAATTCACGTGCAAATATAGTTTTTATGAAGTAATTTTCAATAAGGTCCTGCTTTTTATACGTAATTATTTCGTTCTAATTTGAAAGGTTTTTTCTGTTTATAATAGTCATGTGTAAATAAGTTTTTAATTTGAAACAAACATTATTGTTTGCGCTGTTTATACAGTTGGCAACAGTTTAAATTAATACCATTTTCTAAAATAAGTAAAATATATCTCTCGAAATGCTGAAAATTTGAATTTAAAATAGAAATAAAAACTCAAGAAATGAGTCAAATTAAAAAAATTAATGCAGTCTGCACACCGTGCAATTCTAACGTATAAAATGATCTAATTCCCATGTATAGTTTTCGCTCCTATAAAATTTTTTCAATGGAACGATTTTGTCCAACTTTAGCATTAAATATCTCTTTAAATAATTCTTCGATTTGAAAACTGTCTTCATCAGCGTGTTTATCAAACATTTCTCTATTATAAAACAGATTTTCATATTTTTGTATGCAATATGTTTCTTAATATTAACGAAGAAAGACCTCCGGTCACAAAAAATTCAAAACCGGCGGCGGTGACAGCGGTAGTTATTATTATTATTATTATTATTATTTTTTTTTTTTTTTTTTTTTTTTTTTTTTTTTTTTAAGAATAGAGAGATAACACCGTGTTCTGGGATTTTCGGGCAGTGGATTAATACTGTTGCAGTTTATGAATGAATAAATATATAAAATTATTTTTTAAAAACTTGATTTTATTTATTAAACTAGGGGGGTCGGCCCAATACGAGCTACGCTCGCCAACCCCCGTTCAGACACCGCAGTCTCTAAAAGCAAGCTAATTTGATTGTCTTTAAAAAGAATTTAAAAGATTGAATTATAATTTTAAAAGCAGTGGCGATCTCCCTATAAATGGGTTTCTATTCATTTTTCTTCGATTGGAGAATTTTAAGGAAAAATCAGCTGCTGTTAAGAGATACAATGGCTGTTTTCGTCTTTGATTAAATAAAATCATTTAAACATTTCAAAATAAGCTAATATAATAAGCAAATCTGCATCAAAATGCAAATATATTTTACAAATACCAATGCCTTCTTTTAACGGAAACGACACAGAAAGTTAATGAATCTTAACTAAACCATTTAAGCAATTTCTTTATTTTCTGCTTCACAGATTTCTTGGTTTTTTTTTTAATTATTATTATTATTTTTATATATTTATGTTTAACTTTTTAGTGTTATTAAAAATATAGGATAATTTCTTGGTAACAAAGTAAACAAATGTTGATAAATGTTTACCAGTCATCTCTCTATTCTAAAAAAAAGTAACTACCGCTGTCACCGCCGCCGCCGCCGCCGCCGGTTTTGAATTTTTTGTGACCGGAGGTCTTTCTTCGTTAATATTAAGAAAAATAATGCATACAAAAATATGAAAATCGGTGGTTTTATACAGAAATGTTTGATAAACATGCTGATGCAGACAGTTTTCAAATCGAAGAATTATTTTAAGAGATATTTAATGCTAAAGTTGGACAAAATCGTTCCACTAAAAAAGTTTTATAGCAGCAAACACTATACATGGCAGTGTAATCATTTTTAGATCATTTTATGCGTTAGAATTTGCCGGAGTGCAGATTGCATTAATTTTTTTATTTTGACTCATTTTTTTAGGTTTTATTTCTATTTTAAATTCAAATTTTCAGCATTTCTAGAGATATTTTTTACAGATTTCAGAAAATTGTACTAATTTAAACTGTTGCCAACTGTATAAAAAGCGAAAGCAATAATATTTGCTTCAAATTAAAAATTTATTTACACGTGACTATTATAAACAGGAAAAAAACTTTCAAATTAAAATTAAATAATTACGTATAAAAAGCAGGAATTTATTAAAAATTATGTCATAAAAAGTACACACGTGAATTTTAAAAGAGAAAGGATATTGTAAAATAATAAGTTCATTAACATGCGTTAGAAGTCGTAGGAGAAGTTACGTCATATTTACTTCACATTATAGTTATTACATAAAATGAACACAAAATAATATTGCAAAAAAGTTTAAATTTAGAAATTGCGCTAGACATTTATTTAATATTTTGAGAGGATCTTTTCAACTATTTTCGTTAGGAAAGCGCAAATAATATTTCATTTCTAACAAAAGTATCTTCACGTGAATATTTTAAAGAGAAAAAAATAGCTTGGTAAAAATTACGTTAGATTAAAAACGATTAATTTAAAATGTCTCATTTAAAAGAACTTTCTTTTCGCTTTGTTAAAAAATACCAGGAGACAAAGACTCTGTTTACTTAATTCCTTTTATATTAGCTTATTTTGAAATGTTGTTACACGTATCTACGTCATCAAGTTATTTTTATTCGACGTTTTATTTGTATTTTTATTAATGTTGTACGAATTTATTTGTTCTATTGTTATTTAAAATAAAAAAATTATGTCAATTTGTATAATTTGGCGAGTGGTTTGGCGATTTATATAATTTGGCGAAATGGGTCGACGGGATAATCAAGTAGTACCGCAACGGATTTGGCGTTAAAATTGCCCAATCAAAGAGAAATGAATGGAAATTCGTTTATAGGGAGATCGCCACTGCTTTTTACATTATAATTCAATCTTTTGAAATCTTTTTAAAGCCGATCAAATTAGCGTGCATTTAGAGTCTGCGGTGTCTGGGCGGGGGTTGGCGAGCGTAGCTCGTAGGGGGGCGAGCCCCCTAGTTTTGGAAAAAAATCTTAAAAGTTTGTTTACAAATCCGAGAAAAGAAAAATTGATGAATAAATTGAAAATATTCCGGCTTGGTGAAAAAAGTATAACTAAATATAAATGAAACAACAGCAGTTTTGTATAGTAGATATTTTATTTCTAATAACGGAAACCAAATTTAAATCTACAATCAGATAAACTACATCAAAATTCTAAATTAAATAAACAATTAAATTTAAAAAATCAAAAACCCGACTGCGTAAAAAGCGAACTAATTCATTATTTCTCATCAATGTGAAACTATTTTTTTTTCAATTCCTACTATTAGCTCACACTCAAATTTTCAATCGTTAATAAAATAATTATTATTCATCCAATGAAGCTCAAATATTTTTTTGTAAACTTGTAGTGGATGACACTTGATGGTAATCCAGTTTTTTTTCAAATATTAATTCACTAATTAAATTAAATTAATTAATTTTCAATAATCGAGAGAGCCCTCTTCTTGATCAAGGCATTTTAAGCGCCACTCAAGAGGAGAGAAGAATGGGAGAAAGAAAATTCTCTTATTGACCTAAGTAGGAATTGACTTAAAATATTTTTTTTATATTACTTGTTTATATTACTTACCTATTTTTTTTATTTACTGATGACTTTTAAGTTGTGCTTAATTGTTAGTTCCTACCTATAAACACTGTTTTGATGAGGTCTATAGATGTCTATGATGGTTAGAGCTGCAATAAAGCTAGAGATCCTACCTACACAGTTTCCAGGTTGTATAATATTTTAACGGAGCTTCTAACTGTAAAATAATCAATAAAACATCGTCTTCATTTTGAAAGACCCATCCAATGATATGCTGCTCAATAGGGTACGTAATTTTTTTTCGTCTCTACCGCCATTTTGTATTTTACGGCCGCCATTTTGAATTTATAAAAACAAAACCTAGCCTATAACATCGGGCCGTTAAGATGAATTGATAAAGATCTCATTCATTAAAATCCATCCAGCCGTTGGGATGTTTGGATGGTTTAAAGAAATCCACATACCTAGATACGCGTGAAACACATAACCCTTATTTTCAGTCGGGTAATTAGCTAGGATGTTTCGCATTATATGCATTTCCATCAGAGCATCATTTTGTCATGACTTCTTTCCAGTTACCTTTGTGTTGTCTAGTTCCTCAATTTGTAGCCCGTCCAGGAGATCTTCTCCTACTAAGCACGACGTAAGTCTGCCCATCTGCGAAAAGTTTTAACCCTAATTACGAGGGTGGTTCAATAATTATTGTTCCGAGTGTGTATAAAATATTTGTACTGCGATGATTAATGTACAATATTGAAGCCTAATGCCTTAGATTACTATATGCTCAATTTCAGAGCCGTAGCTGCTATATTAACATTTTTTTTTTCGTTTTAGGTGTGAGAAGTGACACCTAGCTTGAAAGGGGGGGGGGTTGGGGGTGAAAGGCTAGTTTGGAGCTTGTGGGGCCAGACCTGAAGCAGTTCTGTGATAGAATTGTAACAGTCACAAATCTTACAGTAACAAATCTGACGTACAGTTTGGACATGAACTTTCAAATCACCCTGTATATAAAGAAAAATGACTTTTTCTAAATATGAAAAAAGTATCTCTTGAAATGATGAAATTTTGTATACAAATTTGAAAAATGCTTCTCAAAAATTAGTCAAATAAGTTGGAAATGGCACGTGAAACGTGGCAAATGAGGTGCGTTCCTACTATAACTAGTTTTATAAATATTTTTTGCACAACATATTGTACTGAATGTATATTTTAGGGCAATTCATAACTGCAAATCAATTTCATTCTGTTCGAAAAGCTGTAAAATTATTAAAATGCACTTGAAATAATGTTTTCCCATTGGCCGTAATGTAACGGAAAACTTTTGACTGTCCCTGTAACTAAACTATACATCCAATTTCAATAAAATTTGAAATGACTCGACAAAATTATGCAACAATTATATATTTTAAATTTCAAACGATTCGGTTGGGTAGTTTTTGCCCTGTTATATGCGGGCGGACGGACGGACAGACAGACGGACTGAACGACGACTATAGGTGCTACGTATACTTATATAACTACGAACGCACCTAAAAAAAATAAGCGCAGTCTGCACACCACAAATTTATGAAGATCCATTTTGAAGAATAGTGAAGATCCCTAGAAAAAAATAATTAAATTCCTATGTATAGTTTTTGTTCCTCTAAAACTTTTTTAATGGAACGATTTTGACCGGTCAATTAATAGCTCTTAAAATAATTCTTCGATTTAAAAGCTGACTACTTCAGCGTGTTTATTAAAGATTTATCGATAAAACTATGCATTTTCATATTTTTATATTCAAAATATCAGCAAAAAAAGACCTCCGGTCACAAAAAATTCATTTACGGCGGCGCGGCGTTGAGAGCGTTAGTTACCGTTTTTTAGAACAGAAAGATGAGTTTAAATAAAAAGCGATTTTCTGGTTGATGTAAAATGTTTCGTTTATTTATCGTTATTTCACGACATTAAGTTTTAAAAAGTTTCAACGTCTAAACAGGAACGTCGCGACTAATCCCGTATTCAGGTAAATTCCAATTATGAAGTTTTGATTAAACAGAAACATAATTTCTTACATCTGATAATTCAAATTATGATTAATGAGAGCAATAATTAAATATCTTTTTTTTCCCGTAGGAATGTGCAAAGAGTTCCCCTTTCCGTTTTCAATCATACATACAAAGTGCATGTTTGCATTTAAAATAATAGCTATTACACGAAGAATAAGGTCAAGCATTGATAGTTTACTTGTTTTTCAATTCTAGTTGGTCAGGCCTCTCGTGGTATTTAGATCTCAGAAAATTCACTAGTAACCACTCACTTTTAAGGACTCTAAGATATGGCCTACTCATGTGACACACGCCTTTCTTCCCTTTATTTATTTAACAGAAAGTATTTTCGATATTCAGTTAAGAAAAAAGAAGAATTTATGTGTATTACGTCAAATGTATGTTACGAACCTTGTTAAGTAGCTGAAATATTACAATAAGTAGTTTCACCCATCGACCCATATGCTATTTTTTCGCACTTGTTTATGTTTTAAGGAATAAATTATAAAGAAAACTCTATTATTCATACGGCTTTTGTATTTTAATGTCAATTTGATACTGCCATTTGTTTACTAATGGTGTTATCGAATTCCGTGAACTGATGTTTCATTTTCATACTCTTGATATGAAATATGTTAACCGATATTCATGCATCAATCAAAGTTTCTGAATTCTTAAAACTTACATTTTTTTAAGATATGAAAGTAACATTTCCGATCTAATAATTAGGGTTGTGTTTCTTTTCTGCAGAGGCGCAGCTACAGATATTTTTTCGGGGTGGGAGAATTCAAAAATTTCCCAACTTATAATTCAAAAATTTTCTAACTTCAAATAAAATGCTCTATTTTCCAAGGGAAATGATATGTGCAATGTGTGTTGATAATGATTACGCAAAAAACTTATACGTAAAAAAAAAATTCCTTTCCAAAGAAAAATACTGAAACTAAAAACATAAAATTTAAAATTATTGGTTCATTTAATGAAAGTTTAAATACAACTCTTTTATTTAAATAATTAAAACCAAAAGCAAATTTCTATTTTCCTATCTTGGCATCATTGAGCATGAAAATAAAGATCAAAGGATAAGATACCCAGTTGCTAAATGAATAGTTAAGGAAATAATTTCAAGCAGTACAATAAATGTGAGATTTAAACCTGGAAAAAATGCATATATTTAGAGAAAACTATATAAATATATGAAATAAGATAGAGCAAAATGTTACATAGTGAAACTAATGATAGTGAACTTACATTTCTTTTTTTTTCACTTAACATTATTCCTTCTGGTCTTCAAATAAATCCGTCTAATGATAACATCGTTTTGCATAATATAACTTGCTTACTGTTACAGGACTCAGAAAGGTAGTCAGCAAAACAATAAAAATTTCATATATTTTTACTATTTAAAAAAAGAAAAAGAAAAAGTCTTTCAAAAATCTAGAATTTCCCAACTCTAAGCTCAAGTTTTCCAAGTTCACATATATTGGAGGGGGAGGCTCCCCCCATAACCCCCCATCGCGACGCCTCTGCTTTTCTGCAAAACAGATAGAGAACAATATAAATCCAGTAATTGAGAGAAAACAAATATTCCCTAATACTATGTCCCTAGTAATCCCTAAATAATATACCTTAAAAAGTGTAATTAGTAAATAAATAAATAGAATTGCTTTATTAATCACCTTGAAAATGAATTAAATACCATTAGAAACATTGCAGTTGAGAATGGTTTCCCAATACGCATTATTGATAAGATAATCAACTCACAGAAGAACCATATGAAAATACAAAAAACTCCACGGAGTAATATGAGATATTGCAAAATGAAGTACATACCAGGACTTTTCGAAAAACTCAGACATGCACTTTTTCGCTTTGGCGTAAACTTGGTCGCCACTTCCCCTGCAAAACTGAAAGATCTGATTAGTGCCAAAATGGACCCGATCCCGAGGGATGAAGTTTCTGGGGTATATGTAATTCCAGTGAAAACTGAAGATATTTATCTCAAATACATAGGCATGACTTCGCGTAAACTTAAAGTTCGTATTAAAGAACACTTGAGAGATTTAAAGTATAACCGACCTACAACAGCCCTATCAAGACTTAACCAGAAGCAGATTATACAAGTTAATTTCGAAGACGCAAAAATTATATATCCCTCAAAGAATTATCATGATTTAATTATCCACGAATCAATAGAAATTATTACTAAAGAAAATACTGTTTGTAATGACGTTTTATCCTACAACATAACCAGAATTTGGTTCGGTTTGCTTAAAGAATGATAAAACGTATAATTTTCCACTTCCCTATATCCATGTTTTATTTTCGCAATGTTTCCGGATCTATAAATTAACTTCCAATTTCACTCCTTTCTTCACCATCTAGGTGGATTTTGAAAATTATGCGTCAATAGCTGTTGTATTTCTTATATTCCTCTGAAGAAGACTATGTTTTTATAGTTGAAAAATCTAAGGTATTAAAATAATTTAACATTTTTAAATACTGTGTCATCTTTTAAGTAATTTTGCACCTAGTGTAAGTTTAACTGTAAGTGTAATTAGTTTCAACAAGTTAGAAGACAAACAATTTAATTCATTCAAAAATGTAAACTTTAAAAATTCCTTCCTGTAAAATCTAGTTTGTTTTTAGTAGTGCTACTATCAAAGCCAAGCAGCGCGATATCTCCCAGTTCGAATCTCTCACGGATGAGAGCAGGGCTGCCACAAGCGACAATTTTTATATTCTATTCGCACCACTATTTTAAGAAAATAACTTTTGTAGTATATTTCTCTTGCATCTGTTGTCAAGGAATATGGGGATTCTTTTTTTTTTCTTTTAAGTGGTGCGAGGTAGAAATAAAGAATAGTCGCCTGTGGCAGACCTATGAGAGAGATTTCAGCCATTTGAAACTTTTCAAAAACACAATACCTTTGTTTATTAATTTAGAAAAACAGGCATTTTATATTTTGTAGTGACGTAAACACTTTTTCTTTACATATCGATTCCATTGATTCCATCGATTCCATCTACATTGAATAGAAATAAAATTATATTACACTTTTCGGGCTCAAAGTACTTCGGTTACTAAAATGTTGAATAACTAGATGGCTTGCAAATAAATTTATTTAAAAATAAGTAAAACCTTTTCGTCAGGTACAATTTAACCCTTTACGTACTGAATTATGAATTCATGAAAATTTTATCTTCTAAAGCTTTTTTCGTGAATTGTTTAAATTACATTAGAAGATTTACATAATCATTTAATAGATTTTAGAAGGATTTTAGAAGAATTAAAGGATTTAGATGGATTAATTCAATTTGAATTTATAGGGATTTTGTACGATATTTATAACCCCACTCAAATCTTTTATTTTAAATATTTTTCTTGGTATTTTCTAGAATTAGGAAATGTGCAAATGTAATGTTCTTACAACAGAAATATTTCCTAATTGAAAAATCCCCCCCCCCCTTTCCTCCCAACGCCAAGAAAGCTGAAAGATGCAAAGGCAAAAGAAATCATCCTTTTAAAAATATTTTTGTTTTGTGTAACCAATAATGCTTTTAGAACAAGATAAAGTAGTGTATCTATAACTCATTCTAAACTCTATTACAAGTAATCGATGTATTAAATGAATTTTACAACAAGTTATTTTAATGGTACTTATAAGTACCGTCGGTAGATAAAGGGTTAAAAGGCAAACATTCTTTTCAAAATACTGGTGCCGTTGTGGCATTTGGGGATTAAAATGAAATGGGACAAAATTTAACCCACCATGCCGAAAAGGGTTAATTTTTACAAAAAGTGGTCCAATTATCCAGGGCTTCACGTATTGAATAATATTTTTTATTGAGTTTCTCAGTTTCAGTAGCTTAATCAACTGTACGAAGTTCGTACGCACAAAGGATTTAGGCGATTTTAGGTGTTTTAGTACCAGAAATTTCATAAAGCCCTTGTCGCTACATCCGAAGATAAAATTTTATTTCATTAAATAAAGCAAATATTTCTTTGCAAAAATTCTGATAAAAGGTCCTTGAAAGTGCTTGAAGCGTACGAACCCTGGAATTTTAATTTATTTTTTTTTCTTTCCAGTTCCAATTTTTTTTTTTTTCTTTCTTTTAATTTTTTTCTTCTTTTTGCTAAAATCATTAATTTTATCTAAAATGTGAGAGTATTTTCCTGATTTCCTTGCAAATTCCTATTAAAATACTACGCTTATTAAGACACTCTCATGCTAATGTCAATAGCAGTTTCCTTTTCAAATTTCTCTTTTGCATTTTAATAATTTAAATTTTTGGTTTTAACACTTTCACACAAAGTTGAAAAATGTTTATGACTCCGGTTTGTCTGGCCATCTGTCCGTCTGTCCGCTATATAACTCCCGTAAATATACTCGAATTGCCCTGAAATTTTTGGATGTTATTGACGTTTATCATAGCACGTTCCCTATTTCAAATTAAGTTTGTAGTATGTTCAATTCATTTACAGGGGCAGTCAAAAGTTTTCCGTTGCTTTACAGCTTATGGGAAAAAAACGTTTCAAATGATTTTTAAGAATGTTACACGCTTTCAAACATAATAAAATTGGTATGCATTGATGAAGTGCACTAAAATATGCATTGTGTAGAATATGCTGTGCAAAAAATAGTTATTATTCATTTACAGGGCCATACAAAAGAATTCCGTTACATAATGATATAGGGGTGAAAGGAACTGTTTGAGGGGTATTTTAATTATGTTAAATTATTCCATGTATAATAAAATTGATATACGTTACTGAGGTTTACTAGAACTTATTTTATGCATAATACAACGTGCATAGTATTTACAGGGACACACAAAAGATTTCAGGTACTATATTATATCCGAAGTACTGGCCAGTAGCGATGATTGCTGTAAATGCATTTTTAATTATGTTATGCACTTATATGTTTGACTATATTTATGCACAATATTTATGCACAATATTTATGCACAATGTTATAATTGATATACAGGGCTGAACAAAAGAATTCGTAATGGTTACTGGGTAGAGTGCAAATTGCTGAAAGGTGGTTTTTAAATGAGTTATGCATTTAATACGCTGAACGGCTTGTAGTTTACTAAGAAATGTTTGTAGAATATAGATAAAATGATATACAGGGTCACGCACAGAATTGGATACATGGCCGTCTATAGATGATAACTTCTGGAAATGTGTTTTCAGTAGTTTTAAGAGTGTTTTAGTTTGAATTAAATTTTATCTAAATAGTGGCGTGTAATAAAGGTACTAGGTTAACTACAGGGTTGTACAAAAGTATTGGAATACATATTTGGTTGTGGATGGTAATTGCTGAAATCAATTTTTCAAATGTTTCATGCGTTTTCTAAAATGTTTACTTAGTTATCTTATATACCTTATTTCCCTAAATGACAAAGTTTTGCTAAAGCATTCAGGAAGTGTTGGAAAGTGATTCATAATCTATGCGTAACACATAATTCTTCTTTTTTTCTTTTTAACCATTTGGAAAAATGGTTATTGTTCTCGCCAGGGTAGGAAATCAAAAGCATATCTGAAGGTTTTTATTGGTTTAATCCGCATTTTATTCGTTTTCTGATTGGTCTGTACAGTAATCTGTATTTCCCTTTACTTTCAACAGAGATGGATATCTTCTGTTGCCACTATGACAAAAAAGTAATAAAAACTACAAAAAAAATTAATAACTCAGAAACAAATTGAGATACAGCTTTCAAATAAATTGCCTTTAAAAGTACATTTTTTTCTCTATCCGACGGTGTAAAAAGTAATATTGTCGGATGATTAGAAGTTTAAGAATGAAATTTCATTTAAAATGCGTCGTCAGATTTCTTGGAAATCTGACAATGGAAAAGCCTTTTCCCGAACAGCTTAATGAAATGCTTGCATAATTCGTAAGTTTCAGGTGGATAATAACTAATGAAAATGAAAGAAAATGAATTACAATTTCTGCCAAAGAGTTAATTTTAATTTGTAAGATTTTCACGTGCAAAAGAAAAATGGAATAAGCTAATTAAAAATTTAAAAAAAAAGATAAATAGGACAGGAATGAATACATATAAATATTTCACACCAAATACGAATCGCAGGCGATTTTTTTCGCTTGCAATTTTTACGTGTAATAACACTATTAATGTTTAATTCATGGCGTACGTAATGTATGATCAACTACGTGCGATTTTTTATGTCTTAAATTTTAGTCTTTGAAAAAATCATTTTCCAAATGGTCGTTGTAATTTGTTAAATTCCTTTTTTTTTTTTTTTTTTTTTTTTTCCTTTCCATAGAATATTTGAGGTCCAAGTACTTTCGTATTTTTTCGGTTTCGTCTGGAGTTTTTATTTTTGGTAGGTAGGGGCGCTATCACTTTTGTAACAGGGAGAGAAAGACTGTTTTTTTATGCCATACTCTATGCTTTCATAAAACTACAATTATTTTAAAACACTTTTTAACCAAAACATCTATCTATATTATAAAGGACAAACATATCTGTGCGTAACGCATACGTCATTTTGCGAATGGCAACAATTTGAAATTTGAAATAAATTTCGGTTTTGCAATTATATCTACGGCAAATTTTTAAACTTCTAAACATCGCACATTTTAATTTTTAACACCGTCGTATAAGGAAAAAAATGTTCTTTTAAATGCAATTTATTTGAAAGCTGTATCTCAATTTATTTTTGAGATATTAATTTTTTTGTAGGTTTTAATACAAATTTTGTAATCGTGGCAACTGAAGTACTCCTTTTATATTGAAAGTAAAGGGAAAATAGTCATGGTTTATTATTTTTATTGATTATATCCTTATTGATGCCATTTTCACAATACAAACAAAAGTAACTTTTTTATAATTTTTGAACAGAAAATGATGTCAGACATAAAAAAAAAAACCATGCATTCTTCTTCATAAATCAGTTACATTTCAATATTTTTACATTACGCTGATATTGAGTTTGAGATGCTAGGCAACATTTTTCAGTGTGTGAAAATTATGTCATATTTAAAACAAAACGATCATTTATTTTGATAAAATTAAATATTTGACCAATACTAAATGGCCAATTAAAGGCTATGACAATTAAAGGCAAATTTCTGAATTTTTTTTTTCGCGGGTATTGAGATTAGAACTTAAAGTTGTGCGAATGTTCACATGAAAAGTTGAATCGGACAAACGTGACTTTAAGTTTGGAAATACATTCATTAACAATCTATTGCGCGTTAAAATACTTTCAAATTGTGAATTTGAGTGGTGCGTATGTGAATTATGCGAATGTGAAAATAATGTACAATTTAGATTTCATGGGGGAAAATTTTATGATGTGACAAAGCGAAATCCTTTTTACTGATTTTTCATCCCATAAAAACAAACCTAAAAGTCTCAATCGATAACCTCATCATAATTACTCATCTTGATTACGTATTCTAATAGAGTTTAATTTTTCAAAAATTTAAGCAGTTGAAGTTTGTGGAAATAATAATTTGGTAATTTTAGGTTAAAAATATTATTTGTTTTAAGAGTGAGACAACCAATGTTAGATGAATTTTTTATTGTAATTATTTTTGTCGGTTTATTATAAATTCGATCTGACAGTTTATTTCTAACATTTTAGTTCGTCGAGTTTCGACGGGTTCCAACTCGTACTAATAAAAGAAACTTTCGCTAACTGTGTGTGATGGCCAGTAAAATCTACGGGACGTACGAGGCTCAAAGTTTTGTGAGGCTAACCCAAAATGTCTTATGCTGCACCCGAGACTCATAATTTTAAGTTTCCAATAATTAGTTAAGTTATTAATTAAAAATCGCAACTTCCTCTCATTAAAAACTCATCTGGGTCATTGGAGAAGGAAAAATCTCTGGCGCACGAGGAGAAGACTTGTTTACGTATCAATCGAAAATGAAGATCAAAAAGGAGGAATTTCGGGGGTATTTTGTCATTATTTTTATTAACTTACATCGGTCAAGCCGCTTAGCAAAGTTAAAAACGGGAGAAATATTCTGAAAGATCGTACTCGTACGACTCAGTGCCGCAATCAATTCAAAAAAATATCGAAAAAATCTTTCGAAAAATAAAATTCGAAAGAATTTCGAAACAATCGAAAATCAAAAAAATCTTTGAAAAAAATTTTTTTTGAAAAGGGTCGTTTTTCCATGAAACGTTTCTCTCCCTTATTGTAACGCCCCTCCAGGACGCAATTTTAGAGGTACCGACAAATAAAAGACTATGCTCTTAAAACTGAAACCTTCTTCTAACGGATGGTGTAATCGGTTTTTAAAAATATGAATTTTAACCCTTTCAAATATACCGGCGGGCTTAGATCACTTCCGGCCTCATGGAAACGATATTTTTTCTACGCTAAAAATAACTAAACACCTGTATTTTAACACAATCCTTTTAGAACATCTCAACAGACCAGATTTACATCACCTACAAAAATTTTGAAACGCTCGGATGGATAGAAATATTTTTTACAAAATAAATGTATGAAAATTTCGAGAAAATCTGTAAAAACCGGGGATGTTTCGTCGCGGTTTTCTGTCACTTCCGTTGCGCATATACTCCAAAAATAAAATTGCACAGAAAATAAAATACCAAATAGCATATACTTGCAAATCAAGATTTTTTTTTTATTTAAAAATATACACAGATAAATTGGACTTAAAAATATCCTTCTATATATAAAAAAAAGTTTTGATTTGGAAATGGACTAAAAACAATCTGTGTTGATATTCCGGGGACATCCACATCCAATTTGAATGCTTAAGCATGGCCTTTCGTCGTTAATATTAAAAAATCTGTTGCATACAAAAATATGAAAATCGGTGGTATTATAGAGAAATGTTTGATAAACACGCTGATGCAGACAGTTTTCAAATCGAAGAATTTTTTTAAGAGATATTTAATGTTAAAGTTAGACAAAATCGTTCCATTAAAAAAGTTTTATTGGAGCAAAAACTATACATGAGAATTTAATCATCTTTAGATCATTTTATACGTTATAAGTTCCCGGTGTGCAGATTGTATTTATTTTTCTTATTTGACTCATTTTTTGAGGTTTTATTTCAATTTTAAATTCAAATTTTCAGCATTTCGAGAGATATTTTTTACAAATTTTAGAAAATGTTATTAATTTAAACTGTTGCCAGTTGTATAACAGCGCAAACAATAATGTTTACTTCAAATTAAAAATTTATTTTACACTATTATAAACAGAAAGCATAAAAAGCAGGAACTCATTGAAAATTACGTCATAAAAATTATAATTACACGTGAATTTTAAAAGAGACAGAATATTTTAAAGTAATAAATTCATAAACATGCGTTAGAAGTCTTAAATAGGAGAATTTACGTCACATTACACTTATTATATAAAATAAGCAAAAAATAATATTGCTAAACAGTTTAAATTTAAAAATCGCTCGAGACATTTATTTAATATTTTAAGATGATCATGATATTTCATTTCTAACAAAAGAATTTTTACGTGAATATTAAAAAGAAAAAGAAAAGTTTGGTGAAAATTACGTCAGATTATAATTCTCAATTCAAATTATAATTCAATCTTCCGGAATTTTTTTAAAGGCGATCAAATTATCGTGCTGTTAGAGTCTGCGGTGTCTGAACGGGGGTTGACGAGCGTAGCTCGTAGGGGGCAGAGCCCCCTAGTAAAATAAAAAAAAAATGAGGTTAAGTTAAGGGTCATTCATCACGGGACCGGGTAACGTCGGGCGAGTCAGCTAGTTTTTAATATAACAGCCAACAGTTTCGCATTATATGAGACAGTCCGGGAATAACAATGGGTATGTAATAGATGAATACTGATAATTTTATTAGCACTAGCAATTGATTTTTTAATTTTAGTAACTTGGCCACAAAATTAAAAACATAAGCTTTTGATCAAGTTATCACGAATATAATGAAATATTTCGTTGCAATTGAAGACGAATAGCATCTCTCTACCACTTGTATCTGAATTCTTGTTATTTCAAACTCAAGTAAAAATGTCTTTAAAGCTAAAGAAACCTTTTAAATGCTTAAAAACGTATTTTCAGTTCTTTGACAATTTGTGAGATGTTTCTTATATTACGTAAACAATAAGATTTATTTTCTTATGTTCAAAAACAGGTCACAGGGTGCAAAATATTTAGAAATTTAGCGATCTTGACCCTAAAAGAAAAGAAAAAAGTCCCTACACGCGTGGTTGATTCCAACATGAAATGGCTTGAAATTAAATTTGTATCCTCTGTAACAAGGTTGTTAATAAAAGATTACAACTTCCTCTGGTTCATATCATTTTAAGAAAGAAAATACATGTTCTGCATCGCTTAATCCCATAAAAGGACCGCCTGATGATATAAATGTTGAAATTCAAACATCTATTGTTGAAGCAAATAAATAATGTAAACATACATTTCGTCAAAATACTGCTTGTTTGTTTAATCTGATACGACATTTGCGTTAAGTTTCAAGAATTTTAAATGGAAGTGTATCGAAGGTTCTTTTAAATAGTTCTTTTGCGACAAACATTTCATGATGTTTCTCAATCATAACTGCATTTAATTACTTTGTTCTTAAATGGAACTGGTTTGAAATTAACGTAATGGGATTTGAAGTATAAAGAGATGAGGTGTTCTCAACAAAACAACATTTATCCAAAAAACACGAAAATGAACTAACAGCACAGGTTGTTGGTTGGTTGTATTTTATGACGGCCAATTATCTGCACGAGGGATATAGGCCCAGGGGGGAGTGCCCTTCGTGGGGGTCTTTCTAAGGGAACCTAACCCGTATTAACGCTTGGAAATCCAAGGTTCGAAGAAAACCACGAAAACTCCGAACGATTAGGCCGACGGGCGCGATTGGGATCGAACCCAGCACCTTCCGTCTACCAGATTCGAGAGCAGAACCTCTCAGCCACTGGTGGGGCTACTAACAGCACAGAATTGTTGTTTTCAATCATCTTCAGCTGTTGTTGTTGTGTAAGTTAAAAAAAAGAAAAAAAAAAAAAGATCATAATTATATAAGGAGAGAAAATTTTGGTTGTCCCAAGTAGAGTACTGCACGGGTCGTGTTGAACCCGACTAGAACCCAAAAATTCCATTTGAAGTCAACCCGCAAACCGACCTGAATCCGCCAAAAAAAAAAAAAAAAAAAAAAAAACTTCATCGACCCGCAACCCGACAAAAAAAAAATTTCGTTGCCGCGCAACTCGACCCGAACCCGATATATTTCAACCCAACCCGTCTCGCAACCCAAAATATTCCATCTCGAACCCGACTCATTACCCAAAATAAAAGAAATTAATTCACATATCTATATTCTTTAATATTGAAATATAGTAAAACTTCTGAATAGCGGACTCCTCAGGATCGTTGAACAATGTCCTGCATCGGTTCGGATTGTCTATAATTTTTTTTCGCGTCACAGTGTCTCTTTTTTTTTTTTTTTTTACTCTAGAATGTTTCTTGTGGTCAGGTTTACGTTTTTGAAATTCGTTTTGTTGAGATTTTTCCAAAACGTTTCAGCAGAAATATCTATGTTTCAGATGAAAATAAATGCATACCTAAATAAGAATGAAAATATATAGGTATATATTTGATTTACTGCATGATAAAAAAAAATTGTGTATATAAGAAATGTGTCCATAGTTTTTTCTTTGTTTATGGTACAGTTAAGAAACCTTTTTTCTTCTCTCTAATATGAAAAACATTACCAACATTTCGTTTATGATACATATAAAAACAACACATGTATCGTATTTCTGATAGTTTATGCACACACAGAAGTTATGCGTGTGTAGACTCTGACGTGTCCACTATTCAGAGATAAATGTATACAATATATATATAATTGTTAGAAATTAAAAAAAGTGTTTGCTAAATTGGGGTGTCCGTTAAGGAGTTTTTATTGTATAGATTTTTCATCTGAAAAAATATTCTGTACACTCTTTTGAAAAATCGGGTCAACCCGAACCTGACCCACAAGAGGCAAAACCCAACTCGAAACAATGAAAGTTAACCCGAACCGCCTCAAAAAAAGCAGAAGTCAAACCGACCAGCGGGTTGGGTAGGGTTCGCGTAAAATTTGGTAACCGGACGAGTTGCGGGACTCTAGCCCCAAGTTGTCGTAAGTTGCACTTTCTTTTTCATCCAATTTTTTTTCTTTGCTGTTTCCAAGTATTTTCATGTACATCTACTCAAAAAAAATATTGAATGAGAGTAACAACATATCTCCTCAAGCAATGCATTCATTCTATATTTGGAATATTCAAATGTAACATGAAAATTAAATGTAAGCATCAACTACGACAGGTCTTTATTTTATTTTTATTTTTTTTCGACAACTAGATTATTTGAGTGGACACCTGTTTGTAAACGATCATCCACTTACGTGATACGAAATTATAATGACTTCCTTATCCATATTTCTTATCTTTGTGGTTTCATATATATATAAAGAATTACTCACCTACGATGATTCACGTCATTCTTTCTCTCCGAGGTTACAAAGGAAAATATATTAAATACTATATATAAAAAACCGTTGTTCCAGTTTTAAATTTCGTGAAGAAAAGTATCTTATCTGAACCTAGTATGAGTTTATTTCTAGGATCTAAAGACAAATGATGACAGATGATGACATTTATTCTTGCTTGACATATATGACTGCAGTAGTCGTAAGGTAAAAAATGATTCATAAAATAAAATCCTCCATCATCCCTAAAATATAAACCTTAAGCCCATTAGAACTCCAACTACTAAGTTATTATTGATCATAACTGAAATTACCAAGTGAACTGAAAGTACCAATCTTCACATAATTTTCAAGTACTTAAACAAACATGTAGCAGATTTTTAAAACGCATGGAATTTTAATTATATGATAACCTGCTATAAGTTTATTTTTAGGATATAAAATGGAAATGATGACAAATTTTGAAATTGTTGTTTTTACTTGACATTGATAACAGCAGCAGTCGTAAAGGAAAAATTTCGTTTATAAATAAAATTCTCCATCATCCCTAAAATATAAACCTCAAATACATTAGAATTCTAACTACGAAGTTATTATTGATAAGATATTACTTTCACATTACATGATAACCTGCTATAAGTTTATTTTATAGGTATGAGAACAAAACGATGACTCGATGTCGAAATTCTTATTCCTTTGAACAGTCGTGATTGCAGTTGCTCATATGATTTATAAAATTAAATTAGAGGTAATACTGCTTTATCCAGGCTGAATCAAATGGAGAACATTAACATACTTTTTAACGAGTTAGAATAATCTAGAGGTCTAATTTTTATTTACAATTATTTAGAAGAGAGCCCATTGAAATTTATTTAAGAGTTTCAGGAGTTTGTAACGATACATTATCTTTTCGTATCCCGAATTTATGGGTTGAGTGGTTGGACAACTTACGGAGTCGCGAGATAGATTGAACACGTGCGATCGCGAAAATGTAGGGCGCGTTATAAGATTACTTGTTTATATTTCGATGATTTTTTTCCATTTTTCATATGCATTGTATTTGTAATTTTCTGTTACACATTCTGATGACGACTCAGTAAGAGTTGAAACATGTCAATATAGATTTTTAATTTACTTTTAATGTGTTTTTATAACGTCTTTTAAGCAAATATATATTTTAATATTGTGATATGTTTATTAGTAGACGTACTTTTGGTTTATTTTTCGTATTTATTTACATTTGCATCATGAGGATTCTAAAGATATGAAATTTCATGCATTAGTTCTGGGCCGTTCAAATATTACGTAAGCACCTAAGGGGGGGGGGGGGGAGGGGGTTAGCGATTTGCTTATTTTTGCTGACAAGGGGGGAGGGGGAGTTTGAATGATGCTTACGTAAGACATTTTCAAAATCTCTTAACTTGTAAAAAAAAAAAAAATTAAAAATTTCAAATTGAAAAAAAGAAATAGCAAAAGAATATTTAACTTGAAGTTCTGATGTCAACTATTTTGACCGCACAAGGAAAACATAAACAATCTCTTTTATCTAGAGGTCACTGTTCATGTTTGATGCATGAGCAGGGCTTAATTTCTAACAAAAAAGTACCGGTACTAAGAGCCATACCGTCCTCCTCCCCTCCTGCCACTGCAATCTGCATATTTATATTTCATACATTATTTGCCAAAATGTAAAGTATTTTTTTCTATAGAAAAATAAAAAAAATAAATGTATCTATCAGCATATACTTAGTTGTGAACTATTCCACTTTTTAGCTATCACTCCTTCCGAATAGAATTCTTTGCCTAATTTTAATGTTGTTAATTGCAGAATTCTGCGATTAAATGTGGTAAGGATTATGATTCGGAAATAGTGTTAACACCAAAAAGGAATAGTTCGCAGCTATGCATTTTTATGAAAAACTGAATCAAATTTACAGAGATTTATATTTATATGCTGAAGAATGGAACAACGTTTTTCAATTTCCTATAAAGGGAGCATATCTTAAACTACAATCGATTCCTTCCGTATAACGATCTTTTGTGGTGAGCCCCTGAAAATCAGATTAAATTAAAAATTTAACCCCGTTATTGGAAAGATTCGATGCTTTTATAGAAAAAGGGGAAACCCTGCTCGACTGCTTTCTAGCCAAGACCACAAACTGATATAAAAATTGAATCCATTTCATCTCCATCTCCTACGTGTGCGACACATTACGTCACATATAATTGTTTTGATAAAAAAGAATGCAAAACTTGGATATGGGAAGGAATGAAAGGGTAATTTAGGCTTCGTTTTTTCGGAAGCGTTGCTACACTGGGCTCCGGAGCCCTGTATTTATGAGCTCCGCTGAATTCCGACCAATATTTAAATATTTACTAAGAATGGAGGAGTGCCGGAGCTGAGCTCCGGTCGGCTCCGATGCAAATTAAGCCCTGTGCATGAGGGCTTATTATCTCTGAGAACTTACTACTATTTCCAATTGTGAGAATAGAATAGAATAGAGTTGAATAGACGGATGCGATATGTTGTATTGTGACAATATGAGTCTTCCGGAAAAGCTTCCAAAACGTAAGTAAAATTCCATCTTTTTTGTTTCCACCCCTCCTCTGTCAAGTGGTTGAACCCCATAACCAAAATGACCGACTGCTCTACTGTCTGGTGTCTCTTAAGTTTTGAAAAACTCTCAGTACTGTAGTGTAGTGGTGTTTAAAATAAATAAAATCAGAAATATGTCTTCATTTCGAGAAATCTTCTGTAAAAAACTTTTTGAAAGTTTCAAAAAGTCTGCATCAGATAAACCTTTGAAGGATATCCAATGTAAAACTAATGATGTGTGGCGGCAGTACAAAAAGTCTTCTAAAACTGACAAAGAGTTAGAGGTATTGGTGCTAAAAATAATTGAGGACGAACTGCGTAAGGCAACCAAAAAGAAATCAGTCTTTCTTGATTATTTTATAAAGGTAATTATAATCAATTTATTCTTAAAATTTTAAATATATTTTATCATAACTTTTAGTTTACATGATTACTTGTAAAAATTGGAAAAAGGATAGATAAGATAAAATGACCATGTAGTCTTGGCGAAACATGGTCAGAATGGGAATAAATAAAGACCAAAGAAATGTCAAAAAATGAGTTATTACTTTTTAAATATGGCGTAGCCAAGCTAAACCTTATTTTTTCTTTTCAAATAACTCGAAAATTAATGTATCCATGGGGGAAAAAATTAAAAAATATGTAAGTTTTGTAGCAGATAATCCTCTAACTGTTTTCAAATTTGTACCTACTAAAAATGAAATGTAATCCAATTGAATTGAAACCAGTGTATCTCAAATTCAAAAACAGATAAATAAGGTTTCCAGTGATCTAAAAAAAGAAAAACAATCCTTAAAAAGGAAACGACAAACTGATGAATACCAAAGAAAACATCGAACCACCAAACAAACAAAGTTTGAAGAAATCTGCCATGATAATCCAGACATTAAAAAAAAAATAGCTTTGAGGAAATCAGTAGAAAGACCAAGTTTAAATGCAGATCAACCATTATTGCTTAAGGCAATAGCAGACATAGCTATTATTGGAAGCGCTGCAGGTGCAAAAAGAAGAAGTGAGTCAATACGAAGTGTCAAAACTCTCGATAACTTGACTGTAGAACTGAAAAAGGTTGGTTTTGCAATAAGCATGAGTGGAACATATCTTCGTTTGCTTCCAAAAAATTCCTCAACCATCGAGGGTCGAAGACATGTCACCACAGTGCCGATAAAACTTTCTTGTGTTCAGACTGGTTATTACCGATCTCACATTGATACCCAATTTGCAGTAACATCCATCCGCTATTTAGAAACTTTAGATTCAATTCTTGGACCCATGCAACTGTTTCTTCCTTCACAGGATGACATAGTGCGCGTACCTTTGGGAATTACAGCAGCCAATAAACAGTCCCCGATGCTGATGCATATGGAGTATCGTGTATCCTTACCCGATCACGAGTGGGTCATCGCTGAACGCCATAAACTTATCCCATCTATTTACGCTGGTATTGTGATTGCTCCTGGCATGGCAGGTCAAAGTAAAGCCATAGGTTATTCTGGTCCAACGTTTATTGCTATAAGAAGTGGGAAACACAGTTCTTCCACAGCAAATGCTCATGCTCAGGATTTTGAAACTCTATTAATACTCAAAGACTTTGAAAAATTAGTGAAAACAGAAGAGGATTTCATCAAACCTGTAATCATAGTTACGATTGATAGAGCTCCAGACTAGAATCTCCGCTACCAGAAAGTTATATCGTTTGCTATTAACCATTTCAAAAAGCATGATTTGGATGGAAATTTCATTGCGTGCAATGCTCCTGGAAAAAGTGCATATAACTGAGTAGAAAGGCGAATGGCACCACTCAGTCGAGAACTGTCTGGTCTTATACACCCTTATGACCATTATGGTTCCCATCTCGATGAGAACGGTAGCACTATTGATGAAGAAATAGAGCAAAATAACTTTGCATATGCTGGTAAAACTCTCGCAGATATCTGGAACTCATTAAACATTGACGATTATCCTGTTACTGCCACATATGTTGATTCAGGCGAACCAGACTCTCTTGGTTTGACTTGGATTGGTATTCGAAGCACTTACAAGAAAATCAATACTTGCTGCAAATTATAAAATGCGAAGAAAAGAATTGTTGCTTTCCTGCACGTAGTGGATTATTTCGTATATTAAAAGGACGATTCATTCCTCCTCCAATTAAAATGATACAATCGTAAATTGACATCATTATAAGTGAGGAAGGGGAATTTATAGATTTAAGTCTCCGTCTGGCCTTAAATCTCAATATTACAGCAAAGGGATTTTTAAAGACGCTGTATGATTATTTTTGCCCTTCCATAAAATTGCAATTATTCCCAAGAACTTGTGGAAGTTGTGGCCAATATCATGCATCTCGGAAGTCAGCAAACAGACACAAAAAAATTCAGCACAGTGGAAAAAGCGAGAAGGCCTGCCTTATACGACCATTGAAAATTGCTGCTCGTCGAGCAAATGAACTTATGTGCTTCGTAAAATTCGTGAAAGATACAGAAGATGTTGAGTGTATCAAGGAAGATGAAGTTGATCAAGATTGCATCCGAAAAGAAAGCGATGAAGATAATCAAGTAAAATTGGAAACCAATATCATAACAGGTATGGAAAAATGGCTTGAGCAGCCGTGGTCAGCATCGGAATAGATATGGGCATGTTCAAATTTTAATTTTTCAAATGGCTAAGTTCTTCTAAAATTGTGATCTGAGAAATTTTCTTAAATAGAATTGTAAGGAAATAAAACAAGCATTTATTATTGTTTTTTTTTAAGTCGAGTAGAGTTTTTTTTTATTTGTATAGTGTACTAATTGTTTTTTAAGTGGAGGGGGGGGATTGCAATTTTCTTACGTAATTATTAAGGGGGGGTTTGCGATTTGCTTATTTTTGCTGACAAGGGGGGGGGGGGTCAAAAAATGCCAAAAACATGCTTACGTAATATTTGAACAGTCCCACTTGAGATATGACTATCGCTAAAATCGTGTAAATCCTGCAAAATACAGTTTAGCAGCGCCACCTAATTTGGCGATAACCACCTAAACGTAATCAGCAACAACTTTTGTCAACGTCTAAAGGAATCCTAAGTTAGATGAAAATTCGTACGTTAGTTCTCGAGATAGAGCTATTGCGGAAAACGTGAAAATGCAGCATAGCAGCGCCACCTGTTGAGCGATTTACACCAAAACGTAAACAGCACCAAATCATATCAGGGACTAACTGAATCTGCAGTTTGATGAAAATCCGTGCATTAAATCCTCAGATACAGCTAATGCCGAAATCGTGAAAAATACAGCAGAGAAGCGCCACCTGTTGGGCGATTTACAGCAAAACGTAAACAGCACCAATTTATATCAAGGTATAAGCAAATTGGAAGTTTGATAAAAATCCGTGCATTAGTTCTTGAGATAGAGCGGTTGTGGAAATCGTGAAAAACGCAGCATAGAAGCGCAACCTGTTGGGCGATTTACACCAAAAAGTAATCAGCACCAGTTTATATCATGGACTAACTGAATATAAATTTTTATTAAATTCCGTGCATTAGTTCTTGAGGTAGAGCGCCCACAAAATTTGTGTCACATACAGACACATTAACAGGCAAACAGACTGACTCACAGACAGACCTTTTGAAAAACCTGTTTTTTGCAATCTCTGACCCCTAAAACGTGTAAATCCTCCGAAAACCGGGATCCGAAAGTTTTCACGAATCCAATACTTCTTCTTGTAAGATAGAAGAAAGTAAGAAAAAAACTTCGAATACTGCAAAATTCTGGCCTTTTATGTGTATGAATAATAAAATAATTTATAAAATATACAAATAATGATTATTAAAAAAAAAAAATCAATGATTTCTTTTTGTTTACTTGCTACTTTTTCGCATTGGCAAATGAAATCTTTGGTTTTGATTTTGTGCAAAATTGAAGTAGAAACTTGGGGGGTCGACTTATACGCGGGTTTTTGATTTTTTGCAGAATCTGTATTCGAAAGTTAGGGGTCGACTTATATGCGAGTATATACGGTAGACAATACTAGTGAATTACAAAGATCAGAATGCAGAAAGTAAAAATTACAAAATTAATTTAAAATTTTGTTTGCATATTGGTCTATTCAGAATTTCATACTGAAATCTTGAACAACAATACCCTTTACATAAAGTTAAAAATCCCTGCCGACTTGGCCTACAGGCGCATGTAGATTTCGAAGTTAAGTGCTAATTTCAACAACAAAAACTAAATCATGATTAGAAATGAACCCACTTTAACAATTTTATCTTTCCGCTTTTGACGAGTTTTTATTTCATTTTTAGAGCTGGAGCATTAGCTGGAGCTTAGCATTCAGAGCTGGTTTTATCAGATTCATGTTAAGGCGATATTAAAAAAAAAAACTTTTCCATGCTCAACAACTCAACATTTTCTGGCACATTTTCAGATTAATTTTTAAAAGAAAAAATATGATACTTGCTGACGTGATTTTTGAAGAGATTTATAAGCGACCTGTGTTTTTATTTTTCGTTCAATTAATTAAAAGTTGATTTATAAACAATTTATTTCTCAGTAGGACAATATTTTTATTTCTCAACACAATCGCTTCGGGAAATTCAGTTCAAAATGCCCACTTTGACATCATTTTTTGAAATATATTCTGCCTCTATCAAAAAATCGATCATTACGGTTATATAGTTTCTGAATAAGAGAATCTACCAATTGGATGCGTTTGAGAGCAAAAATGAATTTAGAATTGAGTCAGAACATAAGCAGTTTGGATTTGAATACACCCTTAACACGATAATTTTTTTCTTCAACTGCTATGTATTTTTAATTTATTTTTGCTGTAAGAATTGATCCTATCAAAAACTTGTCAGTATAAATGTTGTAGATAATATTAAGAAGATATATAATAAATTCATGCGGATTTTATATCTTGTAAATTAACGAAGTTATGGATTTTTTTCTTCTTCAGCCCCCCCCCCCTTTTTTTTTTAGTACGAATTGGTCTTATCAAAAACTTGTCAATATAAAAGATGTAGATAATATTAAGAAGATTTATAATAAATTTAATTAGTTTTGATATCTTGAGAATTGACGAAGTTATGAATTTTTTCTCCCTAAAACCCTATTTTTTGCGCCCCTTGAGCCCATTTTTAATTTTATCAAAAATGTGTGATACATAAATTTTTGGCCCTATTTTTAGAAGTAAGAAAAACTTTAAACTGATTTGATATGTACAAATTTTAAGAAGTTATGGGGTTTTTTCGGTTTTCACAAAACCCCTCCCTATTTCCATCCCCTTGGTCCGATTTTGACCATTAACGAACGTGACCGAGATTTTATGCCCTTGATTTTATGTATCAGTTTGGAAGAGATTTGTGCAGAATTACGAAAGTTATCGTGTCCATAAAAAAGTGATATACTATATATATATATATAGATAGATAGACAAAGTTTTTTACGGAGGGTGGTTTTGGGTTCTATGGGTCATGATCGGTGTAGTTCTGCAAAAATTTTACAGAAATTCCAACATAGGGGAGAATGTAATAGGTAGTATTTCATACGAAATCTACCTAAAAACGAAAATAGCTAAAACATGAAAAGTTCAAAAGCATGGAAAGAAACTTTTAAGATTTATTTTGTGTTGATGTACCTTAAACTTCTGATGATAAAGCCTAATGTATTTGTTGAACAAGATGTTTTTTAGTCACTATGAAAGTTGATTATCCTCAATAATACAAACATGATTATCTTAACATTTTTGTTTCCTAAATGACATTTAAACATAAATATTTCCAAAAAATATGTCATAAGAGAACTCTAGCATCATCAATTCTGTGAACAGCACTAAAGGAAATATTGCTCTTGAACTTTAACTTTGTAGTTTACAAACTTAAAGGAAATGTAATTAATGAAAAGGAAAAATCTAATCATTTAAATTGATTTTTAGTACTTTTAGTTTGTAAACCACAAAATTAAAGTTCAGGAGCAATACTTTCTTCAGGTGCAATTCACAGAATTCATGCCGCCACAGTATTGTAAGTTGACTAGAATGCAAATACGAAAGTTCTCTTATGATGAATGTTCAAACAATCAATGTGTAAAAGAAAATCCATGCATACATAATTCATTTCAAACAATAATTCGAAATTTTTGTGGCTTTGTTAAACTCTTGTTCGGAAATTTCGGAATTTTCATTCATTTCATTTTCGGAAATTCGCAATCCATAAACTTGGATATAATTTGTTAGAGAATTGTTTATGATTCGCTGGAATGTAGAATGCATTTATTTGATGCTTACACTATCGTTTATTTGCAAAGTGCCTTGCGTCATGTATGTAAATGATAAACTACGCAAATTTATTCAGTTTTCGTGACGAAAACAAACTTCTATTGATCCAGCTCACGATACCCGTTTCCTTTCCGTTCTAATAATTATCATATTTTCCAAATCATTATTTATCATATCAGTTACTTCTAATGTAGTGTTATGTTTATGAATGGAGACAGTATTCGTGTAATCACTTTTCATTTCAAATGAATGAAAAGATGAACTAACTGTAGAACTCATGAAATGCATAGTTATTACAAGCACATACATAGACAAGATATTGCGTTACACAATTAAAAAAAAAATTAGAATTTACATTTATTTTTATAAACAATTAACTAACTCTACTGAGTCGAGAGTTCCAGAAATAAATTTCAGGAAAAGTTCTGCATTTCGGGCACCACCTATGATGGTTTTAGTACATTTCTTTTTCTGAAAATACTATGTCCAACACTTACAAGCTCAGATCTGTTTATACAATTTACCAAGATGTGAGGCAAAAACTTTGCAAGTTAAAAAAAAGATTTTTTTAAGTAGATCGCATATAAAATTAAACTTTCCCGTAAATGATTACAAAATTAATGTTTTAAATTATCTAACACTAGAGATATTGCTGTGTTAGTAAATTATTAAGAGGCTATTTCACTCACATGAAAACCTCCGTTCGCTAATGTTATTCCTATGGCAGAATTTTTTAAAGATATCTCGTTTGCTTTTCAATATTTTTAATACATTGAGGACGGGTCATTTTTCGAAAATGAGCACGAAATTTACGTCTACGAATGTCTTTAGAAATTAAAACCTGCTCATAACCAATCCTGGTAAGAAGTAAGGATGCCTGAATTACACCTTCTTTACTCATCCTTACAAAATTTCCGGTACCAGTAATATTTTCTTCCATCAATCCCCGAAAACATTAATTCACGTGACCCGTCTTCAATGTGTTAAACGATTTTTCTTGCATTGGCTAGCTGAGATTTATCTGTACAAAGGCCGTTTTTTACTTTTTCGATTTTGTTTACAGGGTTGTTGTTTTTTCTTTTTATTATCAGGATACTTTTACTTTCGGAACCGATTTCAAAAATGAAAGTATTTTCATTTAAAAAATCTGCAAAGAAATTGGAAAAAGTAAAAAACGGTTTTTGCACGGATCGACCTCAACTAATAAATTCAAAAAATAACATCATTTAAAAATATTGAAATGCAAGCGAGCTATCTTAAAAAATTTCTTCCGTAAGATTAACATTAATGAATGAGTGTTTTCGCGTAAGTGAAATAGTCCTTTAACAGATGTTAGTTACAGCGCCACCAACTTCAAATCCCAAATGAAATTTTAAAATGTTGATGCTTAACCCTTTAAGTCCTAACCGTGTTTTTCTGTCACATAATTTTTGAATTCAAAGGCTGTTTAATACAAAATTGATGTTAATGTTTATTTTTTGAAGTGCATAAGATAAATAAATATGAAAGTTTATAAAATACAAAACCCCATACCATTGATTTTCATATCTATTATTTTATGAATCGTTTCTTAGGGTTGGTTTAAATTATAATTCAATTTACTTCCCAATAAAAAAAAATTGTATGTATCTCCTATTAAAATTCTTAAATTCATTTTCTTTTATTAAGTAAACAATACTTTTTAATATATTTCTAAAACTTAAAACCAGTTGTTTTTTTTTTTTTTTTTTCGTTTTTCTGTTGGTTTTTTTTTTTTTTATTTTTTTTTTTTTATTAAGTGCAAGTAAATTCCACATACTAACCACCCTTGGCGACCAGTTTGGTCTACCTTAAAATTTATGTTTAGGAAAGCATGCTAAGCATCGTATCATGTTATTTTTATTCATAATTTAATTTACTTGGACTCCCTTAAATATAATTAATATAATCCCTTAAGCTAATATTAGTTTTTGTTGCATTAAAATATCTCAATTTGTTGATTTTCTGTAAGCAAGTAACCCAATTGGCTTACAATGGTAGTCTATGAGAATTTGGCGACTAATTTTGGTCGCCAAATTTGGGGATATATCGCCCAGTTGGTGACAAACTTGGCGGCATTTGGTGACAGAACAGAGCCCCCCCCCCTATGGTAATCCCTTTTATAGGTATAGAGATGCATTAAATGCTGTTCAATAGTTCAATAACCAATGAGATGTGTTTCATTCGGGTGTTGCCATTAAACAATTAACAAATAATCGCGATTTCTGTGCCACGTACGATAACGTAATATATATATAGATATTTCCATTTTAACTAATTTACTTTTCTTATTCAAAAAAATATAATAATAATAAATCAATAATTATAACAGTGATTAGATGGAAGTAAATAGCTAAATATATTCTATGTGAGAAAATATTATCTTGGGCATTTGTTTTTAGCAAATATTATCCATGAAAGTCTGTCCCCACTGCACTCTACAGGCATTCGCAACACGCCCGCCATCCTACACGTTAAACATGCATGAACAATTTTGCAAAACACTTAAAGGGTTAAGATAGTGAGATAAATACTGATCATGTATAAAACAGGAATACGAACGACTGCAGTATTCTAATTTGAGTCTCTAGTGATAAGGAATATAATTAAAACATCGAAATAACTAAGCGATAAAATGAAATCGTAAAAAAGGGAGAAGTATCAGATGAAAAGGGAAGTACAATATTTTTTTTTCTCGTTAAATTCTGTTAATAAACAACATATAATAACCCTTTCATTGAAAAATAAAAAACAGCACTACAAATCATTTTGACATAATAGAGACATCAGTTATTATTGTTTTCTACCACGTTGCCGCTCTGGTACTTGTCTGTTAAAACCTTAAATTTACAATTGTTTTGGGAAGGTTGAAAGAACCAGTAAAATGTCAAGGTCCTAAGGAATGCGAGAACAAATATCTGAATGGCATTGTGGAATATTTGTTTAGTGGATTCACTAATGGCCAATGTTGTCAGTCTATTAGCTACTTGGAGACAAGGCCAATGAGTTAGTTGACTTTAGATGGAAATTTTTGTCTGTATCATCATTTCTTTTTCTGTCATTTCCTTATGGGTTTTACCGCTATTAGCTCATTGGCACATATTATTTAAATGCTAATTTCTTATCAGTTTTTAAGAGCCGACTCTTTTTGGACATAATATTAAGGCAGTTCTTAATATCCCCTTATTTTTGGTGCTTAGAAATAATATAATGAATACTTTAGCCGGTTGAAAATGATAGGTAATTTCATTTTCAGTAGGAGATTTATGTCTAAATTCCCTATATTAGTATAATTTTAAACATACTTTTACAGCATTTTTTCCGTGTTTTATTTATCATTCATTATGTGTACTTTCTTTTTAAAAAAAAACAGGTAGCAAAAAGGGTTTTAAAGGAAAATGTCTTTCAAATCAAAAGTTATTATCTTAAAAAATATTGTAATTTATTGGATGTGTTTAATATAACTTTTTACAAGTGATTATGATTAATTATAAACTTAACTTTATTGTTGCTACTTTTGATAAATAATTTCTGATACACCAGTATTTTAAATAAAATCATCCTTTGATACAAGTAATACAGCTAAAGAGTGAGTTTAAACAAATTATTAAATTCATCTACAAAAAATTAAAAATTTTTCTTCTGTCATTTTAATATTGGCGAAAATCATACGTTTGATTATAGCATGTTTCCAGACTGGAGTGTACTTTATAATAATTTTGCAACGTTCATTGTTTTTTACGTTCAAGATTTATTCTCGCTGATTTAAAAAAACATTATAAGTTGCAACGCATGAGGGTAAAGGAAAAGATAAAGCTTTTCTGATATTTTATTGTATAATAATTTATTGAGATGAAATCGTTTAGATTCAGCTAAGATTATTTGCTGATTAGAATAAAGTGTGAAAGCAAACGAAATATTTTGAAATTTATTTTAATTCCAATCACCCTTTTACAAATATTTTAACATTCTATGTTAAGCCCTTTGGGACCATGGATGCATATATGCACTTTTAAAACACGCATACAGAATTTGGTTTGGAAACCAGTAATAAAAAAAAGTAATATTTGCCTTATTTAGTTACAGAATTTTTACATTATGTAATTGAAGGTAACTTTTTATAAAAAAAAAAAAGTGGTGACAACCGAATAAAATATGTGCAAAAGACGCTGGTCCAGAAGGGTTAAAAGGGGGGGGGGTGTAATGTTCATAAAAAATCGATTTTTATTTTTATTTTTTACATTTTTCGAATTTCCATAGTATGTAGTATGTAGAATAAGCCCCTAGAGCGGTTAGGAGAAATTCGAAATATTTAAGAAATTATAGTCAATTGAAAGCGCGCACATATACCGGTTGAAAAATAGATACATGTAGTGTTACCAGATCTAGTGTCACAAAAAGCTGGACAGGTAGACATAAAAAGCGGGACAGCGACTTATACTGTAAATACAATAAACTCTATGAAACGAAACCGGTCTATAACGAAATCCTGTCTTAAACTTAAAAATGTCATTCTCCCTACGGTAGGAATGCCATATTATATTTGCTAAGACGAAAGACTGTTTAAAGCGGAGTTTTTCTCTTGTCACTTGCGATTCTGCCTTAGAAGGTTTTATCATAGTAAATAAACACATCAATCTTCAGGGGCGTCGCCATGGGGGGGGGGGGGGGGGGGGTATGGGGGGAGCCTCCCCCCCAATATATGTGAAGTTGGGAAATTTGAGCTTAGAGCTGGGAAATTCTAGATTTTTGAGGCATTTTCTTTTTTAAAAGTAATAGAAAAAAATTATGAAATTTTTATTGTTTTGGTGATTATTTTCAGTACTGCAACAGTAAACAAGTTAAATTATCAAAAGAAATACAAAAAGAAATCAGCCACACTCAATCTATCATTGTATTTTTCAGTTCTACAAAAATATTGTACATCTACCAGACCTAAATTTCTCTACTCCTGTCCATCAATAACTGACTAACCAGTTCCTTTATTTCCTCCAAAACTTTGTTCCTTTCTCAAAAATTTCACCCTATCTCCCCTTCTCTTCCCAAAAGAGAATCCAGCTATTTTAATCCAAAGGGTTTGCAGCTTCTTTTGAAAATTGGAGATCACTTGTAGCACAACAGAAAGGAATATAGAAACCTACTTGAAACACAGCTATGGACAAGAAGATTTGATGAGTTTTCACAAGTTTTTTGACTAATTATGCGATTTTTGGACAATATTTTACTCATTCTCATGATTTTTTTTCTTTTGCCGCAAAAATTAGTTAACCCTTCGCTGTCAAGTAAAATGCGCTATATGAGCAAATGCGGATATAAGAAGTCGTTAGTTTAGATAAATTTGTCACATTTTACTTTTATTTGTGTGCGGAAATATATATCAGTCCTGTTCGTTTATATTCATATGTGTTTATAAAATTTTAAACCAAAAGTCCAGTGTTCTGTGCTTAAAGCTGTTCTAAAAAATTACTATAAATCTCAGCACGAAGAAACACTTCATAATAGGAAAAGAGTTTTCGTGCAAGATTTTGGAGCGTCTAAAAATCCATTCGAGGATGAAAAAGATAAAAAATGGACGATTTTAATTTGGAACAGAAATATGACCATGAAAGCAGTCCATCAACTGAAGAAAAAATCGACATGCACTGTAACACTGACACGTTGTACTTGAATAAAATTTTGAAGAAATAAATATTTCCTTACAGACAAGCGCACAAACAATTGTGAATATTAGAGTGTGACTTGAGGAGCTGAGTTCCGAAAGCACCGTAGAAAAGCGGTTTCATCAAAGGCAATAGATAAAAATAATAGCACAGCAATGGACATTGATACACATAAGTTTTACAGTAAAGAATTATAAGAAATACAAGAAAATTTCGTGAATTTAGTAATGGGCTTAAATGACAATGTTCCCTATATCAAGAGAATATTGCAGCCATGTATTCCATATTTAAATTACAGTTGTGCAAGGGAAAAGTTAATAATGTTTCCATCTGGATATGAGAAACCGGATGTACATGACTTGAAGAGTCAAATAGAAATAAACCAAATCCCAACACACTTAACAAACCTTTTACTCATGCCATGAAATTCAAAGACAATTTGGGTCACGCCGTCAAATTATATACTCGTACCTTAACATTCACAGCAGCTTATATTTATGGCGTTGCTTCTAATGAAAGAATCTTTAGTCAAATAAAAATTTTAAAAATATATATTGCAAGCTACAATGAGGGATGACAGACTTGACAGTCTAATGCTTTTAAAATATGAAAGTGAAATAGGGAATTTTATTAAACTAAGCGATGTTATTAACAGGTGGGCTTCTTTGAAGACCACAAGAATTAATATTAAGTGAAAACTAGTCGGATGTGCCAATCCCAAAATTTTCTTCTACTCTATACATGTTAATGCCTCAAAATTTGCAATCACAGTGCCAAAATTAAATGACAATTCTGTTCCATTACCTGAGATTTATTCTGTTGAGCTGAACCAGGTTTCAGACCAGATGCTGTAATATTCAAGGTTAGCTGGGTGAAAAAGTTCGACCAGAATCGTCCGGGATAGCTCAGATGGCAGAGCACCGGCGGCTTCAGCCAGGAGGTCCCGGGTTTGAATCCTGGTCCGGACATTTTTCGTCCAGTTGGAAATTTACATCTAATATGATTTGTTTACCAATTTGAATAATTGTGTGAAAATTAATCTAGTGACAATTCTTTGCCTATAATAACAAACTCTAAAGATATAGATTTGTTGAATTGTGTGCATTTAAAAAGTATAACCATTCTACTTTCCATAAGTAGAGGCTACAATCTTTAAAAAGGGAGTCATCACTTCAAATAAGAAACGCCACTCTATACTTTAGTACAAAGTAATGTTTAATAAATATCTGTACTATAAGACATATTATTTACATGATTACTTTACATATTTACAGTACCAAAACTCAGAAGAAATCCGTTGAAAACATTTTATCATTTTTCCTTCTCTCAAAACAATCTCTGGGAAAATAAAAAACAAGACGGCTTGCATATCTAACACCTATACATTCTCTCGTTCCAATCGTGTCTCATGAACGACTGCGAGGGAAAACTAAAATCCGCATGGAATCATGGGAAAAACCTATTTCGCAGCCCGTTAAAATTAGAGTCTGTCGTTTAGTGCTGCTATCTAGCGTATCGGTATTTAAATATTTGTTACAAAAGGAGATATAAGCATAGCATTTTTCAAACAAATCATTGAATTTTGGCACCCAGCCTCTTAGATGTCTGCAACCAAATTTCCTTACTCAGTGCACAAAAGCGATATCTTTGGACAGTATAGACCCAAACCTACTAAGGATCTATTTATGTGGAAGTGCTACTTATGTGGAATATGAAGTTTGACTAAATTCTGTGCATTAGTTTTTGAGATACAGCTATTGCAAAATCGTGAAAAGTGCTGCATAGCAGCACCACCTGCTATATGATATACATAAAAAAGCTAATCTGCATCAAATTATGTCAAGGTTTAACAGAATATGACGTTTGATCAAATTCCGTGCAATAGTTTTTGAAATATAATTATCGCTAAAATCATGTAAATTGTGAAAAATGCCGCATAGCAGTGCCACCTGTTGGGCGATTTACACCAAAAACAAATCAGCACCAATTTTTATCAAGGTACAGTCATACCTCGTTAACACGAACTTTTCCGATTGCCCCGTCCAGTTGTATGTAATGTAGTTAAGTTCCGATAACACGAACTACTTTTAATACGAACAAAAAAAGTTTTCCCTTGAGTGTTCGCGTTAACGAGGTTCGACTGTATAAGTGAATCTCTAAAGTTTTATTAAATTTCGTGCATTAGTTCTTGTGTTAGAGCGCCCACAAAATTTGTATCAGATATAGACAGACAGATATTTTCTAAAAACAGTCGAATCGTGTTCAGGACTTACTAAAACGTGTGAATGAATCTAAAACCGGAAGTCGAATTTTTTCACGAATCCAGTACTTTCTTCTTGTAAAGATACAAGAAAGTAAAAAGCGTATTTATTTTTTTAGTAAACAAATCAGAATTAGTAATCAGAATTTTTATGTTTTCAGTTTCAGAAATTTTCTTTGGAAAGGAATTTTTTATGCAAAAGTATCATTATAATTACACGTTGTGCATATCATTTTAGTCGAAAATTGGAGCAATTTGTTTCAAGTTGGGAAATTGTCGAATTCTCCCCCCCGAAAAAATATCTGTGGCTACGCCCCTGTCAATCTTACGCAGTAAATCCTGTCAAAGTGAAATCGATAGGCACTGAAACAAAATTCCATTTAGCAGGTGTAATTGTATAGTATTCCTATCGTAAAGACAATGGAGGTTTTTTTTTAACCATTTATGTACTGAATTATGAATTCATAAAAATTTTATCTTCTATAGCATTTTTCACGAATATTTGAAACTACATTTGAAGATTTCCATAATCATTTAATAAATTTTAGAAGGATTGAAGGATTTAGAAGGATTAATTAAATTTGAATTTATAGGGATTTTGTGCAATATTTATAACCCTACTGAAATCTTTCATTTTAAGTATATTTCTTAGTATTTTGTAGAATTAGGAAATGTACAAATATAATATTCTTACAATAAAAATATAGAAATATTTCCGAATTGAAAAATCCACCCCACCCCCCCTCCCCAACGCCAAGAAAGCTGAAAAGATACAAAGACAAAAGAAATCATCCTTTTAAAAATATTTTTGTTTTGTTTAATCAAGAATGCTTTTGGAACAAGATAAAGTAATGCATCTATAACTCATTCTAAACTGTAATATTACTAATCTGTGGATTAAATGAATTTTATAACAAGTTATTTTAATAGTATTTATAAGTACCGTCAGTGCATAAATGGTTGAAACTGAATTCCGTTGCACTTAGATTTGTAAAGTATTCCCTTGGAAGGAACTATAAACATTTTCCGTTATAGATAGGTTCTGTCTATTCACAGGTTTAACTATATTAAGTTCCACTCGCAAGGCTGCCATAGGCGACTATTTTTCAATTCTATTAACACCCCTTTTTCAAAACAATTTTTTTTAATTTACGGTTTGACAACATTTGCAAGAGAAATATTCTACAAAATATATCTTTTTTTAATAGTGGTGCGAACAGAATATAAAAGTAGTCGCCTGTGGCAGCCCTGTACTCGATGCAGACTAATGAATAACATGGTACTAAAAGGAATAAAAAATCCCTGTCGGCTCGGGCCTACAGGCGGAGGTAGATTTCGAGGTTAAGTACTAAATTCACCAAAAAAAAACTTAAATCAAGATTAGAGATAAACCCAGTTCCTTCACTAAGAATGAGCTCTAGGGAGTTAAACATTTTGTGAAAATTCTAATACGCATGTATATGGAATAGGTTTAAAAATAGCTAAAACAAATTCAGAAAACCTCAAAGTGTTAAAATATGTTAATATTTCCATAATCGGGTTTTTATCATGTTTTAATACGTTTCTTCAAACTCACATGCCGTTACATATTCACCTGCTGAGGTCCATTTTATTTCCAATATGACGCAATATATATTTTTTTTTAATTCGTCAAACTAATTATTTCATTTTGAATTTTCATGCTGGAATCTTGCTCTAGAAAACTTATGACGTAATATTCAATTTGTTTTCAATTCGTCAAACTATTTATTTAATTTATTTTTTCACGTGAAAATCTTTCAATAGAAAAGCAATTGTTGTGGTGAGAATTTTATTGTTTTTTTTATGGTAGGCAACTGCTATAACGAAAAATATTTATTACGTAGATTTTGTAAGACATACTACCTATTGCAGTCGTTACCATGGTGCGACTTTTGAAAAATTCCTTCATAACTTTTCACTATAGGACCCCAGGAACCCAAAACCACCCCCACCTAAAACGTTATATATATATATATATATATATATATAACCATTAATTAAACATAACCTACCATCATCAAAAACCGTAATATTATGAATTAAAGCGGTAAGTATAAAAAAAGTGCCAAATAATTTATTATAAGAATTATTATGGAAGAAAAAATAAGAAACTGGACACCGACAAATAATGGAAAAGCTTGTATATTGAATTAAGTTTTCAAGGGCGCAGAATTCAATGATATAAGCAATATGGTTGTTTTCTGTGAGAAAAATAAGCTAAAGCTAAAAATTATTTTTCTCTGTGCCCGAACAACCATTATAATCAAGTGAATAGATTAAAAATGAAAACAGAATAGAAACAAATAATATGAAATGGAAAAATCAATAAAACCTGTTTAAATATTTATAGGATATAAAATAGACATAATACACAACATACCGATTAATATTTCAGTATTTTTCAATATATCCACTCGCACATGGCTACCAAAATATCGTAAAGATTAAGGTGAATAAAACAGTTAAGAAATCACAGTTATTGATACCAAAGGATGCAGTTAATACATTTTGAAATATCATGATAAATGGAATTAATATAATATAAAATAAAAAATAAATAGAAAGTAATTACATTATTTAAAATAACTAAAATGCACTATTAAATTAATTAATTACTATTTAACAATATCGTCAAAATTTAGCTAAAAAATCCTACCTGGTGTAGGAAATTATAACTGAAAAGGAGCTGCAAAAGACAAAATTTATAACTATCGTCAAAAGACAAATTTTGGTGCTGCCGTCCAGTAGTATTTTTATTATTCAAATGTCACAAGATGAAAAATTGAAAGCCTTAGAATGTAAAAAATTTTATTAACAGCAAAACCAAACAAATCCTTATGTATAGATAATTATAAACCTAATATAAACCACACTATATATTTTTTTAAAAACTATTGTTAATAAAATTAAAAAAAAAAAGCATTCAAAATATTCTGTTATCTTACACAATTAAACTACACTAAGAATTTAAATAATTCTATAACATTGATAATATATAGCATATAGCTATATGCTATAAAATAAAATAAATTCAATAATAATTAACATAAATATAAATATTTATTAAAAATAATATAAAGATCGTTAAAAATAACTATTATATATAAGATTTTTATAAAATGAACAGGAAAAAAAACATATGGAAGTATATAGAAGATTATCAGATACTTAAATTCCCATTACCTAAAAATCTCAAATATAGTGTGTGGATTATTTTCATACAGCCATAAAAATCCTAAAAGTATGAATGTAGGACATTCAAACACATAAAACCGATAATAAATTTTATAACACAAAGTGAAAATAGATCAATATTAAAAAGAATAGAGGAATAATAATAAAAATAATTACCCAATTTTAATACATACAGTATAACTTTATTTATATTAAATATACTTATATGTATATTAATCACTATAAAAAGGGCATACTATTCGTAATTAATATGATATTGTCCTTAGTAAATTAAAATTTAATAACAAATGATTGTAAATAAAACTTTAATTAAGCTAAATATAATATTAATGAAAGTCACCAATTACATATAAAATATCAAATCAACATCCTTATAAAATACGTATCAAAAATATTGTAATAATACAAAAGCCCCATTTTTTTTTAAATTAACCATTGCGTATTATCCAGACAACTCCACCCTCCTCCGTACTCTAACATCTACCCACCCATCCAACCTATAATAATTTTTTTTATATTATTTTACAATTTTTAATTTTTTATAGATATTTTTTTTATTTTATATAATTTTTTTGTAATTTTGTTTACACATGTGTTAATTTGTTTTAAAAGATCATGTAAGTAAAGTACTAATTGTATATTAATGAATATATGATTTTTTTTGGAAAACCATGATTTAATGCATCATAAATTAGTTTTTTAATATTATTGTTATTTAGAGGAGAAGAACATAAACATTTTATTCTATATAAATGATTAAGTATTATATTTCGAAAAACAGAATGATGTAGACAAGATTAAAAATTTGTAAATGTATTAACTTTGAATTTAAATTCTTTACATTTCTCATATAAATCTGTGATTGTTTTGTTGCCTTTTATTGTAATTTTAAGATCTAAAAAACTTAATTGTATTGTTAGATAAAAGGTTTTCCGTTAATTCCAAATTAGTGGGATAATCTACTGGAAATTGAGTAATTACAGATTGATCAGTTTCAATTAAAATTATGTCATCAATATAACGATATAAATGTAGATTATTATTAGTAAAAGTACGTTCATAATGATATAAGTCTGATAGTAAACTGAATGTACAACCGCCTTGTGGTATACCGACATGCTGTAAATATAAAGTGTTATCTTGCAATATATAATTATTATACATAATGAAGTTTGTTAAAGATTTAAAATATGCAATATCTATATTAGATGGTAATTCCAGTTTTTTATAATACTTTTTAAATAATGCATTTATAATTTTATGTAAATCTAATAGGTCTATATTATTAAAAAGATCTTTGAAGTCTTTTTCGTTATATTATATACACAATGAAGATTTTTTAAAATATTGACAAGTTGATAGCTATTTTTTATACAATGTGTATTATCATTGTTTGTAGTAAGTACATATAATTGATTAAGAATTTTTAAGAGAAGTTTATTGGCTTTATTATTATATGTATTGCAACCAATAGTTACAGTCCTAAATTTAATTGGAGTTTTATGAAATTTGGGAATAAGAACTAAATATGGATAATTAAAGTTAGTAGATAAAATATTTAATAGTTTATAATAACTTCGAATTTTACGATTATTTACAATTACATTTTCATTAGTTTTTTTAAATGACTTATTAGAAGAAATACAATTTGTAAGAAGTTGGTGATAATAAGATTTACATATAATAGCATAATTATTAGAAGATTTGTCTACATATGTAATAACGTAGTTTTTTTTGTAATTTAGTAATTTGTTGGAAAAAATGCTTTGTATTAATAGAAACCGAATCAGTAATATTATTTTTTAAAGCCATAGTTAATTTTTCAATTACTAATATTTTCCATTGATTAAAATATTCAATAGGCTTATTATAAGAGATTGAAATTTTATAAATTAAAGTATCAATATCATATGTAAACTGTTTGATAATAGATTTAACATTAAATTTAGATGGAAGTCTATATTTAGTACCATAACCCATTAGTTGTTTCAATTTAAAATCATTAACAATATCAAGATTTCCAGTGATATATGTCCATGATCATTGTTTATGTATTTTTTTAGAGTGGGGTCATTGCATTTACACGGAAAAGTACTTGCAGCAGATGTATTTTTTGAAAATGTATTGTAGTTAAAAATCTTTCTACCAATTGTATTCGGATATTTAAAGGTTTTTGATATATGAAGATTATTAATGGGAAAAAAACAATTTTTATCATTAATTATAGAATTGATATTAATTTTATTAAATATGTGATTTGATAAAGTAATTATCATTTGAGTATTCATGTTTTGAATTTTATGTTTTTTTTTTTTGTATATTAATATTTAAAAGATTAACCCTAGTCATAATGAGGTCAAAATATAAATCAGAGAAATGTTTAGAGAAAGAGTTACTTAGAAATACATTTAAATGTTGTACAATCTGTTTCTTTTTAATAGAAAGATGTTTTTTCGAATTAACAACCAGTTATAATTCTCTAAATATTTACTTTGAAGATCATTTATTTGTTTAGTGATAGATTTTTTGGAAACTACAACTGATGATGAACCCTTTCCACGTTTGTTACGTGTTGTTTTACAATTTAAATTATGATTAAGAGTAGGATAAATTGGAGAATAATAAATATTGTTATTTATAGATGTGAAGACTTTGACAGCTCTGTTAAATACTTCACTGTTAAGCCCATAAGGATAAATTGTGTTGTAATATTTCATATATGATGATTCCATATAAAGACGTTCTGATTTATTTTTTAGAATTTGAAGGATTTCAATTGTCGTATTTTTAAATTGATGTTTATGAAAATGTTGAATTTCAGCTGTAGATTGTATATTTTTTGCTTTGTTATTATTAGAATCTGAACGATGATGATTGATACGTTTATGAATTGGACCTGATGTTTCACCAATATATTTCATGTTACATAAGTTGCACTTTATACAATATATAACATTAAATGCTTTACAAAAACTTGAATAATTAGGATCTGAGACAATTTGTGTCTGAGAAGCGTATGGACATGTCTTGCACCGAGCATCATAACACTTACGAAAAAATAAAGGACGAGGGGGGGGAGTATAAATGGTCGCTGGATGACGATCCAGGAACAACCCAATTATTGTTCCTGTACCGGGCACTACACTGCATAGATGCTAAGTGTATCTTGCCAGGATCGAGATGTTTACTAAGAACTGCCATATAAAAATTATGTTTGGAAAATGCAATAATTGCAAAAAAAGAATAAGAAAATTTAATAATATAAAAATTAATAATTTAATTAAATTAGTCTTGATTAAATAATAAATCTTGAGTATGAAAAAAATATATACAATATTTACAATAATAGAAGCAGAACTCAAAAACGATCTTCAAAATTTCCATAACCAAATAATGATAACCCTAATTACGTAGACTAAAAAAAGCAAGAAACCACTGGACTTTTTGATAACAAATAAGTCAAAAATAACCGCATCTAACATCCAAAACCTAGATCAACTATAACCTTGCAAAGACAACCAAAACGCTTTCCCAATTAACTTCTCAGATCAAAGTAATATGAATTTAAACTGCTAAAGCATATTAACATTAAATCTATGAATAGAAATAATTATTGCTACCATATTGATGTATATATATAAAATGATTATCTCTACAGAATAAATTATGTAAAGCTATAGCAAAAATAAATATAGAATATATAGGACAATATCATACACTAACAACAAGAAAATACATATAAAATTATAACTAGAAAATTAAATAACATTAAATAAATCTTTGCAATGATAGGAATGAAAAAAATTAATGGAATCCTAAAATAGGTATCAGATAACTACATGGTAGAAATCATATTGAAAATACACATAGATTGTGCGCTATTGCAGCAATGATCTAAGCGTATAATATTTAAAAGACTGCTAAATCATTTAGTGACCTAGGAATATATATAAATATATATAAGATACCAAAAGGAAAAAATACTTCAAAATGAATTGTTGACATTCAAAATGAAAAGATATATTTTAAAACATCATAAAAAGCGTACATTCATAATTACTTGCGCAAATGCATCATAATAATTTGAATGCTAATATATAACCGTTAATTAAACATAACCTACCATCATCAAATATATATATATATATATATATATATATATATGTACTAAATTTTGTCCGCACGATAAAAGTCGCAATTATGCACGGATTGTCTTCAAACTCGCCAGCAACTTTGAGATGACTAATATCTCGTCGGGGATTGAAAATGGGCAAAATCTGCCTAAGGGATTGGAAATGGGGAGGGTTCAAAATTTTGAATACCGTCTTAACATGATTCTGATAAAACCAGCTCTTACACAACAATGGCAGGAAGAAAAAAATATTTTTCGTTATAGCAGTTGCCAACAATTAATAAAAAAAGCAATAAAATTCTCACCACAACAATTGCTTTCCTATTGCAAGTTTTTCACGTGAAAAATTAAATTAAATAAATAATTTGACGAATTGAAAACAAATTGAATATTACGTCATAAGTTTTCTAGAGCAAGATTTCCGCATGAAAACTCAAAATGAAATAAATAGTTTGACGAATTAAAAAACAAAAAACAAAATATTGCGTCATATTGGAAATAAAATGGACCTCAGCAGGTGAATATGTAACGGCATGTGAGTTTGAAGAAACGTATTAAAACATGATAAAAACACGACTATGGAAATATTAACATATTTTAACACTTTGCGGTTCTCTGAATTTGCTTTAGCCATATTTAAACCTATTCCATATACATGCGTGTGTGTATTCGTGTATATTAGAATTTTCACAAAATATTTAGCTCCCTAGAGCTCATTCTTAGGGAAGGAACTGGGTTTATCTCTAATCTTGATTTAAGTTTTGGTGGTGAATTTAGTACTTCGAAATGTACCTCCGCCTGTAGGCCCGAGCCGGCAGGGATTTTTTTCCTGTCATTGTTGTGTAAGAGCTGGTTTTATCAGAATCTTGTTAAGACGGTATTCAAAATTTTTAACCCTCCCCATTCCCATTCCCTTGGGCCGATTTTGCCCATTTTCAATCCCCGCCGAGATATTAACCATTTCAAAGTTGTTGGCGAGTTTGAAGACGATCCGTGCATAATTGCGACTTTTATCGTGCGGACAAAATTTAGTACATACATACATACATATATATTAGGGTGGAGCGAAAAAAATTAATTTTTTAAAATCAAAAACGGGTAGGTGCCAAAAGTTGCCTTTATACTAGTACATCATCTGGCTTGAGTCTGCGCTTTTGATCCAAAAGTCGAAATTTTGGGTAAAATTTGACATTTTTTTCAAAAAAATTAAATTTTTTTATAGAGATGGTTATGATTTAAAAGTGTTATTTAAACCTTTATTATTAATGACTTAACATATTTAAACGATAAAACGATATCGTTGTTCTGTATGACTGGAACAAAACTGACAACTTTTGGTGAAAAAAAGACGTTGCCCCTCTGTTGTGTCATACAACTAATTGTTGTTTAGATTTCAGCTCTTACCTAGTTGCTTTCAAAACTACCCAGGAGGTACCACGTGGAGGTGACTGCATTTCATGCCACAACAGTGCATAGCTCGAACCACCCTACCATCTGAACTCAATGTTTTATTTATACATTGAATTGTGATTTTTTATCAAAGACTGACATGAGTTTTCTATTTATCAACCTAGTACATCTCTTCTTTGAATCCACAGACTTTGGATGCTGTTGCTGTGATCTCCTTTACGTATTTTTCTACTGTTTGTGTAAGAGAAGACAAACAGTGTAATTCAGTGCGGATGATATTAAAGTAATCTATTCAGCCGTCTATTATCTTCACCAAGATTGCACCCGATAAATACATATTGATTAGAGGTTCTGTTACCACAACACTTTTCCAATGAATTAGATTTATATAATTATCCGCTTCAAGGTTTATTGTCGATTATTTCAAATTTGCGTATGCCATCATTTACTCTCATCTTTCAACTATTATGTGCTGAGCAGCTAGCTGTTTAATATGATGGCAATCGTCAAAGAGCATTGAAATAAGAATTTCCTTTGCGTATGCAAAGCAACCATTGTCCTAAATAACCTTTTTTTAGTATATGTTTTATTCCGTTTTGTGTGTTGTTTAGTAGCCGAGTAATTTCCCATGAGTTTTTAGATCCCTTCTTTAGCTGTGGATTACATCTGATTGTAAACTATCCTGGGGCCAAACTTGGATAACATAGTACTTTTTGAGTGAACGTACAGACTCTGATGGGCAGTGAGTGCCCATCGAAGGCGGATAATTCTGTTAGTCGTTGTTATCCATTCTGACACATGTTTAGAATCTTCTGACACATGTTAGTCTGGACATGTTTAGAATGAACCATTACAATTGATCAAATGCCCCCTCCAAGTCCAGCGAATTTCCTCTGGATCATTTATTAGACAAGGTCGTTGGTCAAAATTATATTCTAACCCACAGGGATTTGCCGGACCAATGGGAAAAATCTTTGTCCACGTGCTTATTCCCTTCTTATTTCAATTTTTGAAGCCATAGAGAGTAATTTTCAAACGTTATTTCCTGAATTCGAGAAAAGTGTACTCAGCACATACCTGCTAGACATTTTCAAAGTTATTTCATCAAGATATTGCTCAGAAGAACTAGCGAATAGGAACCCAAGAAACTTGTCCTACGCAAGATCGCTCACAAAGGAGCATAAAATTATTCGCCATTATATATGCACTGATTGATAATCAGAGTTTGGTTCAATCACAAAGTATGTAATCCAAGTTTATGCCTCAGGATGGTTTACACCCAATATAATCCACATCTAAAAAATTGGTCTGAAAACTTATGAGAAATTACTCGGCTAATAAACATCACAGAAAACAGCAAAAAACAAATACTAAAAAAAAAATTATTTAGGACAATATTTTTTCACATCGAAAGCAAATTCTTATTACAATTTTGATGACGATCGCCATCACATTAAACAACAAGCTTATCAGCATATAAAAAATGCAAGAGGTAGAATAAATGATGGCATACTCAAAGATGAAATACCTAAATGTTGTAAAATGTTGTTGGAACAGAACTCCCAATCACTATTCAGTAACTGGATGCAATTTTGGTGAAGATACTAGAGGGCTGAATAGATTCCATTAATTCCACTGCATTATTCTGCTTACATTATCATACACAAGCAGTAGAAATATACGTGAAGGAGTGTCACAGCATCACCCAACATCTGTGGATACAGAGAAGAGATGGACTAGGTTGATACATAGAAAACTTATGCCAGTCTTTGATAAAAAATCACAATTCAATATATAAATAAAACATTGTGCTCAGATGGAAGGGTGGTCGAGCTATGCACTGCTGTGTCATGAAATGCAGCCACCTCCACGTGATACCTCCTGGGTAGATTTGAAAGCATATTCCAAACAACAATTAGTTGTATGATACAACAGAGTGGAAACGCCTTTTTTTACCAAAAGTTGTCAGTTTTGCTCCCGTTATACAGAACAAAGATATCGTTTTATCGTTTAAATATGTTAAGTCATTAATAATAAAGGTTTAAATAGCACTTTTAAATAATAGCCACCTCTATAGGAGCTTTTTAATTTTTTTGAAAAAATGTCAAATTTTACCCAAAATTTCGGCTTTTGGACGAAAAGCGCAGACTCAAGCCATTTTTTTTCAGAGGTAATATTGCACGCAGATGATGTACTAGTATAAAGGCAACTTTTGGCACCTACCCGTTTTTGATTTTAAAAAAATCATTTTTTTCGCTCCACCCTAATATATATATATAAACTTTTTAGGTGGGGTGGTTTGGGGTTCCTGGGATCCTATAATGAAAAGTTATGAAGGAATTTTTCAAAAGTCGCACCAGGGTAACGACTGCAATAGGTAGTATTTCTTAAGAAATCTACCTAATATTTCTTACGAAATCTACCTAAAAAATTGTGCATCATGAGAAATCTGGACTTCTGGAGCCTCGCGCAGTGGTTACGCGGGCGGGTCTTCGAACACCTGAAAATCGGGCATCCCGCATAAATCGAGACACCTGGCAACGCTTGGTATATGGGACCTGGTGGCACAAAGTTGCGTACGTGCTGAATTAAATCGCTTCGTAGGTATAGATCCAGGAATCACAAATTAACTGTAAATTACAAAATACGACAATTAAATAAATAAATATTAAAAAAAAAACACGCTTTTATTAAAATTCACAAAAATATACAAAAATATATATATAATTTTTTTTCTTAAATGCACTAAAAAGCAGAAAACTTTGCCAAATTAGCCAGCTATCGCCAAGTTGGCTTCATATATGGCAACTCATTTTTCTCGCCAAATTTGGCGATATTTCGTCAAATTTGGCGAGTACTATAACGTTCTATTAGTACTTTCCAACAATTACTCATTGTTTTAAAATGATACTGATTTCTCCAGAGGAAATCAAGCGTTGTCTCTTCTCGGTTACCCCTCTAAGGGATCAAATTTTTTTTTAAATCAATGTCCAATTCATGTATTGCCCTCAGGAATACACATATATTCTAAATTCCAAAGTGTGAAAAAGGAAGTGGGTGAAAAATGAGTCACAAGATTTGACTGCCACACGCAAACATGATTGTAAATTAAAAGGAAGCATGTAAAAAAAATCTAACAAAAACATAACTGTAAAAATGGGAGCCAAGTTCTGTAAAGACAATGGCAAGAAAAGATGTGATATCTAAGTGGGTACCAAGTTCAAATAAAATTCACTCAAACTTACCTATAGAAGTATTATTGCAATTCTGAGGATTGAACAGACATTCATTGATTGATTGAATATCAGATCGTACTCTCGATTATGAGGTTTTTAGCCTCGCTTCACTGAACAGGCATTAATCATTAAAAAAAAACTGTTGTTGCTGAGTTGGAAATGCTGTTATAAAGTCTTTAAACTGTTGCGCATCCATGGTGAACCTATTAGCTAAAGCAATTTGAAAAGTTCAGTCATGAAAAATATCAAATAAAAAACTTCATCTCGTCCCCAAAAACTGTGGTGACCGGATTTATGAGGCGGCAGGAAAAACATTTGAACATGGGATGCACAAACAATATTTTTTACGACGAGGACACAACATTTATATACATAGAAAGAATAAATACGAATTTGAACTTATTTACATTCAACCATTCGAATAAATCGGTATCATCTGTTTCTTTTTGTATTTTCTCGAACTGTTGCCACTATTAGCGATGATTGCTGGAAGTGCATTTTTAATTATGATATGCGTGTTTAAGTTTAACTAAATTTTTGCATACTATGGGGGGTGTATAAGTGCTGTAAATGATATACATGGATACACAAAAGAAGTCGTGAGGGTTACTGAGTATGAGCGTAAATTGTTCAAATGTGGTTTTTTAATGAGTTATGCATTTTTACGCTGAACTACATTGAGTATACTAGGAGATGTTTGTAGAATATAAATAAAATGATATACCTGGCCGCGCAAAATATTTTATGCATGGCCGTCTATGGATGATAATTTATGGAAGCGTTATTTGATTAGTTTTAAGCGTGTTTTAATCTGAATTAAATTTTAGTTAAATAGAGGTGTGCATATAAAGGTAATAGGTAAAATACAGGACTGTACAAAAATATTCGCGTATGTTTCCGTCTATTGGTATAAATTGCTAAGCGAGAAATTTCAACCTATTATGCGTTTTCTAGCTAAACTAAATTTTCGCATACTATATAGTATACATTGCTCAAACAAATTAGGGTAGCAAGGAAAAAAGTAAAGAGAACAGTGCGAGACAGCCATGCATGGGCATAAAATGGAGATTACATGTGTATCAATGCGCAGTACAGAAAATAAGTCGCAAAAGTATTTGAAAGAAAGCTTTAATTCTTTGAAACGATAGACAGAACATGGAAAGTTGGTTTAGAGCAACAATTTGGTTACATGTAAATGACAAAAAAGAGTATTGTTTAGGAATGATACAAGATATTTAGTATGGCTTTTGGTCCCGTCGAATAGAGAAAACTGTCGCACACTCTTTTCCATAGATTCGATGACATTACCGGTAAGACGTTGGGGAGTACTGTTCCACTCCTCATCAATTGTAATCTCCAAGTCCTGGACAATAAAAGGAGTCCTTGGTCTCACTGCAATGCGTCGTCTGAGTATGCCCCAAATATGCTTGATCGGATTCATTTCAGGAGAGCATGTTGGCTATTCCATACGCTTTATTGTTTCAGCTTTAAGCATGCTCTCCACAAGACGAGCTGTACACTGACTAGCATTATCATGCATGGAAAAAAAGGAATCACCAGTTGTTGCAGCGTAAAATACAACATGAGATCTCAGTATCTCGCCTGTATAAGTTTCGACCACCAAAGTGCCATTCCGAATGATATACAAGTCCGTACGTTCGCTTATGCTGATTCCAGCCCATACCACCAACCCACCTCGCATGTAATGTGAGCTTTCACGAACGAATGTGGGATTATTTCGAGTTCTCCTTTCCCTCCATACCAAAACACATCAGATGTCACATCCAAACTGAGTCGGAACTCGTCTGTAAACTGAATTTGACTCCAACCACGTTGCCTGCAATCTCCACCCACATAGCATTTTTAGTTTGCAGAAAATTTGTAGAAGTCTTGTTTTGAAAACCTGCAAAGTTGCAGCAAGCTCAGCATGACAAGACTGAAAGTTCATAACAAGACTGAAGCAAGATAATGCAAACGCCGAAGTCACCACACTTTGAACTTGCAGCTAACTTGTTGTGCAAGTTAAATTCATGCGGTATCAAATTTATTGCAAATTAATGGCAAACAAGTAAACAAAAATGCTGCAAAATAGTAATATTTCGATGCGTCATTAGATGTTACACTATAAGCTTAACCCCCTCGAAGGGGCCCATAGTCCCGACCAGGTCTATTGATGCAAACGCACCGGTAAGGGGCATGCATCGTTTTTACCACCATAAACAACTTACGGGAATAGTTGCACTTTACAATTCGAACCTTTCTTGGTATTTCAAAAGTATAGCGTTTAAAAAAAGTGGTACCAGCCGAAAAAAAATTCTGCAATTTCTGCATATCTGCTGATTGCGTATGCTCTCAACAGAGGGATTTTTACTTTCGCCATTTTCGTGAATTAAAGACAGTCTTGTCATCAGTTTCATAACAAACTACTCATGCAAGTTGGTGATGGTATACCTTGCGGGAGATTTGCTGCGAATTTCTCAATTCAAATTTGTCACGACAAGATAATATCAGAAAAAATCAAACTTGCTGCTAATGTTTATGCTATCTGGGCATGTTCACTTGCGCACCTTCTTTGGGCCGCACAGTTGTTTGAGGACAACGGAATACAGACCACTGATTTACGTTCATACAGATCAGCCCGATGAAGGCTATTTAGGACTGTTTGGCTGAACATCCTTTGTCCTGTGGCCAAGAACAACTGTGTTTGCAGCTGAGTAGCACTGCTTGTCCGTCTCGACGAGCTGTTGACAGGATATATCGGTCATCAGTTTCTATGGTAGCACATGGCCGACATCTAATATTCCCTGTGCCTTGGAGTCGATTCCGCACCCTTACATTGACACGTCTTGCGACTCCAACAACGTCCGCTACACTTCTTTGTTGTTGCCTGGATTCAACTGCCCCGTCAATACGCCAAGCCATGGATTCAGGTAAATCACATTGTTGTGACATGTTCAAGTCGCCTTTTCTCAAAGCACAAGCTGAGCAATTGAATTTTACAACTGAGACAGTGAAATAGATGTTTCTGCAAAATACCGATTTCTGCACTTATCTCCTTTATCTAGTTTTTGACGTCATAAACTTTAATTTGCATGTGAAGTTTTCTTCATCTGTTTTCTACTACTCTTTAAATTATTGCTATTTTATTTTACGTTTCTTATCGGTGTAAATATTTGCGTAATTTTGTTAAAACCACGTGCTCCCGTAATGGTTTTGAACAGTGTAAATACCTGCTTGCAGCGTATTTTAATAACGTTTCACTATTTCAAACATAATGAAATTTAAACACTTTATTTAAATTTATTTGGATATCTCCTTTCATTGCATGAAATAATGAAATTTTTTAAATATTGTACTGTTAATGTTGGAAAGTATTTCATAATCCATGCTGAATGCAGGGTTTTTCATTCTGTATTATTATTATTATTAACCATTTGGAAAAATGGTTATTGTTCTCGTCAGGATGGGAAATGAAAAGCATATCTAAAGGTTTTCATTGGTTTAATCTGAAATCTATTCGTTTTCTGATTGGTCTATACAGTAATCTGTATTTCCCTTTAATTTCAACAACGATGGATACTTTCTGTTGCCATATGATGATGCAATCACCATATATTGTCCTTTTATTCTTTTTAAATTAATCTTACTTTTTCTTTCCATGTATTCAGTAAGTAATAACTGGATTTGTTAAAAAGTAATTTCAGGCTTATTTCTCGTCTCTTTCATGCGGAAGTAAAACATTAAATAATAAACATGTCTTTTTAACGAAATGATTCATTACCATTTTGATTTCGCTATTTGATATCTGCAAGTCAACAAACTAGATGGGAGATTTACGATAATTGCACTCTTGACAGTTCGATAGTAATTTAATACTAATCTATTTTTGTTACAATATTATGTGGGTAATTTTCCTTTGCTTTGTTTATAAAAGAAAGTGATCATTTTTATTGACAATGTGTTTTTATTCATTTCTTGCATTTTAACTCAGGCAATAAATTTAATCATAAAATTATATTTGACATCTAGAATATAAATAAATTTTACGTATTGTTAATGTTTTGGTAGGGTTGCTTGAAGTTATTTTCACAATTTTGTCTTTATCGGTTTATTCGCCAATAATTTAAATTCTCTTCCATTGTTTTTATATGCAACGGATAATTTGGCGTTTGCGTAACTCTCATATTGGCTTGGTATTTCAGTGAATGTGGCGTGCATTCGATATGTAAATGTATTTCATTCGGCCTGATACTCGGATACTGTAAAGACACGTTTGTCTTATGGACCACCCCATCATACTTGTTTTTTTACGGAACTTTCAATAAATAACATCGTAAAAATTTTGATGTGTTGCAGACAAATTCTTGGGGATTGGAGCTCACAAATATGGGTTTTTGTGAGACATCTCAATGTACTCCACTTGTACATCTGGCCATATCTCAAATTTCAAATGTGGGGGGTTTCTTCCTTCACATAAGTGGTGCCTGATATATTTTTTTTGACTGTGAAATTTTTTTAAACTTTTAATACGATGGGGTGGTTCCGAAGTTCGATGCTCCTAGTGTTCTCGTCTCCAGTTTGTGATGGTCCCGATGTTGTTGTGCTGTGATCCTAATGCTCCCGAAAGTTTCCTGATAATTTACGGACACTTCCCTTTACGGAGTACTCATGCCATTCTCAAGTGGTGTGGCTTTCCTGATCCCGAATTTCTCCTTCTGCTGTGCTGATGGTCATAGAGTTTGCCGGCTGCTCTCGTGATCGCGGATAAATGCTGATGCTGTCCTGGAGCTCAATCCGTATATCCCGATCCTGCATTTCCCTCTTGATTATCGCTCGCTGTCATATTTTGTGAAATTGCTCGTGAGGTGATGGATTTCCTCTTCGATTGGAGTGTGTGGTGCTCCTAAATGTTTCCAAGTGTAAAAAAAAATAGTGTGACACGGTTCTAGAACTGCTAACAATCTTGGAGAGCAAGTAATCTAGAGTGTGTGGTGCTTCTGAATTGGTGCGCGTGTGTCTACATTTTGCCAATTTTACAAAAAAAAAAAAAAGTACAGAAAATTACAGAAGAAATTAGTGGTGCTTGTTGTTTTTCTTTGAATCCGTGTTGGTGGGTGATTTTTTTATTTTCACCAACGCGTGCATAAAAAATTTACAGAATTTTCCCAGCTTTTATAGTTTCTGACAAGTGATTTTTTTATTGTCGTCAGTGTCATCGTGGTTAATTTTTTTAAATGGTGAAAATGAATAGAAATATTACAAAAAAAAAGAAAAAGAAAGAAAAGAAATTTTTTCAAAGTATGGTAATACATAAATTTGAGATTATTCAGGGATATCGTAAGTAACAGATAAAATTTCTTTAATACTAATTTTGATTTTGCATATTTTGGATCGTAAATAATTATGCTAGTATTATTTTGGCATTTTTGTGTGTATATAGGTTTGATTGAATACCTGTTAATCACTGAATAATCTCTACAATTTTTATTTAGAGTGTGTATTTATTATGTGTTTATTGAAAAGATAACTGAATTTTTAAGTGTGCATTTTTCCTATTGAGTACTTTTTAAGTAAATGAATGAATATATAATTTCACTAGATAATAGTTAATAAAAAAAAGTACTCGTAAATATATTGATGTTTTTTTTGCCTACATTGATATGGAGCTGTTTTGTTCTTCCAAAGTAAGTGAAAATGTTTATTTTGATCATGCACACATATTCATTAAATTCATTTCATGCTTTGAAATTTAAATATGACAATTTTGTTGCTTATATTTATATTATTTTGGTAAGATAAAGTGTAGTAATTTTTTTAAAGTTCTAGTTGGTATATATTATAGAGTTCATATTTAAAATGGCAGAGTCTCGTAATTTTAATTTTTCTGTGGATGATTTTGAGGGTGATCCTACCCTTATTAATTTTTTCTTTGATCAGGTATCAGCGTATGGCAAAATCAAAAATTTAGATGAAGAGGAACTGGTTATCTTTTTAAAGTCTAAATTTAAAGGTCCCGCGAAAAAATACTTAATTGAAAATGATATCCTTTCTAAGGCAACTAGTTTCGACTTCATTGAGAAGGCATTTAAGAAATTCTTTGCTGTAAGCTCTACCGCCTCATCTCTAAACGATCTGAATCATTTAACCCTCTTGCCCCATGAAAATATTCGGAACTTTGCGCACCGTTTAAATGTGTTAGTAACAAAAGTATATCCAGATATTTCTGAGAAAACTGCTTTGGATAATATTAAATTTGTCAAATTATTATCATGTTTGCCCTCTGCAATCAAAATAAAGATTCAGGAAGATAATATTAAGGATTACGAAAAAGCGATTGAGAGAGCCCAAACTTTACAAGATATTTTTAGTCAGGATCACATTCTTACGAGTAGTAATTCTTCTTCTCAGATGACTGACAACATTCAAATACAGTTAGCGGAATTGACCGAGAAAATTAATACTTTAAGTTTTGCCGCTACTTCATCATCCTAGGAACATAAACAATCACCTGAGGTCAGACAACACAAGTATAGAAAGTCTCAGGAGTTAAAAAAAATTATAAAACTCGAAATACTTATCAAGCACCCCCCAGACATCAAAATTTTCAGAGACATAACAATGAACGTTGCCAGCTTTGTTTTCGGGTCGGTCATGTCGCCACCAATTGCTTTAAATGGCAACGTGCTAGCACACGACAATATAATCAACAAAACAATGATTTTAAACGACACGATAATTTTAGAGACCGTAATTTAAACTCAAGATGAGGTGTAATAGCGCTGATAATATTACACCTCAACAAATTCAAGACATTTCAGCAACAGATACACAAACCATTTTTCACACACAATTTCACGAACTTCCAAAATTATCCTCTAAAATAATTGTTAACTCGATTGCATCGCAAACAGAGTCTACGATAAAAATTGCAAACAGTTGTGCCACCCAGACAGAGAGTGAAATTCATGAACACATATTTAATGTCAATAGAGACTCTCCGGCACTTCCGCTTGTAAAGGCCTCCATTGCCAAGGAAGATGCTTTCTTATTATTAGATACTGGTAGCAGCACGTCTTTAATTTCAGTGAAACTTTTTGAAAATCTTAAACACAACTTAAAATATAAACGTCTAGGCTCCAATGTTACACTGACAACGGTTAATTCTGAATTAAAATTTACAGCATGTATACGTTTCTCGTTTAAGATCAATCGTAAATTTTTTTCACATTGTTTTTATGTCGTAGATATACCAGAGTCATACAAATTTGATGGCATTCTAGGGCTAGGTTTTCTACAAAGATATAACATCACATTAGATTTGTCAAATAAAATTATGCAACTCAATGACTTACATATACCGTTTACTTGTATACACTGTAAAAAATAGTGGGAACGTTTACTATCCTAACAGGAACATTTCTGATAGTACCGGATATGTGAGAGCTATTTCTATTTTCCGAAACAACCGGGAATGTTCCTGGGTGTTTCCATTTACTTTCCCTCGTACTTTCCGTGTAACAGAGAAAGCGCCTGTACGCATGCGCTCCAAGTATTTCACCACTATTTCTCTTTACGCTGAAACGGACAGGAAGCAATCACCTAAAGTGAAAGTCAGCTGGTGTGTATGAGATGGCGGCGTAGGACCACGTGTATTTGAATTCGCTTTTATTTTGAAAAAAAACCCAATATTATAACATTTTTGTTATATTTTGTGGGTATTTTTTATTGCGTTTTAAAATTATGCAAGAAATGTATCTTGGATATTAACAAAGGACTTTTTCAGAGCTTTAGAAATTTAGTAATTGTGAACGCGGAACGATCGTAATTCTGGGTAAGTGTTTTCTTTTTTTTTAACCATCTACAGTATTACTTTTACTTACTATTATTTATTATTACTTCTTTACTAGTTTTCTTTGTTGCAGTACACGAAAAGAAATTAATAACCTATTTATTTTTTAATATATCAGACTGTTTTGTCTGTTTTTTTTATTATAATATATATACATGTGTGCATGAAAATAAGATAATATAGTTAAACTTGATGTTCATACTGATTGCGGTATCGTATTCTCCTTTTTACAGCGTGTTCTTAACAAATTACTAAATGCGTTATAACTTAAAAGGAAATTTATGTATTATATTTTAATCAAACAAGCAGAAGGTTCATTGTCATTTTACTTCTTTATTGTTGATTGCTTTTACGTAAAAAATACGGTATTGTGAATAAAAATAAACAGTAATCTATTCTTACAATTATAAGATTTATTTTTATAAATCATTATAGTAAATAAAATTGATTCATTTGTTTTGCTCTTTCCTAAAAAGATTTCAAAAATTTGATTTTTTATATTCACCTTTTTTCTTCTCCAATTTTGAAAGAAAAATAAAAAGAATCGTTTTAAGATCATTAACTTGTTTAGTACTCAGGTTTAGATATGTAAATCCCCCCCCCCCCCCAGAAAAAAAAAACACTTTTTTTTTTAAATGCTTCGAAAAAATTAACCATTGCATTTTTTGCGATTTGAATTTTACTTGTTCATCTAAATGTTCTTGCTTGAAAGGGAAAATGTTTTCTTCTGATTTTGCAAGACTGAATTGTAAAAAAAAAAAAAAAAAAAAAAAAAAAAAAAAAAAAATACTATTGTTATTTAACTTATGCACTTTACAGTAAACAAAATTGAAAAATTCTAGATCATTAACCATCAGCTTATTTTATGAAAATATAGTACATAAAATTTCTTGCTTTAAGTTATAAGGCATTTTAATTTATTAATATTATGCTGTGAAAAGCATAATACGATATTGAAGCAACAATAACATAAATTGCAATCATATCTTATTTACATGCACTAATAATAATAAAATGTTATGTATTAAAATGTCTGTGCAACAAAGAAACGCTAATAAAGAACTAAAATAATAAGTAAAAATAATGCTATAAATGATTAAAAAAATAAGTAAAACGCTTTTCGAAAGAATTTATCATTCCATTTTCAATAATAATACAGTTCAGGAACTTTAATGTTAGTTGTTAATCCGCATGGTTAAAAAAATATCACTGCAAGATGTTAAAACGCAATAAAATTTTATCTAAATTATGAAAAAGTTATAATAAGATTGATTTTTTTTTTCAGAATAAATCCAAGCAGATATATATATATATGTAAACTCAGAAAAAAGATCTTTCAGAAATGAACTTCCATATAAGACTCTTTCATAAAAATTCATTTAATAAAACTGGCTTCTTCACAAAATCCATTTTACTAAACTAAGCCCCTTTCACAAAATAATCTTCAATAATTGAATGTTCAAATACTAGTGCTAAATTCAACTTGAGTAAATAATTAAAATTTATGTAAAAAAGCTCAAATAAATGTACTAAAACTACTTGTAGGTGCATTGCACATAATATAAAATTATTTAAAATATATTAGAAATATCTTAAAAATTTTAATGTATTTTTGAGATATTTCTAATGTATTTTAAATGATTTTACATTATATGTATGCACCTGCAAGTAATTTAATACAGTTATTTGTGCTTTTTTATGTAAATTTTAAAATAATCCTCGTCTTCAGAAAGGTTCCACATACATTCAGAAACCTATCCAATTCGTAATAAAAAGTTTCCTATACATTCAAAAACATTTCTTAGTCTTCAGAAAGATTTCATATGTATTCAGAAACCTTTCCGATCCGTAATGAAAGGTTTCCGATATATTCAGAAACATTTCATTGCGAATCGGAAAGGTTCCGTATTATAACCGAAACAGTTTTCTGCTCGAATCTGAAACCTTTCCGTTAGTATCGTGCAGCACAGGTCTCCGTTACATTCGGAAACGTTTCGGAAAATTTTTTACAGTGTAGAGTCAAATGATACATCCCCGGAATGCCATAATATTTCTGTAGATACTCACATTATTGAAGATGTAACGCTAAAAAGTAAACTTATGTTGCATCCTGATGAAGTCAAATGTGTCACCGTTGAAACTAGTAACATGTTACATGACACTCCATATTTGTTCCAAAGTAATGCATTTTCTAAGGATATTCTGGTTTTTGACTCAATTATTCAGCTACAAGATAGTAAACATCAGTATGAAAAGAAGATAAAGAAACATGCAACTGATGAATTTAATATTTATGTTAAAAATATATCTAAAGAAAATGTGCATTTGAACAAAAACACAAATATAGGATGCAAGTTGGATAGGATCTCAAGTTGATGAAATATTTGACAATGTTAATGACTTTGAAAATATTCAGGAGGATTTAAAAAAGGACTCTCAATTATTTGTTAATTTTATTCAGACTTCTCAAGAAATATTACAACAGAGGAAATTAGAACTATCCTCTTCTGATTTTAAATTAAATCATCTTGACTCACAAGAGGCAGAAAAGCTAAAAAAGTTACTGTTAGATCATTATGCTGTATTTTCTAAAAGTATGAAAACGTTAGGACATACTGATAAGTTCAAGCCAAACTTAAAATTTATTAATGACTTCCCCATAAAAACTCTACCTTTTCCTTTTCCCCAGGTCCTCCAGCAAGAAGCTTCATCTCAGATTAATCAATTAGTAGAGGCTGAAATTATCGAACGTAGCTGTTCAGAGTGGGCATGTCCCATCCTTTTGGTATAAAAGAAACCAGATGGGTCAGGAAAACAAAAATATAGACTCGCGCTTGATCTAAGAATGTTAAATACCATCATTCAAAGCTCTTCATGTCCATTTCCTAACATCCAGACTATAATCTCAAATCTTTCGAAATATAAATTCTTTACATTCTTGGATTTTAAACAGGCATACCATCAGATTGATCTCCCTAAAGAATATCAAGAAAAGGTTACATTTTGCAGTATGTTTGGTTCATTTAAATTTAATCGTTTATGTTTTGGTTTAAAGAATGCCAGTGCTTATTTCCAAACTTTAATGGACATGCTAGTAGATGAGATGCAAATTGAAGGTATACATGTATACCAGGATGATCTCATTTTTGGTTCTAACTCATTTCAAGAAACTTATGAAAAATTAGAAAGAATTCTTCAAATTTTAAAGAAGTACAATCTTACTTTGTCATCATCTAAATGTTCATTTCATAATTCGGCAGTAGACTACCTTGGTTTTCACATTGAAAACCACTCCATTTCTCCTATTAATCCTAACATTCAGAAAATTAAATCCTTTCCTGTTCCAACTACTAAAAGACAAGTTAAAGGATTTGTTGGGTTAGCAACTTTTTACAAAAGTTTAATTCCATCCTTTTCTGAGCTCATACAACCACTTATTGATTTAACTAAGCCTAATACTACTTTCAAAAATACTGATTTTCATCAAAAGGTATTCAATGATATTCAGAAAATTTTCTTTCAACCTCCCATGGTTAGGCTACCGGACTGGAATAAGACTTTTTATGTAAACACTGATGCCTCAGGTACTGCAATTTCAGGTGCTCTTCTTCAAAAACATAATGATCAATTACTACCTGTCGCTTATTTCTCTAAGTCACTTAAACCATCTGAGCGAAGGTATCCTGCTTTGAAATTAGAGCTGATGGCCATCGTTAAATCTATTAATGCTTTTAATTATTACCTTTTCAATCGTGAATTTGTTCTTCTTTCAGACAGTGCACCTCTACAAAAATATAAAAGGATTTCTAACCCTGCTTATATTATAACTAGATGGCTTATGCACCTTTCAAAGTACATCTTCACATTTCAGCATATTCCAGGTTCCAAAAATGTATTGGCAGATTATTTATCTAGATGCAATTTCAAGGAAGATAATATTGAAACTCTAAATTCTAACCCTCAACTTATTCACGAGGTAGATCAGGCCTTGCCCATTATTGAAGATGATGTAGATGAGAGTGCTAAACAACATGAGATTATCAATTGTTTAGTAACAGGTAATTCTAAGAAAAAAGACCCTCTTCTAGAAGTTTTGAATGAAACTTTTGTACAGGAACAATCTAAAGACCCTCAGTTATCTAGTATATTCAATGAAATTTTAAAGAATGGTTCATGTGAAAAATTTACATCCTATTTTATTCATCCGGATTCCAAGGTGCTGATGTTAAAGAAAAACAATGTTGCTAATAATACTTATTCATACATTATTATCGTTCCAAATTCTCTTAAGCCTAAAGTGTTAACTATTTCACATTTCTCACATTTTGGACTGCATAAAACAAATGATTTTCTTTCATCCCGTTACTGTTGGAAAGGCATGTACAGGGATACATTAAATTTTGTTTCATCATGTGTCAAATGTTTACAAGCTAAACATCACAGGACACCTAATGCACCTCTCCAAACTACTTATACACCTAAATTCCCTGGCGATACTATTTCAATGGATTTAGTTGGCCCTTTTTCAAATGGTCAATCTATTTTAACTGTTATTGATCACTTTTCACACCACATGGAATTATATCCGTTACACAGTACTACAGCTCCTAAAATTGTAAAATGTTTATTTTCATACATAACAACTTTCGGTCGACCTTACAGAATTTTGTCAGATTTAGGAAAACAGTTTACATCACATGTTTATGAATTAATTAATGATACTTTAGGTATTAAAATCAGCCACTCTTCGATAGGGCATCCCGCTTGTAATGCGATTTCGGAGCGTATTAATACTTCTATTAAGTATTCTATTAATATGTTAATGCAAGAAGGTCATACACACTGTTAAAACTATCGTGAAAAATTACCTCTGTTTTTAAATGCTATCTATTTTCTGACTAATGAGAACGCTCGATAGGTGTTTATGTAGCATTCTCATTGGCCAAAAAATAGATAGCCTTTATAAACAGAGGTGATTTTTCACGATATTTTTAACAGTGCATTTGAAAATTCTATTGGTATTCACAAAAATTTATATAACGGATCAAAACATTCTTCCACTGCCTTTTCGCCAAATTTGTTACACTTTGGACGTGAACTGTCCTTAATTTTTTACACTTATGATTTATATGCTAATCAACCATTTTTAAATGAATGTTTTGAAATCCATAAACCTTTAGATGATTTAAAGGGTATTTACATAAAAGCATATGAAAACATTACATCTTCACAAGTTAAAAGAAATCAATATCATCAACGAACAGTAAAGTTAAGACCTATATGCGAAAAAGACATTGTATATTTGAAATCGGTATATAAATTTAAGCCAAAGTACACAGGACCATACATAATTGTAAAGAAACATTCACCTGTTTCATTTTCCATCAAACAAGTAAATTCACATCACAACAATTCCATATTCAGAGTTCATATTGACAGGTTACTGCTTGCCCACCTCGCAATGGTCACTTATTTGATTTAAGCTATGTTAAAAATAGCAGTCCTTCTCATAGCAACAATTACATCCTTAATCAACCCCATCCCTATAATTTGCGTCCTAGGAAATAAATATGTCACTAGCTCTGCTCATCCATGTTTCTTTTGTACGTAGTATCTTTGCATTGTTTTTCTTCTATGTCGTTGCGCGCATTTTTTTTCTTTCTTTCTCTTTGTTGTCATGTGGCTGGTTCCATATGTCATGTGTTTATTTTATCTTATATGCACAGATGCTCCATGCAGAAGGTTGGTCATTTTTTTAATGTTCAGTCATAAACAAAATAATAATAATTATTATAAAGTTTTGCAGTTTAAATTTTATTTTAATTAGTATTTTAAATGGTAACTTTGATACTTGTTAATTTAAGTTTCGTTTTGGCCAGCAGTAGTTTACAATTTATAAACATGAAGGATAATTAACAGATAAAAAAAGTTACATCCTTATGGATTTGATTGTTTTAAAACAAGTATGGATTAAGTAAAAAAAAATATAAGAATATAGCTATTCTCGACTGTGACACTTTTCGCTCTCAATACTCTAGATTTATGTCTTTTATACATTATTACATTTTTTTAGAAAAAAACTCTGATTTATTTTATATTTTGTTTTATTTTTTCATTCGCCCTTGTTGAAATGTGACCCGTTCAAAATTAAATGCCTACATGGGGTCTGCATTTCATTGTATTGAGAGCACATACACACTTTGGAAGTTGGTTCGCCAACTTCCCTTATGACAATTTTTGTTTTGAAGCCCAGGTGGCTCCAAACTTGTCAGAGGATTCTCTGATTGTGTGCAGAGCGGGGGATTGGCAGATATTAAATATTAATGTCTGTAGGTCCTCCTCCCTTTTACGCCCTGTACCGTTTAGGACCAAAGCCATAAGCTGCGATCATATTCCTTGTAATTATTTCTTACAAGTTTAAGGGGAGATATTTTTTTCTTCGATGCCACATGTGCATATTTTTTTCTATCTCTCCTGTGCGGATTGCACGAATATTACATTTATTTTTTTTTCCTCACACTTTTTGTATATAAGTTTGTGTTTAATATTTCATTGTATGCATACATATATTATATTTTGTGAATGTCAAGTATTATAAAACATATTAGAAAATGTTTGTTTATGCTAGCAACAATTATAACAAACAAACAAAGATTTGTTTATGTCCTATTCAGGATTTCACATACAAGGACACATACTTGTTAAGGACAAATGACTTTTTATTATTAGATCTGATTATTGAATATCAGAAAGAATTTAATGCCAATTCATATTGAAAATAGTCGACTATTTAAAAAGAACAATAAGAAACTTTTGAAGGTTTTGATTGATTAACAATCAATTTTATCACGTTATATAGACATTATTATTAACATTCAGATCTGTGCATTTATTTTTTTTTCCAAGAAGCTTCTATTTTACTTATTTTCAAAAAAAAAAATAATGAAGAAAATGTTTGTAATTTTAGTACCTTATATATTGATTTAGTACAGTGTTTTTGAATACTGTAAAAGCACATATTTTCGCGAGTCGTAATTTTCGCGTAAATGAAGATATCGGTGATTTCACGAGCTGAAAATTTCGCGAATTTTATATGAATTGAACCAAAAGCTGAAAAATTTCGAAACTACCTAAATAGAACCCCTTTTGCATAAGGCAATTTAAGAAACTTCCTTTTATCAGAAAAGTACTTCACCCCTCCCCCCCCCTTTCCACATCGCTCTAAAAATGAATGGCTTAAAAGAAGTTGGTATAAATATTGTAAGTGAATGAGCTACATTATATTAGTTGTATTATTGTTTTTATTCAAGAAGTAGTTGTATAATATTCAGGAAATAGTTGTAAGTATCCAAGAAATTTTTGTACTTATTTCTTATTTAAGTAACTGTAATCATTAAATTTCGAAAGTGAAAAAATTTCTGATTTTTCATTATTATTTGAGGAGAAAAAATATATATATTTCGCGAGGCTTAAATTTTCGCGATTACGACGGGCTCGCGAAAATAGCGAAAATTAAAGCCTCGCGGAAATAAGTGCTTTTACAGTATATTTTTGATGTTATTTGTGGAATCAAGCCATGCCGAGAGTCAGCATTTTTTTGCATGCTGGGGGTGATAATATATGATGATGCAATCACCATATATTGTCCTTTTATTCTTTGTAAATTAATCTTACTTTTTCTTTCCATGTATTCAGTCAGTAATAACTGGATTTGTTAAAAAGTAATTTCAGGCTTATTTCTCGTCTCTTTCATGCGGAAGTAAAACATTAAATAATAAACATGTCTTTTTAACGAAATGATTCATTACCATTTTGCTTTCGCTATTTGATATCTGCAAGTCAACAAACTAGATGGGAGATTTACGATAATTGCACCCTTGACAGTTCGATATTAATTTAATACTAATCTATTTTTGTTACAATATTATGTGGGTAATTTTCCTTTGCTTTGTTTATAAAAGAAAGCGATCATTTATATTGACAATGCGTTTTTATCCATTTCTTGCATTTTAACTCAGGCAATAAATTTAATCATAAAATTATATTTGACATCTAGAATATAAATAAATTTTACGTATTGTTAATGTTTTGGTAGGGTTGCTGGAAGTTATTTTCGCAATTTTGTCTTTATCAGTTTATTCGCCAATAATTTAAATTCTCTTCCATTGTTTTAATATGCAACGGATAATTTGGCGTTTGCGTAACTCTCATATTGGCTTGGTATTTCAGTGAATGTGGCGTGCATTCGATATGTAAATGTATTTCATTCGGCCTGATACTCGGATACTGTAAAGACACGTTTGTCTTATGGACCACCCCATCATACTTGTTTTTTTACGGAACTTTCAATAAATAACATCGTAAAACTTTTGATGTGTTGCAGTCAAATTCTTGGGGATTGGAGCTCACAAATATGGGTTTTTGTGAGACATCCCAATGTACTCCACTTGTACATCTGGCCATATCTCAAATTTCAAATGTGGGGGGCTTCTCCCTTCACATGCCACTATAACAAAAAAGTAATAAAAACTACAAAAAAAATTAATGACTCAGAAACAAATTGAGATACAGCTTTCAAACAAATTGCATTTAAAAGTACATTTTTTTTCTCTATCCGACGGTGTAAAAAGTAATATTGTCGGATGTTTAGAAGTTTAAGAATGAAATTTCATTTAAAATTGGCCGTCAGATTTCTTGGAAATCTGACGATGGAAAAGCCTTTTCCCGAACAGGCAATGAAATGCTTGGGTATTTACGTAACTTTCAGGTGGATAATACTTAAGTTTCATGAAATCTGACGGGTCGCAGGCGATATTTTTGGCTTGCAATTTTTACGTGTAATAACACTATTAATGTTTAATTCATGGCGTACGTAATGTATGATCAACTCCGTGCGATTTTTTATGTCTTAAATTTTAGTCTTAAAAAAATCGTTTTCCAAATGGTCGTTGTAATTTGATAAATTGCTTTTATTATTATTATTATTATTATTATTATTATTATTATTATTATTATTATTATTATTATTATTATTTATGCATGTGAATGATATTTATAAAAACTTTAGAGAGAAAAATTAAAATTGCGGAAAACCTCCGGTACATGAATATTTTTTATTAAATTTTTCATGTATTCAATTATTACGTTAAATAGAAATGTTTCGGATGACAATGCAACATTTAATATTTGTAGATCTTAATTATAAATTAATACATTAATTTTAAGGAATTTTTCCGTTAACCCGCCACGGGTGATAAATCGCCAAACAGCTTCTGTACGAGCTTCTTGTGTACGAGTTTAAAAAAAATGGATTGAAAGATGCGTCTATAAACAACCGCCAAAATATGCCAAATGGGTATGAAACGGCAACGATTAAAAATAAATTATAAATAAAAAATGAAGAATGTAATATTTATAAAAATATGGTTTTATCAATTAATAGTTTAATATTGATTAATTTACGATTATGCGTTCAGAAATCAATTTAGAAATCCAAAAAAGATTTTCTTTTCTATTACCCTTTCCTAATCAAGAAACAGAGCAAAAATTATATATTTCTTAATAGATTCACATGCTTGAGCTTTATAAGAAGGGTAAATAAAGCAGTGAATTTTTCATAATCGTCTTCGGTGCCTACGCCAAATTAATGTATAGCAATGGAAATTTTGGGAGAAAAAAAAAACTAGAGAACAGGAATTTTGCTTTTTCAGAATTTAGTGTCGCTCCCGACATTTCCATTATTTCAGTTTCTTCTGGTGGACTGGTGGTTTCTATTATTATGAAACAGTCATTATAAATGAAGCGTTAGGTGAAGATGAAAGAGCAGTCATAAAAAGTTGGAACTCTGATTTTCTGGTCGGAATGGGGGAAAAAATGACCATAATTTTTTTTTTTTTTTTTTTTTTTTTAAATTATGGCCAATTTTTTTGTCATTCTGACCAGAAAATCAGAGTTCTAACTTCTTATGACTGCTCTTTTATCTTCACCTAACGCTTCATTTATAATGGCTGTTTCATAATAATAGAAGCCACCTGTTCATCAGAAGAAAATAACACGGTTAAGTGGGACTCGGATAATCGGGACTCTACTGTCGTGCAAAACATTTCAATTTTAAGACTTAAAACACACGCTTTTATTTTATGTAAAATGACGTCATTTTCATTAATATAGATACTTCAAATTAAATATAGTTTATAATAGCTCCATGTTTTATCATAAATCATTCATTTATATTCTGCTCAAAATAGCATGCATTTTAATTACATTTTTTCAGTTTTTATGGGGAAATGGCAACAAGAAGATATAATTGCTATTTTTCAACTATTTTTTCTTTACTTTCTACAGAAATGGAGTACTTGAGTTGCCAAAATGAAACAAATGTCGCTAAAAACTACAAAAAAATTAATATTTCAAAAATAAATGGAGATGCAGTTTTCCAACAAATTGCATTAAAAGTACTTTTTTTTCCCAATACGACAGTATAAACATTGAAAATGTGTGATGATTAGAAGTTTTTAAAAATGTTGTAGAGTATTTAATCGCACAATGAAACACCGGCTTTTGTTTTACGGCTGGCTTATACAAGGTAACGTTATTTATTGGAGACAAAATAATCTGGAAGAAAGAAATAGCATACCGGGGGCTAAAAAAACATGAATCGCAGTAAATAATTACGCGAGATTTTCAAGGAGAACATTAAATGCTTATAAAAGAGAGTTTAAAAAATATTTTATTGTTAAACTTACTTTACTTATATTGGGTGATTACAAAAGTTCGTGCTCTTTTCATAGATGGCAGAAACTTGCAATTTTGACTGTGCTGACGATTCTTTTATGGTCATATTATTAACTGAGAGTTATCTACATGTGTCGTGAGTGAGTATAGCGTCAAAAAAAGTTTTCAAATTAATTTGTGTGCAAGTTTAATATTCAAAACGGAAAATGAAAAGGTACATTTTCGTCATTTTATGCGATATGAGTTTAAATAAAAAGAAAAGTGCCCAGTTAACTGATGGCATTGAGCTCAAGGGCTATTCCCACTAATTGTATATTATACTCTTATTTCAAAGAATAATGCCCCTCAAACAATAAATTAAGCGGAATAACCCGTCTGTTTCACATCTTTATACTAAACCAATGAGCCTCCAAATCTCATCAGGAAATCGCCTTATCAGAATAAACCGGTATACCAAATTTTAAGCAAATCGGATAGAAAAACCCATTTATATAAATTAAGGAGGGTATTAGCCCCCTCCGTCCCCCCTTCATACTTAACCAATGAACCTCCAAATCTAATCAGGGAAGCGCCTTATCAGAATAAACCGGCATACCAAATTAGAAGCAAGTCGGATAAAAAAACCCATTTATCTAAATTAAGATGGTATTAACCCCCCTCCCCCGCTTTATACTTAACCAATGAACCTCCAAATCTAATCATGAAAGCACCTTATCAGAATTAATTAGTATACCGAATTTGAAGCAAATCTGATAATTTTGCATGAAAAAAAACATTTATCAAAGTTTAGGGAGGGATTAGACCCCCGTACCCCTCTCCCTTTATACTTAACCAATAAACCCCCAAAATTAATCAGGGAAGCGCCTTATCAGAATGAACCTAGGAAAAAAATGAAGCAAATTGGATATTTCTATCAAGAGTTACCGCGTTACGTACGTACATACATACATACATACAGAACGCGCGGGCACATTAGCTCTCAGGCTTTGATAGCCTATGAGCTGAAAAGGAGTGATTGCTGCAAAAAATATTCAAGACGTGTATTTGGATCGTGCTCCTGCAGTTTCTACCCTTCGGGATTGCACTAACACTCTAAAGCGAAAGCTGAGTTCCCGAGGTGGTCATTGCTGTCATCGCTGCTCCTGCAGTTAGGATAGTTAAAAAGTGGTTTGTGGATTTGAAATTGGTGATTTCTATCGAAACGATAAAATTCGTTCTGGGATATTTTCTGGCATTGATAATGGCTTAATCCGTGATTTAGTGAAATAATAAGCAACGGATTACAACTGAAGAGATTGCTGAGAGACTACATGTTGAGAATTCGACTGCATTTCGCCCTTAAAAACAACTTGGATTCACTTCGAATTTCGATGCATCAGAAATCGGGCACGAACTTTTGCAGTCACACAATAATTTATTTTTGTAATAAGTCTTAAGTGCATGAATTTAAGTGTCTGTCTTCCAGATTCCATGTTATTATATGACACATACAACGTCCTACGCAGCTCTCTGAATTAACTTTAATTTCGGCAACCCTCTATTTTATTGCAAAACTTATGGCACGGAAAAGTTTATCTTTTAATTTTGTTGGCTTACGAGGGAAGGCGAAATAACTATTTTTACTTTAATCTGCTCGCTCAATTACTATTAAGAACAATGGAAATGAAATTATTGAAACTAAGTATAATGATGACCAGGTTCATGCAATAAAGTTAAGATAATAATGTATTACTTTTGTTAACATAAGAATGAAATTTGCATTGAAATACTATATTGATGATGGAAGCTTTCATGACATAGTATCATTAACAATGTGGAAATCACCGTCACAGACGAATTAAATTCAAATTCATTTACATAATACTAAGCATGCAAAACATAACTTAAGATGTTTGAGTGGGTTGTATAAAAAACTTCTGAATTTAATCTTTTAAAACTTCCTCTTCATTTATTTTATGATTGCAAAGTAAAACTGAAAGAAGAAAGAGCAAGTTGAAAATTGCAGGTCAAACGTGACAAATGAGGTGCGTTCGTACTATAACTAATTTTATAAATATTTGTTGCGCTGCATATTGTACTGAATGTATATTTTAGTGCACTTCATAAGTGCATATCAATTTAATTCTGTTCGAAAGGCTGTAACATCATTAAAATGCAATTGAAATAATTTTCCCCATTGGCCGTATTGTAACGGAAAAATTTTGACTGTCCCTATCATTAGACTATACATCCGATTTTCATAAAATTTGAAATGATTCGACAAAATTTTGCAACAATTATATATTTAAAATTTCAAATCATTGGGTTGGGTAGTTTTTGCTCTGTTATATACGGACGGACGGATAGACAGACAGACGGACCGAACGACGACTATAGATGCTACGTATTTATATAATTACGAATGCACCTAAAAATCACGCATCAAGCGTAGCTTATGAAATAATTTCCAGCATTTACAGATTAATTTAACGAAACTTTTCTCTTTAAGAAGGAGGGAAAAAATCATATCTAAAAAACAAATTGGAAAGCCTTTAAAAATACGATTTCATCAATTACCGTCCATAAGGTGGAACCCTTCGAATTTCGGCGAAAGAAAATGTTTAGGAAGGATCTGTTTAATTATATTATAATAAACCCATAAAATTAGTTACAATAAAAAATGCATTTTATACTGGCTAGTCGAACTCTCAAACAAATATTATTTTAGCTTAAAGTTAACAAATTACTCTTTCTATAAAACTCCGTTGCCTGCATTATTAAAATTAAACTTTAATTGTATATGTAATCAATAAAAATAATAAAGATAAGTTATTATGATGAAGCTACAATTGAGGCTCTTATGCTTGGTATTCCGGAATGAAAAACATCAAAATGTATTCCACTATGACGCGGTCATAGAATTTTTTCCCCATGAAATCTAAACCCGACATCATTTTCACCTTCTCAAAATTTACATACATACCTCTCATATTCGTATTTATCATTTTTTTTTAATGGTATTTTAATTTGATCATTTCAAAATCATTTTAACTCAAAACTTGAAGTCACGATTGTCAGCAACAGCTTTTCATGTGAATAATCGCACTCTTAACAGATTCTGAACTCAAAACCGGAAAGTAAGAATTACCGTAGTTTGTGTTAAAATGTTTAGTTTTATCTAAGAAATGATCATTTTCTTTTAAATATGACATCATATTCACTTTCTTAATCATTTCTCCTAGTGTCTTAAACTTAGTATCACTACTCATGCAGAAGAAAAAAAAATATGGAAACTTATGAGGAAAAATGCGTGTTTTCAAAAGCAGTACGATCAAAATATTTAGAAAATTTTTCCGATCAAAATATTTAGGTGCAGCGACTAATGTGATTTTGCGCCACTAAACCCTATACAACAAAATTTAAACCATATATATATTTTTTAAATGTTTGAAAAGGATGTACTTCTACAAAACATATTTCAGTTTTAAGAATTAAAATACACGCTTTTAATATATAAAATGACATCATTTGCACCCGCTAAAGTATTCCAATTTTACGATCCAGTCTTAAACAACATCTATAGAAAAGTATGCATAGCCCGTCATTGTCGTGAATAATACACAAACACAGGATAAAGCATAATGTCGTCATTCAAGAAGCAAATCGGGTATCTAATTATTAATATGCCTTCATTTGTTTGTTCATAATAGCTCCATGTTTCATTGGAAATCATTCATTTATATTTTTTTCAAAATTCGGAAAATGTTATACACGGATTAATAAAATTGCATTCATTCAGCTATTTGATACGAATTAAATAAAACTGGAGAAAATAAGTCACACAAATTAAAAGAAAGTGTTGTAACGTGTGTAATGTAAGTTTGCAATGACCTAAAAATCGTTTAATTGATAAATAAAAACGAAATAAAACCAAATTCATCGGGTTTATAACAGACGATATTACTGACATAGCACGTATTTTAATTTAATTTTTTTTTCAGTTTTTATGAGAAAATGGCAACAAAAAGATACAGTAATCTATTATATTAATATTTTCTCTTTAATTTCAACAGAAATGGAGTACTTCAGTTGCCACAATTACCAAAAAAGGTATTAAAAACTACAAAAAAACTAATATATCAAAATGGAATTGAGATACAGCTTTCAAATAAGTTGCATTTAAAAGTAATTTTTTCCCCTATACGACGGTGTAAAAATTGAAACTGTGCGATGTTTAGAAGTTTAAAAATTTGCAGTAGCGAAAATTGCAAAACAGAAATTTCAATTCAAATTTCAAAATGTTGCCATTCGCAAAATGACGTATGCGTTACGCACAGATATGTTTGTCCTTTATAATATAGATAGATAGTTGAAAAGTATTCAAATCCATTTAATTCATACATTCAATTCATTTAAACTTACTTAATGAGGTGAAAAAAGATATGTTAAGAAGAAACGCCCGTTCCGAAAACGCATAACAACTGAAAACGCACTTTAATAGAAATTAAACTTTTATTAGAAATAGTCGTACTTTATTAGAAATAATCATCCATAGACGGCAATGTGACCTGCTTTTTTTATAGCTCTGTATAGGAACTTATTTCTATTCTACAAACATCCCTATATAGTATACAAAATATAATTCATCTGGAAAATGAATTACTCAATTAAAAAACATTCTTAATCATACAAAAGTAATCATTATGCATTCTTGTAGACTTGTATATGATCTGCAAAATTTATACACACCACGTAGTAGCAAAAAATTAGTAAAACTAAAAAATTCATACCAAAACTGAAAGCTCACTTCCAGCGTTTATCTCTCATAGATAGTACTGTATGTGCGACCCTGTAAATGAACTATAAATGGGTCATTCCACGTAAAATGAGCAAAAATTTAAAAAAAGTCGTGGCCACATAGTAAACGATTTTAATAAAATTTGATATACAGGTTCAATTAATATTCAAATAGAGCTCTGCAAAATATCTTCACAAAAAATAAATTATTTTAGCAGTTTTGGACATTTAAAAAACTTGTGATAAAGAATGGCATGTGTTCAATCGTCCAAAGTTGCAGGTTTGAAGTTCTGTATCTTGAAAATTATTTAACTGAAATGATTTTTTTTATATAATAATGTAACCTCTGAAAAATTATCTTCTTATTTATTGAGTAATAATAATCTGGTAACACCATGATTAATCTTTAATTGGTTGTAAAAATTGAAAATTTGCAATTTTTGAGAAAATTAAAAACGTTATAAAAATTAAAGGAATTCAAAAACATCTGAGAAATTAATGCCTGGTGTAGTGTTACATATTAAGATCGAATTACTAAAGTTTTGAAGTTGCTATGTATTTCCTTCACCTTTAAAAAAATTTAGAAACTTTAAATGACAAAATTGTAATTTTTCCTCTTATTGATAGGTAAAAAAAATAATGAAGGAAAGGTCCCACATTACAGTTATTGCACAGACATAAAGATCAATAAGTATATAATCTGATAAAAAAAATTTCAAGATTGCCTTTTGATTCCTAACGTCAAAAAATTGGGTTAAAAAAGGCAATATTAACTACATTCCATGAGCTATTTTTTAATTCGCGCGCGTTTCTCAAAATATTGCAGGATTTCAAGGTGAAAAAATTTAGTGCTGCCATCTATTTTCTGTATGTGAGTTTAGGTGTTAATATATATTTTTTTGTTCAATTGAGCTTTTTTTTTCTACTTTAATTAAAAATCTTCTTGAGGCAAAAATAAATTGAAAGCAAGTATAAAAGTTTTTATCTTTAAAATATACACTATTATCTGTAATATCAAAAGAATTAAAAGTTTTTAAAAAGCTTTCCTTCACGTCAAAACAAGTGATAGAAATATTGCATTTTATCCTCAACATTTTTTTAGTATTTATTTTTTTTTTATTAAGGAATAAAAAGGCAAGAATGAAAGTTTGAATATTTAATATATATACTTTTAGCTATAACGTCAAGCAATTTTGATATTGTCAGAGGTGTCCTTCATCTCAATAGAAACATTGCATTTTTCCCTCAAAAATAATTTTTTTCTCATTAAGGAATAAAATTACAATTATTAGCTTACGTCAATCTCTTACTTATTATTCATTCATAATTATAAATAATTTTTAATATAGTCTTTGCATTCTTAAGGCTAATAACCAAAATTGAAACTTCAAGCATGAAGCCAAAACCACGATTTTTCATCAACTTTTAATATAAATTTTAGTACTTAAATAAACAATCCTAAAATCTATTATTTTACATTTACTCATAAATAGATATGAACTACTTACAAAATGATTTTCGTTAAAATCTGTGACATGTCTGCCACAGGTGATTTGCTCATTTTGTATGGAATGACCCAAATTCTTTGCACTTCATATTCTACTGAAAAAAGGTTTTAGTGCACCTCGACAAATGCATGTCAATTTTATTTTTATTATGCTTTAAATAGTATGACATCACTTAAAATACACTGCAAACGAGTATGCAAACTCGGAGTATGCACTTCTATATCGCTTCTTTTTATGACTGACGTTTTAAGTTTGTGGCTTGGCGGCATCATTTACAATGAGTTGTTTTTGATTAGATACATTTATATGGATGGGGATACAGAATTGCAAAACATATGAGAAGAATCTGTGTATGACGAAATCCTGTTTTAAACGGAATTTTTTTATATCGGAGCAAATGGAATATATTAATCCGTTTGAAAAAAATCATAATACATTTGCTAGAGACGACGGACGTGCTAAAAAAGGAAGTTAACTATAACGAAGTTTTTTCTCCTCTATTTGGTTCCGTCTTAGAAGGTTTTTCTATGTAAAAAATTTTAGATTTTCAAGTCTCCAAGTCGTGTAAATAATTAATGGTATTATTAATTTTTCGGATATTTACATACAAATAGGGATTCATTAAAAAATAAATATATTTTATAATAGAATCATTAATATCGTTAATCCGCATTTAATGACTTAGAAATTTAAAAATTCTATACAATAAAATCTTCTAAGTACGAATTGCATAGGAAAGGAGAAAAATCCGTTTTAGGCGGGTTCCCTTATTAGAAGGTTCATCCTCTGTTGTAAATACATTATATTATTTTTACAAGTACAGTAAACATCCTCTAATCCGGCATTCTAAGTTCCGGCATACTGGATAATCCGGCACGACTTTCGGAAGCACAACTGAATCGAGAAGAAATAAAGGAGTGAGTTGAAGAAGATTTTGATGAACCGACAGTTGAAATTTTGAATGATGAGGCCATCATTCAGAATGTTACCAACCTAACAGCCCCCAAAGACGTTGGCTCAGATGAGTATGAAGTACACGAGTCAAACAACATCATTTGAAATCAAGCAGCTGATTCCTCGAATACATTTATAAGGTCTTCTGTGCGCAGCCGTTCGTTCAACCATGCGGAAAGTATTAAACTTCACATCATAAAAAATCACATCCTAATCAAATGAAGAGAAAAGACTACTACAAAACGAACTGATATTCAAGATTTGTTTAAGATGGCTTCTACGAGTAGGCCTACAGTGCACATTTTAATTTTATACTCATGCACATATGTTGTACAAAACTTACATTATTGAGTATTTTTAATATTCTATTCAACCTTCATTAAAAAAAAAAAAAACGTGCTTTACTGGCTTTTTCTGTTTCATTCTAACTTCACCACGTTTTTTCCGACCAGTGTTGAATTAAGACACTTTTCTCCGAGAGGGATTTCTGTAACTTCGGAGGGGACATTATAGAGTTCAGGGGGGGGGGGGGGGAATTGCACTTTTTGACCATAGAAAACACAATATATCAAATCTTCCGGGGAGGGGGGATATTTCATTGCTCCGGGGGGGTGTGTGTCCCCCCGGGCCACCCCTTGAAATCAACACTGTCCCGACATTCATCCTGTAATCTGGAAAATTTCGTAATCCGGGATGCTGCAAGTCGCGAACGTGACGGATTAGAGGATGTTTATTGTATTAATATCCTCATTTTATATAGATTAACATTTTTTTTTTTTTTTTTTTTTTTTTTGTTAAACATGGGATTCCGTCATAGGCAGTTTATTTTTCTCAGGTTATACCGTACTTTAACTTATTACCTAAAAATGCATCTACTCATTTTAAAAAAATGAAAACGAATAATAAATATATAAATTTTAATTGTAGAATAATAGCCATTTAAAAATACGTCCATTAAAAAAAAAATTGGGCCGGACCAAATGTTACTGATATTTTTACTGAACAGACCGGTGATCCTGCCGGTCCAAATGATTTTCTTATGAGCTGGGTTGGAAATTGGACTGAAAATTTCTGACTGTTCAGACCTCAAGAAGAATGCAGTCCAGTCCCGACTTAAGCCGGAAAAATTGAGTCCCGGCCCATCACATTTCGAACTTCTCGAAAAAAGTAATCCCCAAACCAAGCCCGGACCGAGTGTCGGGAAGGAAAATTGGGCGTGCCCGTAAAGACCTTACACTGAATAACCAAAATACTAGCTCACAAAATTTTGTAAATTTGGACGCTAAACTTCTATTATATATATATATATATATTTTTTTTTTTTAAGAGTTTTTTGTGAACTTTGCTGAATTCCATAGATATATTTGAGTTGAGCGGATTCGTTTGAAAACTTTTGAATTTGAGCGTGATCTTGACTCATATTTGAGAAATTGTATTTGCATTTGAATTGACCTAGGACAAACTAGATTGACCTAGGATAAACTAGAACGTTGGCGCCGAAGCGGTCTTTGGGGTCAGTAAAAACACGCCAAATTGAATTGGCCTAGGATAAACTAGTTCAGACTAATGAATAGCAGGCTGAACTAGTTTACCCTTTGAGTATTAGACCAAACTAGTTTGGCCTAGGAAAAACTAGTTTATCCTATGGGCGTTAGGATAAACTAGTTTGGCCTAGGCCAATCTAGTTTGACCTAAAATCGGGTTTGGCCGGTAACATATACATCTCTACCGTTTCAGTAGCAGAATGAAAAATAAGTTAATTCTTTAAGAGCATACTGCTTTCAAATGGAGTGATTTTTCAACGGTTTCCTAAACAGCTGATTTTTTATAGCCTCGAGCTGAGAGGAAGAATAGGGGCCTTTCTTACAAGAAAAATCAATTGCATTTTTCACGCGGAAATCATGTAGAAATGGTTAAATTTTACGGGAAATATGTCTATTGATTTTTCACGAAAGTAACGAAGTTTTGAATTATTTACAAAAATATTTATAATAATAATAAATAATTATTATAATATAAATAATAATAAATAATTATTATAGCCTCGAACCGAGAGGAAGAATATTGTCCATGGTCAATATTAGTCTTTTGGGTTCGTTTGGGGTCCTTTCAAGAGAAGATCCTTTCAGAGACAATTATACCGTCTAAGTAGAAAACCTGTCTAGAACGACAAAATTTTCCAATCTCATGAAATTCCGTTTTAGCAAATTTTAATACATAATATACTGTTTGTACCACTTTAAAATAACTGGGCAACCCTCCGTTCAAAAAGCTGGCTACGCCTATGTGTTTTAAAAGAGGCGGCGCGGCGCGGCGGCCAGTTAACTATTTACATTTTCTCAGGAGCTTTTGGGCCAGAATTGAGAGTTTAATGTGTCTAAATGTCAAAATTTAAACCGGCAATCACTATAACTGGGACCGCTTACTTCGTTTGAAAAGATTTTCGTTAATAAATATAAAATCATAAAAATTCGAGGTTCCTTTGCAAAAATAGACCGGAGAGTGTGTCGCCTGTATGCTGCTGAAGGCAGTGGGTGCACAAACTCGAGATTCGTTTGGATAGATTTTCTTTTAAATATATAAAAACATACAAATTACATTATGTACGCTGCCGAGAGCAGTGGGGCCTCCAGCATTAGGTTCGTTTGGAAAGATTTGCATTTAAAAATATAAAATCATAAAAATTCAAGGGTGATTTGCCAAAACACACCGGAGGGAGCTTGGCACTCCTGGATATACGCCACCGAAGGCACTGGGTTCCCAACTTTGAGTGCGTTTGAAAATATTTCCATTTAAAAATATAATATTATAGAAATTTGAGGGTGTAAACTGTCGATGGCATTGGTGCCTCCAGAGGTACATCTCTTCCGGAGTAAAATTTCTGAGTTACAGATAAACAAAGGTTGGTTAACAAAATAGAAAAAAATAAATTAATGGAGGTGCTAAATAAAACAAGTTGGAAATTGCTCGTCAAACGTGGCAAATGAGGTGCGTTCGTACTATGACTAATTTTATACATTTTTTTTGCACCGCATATTGTACTGAATGTATATTTTAGTGCACTTCATAAGTGCCTATCCATTTCATTCTATTCAAAAGTCTATAACATCCTTAAAATGCACTTGAAATAATTTTTTCCCATTGGCCGTAATGTAACGGAAAACTTCGGACTGTCCCTGTATTTAAACTATACATCCTATTTTCATAAAATTTGAAATGGCTCGACAAAATTATGCAACAATTATATATTTTAGATTTCAAACGATTCGGTTGGGTAGTTTTTGCGCTATTATATGCGGACGGACAGAGGGACTGAACGACGACTATAGGTGCTACGTATTTATATAATTACGAACGCACCTAAAAAGGGTTATTTTTTTTTAATTAGACATATTTATCGGAGTTACTGTGATCTTAGTAGAATTGGAGTTTTCCTTTATAATAACAAAGCAGTTAAGATGGTTAACTAATTTTTTTTCTAAAATACATAATTCAGAAATGCAGTAGGCTTAATGAGAGTTTAATCATGTTGAGACTTTGACAGGAATCACAAAAATATTTAGCTATTTGGAGAGTTTTTAATTATAAATATATAACCAAAGTTCTTTAAAAAGTTTTTATTAGCCCCGGTACGGTATGCTATTTCTTTCTCCCAGCATATTTTATGTCGTCTCCAAAAAATAACGTTACCTTACAGAAGCCAGCCGTAAAACAAAGCACTACGATTAAATACTCTATAGCAATTTTTTAAACTTCTAAGCATCGCACATTTTCGATTTCTATACCGTCGTATTGGGAAGAAAAGTACTTTTAAATGCAATTTGTTTGAAAACTGCATCTCCATTTATTTTTGAAATAATAATTTTTTTGTAATTTTTGGAGCCATTTGCTTAATATTGGCAACTCCAAATTCGCAACGCAAATACTCCATTTCTGCAGAAAGTAAAGGAAAAATAGTTGTAAAATATTAATTACATATTTTTGTTGTCTTTTTTCATAACAACCTAAAGGAAATGTAATTAAAATACGTGCTATTTTGAAAAAATATAAACGAATGATTTCTGTTTAAACAGGGAGCTATTATGAACAATATTTAATTTTAAGTATCTATATTAATGTTACAAACAAATGAAGGCCTATAAATCATTAGACAGCCGTTTTTTTTTTTTTTTTTTTTTTTTTTTTTTTTTTTGTCGAGTTTCTTTAATGACGGTATCTTTTTGCTGCATTTGTGTACTATTTCGCGATAGTGACGTCCTATGCCTACTTTACTGTAGATGTTTAAGAGTGGATCGTAAATGCGGAATTCTTAAGCGGATGCGAATGACGTCATTTTACATAAAATAAAAGTGTGTGCTGTAAGTCTTAAAATTGAAATATGTTTTGTACTTTTTATACAGGGTGACAATTATTGAACTATATGAAATTAAACAGTCATAACTTCTGAACGGTTTGCATGATGAAGTTCAAACTTCGTGGTTGGCCGCAGGGCATGATGGGAATTAGTATGCGCATGCGCACGCGACTTGTACGCAACTTCCACAATAAGCAAAATTGGCGCATTTCGGTGACTGAGAATCTGCATTTAGCGATCGAGAAGTATCTCCACCATCAACGGGTGACTGTGTGGTCAGCAATGCCCAGTCAAGGAATAATCAGTCCGATATTCATTGACGGCACGGTGACTTACTGAACGATACGCGAAGGTTTTGGAAAATGGTTTCATCCCCATTATCCAAACTGACCCTGATTTCGGCAAGATGTGGTTCATGCAAGACGGAGCTCGACCCCATCGGACCAAGAAAGTGTTTGATGTCCTGAAAGAGCACTTTGGGGACCGCATTCTGCCTCTGGAGTACCCAGATGCCACTGGAATGGGACTCGCTTGCCCGCCATATTCTCTGGATCTGAACACATGTGACTCATTTTTATGGGGCTACATTAAAGTCAATGTGTACAGCAATAACCCCAAAACCATATCTGAGCTGAAAACTGCCATTCGGGAGGTCATCGACAGCATGGATGTTCCAACACTTCAGCGGGTCATGCAGAATTTTGCTATTCGTCTGCTCCACATCGTAGCCAATGATGGCAGTCATATCGAACATGTCGTAACCTAAATCTGAATATCTGTAGTGACGTTTACATGTTGAATAAAATTTGTGCACTCAGTAGTTTTTAAATAATTTACATTTCATTTCATATAGTTCAATAATTGTCACCCTGTATATGCATATATATACTTTTTTTCATCGGGGGCGACACTAAATTCTGAAAAAGCAGAATTCCTGTTTTCTTGTAGATTTCTTTTCGTTTGTCATCTATAGCTATCATTATAAGGAATATATTAAAGTAGAGTCCCGGTTATCTGAGTACCGATTATCTGAGTTTTAGCTTTAACCAAGTTATTTTCTCTGCTGGACTAATGGCCTCAATTATTAATGAAACAGCCATTATAAATGAAGTGATTTTTTTTTTTCAAAAAAAATTATGGTTATTTTTCTTTCCTATTCTGACCAGAAAGTCAGAGTTCTAACTTTTTACGGCTGCTCTTTCATCTTCACCTAACACTTCATTTATAATGGCTGTTTCATAATAATGGAAGCCATCAGTCCATCAGAAGAAAATGATCCATTCCAAAGGTATATGTTTGATTGAAAAAACTAATACATTAAGCAGAAAGAAGAGACTACACCCGCAATTTTCATGACACTATTAGAATCACATAGATGCCAATTTGCAAAGTTTTGTTACCGCTAAAATTCAATAAAAATTTTGCCATATTTAATCGTTGACAATTGTTAGATTTCGGTGATTGAGTTAGGCAAAATTTACTGGTAAGTTTTAGTGATAAGGAAATGGTAGCTATGCAGTAGCGTAATACTGCAGCAAAAAAAAAAAAAAAAAAAAAAAAAAGAAAGAAAAAAAAAAAGAAAAAGAAAAGGAAAAAAAAAAGAAAAGAAAAAATTGGCGATCAACAAACAAAATACTATCAACGACTTTTTCAAATAAACAATTTTATTCCCCGTTTTTTTCTTAAAGGTAACAGAAATGTACATCAAAAAAATGTTACTAGTGCCATAAAAATTAATGAATTAAGTGAACATTTATATTTCATCTCCTTAGTTGATGACAATTTGTGTAAATCCGGGTTATCCAAGTTTTTTACTTATCCGAGGTTAGATTGGTCCCTATTAACTCGGATAATCGAGACTCTACTGTACATACATCATTTTTGCCAAGAAGGAGAACAGGACATTTAGTTGAAGAAAAGTAGAAGTCATTGGCTGATTTTTAAACAAAACTTTAAACTTGGGGCGTTTTAAAGCTTTATCGAAATGCAAATATAACGGTTTATAGAAAGAAAAATCAAATTATAATTTTGGCCTTGGAGCTTGATTACTATAGACTGCTTAGATCTATATAACATGGATGGCTGAAAGAGGAATTTCAGAATAATTATTATAATTATTTGATACAAATCTTAATTGCTTTTTCGGCACCAGAACGATGCAAATTAGTTGAAACTTTTTAAAATTCAGTATAACCCACATAAACGGACATAAATATTATCAAATGCTGTAATTATTTTTGAATGCTAATCGCTTTTCTGAATTAATTTCAGAAATTTAGTTATAAATCTCATGCCCAATGTTATTGCAATGAAAAATCTAATTACACTAAGCTCTGTATGGATATTTTAAAATTATTATTCCAAATACTTCTGTTTAATTTAATTTTGTTTTGTTAAATTTCTTAGCTTGCATCTAATTTTCCGATTTTTTTCTCTATCCCAACCTGTTTAGTTTTACTCCTTTTCTATTGCAATTCTTACATTTATTACTATATTTCACCTTTCATAATTTTATATTATTATTTCTTTTTATTTATTCATTTCTTTATTTTCTTTTTCTTCCTCTTTCCTCTCCCTGTATTATTTAAATCGTACTTCCCCTTGCCCCTCCTTATTGTTATACTTCTCTGTCAAGATTTTTTAGATTTGTTGCTTTCCCTTGAGTCATTTTTTAGGGTTTCGTTCATCTGACGAAACCCTATTCGTCTCGCTCCTCTGTCTGTCTGTCTGTCTGTCCGTCACAGTGCCCGTTCTCAGAAACTTATATATGTTGGAGACTTGAAACTTTGCATACTTATAGCTGAATACCTCACATCAAACGAAAAATCATAAAATTTTGAAAAAGTCTTATATTTAACCCTCTGGGCTCTAACTTGTGTATTTTAAGCTTTTTTTTCTAACTGAGCCCCTAATTAAGTTGAGGACTTGAAATTTTGCAAAATTATAGCTAAATACTTGCAATCACACAACAAATCGTAAAAATTTCAAAAAATCTTATATTTACCCCTTCGGCCTCTAACTTGTGCATCCTAAGCAATTTTTCTAGCTCAGCACCTAATTAAGTTGGAGACTTGAAATTCTGCATACCTATAACAGAACACTTGCGATCACACGAAAAACCACAAAATTTACAAAAAGTCTTATATTATGTACCCTCCGGGCTCTAACTTTTGTATTTTAAGCAATTTTTTATCCTCCCCCCCCCCTTTTCACTGGGGGGGGGGCACTTTTCTAACTTTTGGCGACACCCCTTTGGCCACTCTTTCATAATATTCACCATAGACTTACATATTTTAGTTCCACTTTTTACCGCTAGGGGGAGCCTACCTATCTCGGGTGCTATGGGCCCGATTCCCTCGGCTAATATATCTACGGATAGGTTGTAAAACGGAATTTTGTTCGGATCGAGGTTTGTTTAGAATAGAGTGCGCCCCTTGGTTGCGAAATGTGGAACTAATAGATTTTGCAAAAGGATAAAGCGTTTTGAAAGGAATATTAAACGAAACCCTCTGTGCGATCTATGATCACACTTACCCACTTGTTTCTTATTTGCTCTTATTCTCTACCTGTTAATTTCTCCATACTTCCTTTTAACACCATATTAGTCTTAATTCTATTCTCTCACAAGGGCACCGCCAAACATGGTGCTCACAGATTTTGATGATTTTAAAGTATGTTATAGGGATCATACCTCTAATTATTCTGCTGAAATGTTTTATTCAAATAGGCCCTAGTTTTCGGGAATTTGGGGGATCAAAGTTCAACATACGTATCAAATACTACTAATTTGCTCGTATAAACGTGGGCTGGGTATCGTCGAGGTAAAGTGCGAGTACGCTATACCGTAGATGGCGGGTTCGAACCCAACTTGTACCATTTTTATTTTTTTATTTAATATTATATTTTTGACATGTTACAAGTTTTACAATGAATTAACACTAGAACGCCCGGAAGGAGTCGATCCGACTCCGACCATATGATTAAATGTCAACTGGAACCAGAAATTCTTTCATAAAATAAGTTAAATTTAAACCACGCAGTTTTACGTTAAATGAATCAATCAAATAATTTTAAATAAAAATTCTCGTGTCAAATATTTTTATGAAACTTGAGTAAAATTGCCGAGCGTTCTAGTGTTAAAAAATCCGCAGCTTTCAATTTTTTGATATTTTCCTAACAAATTACATTTACATTTTCAAAATTGTTATGAATATTAGATTTTTTTCTGCAATTTTTAAGCTAATATTTCTACTGACGAAAATTAAACAAATTTATGTCTAGAATTTCTTTTGTTAAATTACTTTTATTAAATATGTTTGTATTTACATTTTTATATTTTTAGTGCAGATCTATAATAATAATAATATATGTATATATTTTTTTTATAGTATGGGATTTTAAATGGAAATTTATATATTTTTCCCCATAATTTATACAAAATATTTTTCATGTCGAATCTCTTAAACGTATTCACGATTAGATAATTTCAGTAACATATTTACAAAAAAGTAATAAAATGTTATATATATATATACATATAATGTAAGAAAAAAATATGCGTTATTTCAGAACCGTGATAAATAAAAATATATACATAAATGTAAACAATAATAGTAAGTTTAAAAAAGGATGATATAACTATACATATATTAGTTTAATTTTCGTTAACAGAAATATTAGTTTAAAACTTTGCAGAGAAAATATAAATTTTCATTAAAAAAAAATCGAAAATGTAAATATAATTTGTTAGGAAAATATCAAAAATTTCAAAGCTGCGCATTTTTTAATTCAGTATAAAACTTGTAACATGTCAAAAATATAGTATTAAAGAAATAAAGTCAAAATGGTAGAAGTTGGGTTCGAACCCGTCATCTACGGTATAGCGTACTCGCACTTTACCTCGACGCTACCCAGACCACATTTCAAAATGCAAATTAATCGGTATTTGAAATGTATGTTGAACTTTGACCTCCAAATTCTCGAAAACTAGGGCCCATTTGAATAAAACCTTTCAGCAGAATAATTAAGGGTATGATCTCTATATCATACTTTAAAATCATCAAAATCTATGGCACCATGTTTGGTGGTGCCCTTGTCAGTAGTAGAAAGTCCCTTTGCCTGAAGAGTGAAGAATTAAACTTCCGCTATAAAATGATTTTCGTTACTTGTGTTTTGTTTCTATATTTTGAACATTTGATTTCCTGTGAATGATTTAAACAGTCAATAAGGGGCCGTGCATATCATAGATTAATATACAAGATGGGACATTTACGACAAAATCTGTAGTGGCAACAGTACTAGCGTCACTGCCGACAAGAGGGAAGAATTAACAAGTCTCCAAAATTTACCTATATTGAAGAAATATGTTTATGCTTTATGTTTTGAGTATCTATTCTTTCCTAAAACGAAGAACAGGCAGACGATATTCTATTTATGCTTAATTTATTTAGCTGCTTTTTTTTTTTTTTTCGTACGTGTATTGTTCAACTTTAACTTACAAAAGGATAATTAGAGTAATAATGTAAAAGAAAACACTAGAAAATTCTTTTAAGAACTTAAATATGTAAGTTTATGAGATTAAATTGTAAAAATCAAATTCAGGTATTGTGTTAATTTATTCGTATCGAATAAAATTTTATTGAGTGTAATGTCGGTACCTCTATTTATTTTTAACCTTTAAATTTATATAATTCTAAAAATTTGTCGAAAAAAAATTTTCCCTATCTGTAATTTTATTTTTATTTCTTATATGTTAGCATTATAAATATTATTGAATTGTTTGTACGTTATTTACATTAAAAACAATATTTTTATTTTATCTGTAAGAAAATGAAAATGCTTAAATTTTAAAAGATTATTGTAACGATTGTTTAATACGTTAAACTTCATAAATTAACAAAACATTGGCTATAACAATTTTCCTACTAAATGGGAATATTTATGAAATTTTTTCGGACTTGTAGAGTGCACTATTTCGTATATTTTTATATTATAGCATTGATTTTGATAGATAGCATTCAAGACGAAATTTTTACCTTCTTTTTCATTGCATTTAATCGTTCACTCATCATGTAACAACAACAACAAAAAAAGCATACATCCGTGCATTAACATAGAATACATATTAGATAAATAAAATAGAATATCTATTCTATGTTCATGTATCATTGTAAGATTCTATTGAAAACGTAAACATGCAACATTAAAAAAAGAAAGATCACAATAAGGTAGATAATAATAAAAATATTACAAGGATGGGGAGTTTCTTTCCCACTGTCACTAAAGGCGCCCCGATCGCAATCGCATTACCATTACGCTCTATGAAAATGTCCGATCTTGTATGTTAATCTATGGTGCATCTATAACGTTATCAATTTAGGGGGGAGGGGTTCGTCTGGTACTTGTTATTGCAGGATATCTCTTTTGATATCACTATCATTTTTTGTCCAAACAAAATTTTTCTCTTTTTTGTAACTTTTTTAATATCAAAATAGTATGTTATCTCTTTCTTTAGTATGTTGTCTATCTATCTATATTATGCAGGACAAACGTATTTGTGCGTAACGCTGACGTCATTTTGCGAATGGCAACACTTGACGATGAAATTTCGATTTTGCAATTTTCGCTACTGCAAATTTTTAAACTTCAAAACATTGCACATTATCAATTTTACACCGTCTTATAGGGAAAAAATGTACTTTTAAATCCAATTTGTTTAAAAACTGTATCTCAATTTATTTTTGAGACATAAAATTTTTTTGTAGTTTTTAATGTCATTTCTGTAATGGTGGCAACTGAAGTACTCCATTTCTGTAGAAAATAAAGGGAAAAAAATCACGGAGGTAAGAGATAGATGGAGATGAGGTGTTTTGATTTCGCGTGATGTTAAAAATAGAACCGGTTAAAACCGATCAAAATTAAGTCCAAATACTTGCGGGTTCCACAGGGTCTGTGTGCGGTTGAGCCGAGTGAGGGCATTTAAATTTGAGCGGTAACCGCCTGCATATTGCAAACCGTTTTTACGGCATACTGCATCTCTATTATTACTTAGAACTCTGTGAGGGAAAAAAGGTAGATTTCTGTATCTTTTTGTTGCCAGTTTCTCATAACAATTGAAAAAAAAATGTAATTAAAAAAAGTGTTGTGTCAAGAATTTTGTCTGCTATAAAACACGGTGAATTTCGGTTTTATTTCGATTTTATTTACCAATTAAATGACTTTTAGTTTATTGCAAACTTATTTTACAAACGATACAACACTTTCTTTTTAGAAAAATGTATTTAAAAAAATATTTGTGTGACTTATTATCTCCGCATTTACTTAATTCGTTTCAAAAAGCTCAAACAATGCAATTTTATTAATCCTTCTGTAATAACATTTTCCGAATTTCGAAAAAAAAAAATGATTTCTGATAAAACACGGAGCTATTTTAAACTATATTTAATTTTGAGTATCCATATCAATGTTACAAACAAATGAAGGCATATGAATCGTTAGATACGCGATTTGTTTTGCCGGGTTTCTTCAATGACGACATCGCCTTTTGCTGGGTTTGCATATTATTCCGTGATAGTGACGCCCTATGCATACTTTTCTATAGATATTGTTTAAGATTGGATCATAAAGTGGAATGCCTTAGCGGATGCAAATGAGGTCATATTCATACTTTTCTATAGATGTTGTTTAAATCTGTATCGTAAAATTTCAATGCTTTAATGGATGCAAATGACGCCATTTTATTTTTTAAAAAAGCGTGTATTTTAATTCTTAAAACTGAAAGATGTTTTGTGCGTCATTTTCACTCCAGCAGCTTTGAAATTCTTCAGAGGTGGAAATGCTTCCCTTTTGAAAGTAACGCAATTGAAATCACACACTGATAAAACTCAATGTTTTACCAAAATTTAGAGTGTCTTTATAAGAGAGCAGTGACATACAGTGTGAAGTGATTCAGATCGGAAGTCTTTGTCCTAAAAAGAGCATTCATATTACAGAACTTGATTATTCTCGCCTGCATGAATTCGCTTCATTGAGTTAGACAAGAAAACAAATATTATCTTGGCAATAATTCCAGGTTTAAAATAATATCATATTTTCCAAGTTTTTGTCCAAAATTCTCTCGACTAATGAAATTTCATTGCTATTCTTTAAGACATTCTACTATGATTTTATCAAAATAACATAATTTGCTTAATGTAATTTCTCATAATTTTCAGTTAGACCGAATTGTAAATATGACTCCTTACTTACAAGGGAAAAAATACAATTAATCTACTATATATTTAAAACAAAGGGCTGTTTTTTACCCTGAGATTTCTACTGAACCAAGTTTATTAATATCTGTTTTAACTTGAAGTTGTTCATTTATAGATGTGCCCGTACTAGCTGTTTTTAAGAATATCCCCATTTTAATATTTTAATTTTAAATTCTTCAAAATGGTGGCAATTGGAACACTTTCATTGTTGTAGAGAGGAAAGAAATAATGAGGTTTATTTCTTTTATTATTTTGAGCTTTATTCGTGCTATTTTCTGATGAAAATTAAAAATAAAACTTTATTTTTTAATTTTGAATGGTTAATTTGTTTTGTAGGGTTTAGTGGCCAGTAGTAGGGTTTAGTGCAAAATCCCATTAGGGACATGCTCCGCCAAAATATTTTGAACGGGAAATTACATACTGCTTTTGAAAACACGCATTCTCCTTCATAAAGTTGTTATAATTCCATATTCTTTTTCATTCTGCTGATACTGAGTTTGAGACAGTAGGCGAAATGCTGAAGAAAGTGAAAATAGAATCATATTTAAAAGAACCGATCATTTTCTTAGATAAAACTAAATATTTTACCACAAATACATCTAAAAGACAGAAATTACGGTAATTTTTACTCTCTGGTACTAATATTAGAACCTCTGGTCAAAAGGTCTGTTTAGCAAACAAGTTGTTGACAAATGTGACTTCAAGTTTGCAGTTAAAATGATTTTAAAATGATCAAATTAAAATGTTATTTTTTTTAAATGGCGAATACGGATATGGTACACTGTAAAAAAATACTGCCAATTTTCCGGTAGGAATCGGAAAAATAGTTGCCCTTAGCGTACCGGAATAATTTCCGACCCAGCTCGGAATAAAATCCTTAAAAATAAAGTAATAGTCAGTAAAACGGTATTTTACGGATTTTATTTTAAGCTGGGTTGGAAATTATTCCGGTACGATAAGGACAACTATTTTTCCGATTCCTACCGGAAAACTGGCATTATATTTTTTACAGTGTATGTCAATTTTGAGACGATGAAAAGGATAATAGATTTAAATTTCATACGAAAAAAAATCTACGATCGTGCCAAAATGGAATAAATGTTGCTGTTTTTTCATTCCGGAATACTAACTATAAGAGCCTCAGTTGACAACTTCACCATAATAACTTATCTTAATTATATTTTACTGATTACATATATGATTAAAGTTTAATTTTTTAATAATTTGGACAACTGTATTTTATAGAAATAGTATTTTGCTAACTTTAGGTTAAAATAATATTTGTTTCAGCGTTAGACTAACCAATATAGGATGCATTTTTTATTGTAACTAATTTTGTACGTTTATTATAAATCAATGAAATAGTTCCTTTTTAAACATTTTCTTTCGTCGAAATTCAACGGATTCGACCTCGTTTTTATAAAAGCATAAAGTTAGTATTAAAGCCATAAAGATTAAATAATTATAAAATAACTTCATTCCAAAATATCGAATACCCCCAACGTTCGGCATACCTGTTATCCATATGATCCGCTGTTGGAGATACCAGGTTCGAAATACGTTTGAAATGATACTTCGTCGTAAATTTCAGTCGTGTTTATGAATAAAGAAAAGGGAAAAAAATTTACCACCTATTTTGTTGATAAGAAGCTCTGCTTCCCCCCTTCCACTTCAGGGAGCAAGTGAAAGAAGATAATGTTATTGTTGAATGCATTACAGAACAAAAAGTTATTATTAAATACAGTAAAATTACGTTTAACACGAAAACGCTTAACATGAAAAATCGGTTAGCATGAAATGATATAGCGGTCCGGACAGTATACTGCGCAATTTAATACATTTTTTTTTTCTTTTAACACGAAACAAAAATCGTTTTAACACGAAAAAAATTCGCTTTCGAGCAAGTTAGTTTGAGTTAAAATTGGTGAATTTTGTGTTAAAACCACTGAATTTCGGGTGAAAATCATTGAATTTCGAAAATTGTAAATTAACTTATGTTTTATTAGCACAACGGTTTAGAAATCGGTGCTGAAACAAACTGCTATTTCGCTTCAAATGAAAATTAAAATCTTCATTTCTCTGAAATGCTTAATGCAGTTGATGAAAAAGAATTACGAAAACAGAAATCTGCAAAGAGTTTTGCATTGCCAATTCTACTTTATCAACAATAATAAAAAACTTGGATCCCATTACGTTAATGTTTGAGCGCAGTATGTTTAAACCAGAGAGAAAACGTATGAGAACGGCTAAGCACGAAGATTTAGAGACAGCTTTACTTATTCGGTTCAAACAAGCTAGATTTCAGAAGGCTGAAAAAGATATTTCAAGAAAAAAGATATATGATCTTTTCCCGAGAAAACAATATTTTTTTACTTGCTTTTTATCCTAATGGATGCAACTTACTAGTAGTTTAACAGGAAATAGAAGTAAAATTTAACGACGTCGGAAATATTTGTGATTTTTGTTCTTTTTTGATCTTTTAACGTGAAATTCTTTTAACACGAAAAAAAAAAAAAATTCGATCCCCTCAGTTTCGTGTTAAACGTATTTCACTGTACTTTCAAACAGTAGTTATTTCTTTTAGGTCTTATTTTATGTAAAGTTATACCATGTATGTAATAGTGAAATTTTATTGACTTCTTCTCTTCCTTTTAATCAGTAGTAAAGAATGCGAATAATAAATGTAAATCCTGTACATCACTGCAGACCTATAAAAGAAAAAAATTGCAAAAAAAATTGTTGAAAAAAAAATTAACACTGATAATATTATCGTAACAAGGAGGAAGGGGGTGTCGAGGAATGATAACGTATGGTATCGTAAGGAGATGGAGGGCGTCCAAAATTTTCAAAAGTTTATAACTTTATACGCTTATAGACCCTAAGAAGAACAAATTTAATTCTGACTTTTTTTTTTTAGCTTTGTAAAAAATTTATTTGAGAATTAAAAATGTAAGCATACATGAACATTTCCAAACAATATCAGCTAAATATTATTTTAGTATTAAGAAAGAGATGGTCAGATATTTCTGCAATAAAGTTTTCACAAAAGTTTAATGTTCTAAAAGTTTGGAGTAATAAACCTAAAATTTTCTTCTTTACCTAATAGTATTTAGTACATATATAACCCTGAAACATGAGAAAAATGCTGCACATCTCTTTGTTCCGAACAGGATCATTGTAATGACCATTGGTGGAATTCAAGAATATAAGGTGGAATAATTATTCAACATTCAACATTCCATACAAATATATCCCTGAACTCAAAAGTAACCTTATCATAATTTAATCATAACCTTGAAGGAACGAAAAAAATATTTTGTAGGAAAATTTTCAGAAGATGATTTGTGCAGCGAAGAACGCTTTTGAATTTACCTTGATGGAATGTTTCAAACGATCTCAACAACAGACATTTTGCATATTGTTTTTACGTTTCTTTTTCTGTAACTACATGCTTGCTCATTTTTTAGTGTCATTATCTGCCAATAAATCTAGTTGCTTTAATAATCTACAGATATAGAACTGGATGTAATTTCCCAAATTAGAATGAGGGATAAAATTCTTAGAAAGTAAAACTTAACCACTGTATTAAATCTAAAACATTATCCCTTTGTGACTCCACAACTCTGATTTGAAAAATATTTACTCAGATGTTAGAATGTTAGAATGCATCATTTTAAGCATGTAAGAAAAAAAAAAACAAAAAAACAAAAAACATAAAATTGAAAAAAATATATTGATTAAAAAATGCTTTTTTTCACACCTACAACAAATTGGAAATTAATACTTTTCTTAAATATTGTCGAATTTCTAATACAATATTAAAAAGTATATAAAATTACCTTCCAAATAAATTATTTATTTTCGGACGTTTCCAGCTTTTTTAAATGGGCAAAATTTCCGAATTTAATTTTAGCAATATCGACGTGAAACTGCTCTAAGAGTAAATAAAAGTTTGGCATGCAAAATTAACTCATTATCGGCATCTGTTGAAAATTATATTATCAATTTATATTAACTGCTGTGTTTGAAAATAGCACCCACAAATAAGATCGTTTTTTAAAGCATACTGTATAAATAACATTGACTTTTAGGCACGTTGCAGATCTGCAATGTACCTGCTATGTAGCTAGATATCCTGAGTCTACTCAGCTGTACATAATTTGTCCAAAGTAATTTACCCCGAGTTATCTCGTATCATCAAATTATGATTTTTCCCCGAAATTTATTTCATTTAATATTATATATATTCTTTTTTTAAATTTATATTTAAACTTTTTTAATAAATTAAAATTTAATGTTTTTTTTTTTCAAATCACTTTTTTGGTTTATAATCTATGATTATGCAAAAATTAATTGTATTTATTCCGAATACCGAAATTAGGTAATTGACATAAAAGTATCTTAGCAGAAATTCAGGCCTGAAGTCTTTGTGACAATATTTTTTAAACCGTTGACTACCTTTGCAAAATTGCAGTTTGGCAATAAATGCTATTTATTATTTATCCTGCAGGCAGATTTCATTATCCTCGAAATATCCAGCACTCCTCACCAACTTATCATAAGAGATAAAATGTTAATTTTTCAGTTTTGGTAGTTATTAAAAAGTTACTATTGTTCCTAATTAACGTTTCGTTTTTGTTTTTATAATTTTCTTCCCACAGAAAGGACTGATTTAGAATTCGTAGTTTGTTTTTGAGTTTACTGTAACACTATTTACAATAAAAAACTCATTTTCTCGATTTTTTTCTTTTGATAAACCGACGAGAAAGGTTCAGTATGATGTTTGAAACTGAAATGTGTATGCGGGAAATTATAAAGAGGGAAACCGGTGAATAAATATCAGACGAAAAATAGTTCTGGGATTTCAGAAAACATTGAAAAGTTTTCATTTACACTAGAATATTACATTAAAATTAAATATTCAATGTATCTAACGAAAAATATTACAAAACAAAATTTTTAAGATGATAGTCAATGCGTAGTACATGAGGTCAAGTACTATCATTCATAGGAATGAAATGATCACTAATAGCCCCAGGAATCGCCAACAGGCATCGGGGATCTCACATGTGGATAAAGGATCTCGTTCCGATATTTCTTAGCAACCGAAGTTCCTCCTTGGAAGACCTGAAGACCTAATCCAGACAGATTTCAGTCCAAACCACGGATTCATTTCGCCTATAACTTACTCTTTCAATAATACCAGATTAGTAATTCCTGGTACCGTTTTCTCTCTATATCAGCTAAAGCTTCAATGATTCTCCGGAGTAAATCTGGACTAGTCTGAAAAGACCTCTTTTTTTGTAGGTTTCAGATAACGTGCTCTCGTGTCGAACGAAAACAAGCAATTCCGTGGCGTCCTTTAATAGATATACATGCAATTGGTCACACAAATATCAACTATAAAGACGTTTCCTTACAATAGTTGCCCTTATTATTCTTCCTATAGCAACAAAATGATCTGCTAGAAAGTGGAACAGTGTAAAATGCAAATGTAAATGTAATGTTCTTTGGGCAGAAAAAACTAAAAGGCAAACTTCAGAAGGGGTTGCAAACACGTGACCAATAGGGAACAAGCATTTTTCAAACGAAATTTTTGCATTGAAATTGATTCCAGTTTCTTTAACCGTCACTGACAAAAACACTGTTTGATATAAACCTGTTTCTGTACACCTGATTGCTCTCTTCTTAACGAATAGGATAAATTATTTCTTCTTGACATATCCAGCAATGCCACTTTGACGAAAGCAGAAGATCTAAAAGACACTGATAAGGAATATGAACACAAGTTCCACCTTCGTAAGGCATATTCTACGGTAGGTGTATTCTTTATTTAATTGAAATAAACCGTTTATACTTTAACATTTCAGAGCCGTGTTATAATTTAAATTTCGTCTAAATAAAACCTTTGGTTTCTCGAAAGATATTTTTAACTCAATGAATACTAAAAATTAGTAGCATGAAGTCGAAAGGAAACTATTGAAATTAACCTTTAATATGTCACACTTGGATAATAAGATTTAAAGTTAATATTTGAAGTTATAAGGTAACTTTAAAATTAACAATAATTAATAAAAAAACACTTTTTTAATTTAAACAGTCATATTCTTGAAAAATAAACTACTCGACCCGGTTTTCCTTATCAAGTTATCACAGGTCACCTAATACAAGGTGTGTTCAAAAAGCATCTCACCTTTATTAATAAAAAATGCTGGTATTCAGATACAATAATCTTACACTAATCTCCTTAAAAGTAGTCCCCTTGGGAAGCCACATACTACTCCTAACGACTCTACGATAGTGTTCATTTATTTGTCGCATTCTGCATAATATAGTCTCTGACTGAAATCTTGTTCCATTTAAGAACATTTCGGCCTGAGGAAAAGCTAGAAGTCACATGGAGCCATGTTGGGAGAGTGGGGAGCCCGAAGAAGCCAACACAAGAGTGTAGTGTTTGGACATGAAAGTCTGTACCAAATGCGAAGAATGGGAGAGAGCTTTATCGTGATGGAACTACCAAATGCCCGCTACGTGAAGGTCATCTCACAGCGTCACGAAGAATCTCTTGGTCGTACTCCTTGGTGGTGGTTTGACGATCCTGCATCACCAGGGTCACTTGGTCCATTAAGATCTCATTTCTGGATGTTGGGGGCCTACCAGAACGTGCGTCACTCTCCACTGATGTGCGGCCATCTTTGAAGCAGTTGTACAACTTCTTTGTCCGCGTGGTGCCTATTGCTTCACCTCCTAAGGGCTAGTGAATTATCTTGCAGATCTTTTCAAATAGGGAATCTCCAATATAAATATACGATATTACAATTCTGATAAAATTTTACTTAAAAGGTGCTAAAATACATGAAAAGGTTTAATAACCGTCAAGGATGTTAAAACCCCAAGTGCTTTCAACTGCATTATAACAGTCGTCTTCAGGGGGGAAATCAGAGGAGCCTCCTCTGATTTTAAAGATGACTTTGACGAAACATCTTTGACGGTTTTTATTTGTAGAAACCTTTTCATGCATTTTAGTACCTTTTAAGTAAAATTTTATCAGAATTGTAATATCGTATATTTATATGTTAATCAAGGTGAATATGACGTTCAATAATTATAGTTTGAATTATATTTTATAAGGGAATCTCCAAGCTTTATACAAAACTTAATGCAATAGCATCATTCATTTTTTTTTTTTTTTTTTTTTTTGCCACATTTCAAAAACTAAAATTCGACGGCGCTGAATTACATTTCCTCTCTTCGGCTGTCTGCCAGCGACTGATATCTTCTTCCGGCAGATAAAAATCCAAGGATTCGCCTTAGGATTGCCTATATTTGTGCACGAAATCACGCTTCCCTAGCTTCATTTGCTTTCGCACAAAAACTATGGTCGTAAATCTTTTGAGAATATATCGTATAAACTACAGTAAATTGCTGTTATTTGGACCCAGAAAAGGTATACTTGGATACAAATAAAAAATGTTTTAAATCATTTTTAATTTTATTAATCTGTCTAGTATTGGTGAATCACATCACTACTTTCAACTTAGTAGATTCAAGACTGATTTAAAACGCTTTTTTTTTGTTTTGGATCGCAGCAGCACCCCGAGGTCCAAGTAACCCCAATTTACGTTATTTTCATTTCTTTTCTTATGATTTAAATTGCTTACACCTGTAATTACAAAATTGTTATTCGATGATGATATAATTGCGAATTTGCATACGATCAGCCGTGTTCTTGACTCAATATAAGCAGTGGTGCGGAATCATAATTTTAGCATAATATTTAGGTAATAAAAATCATATTTTAGTGTTATGGTACACTAGTTCTTTGCAAGGATATATTAGCCTCCGGTATGCTATTTCTTTCTCCCAGCTTATTTTGTGTCGTCTCCAAAAAATAAAGTTGCGTTGTATAAGCCATCCGAAAAATAAAGCAGATGTATCATTGTACGATTAAATACTCTACAGCAATGTTTTAAAATTCTAAGCATCGCACATTTTCAATTTTTATACTGTCGTATTGGAAAAAAAAGTACTTCTAAATGCAATTTGTTTGAAAACTGTATATCCATTTATTTTTGAAATATTAATTTTTTTGTAGTTTTTAGAGCCATTTGCTTAATGTTTGCAACGGAAGTACTCTATTTCTGTAGAACGGTAAGGAAAAATAGTTGTGAAATAGTAATTATATATTTTTGTTGCCATTTTCTCATAACAACCGAAAAAAAATGTATTTAAAATATGTGCTAGTTTGAAAAAAATATAATCGAATGGTTTCTGTTAAAACATAGCTATTATAAATTATATTTAATTTTAAGTATCTAATATTAATGTTACAAACAAATGACGACATTTAAATCATTAAACAACTTTTTTTTTTCTTTTTTTTTCGACTTTTTTTTAAATGACGGCATCTTTTTGGTTCATTTGTGTATTATTTCGCGATAGTGACGTCCTATGCATACTTTACTGTAGCTATTCAAGAGTGGATCGTAAATGTGGAATTCTTAAGCGGATGCGAATGACGTCATTTTACGTAAAATAAAAGCGTGTGTTTTAAGTCTTAATATTGAAATATGTTTTGTACTATTTATATATACATATATTTTTTTTTCATCGGGGGTGACATTAAATTCTGAAAAAGCAGAATTCCTGTTTTCTATTTACTTTATTTGTACTTTTCTTTATCCCCGCGGAAACAAATAAAGGTGTCATTTGCTTGGTGCGGTTTTGGTTAGAGCAATTTTTAGCTAGTGCGGTGAATATTTTTTAGATGTTCCTTCGATTAGTACGGACAAAAATTCTATTAGGGCTTTGCGCACTAATCGAATGAAATATTGCTGAAAATTACGAAAAGGAAATAACATTAATGAGTTTTAAGAAGCTTTTCAAAAATTAAAATTTCTCAGACAGCATTTAATAAGTACAGAAACAGACATCTGAAGAATTATGCAAGTGCACCGAGGATTAAAAAATAAAATTATGTGTACAGCAAGATGTATTGAAAAAAGATGAAGAAAACTGCGCAATAGGAAATTGATAAGTTTTCGGTAAAATAAATTAATATGTATGTGAGTTTAAAATATTCGAATTGTATTACAATCCGTTTTAAATCAAATTACGTACATTTTTAAAAATTAACTTAATCATAAGTAAGCTATACATGAATAGCCTAAATAATTGTAGTAATGGAGAGTTAAAATTAAAATCAATTTTTTAATGTTTCTCGATAGTTACTTATTAGGTTCTTTCGTAATTATATAAATACGTAGCACCTATATTGTCGTCGTCGTCTAATCCATCTGTCCGTCCGTCTGTCCGCATATAACACCGCAAAAACTACCCAACCGAATGATTTGAAATTTAATATGTATAATCGTTGCAGAATTGTGTCGAATCATTTCAAATTTTATGAAAATCAAATCAAAACTTAAAAGAGATTAATAAAAATTGTCTTCATTCCATTAAATTCTATCATACGTAAATAATTCAATGATATCCCATGATAGGTAATGATTCTATGTTGCCATGGTGATGGCGTCCTATTTAAGTCCTATTATTTCCGTATTACTGAATTTAATATATAGAATCATAATAAATTTTGTATTCATGCATTTTTGCATAAGAGCACAACTATTGTCCTTTGATCTAAATATTTATGAAACTAGTTATATTACGAAGGCATATATTTTTTCAAAAAAAATTATGGCCATTTTTTTCCCCATTCTCACCGGAAAATCAGAGTTCTAACTTTTTACGACTGCTCTTTCATCTTCACCTAACACTTCATTTATAATGACTGTTTCATAATAATGGAAGACATCAGTCCATCAGAAGAAAATAACTCGGCTAAAGCGGAAATTCGGTCAAACGGGATTCGAATAATCGGGACTACTGTAGTTCAATTTTATGACTTAAAACACGCGATTTTATTTTATATAAAACGACGTCATCCGCATTCGCTAAAGAATTCCTCATTTGCGATCCAGTCATAAACAACATCTACAATAAAGTATGCACAGGACGTCACTATCTCAGAATAATACACAAACCCAGCAAAAAGAAATCAGCAAGAAACTCGACAAAAAAAAATCGGCTATCTCGTGATTCATATGCCTTCATTTGTTTGTAATATTAATATAGATACTTAAAATTAAATATAGTTTATAATAGCTCCATGTTTTATCAGAAATCAGTGATTTATATTTTTTTCAAAATAGCATGTTAATTGCATTTTTTTTTTCAGTATTTATGGGAAAATGGCATCAAAAAGATGTAATTCCTATTTTCCAATTTGTTTTTCTTTTACTTTCCACAGAAATGGAGTACTTGAGTTGCCAAAATGAAACAAATTTCGCTAAAAACTACAACAGAATTAATATCTCAAAAATAAATGGAGATGCAATTTTCAAACAAATTGCATTTAAAAGTACTTTTTTTTCCCCCAATACGACGGTATAAAAATTGAAAATACGCGATGCTTAGAAGTTTAAAAAATTGTAATAGAGTATTTAACGTAATTGTAATGATACGTCTGCTTTGTTTTACGACTGACTTATACAACGTAACGTTATTTTTTGGAAACGGCACTTTAATTTCTGTGAGAAAGAAATAGCGTACCGGGGGCTAATAAACTATACACAGCATTTCAATCGGTCGAGGTTCTTTTATTAAAAGCTTTCCCCGCATTTTCTTATTTAATAGCCAACAGCTGTCCCATTTAAAATTACTTTCATCCCTTTTCACTTTGATTTCACTTTGATGATTTAAATAGGTCATAACTGTATCTTTAGGTAGATTTCGTAAGAAATACTACCTATTGCAGTCGTTACCATGGTGCGACTTTTGAAAAATTCCTTCATAACTTTTCATTATAGAACCCCAGGAACCCAAAACCACCCCACCTAAAAAGTTTATATATATATATATATATTGTCCGCGCCAAAAAAGTCGCAATTATGCACGGATCGTCTTCAAACTCGCCAACAACTTTCAGATGGCTAATATCTCGGCGGGGATTGAAAATGGGCAAAATCGGCCAAAGGAAATGGAAAGGGGGAGGGTTAAAATTTTTGAATACCGTCTTAACAAGATTCTGATAAAACCAGCTCTTACACAAAAATGACAGGAAAAAATAAATATTTTTCGTTATAGCAGTTTCCAACAATTAAAAAAAAAAAACAATAAAATTCTCACCACAACAATTTCTTTTCTATTGCAAGATTTTCACGTGAAAAAATAAATTAAATAAATAGTTTGACGAATGGAAAACAAATTGAATATTACGTCATAAGTTTTCTAGACCAAGATTTCAGCATGAAAACTCAAAATGAAATAAATAGTTTGACGAATAAAAAAAAAAAAAAAAAAAAAAGAAAAGAAAAAAAATTGCGTCATATTGGAAATATAATGGACCTCAGCAGGTGAATTATGTAACGTCATGTGAGTTTGAAGAAACGCATTAAAACATGATAAAAACCCGACTATGGAAACATTAACATATTTTAACACTTTGAGGTTCTCTGAATTTGTTTTAGCCATTTTTAAACCTATTCCATATATATGCGTGTGTGTATTCGTGTATATTAGAATTTTCACAAAATGTTTAGCTCCCTAGAGCTCATTCTTAGAGAAGGAACTGGGTTTATCTCTCATCTTGATTTAAGTTTTGTTGGTGAATTTAATACTTAACTTCGAAATCTACCTCCGCCTGTAGGCCTGAGCCTACAGCCTAGGATTTTTTAAAATATTACTCGATGCTTAGGTAACAGGAAATTTGAATGCAAATCAACCATGCACATGGCTCGATATGGTCAGTGGTACGAAATCGCAATTTTTGTATAACATTCGGGCAATAAAAGTTATCTACTCGTGCCTTGATGTACTTTTCCCAGTATAGGTGCATTTACCGGGTGTTTCAAAAGTTCGGTGGGAAAGTAAAATGCGATAAAAAAAAAAAAAAGATCTATGGCTCGGAGACAGATGTGGTTTGCAGATAAATATTCAGTGTGGTACGGGATTTTCATGACACCAACAAAAAAATTAGTTCAAAATCTGAACGATAGAGGCCGCTACTGCAGATAATTCCATGGAATAAATGCATATTGCTCACAAACGCAAGATTTGGATACAAAAACATTAGATAATACTGTATGTGCACTTTTTGTACCCAAATTTTGCGTTATGTGAGCAATATGTTATTATTATGTGGAATTATGTGCAATAGCGCCCTCTATTATCCATATTTTGAACTAATTTTCTGTTGGTGTCATACAAAATTCCGTACTACGCTGAATATTTATCTGCAAACCGAATGTCTCTCCTACCCATAGATCTTTTTTTATCGCGTTTTACTTTCGCATTGAATTTTTGAAACACCGGTATATAAAGTAAAGAAAACGTAAAGGACGCCAACAAAAAAAACAGTTTTTTCTGGGGTTTTTTAGTTTATGATAATCTACTTGTTACTTAAATATTACGTGGCACTTATAAAGCACCATTGTCAGAATGTCTTTTTTTTTTTTTTTTTTTTTTTGCTATAACTTTTTTTTATATAAAGGCTCAGTTACCTAAACAGGCACTAATTTCTCAGTTACTATTACTATTATTATTTAAAATATTCAAGTAATTTAATTTCTCTTATTATCCTTCAAGTAACTGCACTTGGTTATTAAAAATTTAAAGTTAAGGTGAGATTGCGTTGAGTTCACCTGGTGCTCTTAAGTAAGTCAATTCAAATAATAATTATGTATTTTAAAGTTAAAATCCTTGAATATCCATGTTTAATTTAAATTAGCCATTGCACTTTCTTTAAAAGAGTAAAAAACTATTACTTGAAATTTAAAAATACTTCAACACACTATTCATAACATTTACAAACTTTATTTTACCAAATTTACAATTAAAACTATTGATATCATTACTTTGCATTCGATAACATTTCAAATTCAACAATTATAAAATTCTTACAGCACTGTTAATATAATGAAGAATTTCAATATTAGCAATTAGCTCAAACAACTCGTGAGGTTAATCTAATTTAAATAACAAATTACCTGGAGTTGAACAACTTGTTTCTAAAAATAGGAAATATCCAATGACATCATTACTTCTAATTTAAGTCCTTATAATAATTCACTTAATCACTATACAGTTCACGCATGTTCATACATCGATAACTTACAATTTCAAAATTATAAAAAACAACACATATTGGTCCAGGTCACTATAAATGTACACAAAGTTCACACGCTGAGATTCTCCAGTTTCCGAATACAGTCTAACTCGCTTATAACGAGCCCTGATTTAATGAGAATCCGGATTTAACGAGGAAATCAGAAGTTCTTGATTAGTACAATGTTAAGTCTATGGGATCATAACTCGCATTTAACGAGCAAACCCCGGTTATAGCGAGTAATATTTTTGTGATTCTTAAAATTTCTATTGACTTCCATCTCTCCAGCTCAGCTAAGCGTTTCTTGGAAAAATTCCTTTAGCATTCCGAAGTCAACCGAAAGTTAGTGATGAGTCATAAATCTTGAGAGAGACGATGATAACGACGAATGTGAAGAATTTCAAGCTGAACCGACCCCAGCATACTCAACGGCTTTTGAGTGTGCAGAAAAACTTTAAACTTTTTTCGAAGCCAGGGGTGCAAATGACGATGTTTTTTCGGGCCATGAGTCTTCTCCGAAGAACAATAACAGAAGAAAGAGACAATAAGAAAGTTCAAAGCAAATTAACAAACTTCTTTAGTACTGTACAGAAATAAGAATTAAATAAATATGCATAATAAAGTAAGTGCGCAGGAATTTTTATAATTTTTTTACTATCCCGTTTTTTACGAGCACCCGGCAATAACGAGCAAGTATTACGGTAGAAGGACCCCTTCCAATTTTCAGGCGTCCAATTCATCTCTGAGAATCAGCCGCTGCACAACAAGAAGAATCGGAGATCTGCTTACAGTTAGGAGGGAGGCCGTATCTTTCTAGTACTTCAGGATATGGGCCCCCATTTTCAGGCGTACAAGTCAGTTTTTGTCAAACGAACGAACGTCCCATTTTTTTTAGATGGCTTACGCACTCATCTCGATTTTTTTTTTTTTTTTTTTTTTTTTTTTTTTTTTTTTTTTTATCGTCCCAAAACATTCGGAAGGGGCAGAGGTACAGCTAATACCAGCCAGAGATTGCTTAAGGCTAATTGGTTAAAAATCACCTACGCCACCAGACGCAATGATACACATTAAGCAACGCTGACATTACTAAAATACAAGGTCGTAGCCAGAAAAACATTTTTTAGGGGGATTTGATCATAATTTGATCATTATCTCATTCTGGATTTTTTATTTTTAACAGAGTTATTTTCTTCTGATGGACTGATGGCTTCCATTATTATGGAACAGTCATCATAAATGAAGTGTTAGGTGAAGATGAAAGAGCAGCCATATAAAGTTAGAACTTTGATTTTCTAGTTAGAATGGGGGGGGGGGTAGCCATAATTAAAAAAAAATTATCGCTATTATCTTCCCATATGTAGCAAATATAAAAAAAAATGTATTTAGAAAATAGAGAAGATGTATTTTTCAATTGCTGGCTAAGACAGAATATAGTCTGTCGAATATTTTTCTGGGATACAGATATTCAAAATTAACCCTTAACTTGTGTAACAAAAATTGTCGCATAACTACTTGATCGAAACATGTATAGAAGGTTCGATTCACTCATGGGATACTGTTTCTGTACTAAATTTTATGTACAGAGTTATTATGATTAAAATTTTCCTATTCAGAAATCTCTATCGATAGTACTAGAACTCCAAACAAAATTTCTCTAATATCTAGAGTTAAACTGAAAATTACAAGTTAAGCTATGAAAACTGAATAAAGCTGCGGTCTGTGAAACCGCCAATACCACTTAAGTGTTAAATTCGATCAACCATCGGTAAAACGTCACCTGTTTATAATGTCACTCTATACACTGCAAATCTTTAAACACTTTTCAGAACACTTATTTTGTCACCTTTTTTAGAACACTTTGAAGCACACCTTTTGGAACGGTTTTTAGAATACTTTTGAGAACACTTTTGGAACACATTTGAGAATACTTTTCGGAACATATTTTTGTCACCTTTTTCGGAACACTTTTTAACACGTTTTTTTGAACACTTTTCGGAACACATTTTTGTCACCTTTTTCGGAATACTTTTTAAAACACATATATTTTTCCAGTACAGATCCTAGCACAGTTTTGGAACACATTTTACAATAGTTATGGAACACTTATCTTTTTCCAGTACACTTCCTAGCGCACTTTTTAGAATGCTTGTGGAACACTCATCTTTTTCTAGTACACATTCTAACGACTTCTTAGAACATATTTTAAAACCCTTTCTTTAGTATTCAATTTTGAAGCATTAGTTTCTGTAGGTGTACATGTATTTTCAATGACTTTTTTATCACCAAAAATAATTACACATTAACCCTTTCAGATAATCTGTTTATTGCGGTGGACACCACTTTTAAAACGCAAAATGTTGTATGCATTCCTGTTCCAATAAAATAAAATATTTTAAAAACCTCAGATGACCAATTCAAATGAAACATGAAAAACTTGATGCAACTATGCAGCTGAATAAATATGTGTCGACTCTGTCAAATCAGGCAACCTTGAGACTGCAGAGTTTGTGAATTTTAGATCATTGCTTTGGTTACAACTTTTTTTTTTTCAAATCTGATTATAAATTCGCATTATTATTATAAAAATTTAAATTCTAACAGTAATGTGAAAGCAATTTAATAGTTTCCAGCAAAATTATACACAAATAATTATTAATAAAAAGCCGCCCTTTGCGACCAGTTTAGTCTCCCTTAAATGTATGCTAGGCATTGTATCATGTAACTTTTATTAGGTGCGTTCGTAATTATATAAATACGTAGCACCTATAGTCGTCGTTCAGTCCGTCTGTCCGTCCGTCTGTCTGTCCGTCCGTCCGCATATAATAGAGCAAAAACTACCCAACCGAATTGTCTGAAATTTTAAATATATGATTGTTGTAATATTTTGTCGAGCCATTTCAAATTTTATGAAAATCGAATGTATAGATTAATGGCAGGGGCAGTCAAAAGTTTTTCTTTACATTACGGCCAATGGGAAAAATTATTGCACGTGCATTTTAATGATGTTAAAGCTTTCCGAATGGTCTCAAATTTTAAACATATAATTATTGCGACATTTTGTCGAGCCATTTCAAATTTTATGAAAATCGGATGTATAGTTTAATTACAGGAACAGTCAAAAGTTTTAAAGCCAATGGGAAAAATTATTGCAAGTGCATTTTAATGATGTTACAGCTTTCCGGATGGGCTGAAATTTTAAATATATAATTGCTGCAAAATGTTGTCGAGCCATTTCAAATTTCATGAAAATCTGATGTATAGCTTAATTACAGGGACAGTCAAAAGTTTTCCGGTACATTAAGGGGAATGGGAAAAAATTATTGCAAGTGCATTTTAATGATGTTACAGACTATGCACTTATGAATTGCAAATAAATACACATTCAGTACAATATGGGGTGCAAAAAATAATTATAAAACTAGTTATAGTATGAACGCACCTCATTTGCCACGTTTGACGAGCAATTTCCAACTTGTTCTTAATTTAATTTACTTGCTCAATCCTTCGCCAAATCGGAATATACAGCGTCAAATTTTTGTGATTCTGTCCACTTATATTGCAATTCAAAGAAATTCCACTTAGTACGGTACTATTTGCGTAACATAAGAATGTGCCGACCCAAAAATATAACGTTATAAACGTTATATCAAGTGTTAGCTGCATAATACTTTCGTAGTTTAAGTCTTCGGTTTCTTAAAATACGAGTTTTTTACATTATTTTACTTAATTGAACCTGGTTTTTGTATGCAAAGATGGAATTTTGCAATCAATTTTTAACTCATTTCCTGATAGGGTAAAATTATGTTCACAGGTGTCTTACTGATGACAATACTACATTTTATTTTTAGCCCTCGGTACGGTATTCTTTCTCCCAGCTTATTTTGTGTCGCCTCCAAAAAATAACGTTACCTTACAGAAGCCAGCAATAAACAAAGCAGGTGTATCATTGTACGATTAAATGCTCTATAGTATTTTTTTTTTATTTCTACGCATCGCACATTTTCAATTTTTAGACCGTCGTATTGTCGAAAAAAGTTCTTTTAAATGCAATTTGTTTGAAAACTGTATCTCCATTTATTCTTGAAATATTAATTTTTTTGTAGTTTTTAGCGAAATTTGTTTAATTTTGGCAACTCAAATACTCCATTTCTGTAGAAAGTAAAGGAAAAATAGTTGGAAAATAGCAATTATATCTTTTTGTTGCCAGTTTCTCATAAAAACTGAAAAAAAAATTAATTAAAATACGTGCTATTTTGAAAAAATATAAATGAATTGATTTCTTTTTGCTGCATTTGTGTATTATTCTGAGATAGTGACGTCCTACCCAAACTTTATTGTAGATGTTTATGATTGGATCGTAAATGAGGAACTCTTCAGCGGATTCGGATGACGTCGTTTTATATAAATAAAATCGCGTGTTTTAAATCTTAAAACTGAGCTACAGTAGAGTCCCGATTATCCGAGTCGCGCTTAACCGAGTTTCCGCTTTAACCTACATATTTTTTTCTGAATGGCCATTTTTTTTTCTCCATTCTGACCAGAAAATCAGAGTTCTAACTTTTTACGACTGCTCTTTCATCTTCACCTAACACTTCATTTATAATGGCTGTTTCATAATAATAGAAGCCATCAGTCCATCAGAAGAAAAGGATCCATTTCAAAGGTATAAGTTCGATTAACTTGGATAATCGGGACTCTACCGTATCTATATATATATATACATATATTTTTTTTTTTTCATCGGGGGCGACACTAAATTCTGGAAAAGCAGAATTCCCGTTCTCTAGTTTTAGCACTTAATTATAAATTAATACGACATTAATATAACTTTAAGGCATTTCTACGTCAGTCTTCCACAGGTGATAAATCGCCAAGTATTCCCTGTAATTCGTACAATTGTATACGAGTTGAAACAACGACGGATTTTATTATGCGTCAATAAACGCTCGCAAAAATAAGCTAAATGACAGTGAGACAGCAAAAGAGTGAAACATTTTAACGACTAAAATGCAGAAAATAATTTTTAAATGAAAAGTGAAGAGTGTAATATTTTTTTTAATACGTCCTTATCAGTTAATAGTTTAATAATAATTAATATACGATTACAGGTTGAGAAATTAATATAGAAATAATAAAAAAATAGTTTAAATAATGTTTCATTTTTTTTCCTGTTGCCCTATCATGAAAAAAAAAAAAAATTTAATCAATTCACTTGCTGTTGCTTTCTACCAAGTCTAAACTAGTATGTTGTGGCCATCACAAAACTTTCTTCTATATAAATCATGTCAATTAAATCCTTTAAATAATACAAGAAATAACAACGATTTAGCACCAATTCGTATCAAAGTATATCTGAATTTGAAGTTGGATGAAAATTCGTGCATTAGTTCTTGAGATAGAGCTATAGCGGAAAAACTGAAAAATTGTAGCATAGCAGCGCTACCTGTTGAGCGATTTACACCAAAAATTAAACAGCACTAATTTATATCAGGGACTAACAGGATCTGAAGTTTGATGAAAATTTGTGCATTTTTTCTTGAGTTAGAGCTATTGCAATAATCGTGAACAATGCAGCATACCAGCGCCACCTGTTGGGCGATTTTCACAAAAAAGTAATCAGCACCAAACTATATCTTGGACTAACTGAATCTGAATTTTTATGAAAATCCGTGCAGTAGTTCTTGAGATATAGCTATTGCAGAAATCGTGAAAAATGCCGCATAGCAGCGCCACCTTTTGGGCGATTTCCACCAAAAACTAATCAGGTCCAGTTTATATCAAGGTCTAACTAAATATGAAGTTTTGTGAAATTCCGTGCATTAGTTCTTGAGATAGAGCGCCCACAAAATTTTTGTCACATACAGACTCACGGACAGAGTGACAGACAAACTCACAGACAGACATTTTCTAAAAACCATCAAATCGTGTTCTGGGCATTCTAAAACGTATAAATCCGTCGAAAACCGGAAGTCGAAATTTTTCACGAATCCAATACTTTCTTCTTGTAAAGATAGAAGAAAGTAAAAAAATCAGTAAATTTTTCACAATAATTTTCGGTCTCCATTCCAAATTAATGTATTGTAACGGAAAATTTTGGGGGAAAAAACATGAAATAAAGAAAAAATCAGGCGGGATTTTCAAGATAAGCATTGGATGCTTATAAAAGAGTGGATTTTTTTTTTTTTTTTAACTAGTTTTAATTTTATACCTTTTTTTTTTTTTTTTTTACTGAATATTTGTAGTAATAGATTGATTTAATTCGAGTAAAATTTAAAGAATTTGACTAACTCAATTTTGAAAATACGGACATTTGTATCATATTTATAGAATGATGTTTTAATTGCATCCTGATCAGGTCAGGTTCCATACTAACAGCCTGCACCGCCTTTCCTTATTTAACACTCGATAGCTATCCCATATAAATTACTTTCACCCCTTTCCTCGTGCTTTAGATAGCCCACACCTATAATTACTAAACTATTACCCGATGCTGACATACTAGTAAATTTGCATGCGATCAGCTGTGATCTTGACTCGATAGAAGTAATGGTGCGAGATCATAATTCTGATTATTATAAGGGTAATAAAAGTTATGCTGTAGTGTCTCGTCATTTTTATTTTCGCAAGAAGATATTTATAATTTACTTTTCCCCCAAAGCAAATGTCTGTAAATTCATAAATTCTTTAAACACAAAAAGAAATCAGAGACAATATGTGTAACGCAATAAAGAACGAAACGAAGTGTAATCGATGAGGAAAAAGTGGAGTTTTATGATTTTATGGTAATGAAAATGAGGCTTACATTTGAATTAATATTCATTTATACATAACACGCAAACGGATATTATGAATAATTAATAAACATTAGAAATCATTCTATATAATTAATTTTTTCAACATAAAATGGAAGTGTGAAATGATTAGTGTTAAAGCTTCCTATTCTTTACGGTTAATGTGCTTTTAACCATTAAGTGGCGAGGTGATTTTTTTATAACGTAAGTGGTGAGGTGGGGTGTATGTAACCCCAAAATTTGATTTCTTGAGTACTCCCGAAAATTCAGCGAATTAAAATAAAAAAACTCTTCTGAATTTTGGCAATGTACGCAATGTACGTATGCGTAACGCAATAACGAACGAAAGGAAGTGTAATCGATGAGGAAAAAATGAAGTTTTATGCGTTTATGGTAATGAAAATGCAGCTTACATTTGAATTAATATTCATTTATACATAACACGCAAACGGATATTATGAATAATTAATAAACATTAGAAATCATTCTATATAATTAATTTTTTCAACATAAAATGGAAGTGTGAAATGATTAGTGTTAAAGCTTCCTATTCTTTACGGTTAATGTGCTTTTAACCATTAAGTGGCGAGGTGATTTTTTTATAACGTAAGTGGTGAGGTGGGGTGTATGTAACCCCAAAATTTGATTTCTTGAGTACTCCCGAAAATTCAGCGAATTAAAATAAAAAAACTCTTCTGAATTTTGGCAATGTACGCAATGTACGTATGCGTAACGCAATAACGAACGAAAGGAAGTGTAATCGATGAGGAAAAAATGAAGTTTTATGCGTTTATGGTAATGAAAATGCAGCTTACATTTGAATTAATATTCATTTATACATAACACGCAAACGGATATTATGAATAATTAATAAACATTAGATATCATTCTATATATAATTAATTTTTTCAACATAAAGTGGAAGTGTGAAATGATTAGTGTTAAAGTTTCCTATTCTTTACGGTTAATGTGCTTTTAACCCTTAAGTGGCGAGGTGATTTTTTTATAACGTAAGTGGTGAGGTGGGGTGTATGTAACCCCAAAATTTGATTTCTTGAGTACTCCCGAAAATTCAGCGAATTAAAATAAAAAAACTCTTCTGAATTTTGGCAATGTACGCAATGTACGTATGCGTAACGCAATAACGAACGAAAGGAAGTGTAATCGATGAGGAAAAAATGAAGTTTTATGCGTTTATGGTAATGAAAATGCGGCTTACATTTGAATTAATATTCATTTATACATAACACGCAAACGGATATTATGAATAATTAATAAACATTAGATATCATTCTATATATAATTAATTTTTTCAACATAAAGTGGAAGTGTGAAATGATTAATGTTAAAGCTTCCTATTCTTTACGGTTAATGTGCTTTTAACCCTTAAGTGGCGAGGTGATTTTTTTATAACGTAAGTGGTGAGGTGGGGTGTATGTAATCCCAAAATTTGATTTCTGGAGCACTCCGCAAAATTTAGCGATTTAAAATAAAAAAAAATTACTGTGAATTTTACATTATTTACTTGTATAAAAACAACTGAAAAGTTACTGTAAGTGTACATACATGTGTAAGTGTACAGCCCATCAACTAATGTAAAATGACAATATTTCAGAATTTAAATTTCTCTGGAATGCGAAACACCCAACCTCACCAGTTAAGGGTTAATGATTGATTTCATTAATAACAAAATGTATCGCATAAATAAGAAAGAAAAAAACATGCGTTAAGCATAAATTATGAAACATTTTCCAGCACTTCCTGAATGCTGTAACAAAACTTCGTTATTTAGAGAAATAAGATAGCTAAGTAAACATTATAAAAAACGCATAAAACATTTGAAAACCTGATTTCAGTAGTTACCGTCCATAGCCAAATATGTATTCCAATTCTTTTGAACAGCCCTGTATTTGATTTGTAGGTTTATATAATATATATACTATATAATAAAAAAAATTTAGTTTAGCAGGAAAACGCATAACAGGTTGAAATTTCTCTTTCAGCAATTTATACTTATAGATGGAAACATACTTGAATACTTTTGTACAGCCCTGTAATTTACCTAGTACCTTTATTACTCGCCACTATTTAGCTAACATTTTATTCAAACTAAAACACTTTTAAAACTACTGAAGTCACATTTCCAGAAATTATCATCCATAGACGGAAATGTATAGAATTCTTTGCGTGGGGCCTGTATATCATTTTATCTATATTCTACAAACATTTCTTAGTAAACTAAATGCAGTTCAGCGTGAAAATACATAATTCATTTAAAAGCCATCTTTAAGCAATTTAAGCTGATACTCAGTAACCCTTATGAATTCTTTTCTGTAGCCTTCTATATGAACTCTACCATTTATACACATTATTATAGTATGCATAAATATAGTGAAACTTAAAAGCGCATGTGTATCATAATTTAAAAACTCCTGCAATCATCGCTAATATACAGTAATTCGGATACAATATAGTATCTGAAATATTTTGTGTGTCCTTCTAAATGCTATGCACTTCGTATTATACATGAAATAACTTACAGTAAACCTCAGCGATGTATATCAATTTCATTATAGGGTAAAGGCACCAATAGTCGGCCACCCCCCAGTAGTCGGCCACTTTCAGATAAAATACGTTATGTATAGCTTATTTTTGGTTTCAAATGAAATATTACAATCCCCCTATATGTAGCCATCCTTTATACGTCATAAGCCATCAGCAAAGAATTGTGGGTATTTTTATTGCATAAGTAATCAGCCATTTTTTATTTGGTTGCGGTCAAATAACCGTCTTTGCTATTTTTTTGTTAACCGATGAGAAAATTTTTAAAAGACTAGTATTAATTTATTTTTTAAAATAATAAAATACTGTACTGTTAAAAAGTTTAATAAGATATTGTTTTTCAGTATAAAAATTAAATAAGTGTATTTGTATTAATTAATTTTAATGTGGCCGACTATTGGGTATTATATTTACTTACATATTCAGTAATCGGCCACAACGGTTGACTATTGGCTAAAAGCCCATTGCACTTTTTTGAGTCTATTTTTAATAATTTGATTTTTTTTTCATAATTTGATTTTCGCAATTTGAGATTTATATAGCCTTTTACTTGCATTTTATTTTATGCACACTGTATATAAGGTGTCCTGGGGTAATAACACCACATTAAGGTTCTACCAATTTTTACGGCTTAGTTTTAGATTTTTTTCCCAAACAAATATAGGATATGATACAGCAACTTATTTATTATGTATACAAGAAAGACTATTTTAGCAGATATCTATTCATAAAATGTAGTGATGTGATTTCTTGACAAATTCTATTTGGCGTTATTACCCACAAGGTAGGTAATAACGCCATGCAAACAAAACTACAAAATAAGATGGAATAATGGCATGTAAATTGTTCACTTCTAAAGATACAAAATCTACAGCTTTAGAAATTGACAAATTGCTTAACTTTTTTAGTTTTAAACAATGACAATAATGGTCTCTCGTGTATAAAATAAAAAAAAATCAAATAAAAATGTAGTTCTGCTACGGAAAAGAATCAACTGGAGTAATAACACTAGTAGATCGCGTTACTACCCCGGTATGCATTTTGCGCAGTATATTTTAAATTACAAGCTACCTCGCGAATACACCCAAAATCTCCCACAACATTTTGAAAGTAGATGAAATACACTACAAATTTATGTAATAAACAAAGTATTTCTTAACAAATATATAATCTTCACATCACAGAATTTACCTAGCAAATTCGAGCTTATTCCAGCGATAAGGTGTACAAATGTAACAAATTAACTTTTAGCAGTTGTTTGTAATTCAAATGACTCAGAGTCTTTCAGCATAGAAGCCGTAGTGCCATTTTCCCGGATTCCTTCATAACTACGCCTGACATTAGCATTTGGCGTTATAACCCACCCTGGCGTTTATACCCCAGGACACCTGATATAAAATACAAATGGGAATTTCATTCCGGCCGCTTATAACTTTAGTTTTGCCGAATAGATTTTGATGGAACTTGCATCTTTAGTTAGATATTTTTTCAGGAAAGGTTTTAGTTTATTGTATATTATCCTATGTTGCGTAGTAATATCATCACGGGGTAAAGTTCTATAATCAGGTGAACTCGATTATGAAGTATTAGCATTTAAAAAAAAATACTAAACTATTTTGAAGTGATTTTCATTGTCAATTAGATAATGTTTTAAAGATGTTTTAGGATATTGCGTACCGTCATTCTACCGTTATTTACTTATCCTACTTTAAATTATCAACTCAATGATTGTTCAATGATTCTTAACAGCGAAAATTTGTCTGACAAATTTAAATATATAATAGTGCAATGGTATTCTTATAGTTTACTTCAATTCGCAATAACACTTCAGACAAAGGCTCATTTTGCTTTAAAATTTGTAATCACGGCGAAGGAAAATATATAAACTGTGAATTTAACCTTGTATAGGTTAAATTCACAGATATATTTAGTTTGTGAAAATCGACCAGCATAAAACCTTCTAATATACTAATGTTATAAAGAAGAAATGCTTGTTTGTTTCTTTTGTAGGAGGAAATGTCTGGGACTGCCGAATTAATTTTAAAAGTAAAAGTGAAAAATGATTGTGATAGTTTCTGCAGAAGCAAAACACGTTCTAAAATATTCCTTTTATGTAATACTGAGGATGTTAGACATTTGAAACTTGACATGGTGTTTTTTAAAGAGATAAGTGCCCACTGAAAACGGTTTCTGAAAAAAAAAGGCTAAATATAAAAGGCAGAAATGAGTGAAAACGTTCTAAAAGCGTTGAAAATCATGAATAATATCAAAATGTTAAGGATAAAGACTTGAAATATTAAATGACAGTTATTTATAAAGTGTGAATGTTTGCGCATAACAGTTATGATAAATTTGAAATTGAAAAAGATAATTAATTAAAAAACGCTATATTTGTTAGGGATAGAAGTAAAAGTAATTTAAATATTGCACTGAAACTCGACATAACTGTTGCTTACTCGCACAGAACAGGTTTTTTGAATATGGAAATTTTAAAGTGTGAAATGTGCGGAAAGCATATTTAAAACGATGATTTATTTGGGAATCGCGGGACTATTGCTAGAAATTTGAAATTTTACAAGGGTTTTACTTTTAAGACATTAATGCTCTCACAAAGTAGGTTATAAGATATTCGAAATTTAAAGGGATGAAATGTTTCTCACAATCATCTAAACGGTTAATGAAATTTCAACAAATTGCGTTTTAATTAATAATATATAAACATTCTGCGGAAATATAACTTCTTCCTAATTTTAATAACCACACAAAGCCACTCTTATATAATTTCTCCCTAATGTTAGTAAGCACACAACTATCATTTGCCGTATTTCAATAACCACAAAGACACGGATTGTAATAGCTTTTCAATAATATAAAATAAAACTGATTATCTGGTTGATTAACTCAATAGTCAGCAATAAAATTAACTAGAGGATGAAGCTAACATTGTTCATTTTAAAAGGAAATGGCACTTTAAAATATACATTACACAGAATATCAATAATCGATGTCTATGACATGTTAAAGTTTCTCATCGAAACTCGATCTGTTAGTACCGCCAAAATGACGAATTGACGCCCTATTCTGATGATATCGTACCAAGATATCACGAAGCAGATAGTAATATTTTTACTGTACTTATCTATATATGCAACAAATTAAAATTTCATTCCGTAATTCGATGATGCGATGGTACAACTAAAAGGAAGAATTGGCGCTCCGTTTTTCTCATATCTTATCGAGATACCACGAAACAGACTGTAGCATTTGTATTATACTAATCTGTAACTTTAATAATTAACATTTCATGCTCAAAATTTAAAACGAAATAGTACCGTCAAAGTAATGAGTTGGCGACCCGTTATGCTTGTATAATACTCAGATACCACGAACAGACTGAAATACTTAAATCGTATTAATCGAAAGAGATATATTAAAATTTAATTTCGAAATTCGATGACCAGATAGTAGCACCAAAGTAGGAATTGGCGCCTCAATCTGCTAATATCGTTCAAAGATATCACGAGGCAGAATGGTATAATATGATTATTTGACATGCAACTTATTAAAATTACATTTCGAAACTCGATGACGAGATAGTACCGCCAAAATGAAAAATTGACACCGGGTTCTGCTCATATCTAACCACGAAATCCCAGGACAAACTGAAATATTTTCATTATACTAGTCGAGATATGCAACATATTAAAATTTCATCCCGAAACTCGGTGACATGATAGTAATGCTAAAATGATGATTTGGTGCTCCCTGCTGCTAATATCATACCAAGATATGCATCGACAGTTCAGTCATTTATGTTCTTTTAATAATCTTGTCATACATCATAATTTCATTTTGAAACAAGATGACGTAATAATTTTTTCTCTGCCTGCCGTCTAGTCTACGATGGCTAAACACAAAATTTGATAGGCCGATTATAAGATAATTTGGTACTTTTAACTTTAATTTTCCATAAGAAACAAGAATGAAAAATCATGCATCAAGAATAGATTACAAAAGCACTTCCCATGAATTGTAGAATTCTTTAGTGAAATTTAACTGCTTAATACTGTAAAAAAAAAAAAAAAAAAAAAAAAAAAAAAAAAAAAAAAAAAAAAATAGAAAAGGCATAATGCTTAAACCGGAGTCCTAACCGGAAGTCCCTAACCGGAAAAGTAGTCAAATTCTTTTGTGCAGTCCTGTATTAAATCTAAAAATTTGCATATTATTCTATATATAGTATGACAAAACTTAGTATAGGAAGAATACGCTTAACGGATTGAAAATTCCCCTTCAGCAATTTCTACCAATATACGGAAACAAAGTTGAATTATTTTGAACAGCCTGTATATTACCAACAGATTTTTATATGCCGCACATATTATGCTAAAATTTAATTCAGGCTAAAACGTGGCTAAAACTACTGAAATAACACTTCCACAGATTATTATCCCTGGGAGGTCATGTATTCAGTTCTTTGCGTGGCCCTGTATATGATTTATTTATATTATACAAACATGTCTTAGTATACTAAATATAGTTCAGCTTGAAAGAGCATAACTCAATTAAAAGCATCCTTTAAGCCTTTCACGCTGATACTCCGCAAAGCTTACAAACTCTTTTGTGTAGCCTTGTATATGATTTATATCAGTTATAAAGACATACTAAGCATACAACCACATACTAAGCAAAGATTTAATTAAACTTAAAAACGCATGCCATAAACGAAATCACACTTCCGGCAATTATCGCTATTAGAAAGTCCGAATTTTTTGTGTGTCCCTGTAAATGAACGATAAATGCTATGCATATCATTTTATACAAGAAATATATTGTAGTAGTAAGGCTCAGTAATGTATATAAGTTTCATTATATTTGATATAGTGTAACAGAACTAAAATACACTGCAAACCGTTTTTCCCCTGACGCAATTATGTAAAGGAATTCTTTTGCGTGGACCTATAAATGAATAATAAGTACTTTGGACCCCTTATTGTCCAGAATAGATAGTTTAGTGCACTTAATAAGTGCATATCAATTCCATTACGTTTGAAATGACCAACATCATTAAAATAAACTTGAAGCAATTTTTTCGCATTGAGCGTAATCTATCGGAATTCTTTTGACACTCCCTGTAGATGAACTATAAATTCTACACACTTTATTTTCAATAGCGACCGTGCTATTGTTAACGTCAACAACAGAAAAAAATTCAGGGAGATTCGAGTATATTTACGAGTGTAAGAGCTCGGACAGACTGGAGACAATCCAAATTCTCAAACACTTTTAAACTATGTTAAAAAGTGTTAAAAACTATTATAATATTTTAAGTTATTACTGAAACATTATAAAAAAAAAGTATAAATTAACACATTTTATTGTTAAAATGTTATTTACAATAACGAAGCATTTAAGTGGCCGACAACTGGTCCAGTGATGGCCGAACATTAGAATTGAGTGGCCGACTACTCGCGACTTTGCTACTTTTAAGTTTAACTTTTTATAAATAAAAACTATAATCAATTTTTTTAAAAACAATTGCTGAAACAGTAAAATAAAAGTATATACATTAACATGTGTCACTGTTAAAAATATTGTATTGCTTTTTAAAATTCCGCTTTGATCTATATACTAAAAGAAAGCGCTTAAGTGACCGACTATTGGTACTTTTAACCTATATGAAATAGTTTAACATAATTGAAATACGCCGCAAACAATCCTTCCTATACCAATACGTAACAGAACACTTTTTTGTGGTCCTGTAAGTGAATAATAACTATTCTTTTCACCGCATATTCTGCAGAATGCATATTTTAGTGCACTTCATAAATGCATATCAATTTTATTATGTTTGAAAGGGTGTAACTTTAAAATTAAATTTATATTTTATGTTAATTAATATTTTGTCTCACGTGAACTTATGACATTGTGCAGTGATTAGTTCATTAGTACAAGGCAACTAAATTCGGTGTGTCTAATAGAAAACGAAATAGAGATTACGGCTGTTCTTTTTATCCATATTTATACTATTAAATTCTTCTACTACTTTTTCATTTCATAAGTTTCTTTTCTAAATAATGCGTATCTTTCTTTTTAATGTTGTACTAATTTAAATATCAATCAACTTGAAGCTTTCATACTGTGCATAAGAGAAATCAAGGAACATAAAGTACGTTCTGATTTGTATCGTAAAGATAATAGTTACGTAAAATCCATGATAGCAAGTACCGTTACTGATGTAATTTATCAAAAGATTATGGATAAAGAAACAGCGCATGAAATGTGGGAAGCTTTAAAGCATCATTTTGAAGCGACGTCAAAAGATCAGTCATTTAAAATATGTACAGAATTTTTCGCATTTAACTGGAACGTTAGGCGATGGTGTCTCAACTCACATACCTAAGTTAAGAACCATTTGGAGTGAATTAAATAATAGACTTAAAGATATTGGTGAAAATAAACTACATGACTTAATGTTAGTTTGTAAAGTATTGCAGATTTTACCACGGAAATTTGAAACATTTAAGTCTAGCTGGATGTTGTTGTCTAATAAAGAAGACAGAACATTTGATGAGTTAATAGAGCAACTTTGTATGTTTGAGAGAAATTTCATAAAAGTTGAAAAAGGTGATATTGCTGTTCAGCACTAGCAGCTTCAAGATTAGAAAAACAGAATAAAAATAAAAATTTCAAATTTATCAAGAACAATATAAAGCTGACATTTGTAACTACTGTAACTGTAAAGGTCACTGGGTAAGAAATTGTAGGAAATGGATTTCTGATGAAAAACCAGCCAAGAAGTCGCCAAGTAGTGATACTAAAGATGTAAAGAAAATCTCCAATGGTGCAGTGATGTCTATTTCTGTCGAAACATATATTTTGGAAGCCGATTCAACACAGTAAAAAAAAAAACGACATTTTTACAGCACTAAGTACTGTTCATCTCACGCTCAAACTCGATCACAGTCGAATGTGCTGTAGCTTTCTTTGGTTTCTTGACTATATAAACATTAAAAATAACAGTAATTGCATAAAATTAACAGCACAATGTGCTGGCAATCCGGACGCCAGCAGTTTATGCTGGCAAATCTACAGTGTTTTTTACTTTCTTCTATCTTTACAAGAAGAAAGTATTGGTTTCATGAAAATTTTCGAATTCCAGTTTTCGACGGATTTACACTTTTTATGAGTCAGAGATTCCAAAAAACATGTTTTTACAAAATGTCTGTCTGTGAGTCTGTCTGTCTGTCTATCTGTCTGTCCGTCTGTCTGTCTGTTCGTCTGTCTGTATGTGACACAAATTTTGTGGGCGCTCTATCTCAAGAACTAATGGACGAAATTTCACAAAACTTCATATTTAGTTAGACCTAGATATAAACTGGAACTGATTAGTTTTTGGTGAAAATCGCCCAACAGGTGGCGCTGCTATGCGGCATTTTTAACGATTTCTGCAATAGCTGTATCTCAAGAACTACTGCACGGATTTTCATAAAACTTCAGATTCAGTTAGTCCAGGGTATAGTTTGGGGCTGATTACTTTTTTGTGAAAATCGCCCAACAGATGGCGCTGGTATGCTGCATTGTTCATGATTATCGCAATAGCTCTAGCTCAAGAAAAAATGCACGAATTTTCATCAAACTTCAGATTCAGTTAGTCCCTGATATAAATTAGTGCTGCTTAATTTTTGGTGCAAATCGCCCAACAGGTGGCGCTGCTGTGCTGCATTTTTCACGATTTCCACAAGAGGTGTATCTCAAGAACTATTGCACGGATTTTCATCAAACTTCAGATTTAGTTAGTTCTTGACATGAGTTGATGTATAAATTAGTGCTGTTTAATTTTTGGTGTAAATCGCTCAACAGGTGGCGCTGCTATGCTGTATTTTTTGCAATTTCCGCAATAGCTTTATCTCAAGAACTAATGCTTGGATTTTCAACAAACTTCAGATTCAGGTATACCTTGATATCGTTTAGTGCTGTTTACTTTTGGTGTAAATCGCTCAACAGGTGGCACTGCTATGCTACATTTTATCAGAATTTCCGGTATAGCTCTATCTCAAGAACTAATGCGTGAATTTTCATCCAACTTCAAATTCAGATATACTTTGATTTGAACTGGTGCTAAATCGTTGTTATTTCTTGTACTATTTAAATTATTTAATTGACGTGATTTATATAGAAGAAAGTTTTGTGATGGCCACAACATACTAGTTTTTTTTTGTTTTTGTTTTTTTTTGTTTTTTTACAGTGAACAGCTTTTTTGGATTGATATCGGAGCAACTCAACATATTGCGAACTGTCCAGAGTATTTTACTGATTTCTAGCAACTTTTTAGTCCTTGTAGCATTAAGGCTGCTGGAAAGGAAAGATTGGCTGCAATTGATAAAGGAACTATTTGTTTTAAATCTTTTGCTGGTGTAAAACGTCAAGAAATTCAGCTGAAGGATGTCTGGTATGTACCTGAAGTCAACAAAAATTTATTTTCAGTGTTAGCTGCTCAAGACAGAAATCGAGATAATGAATTTCGATCGACATCTACTGAATGTTGGTTAAAGATAAATGATCAAGTGGCATTGTATGGAACACGCAATGTATCTGGATCTTTGTTTAAGGGAATACTTGAGCCAATTATGCCAAATCAAATTTTAGAAATAATACTAAGAAAAACGATTCTTTATTACAACTTTATCATGAAAGATGGGGTCATCAAGATAAATGTCACATCAAACAAAAGCTTGATAAGGAGTTAGGAATCAAAATTCGACTGGAAAATAAGCTATGTGAACCATGTATTTATGAGAAATGATCATCGCTTACCTTTCGGAAACAGAAAGAAAGCAACAGAACCAGGTAAACTTATTTCGGCCGATGTCTGTGGCCCATTTCCTGAATCTTTTTAAAAGAAACGATACTTGGTTGTATTTAAAGATAGCTTCACAAAGTTTAGGTATGGTTACATCATAAGAAAGAAGTCAGAAGTCAATAATATGTTAAAACATATGATTGCTCATGCTAAAACTGTGGGGCACAAAATTAAAGAATTTGTGAGAGATAATGATGGAGACTTTGGCAATAAAGAAATTGAAACGATTCTACGTGAAAAAGACCGACCACACCTTTTATACTGCAGCAGAATGGATCAAGTGAAAGAGAGACCGAACAATTGTAGAAATGGCAAGAACATTCAAATATTCGAATTCTGAAATTAGTTCTCCTGATGCAATGTGGGCTGAACTAGTCTCTTCTGCAATGTACTATATCCTAAATAGAACAAGAAAATCTTCTGGAGGGAGTTAATCCGCATGAATCGTGGATCAAGAAGAAACCTATAGTAAAGCATTTACGTGTAATAGGTTCTACATGTTATGCTCATATTCCGGTACAAAAGCGAAGGAAAATTGAGAAGAAAGCTATCAAAGGTTATCTTGTAGGCTAAGATCCTTACAGCATTAGTTTTTTTTTTTTTTTTCTTAAATAATATAGAGATAGTAACTGTATTCAAATACTATATCTCCCCGCGAAGTAAAGCACATAGCTTCAACTTCCGATTTTCAGCGGATTTACACGTTATTGGGGTCAGAGATCCCGAAAAACATATTTTTACAAAGTGTCTGTCCGTGAATCACTTTCCAACATAGTTGAAAAGTGTTTATGAATTCGGTTTGTCTGTCTGTTCGTCTATCTGTGCTCTAAATCACGTAAATATAGTTCGATAGTCATGAAATGGATATAGGTTATTGTGGTTCACTGTGGCATGTTCGGTATTGAAAATGACGTGTGTAGCATTTTCGGTTCACTTACAGGGCCACTCAAAAGAATTCCGTTACAATACTGTCTCCAAAGGAAAATCGTTCGCCACGTATTTTGCTGATATTTCAGTACTTTAAAGATTTTGAAATTGATATACATGTACTTCAAGATTCTTACTATAGAATACGGTGTGCATAGAACCTATTGTTTATTTACAAAGGCACACAAAAGAATTTGGTTATAAAAGAAAATGAGCAATAATTGAACTATTGAAGCCTACGAATATTAATTGCTGGAAGTACATTTTCAGTTGTGGTATACGTTTTTAAATTTAACTATTTTTAAAATAGTACTTGCTGTATAAATTCTATAGATCATTTACAGTTCACAACAACATCCGTTTGGTGGAAATTGCTGAATGGAATTTTTCAACTGTGCTACGCGTTTAATTGAACTAGCTTATATCATACTATGTAGCACGCATACACATATCTAGATCACATACAGGGCTGCAAAAAAATCTTATATTTTAACGGCTATTCAGGGTAATAGCAGAAATCGGGTTTTCAAATGCTTTACTATGCGTTTTCCAAATTGTTCATTTAGACATCATCTTTCATCTTAGTATACTGTGAAGTTTTGTTATAGTATTCTGAATGTATTGGAAAGTGTTTCATAATCCATGCTGTACGCATGTTTCGTTCTTGTTATTTTTTGAAACCGGAATAAATACATAAGTTGTGGAATTAATTTTTAAAAATGAGCATTTAGATAAATGCACTAAATAATTAAAATGCGTAGCGTATATCAAATATTTAATCTTTAAGGTAACACGCTTAAGGACGGGTGACGTCTTAGCAACATCTCTCTCCGGAACTTTCTTTATACATTACTTGAAATATGTACAGATTTAGATAAGACCAGTTTTCAAGAACGTAGAATTTATTTATAATATTTAATGACACAATTTTGAAAAAGAGGTCGGTCCACAACAAGTACAGAAAAGATTATTTGCAAATTAAAATAATTAAATTATATTTTTCATCACTTCAGTATTTGCAAAGTGTATTATAACTTTATGAATAGTGTGATTTAACAAGTTTATGAATTAACATGGACATTTACGTTTCTCAAAAAAAAAGGAGGAAAAAAAAACTTGCTTGCAATAGACATGAACTTAATTATGTAACCTGTGCTGTTTACAGTTAAAAACAAGTAATTTTAAACAGAAAATGAAAATGACTTCAAATGACCATGAATCATAAATTCACGAATTGCTTGCAATTGTGCAAAAGCATTCATATTATTAACATTGCCTTTTTAAACCCTTTCCAACATATTTGGAAGTGTTTATGAATTGAGTTTATCTGTCCGCCTGTCTGCCTGTCTGCTTGCCTGTCTCACAGTGCTCTAAAATTCGCGTAATTATACTCGGACTGCCATGTAATTGATATACATTATTGAGGTTTGCCACGGCATATTCGGTATTGAAAATAAAGTGTGTACCATTAATTGTTCATTTACAGGGGCACTCAAAAGTATTCCGTTACATTATGGTTTATGGGAAAAAATCATTTGCCATGTATTTTGTGTTACAATATTTTAAACATAATGAAATTTAAATACATTATTGAAGATCACTAGAGGATGGTTACTATAGAATATGTTATGTGTAGCACTTACAGTACGCGTAGGGAAATTCAGAAGTATTCCGTTATATTGTGGTCTATGAAGAAAAATCATTTTTGGCGTATTTAAAATGATGTTGCTCTGTTAAAACATAATGAAATTGATATGAATTTCTGAGGTGCACTAATGCATGCTTTTGTAGAATACTGCGTGCAAGGCATTAATAGCCATTTACAGAGTCACACAAAAGAGTTCAGTTACATAATGGTCTACGGAGAAAAACTGTTCGCAGCGTATTTCAATTATGTTGCATTATTTGAAACATGATGAAATTGATATGCATTGCTGAGGATGCAAGATGTTACTAGATGCTTGCAGTAGAATATGATGTGCATTGCACATCATATCATGCCAATTGTCAGTATAACATCATGACATATTACTCATCCCAGAATTGTAATAAGCGGCATCCATACATGCCATACATAGTAGATTGTGCCAATGTACACAATATGGGCAAGTAATTATAATATGACATGATGAATTTTGATTGATGTCGTTATATCATATTTTTCATCAAGATAAATGTCACATCAAACAAAAGCTTGATAAGGAGTTAGGAATCAAAATTCGACTGGAAAATAAGCTATGTGAACCATGTATTTATGAGAAATGATCATCGCTTACCTTTCGGAAACAGAAAGAAAGCAACAGAACCAGGTAAACTTATTTCGGCCGATGTCTGTGGCCCATTTCCTGAATCTTTTCAAAAGAAACGATACTTGGTTGTATTTAAAGATTGCTTCACAAAGTTTAGGTATGGTTACATCATAAGAAAGAAGTCAGAAGTCAATAATATGTTAAAACATATGATTGCTCATGCTAAAACTGTGGGGCACAAAATTAAAGAATTTGTGAGAGATAATGATGGAGACTTTGGCAATAAAGAAATTGAAACGATTCTACGTGAAAAAGACCGACCACACCTTTTATACTGCAGCAGAATGGATCAAGTGAAAGAGAGACCGAACAATTGTAGAAATGGCAAGAACATTCAAATATTCGAATTCTGAAATTAGTTCTCCTGATGCAATGTGGGCTGAACTAGTCTCTTCTGCAATGTACTATATCCTAAATAGAACAAGAAAATCTTCTGGAGGGAGTTAGTCCGCATGAATCGTGGATCAAGAAGAAACCTATAGTAAAGCATTTACGTGTAATAGGTTCTACATGTTATGCTCATATTCCGGTACAAAAGCGAAGGAAAATTGAGAAGAAAGCTATCAAAGGTTATCTTGTAGGCTAAGACCCTCACAGCATTAGTTTTTTTTTTTCTTAAAGAATATAGAGATAGTAACTGTATTCAAATACTATATCTCCCCGCGAAGTAAAGCACATAGCTTCAACTTCCGATTTTCAGCGGATTTACACGTTATTGGGGTCAGAGATCCCGAAAAACATATTTTTACAAAGTGTCTGTCTGTGAATCACTTTCCAACATAGTTGAAAAGTGTTTATGAATTCGGTTTGTCTGTCTGTTCCTCTGTCTGTGCTCTAAATCACGTAAATATAGTTCGATAGTCATGAAATGGATATAGGTTATTGTGGTTCACTGTGGCATGTTCGGCATTGAAAATGACGTGTGTAGCATTTTCGGTTCACTTACAGGGCCACTCAAAAGAATTCCGTTACAATACTGTCTCCGAAGGAAAATCGTTCGCCACGTATTTTGCTGATATTTCAGTACTTTAAATATTTTGAAATTGATATACATGTGCTTCAAGATTCTTACTATAGAATACGGTGTGCATAGAACCTATTGTTTATTTACAAAGCACACAAAAGAATTTGGTTATAAAAGAAAATGAGCAATAATTGAACTATTGAAGCCTAGGGAATATTAATTGCTGGAAGTACATTTTCAGTTGTGGTATACGTTTTTAAATTTAACTATTTTTAAAATAGTACATGCTGTATAATTTCTATAGATCATTTACAGTTCACAACAACATCCGTTTGGTGGAAATTGCTGAATGGAATTTTTCAACTGTGCTACGCGTTTAATTGAACTAGCTTATATCATACTATGTAGCATGCATACACATATCTAGATCACATACGGGGCTGCAAAAAAATCTTATATTTTAACGGCTATTCAGGGTAATAGCAGAAATCGGGTTTTCAAATGCTTTACTATGCGTTTTCCAAATTATTCATTTAGACATCATCTTTCATCTTAGTATACTGTGAAGTTTTGTTATAGTATTCTGAATGTATTGGAAAGTGTTTCATAATCCATGCTGTACGCATTTTTCGTTCTTGTTGTTTTTTGAAACCGGAATAAATACATAAGTTGTGGAATTAATTTTTAAAAATGAGCATTTAGATAAATGCACTAAATAATTAAAATGCGTAGCGTATATCAAATATTTAATCTTTAAGGTAACACGCTTAAGGACGGGTGACGTCTTAGCAACATCTCTCTCCAGAACTTTCTTTATGCATTACTTGAAATATGTACAGATTTAGATAAGACCAGTTTTCAAGAACGTAGAATTTATTTATAATATTTAATGACACAATTTTGAAAAAGGGGTCGGTCCACAACAAGTTCAGAAAAGATTATTTGCAAATTAAAATAATTAAATTATATTTTTCATCACTTCAGTATTTGCAAAGTGTATTATAACTTTATGAATAGTGTGATTTAACAAGTTTATGAATTAACATGGACATTTACGTTTCTCAAAAAAAAAAGGAGGAAAAAAAAAACTTGCTTGCAATAGACATAAACTTAATTATTTAACCTGTGCTGTTTACAGTTAAAAACAAGTAATTTTAAACAGAAAATGAAAATGACTTCAAATGACCATGAATCATAAATTCACGAATTGCTTGCAATTGTGCAAAAGCATTCATATTATTAACATTGCCTTTTTTAACCCTTTCCAACATATTTGGAAGTGTTTATGAATTGAGTTTATCTGTCCGCCTGTCTCCCTGTCTGCTTACCTGTCTCACAGTGCTCTAAAATTCGCTTAATTATACTCGGACTGCCATGTAATTGATATACATTATTGAGGCTTGCCACGGCATATTCGGTATTGAAAATAAAGTGTGTACCATTAATTGTTCATTTACAGGGGCACTCAAAAGTATTCCGTTACATTATGGTTTATGGGAAAAAATCATTTGCCGTGTATTTTGTGTTACAATATTTTAAACATAATGAAATTTAAATACATTATTGAAGATCACTAGAGGATGGTTACTATAGAATATGTTATGTGTAGCACTTACAGTACGCGTAGGGAAATTCAGAAGTATTCCGTTATATTGTGGTCTATGAAGAAAAATCATTTTTGGCGTATTTAAAATTATGTTGCTCTGTTACAAACATAATGAAATTGATATGAATTTCTGAGGTGCACTAATGCATGCTTTTGTAGAATACTGCGTGCAAGGCATTAATAGCCATTTACAGAGTCACACAAAAGAGTTCAGTTATATAATGGTCTACGGAGAAAAACTGTTCGCAGCGTATTTCAATTATGTTGCATTATTTGAAACATGATGAAATTGATATGCATTGCTGAGGATGCAAGATGTTACTAGATGCTTGCAGTAGAATATGATGTGCATTGCACATCATATCAGGCCAATTGTCAGTATAACATCATGACATATTACTCATCCCACAATTGTAATAAGCGGCATCCATACATGCCATACATAGTAGATTGTGCCAATGTACACAATATGGGCAAGTAATTATAATATGACATGATGAATTTTGATTGATGTCGATATATCATATTTTTCATCAAGATAAATGTCACATCAAACAAAAGCTTGATAAGGAGTTAGGAATCAAAATTCGACTGGAAAATAAGCTATGTGAACCTTGTATTTATGAGAAATGATCATCGCTTACCTTTCGGAAACAGAAAGAAAGCAACAGAACCAGGTAAACTTATTTCGGCCGATGTCTGTGGCCCATTTCCTGAATCTTTTCAAAAGAAACGATACTTGGTTGTATTTAAAGATAGCTTCACAAAGTTTAGGTATGGTTACATCATAAGAAAGAAGTCAGAAGTCACTAATATGTTAAAACATATGATTGCTCATGCTAAAACTGTGGGGCACAAAATTAAAGAATTTGTGAGAGATAATGATGGAGACTTTGGCAATAAAGAAATTGAAACGATTCTACGTGAAAAAGACCGACCACACCTTTTATACTGCAGCAGAATGGATCAAGTGAAAGAGAGACCGAACAATTGTAGAAATGGCAAGAACATTCAAATATTCGAATTCTGAAATTAGTTCTCCTGATGCAATGTGGGCTGAACTAGTCTCTTCTGCAATGTACTATATCCTAAATAGAACAAGAAAATCTTCTGAAGGGAGTTAGTCCGCATGAATCGTGGATCAAGAAGAAACCTATAGTAAAGCATTTACGTGTAATAGGTTCTACATGTTATGCTCATATTCCGGTACAAAAGCGGAGGAAAATTGAGAAGAAAGCTATCAAAGGTTATCTTGTAGGCTAAGATCCTTACAGCATTAGTTTTTTTTTTTTCTTAAAGAATATAGAGATAGTAACTGTATTCAAATACTATATCTCCCCGCGAAGTAAAGCACATAGCTTCAACTTCCGATTTTCAGCGGATTTACACGTTATTGGGGTCAGAGATCCCGAAAAACATATTTTTACAAAGTGTCTGTCTGTGAATCACTTTCCAACATAGTTGAAAAGTGTTTATGAATTCGGTTTGTCTGTCTGTTCGTCTGTCTGTGCTCTAAATCACGTAAATATACTTCGATAGTCATGAAATGGATATAGGTTATTGTGGTTCACTGTGGCATGTTCGGTATTGAAAATGACGTGTGTAGCATTTTCGGTTCACTTACAGGGCCACTCAAAAGAATTGCGTTACAATACTGTCTCCGAAGGAAAATCGTTCGCCACGTATTTTGCTGATATTTCAGTACTTTAAATATTTTGAAATTGATATACATGTACTTCAAGATTCTTACTATAGAATACGGTGTGCATAGAACCTATTGTTTATTTACAAAGGCACACAAAAGAATTTGGTTATAAAAGAAAATGAGCAATAATTGAACTATTGAAGCCTACGAATATTAATTGCTGGAAGTACATTTTCAGTTGTGGTATACGTTTTTAAATTTAACTATTTTTAAAATAGTACTTGCTGTATAAATTCTATAGATCATTTACAGTTCACAACAACATCCGTTTGGTGGAAATTGCTGAATGGAATTTTTCAACTGTGCTACGCGTTTAATTGAACTAGCTTATATCATACTATGTAGCATGCATACACATATCTAGATCACATACAGGGCTGCAAAAAAATCTTATATTTTAACGGCTATTCAGGGTAATAGCAGAAATCGGGTTTTCAAATGCTTTACTATGCGTTTTCCAAATTGTTCATTTAGACATCATCTTTCATCTTAGTATACTGTGAAGTTTTGTTATAGTATTCTGAATGTATTGGAAAGTGTTTCATAATCCATGCTGTACGCATTTTTCGTTCTTGTTGTTTTTTGAAACCGGAATAAATACATAAGTTGTGGAATTAATTTTTAAAAATGAGCATTTAGATAAATGCACTAAATAATTAAAATGCGTAGCGTATATCAAATATTTAATCTTTAAGGTAACACGCTTAAGGACGGGTGACGTCTTAGCAACATCTCTCTCCAGAACTTTCTTTATGCATTACTTGAAATATGCACAGATTTCGATAAGACCAGTTTTCAAGAACGTAGAATTTATTTATAATATTTAATGACACAATTTTGAAAAAGAGGTCGGTCCACAACAAGTTCAGAAAAGATTATTTGCAAATTAAAATAATTAAATTATATTTTTCATCACTTCAGTATTTGCAAAGTGTATTATAACTTTATGAATAGTGTGATTTAACAAGTTTATGAATTAACATGGACATTTACGTTTCTCAAAAAAAAAAAAAGGAGGAAAAAAAAAACTTGCTTGCAATAGACATAAACTTAATTATTTAACCTGTGCTGTTTACAGTTAAAAACAAGTAATTTTAAACAGAAAATGAAAATGACTTCAAATGACCATGAATCATAAATTCACGAATTGCTTGCAATTGTGCAAAAGCATTCATATTATTAACATTGCCTTTTTTAACCCTTTCCAACATATTTGGAAGTGTTTATGAATTGAGTTTATCTGTCCGCCTGTCTGCCTGTCTGCTCGCCTGTCTCACAGTGCTCTAAAATTCGCGTAATTATACTCGGACTGCCATGTAATTGATATACATTATTGAGGTTTGCCACGGCATATTCGGTATTGAAAATAAAGTGTGTACCATTAATTGTTCATTTACAGGGGCACTCAAAAGTATTCCGTTACATTATGGTTTATGGGAAAAAATCATTTGCCGTGTATTTTGTGTTACAATATTTTAAACATAATGAAATTTAAATACATTATTGAAGATCACTAGAGGATGGTTACTATAGAATATGTTATGTGTAGCACTTACAGTACGCGTAGGGAAATTCAGAAGTATTCCGTTATATTGTGGTCTATGAAGAAAAATCATTTTTGGCGTATTTAAAATGATGTTGCTCTGTTACAAACATAATGAAATTGATATGAATTTCTGAGGTGCACTAATGCATGCTTTTGTAGAATACTGCGTGCAAGGCATTAATAGCCATTTACAGAGTCACACAAAAGAGTTCAGTTATATAATGATCTACGGAGAAAAACTGTTCGCAGCGTATTTCAATTATGTTGCATTATTTGAAACATGATGGAATTGATATGCATTACTGAGGATGCAAGATGTTACAAGATGCTTGCAGTAGAACATGATGTGCATTGCATATTTTCAGGTACACAAAAATGATTTTAGATGCAATACTGTATCCTATAGTTGTCTGTTAAGGATGATTGCTGAAAGTCGTGCTTGCAGTTATGGTACGCCTTTTTAACTATATTTTTGCATACAGCATAATGTGCATAAATTCTATAGACCATATACAGATGATGACACTGGTGTATTCGTAACCATTACTGAAAATGATCGCGTATTGTTTAAAGGTGTTTTTTTAATTTGAGTTATGCATTTTGAAGCCCAGGTACATTTAGTGTACTAAGAGATGTTTGTAGCATATAAATAAAATCGTATACAGAGTTATGGAAAAAACTGGGTACTTGGCAGCCTATGGATAGTAATTCGTGGAAGTGTGATTTCAGTCGTTTTAAGCATGTATGTTTTTTTTTATTAAAGTTTAGCATAATATGTAGCGTGTACAAAAATTAGTACTTGATATACAGGGCTGTACAAAAGAATTCTAGTACGTTTCCGTCTATTGGGAGAAATTGCTGCAGATGAATTTCCAATTGTGATAATTGTAATCAGGTTTTCAAATGTGCTACCACGTTACAACACATACGTTTTCTAAATTTTTACTTAGGTATCTTCTTTACCATATTAACCCTTTCAGGGGGGCCGTTTGCAGTCTGCAAACGTTTAATTTTAATGCCTAAACTGCCAAATGGTACCAGTGATTTTTTAGTACAATTTCGATATCATAATATACGTGAAGAAAATCTTTTGAATATTTTCAAATAAATTTGTTCGTAAATTCCGGCGCGAAATAATTATTTGAACATTTTTGGAGCAGAAATACCTTGCTCCTGAAAGGGTTAAAAGGCAAAGTTTTGCTAAAGTGTTCTGAAAGTGTTGGAAAATGTTTCATAATCTATGCTTGACGCGTGATTTTTCTTTATTGTTATTTACTTATTGTGCAGTTTGGAGTATTTTAGCGAGAGTGGTTTGGCACAATAGAGTGTTTTTTGTGACAACTCTTTATTGTTCTCCACATTTCTTTTAATCTACATGTTACTGCCACTAGGGTCGAAAGTAGCTAGACTATAGTAGTCCCTGCTTTTACCGGAAAAGTATAATGTAGCACTCTTCATTCCGAAAAATGTAAAGTAGCGAGTAGCGCAGTACAAAAAATTAGTAGTTTGTAGCGAACACTGACGATCCATTTTCATTTATACGTCAGAAAGCATTTTTTAAATATACAAAACAATTTAATAATTGTATTGAATTTACGATGCAAAATATATGTATCTGAAATTTGTTACAGATCTGTCACGTATCCTGTAAGATAAAAATAGAATAATTATATAAAGAAAAATCATTTATTACCATTCAAATAAAAATATATGCGCTAAAAATAATAACAGCACAATTAAAGGATTCCAAATACTTTTGAATAAACATATTTACATGTTTCCTATGCGCAATCGGCAACATTTTGAAGATGAATATTGATAAATAATTTACGCAACTTTTTTGCGGAAATAGATTTTATGTATAAATAAAATTAAATAAATTATAAATAAATTTTATGTATCGATAATTTTGAAAATATCGCGATTGTATATATGAAACATGTATATCTGTTTATTAAAATATGTTTATAAGCCGTTAATTGTTCGGTTATCACTTTTATTACTAAAATTTATTCATTAAAAACTTTCATTTTAAAAATAATATCGGGTAATAAAGCTATCCAAGGTTCAATGACACAACTGTATGTTTAGCTGTACCTTTTTTAAAGGCTGGTATGATCTTACTAATGATTTTTGCATTGAACTTTGCTTTTGGCATTTCAAAATGTTTTGAACAAATTTATGAAAAAAAAATTTGATGATAAAATTGTTTAATACATGTGAAGTTAAGCCGAAACAGGTAAGATTGTAAAAATGTATTATCAATATTCTTTATTGTTCAAGAAGATTAAAAGATCTCCTTTCTTGACAATACTTGCTGAAACACAAAGGGAGGAAAATAACAAAACTAAAAAACAAATTTTCCAGTTTTTGACTAATCACTGTTAAAATAATTGAGGATTACTATCTGCGCAGCTTAGACTAGAAAAAGTCAACACTTTATACCATTTTTGAATTTGATTGGCTGACTCTTTCAAAGAAAATTTTCTAAATGTTGACATCACATAGATATACAAGTAATTGTACACTATTCCGATTCTATTATAAAAAGAACTGTAAATTGGAATTATATTTTTTGTAGCAGTATAACAATCTTTAAAGAAAACATAACTGCTTGACAATTTCATTTATGGTACTATTTAAAAAAAAATCCATTGATGATTACTATACTTTTTGGTCCATTCCATATTTGAATGTTATACACACATATTCATATAATTCGTTTACTATGCTATTTCAGACTGCTTAATATATCAATTACTACCACATTATACTCTGAATACCCTATTAGTATTATGTGGATTTTTAAATTACCTTATAAGGTAAGCTGGGGTAACTGGACCCATGAGGTAACTGGGCCATAGGCTATTTTATAAAAAACCGTTGATGTTTTTTAAGTTTTAGCTTTTGTCAACATTACACCCCTATCTCTACTTCTTAAAACAACGTGTGTCAACTCAATCATAACTCTGCCTTTGCTGTGATAGGTTGCCGAAAATTTAGGTTTCTTTTTTTAAAAACAACGTCCATTTGGTTGAACTTCCTCGATTTTTTTTATTAAAATACGGTAAGTACTTTTATTAAACAATCTTTTTATTTAAAGTTTACATTAATATTATTAGGTATCTATACATATTTACTTCATGTTTCAAAAGTAAGAACGGTGTTTCAGTTACCCCATAAATTTTTCAAGAATGGGATGACTGGGACATGTATCAGGGGTAACTGGACCATATGGGATCCAGTTACCCCAACAGTTATAAATATCTTTTTGAGTTTCTCTTACTATGGGAAATTTATCTCTTCATTGTTGTTTTGCTTGCAATAAAGAAAATTACATAATACCTTATTAAAATTACATAATAAAATTTTTAAAAAGCATGTTGCGGGTATCAAACCAAATTCCTTAAGTGTGATATCCATAGCTCGAAATTTTACGATACAGATGAAGAGGCGTACATAAGGCAAAGTGAGATTATTAGAAAATTATTGAAATGAATAAAAAGTAGTTCTGTTTGATCTAAAAAATATGGTTACATTCTCCACCGTATTATTGGACATTTCGAACTTCGAATGTGGTAAATAAAAAAGAGAATGAGATGCTTAAGTATTTACGTAGCCGTTTGTTCATAGATTTCTCTTCTTATTTTTCCCCTTAAAACACCCATGTAACTTTTATACTTATTACCTATGCTAAAGTACATAAGTACTTATTTAATTTTTATGTTTTTTGTATAATTAAATCTAATATGTTCACTTTTAGTGCTTTTTTTAGACACATTGACTGTAAAGGTTTCCCTTACAACGCTTTTAGTTGATATGTAATGATCCGCCTGGTTTAAATTTTTTTCAGTTGTTTATGTAAGCATTTTGGCGAACTTTCATTTAAAATAAACAGTGACAGAATATAGATTATATATTATACTTGTTTAAACAAATAAAGTTCATGCTTACTTTTCTCAGTAGCGCAGGTCTGCTTGTAGAAAAATAAAGACGAATGACCACCAAATAAATAATGCAGCAACACTTTTCACATATTATATATACATTTATAAAGACAAAACGGCAGACATCACTGTTACAAAGCACACTCAACACTCAACTACAAAGAACATCATAGAACATCTTAGAATGTCTATATACTATCAAAGCCTATTTCCATCGAAACACGATAAGCCTTCTAGCGGCAGAAAAGAAAAGAGATATACGAATCGTTAGGTTACATAAGTAAAATAAAAGGAGCATTTTACAACATCCCCCCTTAATCTAGCGGTTCGAAAAAGAAATTAAATTTAGTTTTTCCCTTAATTTTAAAAATTGGGGTCTGGGAAGAGGCTTTGTTAATATATCTGCAATCATTTCCTTTGAACTACAGTAATCAACAAGCACTATATTTTGTTCTTGTAAATGTCTAATATAATGATATTTGACATCAATGTGCTTGGTTCTAGCACTATGTTTCCCAGTTTGTGTCAGTACTATACAAGATTTGTTATCTTCATATAGCATAATTGGTAAAAATCGTTTGAGACCTAAGTCTTCTATTAGAGTCAGCAACCACTGTATTTCTTGTGCAGCATTTGCAGCAGCTATATATTCTGATTCTGCAGTGGACAGAGCAATACAATTCTCAAGTTTTGAGAACCATGATATTGGATTGTCTCCTAAAAGAAAGATGTTACCGCTTGTAGACTTTCTGGTTGCTTTATCGTCCGCCCAGTCTGCATCAGAGTAGCAAGTGAGAATTGGGTCAACTTGACTGCTTATAACAAGATTCAGATTCTTTGTTGTGTTTAGATACATGATAATCTTTTGAACTGATTTCCAGTCTTTTTCTGATGGTTTTTCAATTTTTCGGCTAAGTATATTAACTGCTAGGACAATGTCCGGTCGTGACACTGTTGCTATGTAAAGAAGAGCTCCAATGGCTTGTCTATATTCATTATTATCGTCAAGAAAATTACTGTCATCTTCATTTTTTGGGTATGAAGTTTCCATTGGTATGTATGTGGGCTTCTTCTGTTCTATGTTAAACTTCTTAAGTAATTCTTCAATTTTATTTTTTTGATTCAATTCAAAGCTTCCATCAATATTTCTTTGGATGTTTATTACAAGATAATGTTTCACTTCACCTAAATTTTTAACTTCGAAGTTTTCTTTCAGAATATTAATCACTTTGTTGATTTTTGTTTCATCTTTACAAGAAGTGAGAAGATCATCTACGTACAGAATAATTAGTATATTTTCATTTTCATCTGTTTTTCTAAATAAACATACATCTGCCATACTTTGCTTGAAATTGTTTTTCAGCAAAACTTCTGCTAGCTTTTGATTCCACGCATATGCAGCTTGTTTAAGCCCATATATAGATTTTCTTAATTTGCAAACTTTCTTCTCATGATTAACTTCAGGTTCAACATATCCCTCTGGCTGTACCATATAGATATCTTCCTTGAGGTCTCCATGCAAGAATGCTGTTGTGATATCAACATGTTTGACATGAATATTCTTCTGAGCTGCAGCTGTTAAAAATGCTCTTATGATTGTGTGCTTGACTACTGGGGCAAAATTTTGATCGTAATCTGTTCCGAACTTTTGATTGAAACCTTTTGCTACGAGTCTTGCTTTATATCTTTCAACTGTGCGATTTTCGTTCAACTTGGCTTTAAACGTCCATTTACAGCCTATTGCCTTTTTATCTTTGGGTAGCTTTACAAGATCTCACGTACGATTCTTTTTGAGAGATTGCATCTCTTCTTCGATTGCTTCGAACCCTTTCTTCTTTTCATCAGGATTAAGAGAATTCAGTTCTTTGAAACTAGCAGGTTCTTTTACTGCTTCTCCTGTAAAATAAGTTAACCTTTCTGGCGGTTTTCCTTTATTAATTCTATAGGATCTTCTTGGTTCCATTGGTGTCGGAGATTGTTTCTTCATAATATTAGAATCTTCTTGAGATGTTTCTTCGTTCACTTCTTCTTCTTCATTTTCTGTTTGTTTTGGTGGAACTACTGTAATTTCCTTGTCGGAGGTTGCGTCTTCAATGAATCTGACTGTTCTACTTATAATTATATTATGGTCAGATATTAAAATCCGATATCCTTTACTTCTGTAATCATAGTCAATCATAATTCCTTCTACAGCCTTCTCGTCTAGTTTTCCTCTTTTACTTTTGTGAATGTGCGCGAATGCCTTAGATCCAAAAACTCTGATGTTTGATAAATCTGCGGGGTTTTAATTTTGGCTTTAGTGGGCAATCTATTCTGCAAATAGTTTGCTGTCATTATGGCTTCTCCCCAATATTTGTGTGGCAGGTTGGCTTCAGACAGGAGGCATCTTCTCATCTCCATTAAGCTTCTATTCTTCCTTTCCGCAATTCCATTCTGTTGTGATGAATGTGGCACTGTGAACTGGTGTTCAATTCCATGATTCCTCATTAATTCTTCCATTTCATTGATTATATATTCCCCTCGATTGTCGCTTCTAAGCGTTTTTAGCTTCTTATTGAATTTATTCGTAGTCACAGCAACGTATTCTTTTAGTTTAGAGTAAACTTCATTTTTGTTTGCTATTATATAAATCATAGTGAAACGTGAAAAATCGTCAACGAAAGTAAAGAAGTAACGCTTCCCGCTGACGCTGGTTGTTTTCATGGCGCCGCATAGGTCACTATGCACAAGCTCAAGCGGACTCTTTGCTTTGAACTTTGATTCGTTCGGATAGGGAAATTCTGAAAGTTTATTTTTAATACAATTTTCGCAATTATTAACTTTTTCGCAGTTATCAACTTCGATGCTATCAGCGAGATTTTCTCTCACAAGTTGCTTAATAGCATCTGAATTTCGGTGCCCAAGGCGTTTGTGCCATAAATTAATGCAGTTTACATTTCTGCATTTCAAAGCGAACGTTTGGTTTTTGCTGTTCCCTGTATATTCATTTTGTGTTACCTTATAAAGACTATTATTACTTGAAACTGCTTCTAAGTACGTAATTTCATTCTTTGTAACGAAGCATTTGCTTTCGTTAAATGTAACTGTAAATCCTTTTTCAGTAACTCTTTTTACCGATATTAAATTACATTCTAATTGAGGCAAGAAATATACATTCATTAGAATTCCGTCAGACAATTTTGTTGAAATGTGAACGTTACCGATACCTTGCGAAAATAAACTTTTCTCATCTGCAATAATAATTTTCACAGGTTCCGCGTTCGAATTAAAATCTGTAAACATATTTATGTCATTAGCTAAGTGTTGCGTTGCACCGCTATCTATATAGAAATCTCCTTTAAAATTTTGCGTTATATTACTGTTTAGTTTTAAAGTGTATTCTTCAGTATTTTTATTTTCATTATTCAAGACAGAATTAGCTTCTCGATTCATTTGATTATTTTTATTTAATGGATTTTTATCGTGAGTTGTATCCGGAGTTTTTCTTTCTTTTATTTTTCTCTCACTAGATCGTCTGCAATCTTGGTTAGAATTGGAATTTTGTGCGATGCTTTGCATACATACTTTATTCTGATTCATATTTTTATCGTTCGTTGTCATGGAGATAAAATTGGATCTTCTGAGATCAACGTTTTGTTTCTTATTATTTTTACTTTGTAATGGATAATAAGATTTATTCCAATTGCAATTCTGAAAAGGTTTGTTGTTCAAATGATAGCATTCGTTTCGGCAATGATTTGTTTTCTTGCAATGCGAACAGAATTTGTCATTTTTAGGCATATTTTGTTTAAAAACATTCGTTTTAAAGACTTGTGAAACTCCACGATCATTATCCATTTCCATTCTACGATTGTACTCGTCTGTCAGTTTATTTCTTATTAATTGGGAATTTATTTCGATTTCAGGTCGCGCCTCCATGGCAACAATTAAGTTATCGTAAGATTTAAGAACTGAGACTAAAAGCAATGCCGCTATATGATCATCTTTTATTTCCTCACCAACGGCTTTTAACCTATCCACTAATTCGAACATTTGAGCGATATGCTCATTCATGTTACCATCTTCTGGCATTTTTGTAGCGTATAATTTTCGTAATAAGAAAAGTTTACTAGATAAGTTAGATTGTTCGTGAATAGCTTTAAGCTTATTCCAAGTGGCTTTTGCCGTGGTTTCATATTTGACATGAATAATTTGAGAATCTTCGATGCATAAATTAATTAACGCTCTTGCTTGTCTGTCGCGTTTTAAATATTTATCATCCGGATTTTCTGGAGATTCATCCTCAATTACATCAAATAAATCCTCTTTTATAAGAATCATTTGCATTTTAAATTTCCAAATGGGAAAATTGTCATTACTTAATTTCGTAATATTATTCTCTTTCAAGGAAGCCATTTTGCTTATGTTTAATAATTTGTCATGCGTTTTTGTTTTACTACAGCTAATTAATGTTATTTAATGTTTTATTTTATTTTAAACAACTCAAATCAGTATTAATAATATATTAGAGCTTCAGTCTCATGATCCGTAAGCATTTTGGCGAACTTTCATTTAAAATAAACAGTGACAGAATATAGATTATATATTATACTTGTTTAAACAAATAAAGTTCATGCTTACTTTTCTCAATAGCGCAGGTCTGCTTGTAGAAAAATAAAGACGAATGACTACCAAATAAATAATGCAGCAACACCTTTCACATATTGTATATACATTTATAAAGACAAAACGGCAGACATCACTGTTACAAAGCACACTCAACACTCAACTACAAAGAACATCATAGAACATCTTAGAATGTCTATATACTATCAAAGCATATTTCCATGGAAACACGATAAGCCTTCTAGCGGCAGAAAAGAAAAGAGATATACGAATCGTTAGATTACATAAGTAAAATAAAAGGAGCATTTTACAACAGTTTACGCTTTTTCAAACAGGGCCTGATACCCAATATTAAAAAAAAAACAGGTGTGTAACTTGCCCCATTTTTACGGGTCAACTGGACCCATGAGGAAAGAAAAATGAAATATATATATATTTTTTAATTTTAGATATTAAAATGTAATTTTGAACATTTCTGTCTGATAGAGGGAACCTAACTGAACACATTTACAAAAGTTCAGACTTTAATTCAAATGAATATTAGCCTTTTGAAGCTGAATTGCCAGAATCTCCAGAGTCACATTGAAAAATCATGGCCCAGTTGCCCCACGTAACCTTGCTTTCTAAATTGTCCTTCGATCTGAGACTTTTTCTGTAACTTTTCCCTTTATTATCAGTTTACTAGAAACTAACATTTGCTCTTTAAGCTTTTCTCATAAGTTTCTAAAATCATTCAGATCTTCCATAAATCAACTAGGAAAAGAGGCTAGTTTCGTATACATGTTGACATGCTTAAGATATTGTTTTCATTTTTTTTAATTAAAAAAAATAATTTATTAGTCTTATAGTGATTATGATATGTATGAAAAGCGGCTGTGAGCAATAAGTTATAAAAAACAAAGAACACCTGACTTAAAAAATTTAAACAGCACTGGTAAAGTAAAGGTAGCAGTGACTGACATTTACCTGTAATGAACACAATACCACAAACGGTACAAATATTAATTTAAACTAAACAAATTAGATTTTGAAAGTAGCGCAGAGCAGCAACCTCGAGGGGTTGCTGGATACAATCAGTGATGAATTCAATGGTTGAGCATCGAAATGCAACCCTCAAAAGATTCGAGATTTTGTACTTATGTATGATCAAAAGGGCAAATTCCCCTTCCCTTCCTCTCCCACGGAGCTGCAAAAATCCCTCATGGAGAAAAATGTCTGAGTTCAATATTAGATGCAACCGCAACCATGTTGTGTTAACGCCTATAACTATAGAAATTTCAAACAAATCAGTTCAAGAGTGAAGTAATTTCAATTCAAATTATATGATAGGAATGCGTAGTCATCTTATCGTGATTTCTTGTAGCTTTGATTATGGTGAGCCATTTTATATTTTTCCTGTGTGTGTGTGTATCTCTACTTTTTTGATCTTTGGCTTTAATATGACTAAAATTGATCTGCAGAATACATTTATTGCATAAAACGCAATACACAAAAGATTCAGATATTTTTCTGACTGTTGATGGTAATTGCTGAAATTGATGAAGGGAAAATTTCAACTGTGCATTGGATTTCGTAACTGAACGAAATGTTGGCATACTGAATCTATAGATCATATGCAGGGCTGCACAAAAAATTCAGATATTTCTCCGACTATAGATGTTAATTGCTGAAATTGAGTTGTCAAATGCTTTATGCGTCTTATAAATTGTTTATTTAGACACTTTATTAAACTGTGAAGTTTTATTGTAACATTCTGTCTGAATGTGTTGAAAAGTGTTTCGTAATCTACCCTTGAACATGATTTTACGTTCTTGTTTTTACATGAATAAAAAACATTTTTTGAACTTAAAGTACTTATATTTATTAAGATATATAATTATTAAGAACAAAAATCTTTGACTTCTTTAAAGTCGAATATTTATTAGTCGAATATTTATTACAAAACTACAAAAGAATTCTGATATAGACCGATTGCTAGCATTAAAAAACTATTAGTAAGAGTTATTAAGTAGTTTTCTGAGATAATTTAAGGACACCTTACCGCAAAATAAAATTTATTCATGTTTTTGTTCATGTCTTAGAGCAGAAACTCTTTGAGAAAAATATACTCTCGTGCAGAACAGAAAAAAAAATAGACAAAGACGAATTTTTTAACTGAATATTCGAAAAGGAAATGGCTTTGCTATTGCTGTATTAAAAAGCATTATTGAACTTCCTATAAGCTTTATATGCGATAGAGGAATAAAAATGAAATATGCATACAGTTCACTAGTGGTTGTTTTCTAATACAAGTTCATGTGAGTTTTCCAAAGATGAAAGCGTTAATAATAATTTTTTAATATCTAGACACACGGCAGTGTGTCAGCCAAGTTCGCCTGACATAGCCGTGTGTTATTTACACGAACCATTTCGAGCCGTTTTCGTCAAATTTCAATGCTCTACTACTGAAAATCTATGAGACCTACGTACTTGTTATACGAAATGTGTAGTAAGGCCACCCTAATTACCTAAAATCCAAAATTTTATAAATAACGCATAATTAGTTTCCGAGATAATGACATTTGAAAATGTCTGATAATCGATAATTTTACCACTGACTGACTGACTGACTGACTCACTCATCAAAAAGATCTCGTATATCTGCTTCAGCTACAGACTTCAAATTTGGTGCGAAGTTTGTTTACACTATAAAACTAAGGAAAAAAATTAAAAAATTGTGAAAATCGATGAATTACCCACCTGGGGGTGCCCATTTTTACTTTAACATTACGTCTATTAGGCGAAATTTTAATTTGCCGTAGGAGGAGACTATGTTCTGTCGCCAAATACCGCCAAGTTTCTCGCCAACATGGCGATATATCGCCAAATTTGGCGACCAAAATTAGTCGCCAAAAGTGACGCACCTTGGCGATATCTCTAATATTTCGCCAAATTCCCATAGACTTCTATTGTAAACCTATCTACTTACTGGGTGGTTTATCTGGGTTTACTTGCTTACAGAAAATCAACAAATTGAGATATTCTGTCCGTCAGAGAGCCCGTCCTCAGAAACTATACATGTTGGATACTTGAAATTTTGCATACTTATAGCTGAACACCACACATCATACGACAATTCATAAAATTTTGAGAAAGTCGTACATTTAACCCTTTGGCTCCCACTTGTGTATTTTAAACAATTCTTTCTAAGTGTGCCTCTAATTAGGTTAGAAGCGTGAAATTTTACAGACTTATAGCTGAACACATCACATCAAACGACAAATCATAAAATTTTGAAAAAGTCGTACATTTAACCCTTTGGACTCCCACATGTGTATTTAAAAAAAAATATTTTCTAAGTGAGCCCTAATTAGATTGGAAGAATGAAATTTTGCATACTTATAGCTGAACACCTCACATCAAATGACAAACCATAACAGTTTGAAAAAGTCTTACATTTAACCCTTTGGGCTCCCACATGTGTATTTTAAACAATTCTTTCTATGTGAGCCTCTAACAAGGTTGGAGGAGTGAAATTTTGCATACTTATAGCTGAACACCTCACATCAAACGACAAATCATACAATTTTGAAAAAGTCGTACATTTAACCCTTTGCGCTCCCACGTGTGTATTTTAAACAATTCTTTCTAAGTGCGCCCTAATTAGGTTGGAGGCGTGAAATTTCGCATACTTATATCTGAACACCTCACATCAAACGAGAAATCATAAAATTTTGAAAAAATCGTACATTTAACCCTTTGGGCTCCCCCATGTGTATTTTAAACAATTCTTTCAAAGTGAGCCTCTAATTATGTTGGAGGCATGAAATTTTGCATACTTATAGCTGAACACCTCACATCAAACGAGAAATTATAAAATTTTGAAAAAGTCGTACATTTAACCCTTTGGGCTCTCACATGTGTATTTTAAACAATATTTTCTAAGTGAGCCCCTGATAATGTTGGAGGCGTGAAAATTTGCATACTTATAGCTGAACACACATCAAATGACAAATCATAAAATTTTGAAAAAGTCGTACATTTAACCCTTTGGTCTTCCACATGCGTATTTTAAGCAATTCTTTCTAACTGAGCCCCTTATTTAATTGCAGATTTGAAATTTTGCATACTTATAGCAGAACACCTGAGGCCAGGTGACAAATCATAAAATCTTGAAAAAGTCTTACGTTTAACCCTTTGAGCTACCACATATGTATTTTAAGCAATTCTTTCTAAGGGAGCCCCTAATTAAATTCGAGACATGACTTTTTGCATACGTATAGCTGAATACCTCAGACCACACGACAAATCATAAAATTTTCAAAAAGTCTTATATTATTTACTCCTCCGGGCTCAAACTTGTGTATTTTAAGCAATTTTTCTAACCTCCGCCCTTTTCACCCGGGGAGCACTTTTCCAACTTTTGCCGACACCACTTTGACCATTCTTTCATCTTATGCACCATAGCCTTACATATTTTCGTTCCACTTTTTACCGCCAGGGGCGCTCACTTATCTCGGGTGCTATGGCTTCAATCCTCTCGACTAATATATCTACGGATAGTATGTAAAGTTTGTTTAGAGTATAGTGCGCCCCTGGTTGCGAAATGTGGAACTAACAGATTTTTCAAAAGGATAAAGTGTTTTGAAAGGAATATTAAACAAACCCTCTGTGCGATCTGTGATCACACTTACCCACTTGTTATTTTCAAAATCATCAGAGAAAAGGATATTTAATTAGTTAAATTTGAAAATCCAGGGAGAGGCAATGTCCTTCCTCTGCACTGCCTCTTTGCCGGCACCCATGGATGAATGATACATAGTGTGGCATATGCACATAACTTTATTTTTCACTTGCAGTACAAAAAAGCAGACCCAGCTATAGGATATTTAATTGGAAAATTTAATAGGGAAATTTAATATAGGAATTTAATAGGAATTGTTGTTTCAGAAACAATAAAAATTTCGAATCAATACATTTCGTTTCAAAACATGCATTCAATGTAGCAGTATTAAAATATAGATTTCAGCCGCAAATTGACAGCCAAATAGTTTGTTGTAGGAAATTTAAATTAAAATTGAATTTTGCTTGGTGAATGAAATAGTCACATGTAAACACATTAAAAAGCATTCAGTAAAGTGTCTAAATATATTGTAACTTTACAAAAAGTAATGATATCTAACAAAAACATAGCTGTGAAAAAAGGGAGCCAAGTTCTGTAAAGACAATGGCAAGAAAAGAAGTGATATCTAAGTGGGTGCCAAGTTCAAATTAAATTCACTCAAACTTATCTATAGAAGTATTATAGCATTTTTTAAATTGTTTAGAAATAAAAATTATTGATAGCATATTAATAATAAATCTAGAACTTGGCAAGTTTTTGATAAATGTTATGCCTATCAATTGCATGTCTTAATAAAATGATGATGTTAATATTAACAACAATGTCATTATAAAAATATTAATATGGTTATTATTATAAACAAATGACTCATGTTAAAGATTTGATAAACCAATAAATACACAGATACACTCCCACTCGCCCTTTGGTTATCACTCTAGCACCCACCCTCCAGAAACCTCAATGCAAACAGACTAAAAGGCCTGAGAAAGAGACACATACCCTTACGCTTGTTCTTGGTCATCCCTCTAGAGACTGCACCCCTTTAACCCTTCAGGGGCAAAGAGGTTTTATTCGTGACATGCTGAAATGATTGAATCACACCAGAGTTTAAAAACAAATTTATTTCAAAATGGGTAAAAGCTTCTTTTCACGTATTTAATAAAATTAAACTTTTTAGTCCTGAATTCTAGTGTCATATGGCATTTTGCAGTTAAAATTAGGTGGGATATATTTTGTCCCACCACCCTTCAAGGGAAAGGAACTCACTCAAATGAAGGCTTCCAAACATGAAATAACAAGTTTTGATATAATAATGTCATTAATAAAAATAAATGACGCGTATGTAAAAACTTGCCAAGTTCTAGATTTATTATTAATAGGCTATCAATAATTTTTATTTCGAAACAATTTAAAAAATGCTATAATACTTCTGTAGATAAGTTTGAGTGAATTTAATTTGAACTTGGCACCCACTTAGATATCACTTCTTTTCTTGCCATTGTCTTTACAGAACTTGGCTCCCTTTTTTCACAGCTATGTTTTTGTTAGATTAGATATTTACAATTACATTTTATTAATTTTTGTACTTTTAGTCGGAATTTGTTATTATAACATTTTTACTTTCTTCTATCTTTACAAGAAGAAAGTATTGGATTCGTGAAAATTTCGACTTCCGGTTTTCAACGGATTTATAAGTTTTAGGAGGTCTTGAAGACGATTTGATGGTTTTTAGACAATGTCTGTCTGTCGCTCTGTGTGTCAGTCTGTCTGTCACTCTGTCACTCTGTGAGTCTGTATGTGACAAAAATTTTGTGGGGGCTCTATTTCAAGAAATAATGCACGGAATTTCAACAAACTTTAGATTCAGTTAGACCTTGATATAAACTGGTTCTGATTACTTTTTGGTGTAAATCGTTCAACAGGTGGTGCTGCTGTGCTGCATTTTTCACGATTTCCGCAATAGCTCTATATCTCAAGAACTAATGCACGGAATTTCATAAAACTTAAGATTTGGTTAATCCTTGATATAGTTTGGAGCTGATTACTTTTTGGTGAAAATCGCCCAACAGGTGGCGCTTCTATGCTGCATTATTCATGATTATCGCAATAGCCTCTATCTCAAAAACTAATATACGAATTTTCGTCAAACTTCAGATTCAGTTAGTCCCTGATATAAATTAGTGCTGTTTAGTTTTTATTATAAATCTCCCAACAGGTGGCGCTGCTGTGCTGCATTTTTCACGATTTCCGCAATAGCTGTATCTCAAGAACTAATGCATGAATTTTCATCATGCTTCAGATTCAGTTAGTCCCTAGTATAAATTGGTCCTAATTAGTTTTTGGTGTAAATCGCTCAACAGGTGGCGCTGATATGTAGAATTTTTTATGATTACCGCAATAGCTCTATCTCAAAAACTAATGCACGGATTTTCATTAAACTTCAAATTCAGTTAAAAGTTAACATGCGTTGTTGATTATTAGATTTTGGTGTAAATCACCTAACCGGCGGATTTGATATATTGCATTTTGCATGATTTACACGATTTTAGCGATAGCCCTACGATATATATACGATATATACAGGGTTAGCGAAATTAAACTTCCGCTACTCAAACGGCCCTGTAGGCCGTTCTACTACTCCGAAGAGAAAAATATTTCGACAACAGACATTTCGGAGGATGCGCTCGAGATTTCCAAAATAAAAAAAATAGTTTAAAAAATCGCTACCAGGGGGCGCAGCGGGTCATCACATTGTTGGAACATATGCAAATGTCATGCACGATAAAAGGAAGAAGTTCGTGCCCCAATCAGATGAGCGTTCCAAAATGCCAACGTTGCCGGAGAGAGCAATGCCAGTCAAACTGCCCTACTGCAGGGGTGAGAATGCAGATGCAGTTGTGAGAGAGTTCCGCCGTCTCAAGAAACATCGACGTGGACCGATATGGGAGCGTGTTCTTAAAGACATGAAAATTAAGGTCTAGCGAACAGGAGAGTTAGGCGATTTGCCGGGAAGTGGAAGTAAAAGGGTACCACCACCGTCATAGAGGATACTGATACAACAGTCGTGGAAGCAAGCACTGAATCGCCTCATGGAACTCTCAGTGTATCGAAGATTTCACATACCCTTAATATGGCCTACTCTACTGTCCGACAATGCGTAGAATTCTGAACTTCTACCCGTATAAGATTCAAGCGGTTCAGCAATTGGAATAGGCAAGACCCGGAGACTCGCAAAACATTCGCGCAAGAATGGCGATTTATGATTCTTGGCCATGGAAATTCCGTGCCCACTTATTGTTCTTATTGTGTTCCTTTTGTGTAAGACTACTGGTCCTTCAGTTTTTCGGGATCTCAGTTTGCCCTCTCTTCACACGATAACTCGCAGCGCCATCTAGTGGCGATTTTTATAACTTTTTTTTTAATTTCGGAAATCTCGAGCGCATCCTCCGAAGTGTCTGTTGTCCAAATATTTTGCTCTTCGGACTAGTAGAATGGCCTCCAGAGCCCTTTGAGTAGCGGAAGTTTAATTTCGCTAACCCTGTATATCGCAGATCGATGTAATAGTAAAATCTATTCATCGTTGTCCGGTCATCCAAGGCTGTCGTATAGATGGCTGGTGACTTCTCCAACATGGTTTATTAGTGTGAAATTGCAGACCCAGGTATCGGCCGGAGTAGCCGTGGTTAGAGCAGCAGTCTTGTATGCTGTGGTTCCGGGTTCGATTCCTGGCTCTGGCTAATTTTTCACTCCAGTTGGGTTTATTGTATTTATTGTATGTATATCTGTATAATATTTATATATAAGTTTAAATAAAGCTTTTGCTTTTTTTTTCCTTTTCCCTTTGTTGTCGTGTCTTAAAAGATAAACAAAGCAAAAATTATATATATATATTTACTAAATTGCCTAGTTCGCTTTTCTATCAAACGTAAATCAGAGCAGTAAATTTTCAATAAACAACAGTGTCCACGATAAATTAATGTATTTAACGGATTTTTTTTTTTTTTTTTTTTTTTTGAACAACATAAATTGCAGTCATTTAATTAGGTGTGATTTTTATGATAAGCATTGAATGCTTCTAAAAGAGAGTTTTTTTAAACCTGATGTTACTTCCGTTTTGCTTTTAGCTCGGTTCACCGTAGCTCATTAAGATGCATCGCTGCAACTTTTGCGCTTTTTCCTACCGATACTTTGAAAAGAAAAATCTGCTAGTTTTAATCCTACAGAATACTGATTGAACAAGGCACATTTTCTTTTCACAAATAGTGGTAACAAAAAAGCGAAAAAATTGTCAGCTATGAAGATGGCTTAGGTGAATTAACGTTCACATAGATGCCAACATTTCTTAATTATTCCGGAGTCTTATTCAAGACAAACATATTTAAAACCGTAAAGTGTGTACAAAGAAATATCTCTTCTTTCCATGAGGTACATTTTAAAATTCATTTTACGATTTTCAATTAATTAAAATTTCCGGTTACAAAAATGATTATCTTCTATCAGACTCTGGAATAATTAACAGATGTTGGTATCTATGATGTTCACCGTATAGATATTCAGTTAAGTGAATAAAAAGATAGACTTAAATTTGTATCGACATCACTCACAATTAAGGTGAAAATATTAGCAGCATAGATCTTCATTTAATAATTCTGCTAAAGTTATTCATTTCCAGCCCTGCTTCAGTTATTTTACAACTATTTAGTCCTAATTCATCATTAATTATGTCTTGAATCCAATTCATTGTATGGTCCATCCACAGGCTAGATTGGCAGGAGAGATTATAAATACGCACATAGAAGGTAAAATGCTGTCTATTTTCGTCATTTATGATTTCTGTCGGAGTGACAATGGCACACACCTTTATTTAATATTTGTGTTAATGTTAACGATTTCTAACCTTTCTTTTGTTCTTTTTATAACGTTTAGCCAAGTATTTGTTTCTTATTTTCGACTCGAATCCGGTTCACTGCAGTCCTAGTCTGGCAGAAATTTGGATAGATAGGAACATAGAAAGTGAAATTTTATCAAAATCAACCTCACTTATTATTTCAATGAGAGTGTTATCGACACAGACCATTATTAAAAATTTTGTTAATGTTACACCTTTCTGACCTTATTTCTATTCCTTTCATAACTTGAACGAGAATTTGTTTGTAATTTTCGACTAGAATCCGTTTCACTGCAATCCATTCACAAGATAGACTGACAGAAAATTTGATAAATATGAAAACAGAAGTCAAATGCTATCTGCATCCTCATCACTTACAATTTCAATGAGAATTTTAGCGGTACATACCTTTATTTAATATTTTTTTGATAATCTTATTCGTTTCCAACCTGGCTTTTTTTTATAACTTTTAGCCAGAACTTGTATATTATTTTCGACTCGTATTCAGTTCACTGCAGTTCATTCAAATAATACACTGGCAGGAAATTGTATAAATAGGAACATAGAGTGTGAAATGTTATATATGTACTCATCTCTTACGATTTCAATGAGAATTTTAGCGGTACATACCATTATTTAATAATTTTTTTTTATCTTATTAACCATTTGGAAAAATGGTTATTGTTCTCTGTCAGGGTAGGAAATCAAAAGCATATCTGAAGGTTTTTATTTGTTTAATCTGCATTTTATTCGTGTTCAGATTGGTCTATACAGTAATATGTATTTCCCTTTACATTCAACAACGATGGATATCTTCTGTTGCCACTATGACAAAAAAGTAATAAAAACTGCAAAAAAAATTAATAACTCAGAAACAAATTGAGATACAGCTTTCAAACAAATTGCATTTAAAAGTACATGTTTTTCTCTATCCGACGGTGTAAAAAGTAATATTGTTGGATGTTTAGAAGTTTAAGGAATGAAATTTCATTTAAAATGTGTTGTCAGATTTCTTGGAAATCTGACGATGGAAAAGCCTTTTCCCGAACAGCCAATGAAATGCTTGGATAATATGTACTAATAACACTATTAATGTTTAATTCATGGCGTATGTAATGTAGGATCAACTCGGTGCGATTTTTTATGTCTTAAATTTTAACTTTTGAAAAAATCATTTTCCAAATGGTCGTTGTAATTTGTTAAATTGCTTTTTTTATTTCTTTATTTCTAACCTGGCTTCTACTTTTTTTTTATAACTTTCAGCCAGAATTTTTTTATTATTTTCGACTCGTATTCAGTTCACTGCAGCTCATTCATACGATAGACTGGCAGAAAATTGGATAAATAGGAACACAGAAAGTGAATTGCTATATGTATCTTGATCACTTATGATTTCAATGAGAATGTTAGCGGTACTTACTTTTATTTAATAATTTTCTTAATCTTTTCCTTTCTAAACTGGCTTCTATTTGTTTATAACTTTCAGCCAGAATTTTTTCTATGATTTCCGACTCGAATCCGGCTCACTGTTATCCATTCATAGTATAGACTGGCAGGGAATTGTATAAATAGGAACATAGAAAAGGAAATGTTATATGTACCCTCATCACTTACGATTTCAATGAGAATTTTAGCAGTACATACTGTTATTATTTTTTTTTTAATTATCTTATTTATTTCTAACCTGGCTTCTACTTTTTTTTATAACTTTTAGCCAGAATTTTTTTATTATTTTCGACTCGTATTTAGTTCACTGCAGTTCATTCATACGATAGACTGGCAGAAAATTGAATAAATAAGAACATAGAAAGGGAAATTTTATCAAAATGATTATCGCTTATGATTTCAATGAGTATGTTTTCGGCACAGACCTTTAATAATTCTGTTAATGTTACTACTTCTGATTTCGCGTCTATTCTTTTTATAACTTTTCGCCTCAATTTGCTTATTATTTTCGACTCGAATCCGGTTCACTCTAGTCCATTCACAGGATAGACAGGCAGAAAATTGGATAACTAGGGACATGAAAAGTGAAATGCTATCCAAATCACCATCACTTATGATTCCAATGAGAATGTTATCTGCACAGACCTTTAATAGTTTTGTTAATGACACCCCTTTCTGACCTTGACTCTACTCATTTTATAACTTTTATCGGGAATTTGTTTATAATTTTCTATTCGAATCCGGTTCACTGTTGTCCATTCACAAGATGACAGGATAGACTGGCAGAAAATTGGATAAATAGGGACGTAGAAAGTGAAACTTTATCCAAATCACCACCACTTACGATTTCAGTGAGAGTGTTAGACCTTCATTACAATATCTAGATGAGCTGCTTAAGCTGCGCCTACTAAAGCCATTCAGTTTATCATCAACCCACTTATTTTCCGGAGAGCGAATAATAATGACACCTCAATTCGGACTTCGATGGTGGCTCGAGATTGAATTACATGAAAGTTGTCACGAGTTGATGCCTGATGAGGGGTAGGAATCAGCATAATGGCTGGAGGGCTTTTAATCTAGGGCGTGGTATTGACCTCCTTGTGAACTATCGACGTGGATGGACGTAATTAGACATTAGGAAATGGCCTCAAGATTAAAAACTGCTAGTGCTTGATGCTGGAGAAAGGTTGGCTGCCCCTCTTCCTTTCTTTTTCTAAGATCCGGTTGTTGGCCTTTCTATAAGGGTACCGGATCTCGAATGCCGAACAATTCAAGAACTTTGGTTTCTCTGATTACATCACTTAATGGATTTTTGATTGTTTGTGAATGTTACAATAGGAAATTAGATATTTTAATTGAGTATAAAATTAAATTAAAAAAATTTCTTATCCTTAAAATCTGTTATAAGTGCAAATCAATTTGTAATAAGAAGAAAACTGTCATAGTTTTTAAAAATGTATATGCAAAGCTGTCAATATACACCATTATACTGCACACAATATTTTTCAAATATATTTAGTTAAACATAAAAAAATATAGTAAAATTCTATTTCAGAATTTGTTTCAGAAAACATTGGTAACTTATCAATATTATTATTAAAAATGTGTCTTTGAAGCATTAATTAAATTACTAATTAAATTAAATTACTAATTTTTAATTAAATTAATTAATAAGTGAAAACATTTTTGCGAATTATTATTTGACAATATTGCTTATTTAAAACTGACATTTTGAAATTTTCTATTCGCATTTTCACTAAATGTATTTTCTTCTTTAATGGAAGCTCAAAATAGATAAATAAAAATAAAAATAAGGAACTGTAAAAAAAAAAATATTTTCAAAATAATCTACTAGAGACACATTCCTGATGCTAATCTATCAGCAAGTGCCCTCATACTATTAATTTGATCAAGCCTGTCCTTTGCGAAAATCGCTTCCATTAGAACCTCCTCTAAGCGACAATTTGTACTAAAAGTGAGATATGTCATTTTATGTGACAAATCCTTTAGACCAATGTCCACAGTAGTGTTTGATAAAGTTAAACTCTGGGATTTATGTATGGTGGCAAGGTATGCAACAGTTAGTTAAAGGTAATTGACTTCGTTTTACGGCAAAACTATCCGATTTGCTTCAAATTTGGTAGACCGGTTTATTTTGATAAGGCGCTTCCCTGATTCGGTTTGGAGGTTCATTTGTTATAAAGGTGGTGAAACAGGTAGATAATCCACCTTAATTTATTTTTCAAAGGTCATTATTCTTTGAAATAAGTATTATATACAATTAGTGTGACTAGCCTGTGAGCTCAATGCCATCAGTTTACCTAGGCACTTTTCTTTTTAATTTTTGAAATTTATTTTTTGCAGTTTTATATGCTTTTATTATAACACTCTTCCTTCTTTTTCCATGCAATCGATTGGTTAGTTAATCCAAATAATTTCTCGCAGAAGCCGTCATACTGGCGGAGTGGAAGCAGAGCGACGAGTAATCTATCTATCTATATTATAAAGGACAAACATATCTGTGCGTAACGCATACGTCATTTTTCGAATGGCAACACTTTGAAATTTGAAATAAAATTTTGGATTTGCAATTTTTTCTACTGCAAATTTTTAAACTTCTAAACATCGCACATTTTAAATTTTTACACGTCGTATAAGGAAAAAAATACTCTTTTAAATGCAATTTGTTTGAAAACTGTATCTCAATTTATTTTTCAGATATTAATTTTTTTGTAGTTTTTAATAACATTTTTCTTATCGTGGCAACAAAAGTACCTCATTTCATTGAAAGTCATTGAAAGTAAACGGAAAATAGTCGAAAATAGGAGATATCTTTCCGTTGCCATTTTCTCATAAAACCTAAAAAAAAAAGGTTGAAATTAAAATATGGGCTATGTCAAGAATATTGTCTGTTATTCTGTGATAATGACGTCATATGCACACTTTTCTATAGACGAAGTTTAAAACTGGATTGTAAAAGTGGATTGCTTTAGCGGATGCAAATGACGTCATTTTATAAAAAAAAACGTGTATTTTATTTCTTAAACCTGAATTATGTTTTGTAGAAGTGCGTCATTTTTACAGCCCAGCTGCTTTGAAATTCTTCACAGGTGAAAATGCTTCACATTTAAAAATAATGTAATCGAAATCACACACTGATAAAACGCAATGTTTTACAAAAATTTAGAGTATCTTTATAAAGTATATTTTTCAATCTTCTGACCATCGGTACATTTTCAATTTTCGTCGCATAGAGAAAAAATTTACTTTCAAATGCAATTTGTTTAAAAACTTTGTCTTAATTGACTGATGTATTATATTTTCTAAAATAATTTTTAAGCATGATTTTTTTTAAGTTTATCTTATCACGTGCCGGTTTCAATACATAATAATAAACATTTTTCACATAAAGCAACAAACATTTTTCAGCATTTGTTTCTGACTATTTTTGCATAACGAAATTAATACTTCCTTTATAAACAAATAAAAGAATAATATTGAAAAAACAACAAATCTAACATATTTATAATCGTACAATTTAAATTTTTAGATCACCAAATAGCATTTTTTTTAATGGAATAACTTTGCAAAGTCCATCTCAGTTAACTGATTGTCTATAGTTTTAAAAACAATTTTTAAGCATGAAATATTTTTTAATTTATCTATATCGCGCGGAGCTCGATTACGAAAGATTAATCCGTTTGCCCTTAAAACAAAATACAGACTTCATCATTTTCTTACGGCTAATATCCATTAAAAAAATTCCCTATGAATAAATAAATAAAATAATATAAATAAAACACAAATTTACCAGACATGTATAAGCTCTGAAATTATCAGAATATAAAAGGATGCCATGAGTAGCAAAATCTTGGCAAATAACTCTTAGCATGCGGCTAATAAGAAAATATCGCTTTTGATAAATTTAAAAAATTTATTTGATTGTATAATTCGTATTTTCCATATGAAAAATGCTTTTTTAATGTAAGTTGTCAATCTAAAAATATTATGGAATATAAAAAAATTATTAGTTTTCAATTTAAAAAAATGATTTCACCTATATTCTTTAACCCGGGAAGCCCGGGTACGATCCCCTAGTATAAATAAAAATGTAAATGTTCGTTTCTACAAAATCGCTAATCTCCGAAAGTTCTTCAGCGATTGCTTTAAAATGCATGGATTGAGTTGCATTCGAATACAAGCGTGTTGTTATATACGTAATATGAACTTCGCTCACCCCTCCCCCAATTTGCCAACCCCACACCAGTCCACCAGGGGGTGCTTTTTTAATTTTTTCCGACACCCATCATGTGATATATCATTAGACAGCGCTTTGACCACTCTTTCATATTGTGCACCTCCCCTCTCTCTCCCCCCCCCATTTCCCCCCCGGGGAAGCACATTTTTATATAAATAAAAATGTAAATGTTCGTTTGTACAAAATCTTAAAGCTCCGAAAGTTCTTCAGCGATTGCTTTGAAATTCACGGATTGCGTTGCATTTGAATGCGCGCATGTTTTAATATACCAATTATGAACCTCACTTGCCCCGCTCCCAATTTTTCCCCACCCGGGGGCAGTTTTTAAACTTTTTTCGACACCCATTATGTGGTATATCGCTAGGAAGCTCTTTGACAACTTTTTGATATTATGCACGTCCCGTCCCCCCTCCCATCGCTTTGTCCCCTGGGGGTGGGGGGGCACTTTACTGAAATATTTCGTCAGTATTTTTAATGTTTTTTCTTTGTTTTTTAGTTCGTGTTTTTTTTTCCTTTTTAGCTCACAGGCTTATTAAAGCCTGAGAGCTAATGTGGCCGCAGGTTCTGTATGTACGTACGTATTTATGTATATATGTACGTAACGCGATAACTCTTGATAGAAATATCCGATTTGCTTCAAAATGTATAAATAGGTTCATTATGATAAGGCGCTTCCGTAATTAGTTTTGGTGATTCATTGATTAAGTATAAAGAGGGGAACGGGGCGCTAATCCCCTCTTAATTTAGATAAATGGGTTTTTCATGAGGAATTATCCGATTGCTTCAAATTTTATAAATAGGTTCATTCTGATAAGGTGCTTCCCTGATTAGTTTTGGGAGTTCATCGATTAAGTATAAAGGGGGGTAACGGGGGTTAATCCCGCCTTAATTTAGATAAATGGGTTTTTCATGCAGAATTATCCGATTTGCTTGAAATTTGGTATACTGGTTTATTCTGATAAGGCGCTTCCCTGATTAGATTTGGAGGTTCAATGGTTAAGTATAAAAGGGGGAAACATGGGGATAATCCCCCTTAATTTATTTTTCAAGGGGCATTATTCTTTGAAATAAGAGTACTTTGGAATAAGATATACAATTTTTGTTAATAGCCTGAGAGCTCAATGCCATCAATTTAACTAGGCACTTTTCTGTTTAATTCACTCGATCTGCTGGGATACCACCGCACGTACTGCAGTTGACAATCGGAGTGCCAATTATGATGTTGCGAAATATCCACCAGCCAAAGCTTTGCAACGGCACGCGACTTGCAGTAAAACAATAATGAGCAACGTCGTAGAAGCAACAATATTGACGGGACCTATCAAAGGTGGAGATGTCCTCATTCCTCGCATTCCTTTGATTCCAATGGATGTGCCATTTCAATTTTGAGGTATTGCAATTACCGATTTCATTGGCGTTTGCAACCCTTGCGTCAACAAACCTTAGGGCCAAGCTTTAGAATTCTGAGGTTTAGATCTAGACACGGATTGCTTCTGACACGGATAATTATTTGTCTCGTGTTTTAGAATCGGCAAACCAGACAATCACTATATCTGCACAGACAATGTAACAACAAAAAATATTGTATATCCACGAGCATCATGAAATTAAACATATGAGAAACGTGCACTTTCTCATTTCTTTCTATTCCATTTAGCCAGACTTAGCCACACCAACGCGTGACCGGGTACAGCTAGTTTTAAATAAAAATTCAGTGCATTTGCACAATTTGGCGAATAGTTTGGCGATTTTTATATTTTGGCGAAATTGGTCGTCGGGATAATAAAGTGGTACCCATACATATAAGTAATACGTACATGATATTATATTTTTCTCGATTTCTTTGATTATCATTCGTTGCCATGCGGCTAATACGGAATCCGTTACCACGTGGCTAACACCTAAAATCGTATTTACCGTACTCGATATCTTTTTATTTCTCTTAATTTAAAATTCGAAATAAATTGCATCGATTTGGAAAGTAATAATATTGCAATTCGTAATAGGTTATTAACACATACATTTCCAAACTTGAAATCAAGTTTGTCACCTATGACTTTGCACGTGAACGCTCTCACTCTTCACTTGAGGTTATAATCTGTGTAACCTGAGAGTAACATTCCAGAAATTTATATCTTTTAGAGGCATTCGTAGTAAAATATTTAGTTTTATCATATAAAATTGTCGTTTTAATTTAAATATGTCAGTTTCTATTTCATCATTTTTACTTTCTTCTATCTTTACAAGAAGAAAGTATTGGATTCATGAAAATTTTCGAATTCCGGTTTTCGACAGATTTACACGTTTTAGGGTTCAGAGATTCCAAAAATACATGTTTTTACAAAATGTCTGTCTGTGAGTCTGTCTGTCCGTCTGTCTGTATGTGACACAAATTTTGTGGGCGCTCTATATCAAGAACTAATGCACGGAATTTAATAAAAATTTATATTCAGTTAGTCCCTAATACAAATTGATGCTTATTAGTGTTTGGCGTAAATTGCTCAACAGGTGGCGCTGCTATGCTGCATTTTTCATGATTTTCGCAATAGTTCTATCTCAAGAACTAATGCACGGATTTTCATCAAACTTCAGATTTAGTTAGTCCTTAATATGAATTGATGCTGATTACGTTTTAGCGTAAATCGCCCAATAGGTGGCGCTGTTATGATGAATTTTGCAGAATTTACACGATTTCTCCAATAGCTCTATCTTAAGAACTAATGCACATATTTTCATCAAACTTTAGATTCAGTTAGTCCATGATATGACTTGGTGCTGATTATGTGTTGGCATAAATTGCCCTACAGGTGGCGCTTCTGTGCTGCCTCTTTCACGATTCCTCGCAATAGCTCTATCTATAGAACTAATGGACGAATTTTCATCTAACTTCAGATTTAGTTATACGTTGACACAAGTTGTTGATAATTAGGTTTTGGTGTTAATCACCCAATAGGTGGCGCTGCTATGCAGGAGTTTTCACGATTTTTGCAATAGCTCTATCTCAAAAACTAATGCACGGATTTTCTCCAAATTTCAGATTCAGTCATACGTTGACATAAATTGTTGTTGATTATGATTTGGTATAAATCACCCAATAGGTGGCGCTGCTAGGCTGCATTTTGCTGGATTTAGGCGATTTAAGCGATAGTCATATCTCAAGAACTAATGCACGGAATTTCATATCTTTAGAATCCTCATCAGATGCATAGATTGCCATTTAATTTTGGCAGTATGAGAGCGAATTTTGAAGTATTAACATGTATGAGATAGAAGAAAGTTTTGGGATTGGTACATCCGACTAGTTTAATTATGTTTCGAACTAAGCATCAGCGCAAAAAAAAGTATTGATTTGTAAGAGCATTTGAGGGAAAAATCCGTGTTTTTTAAAGCGTGACGTCATTTTTTTGTTCAGGTTTTTTAGAAAGTTTATTTTGAATTTTTATGAGAAAATGGCATCAGTACAGATAAACAAACCGTATTATTTTAGTCTTCATTTTTCCTTTCTTTACAACAATGGCAGTAATCCAATAGCTACCATTTTGAAAAAAAATTCTTAGAAAATTTTTAAATTTTTAATTTAAATATAAAAATTGGAATATTTAAAAAATAGCTAGTGCGGGTAAATCTACGAAGAAACAGATTTCATTTTTTAAAAAAGGACTATTAAAGTTTGTTTAGAAAATGACTCAAGGTAGATGACTAAAAAAAAACAACCTTCTCTTTCAAATGTATAGATTTAAATTCACGATGTTATCTCTATGGGAAAATTTTGAGCCAACATTTCAGGCTGTTAGGGTTGACGAAAATTTTTGATTTTGAATTAGCGCCGAGTTTTTGGCACTAACGACGTCCAGCTCATTTTTTGTGTCGATGCGACAAATATTTTGGACGCTATCATGTTACCAAAAGTGTAACTTTTGCAGGGAAGCCGGAGCTATGCTCCGACAACTAACTTTTTATTCACAAAGATACATTTAAAAACAAATTTACAGTACTAATATCATTATTTTACACAGGATAGCGTTATTTGAAATTGTATAGAGAGGCTCGGAGCCCCTAACAAGACCTCAACTCGCGCAGGGCTCTGGACAACTGCCCTGTTTGCCCAATGGTTGCGCCGTCCCCGCTAATAGAATACAGTAGAATCCCGATTATCTGAGTCCCGCTTAACCAAGTTATTTTCTTCTGATGGACTGATGGCTTCCATTATTACGAAACAGCAATTACAAATAAAGTGTTAGGTGAAGACGTAAGAACAGTCGTAAAAGTTAGAACTCTGATTTTCATTAGAATGGGAGAAAACTAATGGCCATAATTTTTTTTTTTTTTTAACTCTGATTTTCGGTCAGAATGGGGAAAAAATGGCCATTTTTGTTTTTTACTCTGATTTTCGGTCAGAATTGGAAAAAAGAATAGCCATAATTTTGTTTTGCAAAAAAAAAAAAAAAAAAAAAAAAGGCCATTTCCGCTTCTCCCCCCCCCCCCTTTCTGGCCGAAAATCAGAGTTCTAACTTATTACGACTGCTCTTTCGTCTTCACCTAAACACTTCATTTACAATGGCTCTTTCATAATAATGGAAACCATCAGTCCATCAGAAGAAAATGATTAATTCCAAAGGTATAAGTACGATTGAAAAAAACTGTTCAATACTTTGAGCAGAAAGTATTGCTCGATTGAAAAATTATGGCCATTTTTTTTTTTTTCACATTCTGATCAGAAAATCAGATTTCCAACTTTTTACGGCTTTTTCATCTTCACCTAACGCTTCATTTATAATGGCTGTTTCATAATAATGAAAGCCATCAGTCCATCAGAAGAAAATGATCAATTCCAAAGGTATAAGTTCGATTCAAAAATAACTATTTACTACTTTGAGTAGAAAGAAGAGGCTATACCTACAATTTTCATGACACTAATAGACTCACATAGCTGCCAATGTGTACGGTTCAATTACCTCTAAAATTTAATTCAAATTTTTGCCATATTTAATCGTTGACAATTGTTTGATTTCGGCGATTGAATTAGACAAAACTTATTGGTAAGTTTTAGTGGTAGGGAAAAATCTTAGAAATGAATAGCTTGCAGTAGCGTAATACTGCAGCCAAACAAAAAAAAAAAAAAAAGAATTACAGCAAAATTGACATTCAACATACAAAAACCTATCAAGGGCTTTTTCAAATAAATAGTTTCATTCCCCGTTTTTCTTAAAAGTAACGGAAATGTACATCAAAGAAATGTTACTAGTACCAGAAAAATGAATGAATTGAGTGAAAATTTATATTTCATCTCCTTGGTTGGTGACGATTTGTGTAAATCCGGTTTATGGGAGTTTTTTGCTTATCCGAGGTGAGCTTGGCGCATATTAACTCGGATAATCGGGTCTCTACTGTATATTAAATGAGAAAAATATAATTAAGTTATCAATTTTTAAATAAAAGTTTTTCCTCTATATTCTGTAACTCTAAAAGCCCGTGTTTATCCCCTTGTTCTCTTAATAGTTAAATTCTATTAGAAACATTTGTCTTTGGGTATGAGATGTGTTTTCACTGGCAAAACTAATAAAATACATAAAAAATGTACAATGTGTACAAGGGGGCCATAATTAAACTAACAGTACTCATAGTGTTGTGTAGCACGATCTAATTGAGAGAATGACGTCAAATTTTGAAAGAAGATTAAACAAGACGAGGGACGAAGGATTCCGTGAAAAAAAGTAGTTTCAAAAGTCACCGCTAGGGGAATATGTGGTGCTGTGTAACAGAAAAGAGAGTTTTAAAAAATGCAGAATCAATACTAAAATAGTTAAATGTGCTAAATAAAAATAATTTTATTTCAGTATTGATTCTGCCTTTTTTTAAACTCTCTCTTTTCTGTTACACAGCGCCACATATTACCCTAGCGCTGCGCTTTTGGAATTATTGTTTTTCGCGGAATCCTCCGTCCTCCTTCCTGTTTAATCTTCTTACAAAATTTGGCGTCATTCTCTCTATTAGATCGCTCTACAGAACACTCTGAGTACTGTTAGTTTAATTATGGTCACCTTGTATATTAGGGTGGGCCGAAAAAAACTTTCTTTCGATTTTCGATAATGGGTAGTGCGGAAAAGTTGCCACTGGTGGTACTAAGTTCAGACAAAAAATTTCATATTTTTGGGACAATTTCTTCATTTGTCGCAAATGGCTTGATGTTTTGCTCAAATGCTGATTTTTGAACTTTTTTAGCAAAAATTTAAAAAATGTTAAATTTAAGTTATTTTAGCTACATTTTCTTGAAATGTCATGTTTTGTGTACGAAATGATTAAATAAACTTTGATTATGTATTATTTAATAGTAATGCGCATTTTGAATTAGGTGACTTTTATAGCTTTTTTGCGTATAAGTGAGCGGGAATTGTGACAACAGGGACTAAGGATCTCGTCATCTGACTTGGTCGGGAGGCAGAAAAAGAAACTTGGAAAGAAGATAGAGGAGGAGGAAGATCTTGGAGGGAGAAAAATTACAAACATCTTTTTTGATAGAAGAAAAAATAAAACAATCTTTATAGAAAAAATGGGACTAGCAGCACCGTCGACAGAAAGACGAAACAAATATCACCATGTTGTGTGAACGTGGTTCGGAATACTTGGGTCGCTTGACACCTCCTTCTGGTCACTGCGGAGAAATAGCAAAATCATTATATAATTTTCTAAGCCAGAATAAAGTCTGCTTTGGAAAAAATCAAGAGGAGAACTGCAAAATTTGATATGTATTCTTCCTACGAACGAGCTTCTACTCTGACAGCGACATTAACTGTCTGAACTAGATGGTAGAACCACTTAACCTAAGACCTTTACCAACTGAAACAGAGCTAGATTAATAGAATATTCAAACCTTCAGCCTTTTGCATTTCTGATGTCCATGAAACAGGAATAGGCTCGTAGAAAATGGACACGTACATTTTCGCACGCCATTAGTGATATGCGCTTCGTATTTCGCTCGACGGTGCCGCTTGTTCCCTTTTTTCTATGAAGATCGTGTTATTATTTCTATCATCAAAAAATATGGCTGTAATTTTTCATCCTCCAAGATATTCCTCCTCCTGTATATTCTTTTCAAGTTTCTTTTTCTGTCTCCTGACCAAGTCTTTATCGATGACGAGATCCTTATTCCTGGTTGCCACAATTCCTGCATCCTGAAGCACAGATAAAGCTCTTAACGCAATTTACCTATATCATATACCAGTTCTAATTCCGGCGAACGCTGTGTGAGAAAGGGATATACGTCTGGGAGTGTCTGCTTTTGAAGGTCCTGGTTCAAATTCTGATTCAGACAAACTGCCTGCTTCAAAGTTCCCACTTTTTTAATCTTCTGAGAATAGTTGTGTTTTAAAGCAGAAAAAAAATTAACATCCCATCTCGCAGTTACTCCTATCTATTTCCTCCCTCATCCGCATAATGACTTACCTCCGTTTTCTTTGGTTTCAACTCCACATTCTCCTCTCCTACCAGAATTGCTGTCAAGACATGCTGTGGTCCGACATTCAAATATGTGACTCTGAACGCATCGAAAAACCAAAGGAAGAACGAGGAACATAATAAAGACAAACGAGAGAAACCGACGAACGAACCAAACAATACTTACAATTTTTGCTCATTTATACTCGAAAAGGCTATACAAATCGCCTAATTCAAAATACACATAACTAATAAATAATAGATAATCAGAGCTTATTTAAACATTTCATACACTAAACATGACATTTCAAGTAAATTCAGCGAAAATAAATTTAATTTAACATTTTTAAAATTTTTGCTAAAAAAGTTCAAAAATCAGCATTTGAGCGAAATTTCAAGCCATTTTGCGGCAAATGGAGGAATTTTCCGAAAAATCTCAATTTTTTTGTGTAAACTTAGTGCAACTTTTCCGCACTACCCATCATCGAAAATCAAAAAAAAGTTTTTTTCGGCCCACCCTATTGTATATGACAATTTTTCTTGTTTATTCTCATCTTATTCAAATAATGTAATAATAAACATTCAATCGCTTCATTCTCTTACTTTTAGTGGAATTTACCTTGAATAAAATCGATTACATATCATTATAACATATACTTCTGGGCAATTATATTGCGTCACGCAATTCAAAGCGTAGAATTAGGGTGAAATGCAATTGTTATTTAAAAGTCTTTGTAAATTTATGCTAAAGTCAATCATTAGTTAAATTATTAGAAGAAAGAAAAATAAATCTAGGTCAACTCTGTTTAAATATACTGGTAAATGAACAAGATTTGTTCTTTTAAAAATTTCCAAATTCCTTAGTTTACGAATTAAAGAAGTATTGACAAAAAATGTCCTTCTGTCTAACCTAGATAGAATCTTGTATTATATGGTACCTGTTTTCTAGAATTGGGCCAAAACCTCGGGAAAAAGGTTCCCCATGCTGCGAAGCTTAAGCACCATTGAAGTAACATCAATGACGAAATTTCGCTTAATTTTACGAAGCAATTAAAGGGTTGCTGAAAGCTGTGATGCCACTTATCAAAACATTCTTCCTCTGTCGAGAAAGACTATAATTGTAGACAGAATTTATAATTAAGTTTCACTGTACTATAAATTAAACTCGTCAGGAATTTGAATAAAAATCTCCATAAAATGTACAATTAAAATTTGTTGTTTACCTTGAAAAATGGATTTTTTTGCGGAAAATAATACAATTTTTCGCTTTGAATGAATGTTTGAATGAAAGCGTCAAATGCTTAATGCGATTATTAAAAATGCTCTATAGTATTTACTAATTGGCAAATATTTAAAAAAAAACTCTGCATTTACAAATTGGCAAGTATTTTTATATAATTACTATAAGAACTGATGATTTATAAAATAAATATTTAAACACACACTTACTTTTATAAGCGTATTATAAAAATAGAAAGGATATATATATATATATATATATATATATATATATATATATATACAGTAAGCAAGTTAAGTCAAAATAACATAAGAAGTAAAACTTCCTAATATTCATTAAAAATTTTAATATGTTTACACATTTACATCACACAATAACAATTTACTCAGCGCATTTCTATGAGCGTCTCACGCTTTTACGGTTTTTGTTTCGACGTGCTGTTTGTGCTTTAAAAACTTATTTTCTACTTTTTAGTGCTGTCAAAAAAGCGGGTTATTTTATTGATTTTACTTATTAGCCCCCGGTACGGTATGTTATTTCTTTCTCCCAGCTTATTTTGTGTCGTATCCAAAAAATAACGTTACATTACAGGAGCCTGCCGTAAAACAAAGCTGTACAATTAAATACTCTATAGCAATGTTTTAAACTTCTAAGCATCGCACATTTTCAATTTTTATACAGTCGTATTGGGAAGAAAAAGTACTTTTTAATGCAGTTTGTTTGAAAACTGCATCTCCATTTGTTTTTGAGATATTAATTTTTTTCTAGTTTTTAGCGACATTTGTTTAATTTTGGTAACTCAAGAACTCCATTTCTGTAGAAAGTAAAGGGAAAATAGTTGAAAAATAGCAATTATATCTTTTTGTTGCCACTTTCTCATAAAAAATGAAAAAAAAAAGTAATTAAAATACGTGCTATATTGAAAAAATATAAATGAATTGATTTCTTTTTGCTGCATTTGTGTATTATTCTGAGATATCGACGTCCTACCCATACTTTATTGTAGATGTTTATGATTCGATCGTAAATGAGGAATTCTTCAGCGGATTCGGATGACGTCGTTTTATATAAATAAAATCGCGTGTTTTAAGTCTTAAAACTGAGCTACAGTAGAGTCCCGATTATCCGAGTCGCGCTTAACCGAGTTTCCGCTTTAACCCACATATTTTTTTCTGATGGACTGATGGCTTCTACTATAATGAAACAGCCATTATAAATGAAGTGTTAGGTGAAGATGAAAGAGCAGCCATAAAAAGATAGAACACTGATTTTCTGGTCAGAATGGAGAAAAAAAATGGCCATATTTTTTTTTTAATTATTATGGCCATTTTTTTCCTCCATTCTGACCAGAAAATCAGAGGTCTAACTTTTTACGACTGCTCTTTCATCTTCACCTAACACTTCATTTATAATGATTGTTTCATAATAATAGAAGCCATCAGTCCATCAGAAGAAAATGAAGTAATGGAAATGTTGGGGGCGACACTAAATTCTGAAAAAAGCAGAATTCCTGTTCTCTAGTTTTATTTTTTATTTGTTGGTACACTATTAAAATGTTTTTGATTATTTTTATTAATAATTGTTATTCATTTAAAATCAATAAATGGAAGGCAACAGTGAATATGTAGTATTTCTACTTCTACGTGAATAATACTAAAAGAAAAAAAAACTGAGTAGTACCGAGATTTTTAATCTAAAATTGTTTACCCTAAGAGGAAGGCCAATGCTGGACCTCTAAAAGTTAAAAGACAACTGAGATAGCCTAATGTGTTTGATAATCTAACAGTTTATGTAGCGCTATAAAAAAATTTTTGCTCGGCAAATGTAATAAAAAACATATTTAAAAATGTAAATTTATTTATTAACTGGTAATTAATTTTTTGGTTATAATCATTTACAACTCAGTTTACTATTTTCAGGGATCTTATCTCTTATGATCCTCAGAATCTGCAGCATTTTTTATCCTGCTGTTACTTTTTATACGATTGTTTTACGCATTTCAATTTACAGCATTTTTGGAGGAACCAAGGTGTAATGAAACTGAGAAAAGAACTCTTAAGAAAATTTTAAACCAACAGTGACGTAGCCAATGGGAGGGACAATGGCGTCCTGACCTCATGTGAAATAAATAAATACATTTAAATGAACTATTTTCTAAAAAAAGTTTCAAAAAATCATTTTCATCAAATTTGCATATTTTGAAAATTCATTATAAATAAATTTTTAAAAATTAAAGATTATGCAAGTGTAATGAATGATTCTTTCATAGCAATGTAATACTGGAACAAAACCAGTAGCACAAATATTTTATGAGTATGAGCTAGAAATGTATGCTGTCATAAGACGATGGTCAAATATGGGTTAAATAAAAAAAAAAATACAGCACTTTTTCTCTTCATTTTTATTATTTTAACTTAATTATGTCTTGATAATTAAACAAATTTAACTCGTCATTTTCTATCTGAAACATTTTCCTCTTACAATAATATATATAAAACAAAAAAGAAAAATCATGCGTCAAGCATAGTATATGAAACACTTCCCAACACATTCAGAATAATGTAACAAAACTGCACAGTTTAATAAGTTAAAATATTACGTCTAATTCAACCCTGTGGAAACGCATCACACACTTGAAAACTCAAATTCCAGATGTTCCCATCTACAATCGGAAAATTATCCGAATTCTTTGATCAGCCCTGTATATATTGTATTGCCCTATTGTATACTTTGAGCAGCACTGTATATGATTAAAATAGTTAAACTTAAAATCGCAAGCCGAAATTGAAAACGCACTTCAGCAGTTTTTACTCAAAGACAGTATTGTATAACCGATTTCTTTTGTGTGTCCCTGTAAATGAAAGACAAGTGCTATGAATACCCTATTCTGTCGTAATTATCTCGTAGTGAATTTCAGTGATTTACACCAGTTTCAATACATTTGAAACAACGTAATGTCATTAAAATACTCTGCAAACGATTTTTCCCCATATACCATAATGTAATGGAATTCTTTTGGGTAACCCTGTAAATGAAGTATTAATCTCATACTTCATATGCAATATCAAACATGGTTAGGTGACCCTAAATATGGATCATCAATTGCATGAAAAACCTAGTATATTTACGGGAGTTAGAGCGTGGACAGAGGGTCAGACGGCCAGACAAACCGAATGCATAAACACTTTTCAACTTTGTTGGAAAGTGTTAAAAAGATGCATCTACAGACATTTCCAAGAAAAGTTTTGAATACTTTTCTTTAGACAAAAGGAGTCGACCGTAGTACTATCATTGATTTCAATTGCTTTTACATCTTCATGGACGCACCCCTTAATTCGCATGGTTATTTATATATGTGTGTGTGATTGGTGTATATGACATAAGCGTACGTATGGATGGATGTAGGTGTATATGTGTAATTAAAACTAAAAACGTAAATTGAAAGAAGATTCTTTATAAGTACCAAGAATACAGAGAACCAAAAATCTTGCGTTTAACTGCATAATAAGAAAACACTTTACAGATAGAGAACTTTTTTATTTTTTCTGTGGAAAATTATTACTAAAAAAGAATATGGTACAAAACAGATAATTTTAATAGAATTCATATCGGCATTTGAGATTGAAAAATGAAAGATCTTGAAACAAATAATAATTATGGGAAGTGATTTTTAGAATAGATTTTGAAAAGAAATCAAATATTAAAATACGCATTTTAAATAGAGATCAATTTAAGTAAACGGAGCGATTGGAATATATTTAAAGACCTAACAAAAACATAACAGTGAAAAAAGGGAACCAAGTTCTGTAAAGACAATGGCAAGAAAAGAAGTGATATCTGAGTGGGTGCCAAGTTCAAATAAAATTCACTCGAACTTACCTACTGAAGTATTATACCATTTTTAAATTGTTTAAAAATAAAAATTATTGATAGCATATTAATAATAAATCTAGAACTTGGCAAGTTTTTGATAAATGTTATGCCTATCAATTTCATGTTTTACCTACGAGTCATTTATATTTATTAATGACATTATTATATCAAAACTTGTTATTTCATATTTGGAAGCCTTAATTTGAGTGAGCTCCTTCCCCTTGAAGGGTCCACCTAATTTTAACTGCAAAATGGCACATTGACACCAGAATTCAGGACTAAAAAGTTTAATTTTATTAAATACGTAAAAAGAAGCTTTTACCCATTTTGAATTTTTTTTTTTAAATTCTGGTGTGATTCAATGATTTTAGCATTTTATGAATAAAAGTTCTTTGCCCCGGATAGGGTTAAAGGAGTGGAGTCTCTAGAGTGATGACCAAGAACAAGCGTAAGTGTATCTGTCTCTTTGTCAGGCCTTTTAGTCTGTTTGCATTGAGGTTTCCGGAGGATGGGTGTTACAGTGATAAATAAAGACAAGCGGGAGTGTATCTGTGTGTTTATTGGTTTATCAAATCTTTAACATGAGTCATTTGTTTATAATAATAACTATATTAATTTTTTTTTATAATGACATTGTTATTATTATTAACATCATCATTTTATTAAGACATGAAATTGATAGGCATAACATTCATCAAAAACTTGCCAAGTTCTAGATTTATTATTAATATGCTATCAATATTTTTTATTTTTAAACAATTTAAAAAATGCTATACTTCAGTAGGAAAGTTTGTGTGAATTTTATTTGAACTTGGCACCCACTTAGATATCACTTCTTTTTTTGCCATTGTCTTTACAGAACTTGGCTCCCTTTTTTCACAGTTGTGTTTTTGTTAGATATCATTACTTTTTGTAAAATTACAATATATTTAGACACTTTACTTAATGCTTTTTAATATGTTTACATGTGACTATTTTATTCACCAAGCAACATTCAATTTTAATTTTAATTTCCTACAACAAAGTATTTGGCTGTCAATTTGCGGCAGAAATCTATATTTTAATACTGCTGTATTGAATGCATGTTTTGAAACTAAATGTATTGATTCGAAATTTTTATTGTTTCTAAAGCAATTCCTATTAAATTCCTATATTAAATTTTCCTATTAAATATTCCAATAATATTTCCTTTAACTAAGCCTGATTTTTGTACTGAAAGTGAAAAATAAAGTTACGTGTTAATGTCCTAATGCCACATATCATTCATCCATGGGCGCCAGCAATGAGGAAGTGCAGAGGAAGGACATTGCCCCTCCCTGGATTTTCAAATTTAATTAACTAAATATTCTTTTTCTCTGATGATTTTGAAAATAAAAATAAACTTTATTCTTCTCAAGTGATTTAAAATAATTAAAACACTGAGGAAAAAAGGAACTAAAAATTTTTCTTATAGCCGAAATTTTTTACAAGAATTAATGGACCCTATTCTCCCTTTCGGTTCGAGGCCATAAAAACCGCCATTTTACCAAATGTGATGCCACAGGAATACTGTTGTACTTACCGCATGCAGACTATTACAGAAAATTTCGTTTATACTTAAAAGAATATAAATAGTTTAGCCTATATTTCCAGCTAATAATCTATAAAGAAATGGATACTATTCTTTCTCTCGGTTCGAGGCATAAAAATCGCCATTTTTACCAATTGTGACGTCACATGAACACTGCCCATTGGACATTTCGTTTGTAAACAGGGTTTTCTCAAGTTTGTACCGTACTATCGCATTTGAGAGTTCTAATTTTTATAACATTTCTTGTTTTCGAAATAAACACACGGGTTTTTGAAAAATAAGACCTCTACTGTTCATTGAAAATTTGATAAGGTTTGGAGAAAGGTGAATATTAAAGGAAGAAAGTAGTTACTCAATGTTAATCGGCTTCAGATCAGACTAGTTTCAAATGAGTCAGGCCTTATTCATTAAAGGAATATTCTGGATAAAAGGATTTTTAGAGTTATTTTTTATTAATTCGAGCAAATTTGCTTATTTTCAACGTTCCCTGCCTGCTTAAAGTGTCCCAGTACGTTTAAATAACGAATTCTCAGCAAATGAAACATATTTTTTGTTGTTGTTGTTTCATATGAAAGACTGTGCATTTAGCTATCCAAAACTGTTTTTGTTTTCTTTGTACGATCATTGAAAGTGCAGTTATGACTGTTTTTTTTTTTTTTTTTTTTTTTTTTTTCAGCTCTAAAACATGAAGTTTTTATTTAAACAAGTTGGAAATTGCTCGCCAAACGTTGCAAATGAGGTGCGTTCGTACTATAACTAGTTTTATAATTATTTTTTGCACCCCATATTGTACTGAATGTGTATTTATTTGCAATTCATAAGTACATAGTCTGCAACATCATTAAAATGCACTTGCAATAATTTTTTCCCATTCCCCTTAATGTAACGGAAAACTTTTGACTGTCCCTGTAATTAAGCTATACATCAGATTTTCATGAAATTTGAAATGGCTCGACAAAATTTTGCAGCAATTATATATTTAAAATTTCAGCCCATTCGGAAAGCTGTAACATCATTAAAATGCACTTGCAATAATTTTTTCCATTGGCTTTAATGTAAAGAAAAACTTTTGACTGTCCCTGTAATTAAACTATACATCCGATTTTCATAAAATTTGAAATGGCTCGACAAAATGTCGCAATAATTATATGTTTAAAATTTGAGACCATTCGGAAAGCTTTAACATCATTAAAATGCACGTGCAATAATTTTTCCCATTGGCCGTAATGTAAAGAAAAACTTTTGACTGTCCCTGTAATTTAACTATACATCCGATTTTCATAAAATTTGAAATGGCTCGACAAAATTTTACAACAATCATATATTTAAAATTTCAGACCATTCGGTAGGGTAGTTTTTGCTCTATTATATGCGGACGGACGGACAGACAGACGGACTGAACGACGAATATAGGTGCTACTTATTTATATAATTACGAACGCACCTAAAAAAGGAAATGTAAGTTTAAGTAACCTAAAGAAAGATAATGTCTTTCAATATTGAAATTAAGGAAGGTACAATAGTAGTAGGAAATGGAGAGTTCACCTGTAACAGGCGCAATTGCGCATTCCGCAATCAGTGCGCAATCAGCGTGGGATCGATGATCATACTCATCTTTCTCTCAATCATGACAGTTATTAATATTTTGTTGCTGCTCCGTTTAACACTTTGCTAGAATGTTGTATGAATATCAAGAATTAAAATATCAAAATGGTTTCGTTTAGAAACACTTGTTTATTTATAACATGCTGTTATTTTCTCTAAAATTTACTTGAAAAGATGTGTGTATACGAATACGTTTTTAATAAATATACATGTTTTCCGCGCTATTAAGAATAAGTGTTCAAAAAATACGTGTCTAAGGAAGTATATGTGTTATAAGGTATATATAACTATATATATCCCATTCTATATGTTTGAATGAATCTAAGCATATTTAAAAAATTGTGTATTAAGATAAAAATGTTTAATTAAAAGCACTTATCTGTGTCTACACATATCTATATCCATAAAGTTAAATGCTTATATATAGGTTCTTGTGTAAAAATATATATGTATACAGTTTACTAGTTTAAAAAAAATTGCAAAAAGTTTTACACAGGTAATAAGAATAATAATAAAAAAAAAGTTTGACAAAGGTTTAACAAAGTAAAAAAAAAAAAAAAAAAAAAAAAAAACTTTTAATAAATTTAAAAAAAAAGTTTTAACAAATTAAAAAAAAGTTTTAACAAATTAAAAAAAAGTTTTAGCAAAAAAAAAAAAAAAACTTTTAACAAATTAAAAAAAAAAAGTTTTACAAAAAGTTTTAACAAATGAAAAAAAAAATAATTTTACAAAAAAAAAATTTAAATATGTTTTTGAAAAATTCTGAAAGAATAAAAAAGTTTTACAAAATTAAAAAAAAAAGTTTTAAATATGTTTTTAAAAAATTCTGGAAGATTAGAAAAACTATACATTAAGCAAAATTATTTACAATGAGAATAGCTATATACATATATATATATATATATATATATATATATATATTGTATATGTGTATATGTATATCTGTGTATATGCTTGAATATACGTGTTACACATATCTAACAATATGTTAGGAAGGTTTGTGTAGAAGTTATAAATAAGCACTCATATAAAAAATCAATATTTTTTTATTTTAAAAAGCAATTTACAGAAAGTATATTTACAAAAAGATATATTTACATAAAAACATTTTCTTGATAATTCTACATCATATTAACAATTTTCATCACTGATACAATCTTGATTAATTTTATAATGTCCATAGGCAAAACTTGATATTCCATCATCTAGCAAGTAACGCTTATCATCAAAAGGATTTAAGCTAATTTTATTCTGTATTAATGTATATAGGTGATGGTTATCTTGAGCGATCCTTGTCTGCTTCTCCATGCTAGTTTTCACCTGTTGTAGACATTCTAAATAATCTTGATGCTTGATTTTCAGTCGAACAACATGTGTAGACACACCCTTAGCCCGCTTCTTTTCTTCACTCGAAGATTTCAGGGAGTACATTTTGGATTTTAGACCAACGAACTCAAGGGCCAAATCTGCATTGAGCTCATCCTTGAACTTGCCAATCACCTTCTTATTGATATACGAGTAGAGTGAATGATGCTTTGGATAGTCTGAGAAATCAAATAGCCCTGCATTATGTTCCATAACATCAAAAATATTTTTTGTTTTAATATGGTAGCACAGTGAATCCGTATCTGTGAATAATAGCTTTGCATCATCTTTAAATGTTTTCTTTATAAAATTATAATGAAAATCATACATTAAGAGCTTCGAAAGCTCTAAAATGCAGAAACCTACATAGAGAGGACGATTCATCAAAATAGTAGTTTTAAGCCTTTCTACGGCACTCAGGTCTTCGTTATATGTTTTGAATGCTTTGAATGTCGGTGAGGCAACCAATTTCTTTGCTATTTTTTCATTATTGCAAAGCACAATATTCCGCCTCTTTCTTAAATTTTCCATGGTTTTTCCGAATACAGAGTTGTTCATTAATTTAAAAAACTCTTTTTCAGAAGAGGATTTTGCTTTCTTTCTTTTCTCTGTATTAAAATTAATATAGCTCTGCAGCCAGGGTGCCTGTTTGAATTGAAGAGCTTTATGCACAGCTGTCAGTTTTAATCCAAGTTGCAAATAATATTTCAGATTTCGGTAATGAGTGACATAATTCTGCTTATCTTGAAGATTTGGGATAAGTTTAGGAGTGCCTTTAAATTTTTTATTTCCAAGCATCCTCTTCGCAGTAGGTGACAACATCTCTTCATTCACAGTCAGGCGTTCCGGGGCCAGCGGATATTCGTTATGAAATTTATGAAGCTTCTTAGGGTATTTAAGGTCACCTCTAAAATATATCCAATTTCAGATTCATCAGATAGAGAAAGAATCCACTCTTATGTAATATGACTTGTCACACACCATTGAAACCCTCCGTATGGTAGATATTGGGACATAGCCCATCCATAAAGATTGTTCGCATCCCAATCCATGATGAAGCTGAGTGCTTCATTTTCCCTAAAATTGGGCGTATTGGGGATGTTCGCTAAGGCGTGTCTATGACTAATCATACTGATACCACCACGTATTCCATTTTCAATCATTAACAACATATCAATGTCCGTTAACAATTCTAGAGGTGTTTCACACATTTTAAAAGGATGCTTGCCATGCGAGCGAAGGTCCTGTATATAAATGGCAAGGATCGATATCATAATACTGTTGGCACAGTTTACGAAAATTTTGGAAAACATCAGCTAGTAATAAAATATCTGTTTTTACATACAGATCGTGATATTCACCTAGATTCTGAATATCAAAGGTTTTCCACACGTTCAAGGCATGTTGATAGTCTTCATCTTTAATAGCTTCATCCGTGAGACTGTTATAAAATGCTGCAGGCAGGGGTAGTTCCTTTTCATCGAATTTTTCAAAAGAGGTGAAGTAGTCATAAGGGTATACCCCTTTTCTTGTAAGCATATGCAAATTAGTATTTTCAGGGAAATTTTCTTCAAGTATGATGAATTGCTCAGGATTAAGGTTTCTAACAAGCTTTTCTAAAGAGTGAGTCAAAAACTGGAATGAATCTAAAAAGATCATCTGTATAGGACTTGTTGGCTTTCTTAACTTGAAGGTTATATAATTTTCCATAGAGGAAGCAATCACATCAATTTCATGATCTTTAAATTTACCAATCTTACTCATTAGATGATGCCCATCAAAGTTTTTTAGATTATGGAATATAACAGGAATTGTTTTACATTGTTTGTAGTTTAGATTGCAGCTTGCATGGGCAGCTCCTCTGTATGCACCCGTCACGTGGTCATGGTCACGAACACGTTCTTCACATAATGCTTGCTTACAAATAAAACAAAATTCCGCTTCCTGAAAAGCTTTTTCTTGTGCAGGTGAAAGCTTCATAGGTTCGATATTTAATAACTTTCGTCCTAATACATCTTCAATCTTCAGCATCTGTTTTAAAAAATGGTCTACACAGTCTTTGCCACGATAAACTTTCGCTTTCCACACACATCTCCCATTAGGTCCAACAACAACATAAGCATACCCACATGGAAAATGATAAGTTGTTTTTTCAGTATAGGATGGTGTGGTAGAGGATGCAGTCGGCGCAATAGGTATAAGAAGACTCTCAAAGTCAGCATACACAACATATGGTATGGGATGCTGTAGATGTATTCCAGTGAAAGATAATATATTCTCGTCTTCTTCTGGTAAGAGTATCCTTTATGCAACATGTCGAGAACAACATTTGATATGCTTATCCAATAGGTCTTGACTTGAAAACCGGTGTAAACATCGATAGCAGTAAAAAACAACCCCATTATGATGTGTCAGATCTCCTAAAAGTCTTGAAATGCTTCTAATTAGGCAATAGTGTTGCTTTTCACCATCACTAACTAATAATAAGTTGATAACATCAAGATTTTGTTTCTCAGATATATACAGTGGACAAACTTCATCCTCTTCATATCCAAACACATTAATCCGTAAATTGTTGAGCTGTTCGATAATAGGGACCTTCTGAAGGGCAACAGGGCATTCAACATTACCAAGCTGGATATAACTTTCATAAGGGATATAATGAGAAACACGTTCAGGATTTTTTGAACAATGTAAGTTCAGCTTAAATGCCAAAAGACACCACACTAAGCACTTGTTATCTTCGTTTTGAATATTCAACACTGCTTTTTTATCATTCAATTTCTTAGGTAAAGCAATATATGAACTTGCAGCAAGAGGATGATATTTAGCAATCTTGAGTTCTAAATGTTGAATGTTTCTAAGCTTCCACCCGGAACCTCTTTGCACAAATTCTTCAAAGGATTTTAATATTTTAGAGAATCCTTCTTCAATGTGTTGCATAATAGTTTCTTCAGTAAGTTCTGTAAAACATTGACATCGAAAATACGATTGAATCTCTTCCATCTCCTCGTTATCAGTCATACGTTCAAGTACTATTTTTTCCACCATATACCATTTAATGGCACGTTTAGTCTGAACTTCCTGTGTTAAGCGTTCTTGAATTTCAGCTTGTAAGTGGGTATGAAACACAGTTAAATCACTTTCTTCACGTTCATCAGGATAAAGCATGATAGTTTTAAACACATTAAGCACATCTGATTGATTCTGCTTCAGTTTTTTAGACTTTACATTAGATGAAATCCTTTTCCGTTTCACACTCACAAGAGGTACATGGGAGTGTTGGGTGCGTATATGCTGTTTCAGCTCATAATTTCGTCCAAACATTTTATCACATTCACGGCAAGAGAATTTTGAACTCTCATGTGATCTTATATGTTGTGTCAAATTGTCCTTTCGTGTAAAAACTTGATCACATTTGTTGCACTTAAATGTAGATCTTTCATTGTGAGTTTTCAAATGTCTTCTCAAATCAGATCTGCGACTAAAAGACTTCTGACATACTTTACACGTATACACCTTATCATTAAAGTGTATCTTCATATGTTGATTCAGGTTAGAAATAGTTGAAAACATCACATCACAAGTTGAACATGCATACATCTTCTTGTCAACAGTTAAAGGCATGAAAGGTTCTTCAGATGTTATATCAACATCCAGAGAATTAGACGATTGATTGTTCTTCGATGAAAAAGCTTGAGAATGCTCATCACGCTTAAAAGTTGTTGCTTCATCATTGATATGAGTCTTAGAATGTCTTTTCAAATCGGATCTACGGCTAAAAGACTTCTGACATACTTCACATTTGAAAAACTTTCCACCTGAATGTATCTTCAAATGCTGATTCAGGTTAGAAATAGTTGAAAATGTCTTATTACAACTAAGACAAGTAAAATTCTTCTTCACAGGCACAGAACTTTCCAAAGGCATGGCTTCGTCTAAAGACATAACAGCATCCATGATAAATTAATAAGAAAAAAGATTTAACTCCTAACGGAAAACAACAATCTTCACGAATAAATTACTGTAAAAGCAGAGAGCACTAAAGACACGTCTGATCGCTAGTAAGTAAGTAAGTAAGCTCCCACCCTGGGAACCCGCTTTTGGCTTATGGTTAGGTGTAACCCCCAAGCCCAGGGCAGGGAAAAGTTTTACTACCTGCGGAAACAAGCCCAGAACGCCAGTCTCCGGGAAAGAAGACTTCAGAACGACCCGCCTGACACGCCGAAGAGAGTACAAGAGGCAAGTGCCGTGTCCCCGGACCGCCTGTGAAAATTTATGATTATTTAAGATGGCGATTCTTTACCAATCACAATTAGCTACCCTATTGTTTCAGGGCGAGCCTAGAAATATATTACGATTATGATTTATATGTTTTGGAATTTACGTACTATTTGAAAAAATTTTAAGTATTTACACAATATTTCTAATGGTATTTAAGTTCTTAAAAATAAAACAATCTCAAAAACACCCTTCCATACACCACGTGGACCCATGACATGTCCACCACAGGCAATCAGAAGAGGTAATTATTGAATGTATTTATATTGAATAAAAGAATAATGGCTATTGAGAATATCGTAGTTAGCATAAAGTTTTTTAAGTTGTGCCGGGTCATTAATTATTTTTAGGATGTCCTGAAGGATTGTCGTTTCTGTTCTGTGAAATTTAAACTTCATGAATTTGCAGTTGCCGAAAATGTAATGCATCGGTCTCCTCGACCACCACATTTACAAAGGTCGTCATCTTTTTTGCCGATATTATAAAGGAAAGACGGGAAGCTGCCGCGGCCTGTTAAAAAGTAAATAGATACTTTATCTTTTGAAATTATTTGGTTCTGAACTTTTGGTACCAGCCCGTGCGTATATCTGCCACCCCCTGAGTGATCCCAGTTGTACTGCCACCTGTCCAGTAATTGAGTTCGAATACATTTTATAAGATAGGACCGAGGCAATTTAACTCCTCGATCCACTGGTAGGTCGCAGTACTGGGCGGCATCATTCGCCAGCTCATCCGCCAGTTCATTACCCGCTATGCCAATGTGGCCTTTTATCCAAGTAATGTAAAAAATTTTATTTTGATTTTGTTTAATTAAATTATGGATGTAATAAATTGAAGGGTTAGTTGGAAATAAATTGTCTAAGGCTTTAATAGTAGATTGACTGTCACTTAATATTTGGAATTTTGTATAAGGGGAGTTAATGGCCCAATTAAATGCCGAAATTATTGCGTGCAGCTCCGCCTGAAAGATTGAATTTTCTGCTCTCAGTTTGACTGTTTTTTCATAAATTTTAATGTTATGATTGTAGGCTACCATTGCATATGCTGTACCAGAGTCCACCTTAGAACCATCTGTGTAAATCGAAATAAGATTAGTTTTTGTGATAATTTTGTCTGTAACTATTATTTAAATGAATTTCCGGATTTATTTCATATTTTAGGATTTTATTTTCTATATCATCTTTACATATTGGTTTGGGTTCTTTAAGTAATAAGTTTTTATTGTGTAAAATATTGTATTTTAGATTTTTATATTCCAGTGTTATTAAGATTGGTGGTATTCCTAATAGGACCTGTAACGTATGTGTTGCAACATTTTTATATGTTTTGGTTATTGACGTGAGACAAGTTCTTTGGATGGATTGGAGAGCGCGTTTATCTTTTATCCTGAGGTCTCCAAACCACACCTCCGAACCATAATCTATAATTTTTTCTAGTACTGCTATGTACCAGGTTCTAAGATAGCCTCTGTCCACCCCCCAAGTAGCCGAGAAGACCCGTTTAATGGATGAGGTTAGCTGTAAAATTTTGTTTTTTATGCTAGTTATGTGCTTGTCCCATTTTAAAGTACTCTGGAATATTATCCCTAAAATTTTTATTTCCTTTAATGGCTTGATGGTATAGTTACCCAATTTAAAGGTTGGTGGACGTTTATCCAAAGTGTTTTTCCCCAACATAATAAAAGTCGTTTTTTCCTTTGAAATCTGTAAATTTAAGTTATTGCAAATATTATAAAAAAGTTTTATTTTTTGGTTGGTTTCGGTCTCTAAGATGAGTCTGCTCCTCGCTTTGACAACCATATTGAAGTCATCGCAAAAAACATACAGGTCTTCGAATTTACTGTAAAAGTTTATTAAGATTATATTTGCTATGATTAGCCACAGAAGCGGCCCAAGGCACGACCCCTGTGGACAGCCTTGATAAGTTGGTCTTTTAATGTTATTTGATAAATAATTTGTTATTAGTTCTCGTTCGGATAAGAAGCTAAGAAGGATACATTTTAAATATTGCGGAATTGGTAATTCGTTAATTTGTTGACCCAAAGTGACCCTATCGATATTGTCAAACGCCCCTACAATGTCGAATGAGCTAATGCTGCAGTATTTATATTTTTCAAGATACGTTTTTGCTTTATGTTTTAATTTGTTTAATAGTTGAATTGTGCTTCTGTTCTCACGGAAGCCATACTGGGCCCCGTGAAGAACATTTAATTTTTCTAAGTAGTGATTAATTCTTCGTTTTAGGATCCTCTCATAGATTTTTCCCAGCATGAGAAGGAGACAAATGGGTCTATAGGAGGAAGGTTGGCGTGGATTTTTATTACGTTTTGCGAAGAAGATCACATTTGCTATTTTCCATGATTTAGGAAAGTAGTTAAGAGTAAGACATTTGTTATATAAGTCACGTATTAGATGTTTAAAATTATTGTATATGTTTTTAATAATAAATGCATCAATTTTATCAAATCCAGGGGCTTTTAAATTATTTTGCTCATTAAGTGCTGATTTTATTTCTTTAAAAGATATTAGGGGGGGAGGAGGGGGAAGATCTTCCTCTGCCGCTGGGTCCATGAGAGGTGGATGCGGGTTTTGATGTATTGGGAAATGGTGGTTAAGTAATATGTTGAAAGTGTCTAATTTTGTAGTATATGGGGTTGAACCCTGTAGTGTTGTGTGTATGAAATGATTATTTTTGAGTCTTTTATTCATTGCTATTTTAAAGGCTTGGCCAAATTTGTCTTTTGTTTTAGAGCAGAAACTCTGCCATGATTTGGTTTTTTGTTGTTTTATACGTTTTTTGTATATTGCTCTTTCTCTTTGTAGGAGGGTTCTCCACTTTGGGTCATTTGTTGATTTAAATCTTTTCCGTAATGCTGAGATTTTATTTCGCTGGACCTTCAGCTCTGCCGTCCACCAGTCAAATGTTGGATATAATTTGAAACTTTTTGTTTTTAGTGAGGATTTACAGGTGTCTAGAATTACTTGGTTAAAACCATCAAGCCATTCATCCAGTTCTAGTCGAGTTTTAGTATCAGATAAGGATTTAAGTAAATTATTAATTTTTGGTTTCAAGATGTAATTAAATTTTTTAAAATTTGAGTATCTTGTTTTAAATCTTTTAAGGTCTAGAATAACTGGTTTAAGATTTAATGAGAATCTGATATACCTGTGGTCCGACGTGCTCTCTACTGTGTCATCTACATACCATGAGTCCACGCAGTCCACCGGGTCTTGTGTACAAAGGGTTACATCTGGATTCCCCTTCATGGGACGATTCGGCTGTCCTATAAATGAATGAGGTGCCTCTATATCATTGATCAGAGTTAAGTTATTAGATAATAGTAAGTATGTCAAAATTTTTCCCCGTTCATCTTCTTTCTGATATCCTAAAAGTGACAAGTGGACATTGAGGTCTCCTCCCATTATGATGTGATTCAATGGTTCGAAGAAGTCCAGCCACTTCATATCACCTCTGAAATCACCTTTTGGTCTGGCATACACAGAGCCTATTGTGATCTTGCCGGATTCAGTAGTAAGATTGACGAATACTGCATTATCGTCTTTATATGTCTCTATCACTTCCACGTCCTTTCGAGTTACCACAACTGCCGCTGTTTTATTTTTTGAGATAAATGCTTGCCAATTTGACGGAATTGACCATATGGCTTCGTTAAAGTAGTAAAAGTCCTGTAATAGAAGAACTAGTATTTTATGCTGATTTGCAAATCCCATTAGGGTTGATGTTGCAGAACTTGATCCCTGTAGATTAATTTGAATAAAGATTAGTTCATTTGGAATATATATTTTCTGTGGTTTTGCAGGGTTATTCAGAATTTCTGTTATTATTTGTTCTTGGTTTACTGTTAAATTTCCATTTTGAGTATTGGAGTTGTTTGAGTTTGTTGAGTTATTAGAATTATTTATTTCTTCATTTATCGGATTGAACTTTCTTGATTAATTTGTATATTTTTATTTCTCTGTGACAGGTAGTACTGTAGTGTTGGACAGTCTGATGAACTCGATCTATGCGGGAAGTCGCTATTTGTTCCAGCACAGTTTCTGCCTACATCGAATTTATTTTATTTATTTGTGCTAGATTGCTTCGCTGTAGTATTAAATATTGTAAAGTCGGACATTCACTAGAACTAGCTGCATGCGGGAAGTCACTCGCACTCCCCATGCAGTTTCTGCATCTGTGTTGTTGTGGTTTATTTCTGTAATAACAATATTTTTGATCATGGCGTCCTGCACAGTATTCACACGTTGGAGATTGTCGGCAATTCTGATCCACGTGTCCGAAAGATTGACAGTTCTTACATCTTAATATAGGTTGGTAAGGTGCAATCCTGACCGATGTAAATCCCATGACGATCTTTCGTTGTCTCAGTAGATGAATCGCAACTGGAGCTTCTGCTTCAAAAATTAGTTGGTATGTTGAAGCTTTTTCTCTTTGTTTTCTATTAATGTAGTTTATTGGAATATCTGAATCATAAAGATTTTTTAGATTGGTTATTATTTCTTGTGGATCCATATATGTCGGGATCCCTAAAAGAATCAGTTTTCGGAGATCCGCAGCCTTATATTCTATATCCACAATGTCTTTTAGGGTTTCTATCTTCTCAATCGTCTCAAGCAGCTTATTCGTGTTTTCATCACTAAACGTTTTAATTATTAGTGTATTTTTGTTTTTGGCAAGTTCACAATATATTTGTTTATATTCAATTGTGTTTCTAGTTTCTCTTGTTAGCATGATTTTTATGTCATTGAGCGACATATTCGTGTTTTTCTGCCGAGTTATCAGGATAGCTGCTTTTGAATACTGTGCATGTACCGTTGGAATTGTTGTCTTCTTAGGTATTGCAGCCACCTCCGAATATAGTGAATTATCTGTATTTGCCTGTATGTTTTCTTCTATATTATTGCATTTTATGATTGGTTGTTGTTCCTCTACTGTTTCTATTTTTTCTCTTATCTTTTTAAGTTCTTCCAAGATGATTCTAGTATAAGGTATCGTTTCTTCTGTATTTTGCTGTTGAATTAAGTCTTCTATTACTTTATTTTTGTTTCTAATTTCTTTTAATTGTTTTTCTATTTCTTCTTTGTATTTTAATTCTTTTTCTAGTAGTTCATTCAATTCTTTATTGCATTTTTCCAATTCATTTGTTAGAGTGGGCTGTTCTTGCAACTTCTTAATCGTTTCTAATTGATCTTTTATGATTTGTTCGTGTTCAAGGATTTTTTGACGTTGATCTAACGTCACCTTATTGACGGTGTTGAGATTCGCCGTTATTCTATTATTTTCTTCTCTTTGTATTTCAAGGTCTTTCACCATTTCACTTGCTTTAAAGATAATTTTGTCTAGGTATTTTTTAGCTTCTTCACAATCACCTCTTCTTCTACTTCTTGTAAGTGATTTATAAATCTCTATCATTTGAGTCATTGTCATCTTCTTTATAGCAAGTTCACCATACCTCGGCGTGGCTACTTCCTCCGGAGAATCTTGAGTCGACATTGAGGAATTTTGTGTGTTGTCTTCTTGTATAGATATTTGAGTTGCTCTTTCTTCTGTAGTTTTTAAGTCATGTCTGCCCGATTTTCCTGTCCCCGTTCTTCTACTCTTCTCCTTTAATTCTCTAATCATCTTTTCCTGCTGTTCCGCTCTTTTTTTCAGATTATTTTTGTTGTCATCTAATTCTCTTATTTTTTGTTTTATTTTGATGAGATATTTTTCTGCCATACTAGACGCTCCTTTAGCATGAGTGCTCTTCGTCTTGCTGTAGCTATCTATCAATTGTTCCAGCGACATTAATTTTGCCATGGGTTCTGAATATGTTGTCAGATTTTTTGGAAGGTCTTTAGTATTTAATCTTGGTGTTGAGTGTATTGATATACTGGAATCAAATGATCCTTCAGTTTCATGCTCCACAAGATCCTTTACTCTCTGTGGCTTTGGAGTCGCCTGAGCAGTTATTAACTGATTTTCTAATTCTTGGATTGTCTGATCCAGTTGTATCATCATTCTCTCTTTTTCCTCTACGATTTCTTTCAACTCCATTATTTCATGTTCTTTTTCACTCAAGTTTTGCTCAATTTCGTCACTTTTCATCAGAGCACATTCTAATTTTTCTTTGTACTCTGCTATTTTAAGTTCGTTTTGTTCTTTATTTAATTTATTCTTCTTTTTATTTTTTAATTTCTGACTGTATTCGTGAAATATTTGTAGGAGCGTCGGTTCCGAGCTACTTATTTCATATGAATGTTCGCCTATTGAAGAGCTTTCTTCTGGTATTTGTGAGTTATTCATTATTCCACTTTTATTTTGGACTTTTTATAATCTATTATTTCGTGAGAATTATTTATTTAGTATATTTATATCTGAAAGTTATATTGTAACTGGATCGGGGAGCCACTAGGCCCCTGCCACACATCTTTGAAGGAAAGGGAAATAGATAGTTAAAAGCAAAAACCAGTGGTCGTAACCACCGAAGATGACTTAGAATAAAATTAAATTGCCAAATGGGGGGTAATTTTGAATTAAAAAAAAAAAAAAAAAAAGATAGTGATAGTAAAACCATTACTAATGGGAGAAAAAGGGAAGTATGTGCTATTGCTCCCGTGCCACCAAGACCATACACTTAAATTATTAATTATCAGTTACTGCTCTTTTACCAATAACATTGTTCCCCTGTGAAAAATGCATTACTGCATGTATACATTATCTCACTATTTTTCACAGGAGTTGTAGCGTTAAATTTTGATGAGGAATTCGTAATTATGTACAATATAAAGAATTATATAATATAGTATATAATATAAAGTGTAATTTAATTCAATTTTAAATAATAGACAAATTTACATATGTACATTTTTGATATTGATAATTTGTTATAAATCATTGAAAGTAATTTATTAGTAAACAAATTTACATTTAATCACTCTTAATGTTGATCTGTCATGTACAACTTCAGCAATATTGCTCTAGTATGAGTATTGCACGTCGAGTCTCGATTTCCCATAAACGAACCAAAAAAGGAGTAAAAAAGGAGTAATGGTAGATTGGGTGGACCTGTCAGATGGAAAACATTTGGAAAATATTTCTTAATGTACTGCAGTAGGAAAGCAAACAATACCCATCCAACACTACAAGGGTCCCGCCGACTTGCCTGTAAGATAATGTAAAACACAATATAACAGATTTAAACTTTAAAATTTAAATGTAAGTGCGCCAAAATCAGTGCAGGGACCTCCCAAGGACCAAGGAGGGTAAAATGAGACGGAGAGGATAATGCCAACAGCAATGTAGTGCTAAATGTAAAATAGTAAATGGGAACAAGAATGTAGGACATTGTATGACTCAAATTAAATAATCGTTTACATTAAACCCAGTAATCAAAAAGTTGCTAATAATAAGGAAATGAGTGCTAATTGTAGTAGTGATTAGTGGGAAAGAATATATGACGTATGGGAAATCCCAATGAAAAACAGAAGAATAACTCAAATAATAAAAAAAAGTAGTCAATGCTAAGCCAAGAAATGTGTGCAAGGTCAAATAATTAAAATGAGAATAAAACTGTTGGCAACCTCCAGTACATTCAAGAAAAAACCAGAATAGTAATCCAGTAACAACAGAATGTATGTCATATGAGTAATCCCAATGATCAGTAGAATAACTCAAATAATAAAAAAGTAGTCAATGATAGGCAAAGAAATGTTTGTATGGTCAATAAATTATAATGGGAACAAAATTGTTGGCAACCTCCAGTACATTCCAGAAAGAACCAGAGAAATAACCCAATAAACAAAAAAGTTGCTATTGTTAAGGATAAAAAATATTAAATGTAAAAATGTATATTGGGATCAAGAAAATATGCCATATGAGTTATCCTAGTGAAAAAATCAGAAGAATAACTCAAATAATAAAAAAGTAGTCAATCTTAAGCTTAGAAATGAGTGCAAGGTCAAATAATTTTAGTGGGATCAATATTGTGTGCAACCCCTAGTACAATCAAGAAAAAAACCAGAAAAATATCTTAATAATTGTAAAAGTTGCCAATGTTAAGGAAAAACCTTAACAACTTATAAAAAGTGTAAAATGTGACTTGGGACTGTTATAACAGTCGAAAATGAATGTTAATTAGAAAAAACCATGTCTCTAGCCCAATTAGGAAAAAAGTAGCAACTGTTATAGATAAGGGAGGGAGGCAAAAAATGGTGCAAAAGATGGTGACAGTAGAAATAATAATGTAGTATATAAAAAAGTGTCAAAAATATGACAATAACAAAAATAAAAGCTATTATAATGAAGAGCCACATTTGACCCCTCCCCGGCAGGCCCCTAATTGTGCTAGAGGTAAACGGAATAGTGGAAAAGACGGGGGGGGGGGGGGGGAAAGTTCACTTAGGCTGCAAGCAGCTGACTTTGGCGCAGCAGAATACCCCTACGACCAATACTTTTCGAGTTATTTAGCTTTTTATGCAATAATTCAAGTGTAAAATACATCCATCAGAAACAAAATGGCGTGTTTTAGTGATTAGATGGCAAACCTAGTAGTTAATTATTGTGCTAAAAGTTGGAGAAGACCTTCCTATACATGTTGCCATTGAAAAAATAGTTAAGTGTTCATTATTAGTCTTTTATTATAATTAATTTATGTATTATTTTAAAGCGTTGAGAAATTTTTTGAGAAGGCAACCTACATGAGTTTTCAATTATTTTAAAGCATTAATATTGACTTGCCCTTACAGAACACGAATTGTGTGAGAGCAACCAGTGTCCACCCAACCGCTCCAAATCAAAAATCACCAATTTTAAAATTAAGATTAAAAATACTTCTAGGTATTCAGTATTAAAACAAATAGTACCGCTAAAAAGAGTAAAGATTCAACTTTCAGAATATGTAAATATGTAAAAGATCGGTACATAAATAGTAGTTAAAAAATTAAATTAAAAAAGTAAACAACCTAATGCATTCCTATGGGAAATCGGAAAAGTTTCTTAAAAAAAAATGACACTTTTTCAAAAATCAATTAAAAAATATCAAATTGACCTAGAGAGACACGGGTGGAGGCGGAGAAAAGCTAAAAGTTCAAAATATCGAGATCTGGCGTTAGTTTTTCAAAATAATAAAGAGATCATAAAAATTAAGCTATGTTAAAAGTATAGAATATGCCTCCAAAAACCCATGTTTCTCTATGGGAATGAAGGTTACTTCAGATATCAAAAATCACAAAAAAGAACACTTTTTAAAATAATCATTTATTCAGTAAATATTATATTTTTGGACATAATAGGTATCAAATTAAAGCTTATAGTCTTATCTAAGTGAAAAATACAATATATTACCATTTTGAAGAGTTTTAGGTAGTTTTTAGGACAATAGAATTCCATTGTTTAACCCATGTTAAGTCTATGGGGAAAATGTTCAAAAAATGCAGTTTTTGATGTAAAGTTTAAAGGGTTAAAACTAACCGTTAACTTAAAACCAATGGTACTAAAATAATCTACGTACTTTAGTTAAGGTGAATGAAACAATAGATTTTAGTTATCTGAAAGATTTAGTTGTATTTGAAGGAACTGAAAAATGTCATTTTTGAAAATGGCTCCAAAATTTTGAAAGTAATTTATAGAATTTATGTTAAAATTAATAGAAAAAATGACTTAGAGATACAAGATAGGACTTAGAAGAGAGCTAAGAAGATGGTGAAGGGCAAATGAGCCATGAAAAAAACATTAGGTAACTTAACATGGTCAAAATTGCAATGGAATTCCATTGTTTTTTCTCATGTTATCTCTATGGGAGAAAAACATGAAAACTTCACTTTTTAAATTGGATATTTAAGGCTTAAAACTTGATGAAAACTCAATGAAAATAGTACCAAAATGATATACAGAGTTTAATTGACACAAAATGTGCCATTTTATTGAGTTATCAATTAGTTATGTGTAACTTGTAAGCATATTTAAAACACTTTAATTTGAAAATGGCTCGAGGTAAACATAAAGTGCATGGTCTTTAATGGGTTAATTTTATATAAAAAACTGTGCCCGGAAGGACAAACTAGGTATTAAAAAGATCACAAGAGTATGTAGAATCTAAATTTATCAAGTTTCAGTAGTTTTGATATAGATAAGGGGGCACGAGAAGCATTTGAATAGGTGGCAAAACCTGGTTCAAGGAGAAAACGAAAGTAAAGAAGAAGAAAGTTTAACTACAGATTTCTCCTGAACCCCTACACATAACTGCACATACCATATATCATTTTAATCAGCGTTTAAAGAGGAAGAGAAACATATATGACACAAGGCTCTAGCTTACCCCATTCCTTAAATATTTACATTTCCATCGGAGCAAAATTTGAGCGATGCGTAATGACTAGTGCTGCCATCTCGTTCTTCCGTCTGATCGCTAGTAGAACAAATTGTCAAATGATGCAGATCAAAAATTTCACCGCTATTTATACTCCACAGGTGTTCACCCCGAGGCAACAAAAGTTGCCGACACTTTCCGCATCAGCAAACACAAATTGTTTTACCATCAAATCGGTTCTAAGAGTCGTGATTCGTTCGAAACATCGTATCTGGTTTGCAACCACCGATCGCTCAATGATTTCCGAAACCAATCAAGGTTCTTAACATCGACCAGTGATTGGTTCTTGAACTCAATCGTTAAAACTAAATTAAAATCAAGGTTCTAAAAGACAATCATCAACCAGTCATTGCTTCTCAAACTCAAGTATCATCACAGTAGCAAGTCAAGACTGATTATCATGGAATCTACAAATTAAAAAATTATTTTAATTTAGGAAATCCATTTCATTAAAAAATTATCTTCATTTAACAACAGATTTGTTCTAATTTTCTCTCACGGCTTGGCGAGAACCAGATGAAAGATTGAGAAGGACGCCAACTAGACAAAAAAAAACTTAACGACAACAAACATTTAAATACGCAACCTTCATTAAAACATTTAAAAAAGACTAATTTTATAAATTATCATGTACAACTACTCGCTAAAAATATTATTATTAAAAAAGTATCTATCAAAATCATGTTTACATAATTAAAAACGACCGATTAAAAAGAAAATGTTCAATCCCCTTCAGAAGATTACTTTCAAAATCATCGAGCCCAAATACATTCTAGCAAGTTCCAACAACTTCATACAGGCAACAAAACTGCTGACTAAGCTCACTAATAACAAATCACATGACTGCTAATCACCAATCAGAGATGAGGATGATGACATCTTATGACAATACCTCTACCCAGCGTAATATCCTACCCCTCAGGGGGGTACCATTCGTGCGATGCGCCAACTCTAAAGATTTCTTAACTGCTCGCGCATTACGTCACGTGGCGGACAACTTCGCCTCGCTTCGCTCGTTTCAGTATTATTCTGTATGCTGTTCTGCGTTGGAATTTTTTTTCTGTGAATGATTTTAATTATTCTATTATTTAAACAGACTTTTTGAATAAAATCTAATGAATGCGCTATATCAACGTGTTTTAATAAATCTCACAGAACAAGCATACAGATTTAACAATACAGTACATAGTCTCAAATCCGAGCATCGACATCCTGGCGATTATTATTCTGGAAAATCGCAAAGAAAAACACTAAAATCGCAGAGGACAAAATTTACTGCAATTTTAAAACCGAATTCCTTTTACGAATGTCAAAAAATTTCTGCAGAACGGGAAAATCTCTAAAAATTGCATAAGAGAATCGCGAGAAATTCCGAATAAACTTTAATGAAAGAAAAAGAAGAGGCATTTACTATATTGGACTAAACTGTTAAAGCCGGATTTCTTTCACAAATGCAGACAAATCGCCATGAAATGGGGAAAAAAATGTTCAAAGTTCAAAACTCGCAGAGGAGAAAATTCATTGTATTTGGCTAAAAGTTGAACAGAGTTCCTTTTACAAATCTAAAAAAAAAAAAAAAAAAAAAAAAGAGAGAGAGAGAGAAATAGGCTGTTTGGATAATTGGAAGTTCGGTTTAAAAACATTTTTTTATAGAAATTGGCTGTTCGGATAATTGGAAGTTCGGTTAATCGGGGTTCCAATAATCGGCTCTCTACTGTACCTCCATAAATTTTCTTTCTATTGTTTCCTATTTGTATGAAGAAATGTTATATTTGATGTGTTTTATAAGATAACATGGAAATTTTAATACTGAAGTTGTTTTAAGTTTTTCAGTTTTTGCTGAAATTTTGTATACATGAAATCAGTGTTGATTTCAGGGGGTGGCCCGGGGGAGGACATCCCTCCCGCGGAGCAATGCGATGTCCCCTCCGGAAGATTTGAGATTTTGGGTTTTCAATGGTCAAAAAGTGCAATCCCCCCCCCCCCGGAGCCACAGAAATCCCTCCCGGAGAAAAGTGTCTGAATTCAACACTGTATGAAATAACGATATTGTTATTTTAATAATATAATGTAAATAATATGTATAGTACATATTTTTTTCATAATAGAATTAGTTTAATTATAGAGTAATATTTTTGTATTATTTTCATCCTGTATAAGCATAATGACATTCGAAAATATTTGAAAACTTATATTGGACAATGCATTATTGTTAAAAGTTTTGAAGTGTGAGTTTTGTTTAATTTATTCTGCTTGATAATGCTAGTCTTTTCATTACTACTCCTGTGTAATCATATTCATATAATTCATTCGTTCATTTTATTTTACAATAGTTTAAAAGTTTTCATTTGTATTTTTGCACATTAAAAAGGTAATTTTTTTCGCAAATTTACTTAAGTATTTGAATGTTAACAAACGTATCGCGATATTATTTAACCATTATGTATTTTATATTTGATTAACTCCAATCAGTATTTGTCCAAATTATTTTATGGAAAGTAATTTTGTTCAATTTACTTTCGAAAATCTGCTTTTTAAAAAATTATTTACTTCATATTTCGGTCTTTTTACGCATCTATTTACTGTCTCACGGCTGATCGAGCTCCGATCTTGTCCGCCACGTGACGTTTCAGTCCTGCTCTACTCTGATTGGCTATCCTTCAAATGGAACAACCTTATTGTAGAAGAACCTTGCTACCCCTGTGAACAGGGAGCATGTCGAAGCATGTACCGTCTTGCTGGCACCAGATGATTGGCAGGTGGGTGGGGGAATGTCTGGAATGCAGAGACGGCGGTGCCCACCTGCTCCTGACGCAGGTCATGTGATCTGCTCAGCCAATCAAAAGCGTGTAGGGGGCGCTCCCGTCACCTTCGTGCATGACGTCATAACCGGTTTTATACTGAATCATACGCCATTTCTTCGGAGATTGTGGATGTGAACGGACGTACAAAGACGATGCTCTGCGGTAAGTAGTTTTAAATGTCTAGGTTAAGGATTGTTTTAAGAAACTTTGCTTTTTAAGGAATGTCTTTTAAAGACTATCTTGTTAATTCAAGTTCAAATTCAATAAAAATTTTAAAATAATGATTATATCCTAATATATGAACTAATCTCTAATTAAGGAATCTCTCTTCCACAACAAAAACATCTACTTCAAATTTTAAAGTCTAGCTAAAAAAAAAATACAATCATCACGTTAAAGAACTCGGTGAAAATTATATAAAACTTAAAACAAGCTCTATTTGAAATATACTATTAATTGTTGTTAACTCAAAAATCCTATATCAACAAAAATGAACCATTATAAAATTAATAAATCGATCTTACACTTAGCTAAAAAAAATACAATTATCACGTTAAAGAACTCGGTGAAAATTATATAAAACTTAAAACAAGCTCTATTTGAAATATAATATTAATTGTTGTTAACTCAAAAATCCTATATCAACAAAAATGAACCATTATAAAATTAATAAACCGATCTTATACTTAAAATAGCTACTTCAATTTTTAAGTTTATTTTAGAAAATACAATCATCTTGCTAAAAAACACGTCGCCAATTAAATACAACTGTTTAAACAGACTCATCAGGAAATAAAATATTAATTGTTACTAACTCATTTAAAAACCAAATCTTATGTCAATGAAAGAAATCTAATAATTAATTATTCTCTAATTAATATAAATAATTCAATCTCTCTAACATAAAGTATCTACAATTTCAAAGATTATCTTTAAAAAAAAAACAATCATCTTTGTTAAAGTACACGCCAAAAATTAAATAAAACTGTTAATACAAAATCATTAAATATATATATATATATATATTAATTGTTATTTACTCATTAATAAAATTAATCTTACATCAACAAAATCTAAACAATTAACCATTCTACAATTAATATGATTAACTCAATCAGCTACATTGAAAATACCTACTTCAAATTAAAAAGTCTATCTAAAAAATACATTTATCTTGTTAAAACACAGACATTACACTTGTACTTCAAACAAACAGAGTGCGCAAAAACTCACCACTCCACCCTCAACTCAAGCAAGCTTAAGTCCCATCTCGTATAGTGGCTAGCACGCTGGAGTCCTGTCCAGAAGATAGCAGGATCGAGCCCCGTCGTGGGAGAGTCGAAAAATGCTTCTTTTTAACCCAAAGTCAGCAAAAATCTCGATAGATGGCGCCTCTGAAAGAAAAAAAAACCGAAGCAAAATAATATTTAAAGCTTTAAAAATAAAATGGGGCGAAAATAGGGGGTATGCATTAGTAGAAGGAAAAAGACAGTTCTGCTTCAGCAGGTGTAGGGGGCGTGGCGACAGCCGTCAGACTGCCACCAATTTGATTGACATGTGATATGGGATTATCTCACCTGTCAATCACTCGGCTCCGCCCACCTGTCACTCATCTTTGCTCCTCGCTCCTCCTGGTGGGGCAGAACCGGCTTTTTCCTTCTACTAATGCATACCCCCTATTTTCGCCCCATTTTATTTTTAAAGCTTTAAATATTATTTTGCTTCGGTTTTTTTTCTTTCAGAGGCGCCATCTATCGAGATTTTTGCTGACTTTGGGTTAAAAAGAAGCATTTTTCGACTCTCCCACGACGGGGTTCGATCTTGCTATCTTCTGGACAGGACTCCAGCGTGCTAGCCACTATACAAGATGGGACTTAGGTTAGTTTGAGTTGAGGGTGGAGTGGTGAGTTTTTGCGCACTCTGTTTGTTTGAAGTACAAGTGTAATGTCTGTGTTTTAACAAGATAAATGTATTTTTTAGATAGACTTTTTAATTTGAAGTAGGTATTTTCAATGTAGCTGATTGAGTTAATCATATTAATTGTAGAATGGTTAATTTTTTAGATTTTGTTGATGTAAGATTAATTTTATTAATGAGTAAATAACAATTAATATATATATATATATATATATATATATATATATATTTAATGATCTTGTTTTAACAGTTTTATTTAATTTTTGGCGTGTACTTTAACAAAGATGATTGTTTTTTTTTTTTTTTTTAAGATAATCTTTGAAATTGTAGATACTTTATGTTAGAGAGATTGAATTATTTATATTAATTAGAGAATAATTAATTATTAGATTTCTTTCATTGACATAAGATTTGGTTTTTAAATGAGTTAGTAACAATTAATATTTTATTTCCTGATGAGTCTGTTTAAACAGTTGTATTTAATTGGCGACGTGTTTTTTAGCAAGATGATTGTATTTTCTAAAATAAACTTAAAAATTGAAGTAGCTATTTTAAGTGTAAGATCGGTTTATTAATTTTATAATGGTTCATTTTTGTTGATATAGGATTTTTGAGTTAACAACAATTAATATTATATTTCAAATAGAGCTTGTTTTAAGTTTTATATAATTTTCACCGAGTTCTTTAACGTGATAATTGTATTTTTTTTTAGCTAAGTGTAAGATCGATTTATTAATTTTATAATGGTTCATTTTTGTTGATATAGGATTTTTGAGTTAACAACAATTAATATTATATTTCAAATAGAGCTTGTTTTAAGTTTTATATAATTTTCACCGAGTTCTTTAACGTGATGATTGTATTTTTTTTTTAGCTAGACTTTAAAATTTGAAGTAGATGTTTTTGTTGTGGAAGAGAGATTCCTTAATTAGAGATTAGTTCATATATTAGGATATAATCATTATTTTAAAATTTTTATTGAATTTGAACTTGAATTAACAAGATAGTCATTAAAAGACATTCATTAAAAGTTTTTGTGGTAGTACTTTTTATGAGAACGTTAAACTTATTCTTCTAAAAAGTGATTAAAGACACTTGTTATTTGAAAATGTAGTTTGAAATAACATGCAAAAGCAAAGTTTCTTAAAACAATCCTTAACCTAGACATTTAAAACTACTTACCGCAGAGCATCGTCTTTGTACGTCCGTTCCCATCCACAACCTCCGAAGAAATGGCGTATGATTCAGTATAAAACCGGTTATGACGTCATGCACGAAGGTGACGGGAGCGCCCCCCTACACGCTTTTGATTGGCTGAGCAGATCACATGACCTGCGTCAGGAGCAGGTGGGCACCGCCGTGTCTGCATTCCAGACATTCCCCCACCCACCTGCCAAGCATCTGGTGCCAGCAAGACGGTACATGCTTCGACATGCTCCCTGTTCACAGGGGGAGGATATTACGCTGGGTAGAGGTATTGTCATAAAATGTCATCATCCTCATCTCTGATTGGTGATTAGCAGTCATGTGATTTGTTATTAGTGAGCTTAGTCAGCAGTTTTGTTGCCTGTATGAAGTTGTTGGAAGTTGCTAGAATGTATTTGGGCTCGATGATTTTGAAAGTAATCTTCTGAAGGGGATTGAACATTTTCTTTTTAATCGGTCGTTTTTAATTATGTAAACATGATTTTGATAGATACTTTTTAATAATAATATTTTTAGCGAGTAGTTGTACATGATAATTTATAAAATTAGTCTTTTTTAAATGTTTTAATGAAGGTTGCGTATTTAAATGTTTGTTGTCGTTAAGTTTTGTTTTTTTTTTGTCTAGTTGGCGTCCTTCTCAATCTTTCATCTGGTTCTCGCCAAGCCGTGAGAGAAAATTAGAACAAATCTGTTGTTAAATGAAGATAATTTTTTAATGAAATGGATTTCCTAAATTAAAATAATTTTTTAATTTGTAGATTCCATGATAATCAGTCTTGACTTGCTACTGTGATGATACTTGAGTTTGAGAAGCAATGACTGGTTGATGATTGTCTTTTAGAACCTTGATTTTAATTTAGTTTTAACGATTGAGTTCAAGAACCAATCACTGGTCGATGTTAAGAACCTTGATTGGTTTCGGAAATCATTGAGCGATCGGTGGTTGCAAACCAGATACGATGTTTCGAACGAATCACGACTCTTAGAACCGATTTGATGGTAAAACAATTTGTGTTTGCTGATGCGGAAAGTGTCGGCAACTTTTGTTGCCTCGGGGTGAACACCTGTGGAGTATAAATAGCGGTGAAATTTTTGATCTGCATCATTTGATAATTTGTTCTACTAGCTATCAGACGTGTCTTTAGTGCTCTCTGCTTTTACAGTAATTTATTCGTGAAGATTGTTGTTTTCCGTTAGGAGTTAAATCTTTTTTCTTATTAATTTATCATGGATGCTGTTATGTCTTTAGACGAAGCCATGCCTTTGGAAAGTTCTGTGCCTGTGAAGAAGAATTTTACTTGTCTTAGTTGTAATAAGACATTTTCAACTATTTCTAACCTGAATCAGCATTTGAAGATACATTCAGGTGGAAAGTTTTTCAAATGTGAAGTATGTCAGAAGTCTTTTAGCCGTAGATCCGATTTGAAAAGACATTCTAAGACTCATATCAATGATGAAGCAACAACTTTTAAGCGTGATGAGCATTCTCAAGCTTTTTCATCGAAGAACAATCAATCGTCTAATTCTCTGGATGTTGATATAACATCTGAAGAACCTTTCATGCCTTTAACTGTTGACAAGAAGATGTTTGCATGTTCAACTTGTGATGTGATGTTTTCAACTATTTCTAACCTGAATCAACATATGAAGATACACTTTAATGATAAGGTGTATACATGTAAAGTATGTCAGAAGTCTTTTAGTCGCAGATCTGATTTGAGAAGACATTTGAAATCTCACAATGAAAGATCTACATTTAAGTGCAACAAATGTGATCAAGTTTTTACACGAAAGGACAATTTGACACAACATATAAGATCACATGAGAGTTCAAAATTCTCTTGCCGTGAATGTGATAAAATGTTTGGACGAAATTATGAGCTGAAACAGCATATACGCACCCAACACTCCCATGTACCTCTTGTGAGTGTGAAATGGAAAAGGATTTCATCTAATGTAAAGTCTAAAAAACTGAAGCAGAATCAATCAGATGTGCTTAATGTGTTTAAAACTATCATGCTTTATCCTGATGAACGTGAAGAAAGTGATTTAACTGTGTTTCATACCCACTTACAAGCTGAAATTCAAGAACGCTTAACACAGGAAGTTCAGACTAAACGTGCCATTAAATGGTATATGGTGGAAAAAATAGTACTTGAACGTATGACTGATAACGAGGAGATGGAAGAGATTCAATCGTATTTTCGATGTCAATGTTTTACAGAACTTACTGAAGAAACTATTATGCAACACATTGAAGAAGGATTCTCTAAAATATTAAAATCCTTTGAAGAATTTGTGCAAAGAGGTTCCGGGTGGAAGCTTAGAAACATTCAACATTTAGAACTCAAGATTGCTAAATATAATCCTCTTGCTGCAAGTTCATATATTGCTTTACCTAAGAAATTGAATGATAAAAAAGCAGTGTTGAATATTCAAAACGAAGATAACAAGTGCTTAGTGTGGTGTCTTTTGGCATTTAAGCTGAACTTACATTGTTCAAAAAATCCTGAACGAGTTTCTCATTATATCCCTTATGAAAGTGATATCCAGCTTGGTAATGTTGAATGCCCTGTTGCCCTTCAGAAGGTCCCTATTATCGAACAGCTCAACAATTTACGGATTAATGTGTTTGGATATGAAGAGGATGAAGTTTGTCCACTCTATATATCTGAGAAACAAAATCTTGATGTTATCAACTTATTATTAGTTAGTGATGGTGAAAAGCAACACTATTGCCTAATTAGAAGCTTTTCAAGACATTTAGGAGATCTGACACATCATAATGGGGTTGTTTTTTACTGCTATCGATGTTTACACCGGTTTTCAAGTCAAGACCTATTGGATAAGCATATCAAATGTTGTTCTCGACATGTTGCACAAAGGATACTCTTACCAGAAGAAGACGAGAATATATTATCTTTCACTGGAATACATCTACAGCATCCCATACCATATGTTGTGTATGCTGACTTTGAGAGTCTTCTTACAGCTATTGCGCCGACTGCATCCTCTACCACACCATCCTATACTGAAAAAACAACTTATCATTTTCCATGTGGGTATGCTTATGTTGTTGTTGGACCTAATGGGAGATGTGTGTGGAAAGCGAAAGTTTATCGTGGCAAAGACTGTGTAGACCATTTTTTAAAACAGATGCTGAAGATTGAAGATGTATTAGGACGAAAGTTATTAAATATCGAACCTATGAAGCTTTCACCTGCACAAGAAAAAGCTTTTCAGAAAGCGGAATTTTGTTTTATTTGTAAGCAAGCATTATGTGAAGAACGTGTTCGTGACTATGACCACGTGACGGGTGCATACAGAGGAGCTGCCCATGCAAGCTGCAATCTAAACTACAAACAATGTAAAACAATTCCTGTTATATTCCATAACCTAAAAAACTATGATGGGCATCATCTAATGAGTAAGATTGGTAAATTTAAAGATCATGAAATTGATGTGATTGCTTCCTCTATGGAAAATTATATAACCTTCAAGTTAAGAAAGCCAACAAGTCCTATACAGATGATCTTTTTAGATTCATTCCAGTTTTTGACTCACTCCTTAGAAAAGCTTGTTAGAAACTTTAATCCTGAGCAATTCATCATACTTGAAGAAAATTTCCCTGAAAATACTAATTTGCATATGCTTACAAGAAAAGGGGTATACCCTTATGACTACTTCACCTCTTTTGAAAAATTCGATGAAAAGGAACTACCCCTGCCTGCAGCATTTTATAACAGTCTCACGGATGAAGATATTAAAGATGAAGACTATCAACATGCCTTGAACGTGTGGAAAACCTTTGATATTCAGAATCTAGGTGAATATCACGATCTGTATGTAAAAACAGATATTTTATTACTAGCTGATGTTTTCCAAAATTTTCGTAAACTGTGCCAACAGTATTATGATATCGATCCTTGCCATTTATATACAGGACCTTTGCTCGCATGGCAAGCATCCTTGAAAATGTGTGAAACACCTCTAGAATTGTAAACGGACATTGATATGTTGTTAATGATTGAAAATGGAATACGTGGTGGTATCAGTATGATTAGTCATAGACACGCCGTAGCGAACATCCCCAATACGCCCAATTTTAGGGAAAATGAAGCACCCAGCTTCATCATGGATTGGGACGCGAACAATCTTTATGAATGGGCTATGTCCCAATATCTACCATACGGAGGGTTTCAAAGGTGTGTGACAAGTCATATTACAAAAGAGTGGATTCTTTCTCTATCTGATGATTCTGAAATTGGATATATTTTAGAGGTGGACCTTAAATACCCTAAGAAGCTTCATAAATTTCATAACGAATATCCGCTGGCCCCGGAACGCCTGACTGTGAATGAAGAGATGTTGTCACCTACTGCGAAGAGGATGCTTGGAAATAAAAAATTTAAAGGCACTCCTAAACTTATCCCAAATCTTCAAGATAAGCAGAATTATGTCACTCATTACCGAAATCTGAAATATTATTTGCAACTTGGATTAAAACTGACAGCTGTGCATAAAGCTCTTCAATTCAAACAGGCACCCTGGCTGCAGAGCTATATTAATTTTAATACAGAGAAAAGAAAGAAAGCAAAATCCTCTTCTGAAAAAGAGTTTTTTAAATTAATGAACAACTCTGTATTCGGAAAAACCATGGAAAATTTAAGAAAGAGGCGGAATATTGTGCTTTGCAATAATGAAAAAATAGCAAAGAAATTGGTTACCTCACCGACATTCAAAGCATTCAAAACATATAACGAAGACCTGAGTGCCGTAGAAAGGCTTAAAACTACTATTTTGATGAATCGTCCTCTCTATGTAGGTTTCTGCATTTTAGAGCTTTCGAAGCTCTTAATGTATGATTTTCATTATAATTTTATAAAGAAAACATTTAAAGATGATGCAAAGCTATTATTCACAGATACGGATTCACTGTGCTACCATATTAAAACAAAAAATATTTTTGATGTTATGGAACATAATGCAGGGCTATTTGATTTCTCAGACTATCCAAAGCATCATTCACTCTACTCGGATATCAATAAGAAGGTGATTGGCAAGTTCAAGGATGAGCTCAATGGAGATTTGGCCCTTGAGTTCGTTGGTCTAAAATCCAAAATGTACTCCCTGAAATCTTCGAGTGAAGAAAAGAAGCGGGCTAAGGGTGTGTCTACACATGTTGTTCGACTGAAAATCAAGCATCAAGATTATTTAGAATGTCTACAACAGGTGAAAACTAGCATGGAGAAGCAGACAAGGATCGCTCAAGATAACCATCACCTATATACATTAATACAGAATAAAATTTGCTTAAATCCTTTTGATGATAAGCGTTACTTGCTAGATGATGGAATATCAAGTTTTGCCTATGGACATTATAAAATTAATCAAGATTGTATCAGTGATGAAAATTGTTAATATGATGTAGAATTATCAAGAAAATGTTTTTATGTAAATATATCTTTTTGTAAATATACTTTCTGTAAATTGCTTTGTTAAAATAAAAAAATATTGATTTTTTATATGAGTGCTTATTTATAACTTCTACACAAACCTTCCTAACATATTGTTAGATATGTGTAACACGTATATTCAAACATATACACAGATATACATATACACATATACAATATATATATATATATATGTATATAGCTATGCTCATTGTAAATAATTTTGCTTAATGTATAGTTTTTCTAATCTTCCAGAATTTTTTAAAAACATATTTAAAACTTTTTTTTTAATTTTGTAAAACTTTTTTATTCTTTCAGAATTTTTTAAAAACATATTTAAATTTTTTTTTGTAAAACTATTTTTTTTTTCATTTGTTAAAACTTTTTTTTTTTAAATTTGTTAAAACTTTTTTTTTTTTTTTGCTAAAACTTTTTTTTAATTTGTTAAAACTTTTTTTTAAAATTTATTAAAAGTTTTTTTTTTCTTTTTTTTTTTACTTTGTTAAACCTTTGTCAAACTTTTTTTTTATTATTATTCTTATTACCTGTGTAAAACTTTTTGCAATTTTTTTTTAAACTAGTGAACTTTATACATATATATTTTTACACAAGAACCTATATATAAGCATTTAACTTTATGGATATAGATATGTGTAGACACGGATAAGTGCTTTTAATTAAACATTTTTATCTTAATACACAATTTTTTAAATATGCTTAGATTCATTCAAACATATAGAATGGGATATATATAGTTATATATACCTTATAACACATATACTTCCTTAGACACGTATTTTTTGAACACTTATTCTTAATAGCGTGGAAAACATGTATATTTATTAAAAACGTATTCGTATACAAACATCTTTTCAAGTAAATTTTAGAGAAAATAACAGCATGTTATAAATAAACAAGTGTTTCTAAACGAAACCATTTTGATATTTTAATTCTTGATATTCATACAACATTCTAGCAAAGTGTTAAACGGAGCAGCAACATAGTATTAATAACTGTCATGATTGAGAGAAAGATGAGTATGATCATCGATCGCACGCTGATTGCGCACTGATTGCGGAATGCGCAATTGCGCCTGTTGCAGGTGAACTCTCCATTTCCTACTACTTACAATGTATAAATCAAGATATTTTTGAGAAAGTTGAATATTTCTAATAAATTTTACGAAATACAAACTTAAATGCGCTTTCTGAAAACATGATTTTTGTGAACAATCAGTTAGGGAAACAATCAGCTGCTGCATGTTTAGCTCGGATTCAACATTTGGCACTTTTTTTAGCAATAAAAGTGCCTATAAAAGTGATGTTAAAGTAAAAATAGACACCACCAGGTGGATAATTAATCGATTTTCACATTTTTTTTTTATTTCTTAATTTTATAGTATAAACGAACTTCGCACCAAATTTGAAGTTTGTAGGTGCAGTAGATAAGTATTTGGTTGTCAATTTCCGGCAGAAATCTATATTTTAATACTGCTGTATCGAATGCATGTTTTGAAACGAAATGTATTAATTCGATATTTTTATTGTTTCTGAAACCACAATATAATATCTCTTAAGCTAATATTAGAAAATTATTAAAATATCTCCATCTGTTGATATCTGTAAGCAAGTAAACCCTATTGGTTTATAGTGGTTTACTATAGGAATTTCGCGAAATATTAGCAATATCGCCAAGGTGGTGTCACTTTTGGCGACTAATTTTGGTCGCCAAATTTGGCGATATATCGCCAAGTTGACGACAAACTTGGCGGTATTTGGTGACAGAACAGCGTTCCCCCCCATATGGCAAATTATAATTTCGCCTAATAGACGTAATGTTAAAATAAAAATGGACACCCCCAAGTGGGTAATTAATCGATTTTCACATTCTTTTTTACTGTTATTCCTTAGTTTTATAGTGTAAATGAGCTTCGCACCAAATTTGAAGTCTGTAGCTGCAGTAGATATATGAGATCTTTTTGATGAGTGAGTCAGTCAGTCAGTGTTAAAATTATTGATTATCAGACTTTTCAAATGTCATTATCTTGGAAACTAATTATGAGTTATTTATAAAATTTTGGATTCTAGGTAATTAGGGTGGTCTTACTACGTATTTCGTATAACAAGTACATAGGTCACATAGATTTTCAGTAGTAGGGTGTCGAAATTTTATGAAAACAGCTCGAAATGGTTCGTGTAATATAACACACGAGTATGTCAGAGGAACTAGGCTGACACACTGCCTTGTGTCTAGATAGGAAATAATTTAATAAAAACTAGGAATGTAGAATCATGTTCGATAGGAAATTTTTATGGAATAATTTTAACGAAGCGCGGAAATTTAATTTTCGTAATATATATCTATTAACATAATAAACCAACATTTGAACAAGGCTGGTTTTGGTGTCTAGGAGTCATAATCCCTTAAAACATACCGAAATTTTCCGGAATTGCTTTTCCCCGGACAGTAGCAATAGTCTTACTTTTGTAATGGATGATCTAAATTAAAGAATATTCTACATATTTTTAAAACATATATTTTTATTGTTATTATTTGTCTTTAAAAATGTCTTTACATGATAACAAATTGAAAAGGACGTCTTCTAAAATTATCTATTTTTGAGTACATTGCTATGTTACGAAGGTTAAATAAGAAAAAAGCATTGCCCTGAAGCCCTTTTATAGCGGAGTTGTTTAGGATAATATTTTCGGAGTTTTCCTTTTAACTGCTGTAATTAGGTCACTTTCTCTGAGAAAACGAAGGATCTTTCTAAAGAATTTCTGAACAGTAGCTTAGTAAACTTCTTGGCCTTTGTTAAATCAACACATAATTACCATCAAACACTATGTTTCAAACTTCCAATGCTGAAATTAATTCTTCTCATTACAACATCCATTACAAATCGATTTAGTTCTTCACCGCATATTATTTAACTGTAACCTATAAATAGCTTCCAAAAAACCCGGAAAGGGGAGTATCACAAGAGACAGATGATGACTGATGATTCAGGAAATTTGGCCTGGCGCACGAAACTAAATCGTTTGTATTTATTTACAGTCCGAGTAATTGATGAAATGGTGACAGGGTCTGTAGGATACACGTTATATTTTATGACAAAACCAGTCATTATCAAGGTTTACAAGGCTTACTCACAACAAGTTATCGCTTTTATAAAAGTTAATTACTGTCAAATTAAATAGCAGTTTTCTTTTCGGTAATTGCTATTAGACTAACGAGAAAAGCATCTGAAATTCTCTAAATTTTGGTGCCATAATTTACAAAATTTTATAATATTTATAAAAGTTAATTGAAGTCAAATTAATTATCAGTTTCCTTTGCGGTAATTGCAAACAGACTAACAAGAAAACCGTCTGAATTTCTTTAAATTTTGATTAGGATAATATTATTAGGCCATAATTTATAAAAGTATAGAATATTTATATTGATAAAAGTTAATTGCTGTCAAATTAGATAGCAGTTTCCTTTGCAGTAATTGCAATTAGACTAAAGATAAAATCGACCAAAATTCTCTACATTTTGTTTGGGATATATGCCACAATTTATAAGAGTATATAATGTTTATAAAAGTGACTTGCAGTCAAATGAGATAGCAGCTTCCTTTGCGGTAATTGCTATTAGACTAACGAGAAAACCATCTGAAATTCTTTAAATTTTGATTAGGATAACGTTACAATGCCATAATTTATAAAGATATATAATATTTATAAAAGTTAATTGTAATCAAATTAGATAGCTGTTTCCTTTGCTGTAATTGCAATTAGACAAAAGCGAAAAAAATCTGAAATTCTCTAAATTTTGATTGGGATAATGTTATTATGCCATAATTTATAAAAGTATATAATATTTATAAAATTTAATTGCAGTCTAATTAGATATCAGTTTCCTTTGGGTTAATTGCAATTACACTAAAGAGAAAAACATCTGAAATTCTCTAAATTTTGATTAGGATAATGTTATTATGCCATAATTTATATAGTATTTATGAAAGTTAATTGCAGTCTAATTAGATATCAGTTTCCTTTGCGGTCATTACAATTAGACTAAAGAGAAAACATCTGAAATTCTCTAAATTTTGATTAGGATAATGTTATTATGCCATAATTTACAAAAGTATATAATATTTATAAAAGTTAATTGCAATCAAATTAGATATCACTTTCCTTTGCTGTAATTGCAATTACACTAAAGAGAAAAAAATCTGAAATTCTCTAAATTTTGATTAGGATAATGTTATCGTGCCATAATTTATAAAAGTATATAATATTTATAAAAGTTAATTGCAGTCTAATTAAATATCAGTTTCCTTTGGGTTAATTGCAATTGCACTAAAGAGTAAAACATCCGAAATTCTCTAAATTTTGATTAGGATAATATTATTATGCCATAATTTATAAAAGTATATAATATTTATAAAAGTTAATTGCAGTCAAATTAGATTGCAGCTTCCTTTGCGGTCATTGCAATTAGACTAAATATAAAAACGTCTGAAGTTCTCGATATTGTTATTATGCATCATTTAAAATTCGTAAGCAAATTTAATATTTGAACTAAACATCTTTTAATAATACTTTGTATACATAAAGAAGTTATGTTTAGAAAAACCAAATAAATACATTACTTTATAATTGCCGTATACGCCTTTTTAATCACTTACTATGAAAATTTTACCTTGTGTAAATCGCTGTGTTGCGCCGTGCTAGATCAACAATCATTAATAGCAATTAGAAGCCAGTCAATGCAGTAAAATTAGTTAAATCACTAAAATATCGTTGCAGCCGCGACGATGAAGGTGCTGGTCAGGTGGATCACAACCATGCAGCGATCAGGCGTATCTCACGCTACAGGCAGGTACACAACCCGTTAAGCTAAGCACTCTTGCCCGGAAGGTAAGGCCCAAATCTGGGATTAAAAAAAAACTTTTTTTTTCCTGCAAACAATTGCATAAAATAAGTAATTAGGTACTTTGCCCACTAATGAAAACATGCTTCTTTGTTTGATTCATACATTTTGGTGATCAAAATTAATAATATGGATTTTGATGGTATTGTAATGAAATTTATTTTAATTGGTAACTATAAAAATCTGACGTATAAACATTTTTAGGTAACTTCAGTCGTATGATAAGTGTAGCACGAAATTCAAACTTTTGGTACAAAATATTTATCAAGAATCACTCTCGTCGTTCAACTGCAAGAGGTTGAAAGCACGAAAACATAGTAAATTGACTTACTTAAAACGTAAATTTGATTAAGGATTGACAACAAAAAAACACTTAAGTAAATTTAAAAGACAATTAGCCAAAAATATATATGTGCTTTTCAATTACAGTGAAACCTCCGTATGCGACCACCTCCCTCAACGGCCATTTTTTCATGGAACGAAATTAATTCCCATAGGCTCAATGCTAATTTTATCTCCATTCAGAGACCATCCAAGATGAACTCCCTCCATGAGAGACCAATTTCTTTGAAGAAAATTCCGTTTTTTTTTCTGGTTGCAAGAAGAAGGTTTTATTAGAATAATAATTCCAGAGAGCGCATTATTCATAAAACTTCTAAACTAAGTTTTTATTTTTTTTCCTGGTAACTTTTAAGTGTTTAAACCCGTTTGTGCCTTTTTAGGCAATGAATTTAACTCTGATGACAAATTAAGAATGACGGTCAATAAACTCCCCTGCCTATATTCTGTCGGGAAACTCTCAAAGAAATAGATAAATTAATGAAATCGTCATTATTCGTTCCTGTCCAAAAAAAATTGCATTTATTTACTGAACATCGAAAGGACTGGGAAATAAAAGTTTTAAAAGATAAAACCGTAAAACCAAAGCAAACGTCAATGTATTCAATTTTTAAACTCTGCAGTAATTAACTTATGTAATTAACTTTTGTTTTGATACTTAATTTTTTATATTTTTTTCTAATGTGAAAAATAAATTTTAGTAACATTGTCATCTTTTTTCAACAATTAAAATCTAGATTTAAGCATGACCTCCATTAAGAGACCATCTCTCGGAGCGACCAATATTTATTGGAACGGAACGAGGTCGCTTTAGGAAGGTTTTACTGTATATTGCATTTAAAAATCACACATGACGATTTGTAAGCAAAGAAATGCTCATGTGCGATATTATTGGACTTATAGTAGAAATTTTATCAGAATAAATTATTTCCCAAATACGTGCAAATATTTTTATTACGAAAATTGCATTTTACCCACCAATCAAAGCGCATGCTTTTTCATAAAACATAACAATTTCTTATAATGTTATTTATCTTTTGCAGATCTCTTCATTATGTGCTTATACAGCACAGCATTTATTTCTTCTTTATCCAAGGTTTGTTGTTGATTTTACTAATCTATGCGGAATGATAAAAAAATAGCAATAATTCATTATTTCTAAGAAATTTTTCTCACTAAGAACTAAACTTATTCTTGTTTATTATGTTGTGATATTTCCCAAACAAATAAGAAATCCTCTTTAAATAGCTTAAACTTTTTGAAAGATAACAAAATGTATAAGCTAACATCTGAACATCTTATTAATACTCTGTGCTCTTTTCATGTGAAGCTATTCACTGAAAAACTTTTTTCCCATATTTCAAAAAGATACGTGTAATAGTTTATGAAAAAAACTTTTAATAAGCCTTATGTAATCATTCATACATCGATTTGAAATCAAGGATGCTCATCAAAATGAGAAAAAAAAGAACAAAACTGTTTTCAAGGATGGCTTCAAAAGAACCTATGATTTTCGAAGGTCATAACTATCAAAAAATGAGCTTTCAGGGTAAAATTTTCACGTTATTTGTAACTTATATCATCAATTTTGTAATTACTTTGGTAGTCATTCATTAAGAATTGATTTATTTTGTTGACACTTCCTTGTGAAAACATAAAAATCTATTTGAATGCCATTTTAATCTGTTGTGTTATTGAGGATAAATTGGGAATAGCGAAAATTTAATTGGAAAAACGAGAGTCGTTATTATAGCTGATTATTTAATATAATTCAGACAGTTTAAATTTAGGAGTGATTTACAGTGATGTCAATTTATCACAACTTAATGTTTTTTTTCAAAGTATCTACCAGAATTTGAATTTTTTTAATTTTTATTCAACTTTCTTAAAGGGTCCGGCAGCAAATTGCACAAAAATGAGACCCTATTATGGATTGCAGTAGCTCCACATCTAAATTAATCTTTGGATATTAAATTTGAAAGATGCATTAAAGGAGATATATATTAACAGTTAATTTTCTGAAAAACAAGCCTAGATGCATATAGACAGTTTCAATTTCATTTGAAATTTAATGCTTTATACTTTCTTCTATCATCAATAGAAGAAAGTATTGTAATCGAAATTTTTTCGACTTCCGGTTTTCGACGGATTTACACGTTTTATGGGTTAGAGATACAAAAAACATGTTTATAAAAAACGTCTGTGTGTCTGTGTGTCCGTATGTCATCATTGTACCATCAAAAAGTGTATGAATATGAATAGAAATGTATGAATGCATAGAAATGAACCAATTTTTTTGTGTATGTTTTTGGCTGTGTGTAAATATCAATATATTTAAAATAGTGTAATATCATTCGATATTTCCCCATGAGCCGTAATGTAACAGAATTCTTTTGAGAGTCCCGGTAAATGAATTGTAAACGCTACACACTTCATTTTCAATACCGAACATGCCATTTCCGCAATTCCCCGATAACATATATCGCTTTGATGGCAATCCGACTATATCTACGTAAGTTAGAGCATGGCCAGACAGGCGGGCGGATGGACAGATAGACAAACCGAATTCATAAACACATTTCCACTATGTTGGAAAGAGTGTTAAAAACACTTTTAAGCAATTCACGCTTAGTCTTAGTAATGGTTACGAATTCTTTTGTGTAGCAATGTATATGGAATATGATCTATACAATTTATGCACACTGTTAGGTAGAAAAAAAGAAAATTAATGAAAATAAGATGAAAGGAGAAAAGGAATTTAAATTTATTAAAATTAGGAGTTATAAATATATTGTGTGATTTTTAATATGAATTAGAAAGGAGAAAGTTTACTATTAATTTTGGGCCAAAAGATCGTTAGTGGTTAATGATAAACATTGCATGTGAGAGAGGTAAACAAATATAACTTGGTAACTTCATGGTAAAATATGAATAATAAACTTTAGACTCACCTGAACTAAGAAAATATTTCATCTTGCCTGAAATCGTGATAATGTATAGATGTACAAAATACGTGCCAATTATTAATTTTTATATTTTGTTAAATACTTTATATTTTTATTCTTCTATGTATTTCAAATAAATCATCAAGATTATTCGCATATTGTGAATAAAAATTATTTCATTTAATTATATATTATTTAAAATCTATAATATTGAAGATAAGTATGTATTTAAAGGATTTATTACTAATAATAAATTTGGCACAATAATAATCAAATTATAAGATAGACATAAAACAAAACGAGAAATAAGTACGAACAAACAACTTTATTATATTTCAAAACACATTAAAGGAGGGGAAGGGGAGGGAGAAAGTGCACTTGCCCATACTATATGTAAAAACATTGCCACATTCATTATTATTAAAATAATCAATCATTATGATTGTATAGCACATATCTTCACACAGAGACATTCTTCAGTATAGTAAGTTAATCTCTTTATACACTACACAATATCATAGTATTAGTTTCACCGTAACTCCCTGAATTGACGCTACATCGTCTAGATACTCAAAATTAATGTTCCGAGAAAGTTTCCATATAAAATCCATGTTTTTGGATCGTAGGATGTCATCTTTCATAGGATCGTAGGATGTCACTTCTGAAGTTTAATAACGGAATATACAATGTAGATCAATAGAGGGAACACATCGTCGCCCTTAAATTAGGCATCATATGTGTGTTATTTACTTCTATCCAAACTCTGCTAAAAATAACAGAAATTCTCATCAGTGGAGCACTACTCATAAAGCAGTATAAACCTATCGATGTTTGATGACTTCTCGGGTGATACCACTTATAAAAATGCTATATGTTTGATGCTTTCCACCTGAAGAAAAGACGTATTCGGAGTACTAAGGAAAATCAATCTGTTGGTTTCCATCATCGAGTTGTTGCTTTCATTAAAGTTGTATATTTTCATATTTCCCTTTTAATACAAGATTGTTAAGCAACAGTACAAATTCTGTACAGAATTCTTTCTAAATAAACGGAAACCAATTCCGTTGAAATTAATTTTCGTCAACGGACGAAGGTCCCAAGAGGGACCGAAAGGTACGTGTTTACATCTTGGAGTCGTTTCGGGAAGAGAAACCACGCTATCTCTAAGGATGCTCCCAAAGAACCGCTGTTAGGCGCGAACGATGCCGATTGTTTGATTTAAAAAACGATGCCACACAGAGTAATAGAAGTGTTTGAATAAAATAACGTTAAATGATGAATTTTAGATTTGAAAATTATTATAAAAATATTCTATTACGGTAGAAAGTATTAATTTTAAGATTTATTATTTTATTATTGATAATTTTTGACGATCTTTTATGGCGATTAAATTAAAATTGTTTTTAAGTGAAATTTAACTGAAAAACAAACTTAACGAAAATTAACGAATATTTAAAGGTAGAATTTAAATTTTGAAAGTCAAGAAGTTTTTTGATTTAATTTAAATATTTTAAAATAGTTTTTTAAATTAATTTTAATTGGAAAGGATGTTATTACATAACACACACCACGTAGTGTACAAAACTTTAGTTGATCTTAAAACACATACCACAAATGAAAACGTAAAATCAATTTCATTATGTTTGTAACCGAGTAACATCATTAAAATATGCCACAAACAATTTTTTTTTTCATAGACCATAATATAACGGGATACTTTTGAGTTTCCCTGTAAATGAACCATGAATGCTACACACTTCATTTTCAATACCAAACATGCCATGGCTTACCTCAATAACGTATATCAATTACATGTCAATCCGAGCATATTTACTAGAGTTAGAGTTATAGCTGAAGATTTACGGTCGCCATTCGCCACGTGGCGACTAAATTTTTCGCTGCGGCGACTAACTTTCAGTGTCTTAGTCACCAGAGATCAATTTCCAGTGTTCCCAATCCCCGTCGCGGAATTTTGATACTTTTTTTTTGTTTGTTTGTTTGCAAATAGAAAATCACCTGCTCTTTTCACTGGCCGAGATCAAATATGACCTTGATAATAAGTCAGGTAATTTTTGCGATATCAGTTACCGTCGTGAACGCTGCCCCTGTGATGTATTGCTTTCTTGCCGAACATTATGTTCGAATATAATTCTGCGTATGTCCGCTCCACTACAAAGCTTAGCAGCTGCGGAGCTCGGCACATGAGCGCGTTAATGGTAACGCTTCTCCTTTGGACACCAGCGAAAGCAAGCATTTTTTCGAAGGTTTCGTCCGAAATCCAGAATTGAAATAAATACTCCTTTACTGCAGATCAGCTCACGAAACAGTCCAAAGTTCCCGATGCGATGGAAATTATTTAAGGGCTTTGGATCATGGAGTTGCGAGGATAGAGGATTCCGAACTTTGAAGAAAAAAGATCAAAAAGAAAAAGAAACTCGCACGAAAAAATACTTAACGCGAGGTATATTCTAGCTCTGTAAATGTTTTCTGCAAATGCGAGATTTTTATAGTGCAAAACAATCTCATACATTCTTAATTTTTTTTATATGTATACTTTTATATGACAAAATCAAAATAAGAAATAGTTTTCCTAATATTCCCCATTTTTATGACAGCTTAGCTTATACATGTTTTGTTATTCAATTGTATTTTGTCTAACTTTACATTCTGATTTTTCCAGATTTATATTATACTTTTTTAATATCAAAGTTTCAAGAATTTTAGGATTAAATTAAATATACACATTTGTTGTAATTAGTCTGTGTTTTGTTGTACATGTGTATTTATTTATTAAACTATCTTTCATTTTGAATTCCTGAGTTTTTTTGTTTTTTCGATGTAAACACTATTGTTTTATGAGTTTGTTTCACAATGTGGCCACGAGATTTTGGCTAGGAGCCAAAGTGGCGACTAGATTTTTGGGGTTTAGGAGCCACTGGCTCCTTAAAAATTTTGAGAATCTGCACCTATAGTTAGAGTATGGACAGATGGCAGACAGACAAATAAACCGAAGTCATAAGCACTTTTCAACTATGTTGGAAAGTGTTAAAAGCGAAAAAAGAAAACAAGTCCACAGATAAACGTTACAAAATGTTTAATAACCTCGTGTAGTTAACCTATTAACGAACGGAAGACTTTTAAAAAGGTAAAATATTTATTGAAAAAAGAACATGAAGCATTTATAGAACATGAAATGTTTCTTTGTTCCTCTTTTTTTTTTCTTTTTTGCACCTTAGTAGGAAATATTTCAAAGTCAAGACATGCGTACGTGATGATCCTCACGCGCTTCGCTTTTCCGCACGAGTGGTTTGGCAGCACGATGGCATTGTATTTCGTGGACGTCATTTCTGCAATATGGCAAAGAGGCATCATCTTCTCCCCATTCATTTCAATGCGCCCACACTCTCTTATCTTCACGTTATTACCTTAATCGTTACGAAAAAAAAATCTCTCGCTTTTACTTTTCGTTTGAGCTTTCCCACAAGAAACGAGCGTATTTAAAACGAGAAATGAGGCAAGATTTAAGTAATGAGGATTTTTTTTTATTATTCTGAGGAAGTAGATTTTTTTTTTCTTCTTCTTCCATTATTAGCTCTTTCTGTTTATGACTTCGTTTGTTCTTTTTAACACATTCCAACACAGTAAAAAAGGGTTTATGATTTCAATCTTCCCGTCTGACCTCTGTTTGTCTGTCAGATGATTTTTTTTACTTTCTTCTATCTTAACAAGAAGAAAGTATTGGTTTCATGAAAATTTTCGAATTCCAGTTTTCGACGGATTTATACGTTTTATGGGTCAGAGATTCCAAAAAACATGTTTTTACAAAATGTCTGTCTGTGAGTCTGTCTGTCTGTCTGTCTGTCCGTCCGTCTGTCTGTCTGTATGTGACACAAATTTTGTGGGCGCTCTATCTCAAGAACTAATGCAAGGAATTTAATAAAAATTTATATTCAGGTAGTCCCTCATATAGATTGATGCTGGTTAGTTTTTGATGTAAATCGCCCAGCAGGTGGCGCTGCTATGTAGCATTTTTCAGGATTTCCGCAAAAGCTCTACTTCAAGAACTAATGCACGGATTTTTATAAAACTTCAGATTCCGTTAATCCTTGATATGAATTAGTGCTGGAAACGTTTTGGTGCAAATCGCCCAACAGATGGCGCTGCTATGCTGCATTTTGAAGCATTTAAACGATTTTTGTAATAGCTCAATCTCAAGAAATAATGCACGTATTTTCATCAAACTTTAGATTCAGTTAGTGCTTGACATGAATTGACGTTTTGCCCCTTGTGGTGTAAATCGCCCAACAGGTGGCGCTGCTATGCTGCATTTTTTGAGATTTCCGCAATAGCTCTATCTCAAGAACTAATACTTGGGTTTTCAACAAACTTTAGATTCAGGTATACCTGGATATGAATTAGTGTTGTTTATGTTTTGGTGTAAATCGCTCAACAGGTGGCGCTGCTATGCAGCATTTTTCACGATTTCCACAATAGCTCAATGTTCAGAACTAATGCACGTATTTTCATCAAACTTCAGATTCAGTTAGTCCTTGACATGAAATGATGTTTTGTACCTTTTCGAGTAAATCGCTCAACAGGTGGCGCTGCTGTGCTGCTTTTTGTGATTTCCACAATAGCTCTAGCTCCAGAACTAATGCACCGATTTTCATCAAACTTCAGATTCCGGTATACCTTAATATGAATTAGTGCTGTTTGTGTTTTGGTGCAAATCGCTCAACAGGTGGCGTTGCTATGCTGAATTTTTCAGCATTTCCCCTACAGCTCTATCTCAATAACTAATGCACGAATTTTCATCAAACTTCGAATTCAGGTATACTTTGATACGAATTGGTTCTAAATTGATGTAATTTCTTATACTATTTAAATGATTTAATTTATGTGATTTATATAGAAGAAAGTTTTGTGATGGCCACAACATACTAGTTTTCTTTACTTTTTGAAAAAAATCCCTTGCTTTTACTTTGCTTTTGAGCTTTCCCACAAGAAATAACAGTATTTAAAACTAGTAGCGAAGCAAGATTAAAGTAATGAGGATATTTTCTTCTTAATTCAGAGTAAATAGAATATTTTTTTTCTTCTTCTTCTTCCATTATTAGCACTTTCTGTTTATGACTTCGTTTGTTCTTTGTAACACATTCCAACACAGTAAAAAAGTGTTTATGATTTCAATCGGCCCGTCTGACCTCTGTTTGTCTGTCAGATGTTTTAGGTAGATTTCGTAAGAAATACTACCTATTGCAGTCGTTACCATGGAGCGATTTTTGAAAAATTCCTTCATAACTTTTCATTATAGGACCCCAGGAACGGAAAACCACCCCCACCTAAAAAGTTTATATATATATATATATATATGTATGTATGTATGTACTAAATTTTGTCCGCACGATAAAAGTCGCAATTATGCACGGATTGTCCTCAAACTCGCCAGCAACTTTGATATGGCTAATATCTCGGCGGGGATTGAAAATGGGCGAAATCGGCCCAAGAGGGTGGAAATTGGGGGGGGTTCAAAATTTTGAGTACTGTCTTAACATGATTCTGATAAAACCAGCTCTTACACAACAATGGCAGGAAAAAAATAAAAGCTTTTCGTAATAGCAGTGGCCAACAATTAAAATAAAAAAAAACAATAAAATTCTCACCACAACAATTACTTTTTTAATGCAAAATTTTCACGTGTAAAATTAAATAGTTTGACAAATTGAAATCAAATTGAATATTACGTCATAAGTTTTCTAGACCAAGATTTCAGCATGAAAACTCAAAATAAAATAAATAGTTTGACGAATTAAAAAAACATGTATATTGCGTCATATTGGAAATATAATGGACCTCAGCAGGTGAATATGTAACGCCATGTGAGTTTGAAGAAACTTATTAAAACATGATAAAAACACGACTATGGAAATATTAACATATTTTATCACTTTAAGGTTCTCTGAATTTTTTGTAGCCAGTTTTTAAACCTATTCCATATACATGTGTGTGTGTATTCGTGTATATTATAATTTTCACAAAAAGTTTAGCTCCTACAGCTCACTCTTTGTGAAGAAACTGGGTTTATCTCTGATCTTGATTTAAGTTTTGTTGGAGAATTTAGTACTTAACTTCGAAATCTACCTCCGCCTGTAGGCCCGAGCCGGCAGGGATTTTTTTTAGGTAGATTTCGTAAGAAATACTACCTATTGCAGTCGTTACCATGGTGCGACTTTTGAAAAATTCCTTCATAACTTTTCATTACATGACCCCAGGAACCCAAAACCACCCCCACCTAAAAAGTTTATATATATATATATATATATATGTATGTATGTATGTATGTATGTATGTATGTACTAAATTTTGTCCGCACGATAAAAGTCGCAATTATGCACGGAACGTCTTCAAACTCGCCAACAACTTTAAGATAGCTAATTTCTCGGCGGGGATTGAAAATGAGCAAAATCGGTCCAAGGGAATGGGAATGGAGAAGGTTTAAAATTTTGACTACCGTCTTAACATGATTCTGATAAAACCAGCTTTTACACAACAATGGCAGGAAAAGATAAATATTTTTCGTTATAGCTGTTGCCAACAATTAAAAAAAAAGCAATAAAATTCTCACCACAAGAATGGCTTTTCTAATGCAGTGTTTTCACGTGAAAAATTAAATTAGATAAACAGTTTGCCGAATTGAAAACAAATTGAATATTACGTCATAAGTTTTCTAGAGCAAGATTTTTGCATGAAAATTCAAAATGAAATAAATAGTTTGACGAATTAAAAAAAACAACAAAATATTGCGTCATATTGAAAATATAATGGACCACAGCAGGTGAATATGTAACGTCATTGAGTTTGAAGAAACGTATTAAAACATGATAAAAACCCGAGTATTGAAATATTAACATATTTTAACACTTTGAGGTTCTCTGAATTTGATTTAGCCATTTTTAAACCTATTCCATATACATGCGTGTGTGTATATTAGAATTTTCACAAAATGTTTAGCTCCCTAGAGCTCATTCTTAGCGAAGGAACTGGGTTTATCTTTAATCTTGATTTAAATTTTGTTGGTGAATTTAGTACTTAACTTCGAAATCTACCTCCGCCTGTAGGCCCGAGCCGGCAGGGATTTTTTTTCTTTACTTTTTGAGAAAGTCCCTCGCTTTGACTTTGCTTTTGAGCTTTGTCCACAAGAAATAACAGTATTTAAAAGGAGAAGGGAAGCAAGATTAAAGAAATGAGGATTGTTTTTTCTTAATTCTGAGGATGTAGAATATTTTTGCTTCTTCTTCTTCCATTATTAGCACTTACCGTTTATGAGCCCGTTTGTCCGTTTTAACACTTTTTAGCACAGTAAAAAAGTGTTTATGACTTCAACAGGTTTGTCTGACCTCTGTTTGTCTGTCAGATGAATTTTTTTCTTTTTTTTTTTTCTAAAACGAAAAGAACTCTGTGGTAAATTTGGTTACTGTCGTGAGTAAATTCAAGTTGGAAGGATGACAAAACAGCTCCTATTGCAGTGTGAACGACAATGTTGAAAATTTGAATTTAATCTGGGTCGAAATAAAAATTACAATAATTCAAGATTCGTTAGCCACCTTAATCCTTACGAGGAAAAAAAATTTGTCGCTTTTGCTTTGCTTTTGAGCTTTCGCAGGAGAAAAAAACGTATTTAACACGAGAGGTAAGGCAAGATTAAAGAAATGAGGTTTTTTTTTTTTTCCTTACTCCTGAGGAAGTAGAATATTTTTTTTTCTTCTTCTTACATTATTAGCACTTTCCATTGTAATGACTTCTGTTTATGACTTCGTTTGTTCTTTTAAACACAGTAGAAAAGTGTTTATGACTTCAATATGCTTGACTCGCCTCTGTTTGTCTGTCAGAAGATTTTTTTTTTCTAAAAAGAAAACAAAAAACTCTTCGGTAAATTTGGTTACTGCCGTGAGTAAATTCAAGTTGGAAGAATGACAAAGCAGCTCCTATTGCAGTGTGAACGACAATGTTGAAAATTTGAATTTAATCTGGGTCGAAATTAAAATTACAATAATTCAAGATTTGTTAGGCACCTTAATCGTTACGAGGGAAAAAAAATGGTCGTTTTTGCCTTGCTTTTCAGCTTTCGCAGGAGAAAAGAACGTATTTAACACGAGAGATAAGGCAAGATTAAAGTAATGAGGGGTTTTTTTCTTACTCCTGAGGAAGTAGAATATTTTTTTTTCTTCTTCCGTTATGAGCACTTTCCATCATAATTTCTATTTATGATTTCGTTTGTTCTTTTTAACACTTTCTGACACAATAGAAAAATGTTTATAACTTCAGATAGCTTTTCTGGCCGTTTGTCTGTCTGTCGCCGCTAACTTTCCTAAATATTCTTGAATTTCCATGAAATTGATACAGATGACTGACATTTATTAAAACATGCTCCTATTGAAAATAAAATGTGTAACATTTATTGTTTGTTTCCAGTCATAGACCCAAAAGAATATAGCTGAAAAGAATATAGATACATTATGGTCAGTAAATACAATCCCAAAATTCAGGACTTTCAAATTCTGGGATCTCGGTCGATGTTGAAATTTACAGAACCATATTTGATATAAGTGAAATAAAATGGTCTAAAGATTTCAGGCATCTGTTCTACTCAATTATTGTAGCTAAGCTGCTTAATCCTTTCGAATCCGAATTGCTTTTTAATTTTAGTAAAAAAATTACTTTTTCGTTAAGAAAATTTAAAGCAGGTACAATTTAGGGCTTTTCTTCTGGGAGTTACTGACTTCTCTTTTTTTTTGGGGGGGGGGGGTGTGTTCTGAATAATGTGGAAATTGTTTCAGAAGTCTGGTAATAACTGTTAATAAATGATAATACGTTTGTTCAGATATTTAAGTAGAGATTTTGGAAACTACCTTTACTACATTGATTTCCATATTTGTTTCCTAAGGTGGCCCGGATGTCGAGAGAACTTGGGCATACACATACGGTTGCCATTTGCACGATGAAAAACTATTAATCTGATAAATTTATTAGAAATGAAGTAAATTTTGTTAAAGAGAAAGAAAAAAGCTTTCAGAAACCGTATCATAACGCAAAGTTCTAAGAATTTAAACACATGTACGTTAAAATATCTTATTACCTGCAAATTAGAACGACTACTCCTTTAAAGTGAAACCGATGCATACAATGGCCGCCGATCAAGGTGATTTCTTCAAATTCAGCCACGTGCGCTGCAGATACACGACTTATAATGAAGTAGCGCCATTTTGGGATTAAAAATAAAATTAATTTACTTTAGGGGGATTGGCTACCTTAGGAACACTGACCATCTTTGGCTCACGTACCTTATTTTAAAATTCCTAGCAAAAAAATTAAAATATAGAACACAGATTTGTTAAAAATATTTTTTAATTCGCAGAAACTGATTCTTAAAATGTTAATCTAATATAATAATAAGAAAAGAAGGTTGCGTGTCTCTGTCTGCCTGCTGTATTCTGAAGAAACCATTGCACGCAAAGCTGCAAGATTTGTCAGGAAGATACTTCTATGTCTGATGTTATGTATTTTGAAGCCGGTTATTTTTATTTTTATGAAAGGTTTCTATGTATTAGTTAGTCAGCGTTTTTTCACTTTTCGTGACTATTTTTCCACATTATTAAAAGGAATCCGGTTTCAATCTTTTAGCCTATTATAATAAATATTAGAAAGATAGCCCGTCAAAATTGACGGAAAATGAGATTATCAAGATATATACAGCTTTTTCTATTTCGCCAAGGCCCCTATACTGAAAAAGTACCGAGAATTTAATTTCTGTATTCGGCTATGTAAAGCACATTAAAATTGGGCAGTTAGAAGCTCAGATAGTACAGCGTCGTCGAGTGGTGGTTATTTTATTAGTAGCTTCGGATGGAAGATGTAAAGAAGTACATTTTCGTACATTACACTTTAAATTCTGACCCATAGATTTTGAGAAAAAAAAACTTAAATGCACGGAGTTTAAATTAAATTTCGGTGAACTCGATTTTGAAAAATTAGTGGGTTTCACTGGTAATTTCGTCAAATTAGTGAGCTATCGCCAAGTTGGCGTCATGTATGGCAACTTATTTTTGTCGCCAAATTTGCGATATCTTGCCAAGTTGCTCCAAATTTGGCTCTATTGTGGCAACCTATTGTGCCTGCTATTAGTACTTTTCATCAATTACTCATTGTTGAAGCTGAAACCGATTTCTCCATAAGAATCCTAACATGGCAGCGATGAATGAGGCAATCCAATCGGAATTGTGAGGGACACACAGAGACTTGTATTTTATATAAACAGATTGTCATCTTTTCAAAAAGTTTATTTGGAATTCGTACAGCGATTTTTGAATATTTTTATTCGATTTTTATCATTTTTGCAACGATTTTTTGACATTCTTAAAAGGAATGCGGATTCAATCTTGTAACCCAATATAATGAACTAGAAAAATCCGCGACTTCGCTCGCGTAATTATTAAAAAATGCCAAGTGGTATTTGTGTGCCCATTTTTATTACAGAAAATTATACTGCTACGGATAATTCAAAAATTTCTAATTATGCCACATTATGAGTAAGATTCATTCTTATACTGCATTAGGCGGACATGAGGCTTAAATTAATGAGGATAAATAAAATTATTCCCAATTAAATGTTAATTTAAATGTATTTTGAAGATTTTTCGCTCATTTTTAACACTTTCCAACAAAGTTGAAAAGTGTTTATGACTTCGGTTTGCCTGTCCGTCTGTCCGCGCTCTAACTCCCGTAAATATACTCGGATCGTTCTGAAATTTTTGGATGTTAGTGACCTCTACCATAGCACGAATCTTATTGCAAATGAAGTTTGTAGCACGTTTAGTTCATTTACAGGGACAGTCAAAAGTTTTCCGTTACATTACGGCCTATGGGAAAAACTAGTTTAAAATGACTTTTAATGATATTACATGCTTTCAAACATGATAAAGTTGATATGCATTTATCAAGTGCACTAAAATACGCATTCTGTAGAACATGCGGGTCAAAGAATGATTATTATTCATTTACAGGACCACACAAAAGAATTCTGTTACATAATGATATAGGGATGGAGGGAATTTTTCCGGCGTACTTTAATTTAGTTAAATTATTTCATGTATAATGAAATTGATATACGTCGCTGTGGTTCACTATAAGCTATTTCATGTATAATATGAAGTGTATAGCATTTACATGGACACACAAAAGATTTGAGATACTATATATTGTATGCGAAGTACTGTACGGTAGCGATGATTGCTGGAAATACGTTTTTAATTATGTTATGTGCTTTTATGTTTCACTATATATTTTTGCATTGTATATGGTGTGTATAAATGATGTAATCCATATACAGGGCTACACAAAAGAATTCGGAATGGTCACTGGGCATGATTGCAAATTGCTTAAAGGTGGATTTTAAAGGAGTTATCCATTTTTACGCTGCACTGCATTTAGTTTACTAAGAAATGTTTATAGAACATAGATAAAATGATATACAGGGTCACGCAACGAAATGGATACATGGCCGTCTATAAATGATAATTTTTGAAAATGTAATTCCAGTAGTTTTGAGAGTGTTTTACTTTGAATTAAACTTTAGCTAAATAGTGGCGTGTCATAGAGGTACTAGGTGAACTACTTGGCTGTACGAAAGTATACAATTATGTTTCCATCTATTAGTATAAATTGCTGAAAGGGAAATTTCAACCTGTTATTCGTTTTCTTGCTAAACTAAATTTCCCCACTATATAGTATTTGTATATCAACCTACCGATAAAATACAGGGCTGTTCAAAAGAATTGGAATACATATTTGCTACAGACGGTAACTGCTGAAATCAGTTTTTCAATTGTTTTATGCGTTTTCTAAAATGTTTACTTAGTTCACTTATATACCTTATTTCCCTAAATAACGAAGTTTTGTTAAAGCATTCAGGAAGTGTTGGAAAGTGTTTCATAATCTATGCTTAACGCATGATTTTTCTTACTTGTTTATTTGAAATTCACTTTTTTTAGAATCCTTTCTTACCGAGAATTTACATCTTAAAAGTAACCACCATGCCAAATTCCAAGACCATAATAACTATAACAACTATATCACAGAAATCACATTTTTAGAACGTTTTCTGTTATTGTACACCTTAAAATTTCTAAGTTTTGAAAAACTGTTCTGTGGAATCATTTACATCTTGAAAGTAACAGTCATGTCAAACTTCAAGTTAATATCTCTAACAATTGCAGATCAATCATAGCTCAGAAAGTAAAATCATTCCGAAGTATGATTTACCCTTTTGAACTATGATGTAGAACGTTCCTGCTCATTTCACTTTTTTAAATTTCGATTATTTTTTTTTTTACCTCTCTTAGTGAGCACTTAAATATTAAAAATAACCACTATGCCAAATCTCGAGTTTCTAGCCCAACAGCATCACCAAAATCGGAATTTTAGAACGTTTTTTGCTTCTGCACCTTTTTAAATTTCGAATTTTCTAAAAACTGTTCATTGCGGACATTTACGTCGTAAAAAATAACCGTCATGTCAATTTTTAACACATTCCAACAAAGTTGAAAAGTGTTTATGACTTCGGTTTGTTTGGCCGTCTGTCCACGCTCTAACTCTCGTAAATATACTCGGATCGTCATGAAATTTTTGGATGTTAGTGACCTCTACCATAGTACGTCCCCTATTTCAAATGAAGTTTGTAGCATGTTTAGTTCATTTACAGGGACAGTCAAAAGTTTTCCGATACAATGGTCAGGCTTTTCCCATAGAAGAAGAAAGAAAAAAGGAATGTTCCATTTCCTCATAGGGAAAAACATAGGAAAGGGAAAGAGAAACGTGATAAATCACTTTCTGATAGGGAGAAAGCCTGATATTGACACTGCCTTTTCGTAACGTTTGTCATTTTTTTTTTTCTGAAAGTAGCATGATAACCCACTGATTTTTCGTTTCCATGTTTTTGTACATATTTTAAACTACTACCTGATATATTTTTTTTATTCAACTGTGATGATGTTTTGAGATAGAACTAATTCAAAAGTTGCAGATTTTGAAACTTTTGAATATTTAACAGATTGTATCTGCTAACAGCATCGATATCCCAGTAAAGTTCTATATTACTTAGCTTGTCCAAATAGTAAACTTCCATATTCTATAAAAAAAATTTGGGGTACTATTGCTTAACTAAGATAATAAGTGCAGCAAACGGACGAAAACGTCATTTTGATTGCATTTTGTGGCAACCTAACAATGAAAGTTAACAATGCCTCATAGAGCCAAGTAAATTTTACTAAGCATGTAGTGTTATACTAACTGGTTATGACAAAAGAATTGTGGGATGTTGTTGCTTTCCAGAGATATAGCAATCCAAACATACTGGCATTTCAATTTTCATGAAAAAAGGGATTCATGGTCTCACGATTTTCTACAGGAAACAGGAAATTTTTTTAGGGCTTCAAAATTGCACAATATCCATTAAATATGATCTACTTCAACATAAAAAAAAATCCCTGCCGGCTCGGGCCTACAGGCGGAGGTAGATTTCGAAGTTAAGTACTATATTCACCAACAAAACTTAAATCAAGATTAAAGATAAACCCAGTTCCTTCGCTAAGAATGAGCTCTAGGGAGCTAAACATTTTGTGAAAATTCTAATATACACACACGCATGTATATGGAATAGGTTTAAAAATGGCTAAATCAAATTCAAAGAACCTCAAAGTGTTAAAATATGTTAATATTTCCATACTCGGGTTTTTATCATGTTTTAATACCTTTCTTCAAACTCAATGACGTTACATATTCACCTGCTGTGGTCCATTATATTTTCAATATGACGCAATATTTTGTTGTTTTTTTTTTTATTCGTCAAACTATTTATTTCATTTTGAATTTTCATGCAGAAATCTTGCTCTAGAAAACTTATGACGTAATATTCAATTTGTTTGCAATTCGTCAAACTATTTATTTCATTTTGAATTTTCATGCTGAAATCTTCCTCTAGAAAACTTATGACGTAATATTCAATTTGTTTTGAATTCGTCAAACTGCTTATCTAATTTAATTTTTCACGTGAAAACACTGCATTAGAAAAGCAATTGTTGTGGTGAGAATTTTATTGCTTTTTTTTTAATTGTTGGCAACAGCTATAACGAAAAATATTTATTTTTTCCTGCCATTGTTGTGTAAAAGCTGGTTTTATCAGAATCATGTTAAGACGGTATTCAAAATTTTAAACCTTCCCCATCCCCATTCCCTTGGACCGATTTTGCTCATTTTCAATCCCCGCCGAGAAATTAGCTATCTTAAAGTTGTTGGCGAGTTTGCAGACGTTCCGTGCATAATTGCGACTTTTATCGTGCGGACAAAATTTAGTACATACATACATACATACATATATATATATATATATATATATATATATATAAACTTTTTAGGTGGGGGTGGTTTTGGGTTCCTGGGGTCATGTAATGAAAAGTTATGAAGGAATTTTTCAAAAGTCGCACCATGGTAACGACTGCAATAGGTAGTATTTCTTACGAAATCTACCTAAAATCAAGCCAATTAAAAAATACAACTATCAAAATATCACTTTTTTGTCTGAATTTCAAAATAATGACTCTTAACGGAATGATATAAAATTGGAAAGCCTGACCATGGGAACGATTTGGGGTCGAACTGTTTTTTTCCATTTTCTGATCAATAAATTACCTGTTGAAGCTATTTTGATCACGTGACAAACTCGTTTTTCAACCTTTCTTGAGTGCCTGTTCTTCCTTCGCTCGGAAATTCGGTTTAAAACGCTCACTTTGACACTTTTTCTGAAATATCTATTGCGTTTGCAAAAAAACGGAAAACACAGCTCGATTACATAGTTTCTGAAGAACAACACTTGGCAGTTTCATGCATTTCCGTGTAAAAACAAATTAAAACTTATGTCAGAAAGTTGCCCTTTTGGATTTGAGAACAGCCTTAAAGAAATCATGTATGTACTCTAAAATTACTGGGCTGCATGTATCTAAAGTTAAAGAAAAAGAATGTCGATATTTTGTTTTGCGGTGAATTTCGTGGTGGTGTGTTTTGTACGTCTTTTTTTGCTCGAATAGGGAAAGTTCAGAAAGAATAATAGTTATACGGTGGGATTTAAATTGGAGATTTTTGAATATGCTGAAAAGAATGGAAACAGATTTATTGAAAGAGAATGGAATGTAAGTGAAAACTTAATAAAGGACTGGAGAAAATCCAAACAATCGCTACAAGAAACAAATGTAAATAGGCGAGGATTCAGAGGACCAATGCATGGAATTTTCCCAATGATAGAAAATGAGCTTCTTTCTTATGTTCGTGCATTACGAGATGATGGATGTGCGGTTTCGTGTGAAATGCTACAAAGAAAAGCAAATAAAATTTCAATAAAGCAAAATGTTCCTAAAAAAAAGTTCAAAGCTAGTCGTGGGTGGTTAAGAAGATTTATGCGGCGTAGTGACTAACGACTTAACAATCAGAAGAAGAACAAGTGTTTGCCAGAAACTGTCGCCGAATTTTACGGACAAAATTCTACTCTTTCACAAGTACGTTACCCGACTTCGCCAAAGAATGAATTATCTCCCATCCGGAATTGGAAATCTGATCAGACGCCAGTCTATTTTGACATGCCACGCAACACAACTGTTGCAGAAAAGGGTACTTCAAGTGTTTCAGTATGCACAAGTGGAAATGAAAAAATGCGCTGCACTGTAATGCTCGGTATTACAGCAGATGGAAGTAAGCTAGCCCCATTTGTTAATTTTAAAAAGGAAACTGTTCCTAAAGGTGTTAAATTTCCGGCTGGAATCTATGTGTAATTTCAAGAAATGGTTTGAATGGATGAAAAAATGATGAAAGATTGGATTCGCAATGTTTAGAAGAAAAGGTCTGGAGCATTGTTCAAAAAACCAGCCATGCTGGTACTCGATAGCTTCCGAGGACATCTTGTTGATGATGTGTAGAAGGAACTTTCAGAAGGCAAAACAGATCTTGTGATGATTCCTGGAGGACTCACATCGATTCTGTAACCGTTAGACGTATCGGTTAACAAACTGTTTAAAGGCAATATAAAACGAGTATATGGAGATTGGATGGTAAATGGGAACAAAGGAAAAACTCCCAGTGGAAAAAATCCCTGTCGGCTCGGCCTACAGGCGGAGGTAGATTTCGAAGTTAAGTACTAAATTCACCAACAAAACTTAAATCAAGATTTGAGATAAACCCAGTTTCGTCACTAATTCGTAGAAAATAATAAATAGCATTTATCTGTTTTAAAAACAAAAGACTCCATTTGGAAAAGGTGTATTTTGTAGAATACCCGACAACTGGCAGTACGATACTGTGACTTAAAAGAAAAAAAAACACTTTCAAAATGGCAGAAAAGCGGGAAAATTCGTCTCGGCCTACTAGAGGTGAGAATTTCCCCTTGTTTTCCTCAAATAAAAAAATATTTTAATTCATTCTTTCATTTTTTGGTTTAAGGATAATCATTTAATGTGATGCATGTTAATTTTAATGTAACATTACAAATTATGTCCGAAAATATGAACTTTGAAAATGAAGTACCCAATCGGGGACCTTGGAATTCAAAACACCATTCAACCCCTTAAAATTTCCATTTCAGTGCGCTACTATATTCAAGAGGAAATTGAAGCTCTTCTTCCGAAAGTGATGGAGAGCATTCGGATCTTGACGATCCAGAATTTGATGATGAAAAATATTCTGAGAGTGATCCAAATGAGGAATTCACAGAAAGTTATGATCAATCGAATAATATTCCTAGATTTTTTTGAGCTTAAGAACTCGTTGCATTTTGTTGATAAGCCAATTCAAACGGAGGAACAGAAAAGGGAAAAACTTTTTATAGTCAGGTCATTCCCAGGTTCTTTTAGAAAGCGCTGTCTACATTTCCCCCAAACCCAATGTTTGTCCAATGATGAACAGATGATTCCGTTTAGTGGAAGATGCCCAGCAAGAGAATATGTTCGCTCGAAACCGAATCCTGTTGGGTTAAAAAATGTTGCGCTTGCTGCACAAGATGGACTTATATTAGATTTTGTAATATACACAGGAAAGAATACTGTTCTGGGAACGGATAAAAAAATGTATGGTCTAGGAGGGTCATAGTGAAGCATTTGGTTGATACAATCCCTATTGTATCCAAGCCAACCCTACTATTTACAGACAGATACTTTACTGGTCTGAAAATACTGGACTATCTCATAGATAGAAATACCTTTTTGACAGGCACAATGATGACCAACAGAACAGAAGGAGTGGCTGCTACTTTACCGGAAGATAAGGAAATGACAAGAGGGACATCAGCTTCCAAAACAAGAAAAGATAATAAAGCCTGTTCGGTCAAATGGAAGGATAAAAAACCTGTAGTGCTTTTATCCAGTGCATTTGGAGCAAAGCCGGAATCTTCTTGTAAATGGTGGTCAAAAGAAGATAAATGCAAGATAGATGTTCAATAACCATGCATAGTTAAGTCCTATAATAAATATATGGAGAGAGTTGATTTGATGGATGATCGTCTAATTTCTTATTATAGAATTTCGGCGAGGAGAAAGAAGTGATCGATAAGAATATTTGCCCACTTCTTGGTTATGGCAACCTGCAATTGCTGGATTTTATATACCAGGCATTCCAGAAAAAATGATATCCCTCAAAAAGATATTTTGACTTTGCTTGATTTTAAATTGTCCATAGCGGAGAGTTTAATTCGACCTGACAACTCCCGCCGAGAATATACAAGTGAGAGCCCTCATCTATGTCAAAAGGTTATTCCCATTCTGTGAATGACATGAGTTTTGATAAAGCTGGACATTTTCCTGCGCATACAAAAATTAAAAACCACGTGTGTGGATGTGTCACAATCCGGATTGAAAGTTAAATCCCGTGTCAGATGCATAAAGTGAAATTTGTTCTTGTATCTCAAAAATCGAAATTGTTTTTATGAAATCCACACTAAACAAATTTGAATTATATATTTCATATGTAAATAAATATAATATTCCATCTTTGAGTAGTGTAATGTTATTTTTTAACAATATTACTACATTAAAATCTAAATCTGCATTTTAATTTTGGTCTTTTAGTTCCAAGGTACCCGATTGTATACTTTATCATTTTTTGACATTCAGTACCGAGGTTCCCGATTGGGTACCATCTAATCTGCATATTTAAAATTTCCGAAGGAGAAAATATCCTGCATATTATTTATTAACTAGAAAGGTAGCCCGTCAAAAATGACGGAAATTTATATATAACGATATATACAACTCATGTGCAAGAATATGAGTTTTCTCGCTTGTTCCGCAGTGATAGATGAAAATAACACATTTAAAGAACGAAACACATTTATAAAAATCTGTGTACAGTAGAAGACCACTAATCTGCACAGTTTGGTTCCAAGTGTTATGCAGATTTGAGGCTTTTTGCGGTCATGTCTATTCAATCTTTGTTTACATTTTTTTAAATTCATATATTGGACAATTTAGATTGTTAATCCTTAAAAATAAATAAATTTCACACTTGAAGTAAGGTAAAAACTATTAAATTATCGTATACGATTTCATGAAATGGTATTATATGGTATTATATGTGTGTGCTTCACGATCTTGGTTACGACGTTGGCGAAATTGGCTGCAACTTGTCATAATCCTAATAGTGTCGGCCGCTATAACAAAAATGTAACCAGTTTTTAGCAAAATTTCTGATATAAAGTAGTTTTCAAAAACTTGTGTAAAATTGCAGGCCGTTCTCATGTTATGTCAGTCCTAAGAATAATATTTCTAACACTGAAGAGTTTCCATGTATATAGGAAATTTAGAAAAGCTTCTCCAAAAGAAAGGTCCTGAAATGACATTGTAATTCCTCTAACTTCAAAGTTTAATCGGGCCCTGATGTTGTTTACTGAAATCTAATAAATACAGTTATTTTGAATATTACAACAGAATTAAACAGTTAAACTTATTTAACTTAAACCCGCTGTTACTTCCCGATGTTATTTTTTACTATTAAGAAGGAAAATTATTTAAATTTTTCAAATCATGCATTTATAATTTTTTTTTCCGTCTTTAATAACTAAATAATGAAAAAATATGATTTTGTGCTCAGCTCATAAATATGACAATAAAATAATGTAACTAAGAGACATTGCAAAATTAAATCTTTGTGATTTCAAAGCATAAACAAACGATACCGCCACCATTTTACCTACTATGATGTCATTAGAATATTGTCCATCGATTGTTGGAGAACTTACTTTATGAATGATTACCTCAATGATTTAAAAAATTTCTAAGTTTCACGATGAATGAATCACTTGTGTTTGTTTAGGTTTATGGAATGAGATATTAAGCTGGAACAGATGTCATATTCGCCCCATATTGGCGCGATTTTTTTCGGTTGCCAATTTGGCGAAAACATCAACAGCATAAACAACATAATCCGGGTTACCACATCAAGCCCTTTAGCGCAAGTTAAGTACCCGTTGCCTATATGATATTGGCGACAGAAAAAAATCGCGCCAATATGGAGCGAATATGACATCTGTACCATTAAGCTATGAACCTATTTTCAATTAAAGTTATCCCAGGATATATGTATTTTTAATTGAAATTAAAAACAATGCTTTGATCTCGAAAGAAAAAGTTTTAGTTTGTATAATTGGTTATTTCTGTTAATTATTTAGGTACTTTTCCATTATAGCGCATTTTTAAAAAAGCTTCGCGCAATTCGGGCATCAGAAAGTGAGATATGTTGCCAAAATATATAAACAGCTATGAAAACAAATCTAATGAACATTTATTTTTGTTTATATATGCACTTATATACATAAAAAATCGTTTCTAAATATATATAATATTTTTTTATATACAAATTACGGCACAGATTTCAGATATGAACCGGGATACCTAACTGGCTCCAAAATGGTGTTATTTTGCATGCTATGGTAACCCGGCTATTGTTTTTTATTTATTAATAAATTGTTTATTTACTTTTATTTTCTGTTTTTAATTATATAAACTGTTTTGTTCTATAGCTATTTTTCAAACTTTTATTTATTTATAGTTATTTCCTTTTCAAAATGATAGCAAATAATTTAAAAATATATAAGTAACTGGTATTCGAAAGCGAGATTTCTGCCAAATTTGCGTCAGAGAAAAATCACGCCAACCCCGATGCGTATATGACATCTGTGCAAAAATTACGGCACAGATGTCATATTCGCCCCATATTGACACGATTTTTTTTCTGACGCCAATGTCATATACACACCGGGTACTTAACTTTCGCCAAAGTGTCGTTATTTTGCTTGATATGGTAACCCGGATGTTGTTGTTTATGCTGTTGATGCTTTCGCCAAATTGGCGTCGGAAAAAAATCGCGCCAATATGGGGCGAATATGACATCTGTGCCAAAATTACTTCTGTTTATTATCAAAAATGGGTAAATAGCTTTTTTTACATTAAATAAAGGTAATTGTTAGTTATCCCGTCGACCAAATTACTGTCGCCAAATTGTAAGATTAAATGCCAATAATGGTTGACATTAAACATGATCATGTATTTCTTACGTCATCAAGTGATTTTTAATTCGACGTTATATTTGTATTAATGTTTTGCTAATTTAATTGATCTTTCGTTGTTTAAAATAAAAATTATGACAATTTGTATAATTTGGCGAGTGGTTTGGCGATTTATTTAATTTGGCGAAACTGGTCGACGGGATAGCTAACAACTACCTAAATAAATTGCATACATATGAAAAAAATTGCTTGTGAGTATGAAGCAGTAAATAGGTTGTCAGAAAATACGTTGGCAAACTTCTTTCTCGCCAAGCAACTTTTCTCCGAAGTATTGTACATAAGCAATGATTGCTAGAAATGCATTTTTAATTATGATATGCGCTTTTATGTTTCACTACATTTATGCATACTATACTGTGTGTATAAATGCTACAGTTCATATGCAGGGCTAGACAAAAGAATTCGTAAGGGTTATTGAGTATGAGAGTAAATTGCTTAAAGGTGGTTTTTAAAGGAGTTATGCGTTTTTACGCTGAACTGCATTTAGTTTACTAAGAAATGTTTGTAGAATATAGATAAAATGATATACAGGGTCACGCAAAGAATTGGATACATAACCGTCTATGGATGATAATATCTGGAAATGTGATTTCAGTAGTTTTAAGAGTTGTTTAAATTAAATTTTGGCTAAATAGTGGCATGTAATAACGATACTATTGGCTATGGACGGTACCTGCTGAAATCAATTTTTAAAATTTTTTATGCGGCTTCTAAAATGTTTACTTAGTTATCTTATTTCCCCAAATAACGAAGTTTTGTTAAAACATTCAGGATGTGTTGGAAAGTGTTTCATATTCTATGCTTAACGCATGATTTTTCTTTCTTCTTTAGTCTTATTTTGCATTTATTTTATTCTTAATTTTTTAGTCTTATACTGCTTTATAGAAACTTTGGCACAGTTGTCATATACGCCAATTTGGCGAAAACATCAACAGCATAAACAACAATATCCGGGTTACCATATCAAGCAAAATAACGACACTTTGCCGCCAGTTAAGTACCCGTTGTGTGTATGACATTGGCGTCAGAGAAAAATCGCGTTAATATGGGGCGTATATGACATCTGTGCCGAAACTTTAATATTTAATTTTTAAACTCTTCGCTCCACACCCTTTACATATAGTTACAAACTATAACACAGATAGCGTAAAATAATAGACAGTTTGGTACTTTTCCACTGTAGGAGATTTGGCGTTTTTTTTAAAAAAAGCTTGGTGTAATTTGGGTATGATAAAGTAAGATTTGGTTTCTTTTCCGTTATACGGATACCTTTGTCGCCAAGCGTAATAGATGGCGCAAAATGAAAATCACGTGAATTGAAACATTTGAAAAATAAAAGAAAAAACGGTACTTTTCGGTTAGCCGGGCGTCAGTGTTATATATACATATATATGTATATATAAATGTATGTATATATACATATATATTTACATATATCTATATGTGTATATATACAATATGTGTATATACATATATATTTATATTTACATATTTGTATGTATATAAATATGTATATATATAGCACTGACGCCCGGCTAACCGAAAAGTACAGAAAAAACATTGTCGATACTAAAGTGAGCATTTAAAAAATATAACATTTGAAAATTCCAGACTTTTACGAACTATTTCATTAAATCACAATTATATAGTACTTAAAATAAGTTAACAAATAACTGTTATAAAATAAAGCAATAAAATAAAATTCATATTAAACTGCTGGCATAAAATTACAAATATCTTTTAGCATTTTGAAATAATTGGCGCATACATTTTTGCATGGTGTCCGTATAACGGAAAAATATCAAGATTTGTTGTCAAATCATATAAACAGCTATGAAAACAAACTTGATGAGCGTTTTTGTTTGTTTTATATGTTTATTTTATATGTATATTATTGATGTTTTTATGTACAAATCACATCTGTTTCTTTATAAAATTAGAGAAACGTCTTTTTTATATTAAATAAATCGTATAAATATCGAAAAAAAATGCGTGTGTATATAAAATGAAACAGTGGATAGGTTCCCGGAAAATATGTTGCCAAATTTCCTTTTTCGCCAAGGCATCTATACCGGAAAAGTACCTAAAGCACATTAAAATCGCGCATTAGGAGCTCACACAGTACAGCGTCGTCTATTGGCGGTTATTTTATTAGTAGCATCGGGAGAAAGATGTAAAGATGTACTTTAAATTCTCACTCATAGATTTTGAAGAATATCTTAAAAGAGCGGAGTTTAAATTAAATTTCGGTGACCTCCTTTATGAAAGATTAATGTTTTTAAATGAGAATTTCGCCAAATTAGCCAGCTATCACCAAGTTGGCTAACATTTGGCGCTACTCTGGCAACCCTGCATTAGTTTTTTTTCAACAATTGCTCATTTCAATGAGGCGGTCCTACCGGAATCGTGAGGGACACACAGAGACTTGGATTTTATATAAATAGATACCTATATTAAAATAAGAAAAACCCTAAATTCTTAGAAAAAGGTTTGTTTTAAAAGCTGGGAATTGAAGAGGATAAACTAAAAGGGGGGGGGGGGTATAAACTAAAAAGCTAAAATTACGAAAATGCGAGTAACGTTACATATGTACAGTCGCTAGCGGCAGCAGTAGTGGCGTTAGAATTTCTTTTTTTATGAAAAGACAGTCGCTAAAAAAATTTATATTTATATTTTTGAGTCAGTGTGTATATAGCTACTTTTTTATGGGAACACTCGGAACATTTATTTAAAAGCAATTTCAAAGAAAATACTAAAATTAATCTTAAATAAAAATTCCGCACGTTCAAAACTTTTGTACATTTACAAAACAATTGCATTTTTAATTTTACTAGAAAGCACTTCTAAATATACTCACCGTTTAAACTAATATTACTTATTGCTATGCTTATTTAATCAACCATCCAACCACAAAAGACTTAGAGTCCAAACATTAATGATAATTTCATAAGCTTTAAGCTATTTATAATGGTGTTGATATTATCAATAATAACAATATAAATTCGATGCGCGTGAGAAGGAAAGTCTATGTGAAGGATGATCATGCAAATGAATTGAGCGCAAATAAACTTGAAAATTCGTTCCCAATGTCTTGGTCACGCTTAGTCTTTAAAAAGATTCTTTTTCCTTTGTGTAATATTTAAACATACTTTCTTCTCTTCGGCATCCTTTCATTAGTTATTCAATTTTGATTTCCCTTGCAAAATATTTAACCTTCAAGAATCACGGAATTCTTCGAAACTATCCTTGAAAAAAAAAATTCTAATTTTTATCACACATATTTGGTGCATATGCTTCCTCCCTTGCGTATTAGAATAAAGAGATGACGTTGGTTATTCATTAGCAAGTTCCGTTTGAAAGTTCTATAATTATGGAAACGTTTTCCTTCTGGGAGGATTATTTATTGCATTGTGTACTAAAAAGTGGCATTTTGAGCTAATATCTTAAAATATTACATGCGAATCTATAATTAACAAATACGTCGCATTTGCTCAGCTGGCTGGTTCCGTAAACATAAAAACTTTTTTCTTTTTTTCGAGAATGTAAATATTGCACAGATATTTTTAGAAAATGTATTTCAATGCCATAATCTGGACAATGATTTGAATACATATCTGTTAAATATAAAAGAAATACGGTGTTTATCTGCAATTTTTTTTCCGAAAAAGAGAAATTGTAAAAAATACGCGATTTTATTATTATTATTATTATTATTGTTGTTGTTATTATTTATTTGTTTGTTTATTTATTTATTTTTATTTATTTACCCAATGGAAAACTTGGAGAAACAATGGAAATAAATATCGTTTTAACGCTTAAAATATTTTAATCATATATATAATAGTGCAATCATGTGACTGTCCTAAACAGATACCTAGCTATTCGCTTCGCATTTCTTAAGCCAGCCAGATAGTTTTCTCAAAATTATTATTAGGTAGATTTCATAAGAAATACTACCTATTGCAGTCGTTACCATGGTGCGACTTTTGAAAAATTCCTTCATAACTTTTCATTATAGGACCCAAGGAGCCCAAAACCACCTCCACCTAAAAAGTTTATATATATATATATATATATATATATATATGTATGTATGTATGTACTAAATTTTGTCCGCACGATAAAAGTCGCAATTATGCACGGATCGTTTTCAAACTCGCCAACAACTTTGAGATGGATAATATCTCGGCGGGGATTGAAAATGGGCAAAATCGGCCCAAGGGAATGGAAATGGGGAAAGTTCAAAAGTTTGAATACCGTCTTAACATGAATCTAATAAAACCAGCTCTTACACAACAATGACAGGAAAAAATAAATATTTTTCGTTATAGCAGTTGCCAACAATTAAAAAAAAAGCAATAATATTCTCACCACAACAATTGCTTTTCTGTTGCAAGAATTTCACGTGAAAAATTTAATTAAATAAATAGCTTTACGAATTGAAAACAAATTGAATATTACGTCATAAGTTTCTAGAGCAAGATTTCCGCATGAAAACTCAAAATGAAATAAATAGTTTGACGAATTTAATAAAAAGGTACTTCTTAGTTATCCCGTCGACCAATTTCGCCAAATTATATAAATCGCCAAACCACTTGCCAAATTATACACATTCGCATAATTTTTATTTTCAATAACGAAAGAACAAATAAATTAGTAAAACATTAATAAAAATACAAATAAAACGTCGAATTAGTGGTTTTATTGGCCATTATTGGCATTTAATCTTACAATTAATTAATTAATGGCAGCCATTATTGGCATTTAATCCTACAATTAATTAATTAAATGCAACCATTATTGGCATTTAATCTTAAAATTTGGCGACAGTAATTTAGTCCACGGGATAACTAAGAAGTACCAAAAAAAACAAACAAAATATTGCGTCATATTGGAAATAATATGGACCTCAGCAGGTGAATATGTAACGTCATGTGAGTTTGAAGAAACGTATTAAAACATGATAAAAACCCGACTATGAAAATATTAACTTATTTTAACACTTTGGGGTTCTCTGAATTTGCTTTAGCTCTTTTTTAAACCTATTCCATATATATATGCGTGTGTGTATTCGTGTATATTAGAATTTTCACAAAATGTTTAGCTCCCTACAGCTCATTCTTAGAGCAGGATCTCTTATCTTGATTTGAGTTTTGTTGGTGAATTTAGTACTTAACTTCGAAATCTACCTCCGCCTGTAGGCCCGAGCCGGCAGGGATTTTTTTTTTAATAACTAGGGGGCTCCACCCCCTACAAACTACGCTCTCTAACCCCCATTCAGACACTGCAGACTCTAAACACACGCTAATTTGATCGGCTTTAAAAAGATTACGGAAGATTGAATTAGAATTAAAACACCAGTGGCAATCTCCCTGTAAACGGGTTTCCGTTCATTTCCCTTTGATTCGGGAATTTTAAGGTCGAATCAGCAGCTGTTAAGAGATCTAATGGCTGTTTCCGTCTTTGATTAAAAGTTAAACATTTGAAAATAAGCTAATATAAAATGAATTAAGTAAACAGAGTCTTCGTCGCACGGTTTTTTTTTTTTTTTTTTTTTTTTTTTTTTTTTTTTTTAACAACGCCGTAGAAAGTTGTTTTAAATAAGACATTTTAAATGTATCGTTTTTAATCAGACGATATTTCCTCAAAGTTTTCTTTCTCTTTTTAATATTCACGTAAAATTACTTTTGTTGTTAAAAAAGAAATATTATTTGCACTTTCTTAGAACTCACAATAATAGTTAAAAAGATCATCTCAAAATATGAATTAAATGTCTCGTGTAAATATATTTTTAAATGTAGTCTGTTTTTCAATATTATTATTTGGTCATTTTAACTGCGACGTAATTTCTCCCTTTAACTGGTTTTAACGCACCTTAATGTATTTATTATTTTCAAATTTTCTTTCTCTTTTAGAATTCACGTATAAATAAAGTTTTTATAGCGTAATTTTCAATATTTTCCTGCTTTTAATACGTAATCGTTTAATTCTAAGTTTAAAGGCTTTTTCTGTAGTTCAAATTTTTTATTTGAAAGAAATATTATTCTGCGCGCTATTTTTACAATTGGCAACAGTTTAAAATAATAACCTTTTCTAAAATATATAAAAAATATCTTTCGAAATGCTGAAAATTTTAATTTAAAACGGGAAAAAACCCTTAAAAAATTAATCAAATAAAAAAAAGAATGCAATCTGCACACTAGGAGCTTCTAATGTATTTCCCTTAGAAAAAAATGATTAAATTCATATGTATAGTTTTTGCTCCTATAAAACTTTTTTAATGTAACGATTCTGACCAACTTTAGCATTAAATACCTCTTAAAATAATTATTCGATTTTAAAATTGTCTGCATCAGAGTGTTTACAAACATTTCTCTATAACACTAGAAGAGAATGGGGATGAAAAGAACATTTTGTCTTTATAAGCTTATAAAATAATAACATTAAAATATATCACTTTCAAATTTGCGCCTACTACTCGTCTAAAACCTTTGCTTTGATACTACTAAAACCTCTTATCCTCAAGTACACTAATTAAAAATATATATCCATTTTTATAAATTGGGAGAAATGTCCCTTTTAACCCCATTGTAGGGGGTGTAAGGGACACTGTGCGATATTGAAAGGAACACGCATAAATAAAACACTTTTATGAACATTTTTTCTTTTTATTTGTGATTACATTATTCAAAAATAAAAGATAATTATACACAAATACAAATAAAATATATTACAACATATGATAACATAAAAACAAGGAAAATAACATGTTTAGGCCTACTTGACATAAAACAACTTTAAATCAGTCAAAAATTTTAAGAAAGATTTAGCTCTAGCTGTCTCACCACCAGTTACGGGTTTAGGTAACTTCACCACAATACCATTAATATTCACATTATTCATGTCAATAGTATCAGTAAATACAAAATGGTTTTATTCTGTTTTTTTTTTCTGAAAAAATGTACTTTAAATTCTTTACGCGTCTTTTCTGGAGTTTGTGGCTATAGTGCGACCAGAACATCACCATAGTTATTCCATTACTTTTCGCAAATTTTATTGTCTTAATATTTATATTGATTTCATACATATCCTTCTACATATAAAAAAAAGTTTTGATTTGGAAATGGACCAATGAACATCTGCGTAGATATTCCGGGTTGATCCGCATCCAATTTGAATGCCATGGCCTTTCATCGTTAATATTAAGAAAATTGTTGCATACAAAAATATGAAAATCGGTGGTATTATAGAAAAATGTTTGATAAACACGCTGATGCAGACAGTTTTCAAATCGAAGAATTATTTTAAGAGATATTTAATGCTAAAGTTGGACAAAGTCGTTCCATTAAAAAAGTTTTATTTGAGCAAAAACTATGCATGAGAATTTAATCATTTTTGGATCATTTTATACGTTATAAGTTCCCAATGCGCAGATTGCATTTATTTTTCTTATTTGACGCATTTTTTGAGGTTTTATTTCTATTTTTAATTAAAATTTTCAGCATTTCGAGAGATGTTTTTTACAAATTTTAGAAAATGTCATTAATTTAAACTGTTGCCAATTGTATAAACCGCGAAACAAATTATCATATCAAATATTTCTTCAAATTAAAATTTATTTACACGTGACTATTACAAACAGAAAAAAAAACTTTAAAATTAGAATTAAATTATTACATGTTAAAAGCAGGAAAATTACGTCATAAGAATCATATTTACACTTGAATTTTACGTCATATTTAAAATGCCCAAAAAATATGGTAAAACAATTTAAATTGAAAAATATATTTGCGCGAGATATTTTGAGATAATCTTTTCAACTATTATCGTGAATTCGAATACAGGGCAAATAATATTTCCTTCTAACAACAAAAGTATTTTTACGTGAATATTAATAAGAGAAATAAAAGTTTGGTGTAAATTACGTCAGATTTGAAACGATACATTTAAAATGAATTATTTAAAAGAACTATCTTATAGCGCTGCTGAAAAATACCGGGAGACAATGACACTGTTTACTTAATTCATTTTACATTAACTTATTTTCAAATAACTAATGTGTTTAATTAAATGCGAAAACAGCCATTGTATCTCTTAACAGCAACAGATTTGGTCTTAAAAATCCCCAATCCAAAGAAAACGAATGGAAACCCGTTTACAGAGAGATCGCTACTGTTTTTTTTTTTTTTAATTTTAATTCAATATTTTTAAAGCCGATCAAATGCGTGCAATTAGCGTGCTTTTTGGATTTTGGTGTGCCTGAACGGGGGTTGGCGAGCGTAGCTCGTAGGGGGCAGAGCCCCCTAGTCAAATAAAAGAAGAGCATGACCAGTTTTGGAACAACTAGAATTATTAGCTAATACACAATTGCTTTAAAAAACTTCTGCGATCATTGACGAACTTTGATGAAAAAGTCCAAGTTTTTGGGATGGGGCACCTCCGAGAATGAATTCTTTGAAATTCTTCCTTGAAGAAACGAATACTGTTGAACAGAGTTACCTACTGCAGAAACAAAACACAAAAGTGTGACAAGTTTACCACGTTCAGCTGATATTATGTGAGAAAATTGTTTTTCGCTACGTTTTGCTACTATATTAGGTGGTTTGTGCTCTGTCATTAAGACTGTTTTATCACAGTTATATATTACGTTCTGTGTAAATGTATAGCGATACGTAACTAACTGAAGGTTTTTTAAAAATATCAACATTAGCTTTGTTGAAACTTATACTTCTTGTTAAACTAATGCCTATAGGTTTTTTAAGAAGAAGTAATGAATTTGGTTGCATAAAATATTGGAACCAATCAATTCCAGCTTGATTCTTTGTTTGCCAAGATAAGCACATATTTGGAGAGTTCAAAGCAATTGAATATTCATATGTACAGTTCTCAAACCATGGTTGATATTAGATGCTTGGAGCATACATGAAGCTAACTCTTTTTATTGTTTGCAGTAGTTTTCTTAATACTAACGAAGAAAGGTCCCCGGTCACAAATAACTGATTTACAGCGGCGGTGACAGCGTTAGTTGCTTTTGTTTAGAATAGAGAGAAACTACATGAAATTTATATTTTTAAAAGAAGATCGTTAAAAGAAATTAATTTTGAAGTATAAACTTCCTTCTAAAATGTTTATATTTGAAGTTATCGCCATTCAAAATTTCACCTCTAAGGTAAACAAACCACTTGAAAAAGAATTGAATTGGTTGTAATTTTTATCGTTCCGAAAAGCATTGGGAACAATACACACTTCGTTCATGTGCAAAGAATAAATCTGAAAAGACCTTTGATTTAATTTGCTTGTGAACAAATGAAGTACGGTTTTAGTTTTAGACAACTCAATTCAATTTTTTGCATATTGATTTTTTAAATGGGAAAAGAGATAATTATGCCGCGAAATTGCTATTACTGGCTTGCTAGAAGTTATAGCAGCGGCAAAAATGACTTTGAAAGTTTTTTTCTTTGCTGATAAACTTGCTAGCTAATGCAGTTAATTTGATTAGGCACACATATTTTAATGAAAATAAATCGCTTTGTAATGAATGGATTCAATGTTAAAAAAAAATTTTTTTTCTTTTGCTACACATTATATATATAATGGCGCAAAGTGTATAACGCTTCCGAAGTGAACTCATCCGGATCTTGATAATCTTCCGTTAAAAACAGCCATTTTATTTCGGCCATGTTAGGCTTAAGCATTCCGATGCCGTATATAAGTCGAACCATATATAAGTCTTATTTAATCTACGTTGTATAACATCTATCCTTCTTCAGTTTTTTAAAACCTTCAAAAACTATAAAATCATCATATATATTAAAACGCAAAGGTAAAATTTTAAGTATACCCATTTCCGGACATCTGCACATGCATCAACACTGTTCAATTTAGGGTTATCCTTTATATCCTCGGTGGCTGAGCGGTCTAAAGCAGCAGTTTAAAGCACCGGTATTTTGTAGTGGATAGCAGGTTCGAACTCAACGCCCGGCAAAATGATTTCTGTAATATTTTTCGCGATAAGTTATTTCAATAATGACATATTTTATTAGGAGGAGAAGTTATATGATTTTTATTTTATTATTATTATTATTTGAATGCTTTATAATTAAATAAAATTTAACGCTGAACAATATTTAAAATAATAATAATAATTTTATATTTAAAATATTTAAGCTAAAATATTTGAATGTAATTTTCAATAAATAAATTGAGCTGATCTACAATTTTTGTTATATCTTCTGACCATTATCAAGAATACATATGTGTGTGTGTGTCAGAAAGAAAAGTTTGCCTTACTTTTCCTTAAAAAAAGAAAACGGAAAGAAACAAAGATATTCATATAAGAATTATTAAAACAATTACCTTGATATTCATTGTTTAATATTAAAAATGTAAAATAAAATTCAAATAATAACAATTATATGCTGCACCAAGTTTCAAATTTGTGCTTTTAGAGAATGAGACTGATAAAAATAAAATTCATGGCAGCTGTTAATGGTCATGTAGTTAAAAAATCATAATAAATACTGTTTTTTTTTCGCAAAAATTAGACCATAATAAATAAAAATAAATGCTCTACCCACTATTTTTAGTTAAATTTCTGGTAAAAAGAAGCATAATTAGTTGTAAATTATAAAGTTAAAATTCTGTGACTTCGTTGAATGGGTTTGGCTGACTGCACCCTCTATTGATTTAAAGAAATAGAAATCACATGCAATATAGAAATTTGTCACAATTTCAATAATTAATTTAAAAACAATTCATTAAAAATTCAAGAATTTTTTAATGAAACATTCAAGTTGACGGGTACCATCTAGTTTATAAGATTACTGGATAAATTCTACTGAGGTAAATCTTTTTTTTTTCTTTTGGTAGTGCTATATATATATATATATATATATAGCTATATATATATAATGAAAAATGATTTCTCTTTCGTTTAAAGCATTTCTTCAATTTAATGTAAGCTGGGGTAATTGAACCCATGAGGTAACCGGGCCATAGGCTATTTTATAAAAAACCGTTGATGTCTTTTAAGTTTCAGCTTCTGTCGACATTGCACCCCCATATCTACTTCTTAAAACAATGTGTGTCAACTCAATCATAACTCTGCCTTTGGTGTGATAGGTTGCCGAAAATTTAGATTTCTTTTTTTAACAAAATACGTCCATTTGGTTGAACTTACTCGGCTTTTTATTAAAATACGGTAAGTACTTTTTTTTAAGACTAGATACATAAATACATTAATATTATTAGGTATCTATACATATTTACTTCATGTTTCAAATGTAAGGCCTACGTTCCAGTTACCCCATAAATTTTTCAAGAATGGGATGACTGGGACATGTATCAGGGGTAACTGAACCATATGGCATTCAGTTACCCCAACAGTTATAAGTATCTTCTTGAGTTTCTCTTACTACGAGAAATTAATTTCTCCATTTTTTTTTTCTTGCAATAATCAAAACTACATAATACCTTATTAAAATTGCATAACAAAATTTTTAAAAAGCATGTTGGGGCTATCAAACCAAATTTCTTAAGTGTGATAGCTATAGCCCGAAATTTTACGGTACAGATGAAGAGGCGTACATAAGGCAAAGTGAAATGATTAGAAAATTATTGAAACGAATAAGAAATAGTTCTGTACGATATAAAAATAGGGTTACATTCTCCACAGGTTTATTGGACATATCGAACTTGCATTGTGGTAAATAAAAAAGGGAATGAGATACTTAAGTACTTACGTAACCGTTTGTTCATAGATTTATCTTGTTATTTTTTTCTCTTAAAATACCCATGTAACTTTTATACTTATTACTTATACTAAAGTACATAAATACTTACTTAATTTTTATGGGGTTTTTTTTTGTTTTTTTTTTTTTGTATAAATAAATCTAATAATTTCACTTTTAGTTTTTTTTTAGACACATTGACAGTAAAGGTTTCCCTTACAACGCCCTTTAGTTGATATATAATGTACATGATCTGCCTGGTTTAAATTGTTTTAGTTATTTACACTTTTTCAAACAGGATCTGATAGCCAATATTAAAAAAAAAAAAAAACGCGTGTGGAACATAGGTCCTCTTGGTCCATTTGCCTCATTTTTATGGGGCAACTGCACCCATGAGGAAAGAAAAATGAAATATATATATATGTATATATATTTTTAGATATTAAAATGTAATTTTGAACATTTCTGTCTGATAGAGGAAACCTAACTGAACACATTTACAAAAGTTCAGACTTTAATTAAAATGAATATTAGCCTTTTGAAGCTGAATTGCCAGAATCTCCAGAGTCAAGTTGTAAAATCATGGCCCAGTTGCCCCACGTAACCTTACTTTTTAAAGAATTAATTCAAATTTATTTAAAGCATAACTTGCGTGTGTTATGAAAATGTACTTCCCATGCTTCCTCAATTTAACTTCTATTCTCATCAGATGACGTAATAAGATTAAGCTTTTAATTTTTTTTATAATGGCTAGAGGTTCTGCCCCCTACGAGCTACGCTCGTCAAGCCCCTTTCAGACACCGCAAACTCTAAAAGCTCGTAAATTTGTTCGGATTAAAAAAAATTCGGAGAAGCTAATATAAAATTAAATAAACAGAGTTTTTGTCTCAGGTATTTTTTAACAACGCTATAAGGAAGTTCTTTTAAATAAGACATTTTAAATGTATCGTTTTAAATCTGAAGCCAAAAATCTGATCACCAAACTTTTCTTTCTCTTTTTAATATTCACGTGAAAATACTTTTGTCGTTGAAATGTTATTTGTTCTCTCTTAGAATTCACAATAATAGTTTAAAAGATTATCTCAAAATATGAAACAAATGTCTCGTGCAAATATATTTTTAAATTTAAACTGTTTGGCAATATTATTGTTTGGCCATTTTAAATAGGACGTAATTTCCTCCATTTACGACTTTTAACGCATATTACTGGATTTATTATTTTACCATTTTCTTTCTCTTTTAAAATTCACGTGTAAATATAGTTTTTATGACGTAATTATCAATATTTTCTTGCTTTTAATACATAATCATTTATTTCTCATGTGAAAGTTTTTTTCTGTTTATAATAGGCACGTGTAAATATTTTTTTTTAATTTGAAGGAAATATTATTCTTTGCGTTGTTTTAATATTTGGTAACAATCTAAAATAATATCCTTTTCTAAAAGTTGTAAAATTAATCTCTCGAAATGCTGAGAGTAACACGCCGAGAACTTCTAATATATAAAATGATCTAAAAATGATTAAATTCCCATGTATAGTTTTTGCTCCTATAAAACTTTTTTAATGGAATGATTTTGATCAACTTTAACATTAAATATCTCTCAAAATAATTCTTCGATTTGAAAACTGCCTGCATTAGCGTATGCACTAAAACTCTAAAGCATTTGCTGGGTTTCCCTGGGATGCCATCCTCATCTTCTCTATAATACCACCGATTTTCATATTTTTGTATGCAATAATTTTCTTAATATTAACGAAGAAAGACTTCCGGTCACAAAAAATTCAAAACCGGCGGCGGTGACAGTGTTAGTTACTTTCTTTTAGAATAGAGAGATACATTGAAATGCCGAGTATGCATTGTTGTTAGCATTTAGAAAGTAACTCAAACAAACTCAAGTGCGTTTATAATTTTTCCGAGGGCTTTCAAAACGACCGTCTAGACAGGAGAAGGCCAGTTAATAAATAAATAATTAACAAGAAAGAAAATTCACGTGTCAGGCACAGACTATAAAACAGCTTCCAACATGACGAGAAATATGTTCGTAATTCTAAATCTTCGTAAAGGTCACCCTCTCTACCGGCCAATAAATTATACTTATTATTCCAAAATGCCTGTAAAGCTATTTTTACACCAACACTAGTATGTTAAGAAATTAACTGAAAATTAAGACATTCAGTCAAACATCGGTTGAGGGGGATTTGCTTCTTTTCGGTTGAAAAAATAGATTTTCTTTTTTTACAATTTTCTGTTCACAAATAGTCTGTAGCTTATTCATGTACAGCGATTTGACCGAATTGGAAATCCTTTCGCAGTAGTTTAGTTGTTTAGTGCAATACGCTGTTTTATAGCACAATAAACGCATTTTACGCAAAATGACTTTTTTCAAAATGGGCGGGTTCAAAACGCAAAACTGTTAAACCGATCTTGCTATTTTCTTTTAATTCAAGGTGATAAAATTTATTGAAGCTTGGACCCCTTTTAGCCATTTTCATAAAAAATAAATCTTTTTAGAAGCACGCCAAAGTGCGAAAACAGATGTCAGAAATAGACTTTTTTTTTTTTTTCAAATGGCGCCCCCTTGTTGATTTTCAACTTTTTGATCTCAAAGTGGTTGAAGCTCTAGACAATATTATCTACTTTTATAATCCTTAACTGTAATTTACTGCAAACGACCTGGAGATCTATTGGATCCCGCCCGATTGGAAGTGCACGGCGCACACGCTAGGGCATCCACCCACGGAACTCTAGCCACATCATCAATTTTTTTTTTTTTTTTGAAATGTTCTTTAAATGATAATAAATAACATGGAAAAAACCCGGAACTAAAATCTTTATTCCTATTCCAGGATAAAACGGCTGAAAAACACCCTTTTTTTGCCTTCTAGAGGCCCATCTTACATAAGCATTGTCAACAAAATTTTGCAAATAATTTTCAGTGTCAAATGTCAAAAGCTGAGACCTTAATTTGTTTAACAAGATGTTCCGTATCTGACAGCAGGAGACATGCAAAAAGAAGAAACCAATCGCACTTTCACGTAATCTGTAATAATTTGTTTTGTTTCATGTCTCAAGATCTTTCAAATTTAAATTTCAATAAAATATGCAATCATTTCTCGTATATCTGGGCACAGCTCAAGGATTTTCATCCGAAAACAAGTGGGAGGATTAAAGGTCTTTACCACGGACAAGGCTGTGGGAAGCATGATCATATAAGCTGTAGAAAAGCATATAAAGACATCATGATTAATAAATTCCAAGGAACTTCTTTTTAACATTCGATAGTGTCACTGCAATCACATATCCTATACAAAACCCTTGGATATGTGCGTTTAGGCGCAGCCGCATAAACCTTTTTTATCAAAAGTTTTAGTTATCTAAAATTTTATAAACAAGCGAAAGTAAAATTTTAAACTCTGCTTTTTATTCTTTTTTTCAATTAATTCGTAAAAAATGTTTATGATTATATAAATTTTAATTGCTAAAAAGTGTAAATTAAAACTTTAAAAACAGTAAAAAAAGGGTTCATTCTACTGTTTACATGTTTCGGTCTACCCGTGTCATGTCCAAAACAAATAAATAAAAATGTTCTAAAATTGAACTGTACTACCAATACTAATTGTCACTAATTGTAAATTGCCAATACTAACAAGAGAACGATGTTTGGTGCTGCTCGTCCCTAGCATCGAGACCTGGTGCATTTTGTAGCCCTATACACAAAATTTAGAGAACAGATAAAAATTCTCTGTTAAAATCATATTTAATACATTTTTTTACACTTTTAAATTTTTATTTGTTTATTTCACGCCAAAAGTGAGTTCTGTCGCCAGGTATGCCACTACGAATTTTTCTCTCGCCTTATCCCGGGAGTAATGTACGATACGTATTAGAATTAAATCAGATAGCGATTTCTTTGATAATTCATAGCATAAGAAACAAGAACTAGATTTTTTTTCTATGCAGAAGATAAATGTATAAATAGTTTTTTTTTTCTGTTAAAAGCTTTCAAGATCATTGAAAATTATTTTCTTAGTGAAATATAAAATAAACAATCTATTTTCTTTTGAAGCCGGATGGAATAAAGATTCGAATGTTTAAAAAGCAATGTTGTTGTATTAAATGTTGTGTCTTTTGGTAAAAGTAATCATAAAGTAAATTAATATTTTTATACAATTTAAAAAATTTACTGTGCCTAATTAGGTCGGACATTACAATTTCTACCGAAGTCCAAACCACTGTTCACTGCCATGGAGGAAAGATACAGATGGAAATGCAGTATGACGTTAAAGCGGTTTGCAATATAATGCGCGTTATTGCTCAAATTTAAATGCTCTCACTCGGCTCAAACAAAACAAGCACCTGGAACAGGGACCGAATTCTTTGACATACCCCACGCATTTTTTTTTCTCTAAATGAAAGTGATTTGCTTATTTTTAAGCATTCTAAAGCAGCATTCCATTGTATTGTGAATTAAAAACTGTATTACTAAAAGCCTTCTTCTGTTTTTCGTGAAAGAACGTGCTTGTGTTTGGGCCGACTGTAGCTGATTTTAGGGTTACTTTTTTGGCGTCACCCTCAGCCACTTTATTGCATCTCCATCTATCTCTTTCCTCCATGGTTCACTACACACACGACAAGCAGCTATGACATTCGGCTAGGGTTGCAGGAAAACTCTACTTTTGAAAAAAACGCAAAACTTTTTAACCGCCAAAAATGTTAATATAATGTTGTAATTTTTCAAAATCAAATTCATAGGTTTTTGAAGGAATTTTTAATTTTTTTTAAATATTTTATATTTATTATTGAGTAATTTATATTTTTAAATGCTGTTCTTAGAACAAATTCTATATTAATAGTCCGATAAGTGGCCTCGAAAATAGCATTTTCGAGAAAGTTATGCTGCTGTAAAATCAAAATATTTGATTTTAACAGAAAAATTTTATCAATTCTCAAACTTCGTAATATAGGTCTTTAAAATGCACCCGGTCTCAATGCTAGGTGCGAGCAGCACCAAAAGTGGTTCCCTTGTAAGAAGCTTTGCACGTAAATTTGATTCGCAAAAATACAAACTTTATACTATTCCATATTTTCCAAGATTTTGGGGAAAATTAAAATACAGTCTTAAGCGTTTTAATATCTGCTTAGTAGCCAAACCACTTCCGAAATAAAAGAATATCATTTGCACTAAAATTGACTCAATTGATTTTGAGAATTACTCACTAGTTTATGAAAAACCATTTATTAGAGCAGACGGATCAAATACAGTCGAACTTGGATAATTCGAAGTGCAAGGGACCACTGCAAAACTTCGAATTATCCAAACTTCGAATTATCCAAATTTCGAATTATTTTTATGTCGTAAATTAATCAATCGCAACAAAAATTGCGAAATAAATATGTTTATTATTTTTAAATCAAAATACTACAACTTTTTATCGAGATATTTCAGATTGCTTTAAAGAGCTTGCTTGATTTTTTTAAACAAAATCATCAAGGATATCTACAGCTCGAAACACAGCTTCACTCACGTTAGATTGTCCTTCTACGTAACGACGATATTCCGGTAGATCAAAGACTGCCTCACTTGAAGTTGGAATCGGCCTCTGTTCTTCTACCTCATCTTCAATATCTTCATCGTCTTCTGTTGCAATGTTCTTATTGTTTAGAACTTCGGATAGAATTTCTGTTTCAGATAGCTCTCAAAAATGTCTATATTTTTATCATTGTGAACATCAAATGGTATGCTGTCTTCCCATGCAACTGGGGAGGGGGGGTAAACTTTTTTCATCTAAAAGCTCGTTAGGGACAGTGTTCCTGATGTATCCTGCTTTCCGGAAACTATTTGCTATAGTTTTTGCTTTTGGGAAGATTCAGTAAGGAGGTGTTGAACGACTAGGCATCTGTAGAAATGCTTCAGATTTTTAATGATGCCTTGATCTATTGGTTGCACCACTGAGGTTATGTTTGATGGAAAAAATTCAACCGTGACATTTTCCATAGCGGGTATCGATTTTTGAGCCGTACAGTTATCAATATACAGGATTATTTTCCTGTTTTTTCTTTGGTACGTGCGATTGAGATCTAGCAGCCATTCTTCAGAAAGGTTCGCCGTCATCCATGCTTTCGTGTTAGAATGGTATTCTATAGGCTTTGTTTTGACATTATTAAAACACCTTGCATTGCTTTATTTTCCAATCATCAGTAAAGGTAACTTCTCAGTGTCGTCCATGTTTGCTCCCAGAAGTAGGGTTATTCTGTCTTTACTGCGTTTTCCTCCACGGCATTTTTAACCTTTAAAATACAAAGTCGTTGCAGGGGTATATTTGACAAAAAGTTCAGTTTCGTCGACATTAAAAATGTCTCTGTCTTGTGTATGCTCAATGATCTGAACAACTCTTTCTTTCCACTCATTTTCTGCATCTTGGTCCACACTTGAACTTTCACCACACACAGACTTAAAGGAAATTTCATTTCTTTCCTTAAATCCGTCTAACCACCCGGAGCTTGCTTTGAAGTTGTTGTTTCCTAAGTTGACAGCAAATTTTTCCGCTTTTGCACGAACAAGAGTTCCACTGAGGGGGATGTTTTTGTCCCGCGCTTGCTTAAACCACTTCAAGACACACTCGTCCACATCCGGATTATCGAGTTCTCTAGCTCGTTTGCGATTTCGATTAGATTTCAAAAAAGTTTCTTTATTTTTCAAAAAGGTCGAAAGAATGCTATGTGCTATTCCATACTCTTTTGCGATGATGCATTTCTTCTTTACACCCTTTTTCACCTCACGAATCACAGCAATTTTTCATCGAAAGATAAGGTTTTATACGGGACACGGGGCTTACTCAACGACATGCTTGCACTGAACTCTCACCACAAAAACTAAAAGCACAATGAAGAAAACTCAAGCGACTACAGTCCTGGTTTCGAAGGAATTGCAACGCGTGTCATCTATGATTTATCGCATTGGCGTCATTGGCGAGAGTACCATGTGTCACTTACAAGGGAAAGGGCGAGGACCACCCGTATCCAAGGACAGGTACGATTGGTTTACGTTCCTCCTCCCTTTATCCCTGCTCTGTTTCCCGGATCAGATAAGAATATTCTCCCACCCCCTTCTCTTCCCTAAACAATTTTCCACAATAGCTGCAAATAACCCGGCCATTTTTCAAATAACCCCATTAAAAGTAGATCTTGCCATTTTTGAAAGGGTAAAAACTTCGAATTAAAGAAGTTGGACTTCGAAATAACCAAGATTTTTTAGCATTAACTGAATACACGTTTCAAGGGACCGACAAAAAACTTCGAATTATCCACGAATTCGAATTAAAGACGTTCGAATTATCCAAGTTCGACTGTAATTACTATATTGGTATGACAAGCAGGAAATTTAAGTACACAAAAAAGGAGCATGTAACTGATATTAAATATAATAGAAAAAGCACACCCCTAGCAAGATTATATCAAGAAGAAACTATCCAAATGAATTTCAATGAAAGTAAGATAGTTTTTCTCTTCAGCCTATACTATTCATTCCTTATAAGAGAAACCATAGAGATTGTAACACACAAAAATTCAATATGTAACAATGTAACATCATTTAACTTACAACAAGTAATATAAAAATTTTGTTTTTAAAGTCAATTCCTACTTAGGCCATCAAAGAAAAATTTTATATAATCAAGCTAATATGAGTTTTTGTTGCATTAAAATATCTCAATTTGTTGATTTTCTATAAGCAAGTAGGTTTACAATGGAACTCTATGGGAATTTGGCGAAATATTACAGATATCGCCAAGTTGGCGTCACTTTTGGCGACTCATTTTGGCCGCCAAATTTGGTGATATATCGCCAAGTTGGCGACAAACTTGGCGGTATTTGGCGACAGAACAGGGTCCCCCCCCCCTATGGTAACCCTTATTGAAAATACTTTCATTGAAATTCAATAACCAATGGCGGCCATTTTGTTTCCCATGCAAAACTAAAATTAATTATATTCAAGGCTGGAGTAGCACAGTTGAAGTTTATTCCAACAGAGCGAAAAATGTCCAGACCAGGGATCGAACCTGGATACTTGGCGTGCCGTGCCAATGCCTTACCTGTTAGGCTATCCGGACCGATACCTGGCTGACATAATTCACTCTCTTATTAGTTGGACTTGGCTGCAAGCTGCAGAGCTAGTTTCATTCATCCGATCTATAACTATAGCATTTACATGATGAAACTACTTTAACACGGAAACTCCTGTATACCATGCAATTAGGTCATAATGAAGGGAACGAATATTTTTCCCAACTGGATTAAATTTAATCCAGTTGGAAAAAATATTCGTTCCCTTCATTATAAAATTAATTAATTAAAATTTAATTAATTAATTAATATTTGAAAAAACTTTATTAACATCAATTGTTATCCAGTACAAGTTTAAAAAAATTTATTTCAACCTGATAGGATGAATAATGAGTATTTTATTAACGATTAAAAATTTGTACAAGATAAATATATAAATATATAAATAAATATAGGGAGAGTGTGAGCTAATAGTAGGAATTGAAAAATTACGGCTCGAGCTATTCAATGGTTACGAAAATAAAATAAATATCTAAGTAAGATATAAAAAAATATATATATATGTATAATGCATGCATAATATGAAAGAATATACGTGATGAAAAATTGAATGATGGCGTTTCACAGGCCGTGCAATTTTAGAATATTTTTATTTATTTGTCTTGAAAATGATTCGGGTAGAGTCGAAACATGTAAACAGTCGAATAGATCTATCTTTACTATTTTTAAAGTTTAAATTTACATCTTTTAGCAATTAAAATTAGCATACAAAACTTCCATTCAACGAAGTCTCGTCGTTACACTTAAACACTTCGTTATGAAGAAAGTTCGTTCAACAGAAATCAACTCAAATTTATGAAATTTGTATAATAAAATACAACATGCATAAAATAAAAAGTACACATAAAATGGGAATATTGGAAAAATCTATTTTAATTCGGGCAGTAACTTTTTTTTATACAATGCAGACATAATGAGAAAAATTTAATTAGAATTATGTCTAAAAAAAACTATAATAAAGAGAGGTAAACAGAAACTGAAGCGTAGCGTAACTTTTCTCTTTTTTTTCTCGGTATTTCAATTCCTTAACTTTAAAAAAGCCTATAATATTACTTTGTATAGGTTTCTTATAAAAAATACATTGTTCATAAAAAGGTTTGCATTTTTGTAAGTACCCGAACAATTAATTCATCTGTAACATTCTCATGAAATTGGAAACCTCCCCCCCCCCCCTTTTTGTATCGAAGGCTTTTAGCATTTCTTCCTTCGACTGGAAATGATTAAATAAATAAGAAATTTAATTTTCATACAATCCGCTCAAATAAATTCATACATCCATCGCAACAGCAACCTCTCCGTTTGAATGTTGTACACGCACGAAAGGGGAATAAACTTCGTTATATAGAATATATTTTTCGTAATAGGGAGATTAATTTACATGTTAATGGTGTTCAAAGTCAAGGTTCCGCTGAAACTTTCGTTAAATAGAAAACTTCGTTAAATAGGGATTTCGTTAAAGGGAAGTTCGACTGTATTTATTACAAGGTTGTAACAAAATGACTGCCTTCCCTTATTTTTATAGCATATAGATGGCGCTGTTGCCACTGTCGGCAAAATATCCTGAGATATTTTGCCAAACATGAAGTGATGAAGTGAAGTGAATGTATGTAATCATGATTGCGCGGGTTTAAGAAAAGTTTCGGCGTGTGTTCGAAATGTATCTCACCTAGAGATCTTTTCATGGAAATACGTATGTTTCAAAGATAACAGCGCTTTTACGCGAATTGTATATATTTTGTGTGTGATTGTTAATAAAATGTGATTGTTTAAGTGTCGACCGAGTTAATCCTAACTCACAACGACACAAAATGACGCCCAACGTGAAAAAATCTCCTTCTTCAAAAACGAAATAAAAAGGAACCGCTATACCAGGTTCAAAATATTGTCATCCGGACAATAATGACAGTGGATAATTGTGTATTTGTCATCCTGACAAAGTAAGTGATTAAAAAGAATCTCCAAATTCTAAAGTTTGAGAAACCATTCTCAAGTCTGTGAATGTGAAAGCCTAATTTCAAGAAAAGCGTTTTCCTTCTATAGTATATTGCCGCCCTGGCAAATGAGTAAAAAGAATCAGCTAGATTCGTAATTGTGTGAAATCATCATTTCAAGAATATGGTATATGGAAAAAAGAACCACTTCGTTTCTAATGTGTGCATTCTTTTTGATATTAAATCAAGTAATTAGTGCCATCCTTATGGAATAATTATTTGTGGGTATGCTTCAAGCTTCAAAGTTCTCAAGGCGAAAGTGTGCTGTTAAAAGTGAAAAAAAAAAAAATCTTTCAGTTTATTTCATAATTGTTGTTTGTGATCATCGAAAAGCCTTTAGACAGATCTAAAATGTTTTCGAAATAACTTTCAGTGTTCTACTATCGCCGATATTCTGTGTGTTTAAAAGAAATCTGAAACCGCCATATGAATCAGCGAAAAGTGATTAGCTAAAGAAAGATAAATCTTATTTTATTTGTTTTGTTACCGGTAAAAAGTTGAATTTTTTTTTTCTGTTTATTGCTGGCCAGCTGGTGGTTTATTTATTTTTAAATGCTGTTTTATGTATGTGGTTTTTTTTTTTTTTTTTTTTTTTTGTTCTTTTGAGTATTATGAAAGATTAATTTTCTGAAAAGAGATTTATATAATTTCTTTTGGTAATATTTTTTTCTTTCAATGCAATATTATTTGATTAAGTCAATTTTATGATTATTTGTTCTAACTGTACACAGCGTAGTATATTAGAAAAGAAAATTAATTTAGTAATCGTCAATAATTATTTAGAATCTTGTTTATTTTAAAGAAGTAAGTAAGTACTTTATTTTGATATTTTTGTTGCTTTCATATTTATTTGTGAATGAAAATTTTTTTCACATCAAATTATCGATGGTATTTCATATACTTAAAATTTTAATATACTAAATATTTCTGACAGTTTTATACGGTAAGTTATATTAGAAAAAAAAAAGTTGCATATTACTGATTATAATATTTTAGCATTAATATTTACATGAGCTCATGTTTAATTAGAGATAGATTTTAGTATGGTATTAAATTATTTTTGTATGTTTCATCAATTGTTTATGAAAGTTTATGCATATTTACCTGCAAGGGGAAGGTAGTTATTTTGTTATTTGATTATTTAATGGGTCAAGTATTGCATATAATTTTGTAATTTAAGCATAAATTTAACTGATTTTAGGAAAAATGGCGTTTCTTTCTAAAGGAAAAAAAAATCGATTTATATAATTTGGCTACCGAATTAGAACTTCAGGTAGATGCAGATGATAAAATAGTAGTCTTGCGTGAAAAAATTATGAAGTGCGCCCTTTTTAAAGACGATGAACAATTTGTAAAAGAGGTATTGATTGCTATCGTGGAAGATAGAAAAAAACAAGAGAGCATAGAAGAACAAAATAGGAAAAAACAAGAGAGCATAGAAGAACAAAGGGTTGAGGACAAACGTATCGCAGAGGAAAGAGCTTATGAGTTAGAAAAACTTAAGCTGCAAGCTCAAAACCATACCGCGACAACTGTCCCACAAAATCAAATGGACCAGATGCGTATAGATATTAAAAACATCCTACCACCATTTAATCCGGAAAAAGATAATATGTCGTTGTTCTTGACAATGTTTGAACGTCAAATGAAAATGTTAAATGTCTCCAAAGATTTTTGGGTCTCACAATTAGTCGCCGTACTTCCGAATGACATTGCTAAACTTATAGCAAGAGAGCCTGAAGAAATGTTCAAAAACTATGCACATATTCGTGACATTTTGTTAAAAAGATTTAAATTAACAGCGGAGAAGTTTAGGGTATTATTTAGCCGACATCAAAAAAGAGAGAATTCTACTTGGAAAGATTTTTACTTTGAAATTAGAAATTATTTTGAAGGTTGGTTATCCGAATTAGAAGTTCATTCATTTGAAAAGCTCTCAGAACTAATAATCGCTGATCAGATTATAAAAAAGTGCCCACCAGAATATAAAAATCATTATTTAGATGGTTGGGACAAACTAAATGACCCTGTCTTGTTGGCCGAAAAGCTTGACATATATGAAAATATTAGACACCCTTTTCAAAAATCAGCAAGTAATTCAAAATCGCGTGAAACACACAAACATGTTTTGTCAAAAAATTCAAATGGTCAGGAATTCTGGAAAAATCAGGTAACCAAAAATGAAGCTAGCGAACATTTTGGAAATTTCAAAAATACTTCTACCTCAAAATATATGAATTCACGCTTTGTAAACGATGATAAGCGTCCAGTTATAAGCTGCTATGACTGTGGGAAACAAGGTTTTGTAAAAGCAAAATGTCCTAATTGTTCCCCATTTACGCAAGTAAAATCAGCAAATTTTAGTTCCCTACATCTCCAATCTTGTTATATTAATACACAGGCAACACCTATGTTGTATATAAAGGTAAATGGTATTACAGGGGTAGCTTGCGCAGATACCGGAGCTACACATTCCATTGCTGGGGAAATGTTGTTCAAGCTTCTCCGTGACCAAGGAACTTCGTTCGAAGAGACCAGTGTAAACATAACGCTCGCTGATGGCATACGAAAAGAAACTAACGTTCTTCAAGCAACAATCACTGTTGAAATAGAAGGTCGTAGAACTAATACAACGATTTTTGCGTTACCCGGAGCCACCGGAAATAGAACATTGTTAGGCATAGATTTTTTGAATAAAATGGGGATTGTGTTGGATATGCGAAGCCAAAGTTGGTATTTCCAGAACAATCCAAGATATAAATTTCCTTTTGTTGATGATCCTTTCAAAACGACACCTGAAATCTCAACACCAAATGTCAAAGCTAACACAGTTATGTTAAGAGAAAATGAAGGTCAAAACCTATCTGCAATACAACGAAAGAGACTTAATGACTTGCTTGAAAAATTTTCCAATACCTTTCAACCAGGGGGAGAAGCAACACCCGTCGTCGAACATCACATAAACACTAGAGAACATCGTCCTATATCATTACCACCTTACAGATTATCACCGGCAAAGAAAGAGTTGTTGAAAACGAAAATTGATGATCTTCTTGCCAAAGGAATTATTGAGCAATGCGAATCTCCATATTCTGCACCAATCGTGCTCATTCCTAAGCCAAATGGTAGTGTACGTCTATGTGTAGACTACAGGAAGCTCAATGAGGTGACTATACCGGATACCTATCCACATCTTCTACATCAGGCAAAGACTGCCCAGTTCATGACCACTCTGGATTTGAATGATGGCTACCATCAGGTGAGTGTCTATGGGCCTGATCGTGATAAAACTGCTGTTGTATGTCCTCTCGGAACATACCGCTTTCGAAGAATGCCTTTTGGACTCCGTAACGCTCCTGCAACGTTTCAGAGGACGATGGATAATTTTCGTAACGGACTTCCAGATGTAAATATTCTCTCTTACCTTGATGACCTCATTATTTTATCATCAAGTTTTGAACAACATCTATCTGATCTTGAAGCTGTTTTTCAAAGATTAGACAAATGGAAACTTTCTGCAAATCGAGAAAAATGCAACTTTGCATGTTCCAGGGTAAAGTACTTAGGACACTGGATAACTCCAAATGGCCTAGAAGTTGATCCTGGGAAAATTGATGCTATTGTGAGGATCCCGCCTCCCAAGAATATAAAACAACTGCAATCGTTTCTGCAGACATGTTCATGGTATCGCCGTTTTATACAAGATTTTGCAGAAATATCCAGACCGCTTAGTAACCTCACTAAGAAGAATGTGCAATGGCATTGGGGTGCCGATGAAGAAAATGCATTTCAAGCCTTGAAGCAATGCCTGGTTTCATCACCAATATTGAAACAGGCTGATGAAACAAAACCCTTCGTCATTCGAACCGATGCAAGCAATTATGCTCTTGGAGCAGTACTTCTCCAGGGTAAAGGTGCGGAAGAGCATCCGATTGAGTACGCCAGTAGATTACTGACTCCTGCAGAACGCAACTATCACACCACGGAACGGGAAGCTCTTGCTGTTGTCTGGGCTCTTAATAAATTCAGAGGATACATTGACGGAACAGAAGTTACTGTGGCATCCGACCACCAGCCTCTCCGATGGCTCATGAGCTTAAAGTCCCCTTCTGTAAGACTTGCCAGATGGGCTTTACAGTTGCAAGAGTTTAATGTGAAAATAGAATACATTCCAGGTAAAGCGAACGTCATAGCTGATATGCTTTCTCGTCCTGCGTGTGATCATATCAGTAAAGAAGATTGTGATATTTGCACCATAATGATTGATATCCCTGCTAAAATGCCTAGTGATCTACGTGCTGAACAAATGAAAGATGAAGAATTAAAGAAAATTATTAAAAGTTTCGAAGATGAAGAAAAAACTCTAGACTACACTAACTGGACTAAACGTGGTTATGTTATGAACCAAGGAGTTTTATACAGGTATTCCCCAACTTCGGAATCTGAAGAAGCACAACTAGTAGTCCACTCACATGAAAGGGAGAAAATTTTAAAAGAACACCATGACTCACCTACGGCTGGTCACTACGGTGCTGAAGGTACATTTAATAGAATATCCAAAAGATATTATTGGACTGGAATGCGTTCATACATTGCAGATTACGTCAAACATTGTGCTGAATGTAATAGATATAAACCTTCTAATCAAAAACCATCCGGTTTGTTACAAACACCAGTGTATTCACAACGATTTGAAGTTCTATCAATTGATCTTTTTGGCCCTTTACCAAAAAGTAAGAATGGTAAAAGATGGATATTCATAGTAGAAGACTGTGCAACAAGATGGGTTGAACTATTTGCCCTTACAGAAGCTACTGCAGCACAGTGTGCAACTACGTTGCTCGAAGAAGTTATCCTTAGATATGGTCTACCCAGACGTATAATATGTGATAACGGACCACAATTTGTTAGTAGTGTAATGCAACAACTTTGTTTTCTTTTAGGTATCAAACAAAACCCAACTCCCATATATCATCCTCAGGCAAACCCTGTGGAGAGAAAAAATAGAGATCTCAAGCCGAGATTGGCTATATTAGTAGAGAATGACCACTATTCATGGGAAGAGAAACTTCCAACAATACGTTTTGCAATGAATACTGCTAAGTGTGACACCACTGGAGAAACAGCAGCATTTTTACAATTTGGGAGAGAATTAAGAACGACAGACGATGTTCAACACGACATTCGTGCTGTAATTCACAATGACAACTTTGTACCTGAAATTACACCATACCTCAAGAAATTTGCAAACTTCACCAAAGACATTAAGGACAAAGTTGAAGCCAAGCAAGATCAAAGAAAGAAATACGCTGACCGTAAAAGAAAATCAGGACATTGTTTTGCTCCAGGATACAAGGTTTGGGTTGACTTACATCCAGTAAGTAAAGCCTCTAGCAATAAAACTGCAAAGTTCATGCCTAAACGTGACGGACCATACATTATTTTAACTCAAAAATCACCCACCACATTTGTTATAGCAAGCATGGACAATCCAAATGAACCGCTTGCTAGATGTCATACGTAGCTTTGAAACTGTGTAATGACTCTGACATTGTGCCTATTGCACTTATCAGGAAACGTGGCAGACCACCTAAAAAAGTTACTGGTTCCTCACCGGGACGTCCGCGGAAGGGGGAGGTTGTAACAAAATGACTGCCTTCCCTTATTTTTATAGCATATAGATGGCGCTGTTGCCACTGTCGGCAAAATATCCTGAGATATTTTGCAAAACATGAAGTGATGAAGTGAAGTGAATGTATGTAATCATGATTGCGCGGGTTTAAGAAAAGTTTCGGCGTGTGTTCGAAATGTATCTCATCTAGAGATCTTTTCATGGAAATACGTATGTTTCAAAGATAATAGCGCTTTTACGCGAATTGTATATATTTTGTGCGTGATTGTTAATAAAATGTGATTGTTTAAGTGTCGACCGAGTTAATCCTAACTCACAACGACACAAGGTGTTAATTTGCTATATACTTACGTTTATGCTTTTTGAAAATCAATGACGTTGGCGGGAGGGGGGGGGGGGGGTAATTATTTTTTTTTTTTATTATTCACGAGTAAAATCTTTTGCTGAACACCAGATTATTATCAAACTGTAAAGCCCTGATTGGTATTTAAAAAAATAATGCAATTTAAGTTTTTAAATAAACCATTTGAAATTTTAGCGTGTTCAAGTGCAATGTTATATTTTAGAAATGCTTGCGCAATGAACAAAATGTTAAGGGGACAAGGAACCTTCAAACTCATTTTTTTTTATTTTTTGTTAAATTGCACCTTAAATACTATTCGCTACACTATATGAATTATCTATACTCATCTATACTCATATTATAAAGAGGTAAAAATTGTTTATTTGTAGGGGGTAAGCTCTGGAACTACCCAGCCGATTCCAAAAGTAATGGTATCAAAATGATGGTGTTAGTCCAACTTAGGACATAGGCTATATCTTATGTGCGTGCCACTGGCCAAAAGGGGGTGCAGGAGCTAAAAACGTTCTAAAAATGCGATTTTTGTGTTACTGAAGGGCCTAGAAACATGAAATTTGGAATGGTAGTTGCTTATAAGATACTAACGATCTCTAAGGACATTTCTTTAAACTATCGAAATTAAAAAGGGTGAGAAAAGCGTTCTAAAAAACGTTCTAAACTGCGGTTTTTACGCAATTTCAGGAAGTACCAAACGGATTTCAAAAATAATGGTATCAAAATGATGGTGACAACCCTTGCTCTAACATAGGCTACATTTTATGCCGGTGCCACTGCCCTAAAGGGGGGTGTAGGAGCAAAAAAAACGTTTGAAATTGCTATTTTTTGTTACTAAAGGGTCCAGATACGTGGAATTTGACATGGTAGGTACTTATTAGATATAAATGATCTCTAAGAACATTTCTTAAAAAAATCCAAATTTAAAAATTATGAAAATGCGCAGAAAGCGTTTTAAAAAACTTTCTAAATGACGATTTTTAAGCAATCTCAAGAAGTACCAAACCCATTTAAAAATAATAGTGTCAAAATGATGGTGAAAACCCTTGCTCCAATATAGGCTACATTTTTTTGTCCTTGCCACTACTACTAAAGGGGGTGCAGTAGCAAAAAAAAGTTCGAAATTGCGATTTTTGTGTTACTGAAGGGCTCAGATACATGGAATTAGGAATGGTAGTTATTTATAAGATATAAATGATCTCAAAGAACATTTCTTAAAAAATTCCAAATTTAAAAGTTATGAAAATGCGCAAAAAGCGTTCTAAACAACGTTCTAAATGGCGATTTTTACGCAATCTCAAGAAGTACCAAACCGATTTAAAAATTAATGGTGTCAAAATGATGGTGAAAACCCTTGCTCCAATATAGGCTACATTTTATGTCCTTGCCACTACTCCTAAAGGGGGTGCAGAAGCAAAAAAAAAAAAACGTTCGAAATTGCGATTTTTGTGTTACTGAAGGGCGCAGATACATGGAATTTGGAGTGGTAGTTACTTATAAGATATAAATGATCTCTAAGAATATTTCATAAAAAATTCGAAATTTAAAAGGGGTGAAAGTGCGCGAAAAGTGTTCTAAAAAACGTTCGAAATGGCGATTTCTACGCAATTGGTTGGAAATTGATGATGACAGCCCTTGCTCCAACATAGGCTCTGTTTAATGTCGGTGTCACTACTACCTAGGGGTTGTAGAAGCAAAAAACGTTCTAAATTGCGATTTTTGTGTTACTGAAGGACCTTGAATCATAAAATTAGGCAGAACAGTAAGATACAAATTATCTCTAAGAATATTTTCTAAACTAGTATGTTGTGGCCATCACAAAACTTTCTTCTATATAAATCACGTCAATTAAATCATTAAAATAGTATAAGAAATTACATCAATTTAGAACCAATTCGTATCAAAGTATACCTGAATTCGAAGTTTGATGAAGATTCGTGCAATAGTTATTGAGATAGAGCTGTAGGGGAAATTCTGAAAAATTCAGCATAGCAGCGCCACCTGTTGAGCGATTTGCACCAAAACACAAACAGCACTAATTCATATTAAGGTATACCGGAATCTGAAGTTTGATGAAAATCAGTGCATTAGTTCTGGATCTAGAGCTATTGTGGAAATCACAAAAATGCAGCACAGCAGCGCCACCTGTTGAGCGATTTACACGAAAAGGTAGAAAACATCATTTCATGTCAAGGACTAACTGAATCTGAAGTTTGATGAAAATGCGTGCATTAGTTCTGGACATTGAGCTATTGTGGAAATCATGAAAAATGCTGCATAGCAGATCCACCTGTTGAGCGATTTACACCAAAACATAAACAGCACTAATTCATATCCAGGTATACATGAATATGAAGTTTGTTGAAAACCCAAGTATTAGTTCTTGAGATAGAGCTATTGAGGAAATCTCAAAAAATGCAGCATAGCAGCGCCACCTGTTGAGCGATTTACACCACAAGAGGCAAAACGTCAATTCATATCAAGCACTAACTGAATCTGAAGTTTGATGAAAATCCGTGCATTATTTATTGAGATTGAGCTATTATGAAAATCGTGTAAATGCTTCAAAATGCAGCATAGCAGCGCCATCTTTTGGGCGATGTGCACCAAAACGTTACCAGCACCAATTCATATCAAGGATTAACGGAATCGGAAGTTTTATAAAAATCCGCGCATTAGTTCTTGAGATAGAGCTTTTGCGGAAATCCTGAAAAATGCTACATAGCAGCGCCACCTGCAGGGCGATTTACACCAAAACCTAATCAGCACCAATCTATATCAGGGACTACCTGAATATGAATTTTTATTAAATTCCGTGCATTAGTTCTTGAGATAGAGCGCCCACAAAATTTGTGTCACATACAGACAGACAGACGGACGGACAGACAGACAGACAGACGGACGGACGGACAGACAGACTCACAGACAGACATTTTGTAAAAACGTGTTTTTTGGAATCTCTGACCCATAAAACGTATAAATCCGTCGAAAACTGGAATTCGAAAATTTTCATGAAACCAATACTTTCTTCTTGTCAAGATAGAAGAAAGTAAAAATCGAAATTTAAAAGGTTGAAAATGAGCGAAAAGCGTTCTAAAAAACTTTCTAAATTGCGATTTCTACGCAATCTCGGGAAGTGCTGAAACGATTTAAAAAATAATGGTATCAAAACGATGGTGACAGCCCTCGCTCCAACATAGGCAGTATTTCATGTCGGTGCCACTTCCCCAAAGGGGGTGAAGGAGGAAAAAACGATCTAAATTGCGTTTTTTGTAATACTGCAGGGACTAGAAACTTGAAACTAGGCATGGTAGTTAATTATAAGATAAAAATTATCTCTAAGAGCATTTCCTAAATAATTCGAAATTTGAAAAGGGTGAAAATGGACGAAAAACGTTCTAAAAAACATTCTAAATTGCGATTTTGTGCGCAATCTCAGAAAGTACCCATCCGATTTCAAAAGTAATGGTCGGAAATTGATGATGACAGACCTTGTTCCTATATAGGATCTATTTCATGTCGACGTCACTACCACCTTGCGGTTGCATTTTAAAAAAAGTTCTAAATTGTGATTTTTGTGATACTAAAGGGGCTAGAAACTTGAATGGCATGGTAATTACTTATGAGATGTAAATACTCTCTGAGAAGAGTTCCTTAAAAATCTGAAATATAAAAGGGTGAAAATGAACGAAAAGCGTTCTAAAAACGTTCTAAATAGCGATTTCTACGCAATCTCAGGAAATATAAGCCGATTTCAGAAGTAATAGCTTCAAATTGATAATGACTGTCCGAGCTCCAACATAGCTATACTTTACGTTGTTGTCACAGCCACCTGGGGATTACAGGAGCAAAAAATGTTCTAAATTGCATTTTTTGTGTTACTGAGGGGTATAAAATTTTAAATTTGGACTGGTAATTACTTCAAAGATGCAGATGCTTTCTAAGAATTGTCGAAAGATAATTCCAAATTTAAAAGTATGAAATGAGCGAAAAGCTTTCTATAAGCGTTCTAAATTACGATTTTTATGTAATCGTATGAAATACGAAACCGATTTCAAACATAATGGTTGAAAACTGATGGTGATAGAACCTGCTCAAACATATAAGCTAGATTTTATGTCGAGGGTTGCAGGAGCAAAAAACTTTCAAAATTGCGATTTCTGCGGTACTGAAGAGGCTAGAAACTTTAAATATAGCACGGTAGTTACTTATAAATATAAATGTCTTCTTAGAACAGTCGAAAAAAATTCGAAATTAAAAAGGGGTGAAGCTAAGGGAAGGCGCGAAAAGCATTCTAATAGAGTCCTAAATTACTATTTCTATGGAATCTCAGGAAATAATAAACCGATTACGGAAGTTATTGTTTGCGAATCAAGAATGATAGTCCCTGATCTTATACGGGCTATATTTTATGACGGTGTCATTACCACCTGGTTGCCAGGAACAACAAAATAGCCTTTAAAAATATCTAAATTCCGTTTTCTATATAATATTAGGAAATACCAACCGATTTCAAAGTAAATGTTGGCAAATTAATGGTGACAGTCTCTGTTTCAACATTTTCCAGACATTCTATTTCAACTCCGTTTCGGCGTTTTGTGTTGGTGCCACTAACAACAGAGAGGTGGTACACTGTTAGCAAAGAAGCTTGGAATTTGACATGATGTTTAATTTTAAGATGTTAATGTGTTAAGATGATTTCTAAAAAATTCAAAACTTCAAATGAATACTGAAATAAACGTATGAGATGAGCATAAAAGTCTCAAAATACTTTCTAAATTATAATTTAATTGGAATTAGTTTTCGTTCTTCTTATTAATTAAAATCGCATTTCTCCCTATTGCACTTTTATTATGAAGTTTAGTCAAACTGTGGCTTAATTTGTTATTTTTGAATTATTTCAAAAAGTGTTCTTCTAATAAAAAATAGTCCTGCAAATATCACTTGGCATATTTCAGCTATTACGCGAGCAAAGCCGCGGGGTTTGCTAGTAGAATATATTTATCACAAAAGAAATTTTTTTTTAATAAATTGGGGGGAGAAAAATAAGGAATTTTGCTGAATATTTTAAGCGTTATCAAGAACTTTCAAAACTTCCCAACCTCACTCCATATCAATTAAAATCCTCCGTATATATATATATATATTTTTTTTTTTTTTTTTGCCAGTTTGATTTACATATAAAAATGAAACTGTGCATAGTTTTTTTTAAAGTAAATATAATTGTAAAAGTTTAAAGGTAGTTAAATGCAGAAATAAGATGTAAAAATGCTGAAAATTTCATAAAATTTAGAAAAATTTTTTTTTCTTACCTTTATATTCAAATACATAAAATTGGATGCATAGTTTTATTTGTATATGTAAACCAAATTGGCATAAAAAAAATGTTGTGGATTTTAATTGATTCGGAGTGAGGTTGGGACGTTTTGAAAGTTTTTTAAAATGCTTAAAATATTCAAAAAAAATTCCTCATTTTAATTAAAAAAATTTTTTTTAATTTCTTGTGTGATAAATAGGGTCACCCGGGGTAATTCCTGGTCAAAAAGCATCAACATCTAATTATTATAAAAACTATTAAAGGTATTGTTCCCAATTTTTTTGTGGAATAAGCCCCCTCTGATGGCTATATTATAAAATACTTACTTAAATATATATGCACTTATAATTAAAATAATTATAATTTTTAAATGACCAAGAATTACCCCGGAAATGGGGTAATTCTTGGTCACTTCTGGGGTAATTATCGGTCAGCATCATTTTTCATGTAAATAAAGTAGTATAGTTAATTTTTTTATGACTGAGTAATAAAATAAGTAGAAACAATCTTCTAAAAGTTTCGTTCATCGCATTATTGTGTAATAATAAAGCCTAGACTTTGTTTTGGGCATAAATACAAAGTTATTTGATGTGCAAAAGACTCTTGTACATTTTACAAAACATTAATTAGCCAAAGAATTTTTATGCATTTTTACAACATTTAAAAGCAGTATTTATTACTTCATTAGTATCAACTGTGAAGTGTGAATGGATTTATTAATAACTTGCAAATTTATTGGTCCATAAAAAATATAACTGAATGCTTATGAATTTTATTTTGCTTAACCTAACTGAAGTTTTCGGCGCACTTTCAATACAGACTTTTAATATGATACACAGCATAATAATTAGGTTCCTCTATTGCATTATGTATATTTTTAAGCACCACTTTGGCATTTTGCAATGAGATAGTATTTCTACTTAAATTGCACAGTCATAGAGTGTGTCTTATTCTCTGAGCACTTACTGTTTTCTTCTTTTAATATAGTAGAAGAACATTTTATAATCTTTTTTAAAGACTGTGATATGTCATTAGTTTAAATAAAATAATTAAAACTTCAAGAATGACAACGATCTGTTGTAAAATGTGTAAAAATCAAGATCGATGTTTTGCAAAAATTTGAGTAGCAGTTTTGAATATAATTTTTTTTTAATATTTAATTTCAACTAAATGAATAATTAAGGCATATATTTCAAAGCAAAGGATTCAAAGTATCTTTGAGATTTTTTACAATTTCATAAATTGTTATTTTTATAACAAAAGCGAAAATGATCAAGAATTACCTCAGAAAACTCAGTGACCATGAATTACCACGGGTGACTCTACTTTATTAAGAACTACAATTAACTAAAATTTGGTGAACAGTGTGGTTGCTGTTCATTCTCAAAGGGTTTGCGACAATTAAAATCACTAAATATGACAATAAAAAGGAATTAAATGATGATAAAACATTGACCAGGAATTACCCCAGTGACCAAGATTTATCCCAGATATATGGGGCAATATTTAACCAACTTCTGTAAATTATTTAAAATAGTATAAAAATTTTCAAGACTTTTTTTTAATAGCTAAAGTAGTTGGTAATTGAACCAAAAAGAAAGAAAAGAAAAATATTTAAAATTTGAGTTGTGACAAAGATCTTTGTAAAAATATATCATAACTAAGGCCAATGTTATTTTTACAGAAATTTAACAAGCCATTTCAAAAAGATTTTTTTTTCAAAATAAATAAACAATAAACTCATAATTAAGTAATAAATTCCAATGAGGCTAGTTCAGTGTACCTCTATGATTTTTTTCATTTTGGTAAAGCGTTCTTAAAACATAAAATGGACTGTAACCAGGAATTACCCCAGAAACTTGCTGACCAGGAATTACCCCGGGTGACCCTATATGCCATAATTCATATAATGTGTCCTTGAATAGTACTTAAGGTATGACTTTAAAAAAAATAAAAAAGTGAGTTTGAAGGTCCCTTGTCTCCTTAAAGGTTCATCTAAAAGCAACGCAGAATTTTAAAATCCATGAAAAACATAATAAAGCAACTCCAAAAATTTATTTATTTTTATCCTTTTTTTAACCTTTGTTCTACTATCTAAATTCATTTCCAATAAGACATATCATTCAGTCTTTTCGTTTCCATATGTAAGTTCCAAAACAATTCAATCAATTAAAAAAAAATACTTGAAAATTAAGACATTCAGCCGAACATCAGTTAAATAAGCAGTTGCTTTGTCAGAAAGATTTTCCAAGTATTTTCAGTGTCAAATGTCAAAAGCTGAGACCTTAATTTGTTTAACAAGATGTTCCGTGTCTGACAGCAAAGACAGGGAAAAAGAAGAAAACGATCGCACTTCCATGTAATCTGTAAGAATTTGTTTTGTTTCACGTCTCAAGATCTTTCAAATTTAAATTTCAATAAAATATGCAATAATTTCCTGTATATCTGAGCACAGCTCAAGGATTTTCATCTGAAAACAAGTGGGGGGATTAAAGGTCTTTACCACGGACAAGGCTATGCGAAGCATGCTTAGTGTAAGCTGTAAAAAAGCATATAAAGACATCATAATCAATAAATTCCAAGTAACTTCTTTTTAATATTCCATAGCGTCACTGCACCCACATATCTTACATAAAACCTTTGGTCACGCGCATTTAGGCGCAACCGCATCAATCTTTTTCATCAAAAAAGTTTTAGTTATCTAAAATTTTATAAACAAAAAAAATGAAAAAAATATTTTATAAAAGAAAAAAGCTTTATATTGTCTTTTTAGCATTTAGCTGTGTACTCGGTTTGCATCCATATATATGCAGTATTTTTTTTTTTTTTTACGCAACTAAATAAAAATACCGACTTAAAGAATATTATAAAAATGTCTGTCATTCAAAAGACTGAAAGTCCCTGGATTCTTTTTTCGTTTTCCAACGGAGTTGAAAAGTTTTTTTTAATTCGGTTTGTCTGTCTGTCTGCCAGCCGTTTGTCCTAGCTTTAACTCTAGTAAATACAATAGTAATGCCATGTAATTGAAACATGTTATTGAGATTCACTATGACATGTTTTCTGTTTAAAAAGAAGTGTGTAGTATTTTTAGTTCGTTTACAGGAACACTCAAAAGAATCCTATTACATTGTGGTCTGCGGGGAAAAATCGTTAGCGGTGTATTTTAAAGATGTTATACTATTTCAAGCATAATAAAATCCATATGCATTTCTGGGGTGTTTTAAAACCTGTTTCCTGTGTGTAGAGAATAGAGAGCAAAGCTTTTATCATTCAATTACAGAGTCACACAAAAGATTTCTGTTACAGTACTGTCTGTGAACGATAAATGCTGGAAATGCGTTTGCAGTTTTAGTATCCATTTTTAAGTTTAAATAATTTTTTGAGTACTACGTAGTTTGTATAAATTCTGTAGATTATATGAGGCACTCACAACCATAGTAGACCAAGTCCACTTTTTAAAAAAATAAGATAGTTCATGTAACAGTTGCAGTCACCTGTGTTTTATCTACTGCCATATTGCACCAAGTCTTCAGTTCGCAAATTTTTGCATAGATTGCACCTGTGTCCCGAGTTGGTGAAGTAATACAAGAAACCTTCGCAACCATACTGAATCAAGCCCATTCATCAATATACTACTCTTTCATTTATGATCTTTTCTTGTCTAAATCTTGCCTCATTGCTATAAAAAAAATGTAGTTTAAATAAGTGATTTCAAAACTTCTGATGAAAGATAAACGTTCATAAATCATGAGATAGATAAACTATGAATGCAAAGTAATATTGTTTTTGATGACCCCCCCCCCACCCCACCTCCTCTCGGTAAACAAACGGTAAACATACCAAAAGCGTTTTTCTTTTAAAAAAAATCATTACAAGGAAAAAATACTCTAATCAGATAGATCGATCTTCGGCCTAGAGAGGAATGCATGACAAAGAATAAGACATCCGTGAAAGAGAAATTCTATTACAAAGTCTTCAGCGCAAAGTTTAATTCAAACTTCAAGCCGCCATGTACAGATACATGAAAATTATGTGATGACATAATAATCAAGCTTTCGACAGAAAATGATGAAAACACTAGAAAAAGTCTTGAAACCGAACTTGCGGAACTCCACTTGTGGAAAGCTAAAGAGGCTAGAGAGAAAATGAAAACTGATAAAAGGAAAACCTCAGATGAAACTTACTGCTGTACATTCAACTTGCAAAAATCACTGTCCTTTCCTAAGCTTTCAACATCCATAAACGCAATATATATGCTTATAACTTTGGTGTGCATTCCTTTAATAATAATGTGGGATGTACGTCTGGGATTAAATAGTGAGAGGAAGAGGTTCTCAAGACCTTTCTAGAATTGCTGCAAGACACCTAAAAGAGAAAGCCTCTAAACATACGAAAATTATTCTATATCCCGATGCCTGTTGTGGCCAAAATAGGAACATCAAAATGTACAAACATAAGAGTAGAGTCAATTGACCATATTCATGGTGTCCGGCCACTCTTTCCTTCCGAATAATGCAGAATTTGGTCTGAATGAAGCAGCAAGTCACAAGAAACAAACACATCTATATTCTTGGAGGAAGGAAACTATTATGAATGCAAAGAGGAAATGTCCTAAATTTAATGTCATTGAAGTCAAGAATTCCGACTTTGTTTCTACTACAGCTTTGGAATAAAGTATCACAAACAGAAAGAAGGATACTGAGGGAGCTTGTTTTTGTTGGATGGATATTAGATGGCTGCGAGTTGTAAGAGGTTCTCCCTTTATGTTACTGTTCAAAGAAACCCTCAATCAGGATCTACCTTTTCGCAAAATAAATTTGGTAAAACGGCTCGTGCGCGCAAGTTACTTACTTATAAAGTCAAATGTCAGTCAAGATGCATTCTGCGCGAGCCGTAGAAAAATCACTTTGACCAAAAAGAAAGATATGTTGGATCTTCTGCCATACATTCCGCCAATTCATCATGTATACTTCAAAAATCTTCAGTAGAGGTCAATACCAGGCTCCCAGCTACTTCCTCTAAAGTACACAATAATAATTATGGTAATATATTTCACTCTTTGTGTTTAATTTAGAGTAAAAAATAGAATAGGTAAACATAAATCAAAATCAAGAGTTTTTGTAATCATAATAAACAAGTCTTTATTTACACATGAAAATTTCACAACCATACTGGACCAAGTCCTCATTTTTTTTTAAACGTATAAATTTACAATAGAAATATTAATTTGTCATTTGTAAAAGTAGGACACTATATAAATGATCCTGTAAATTAAATATTCACATATATAATCCTTATCAATCATTTGACCTGAATTAATTATTTATTAAGAACTTTAAAGCGCTATTATTCAGAATAGAGATAAATGGACTTAGTCTACTATGGTTGTGAGCCTCTCATATATAGGGCTACATAAAAGAATACATAAGCATTACTGTGTGTGAGCGTGGATTGCTTAAGGTTATTAGGTAGCTTTCTTTACAAAAAGCTACCTATTGCAGCCGTTCGGAGGAAAGCGATTTCAAAATATTTTGGTATATTTTCATCGATCATGACCCCCAGACCCCGAAACCACCCTCCGTTCAAAATTGATATATATATATATATATATATATATATATATATATATATATATATCCATATATATATATATATATATATATATATATCTGACCTATGTCACACTGTAACTCTCGTATTTATGAACCGATTTGGATATAATTCGGTGTGTACATAGTACATACCAATGTCTCAACCGAGTTCGTTGGCCAGCTTCATCCGCTATTTTGTTTCAAAATGGCGGCCATTTAAAAAATTTTAAAAAATTTAAAATTTGAAATGGGGTACCAAAAAATTGAAAATGGAAAAATATTTTTTTCTTATGTATTTGACCTTTATACAAAGACTCCGTAGCAGTTTTTGTTTTGTCTATATCTTAAAAAATGGCTGAGTTATAGCATTTTGAATTTCTAGCAAAGCTGACATTTTGAAACGTCCTGAAATTTGTCACGCGATAAAAGGCGTATTTATGAACCGATTTGGATGTAACTTCGTTTATACATAGTACAGACCAATGTCTCGAACGAGTTCGTTGGCCAGCTTCATCCGCCATCTTGTTTAAAAATGGCGGCCATTTAAAATTTTAAGAAAAATTTAAATTTGAAATGTGGTAGCAAAAAATTGAAAATTGAAAAAATATTTTTTTTTATGTGTTTGACCTTGATAAAAAGATTCGGGAACAGTTTTTGTTTCGTCTATATCTTAAAAAATGGCTGAGTTATAGCATTTTGAATTTCTAGCGTGGCTGACATTTTGAAACGTCCTGATATTTGCCACGTGATAACAGACGTATTTATGAACCGATTTGGATGTACCTTGGTGTGTACATAGTACATACAAATAACTCAACCGAGTTCGTTGACCAGCTTCATTCGCCATCTTGTTTCAAAATGGTGGCAATTTAAAAAAATTAAAAAAAAATTAAATTTAAAATGAGATACCAAAAAATTGAAAAATGAAAAAGATTTTTTTTGTATGTGTTTGACCTTAATACAAAGATTCCGGAACAGGTTTTGTTTCGTCTACATCTAAAAAAATGGCTGAGTTATAACATTTTGAATTTGTATTGTGGCTGACATTTTAAAACGACCTGATATTTGTCACGCGATAACAGGCGTATTTATGAACCGATTTGAATGTAACTTGGTCTGTAAATAGTACATACCAATGTCTCGACCGAGTTCGTTGGCCAGCTTCATTCGCCATCTTGTTTCAAAAGGGTTGCCATTTAAAAAAAAAAATGTAATTTAAAATTTAAAATGAGGTATTAAAAAATTGGAAAATGAAAAAGATTTTTTTATGTGTTTGGCCTTGATACGAATATTCTGGAGCAGTTTTTGTTTCTGAAAATATGTTTTTTTTTGTTTATATCTTAAAAAGTGGTTGAATTATAGCACTTTGAATTTCTATCATGGCTAACACTTTGAAACGATCTTGTATTTGTCACGCGATACCACACGTATTCGCCTATTTCGATGGAAGAAGGCATGTGGATAGTATACATCAATATCTCGACCAAGCTCGCTGGCCAGCTTCATCAGCCATCTTGTTTCAAAATGGCGGCCATTAAATTAAAAAAATTATATTTAAAGTGAGGTGCAAAAAAATTAGAAATTGAAAAAGGTTTCTTTCTTAAGTATTTGACCTTGATATAAGGATCCAGGAGCATTTTTTGTTTGTCTTTATCTTAAAAAATGGCTCAGATATAGCAATTTCAATTTCTAAAGTGGGTGACATTTTGAAAAATCTGATTTTTTGCCTGCGACAGCACTCGTATATATCAACCGATTCCGATATGAGTGAGCATGTGCACAGCAATTACTAAGGTCTCGACCAAGTTCACTGGTTAGCCTCATCTACCATGTTGTCTTAAAATGGCAGGCACTTTAAGAAATCGCCGAATTTGGCAGCCAAATATAAGTGACTTTAAATAAAAGCAGCTTGGATAAAGCTGACTAATTTCGCGAAATTCTCATTCATAATGATTTAGTATTGATAAAAATTAGTATTGAATCTCCTACATTCGGTTTCCACTTAATTGAGCTTCGTGTGTTTTAATAATATAAGTTGGCTTTTTAAAAATAAGGAATATGAAAGCTACCTCTTCCCCCCGGCACTGACCGGAAGGACTTTTTTAATTGAGGTATGCACTTTCCAGCTGAATTATTTTTAGTGGGTTAATAAATATTTGTAGAATATAAATAAATTCATATACAGGCCTATGCAAAAACTGGATACACTACCGCCTATAGATTGTTATTTCTGAAAGTGCGTTTGCAGTTGTTATGCGTTTTGTAAGTAGTATACTTAAAATATTTTCTTTCACATTAGATGGTGAAATTCCGTTACAGTATTCTGCAAGTGCTGGAAAGTGTTTCATAATCTATGCTTGAGGCGTGATTTTTTTGTTGTTTTTAATTGCAACTGTTTGATTTAATATACTAGTGTGCAAAACTTAAGCAACAAACACCAAATGCCACAATTTCTGAACACGTGAGTACTCAAAAGGAAATTCTACAAACAGTAAGTGTAGAAAATAGGTACTGCCCTAACAGTACAGCCAGTCTATGTGAATGCTCCTTTGCGTCACAAGTGTTACAGTCACTACAAAGGACTGACATAGGATATTTATTTACAAATCTACTGAAACTAAAATTATGAAAAAACTAGCTGAAATACGAGGGCGTATCAATAAGTTTTTGCCCTCACATAGAAATAATTGAGTAAAATTTATGACATTGCTACATTGTATTAGTTCTTTTCTAAATAGTCACCGTGCACAGTAACACATTTCTGCAAAAGGGTTTTTCAAAAAGAAGGGGGAGGACGCATTCCAGGAGGCGCGATAATAGACCAAAGGGGGGAATTTTTCTAATTTTTACCGATCCCCACATGCTACATATTGTTGGAAAGGTCTGTGACCACTTATTCATGTTATGCACCCACCGAGCCCCTCCCATCAAATTTGGCCCCCTGGGGACATGAATGGTGTACACAAAATTTAGAAAAGCGCCCGGTCCGGAGGGCAAATTGGGAGAAGGGGCTAAGGATGTGCATAACATGAATAAGTGGTCACAGGCCTTTTTAACAATATGTCACATGTGGGGATCGGTAAAAATTAGAAAAATTCCCCCCTTTGTGTCTACTATTGCGCCTCCTGGAATACATCCTGCTCCCTCTTTTTGAAATACCGTTTTCAGAAATGTGTTACTCAGCACATTGACATAGAAAAGGATTAATACAATGTAGCAATTTTATAAATTTTACTCAATTATTTCTATTTGAGGGCAAACACTTATTGATAGCCCCTCGTACCTGGCGTTGCCCGGGGTTTTAAGGGGTCTCAGGACTCTTAAAATTGGAAAAAATGAAAAAATAAGACCATTTTCAACATTTATTATCTTAAAATGTATTTGATTTTAAGACACAATTTTAATTGGAATAAAATATATAAGTATGTTCTTTCATTTCATGTATTTAAAAAGTTATAAGATGCCGAATTAGTATTTACAGGGGGCTCCAAACTGTTAGACATTTGACGTGCAAAAAATCGGCATAACAGTTTACGCGCACGATTACAAAATAAGTATTGCAACTAGAATGAAAATTGCTTTTTCATATTTTTAATACAAAGTTGTATTTAGCTAATGCAAAATTAAGAAAATTTCAACAGTATAATCACCTGAAAAAATATTGTTTTGAGCAATAAAAAGGAAATTTTAGGTTCAGTTTATACAGACTAACATGAAACATATGTTTTGAAAATTTCATGGAAAAATATTCATAAGTTTTTGAGATATCGAGCGCGTTATGCCCAAAAACGTCATTTGGAGAAAAATGGTTTCAAACTTTCCGAAACGACGTTTCAGCTATTGAACGTGTATAAATGTAAAAGCCATAACTTCTGTTCTAATAGGAATTTCAAGGAAACAATTACATCAAAATGTTCACAAAAGATAGGAGTTTAACATCTAAAAGAATTAAAATTTCGAAAATTTTAAAGCTTTAAGAGTCCTGAGACCCCTTAAACATGTTTGACACACTGTACAGACTATGAATTTCCCGCAAATATGCTCTCTTTTGTAATATATTGAAAGCCTTTAGAAATTCTGCTTTTTTAACAGTATTTAAAAAAAAAAAAATGTTTCCTAAGCCTAAATAAATATAGTCTTGATTCTTGAAAAAAAATTTAAAAAGAAATGTAAATTCATGAAAAGCCCTTCATGATATTACTTTCTCTTGTAAAAGCCATGCATTAACCCTATATTCGTTTTAAATATGAGGTCATACGTGAATTAACCTATATTATTCACAACTAAAAGGAAATGGCGCATCTAGTATTTATCGAGAATTAAATAAAAACCATGCACTCGTGACATTATGATTCATTTTTATACTTTAACAGAATAATAAGGCTACTTTAATTTGTGACTCGTGCTATAGCCAATATACACGTTAGGACACATTGTCGTCATCATTATCTCTTTACGCGTGAAGGTTTCGCTATGGTACTTCATTGTGAAATTTGGTAATTTTTGAAATTCAATACTTAAAAAACGGCATAATCATTAGATTTGAAATTTATATTAAGAAAAATAGAATTTTTTTTTACCTTTCTAACGCAATTTTCTAACAATTTTCTGACAAATACTTTTCGAACTATTAATTTTTTTAGTAACTTCAAATGTTTCGTTTTCCGAGATTAATCTGTGGCAACGATTAGCAAAAAAGCCAGTCGTCAGCAACGCGTAGCTTTTTATTAAAGAGAATTAGGAGTAGTGGGAGTTTATGTAAACCTTGCAAGAAAACTATAGCAATTATTATAGGTCACATAGTTTTTCGTTACTCAAACTTTTACTTTGCGATCGCTCAGCTGGGCGGGAGGAGTAGGGGGGAGGAGTTAACGGGCGTTGAAGGTACCTATCGCTATATACTGATGGCCCGGGTTCGAGTCCCGGCTTGGAATCTTTTTCACTATGTTGGCCTGTGCGCCTTTTAAGCAATTACTTCGAAATTTGATTTTCATTTGAAATATTGTATCCAAGGCGAATGTTTCTCTCTGGAATAATTTCCATGTATTAATATAGTTTCTATCGATGCTGGATTTAATTATGTTTCGTGTTAGCACCAGGTCGGTGGCTCACGATAAATATTCCATCTTGTGCTGCGGTTGTAGCCTTGCCAACATATAATAGTGAGAAATTTTCCGAGCTGTGTATCGTTCCAAGTGGTTTAGTCGGTAGAACGTCCGTGCGCTATACTGATGGCCCAGGTTCGAGTCCCGGCTTGGAATCTTTTTCACTATGTTGGCCTGTGCGCCTTTTAAGCAATTACTTCGAAATTTGATTTTCATTTGAAATACTGTATCCAAGGCGAATGTTTCTCTCTGGAATAATTTCCATGTATTAATATACTATTTGGTATTTTATTTCCTGCGTAATTTGATTTTTGGAGTCTATGCATGCCGAAAGCGAGCGAAACCGCGACGAAACGCTCAGGTTTTCACTTATTTCGTGAGAAATTTTCACACATTTAGTTCTGTAAAAGATATTTCTAACCATTAGACCGCTTCAAAATTTTAACATGGGATGTAAATCTAGTTTATTGAAATGCTCTAAAATGACTTGGTTAAAATACGGGCGTTTACTTACTTTTAGTGTAAGAAAAATGTCGTCTCCTTGATGCGCGAAGTGACCTAAGTTCGCCGGTGTATTTTAAAGGTTTAAAACTTATATTTTTTAAAACCAATTACACCATCGATTAGAAAAAGATTTCAACTTAAGAACATACCTTTGATTTGCCTGTAACTTTAAAATTGGAATGCCCTGGAAGGGCATTTGCAACAAGGATGATAAACGTTTTTTGAAAACGACCCTTTTTGAATTTTTTTTCAAAGGGTTAACTGCGATATTTGTTTGAATTGATTGCGGCATTTGAGACGTAAAAGTACGTTCTTTCAGAATATATCTTCTGCTTTTAACTTTACTAAGCGGTTTGGCCAATGTAAGTTAATGAATAATGACAAAATTCCCACCGAAATTCCTGCTTTTCGATCTTCATTTTCTGCCCATGCGTAAATAACTCTTCTGCGCGCTTTTTCCCCTTTCGCCAGGACCGAGATGAGTTTTTAATGAGAGTGCCTTGCAATTGTTAGTTAATAACTTAGCTTATAATTAGAATTTTAAATTTCTGAGTCTCAGGTGTATCAGGGGTGGTCTTGGGCTACCATCGCAAAAATTTTGAATTTTCTACGTACGGTAGATTTCGCTAGCAATTTGCGGACAAACACACACACGGACACAGGGCAAAACTTTCTTTTATTAGTATAGATAAATTTTGAAGTCTGAAATGTCTGCTCACCAACGTGTGACATAATTCTACATTAGAAGATAATGGTTTCGTTTTAAATGCATGTGTAAGAACGTCAGAAAATTTAATTACCGTAAAGGAACGTTAACAGGAACAAAAGAAAACAACAGAGGATTGCAATAAAAAATTTCAATTATGTTTGTCGATACTAGGGGGCTCTTCCCCTTACGAGCTACGCTAGTCAACCCCCGTTCAGAAGCCGCAGACTCTAAAAGCACACTAATTTGATCGGCTTTAAAAAGATTTCGAAAGATTGAATTATAATTTAAAAAACAGTGGCGATCTCCCTATAAACGAGTTTCTATTCATTTCTCTTTGATTGGGGAATTTTAAGGCCAAATTAGCTGCTGTTAAAAGATACAACGGCTGTTTTCGTCTGTGATTAAATAAAATCAGTTAAACATTTCAAATAATCTAATATAAAATGAATTAAGTAAACAGAGTCGTTGCCTCCCGGTATTTTTTAACAAAGCGAAAAGAAAGTTCTTTTAAATAAGACATTTTAGATGTATCGTTTTTAATCTGACGTAATTTTCACCAAACTTTTCTTTCTCTTTTTAAAATTCACGTGAAAATACGTTTGTTAGAAATGAAATACTATTTGCGCTGTCCTAACAAAAATAGTTGAAAAGTCATCTCAAAATATCAAACAAATGTCTCGCGCAAGTTTTAAATTTAAACTGTTTTCTAATATTATTTTTCGTTCATTTTACGTAATAAGTGTAATGTGACGTAAATGTGACGTAATTTCTCCTATTTAAGACTTCTAACGCATGTTATTATTTTACAATATCCTTTCTCTTTTAAAATTTACGTATAAATATAGTTTTTATGACATAATTTTCTACAAGTTCATGCTTTTTATTTTTAATTATTTAATTCTAATTTGAAGAGGGGGGGGGGGTTCTGTTTATAATAATCATGTGTAAATAAATTTTTAATTTGAAGCAAACATTATTGTTTGAGCTGTTTATACAGTTGGCAACAGTTAAAATTAATACCATTTTCTAAAATATGTAACAATATCTCCCGAAATGCTGAAAATTTTAATTTAAAATAGAAATAAAACCTCAAAAAATGAGTCAAATTAAAAAAATAAATGCAGTTTGCACTCCGGGAACTTATAACGAATAAAATGATCTAAAAATGGTTAAATTCCCATGTATAGTTTTTGCTCCTATAAAACTTTTTTAATGGAACGATTTTGTCCAACTTTAGCATTAAATATCTCTCAAAATAATTCTTCGATTTGAAAACTGCCTGCATCACCGTGTTCATCAACCATTTCTCTATAATAACATCGATTTTCATATGTTTGCATGCAATATTTTTCTTAATATTAACGAAGAAAGACCTCCGGTCACAAAAAACTCAAAACCGGCGGCGCCGTTGGTGACAACGTTAGTTATTTTTTTTTTTTTTTTAGAATAGAAAGATTACAATTTGTTGGTTTTGACTGAAATCTGAATTTCAAGAGTGTGGCAATAAATAAATAAATAAATAAGTCTTTCGCTCTCAATACTCCATTAACTTTAGTATAATAAATAGTATCTCTCTATTCTAAAAAAAAGTAACTAAAGTCGCCGCCGGTTTTAAATTTTTAGTGACCGGAAGTCTTTCTTCGTTAATATTGAGAAAAATATTGCTAACAAGAAATATATGAAAATCGGTAGTATTATTGGGGATCTACTACTGTGACCTGCGAAGCGATCGTACATCTCCGAAATGTTTGATAAACACGCTGATGCAGGCAGTTTTCAAATCGAAGAATTATTTTAAGAGATATTTAATGCTAAAGTTGGACAAAATCGTTCCATTATAAAAGTTTTATAGGAACAAAACTGTGCATGGGAATTATTTCATTTTTAGATCATTTTATTCGTTATAAGTTCCCGGAGTGCAGACTGCATTTATATTTTTAATTTGACTCATTTTTTGAGGTTTTATTTCTATTTTAAATTCAAATTTTCAGCATTTCGAGAGATATTTTTTACATATTTTAGAAAATGGTATTAATTTAAACTTTTGCCAACAGTATAAACAGCGCAAACCTTATTGATTTGGCCTTAAAATTCTCCAATCAAAGAGAAATGAATAGAAACCCGTTTATAGGGAGATCGCCCCTGTTTTTTAAATTACAAGGGGGCTCAGCCCCCTACAAGCTACGCTCGCCAACCCCCGTTCAGACACCGCAGACTCTAAAAGCACGCTAATTTGATTGGCTTTAAAAAGATTTCGAAAGATTGAATTATAACTTAAAAAACAGTGGCGATCTCCCTATAAACGGGTTTCTATTCATTTCTCTTTGATTGGGGAATTTGGTCAAATCAGCTACTGTTAAAAGATACAATGGCTGCTTCCATCTTTGATTAAATAATTTTAGTTAAACATTTCAAAATATAAAATGGATTAAGTAAACAGAGTCTTTGTCTCCCGGTATTTTTTAACAAAGCGAAAAGAAAGTTTTTTTTAAATAAGACATTTTAAATACATCGTTTATAATCTGACGTAATTTTCACCAACTTTTCTTTCTCTTTTTAATATTCACGTGAAAATACTTTTGTTATGAAATGAAATATTTAAGCTGTCCTAACAAAAATAGTTGAAAAATATCAAATAAATGTCTTGCGCAATTTTTTTAATTTAAACTGTTTTGCGATATTATTTTTTGTTCATTTTACGTAATAAGTGTTATGTGTAATTTCTCCTATTTAAGACTTCTAACGCATGTTAATGAATTTATTATTTTACAATATCCTTTCTTGTTAAACTTCACGTGTAAATAAAGTTCTTATGAAGTAAATTTCAATAAGTTCCTGCTTTTTATACGGAATTACTTAATTTTAATTTGAAAGTATCTTTTCAGTTTATAATAGTCACGTGTAAATAAATTTTTAATTTGAAGCAAACATTATTGTTTCCGTTGTTTATACAGTTGGCAACACTTTAAATTAGTACAATTTTCTAAAATCTCTCTATTCTAAAAGAAAGTAACTACCGCTGTCGCCGCCGCCGGTTTTGAATTTTTTGCGACCGGAGGTCTTTCTTCGTTAATATTAAGAAAAATAATGCATACAAAAATATGAAAATCGGTAGTATTATACAGAAATGTTTGATAAACACGCTGATGTAGGCAGTTTTCAAATCGAAGAATTATTTTAAGAAATATTTAATGCTAAAGTTGGACAAAATCGTTACACTAAAAAAGTTTTATAGGAGCAAAAACTATTCATGGGAATTTAATCATTTTTAGATCATTTTATACACTTGAAGTTCCCGGTGTGCAGATTGTAATTTTTTTTTTTTTAATTTGGCTAATTTTTTGAGGTTTTATTTCTATTTTAACTTCAAATTTTCAGCATTTCTAGAGATATTTTTTACAGATTTTAGAAAGTTATATTAATTTAAACTGTTTCCAACTGTATAAACAGCGGAAACAATAATGTTTGCTTCAAAAAAAAAAAAAATTTATTCGTGTAATAAATTAAAAATTTATTTACACGTGACTATTATAAACAGAAAAAAACATTTAGAATTAGAATTAAATAATTATGTACAAAAAGCAGGAACTTATTAAAAATTACGTCACAAAAACTATAATTACACGTGAATTTTAAGAGAGAAAGGAATTTGTAAAATAATAAATTTATTAACAAGCGTTAGAAGTCTTAAATAGGAGAAAATACGTCATATTTACGTCACATTACAGTTATTACATAAAATGAACACAAAATAATATTGCAAAACAGTTTAAATTTAGAAATTGCGCTAGACATTTATTTCATATTTTGAGAGGATACTTTTCAACTATTTTTCTTAGGAAAGCGCAAATAATATTTCATTTCTAACACAAGTATTTTCACGTGAATATTAAAAAGAGAAAGAATAGTTTGGTCAAAATTACATCAGATTAAAAACTATTAATTTAAAATGTCTTATTTAAAAGAACTTTCTTTTCGCTTTGTTAAAAAATACCGGGAAACAAAGACTCTGTTTACTTAATTCCTTTTATATTAGCTTATTTTGAAATGTTGTTACACGTGTCTACGTCATCAAGTTATTTTTATTTCGACGTTTTATTTGTATTTTTATTAATGTTGTACTAATTTATTTGTTCTTTCGTTATTTAAAATAAAAATTATGTCAATTTGTATAATTTGGCGAGTGGTTTGGCGATTTATATAATTTGGCGAAATTAGTCGACGGGATAATCAAGTAGTACCGCAGCGGATTTGGCGTTAAAATTTCCCCAAACAAAGAGAAATGAATAGAAATCCGTTTATAGGGAGATCGCCACTGTTTTTTAAATTACTAGGGGGCTCGGCCCCCTACGAGCTACGCTCGCCAACCCCCGTCCAGACACCGCATGTTAATAAATTTATTATTTTGCAATATCCTTTCTCTTTTAAAATTAACGTGTATACTTTTTATGATGTAATTTTTAATAAGTTCCTGCTTTTTGTACATAATTATTTAATTCTAATTCCAAATGATTTTTTCTGTTTATAATAGTCACGTGTAAATAATTTTTTTTTAATTTGAAGCAAACATTATTGTTTCCGTTGTTTATACAGTTGGCAACAGGTTAAATTAGTACAATTTTTTAAAATAAGTAAAAAATATCTCTCGAAATGCTGAAAATTTGAATTTAAAATAGAAATGAAACCTCGAAAAATGAGTCAAATTAAAAAATTAAATGAATTCTGCACACCGGGAAATCATAACGTATAAAATGATCTAAAAATTATTAAATTCTGATGCATAGTTTTTACTCCTATAAAACTTCTTTAGTGGAACGATTTTGTCCAACTTTAGCATATTAAATATCTCTTAAAATGATTCTTCGATTTGAAAACTGTCTGCATCAGCGTGTTTATCAAGCATTTCTGTATAATACTACCGATTTTCATATTTTTTGTATGCATTATTTTTCTTAATATTAACGAAGAAAGACCTCAGGTCACAAAAAAATCAAAACCGCCGGCGGCGGCGGCGGCGGCGGCGGCGGCGGCGGCGGTGACAGCGGTAGTTACTTTTTTTTAGAATAGAGAGATAATTCAATCTTTCGAAATCTTTTTAAAGCCGATCACATTAGCGTGCATTTAGAGTCTGCGGTGTCTGGACGGGGGTTGGCGAGCGTAGCTCGTAGGGGGCCGAGCCCCCTAGTAAGTAAAAAATATATCTCGAAATGCTGAAAATTTGAATTTAAATTAGAAATAAAACCTCAAAAAATGAGTCAAAATAAAAATATTAATGCAATCTGCACTCCGGCAAATTCTAACGCATAAAATGATCTAAAAATGATTACACTGCCATGTATAGTTTTTGCTGCTATAAAACTTTTTTAATGGAACGATTTTGTCCAACTTTAGCATTAAATATCTCTTAAAATAATTCTTCGATTTGAAAACTGTCTGCATCAGCGTGTTTATCAAACATTTCTCTATAATACCACCGATTTTTATATTTTTGTATGCAATATTTTTCTTAATATTAACGAAGAAAGACCTCCGGTCACAAAAAATTCAAAACCGGCGGCGGTGACAGCGGTAGTTACTTTTCTTTAGAATAGAGAGATAATTAAATTTTCCGAAATCTTTTTAAAGCCAATCAAGTTAGCGTGCTTTTAGAGTCTGCGGTGTCTGAACGGGGGTTGGCGAGCGTAGCTCGTAGGAGGCAGAGTAATAAAAACAAGTAGTATAATTAAAAACAAAACTGATCTCGGTTATATTCTTTTAAAGCGATTTAAGAGTCTGTTTAACCGAAATTTTTATTTTCAAAGAAAATATTCTACTATCTCTCTATTCTAAAAAAAAGTAACTAAAGCCGCCGCCGCCGCCGGTTTTAAATTTTTTGTGACCGGAAGTCTTTCTTCGTTAATATTAAGAAAAATATTGCTAACAAGAAAAATATGAAAATCGGTAGTATTATAGAGAAATGTTTGATAAACACGCTGATGCAGACAGTTTTCAAATCGGAGAATTATTTTAAGAGATATTTAATGCTAAAGTTGGACAAAATCGTTCCACTAAAAAAGTTTTATAGGAATTTTAAGAGAGAAAGGAAATTGTAAAATAATAAATTCATTAACATGCGTTAAAAGTCTTAAATAGGAGAAATTACGTCATATTTACGTCACATTACAGTTATTACATAAAATGAACACAAAATAATATTGCAAAACAGTTTAAATTTAGAAATTGCGCTAGACATTTATTTGATATTGTGAGAGGATACTTTTCAACTATTTTTGTTAGGAAAGCGCAAATAATATTTCATTTCTAACAAAAGTATTTTCACGTGAATATTAAAAAGAGAAAGAATAGTTTGGTCAAAATTACATCAGATTAAAAACTATTAATTTAAAATGTCTTATTTAAAAGAACTTTCTTTTCGCTTTGTTAAAAAATACCGGGAAACAAAGACTCTGTTTACTTAATTCCTTTTATATTAGCTTATTTTGAAATGTTTAACTTATTTTACTTAATCAAAGATGAAAACAGCGATTGTATCTTTGGTACTACTTAGTTATCCCGTCGACCAAAAATCTATCATTCGCCAAACTATAAGATTAAATGCCAATAATGGTTGATCGTAAATGTCACATTAACTTGACTTTAAGCAAGTTACACGTGTCTACGTCATCAAGTTTCTTTTATTTCGACGTTTTATTTGTATTTTTATTAATGTTGCACTAATTTATTTGTTCTTTCGTTATTTAAAATAAAAATGATGTCAATTTGTATAATTTGGCAAGTGGTTTGGCGATTTATATAATTTGGCGAAATTGGTCGACGGGATAATCAAGTAGTACCGCAGCGGATTCGACCCTAAAATTCCCCAATCAAAGAGAAATGAATAGAAATCCGTTTATAGGGAGATCGCCACTGTTTTTCAATTCTTACTATTTGTTCACACTCTCCCTATATTTATTTATGTATATATTTATATATTTATATATCATGTTCAAATTTTCAATCGTTAATAAAATACTCATTATTCATCCTATCAAGTTGAAATATTTTTTTTAACTTGTACTGGATGACAATTGATGTTAATACAGTTTTTTCAAATATTAATTAATTAATTAATTAAATTTTAATTAATTAATTTTAGTTTTGCATGGGAAACAAAATGGCGGCCATTGGTTATTGAAGACCATTGAAAGTATTTTCAATAAGGGGTTACCATAGGGGGGGGGGGGCTGTTCTGTCGCCAAATACCGCCAAGTTTGTCACCAACTTGGCAATATATCGCCAAATTTGGCGGCCAAAATGAGTCGCCAAAAGTGACGCCAACTTGGCGATATCTCTAATATTTCGCCAAATTCCCATAGAGTTCCATTGTAAACCTATTTGCTTATAGATAATCAACAAATTGCGATATTTTAATGCAACAAAAACTAATATTAGCTTAAGGGATTATATTAAATTTTTCTTTGATGACCTAAGTAGGAATTGACTTTAAAAAGAAAATTTTTATATTACTTGTTTAAATTATAATTCAATCTTCCGAAATCTTTTTAAAGCCGATCAAATTAGCGTACTTTTAAAGTCTGCGGTGTCTGAACGGGGGTTGACGAGCGTAGCTCGTAGGGGCAGAGCCCCCTAGTCTAATTAAAAAAACCAAACTCCGATCTCATTGAATGAAATATAGTTTAAGGGGGTCCGGGGCACATTTTAAAATAATTTTTATTTATTGAGTTAAAATTTTGAAATTTTTTGTGATGGTTAACCATATCATTTACAAACAAAAACACATGATAAAACTCCTCAGATTTTTTTTTTTTAATTTAAAATTCATTAAAAAAGTTGGGTAATTTAAAATCGTTATAACTCGAAATATTATTTGTAGAATTTCAATTTTTTTTCATTTAAATAAACAGATATATGTTATAAGTCTAAATTTTGATTCAGCATTTTTAAAAATATTAGTTTAAATAAAAATTAAAAATATTTAAAGTAAAAATTAAAAAAAAAAAATTATGTAACTTTTAAGAAAAAAATTATATTTTCAAATTGAATATTTTTTCAAATTTTCTGAATCAAATTTAAAGTAAAACAATTGAAAAAGACATGTTCAAAGTTTAAACCCTTTATCCTTTAACAATTCTTGACTTATGACAATTTAAATACGAGAAATGGTGATAAAAGCCATCATGAAAGAAAGCGCATTTTCACGAGAAGTCGTTTCCACGACAACCATCGCTAGATTTTGAAAACAAAACAAAACGAAAAAAATTAATATTTTTTCTATTCCAATAAAGACAGAAACATAATTTATACGTCATTTTAAGCAGAAAAAAAAACAGAGAAAAGTTTAATGCAATAAAAAAATTTCGAAAATTTAAAGATTTTTGCGTCTCGGACCCCTTTAAATTAAAAAATAAAAAATAAGTTTTAAGAATTTTAACATTTTTTTTATTGGAAATTGTAATATTGCTTTGCTTTTTTACACTCTTTTATTAGGTGCGTTCGTAATTATATAAATACGTAGCACCTATAGTCGTCGTTCAGTCTGTCCGTCCGTCCGCATATAACAGAGCAAAAAATACCCAACCGAATGGTCTGAAATTTTAAATATATGATTGTTGCAAAATTTTGTCGAGCCATTTCAAATTTTATGAAAATCGGATGTATAGTTTAATTACAGGGACAATCAAAAGTTTTTCTTTACATTACCGCCAATGAGAAAAATTATTGCAAGTGCATTTTAGTGATGTTACAGCATTCCGAAAGGTCTGAAATTTTAAATATATAATTGTTGCAAAATTTTGTTGAGCCATTTCAAATTTTAGGAAAATCAGATGTATAGTTTAATTACAGGGACAGTCAAACTTCATTACAGGGAATGGGGAAAAATAATTGCAGTGCATTTTAATGATGTTACAGACTATGCACTTATGAAATGCAAAAAAATATACATTCAGTACAATATGGGAGGCAAAAAATAATTATAAAACTAGCTATAGTACGAACGCACCTCATTTGCCACGTTTGACGAGCAATTTCCAACTTGTTTATCTTGGTTTTTGTATGCAAATATGGAATTTTGTAATCGATTTTTCGCTCACTTCTCGACATGTTAGAATTACAAAAAGTTATGTTTACAACTGCGTTTCCAACTGCGTTTCCAATGGCAATCCAACATTTTAATATTTTTAGAACTTAATTGCAAATTAAGAAATGAATTTTATACTTCCGTAAGCCGGCTACAGGCGATAAATCCCCACTTATTCTGTAGGGTTAACGTTGTATACGAGTTACAACAACAATGGATTTAAGGCTGCTAGTCACTCAGCTTTCAAATTCCCCTTTCTAATGTTAAGGACACATCGAACATAAATTGGTTCAAAATTTCGAGTTTTGAATTGGGTTATAAATTGATAAAACAGAAAAAAAAGTTGATGATGAAATGTTAAATCAATGTAATTATGATGCTGGAAGGTTTTAAAATAATATATTTAAGCAATATGGGTTAGTATATAGGGTTTTTTTTTTTTTTTTTTGCCTTTTCGAAAAAAGTTGTTTTTTGATGCTTCGGTACACTTTTCTAAAAATCTATTTTAGGTAAACAGTTGAAACTTTCCAAAATTGCGTAACTAACTCCATTTAAGAATAAGAAGAAACGATTTTCATTTTAACGTAAAAGAAATTAAATTAAAAATATTTTACTAAAAATTTTTGAAAAAGATTTTGAAAGTTTTTTAGTAAAATATTTTTAATTTTGTTTGTTTTACGCCAAAATGAAAATCGCTTCTTATTATTCTCAAATAGAGTTAGATACACAATTTTAGAAAGTCTCAACTGTTTACCTAAAATAGATTTTTAGAAAAGTGTACCGAAGCATCAAAAAACCACTTTTTTCGAAAAGCCAAAAAAAATGTATATACACACTCACAAAGCTTAAATATATTATTTTAAAACCTTCCAGCTTCAGTTTTATCAATTTATAACTCAATTCAAAACTCGAAAATTTGAACCGATTTATAAGTTTCATGTGCCCTTGAGTCTATAGGCATTTGATGCATTCTTATATTTAAAATATCTCCTTAGGAAATTAATATTTTTAACTACTTTTTTCTGTGTACTGTTCTTCTTTCTATTCTTCTTAATGGATGTCTCTTTTTTTCTTAGTTCTCAAAATATTTCCATAATATATACTTAATTTTATATGAAGTGTTAAAATCTTTCTCCCAGTTCGTCTGCTTTTAACACATAAAATATTAAATTAAGCCTATATTTTAGAAATATTTTGAGAACTAAGAAAAAAAAAATAAAGAAAAAATAAAGAAAAAAAAATAAACATCTTTTTACAAAAAAAAAAGGAGTTAAAAATATTAATTTCCCGAGGAGATATTTTAGATATACGAATGCATTATACGCCAATAGACTTGGCATTATCGAGAGGAATTCGGAAGCTGAGTGACTAGCTGCCTTAATTATGCGCTTCAACTCGCCAAAATAGGCCATTGGGCTCTGAGACTGAAATAATGAAATACTTTAAACACTAAAAAGTAGAAAATAATATATAAATAGTGTAATATATATATATATATATATATATTGTTTTGTTTTGTTTTGTTTTGCTTTAATTAGTTTAATATGAATTAGTTTATTATTGCACGTTGAAAAATCAATTTAGAAATCCTAAAAAGGTAGTTTAAATATTTTTTATCTCTCTTTCCCAGTTTCCATGCCTAAACAAGAAAGAAAAATCAGCTCTGAACATAGATTATGAAACACTTTCCAACACTTCCTGAAATCTTTAACAAAACTTCGTTATATAGTGAAATAAGGTAAATAAGATAACTACGTAAATAAACATTTTAGAAAAAAAGATAAAACATTTGGAAAACTCATTTCAGCAGTTACCGATCATAGCCAAATATGTATTCCAATATTTTTGAACAGCCTGTATTTGATCTGTAAGTTGATATGCATAATTTATAATGCCTTAATTTAGTTTAGCAAGAAAACGCATAACAGGTTGAAATTTCTCTTTCAGCAACTTATATTAACAGATGGAAACATACTTGAATACTTAATACGTGATTTATCACATTGCTAACTAAGCGTAGAACCAACAGAGTAAAAAATGTCCAAGCCGGGGATCGAATCCGGAACCCTTGGAATAGCGCTCCAAGTGCTCTACCATTTAAGCTACGAAGACGATACCCACCTTAGCATCTCTCACTCACATATGTTGGTAAGGCTGCAACTGCAACACAAGATGGAATAGTCTTCATGAGCACATAATCCTGCGGCGAAACATGGGACACAAACAAACCCAGCATCAGTGAACACATGTATAATTTTAATTAATTTTTCAATTAATTTTCAGTAGTGAAATTACTCTTGAAATTATTGAATATTTAATACGTGATTTATCACATGGCTAACTGAGCGTAGAACCAACAGAGTGGAAAATGTCCAAGCCGGGAATTGAACCTGGAATAGCACTCCAAGTGCTCTACCAATTAAGCTACGAAGACGATACCCACCTTACCACCTCCCTCACATATGTTGGTAAGACTGAAACTACAGCACAAGATGGAATAGTCTTCATGAGCACATAATCCTGCGGCGAAACATGGGACACAAACAAACCCAGCATCAGTGAACACATGTATAATTTTAATTAATTTTTCAATTAATTTTCAGTAGTGAAATTACTCTTGAAATTATTGAATATTTAATACGTGATTTATCACATGGCTAACTGAGCGTAGAACCAACAGAGTGGAAAATGTCCAAGCCGGGAATTGAACCTGGAATAGCACTCCAAGTGCTCTACCAATTAAGCTACGAAGACAATACCCACCTTACCACCTCCCTCACATATGTTGGTAAGGCTGAAACTACAGCACAAGATGGAATAGTCTTCATGAGCACATAATCCTGCGGCGAAACATGGGACACAAACAAACCCAGCATCAGTGAACACATATATAATTTTAATTAATTTTTCAATTAATTTTTAGTAGTGAAATTACGCTTGAAATTATGGAATATTTAATACGTGATTTATCACATGGCTAACTAAGCGTAGAACCAACAGAGTGGAAAATGTCCTAGCCGGGAATCGAACCTGAAATCCTTGGAATAGTGTTCCAAGTGCTCTACCATTTAAACTACGAGGACGATACCCACCTTAGTATCTCTCCCTCACATATGTTGGTAAAACTGCAACTGCAGCGCAAGATGGAATGAGTCTTCATGAGCACACCATCCTGCGGCGAAACATGAGGCACAAATTTGTTTGTGTTTCAAAAGATTTAACAATACAGTAATGGAATCACTATCTGAAGACGTTTCAAGAAATACATCAGACGTTCCGTCTAGACATATAAAAGTTAATCTCTTTTAAACATTCTAATTTCCAATTTCTATGGCGAAATGGTATTTTTAAAAATAAATTTCAAATGCTAAAATACAAAGAAAATATCTTCCTTTTCGTGATAAATTTCGAATTTGTTCATTTCACCAATATTCGAGTAACAGCCAATACATTAAGAAAAAGAAAGAAACTCTCAAGAAATAAAAGTTTCAACAAAATATAATTATTTACATGTTTTCTGAGCAATACTTATATGTTTAACGTTATTATTTTGATAGCTAAGTGATTTCTTACTTTCTGTTTTGCCATTACAAAGTAATTCATACTGAATAATCACCCAGAAAGAAACATTTTGAAATACTTAAATGTTCGTTTACATTTGTTCCGCTTTCCCTGTCCAAATCTCATTTTTTTTCTAACACACTTTTATACTTAGCATAACTTGGTTCCTATATGTAAAGACAGAATTTCGTAGTTGATTTTTCAATTACTTCCTGATGTACTAGAGTTCTAGTAATTATGTGTACTTGCGTATTCCCGAGGAAAATACAATCTCTACTAATATTAGAAAGATGAAACATTTGTTTGTTTCTAAGAAGTAATCACTGGAACTACCGAATTGGTATCTAAAATAATGCTGACAAAATGATAGGATCTTTTTCAGCTCCAACAAAGCCTACATTTTATGTCAAGGGGTTGGAAAAGCAAAAAAATGTTCTAAAATTGCGATTTTTGCGATACTGCTGGGACTAAAAACTGCAAATTTGGAATAGAAGTTAGTTTTAAGATGTAAATGCTCGCAATGAATAATATAGTTTCATAACAATTCGAAAGTTTAAAATGTGGAATGAGAGGAAAACGTTCTAAATTATGATTTATTTGGAATTGTTAGAATTAGAAACTTGAAATTCTACATGGCTATTACTTTTAAAAAGGTAAATGCTCGCACCGAACATTTTCTAAAAAATTCAAAATTTACTGACAGATGGCCAGACATGCAAAAACACGATGGTCAGACAAACCGAAAACATAAATACTTTTCAACTGTAGCTTTTTGTTTTCAGGTTTCATTGAAATGACATAAACATCTCGAAAGCTTTCACATATCATTAAAGCATTTTAAAGCACTTTATGAAACTTATACTACATTATTGCTTCTCAAACAGCAAGGATTCCCCCCCTCCCTTTTTTTTTTACTTTATTCTATCTTTACAAGAAGAAAGTATTGGATTCGTGAAAATTTTCGACTTCCGGTTTTCGTCGGATTTATACGTTGTAGAATGTCCTGAACACGATTTGATGGTTTTTAGAAAATGTCTGCCCGTGAGTCTGTCTGTCACTCTGTCACTCTGTGAGTTTGTATGCGACAAAAATTTTGTGAGCGCTCTATCTCAAGAACTAATGCACGGAATTTCACAAAAGTTCAGATTCAGTTAGACCTTGATATAAACTGATCCTGATTAGTTTTTGGTGAAAATCACCCAACAGGTGGCGCTGCTATACGGCATTTTTTCACGATTTCTGCAATAGCTATATCTCAGGAACTACTGCACGGATTTTCAAAAAACTTCAGATTCAGTTAGTCCAGGATATAAGTTAGGTGCTGATTACAATTTGGTGAAAATCTCCCAACAAGGGGCGCTGCTATGCTACATTATTCATGATTATCGCAATAACTCTAACTCAAGAAAAAATGCACGAATTTTCATCAAACTTCAGATTCAGTTAGTCCCTGATATAGTGCTAGTTAGTTAGTGCTGTTTAATTTTTGGTGTAAATCTCCCAACAGGTGGCGCTTCTGTGCTGCATTTTTCACGATTTCCGCAATAGCTATATCTCAAAAACTAATGCATGAATTTTCATCAAGCTTCAGATTCAGTTACTTCCTGTTATAAATTGGTCCTAATTAGTTTTTGGTGTAAATCGCCCAACAGGTGGCGCTGCTATCCAGAATTTTTTACAATTTCCGCAATATCTCTATCTAAAAAAACTAATGCATGGATTTTCATCAAACTTCAGATTCAGTTAGAAGTTGTCAAATTTGTTGATAATTAGATTTTGGTGTAAATCATCTAACAGGTGGTGCTGATATGCTGCATTTTTCAGGAAGTATTAACATGAATGAGATAGAATAAAGTTTTGGGATTGCCACATCTGACTAGTTTAATTTGTGAATAAATAAAATTTTCCCTTTGAGCCCGAAGACTGGCGTAAAAATCGATCCCCAGCCAGTTTCTATCCCTGGATCAGACTCGAGCTTACAAGATAGGGATCAGGCTGAGCTTCTCTCATCTCTAATTTCTACAGCTGCGTTTTACATTGTAATTTCATTAAGGTAAACATCTCGTTAGACAGGAGACTTTATCTTATCCTATTAAGAAGAGTTTCTTACTTTCAACCTTGGAACATCTGCATCTTTTGCAGAAGTTCTAAAAACGCATGTGACAAAGATATTAATGCAAATGTAATATCCTTTGAAGAGACATGTGTAATTAGGATGAGCGAAGCGAATCCTCTACTAGGCTATACAAATTACATTTTGTCGTACACTTAAAAAAAAAAAAAAAAAAAAAAAAAAAAAAAAAAAAAACTCAAAAGTATTTTGACTTGAAATTAAACATAAAAATAAATTATAATCTGTAGATTTGCGCAATATTATTTTTTTTACAGAATAGCCTTAAAAAAATTATTATTTTAATTAATTTATTTTACATGTTTTTTTCATTACGAACGCATTTTTGCAAATAAAAAATGAAACACGTATATTTTCAGAAGAAAAAATAAATCATGGAGTTAGCCATTATAGATAGAATCATGATTAATTAAATAAAATATATTTTCATTATTCCGCCAAAATATCTCAAAAACTATTTTTTAAATTTAATTAAGGTAAGAAATATTTTTGGACTTGATAAAAATATATATATATATATATATATATATATATATATATGATCTCTAGATTCTGACATTATCATTTTCTTATCGAATGATTTAACAAAAAAAAAATTATTATTTTGTTGAATACATTTTTCCATTATACGAATTTATTTTTGTAAACGATGATGAAACCTGCGTATTTCTTGCAGTAAATAAAAATCATTGAGTCAGTAAAAATCAATAAAGTCATGAATGATTAAATACGCAAAATATTATCGTTGCATCAAAATTTCTCATTTTTTTAATTACTTAAATAAGGAAAGGAATCTATATATCTGCATTTTGCGAAGACGAAATATTATAAATATTGAAAATAACTGCAGAATTTATACTTCAAACCGTAAAAGAACATTAAATTTTCTTATATTAAAAATGTGTGTTATTTGCGAGGAAAATATACATTTTAATATGATACTTTATTAAGATTGGTTGGAAATGGCGCATAGTTTGGTGAACATTCCTTTTAATCTCTATAATAATAGCCTAAGTCATGTGACTGTCATCAATAGTTCCGGGTTGACCGCTTCGCTTTTTACATGCTAGGCGGCCAATTTGGTAGTTTATTGTTAGCCGGGCGCAGGTGATAAATCGCCAAATATTATTTCATCGCCATCATGTCATCAGTATTATAATAGTCCATTTCATGCGACTGTCATAAACAATTTGTCGCGTGGTAAATTAAAACAAAGCTTTGATGTTTAAATTAAATATCATGGTTTATAGTATTATTTATTACATTTCTTTTTTCTTTTCTTTTCTTTGTTTTAAAAAATTAATTTAAGTCGTAAATTATAAATGTTTCAGTTTTTAAATTAAAGTTATGTATTTTAATTAAAATGAGTGAAACTGTTTTATTTTAAACGAAATTAATGAAATGTGAAAAAATACGACGGGAACAATGTTTGGCTATTTATCACCTGCGCCCGCCTAACATAAAAACAGCGAGGTCATGATTTCTGCACCAGAAACTATCGATTTGGCGTAGGATTGAGCAAATAAAATAAATTTTGGATAAAAGCAACATGATACAATGCTTAGCATGCATTTAAGGGAGACCAAACTGGTCGCCAAGGGCGGCTAGTCATATAATAGTTTCAAAATTTCTTTTATGAAATTTTTAATATACCTTTTTTATGAAAATTAATGCACATTTTTAATGAATTAAAATTTGTGAACATTCAATTATTTACATTCAATAATAAAAGTATTTTTCAGTGTTAAGAATTCAAATACACGATTTATTTTTATTGTGTGAAATCATTTACGCAGGCAATACTTACGCATTTTAAAAGAATTATATTATGATTTTTTTTTTTGTAAAGTGGCAACAAAAGAATTGTAAACAAATAAAATTAATTGTTGTGATTAATAAAATGTAAAAACATCTTTAAAAGAGCTTTTAGTTGAAAATTAAAAAATATTTTGTAAAATTTTGCTTCGAAAAAATATTTTTATTTATACCAGTCTTATATCACAAATAAAAAATTCCGAGGAAATTCTTAGTTATTTGGCTGAATTTACATTTCTAAAATTAAAATGCGCCAAAACATAAAATAACGTTTTTTTCTTAATAAAAAAATATTGTTACTTTCAAATATTTATCTTATTAAATATTGCTACGCGAATCCAAACAAAGCATGGCTTTTGCTAGTTTAAGAGTTCTAGATTTTTTACTTTTTTTTTTTTTAAGGAAAAACATGTGCCTAGCGCCAAATGAAAGAATTTCTATAAATTTGGCAATATATAACGAAATTTTGTCGACATTTGGCGCAAAAAATTGGCTGTCAGAATCTAAAGAAATTTTCTAGAAATTCCTAATAGAAGCCGAGATAGTACATGATTCAACCTATCAGAGTCCATAGAACTTATTGTTGTATAAAGTTGAACAAAAAGTTAATATTTATCAAGCATATCTCGGTCTTAGCCACTGGTGTAATATGTAAATCAATTATAAATGTACACCACGTTTTTTTCTTTGTGAATGATAAAATTTAGTTAAGCATTATAACAGGAAAGAAAATATTACATATTTTTTGAACGAATCAAAAAATGTAAACGAAAAACTATACGGCTAATTTCGAATACCTCACCAGCATATCTACCAAATAACATCATGTTAATTGGATACTTTTTGAGATAGTTGTATCAGAACATACATACATGTATACAGAGTTATTAAAAAAAAAGTTTACAAAATGACATGGCAAATCAGGCATACAGCAAGGATAAACAAGTTGTAAATTGCACGTCAAATGTGGCAAATGAGGTGCGTTCGTACTATAACTTGTTTTATAAATATTTTTTGAACCGCATATCGTACTGAAAATATATTTTAGTGCATTTCATAAGTGCTTATCAATTTACTTCGGTTCGAAAGGCTGCATCATTCAAATGCACTTAAAAGTAATTTTTCCCATTGGCTGTCATGTAACGGAAAACTTTTGACTGTCCCTGTAATTAAACTATACATACGATTTTCATAAAATTTGAAATAATTCGACAAAATCTTGCAACAATTATATATTTAAAATTTCAGACCATTCGGTTGGGTAGTTTTTGCTCTGTTACATGCGGACAGAGGGACAGACAGAAATCACAGAAATCACCCACTCGTGGACAGCCAACCTTGCGGTATAGGAGCTAAATGTCCACGAGGGGAAAAAAACCCATATTTCCCATCCCACGAAACCCCCAGACACCGGCGGGCCCAGAGGCCTCAGCAGGATGGAAGACCCCTCTTTTTTGAAATTTCACTTAGGATGTAGTACAATCTTCTCACAAGAGATACCCAATGTTGCATAAGCTGGGCGAGCCCAAATTAAACAATGTTTTGAAACTTTGGATCTTTTATGTATGGATATTACAGATCATCAATCAGTTATTGTGAAAACTGCTTGTGAGTAGAAAGAATGTGATTTATTTAAAGTTTAATAGAAATAGCTTAAAAGCTTGAAATCTTCAAGCCTGAAATTTAAAATTTGAAATTTAAAAACTAATTCATCAAGGAGATTAGCATTAAATCTTAAAAAGTCATAGAAGTTTTGATAAATCTTAATAAATTCTTAATACAACTAAATAAGTAATCCATTTAGGATAAAACAGATAATTAAATCAATGCAAGAATTTGAAAATTTGAATAATATTTAAATTAGATATTAAACTTGCTGAATTTAATTATGTTCCTGAGTGATGACCTGTTAAACAAATTTGAGATATAGATCATTGATTATTATTAATTTTAGAGTTCTAAATTCGAAAGTCTTTGTATTTCACAGTTCATAAAGTTTGGACGGACGGACCGAACGACGACTATAGGTGCTACGTATTTATCTAATTACGAACGCACCTAAAAATCACATAGGAACATAGGGTCGCAAACCACTTATTGGGTCGCAAATACAGGGTGTTTCATCCTAACTTAACCCAGGTTAACGGTAATAATTTCGAGAAAAATAAAAACATTGTAATGAAAATGCAACGATATGTAACTTGTTTTGTGTGAAATGTGACAACATCACGAAAGGATGTGGAAAAACATGTTGCTGAAGCAAGCGATGATACCGTATGAATTGATCATCACAGTCCAAAATGTGGGCGTCCAGTGCATATTGCTGGCGTGTATAATGAAAACTTATACCACTTTTATTTGGTGTTGTCACATTTACAACAAAGGTGAGAATGTCTGTTAAATGTTTTATTATAATATACAGTAAACTCTGTCTAATGCGGAATCGGTTGGGACTGATAAAATTTTCCGTGGTAGACAATATTCCGGCTTATGCAAAAGATCATGATTTATTGGAATGAAGCATACGCCAGTCGAATAGCGTTTTATGTTTTCGATAAAAAGATTGGATCTTGAGTTATAATGAATTGCTCGCGATCTTTCATTCGATCTTTCATTGATTGTCCTGGCTGGAAAATCTGTCGAAAACTGAAATTCTGGAAGATCCTTTGTCTTTATAAATAAATGAGAAACGCTATTCAATTTTTTAGTACCGCTGTAATACCTATAAATTTGAAGTTTATAAAAAAAAAATAATAATGATAATAACTTCGGGAATGAGACAGAAAGACATCACTTTGAATTTGAGTACAACCTTCAAGCATAATATATTGTAGACAATACATATTTTCATAAATGTGCACTCAACTAGTAATAATAACTTTTAAATGCATATTTATATAGGAAAAAATGGCATGAGCAAGACTTCCTTAAAATTTAAACAGTTTCTGTTCCTTTGAATTAACTTTTTTAAAGTGTTACGGAATTTAATTTTTATGCTCGACATTGAGTATTTGACGTATATATATATATCAGTTTTATAAACGAAATGCCTTTCATTTTTAAAATATATTTATAACTATATTTATTTTAAAATATATTTAATATATATATTTTTCCGCCTTATGCAAAATTTTGTTTTCAGTGGGACCTTAAACCCTTTCCGTTTCCGCGTTTGGCAGATTCCGGCTTATGCACCAAGAATTAATGTTATTTTTTATGGGTTCGCCGGGACTTGAAAAAATTTCCGCGGTAGACAGATTTCCGGCTTACATGGAGTCCGCCTTAGACAGAATTTACTGTACTTCTGTTTTATGAAAGTTATTACCGTCAACCCAAATTGAGTTACGTTGAAATACCCTGTATTTGTGACTCAATAAGTGGTTTGCAACCCTATGTTCCTATGTGATTTTTCATCCTTGTTGTATGCCTGATTTGTCATGCCATTTTGTAAACTTTTTTTTTAATCGCCCTGTATACGCATAATCACAGACACCAAAAAACTTTGCGTCTCTACAGTATAAGCCTTCACTTGGCAAGAGAACTTATCAGTTCTCAACAAATACACAACCAAAATCAGGAAAATACTTAAATAGTAGTATAGAAAAGTATTTTCATGATGGTATTTGTGTGTTATTGTTGATGGCGGTCATTTTGAACATTTGTTGCTCTGACAGTTTATGGCATATTACATAAAGTTCATGTTTCCTGCTTTTTGTGTTCTAGTTATTATTTTTAAAGAATGTAAGTATAAATTTGGAACGTATTGTGATCGAGTTTTGTTTTTTAACAATTTAAAAATTACATTAGAACAAAATACAATAAATTTACTGAAAAACATAGGCAGCGAAAAATATTAATAATTTTTCCCTTCGCTTAAAGAGGAAATTTCAAAGCAGCTTCATGTACAATTTTTTTTTATCCCTGTAACAAATATAAGATTATCGTAAAATCCGGCGCACTTTTAAAACCAAAAATAAGATCGAAATTCACGGGTGCACGTTATACGCCAAATTTAAAAGCGATAGATTTAATAATAAGGAAATATGAGTATAAAAAATTGGATTTCTACAGTAACCGTAAATACTGTTTATTTAAAAGAAATGACATCACCTTACGAGCATAAAAATTTTCATTATCTGGTAACATGAAAAGTTCGTCACATTCGCAGGGCTCCCATTGTCCGCCAACTGAATACCAATATTATTTTAGAAAATTTTTCTTTTTAGATTTTTTTTACAAACCGCGCCGGAAACACCTTTGAAACTTAATTCTAGTGCAAACCTACCATACAATTTTCGGTTAAAATTTATTGATATTCAGTTGGAGGATCATTTGGGAGCCCTGCATTCGTCTTCTATTTTATCTTTAGGCACATCATCGAATTCTGTTTCATCTGCACCATCACTGTCACTCTCTATAAATAAGTAATCATCTTGGAAAATTACATTTCGGCATCGTCTTTCTTTTAAAAATAAACATGGATTTTAATTTTGTAAGCACAACGGTGAAGTGATATTTTTCGTGACCTGTTGTTTTATGGGAACAGTTTTTGTTCCTTTCACATCAATTGTTTTATTTATAATTATTAATAATTATTAATATGGAGCTTGGTGCGATACAATAGAAATGTCAAAATATCAACGTTAAAAGCACCAATAATTTTAAATTTTAAGCATGCCGGTTTCGGTAGCATATAGCATACCGTTCTCAGTGCTAAGGATGGCGGAAATTTGCTCACATGTATAGGAGAGATGGAGATGCATTTCATATTTATAAAAGATTTGGTAATATTGTTTATTGTGGATTCTCTATCCCCCTATTATCAGATTATTGGAAATATTATATAAAAACCTCCTTTTCTTATTTTTATTTTTTTAAAGCAATTTTTCACTACTTCGGTTCCATTTCCGATCTATTTTCCTACTGGCTGTTGCCTGCAATTCTCTGTTTTCCTATTGGTCAATAAACCTTTAACTTGAATTCCCATCTTTCCTATATATGTGAATTTCCGCCATCCTTAGCACTAAGGACGGTACGCTATATGCTACCGAAACCGGTATGCTTAAAATTTAAAATTATTGGTGCTTTTAACGTTCATATTTTTACATTTATATAATTGTTTTATTTCTTAGCATATCAAATAATACTGAAGTTTCATCAATATATTTTTTTCCCATATTATATGTAAAAGTGCTTGCGTTTGAAAATATTGTTCCTCCTATCGCTTGTCAATTCAGTGAACCATTGTTCAAAAGCCTAGGAAAATCCTTGTAATTGTTTGGACTACAAAAGATAAGAGCGCCGCATAATTGCGTACATTTCAGGTTTCTTTGTGAAGAAAAGGGTGCGAATATACCTAAAGACGAATATACCTAAAAATAGAAACATGCAGTCTCAAATCGTAGGTGGCCGGTTATAGGGCGGATTTTACGGTAATTTTTTTTTTGGAATTTTTTTTAATATTTAGCCCATTAAAAATATAGAAAAACCTTCACTTAGAATGAACATTTTAAAGAAATAAAGCCGCCTCTTATACAAATATCAGTAGACTACTAAATACTAAACTAGAATACTAAAAATGAGACTAAATACAATGTGATCCAAAAATTGCAGAATAAATAAAAATTCGATAAATCGAAAAGTATAAACAGTGTAGTTTTCACATAAATGCATGAAAAATTTGTGCTGTTTTGATAGCAAAATAATTATTGACAAAATAGCTAAATTTGTCACCGACAGTTAGCACTACAGTGATTCCAAAGATACTTCCTTTAGTTACTTAAGTCATCCTATGACAGAAATTACAGAATAAATCATTTTCGATCTCGGCAGAGTATCTTGTCACGTCCGACAGTCATTTTCACTAATAATATCCAAACGTACAATTAACCTAAGCAGTACAAGTTACAATAATTTGAAAAGGATATCTTCCTTATTTATCGTTAAATCCAACATTATGAAAAACATTTCCCACAGCTCCATTAAAACATTCATGTATGCGTAAAATCGGAGCAGACAACCAAATAGCCGACAAGACATTTAGCAGACAGCAATTAGACGACAGGACATTTAGCCGACAAGTACATTTAGTCGACACGTACATTTAGTCGACAGGACAATTAGCCGACAGCGACAGTTAGCCGACAAGACAGATAGCCGACAGAGACAATTAGCCGACAGGACAATTAGCCGATAGGACAGTTAGTCGACATGGACAATTAGCCGACAGGACGTTTAGCAGACAGGATGATTAGCCGACAGGACAATTAGCTGACAGGACAATTAGCCGACAAGACATTTAGCCGACAGGACATTTAGCCGACAAGACAATTAGCCGACAAGACAATTAGCCGACAGGACATTTAGCCGACAGGACATTTAGCCGACAAGACAATTAGCCCACAAGACAATTAGCCGACATGACATTTAGCCGATAGGACAATTAGACGACAGGATATTTAGCCGAGAGGACGATTAACACAGTTAGGTTTTGGTTTGGATACTGTTAGGTTTCGGATAGGTTACAGTCAGAATACAGTTAGGTTATAATTAGTTTACGGTTACGTTAAACTTGGGTTACAGTTAGGTTACGGTTAGGTTACAGTTAGATTACGGTTACGTCACAATTAGATTAAATTTAGGTAACAATTAGGTTACGTTTAAGTTACAAATAGGTTAAGGTTAGATTACGGATAGGTTACAGTTAGATTAGGGTTAAGTTACGGATAGGTTACAATTAGGTTACGGATAGGTTATAGTTAGATTACGTTTATGCTACGATTAGGTTACAGATAGGATACAGTTACGTTACAGTTTGGTTACAATTAAGATTACGGATAGGTTACAGTTAGATTACGGTTAGGTTACGGATAGGTTACAGTACGTTACGGATAGGTTCCAATTAGGTTACGGTTAGGTTACCGCCAGGCTACAGTTAGGTTACGGTTAGGTTACAGTTAGATTACGATTACGTCACAGTTACATTAAATTCAGGTAACAATTAGGTTACATTTAAGTTACAAATAGGTTAAGGTTAGGTTACGGATAGGTTACAGTTAGATTAGGGTTAAGTTACGGATAGGTTACAATTAGATTACGTTTATGCCACGATTAGGTTACAGATAGGATACAGTTACGTTACAGTTTGGTTACAATTAAGATTACGGATAGGTTACAGTTAGATTACGGTTAAGTTACGGATAGGTTACAGTACGTTACATATAGGTTACAATTAGGTTAAGTTTAGGTTACCGCCAGGCTACAGTTAGGTTACATTTAAGTTACAGTTAGGTTATAGTTACATCACAGTTAGGAAAGGATACGGTTAGGTTATAATTAGTTTACGGTTAGCGTACCGTCATGATGCGTTTATTTTACAGATAGATTACGGTTAGGTAACAGTTATGTTACAGTTAGGTTTGGGTTAGGTTATAAGTAGGTTACGGTTACGTTACAGTTAGGTTATAATTAGGTTACGGTTAGGTTACAGTTATGTTCCATTTCCGTTACAGATTGATTACGGTTAGGTTACGGTTATATTCCATTTCCGTTACAAATAGGTTACGGCTAGGTTACGGTTATGTTCCATTTCCGTTACAGATAGTTTACGGTTGGGTTATGGATAGGTTACAGGTAGGTTACAGTCACGTTACATTTAGCTTATATAATTAGTTTACGTTACGGTTAAGTTATCGATAGTTTATAGTTACGTTACAGTTAGGTTACGGTTATGTTATAATTAGATTAAGGTTAGGTTGCAATTAGGTTACAGTTAGGTTACGGTTAGGTGATAATTTGTTTATAGTTAGGTTGAAGGTATGTTACTGTTAGGTTACCGTTAGGTTACGGTTAGGTAACACGTTACAGCTAGGGTACAGTTAGGTAATGTTTATGGTACAGTTAGATTAAGGTTACGTTACAATTAGATTACTGCAGGGCTTAAATTCTAATAAAAAAAGTTCCGGAGCCCTAATCAGCGCTACCGGTACAACAACTGTACCGTTCCACCCCTCCCCCCCCCTGCCCCTGTAATCTGCATATTTATATTTGGTACATTAATTGCAAAATTTAAAGCATTTTTTTTTCTTTAGCAAAATAAAAATTTTAAATATATCTATCAGCATGTACTTAGCTGTCAACTATTCCACTTTTTAGTTATCACTTCTTCTGAATAGTAAAAATCCGTGCCTATTTTTTATGTTAATTAATTGCAGAATTCTGCGATTAAATAGAGTAACGATTATGATTAGGAAATGGTGTTAACACAGAAAAGGGATAGTTCGCAGCTATGCATTTTTAAGAAACAATGAATGAAATTTACAGAAATGAATATTTATATGCTGAAGAATGGAACAATGTTTTACAATTTCCTGAAAAATGTGCATATCTTAAACTATAATCATTTCCTTCCGCATAACAATCTTTTGCGGTGAATCCCTGAAATTCAGATAAAATTAAAAATTTGACAAAGTTATCGGAAAGAATCTATGCTTTTATAGAAAAAGGGGAAACACTGCTCGATTGCTTTCTATCAGAATAACAATACATGGTAATTATATCTATTTACACAGGAAAGTGACTTCGTATAGGTGCAGAGAGCGTGGGTACCGTTCATGATACAAAATAAATAGAAAAATCACTAACGTGATTTTTATACTCGTACGCAATAGAAGACAAAAAACCTCGAACAAACAAACATCAAGCTGATGCTTGTTGGATAAAACAGAAAATATTCTTTTCAGGTTAGATATCGAAATAATAAAAAGAAAACCCAGCCAATAAAAAATTATCCTACTGTCACAAAAGAAAATCGAACTGAAAGCAAATTTATTGTTCAGTCTCTTGAGTAGTGCCGTATCAACACGTCGCCGATATAAATTTGAAATAGTAAAAGGCGATTTCTGTTCCCCCTTCATTCTGATCATAATAGCATTGAAATGATTTGAAGTGGAATATAATACGTAATTTTAAAAGAGGATTTTTTTTTTCAATACATGAATAAATAAAATTTTAAATGTAATACAGATTGAGCTCGAGTCAGTCTAAGCCTAAAAACTGATATAAAAATTGAGACCGTTTTATCTCCATCTCCTACGTGTGTGACACATTACGTCACATATAAGTGTTTTGTTAAAAAGAATGCAAAAGCTTGGAGATGGGAATGACAGGAAAAGGTAATTTAAGATTCGGTTTTTCGGAAGCGCTATTGCACTGGGCTCCGGAACCCTGTATTTATACAGTGTAATTTTATATCACACTAGCTGACCCACCCGGCGGTGTCCAGGCCCATCATAATAACCTTAAATAAAACTCAAGTTTGTATGATTTTATATTCTTTGAAAATCTTTTAAATGAGCCTAGTTTCGGAAGTCCCATTACCTTCCACAGCCTCTCGTGCGTTCCCAACAAATCTCTTTCCGAACGAACCTGTGAAATGGGTCCCCGCTACCTAAAGCAGTATGTACCGCAAGTGCTCCGCACGTGCCGCAGATAATCGAAAACGAAGTCGAGTGAGCCAAACTTCGTTGTAATCAAGCCCATAGAACCCGAAAAACGAATGCATCATTAATGTTCGAAAATGTTGGTAACTGAAGTCTAAGATAAACTTTCATAATACAGAAAGTAGCTGAATTGTAATCTAACTTAAATGAACCAATTCCCGTTGAAATCGGTCCCCTAGAACCCGAGGAAAGAATACACCCCTAAGCGGTGGAAGGTTGCCCCCCCCCCCCCTCTGTAAATTTCACGGACTACTTTTAAAATTAACGCAATATTATTTAATAAACGGATGAAATCCCGGCCGGCAAACAACGTAGCTACGCTACTACACCTAACGAAAATTTTCATACGGATTCGACATTCGTTTTATTCGATGTTAGCATAAATTAGAGGCCCGATGTAATTATGAGCGCGCTAGAGTGCGAAGCCAGATAGTTTAATAAAATGTTATTATTATTACGCTTATATGTTAAAGCCTCGATAACTCGACATCCTCATAAATAAGTGTATTTAGTTAATATTATTATTTATACCTTTGCTCTAAAAACTGGATAACTTGAAGATTCATTGATCCGTTTTATTTTCTATCGAATACAAGTTATACGGTTAAACCTTGATAAATCCTCAAGCTTATAAATCTATGTTTTTATTTAAACAATTTTCATTGGTCATTGTGGTTAAAACCTTGATAAATCTGTATCCTCATAAAGCAGTGCTTCTATGCAATAGAATATAATTAATTTTCTTTACATCCGCAATAAAATTAAAATAACAAGTTATCCCCAAACGATCTCTCTAAACGCAAAAACCTAGTTACTTCGCCATCTCTTTAAATTTATATTTTAATCAGTTTGATATAAATTTTGTATGATTTCCAAAAAACCTCGAAAAGTCGTCATCCTTAATCATCTGTGATTTTATTAAGTCGAATGTCATTAATGAATTATATATATCCAATCTTGATAACTTGACATTCTCACAAATTCGTCTTTTTGCGCATCGAATTTATTTAATTTACTAGCAAACCCCGCGGCTTTGCTCGCGTAATATTTGAAATAAGCCAAGTGCTACTTATATGTCTAATTTATATTAAAAGGTACTAACTAAATTTTTACTTATTACTTTTAAGAATAATTCAAAAAGTACTATTTAAAACACAGTTTGATTAAACATCATTATTACACTGCATTAGGCAGAAATGAGACTTAAATTAACAAAACTAAATAAATGATAATTTAGAAAATATTTTGAAACCTTTATGCTCACTTAATACGCTCATTTCAGTATTCATTTGAAGTTTTGAATTTTTTAGAAACCGTCTTCTTACATCTTAAAATTAACTATCATGGCAAATTCCAAGTCCTACCATCTCTCTCAACAGAAAGGGCTGTGTTGAATTAGGGACTATCACCATTAATTTGCCAACATTAATTTTGAAATCGGTTTGTTATTTTTAATATTACACAGAAACGTAATTTAGAAAGATTTTAAAGGCCTTTTATAGAACGTTTGTTGTTCCTGTAAACCCCAGGTGGTAGAATCATCGGCCTGTGTAGGATCAGAGACTGTTACCATTGATTCGCATTTATTACTTTTACATTCGGTTTATATTCCCTGAAATTGCATAGCTATCGTAATTTAGGACTTTTTTAGGATGCTTTTCACACCTCCCCTTCGCTTCACCCCTTTTTAATTCGAATTTATTTTCGACAGTCCTTCGAGGGCATTTATATTTTATAAGTAACTACCATGCCATATTTAAAGTTTCTAACCTTTTCAGTATCACAGAAATTGCAATTTAGAAAGTTTTTAGATCCTGCAATCCTCTGGTGGTAGTAGCACAGATATAAAATATAGCTTATGTTTGAGCAGGTTCTAACACCAACAATTTGTCATCATTATTTTTTTAATTGGTTTAGTATTTGATAAGATTGCATAAAAATTGTAATTTATAACGCTTTTCGTTTACTTCATCTTTTTAAATTTGGAATTTTCTTTCGACTATTCTTAGAAAGCAGTTGCATCTTGTAAGTAAATACCATGCCATACTTCAAAGTGTTAGACCCCTCAGTTGTGCAAAAAACGCAAATTAGAACATGTTTTGCTTTTGCAACCCTCAGATGGTAGTAACAACAACATAAAATATAACCTATGTTATAGCAGGGACTATCACCATTGATTTGCAACCATTACTTTTGAAATAGCTTTGGTATTTCCTGAGATTGAGTATAAATCGCAATTTAGAACGTTTTTAGAACGCTTTTCGCTCATTTTCACCCCTTTTTAAATTTCTTATTTTTTCGAAACTGTTATTAAAGATCATTTATATCTAATAAATATGTACCTTGCCTAATTTTAAGTTGCTAGCCCGTACCGATCACAAAAATCGAAATTTAGAACGCTTTTTTGCTCCTGCAACGTCTAGGTGATAGTGATACCGACATAAAATAGCGTCTATGTTAGAGCAGAGTCTGTCAGCATCAATTTCCTACCATTTCTTTTGAAATCAGTTTGATTCTTCCAGAGATATCGCTGACAAATCGGCATTTAGAACGTTTTTAGAACGCTTTTCGCGCATTTTGCTCCTGCATCTCCTCTGGGGTAGTGGAAACAGATATAAAATATAGCCTAACTTGGAGCGAGATCTGTCAGCATAATTTTTACACCATTATATTTAAAATCGGTTCAGTACTTCCTAAGATTGCATAGAAATCGCAATTTAGAAAGTTTTTTACAACGCTTTTTGCGCATTTTGACTCCCTTTTAAATTTCGATTTTTTTAGGAAATGCCCTTAGAGATCATTGATATCTTATAACTAACTACCATTCCAAATTTCACGATTCTAGGCCCTTCCGTAACGCAAAAACCGCAATTTAGAACGTTTTTCCCTTGCACACCCTTTGCGGTAGTGTCATCGACATAAAACATAGCCTGTGTTGGAGCAAGGGTTGTCACCATAATTTTGACACCAATATTTTTTAAATCGGTTTGGTATTTCCTGAGATTATGAAGAGACTACCATTTAGAACGTTTTTTAGAACGCTTTTTGTGCATTTTTACCCCTTTTAAATTTCGAATTGTTTAAGAACTGTTCTTAGACATCATTTATATCTTATAAGTAACTAATATTCCAAATTTCATATTTCTAGGCCCTTCAGTAACGCAAAAATCGCGTTTTTAGAACGTTTTTTGCTTCTGCACCCCCTTTGGGGTAGTGGCACCGACATAAAATATAGCCTATGTTCTAAGCTGGACTAACACCATCATTTTGATACCATTACTTTTGGAATCGGTTCGGTAGTTCCAGAGCTTACCTCCTACAAATAAACAATTTTTACCTCTTTATAATAGGAGTATAGATATATTAAAAGATCAGTGATTCGCCAGCCTTAATAAACCTTTGTTTTTGCTGAAAGAAGTAGTATTTATTTGTTACTGATATGGGGCACTATAATATCGATAGCTCATCAATTTCATAAATCAGTGCTTTTACTCAATCATCATTAATATTTTATACATAAGCATTAAAACCTCAATAACTCAACTCGTCAGCTACTAAAAGTGTGTTTGTATTTAACTGTAGAATAAGTTTTCAGCAAGATCGCATTTAACGACAACCCAGTTTTTAGCGAGGAAAATTGAACAAAACGTAGAAAGTTTCGCTCTGTCTGTGTGTATGTGAGGGTTTGAGTGTCTGTGTGTCTGCGTTTGATGACTAGCAAAATCTACCGCACGTAGAAGTCTGAACATTTAGGTGAGAACAGTCCAAGACATGTCCTGATGCACCTGACAATCAGATTTTTCTTTTTTAGGGTTCCGTACTTAAAAAGTAAAAACGGAAACCATTATAAGATCACTCTTGTGTCTGTCTGTCTGTCACAGCCATTTTACTCGTAAACTATGGAACGTGGAAAGTTCAAATTCGGGTAAATAATAAAGACAATTGACCCACATATTTTCATATTAATAAACATTCATAAATATATTTAGTAAAAATGTAGAGGGGCTAATTATGCTACTTGAAAAAAAAAAATCTTTTCATTGTATATCATGTGGGGTATCCTGTGAAAGCTTTTGTAACGCTGAACTCAAAAATACATTCCTTTTAATTTTAGGTATTATATTTTCAAAGATATTGTTTAAAATGTAGCGCAAAAATATGTCCCCCCGTTCCCCATCTAATTCCGAATCTACTGAAACTAAAATTATGAAGAAATTAGAGGTAGTAGGCATTAATATAAACCTTGCCGGAAAATTATAGCGATTACCCTAGGTCACATAGTTTTTGAGTAATTAGCGTTTTTCTGTTATACACAAATTTCGATTTACGGGCATTCAGAAAAATTGTTGAGCATCGCTGAATATACCTATCGTTGCAGAAGAATAAAAGCATTGTTTATAATGATTTTCGAAAAAAATCATTAGTAATTAGCCGAGATATTAACCCTTAAAGGTACGGTCAGTTTAGACATACACAAGGACGGGGCGGCGTACTCTATGCCTAGTTAACAACTTTTAATGATATATATGTGTAATGTAATGTCCAGTAACAGTATAAAAGCAATAAACGTCAAATTGTTAAAAACATACTAATTTAAGGGGTCTCGGGACTCTAAAAAGTGGGGAAAAAAAGACCATTTTCAACATTTAATGTCGTAAAATGTATATGATTTTAAAACACAATTTTAATTGGAATGAAAGATATAAGTATGTTCTTTCGTTTCATGTATTTAAAAAATTGCAAGATACAGAATTAGTATTTATAGGGGGCTCGAAACTGTTAGACATTTGCCGAACAAAAAATTGGCATAACAGTTTACGCGCAGGATTACAAAATAAATATTGCAACTAGAATGAAAATTTTGGTGCTTACTTATACTTCAGATTGTAATAATTTCCCCGAACTTAAATAAATTTATATTTAAAGCCTTTTTATATTTTTAATGCAATGTTGTATTTAGCTAATACAAAATTTTGAAAATTTCAACAGTAAAATCACCTAAAAAATATTTTTTTGAACAATAAAAAGGAAATTTTAGGTTCAGTTTATATAGACTAACATGAATTATATGTTTTGAAAATTTCATGAAAAAATATTTAGAAGTTTTTGAGGTATCCTGAGCGTTATGCCCAAAAAACGCCATTTGGAAAATAATGACTTTAAAGTTTCGGAAACGCCGCTTCAGCTATTGAGCGGGTATAATTCTAAAAGCCGAAACTTTTGTTCTAATGGGAATTTCAAGGAAACAATTATATCAAAATATTCACAAAAGATAGGAGTTTAACATCTAAAAAAATTAAAATTTCTTAAATTTTGAAGCTTTAAGAGTCCTGCGACCACTTAATCATTTCCGGCACGGAGTAATTCTATTTATAAACGTATGAAATAATGAACTGACACCAGAATTTATAAATGAATTTATTAGAAAATGCGAACTTGCTTATTTTCACGTACATGATAAAAGGGAAATTTTAATTAAATATTCTTGGTGCCGTTTGTCTGTTTTGAAATAAAAATTAGGTGTCCGTTTTTTAAGGGCATCGCCCTCGAAATATTTAATTAGAATGAATCGCATAAATACTGTGGGATTCACGATAGTTTGCATTGATTGTATCTCTCAATGCGCCTCGAGTGACTTTAAAAGTTAATTAAACACCTATCTGGAAAAACGCGGCACTGACCAAGGCGGCGTTGCAATTTTGAGACCTCAATTCGAAGCGCGCTTAGCACAATGCCAAATTTAAACTTTGAACAAAGGTTTTGTTTTAGCTACACTTTAGAAATAAAGGTTATTACTACGCTGAATTTAGTTTCATGAAATGCCAAATGAAGTTTAACTATGCACTGCTTTTATTGTCAGTACCGAATTAAGTTCATCATAAACAGATTAAAATAATATTAAAGAAAGAGTTATACGAACAGCTATGTTTGATATTATTTAGGTTCCATATCTCTTTGAACTTTCATGGTATACCCATTTACACTTTTCTAATATATACAGTTATACTCAACCCTACGTTGTATAGTTTTTTACAAAGTCTTAGTACTCTTTTAGCAACGTTTTTTTTTTTTTTTTTTTTTTTTTTTTTTTTTTTTTTTATAATACAATTACAAATTCATATATTTATTCTATGGAACCCTTTGTGCGCGAGTAATGCTCGCACTTGACAGTTTATTTAAGGGTCGAGGCCCCTGTGCCTCTTTCAGTTTTTATGCTCTAAATTGTTAATAACTTACCCCCTTTATATCCGATCTTCTTCGTTCTTGGGGCCAATTCTCCATTTAGTTATTCCCTCATTTCTACATTCCAGTTAAGACCCTGGCAGCTTGGGACCCGGTACAGCACCTCTTGAAGTTTTTGCGCCCGAAATTGTTAATAAATTGCTTCCTTTTAATCCGATCTTCATTTAGGTATACTTTTTTCATTTAGTTATTCTCCCATTTCTACATCCCAGTTAAGACCCTTGCTCCATTCTCCACCCTAGGGTTCCGTAGTTCCCTTGAATTTTTTGTGCGCCATGCATTTTTCACCCTCTAATTTTCTCACCTTCTCAGTGCATAATTTTAAAACTGAATATTGGACTCTTTTCCCAGGACCAACACCCTCATATTTTATTTGGGACCTAGGACAATCAGCTATCCAGTCCTAGGACAGCATTTGCCCAATTTTTGGCGCATTTCTTTAAATTATTATTCTAAGAAATACTAATTCACAACTCTATGGTTAATTTTGAATAATTGAAGATCTAAGACCTTTTAACATATTTTCATGTTAGGGCCCTGCTCTTAACTATCAGTTGGCCTTTTTTGGGCCCTTTATTGTAACTCCCTTAAAAATCACCCGATTCATTAGCTTTTTTTTCTAACAACTTCTCAAGTCTTCTACCAACTACATCAACGACAAAAAAATTTCTCACTTCAGCTACCACCAATTTTGAATATTAATCTCCTTCTTGGGGCCTTTGTTGCAGCTTCTTTAAAAACGATCTTACTCTATTACAATTTTCTACTTCATAGTTCTTGCGTCCTACAGCTAAAACTATTAAAATTTTTTCCTTTGCCCAACTACATTCCAGTTAATATCCTGCCCCCTGGGCCCGATCCTTCTTTATACCCAAGCTACCACCTTTTTTGAATATTAATCTCCTTTTTCGGCAACAACTTACGTTTACTTACTACATTCGTAAATTAAAAATAAAAATCGCGTTACGTTAACCCTTAAATGCGCGATTTTTTATTTTGCTTCGAAAAAATTATATATGATTCTCTGAAAAGTTTATTACACAGGAAAAATAATGAAAAAAAAAATCAGAGATACATTTTTCATATAATATGGCAATCTTTTCTTCTGTTGCGCATCTGCAATACAAATAATAACTACTGTTGTGTGGCTGTTTTACGCTAAAATTTTGCAAATCAGTAAATATCCGTTTATTAAATAATATCGTGTTAATTTTAAAAGTAGACCGTGAAATTTATAGAGGAGGAGGGAGGCAACTTCCACTGCGTAAGGATAAATTGTTTCGTCGGGTTATAAAGGCCCAATTTCAACGGGAATTGGTTTATTTAACTTAGATTACAATTCAGTTACTTTCTGTGAAAATACTACTTTCTGCGATTATGAAAGTTTATCTTAGACTTCAGTTAACGACATTTTCGAACATTAATGATGCATTCGTTTTTCCGGTTCTATGGGCTTGATTACTACGAAGTTTGGCTCACTAGACTTGGTTTTCGATTATCTACGATACGTGCGGAGCACTTCCGGCACATGCTGCGTTAGGTAGCGGGACCCAGATTACAGGTTCGTTCGGAAAGACGTTTGTTGGAAACACACGAGACGCTGTGGAATGCAATGGAACAACCGAAACTAGGTTCTTTAAAAGATTTTCAAAGAATATAAAATCATACAAACTTGAGTTTTATTTAAGGTTATTATGATGGGCCAGGGCAACGCCGGGTGGGTCAGTTAGTGTGATATAAAATTGCATTGTATAAAATTTGGTTGTATCGTAGGGAATTAGAAAAAGCAAGAAAAAAAATCATACCGCACAGCAGGCGCGGATCCAGGGGGGGGGGCGATCGGGGCGATCGCCCCCCCCCCCAAAAAAAATCCAACGATTATCGCGAATTTCGACAAATGGTCTCCGAAAAAAAAAACAATTTCGTGAATTGTTCGCAGGTGAAAGGGTCGCAAAAAACGCGAATTTCGTCAAAAGATCGCGCAAAAAACGCCAATTTCGTCAAATGATCGAGAAAAAACGCAAATTTCGTCAAAGGATCGCGAAAAAACGCGAATTTTGTCAAAGAAGCGCGGAAAAAATGCGATTTTCGTCAAAAAATCGCCCATTTCATCAAAGGACCACGAAAAAAACGCCAATTTCGACAAAGAATTGCGGAAAAACGCTAATTTCGCGAAAGAATCGCGCAAAAAACGCTAATATCATCAACAGATCTCTGAAAAAGGCGAATTTCTTCAAAGAATCGCGAAAAAATACGCAAATTTCGCCAAAGAATCGCTGAAAAAACACGAATTTCGTCAAAGAGCCGCGTAAAAAACGCACAATTAGCACAGGGAAGAGATTCCCCTAGGTGCGCATCTACGAGGGGGGGGAGGGTGTTCGATCGGGGCAAAGAAGAGAAGAACAAATTTACCAAGTTGATTTATAAGAAATCAACACACCATACGCATTTTAACTGACTGGGATTATGATATAATCCTCTTTTGTTCATTCATCAAATACCCTTAAAATTTACCAATGTGGGTGGCAATAACAGTTTATTTTTTACACATTAGTGGCTGTCTTCAGAAAACATTAAGATGCTTAAATTTTTCAAAGGACCTTTCTTTTTCTTGTTTCTTTCTTTCTTTGGAAATTGTATGAATCCCATTCTTTTCTCAAACAATAAAGGACTCCTCAAAAATATTGTTATACAGAAATTAGAATTGTAGCTTCTTTGAATGAACGAAAAAGTTTCACCACTTTAAAGGGATCCGCATAACGTTGTCAATTTATGTTGTAGAGATTCAACAAAAGGTACACGAAGTGGCATCGCCCCCTACCTCAACCCATAGTGTCAAAAATTATGTCGCCATATGCCTTTTGACTGGACATAATCCTATTTTGTTCACTAATTGCCGAAACGTCAGAGAGGTTTACCATTGATACCCGAAAAGTGTTTGGTTTTCGTTTGCTTGTCTGTGTGTTCCGCGAAAACTGACGTTAAAGGCGTTGGATTTATATCATGGGGGAGGCTACCTCCCCGATCGACCCCCCCCCCCCCGTGGATGCGCTCCTCCTGGTGTTGATTGTGCGTCTTTTCCGCGTCCCTTTGACGAAATTCGCGTATTTTTTTCGCGATTCTTTGACAAAATTCGCATTTTTCTGAGATCTGTTGACGAAATTCGCGAAATTAACGTTTTTTGTACGATTCTTTCGCGAAAAATTAGTGTTTTTTCCGCAATTGTTTGGCGAAATTCGCGTTTTTTCTGCAATCCTTTGGCAAATTAGCGTTTTCTTTCTGCGATTCTTTGACAAAATTCGGGTTTTTTTTAGCGATCCTTTGACGAAATCCGCGTTTTCTCTGCAATCCTTTAACGATATTCGCGTTTTTGCGCGATCCTTTGACGAAATTCGCGTTTTTTTGCGAGATCCTTTGACGAAATTCGCGTTTTTTTGCGAGATCCTTTGACCTGCGAACGATTGATGAAATCGATTTTTTTCGGCAACCATTTGCCGCAATTCACGATAATCGATGGATTTATATTTTTTTAACCAAGGGGTGGGGGGGGGGTGCGATTCGCGCCTATGAAGAGGTATAAACACCACTTAGATGACACATTTTGATTTTCAAGGATGTTAAGGCCCTTCAAATTTCTGAAGGCGATCCTTTTTTAGAGATTACTCTCTTCCAGAAATCTGATATTAAAAAATAGATGTGATTGTTATGTTTTTCAGCTACGGTAGTTGGTTCTTATGTATTTTTTAGTGCTGAATCCAAACATGACCTTCATTTTTTACCATACCATCACGTCAGGATTTTTCACAAATCGCAAATTTTTAAATAGTCGAAATATTGCGAAAATCTGCTGCTGTAAAATAGACATAACTTTTTTTCATAATAACTTATTCATTTTTTTGCTTATACTATGGATTTTTACAGTTAAACATGTAAAATATTTAGTATTTAAAATCCTTATAATTTTATTCCATGCGTGGAAGTTTCTTTGAACCGCTCATGCTCTGCTTCGCGCTTTTCTTTTAATCTTCTCTATGGGGTTCATCTCGGTATCCTCTTTTATTTTGGCGGTTGATAAAGCTGGAAAATTTGTGGCAGATGTATTTAAAACATTTACCTTCTTTTGTTGCTGTACTTACAAATTGCTTTGAGAGATTTTCGCTATTTTTAGCCCCCAGTACGGTATGCTATTTCTTTCTCCCAGCTTATTTTGTGACATCTCCAAAAAATAACGTTACCTTACAGAAGCCAGCCGTGAAACAAAGCAGTACGATTAAATACTCTATAGCAATTTTTTAAACTTCTAAGCATCGCACATTTTCAATGTTTATACCGTCATATTCGAAAAAAAAGTACTTTATAATGCAATTTGTTTGAAAACTGCATCTCCATTTATTTTTTAATTTTTTTTTTTTTTTTTTTTTTTTTTTTTTTGTAGTTTTTAGAGCCATTTGCTTAATATTGGCAACGGAAGAACTCCATTTCTGTAGAAAGTGAAAGAAAAATAGCAATTATATCTTTTTGTTGCCATTTTCCCATAAAAACTGAAAAAAAAAAAAGTTAAAATACGTGCTATTTTCAAAAAATATAAATGAAAGATTTCTGATAAAACAGGGAGCTTTTAGAAACTAAATTTCATTTTAAATATCTATAATGATAATACAAACAAATGAAGGCTTGTGAATCTTTAGATGGCCGATTTTTTGTCGAGTTTTTTGAATGACGAAATCTCTTTTTTTTTTTGTGTGTGTGTGTGTACTATTCAGCGATAGTGACGTCTTAAGCGTACTTTACTGTAGATGTTGTTTAACACTGGATCGCAAATTATTCTTCAGCGGATGTGGATGGCGTCACTTTATATAAAATAAAATCGCATGTTATAAGTCTTAAAACTGAACTACAGTAGAGCCCCGATTATCGGAGTTTCCGCATTCACCGTGTTATTTTCTTCTGATGAACTGATGGCTTCCATTTTTTTTTCCAAAAAAAATTATAGCCATTCCCCCCCCCCCCCATTCTGACCAGAAAATCAGAGTTCTAACTTTTTACGACTGCTCTTTCATCTTCACCTAACACTTCGTTTATAACGACTGTTTCATAATAATGGAAGCCATCAGTCCATCAGAAGAAAATGATCCATTCCAAAGGTATAAGTTCGATTAACTCGGATAATCGGGACTCTACTGTATCTATATTTATATACATATGTGTGACCTGTGGCAACAGTCTGTAAGAGACGACGGCAGCGCCACGAGTCGGCGTAGAAGAATACCTTTTTAGAACATTCGACAGACGCGGGAAAAGAAGGTAAAAGAGGTGGTTGCAAAACACCGAGCTCTCAACGACGTTTCATTAAGACGCATTAAGACGAATGAGTGTTTAATTTCATTAATGTTCTAATTAATTGTAATTGTATATAGTGTAAATAGTTCATTTAATATATTTAATTCTTAAAGTTAGCAAGTGTTATTATTCGAGTATGAGTTTCCTTTTCCCCGTCACATATATTTTTTGTCATCGTGGGTGACACTAAATTCTGAAAAGCAGAATTCCTGTTTTCTAGTTTTACTTTTTAACTTTGAAATTTACGATTTGCGAAAATCGTGACGTGATGGTTAAAAATGAAGGTCATTTTCGCATCCAGTGCTAAAAAAATACATCAAAATCAATTACCAAATGTTAAAAAACACAATCATCGCAGGCTTGTGTTATTAATGTTGTTCACTATAACTAAAAGAACAAAAAATAAGATAAATAATTACCATAGTACAAGAGTAAAAAGAAAAATAAAAAAAATAAGACATTTAATAAATAAATTCTGTTATAACGTTTTTAATTTTACGACCTAATAAGTAACAATAAAAAATATTTTGAGAGGGCGGGATTATATAATAAGAGTGTTGGATAACCGATTGTTTCGGTTAATCGGACGTCGGATAATCGAAAGTCTGTAACATTTTCAAATCGCATTAATTATTTCATATTCATTTAAAAATTAACTGCAAGGAATGATTTGAGCAACAGAAATTATGACTACGTTGATTATACGTCACTCGGGATCGCCCCACCCCCCCAAAACGATTCTCTGGATCCGCCCCTGCCGCACAGTTTGTTTTTTATTTTTAATTCGATATAGATTTCGTTATTCATATGTCTAACTGTTTTATACGTTTAATATAATATGTTGAAACATCACAAAGAGATTATTATTTGTTAAAAAACCTTGTTTATGTGACTTACATTTTTCTACACAAACAAATTGCAGTAGTAATCCTTATCTCAGTTCATAAAATATTTTTTTTTAATGGCAATTGCCCATATCCGTTTATTTTTCAAAAAAATCATGAAAATTCAACAAACTGTCGTATCGGAACATTATTTGTACTATAAAATTTATCAAATAATGATCGTTTTGTGCAAAATGAAAAAAAAAAATAGTTAAAATTCTCACCGATAAGCGAAGTTTTAGGAGCCTCATTATAAAACTGTATGACAAACAGGCAGATTATGGATTCTTAAAATAGTCTGACACTAAAAAATTGAATTTGATTGTTTAGCATCTGAATGAAAATAGCTGTACATTTTATGCTTGTAAGAAATAAAAATGGTTCTATATGTATGCTTTAGAAAATAGTCAATTTGGATTTGAGAAAATCATTTAAAAAAAAAGAAAGAAAAAAAAATCACTCCCGGCTCGGCCTGCAGGCACAGGTAGATTTCGATGTTAAGTACCAATTTCACCAAAAAGGCTAAATCAAGATTAGAGATAAACACAGTTTGACAATTTTTTCTGGTCGCTTTTGACGAGTTTTTAATTTTATTTTTCTGAACTGTTTTTATCAGAATCATGTTAAGGCTGTGTTCTCAACTACACTGTTCAACAAGGTTGATATTTTCTGACACAATAACGTACAGATTTTTTAACGTAATTGTATAAAATTGGCAGACCTACTACAAGGGATTTTTCTCCCTTCATTCAGTATTTTTTCCCTTTTGTTGGGAAATTTGGTTCAAACTGTGACAATATTTTCTGAAACATCTATTGTGTTTACAAAAAAAACGGAAAACGTCTTTCAATTACATAGTTTCCGTATAACAACACCTTCCAATTTCATGCGTTTCCGAACAAAACGGAATTCAAACTTATGTCATAAAGTTGCCCCTATGGATTTGAGAACAGCCTTAATACGATATTTTTTTCTTGAACCCCTTTTTTGTGTAAGAGTTGGTTTTATCAAAATCTTGCCAATATAAAAGTTGTAGATAATATCAAGAAGATTTATAATAAATTTAAACGGATTTGATATCTTGTGAATTGACGAAATTATGATTTTTTTTTCTTTTTAACCCTCTCCCTTTTTTCTGTAAGAGTTGGTACTATCAAAAACTTGTCACTATAAAAGTTGTAGGTAAGATTAAGAAGATTTATAATAAATTTAAGTGGATTTTATATCTTGTGAATTGACGAAGTTATGAATTTTTTTCTTCTTAAAACTCTATTTTTATTGCCCCTTGAGCCCATTTTTAATGATATCAAAAACCTGTTATACATATTTTTTTTTACCTTTTCCTAGAAGTAATAATAACTTTAAACTGATTTGATATGCATTATAATTAAGAAGTTTTTTTTTTCTGTTTTCACAAAATCCTTCCCTATTTCCATCCCCTTGGGTCGATTTTGCCCATTAACGAACTTTACCGAGATTTTCTGCCCCTTGATTGTATGGTATGGCCTTGATCAGTTTGGAAGAGGTTTGTGCAGAATTATGGAAGTTATCGTGTCCATAAAAAAGTGATATATATGGATAGATAGTTAGATAAAGTTTTGAACTGGGGGTGGTTTGGTGTTCTATGGTTTCATGATCGGCGTAGATCTGCAAAAATGTTGGAAAAAAGTATTTCTTATTACGAAATCTACCTAAAAATGTATTACCCTGATTTTATTCCTCTAAATATCTACAATATTCTGCTTAATACTGAAAATCGTCCGAAATTCGTTAGATCCCTAGCTGAGGCTGGATACATTCTACGACTACAAATGCAAACTTTATTAACAAGAATGAAAAAAATAATATTAAATAAGAACCAATTTTATTAATATAAAGGAGGACCTAGCTTCAAATTTAAAGAAAAATTCTATATGCTTACCATATATATCTAATTCGATAAATGCTTTTCTTAAATTTTGAATATCAAATTAAATTAGAATTATTTGAAAAAAATATTTTTAATTTTCTCAACATATATTTTTTAACTTTAGAGTATTATTGATTACAAAGAAACCGTTATTGAAAAATTAAGTTAATACAAACAGAGGAATGAGGATGAAACGTAAAAAGTTCTCAATAAACTTGAAAATTGGTGAAACAATTAAAATTATACATCACGTTTAAAACAAAATGTTATTAGCCTCCGGTACGGTATGCTATTTCTTTCTCCCAGCTTACTTTGTGTCCAAAAAAAAACGTTACCTTACAGAGGCTAGCCGTAAAACAAAGCATTACGATTATATACTGTTTAGAAATTTTTTAAACTTCTAAGCATCGCACATTTTCAATTTTTATGCCGTCGTATTGGAGAAAAAAAGTTCTTTTAAATGCATTTTGTTTGAAAACTGTATCTCCATTTATTTTTGGAATATTAATTTTTTTGTAGTTTTTAGAGCCATTTGCTTAATATTGGCAACGGAAGAACTCGATTTCTGTAGAAAGTAAAGGAAGAATAGTTTTAAAATAGCAATTATATATTTTTGTTGCCATTTTCTCGCAACAACCGAAAGAAAATGTAATTAAAATACGTGCTATTTTGAAAAAAAAATATATAAACGAATGATTTTCTGTTAAAACAATGGAGCTATTATATACTATATTTAATTGTAAGTATCTATGAATCATTAGATCGCCTTTTTTTTTTCTTGAATGAAGGAATATTTTTTGCATTTGTGCATTATTTCGCGATAGTGATGTGCTATGCATGCTTTACTGCAGATGTTTAAGAGTAGATCGTAAATGTGGAATTCTTAAGCGGATGCGAATGACGTCATTTTACATAAAATAAAACGTGTGCTTTAAGTCTTAAAATTGAAATATGTTTTGTACTGCAGTAGAGTCCCGCTTAACCGAGTTATTTTCTTCTGATGGACTGGTGGCTTCTATTATTATGAAACAGCCATTATAAATGAAGTGTTAGGGGAAGATGAAAAAGCAGTCGTCAAATATATATATATATATATATATATAGCCATTTTTTCCCCCATTCCGACCAGAAAATCAGAGTTCAAACTTTTACGGCTGCTCTTTCATCTTCACCTAACACTTCATTTATAATGGCTGTTTCATAATAATAGAAGCCATCAGTCCATCAGAAGAAAATGAAGTAAGGGAAATGCCGGGGGCGACACTAAATTCTGAAAAAACAGAATTCCTGTTCTCTAGTTTAATATTATTGTATTAAATTTTCAGTTCATTTGTAAATGTAGGTGTATATGATCCAACAATGGCATTCATTATACAAATAATAGTTTCTCCAAAATAATTTTTTACATTCCGTGTTTAAATGTTTAAATTTCTTAATTAAATCAGAAAGAGAAACAGTCCTAATATTTTTTTTTTTAATCATTAACAGTGTTGAATTCATGGGGTGACCCGGGGGAGACATTCTCCCCAGAGAATAAATGTCCCCATGGAAGATTTGAGATTTTGTGTTTTCAATGGTCAAAAAGTGCAAATTCCAGCCCCACCCCCCTCCCGGAGATCACAGAAATCCCTCACGAAAAAAATGTGTCTAAATTCAACTTGATCAATAAGAGAAAATTAGGAATAATCCAGTTTAATGCCATAATATGCTTTATTTGTATAAAATAGATTTATTAGCACGGCTAAATTGGTATCAAATAATAGCTCTTTTTCGTTAATAACCGAAGAAAATGAAATGAATAAAGAAATGTCCAAACATGATGATTGATTTCTCCTTTCAACTGTTGCATCATGCTTCCGCCATATACGCATATGTTGGCGCAACACTGTCTGGAATAAATAATGTTAGGGTGGAATAAAAATAAACAGCTCTTAAATTTACGATTATCTAGTCAAAAATAAATAAAAAAATAAATAAATTACTGATAAAAGGAAGTTAGATATAAAGGATTTTATTTTAATGTTTTTATGCATAAAAATGTCTCCATGAATATTTTAGAAAGTTTTGGAAACAGGGCCGCCATTTGAGGGGAGCTGAGGGGGCAATACCCCCCCCCCCCCCCCCAAGGAATTTGATTTTTCGGAAAATTTTCATCAATTGTCAGACTTAAACAAAAATTAAAAAATTGCTCAAACGCTATGATAATTTATCAGATTTGATTACAATAAAAACATATGCATTAAATAAATGATTTATGCATAGAAATTAATAATTATCCAAAACATTTCCTATTCGAACTTTCTTAAGGTGAGATATATATCGTACTTTGCCTAATTTTAAAAATACATGAGAGAAATTTTCTTTTGTGAATTGCTTCTCAGCTGTGTACAACTTGCCCCTGATGGCTAGAAATTGAGGTGTAGAGTTTTTTAAGATAGTTTTTTTTAGGGGTGAAGGAGGGGCGAGTATAATTCAAGTTCTTAATTATCCGACTTTTTTACTTTTTTGGATTATTAGTGTCACATTATATTTACTGCAATCATTGCAGTGTTATCAAATTATTTAATTATTTGCTTTATTAAACTATATTATATATGGTACACTCTAAATAAATTTCAACGCCTAGGAATGGAATCTGCGAGCACCCAACAAAACAATTTCTTCAACACAAAACCGACAGACTTCCACCAAACCCCAAAGTAAAAGAAATTTGCTCCATATTTTAACACGTTTATAATAAAGTGTTGTATAATTTTATCCCTTAAGTACAGAAATGAACACATGGGTATTACTATGAGCCACCATTAATAGTCAAATCTATAGTTTTTCATTTCAAAAATATTCAGGACTTCCTTGTTAAAAACCAGATCACACCGACTCCGACCGAAAGATATAAAGCACAATCCGAAAAACCTAAAGTGTACAGTCGTGGGAAAAAAAAATTAAACACCCTTACTAACGCTGAAAAAAGTATCGTAGAAGAAAGTTACTGGTACCAAACGATTGGTAATAAAGTCTACTTTTAAATGATGTATATAAAATTTGCTTAGGGGGCCATCTAAATCTTAAAACGAACCATAACTTTGTTTTTTTCAATAGCAGTACACAATTCTGACAGCATAAATGAACTCTACACCCTTCAATTAGTCTAAAAACAAACTTCTATGATATTCGTACCACAAGTGTCCGATAAATTAAGGTGTGGGGTTGCCCCCTTTTCCCCCTTTATTCTTAACTAATGAACCTCCAAATCTAATCAAGGCTGCTCCTTAACATGATAAACCGGTATAGCAAATTTGGAGCAAATCGAATAACTCTGCATGAAAAACCCATTTATCTAAATTAAGGGTTGGGGAGACTAGCTCCCCTATCCCCCTTTATTCTTAACTAATGAACCTCCAAATCTAATCAAGGCAGCTCCTTAACATAGTAAACCGGTATACCAAATTTGGAGCAAATCGAATAATTCTGCATGAAAAACCCATTTATCTAAATTAATAGGGGGTAGCCCCCTTTCCCCCCTTTATTCTTAACTAATGAACATCCAAATCTAATCAAGGCAGCTCCTTAACATGATAAACCGGTATAGCAAATTTGGAGCAAATCGAATAAGTCTGCATGAAAAACCCATTTATATAAATTAAGGGGGGGGGTTAGCTCCCCTATCCCCCCTTTATTCTTAACTAATGAACCTCCAAATCTAATCAGGGAAGCTCCTTAACATAATAAACCGGTATACCGAATTTGGAGCAAATCGAATAATTTTGAATGAAAAAACATTTATCTAAATTAAGGGGGGGGGATAGCCCTCTTTCCCCCTTTATATTTAACTAATGAACTTCCAAATCTAATCAGGGAAGCTCCTTAACATAATAAACCGGTATATCAGATTTAGAGCAAATCGAATAATTCTGCATGAAAAACCCATTTATCTAAATTAAGGGGAGGGACTAGCCCCCTTTTCCCCCTTTATCTTTAACCAATGAACCCCCAAAACTAATCAGGAAAGCACCTTTCCAGAATGAACCTAGAAAAAAAAATTGAAGCAAATCGGATGTTTCTATCAAGAGTTACCTCGTTACGTGAATATGTACGTACATACTTACATACATACAGAACGGCGGGCACATCAGCTCTCTGACTTTGATAGCCTGTGAGCTAAAAAGCTGAATTATGATGGTGACGAGTTATTGAGGTTGACATTGTTGGTATATCACCGACCCATATCAATGAGTCTTCTAAATTCTTTCGGCAAAATGTATGTTTTGGATAAATATCATGTCGGCTATTTGACTTGTCGGCTAATTTTCATGTCTCCTAATTGTCCTGTCGGCTATTTGTCCTGTCGGGTAATTGTCAGGTCGGCTATTTGACCTGTCGTTTAAATGTCCTGTCGGTTATTTGACCTGTCGTTTAAATGTCCTGTCGGCTAATTCTCATGTCGGCTAATTGTCATGTCGACTAAATATCATGTCAGCTAATTGTCCTGTCGGCTAAATGTCTTGTCGGCTAAACGTTCTGTCGGCTAAATGTACTTGTCGGCTAAACGTCCTGTCGGCTAATTGGTGTCTGCTAAATGTCTTGTCGGCTATTTGGTTTTCGGCTAAATGACATAGACCCCCGTAACCTAACTGTAACTTATCCATAATCTAACCGTAACCTATCTGTAACGGAAATGGAACATAACCGTAACCTAACCGTAACCTAATTGTAACCTAACCGTAACGTAACCGTAACCTACCTATAACCTAACTATAACATAACTGTAACCTAACAGTAATCTATCTGTAAAATAAACGTAACATGACGGTGCGCTAACCGTAACCTAATTATTAACTAACCGTATCCTAACTGTGATGTAACTATAACCTAACTGTAACCTAAATGTAACCTAACCGTAAGTTAACTGTAGCCTGGCGGTAACCTAACCGTAACCTAATTGTAATCTATCCGTAACCTACTGTAACCTATCCGGAACCTAACCGTAATCTAACTGTAACCAATCCGTAATCCTATTTGTAACCAAACTGTAACGTAACTGTATCCCATCCGTAACCTAAGCGTAGCAGAAACGTAATCTAACTGTAACCTAACCGTAACTTAACCGTAATCTAACTTCATCCTAACCGTAACGTAACCATAACCTACTTATAACCTAACCATAACCTAACTGTAACATAACTGTAACCTAACAGTAATCTATCTGTAAAATAAACGTAACATGACGGTACGCTAACCGTAACCTAATTATAACCTAACCGTATCCTAACTGTGATGTAACTATAACCTAACTGTAACCTAAATGTAACCTAACCGTAACCTAACTGTAGCTTGGCGGTAACCTAACCGTAACCTATTTGTAACCTATCCGTAACCTACTGCAACCTATCCGGAACCTAACCGTAATCTAACTGTAACCTATCCGTAATCCTATTTGTAACCAAACTGTAACGTAACTGTATCCTATCCGTAACCTAATCGTAGCAGAAACGTAATCTAACTGTAACCTATCCGTAACTTAACCGTAATCTAACTGTAATCTATCCGTAACTTAACCGTAATCTAACTGTAACCTATCCGTAACATAACCTTAACCTATCTGTAACTTAAACGTAACCTAATTGTTACCTGAAAGTAACATAACTGTGACGTAACCGTAATCTAACTGTAACCTAACCGTAACATAACTGTAACCTAAGTTTAACGTAACCGTAAACTAATTATAATCTATCCGTAACCTAAAAGTATCCTAACCATAACCTAACTAGGCTAATCGTCCTCTCAGCTAAAAATCCTGTCGTTTAATTTTTCTTCTCGGCTAATCGTCCTGTCGGCTAAATGTCCTGTCGGCTAAATGTCCTGTCGGCTAATTGTCTTGTCGGCTAATTGTCTCGTCGGCTAATTGTCTTGTCGGCTAATTGTCCTGTCGGCTAAATGTCCTGTCGGCTAATTATCTTGTCGGCTAATTGTCTTGTCGACTTATTGTCCTGTCGGCTAAATGTCCTGTCGGCTAATTGTCACGTTCGGCCAATTGCCTGTCGTCCAATTGTCTGTCTGCTAAATGTCCGTTTCGGCAATGTGTTCTGTATGCTATACGTACGTTTCGGCTACTTGTCCTGTCGGCTAAATGTACTTGTCGGCTACATGTCCTGTCTGCTAAATGTACGTGTCGACTAAACAGCACCGTGCGAAAGGGGGGGCGAAGGGGGCGGTCGCCCCGGGCGCGGAAATTTAGGGGCGCCAAATTTGTACTACCAATTTCCGGTTTTTTTTATTGTCGTCGATCATTTTCATTGGAATTTTTTTTTCACTCTTCGATATTCTATATTTTCTAAAACTAAATGTATATATTTACATATCGGGAATATTTTTCCCAATGGAAGTATGTACATTTTTCATTTCAAAATTATTGCGTTGTTCACATTTATTTACTTTTCATTGAGCTCTTTAGATCTGTTGATTTTATAACATGCTTTTGTGATATTTTATTGCAGTGTTTCTTAAACTTTTGCTCTCTGCGGGCACTTTACATCGTATACGAAAGTTTCTGCCACCTGCCACACTCAGTGAATATGAATTGATGACCTATTCTGATTCCATTATGGGATCATTCTTATAGTCATTCGGTCATTACCTTGCTGTTAAAAAAAGGTCCAGCACAGGATGATAATGCTGATTACATGAAATCTGCGATTGCATAAGGACTACAATTTTCCAAACTAACGTTCAAGAAAATTATACATAGTGGAGAAATTATTAACGGTGATTGCGGCTTATTGAATAACTTAATTAAGGGAATCGCTATATTTTGTTTTCTCTTTTTACTGTATTCACCAATATCATGATCGCCCTCCAAAGTTAGCCAATCCAGATTGTGGGTTTTTCATGTGGAAAAAATTAAATCTTAAAATTCCTGAGCATAAAAATGCTCTAGAACGCAGGAATGCATGCATTCGCTAAAAGAAACTTGAGAGACGTCTAAAATTAAATCATATAATCGACAGCAAATTTGAAAAGAGTTAAAGTGAAAATTATTGAAAGTGAAAAAGATAAATGGCAAAATATATTCAGGATGAAATAATGAACTTTCTTGCCAATGAAGTAAGAAAAACGATTATAGAAGAAATTAATAGAGCAAGGTATTTTTCAATTTCGTTCGATCGCACTCCATATACCGAGTGTCCTAAAATGGACTGACTATTTTTAAAATTCAATAACCTGTAAATGGTGACAGCTATTTAGAAAAAAAAATTGCGGGAAGGTAATGTAAAATGTCAGTATTTTTTTACCTTGATTCCCGACTTTAGTTCCAAATAGAAACTATAGATGGCGCTTCAAGCAGGGATGACCACCTCGGGAACTCAGCTTACGCTTTAGAGTGATAGTGCAATCCCGAGGGGCAGACCAAATCCACTAGCTGCTCGCGTTACAAATGACTTTTTCAATTCTTATACTGCAGTTTTACAATTTCACATACAACATAAATATCGATGATTTGTTGACGAATTAAACAGATTTATAGTCAATTCAGGTTACAGCAGTATACTTTATTAAACCATATTCGTGTAATTCAATCAAGTTTATACTGAATTGACAACTATGCCAGCAATGTATAACCATACAAGCACTACAAAGACAACATCTAGCTCCATAGGTGCTCAATCAAGGCCAAAACCGAAATCGCCCAACACTGATGCGAAAAGAGGAGGCTAAATGTATGGAGTGGGTCTCATTCTCCAATACAATCTTATTTTTAGGGGTCTTTTCTATATATTTAACCTTCTTCCTTCATATGATGCTAGGGGATTTCAGTTTAGACCTCCATTGAGTGCTTATTGCTTGCCATCTATCTCTGCTATTTGGAACTAAAACCAAGAACCGCAGCAAAAATATTTCTAATATCTTACATAACTCTCCTGCAAGAATTACTTTTAATAATTGTAACCATTTGCAAGTTACTGAATTTTAAACACAGTCCAGTTTAGGAATCCAGTACATCTCACAAAGAACAAATGACGCAAATTATACGATACCGAAAATAGAAAATTTTCATTCGTGGAAAGGTTTCTTGACTGCATCAAGTAAAAACAAGTGGGTAAGTGTGATCACAGATCGCACAGAGGGTTTCGCTTAATATTCCTTTCAAAACACTTTATCCTTTTGAAAAATCTGTTAGTTCCACATTTCGCAACCAGGGGCGCTCTCTATTCTAAACAAACGTCTATCCGAACGAAACTCCATTTTACATACTATCCGTAGATATATTAGTCGAGGGGATTGGGTCCATAGCACCCGATATAAGTAGACGCTCCTGGTGGTAAAAAGTGGAACTAAAATCTGTAAGGCTATGGTGCATAATATGAAAGAATGGTCAAAGGGGTGTCGGCAAGAGTTGGAAAAGTGCTCCCCGGGTGAAAAGGACGGAGGTTAGAAAAATTGCTTAAAATACACAAGTTAGAGCCCCGAGGAGTAGAAAATATAAGACTTTTTGAAAATTTTATGATTTGTCGTGTAGTCTGAGGTATTCAGTCGAGAAGTCTGAGGTCGTATGCAAAAATTCATGTCTCCAACTTAATTAAGGGCTCTCTTAGAAAAAATTCCTTAAAATACATAAGTGGTAGTTCAAAGGGTTAAACGTAAGACTTTTTCAAGATTTTATGATTTGTCGCCTGGCCTAAGGTATTCTGCTATAAGTATGCAAAATTCCAAATCTCCAATTTAATAAGGGGCTCACTTAGAATTGCTTAAAATACGCATGAGCGAGCCCAAAGGGTTAAATGTACGACTTTTTCAAAATTTTATGATTTGTCGCATGATGATGTTCAGCTATAAGTATGCAAAATTTCACGCCTCCAACCTAAATATTGTCTCACTTAGAAAGAATTGTTTAAAATATACATGTGGGAGCCCAAAAGGTTAAATGTACAACTTTTTCAAAATTTTATGATTTGTCGTTTGATGTGAGATGCTCAGCTATAAGTATGCAAAATTTCACGCCTCCAACCTAATTAGGGGCTCACTTAGAAAGAATTGTTTAAAATACATATGTGGGAGCACATAGGGTTAAATGTACGACATTTTCAAAATTTTATGGTTTGTCATTTGATGTGAGGTGTTAAGCTATATGTATGGAAAATTTCACGCCTCCAACCTAAATAAGGGCTCACATAGAAAGGACTGTTTAAAATACGCATCTGGGAGCCCAAAAGGTTAAATGTACGACTTTTTGAAAATTTTATGATTTGTCGTTTGATGTGAGTTTTTCAGCTATAAGTATGCAAAATTTCACGCCTCCAACCTAATTAGGGACTCACTTAGAAAGAATTGTTTAAAATACACAAGGGGGAGCCCAAAAGGTTAAATGTACAACTTTTTCAAAATTTCAATATTTGTCGTTTGATGTGAGGTGTTCAGCTTTAAGTATGCAAAATTTCACGCCTCCAACCTAATTAGGGCTCACGTAGAAAGAATTGTTTTAAATACACATTTGGGAGCCCAAAATGTTAAATGTACGACTTTTTCAAAATTTTATAGTTTGTCGGTTGATGTGAGGTGTTCAGCTATAGGTATGCAAAATTTCACGCCTCCAACCTAATTAGGGGCTCAATTAAAAAGGATTGTTTAAAATATACAAGTGAGACCCCAAAGGTTTAAATTTACAACTTTTTCAAAATTTTAGGATTTGTCGTTTGATGTGAGGTGTCCAGCTATAAGTACGCAAAATTTCACGCCTTCAACCTTATTAGGGACTCACTTAGAAAGAATTGTTTAAAATACACATGTGGGAGCCGGAAGGGTTAAATGTACGACTTTTTCAAAATTTTATGATTTGTCGTTTGATGTGAGGTGTTCAGCTATAAAATTTTCATGCCTCCAACCTAATTAGAGGCTAACTTAGAAAGAATTGTTTAAAATACACATGTGGGAGCCCAAAGGGTTAAATGTACGACTTTTTCGAAATTTTATGATTTGTCGTTTGGTCTGAGGTGTCCAGCTATAAGTACGCAAAATTTCACGCCTTCAACCTAAATAGGGGCTCACTTAGAAAGAATTGTTTAAAATACACATGTGGAAGCGCAAAGGGTTAAATGTACGACTTTTTCAAAATTTTATGACTTGTCGTTTGATGTGAGGTGTTCAGCTATATGTATGTAAAATTTCACGCCTCCAACCTAAATATGGTCTCACTTAGAAAGAATTGTTTAAAATATACATGTGGGAGCCCAAAAGGTTAAATGTACAACTTTTTCAAAATTTTATGATTTGTCGTTTGATGTGAGATGCTCAGCTATAAGTATGCAAAATTTCATGCCTCCAACCTAATTAGAGGCTCACTTAGAAAGAATTGTTTAAAATACACATTTGGGTACCCAAAGGGTTAAATGTATAACTTTTTCAAAATTTTATGATTTGTCGTATGATCTGTGGTGTTCAGCTATAAGTATGCAAAATTCCAAGTCTCCAACATGCATAGTTTCTGAGAACGGGCTCTGTGACGGACAGACAGACGGACGGATATACAGACGGACATACAGACGGACGGGCAGACAGACAGAGGAGCGAGACGAATAGGGTTTCGTCAGATGAACGAAACCCTAAAAAAAAAAAAAAAAAAAAAAAAAAAAAAAAAAAAGGAAAAAAAATAGCATAAGAAATTCAAGATAAGCTAATGTCCAACAATCTCGACATTCACAGCTGCACGAGAGGTTCTGTTCTCAAAGACGGTAGACGGGAGGTGCTGAGTTCGACCCAATCGCGCACATCAGCCTAATCGAACGCAATTGTCCGTAGTTTTCTTCGAACCTTGCGTACATACGGGTTAGGTTCCTTTAGGAAGACCTTACAGAGGACAATCCCACCCCACTCCGGCCTACTATATCCAACTTGTGGATAATCGGCCGTCATAAACAATACCAATATCAACCCTTCAGAGTCCAATCTTGTGATATGGTGCAAATATGGCTTCCCAATATGTTTTTTTAAGCTCGAATCATCGAAGTAAATAAATTCGTCTATTTTGTGTCTATCAAGTTCTGCACATTCTCTAACCTTTGAGTTCGTGCTGCTGGTGTATGTCCAAAAATGTCCGGAACTGCATAAAATGTGTTTGTTTTTCCTTCTCTTCATCTGAAAGATGGGATATACTTATGTCCCACTTATCAGTTTATTTAAAGAAACATTGCGATACTCTATGGACATGAAAAAAATAAAGCTATATCTGCAGTTTACAAACAATTGTCACGGATTTTAAAAGCTCTGGAAGACCTTACAGAAATGAAGTAAAATGAGTAAACTTACTCAGGAGCAAAAAGCTTAATAAAGCAAATAAAGAAATCTCCCTTTATTTATGGCCTACTAGTTTGACACAGCATTTTAAATGAAATAGAAAAAGTTAATATTATTCTCACGAAAAAAAAAAGAAGAAAAAAAACTATCAATGTTTTGATCGCCAGCAAACTGATTGAAACACTAAAAAACACATTTCAGACAATAAGAGGAAATTTTTGAACAAGAAAGCGAAGATTTGGTTATGTCTGTAAATGTAGAGTCCTTATTTGAGCAAAACAGAAAACGTAAAATTCGCAGACCAATTTGACTACGAAGCTTCTGATGAAAGTGGAAATTTATATGAATGTGAAAGATTTCGTGTTACGTAGACACTATAACCGTGCAACTGAACTGAAGGTTTGAGAAACTGAGAAATGTAGAACAAGAATTTGAGTTTCTGGCTGGTGTAAATCTAAAATCAGTTATCGAAAATCTGTTAATATTGCCTGGACCTTGCCCTTTATTGCTGACTTGAATGGACTTGAATTGTTAAGCGAGGTTTTAAATGCGAAAACCTTATATTTCTACCATTATATAAGAACTTTTATAAAATGGATCATTTAGAAATCCTTTAGTTGCTCCATAATTTTAACTTTGGAAAAACAGGGAATTACAAAAACATGGAGACACCGTACATAATTTATAAGTATTCAAGTAACAATAAAATAGTAAAAAACTACTTAAGATCTACTATGAGTCGAGAGATTAAGCAACCTGAATTTACTTTCTATAAAATTCAGTGTGTCACAATCTTTACACATAAAATAATAAACGATTTTGTTACCCTAAATGCAAGAAAAATAAAATGGAAGTAAATGTATTTGCCTGATATTATATTTTATATTAAGTAAAACATTGCTTCAGTTATCTTTCTTAATTAATGTACTGAAATTATAATTTATTTTTATCTTTTACATTATGTTCTGCAGGTTTTTTGTTTGTTTTGCTTTTTTAGTACTTATTGGTTGAAGGGACCGCTTGTTTCCAATCTGATTGCTAGCGATTTTTACCCATTTTCTGCAGCTTAAAGACTAACAAGAACTAAAAATAGCTAGAAAAATATGTGAGAAAGGTTAAGGAAAATCTGTCGCAATGCATCATGATCTCATTAACAAATAAATGCAATTTTCTTTTCTGTTATTTAGTTGTTTGGAATTTCTGAATTAAAATTAAATCTTTTAAAGTTCTAAAATAAACGCAAAATATTTATTCTATATAATTTATTTCTGTTTCTGCCCTTTAACAATTTTGAAGGAGGCGGGGGGGGGGCGCCAAATTGACACGCTGCCCCGGGCGCACTTTTCTCTTCGCACGGCCCTGCGACTAAATGTACTTGTCGGCTAAACGTCCTGTCGTCTAAATGCTGTCTGCTAAATGTCTTGTCGGCTATTTGGTTTTCGGCTAATCGTCTGCGACCGTTTAAATACAGCAGGTATTTTGTATCCAATTCTCAATACTCTTGTATGGCTATCATCGTCATTTCTCTCAGTTGAAACTTTTTGTTGATAAATACTATCTAGATCACAAGCTATGTAAAACAGTACATTACCAGGAAAAGTATTTATACCAGGAGCACTACAGCTCATTGCACCACGACCTGCAGCATGTAGTACATCATACTCATAAGTTACTAAAAATGCATGAAAATAATAAGATACATAATTTACAGTGCCAGCAAAAAAAATCTTGACAGTCAAGCCACAATCTCATTGTTCAGGAGATGTTTTATTTTATTTTTTTCCTACTTTTAATAGAAGAGGCGGGTGCGAGTTTCTACGACGCGTTGGTCACATGGAGTGGTAGCGCTTGCAGCTTGAGATAACTCAACGTTCTCTCTTTATTATTTTTAGTACTGATAGTGGTTTAAAAAAGAGTGATTTTTTTTTTCGTCGCTGGAGAAAGAAATTTTTCTGGGGCACATAATGGGAAATAAAAAGCTTACAATTGTTGAACAAACTCGTGCTTTATTAAGTCAAAATGCTACTGTAAATCGTATAGCTTTAGATTTACAAGCATCAAGGCAAACTATTTATGCCCTACAAAAGGGCGAGTGCCAGTTTACCACGTGGTAGCACACCAAAATGATAAACTGTTTCAGAAAGACTTTAGAATGACTGATATATATTTAAAACGTTAGGTGTTGTTAAAACCAACAATAACAGTTGCAGAAATAAAAAAGAAACATTCAGATTCACTAATGAATGTCACAGTAAAGACCATCAGTCATAGACTTCAGAAAAACTGGGAGCTGTTAGCGCGAAGGGTAGCAATAAAACCCCTGTTAACTGATGTCATGAAAAACAGGATTACATATTTGTAAGAAGTATTAAAATTGGACAGCAGGAGACTTAAAAGAAATAATGTTTTCTAATGAAAGTACTTTCAGGATAATCAGAGAGGGGGGGGGGGCGATGATGGTGAGACAACCTAAAGGTTCCTCACGCTATGATACAAATTTTACTGCTAAAACTCTAAAGCACTCAGATAGTGTCATGGTATTGTGTGCTTTTAGTGGTAAAAAATGTAGAACTGGGTTATATTTCCTTCCCAAAAATATTACTATAAACGGTAGTAAATATTTAGAAGTTCTACAAGACCACTTACTGCAATTTTGGTCGCTTCATGGATGTAAATTTTCCATGCATGATGCAGAGCCTGCTCATAAGGCAAAACTTCTGCAAAAGTGGTTAAATGATAATAATATATCAATAATTGAATAGCCAGGCAACTAACCTGATGTTAAGGGGGTCCGGGACACAAAAACCTTAAAATTTTCTTAAAATTTTTTATTACACTGAAACTTTCTCTGTTTTTTTCTGCTTAAAAGGAAGTTTAAATCATGTTTCTATCTTAATTGGAACAGGAAATATTCATTTTTAAGTTTGTTTGTTTTTTTTTTTTTTTTTCAAAATCTAACTTTTAAGCAATGATTGTCATGAAAACGACTTTTTGCGAAAATGCGTTTTTTTTTCATGATGGGTTTTTTCACCCTTTCGCGTATTTAAATTCGTATAAGTCAAGAACCGTTAAAGATAAATGGCTCAAATTTGGAACATGTATTTTTCAATTATTTTACTTTAATTTTGATTCAGCAAATTTGAAAAAAAAATATTTACTTTTGAAAATATGATTTTTTTTTTAAGTCACGTCATTTTTTTTTTTTTAATTTTTACTTTAAATATTTTAAATTTTTATTTAAATTAATATTTTTTTAAATGCTGAATCTAAATTAAAACTTACATATTTCTGTTTATTTAAAAGCAAAAAATTGAAATTCTACAAATAATATTTCGAGTTATAACGATTTTAAACTACCCCACTTTTTTAATAAAATTTAAAATTTAATTTTTTTAAAAACATTATGAGAAGTTTTATCATGTGATTTTATTTATAAATGTTATGGTTAACCATCACAAATTTTTTTGAAATTTTAACTCAATAAATAAAAATTATTTGAAAATGTGTCCCGGACCCCCTTAATCCAATAGAAAATGCTTGGAAGCATAAAAAAAAAAGTAACTACCGCTGTCACCGCCGCCGGTTTTGAATTTTTTGTGACCGGAGGTCTTTCTTTGTTAATATTAAGGAAAATAATGCATACAAAAATATGAAAATCGGTAGTATTATACAGAAATGTTTGATAAACATGCTGATGCAGACAGTTTTCAAATCGAAGAATTATTTTAAGAGATATTTAATGCTAAAGTTAGACAAAATCGTTCCACTAAAAAAGTTTTATAGGAGCAAAAACTATTCACAAGAATTTAATCATTTTTAGATCATTTTGTACGTTATAATTTCTCGGTGTGCAGAATTAATTTATTTTTTTAATTTGACTCATTTTTCGAGGTTTTATTTCTATTTTAAATTCAAATTTTCAGCATTTCGAGAGATATTTTTTACTTATTTTAGAAAATTGTACTAATTTAACCTGCTGCCAACTGTATAAACAACGGAAACAATAACGTTTGCTTCAAATTAAAAAATTATTTACACGTGACTATTATAAATAGAAAAGATACTTTCAAATTAAAATTAAATAATTGCGTATAAAAAGCAGGAACTTATTGAAAATTACGTCATAAGAAGTATACACGTGCATTTTAAAAGAGAAAGGATATTGCAAAATAATAAATTCATTAACGTGCGTTAGAAATCTTAAATAGGAGAAATTACGTCATATTTACGTCACATTACAGTTATTACATAAAATGAACACAAAATAATATTGCAAAACAGTTTAAATTTAGAAATTGCGCTAGACATTTATTTGATATTTTGAGAGATATATATATTTGATATTATATATATCAAAATTACGTCAGATTAAAAGCGATTAATTTAAAATGTCTCATTTAAAAGAACTTTCTTTTCGCTTTGTTAAAAAATACCAGGAAACAAAGACTCTGTTTACTTAATTCCTTTTATATTAGCTTATTTTGAAATGTTGTTGCACGTGTCTACGTCATCAAGTTATTTTTATTTCGACGTTTTATTTGTACTTTTATTAATGTTGTACTAATTTATTTTTTCTTTCGTTATTTAAAATAAAAATTATGTCAATTTGTATAATTTGGCGAGTGGTTTGGCGATTTATATAATTTGGCAAAATTGGTCGACTGGATAATCAAGTAGTACCGCAGCGGATTTGGCGTTTAAATTCCCCAATCAAAGAGAAATGAATAGAAATCCGTTTACAGGGAGATCGCCACTGTTTTTAAATTATAATTTAATGTTTCGAAATCTTTTTAAAGAAGATCAAATTAGCGTGCATTTAGAGTCTGCGGTGTCTGGAAGGGGGTTGGCGAGCGTAGCTCGTAGGGGGCCGAACCCCCTAGTACAATTAAATAATTAAAAACTTCAGATTTTTCAAAGCATGCATTTTACAACCATCTCGAAAAAACTTTCCAGAGTTCGAACCAACAGTATCTTTAAAATCATCTTTATAAATCATTAAATCATAATAATTTATATCTTTAAAGCATACACTGTCATTTCTTAAATTTTTTCGGTGCAACAAAGTCTTCCTCTGAGTCAGTCTCCTCCGGCGGTACACGTGATTTTAATTGGGCTGCCAATTACACTGTACTACTGTACAAACAGCTGACACAATTAAAATGCCGCTTCTTGGTGGCAAAAGCAATTATTCTGGCTGTAAAATTTTCGTTTACATAAAAATAAAATTACGTATCTCTAAGCACATTTCTGCAAAAGCTCATTCTACTTCACATCATTCTACATGATAAACTTTTCGTTAAACCTTTGGTGATTTCTGTGAAAGTCACATCATTCTACATGATATACTTTTCGCTAAATATTTAGTGATTTCTTATGCTATTATCTTCTGGCATGCGGCTAATATGGAAGCATCACCTTTAAATCTTAAAAGATTATTTGAATACATTATGGATATTTTTCATATTAAAATGATTTTTAGTGCTGTTAGTGGACAATAAAAAAATATATTAAATTTAAAAAATCTATTAGATTTTTCGATTTAAAACAAGTCGGAAATTGTAGTCAAACGTGGCAAATTCGATCGTACTATGACTATTTTTATAAATATTCTATTCTTGGTGCAATAGCTGTTGCAGTCTTATGCAAAAATGCATGAACATAAAATTTCTTATGATTATATATATTAAATTCAATTACACGGAAATAATAGGACTCCATCTCAAATAGGACTTCATGACCATGGCAACCTAGAATCATTACCTATCATGGGATATCATTGAATTAATGACGTATGATAGGATTTAAAAGAATGAAGAAAACTTTTATTAATATCTTTGTAAGTTTTGATTCGATTTTCATAAAATTTGAAATGACTCGACAAATTTCTGCAACGATTCTATATATCATATTAGTCAGCAGATGTACAGACAGACAGACGGACACACCAGACGACGACTATAGGTGCTACATATTTATATAATTACAAACGCACCTAAAAATGGTTTTTACCTATATTCCGTAAATGGAGAAGCCCAGGTTGGATTCCCTAGTATTAGTAAAGTTTCCCCTTTTTCCCAACCCTTGCAATTATATTTTATGAGCATGAATAATTCTTTCCGACCTGCATTGTTACTATGTATTACCATCCAGTATCAAAATTTAAATCTGTTGTTTCATAAAGCCTGAAAAAGAAAAGCAGCTTACTAAGAAGTTATTTGCATTAAGATTCTGTTCGAAAGCAATTACGAGAGTCCTCACTGACTTATCCACGTGTGTATTTGAGATCATAAATGCCATGTAATAGGATTTAGTATTTTCTACATTTGCAAAATATCTTTATCGTACCGTGCTTTTATTCATTTTCTTAGCGATTTCAACGGAAGCATCTCTGTGAATAGTCTGTATTAACGAGGACTTTTGAAGGACACTGCTAAGAATCAGACACTTATTTAATATCTTTAGATTCATTATTAATAACTAGGGAATCCAAGCCGGACCTCCCGGGTAGCAGAATGTAAAGGAAAACCCTTTTTTATATTAATATATTATATATTTTTTTAGATTGCTCATTAACCCTTTATGCCCAACGCATAGTGGGGCAAGAAGCCTTCAAATCTAGAAAAAAAATCGAAAACATGAAATTCTATTTTGAACTACCGACATACGTCACTTTAATAGAGCAGATATCAGTAAACATCTGCCTAGTCTTAAAAAGTGTTCAAAGTTATCTTGGTCGTCATTAAAGTAAGAAGTTAAACTGCATATCGCACGATGATAATAAACGAAAAAAAATTCAATAATTTTGTTTCAACATTCGTTTGTTAATTACGCTGTAATAATTTAAAAATAATATTTTTTGACTATGGAACCTTCAACTTCAGGTATGTAACAAAAATACACTAACTTTTATTTATTTTTAATATGATTTTTATAGATAAAATGACGCTTAGAATATATAGTAGGGAAATTTATCTAAAAAAAAAATGTAACAGTGTCTACAAACATTGAAGGTTTTAGTTATGAGTTAAAGCGGTTTAAGTATCAACTATAATTTTTCATACTAGGTTTGAGTTTTAGGATGGTAAATATCTCAAAAAATGTTGCTCCTTTTTTAATTGTATGGTCATTTTTATAGTTAATCATCCTCAATTTTTTGTTAGTGCACGTACATAAACATGATTAGATTTTTTTTTTTAGGGACGAATTTAAATACATTATATATTACCAGAAGAGAAGTTATCAATATCATGAAACATTCGAAAGAAAAAACTTTTGAAAAGCAATATGATTTGTTTATAAAAGACCTCCAGAATAGGACAAACTGCAAACGTAGTAGTTCTACACACTTAAAAAAAGAAGCTAAAATATTTTAAATTTCAATATAAATTCCGATGGGCAAAAGCCTGTCGAGACAATTAAAAGTTTTTTAGAATTAATAAGGAGTGGCTTGACCAATCACTTTCATTTCCTGAATTTGAAAAACAAATAGAAGCGGCATTGAAAAGCAAACGTGGCCGGCCTCATATTCCGTTTGAAATATGTTCTGAACGATCAAAAAGATTAAGAGCAAAACTATTACGCGATTCTAGTCCTACATCTTCGTTAGTGTGCGCGACATAGTATGAGTTTAAGATCTGAAGGAAAGATTTAAGCCTCAAAAGTTTTAAAAGATATAACTGCAAGTCCAAAGCGAGCTATCAAATATCAAAATGCTTATACAATATCTGTAAAACCACTACAGCTTTTGTCAGGAGAAGATGCTCTGGCTGTATTAATAGACGCGAAATTATCCCACGGACAGTATAGAAGAAGTGCCTCAGAAAAATTTCTCTCTAACAAAACTATGCAAGAGGCAAAAAAAGAATGTTATCCTAAAAACATCGCAGTAACAGAAATTAGTGCATCAGTTACAACACAGACTCTTCTAGATCATACTTCAGAGCGCTTTTTACATATACTAGAACCTGCTACCGAATCAGTTGAAAATGAAGAATTAAAGCAGTTGTGCCTTATACCAAAGGGGGGTTTTGATGGGTCTTCGAGACATAGCTCATACGAACAATTTTTTTGTGACTCGGAAACCAGTGATTCAGCCGTATCTATTACGTCTCTAGTTCCACTTCGAATTATATCTGAAAAAAAAAGAGTTATTTGGGAAAATCCGCGACCTGCGTCAACAAGATATTGCAGGCCTATTAAAATAGAATTTGTGAAGGAATCGAACAGATTGTGCGTTGCGAAAAAAAATAAAATGGATGAACAGATAAAAAAATACTCAAGATAGTGATGTAGCAATTAAATCAAGAAATGTAAAAATAAATCACAAGTTAATTTTTCCATGGTAGACGGTAAAGTTTGTAACGCTCTGACAGAAACAAGTTCAACTATGACATGCTTCATATATGGCGCAACATCCAAACAATTTAACAAGATTGATAAAATGATATCCAGAGATGTAAAAACTGAGAATTTAGAATTCGGCCTATCAGTGCTCCATGGATGGATACGTATATTCGAATGTCTTTTGCACATGTCTTATAAGCTACCCGTTAAAAAATGGCAAGTTCGTGAAAAAAGAGAAAAATAAGTCGTAGCTCAAAATAAAATTCGAATTCAAAAAGAATTTAGAAACCGGTGTGGCTTAATTGTGGACAAACCTAAGCCAGGCTTCGGTAACTCAAGCGATGGCAAAACTGCGAGGCGATTTTTTCAGAATCCAGAACTTTCTGCTCAGATCACAGGAATCGATGTAGATTTGATAAAAGAACTGCATATAATCTTGATAGTAATATCCAGTACATATGAGATGCATGTAGAAAACTATCGTGTATTTGCGCATGATACAGCCAGATATTTTTTCTTGAAGTATCCATGGTACAATATGTCCCCGACTTTACACAAGTATTTGATTCACGGACCAGAAATTATAAGTTCAGCTCGGTTGCCCATAGGACAGATGACTGAGGAAGCACAAGAAGCCAGGAATAAAGACTTTATTAGATGCCGAGAGTACTACTCGAGAAAGTGCAGCCGAGAAAAAACTAACAGAGATATTTTCAATTTTTTACTTCTAAGTTCGGATCTAGTGATCACTGGCAAACAAATGAAAAGAAAGAAAAACTTAGAACATTTGGCCACGAGAAGCCTTACATTTGTTAAAAACTCCATCTCTCAATGTATCTGGTGATCAGGATAGTGACAAGTGATGATGACTCACATGATAGTATGGATTAAATATTCTAAAAATTTAAAACACACTATAAAATTAATACTAACAACGTGTTTCAAAACAAAAATCACTTCTTCCTCAGACAAAAAGTGTCTGCTACTACTAAGATAGCAGAAACAGCTTTGCTTCTGCTGCCTTGATAGTAGTATACATTTTGCCTGAGTAAGGGGAATTCACTCCTTCAAAACGAGTCGTTGATATTCACTTTAAGGTGCACTTCAGAATCATTAAAATTATTAAATGTGTTTACAACACCAGTTTTTTTGCATTTTTAATGCGATATTATGGATGATTTATAAATATTTAATTTGTATAAAACTATCTTAATTTCTTGTTTTTAACTTATTTTTGTACAGAAAATATTTGAAAAAGCTTTGTAAATTAATTAATAAATTACAGTATAGCTTATGTAAAAGTTTTATGTTTTACTACGTAAAGTCTATAAAAGAATGCATGATGTGCTTTTTTTTGTTCAAAGTAAATTTTATTTATTGCCAACTTTGGTGGCTTTCTGCCCCACTGTGCGACGGTACTTTAAAAAGTATCTTTTAACTTTTATAACTTTAAAAAGTTTATTTTAAAGTATCATTAAAATAATTTGTTATAAAATTCATTTAATATATCGATTAGTAGTAATATAGTTTAGAATGAGTTACAGATATTTTATTTTATCTTGTTCCAAAAGTCTTATTGGTTGCACAAAACAAAAATATTTTTAAAAGGATAATTTCTTTTGCTTTTGCATCTTTTCGGTTATCTTGACGTTGAAAGATTAAGGGGGAGGCAGGAGGGGAAGTTTCAGTTCAGAAATACTTCTATATTTCTATTGGAAGAACATTATATTTGTACATTTCCTAATTCTACAAAATACTAAGAAAAATATTTTAAATAAAAGATTAGAGTGGAGTTACAAAAACTGCACAAAATCCCTATAAATTCAAATTTAATTAATTAATTTTAATTGGCAAAATCCTTCTAAAATTTATTAAATGATTGTGTAAATCTTCTGAGGTAGTTTTAAAAATTCACGAAAAATGCTTTAGAAAATGAAATTTTCATGAATTCATAATTTGGGACATAAAGGGTTAACAACACCCAAAAGCATTTTTATTTCAAAAGTATCAATTCTGCATTCAAAAAAAGTTTTGAAATTTATTAAAAAAGATACTTTCCTATGAGTTAATAGCCGAAGAAATCGCCAAAGATTTCGTTATTTACAGCAGTCCTTTAAAGGCTGATCATTTCAGTTGTTTAACCGCGTGGTTCGGATACGCATGTTGGTTAACTTTCTAACTGGTTGTAATGTTTTATTAATGAAGTTTTAATTTCGTTATATCAGGCGGAAAAAATGCTGAATTATTTATATTAACTTAAGAGCAAACGGATTTACCTTTCATAATCGTCAGCAGGCGATAGAGATACATTTTTTAAAAGCATGCTTCAAAATTATTTTTAAAACCATAAAAATTAATCGTTGGGGGCCACCGTAATACTTACGTATCATGGATATGCGCAATATAAAATATGAAAATAAAACATGTGTAAATTATTTATAAAATGGATGGCAATTACAAAATAAAATTTAAACACATATTTAAATATTTTTAATACCTAGTAATGTTCTATTACTGAATTGCGGGTACTACTTGATTATCCCGTCGACCCATTTCGACACATTATATAAATCGCCAAACTACACGCAAAATTTTACAAGTTGGCACAATTTTTATTTTAAATAACGAAAGAACAAATAAATTAGTAAAGGATTAATAAAAATACAAATTAAACATCAAACTAAAAATCATTTGATGACGTAAAAGAACGTGTAACGTGTTTAATGTCAGGTGAATGTGACATTTACGATAAGACATTATTGGCATTTAACTTTATAGTAGTTTGGTGATAGTCTTTTGGTTGACGGGTAATCAAGTATTACCGAATTGCGTAAAAGAAACAGCCTTATAACTCCAAAAAGGATAATCATATTAACTAACAGTTTACTGCGTCCATTTAAGCGTCTCATTTCCAATTAAAGCCCCACCAGTGGCCGAGAGGTTCTGCTCTCGAAGCTGGTAGACGGGAGGTGCTGGGTTCGATCCCAATCGCGCCCGTCGTTCTAATCGTTCGGAGTTTTCGTGGTTTTCTTCGAGCCGTGGATCTTCCATGCGTTAATACGGATTAGGTTCCCTTAGAAAGACCCCCACGGAGGGCACTCCCCCCGGCCCTATATCCCTCGTGTAGATAATTGGCCGTCAAAAATCAACCCAACCCAACCCATTTCCAATTAAAATATATCTTTGAATTGAAATTTGAATGAAATACAGGGTCATGAAAAATCGAAGAAAGTGGAAAATAGTATTACAAATATCTCGGCAATTAATAATCCGATTGACTTCATTCATTATACAAAATTTAGTGAGGTTTTTTTTTATTGTCTTTTATATTCACTCCTTAAAATAAACAATTTCGAAAATTTTTATATATCTTTTATCAGAACGAATATTTCAAGAGTCCGAGAAAAGTAGTTTCGGATAATCGAGGTTACTGATATTCAATAGGCTTCTTCCCATTATTACATACTAAGTACACACCAAATTTCAAGTCTCTATCTCAATTTGTTCAGGACATAGAGCGTTTACAAACACACAGACAGACGGACGGCAATTTTTTTTTCTAGAAATATGTTTTTCGGAATCTCCAGTGTCTGTAACGTGTAAATCCGTCAAACAAAATTTCGATTTTTAAAACGATTACAAGACTTACTCTACACTACGTGTGATGATTAAGTAAAATGAGTAAATTGCCATAGAGTTTTCAAATAAATTGCAACACATTTTTGGAAAAAATTGCATTTGAAAGTAAATTTTATTCCCCATTCAACGGTGTAAAAGATGAAAATATGCAATGTTTAGAAGTTAAAAAAATTGCAGTAAAAGAGAGATTGAATCGTCTGCTGTTGCCACCGTCAAAATGACGTCAGTGTTACGCACAGACACATTTGTCCTTTATAATATAAATACAGTTGAACCTAGTTATTCTGATACCCGGTTTTTACGTCACTCCGTTTGTCACGTCAGTTTTTCAAAGTCCCGATTTTCTGTAATTGATTTTAATGTAAATAAACTCCGGATTTTACGTCGTTGAATAATTTTCAACTCCGGATATACCAACGGTTTAGAAAAATTGTCCATTTTTCATAATCCATCTTATGAGTACGGAAATTAAGCTGTAAGAAATGTCTTATCCAAACTTTTCACAAAAGTGTCTAAAATATCCATTCAGATAAAGGAGAAATTCTACTTCAGTCCTTTATCTGAATAATTAAATCTTCACACTACGAATGACGCACTTAAGCTCCAGATAGTCGAATCTACTCGCTGTCTTTTTGCTCTGGTCAGGAGGCGCTTTCTTGTGGTTACACGGCGTTTTTCATCCGACTAAAACCGATGCATTGTATTTCATTGAAACGATCAAAAATTATCTAACATCCATTACTGGAGCAACGAATATTGATTACAATTTATTGTATAATATTTAGAAAAGAATTGTGGAAGCATATCTAGGGATAAGCAAACCTTAATTCATCAATTTTTCATGTAACAATAAAAAAATAAGTCATCATAAATCTGATTTTTTATTCTTCTCAATTTTGTTTTTGTGTTTATTTTGTTTAATAATAATGTTTTATTGTTTAAATATGCAAGAACGGTTATGAATTTAAAATTGTCTTAAATTAATTACAAATACAGCTTTTTATAAATATATTTTTCTCCAACTCCGGTTACCACGACACTCCGCTTATGGCGACACTTTTTTCTGGTCATTAGAGTGTCGGTATAACGAGGTTCGACTGTAGTTTCTCATCATAAGAATGAGAATGAAAAGTTGTGAAATACTTTAATAGATATATTTCAAAATTAAGAACTATAAAATAATGTATCACTTAAAAGAAAGGAAGCAAATCCGTTTGAATGTGTCACAATAGCAATTTTGATAATACAATAAAATCCATAACAGATGCTCACGAATAATGGACACCCTATTTAGTGAACACTTTTACAACCACTAATATTTATATACTTGTACATTTTTACCTCTGAATAGCAGACACTTTCAAACAGCAGACAAATTCCAGGGTCCCAGGGTGTCTTATACTCAGCGATTTAACTGGTTTTCGTTATTTATCCTTATACAAATTATTGTATTTTCTGGAGTGTTTCAGAAAGGATACCCTAAGTTTATAATATAATGATTCATTAAGTAATACATATACATATATGAAGTTGAAATCAGAGAAATGTTTTTCAGGCAGTTCATAAGTATTGCATACAATAATTTTAAAAATAGTACAAATTTTTGTCAATGGATGGTGTCACTGTGATGACTCAAAGGTTGGTTGATTGTGTTTATGACGGCTAATTATCAGTACGAGGGTTATAGGCCCAAAGGGGGGGGGGGGGAGTGTCCTCCGTGGGGGGTCTTTCTAAGGGAACCTAACCCGTATTTACGCTTGGAAAACCAAGGTTCGAAGAAAACCACGAAAACTCTGAACGATTAGGTCGACGGGCGCGATTCGGATCGAGCCCAGCACCTCGAAACCAGCTTCGAGAGCAGAACCTCTCGGCCACTGGGTGATGACCCAAAGCGTAAGAATGCTTGTGTAAAGCTGCATCTTAGATATCTTCGTGTTTACTTTGTATTCTATATGTTCTTTTTTATTGAAGATAGAACATATAATTTGTTTTCAGATCAAAGAATTGAATATAATTAACTTGTAAATAGGAATGTGTGATTAGAAATAATGTAGATTTCGTAAGACTTTGATTGGCTTATACATAAGACTGTTATTAGGAATACATAAATACTAATGAATTAAAATTGAAATTTACAAATTAATTACCGATAAAATAACAAGAGTATTTTCAAATTCTTAATTCTTTGTATTTCATGCAGGGGATATTCCTTTTAATTTTACTAATAGAATAAAACCTCTGAATAGCGGACACTTTGTGACCGTGAAATTCGTCTTCTACTCGGAAGAAAAAATTATACAGGTATTGGGGGTTGAAAAAGTTTTTGCTAAATACGGATGTCCGATATTCGTCAGCTTCTGTTACAGAAGTTTTACCATTACATGAAATTATACGTTTGAAGAAACGTGAAATCGCTAAACAATACTCAAAAAAGAAATATATATAAGCTGTGAACTTCCGCAAATAATAAAAGAAACTAACAAAATAAAGATTGTAAAAGAACAAAGCGTTAGATACCAGGTTAAATAGCGAATTCTTTTCTGATTGAATTTAATTTCATGGAAAGTTATGCATGTCATTCGCCTAACAAAAGACTGAAAATTAAAATTCTTTAAACGTTTTCTGGTTTTTAAAATCTTTTACTTATTTTATAACCTCTATTGTTGCATCATGATTGACTTCGAAGTTTACTAGAATTTTAATTGATTAAGTGAAAAAAGTGACTTCGTGAAGTCTCTTGAAAAAGGCCTTAGAAAACTACGTTAATAACAATTTATTGTGAAATATTTCAGTATTTTCTTTTACATGAAATTTGCTGCCATTTTAATTTCACAACAGCATTTCATTTCCGCAATTATTTATTCTTAAAATATGTATTAAAAATAATATAATTATATGGTATAATTTATAATGGGTATAATTTCGATATATTTTTAATGATTTTTTGTAATTTTAAACGAAAAATAGAATCGAAACATTTAATTATAAAACCCAATTTTCAAAATATGAATAAATTAAATGAAAGAATTTAATTAGCTTTATTTTGAAAGATTTCATTCGCAAATTGTTTGAATAATGAAATGGAAAGATTCTTGGTTTTTCCAAAATATATTGGGTCATTTAATTTCTATAGAATTCGAATGCTTCTTTCATCAATTATTCACCATTGTTGTTTAAAAGAAAAAAAAAATCTTCTAGTAGAAATAGTTGGGAGAGTTGTATGTCATTTAAATAGTTTTAAACGATTCAAGACAACTAAAATATTCCTAATGAAAAATAGGTTAAAGTACTTTCAGATATTCCGAATTGAACAAAGCAACGCTGCATGATTTATCCGTATAATTTAAAAACATAAATCGTATTTCTTTCATTACTAATTTCTGTTATTAATACAGTCCAGTATGTTTTTAAGGAAGTCCGATTTTCCAAAATAAATTACTCAAGCAGGATACTATAATAACAATAATCTCTTTATTCTAAAAAAAAGTAATTTATACAAGCTGCCACTGCCGTAATTGAATTTATTGCGGACGAGATTTTTTTTGGCTTATATTAAACAAGAAAGAAAAATCATGCGTCAAGCATAGATTATGAAACACTTGCCAACACAATCAAAATAATGTAACAAAACTACACCGTTTAAAAAATTGAAATACTGAGTCTAATTCAACCCTATGGGAACGCATAACACATTTCAAAAACCCAATTTCAGCTGTTCTTATCTACAACCGTAAAATTATCCGAAATTTTTAGCAGCCCTGTATATAATATACCAGATTTATATCTATTAAGTACATACATGCCAAAATTTAGTTCACTTAAGAAATACATATACTTCAGTTGAAAATTCCCCTTCAGCAATTTCCTCTAATAAGGAGAATGGCGCGTGAATACTTTTGTAACCCTGCAAATGAGGTATAGAATTTATATGCAACGAGTAACATGCAAAAAAATAATTAAATTTAAAAGTGTATACCGAATTTCAAACCGTACACTCCAGCAATTATTACTCAAAGACAGTACTGTAACCGATTTCTTTTGTGTGTCCTTGTAAATGAATAAAAAATGCTATTAATTCCCTCTTCTAACGTGATCGTAGTGAAATTCAGTGATTTATATTAGTTTCAATACATTTGAAATAGCGTAATGCCATTAAAATTACAAACGATTTTTCCCTATATACCATAACTAGCAGCCTTCGTCCGCTACGCTGGTCGGTTTCTCCAAACGAAACTTGGATCAAACGAAATATATCGCTGTATTTGATCTTGTGTTTTATAGCAATATATACATTTATCTCCAATGATCTTCGCATTGTTGAAAACAATATGAACGCCATTACGGTTTTATATCTCCCAATGTCTCAGACAAATTTGAACTGCTAAGAAGCAAATCTTTTAGTTGATTATTTACAATTGAATATGGAAAAGAACAATATGCAGCCTATTAAAATTATCCCTGAAAATTTAAAAATGCAAATCTTATCAAAATTCGTTCAGTACAACCTTCTAATGAGACTAAATTTTCATAATTGGGTTCACCAGATTATAAAACATTCATCTATAATTCTATAGGAAAGCAATGTAGAACAATATGTGTTATATACTAAAACCTTTCCGGAAAAATTATCTAACAACCAGTGCTAATTCCATCGAACTCAACTCAACAGAACTCTTTGAAAAGGCTAATCTTACAAAATAGGGTTCGCTGATTGAAAAACTTTCGCACATAATTTTATAACTAAGCAACGTAGAATGATATGTGTTATATACGAAACACTTTCTTGAAACTTTATTTAACTAAAAATGTAAGTCTTCTCAAAATCCATTCAAAAGAACTCAAGTTGTAAGTAGTCGGACTGAAATTGCTATTTGTATGTATGTGGAGTGATAGTTAAATATATCTTTCATAATCGCGTTAACGTGATTGTAGAAAATTCATGAATGTAGTGTAGGCTATACGTCGTAGACCTTCTGGATTTTTTTAGAAACTCTACACACCCTTCAAAGCTAACATATACACTCTCTAGTATATACCCCCCAACTGTAGATTTTATCCTACTTTTTTTACAGCTACACCACTGAGAACTTTCCTCATAGCTCCATACACTCTAAATAAAAAAGAAGTGACTATTCACTCCTCCGGAGTGAATAGTCACTCTATCGCAGAGTCAAAATATGCCCAACCTCTTTAGAGTGACTATTCACTCTGAACAAAAGTGAAATTTTTGACTCCATGAAAGAATGAATAGTCACTCCTGGGAAGTGAATATTCACTCTAAACAGGGGTGGATAACCACTCTTTCGGAGGAGTGACTATTCACTCTTGCAAAAGAAGTGCGGTTTTCACCCCTGGTAGTAGTGAATAGTCACTCTTTCATAGGAGTAAATGTTCATTTTTTATGGAGTCTTTTTTTTTTTTTTTTTTTTTTTAATGTTGCTTTTAAAATAATCACATATTTTACAGCATGCAATGAAAATAGACACAAGCGTGGTAAAAATTGGAATAAAATACTTTGTTAGCAATATTTATTTAATTCATAGTTTGAAACATTAACTGAACTTTTAAGGGAAAATTCAGTTAAAGTTACACGTGAATTTAAATTAGATTACTGACAGAAATAAACTATATATTTTATTCCTATCTTATCCTTTGTGTTTGCTTTTATTGCATGCCCTATAAAGATATTTCTTTTAGAGTTTTATAGGGTAGATGTGCCAGTAATGGACACCCTTAAGGAATTTCTTTTAAAATAATTTTTTATTAATAGTTATAATTATTATATTCCAGTTTTTTCAATATTATATTAACCTATCAACAATATTTAACCATTCTTATTATGAATCAAAATTTAATTTTAAATAACAGAAATATATCAAAACACTCAAATACGCAGTAATGGACACCCCATATAAAGTAATAAATATAATTGCTTTTATAACTGTATTTAGGACCAGAATTTAATGAATACACACTAATAAAACAAAATAGTTATTTTCAAATAAATTTAACAATTAGGATACCAGTAATTATAAATATTTGTGATAATCATTTACTGTTTACATTATTTTAATTATCAGAAGATCGATGTTTTAATTATTTTAGATGGATAGTTTAAAATACTAAATAGGTAATTACAGCTATCGAGTTATTGAAACAGTGGGGGATTTAAAAAGGTAATTAAAAAAAAAGTTTTGGAATATTATTAGTGTTTATAGTTTTGTCTCACTATTTTTTAACAATTATAAGGAATATAAATATTTCAGAGACTACCTGATATATCATTTATAATAATTAATATTACAAATATGAAAGAAATGATATTATGAGATAAATATTTTAAATACTAAATAAAATAATTTCAAAATAAAACTGTAGAACTGATGTTTGAGGCCACTGATCTGCAGATTTACTAGTTTCATGAATATCATCTATAACTTTAATATTACTTTTTTTTTTTTTTTTTCGTCAGAGGTTAATAAGGAAACATTTAAGACAGAAAAAAAGATTTTTAATAGCTTCTGTAACTTAATTGTTTTTATTTAAACAGAGAGGAATTAAGCCCTATGAGCCCCTCTTTGACTGTGCTATTAAACAATATTTTCTGCTTCCTGGCTGGTTTAATTGCCAGATTCTAAAATATGCAACGTACATATACATAAAAAAAAAGAATACGATATTGAAATTTTATTAATCACATAAAATAATTTAAAAGCAGCTATTTATAAAAGTTTTGGTGTTATTACATTTTGGTAAGTATAATTTAAAAATTAAATTTGATTATTTAGCTTTGCAGTTAAGCCAAAATAATGCACTATAAACTGCATTTTTAGCAGTGTCTACATGTGGTGTCCATTACAAAAATGACTAATTAACCATCGCAGTAATGGACCCCCCCCCCCTTTTAAAACCTTAAAAATAAATGAAATTTTATAAATGGCCTTTAGTATATAAAATTCTAAGTTTTTTTATTGCTACTCAAACAAAAACATTCAAATTTTGCAAGAAAATAAATAATATATAAATTAATTAAACGAAGCCAGCTCTTAGCCTCTTCATTAAGATTTTCACAGTAAAACAGCGAAACTTTGGTGGTCGGTAGCTTCATCGCCCCGAGCCCAACCCTTCCCGCTTTTCGGTGTCTTTAATTTGTGTAATTTCCCTTTTAAATTTGTACGGTTTCAATTTTTGATTTTTTTTTTTTCAATCTGGCTTTTGCTAGAGAGTCTTTCATTTGGGACGTGGCTGGGGACCTAAGAATCTTGCTTTCGCAAAAGAGTGGGACTAGAGTAGAAGAATAAAGGGCTGCGGACGAAGATGGACCGCTCGCCGCGGCGGTTCACAGTACAACAGCGAAACTTTGAAACATTATTTTCTGCTTTCTGATTGGTTTGATTAAAAGTGTCAACAATTTGTTTAGGAAATGATGGTTAGAAATGAGTTTAATCTGGTTCAATTTAACTTGCATTTTACGGACGTTTAGTTGAAAGTTGGCAAGTATGCGTTGTTATTCCTACAGTGCGAAGGGAAGGAAGGAGGCGGAGCTGGCCAACGTCTGAAAAGGTAAAAGACAGAAATTTTTTGGTTAGTTGTTTTTCTTTAGACTTCACCAGAAAGTTGAGTATGATGAAAAATATTTTAGCCCCGAAGTGGTACTTAGTCCCTATTTTTAGTTTATGGTGTCAAAAAAATGAAACAGTTAAGGGGTTAAAACCCCCGAGGGAAATCATTGTGAGTATTGGAAAACGGTCGGGATCTCATCCAGTAGTTCTTAAATTGCGAGAGATCATTAAATCGGTGGTCGGAAAATCGTGAGTTTATTGAAAATATGGTGTTTTTTTTTGGGGGGGGGGGGGGGGAGGGGGTGTTAAATATTTCAGCAATTTTACATCTTGCTATATGATGTTTGTCCTACTTTCGAGAATTGTCACCTTCATATCGATGGATATACACGATCTTTCAATTACAATAGGAGCCATTGAAAAATAAAAGTGTTTAGCATAAATTCAGTAAATGTAAGTATCACCTTTATTATTAGGTGGTATCGGGAAAGTAAGAATTACTATTCATTGATACCCCATTTAAAAAGTTTGAGAATCCCTGGAACAGAACACTGAATGAGCAAAAGAATGCAAATGTTGTTTTGTTTTACACGCATAAAATTTTTAGAACGCTAAAAAAATATGAACTGAACTGAAATTTCGAAAATATTTAAATAAAGTTTGAAATATTAAACACTTTAACTAAATAAATTTTGAAAATAGTAACTGTTTCAGTTGAAAATTATGTTCAAATATTTACGTAAAGTTTTTTGTTTTTTGTTTGTTTTTTTTTTTACCATTATATGAACGGGATAATGTTAAGGTGGATTTACCAGATTGCCAGTTCTATCAAGTATAAAAAAAAATTAACGAAATCTAAAATTTGATTAAAATCATACCAATTCATAACTTAATACAAACCACTTCCTTCTGCAAAGCTGCCCTTGAGAACCATATCCGTAGATCAAGCGGTGTGCCTAATGTCCCATGAAGAAGATGATCGACAGACGATTGGCGATGTATAAAAAGAAAGAAAAAAAAAGAAAAAGAAAATGATCCATTGAACACGTGATTTGTTGCATTTCCTTTCAATGTGCAAAAATGTTTTATCAACATCATCTCAACCTAAGAATTTCTCCTAAAATAAGTATAAACAGTTTTGTATAATTCTGTATTATATATCGTAAGAGGATTGTGGCGAAATTTTCTTATTTTGGGCAGTTAGTTCTAAAAAATATTGCATGTTCTTTGATAGAATCTCGTTTGTTAGTTTTTTTATTTAGATTCTGTACAGATTAACTGGATAATGGCTTTATTGGCTAGGATATAGATAGCAGTCTCGAAAACTGCAAAAGGAATTAAATAACAAATTTTTTTCTTGATTCATTCTGCGGAAAACTGTTGTAATCCAATACATGTTTGAATCGTGGCTTTTTTAGATTTTATAAAAAATAAGATTTAATAAATAGTCATTTGTGACAGTGTAGTTAAAGTAAACAAGTCGGAAATTGTACGTCAAACGTGGCAAATGAGGTGCGTTCGTACTATAACTTGTTTTATAAATATTCAGATCTTGGTGCAATAGCTGTTGCACTCTTATGTAAAAATGCATGAATACAAAATTTATTACGATTATATGTATTAAATTCAGTAATACGGAAATAATAGCATATCCATCTTAAGTAGGACGTAATCACCATGACAACCTATCACGGGATATCATTGAATTAAATACAGTGAAATACGGTTAACACGAAACTGAGGGGACCGAAAATTTTTTTCGCGTTAAAAAATTCGTAAAAAAAGAACAAAACTCACAAATATTTTCGACATCGTCAAATCTGACTTCAATTTCCTGTTAAACTACTAGTAAGTTGCATCCATTAGGATAAAAAGCAAGTAAAAAAATATTGTTTTTTGGGAAAAAATGATATATCTTTTTTTTAAGTGTCTTTTTCAGCATTCTGGGATCTAGCTTGTTTGAACCAAATAAGCAAAGCTGTCTCTAAATCTTCGTGCTTAGCCGTTCTCATACGTTTTCTCTCTGGCTTAAATATACTGCGCTCAAACATTAACGTAATGGGATCGCTGTTTTTTATTATTGTTGATAAAGTAGAATTGGCAATGCAAAACTCTTTGTAGACTTCTGTTTTCGTCCTTCTTTTTGATCAACTGCTTTAAGCAGTTTCATCTTCATTTGAAGCGAAATGGCTGTATGTTTTCGCACCGATTTCTCAACCATTGTTCTATTAAAACATAAGCTAATTTACAAAAAATACGAAAATTCACTTATTTTCACCCAAAATTCAGTGGTTTGAACGCAAAATTCACCAATTTTAACTGAAACTAACTAGCTCGAAAGTGAATTTTTTTCGTGTTAAACGATTTTTGTTTCGTGTTAAAAGAAAAAAAAAGTATTAAATTGCATAGTATACTGTCCGGACCGCTATATCATTTGGTGTTAACCGATTTTTCATGTTAAACGTATTTCACTGTACGTATGACAGGATTTAATAGAATGAAGAAAAATTTCATTAACCTTTACACGGAGGATCGAACTGCATCTTTCCGGCTTTAGCATGTACTGCCTATTCCCCTGTCTTTTTAAATTTTGTTTCAATTTTCATAAAATTTGCAATGACTCAACAAAATTCTGCAACGTTTCTACAGGGTGTCCCAAAAGTCTCCGTGCAACTTCAAAAATTTATTACAAAAGAAATAATAGGCCTATAGCAAAAATAATCACAACAGTGCATAGAGTAACTTAAAAGTTTTTTTTCTACTACCTTAGTATAATTCTACATGAGATCCTTTCAATGCACGCGAAGTTTCCATGCAACGAAACATTTCAACTGCAAATTCGAAGCGTTCCGCATAATCAGTCGTTTGTAACGCCTGCCCAATCTGAATTTTGTAAGCTGAAAGCTGTAATCGTTTATGAAGCACTCTGTATATTGTGCTTTTTCACATAATAAGCTCTTGCGATGATTTTCGAATTTATTTTACAGGGATTCTAGAAAAAATTTCACGTACTCGTTCCACACTTTCTTCACTAATGCTAGGGCTACCACTTCTTTATTTATCATTCACACTTCCCGTTGTCATAAATTTCTCATACCAGTAATGAATGCTTTGCAGGCGTTACAAACGGATGATTATGCGAAACGTTTCGAATTTGCAGTTGAAATTCTTCATCGCATGGAAACGTCGCGTGCAACGAAAGGATCTCATATAGAAATATACTAGGGTAGTAGAAAAAAACTTTTTAAGTTACTCTATGTACTATTGTAATTATTTTTTCTGTAGGCCTATTATTTTATTTATAATAAATTATTGAAGTTCTACGGAGACTTTTGGGACAGCCATTATATATTAAATTTCAAACCATTCGTATGGGTAATTTTGTGCTGTAATATGCTGTCAAGCGGACGGACTAGACGATGATTGCAGGTGCTGCGTATTTATATAATTACGAACGCACCTAATAAAAAGAATGTGTGCTCCTTAACCTTTAACTGATGTGACTAAAATTTGTCACACAACTGATGTGATCCGGTCTCTCAGACCCCTCGAATAAAATGAATAAAAAAAATAACTCAAATGGTTGAATTTACTTCAGTTTTGTCCTAACAATATCGTTGTACTTCTCTTAGGAGCATGTGAATTAAATTGCATGAAAAAAGTATTTTATTCATATTATTTAACTTCAGTACAGAAAAGTAAAAAGCTGTAAAAGTGTTTACAGCTGGGAGTCGCGGGGTCTGGCAGACCGCGTGGCATCAGTTAAAGGTTAACGTAGACAGAAGTCACTGACTCTAGAGAAAGCTTTTATACACCTCTTCCAGTAACTTAACAGTAATTCAGCCAGTGACATTGAAAGGGCTGCTGCGCTTGTTTGTCCTTTCACAGTGTTTACTTGCGGAATAACTACAAAAATACGCGATACCATTTCATTGTGTGCTTAACCCTTAAACAGACGGCGGGAATATACTTCCCACTTAACTTTAATTTATCAAATAAAGTTGTTCGCATATTCTGAAACCAGATAATCATTCAAGATATCAGCAACGTAATTCATTTACCCGTATAAGGTTTAAAGCGAGAGTTTGGCACTAGTTAATATTTTTTTACCCGTCCCCTTTAACTACTCTCTACACTACAGGTGCAACTCAGAAATGTGCCACAAATTATCCTTTGTTAAAATCTAAATCAACAAAATCAGCTACCAAATATATCAAATTCTGTATTACGTGATTGTTCGAATTCATAGAGAATCAATTTACAGTGACTTACAGTAGAGTAACTTTAAAACCGTTAAAGTAATAGATGTATTATTGTATTAAATGATTATGAGAGCTAGAGGGGGCTCAAGGTAATATTAGTGGAGAGGCTCGAACCCCTCTGCCTTATTTGGCTACGGCCTTGGAATATAAGCGCTTATTTGTGGCCTTAGTAATTCAGCGTTAAATGCACTTCCTTACTACATACAGTATCTAGACTAGATAACATGTTACCACCGTGTGTGGGGGGGAGGGACGGGAGTATGCTCCTAGAGTTCCGGGAGTATATTTTTTCAAAGCCATTAATATAGTGGTTTGTAATGTTCCAACTGAGTGAAAAGTGTCCAGACCAAGGATACGAACGAAGACCTTTTGGAGTAAGCTGCCAATGCTTTGCCAACTAAGCTATCCTGGACTAATCTGGCGGACCTTACTCACACAGAGAACTTTGTTGATTATGACTTTTGGTCTGATATCTGAATCAGTTCAACAGAATAAATTGCAGGTAATAGAACTCCAAGAAACGTTAGATACGGAATTACACTATATTAAATTTAACACAATTATTTTAATTGGTAAATAAATCATAAGAGTCGTAATTTTCCAATTGTCTTTTGGCATGATTTATTTACCGATTAGAATAATTGTGTTAAAATTAACATTAAACCCGTTGACCTCCAGGCTTAGTTTCGCTGGTTAACGGCTACATACCCTGTTATGCGGTGTAAAATGTTTGTGTCATAAAACTCACCTTCGACTAGTCCCTGTTATATCAGGTGTATATCACAGATCAATCCGGTTCAAATACGCAGTGTTGTAGTCATAACAAAAGCAGAGAGTATACGTTATAGTCAGAGGATATGCGCTAGGGTCATAAACGTTCATGGTTAAGGTATACGTTATAGCTTTATTTGGGAAACAGAGGGTATACGGAGCTTCTTAAAAAGAAAACCCTGAAGGTATACGGCGTATACCTGCGTATGCCTTCCACTACACCCCTATGCAACCATTACAGTGTAGTGAACGACGTATGGGGTGTGCGTCATAGACGTTGATTACTGAAATGAGAAGACGTACGCAGCGTATGTCCTGGAGGTCAAGGGGTTAACGTAGTACCAAATTCAAAACTTTCTGGCAGAAGGACATTAAGATTCGTTTTCTCTAACACCTGAATTCCCAATAAAAGTTTGTGTTTGATAACAAGAGTGTCATGGCTGCTCAAAATTTGTAATCTGAACATATAAAAATGGCTAAACGCTAAAACTGTCAAGTGGCAGCGCTAGTTGAATTATCCTCAGATACCTTGCATATAGCTTAATTTCTAACAACAAAAGTACCGGAGCACTGATATTCTGCAGTACTAAAACCATAGCGTAGCCCCCCCCCCCCCCCCCCCGGCCTTCACTCTAATCCGCATATTTGTATTTCATACATTATTTGCAAAATTTAAAGCATCTTTTTTTTCTTGAGAAAAATAAAAATTTTTAATATATTTAGCTGCATATACTTAACTATCAACTATTCCACGTTTTAGTTTAACACTCCTTCCGAATAGAAACCTTGGCCTAATTTTAATATTAATTAATTAAGAATTATGAAGAATATGTTCGACTTCATATTTATCAACGGCGGTTTGATCAGGGGGACAATTAGGGGGCCAACAAAAATAAAAGAAAAATAATAATGTTTGGGATCACCCTATAAAATAAAATGCACGAAATGCGCTATCGCTGTAGCTTACGAATATATGGACATTGTACAATATATGTATTCATTTGTAGAAGAATGGAACGGATATTCATGGAGATATATCGATTTTTTAGGCTAAAAAAAAATTGCATATTTTTTATTTATATCATGCAGGGTTTTTTACCAAATTTAATGCCAGTGTCGGAAAATTTGACAAAATGTCGTAGAAATAACACAGTGCAATTTGAATGTAAATATATTAAATATTTGAGAAAATATTAGCAGTTGTATGAAATATTTTTTATCTGCACATGCGCGCACAATAAAAAAAAAAAAATTATGATTTGTTAGTCAACTCTATGGAGCAAACTCATAAAAAGACCAGTCATATATCGGTAAATCTCAGAAAGATATCGCCAATATAGTGAGCGAATTTTTAGTTGCTCTCTAAAAGCTGGTGAATGATAGGGGTTTTCTACGAATTGTCATTTTTTTATTATCTGGCTTTCAGCAAAGGAGTTAGTACTTAATGAATGTCAATAAGTAGATTTAAAAGAAAGGCTTAGATTTTGATACTGCTTTTATTCCTGGAATAGGCATATTGTGGTGGTTTTCCAAGAACTAAAGCATCAATAAAAAATGAAAAGTAAAAAATGTAAAAATTAAAAACGACAATTTATATAAAACCCCTTATCATTTAACTGTTTTTAAAGAACAACTAAAAATCAGCTCAGTCTATAAGCGATATCTTACTGAATTTTCACGATATTTAACTGACTTTTTTTTATGAATAGTTTTATAGAGCTGACTATCAAATAAGGAAAAAAAATATTTTTTATCGTGCGCGCATGCGCAGATAAAAAATATTTTATACAACTGCTCATATTTCGCGTGCACGGAATGCTCTATCTATTTAATATATTTACATTCCAAGTACACCATGTTATTTCTACTACTTTTTGTCTGATTTTCTGAAACTGACGTTAAGTTTGGAAAACAAATCCTACATGATATAAACAAAATGCAAGAATTTTTTTAACTTTTAAAACTAATCGATATATCTCCATGAATATATGTTCTATTCTTCCACAAATGAATACACATATTGTACAATATCCATATATTCGTAAGCTATAGCGATACAGCATTTCGTGCATTTTATTTTACAGGGTTTACCCAAACATTATTATTTTTCTTAGATTTTTTGCTGGTCCTCTAATTGTCCTTTTGTTCAAATCACCTTTGATAAATACCAAGTCGAACATATTCTTCATAATCCTGAAGTTCCAGAAAAATCCGACAAATATATCTTTAAATATCCCATAAAATCTCTAAAATTTAATGTGTCCGGTGATTAATGGCCATATAGTGTATATGCTCCGGTGATTTCCGACCATTATTTAAGTATTTACTGGAAACAGAGAAATACCGCAGCGGTGGACTCCGCGTAAATTAAGCTCTGCCTTGCATGTTGAAAATAACAAATTTATGTTCAGGAATGTCCGAAATAACTCGTTTCGAATTTTTCGAAACAATTAACTTCCTTTGTAGTTTAGAGTTTCTCGTTTACAAGCTCGTAAATGAAAAAAAACCGGATTTTTAAGACTAATAAATAGCTCATTCTTTATTTTGTTATGAATGAAAACCGAAGCGGTCTCTTTCATCACAGTCCAGTTCGTTCTCTCGAGCCAAAGCGAAAGGGTTTTCCCAATGTTAAAATTATTACATTGTATCCGGCTCACATGCAATCACTTGGTATAAAAAAATTGAAATATCTGGCGCCTCTCTGTGTTGTTTTTAGAAGTATTACCTCAAAAGTACACAACATGTATAATTATTCAGCTTAAGGTTATTCGAAATGCATGCATTTATATATAAATATGTAAATTATTTCTATTTTTAGAAAGTAACAATTCTGGTTAGTTATATCCCTGCTATCAAAAACTTGACTACATATATCATCACATTTAATCACAAGTTTCAGCTGAAATGAGCAGTCCTTGACCTCTCTTAAGTAGAAATTAGATAGTATCCGTCAAGATTCGACGGCAGAGAACTTGACAGTTCATAGAAAAAGGTTTGGTTTTTTCTATTAATTATTTTTACTTTATTCTATCTTTAAAAGAAGGAAGTATTGGATGCGTGAAAAATCTCGACTTCCGGCTTTACACAGATTTATACGTTTTAAAAGTTCCTGAACACGATTGACGGATTTTAGAAAACGTCTGTCCGGGAGTCTGTGTGTCTGTCTGTGCGTCTCTATGTCAGTCTGTTCGTCTATGTATCTGACACAAATTTTGTGAGTGCTCTATCTCAAGAACTGATTCACGGAATTTCATCAAACTTCAGATTCAGTTAAGACTTGATATAAACTTGGTACTGATTACGTTGTGGTACAAATCGCCCAACAGGTGTTGCTTCTATGCTATGTTTAAACCGATTTTTGCGATTGCTATTACATTAACTTCTTCAGAACTGAGGCTCACAAATGTGGACCTCTCCTCTTTTCCACATTAAAACTAAACTGTTTGATTTTTTTTTTACATTTTTACTTTACTTCTATATAGCTGACTGTTTTTTGCTTTGGAACAAAACCAATAAAGGGCAGCAATGTTACTTATTTCCTCATAAAATAAAGGTTATTTTCATCTCAGTTTTCAAAATGCCTTCAAGACAGTGTGGCCAAGAAAGTAAGAAATTTTCATAATTACGAGGGAAAGTCAGTAAGTAGGTCACGAACTGATATGAGAGGTCAGAAATTAGTAAATTTTTTCCAAATATGCCAATAGGTGGCAGCATAATCCAACTATAAGATGTTAATTTAGAATTTATGAGACAGCAGTTGTACAAGATGAGCAGGGTCGTTCAAAAGTTGTTGACGAAGAGCGAAGTGTTCGTCCAGTTGATGAGGAAATGGTTAGAGCTGACATGCGATCAAAAATAGACAGCATAGCAACCATTTCCTTTTCCTAAACCTTCCGCACTGATTCTTCTGTCACAATCTCAACTGTTCTACCACTTCGCTCTTCGTCAACCACTTTTGAATGACCCTGCTCATCTTGTACAACTGCTGTCTCCGAAATTCGAAATTAACATCTTATAGTTGGATTATGCTGCCAGCTATTGGCATATTTGGAAACAATTTACTACTAATTTCCGACCTCTCATATCAGTTTGTGACCTACTTATTGACTTCCTCTCGTATTTAACGTAATCTCTTCAGACCTGAAGCTAAAAAAATGCTGCAAACTTCATTGGTTTTTCATAAACAAAATTACATCATAGATGACAGAGAAATGAAATTTTCTGAAATTGATCATTTAAGAGACTAGTAATTTAGGTTCACAAATATCGATCTAAATCTAGAAACCCCCTTAAAATATCAATTCAATTACCACTAACCTAAATTCATACAATCACAAATTTAAGGGCTTTAAACAAGTGAATGATACACAAATCGTTAAAAAAAATTATTGTAAAGGATTTAAGTTAAATATGAAAAATTCTCATTTTCTTAGCCACACTGTGTTGAAATCATTTTGCAAACTCAGATGAAAACAACATTTATTTTATGATTAAATCAGCATAGATGATGCCATTTATTGATTTGCTTTTAAAGCAAACAAGTTGGAAATTGCACGTCAAACGTGGCAAATGTGGGGCGTTCGTACTATAACTAGTTTTATAAATATTTTTTGCACCGCATATTGTACTGAATGTATGTTTTAGTCCACTTCATAAGTGTATATCAATTTCATTCTGTTCGAAATAAGGCTGTAACATCATTAAAATGGACTTGAAATAGTTTTTTCCCACTGGCCGTAATGTAATGGAAAACTTTTGACTGTTCCTGTCATTAAACTACACATGCTATTTTCATAAAATTTGAAATTACTCGACGACATTTTGCAACAATTATATGTTTAAAATTTCAGACCAATCGGTTGGGTAGTTTTTGCTCTGTTATATGCAGACGGGCGGACCGAACGACGACTATAGGTGCTTACGTATATGAATAGTTACGAACGCACCTAAAGACATTCAACTACACTGCTCAAAACAATTAAAGGATATTGCAGTTTTAGGTGGATTTTGTATCTGGTAAACTGTTTAGCTGATTGATACATGGTCGACAGACATAGTAGGTTATATGAGAATAAATTACACATGTTTGGCAAAAAAAATGCATTTTATTGCGCATTTGTGTACTAAAGGAAAAAAACACAATTTATGCATATCAGAAAAAAAGAATAAGAAAAGGTGTTTTCTTCAAAGAAAATCATTTTCAGTAGGGGGTATGGTTTCCACGGGCGGCCAGCAACGTTGAACACCTTTGAAGCATGGACTCAATGAGGCTATTAATGACGAGTTGGGGGTATTCTGCCCCACTCTTCCAGAAGAGCTCTTTCCAGTTCTTGGAGAGTTTGTGGGGTTTGTTGGCGGCCAGAAACTCGTCTTCCTAGAGCGTCCCAAATGTGCTCGATTGGATTCATGTCTGGAGAACACGCTGGCCATTCCACTCGAACGATTCCTTCCTCGAAAAGGAAATCCTCCACCAGGTTTGCACGATGTGGCCTGCAGTTATCGTCCATTAAAATGAAGTTATCTCCGATTGCTGCAGCGTAAGGGACTACAATAGGTCTGAGGATCTCATCCCTATATCGGCGACCAGTCAGAGCTCCATCTCGAATGATGTAGAGGTCAGTGCGCCCGTCAATGGAGATGCCACCATACACCAACACTCCTCCACCGCCAAATCTGACACTTTCGTGCACGAACGCAGGATTATACCTACTGCCACGGTCCCTCCAGATGAAAATACGCCTATTATCCGGATGCACAGAAAAACGGGACTCGTCAGAAAACAGAATATTGCTCCATTCATTTCTCCTCCAGTTGACATGCTCGGTTGCCCACTCCCTGCGGTCGCGACGATGCCTTGATGTTAATCTAACACATACCATCGGTCGGCGAGCATACAGACCTACAGCATGGAGCCGGTTTCGGACAGTCTGAGTTGAAATCGTGGTGCCTGTAGCCGAGCGAAGGTGTTGTTGGAGAAGAGTAGCGTTCATGGTTCGGTGTCTCCGAGCTGTTAACGCTAAATACCGATCTTTATTGGGCGTTGTTGCCCGTCTACCATCTTGCCCTGGTCTTCGGCCTGCACATCCACTCTCCAAAAAACGGTTCCAGATCCTGGAAATGACACTTTGTGACACTCCAATGGCTTGCGCTACTTCGGCTTGAGTTTGGCCCCCTTCTAACCTACCAACAATTCTCAAAGCTTCTGAATCTGTCAAATGACTTCGCTGAGACATCGTACTCATCCAAACAAAGCAATCACTGAATGCCGATCATCCTTGTCTTCATTCTCTTTTATCCAGTTGAAAGTCAAATTTCATTCGCTGCCGTTGAAGCGACGTTTTTGACGTCGAACTCAAAATTTGCAGTTTGAAAACCAGAAAAATTTGCATTTGTGATTCTCTTCTTCTATTTTCGGCAAAAAAAATTTCGTTTATATCTTTATTTTATATAAAACTTCAAATATCCTTTAATTGTTTTGAGCAGTGTAATAAAATGTGAAGTTAAAATGTAAACTAGAGAACAAAAATTCTGCTTTTTCAGAATTTAGTGTCGCCCCGACATTCCCATTACTTCATTTTCTTCTGATGGAGCTGATGGCTTCCATTATTATGAAACAGTCATTATAAATGAAGTGTTAGGTGAAGATGAAAGAGCAGCCGTAAAAAGTTAGAACTCTGATTTTCTGGTCAGAATGGAAAAAAAAAAAGGGCCATAATTTTTAGAAAATAACTCGGTGAAAGCGGAAACTCCGATAATCGGGACTCTACTGTAGTTCAGTTTTAAGACTAATAACACGCGACTTTATTTTACATAAAGTGACGTCATCAAAATCCACTGAAGAATACATCATTTACGATCCAGTGTTAAACAACATCTACTACAGTAAAGTACGCTTAGGACGTCACTATGGCTGAATAATACACAAATCCAAAAAAAAAAAAAAGAGACTTCGTCATTCCAAAAAATCGACAAAAAAATCGGCTATCTAAAGATTCACAGGCCTTCATTTGTTTGTATTATTAGCTATTTAAAATTAAATTTAGTTTCTAATAGCTCCCTGTTTTTTCAGAAATCCTTCATTTATATATATTTTTTTGAAATAGCACGTATTTTAGTTTTCTTTTTCAGTTTTTTATGGGAAAATGGCAACAAAAAGATATAATTGCTATTTTTCTTTCACTTTCTACAGAAATGGAGTTCTTCCGTTGCCAATATTAAGCAAATGGCTCTAAAAACTACAAAAAAATTAATATTTCAAAAATAAATGGAGATACAGTTTTCAAACAAATTGCATTAAAAAGTACTTTTTTTCCGAATACGACGGTATAAAAATTGAACATGTGCGATGCTTAGAAGTTTTAAAAATTGCTATAGAGTATTTACTCGTACTGCTTTGTTTTACGGCTGTCTTCTGTAAGGTAACGTTATTTTTTGCAGGCGACACAAAATAAGCTGGGAGAAAGAAATAGCATACTGTACCGGGCGCTAAAAAATCAAACAGTTTTGTTTTTATGATGAAAAGAGTGGAGGTTCACATATGTGGGCCCAGGTAGCGAAGAGGTTAAAGACTTTACAATAAAAAAAAATTGAGGATTTCTAGATCATTCACTTGATTAAAGCCCCTACATTATGAAATCGTGTGAATTTAGATTATTGATAATGAAGTGGATATCTTAAGGGGTCTCAGGACTCTTAAAATTGGAAAACATGAAAAAACTAGTTGGATGTGGCAATCCCAAAACTTTCTTCTATCTCATACATGTGAATACTTCCTGAAAAACGCAGCCGGTTAGATGATTTACAACAAAAACTTATGTCAACTTCTAACTGAATCTGAAGTTTCGTGAAAATCCGTGCATAGTTCTTGAGTAGAGTTATGGAGGAAATCGTAAAAATTCTGCATAGCAGCGCCACCTGTTAGGCGATGTATACCAAAACCTAATAAGCAACAAATTAAGTCAACTTGATAATTGAATCTGAAGTTTGATTAAAATTCATGCATCCCTTCTTCAGATAAAACTATTGCAGGAATCAGGATAAATGCAGCATAGCAGCGCCACCTGTTGGGCGATTTACACCGAAACGCAGTCAGCACCAACTCATATCAAGGACTAACTGAATCTGAAGTTTGATGAAAATCCACGCATTAGTTGTTGATAGAGATATTTCGGAAATCAGGAAAAATGATGTATAGCAGCGCCACCTTTTGGGCGATTTACACCAAAACGTAGTAAATAATCAACTTATATCAAGGACTAACTGAATCTAAAGCTTGATGAAAATCCACGCATTATTTCTTGAGATGAGCCATTGCGGAAAACAGGAAAAATGAAGTATCACAGTGCCACCTGCTGAGCGATTTACACCCAAAACGTAGTAAACATCAACTCATATCAAGGATTAACTGAATCTGAAGTTTCATGAAAATCCATGCATTAGTTCTTGAGATAGAGCCATTCCGGAAATCGTAAAAAATGCAGCATAGCAGCGCCACCTGTTGAGCGATTTGCACCAAAAACTAATCAGCATCAATTTATATCAGGACTAACTGAATATAAATTTTAATTAAATTCCGTGTATTAGTTTTTGAGATAGAGCGCCCACAAAATTTGTGTCACACACAGACACACAGACAGACAGACTCACAGACATACTCACAGACAGACATTTTATAAAAACATGTTTTCCGGGATCTCTGACCCCTAAAACTTGTCAATCCGTCAAAAACAGGAATTCGAAAATTTTCACGATTCCAATACTTTCTTCTTGTAAAGATAGAAGAAAGTAAAAAGACCATTTTCAACATTTAATATCTTAAAATGTATATGATTTTAAAACTCAATTTTTATTGAAATGAAAGATATAAGTATGTTCTTCCATTTCATGTATTTAAAAAAATGCAAGATGCAGAATTAGCATTTATAGGGGACTCCATACTATCAGATATTTGACGAGCAGAAAATTGGTCTAGCAGCTTACGCGCAGGATTACAAAATAAATATTGCAGCAAGAATAAAAATTGTAGTGCCTACATATACTTCAGATTGTATTAATTCCCCTAAACCTAAATAAATTCGTATTTGAAGCATTTTTATATTTTTAATACAAAGTTGTATTTAGCTAATACAAAATTTTGAAAATTTCAACAGTATAATAAAAAAAAAAAAAAAAAGAAAAAGAAAAAGAAAAAAAAAACTTTTTTCAATGAAAAGGAAATTTTAGGTTCAGTTTATACATGAAACATACGTTTTGAAAATTTCATGAAAAAATATTCAGAAGTGTTTAAGATATCGTGCGCGTTATACCCGAAAACATCATTTGGAGAAAAATGACTTCAAATTTTCGGAAACGCCGCTTCAGCTATTGAGCGGGTATAAATCTAAAAGCCATAACTTCTATTCGAATGGGAATTTCAAGGAAACAATTCTATCAAAATGTTCAGAAAAGATTGGAGATTAACATCTAAAAAAATTAAAATTTCGAAAATTTTAAAGCTTTAAGAGTTCAGAAAAAAACAAAGAGACAAGTAAAATAGTAGAAAAATTATTTTTTGTTCAAAATGACTACCGTGTATGCTCGCGTATAAGACGACATCCCTATTTTGAATGATAAAATTTTGGTAAAATTCTTGAACCGCGTATAAGCCGACCCTAAAAAATTCAAATATATTTTCAGACAAAAATCATATTTTTAATGAAATACTAAACAAGCAAAAATAATTATATAAAGAATTAAGAGACATCAAACGAATCATCCTTCAAATTTGGAATCACTATCTGAATTTCCAAAAAGTTCTATGAAGTTCCGCCCCGTTGCTTCCTCGTCATAAAAATCGGACTCAGCATCTGATGAATTTTCGTCATCACTTTCGTAAATAAAATCGTCCTCGGTGCCATCCATAGCAAATGATTTCACAATCATCACCTTTTAAATAAGGAAAGGGCATGTTTACAAACAAACACTTCCGTCAACCAATCTATCACTATATTTTGATCATAGCGATCATTGCAGAAATCAACTTGGCGACGTAGGCCAATCATATCATAGATCTGTTAAATCAATCTTTTAAAGACCAATCAAAATCCTCGAGTTCATGTGTGTAGTTGGAGTCATAACAAATGAAAAGGTTTTCCTTGCTAACGAACAGTAATTCGACCAACAGTGACGCCAGTTGCCCTTTCCTTATTGACATCCACACCTCTTCAATTAGATTACCGTTTTTAACACTTTCCAAAAAGGTTGAACAGTGTTTATGACTTCGGTTTGTCTGGCCGTCTGGCCGCGCTCTAACTCTCGTAAATATACTTGGATTGCCTTGAAATTTTTAGATATTATTGACGTTTACCATAGTATGTTCCCTATTTCAAATGAAGTTTGTAGCATGTTTAGTTCATGTACAGGGATAGTCAAAGTATTCCGTTACATTACGACCAATGGGAAAAAATCGTTTCAAATGATTTTTAATGATGTTACACGCTTTCAAATATAATAAAATTGATACGCATTTATAAGTGCACTAAAATATGCATTCTGTAGAATTTGCGGTTCAAAGAATAGTTATTATTCATTTACAGGGCCACTCAAAAAAATTCCATTACATTACGGTCTATGGAGAAAAATCGTTTGCTGTTTATTTTAATGATATTGCACTATTTTGAACATATTGAAATCGATATTTATCACTGAAGTGTACTGCAAAGTTCTTATTATGCAGCGTGGTGAACATAGAATTTATCGATCATTTACAGGGACACCCAAAAGAATTTGGCTAGAGAAGAAAATGAACAATAATCGAGCTATTGAAACCTATGAACAATAATTGCTGGAAGTGCATTTTCAGTTATGGTATGCATTTTTAAATTTAATTATTTTTTAAATATTACTTGGTTTGTATAAATTCTATATATCACGTACAGGGCTGCACAAAAATTTTCAACAACATCCGTTTATTGGCGGAATTTGCTGAGTGGCAATTTTCAACTGTGCTAATGCGTTTAACTGAACTAACTTTTAGCATACATATCTGTAGATCATATACAGGGATGCACAAAAAAAAACGTATATTTTCCGACTATTCTTGGTAATAGCAATGAAATTTTGTTATTGTATTCTGAATGTGTTGGAAAGTGTTTCATAATGTATGCTGTACGCATGAATTTTCGTTCTTGTTTCAGATTGCCGCCAGTTGTTTTCTGCACATCTGGCGAACACATCCACTCAATCCAGATTTTTCGCAATCTATCGTTAACTCATTTGTTGATCAAACATCAATTTACATACGTCAGTCAGAAAGCTCTGTGGGCTTATAACTTTTCTCCCTAAATCTGACTCGCGTATAAGCCGATTCCCCCTTTTTAATAGACAATTTTAGGTCAAAATTTTCCGGCTTATACGCAAGTATATACGGTACTTTGTATTTAAGGCGTTGCGTATATTTAGAGCTTATTATTATTATTATTATCTCTCTATTCTAAAAAAGTAACTAACGCTGTCACCGCCGCCGCCACCGGTTTTGAATTTTTTGTAACCGGAAGTCTTTCTTTGTTAATATTAAGAAAAATATTGCATACGAAAATATTAAAATCGGTCGTATTATAGAGAAATGTTTGATAAACACGCTGATGCAGGCAGTTTTTAAATCGAAGAATTATTTTAACAGAGGGGTTCAGAGATCATGTTAGTTCACAAATCATACTGCAAATTAATTGCTTCATCATTACCCCTCAAAAAATGAAGGAAACAGAAAAACATGGGGAAAAGCAACAGTGCCAAACACTGCTTAATCCCACTTACAAACATAAAAAAATGACAGGAAAGGTTTAGGAAATAAGGAAAATATTTGAATCTTTAAGACAGGAAAGCAAAAAGTGCAAAAAATTTGGAGTGATTCAAACCTGATCACCCCGAAAAAACTAGAATTTTGAAAAATAAATGTTGTTATTAAACAACGATAAAAATATAATTGCTACTTTCTTAAAGTAACACTATAAAGTTGTATGTTAATACAACTTAGAAATTGTTGTATCTTAAAACAACAAACTACAGAGTCAATTTAAGATTGACATAGGACTAACTAGAATAACTACCATTATTAACTTAAGGGGGTCCAGGACACAAAAATCTTCAAATTTCCTAAAAAAAAAATTATTGCATTATAAATTTATCTGTTTTTTTCTGCTTGAAATGACGCATAAATCATGTTTCTATCTTAATTGGAATAAGAAATATTAATTCTTTCGTTTTGGTTTGTTTTCAAAATCTAGCTTTCAAGCAATGATTGTCGTGAAAACAACTTCTTGTGAAAATGCGTATTTCTTCATGATGGGTGTTTTCACCATTTCTCGAATTTAAATTGTTATAACTCAAGAACCGTCAAAGATAAACGGTTCAAACTTGGAACATGTCTTTTTCAATCAGTTTACTTTAATTTCGATTCAGGAATTTGAAAAAAAATATTTACTTTTGAAAATATGATTTTTTTTCTTTTAAAGTTACATCATTTTTTTTTTTACTTCAAATATTTTTAATTTGTATTTCAATTGATATTTTTTTAAATGCTGAATCAAAATTAAAATTTATATATTTCTGTTTATTTAAATGAAAACAAATTGAAATTCTACAAATAATATTTTGAGTTATAACGATTTTAAACTACCCCACTTCTTTAATAAATTTTAAATTTTAAATTAAAAAAAATTATGAGAAGTTTTATCATGTGATTTTGTTTACAAATGATATGTTTAACCATCACAAAAAAATTCAAAATTTAAACTCAATAAATAAAAATTATTTTAAAATGTGTCCCGGACCCCTTAACTAAATAAATAAGTTGCTTGTTGTTCTTAAACAACAGAAAAATGATGCCATCTTAAGACATCGAGAAAAAACGGGTAGAAGGGATAGACAATAGGAAGAAACGCGACCTATACACATGAAAACACAATTTAATATTAATCAAACTAAAACTAATTAAGATATACTACTACTAATGATAATAAACTAATATTAAGGGTAAAACTAAATTAATATTTACAGATTTGTTAAAGTTGGTCAAAATCGTTCCATTAAAAAGTTTTATAGGAGCAAAAACTATAAATAGGAATTTAATCATTCTTAGATCATTTTATACGTTAGAAGTTCTTGGTGTGCAGACTGCATTTTTTTTTACTCATTTCTGAGGTTTTATTTCTATTTTAAATTCAAATTTTCAGCATTTCGAGAGATATTTTTTACAACTTTTAAAAAAGGGTATTATTTTAAATTGTTGCCAAATTTAAAATAAGCGCAAAGAATAACATTTCCTTCAAATTAAAAATTCATTTACACGTGACTTATTATAAACAGAAAAAACTTTCAAATGAGAATTAAATGATTACGTATTAAAAGCAGGAAAATATTGATAATTACGTCATAAAAACTATATTTACACGTGAATTTTAAAAGAGAAAGAACATTGTAAAATAATAACCTCTTTAATATGCGTTAAAAGTCACAAATGGAGGAAATTACGTCATATTTAAAATTGCGAACAGTTTAAATTTAAAAATACTAGGGGGCTCTGCCTCCTACGAGCTACGCTCGCCAACCCCCGTTCAGACACCGCAGACTCTAAAAGCATGCTAATTTGACCGGCTTTAAAAAGATTTCGGAAGACTGAATTATAATTTAAAAAACAGTGGCGATCTCCCTATAAACGGGTTTCTATCCATTTCTCTTTGATTGGGGAATTTTAAGGCCAAATCAGCTGCTATTAAAAGATACAATGGCTGTTTCCGTCTTTGATTAAATAAAATCAGTTAAACATTTCAAAATAAGCTAATATAAAATGAATTAAGTAAACAGAGTCTTTGTCTCTGGCATTTTTTAACAAAGCGAAAAGAAAGTATTTTTAAATAAGACATTTTAAATGTATCGTTTTTAATCTGATGTAATTTTCACCAAACTTTTTTTCCTCTTTTTAATATTCACGTGAAAATACTTTTGTTAGAAATGAAATATTATTTGCGCTGTCCTGACAAAAATAGTCGAAAAGATCATCTCAAAATATCAAATAAATGTCTCGCCAATTTTTTAATTTAAACTGTTTTGCAATATTATTTTTTGTTCATTTTACGTAATAAGGGTAATGTGACGCAAATGTAATGTAATTTATCCTATTTAAGACTTATAACGCATGTTAATGAATTTTTTATTTTACAATATCCTTTCTCTTTTAAAATTCACATGTAAATATAGTTTTTATGACGTAATTTTCAATGAGTTCCTGCTTTTCATATTTTCTGTTTATAATAGTCACGTGTAAATAAATTTTTAATCTGAAGCAAACATTATTGTTTGCGCTGTTTATAGAGTTGGCAACAGTTTAAATTAATACCATTTTCTAACATATGTAAAAAATACCTCTCAACATGCTGAAAATTTGAATTTAAAATAGAAATAAAACCTCAAAAAATGAGTCAAAGAAATAAATGCACTCTGCACACCGGGAGATTCTAATGCATAATATGATCTAAAAATGGTTAAATTTCCATGCATAGTTTTCTCTCCTATAAAACGATTTTGTCCAACTTGAGTACTAAATATCTCTTAAAATAATTCTTCGATTTGAAAACTGCCTGCATCAGAGTGTTTATCAAACATTTCTCTATAATACCACCAATTTTCATATTTTTGTATGCAATATTTTTCTTAATATTAACGAAGAAAGTCTTCCGGTCACAAAAAATTCAAAACCAGCGGCGGCGGCAGCGGCAGTGGCAGCGTTAGTTGCTTTTTTTTAGAATAGAGAGATATTTAGGTGAGACATTTATTTCCTATTTTGAGATAATCTTTTTAAACTATTGTTGAGAATTCTAAGACAGCGCAAATAATATTCCCTTTCTAGCAACAAAAGTATTCTCACGTCAATATTAAAAAAAGAAATACAACTTTGGTGAAAATTACGTCAGATTCAAACCGATACATTTAAAATGTCTTATTTAAAACAATTTCTTAAGCATTGTTAAAAAATACCGTGAGAGAAAGACTCTGTTTACTTAGTTCATTTTATATTAGCTTATTTTGATAGCACTGATCAAAGATGAAAACAACCGGTTAACAGGGAGATCGCCACTGTTTTTTTAATTATCATTCGTTCTTCCGAAATTTTTTTAAAGCCGATCAAATTTGCGTGTTTTTGGAGTTTGCGGTGTCTGAACGGGGGTTGGCGAGTGTAGCTCGTAGGGAGCAGAGCCCCCTAGTTAATTTTAAATGAAGATGTAGTATCGGGTACAATATCTTACAAGTAGTGATGGGCGATTCTCGAGATTTTACCAATCGAGAAAAATCGTCATCGTAAAAAAATACAATCGATACAGTCATCGATTACTTCCCGGAATCTACAATCGAGACAATCGAGATGTTTTTACAATCGATTATTGATTATTATTTTACAGGCTTATAGAGTAATTTTTAAGTTTTTAGTAAATACGTGGCAACTAAAGATAGATGGAGTAAAACAACATAGCAAGAAATCGATGTAAATTTAACACTGAGATGCTCTGAAAAAAGATCTTCCTTTGAAGCTAAATGAAAGGTTGTGAAAAAACAGAAACAGTAATGTAGTTTGCTGCTATCGTTTTCATTAACTCTTTCATTCAACTTCAATTGATGGAGGGGCACCTGATATGAAGCCTTTAGAAAGCTGTATTCTAACATTTGTTAATAATCTTAATACAACTTGTTATGTAATACATCTTATCAGTTTTTAAGCCTTCTGAAAGAAATGTTAATCCCTAAACCTACCCTCTTTTCTGTACTAATGGTTTATGACAATTAACAAATTGTTAGAAATGCGTTTAAGAAATTAACTTTAATGTTACAACATCTCCGCTATAGTATTTATCTTTCGAATATTATGTGCCATTCTATATTTTAATACAGGCCAATAAACTCTAAATGATTAATATCTTTAAGATATGTTCCGTATAAATTTCTTTAATAAAGTGTGCATACTAATGTTTCGATAAAACACTGTAAAACATTTTAAGTTTTTAATGTTTGAGCATATTAATAATAAGTATCATGGATTTTCATATCAAATTTTATTTTATGTATGGCAATGTGTATTATGCATGCAAGTCTAGTAAATTGAGAGTACTACGGATGAACCAGATGCCAGCAAAATGAGTTGAACACGTTAATCTCAACCCCTCAGAATTTTTCAAAACACTCTTTTCAAACAAGTTTTTCAAATATAAAATCAATATGTTATCAAGAAATATGTTCAAAGTTTTAATGGTAAGAACAACGCTATTTTGGAACGCTAAATAACTTAAGAAAATACTTTCAGTTCATTTACCTACTTTTAAAAATATTATTTAAATTATTCAAGGATTGTAATATCTTTTTGCTAATTTTGTTTTGGTATAAGTTCCCTTTTATTTTTAATGAAAGTGCGATGTCTAAATCGCGTAATTATGGCGCATTCGATAGAATTGAATAGCTTTTTCACATTTTCGATAAAGGCAAAAATTTGATACAAGTTAAAGTTCCCCTAAATATCTAATGCTGTAAGATTTCCCGTTGATAAAAAAAAAAAAGAGCTTCATCGAAAAAGGGGAAGAAAAACCAGACAAATATACTTGCTAAAAGGGAACCTGTGTAAACCGGAAACTACTTACCACTCCCTATCGATGCCAAAATGATTCTTTAAATTTGCATTCCAATTAAAAATAGTTACTTTCTGACACATTAACGAACTTATTTTTATTCTCAAGCGTATTAGCTAGGGTCGAATTTTTTCCTTTTTCGCTAAAGGCAAATGTTTCCAATTTTCGTAAATGCGAGCCTAATATTGGGGAATTTCACCATTAATCGAAAACAAAAGAACTTTACCGAAAAACAGAAGGATAACCGGACTCATATACCAGCTAAGTGGGAACCTACCTAAGACGGAAACCGGTTTCCATTCCCTAATGATTCCAAAATATTTTTTTCTGTTTGTACTTGTACTTAAATCCAAAGTAATTTTTGATTCATTTAAAAACTCAATTTTATTCTCAGGTGCATTGTATCCAAAAATGGAAGGATAACCGCATAAAGATACCAGCTAAGAGGGAAACTGTCTAAAACGGAATTGGTCTTTGGTCCCTAGCGATCGAAACATAACTCTTCGTTGTCTGTACCCAAATCTAAAGTAGCGCCTTTCTAACTCATTTTTATTCTTAGGTGCATTAGCTAGAATCGATTTGCATTTTCACATTTTCGATAAAAGTAAAAGGTTTGATTGAAGAAAAGTTCCTAAATGTTGAATGCGTGTCTAATTCTGTGGAATTTTCTGGTTGGTCAAAAGAAAAAGAGCTTTGTCAAAAAATGGGAGGATAACTAGACAAACCAGCTAAGACGGAATCTGTCTAAAACGGAATTGATTTCCAGGTTCTAAATGGGCCCCTAACATGACTGTTGCCCATCTGTACCTAAATCCAAAGTAGTATCTTTGTGAGACATTCACGAACTCATTAGATGAACAGCATTTTCCTTTTTTTGGTAAAGGCAAACGATTTAATACAGATCAAAGTTACCCTAAATGTCTAATGCTGTAGAATTTCAAAGTTGATCGAAAACAAAAGAGCTTTATCGGAAAGGGAACCAGACAAATATATTTGCTAAGAGTGAACCTGTCCAACAAGGAATTGGTTCCAATCTCTAGCAATAGCTAATGAAGTTTGATTAAATTACGTGCATTAGTTTTTGAAATATAGCAGCGTTACCTGTTGGGCTATTTGCACAACAAACAAATAAACACCATTTTACATCTAGGTCTAACTGAATATGAAGTATTATTAAATTTTGCGTATTACTTCTTGAGATAGAGCGTTATCAAAATTTTTGTCACATAAAAGACAGATATTTTCTAAAAACTGACCAATTTATCATGAATCCAATACTTCCTTCTTGTAAAGATAGATGAACGTAAAAATGGAAAAATGCCCCAAACAAACTGAATTAAACCCTTTTCAACTTAAGTATATGTAACAAAATCACACGCCTCCTAACCTGTATCCTTCTTTGAGAAACTATGACTTAAACCAAAAATGCACCAAGTGTCAATCTGACTGTGAAAGTTAAATAAATACCCAAAGAACTTCTAACTCATAAGAAAGGGCTCCATTACTGTTTTTCTAAGCTGGGATTTACATCACATTCATTTCGGTGACTTCCCTCCTTTACGCTAGCCAACCCAGACTACGTAATCATGACGTAGATGGAATATGCTCATTCATTTCTCTCTCGCTCTCGCACCTCAACTAAAGTCTGCTCGATGCAAACCTTTCGTTTATCTCGAGAGATACCTCTCCTCCATGAAAACCTCTCGCTTACCTCGAGAGATACCTCTCCTCGATGAAAACCTCTCGCTTACCTTGAGATATGTCTTCTCGGTTCTAACTAAGGCCAAGAATGGGAAATCACTTTTCTTCCATTCTCGACATGTTACTCTCGATGATTGTCAAGAAAACTGATTTCTCGTTCTCGGTCAAGAAGGGCCGAGAAGAGATATCGAGGGGAGAGCTGGAAAGAGAGATAGGTATGACAGTGAGCAGTGAAATGATGGAGCCTTCCGATAAATATTATGTATTAAATAAAAAAAATTCAAAGACAGAGATTGGTGAGTTTCGGGGGGCGCAAGAGTGGACACACGGGGGGGGGGGGGGGGATTTTCAAAGTTTTACCGAACACGTCATGTGATACATCATCGGAATTTGACAACCCTTTCATATTATGAACCTTTCTCCCATTCACAGTTGAATTTCAGGATGCGGAGGGGTGAGGGTGCGCGCGGACAAATCTTTAAAACTGTAGCGATATCTAGAATAATTATCATTTAAATGGGTTTTTTATCGGAGCCTTCAGAAAAATAATACTTATTAAATATAAAAATATTAAGAGTTGGGGGAATTCCGGGAGTATTCAAGAGGCGTGAGAGTGGACCCACAGGGGTGCAATTTTCAAACTTTTATGAAACCTCTCATGTGATATATCTTCGAAAATCTTTCTGACTACTCTTTCATATTATGAACCTTTCTTCCCCCAAAATTGAATTTTGGGGGTGGGGAGGGGCGAACAAATTTTTAAAACTGTAGCGATTTCTATGATAAATAGCATTTTAGATGTGAATTTTTTTTTTATGGGGTCTTCCGGTATTTATTATTTATTAAACATAAAAATTTTGAAAGTGGGGGCTGCATCAATTCCGGGGCGAAAGAGTGGACCTACTGGGGAGAGGGTTCGGGGAAGCAATTTTCAGACATTTTTTGAACCCGTCGTGTGACATATCATAGGAAAGCTCTTGGATAACTCTTTCATATTATGAGACTTTCGTCTCCCCCTCCCCAATTTTGCTCTCACTGTGAGGGGGGGGGGGGGTCGTTTTCAAACTTTTTTGCATTCTCATCATTTTAGATTGGATTTTTTTACGGAGCCACCCGGTATTATTTATAATACATTAAATTTCAAAAAGTTGGGTTGTATTCCGGGGAGTGCGGTAGTTGGTCCCTTGGGGTGGGAGGGGGGGGGGGGAGCACTTTCCTAACTTTTGTCGACACTCTTCATGTGATACATCATTAGAAAATCCACTTATTCAGATTATGCACCTACCTGCCCCTTTCCCCACTTTGCCACCGGGGCATTTTTAGGGTTTCGTTCATCTGACGAAACCCTATTCGTCTCGCTCCTCTGTCGGTCTGTCCGTCCGTCCGTCCGTCTGTCTGTCTGTCACAGAGCCCGTTCTCAGAAACTATACATGTTGGAGACTTGAAATTTTGCATACTTATAGATGAACACCACACATCATACGACAAATCGTAAAATTTTGAAAAAGTCGTACATTTAACCCTTTGGGCTCCCACATGTATATTTTAAACAGTTCTTTCTATGTAAGCCTCTAATTAGATTGGAGGCGTGAAATTTTGCATATAGCTGAATACCTCACATCAAACGACAAATCATAAAATTTTGAAAAAGTCGTACGTTTAACCTTTTGGGCTCCCACATGTGTATTTTAAACAATTCTTTCTAAGTGAGCCCCTATTTAGATTGGAGGCGTGAAATTTTGCATACTTATAGCTCAACATCCCAGATTACGCGTCAAATAACAAATTTTGAAAAAGTTTTATGTTTAACCCTTTCAACTCCAGCTCGTGTATTTTAAGCAATTCTTTCTAACTGAGCCCCAATTAAATTGGAGATTTTAAATTTTGCATACTTATAGCAGAACACTTGAGGCCAAGCGACAAATCATAAAATCTTGAAAAAGTACGTTTAACCCTTTGAGCTACCACACATGTATTTCAAGCAATTCTTTCTAAGAGAGCCCCTAATTAAGTTGGAGACATGAAATTTTACATACGTATAGTTGAATACCTCAGACCACACGACAAATCATAAAATCTTTAAAATGTTTTATATAATAATTAACCCGTCCGGGCTCTAACTTGTGTATTTTAAGTAATTTTTCTAACCTCCGCCCTTTTAACCCGGGGAGAAATTTTCCAACTTTTGCCGACACTTGAACCTTCTTTCATATTATGCACCATAGCCTTACATATTTTAGTTCCATTCTTTACTGCCAGGTGCGCCTACTGATCTCGGGTGCTATGGGCGCAATCCCCTCGACTAATATATTTACGGATAGTATGTAAAACGGGTTTACGTTCGGATAGATGTTTGTGTAGAATCGAGTGTGCCCTCTGGTTGCGAAATGTGGAACTAACAGATTTTTCAAAAAGAAAAAGTGTTTTGAAAGGAATATTAAACGAAACCCTTTGTGCGATCTGTGATCACACTTACCCACTTGTTCTAAATTTTGCTGACACTCCTCATGTTACATATTGGAAAGGCCTGTGACCACTTATTCATGTTATGCACCCCCCCCCCACTTTGCCCCCCACGGGGAACTTTTCTAAATTTAGCCAAGACCCCTCATGTGACATATCGTTGGAAAGGTCTGTGACTACTTATTGATATTATGCACCTCCGGTGTCCACCCTCCCCATTTTGCCCCCACGGGTGTACTTTTCTATATTTAGCCAAGACCCCTCATGTGACATATCGTTGAAAATGTCTGAGACTAGTTATTGATGTTATGCACCTCCGGTAACCGCCCCCCCCCCACACACACACACACACTTTGCCTCCATGGGGATATTTTTCTAAATTTAGCCGAGACCCCTCATGTGACATATTGTTGGAAAGGTCTATTACCACTTACTCATTTTATGCACCTCCCGCGGTCCTCTCCCCCCAACTTTGTCCCACGGGGGCCATTTTTATAAATTTAGCCGGGAACTTTCATGTGACTTTTCTAAATTTACCAGAGACCCCCTTGTGATATATTGTCGGAAAGGTCTGCGACCACTTACCCACGTTATGCACCTCCCGCGCCCCTCCCCCCACTTTGCCCCCACTGGGAGGGTATTTTTATAAATTCAGATCGAGATCCCTCATGTGCCATGTGACATATAGTTGGAAAGGCCTAATGCCCCATGACGACTTATTCCTATTATGCTGCTGCTGTGCTCCTCCCCTCACCTTGCCCCCCCCCCCCAGGGATCCGGTTCGAGATTATTTTTTACAACATTTTATAGTCCGTGCACACCATTGCCTGCTATACAGTGCCTTATATAGCGGAAAGCCAGTTCGAGATGTCATATTACAAGATTGCGTATAAATTAGAGGCCCCAACTAAAGGAAGGGCCCGCTAGCGGGCGAAACCACTTAGTCCTTATTAACGCCGACTCATTCCAGTTTACCTGCAGACGATTCTTGATAAATTTATGAAGTATAAAAGCAGTTGGCAAACTGGAGTCATCGAGAAAATATTTACACAATCGAAAACTATCGAGATGTCCATACAATCGAGAGAATCGAGAAAAACATCTCGATTCTCTCGATTCGCCCATCACTACTTACAAGAGCTCAGTTCGCCTCTACTCCTCTGAAAATTGCTTTATAAAGCTGTCAGACTGTCAATAATGTTGTAAATCTATACTAATATTATAAAGAAGTAATGTTTGTTTGGGAAATCTCTGGAACTAGCGAACCGACTTCGAAAGTAATGGTAGCAGTCCCTGTTCCAGCACAGGCTATAATTTATGTCGGTCTCATTATCCCATGTGGGTACAGGAGCGAAAAACGTTCTAAAATTGCGATTTTTTGTAATATTGAAGGGGTGAGAAACTTGAAACTTGGCATGGTAATTACTTATAAGATGCAAATGCTCTCTAAGAAAATTTTCTATAAACGTTCTAAATCACGATTTCTACGGAAATGTTAAAGATATAAACTTTAATTTAGACATTGTAGATACTTATACTTACAAGATGTCAATGCTCTCTAAAGCGGTAATCACACACACTATTTAAGAGAAACTTTAAGCTCAACACGCATCTTTATCTGCATCTGCAACTGCTGCTCGAAAAAACGCCGTGTGATTGGGATTTCTTACGTGAAACATTATCTGCTGCATTTTCCACCGAAGTTAATTTTGCTGCGTGCTGCGCTTAATCTGACCAATATCATAATAGCAGATTGCCTGCGTCACTCCTCAAAATAGCTGTCCAGATCAAGATGGCTGCCGTTAAGTGTTTACGTGCATATGCTTGTTCGTCTGTATTGAAAACAAATTAAACATTTAACATCTAGTCGCAAAAAATTATTTTTTATACGACAAAGCAAATTTATAGTAAAGAAATATTTTAATGAGATCCTCGGTATGATAATAAAACACAAATATACTGCGACAGTTCCAAATAGGAGCTATTAACCCTATATTAACTTTCAATGGCTGCAAGATACAAATACTCGTAAGTAAATTTTTATAAAATTTAAAAGTATTTCTAATTATTAATCTTATATTTTGTTTAACGATAATATTAATTTCAGTGTTAAGATATTTTTGATATATTTTTACTTTTTATGAGCTTTGATAGTGTTTTGTCTTCTTATCGCCAAATTCGCCAATGTAAACAAACAGAAGCATTTTCTGTCATCTTGAATGCATTATTACACAAAAATATTAGATGAATGCTTCGTTCTGTGGTATATTATATCATATAATATATTCTATTGCTCAATTTTTGTCGTGTCTAATTTTTAAAAGCTTTTCAATATTATATCTTTACATCCTGTTAAATTAGTTGACTAATTGTATTTCCTACAAAGGAATAAAGTAAACGGAAAATGTTTATCAGATACTGCTTAAATTTGTTCCTGAAATTATTTTGAAATTTGACAATAATAATTATTAATGTAAAAGTTAACTTCATTTCTTTATTATACAAAATATTTTTCCTTTGGGTTATTGCGAAATTTAGATATTAAATTCGAAAGATTTTTTAGTGTAGCCTTATTAATGTGCATGGAAATTCTATTTTAGTCAAATTTATCTATGAATAAAATTTGTTTAACAAATTCTATATTTTATCAAATGTTAAATAGTGGGGTGAGATAGCTAAAAAAAACTTCACAACTGGCAACCAATGCGCCACTTCGGATTTAGATAGTATATGGATAGATGAGTCTAAAAAGCCCGGGACACAAATTTTCCTGGCCCTCTAGCGGCGATGATGACGTAATCAATATGGCCGCCAAAGTTTTGTGAAGTGCTTCTACATTTCTCTATAGAACTCGGGTTAATATTTTGATATTAACCTATATTTTTAGTGATTATTAATCCGGAGAAAACGCGCTTTCCAACGGTATATTTGACATCATTGTTTAGGTTCATAATACCACAAATATTCATAGCTTAATAAGAAAAAAAAAATTTTTTTTTGCTAAATAACTTGGAATTTGTTGCATGTAGCTGAAAACGTGTTGCATATCTTTTGTTCGTCAGAAAATTACCTTTCCGACGGTATGTATGACTTCTGTTTTATCACAAATATTTTCTGAAAATTTGCCAAAACAATGTAGCGTTGCACAGAGAGTCGTTATAGCAACAATGTAATTTATATGGGCTCCGAAAATTAATACAGTGGCTTTATAACTGTTTAAGTACCAAATGTTATTATTGTAAATTTTTATGTATATGTAAATATATTCTAGGGTTTTAAGCGTGAATTTTTAAAATCGTAGCTTCATCAAAATTTAATTTTTTTGGTGGGAGGCAACTTTAAAAATGTAATCTATCTATATTATAAAGGACAAACATATCTGTGCGTAACGCATACGTCATTTTGCGAATGGCAACACTTTGAAATGTGAAATGAAATTTTGGTTTTGCAATTTTCTCTACTGCAATTTTTTAAACTTCTAAACATCGCACATTTTAAATTTTTACACCGTCGTATAAGGAAAAAAATGCTCTTTTAAATGCAATTTGTTTGAAAGCTGTATCTCAATTAATTTTTGCGATATTAATTTTTTTGCAGTTTTTAATACCATTTTTCTTCTCGTGGCAACAAAAGTACCTCATTTCTATTGAAAGTCATTGAAAGTAAACGGAAAATAGTTGAAAATAGGAGATACTGTATCTTTCTGTTGCCATTTCTCATAAAACAAGAAAAAATAGTTGAATATAAAACATGGGCTATGTCAAGAATATTGTCAGTTATTCCGTGATAATGACGTCATATGCACACTTTTCTATAGACGAAGTTTAAGACTGGGTTGTAAAAGTAGATTGCTTTAGCGGATGCAAATGACGTCATTTTATAAAAAAGCGTGTATTTTAATTCTTAAACCTGAATTGTGTTTTGTAGAAGTGCGTCATTTTCACAGACCAGCTGCTTTGAAACTCTTCACAGGTGAAAATGCTTCACTTTTGAAAATAATGTAACCGAAAGCACACACTGATAAACGCAATGTTTTACAAAAATGTAGAGTGTCTTTATAAAAGAGAGGTGACATGTAAATAATAGCGATTTATATTACAGAAATTGATGATTCTCGCCTGGATGGATTGGTTTCGCCGAGTTAGACAAGCAAACAAATAATTCGTGGTTTAAAATAATATCGTGTTCCTGAAGTTTTTGTCAAAAATTCTCTCGAATAATAAAATTTTAATGCTATTCTTTAGGACATTCTACTATAATTTTATCAAAATAACATAATTTGCTTAATTTAATTTTTCCTAATTTTATATAATCTATATATTTAAAACACAAGTGTGTTTTTTAGTCATCTGCCATGATCTTTCTGCTGAACCAATTTTAATATATATATTTTTTAACTGAAAGCTCTTCCTTTGTAGATGTGGTCGCACTATCTGTTTTTTTTTTTTTTTTTAATATCCCCACTTTTATATTTTAATTTTAAAAGCATTTTATAAAATTTCTTCAAAATGATGAAAATTAGATAGCTTTCATTGCTGCAGACAAGAGAGAAATAATGAGGTATTTTAAACTTTATTCATGCTATTTTCTGATAAAAATTCAAAATTGTTGATAAAAATTGTTGTATAGGGTTTAGTGGCGCAAAATCCCATTAGGAGCAGTATATTATATTAGGGGAATAATAACGGAAAAGGGCATACTGCTTTTGAAAACACGCATTTTTCCTCATAAATTTTCTATAGTGATTTTCCTTCTGCATGTGTACTAAGTTTCAGACACTAGGCGAAATACTTATTTAAGTGAAAATGAAGTCATATTCAAAAGAAAACGATCATTTTCTTAGATAAAACTAAGCCTTTTAACACAAATGCGTCTAAAAACCATAAATTACGGAAATTTTTACTCTCCAAAATTGAGATTAGAATCTCAAATACAGAGTGCGTCTGTTCACATAAAAGATGTTGCTGGCAATCTTGACTTCAAGTTTTGAGTAAAAATGATTTTTAAATGATCAAACAAAATACAATTTTTAAAAAAAATGATGAATATGGATAGGAGAAGTGCGTATACAAATTTTGAGAAGGTGAAAATTGCTGTTTTCATTCCGGTAATCCAAGCCTCAATTGATAACCACATCCTAATAACTGATCTTTACTATATTTTATTGATTATGTATCTATATTATAAAGAACAAACGTATCTGTGCGTAACGCTGACGTCATTTTGAGAATGGCAATACTTCACGATCAAATTTTGGTCTTGAAATTTTCGCTACTGCATTTTTTTCAATCTTCTGACCATCATACATTTTCAATTTTTGTCGCATAGGGAAATAAATGTACTTTCAAATGCAATTTGTTTAAAAACTGTATTCATTGACTGATGTATTATATTTTCTAAAATAATTTTTAAGCATGATTTTTTTTAAGTTTATCTTATCACGTGCCGGTTTCAATACATAAAATAATAAACATTTTGCACATAAAGCAACAAACACTTTTCAGCATTTGTCTCTGACTATGTTTGCATAATGAAATTAATACTTCCTTTATAAGCAAATAAAAGAATAATATTTAAAAAAACCACCAAACTAACATATTTGTGAAAGACAAATTAACGAAATTAATACTTCTTTTATAAACAAATAAAAGAATAATATTGAAAAAATACAAATCTAACATATTTGTAATCGTACAATTTAAATTTTTATATCACCAAATAGGATTTTTTTAAAATGGAATTTGTTTGCAAAGTTCATCTCAGTTTACTGATTGTCTATGGTATTAAAAACAATTTTACAGCATGAAATATTTTTTAATCTATCTATATCGCGCGGAGCTCGATTACGAAAGATTAATCCGTTTGCCCTTAAAACAAAATAAAGAGTTCATCATTTTCTTACGGCTAATTACCATTAAAAAAAACTTCCCTATGAATAAATAAATAATATAACACAAATTTACCAGACATGTATGAGCTCTGAAGTTATCAGAATATAAAAGGATGCCATAAGTAGTAAAAAATCTTGGCAAATAAGTCTTAGCATGCGGCTAATAAGAAAATATCGCTTTTGATAAATTTCAAAAATGTATTTGATTGTGTAATTCATATTTTCCATATGAAAAATGCTTTTTTAATGTAAGTGGTCAATCTAATAAATTTATTGCATATAAAAAAATTGTTAGTTTTCAATTAAAAAAAATTGTTTTCACCTATATTCTTTAACCCGGGAAGCCCGGGTACGATCCCCTAGTACTAATAAAAGAATGAATCGCTCTGTGTGTGTGTGTGCGTTATGGGTAGCAAAATCTACGGCACGTACGAGGCTCAAATTTTTTGTGAAGATAGTCCAAGGCCTCTCCTAATGTGCCTGACCCTCAGAATTTAAAAATTCTTATAATTAGCTGAGTAATTAATTTACAATTGCAACTCACTCTCATCAAAAGTGTGCTTTTTTCTCGGCTTTTTCTATCTGCTAGCTTTCGGTTGGTTGGTTGTATAAAGTTTTCTCAGGAGTAATTACATAAACCGGAGTAGCAATGACATTGGAGTGTTTGATGTTTCAAGACTTACTGCTTTTTCAACTTAATATCAATATTTTACCGCGAAAGTTATATACATGATTCGGAAACATTATATTTATTACTCGGGAAAATTTCAAAGAATTTCGATAACAGGAAATATATTTTTTAAAACGTTAAATGAAAAATTAGAACACTTTACTGTTGCTTTTATTACAAGAAATTGGCAACGGCAAACGATTACTTCTTGCATTCTTATGTTGCTATGCTAGCGAGTCGAATTCTTTAAAAGGACATTAATTTATGATTTTCTAAATTACTAATATTATACTTTTCTTTCAGAAGTCATAACAATGCTCATGAGAAAAGGTTCTTGGCCCATGCCAAAGAAATGGTTAACGTCTTATCCGAACAAGGAAATCCATTTGAAGAAACTGATTTAATGTCAATAGGGAGCTCCAAAATAATTCCAAGTTTCGAAGCTGTCAAGTGTGTTACGGAAGCATTTACTGTAGGACTAAAGCAGTATGATGATTATGTCGTGTCCCGTCTCGATCAAGTTCAAAATTCAATTCATAAAGTTATTCCTCGAACCAATATTAACATCTTCAAGACTATAACCAAAAAAAAAAAAAAAAAAAAAAAAAAGGCAAAGTCCAAGATTTCGTACTTACATAAAGACTCCAACTTATTCTGCAGATTTTAAGTTGCATCTGAAGCACGGGATTGCAACATAGATGATTTCTTTTCGTATGAAAACCAAAAGTACCCACCCTCTATTTCAGATGATGGAAAACTCCGAAAGCCAACCAACAAGTCTGATATTATTGACTGCATTCAAACAAAATATGGCATTAGCTTTAATCACAGCCAACCGAATGTAACAGCTAAACTATTCGATGAGCAGCCATAATACACATGCTTAATCCTGGTATTGCGACAACATTTTCCGGGTACTATGAACATTTTTTCAAATCATATTTCATTAATCAACTGAAGAACAGTTCACGACTAGATATTGTATTCGACAGATAAATTAGTAACAGTTTTAAGGCACATACCCGAGAAACAAGAGGAAGTGGCATAAGTATTAAAGTCTCAGACTCAACTGCAATTCCAAGAAAAATCCAGCAATTCCTACGTGTCAACGAAAACAAGACCCAATTGTTCCAGTTGCTAGCTAAGAAAATGGTGGGGGACGAGTATCCAGGAAAACATTTTGTCTGTACTTATAATGACCAAGTCCTCGCATCAACCTCTATGGATGTATCAAGTCTCCCGTCTCGCACGAAGAAGCAGATGGCCGTCTACTTCTCCATGTTAAGCATGCAGTAGAAAGTGGACATACTCGCATCTTATTACGAACTGTGGACTCAGATGTAGTGGTTATTTCAATATCACTGTTCCCACAATTACAAGATATTGATGAATTATGGATTGAGTACGGTTGTGGGAAATACAGGAAATTCATTCCAATTCATGAGATCTGTGCTAAACTTTCACCGGAAATTTACAGAAATTTGTTGGCTTTTCATTCTGTAACTGGTTGCGACACAGTTTCCACATTTTGCGGCTTTGGCAAGAAGACAGCTTGGAAGGTCTGGATGTCATTTCGTGAAATTGATTGTGTATGGCATCAGCTCTGTACAGGCACCTCTGATATTGACGATGAATGTCATGATCTGTTACAGCGATTTGTTATACTATTTTATGATCAATCATCAGATATTCAGAGCATCAATGATTGCAGACGAGTGCTATTTACGAGAAAGAATCGAGCCATCGAAAACATACCTTCTACAGCAGATGCTTTGACACAACACATCAAACGAGCTACTCTCCAAGCAGGAATTTGGAACAACAACCTCATTGCACATTACACAATACCTTCACCAATTAAGTGGGGATGGACAATAAATTCAGGAGAATCATACCAACCTTTGTGGACAACAATTCCAGAAATGTCAAAACACTGTAAAGAATTTACCTCCTGTACTTGCCGCAAGCGATGCACATCTTGTAAATGTATTAAAATGGGAATAAAATGTACGAAACTTTGTGTATGTGAAGGGCAGTGTTTAGACAGTGATAAGTAATCACTAGTAAATTTACATGAATCATTTGGATATTATTGCATATGACAGCAAGATATTATGTTATTTAGATATTATGGCTGCCATTAATGTATTTGACAATCTATTGGATATGATTAAATTAGGAAATTAAATTGGAATGATATTGTATTGTACATTCTTTTGTTTCTCATTCTTGTACCCATAAATGTTTGAAACTTATCTTACAGTTATGCCTATTAAGTGTGCCTCATGTCATTGATTTTAAAACGGAAATGAGAGTTTTATAGCCCTAAAAAAAAAACTAGAATTTATTTACATATACATCAAAAATTACAATAATTACATTTGCTACTTAAACAGTTATAAAGCCACTGTATTAATTTTCGGATCCCATATAAATTACATTGTTGCCATAACGACTCTCTGTGCAACGCTACATTGATTTGGCAAATTTTCAGAAAATATTTGTGATAAAATTGAAGTCATATATACCGTCCGAAAGGTAATTTTATGACGAACAAAAGATATGCGATACGTTTTCAGCTGCATGCAACAAATTCCAAGTTATTTAGCAAAATGTTTTGATTTTTTTTTTTAATTAAGGTATAAATATTTGTGGTATTATGAACCTAAACAATGATGTCAAATATACCGTTGGAAAGGGCGTTTTCTGCGGATTAATAATCACTAACAATAAGGTTCCTATCAAAATATTAATTCGAGTTATATACAGAAACGCAGAAGCGCGTTGCAAAACTTTGGCAGCCATATTGATTACGTCATCAGCGCCGCTAGAGGGCCAAGAAAAATTGTGTCTCGGGCTTTTTGGACTCGTCTATCCATGTACTATCTGAGTCCAAAGTGTCGCATTGGTTGCCAGATGTGAAATATTTTGGCATCATTTTCAATTAATAACTCACAATTAATAACTCACCCCACTAAAAGTATTAAAAGCTCGTCAATCATTTAAGCAACAATTCTCTTTACCAATCAGTTTTATTAATGCAGTAATTCGGAAATTCTAGAAATTTTCAGTTATCCTAAATTATCCATCAAAGGCCTTTTTTTTTATGTGTGCGTGGGATAGAGATGAGGCATTTAATGCCCTTTATTGCATCTTCATACTTCATATTTCATTAAGATTTCTCTGAAAAGGTCGGCGTAATACGGCGAATATGCCTAAAAACAGAAATAATAGCACAAAATCAACCCAACCGGATGATTTCAAATTTAATATACATAATCGTTGCAGAATTTTGTCGAGTCATTTAAAATTGTATCGAAAATCGAATCAAAACTTAAAAAGATATAAAAAAAAAAGCAATTTAACAAATTACGACGACCATTTGGAAAATGATTTTTTCAAAGACTAAAATTTAAGACATAAAAAATCGCACGGAGTTGATCATACATTACGTATGCCATGGATTACATTTTTCGGTACTGTAAATTTTTTAACTTCTACGGAGCTGCGGTCATACATTACGTACGCCATGGATTAAACATTAATATTCCTGGACCAATTTTAAATGAAATTTCATTCTTAAATTTCTAAACATCCACACAATATTACTTTTTACACCCTCGTATAGAGAAAAAAAAAATGTACTTTTAAATGCAATTTGCTTGAAAGCTGTATCTCAATTTGTTTCTGAGTTATTAATTTTTTTGTAGTTTTTATTACTTTTTGCCATAATGGCAACAGTCCATCTCTGTTGAAAGTAAAGGGAAAATACAGATTGCTGTATAGACCAATCAGAAAACGAATAAAATGCGGGATTCAACTAATAAAACGCTTCAGATATGTTTTTGATTTCCTACCCTGACCGAGGACAATAACCATTTTTCCAAGTGGTTAAAAATATAGTATTAAATAGTAGGTGGTGCGCTTATGCGCCGGAAAATAAGTATTAAAAAAAAAGATTAAAAACACCTTGAAATGTTGAAATAATAATAATAACGAATAATTCATAAAAATTATCCAGAGATATTTTTTATATAGGATAAACCTGCCGGACGTAATGGACACCCTTGCACAATTTCTTAAAAAATTATTTTTCAAATTATAGTTAGTATATTCCAGCTTTCCTTACTATTATATTAGTCTATCAACATTTCTTTAAAATCAGTTTGAAAGGCAATTTAACTATTTTTGATAGGGTAAAAGGTGAATCGTATTATTTTTATTTATAATATCTAATGCTGGGATCTTTGCACGGTTAGTGTTAGTAGCACGAAGAAGCCGTGGGATATCCCTTGTCTATCCTCGCTTTATGTTAGTCTTTTTTCAAAATTAATGGAAAATAGAATTGGTGTCTTTCTGCCTAGTTGTGCAATGATATTTTAAAAGAATAAAAATTATAAGTTTTGCATATTTCTGCCAGTGGTTGGGCACAAATAACAAATTAACTGTTTTAAACATATTTTCAGAAACATAAAAATTTCTAAATGTGATCGTGAAAAAGTATTTAACATTAAAACTTATTTCTATGTTAGAAGAGATTTTTATATCAGAAAATTAGTTTTGAAACAATTTAAAAATGTTATTAATAATTTTCAACTGCTTACTATTGGTATCGGTTTTTTGTTTACAATCATTGGCGAATTTGTCGAAAAGCAGACAAAACGTTATCAAAGCTCATAAAAAGTAAAAATATATCCAAAATCTCTTAACATTGCAATTAATTTTATTGTTAAAAAATGGAAGAGTAATAATACAAATACTGTTAAAAATTGTAAAAATTTAACTTACATTATTGATATTAAATGCCTATAAGCACTAATACATATAATATATTTAATATACATACAACTTGAAACTATTTCAAGATTTATAAATTATTTATTAATTTATATTATTAAAAGTGCACAACCATTGATCTGACGGTCACAAAGTTATTACTAGTTCAGTATAAAAAAAAAAGCAGTTTAACAAATTACAACGACCATTTGGAAAAAGATTTTTTCAAAGACTAAAATTTAAGACATAAAAAAAAATGCTATTCATTCTCAATTAAACATTTCCATGTTCAACAAACGTGTTTTACAGACAAACATGCTAAATTAACAGCATTCATTTACATTAAAATTAATATTATTTTGTTACTCTTGCATGTATGAATTCAATTATACAGCTAAAAATGTTTTGCTTAAAAAATATGTCAGTTTGAGGAAACTCATCATTACATTATAAGAAATACTCGAAAATGTTTCCGAAAATAGATGACATCAAAATAAACTTTTTTTAATATTTAATTCTGAAAAAATACTAATTTCTGATGTTAATAAAGATAAAGAATGCTTTCTGAAACTATGGGTAACTCCGAAGAGGATATCGTATATTTTCATTCATATTTATATTATATTTCTAATGATTAAGAAACATTTTTTTTTCTTTCACAGTGCAGGCAATTTTATATATGAGAGTTGAGAACAAACAAGTTGCTAAAAAAGATAAGAAAAAAATTGTTCCATCTCATTTTCTAGAAATTCCTTCTTTTTCTGGGAACAGGAGTTTAGATGACTGAATCCTTATTATAAATTAAAAAATCTGCTAGAAAATTCTTAAGAAATTAAAGTTGCATATTTGTTTGTGTGCTGGGAAGATTAACAGAAAATTTTTGGGAGAGGGGATAATTATTCATTTTTACAAGAAAATATAATGAATAGGACATTTAATTTAACATATTTGTTTATTATTATTTTAAATACTGTATGTTCAGGAAGATTACGATTACTTAATTACTGCTAGATAATAAGTACCAAATAGAGCAGAAAACTTTTTAAAACATTAAGATTTAAATTTTGTGTAGTGAAAAGGAAGTGGAAAATTTGCTTTCCAACATTTATTAAATTTAAGGGGCTTCTTCAGCCACGCGAAAAAACCTGCTAAACAATGTTAATCCTATAGAGGAAATTTCTTAAGATATCGCGTTTGCATTTCAATATTTTTATTTATTCATTTATTTATTTTTTACACACACTTTCGGAACCGGTTTTGAAAATGAAAGCATCAAAAAAAAAAAAAAAAAATCTTTAAACAAAGTTGAAAAAGTAAAAGCGACCTTTGTAAAGATCGATCTCAGCTACCCAAATTTAAAAAAATCACTTAAAAATATTGAAATGCAAACGAGATATCTTTAAAAAATTCTTCCACAGGATTAACATTAGGGAGCGACTCTTTTCGCGTGAGTGAAGTAGCCTCTTACAGAAAACCACTCAAAAATTATTAGGATGATCGAAGCGAATCCCCTACAAGGCTACACAAATTACATTTTGTCGTACGCTTTGCAAAAACTATTCAGCATTTTGACTTGAAATTAAACATAAAAATAAATTATGATCTGTAGATTTGCACAATTTTATTTTTTTTTACAGAATGACCTTAAAAAAATTATAATTTTGATTAATTTATTTTACATGATTTTCCATTACGGATGCATTTTTTCAAATGAAACACGTATATTTTCAGAAGATAAAATGAATCATGGAGTTAGTAATTATAGATAGAATCACGATTAATTAAATAAATAAAATGTATTTTCATTATTCCGCCAAAATATCTCAAAAACTGTTTTTTAAATTTAATTAAGGAAACAAATATTTTTGGACTTGATAGAAATAAAATATGATCTGTAGATTCTGACAATATTATTTTCTTATCGAATGATTTAACAAAAAACATTTTTTTATTATTTTCTTGAGTATATTTTTCCATTATACGGATTTATTTTTATAAACAATAATGAAACCTGCGTATTTCTTGCAGTAAATAAAAATCATTGAGTCAGTAAAAATAAATATTCAATCAAAATAATCATTCATAAGTCATGAATGATTAAGAACGTAAAATATTATCGTTGCATCAAAATTTCTCATTTTTTTAAAAAATTATTTAAATAAGGAAAGGAACCTATATATCTGCAGACGACATGTTTTAAATATTGAAAGTAACTGCAGAATTCATACTTCAAACCGTAAAAGAACATTAAACTTTCTTATATTAAAAATGTATGTTATTTGAGAGGATAATATACATTTTAATAGAATACTTTATTAAGATTGATTGGAAATCGCTCATTCCTTTTAATCATATAATAGTTTCACAATTTCTTTTATGAAATTTTTAAAATACCTTTTTTATAAAAATTATAGCATATTTTTAATGAATTAAAATTTGTGAAAATTCAATTACTTACAATCAATGATATTATAAAAGTATTTTTCAGTGTTAAGAATTCAAATACGCAATTTATTCTTATTATGTGAAATCATTTACGCAGACGATACTTACGCATTTTAAAAGAATTATATTATGATTTTTTTTTTTTTTTGTAAAGTAGCAACAAAAGAATTGTAAACCAATAAAATTAATTGTTAAATTCGTTACATAAAGTGTTATTCGAATTCGAAGGTTGAATAATAACAGTAATATAATAAGTTAATAAATCTTAGTATCAACGAGAGCAGATTTCAAATGTTTTTCCAGAAAATAGGGTTTTGAAGAAGTAACTTTCTTAAAGCTCTCTTCGAATATATTATTCTAAGATTGCTATCAAAGATTATTTGATGTGAATTACAAAGGTATGAAACATACCTATTTCAAACCATTTGAGAAAACACCAGAGGCTATTGGAAAATGTAAAAACATCTTTAAAAAAGATTTTTGTTGAAAATTTAAAAATATTTTTTAAAAATTTGCTTCGAAAATATTTTTATTTATACCAGTCTTATATCATAAATAAAAAATTCCGAGGAAATTCTTAGTTATTTGGCTGAATATACATTCCTAAAATTAAAATGCGCCAAATCATAAAATAACTTTTTTCTTAATAAAGATGCAAAAATAATATAAACAAATATTGTAACTTTCAAATATTTATCTTATTAAATAATGCTTCGCGAATCCAAATAAAGCATGGTTTTTGCTAGTATAAGTTGGATTGACTTAAAAATGAGCATTTGCCTAACATTTTTAAAAACACTAATTGAAATTCACATTTTATCATACATTACACAAGTTTCTTGCGCTTTTAAGTTTTTTTTTTTTTTTTTTTTCAAAACGAATTTTTGCATGGGATTTTAAATAAATTCGAGAAAAGAGAAGGAATTTGCATCTTGGTCACTGAATTCGCGTCTTAAGCGTGATTTTTTTTTCACCCAAAGGACAGAAAACGTATCGCGTATTAAGCGAAATCGCGTAATAACCGTTCCCGTATTAAGCGTGATATTTTTGCATTAGCTTTATGCACGATTTTCAAGGGATCGGAAAAAATCCACGTGTTAGGCTTCGCGTATTAACAGTGAGCGTCAAACGGGTTCGACTGTACTAAAGAAAATTGTGGCAGACGACTGACAGCACTTTCACTATACCAAGTGAGCGATAAACGAATTTCTGTAGTTGCCGCTTGCCAAGTTAGGCAAAACTTTCTGCGCAGCTTTTCGCAACCCTTCATGACTGATCCCTCCCCCTTTGAATCTTGAAAAGTTGCGTGTTGAGCTTAAAGATTCCCGTTTCTCCCCTGTCTGATTGAGCCTTAAGAACTGTGTCTAAAAAATTCCAAATTTAAAAGGATGAAATGAGCAAAAAGCGATCTAAAAATGTTCTAAATTACGATATCTGTGGTATCTCTGGAAATAGCAAACCGACTTCAAAAGTAATTGTTGCAAATTGATGGTGAGGTTCCCTGCTCAAACATAGGCTAATATCTTATGTCGGTGCCACTACCATCCATAGATTAACATCCAAGGTCGGACATTCCCATAGAGCGTAATGGTAATGCGATTGCGATCGTAGCGCCTTTAGTAACAATGAAAAAGAAACACCCCATTCTTGTAGTATGCTTATTATTGAGTATCTACCTTATTGTGATCTTTCTTTTTTTAATGTTGCATGTTTACGTTTTTGATAGAATCTTACACCGATACATGAACATAGAATAGATATGCTATTTTATATATCTAATATCTATTCTATGTTCATGCACGAATATATGTTTTTTTTTTTTTTTTTTTTTTTTTCTTTGAGGTGATGAGGGAACGGTTTAAGTGCAACGAAAAACAAGATAAAAATTTCGTTTTGAATTCTATATGTCAAAAACAATGGTGTAATATAAAAATATACGAAATATTGCACTCTACAAGTCCCAGAAAATTTCATAATTATTCCCCTTTGGTAGGAAAATTAAAATAGCCCATGTTTTATTAATTTATGAAGTTTAACGTATTAATCAATCGTTACAATAATCTTTTAAAATTTACGCATTTTCACTTCCTTACAGATAAAATAGAAATATTGTTTTTAATGTAAATAACGTACAATCAGTTCAATAATACACTCATGTCCAAAATTAAGGTCACAAACATGAAATCTGTGAAAACTAATGAACTATTCACTGTGTTGCTACGAAATTTGGCACAGAGGTATATTACAATGTGAAAAAGAATATAGCAACATAGCAATATGGAAAAGATTTTAATTGTGAATTAAGATACAGGGCATATGAAAAAGTGTTAAATCATAAATCAGAGGTAAAGCATTTATCTCGGAAAAAGTCTGTCTAATATGAAGTGTGACCACCGTGCACTACTATACAAGCTCCACAACGAGCTCTCATGGTGTTTATGAGGGTGTTAATTAATTGTTTGTGGCAACAAAGCCCATTCTTCCAAAAGCGCGGCTTTTAACTCATGGCGGGTCCTGGGAGGGGGTTTACGCTGTGCAATGGCTCTTCCTAGACCATCTGAAACATGTTCATTAAGATTGATGTCCGGAGTCCGCGAGAGCCAATTCATCCGGCGAATATCCTCTTCTTCAAGAAAATCTTCAACAATGTGAGCTCTGTGTGGCTTCGCATTATTGTCCATAAACAGGAAGTCCGGACCTACAGTACGTTGAAGCAACCTCACATAGGCTTAAAAGGACATCATCCCTAAAGCCCGGCCTCCAGTCGCGTATGTCCCTTTCACTGCATCCAACAGGAGAGCCCGGTTTTTCCGGAGCCAAAGACATCATCTTGGACACAACAAGAATGGGGCGTGTTTTTTTCAGTGATGAGTCGAGATTCACCACGCAGACTGATTCTCGTCGAAGATTCATGTGGAGAGAACGGGGAGCTCGCTATTGGGAATTAAAACGGCCTATAGAGGCGCTGCTCGCAGCCTTCGGTACAGGAAAGTCGTCCCTTTAATTTCCCTTTAACTAATGCTAAAGTGCCATTGAAATAATTCTTTATTGTAAATGCATTTGAAAGTTTAGATATTCAAATTTGGATAATTTTTACTTTGTCATATTAGACAGAACAGAAATGTCACAGGAAATCTTAAATTGTGCAAAAGAATAATCATTCTGAACAAATTTAAAATACATGTAATGCAATGCGCTTGCACTGTACTATCCTGAAGCGAGAAGTTACATCTTTTCTCCACCAGATGGCGTATTCGAGCGCTTGAATTGCCAATCATCTCTCCTACGTAAAAGAAATCGACAGATTTGGTGTCAAAGGTATCCTTGTCTGGGCGGCATAATGTTGGGCTGTCGTACACCACTGCACATCTTCGATGCGGGTACTGTCAACGCAGATCGCTGTAGCGATGAGGTCCTTGAAGCCTATGTGAGGTTGTTGCGTGGTGCTGTAGGCCCGGACTTTTTGTTTATGGGCGATAATGCGAAGCCACACAGAGCTCACATTATTGATGATTTTCTTGAAGAAGAGTATATTCGCCGTATGAATTAGTCCTCGAGGTCTCCGGACATCAATCCTGTTGAACATGTTTGGGATGGTCTAGGAAGAGTCATTGCACAACGTAATCCGCTCTCTGAATACCCGCCAGGAGTTAAAAGCCGCGCTTTTGGAAGAATGGGCTTTGTTGCCATAAGCGTTTATTGACATCCTCATAAACAGTATCAGAACTCGTTTTGAGGCTTGTAAAGCAGTGCACGGCGGTCACACTCCATATTAGACAGACTTTTCCCGAAGTAAATGCCTTATCTCTGATTCATGATTTAACACTATTTGATATACTCTGTATCTTAATTCACAATTAAAATCTTTTTCATATTGTTATGTTGCTATATTCTTTCACTCATTGTATTATACCTCTGTTTCAAATTTCGTGTCAACACAGTACATAGTTCATCAGTTTTCACAGATGTTATGTTTGTGACCTTAATTTTGGACATGAGTGTATTTATAATATTAACATATAAGAAATAACAATAAAATTACAGATGGGGAAAAATTCCTTTCGGCAATTTTTTAGAATTATATAAATCTATCAGTTAAAAATAAATAGAGGTACTGACATTACACTCAATAAAGTTTTATTCGGTATGAATAAATTAACACAATACCTGAATTTGATTTTTTACATTTTAAACTCACAAACTTACATATTTACGTTATTAACAGAATTTTCTGGGGCTTTTCTTTTATATTATTAGTCTAGAACAAGTACGGTAAAAAAAGCAGCTAAATAAATAAAGCAAGCATGAATAGAATATCGTCCGACAACTGCTTCGTTTTAGGAAAGAATAGATATTCAAAGCATAGAGCGTAATGATATTTCTTCAACATAGGTAAATTTCAGAGGCTTGTTAATTCTTCCCCCTTGTCGGTAGTGACGCTAGTACTGTTGCCATTACAGATTTTGCCGTAAATGTCCCATCTTGGTTCTTAATCTATGCTACCATCTAAGGGTTGGAGGAGCGGAAAACAGTCTAGAATACCGATTTTTGTGATACTGAACGGTCTAGAAACTTGAAATTCGGCATGGTAGTTACTTATAAGATGTAAAGGCTCTCTAAGAAAAGTTTTAAAAAAAATCGAAATTTAAAAGGGGTGAAAATGCACGAAAAGTGTTCTAAAAATGTTCTAAATTACGATCTCAGTCAGGAAACGCCAAACTGATTTCAAAAGTAATGGTTGCAAATTGATGGGGATAGTCCCTGCTCTGACAAAGGCTATAAATTTATGTCTACAATAATTACTTTTAAAAATTGGCGAAAAAACATTCTTAGTTGGAAACATTTTTACACTTTTTTATTTAACTCAACCCGGTTGTATGAAAAGAGGGAATGTTGTAATCGATTTTTAACCGACTTCATGATAGGCGAGAATTATAAAAATTACGTTCACATGTGTGTTTTCAATGACAATACAACATTTGAATACTTTTAGAACTTAATTATAAATAAATTACTTAATTTTAAGACATTTTCCCGTTAGCATGCCACAGATGATCAATCGCCAAATATTTTTGAAAACTCGTACAATTGCATACGATTTGAAATAACAATGAATTTAATGTCGCGCCAATAAACGCTAGCCAAAATAGGCCAAACAACTTGCGAACGTGCAACATTAAGACATTTTAAACGCTAAAAAGTAGAAAGTAAGTTATAAATAAAAAAATGAAAAGTGTAATTTAAAAAAATACGCTTTTATCAATTTATAGTTTAATATTAATTAATTTACGATTGAGAAATCAATTTGGAAATCTTAAAACGATAGTTTAAAAAATGATTCATTTTTTTCGGCCCTGTTGTTCTATCTTAAAAGAAACAGGGGAAAAATTATAAATATTTTTTTAATGAATTAACTTGCTTGTGCTTTCTATGAACAGTAAAAAAAGCAGTGAATTTTTCATAATCGAGTTCGGTGTCCAGACCTAATTAATGTATTGTAATGGAAATTATTGGGGGAGGGGAGGGAAACATGCAGTTTCAGTCAAAATATTAGGATTTTTAAGATGAACATTGAATGTTTATGAAAGAGTGGCCTTTTTTTTTTAAGTATTTTTACTTTTATACATATTAAAAATTTGCTTTTGGAAAGTTCAATTTTCAACTTTTTAGCTGGATAATTCAATACTTTTAAAAATATTAATGTTTTTTTTTATTTTATTTTTTTTTTTATATATAGACAGAAAATATAATACTATGACCTAAATCTTTTAAAATGCCTTGATACTATTTTTAAATACCAAGAATATAAAAAAAAAATCCAGCCCCCGATATGGTATTTCTTTGAGGCAACAATTAAAGTGTCGTTCCTAAAAAAAATAACATAAGCCAGCAGTAAAACAAAGCAGATGTATCATTGTACGGTTAAATACTGATAATCTCTACTGCAATTTTTTAAACTTCTAGGTATCGCACATTTTCAATTTTTACACCTTCGTATAGGGGAAAAAAGTACTTTTAACTGCAATTTGTTTAAAAACTGCATCTCAATTTATTTTGAAATATTAATATTTTGTAGCTTTTAATACCATTTCTGTACTGAAGTACTCCATTTCTGTAGAAAGTAAAGAGAAAATAGTAGATTACTATATCTTTTTGTTGTCTTTTTCTCATAACAACTGAAAAAAATTTGTAATTAAAATACGTGCTATTTTGAAAAATTATAAATGAATGATTTCTGATAATAATATGGACCTATTGTAAACTATATTTAATTTTAAGTATCTGTATTAATGTTACAAACAAATGAAGGTATATGAATCATTAGATAATCGATTTTTTTTGTCGAGTTTACGACATCACTTTTGGATCGGCTTGTGTATTATTCCGCGGTAGTGACGTCCTATGCATACCTTTCTATGCATGTTGTTTAAGATTGGATCGTATATGTGAAATTCTTCAGCGGATCCAAATGACGTCATTTTATATACAATAAATGCGTGTATTTTAAGTCTTAAAACTGAAATAAGTTTTGTAGAAGTGCATCATTTTCACTCCAGCGGATTTGAAATTCTTCACCGATGAAAATGCTTCACTTTTGAAAATAACGCAATTGAAATCGCGCACTGATAAAACGCAAAGTTTTACAGAAATTTAGAGCGTCTTTATAGAAGAGCAATGACCTTTAGGTTAAAATAATATTTGTTTAGTAGTTAGACTAACCAATATAAGGTAAATTTTTTAGTCCCCGGTATGCTATTTCTTTCTCCCAGCTATTAAAGAGTCGTCTCTAAAAAATAACGTTCCGTTGTATATGCCAAACGTAAAACAAACCAGATGTATCATTGTACTCTTAAATACTCTACTGTGATTTTTTAAACTTCTAAGCATCGCACATTTTCAATTTTTATACCGTCGTATTGGGAAAATAAAGTACTTTTTAATTCAATTTGTTTGAAATCTGCATCTCCATTTATTTTTGAGATATTAATTTTTTTTGTAGTTTTTAGCGCCATTTGTTTAATGTTGGCAACTCAAGTATTCCATTTCTGTACAAAGTAAAGGAGAAATATTTGGGAAAACAGTAATTATATTTTTTTTTGTTGCCATTTTCCCATAACTACTGGAAAAAAGTGTAATTAAAATACGTGCTATTTCGAAAGAATATAAATGAATGATTTGTGATAAAACATGGAACTATTATAAACTAAATTTCATTTTAAGTATCTACATTAATATTACAAACTAATATCATTACTAAACTTTTATAAAGGCATAAAAATCATTAGATAGTTGATTTTCTTGTCGAGTTTCTTGAATGACATCTATTTGGATTTGTGTATTATTCAGCGATAGTGACGTCCTATGTGTACTTTACTGTAGATGCTGTTTAACCCTTAAATGCCTGATTTTTCAAAAATCATTGTAATATTGTTCTTCGGCTTTCATTTTTTAAATAAATCATGGGAAAAATACTTTAAAAAATCATATTTTGTTTTAAGTATGGTTTACGGCTAAAAAACAGTTTGTTACTAATCGGCAATACTGGTCTGTAATTGGAAAAATAATTTTAATTGATAAATTTCTATAATATTAAACACACAAGAATTTTATGAACTATAATAAGAAATAAATTTTACTTGCTCAGTGCAGAACAAAATAGGGTATTTCGCAAGCTTCCAAACAAAACAAAAAGAGCAAGCAGCAACAATTGAAAAAATTAATCTATCTTTATTCTTAAACAGCACAAGTGTTGCCTCTACATGTTGAAAATCGATTTAATAATATTTTCAGAATGTATTTTATTGGCAACATTAGGCATTATAGCTTCAATATTATTCTAATAGTATTTATAAGCCTAAATTGGCTATGTTGCCGAAAGGCAACACACGGCATTTAAGGGTTAAGAATGGATCGTAAATGAAGAATTCTTCAGCGGATGCGCCTAACGTCATTTTATATAAAATAAAAGCGTGTTTTTTGTCTTAAAACTGAACTATGTTTTGAACTATCTATATTTATATACATATATATAATCCTTTTTCATCGGGGGCGACACTGAATTCTAAAAAAGAAGAATTCCAGCTTCCTGCTTGTTTTTAAAGTGCCCTAGGACCACTGAAAGGCCTAAAATACTAAGAATCTGAGATTTTTTTATATGCCGACGTTGGTACAAAACCGGTAACTGTGCAATATCTTAAATAGTAGACTCGGTTTCCTTATTTATTTTGGTTATAGACATCCTTTTTTGTGGCGGGTTGTGACAAAAGTTAATTTAACAGCATTTTTTTTTAATAGACCTTGTATTTACGTCATCGAAATATACATGAATAATGTAACTAAAGCAAACATTATAAGAACTCTTTGTATCTTGATATGTGATTATATTCATACAAGAAAATATTAACCTTGTCCTTGAGTTTCTTTGAGCCTTGACTTTGGTGTTCTCTCATTTATGTAATGAATATCTATACAGACAAGAGAAAAAAACTGTATTACTGCAATAATACGGCTGATGCCACTGCGAGATCTGCAATTCATTAATGATCGTAAGATTTCCTCAAGGTTAGAGCGTCTGCAATGCAAAATCATCGAGCCATTCAGATCCTTCAAGGTAATAGAGAACCTTCTGAGATATATTATGCATATGTGTCAAACACAATTGCTTCAGGATCTATTCATTCGTGCAATTATTGTATTCCATCCGATTCTAGGAGGGGGTTCAGGGGGAATTTTTAGATTAATATTAAAAAAAAGGAAGCGCAATTGTTTTCAGACAGGTGAATCTAGCAAAAAAAGCTTTTTTGTGACCAATTATTATTTAATTAAGTTGGGAAATTCCTACTGAGAGTCTGGTAGAAGCCTATTATGAAATCTATAAAATCCGCTTCGCAGAAATCGGAATAGCGTAATTGCCGAGTATAGAATTATTTTAATGAGATAGTCTTAGTTTTATTAGACAATATGAATTAATAAGAGTGAGTGTGGGTGACATTTTAAACTAAAATTTGAATGAACATACAGAGTACAGGAGACAGCGTCACATTTTTGGAGCTAATATTAGCATCGATGATTTTGGTATCTACTATCATATATTATAATACGAGCAAATCTTGTGTGTATCCATTAGGGTGGTCACAAGCAAAGAAAAAGAAGGAATAATAGAGGCCTTTGCTTATTTATAAACAGTATTTATATAAAAGCGTGCTTCAATACTCTCACTCCCGCTTTGGGCCCCATTCCAAAACCTGCAATTAATGAAATCACTTGTTGACTACAGAAAAACTGATAAATAGGTTGCAGACAAAGCACTAGCTAAAATGATAAACCGCCTTTGGTATCTTAGCTCGGATCGAGTTTCATTTTCATTTTTTGACGATACTTTGAAAATAAAATGTCAGCATAAGCATGGCTGTAAAATTAATGCCATTTGAAGAAGAAAATGATGATGATACGAATGTAAGGGATATAAAAGGTTTCAACGAAGTGGATTATTTATTGAACAAAAAAGTCGATAGTTTTTTGTTTCATTTCAAACTGTAAATTTTCTAAGAGATTTTATCTTAATAAGAAATTTTTAAATACTGGTCCCAATGTATGGTGTGAAAATAAATCTTATTTGAAAGCAAAAAAAATAGTGAATGGTTTTAAAGTTGTCAATAAGACAGCTGAAAGAGGATTAAAATTAACCCGAGATCACAATTCCTGTTTAACAAAAGACGAAAAACAAAAACAGTATATGCTAAAAACTGTGTCTGAAAGTAGAAAAACTTTTCAAGATTCTTGAAAAGCCACATTATCTAAGCTAACTTAAACCTTCCCGGCTCAGTGGTCCCACGCCGGGACTACCTAATTTTAATTCCAAACGGCACCAAAAGTATTTTACTAATTTTTTTTCTTTTACAATGAAAGTTGAAAGTAACGTGGTTTTAATTTGTAATAAAGTCGTTTGTAAATTCCGATGTTAGTCAATCATTTCATCATTTTACGAACAGAATTTTTCTGTGCCGGAAAGGGTTAACGTGACAATTGTAAGGAATAATAATTTCCTTTCCTTATTATGTTTTCTTTTGTTTTAACACAACTTTACTAATAAAATGCATTTGAGCATTACTTGTTCTGATTTTTAACTTTCTTCCCCCCCCCTTTTTTTTATTCTTTCAGTTTAAAATTCATTTTTTTTTCATTTTCTTTGGAATTTTTTTCTTTATGAAACCCTTTATTATGTACAAAATCAGAAAAAAAGAAAATCAAAAGGTGGAAAGCAGTCGAATGGAATGTTATAATATTTTTTTCGCATTTTCATAAAAAGTCAATTTTTAGGATTTGGATGAAGTCTGGTCCTGAAAAATGCGCATATTTTTAAATCTATACATTTTTAGAAAAAAATGGTGTGTGGTTCTTCAAGACAAAACTTTTTTTTTATAAAATGAGGCTTGCATTATGTTTCTAGGTTCAATTGTATTCATTTCATGAAGGGAAAACAGCATTTTTTTGCTAAAAATCACGTTTTTTCAAACTTAAACCTCAATGACGCACGGGTTAATATTATTCAAATGAGCTGAAACTTTGCCAATCTCATTTTCTAGTCAATTGGCAACTTTTTGGGGGGAATTCGAAAGTTGATTTCGTGTGACCACCCTAGTGTCCATGTATGTGTGTGTGTAAATTTTATCTAAAAAACGACTCTAACGATTTTGGCTAAATTTTGTATCCTACCATTTTGGGGTACGAGAAGACCTTTGGGCTAGGTTACATGTTAAAGAAAATTAGATCATTTCGGGGTTACTATAGGTCAATGACTTCCAATGGGAATGAAGGTTGAAACAGTTATTAGGTTGTTGAACAGGTTAAACGAAGTCGCAAAGGTGGCAACATTTCGCCAAAGTTGACGAAATATTGGCGATATTGACGATTTTTGCGCGGGAAAATCAACTTTCAAGATTACCATTGCCATAAACATGCATGGCGCCAAATGAAAGAATGTCGCCAAATTTTGTGACAGTTTTCGAAAAAATTGGCCTTCTGAATCTGAAGAAATTTTCTAGAAATTCCTAGGAGCCGAAATATATGATTTAACCAATCAGAATCCATTGAATATTCTCAAAAACAGAATTCAACTATCAACGTACATAAAATGTTTCGCAATTAGTCCCACACCTATGAAACTCAGTTCATAGGTCGAAGCCTAAAGTCTGTGAAGTTGGACAGTGAATCTTGCGAATATGATTGAACATGTATCGATTGATTTATGATAAAATTTAGAAATATATACATAGTATTAATAGTGATAGTTTATGTAAGTAATAATGTTATAAAATAAAGCTCTTTATAGCAATAATACAGCAAGAATTTATTGTTATATCCAGTTAAAAACAAAGTTAATTTTAAACGAGCATAGCTCAGTCTTCCCTGCTGGCATATATAAAATACAAATTGAAATTTCTTTACGGCAGTTTATAACTTGAGTTCTGCTGAATGGATTTTGATGGGACTTGCACTGTGAGTTAGATATTTTTTTAGGGAAGGTTTTAGTGTGTAACATATTGTTCTACGTTGCTTAGTTATTAAATTATGGGGAAAGTTTTATACCCGATAATGAAAAATTTGCCTTTTTAAAAGATTTTTCTGGAACTTGTGCTGTTAGAAAAATTTTGGGGGTAAGTTTTAGCATGTAACATATCATTATACGTTGCTTAGGTACCGAGCTATGGGAGAAAGTTCTTGAATTAGATCAAGTCGATTATGAAATATAATTTCATTTCGAACTCTTATAACTCACTTTCTGCTAAACGAATTTTCATGAGACTTACATTGCCAGTTAGGTAATTGTTTGTATAGGGTAATTCCGGGATTTATGCCGCACATTTTTTTGAATGTGTGTATAAAGTCCCATGGTGGACATAAAATAAAAGAAATCATGCTGTGCTATTTAATGTTAAATACAGGGTGATTCAAAAAAGATGGGAAAATTTTCAAGAGGTGATAGTACACATCCAAACAAACATTTTGTATCAAAAATGCATGGTCGAAAACTAAACGTAAAAAAGTTAGAGGGCGCCAAAAGTTATGTTCTTATATGAGGCAAAAACACACAATGAACGATTAAGTTAAGTTACGAAAACAAATTTAATGGCATTTGATTACAATATGTGCTCAAAACATTGAGGGCAGCTGTTATGCACGCAGTACAACGGCGAAGAACAGATTGGCGAATTTTCTGAAACACACCAGGCATATCGCGAACTTCCACTACAGCAGCCGAAAGCTTGGCGACAAGTTCATCTGCGGATTCAATGGGAGTCTCATACACAAGAGCCTTTAGCTGACCCCACAAAAAAAATCGAGACATGAAAGATCTGGCGAGCACGGTGGCCAAGCTACAGGACCACCTCGCCCAATCCATTTGTTTGGAAAGGTTACGTCCAGATAGTTTCGCACTGCTAATGCATAATGAGCTGGTGCTCCATCTTGTTGAAACCACATTACCTGACGGATGTGTGGACGAACTTCGTTCAACATGTCTGGTAACACCTGTTGCAGAAACACGTAGTAGTCATTCCCATCAAGGTGTTTTGGCAGAAGATAAGGGCCGAGTAAGTGGTCGCCGATTATTCCTGCCCAAACATTGATAGAAAAACGTTGCTGGTGCGAATGTGGATAAGTGGCATGCGGATTTACTTCTGCCCATGCATGCTGATTGTGGGTGTTAAATGCACCATCACGCGTGAAGGTACATTCATCCGTGAAAAGAACTGTTGAAATAAAATTTGGATTTACTGCATTCTGCTGCAGAAACCAGCGGGCAAACTCCACACGACGAGGATAATCGATTTGCCTCAGTGCCTGGACTCGTTGAACTTGATATGGGTGCAAACGTTCATCATGGAGTACTCGCCATGTGCTGGATTGCGATATCTGTAATCCTCTACTCACTGCTCGTGTACTTGTACTTGGCTCATCAGCCACCATATCCAAAATGGCTTCTTCCACCATAACATTCCTCTTCGGACGACCTGCATCCAACCGGGATGCAAGAAAGGAACCCGTCTCGCACAACTGTCGATACAAGCGTTCAAATGTTTTCGGATTGGGCAACCGCCTGTTGGGAAATCGCTTTCCGTACAACCGTTGAGCTTCTACGCTACTTCCATTTGCAGCTCCGTAAACAAAATGCATATCGGCTTTTTCCTTATTAGAGAAGGGCAACATCTTCAGATGCGTTACTACAGAGATTGACAATTGCACTCTCGTATCAGGGGCTTTTATCTATGAAATGTAACGAAAATTTGAGTACCAGCTCTTCTTCTTCCCATAACATGCAAGTATTACTCGCAGCGCGGTAACTCGCAACAGGAATGCAGCTTTCTGTTTTGAGCACTTATTGTAATCAAATGCCATTAAATTTGTTTTCGTAACTTAACTTAATCTTTCATTGTGTGTTTTTGCCTCGTATAAGAACATAATTTTTGGCGCCCTCTAACTTTTTTACGTTTAGTTTTCGCCCATGCATTCTTTGATACAAAATGTTTGTTTGGGTGTGTACTATCACCTCTTAAAATTTTTCCCATCTTTTTTGAATCACCCTGTATACAACGCGTGTATTGCGACAAAAAAATTCAAAACAAATTATTAATATTTAAAAAAAAAAATTTCTAAAACATTACACTGCGGCGCGTCACCCGTATTATCAGGCTGAGACGCCGCACTTGTGCGGTAGTTATACCGCGCTTGTAATAAGAACAGAATGAAGTTATAAATAAAAATATTTTTAAAAAAACATTCATATCTGGACTATAATCATGGATGTAATAACAAAATGAAACTAAATGTGTACAATGAAACGTATTAGTAGATTCAAATTACTAATTGTTGCCTACTTTCACTATTAAAATTATCGAATTATTTTTTTACATTAAATTCTCATTGTTATTTCAGCAACAACGTAACATCAATGTATTAGAAAGGGAAAAGAAAAAAAAAAGTAAAATTGTGTTTACATAATTTAATTGTTAACCCTTTCGGGACCGGTGGCTTTTACACAAATTTTATTAGGTTGGTACCACTTTTTTAAAAGAAGTTACCTTTACTTAAATAATCGTGAAAATGCTCGAATTAAACAAAGCAAATATTACTTTACTTTTTTACTGGTGGCAGAAACAAATTTTGTAAGCTCTTTATGAAGATGCTTATATGCACCTATGGTCCCGAATGGTTAAAAGATCGACTTCAATCTACAGAAAAAGTGTCGAAAAAGTACAGTCTTTATGTAACTACATTTAAACATATGATGCAACGGAGGCAATTACACTCCCTCTTTTTTGGAGTAGTTTGCAAAGAACGCCTGCGTTACGTGTAATCCAATTTTTCATTATTATTATCTTGACTTGCATCTTTCTTGCCCTTCTTCCTTTTTATTTTCCCCTTTGGTTTTAGTAAACTTGATAACATGCCTAACATGGTTAGTCTGTGCAAAAGAAAAGGAAAAGTTAATAACACTTAATCATCCCGTACAAAAGAAACTGCGGCAAATATACCGGAATAGCAGTGCGGCATGTATCCCATTTTGCATGGCGCGACGTCGGCCATCACAGTTACCTGCCATCGCTGAGGGGAATGGCTTAAACATACACACAGTACTCTATACAAACGCTTCACTTAGTTTTGACTTCGAAATCATGCATGCATTTAGTAGTTAGTGTATAAAAAGTATTTAAACATGACGTGTTTAAAAGTTTGGACAGTGAAATCATGCACTTACGTCAAATTAAGGATTGTACTTCTACAAGTAAACATCGAAATGGGATTCATGCTATACACTGGTTAAAATAATCTCATTGCGCACCTATACTGTGCGGTTGACGACCATCTATCGATAATTACAAGAAATACAAGGGTTGCGGCATCTATCCCGTATGCGGCGACTCTCCCGGAGTTACCCTATAAGATATTCTTCTACGTTGCTTAATTACAGAGCTATGGGAAGAAATTCTATGTATTGCATATACATAAAATGCAAATGAGAATTTCATTCCAAACGCTTATATCGTATGTCTTGCTAAACAGATTTTGATTCCCATTGTCAGTTAGGTAATTAACGGGGGAGTGGGGGGGGGGGGGGGGGGATTTTAGTGTATAACACATCGTTCTGCGTTGTTTAGTTACTGAACTATGAGAGAAAGTTTTATAATTAAGTCAACCCGGTTATGAAAGATAATTATATTTCGAACGCTTATAACTCAGTTCTGATAAACGGATTTTTATAGGACTTATATTATTAGTCAGGTAATGTTTGGGGGACGGGGTTAGTGTATAACAATTAGTTAAAGATCTATGGGAGAAAGTTCTATAATTAGGTAAATCCGATTATGAAAGATTAGCTTTCTTAAAAAGCTCTAATGAATGGATTTTTGTATGTAAAATTAGCAAATCATACGTGAGTGGAACCATAGGTATAACTTGATGATAGATTAGATGGTACGGAAAACAAAACTGCTATTCAGCAAGAACACCAGCAGTGAGAGGTTGCCATAGAAAAATCGCACAACCCACTGCAAAATGAAATTAATAATATCCCAATAACGGATGTTATCATGGCTTATGCTATTTTTTTCTGTTTTTAGGATAATATGCTACTTCCCAGGAATCGATAGAAAGAGTAGTCACTTAATTTTTCTTCAAAATTGAAATTAATAGCCAATAAACTATTAATGAAATTGGATGGGGGTAGAAGATTGAAACAGAATTCTTGAATAACTCATATTGGACAATTGCACCATAAAATATAATAAATAAACACGCGATCTTGCTCAGTGGTGCACAAAATACAAACTTTAATTAAACTAACATTTAAAATATACGTTTGGAGCTGTTTCTACAGCCGTCTTCAGTAAAGTATGATGGTAAAATGGCTCAAAGTTCAGAGACAAAAGCTTCCTATGCAAGAGATACAAAAATGCACTGAATACAAAAATGCACTGTTGCCATCCAGCATCGCAAGGACATTAAACAGCATAAACAGAATACACCCCTTATTACGTTCTACTTGGCTAATGAAGTCTGCTATATTAACTTTGATGAGGCAAAAATTATAGTTCCGTGCAATAACCCTTTTGAAAGTAAAATTAGAGAATCAGTTGAGATCATTGCACGTGAGGATAAACCTTGTAACGATAATTTATGCTATAATATCCCAAAAACCTGGCATAATATCATAAAGTCATAATTCTATATCTAATTACCAAAACTGCATATATATTAAGCGTACATTGTCAATACTGAAATCTGTAGTATATTGACACAGCTGCGTCATCTGGTGGACGGGGTGAATAATACAAATACGCGGGTTTTCAGTATGACGTCATACATGACAGAATATCTACTATCTGCGCATCTCTTACGCATATTTTCTGAATCTTTACTCACTTATGGAAGATGAATCTTGTTTACCAGAAGTATTTCAAAATATTTTTATTAAAGTTTGTTTTGATAAAATTATGTACATTTTTTAAAAAAATAGTCGTAATATCATTTTAATTTCGGGAGAAAAGCACTAATGCTACGAAAGCATTACTACTTTTTGCCCTTAAACTAAAATGACATTGCGACTTTTTTTAAATACACATATTTTTATCAATACAAGCTGTAACAAAAATATATTTTGCAATACATCTTGTAAACAAGATTCATCTTCTGTGAGTAAGTAACAATCTGAAATTGGTAATTGAATTTTTAGCAGGGATTCTCTAAATGGCTTTGTCTATTAAAAAAAAAAAAATTAAGCGATTTTAGGAAAATTATTGAAGTTATTGCCTAGACTCGCAAAATATGCGAACAAATAAATGAACAACACTTGCTCGTTTAATAGTACAACATTTAATGCATGCATTTTAAATTAAAGTGATTTCGAATATAAAATTAAATGAATTTTAAATTAAATGAATGAAATATTTGTAAGTTAAATAAGATAAGTGCAATGCAATTAAGAGAATATTGGAAATTTATCGTTTGCGCTTGATAAACCAACAAAAGGACTTAAAATTGAATATTTTATTTATAATTACATTCTGTACATATTCTAAACATTCAAAAACATTGTATTCTCATCGGGAATACAACCGTGTATATCATTTCTTATAACTTTAGCACATCAAGAATTGAGTAAAAAATGAGACTACAAAATTCTATCTTTACACTTTAATTACTTACTAATTTTTATGCGTCATTTTTCATTTCATTAAAAGAAAATAATTAAAATCGAGCGTATTTAAATCAACAACATTTGATAATATATATTAAATATAATATTTTATCTTTTTTAATAAATTAAAGTTAAAATACGTAACTAACTTGTTTTACTCTTTGGAAAAGGACAGGTATGAATTCCATAAGAAAAAGAATTTTCTTATAATTTCGAAAACTACAATTATTCGATGGCCAACATTTTGTCATTTTAACAAATGATATTAGTTCTAAAAAGAACTGTTTTTATTTAAATAATTAACTATAATAAATAAATCAAAAAATCCGAATAAAAATTAATAGAATATTCTATTACTGTCAGAATATAAATACTACAAACAAATGAAAACACGACGTTTGCGATTGCGCAGTTATTTCATAGATGTGCAATTAATAAATTATCCATAAAGAAAAAAACAGTTAGGCATCTTTCTGTCGTTCACCCCGTCCGCCACGTGGCGTTCGACCTTGATTGATGTGACCTCACCTTTAATCTTGCGGTTATCTCTCCCACTTAAGATAGGACGCTTACTTATATCGCTTTGTCTAATTACAATATTTCAGCTTAAACTTGTATTATGTTACCAAAAACTTGAATGAAAACTCAGTTGAACGTGATTCTGTCCCTCATGTGTAAAAGGCGGCACTTGTGGTTTCTTAAATCGACCGTTTGATTCTTTTGATCTCAGTTCATTAACAATCATTTATTTTCCCTGGATGGCAACACTACATTTTTGTATTCAAATCATTGGTCAAGTTTCGACTAATTATCCTTTGCACAGGAAGCTTTCGTCTCTGAACTTTGAACCATTTTACCATCATATTTGCCTGAAGATGGCTGTAGAAACAGCTCGAAATGTAGATTTTAAATGTTAGTTTATTAAAGTTTGTATTTTGTGCACCATTGAGATTGTGTGTTTATTTATCAGAATTATTGATTCCACGATAACGCTCAGAAAAGGAAATTGTCCATCCAAATCGCATATATTTTGTTCGTTTATGTCATTCTAGTAGACATTTAAAACCGCACGACTAACCAAAAAGCTTTGCATTCAAATACTACCAAATTTCTACAGTATACCAAAGAAAATTCAAACTTTGAAAATTGTATATGTTTTAAAAATATTATTTTCGCACTCTTTTATTTAACTTAACTTGGTTCTTATATGTAAAGATGGAAGTTTGCAAGCGAGTCATCACTCACTTCCTGGCGTGCTAGAATTATAAAAATTATGGGCACAGATGTCATATACGCACCCTATTGGCACGATTTTTTTCTGACGCTAATTTGGCGAAAACAGCAGCAGCATAAACAACAACATCCGGGCTACCATATCAAGCAAAATATCGACTCTTTGGCGTCAGTTAAGTAACCGTTGCGTATATGACATTGGCGTCAGAAAAAAATCGCGCCAATATGGTGCGTATATGACGTCTGTGCCAATATGTATAATTATGTACACAGGTGTGTTTGCGATGCCAGAATAATCCTCTTTAATATTTTTTAAACTTAATTATAAATTAATAAATTAATTTTGAAGTGTTTTTTCTATAGCCGGACGCAGATGATAAATCGTCAAATATTCTTTATCATTACAGCTGTATACATGTTACAACAAGAATGGAATTAATAATGCCTACTATTTAGATCACGTTCGCTAAAATGTATCAGCTGACTGTAAAACTACAACAATGTAATATTCTAAACACTATAAAGTAGTAATATTGTTGTTAACAATCTAATATTGTTTGGGGGTTTTTCTTAATATGATTTTATAAAACAGTACAAAGAGAATTGTTGTCTTTTTCTCAGTTATTCAAATCAAAAACAGTCATTTTGGGACTTTACACAAATTTAAAATACTCTAAATTAAAATGAAAAGCATTAAAAGAAATATAAAAAGAACAAAAAATTTTCACTGACTTTAAAAGAACGTTTTTGTTTTAACAACAAAATGTCTACAAATGTAAATAAGTGCGAGTAGTAAGTCAAAATTGCGTCCATTTCTAATCATTTCATGATATTAAAATATTTAATTGCTTAAAAGACATTATAAAAACACATTAAAAGTAAATTAAAAAGTCTTTATAATAAATAAAGCAAATAAATATTTTAATATTATGATATGATTAGAAATGGACGTAATTTTGACTTACTACTCGCATTTATTTACATTTGTATCATCCATCTATGCTGGATAAAAATGAAGTCTTATGGTTGTTTATATGAATTCAAATGCATTGACATGAAACTACAGGGTGGCTACTAAATACTGTTACACTCCAAAAAATACGAATTAATTTTAATCGTTTGGAAAAACAATTTATCTCTCTATTTTAGGGTTTGGCAAGCTTCCATTAGTGCAGACGAATTTCGTTATAAAGCGAATATTTAAAATTATTTTAAAGAGGGAAGCCAAAAGAATGATGATTGAACAGCTCTTTGATCGCAGGTTTTCATCAGGCAAAACCTTTAAGCAATTAAAATGCCCTGGTTTTTATGGAGCATTTATATATAAAACTATAAATCGATTATTGGATACTAATAGCTAAGTAAATATCGATCTAGGTTTGGTCGTCCACGCTCAGTTCTCACAATACAGTGCATCAAAAGAATTCGCGAAAAGGTGTGAAGAAATCCACAACGTTCTGCAAATAAAATGGCTGCAGAAGAGAACGTGAATTGCAGAACTATGCAAGTTATTATAAATGAAGATCTGGGTTATTGCCCTTATCGCAAAAGAAAAATTCAAGGATTGACTGCTGCACAAAGTATAAAAAAATTACAAAGAAGGAAGAAATTGATGAAGCGGCATGGTAGGAAAAGTGTTGACAGAATAATATTTTCTGATGGGAAGCTATTTTGCACTTAACAGTGTTATAATCCTAAAAATGATATTGTATATTTAGCAACCCTCGAGGATATACCTGAAACCTTTCAAATTGTTAAACGCTTTCAGAACAAGAATTCTGTTATGGTTTGGGCTGCAGTGTCAAACAATGGAAAATTGCCTTTGAAGTTCATCGATAAAAGGATAAAAATCAATGCGAATATTACAAACAGGACATATTGGCTACACATTTATTACCACATGCTGACAGGTTGTATCCCAAAAAGAATTGGATATTTCTGCAAGATTTTACATCTTCGCACCGAGATAAATCAACACAGGTTTGGCTCCCTGTCACCTGTCCGAACTTTATCATGCAAGAAGATTGGCCACATTCTTCACCGGATCTAAATCCTTTAGATTATTTCGTCTGGGGATTTTAGAGGCTAAAGTAAATAGCAACAAACACAGAAGTTTGGACTCTCTCAAAGCTTCCATATTGCGTGAATGGTACAGACTACCTCTTAAAATGATTCGTGCCGCAGTCGGACAATGGCATAAGAGATTATCTTTGGTAATCGATAAAAATGGCGGTCAATTTGATTAAAATTATTTCCGGTTAAACTTTCATCTCTGATGTTCATCATGTTATGTGTAGTTATCATTTTATATTTTATATTTGTAAAATAAAATGGCTGAATATTTGTAACAGTATTTAGTAGCCACCCTGTAGAAGATGGTGCTTCAAACACTTCCTTTAATCTTGGCTCTTTACCGGATCTGGATGCGTATCAATGTTTTAAATATGAAAGGTTGCGATTAGACAGGGAGCTTCTTAATCTGCGTTTCTTAAAATTTGTAAGGATTTGAATATTACTCCAAAATTTTTGAAAGTGAACAATTGGTTTATGAATCATAACTGTCCACATATGGTGAAGCAGTTTGAACTGAAGTGTTTAAAATCTTATATCAGACAAAAATATGCAATGATTGATTCCTTATCTATTAAAACAAAAGATGCCTATGAGAGAATGAATGACAGTTACCCGCCTCTACTGTCTGATATTTTATCCAAAAGAGTGGTATACTATAGAGAGTTACAAAATAAGAGGAAAATGATAACACAGAGTAACAAGATTAATAGATTAAAAGGGAGTACTCCAATAAAAAACAGTAGAAAAGGAGTTGGATATGTTAATTTATCTGATCATAAGTTTACTCAATATGAAGATAAAGTCTTACGGCTTGGACCGAAGTTTATTTTCGAAAGACATCCTAATGTTACCGAAGTGATTACTGAATGCGAACATATCGTTCAAGCGGCTCCTAGAGATCATAGAGAAGAAGTAAGGAATATACTTTTTAGTGCAGCTAATAAATTTAATAAACGTTCTAATACTCCTGTCAATATATCATACAGATCAAAAAATGAAAAACAGATTAAAACCATCAAGAGAATAAGATCATACAAAGATATTTCCATAATGGAGACTGATAAATCTAATCGCTTGGCTATCCTTAATAAGAAAGAGTACATTAATAAAATGCAAGATTGTATCGATAAAATGAAATGTAAAATCGTCAAGCATAACCCATTACGTAAAATTTGTGACAAAACCAAAGAGATCATTGAAAAAGGAAAATGGCCGGATTTCATGAAAATTAAATTGAGGTTAAACAAATTAGCTGTCATACCTAGATTAGTGGGTAAAATGAAAGATCATAAACAAGATTGTCCTCTTCACCCGATTGTCACAAAATGCCAAGGTCCTACTTACTTCTTAGAAAAAGCATACGTTCCCCTACTACAAAAATTGTTGCCTCCTTCCATATTTACAGTGGCCTCTACTACAAATTTCGTTGAGAAAATCAAGAAATTCAACATCTCTGAAGACTGTATTTTAGCCAGTTTGGACATTGTTTCCCTTTATCCATCCATAGATACAATAGAAGTTACCAAGAACCTAGAACATTTTAACGATAATGCAGAAACCTTTGATCTGCCCATGAAGAACACTTTAAAGAGTGGTTTAAACTTCATTATTTCAAGTATTCTTTTTTTTTTTTTTTTTTTTGATAATGTTATTTATGAACAATCATGTGGTGCTCCGATGGGATCCCCAATATCAGGCCTTCTGGTGGAATTTAAATTACGCCCTCTCGAATCTAAAATTTTCAGCACTTTTGAGGTAGTTCCTTTAGTATGGTTATGTTATGTAGACGATATTTTTATTGTTTGGCGAGGTAATATAGATGAGTTAATGATTTTCATACAACAGTTAAATGAACTTGACAATAATATTAAGTTTACTTTTGAACTAGAAACAGGGGGAAAATTGCCTTTTTTAGATGTTGAGTTACAGAGAAAGGGGGATGAATTAATTCGTTCAGTTTACCGAAAACCTATCGCAGATTTAAACGTTATACCTTCTGATGCATGCACCCCATTGCCTTACAAATTATCCACCTTCAGGTTCCTAATCAATCGTGCTTTCAAGATTTCTTCTGATATAAATCTGAGGGATGAATTAGAGAAAATTAAACGTATTGCTAGTGATAATGGATATCAGGTAAAATTAATTAACAAATTGATTCAGAGCTCCTTTGATACTTCTAAAAATAAAAATAAAACTATTAATGAAGTTACTATGAAAAGGGTTGTAGCAAATTATTTCCCGGGTTTCTTTGAACATATAAAAAATAATTTAAGAAATATTGGCTTATGTTTGATCGCGAAGCCGCCTCCGAAATTAAAGATGCTTTTAAATACTAAAATTGATCCGATTAATAGAGATGACCTCTCAGGAGTTTATATGATTCCATTTATTAGGGAGGGAGGAATCAAAAATCATTATATAGGTATAACCCAACGAAAATTCAATATCAGATGTAAAGAACATATAGCGGACATAAAATACAATAGAGGTAATACTGCTTTATCCCGGCTAAATCAAATAGAGAACATTAACATACTTTTTAACGAGAGTAAAATCATCTACAAGTCTAATTTTTATTTACAATTATTCATAAGAGAGTCCATTGAAATTTATTTAAGGGGTTCAGGAGTTTATAACGATACATTATCTTTTCGTATCCCGAATTTATGGGTTGAATGGTTGGATAAATTTCGGCATCGCGACATAGAGGGAACACGAACAATCACGAAAATATAGGGCGCGTTACCTGATAACTTGTTTATTTTCGATGATTTTTTTACATTTTTCATTATGCATTTGTAATTTTCTATTATACATTCTGACGACGACTCAGAAAATGAGTTGAAACATGTAAATAAAGACTTTTTCATTTACTTTTAATGTGTTTTTATAACGTCTTTTAAGCAAATAAATATTTTAATATTATGATATGAACAAAATGTCTTTCATCTATACTAATCTATACTAATATTATAAAGAAGTAAAGTTTGTTTGTTTGTTAGATATAATCTCTGGAGCTACCGAACCGATTTCAAAAGTAATGGTATCAAAATGATGGTGTTAGTCCAACTTAGAACATAGGCTATATTTTATGTCGGTGTCACTACCCTAAAGGGGGTGCAGGAGCAAAAAACGTTTTAAAATGCGATTTTTGTGTTACTGAAGGGCCTAGAAATATGAAATTTGGAATATTAGTTACTTATACGATACTAGCAAACCCCGCAGCTTTGCTCGCGTAATAGTTGAAATATGCCAAGTGATATTTATATGTCTAATTTTTATTAAAAGGTACTAACTAAATTTTTATTTTATTAAAAGGTAATATTTTATTTTATTAAAAGGTTTTTTTATTAAAATGTACTTATTACTTTTAGGAATAATTCAAAAATTACTATTTAAAACACAGTTTGGTTAAACATCATTATTATAATGTATTAGACAGAAATGAGACTTAAATTAATAAAACGAAATAAAACTAAATAAATGATAATTTAGAAAATATTTTGAAACTTTTATGCTCAATTAATACGCTCATTTCAGTATTCATTTGAAGTTTTAAATTTTTTAGAAACCATCTTTTTACATCTTAAAATTAACTATCATGTCAAATTTCAAGTCCTACCACCGCTCTCAACAAAAAAGTCTATGTTGAAATAGGAACTGTCACCATTAATTTGCCAACATTAATTTTGAAATCGGTTTGTTATTTCCTAATATTCCATAGAAACTTAATTTAGAAAGCTTTTAAAGGCCTTCTTTAGAACGTTTGTTGTTCCTGTGAAACCCAGGTGGTAGAATCATCCGCATAAAATATAGCCTGTGTAGGATCAGAGACTGTTACCATTGATTTGAAACTATTACTTTTATAATTGGTTTATATTCCCTAAAATTGCATAGAAATCGTAATTTAGGACTTTTTTAGAATGCTTCTCGCACCTCCCCTTCGCTTCACTCCTTTTTAATCCGAATTTATTTTTTGACAGTCCTTCGAGGGCATTTATATTTTATAAGTAACTACCATGCCATATTTAAAGTTTCTAGCCTTTTCCGTATCACAGAAATCGCAATTTAAAACGTTTTTAGCTCCTCCAACCCTCTGGTGGTAGTGGCACAGACATAAAATATAGCTTGTGTTTGAGCAGGTTCTAGCCCCAACAATTTGTCAGCATTATTTTTTAATCGATTTTATATTTGATAAGATTGCATGAAAATTGTAATTTATAACGCTTTTGGCTCACTTCATCTTTTTAAATTTGGAATTTTCTTTCGACAGTTCTTGGAAAGCAGTTGCATCTTGTAAGTAAATACCATGCCATACGTCAAAGTGTTAGACCCCTCAGTTGTGCAAAAAACGCAAATTAGAACATGTTTTAATTTTGCAACCCTCAGATGGTAGCGAGAGCAACATAAAATATAACCTATGTTATAGCAGGAACTGTCACCATTGATTTGCAACCATTACTTTTGAAATAGCTTTGGTATTTTCTGAGATTGAGAAGAAATCGCAATTTAGAACGTTTTTAGAACGCTTTTCGCGCATTTTCACCGCTTTTTAAATTTTTAATTTTTTCGAAACTGTTCTTAAAGATCATTTATATCTAATAAATATGTACCTTGTCTAATTTTAAGTTGCTAGCCCCTACCGATCACAAAAATCGAAATTTAGAACGCTTTTTTGCTCCTGCAACGTCTAGGTGATAGTGATACTGACATAAAATAGCGTCTATGTTAGAGCAGAGGCTGTAAGCATCAATTTCCTACCATTCCTTTTGAAATCAGTTTGATTCTTCCTGGGATAATACTGACAAATCTGCATTTAAAACTTTTTTAGAACGATTTTCGTGCATTTTGCTCCTGCATCTCCTCTGGGGTAGTGGAAACATATATAAAATATAGACTATCTTGGAGCAAGATCTGTCACCATCATTTTTACACCATTATATTTGAAATCGGTTCAGTACTTCCTGAGATTGCATAGAAATTGCAATTTAGAACGTTTTTTACAACGCTTTTTACGCATTTTGACCACCTTTTAAATTTCGATTTTTTTAGGAAATGTCCTTAGAGATCATTGATATCTTATAGCTAATTACCATTCCAAATTTTACGATTCTAGGCCCTTCCGTAACGCAAAAACCGCAATTTAGAAAGTTTTTCTCCTGCACCTCCTTTGGGGTTGTGGCACCGACATAAAACATAGCCTATGTTGGAGCAAGGGTTGTCAACATCATGATGACGCCTTTAATTTTTAAATCGGTTTGGTATTTCCTGAGATTGTGTGGAAACCACCACGTAGAATGTATTTTAGAACGCTTTTCGCGCATTTTCACCCCTTTTAAATTTCGAATTGTTTAAGAACTGTTCATAGAAATCCTCTTTATATCTAATAAGTAACTAATATTTGAAATTTCATATTTCTATGCCCTTCAGTCACATAAATCGTATTTTTAGAACGCTTTTTGCTCCTGTACCCCCTTTGGGGCAGTGGCACCGACATAAAATATAGCCTATCTTGGAGCAAGCGTCGTCACCATCATTTTGACACTAATATTTTTTAAATTGGTTTGGTATTTCCTGAGATTACGTAGAAACTACCATTTAGAACGTTTTTAAGAACGCTTTTTGTGCATTTTCATCCCTTTTAAATTTCGAATTGTTTAAGAACTGTTCTTGGACATCATTTATATCTTATAAGTAACTAATATTCCAAATTCCATATTTCTAGGCCCTTCAGAAACTCAAAAATCGCATTTTTAGAACGTTTTTTGCTCCTGCACCCCCTTTGGGGTAGTGGCACGGACATAAAGTATAGCCTGTCTTGGAGCAAGCGTCGTCACCATCATTTTGGCACCAATATTTTTTAAATCGGTTTCGTATTTCCTGAGATTATGTAGAAACTACCATTTTTAGAATGTTTTTAAGAACGCTTTTTGTGCATTTTCACCCCTTTTAAATTTCGAATTGTTTAAGAACTGCTCTTAGAAATCCTTTATATCTAATAAGTAACTAATGTTTCAAATTTCATATTTCTAGGCCTTTCAGTAACGCAAAAATCGCATTTTTAGAACGTTTTTTGCTCCTGCACCCCTTTTGGGGTAGTGGCACGGACATAAAATATAGCCTGTCTTGGAGCAAGTGTCGTCACCATCATTTTGACACCAACATTTTTTAAATCGGTTTGGTATTTCCTGAGATTATGTAGAAACTACCATTTAGAACGTTTTTTAGAACGCTTTTTGTGCATTTTCACCCCTTTTAAATTTCGAATTGTTTAAGAACTGTTCATAGAAATCCTCTTTATATCTAATAAGTAGCTAATATTTCAAATTTCATATTTCTAGGCCCTTCAGTAACACATAAATCGCATTTTTAGAATGTTTTTTGTTCCTGTACCCCCTTTGGGGTAGTGGCACCGACATAAAATATAGCCTGTCTTGCAGCAAGCGTCGTCACCATCATTTTGACACCAATATTTTTTAAATCGGTTTGGTATTTCCTGAGATTATGTAGAAACTACCATTTAGAACGTTTTTAGAACGCTTTTTGTGCATTTTCACCCTTTTTAAATTTCGAATTGCTTAAGAACTGTTCTTAGATATCATTTATATCTTATAAGTAACTAATATTCCAAATTTCATATTTCTAGGCCCTTCAGTAACACAAAAATCGCATTTTTAGAACGTTTTTTTGCTCCTGCACCCCCTTTGGGGTAGTGGCACCGACATAAATATAGCCTATGTTCTAAGTTGAACTAACACCATCATTTTGATACCATTACTTTTGAAATCGGTTCGGTAGCTCCAGAGATTACCTCTAACATACAAACAAAATTTACTTCTTTATATTATTAGTATAGATAAATGATGTCTAAGAATATTTTCTAAACAATTCGAAATTTAAAAAGAGGTGAAAATGCATAAAAAGCGTTCTAAAAAACGCTCTAAATGGTGGTTTCTACACAATCTCAGGAAATACCAAACCGATTTAAAAAATAATGGAGTCAAAATGATCGTGACAACCCTTGCTCCAACATAGGCTATATTTTATGGCGGTGCCACTACCCAAAAGGGGGTGCAGGAGCAAAAAACTTTCTAAAAATGCGATTTTTTCGTTACTGATGGGCCTAGAAATATGAAATTGAAATATTAGTTACTTATTAGATATAAAGGATTTCTAAGAATAGTTCTTAAACAATTCGAAATTTAAAAGGGGTGAAAATGTGCAAAAAGCGTTCTAAAAAACGTTCTAAATGGTGGTTTCTACACAATCTCAAGAAATACCAAACCGATTTAAAAACTAATGATGTTAAAATGATGGTGACAACCCTTGCTCCAAGATAGGCTATATTTTATGTCGCTGCCACTACCCCAAAGGGGGTGCAGGAGCAAAAAACGTTCTAAAAATTCCATTTTTACGTTACTGAAGGGCCTAGAAATATGAAATTTAAAATATTAGTTACTTATTAGATATAAAGGATTTCTAAGAACAATTCTTAAACAATTCGAAATTTAAATGGGGTGATAATGCGCGAAGAGGGTTCTAAAAAACATTCTAAATGGCAATTTCTACTCAATTTTGGGAAGTATCAAATCGATTTCAAAAGTAATGGTTGTAAATTGATGGTGACCGACCTTGCTGTAACATAGGCTCTGGTTTATGTTTGTATCATTAGCACTACGAAAAGCGTTATAAAAAACGTTCTAAATTGCGATTTCTATGCAATCTCAGGAAGTACTGAACCGATTTCAAATATAATGGTGTAAAAATGATGGTGACAGCTGTTGCTCCAAGATAGGCTATATTTTAAGTCTGTTTCCACTACCCCAGAGGAGATGCATGAGCAAAAAACTTTCTAAAAATGCGATTTTTCAATTATGTAAGGACCTAGATTTATGAAATTTTGCATGGTATATATGTATTACATATAAATGATCTCTAATAACATTTCTTTAAAAATTTGAAATTTAAAAGGGGTGAAAATGCGCGAAAAGCGTTCTGAAAACGTTCTAGATGCAGATTTGTGAGCAATCTCAGGAAGAATCAAACTGATTTCAAAAGTAATGGTAGGAAATTGATGCTTACAACCTCTGCTCTAACATAGCCGCTATTTCATGTCTGTGTTGCTATCACCTGGAGGTTTCAGGAGCAAAAAACATTCTAAATTTCGATTTTTGTTATCGGTAGAGGCTAGGAACTTGAAATTAGGCAAGGTACACATTTATTAGATATAAATGATCTTTAAGGGGATGGCGGAGTTTGAAATCCTTAAAAATATTTTTTTTATTATTTTTGTAAATTTCACCTTAAATATTATTCAAGGGTACATTATATGCATTAAAGCATGCATTTATCACAAAAAAAATTATTTTTGAGAAAAAAAATGGAATTTTACGCGTCGTCTCAGAAATCTTCGAAACGCCCCCTGCGTCTCCCATATCAATAAAAATCCCCAATATTTTTTATAAAAGTTTGGTTTCTCTCTATTCTAAAAAAAAGTAACTACCGCTGTCACCGCCGCCGCCGCCGGTTTTGAATTTTTTGTGACCGGAGGCCTTTCTTCGTTAATATTAAGAAAAATAATGCATACAAAAATATGAAAATCGGTAGTATTATACAGAATTGTTTGATAAACACGCTGATGCAAACAATTTACAAATCGAAAAATTGTTTTAAGAGATATTTAATGCTAAAGTTGAACAAAATCGTTCCACTAAAAACGTTTTATAGGAGCAAATACTATACATCGGAATTTAATAATTTTTAGATCATTTTATACGTTATAATTTCCCGGTGTGCAGAATTCATTTATTTTTTTAATTTGACTCATTTTTCGACATTTCATTTCTATTTTAAATTCAAATTTTCAGCATTTCGAGAGATATTTTTTACTGACTAGGGGGCTTTGCCCCCTACGAGCTATGCTCGTCAACCCCCGTTCAGACACCGCAGACTCTAAAAGTACGCTAATTTGATCGGCTTTAAAAAGATTTCGGAAGATTGAATTATAATTTAAAAAACAGTGGCGATCTCCCTATAAACGGATTTCTATTCATTTCTCTATGACTGGGGAATTTTAAGGCCAAATCCGCTGCTGTACTACTTGATTAACCCGTCAACCAATTTCGCCAAATTATATAAATAGCCAAACCACAGACACGTGTAACTTGCTTAAAGTCAAGTGAATGTGACATTTACGATCAACCATTATTGGCATTTAATTTTATAGTTTAGCGAATGATAGATTTTTGGTCGACGGGATAACTAAGTAGTACCAAAAATACATATGTCAATCGCTGTTTTCGTCTTTGATTAAGTAAAATAAGTTAAACGTTTCAAAATAAGCTAATATAAAAGGAATTAAGTAAACAGAATCTTTGTCTCCCGGTATTTTTTAACAAAGCGAAAAGAAAGTTCTTTTAAATATGACATTTTAAATTAATCGTTTTTAATCTGACTTAATTTTGACAAAACTATTCTTTCTCTTTTTAATATTCACGTGAAAATACTTATGTTAGAAATGAAATGTTATTTGCGCTTTCCTAACAAAAATAGTTGAAAAGTATCCTCTCAAAATATCAAATAAATGTCTAGCGCGATTTCTAAATTTAAACCGTTTTGCAATGTTATTTCGTGTTCATTTTATGTAATAACTGTAATGTGACGTAAATATGACGTAATTTCTCCTATTTAAGACTTCTAACGCATGTTAATAAATTTATTATTTTACAAATTCCTTTCTCTCTTAAAATTCACGTGTAATTATAGTTTTTATGAAGTAATTTTTAATAAGTTTCTGCTTTTCGTACATAATTATTTAATTCTAATTCCAAATGTTTTTTTTCTGTTTATAATAGTCACGTGTAAATAAATTTTTAATTTATTTACACGTATAAATATTTTTTTTCTTTTGAAGCAAACATTATTGTTTCCGCTGTTTATGCAGTTGGCAACAGTTTAAATTAATATCACTTTCTAAAATCTGTAAAAAATATCTCTAGAAATGCTGAAAATTTGAATTTAAAATAGAAATCAAACCTCAAAAAATTAGTCAAATCAAAAAAAATACAGTCTGCACACCGGCAACTTCAAACGTATAAAATTATCTAAAAATGGTTAAATTCCCATGAATAGTTTTTGCTCCTATAAAACATTTTTAGTGGAACGATTTTGTCCAACTTTAGCATTAAATATCTCTTAAAGTAATTCTTCGATTTGAAAACTGTCTGCATCAGCGTGTTTATCAAACATTTCTGTATCATACTACCGATTTGCATATTTTTGAATGCATTATTTTTCTTAATATTAACGAAGAAAGACCTCCGGTCACAAAAAATTCAAAACCGGCGGCGGCGGTGACAGCGGTAGTTACTTTTTTTTAGAATAGAGAGATTTTAGAAAATTGTACTAATTTAACCTGTTGCCAACTGTATAAACAACGGAAACAATGATGTTTGCTTCAAATTAAAAATTTATTTACACGTGGCTATTATAAACAGAAAAGATACTTTCAAATTAAAAATAAATAATTGCGTTTAAAAAGCAGAAACTTATTGAAAATTACGTCATAAAAAGTATACGCGTGGATTTTAAAAGAGAAAGGATATTGTAAAATAATAAATTCATTAACATGCATTAGAAGTCTTAAATAAGAGGAATTACGTCATGTTTACGTCACATTACAGTTATTACATAAAATGAACACAAAATATTGCAAAACAGTTTAAATTTAGATATTGCGCTAGGCATTTATTTCATATTTTGAGAGGATCTTTTCAACTATTTTTGTTAGGAAAGCGCAAATAATATTTCATATCTAACAAAAGTATTTTCACGTGAATATTTAAAAGAGAAAGAATAGCTTGGTCAAAATTACGTCAGATTAAAAACGATTAATTTAAAATGTCTCATTTAAAAGAACTATCTTTTCGCTTTGTTAAAAAATACCAGGAGACAAAGACTGTTTACTTAATTCCTTTTATATTAGCTTATTTTGATATGTTGTTACACGTGTCTACGTCATCAAGTTACTTTTATTTCGACGTTTTATTTGTATTTTTATTAATGTTGTACTAATTTATTTGTTCTTTCGTTATTTAAAATAAAAATTATGTCAATTTGTATAATTTGGCGAGTGGTTTGGCGATTTATATATTTTGGCGAAATTGGTGGACGGGATAATCAAGCAGTACCGCAGCGGATTTGGCGTTAAATTTCCCCCAATCAAAGAGAAATGAATAGAAATCCGTTCATAGGGAGATCGCCACTGTTTTAGGTAGCTTTCATTACAAAAAGCTACCTATTGCAGCCATTCGGAGGAAAGCGATTTCAAAAAATTTTGGTATAATTTCATCGATCATGACCCCCAGACCCCGAAACCACCCTCCGTTCAAAATTGATATATATATATATATATATATATATATATATCCATATATATATATATATATGTGTGTAAATAGTTTTTATTATTATTATTCCTCTATACTATTTAATATTGTTTTATTTTCAACATTGTATTACATGATTATCGGTTTATATGTTTGATTGGCACAATCATATTTTTTTAGCTTTTTTATGACTAATATAAGGATAATTCACACTTATATATGTGATCTTTAGGCTATTTGGAATTTCAGTATCCGACAATCTTATATAAACATCCATTTTTATTGATTTATTTTATAATTTATTTATTTATTTTCTATCCTGTTCATTTTTTATATGTAAAGCTAAATATTAAGACTATTATATTTTTATAATATATAATTTATTTTATTTTATAGCATATAGCCTATATTCTATATATTATCAAGTTAAAAAAGTTTTTTTAATTTCTCATTGTAGATTTAATGGTATGGTAATAGAATATATTGTATTAACATTTAATATATTTTAAAAAAAAATCTGAATAATGAAATACAGTGTTTATATTGGGATGTGTGTAGAAATGCAGTTGATACATTTTAATTCATTAGCATGTATTAGGTTCTACTTACTGTGACATTTGTATAATCATAATAGTTTTTAAATAAAATTATAGATGGCAGCACCATAAATTTTGTATTTTTAAATAGCCTATATTAAAGTCATAATTTTAATTTTTTACACTAGGTGGTAATTAACGGTGAATATTGGCAATGTTGTAAAATTGTTATTATACAATTTAAAATTGTTTTTAGGTATTATAAATAATGTAATTATTTTTTATTTATATTATATTAATTATATTTATCACAATATTTCAACATGAATTAACTGTCTCCATAGCTTTTAATTTCTGTGTTAACTTAACTGTTTTATTCACCTTAATCTTATCATGCTTTTTGGATTCCATGTGCGGGAATATATTTTGAAAATCTACTGAGAATTAATACGGTGTGTTTTTGTAAGATTTCTATTGCTATAAATTAAATATTTAATAGGTTGTAGTTTTTTTCCATTTCATGTTATTTGATAATGTTCTGTATTCATCTTGAAACTATTATTTTGATTATATTGGTTGTTTGAGTACAGGGGGGGGGGGGGGGGGGAATTTCAGCTTACAGCTTTTTTCCCACAGAAAACAACCGATTTGCGTAACTCAATTCAATATATAAGTTAAATTCAATATATAAGAAAACGTAATTCAATATATAAGTTTTTCAATTTTTTCGGAATCAATATTCTTCTTTTTTTCTTCCATGTTAATTCTTGTAATTAGGTATACGGTACTTTATTTTACACATACAGTTCTATATTGTTGGTTTATGGCGTGTAGTCAATCATTCACAATATTGCAGTTTTTTATGATGGTCGGTAATGTTTAATTAATGGTTATATATATATATGTATATATCTGACCTTTGTCACACTGTAACTCTCGTATTTATCAACCGATTTCGATGTAATTCGGTGTGTACATAGTACATACCAATGTCTCGATCGAGTTCGTTGGCCAGCTTCATCCGCCGTTTTGTTTCAAAATGGCGGCCATTTAAAATTTAAAAAAAAAAAATAAAATTTGAAAGGTGGTACCAAAAAATTTAAAATGGAAAAATGTTTTTTTCTTATGTATTTCACCTTTATACAAAGATTCCGGAGCAGTTTTTGTTTCGTCTATATCTTAAAAAATGGCAGAGTTATAGCATTTTGAATTTCTAGCGCGGCTGACATTTTGAAACGTCCTGAATTTTGTCACGCGATAAAAGGCGTATTTATGAACCGATTTCGATGTAATTCGGTGTGCTCATAGTACATACCAATGTCTCGACCGAGTTTGTTGGCCAGCTTTATCCTCCATTTTGTTTAAAAATGGCGGCCATTTAAATTTGTTTTTAATTTAAAATTTGAAATGTGGTGCCAAAAAATTGAAAATGGAAAAATATTTTTTTCTTATGTATTTGACCTTTATACAAAGATTCCGGAGCAGTTTTTGTTTCGTCTATATCATATCTTAAAAAATGGCTGAGTTATAGCATTTTAAATTTCTAGCGTGGCTGACATTTTGAAACGTCCTTATTTTTGTCACGTGATAACAGGCGTATTTATGAACAGATTTGGATGTACCTTGGTGTGTATATAGTACATACAAATATCTCGACCGAGTTCGTTGGCCAGCTTCCTCCTCCATCTTGTTTCATAATGGCGGCCATTTAAAAAAATTTTAAAATTTTAAATTTTAAATGAGATACCAAAAAATTGGAAAATGAAAAAGATTTTTTTCGTATTTGTTTGACCTTAATACAAAGATTCCGAAACAGTTTTTGTTTCGTCTATATCTAAAAAAATGGCTGACTTATAGCATTTTGAATTTCTATTGTGGCTGACATTTTAAAACGACCTGATTTTTGTCACGCGATAACAGGCGTATTTATGAACCGATTTGGATGTAACTTGGTCTGTACATAGTACATACCAATGTCTCGACCGAGTTCGTTGGCCAGCTTCATTCGCCATGTTGTTTCAAAAGGGTTGCCATTTAAAAAAAATTTAATTTAAAATTTAAAATGAGGTATTAAAGAATTGGAAAATGAAAAAGATTTTTTTTATGTGTTTGGCCTTGATATAAAGATTCCGGAGCAGTTTTTGTTTCTGAAAATTTGTTCTTTTGTTTATATCTTAAAAATTGGTTGAATTATTGCACTTCGAATTTCTAGCATGGCTAACATTTTGAAACGATCTTGTATTTTTCACGCGATAACACACGTATTCGCCTATTTCGATGTAAGAAGGCATGTGGATAGTATACATCAATATCTCGACCAAGTTTGCTGGCCAGATTCATCAGCCATCTTGTTTGAAAATGGCGGCCATTAAATTAAAAAAAAATTATATTTAAAGTGGGGTGCAAAAAAATTAGAAATTGAAAAAGGTTTCTTTCTTAAGTATTTGACCCTGATATAAGGATTCAGGGGCGTTTTTTGTTTGTCTTTATCTTAAAAATTGGCTCAGATATAGCAGTTTCAATTTCTAATGTGGTTGACATTTTGAAAAATCTGATTTTTTGCCTGCGACAGCACTCGTATATATCAACCGATTCCGATGTGAGTGAGCATGTGCACAGCAATTACTAAGGTCTCGACCAAGTTCACTGGTTAGCCTCATCCACCATGTTGTCTTAAAATGGCAGGCACTTTAAGAAATCGCCGAATTTGGCAGCCAAATATAAGTTACTTTAAAGAAAAGCAGCTTGGATAAAGCTGACTAATTTCGCGAAATTCTCATTCATTATATTGATAAAAATTAGTATTGAATCTCCTATATTCGGTTTCCATTAAATTGAGCTTCGTGTGTTTGAATAATAGAAGTTGGCTTTTTTAAAATAAGGAATATGAAAGCTACTTCTTCCTCCCGGCACTGGCCGGAAGGACTTTTTAAAATTATAATTCAATCTTTCGAAATCTTTTTAAAGCCGATCAAATTAGCGTGCTTTTAGAGTCTGCGGTGTCTGGACGGGGGTTGGCGAGCGTAGCTCGTAGGGGGCCGAGCCCCCTAGTATATATAGAAATAAAATAGAGCACCGAATTTTATATATTTGAATTTAAAGGTAAAAAAAAAATAAAAATGAAAATTTTTGAAATTTTTTCGGAAAATTTTCAAATTTTCAAAATTTTTCAATTTTTTTTTTTTATTTTTCGTAAATTTCATCTTAAATATTATTCAAGGGTACATTATATGCATTATGGCATGCATTTATCACAAAGAAATAAAAAATAAAATTTATTTTTGAGAAAAAAATGGAATTTTACGCGTCGTCATAGAAATCATCGAAGTGTCCCCTGCGCGTTCCATATCAATGAAAATCCCCAATATTTTTTATAAAAGTTTGGTTTATATATAGAAATAAAATAGAGCATCGAATTTTATATATTTGAATTTAAAAGTTTAAAAAAAAAAAATTTTTTTAATTTTGAAATTTTTTTGAAAAAATTTTGAATTTTTTTTTTTTTTTTTTTTTTTTTTTTACCTTTAAATTCAAATATATAAAATTCGATGTTCTATTTTGTTTATATATATAAACCAAACTTTTATAAAAAATATTAGGGATTTTCATTGATATGGGAGACGCAGGGGGCATTTCGAAGATTTCTGAGACGACGCGTAAAATTCAATTTTTTTCTCAAAAATAATTTTTTTTTTTTTTTTGTGATAAATGGCTGCCATAATGCATATAATGTACCCTTGATTAATATTTAAAGTGAAATTTACAAAAATAAAAAAAAAAAAAAAATTTTAAGGATTTTAAACTCCACTGTCCCCTTAAGAACAGTTTCGAAAAAAATTGGAAATTTAAAAGGGGTGAAAATGCGAGAAAAGCGTTTTAAAAACTTTCTAAATTACTATTTCTACTTAATCTCAGGAAATACCAAACCTATTTCGAAAGTAATGGTTACAAATTGATGGTGACAGTCCCTGCTCCAACATAGGCTATATGTTATGTTGCTGTCGCTACCATCTGGGGTTTGCGAGAACAAAACATGTTCTAATTTGCGTTTTTTGCACAACTGGGGGGTTTAACATTTTGAAATATGGCATGGTATTTACTTACAAGATGCAACTGCTTTCTAAGAACAGTCGAAAGAAAATTCCAAATTTAAAAGGATGAAGTGAGCGAAAAGCGTTCTAAAAACGTTCGAAATTACAATTTTTATGCAATCTTATCAAATGCCAAACCTATTTAAAAAATAATGGTGACAAATTGTTGGTGATAGAACCTGCTCAAACATAAGCTATATTTTATGTCTGTGCCACTACCACCAGAGGGTTGCAGAAGCAAAAAACTTTCTAAATTGCGATTTCTGTGATACTTAAGAGGCTAGAAACTTGAAATATGGCATTGGTAGTTAATTATAAAATGTAACTGTCCTCGAAGCATTGTCGAAAATATATTCGAATTAAAAAGGGGTGAAGCTGAGGGGAGGTGCGAAAAGCGTTCTAAAAAAAGTCCTAAACTACGATTTCAATGCAATTTCAGAGAATATAGACCGATTATAAAAGTAATAGTTGTGAATGAACGGTAACAGTCTCTGATCCTACACAGGCTATATTTTATGCCGATGATTCTACCAACTGGAGCTTACAGGAACAACAAACGTTCTAAAAAAGGCCTTTAAAGGCTTTATAAATTACGTTTCTATGGAATATTGGGAAATAACAAACCAATTTCTAAAGTAATGTTGGCAAATTAATGGTGACATTTCCTATTTCAACATAGCCCTTTATGTTGAGAGAGGTGGTAGGACTTGGAATTTGACATGATGGTTAATTTTAAGATGTAAGAAGAGGGTTTTCTAAAAAAATCAAAACTTCAAATTGTTTCTTTTTATTAATTTAAGTGTCATTTCTGCCTAATGCAGTGTAATAATGAAGTTTTGTCAAACTGTGTTTTAAATAGTAATTTTTGAATTATTCCTAAAAGTATAATTTCTTTTAATAAAAATTAGACATATAAATATCACTTGGCATATTTCAAATATTACGCGAGCATAGCCGCGGGGTTTGCTAGTTTCAAATAAAGAGTAACCAAGAGAATTTATATCAGCGGATGCTGATAATCAAGCCTCTGGAAGTGTGGAAAGCGAAGCTATGGAATTAGATGACAATTCAATGGAGGAAATGATTTCGTCAATAAATAACTCGCAAATTACGAACCTCAATCTCGAAGAAAATTATCACAATTCATTTATTCAAAACCACAGAAATATTTTCCAAAAAACTCTCGCATTAAAAACTACTTATGTTCATTTAGCTTTTAAAGAAGAACATGAAACAGCAGTGCTTAAAAGTATACATTTTAACAATAAAATGTCAGAAGCTTCAATTCTAAATAAAGATGAACCAATAGATATTGGGGAGATTATCGAAACGTGGGATCATTAAATGTTAACTATAAGTAATTTTTAAAATTTTCAAATTTAAGGCCAATTTTTTTTTTTTTTTTTACAGTATAGTATATAAGTCTACAAGATTATACACAAACATTAAAAGACAGCAAATATTCTGGAAAATTAATTATTAAAGCATCTAATTAGTAGCTCAGTAGGTTACAAATTTTGGACATATTCTGGCACGTAGGTTACAGATTTTGGACATTGCTGACATGTAGGTTATACAGTTTTGACCTTTCCATAAATAAGTTGTGCTTAGTATTTAAAAAATTCTTAAGACTAAGAATGTAGTAAATTTGTTCTATAATCGTATGTGTATACATATATATGTATAATTAACTTTTTGTTATCCAGTGCTAATAATAATCAAATAAAATGTTAAATTTTGATATTAAAATATTTACTACTTTTTTAGAAGTAATCTAAATTTTATCGGAATTACACATTATGCAAAAAACATACCTTTACACAATATTAGAAGCATCCAACATATAATTTATTCTTTTTATTTTCTCAAAAAACAAGCTACATTGCTATTTTTTAATGCACAGATCTATAATTTCTTTATCAAAAGAAAAGTCTCCTCTTTCTGTCACAGGGTGAGGTGCCGAGAGTGATTTCAACAAAATATCTTCATATTTTAAATTTGTGCTGTCTTTTTTAGATGGATAACGAAACCTGTTGTTAAAATCAATGTCTCCCTGAGGAGTCAAAAAATTTATAGAAAATATTTGTTCGCCATTATCAATGCTGATGTTTTTAATAATACCTGGCCATAAGTTTTCATCATAAATTACAAAGCCCCAGTCACCAATATCAATCTATTTTCAACTGTGTGTAATCAATTATAGAAACAATCTTTTTTTCACCAGCGTCACTGGTAATGCATTCTTGATTGTTTTTACAGAGACTGCAAAAACAAGATCTATTTCTTATTTGAATAGTACCAAATTTGTTTGCCGTTTGTACGGAGTGAGTCCTTTGAGTACCTTTAATCCTTCACTGCACCGCGTGCCATATCTGGCACATACCTAAAAACATTATGTTATTAATTATGTGCCATGAATTTAGCAGGCCTGATCACTGTCCTTGATCGGAACAATCCAAAGTATGGAGTAATACTTTTTTTTCCATGTTAATTGTGTACACTAGACAACAAATTAGAATTTGTTCTTCGGAAACAAAAGAAATTTCGATCAAGCTATTAACGGTGAAATTTGCTTTCATTATTTTTGTTGAATATTTAAAAATATTAATATAAAAGAAGATGCAGAGTGTTAGACAGATAAAATTGATTAATTTAAGCCCATTTATATGCAAAATATTGCAATATAATATTTTAAAACCGTAATTTTGTATGTATGAAACACACCATAAAATATCAAATTTTAGCTGAAAATTCAAAATTTAATTTTTTTACTATTTTTCCCATTGTTAGACCGATAATAGATGTCAAATAAATTTTTTCATAGAGATAGAAAAATTCGTTTAGTGAAGGGTTAACAGTTTTCGCTGGTTGTCTTACTGTATTTCGAGCACTCTCAATTTCTGTATTTTTTTTTTCAGCAAAATTGCAGAACGTAGTGGCTTGAACTTTTTATTTGCCTTGTATTTTGGTGGGGGAGCAAAGATAAAAAATGAAATTTTAAGGAGATGGGGTTTTTGAACTTTGCATTTAAAAATAATGACCTCAACTACAATAATTTAACAAAAAAATATTTTTTTTTTAAGATGTATGTTAGAACAATGGACTCTGTTATAATATATTTATTTATGTATTTAGAAAATTAAAATTATTAGTGTTCAGATCGTTCCACGATTTAGACATGGTTATTAAATAATATTTTTGGGTACATTTGCTGCAAAGAAAACTTTGCAAAATACATAAAAACGCGCAAGTTCACTGAAGAATTATTTTTAAATAAATAAAAGCAGTTTTACTATTAATTTTAAATCATACTGTTAAATAAGCATGTCCGAAATTTCGCAACGATCGCAGCGACCGCCATTTTGTGTCGATCGTACACACGTAATTTGAGCATGCTTAGAGTCTTGTTATATTATTACACGTACTAACTACGCTTTATTTATGCAAAACACGGTAATTATTTACGACAAAACATTATAATAAATATCTTTTTATACATTTCAGGACATCGAATCATCTTTAAAAATAAATTTACCGAAAAAAAAAATCGGCATTTCGATCGTTGCACGATTCGGACATTGCAATTTCTTATTTGAGAAAAGTGCTTTTATTGCAAAAAAATCTTTCTAAAAACACATACAAATACTAGATTAATTTTAACACAATTATTCTAATTGGTAAATAAATCACATTAGATGTAAATTTCCAACTGGGCGAAAAATGTCCGGACCAGGATTCGAACCAGGGATCTCCTGGCTGAAGCCGCCGAAAGTGTGATTTCGTATCCAGCGATTTCTGGAGTTCCATTACCTGAGATTTATTCTGTTGAGCTGAACCAGGTTTCAGACCAGGTGCTATAATCATTAAGGTTATATCTGGGTGAAAAAGTTCCACCAGATTCGTCCGGGATAGCTCAGATGGCAGAGCACTGGCGGCTTCAGCCAGGAGATCCCTGGTTCAAATCCTGGTCCGGACATTTTTCGCCCAGTTGGAAATTTACATCTAACATACAAATACTTTAACTTTTTTTAAATGATTTTAAAGTTAGATAAAAGAGTTTAAAGTACTTACTTGATGTATTTTTCGTATTAATGACAGCTTCTACTTTTGGACATAACAAAATACAGAAAAATTCTTTCTAGAAAAGTCCTTCTATCTTCAAAGAGCAATAAATCACACTGCCATCTCTTAACGCAATTATTAAACAATCATCCGTTTCCTTTATGCATTCGTTGTTTACCATGAGAACCACCTGGAAACAAGTTAAAACTCTTTTTCTTGGTGGTCACATTGGAACAGTTAACGTTACAAATGTCCAAAATTGGCCTCTTTAGCATAAAATAATGAATTTTTAAGATATTTATACAAAGCTTTTACAATAAATTATGTCATTTTCTGTCTCTCAACAGAATTAAAAACTCAGTGTAGAAAAAATTAAAGTCAATGATAATTAAATTTATTTATTGAAAAGCTTAAAGTTAATATGTGTGTCCAGTGCCCACCTTTTGAGAACCGCCCATTGCTCCTGTGGATGTTAATAATAAAATATCATTTATAAGCATTGAAGAAACATAAGATGAAGAAATGAATTTAGATGAAAGTCCATTACAGAAAATAATTCCATCAACATATTATCCACAGATTTTGAGCTCAACTAGATCAGAAAATCATGATAACTTAATTGTCCAAAACTATAGAATATTGTGTCAATTAACTACTATAGTTAATACCACATATGCTCACGTTGCTCCTATCCAAAAACATTGCGCAAGTTGTGAAATAAATCATCATTGTTCTAAAACTAACTCTTTTATCAATAAAATGTCAGCTGCTTCAATTTCAGATGATGGGGATCCAATGGATGTAGTACCAGAGGGGGAACCAATAGATATAGTATCAGTTGAGGAATCAATGGATATAGTATCAGAGGGGGGACCAATGGATATAGTATCAGTGGAGGCTGATAATGAAAGATCATTTTCAAGGGCTGAAAGAATAGAAAATTATTCTTTTCAAGCGGATGAAAAATTATCACAAGAAATACTACTACAATCATGTTATCCACGGATGGTGAACTCATGTGTCTCAGGAAATAACTACAGACATGAACAACATGTTCAAAACTTTGTAATTTTCATCCAAAACACTTCTGCAGTAAATACTACGTATGCTCAAAGTAGCTCCAATGCAAGCAAGTTGTGAAATGAGCAGCCAGAATTCAGTGTCTGAAACCGATAGATTTTACATTCAAAATATTCATTCAGATAACAGTAAGATGACTCACAGAAATCAGATACAGAATGCAGAAGTTTTGATTTTTGAAAGATACAAAGACTTGGTGCCTCGAAGTAAAGCCTCTTCATCTGGAAATAAGAATGTAAGAAAGAGAACATTTGATCACTTGAATGAATCACAGAATTTAGATAATTCAAAATATTATCAGCCTCATATGAAAAAAGAGCGCTACACCGAGGATGCTTGATGGAAGCTCTGCGACTTAGTTAAATCAAATACATAGCTTTTCTACCAAATGCCATAATTCGCTGAATCAAAATAAATAATGGAATTTTGTCTGATAATAAGTCTTTTTGTCATTAAAGCCTAGATCTGGCAAATGAGTCGATGAAACTGAGCAAACTTCTTCCAAACTATGGGGCTCTGTACCCTACGAGCTACGCTCGCCAACCCCCGTTCAGACACCGCAGTCTCTAAAAGCACGCTAATTTGATCGGCTTTAAAAAGATTTCGGAAGATTGAATTATAATTTAAAGAATAGTGGCGATCTCCCTATAAACGGGTTTATATTCATTTTTCTTTGATAGGGGAATTTTAAGGCCAAATCAGCTGCTGTTAAAAGATACAATGGCTGTTTTCGTCTTTGATTAAATAAAATCAGTTAAACATTTCAAAATAAGCTAATATAAAATGAATTAAGTAAACAGAGTCTTTGTCTCTCGGTATTTTTTAACAAAGCGTAAAGAAAGTTCTTTTAAATAAGACATTTTAAATGTATCGTTTTTAATCTGACGTAATTTTCACCAAACTTTTCTTTCGCTTTTTAATATTCACGTGAAAATACTTATGTTAGAAATGAAATATTATTTGCGCTGTCCTAACAAAAATAGTTGAAAACATCATTTCAAAATATCAAATAAATGTCTCGCTCAATTTTTAAATTTAAACTGTTTTGCAATATTATTTTTTTGTTCATTTTACGTAATAAGTGTAATGTGATGTAAATGTGGCGTAATTTCTCCTATTTAAGACTTTTAACGCATGTTAATGAATTTATTATTTTACAATATCCTTTCTCTTTTAAAATTCACGTATAAATATAGTTTTTATGAAGTAATTTTCAGTAAGTTCCTGCTTTTTGTACGTGATTATTTAATTCTAATTTGAAGGGGGTTTTCTGTTTATAATAGTCACGTGTAAATAAATTTTTAATTTGAAGCAAACATTATTGTTTGCGCTGTTTATACAGTTGGCAACAGTTTAAATTAATACCATTTTCTAAAATAAGTAAAAAATATTTCTCAAATTCTGAAAAGTTGAATTTAAAATACAAATAAAACCTCAAAAAATGATTCAAATTAAAAAACTAAATGCAGTCTGCACACCGGGAAATTCTGACGCATAAAATGATCTAAAAATGATTAAATTCCCATGTGCAGTTTTTGCTCCGATAAAACTTTTTTAATGGAACGATTTTGTCCAACTTTAGCATTAAATATCTCTTAAAATAATTCTTCGATTTGAAAACTGTCTGCATCAGCGTGTTTATCAAACATTTCTCTATAATACCACCTATTTTCATATTTTTGTATGCAATATTTTGCTTAATATTAACGAAGAAAGGCCTCCGGTCACAAAAAATTCAAAACCGGCGGCGGTGACAGCGTAAGTTACTTTTTTTAAGAATAGAGAGATACAGTGGATTATCGGTTAACGAACTTAATCCGTTCCAAAACAGTGTTCACTAACCGAATTGTTCGTTAACCGATCATAGATTTTGCATAGATGTGTATAGAAGAATTCGATTTATTCGTTCTTAAAAGCTAAATAATATACAAAATATAAGATAAATCTTCCCCTTTATAATAGGGTTAATATACGTCCTTATTTAATATGGACAGGTCGTATTTTGATGGCTTTTTCCGTTTCGTGGCTATTTAAATAAAATAAATGACATGTTCTTTGTAAAAACTTTTAGGGTTACACTCATTGACTGCGAGGCGTTTCATATCAATTTATTACTTTGACCTTTCAAAATCTACTTATTTCTCTAAAAGATCGGGTTCACTGCAGGGCCTGATAAAGCTCAAGTGGAGGCTAGAGCCCGTTAATAATTTGTGAACTAAATTCCAATTAAATTTAATAATTTTCAATTTAAAATACTTCTTTAAAAAGGGACACGAAATATAAAAATTAATGCTTCTAATCTATTCATTCTAATTTGGGGACCCGAACCCCCGGTAACCCATGAATTAACTAGGCCCTAGATATACAGCTGTTAAAATGTTCTCTAAGTCGACAATAGATGCAATTAAATACAGCTTGGCAAATCTTAAACACAGCGTTGCTTCTTTTTGGCTCTGTTTTGTGAAGTGTTCGTTAACCGAACATGTGTTCGTTATCCGAACATAAAAATCTCTCGAGAGAGTGTTTGTTAACCGATCTGTTAGCAAACCGAACTGTTCGTTAACCGATCACCCACTGTATAAAACAAAACTTAGTAGATCAAACGCGTTACCGAGTTTCGAGAAATTTTAACATGTTGTGATTCTTGACTAGTATAATGCAGATATTTCAGAATATCTTTGTACGATAAGGGTAGAACCCATTAATCTATATTTTTTAAATGTTAAAAATTTATGCCGAAATTTTATTTGGTAATAATACCGCCAAAAGCAGTGTTCTGATCATATTGTACCAAGATATTACGAGACAAACTGAAATATTTGTATTGTACTAGCAGGCCCGTGCGAAGTGGGGGTCAAAGGGGCATTAGCTTCGGGCACGGAAATTCAGGAGGCGCCAATTTTTTTTTTCTTTTTTGTAAAAAGAAAAAATTATATATAAAAAACCTATTGCGAATTTTTTTTCACGATGATAATATGTATATATTTCAAAGTTATTGCATCGTCCCTTGCCCCACACCCAAAAGCAAATTTCTGGCTTCCTTTTCAAAACTTGTTTTAAGTTTTTGTCTTAGTCTCTTTTAGAGATCTGCACGGGCCGGCCCGAGACCCAAAGCCTGAGCCCGGCCCGCGGGCCTATTTTCATTTGCGGCACTCGGGACCGGCCGGGCCCGGGCCATACTTTTTTCTGAAGGCTCGGTTCGGTGTATTATTAATAATACACCGGGAAAACTCGGGTGTATATAATCGGGTATAATAATAATCGGGAAAAATAAGGTGTATTATTAACTTATTTTTCCTGTACAGAGCTGGAACTAGTTTCTTTTCTAGTCTTCACGGCTCAAAATTTTTAGTCCTAGTTTTGAGCCAGCCCATGTGAAAATCATTGTCTCGACTGACTGTTCGTTCAATGGCCAGTAAAATAAGGTCTGGCCCAAAGATTTTTGCAAAATATGCTTACATTTTTGAATCGCCATTATTCTACAATTAAACATTAACATTTACTCTTTTTAAAGAATAGTAAATTTCTACGCTAATTAAAATATAGATAAATTAAAATATAGTAAAACGTGTGGAAAGGAACCTGCCTATGACAGAATCCTCTTTTACACTGAAAAAGTCCTTCCGGTCAGTGCCGGGAGGAAGGGGCAGCTTTCATATTCCTTATTTTAAAAAAGCAAACTTATATTACTCAAACACACGAAGCTCAATTTAGTGGAAACCAAATATAGGAGATTCAATACTAATTTTTATCAATATAATGAATGAAAATTTCGCGAAATTAGCCAGCTTTATCCAAGCTGCTTTTCTTTAAAGTAACTTATATTTGGCTGCCAAATTCGGCGATTTCTTAAAATGCCTGCCATTTTAAGACAACGTGGTGGATGAGGCTAACCAGTGAACTTGGTCGAGACCTTAGTAATTACTGTGCACATGCTCACTCACATTGGAATCGGTTGATATATACGAGTGCTGTCGCAGGCAAAAAATCAGATTTTTCAAAATGTCACCCACATTAGAAATTGAAACTGCTATATCTGAGCCATTTTTTAAGATAAAGACAAACAAAAAATGCCCCTGAATCCTTATATCAGGGTCAAATACTTAAGAAAGAAACCTTTTTCAATTTCTAATTTTTTTGCACCTCACTTTAAATGTAATATTTTTTTTAATTTAATGGCCGCCATTTTCAAACAAGATGGCTGATGAATCTGGCCAGCGAACTTGGTCGAGATATTGATGTATACTATCCACATGCCTTCTTACATCGAAATAGGCGAATACGTGTGTTATCGCGTGACAAATACAAGTTCGTCTCAAAATGTTAGCCATGCTAGAAATTCAAAGTGCTATAATTCAACCATTTTTTAAGATATAAACAAAAGAACAAATTTTCAGAAAAAAAAACTGCTCCGGAATCTTTGTATCAAGGCCAAACACATAAAAAAAATCTTTTTCATTTTCCATTTTTTTAATACCTCATTTTAAATTTTAAATTTAATTTTTTTTAATGGCAACCCTTTTGAAACAAGATGGCGAATGAAGCTGGCCAACGAACTCGGTCGAGACATTGGTATGTACTATGTACAGACCAAGTTATATCCAAATCGGTTCATAAGTACGCCTGTTATCGCGTGACAAAAATGAGGTCGTTTTAAAATGTCAGCCACAATAGAAATTCAAAATGCTATAACTCAGCCATTATTTTAGATATAGACGAAACAAAAACTGTTCCGGAATCTTTGTATTATGGTCAAACACATACGAAAAAAATCTTTTTCATTTTCCAATTTTTTTGGTATCTCATTTTAAATTTTAAATTTTTTAATTTTTTTAAATCGCCGCCATTTTGAAACAAGATGGCGAATGAAGCTGGACAACGAACTCGGTCGATATATTTGTATGTACTATATACACACCAAGGTACATCCAAATCGGTTCATAAATACGCCTGTTATCACGTGACAAAAATCAGGACGTTTCAAAATGTCAGCCACGCTAGAAATTCAAAATGCTATAACTCAGCCATTTTTTAAGATATAGACGAAACAAAAATTGCTCCGGAATCTTTGTATAAAGTTCAAATGCATAAGAAAAAATATTTTTCCATTTTCAATTTTTTGGTACCACATTTCAAATTTTAATTTTTTTTTTAAATTTTAAATGGCCGCCATTTTGAAACAAAACGCCAGATGAAGCTGGCCAACGAACTCGGTCGAGACATTGGTATGTACTATGTACACACCGAATTACATCGAAATCGGTTCATAAATACGAGAGTTACAGTGTGACAAAAGTCAGATATATATATATATCAATTTTGAACGGAGGGTGGTTTCGGGGTCTGGGGGTCATGATCGATGAAATTATACCAAAATTTTTTGAAATCGCTTTCCTTCGAACGGCTGCAATAGGTAGCTTTTTGTAATGAAAGCTACCTAAAATGTGTTGATCCATGCAAAATTAATATACTAATACGTAAGAAAAGAATATATAATACATTTACATTTGCTAAGAAGGGAACTTATAACGCTTTTTTTTTTCTTTTCTATGTAATTGAGTATTAGAAGATTTTACTGTATAGCATTTTTCAGATTTTTAACAATTCAATGCATGGAATATTTATTAACAATATTAATGATAACTGAAACATTTACATAGAAGAAATAGTGATTCATTTAAATATATATATATATCGCAGCCTGCGGCACTTATATAAAATTGAAGTTTAGAAACATGAAGAAAAAGTTAAGATAAATATTTTTGGTCAGAACTCCTCATAAGAGTCAAATTTTTAACCAAATCGACGTAAAAATCAATGTTTTGTAGCAATTCACTCGGGCCGAGATTTTAACTTTTTTCCGGGCCGGGCTCGGACCGAACTTTTAGCTGTTATACCGGGCCGAGCCGAGCCAATAATTTTTTTCTACGGGCCGGGCCAAACTTTTAACTCTTCTACCGGGTCGGGCTCGGGCCAAACTTTTAACTTTTCTACCGGGCCGGGCCGGATCAATATTTTTATTTCTACGGGCCGGGCCGAAATTTTTTTTATATGAGTTGGGCCGGGCCCGTCCCTGGAAATTTCGACCCGTGCAGACTTCTAGTCTCTTTTGTTAACCTCCTCTTTTGTGAGTCTGCAATTTTCTTTCTGTGCTTCTGACAAAAACGTACACACTCAAAATTTGTTGTTTCCTTCTTGGAATCCTAAAGGGTTGCAAACTGTTATACTGTACTGCTAGATGCATTTTTTCAACACCCATTTCACAGTATATAAGTGCAATTTCCTCTTATGTTACTTAGTTTTATGGAATTTCTGAGTTATTAAACCTTTTAAAGTTCAAAGTAAACGCGAAATATGCATTCAATAGAATTTATTTCTGTTTCTGCACTTGCGACAACCGTCACAAAGAGAAGGCGGGTGTGGGGACATCAAATTGAAACTTTGACCGATGAGAGGGGGGGGGGGGGGGGGGGTGCTAATTTGGATCTTTGCCCCGGGCGCAGTTTTCTCTTCGCACGCTCCTGAATAGCACCTGAACTTCTCGAACTTCAGTTCGAGTTATGACACCTTGAGTTTTATGAAAATTTAGTACTTTCAGACGCTAATCTTTCCATTTTAAGCATCAGAAAACGCTGAAAATCGATAAAAAATAAAAAACCATAACTCGATAACTCGATAACTTTTGGACGCACAAAAATGTTTTTTCCTTTGTTTGTGAGTTTGTTTCACTTGTTATAGCAACGATTAAAAAAAATTTAATTACTAACTTAATTGTAACAAGAAACCGTATGAAAATTTCAATTTCGTAACTTTTATAAAAAAGAATGACCATTTTGACGAAAATTGCCTTTAATAGAGAACAACATTTGAAACGTTTTTGGAACTAGAACAAAACTAACCTCTGAAATGGGTAGTTTATGGATTATCTATTGGGAAACGATAAGAATGTATGTTGTTTAAATAAATGTAGTGCGAAATCATTTAACTCAGTACTAGACAGAAAAGCTCCGTGCACATCACATTTTCAAATTCTGCGACGAGGAATCGTAAAATGTTCCTCTGGGCTTTCTTTTCCAAAGGCTTTGTGGCCAGCTGTAACCTTTTTAGGTAGCTTTCTTTACAAAAAAGCTACCTATTGCAGCCGTTCGGAGGAAAGCGATTTCAAAAAATTTTGGTATATTTTCATCGATCATGACCCCCAGACCCGAAACCACCCTCCGTTCAAAATTGATATATATATATATATATATATCTGACCTATGTCACACTGTAACTCCCGTAATTATGAACCGATTTCGATGTAATTCGGTGTGTACATAGTACATACCAATGTCTCGACCGAGTTCGTTGGCCAGCTTCATCCGCCGTTTTGTTTCAAAATGGCGGCCATTTAAAATTTTTTAAAAAATTTAAAACTTGAAATGTGGTACCAAAAAATTAAAAATGGAAAAATATTTTTTTCTTATGTATTTGACCTTTATACAAAGATTCCGGAGCAGTTTTTGTTTCGTCTATATCTTAAAAAATGGCTGAGTTATAGCATTTTGAATTTCTAGCGTGGCTGACATTTTGAAACGTCCTGAATTTTGTCACGCGATAAAAGGCGTATTTATGAACCGATTTGGATGTAATTCGGTGTGTACATAGTACATACCAATCTCTCGACCGAGTTCGTTGGCCAGCTTCATCCGCCATTTTGTTTCAAAATGGCGGCCATTTAAATTTTTTTTAAAAATTTAAAATTTGAAATGTGGTACCAAAAAATTGAAAATGGAAAAATATTTTTTTCTTATGTATTTGACCTTTATACAAAGATTTAGGAGCAGTTTTTGTTTCGTCTATATCTTAAAAAATGGCTGAGTTATAGCATTTTGAATTTCTAGCGTGGATGACATTTTGAAGCGTCCTGAATTTTGTCACGCGATAAAAGGCGTATTTATGAACCGATTTGGATGTAACTTCGTTTATACATAGTACATACCAATGTCTCGACCGGGTTCGTTGGCCAGCTTCACCCGCCATCTTGTTTAAAAATGGCGGCCATTTAAATTTTTAAGAAAAATTTAAATTTGAAATGTGGTACCAAAAATTGAAAATTGAAAAAATATTTTCTTCTTATGTGTTTGACCTTGATAAAAAGATTCGGGAGCAGTTTTTGTTTCGTCTATATCTTAAGAAATGGCTGAGTTATAGCATTTTTGAATTTCTAGCATGGCTGACATTTTGAAACGTCCTGATTTTTCTCACGTAATAACAGGCGTATTTATGGACAGACTTGGATGTACCTTGGTGTGTACATAGTACATACAAATATCTCGACCGAGTTCGTTGGCCAGCTTCATCCCCCATCTTGTTTCAAAATGGCGGCCATTTAAAAAAATTAAAAAATAAAAAAATTTAAATGAGATACCAAAAAATTGGAAAATGAAAAAGATTTTTTTTGTATGTGTTTGACCTTAATACAAAGATTCCGGAACAGTTTTTCTTTCGTCTATATCTAAAAAAAAATGGCTGAGTAATAGCATTTTGAATTTCTCTTGTGGCTGACATTTTAAAACGACTTGATTTTTGTCACGCGATAACAGGCGTATGAACCTATTTGGATGTAACTTGGTCTGTACATAGTACATACCAATGTCTCGACCGAGTTCGTTGGCCAGCTTCATTCGCCATCTTGTTTCAAAAGGGTTGCCATTTAAAAAAAATTAAATTTAAAATTCAAAATGAGGTATTAAAAAATTGGAAAATGAAAAAGATTTTTTTTATGTGTTTGGCCTTGATACAAAGATTCCGGAGCAGTTTTTGTTTCTGAAAATTTGTTCTTTTGTTGATATCTTAAAAAATGGTTGATTTATAGCACTTTGAATTTCTAGCATGGCTAACATTTTGAAACGATCTTGTATTTGTCACACGATAACACACGTATTCGCCTATTTCGATGTAAGAAGGCATGTGGATAGTATACATCAACACCTCGACCAAGTTCGCTGTCCAGATTCATCAGCCATCTTGCTTCAAAATGGCGGCCATTAAATTAAAAAAAATATTTTTTTTTAAAGTGAGGTGCAAAAAAATTAGAAATTGAAAAAGGTTTCTTTCTTAAGTATTTGATCTTGATATAAGGATTCAGGAGCATTTTTTGTTTGTCTTTACCTTAAAAAATGGCTCAGATATAGCAGTTTCAATTTCTATTGTGGGTGACATTTTGAAAAATCTGATTTTTTGCATGCGACAGCACTCCTATACATTAACCGATTCCGATGTGAGTGAGCATGTGCACAGCAATTACTAAGGTCTCGACCAAGTTCACTGGTTAGCCTCATCCACCATGTTGTTTTAAAATGACAGGTACTTTAAGAAATTGCCGAATTTGGCAGCCAAATATAAGTTACTTTAAAGAAAAGCAGCTTGGATAAAGCTGACTAATTTCGCGAAATTCTCATTCATTATATTGATAAAAATTAGTATTGAATCTCCTATATCCGGTTTCCACTAAATTGAGCTTCGTGTGTTTGCATGATATAAGTTGGCTTTTTTAAAATAAGGATTATGAAAGCTACCTCTTCCTCCCGGCACTGGCCGGAAGGACTTTTTTTTTTAATCTCTTCAAAGGTTTGAAAGCAAAGCGCACAAAATTAAAAAAAGAAATTACTCCCAGATTAGATAAATAAACATGTTAGGAACCCTTGTCCGTAATGGACTCTTCTACCTGCAGTGCAACTAAAGACTTTCCACATCAAAGAAGCCGAAAAAAACTCCTTTCGATAATGTGATCAGGACTGACCTGTAAGGCCCCTACGGACGGAGGTCCCTGGCATGTTTTTTCACCATCCCTGTGGAAAATTTCTTTTGTTGATTTTGATTTAAGTATGTAAAATCATACGTCAAGCATAGATTACGAAATATTTTTCAACATATTCAGAATACTGTAATAAAACTTCGTCGTTTAATAAGGTAATAATGATGCCTCAACAAACAATTTGTAAAATGCATAACATATCTGAAAACATAAGTTCAGCTATTACAATAAATCGTCGGAATAACATCTGAATTTTTTGTGCAGCCCCGTATATGATCTATAGATTTAGCATGAAATACATAGCATGCTAAATTTTAGTTCATTTATGAAATGCATAAAACATTTGAAATGCCCCTTCATCAATTTCCATCATAAAACGAAAATGTACTTTACATGTTTTGTGCAGGTTACATGATCATTAGAATTTATATAATATACACTATATAATACCAACCGCTCCCCCCCCCAAAAAAAAAATTATTATTATTTAATTAATTAAACGCATACCACAACGTAAAACGAACTTCCAGCAATTATTGTTCATAGATAATATTGTAACCGAATTATTTTGTGTGTCCCTGTATATGAACCATGAATGCCATGCATACCATATTCTACATTAGGCATCTTACAGTGCACCTCAGAGATATAGTATATCAATTTTAATATGTTTAAAATGGTATAACATGAATTCCCCAGAGAAGACCATAATGTAGTTGAATTCTTTTGAGAGTCCCTGTAAACGAACGATAAATACTATGCATATCATATTCTATTGTAAGAATCTTGTTGTGCACTTCAAAGATATATATAAATTTCAATGTGTTTGAAATTGTGAAGCATCATTAAAAACCACGGCAAATGAATCGTTTCCCATTGGTCGTAATGTAACAAAATTATTTTGAATGTCCCTGTAAATGAACAGTTAATGCTACACACTTCATTTTCAATGTCGAACATACCATAGTAAGTCTCAATAACATATATTAATTTCATGGCAATTAGAGTATATTTACGCGAGTTAGAGCACGGACAGACAGACGGATAGACAAACCCAATTCATAAACACTTTTCAACTATGTTGGAAAGTGTTAAAAATATGGCAACTCACCACAAAATCTTAAAAAAGAAAGTTCAGAGAAATGATTTATAACTCTTCGTCGCAGAATGTAATCTTCGATGAAGACTTCTGACAGTATCGGGACTGTGCATATGTAACGTTATCACTTTAGGGGTTAGGGGAAGTCTGGCACTGGATATCGTAAGATATCTTGGGGAGGGGAGGGGGTTTGCTCTTTGATATCGTTGACATTTTTGATCCAACCAAACTTTTCTTTTTTCAGTAACTTTTTTTTTTTTACATCTAAGCAGTCTATTACCTTTATTATTATTATTATTATTATTGTTACAATTTTTTATGGAAATACTGTTATTAAAGCCATTAAATGTTTATAAATCTATTTCATTTTAAAATTTGGAATACCCCAACGTTTGGCATTCCTATTCGTCTGCCATATGCGCATATAATTCGCTGTTAGAGAAATCAGGAGCATAATAGGAAATAACACCTGCGTTTACCTGTAAAGAAAGACAAATAATGTTGGCCACTGTTTAGTTGATAAGTTTTGCATTTAACCTCCGCGGGCAGAGGGGAAGTGCAGGAAGGCAATATTATTTTTGAATGCATTATCTAACAATAAGCTATTATTAAACACTTTGAAATAGTAACAACTTTTTTAGATGTTATTTGATATAAATTTATTTCATGTATTGATATTGACTACTTAAATCCGTAAAGTATGCGACTAATAAATGTATAATCATATGTGTAGATCATGCAAGCATATAAAAAGAAAGAAGAAGAATCTAAGAATTTTTAGATATTGATAACGATATCATCGGGGGGGGGGGGGGGGTCAACGAATGATAACGTATGATATCGTAAGGGGGGGAGGGGGTCCAAAATTAGCAAAAATTTGATAACGTTATATAAGTATAGCCCCTATCTACATATTTTTTTACACCGAGCGATCTCCAATTACAGAAGTTTCTCTGTATTTTCTTAGAAGTAAGCAGAAGGCAAGATTCTTCCGGCCTGTTTAGGTAAGATAACGTTTTTAGATGAGATTTCTTGCTCAAGATATGTGTACATAAAGCACAGTGAAATTTTCTTGCGAAAATTTCCTCAAAATTCTAATTACTTTTCTTCCAATTAAATATTAATGGTGGAATCACGAGATCTACATTTTTTAATCTTTCATGATGCGCAAAAAATATAGCAATAGCTGCTTTTAACATATTGCATTGCTGAAGCTATTAAGATATATATATATTTTTTTTTTTTACAAAATTCCTTTTACTGTCCTTTTTGCAATTTTAATTTAGCTGTCACAAAAACAGTAATTTTAATTCTAACTATGCCACATGTCTGAGTTTTGTGCTAAGAGGAGAATTATTGAGATAGTTTTGTTTCAAATCCATTTAATAACATCACGATTTTGACAGAAAAGATGTAGATCTTTTTGCCAGCATCTCATCGAAGGATTTCCTTGCACTTCGCGGGTAACATATACATTGACAGCAGTTAATCGGTGAAACTCTCATATTATTCTAAATAGTATCTGTAATCTGTTCTCGTTTATAATTCTTAAATGTGCTGAACTAATAGAATAGGTACAGCATGCAAAAAGGAAAAAACATGTCAGAAAGTTTGTACATCAAAAGTGGCAAATGAGGTGCGTTCGTACTTTGTCTAGCTTTATAAATATTCAGGTCTTGGTGCAATAGCTGTTGCACTCTTATGCAAAAATGCATGAATACAAAATTTATTACGATTCTATATATTAAATTCAGTTATACGGAAATAATAGGACTCCATCTGAAATAGGACGTCATTACCATGGCAACCTAGAATCATTACCAATGATGGGATATCATTGAATTAATTACGTATGATAGGATTTAACAGAATGAAGAAAACTTTTATTAATATCTTCTTCAGTTTTGATTCGATTTTCCTAAAATTTGAAAGGACTCAACAAAATTCTACGACGATTATATATATTGAATTTCAAAGCATTCGGTTGGGTAGTTTTTGTGCTGTTATATGCGGACAGACCAGACAACGACGATAGTTGCTAAGTATTTATATAATTGCGAACTCCCCTAAAAACGCACAACGTCATAACTTCTGCTTTAAGGGGGCGATGGCCGTTTTTTATTTCTTTTTTCATCATAGAGATATGAAATTTTGTGCAAATATACATTTCACCATAAGTACTATATATTTGTACAACACTTTAAAAGAAATTTTCAATCTTATTATAATTTTAGAATATTTTTTAAAAAATTAATTTTATAAAGAAATTTTAAAATACTCCATGCGTCTTAATTTTTGAGATATTTCCTCGATTTTACATTTTAATCACTTACTCTATTGCAAACAAATCTCTATATCGATATTTTAATTCCTTGAATAGTTAAATTTTTAGAGATTTTTTTCTGCATTCCATATCGATTTTTAGCAAAATTTTGCCTTTTAATAAATTAAAAATCATTTTTAATTATCTTAATGAAATCGAATTTAAAAGGCATATACAGTTTCTTTGTAAGCAGTATCAGGATTTTCCTTATCAATTTCATGAATTTTGATCAAAAATTAAGACGCATGAAGCATTTCAAAAATCTAAGAACGTCGAAAAATCAGTTTTGAGAAAACAGATTAAAAGTAAAAAAAAAAATGTTTGTGTACAAAATTAAAACACTTGCAAAGTTCACAAAAAGTTATCGCATCTGCATGCGGGTTTTCACAAATGATTCAGTACAAATTGTTTGAATAATAATACAAAATTAAAACACTTGTAAAGTTCACAAAAAGTTATCGCATCTGCATGCGGGTTTTCACAAATGATTCAGTACAAATTGTTTGAATAATAATACAAAATTAAAACACTTGTAAAGTTCACAAAAAGTTATCGCATCTGCATGCGGGTTTTCACAAATGATTCAGTACAAATTGTTTGAATAATAATACAAAATTAAAACACTTGTAAAGTTCACAAAAAGTTATCGCATCTGCATGCGGGTTTTCACAAATGATTCAGTACAAATTGTTTGAATCACTGGTCAACAGCCAAAAAATGGTCTAACTTTTTCCAGCTGATATATGTTCATTTTCATACCCTGAATCCAAAACCCAAAACGGTTTCGCTCTATCAGGTCAATTTTTTGTGCAAATGTCCATTTTAGGCTAAGTGATTTCCGGCATAAATGCCTATACTTCATTGCAGTACTTGTGTGTGTTGCATTCCGAGAAGTCGTATTTCGTTGCCCTGGATTACTAATGATAGATTTTCTTTCATTACAGGATCTATGTGAAGTAAATGGCGTCTTCAAAAAGATCATGTAGGAATAAGCCGGATGTATTTTGCTATATCTGTGGCGAATACACCCTTGTACCAAACAGGAAGCCAATCACCAGTTTTATAAAGCGCACCTACCTCGCTTACTTCCAAATGGCACTAGGTGACCAAGATAAAGGTTGGGCACCACATATAGTATGCAAGAAATGCACCGAGTATCTTCGTGCGTGGACCAAAGGCCAGAAGACGGCTCTGAAATTTGGAATCCTATGGTCTGGAGAGAGCCTACCAACCATGTCACATATTGTTACTTCTGCGCTGTAGATCTGACTGGTATAAACGGAAGCAACCGGAGTAGCCTGGTATATCCAGATCTGCAGTCAGCACGTCGTCCTGTAGCCCATTCTGAAGCCATTCCTGTTCCCGTGTTTAAAGAACTTCCGGACATTGACGAAGAATCATCCTCCCTTTTCAGGGTTCACACAAATGGAGCTAAATGATATCGTTCGCGATCTTAACCTTTCAAGTCATCTGCCGAACTATTGGCATCCAGATTAAAGGAAAAAAACTGTCTCACTGAGAGTGTTCGCATCACCTTCTACCGCAACAGACATCAAGACTTCCTACAATATTTCTGTGAAGAGCTTGACCTGGTGTAGTGTAATGATATCGCACGGCTGCTGTACACGCTGAGAGTGGCAAAATAGGACCCCGAACATTGGCGGCTGTTTATCGACAGCAGTAAGCGCTGACTAAAATGTGTTTTGCTACACAATGGCAACCAGTTTGCCTCTGTACCACTAGCTCACTCAACTACATTGAAGGAGAAGTATGAATCAGTGAAGTATGCTCTGGAGAAAATTCATTATGATGGCCATCAGTGGTACATTTGTGTGGATTTGAAAATGGTTAACATCTTGTTGGGACAACAATCAGGGTTTACAAAGTACCCCTGTTTCATCTGCATGTGGGACAGTAGGGACAGGACTCATCATTACACAATCAAGGACTGGCTTCTTAGGGAGGACCTGGTGCCCTGCAGAGCGAACATCATCAACACTCCTCTTGTGAACAGAGAGAATATCATATTTCCTCCATTGCACATTAAGCTGTGGTTGATGAAGCAATTCACCAAAGCTCTCGACAAAAATGGTGACTGCTTCATGTACTTGTGCCAGGTTTTTCCCAGATTGAGCATTGAGAAGCTGAAAGCTGGCATCTTTGATGGTCCACAGATCCGTCAGCTAATGAGAGATACGCAATTCGAAACACATATGAGTGAAGTGGAACTGGAAGCATGTCAGGCTTTTGTTCTAGTTGTGCAAAACTTTCTCGGCAACACGAAGGCCACTAACTACGTTGAACTGGTGAACAATATGATAACAGCATTCAGAAACCTCGGATTTAACATGAGCATCAAAATGCATTACCTATTCTCGCATTTGGATCGCTTTCCTAACAACCTGGGCTCCATGAGTGATGAACAGGGAGAGCATTTTCATCAAGAGATCAAGGAGGTGGAGAACAGATACCAAGGTCGCTGGGATGCAGTAATGATGGCGGATTACTGTTGGAATCTCCATAGAGACATTCCTGCTGCAGTCCATGCTCGGACCTCAACGAAGAGGAAATTCCTACCATAAGTGTTGCACAATGACGAAACAGTGAACTAACCGAATGTTTTCCTGTCTATTAGTTGTTAATTAACTATGTAATTAACTAAACATGTTTTCTGTTAACATACGTACATTTTTTTCGGTTCAGTTAATTACACTTCTGTAGTATATATTTGTTTTTTTCAATTCAACTTCACAGCAAAACCTTACCTGATGTACGGAAACGGATGCCATATTCGGGTTCCTGGAGGTTGAAATATCTTAAATTCATTAAAACATGTCAGACCATTTAAAACAAATCTTTTTTTGTTGTCCTGTGAATAATACAAAATTAAAACACTTGTAAAGTTCACAAAAAGTTATCGCATCTGCATGCGGGTTTTCACAAATGATTCAGTATACAAATTGTTTGAATAATAATACAAAATTAAAACACTTGTAAAGTTCACAAAAAGTTATCGCATCTGCATGCGGGTTTTCACAAATGATTCAGTACAAATTGGAGAATAATAATACTACACACAAAAAGAAATTTCGATTTTGGGGTCGATTTTTGCTCAAATAAAGGTCCACGGTCCCCATAAAAGTCGTAGGATAAGGCTGTTTGCACTAAAGTTCCTTGTTTCTCTATACTAATATTATAAAGAAATGACGTTGGTTTGTCTGTAGGGGTAATCACTGGAACTAACTACAGTAGAGCGCTGATTATCGGAACTCCAATTAACCGAACTTCCAATCATCTGAACAGCCTATTTCACTCAAAAAAGTTTTCTTAACCGAACTTCCAATTATCCGAACAGCCTATTTCTCCCAATTTCTTTTCAAATCGAACTCCCAATTATCCATTGGCTTGGAATAAAATTTTAAATAAAGAAAAAACTGATAGTGGATCAGAAAATGAGGAATGCAAAACAATAAAGGATATGGGAAGAATCCTAAGATATGGAGAAAACGAAATTAACGAGTAGTTAAATAGTACATGACCGTGGATAACAGATTTTAAATGAGGATAAGATTGTGGATGAGATTCATGATGAAAAAGAAATTGAAGAAAATGAAAACGAATGCTCTGAAAATAACACAGGCAATAGCACCATCAGAGAACGAAGCCTTTGAATGTTTGGAAACAGCTATGAAATGACTGGAGCAGCAGAAGAACGTTGATCCTATTCGACTAACGTAGTTAAGAAGAATTAGAGATATGCCAGCATTGAAAAGAATATCTTCGTTGAAGCAAGCAACAATCAAAAGCTTTTTTGCTTATTAAAATCTCTGGAGTTCAGAAAATGATAAAAAGAGAAAAAAAACTATTGTAAAAATGTAAAAAAAAAAAAAAAAAAAATGAAAAGACAAGAAAAAAATTTAAACACGCCAGCACTAACTGGTACTGCCAGTCCTAAGCTTAGATAAAGTGTGAAGGTTTTAGTACAGTCAGAAACACTCCTTAAATCGTCTGTCCATTTATCCGAACTTTTGCTTATACGAACTAGGGTCGATCCCGACCTGTTCGGATAATCAGCGCTCTACAGTATTAAAAAAAAAAATGGTTGCAAAATGCTGGCAATCATCTCTATTCCAAACATAGGCTATATTTTATGTCGATACAACGACACCCAAGGAGGTGCAGGAGCAAAAAACATTTTAAAATTGCGATTTCTATGATAGTATTGGGGCTAGAAATTTGAAATTCAGTGGGGTGCTTACTTTTAAGATGTAAATACTTGCTATGAATGGTTTCTAAAAGGTTCGAAATTTAAAAGGGTGAAATGATCTGAAAACGTTCTAAAAAACGTCCTAAATTACGATTTATTTAGGCTTGTTAAGGCTAGAAACTTTAAATTTGGCATGGACGTTACTTTAGAGACCTAAATGCTCGCCCATAATTTTTTTTTAAAGAATTCGGAATTCAAAAAGATTCAAGAGCCAAAAAAGGTCTAAAATTCTTATTTGTGTAATACAGTTGGTATAGAAGCTTGGAATTTGATATGGTGGTTACTTTTAATATGCAAATGCTCGTAAATGCTCGCTAAGAACGGTTTCTAAAAAATTCGAAATATAAAAGAATGAAATGGGCGAAAAATATTTTTAAAACGTTATAAATTACGATTTAGTTCGAATTGTTCGGGCTAGATACTTTAAATTTGGCATGGCTGTTTACTCTAGAGACGTAAATGCTCGCCCAGAACAGTTTTTTAATTTTCTTAAAGAATCGTGTACAGATTTATTTTTATATGAATTTGGAATTTATGAATGCGAACCAACATGTATATTTTTTCTTCCGATTTATAACAAAAGCGATCTTCATATAGAAATACATAGATATGTCGTTGACTTCTAGCATTTAGCATACATAAAATAGCAGGAGAAGTATTTTCAACTTAAAACTCTTACGCACACCGACGCACCTGCGTACGTCATGAAAACTTGTAAAATTTATAGAAAAATACAAATAAATGTATCATCATTACTTAAAGGTGCGTACAACACAATATAAAAACATTTAAAATGCATTTAAAGTCCTTTAAAATCAAAATTTTTTTAACCGAACTTACTCGGTCGTCATCAATGAAGCCGAGTAAATTCGGTTGAAAACATTGGATTTTAAAGGACTTTAATGTATTTTAAATGTTTTTATGTTTTGTTGAACGCACCTTTAAGGAATGATGAAAATGCTCTACAGACTTAATTCCTAGTCTGAGCAGTCTCTCTCGGGCAGTAAAAGTAATGATGATATTATATATAAATAATGATGATTTGTATTTCCCTATAAAATTTAATTATTAATCAAGGTAAATTTCGCACTGAAATTTTAACTTTTTATGAACTCTTCTATTTGAAATACCAGGACAGGACGTATGTGCGTATATCCTTATTTTAATCAAAGACTGCAATGTTCTAAGCAATTTTTTTTATTATTGCGTCGCTAACTGCTATTGTGTTCATGAAAGTTACTTACTTCGAACCTTATTTCTGTTTGTATAATATAAATAAACTTTTATTTGATCTCCTTACATTCCATGTAATTATAAATGATGACAAAAACTGCTTTTAACGAAATTTAATATATCATGTATTCAGCGTACTATCACTAGATTTAATATTGTACTTAAGGTGTTAATCTAAAAACTCGCTTAATTTTGTTGATTTGGCGTATTTGCTCATAACTTTAAAATCAATGATCATAAGTAAAGAAAAATTACTTTTGGAGGGTTTCCGATCATGTTAACTCTAATGGCGGCCAAAAAATCATGTGTTTTTATTTTTAAATGTTTAATAATCGCATAATTAATTAACCAGTGGGCCTGTGCATAGCTTTCGCACTGCAATCTTTGAGATCATTTGCTAATACATTTTTTTCATTAATTTTTATAGCATAACTGCAATTTTTAATCAAATAAAGAGTTTTAACTAAATGTAAGTGTACTATGCCAAAAGCCTGTTCAAAAAAATCTCGAACGATACCTCATTCATCGTTATGCATTTTGTATGCGCGTAGAAAAGAGGCTATTGATATTGACATCAGAATTAAATATTTCAAAAACAGCTTCATCCAAAATATATGTGTATGTTGTATTTTGGTTTTTGGAAATCCTATCCTTATAATATTATAAATGCGAAAGTGTGTCCGAAAGTCCTTATAATATTATAAATGCGAAAGTGTGTCTGAAAGTTTGAATGAAGTCAACGTCAAAACGGATGAATTAATGTCTTTGTACCTTTGCATATTGATAGGTTATAAACCAGAAATGAACATAGGCTGTGTTTCAATTATTTTAATTAAGTATTTTTCTCAATAATTCAAAATTTCATTATTTTTCATACAGAATTAATTGACAATTTTCCTGTAAAATTTAACCGTCTTTCTTTTTTCGTTGCCAAAAAATAAAAAAAGGTAATAATAATTTCCTCTTTTTCAACTGTACAATTTGCACGTGAGAAATGAAAATAAAAAGAATAAAAAAGAAAATGATTATGACGTCATATTTGAAACGAAAAAAGAAAAGAAATATTTTTTATTATACATAAAGCATAAATTTCAGATGCGTTAATAAAAGATTTTTCTGTCAAAAACGGCATCAAAATTAGAAGATTAAAGAACGAAAATGAATTATATTATTAAGAAATTGTTTCGCTTGTAAAAATATGACATCATAATTGAAATAAAAGTTGCATTTTCAACCATTCGTTGAAAATACAATGAGCATGAATATCAGTAACTAATGAAAATAGATAAATCATGACGTGATATTTAAAATGAATAACATAAATAATTTTTACTAATACTGATGAGTTTGAATATATAAATTACATACAAATGATAGTTTTCATTCAATTTTCATGTTATGTTTATAAGAAGAAGATATTTTTAAGGAAGAAAGGGGGAAATGAAATGGATTAATATATTTTTTTGCGCTATTTTCTGAAATGAAAAAAGAATTTAAATTCAATATCAATAGATGGTGGAGAGAAAAGACGATTAAAGTAAATTTTCCAAAAACTAAAAACATATTTTCATACTTTGAAACTTTATGAATCAATTTATTTCACAGAAGCGAAATCGACTGCCAACAAATTGTCATTTACAATCAAGGGTGTAAATATAACTTCAGTACATTTAAGTGGATAAATTCAAGGAGGTAAGAAATTGATAGATATTGAAGTGTTTTGATTTGGCATGATGTTAAAATTGCAGCCTTGAAACCGGTTAAAACCGGTCAAAATTAAGTCCAATACTTGCGGTCCCACAGAGTCTATGTGTGGCTGAGCCAAATGAGGGCATTTAAATTTGAGTGATAACCGTCTTCATATTGCAAATTATTTTCACGGCATACTGCATCTCTATTATTACTTAGAACTCTATGGGACATATAGCCACCTATTCACACAAATTGAATTTTTAAAAAATCATATACTTTTTTAATTAATTATTTTTACAAGATGGCAGATAAAACATTTCACAAAGGCACTTTTAGTAAAAACATCTGTTAAAAGTTGTGTAATATTTTTTCATGTAAAACTTTCATTTTTTACCGATTTAAGAAAAAAAAAAAAAGAGTTTATCAAGGAGTTAAAAGAAGGTATGTAAAATTGGAAATTTTTATAGCCTCGAACCGAAAGGAAGATCAGAGTCCATTCGATGAGTATGTATAATTTAAATATATATATATATATTTATTTATTTTAATTTCGTCAAAGTGAGGTCATTTCATCAGCTTCGAAATTACGAACGAAATCTTAATAACAATACACATTTCAGAAATAATGTTTTGCATCAAGTCACATAACTTCAAAATGCAATTTTATCATACATTTTAAATAGAATTTTTTACTTGAAATTTAGTACTTAATAAAATTAATGTTTCAATGTTTTTCTAAATGTACAATAATATTCAATTTTCTTAAGCGATTTCATATTTTAAATAAATTAAAATGCATATTTTTGCATGATTCATGAAGTGAAAGATTTTCTTTTTTATCTCGATAAGTATTATTCCGTTGGAAAAAATAACCTGGTGAAAGCGTCGTCATATTTTAAACCATTAGCTGGTTTTCAGATGGAAAATATTAGCATTTTATAGCAGTTACACAAAATGGCGTGATTATCATTCGCAAATACATACCATCCTTTTGCCGTACAATCTCCCACAATGCCGATTTCATTAAAATTTTAATAAATAGTACATGAAAGTCGATGTAAAAAATGTTTAGCAAGTAATTTTAATTGGAGACTAGATTTTACATGTGATATCTTTTACGTGCAAAGAGCCTATGTCACTAATTAAGCAATAAATTCATCTTTCACCTCACCCCCTCTAATTCTTAATGGTACTTTTAATATCGAAAAGCACAAGAGAAAACCAATAAAAAATCCTGGTAACAATCAGGTATCCTTTTCTGAAATTTCTTTCGATTTTAAAATATCTAAATCTATATTAACAAATATCTCTGAAAGATAATCTTTGTCCCCCATTGAAGCACATTCCTGCAAATTTCGAAGCTTCCATAATCCTAAATTACAACACAACAATCGATATCGGGGCTTTTTCTATAAATGGATTTTTTCCGCGGTTTAAAGCAATAAGAAACTCTATTGCTTAAGGAGCTCACAAAAAAAATTTAAATGATCCTATTATATATATGCAAATTGGGACCATCAGAAGTTTTTCTGCGATAAAATGTGATAACGGGTTAATTGTATGTGCTTTAATTTATGCATTTATTCTTCTTTAAATGTTACGTGTACGAAGTCACGGGTAACAGCTAGTTATTGAATAAAACAATAAAAAGAAAAGTGCCCAGTTAAACTGATGGCATTGAGCTCACAGGCTATTCACACTAATTGTATATTATACTCTTATTTCAAAGAATAATGCCCACAAAAAATATATGAAGGGGGGATTAACCCCCGTTCCCCCACTTTAAACTTAACAAATGATCCTCCAAATCTAATCAGGGAAACACCTTAACATAATAAACCGGTATACCAAATTTGCAGCAAATCAGATAATCCTGCATGAAAAAACCATTTCGCTAAATTAAGGGGGGGGGGGGTCTAACCCCCTTTCTGCCCTTTATATTTAACTAATGAACCTACAAATCTAATTAGGAAAGCTCCTTATCAGAATGAACATAGAAAAAAAAATTAAAGCACATTGGATGATTCTGCATGAAAATCCTTTTATCTAAATTTAGGGGATGGGTATTGCCCCCCTTTCCCCTTTTTATACTTAACCAATGAACCTCCAAATCTAATAAAGGAAGCACCATATCGGAATAAACCGGCATATCAAATTTGAAGCGAATCGATTAATTCTGCATGAAAAACCATTTATCTAAATTAAGGGGGGTCTAGCCCCCGCCCCCCTTTAAACTTAACCAATAAACCTACAAAATTAATCAAGGCAGCTCCTTAACATAATAAACCGGTGTACCAAATTTGGAGGAAATCGAATAAATCTGCATGAAAAACCCATTTATCTAAATTAAAGGGTGGGGGGGGGGGCTAACGCCCTTTCCCTCCTTTATACTTAACTAATAAAACTCCAAATCTAAGCATGACAGTTTCTTAACATAATAAGCCGGTATACAAAATTTGGAGGAAATCGAATAATTCTGCATGAAAAACCCATTTATCTAAATTAAGGGGGGGGGGGGGTCTAACGCCCTTTCCCCCCTTTATACTTAACTAATGAGCGGCCAAATCTAGTCAGGGAAGCTCCTTAACATAATAAACCGATATACCAAATTTGGAGCAAATTGAATAATTCTGCATGAAAAACTCATTTATCTAAATTAAGGGGGGGGGGGAATAGCCCCCTTCCCCCCTTTATACTTAACCAATGAACCCCCAAAACTAATCGGGGAAGCGCCTTATCAGAATGAACCTAGAAAAAAAATTTAAGCAAATCGGATGTTTCTATCAAGAGTTATCGCGTTACGTGCATACGTACGTACATACATACAGAACCGGCAGGCACATTAGCTCTCAGGCTTTGATAGCCTGTAAGCTAAAAAGTAATGAAATGTATTAATTATGTATTACATTATTGCTATTAATTCAATACCTAATCAATTATATTAACTATGTATTAATACATTAATATATATTTAATTAATTAATTATAATTTATATATTAATGCACAATTAATATAATTCATGATGTATTAATTATTGTTGGAGTTATGTCAGTAACCTACTTTACTCTTTAACGTTGGTTGCTTCTTTTTTTTAGCAATTTACATGTAATTAACTAAACATTAAAAATTGATGAAAATTTGTACTTCCACGTTTTTTGGCACACTGAACTTAAATATTCACTAAAATTACGGTATTGCTATTAAGCGTTTTATAATTGGGTTTGATTTTTAATATGTAGATGTAAATTGTTCCTTATGATAAAATAAACCACATTCAACTGCAAAGGACTTTCTAAAAAAAAAAAAAAAAAAAAAAAAAAATCTTACAACAATTAAAATGGAAGTTACAGCCAGCCTTCGACTTTTGTTTTCATTCGCACTGTTCATGTTTATAAAAATATCTTTTTTTTTATGTTTAACGCGAAGCGGGGAGAGTATAAACACGTTTTGCCGTAGTTCTATTTAAAAAAATTCCCCACGTCTTTACTCTTAAACATATTTAAATGAATTTTTGTTTGTTTGTTTTTTTCATCCTTTTTTAATGGCACATTACATATACTACTAGCTCAGATCTAAATTATGGTTTTTGAGCAATGACATTTTCCCTAGCAAGTGTAGTTATGCTACATTGATTTCATATCTTGTTTAGTATCTGACTTGTTTAGTTATCTTTTTGATTTGTTTTTATTCGAGTATAAAGTAATGAACTTTTTTGTCAACACAATATGAAGTAACATAGAACAATGTAAGAAACTAAAAAGACTGGTTTATTGAAAAACACACACACACAGACACACCAACCACATAACAATCAGTTAAGTTACATATACAACACTGCAATGTTTCATTAGTATAACGCGGGTATTTCCTGTTCAAATAATAGTTTTCAAAACAAAAATGCTATCTTAAAAATTATAATAACAGGGTTCGTACGGGCACTTGAATTTCCAGATTAAGAAATTCTTCGGTACCAGTATTTTCTTATGGAAAACCTTTCCTTAAACAAGGCGAAATTTTGTCCGTTTAAACTAGATTTATTTTTCTATTAAAAAATACTGATATTTGGCCTTGAAAATAACGGTACCCGTACGAACCCTGAATAACCCTTATATTATGAGAAACTTTAAAAATTTCATCATTAAAAAGAACGTTGCATTAGAAAAGAAAATCGCTTTTTAATTGTTATTTTTCGTAACTTGGATTTAAAAATAATATGTTCTAAACAAATATTGGCTCAGTTTACTGCTTATTAAAAAAAAATACTTAGAATCATTTTGTGATTTCTACTGTAATTCATATACAATCGCTACCGAAATTCATATACAATCACTACTCAAATTCATATACAAACTTAAACAATCATTTAAGAAAAACAAATAAAAGTATTTACTGATTTTTCGTCATATAACCGGAAGTGATCTCAAAAAAAAGAAAAAAAAAAGGAGCAATTAGAAGTGTTGGTGCAACTGTAAATTAGGCTAGTTACATTTTTCCCGGTTCCTGTGGTTACGCTTGTCCCACATGCAATATTGAAGGGGTTAATAGAACCACAACTGTAAAACAAAAAATTGAAAAGAAAACGCATTCCTAAAGTCTATTTCCTAACGTTATCTAAGGGATTATACAAAAGTCATTGGTGAGATTTCGTGTTCTGCAGCAACAGAAGGCTGAAATCTGAGAAAGCCACTACCATTAAGCATTTAAAAGGTATACTAATATCAATTGTTAAAAGGTGTCCTTCTATATATAAAAAAAAAGTTTTGATTTGGAAATGGACCAATGAAAATCTGCGTAGACATCATCATCCGGGTATGCTCCTACTAGATCGGCATCCATATTTTTTATGACCGGGAGTTTTTCTTCGTTAATATTAAGAAAACTGTTTCATATAAAAATATGAAAATCGGTGGTATTATAGAGACATGTTTGATAAACACGCTGATGCAGGCAGTTTTTAAATCGAATAATTATTTTAAGAGATATTTAATGTTAAAGATGGTCAAAATCGTTCCATTAAAAAAGTTTTATAGGAGAAAAACTATACATAGGAATTTAAACATTTTTAGATCATTTTATACATTGGAAGTTCCCGATGTGCAGACTGCAATTATCTTTTTAATTTGACTCAATTTTTGAGATTTGTTTCCATTTTAAATTCAAATTTTCAACATTTCGAGAGATATTTTTTACATATTTTAGAAAATTGTACTAATTTAACCTGTTGCCAACTGTATAAACAGCGCAAACAATAATGTTTGCTTCAAATTAAAAATTTATTTACACGTAGCTATTATAAACATAAAAAAAACTTTTAAATTAGAATTAAGTGATTACGTGTTAAAAATCAGGAAAATATTGAAAATTACATCATAAAAACTATATGTACGCGTGAATTTTAAAAGGGAAAAAAACTTTTTAAATACTAAATTTATTATTATGCGTTAAAAGTCACAAATGAAGGAAATTACGTCATATTTAAAAAGGCCAAATAAATAAAAGTTGGCAAAACACTTTTAAATTAAAAAATGTATTAGCACGAGACATTTATTTCATATTTTGAGATAATCTTTTCAACTATGATCGTGAATTCTAAGGCAGCGCAAATAATATTTCTTTTCTAACAACAAAAGTATTTTCATGTGAATATTAAAAAGAGAAAGGAAACTTTGGTGAAAATTACGTTAGATTTAAAACGATACATTTAAAAGAACTTTCTCATAGCGTTGTTAAAAAGTACCGAGAGACAGAGACTCTGTGTACTTCATTTCACATTAGCTTACTTTCAAATTTTTAACACTTTCCAACAAAGTTGAAAAGTGTTATTGATTTCGGTTTGTCTGTTCGCGCTCTAACCCTCGTAAATATACTCGGATCGCACTGAAGTTTTTGGTTACTGACTTTTAACCTAGCACGAATCCTATTTCAAATGAAGTTTGTAACATGTTTAGTTCATTTACAGGAACAGTCAAAAGTATTCCGTTACATTACGGCCAATGACAAAAAATCATTTCAAATGAATTTTAAAGGTGTTACACCCTTTCAAACTTCAAACATAATAAAAATTATATGCATTTACGAAGTGCACTAAAATATGCAGAATATTCTGAAGCATATGTGGTACAACGAATAGTTTCTATTCATTTACAGGGATACACAAAAGAATTCCATTACAAATGGTATTTCGGGAAGTTGTTTGCGGCGTATTTTAATTATGCAAATTCATATATAATAAAATTGATATACGTCGGTGAGGCTTACTTAAGTTATTTCATGTATAATACGAAGTGCATAGCATTTACAGGAACATACAAAACATTTCAAACAAGTATTTTCTATCCGAAGTACTGTATATTAGCGGCGATGGCAGGGAATGCATTTTTAATTATGATATGCGCTTTTAAGTTTCACTATATGTATGCATACTATATGGTATGTTTAAATGTTATAGTTAATATACAAGGCTACGCAAAAGAATTCGTAAAGGTTACTGAGTATGACCGTAAAATGCGGAAAGGTGGGTTTAAAATGTGTTAGGCTGAACTGCATGTAATTTTCTATGAAATGTTTGTAGAATATAGATAAAATGATATACGGGTCCACGCAAAGAATTGGATACATGGCCGCCTATAGATGATAAATTCTGGAAATGCGATTTCAGTAGTTAAGAGTGATTTAATTTGAATTAAAATTTAGCTAAATAGTGCGTGTAATAAAGGTACTAGGTAAACAACAGGGATGAACAAAAGTATTCAAGTATGTTTCCATCTATTAGTATAAATTGCTGAAAGAGAAATTTCAACCTCTTATGCGTTTTCTCGCTAAACTAAATTTTCTATTATATAGTATATATATCAGCCTACAGATCAAATACAGGGCTGTTCGGAAGAATTGCAATAAATATTTGGCTATGGATGGTAACTGCTGAAATCAGTTTTTTAAATGTTTAGTTAGTTTTCTTATTTATCTTATTTCCCTAAATAACGAAGTTTTGTTAAAGCTTTCAGGGAGTGTTGGAAAGTGTTTCATAATCTATGCCGTACGCATGATTTTTCTTTCTTGTTTTTAATCAAAGACGAAAACAGCCATTGTATCTCATAGCAGCGGCTGATTTCGTCTTAAAAATCTCCAATCAAAGGAAAATGAATGAAAACCCGTTTACAGGGAGACCGTCACTGTTTTTTTTTTTTTTTTAATTATAATTCAATCTTTTTAAGGCCGATGAAATTAGCATGCTTTTAGAATCTGGTGTGTCTGAACGGGGGTTGGCGAGCATAGCTCGTAGGGGGCAGAGCCCCCTAATAAATTAAAACTTTAAAACCAGTAATAAAACGTTTATTTCGACTGTTTACATGTTTCGACTCTACGCGTGTCATTTTAAAAAATAAACGTATTTTTACTGGTTTTAAAGTTGTAACTTACACCTTTTAGCAATTGAAATTAGTATGTTAGGTTCAGCAAAAATTTCTCGGAAATTTTTAATCTAAAAATTACCAGAATTTGTATCGTTATATAGGAGTACTAGTAGCATATCTACAGGAGTTCAGGAATTTCAACTTAAAAATGCCTATTGAAAAGTATGATTTGCGTGTGTTGATCCGCATTACTGGCGAAAAGGTATAACGATTCTGAAAGCCGTCGATGAGTTTAATGAGGGTGAAGGCGCTGGTGCGGCGAGAAACTTCGTACTTCCAGCAAATCCGAAATCTGGCAGAACGATGGCAGAAAGTCGTGGACTATGATGGTCTCTGCTTTGAAGAATAGTTCCTGTTGCTTTTGTTGTTAATTTGCACATAACAACGCAACTTTCACAAATTTCCCAGAACTTTTTGCTCAAGCTAGTATTATTACAAGGTGTTAATTTTCTATATATTCATTTAAAAGGTAGTCTAATTTAAAAACTGAATGGAGCTTTATTTAACTACTCAAACTCAAATACTTGAAAAAAGAGACTGGAGAAACATGCCAACTGATTGGTTAGTTAAAATAACATTTTATCATTTACTAATAATTGAAGAGCTGAGTGGATGAACATGTTATGCTACATTTTCTATTTTTTTTTTTTTTTTTTTTTTTTTTATCTTTTGGATGAAAGCGTTATGAAGTATCCTATCCCATGGTGAAGCTAAAATACTAAGAATCTATTTAGTCTTGAAGATTTAAGACATTATTCATTAATATTCAATATTTTAATATTTAATAATGTCAATAATATTAATAATTTTTAATATTTGAAAATTAAATATGAATAAGTTTTTCTGAGAGAGTTTAGTACCATACCTGTTAATATTTTAAACACATGGTATCAAACAGAAAATAAATCATTAAAATTTACAGCAAAAACTTTCACTTCAAATTTCTTCAAATGTAATTTTTGTTACTTAACATGTTCTTCCACTTAGCTCTTCAATTTAGGCTTACACTAGACCCGGAATTATGCTTACTTCACTTCACCTTACTCTCTTGTGTTTAATTTTGGTCTTTAACATTAAATTATTTTTTTCTTCTAATCTAGTTGAATGTTTTTCTTTACGCTTTATTCTAAAAACGTTTATCCGTCCTTAATATTTATTTAACTGCTAACCAATGGTGAATTCAGGGGGTGGCCCGCAAGGGGGAAGGGAGTACATCCACTTACGGAACAATAAAATTACACCCTCCGGAGGATTTAAAATTTCATATTTAATATTTAAAAAATGCAAAATCCCCTCGGGAAAATCATTATGGCACCCCCCTATACATGATATACTTCATATAACACTATTTAGTTATTAAATTAAATAATTTACCGTTAAGGAGATTAAAAATATTACAGCCATTTGCTTTTAGAAATACGGCACACACGAAACAGATGAATATGAAAAATTTCTACTCATATATACACTTTTTTTGCAGGCAAGAATTGGACTGGGTTTTGACGGTTGTGATATGCTGCTCGTGATTTTAGTGCTGCCATCTACGTTTTCCAAATGCAATAAAACGAATAATTATTTTTAATACCTTGTCTTTCGACGATTCCTGTTCATTCATATCTAATTTGTTTCTCTGGAAAATGTCTCGTTTCAGTCATTTAGAAGTCTTTATGCAACGAAAGAATTACATCATCCTGTTTAAGAGAACATTTTCGGAAATATATTTATTTAGTGACTCGACATAAAAACATAATTTCTTATTTAAAGCGTTTCTAAAATATAATTTTGCAACAAGATAAACAATTATCACAGTCGAAAGTCTGTTTTTTTAATTTAAGTTTATTCAGAAAGGATTTGCTTAGATGTGATTTCAATGTATAAAAGTGCCCTGCACTTAATTATTATACTTATTTGTAAAGATTGTATTATTACCCCTTTTTTAAATCCAAGGCTTACACGCACTCCGCTCCGCCTCCCTTCTCCACCCTCTCAAAATGAAAGACAAAGATTATTCATTGGGTATCGGGGTAAAATTGTGTTCATTACAGTGATCGTTTTGATCACTATCAGATGTCACTGTTCAGATCGTTCAGTGTTCATTACAGTGATCGTTCTGATTATTTCCCGATAGGAAATAATCAGAACATCATGTTGTTCAATTTCCATTCCCTTGTGTCTCCCTTCAAATAAGCGAACATTTGTGTAATAATATGTATTTATATGTTCAGTGACAGTAGCGCAAACTTTTCAAAAATCGTGGGTGTGCTCAAAATTTTTTGAGTAAAATAACACAAACATTTTCATCCTTAACCCTTTGAGCGGCAAGTAATTGTGTTTCTGTAATGTCGAATTTACACCGGAATCTGCAAAAAGATTTATTGCAAAATAAGAAAAAGCAATTTTACTTTTTTCCACGAAAGTTAGAAAAGTAAAATTTAATAAAATTTTTCTGGTGCAAATCTTCATTAATCGTAGGTGGGATATAATATATCCCACCGCCTTTCAAGGGGTTAATGCGTATGTGTGTGGAGAGAGGGGAAGGGGATGAGCAAATGACTAAAGGTAATAATTCGAAGTTAAATTATTTTTTTTTTCTAAGCAACTTTTTAAATTATTATAATTTAATTATAATTGAATAAATATTTTTATTAAAATATTATTCTCATAAGTTCTTCCTTTTAAGTACATTAATATTTATTTTAAATAGCATTGAAATTCAATAGATATCTACAATAAAATCTCGTTACAAAGAATCTCTTGTGAAAGCTGATTAAATTCGCTATCCGGAAAAATTCGTTAAAGTGGAAATTTTTTATAATGAAATTGAATAATAGGATTTTTTTCTTAATAATCCAAATAATATTCGTTAAACTAAAAAAATCGGTAAAGTGACATTCGAAGAGATTGTAACAAGATTGTACTGTATTGAAAGTACAAAAAACCAAATGTCAAGGAAAGCATACATTTTATGCATCTAAGTTTAAGTTTAAGCATCTTTATCAAGTGAAGACATTAAAACAAATGGCAAAATATGCAGGATTTTTTTTGTGTGTGTCATAAATTCAACTATACATTTACTGAAGGCGTTTTCAATGTTCCTGTAAGCCTAATTGATGTACTTGCTAATTTTCAAACAAAATTATTTTGAAATAATCAATAAACCAAATTTCATTTCAGCAATTAAATAAATAAAAAAATTATGAATTAAATCAATTGAAATTAGGTGGGCGGAGAGATCAAATTATTGGGTGGGCTTACGCCCCACGGGCCCATATACAGGGCCGTGCGAAGAGAGGGGCGAAGGGGGCAGTCGCTCCGGACGCGGAAAATGAAAGGGCGCCAAATTTATGCTACAAACCTCTTTGTTATTCCTTTTTGTAAAAAAAAAAAGAAAAAAATATATATATTTACATATTGGGATTTTTTTTCTTAATGAAAGTACGTACATTTTTCATTTCAAAGGTATTGCATTTTCCTTTACCCCACACCGAAATACAAATTATGAATTAGGACTTCTTCCTTTTAAAAGCTTGTTTTGGGTCTTTGTCCTAATCTCTTTTCTGAGTCTGTGCTTGTGGCAAAAACATGTACTCTCAAACTAGCATGGGTTTTTTTTCTTGGAATATGAAAGGCTTCCAAACTGTTATACAGTACTGTTAGATGCATTTTTTCTACACCCATTTTCCAGTTCCCCTTTTCCAAAATATAATTGCAATTTCCTCTTATGTTATTTAGTTTTTTAAAATTTCTGAATGAAAATTAAAGTACCAAAATAAACGCGATATATGTATTCAATATAATTTGTTTCTGTTTCTACACTTTTTCAATTTTGTGACGCCTGTCACAAAGAAAAGTTGGGAATGGGCTTTGGGTGCAAGGGGGGGGGGGGGGCGCCAAATTGAAAATTTGGCCCGAGCGCAGTTTTCTCTTCGCACGCTGCTGCCCATATAAGTTTGCGCCACTGTTAAGGGCCGAAACTAAAGCAGAACAAGCGAGCATGCGCCCCAGTCGCTAGTGTAGAAGCAGGCGTCAAAAGAAGATTTGATTCTTCTTTTGGTACAAAAAATTAATAACGAAATTTGGCCATAAAAGTTATGAAGTCGTCTGCCCGTCTGTCTGTCCATGCTCTAATTCGCGTAAATATATTCGGATTTTCATGCAATTGGTATATGTTAAGGATTCTTACCATGTAAGGTTCGGTACTGAATATGGAGTGTGTAGTGTTAATAGTTTATTTACAGGGGTACTCAAAAGATTTCCGTTACATTATGGTCAATGGGGAAAGCCTTTTGCTGTGTCAGTTTTAATGACATCACGCTAGTTAAAATGTATTGAAATTGATATAAAACACTGAATTTTACTAAAAGATGATTTCTATACTGCAAGATGGCATTCATAGCATTTGTCGTTCATTTACACGGACAAACAAAAGAAATCGGTAACAGTACTGTCTTTGAGCAATAATTGCTGGAAGTGCGTTTACAATTTCGGAATACACTTTTTTAAATGTAACTAATTTTCTGCATGTTACTCGTTGTGTATAAGTTATATATCTCGCATACAGGACTGCACAAAAGAATTCACGTACCACTCTCCTTATTAGCGGAAATTGCTGAAAGGGAATTTTCAACAGTGGTATGTATTTCCTGACTTAACTAAATTTTTGCATGCATCTAGTTATAGATACAAATCTATATATCATGTACAGGGCTGCCCAAAGAATTCGGATAATTTTCCGACTGTAGATGGGAATCACTGAAATTGGTTTTTCTAATGTATACTTTTCCAAATAGTTCAGTTTGATGTCATATTCCAGCTTATTAATGGGTGATGAAGTTTTGTTACATTATTCTGAATATACTGGAAAGTGTTTCAGAATCTATGCTCAACGCATGATTTTTTTTCTTTCTTGTTATATGTAAAGATGTAATTTTGTAATCGATTTTTAACCCACTTATTGGGATGCTACAATTATACAAATTGCGTTCAAATGTGTGTTTCCAATAACAATACATTTTAATATTTTTAAAACTCAATTACAAATTAATACTTAATTTTAAGGCATTTTTCCGTTAGCCCTCCACAGGGATAAATCGTCAAATATTTTCGATAACTCATACAATTGTATACGAGTTGAAACAACATTTATTTTTATCTTTAATTTATAAGCACTGATGATGGGGCCTTGAGACTTCGAAATAGCTATATGCTTTTTAAAATTACTTACATTTGTGTTCTTTAAACGTTGTTTCTCTCTTTTTAATATATTGACATAAAGTACAATCCTCTCCCCCCTTTTATGTGACACCGACTCCGTGGCTGTTTGTCAACAGTGATTTTCATTTTGCTGTTGACGGTCGGGATGTGAGGTGCGCCTTCTGGCTCTGCCTCCCCCCTCTTTTATTCCATAGTTTTATTTTTATCTTTAATTTATAAGCACTGATGATGGGGCCTTAGAGGCTTCGAAATAGCTATATGCTTTTTAAAATTACTTACATTTGTGTTCTTTAAACGTTGTTTCTCTCTCTTCTCTTTAACATTAAAGTTAATGATGCCCTAAGAATCTCTCGTCAAAATATACCAAATAGCTGTGTAACTGCAACAATGAAACGTTTAAAGGATTAATAAGTAAAAAATAAATTATAAATAAAAAGTGAAGTGCGTAATATTTTAGAAAAATGCTTTTTTTTTTCAATTAATATTTTAATATTAATTAATTTACGGTTATACGTTGAGAAATCAATTTAGAAATCTTTTAAAAAATAGTTTAAATAATGTTTCACTTTTTATCCCTATTTCATAAAAGAAACAGACCTAAAATTATATATAATTTTAATAACTTCTCTTGCTTGCGTTTTCTAAGAAGCGTAAAAAAAAAAAAAAAAAAAAAAAAAAAAAAAAAACTAGAGAACAGGAATTCTGCTTTTTCAGAATTTAGTGTTGCCCCCGGCATTTCCATTACTTCATTTTCTTCTGGTGGACTGGTGGTTCCTATTATTATGAAACAGTCATTATAAATGAAGCGTTAGGGGAAAAAAATTATGGCCATTTTTTTTTCCATTCTGACCAGAAAATCAGACTTCTAACTTTTTACGACTGCTCTTTCATCCTCACCTAACGCTTCATTTATAATGGCTGTTTCATAGTAATAGAAGTCACCAGCCCATCAGAAGAAAATAACTCGGTTAAGCGGGACTCGAATAATCGGGACTCTACTGCAAAACATATTTCAATTTTAAGACTTAAAGCACACGCTTTTATTTTATGTAAAATGACGCCATTTGCATTCATATAGATACTTAAAATTAAGTATAGTTTATAATAGCTCCATGTTTTATCATAAATCATTCATTTATATTTTTCTCAAAATAGCACGTTTTCAATTTTTATGAGAAAAGGGCAACAAAAAGATATAATTGCTATTTTTCAACATTTTTTTCTTTACTTTCTACGGAAATGGAGAACTTGAGTTGCCAAAATGAAACAAATGTCGCTAAAAACTACAAAAGAGTTAATATTTCAAAAACAAATTAAGATGCAGTTTTCAAACAAATTGCATTAAAAAGTACTTTTTTTCCCCAATACGACGGTATAAACATTGAAAATGTGTGATGCTTAGAAGTTTTAAAAAATGCTGTAGCGTATTTAATCGCACAATGAAACATCGGCTTTTGTTTTACGGCTAGAGTACACAAGGTAACGTTATTTTTTGGAGACAAAATAAGCTGGGAGAAAGAAATAGCATTCCGGGGGCTAATAAATTTTTCATAATCGATTTCGCTGCCCATGCCAAATTACGTATTTTAAAGGAAAGTTTTGGGGAAAATATGAATTGCAGTCAAAACATTAGGCATGATTTTGAAGAGGAACATTCAATGCTTACAAAAGGGTGTTTAAAAAAAACTTTTTATTTTTATACACTGCAAAAAATAAATTGTTGATTTTACAATATTATACTGGCATCTGCGGTGCCAGTATACTACTGTAAAATCAACAATTATGCCGTGAAATAACAATAATAAACCGTAAAATAAACAGTACTATACCGCTAAGTAAGTAATATATGATAGGATATATGGGGCATTCTCACAATCTTTCGACTTTTATGTCCCTGAATACCAGTTTAATTTAGACTATTTGCAACAAATCATACATCAAATGGAAGGTAAACTAGCCTAGTTTTTCTTACAAATGTTCAATAAGTGCACCTTTAGTTATACGTCTCACATCCAACCTAAAGTCCAATTCTTTCAGCACTTCCCTTAACAAGTCCGGAGTCATGGAAGCAATAGCCTCTTCAATTATGTGTCTGGCAAGATCTTTTATAAAATCCCAAAAGAAAAAAACTGCATGGTTCTAACGGCTTTTAAATCTTCATCTTAGCAATAACGCTTTATGCTAAGGAGTCGTCGTTTTGCGTATGTTGTACTGCAAGGGAGTCAATAACAAAGCAGTTCTCGCGCATGCGCTTATCTAAAACAATTTGAGTTACTCTTTATTTGTGAGCTTGAACCAACACTCTACAACGCTTACCGTTTATACTATTAAAATTTATAACTGGAACATTCTTTTATGGGCACCCTGTATTTATATTATATCCTGTAATTCCAGAAGAATTTGTCGAGTATTTCTCTAGGTATTCGAAAAAACGTCTAAAAATCAAAAGTGCCCGGTGACTTTAGCCCATACAATGTAGGTGCTATAAATTGTGCCAGTGTTGAATTTGGGGGGTGGTCCGGGGGACATTTACTTCCACCTCCCCCCCCCCCTCCCTCCAAAGCAATGAGATGTCTCCCTAATTTGAGATTTTGTGTTTTCAATATTCAAAAAGTTCAATACCCCCCCCCTCCCCCCCCCCACACACACACAACATCACCACCCGGAATCACCGAAATCCCTCCCGGAGAAAAGTGTCTGAATAATTCAATACTGAACTGTGCTACGTATCACAGTATATCGATAATTGTATGTTAACCTTAAACTTAAAACATGCTAAACATTTAACAATATCTTGCAACATTCTATTTGAAACATATTTAATGAAGCTTGATAATCGTGCAGAAAAAATTCTCAGAATACACGAAAGTTTGCTTTATCGGAAGAGTTATCAAATAAAACATCACGCAGGCGATTAAAAATATTATTTCCGCCATTTATTGTCAAAGATGACATAATTTTTTAAGAAAACTACCTGTTGATTATTTTTAAGAATTGCGTGCCAGTTAGAGGTTCATTAGAGCAGTAACAAATCTAAAAAGTGGAACGTTAAGCGAAAGCAATAAAATATGACAAGAGAAACCAAATTTTATGACAGTGACAATTAATGTTAATCATTGTGTTCCTTTCATTCTTGTTCTGCGCCTTTTTTGTCTAAATTAAAAACATTCCTTAGAGATTTTAAATTAAATTATTTCCTGATTTTATTAACACTTTCCAAAATAGTTGGAAGTGTTTATGAATTCGGTTTGTCTGTCTGTCTGCCTGTACTCTAATTCGCATAAATGTACTCGGATTGCTATACAATTGATATATATGATTGATGAGTGAATTTGTAAGCAGTCTTTAAAAAACTCCACGCCAAAAACTGGTTTTTTTAACTAGTTAGCTATATTTTATAACTTTCCAAATTACTGCGATGAAAACTCGGTACTAAATTGTATTCTTTATTAAACTGTTCTCTCTTGTGTATATTTCTTAATTTTACAGGAGAAAAAAATATATATGTGAAAATGTATTGTAGCAATAGTAATCAACTATTTTTGCAGTCGCGTAAATTTTATTATAGCAATTTCCAACTGTATATTGCATTTTGCTGGCGGGTAAAATAAATACTTGGCTGGTAAGATTTTCTGAAAATTCCCCACCCCTGATTATTCGGAGATTAGAGATTATGAACAAACGAACATTTACATTTTTATTTATATAGATTTCTTAAACTTTTGTTTTATAGAGAAATCTTAATTTCGTTATGGTATATTAGCCGCAGGCGTGTCCAGAGAGGGGTTCTGTGACGCAAAGTGCGTCATACAATTTATTTATTTTTTTATTTTTTTTTTTTTTGGGGGGGGGGAATTTAGAGAAAAAGTACATTATTTGGTGGGGGGGGGGGACTTTTAAACTCTTAATATTTCCTTTTTTTCCAGACGATAGTTGAGACAAGGTCTTTTCTTTAAAAAAGTCTTCTTAGAATCTCTAAAATAATTCTTTGCATATTTAAAAATTTATAAAGCATAATTCATATTTAGGCAAAATTTTATAACTTAGTTTTGCATTCATGCAACCAAATATGTGGAAAAAAGGGCTTTAAATTTTGTCAGATAATTCTAAAGACATCTAGTCTTCTCTCTCAAAGAGAAGGAAAAAAGCTTAATCAAGAGTTTAATAATTTTTCTGAATATATGACAACTTAGAGGTCTGCACGGACCCGGGCTCGGCTCGTATCCGACCCCGTGGAATGAAAACGAACTTTCAAACGGGCCGGGCAGGCAGAATTAGAACAATTTTTTCAACGGGCCGGTCCTATAAACAAAGTAAACGGGCCGGGCCGATAAACAAATTAAGCGGCCCTATCGGCCCGATATAAAAATTTAAACGATGCCGATAAACTATGAGCCTTTTTTAATGAATATGACTTTCGCGAGAATAAGTATAAATGTGCGCCACGAGCCAATACTAGTTTCACAGCATCAATACAGAAGTGTAACATGTAAAGCGTAGAGATCGGCATCGGGCAGTTACATGGTGTCTGAACCGGGCTCAGTTTTTTCAGCAGACTCGTGCCGGGCCGATATAAAGCTTGAATTTTTTTTCTATATAGTTGAGTCGGACCGGAACTGGACTTAATTGTTCTCAGGATGCGGAGGGCAGGCAATGTGTTTTGTAAAAATATTAATAGCGATAATGAACTTCTGTTACCGGAATCATTGGAAATATATTTTAAGGTGGTTCTGAAATTCACTGCTCAACAATGCGAAACTTTCTGGCACATTTTCTAATTTTTAACTGAAAAGGCATAAAATTGACACGCCTAACTATTGAAGAGATTTGGAATGGAATAGTGCTTTTCATTTTTGATAAATAAATGACTTATCGACATATAAGAGGTTTTTGTCACGTGACTGCAGGTTTTTCTCCTTTCCTGTGCTATCGCTTACGGCAAGTTTATTCAAAACGCTAACTTTCACAGTATTTCCTCAAAGATAGTATATTTCCTTTATCAAAAAATAGATAACTCCATTCGATTACATAGTTTCTGAATAAGAACACCTGTCAATCTTATGCGTTTCCATAAAGAAATGAATTCAGAAAGTGACTCCTTTAGATTTGATAAAAGACTTAATAAATGACAGAGAAATATTTTCACAAATCCACTTTTTATTATACATAAATATGTATGCAGTATTCTTTAAAAGATTCTTAATTGTATGTTAAGAAAAATCTGAACTTTTTGTAGAAATTGAGTCGGTTCGGATCGGGTCTGATTTAATTGAATTCTCCACGGGCCGGGCAGGGTCGTGAACTGTGAAAATATAAACGGGCCAAGCTCGGACCGAACTTTTAATCTTTACACCGGGCCTGGGGCCTGGAATTTCCGGCCCGTGCAGACCTCTATGACAACTTCAGTGGCTTAAAAATTGCATTTTTTAAACTTGTAGCTCGAATTTTTGAAAATACTTTTTCCAACATAATAAAGTATCTCAGATTGGTGTATTCTTTTACGCAAAATAATGAAAACATATTGTTTTCACATGTTAAACCTCATAGTCAGCGGAAAGAAAAAAAATGATGTTTATTATTATTATTTTAATTTACTTCTACTTGTTTTCAAACGTTTATCAAATTTGCTTTATAGGAACGTTCTTCTTTCCCTTTTTTCCTGGCTGAGAGGTTCTGCTCTCGAAGCTGGTAGACGGGCGGTGCTGGGTTCGATCCCAATCGCGCCCATCGGCCTAATCGTTCGGCGTTTTCGTGGTTTTCTTCGAACCTTGGATTTCCAAGCGTTAATACGGGTTAGGTTCCCTTAGAAAGACCCCCACGAAGGGCACCCCCCCCCCTGGGCCTATATCCCTCGTGCAGATAATTGGCCGTCATAAATACAACCAACCAACCAACCAACTTTCCCTTTTTTCCAGAATATGTTTTCTATATTTGTTAACATACAGGGAATTATTTTCAAACATCGGCCGACCAATGGATAATTTCTTAATGGTTAGCCTTAGGCATATAGTTCCAATTGCAAAAGTATTTAAAATTAGCCAAATAATTATGTTGGACACAATTAGCCTACGGGTCCTATAAGTTATATTTGGTAAAACAGTCCTGAAGCTCTGATATATCAAATGAAAAAAAAATCACTTTTTGTACGACCAAAACTCACCGTGTTATGCGAGTTTAAACTTTGGAAATTTTTCGCTTTTAAACATGGTTCCCGAAGTGATGTGCGGCTAGATCGAAACCGTACATTCTTCCAGGCACTGTGTTAAGTGCCAAATTTTTCCAAATTTGAAACTCGGTACCTTTTTGGTCGTACTAAAATGATTCCCCCGCATGTCAGAGGATGAGGGCTGTTTCACTAAATATAACTTATAGGACCTAAGGACGTATAAAAAGTTAAGTTTTGTAACATCTTCAAAAATGCTTTTTTTGACCCAAACGGCGTATAACATAATCTTTCAGCTAATTTTAAATATTTTTGAAATTGAAACTGTTTATCAAAGACTAACGGTTCATAAATCATCTATTAGTCAATGCTTAGAAGGACATATTTTAAAAATTTTTATAATATGTGTAGATTAAAATTTTTGATAAAAAAAACTTCTGTAAGTTTATATTGTATTTATTTGTTATTAAATTATTTAAAAATTAACCATTAAGTGTAATATATAGAGTTATTATACTGATCTCGAGAAATAAGTACTGCCTAGCAAGAGTGATCTTCATGTCCTGCGAAAAGCAAGACACGAGCACTGATGTTGGGATGAATTTAAATTTTCATATCCTCCGGCTAACGAACAAACGGGCAAAATTGTAATGTTGTTTTCTCTGTATTTTATCTTAAATGCTAAAAAGAATTAATTTTTCTAACACTAGGGGGCTCTGCCCCCTACGAGCTACGCTCGTCAACCCCCGTTCAGACACCGCAGACTCTAAATGCACTCTAATTTGATCGGCTTTAAAAAGATTTCGGAAGATTAAATTATAATATAAAAAACAGTGGCGATCTCCCTATAAATGGATTTCTATTCATTTCTCTTTGACTGTGGAATTTTAAGGCCAAATCCGCTGCGGTACTACTTGATTAACCCGTCGACCAATTTCGCCAAATTATATAAATCGCCAAAGCACTCGCCAAATTATACAAATTGACATCATTTTTATTTTAAATAACGAAAGAACAAATAAATTAGTGCAACATTAATAAAAATAGAAATAAAACGTTGAAACAAAAATAACTTGATGACGTAGACACGTGTAACTTGCTTAAAGTCAAGTTAATGTGACATTTACGATCAACCATTATTGGCATTTAATCTTATAGTTTGGCGAATGATAGATTTTTGGTCGACGGGATAACTAAGTAGTACCAAAAATACATATGTCAATCGCTGTTTTTGTCTTTGATTAAGTAAAATAAGTTAAACATTTCAAAATAAGCTAATATAAAAGGAATTAAGGGTACTTTTCGGTTAGGCGGGCAGCAGTGTTATGTATACATACATATATATGTATATATACATATATGTATACATATATTGTATGTATACACATATATACATATATATCCACATATATATATATATGTATACATATGTATATATACATGTATATAGACATATACATGTATACATAACACTGTCGCCCGGCTAACCGAAAAGTACCAAATTGAGTAAACATAATCTTTGTCTCCCGGTATTTTTTAACAAAGCGAAAAGAAAGTTCTTTTAAATAAGACATTTTAAATTAATCGTTTTTAATCTGACGTAATTTTGAACAAACTATTCTTTCTCTTTTTAATATTCACGTGAAAATACTTGTGTTAGAAATGAAATATTATTTGCGCTTTCCTAACAAAAATAGTTTAAAAGTATCCTCTCAAAATATCAAATAAATGTCTAGCGCAATTTCTAAATTTAAACCGTTTTGCCATATTATTTTGTGTTCATTTTATTTAATAACTGTAATGTGACGTAAATATGACGTAATTTCTCCTATTTAAGACTTCTAACGCATGTTAATAAATTTATTATTTTACAAAATCCTTTCTCTCTTAAAATTGACGTGTAATTATAGTTTTTATGACGTAATTTTTAATAAGTTCCTGCTTTTTGTACATAATTATTTAATTCTAATTCCAAATGTTTTTTTCTGTTTATAATAGTCACGTGTAAATAAATTTTTAATTTATTTACAAGTATAAATATGTTTTTTTTTTTTTTTTTTTTTTTTTTTTTTTTTTAAGCAAACATTATTGTTTCCGCTTTTTATACAGTTGGCAACAGTTTAAATTAATATTACTTTCTAAAATCTGTCAAAAATATCTCTAGAAATGCTGAAAATTTGAATTTAAAATAGAAATAAAACCTCAAAAAATTAGTCAAATTAAAAAAAGAAATACAGTCTGCACACCGGGAACTTCACACGTATAAAATGATCTAAAAATGATTAAATTCCCATAAATAGTTTTTGCTCCTATAAAACTTTTTTAGTGGAACGATTTTGTCCAACTTTAGCATTAAATATCTCTTAAAATAATTCTTCGGTTTGAAAACTGTCTACATCAGCGTGTTTATCAAACATTTCTGTATAATACTACCGATTTTCATATTTTTGTATGCATTATTTTTCTTAATATTAACGAAGAAAGACCTCCGGTTACAAAAAATTCAAAACCGGCGGCGGCTACAGCGGTAGTTACTTTTTTTTTAGAATAGAGAGAATATTAACGAAGAAAGACCTCCGGTCACAAAAAATTCAAAACCGGCGGCGGCGGCGGCGGCGGTAGTTACTTTTTTTTAGAATAGAGAGATTTTAAAAAATGATTACGTATATGAATGTAATCATTATAGCCTAGTGGTAGGGAAGCAAAAAAAGGCCCAATTCGGAAATAATTAGGGGAAAGCTAGAAATTGTTTTAATCCCTTCAGTTTATGTCTAGAATGAATATGCTATGTTTTTCCCCTCGTACTAAGTGAGCGTTAGGAATTATACATTGATTTCTCTCTATTCTAAAAAAAAGTAGCTACCGCTATCACCGCCGCCGGTTTTGAATTTTTTGTGACAGGAGGTCTTTCTTCGTTAATATTAAGAAAAATAATGCATACAAAAATATGAAAATCGGTAGTATGATACAGAAATGTTTGATAAACACGCTGAGGCAGACAGTTTTCAAATCGAAGAATTATTTTAAGAGATATTTAATGCTAAAGTTGGACAAAATCATTCCACTAAAAAAGTTTTACAGAAGCAAAAACTATTCATAGGAATTTAATCATTTTTAGATCATTTTATACGTTTGAAGCTTCCGGTGTGCAGACTGTTTTTCTTTTTTTAATTTGACTAATTTTTTTGAGGTTTTATTTCTATTTTAAATTCAAATTTTCAGCATTTCTAGAGATATTTTTTACAGATTTTAGAAAGTGATATTAATTTAAACTGTTGCCAACTGTATAAACAGTGGAAACAATAATGTTTGCTTCAAAACAAAAATATTTATACTTGTAAATAAATTAAAAATTTATTTACACGTGACTATTATAAACAGAAAAAAACATTTGGAATTAGAATTAAATAATTATGTACAAAAAGCAGGAACTTATTAAAAATTACGTCATAAAAACTATAATTACACGTTAATTTTAAGAGAGAGAGGAATTTGTAAAATAATAAATTTATTAACATGCGTTAGAAGTCTTAAATAGGAGAAATTACGTCATATTTACGTCACATTACAGTTATTACATAAAATGAATACAAAATAATATTGCAAAAAGGTTTAAATTCAGAAAATGCGCTAGACATTTATTTGATATTTTGAGCGGATACTTTTCAACTATTTTTGTTAGGAAAGCGCAAATGATATTTCATTTCTAACACAAGCATTTTCACGTGAATATTAAAAAGAGAAAGAATAGTTTGTTCAAAATTACGTCAGATTAAAAACGATTAATTTAAAAAGTCTTATTTAAAAGAACTTTCTTTTCGCTTTGTTAAAAAATACCGGGAGACAAAGACTCTGTTTACTTAATTCCTTTTATATTAGCTTATTTTGAAATGTTGTTACACGTGTGTACGTCAAAGACGAAAACAGCGATTGACATATGCATTTTTGGTACTACTTAGTTATCCCGTCGACCAAAAATCTATCATTCGCCAAACTATAAGATTAAATGCCAATAATGGTTGATCGTAAATGTCACATTAACTTGACTTTAAACAAGTTACACGTGTCTACGTCATCAAGTTATTTTTATTTCGACGTTTTATTTGTATTTTTATTAATGTTGCACTAATTTATTTGTTCTTTCGTTATTTAAAATAAAAATTATGTCAATTTATATAATTGGCGAGTGCTTTGGCGATTTATATAATTTGGCGAAATTGGTCGATGGTTCATCAAGTAGTACCGCAGCGGATTTGGCCTTAAAATTCCCCATTCAAAGAGAAATGAATAGAAATCCGTTTATAGGGAGATCGCCACTGTTTTTTAAATTATAATTCAATCTTCCGAAATCTTTTTAAAGCCGATCAAATTAGCGTACTTTTAGAGTCTGCGGTGTCTGAACGGGGGTTGACGAGCGTAGCTCGTAGTAGGCAGAGTCCCCTAGTTATAGTAAAAAAAAAAACACGTTTTTTTTTTTAAATATCATAACACTATCTCGAAACAACTAACTTTATCAGAAACATTGTCAATACAAATGTACAGCTTAAAATTCTGAATAAAATGAGTACCTACACTTAATACTTTTGTTGAATATTAAGGTCACAATTCTACTTTAAAGTTTTAGTCCCGTGGTCAGAGGGTTGAACTCAGAATTAATTAGGGGAAAACTGGAAATCGTTTTAATCCCTTCAGATTAGGTCTAAAATGAATATTCTATGTTTTCCCCTTCGTACTAAGGGAGCGTTAGGAAATATGTACACATTTACATTCGAAAAGCACATTTTTCTTTAATATTTTTAACAATATCTGAAATTGCGACCTTAATTTGGAACAAAAATGTTAATGTGAGTATTCAATTTATTCAAAATTTTAAGCTCTACAGCATCGGTATTGGCAATTTTTTTGATATAGTTAGCTGTTTTGAGATATTGTTAAGGTAATCTGATCTCTCCTATCTTGAAGCTCTTGATTAGTGATTAAGGCAAAATTTTGAAATGGAATTGCGACCTTAATTTTGAACAAAAATATTAATGTGGGTACTCATTTTATTCAGAATTATATGCTCTAGAACATTTGCACTGACAATGGTTTTGATAGACTTAGCTGTTTTGAGATATTCTTAGGTAACTTGGTCTCTCCGGACTTTAAGCTCTTGATTAGCGATTAACGCAAAATTTTGAAATTAGAATTGCGACCTTAATTTTGAACAAAAATTTTATTCAGAATTTTAAGCTCTACAACATTTGCATTGACAATGTTTTGATAGAATTAACTATTTTGAGATATTGTTAAAAATATTAAGGAAAAACATGTTTTTCGAATGTAAATACGTACATATTTCCTAACGCTCACTTGATACGAGGGGAAAACATAGAATATTCATTTTAGATCTAATCTGAAGGGATTAAAAGGATTTCCAGTTTTCCCCTAATTAATTCTGAGTTCAACCCTCTGACCACGTAGCTAAAACTTTAAAGTAGAATTGTGACCTTAATATTCAACAAAAGCATTAAGTGTAGGTACTCATTTTATTCAGAATTTTAAGCTCTACCTACAACATTTGTATTGACAATGTTTTTGAAAAAGTTAGTGATTTCGAGACAGTGTTATGGTATTTAAAAAAAAAAAACGTGTTTTTTGACCATAAATCAATGTATGATTCCTAACGCTCGCTCACCTAGTACGAGGGGGAAAGCGTAGCATATTCATTCTAGACCTAAACTGAAGGGGTTAAAACAATTTCCAGCTTTCCCCTAATTATTTCCGAATTCAACTCCCTAACCACCGGGCTATTAAGAGTATTAATCATTACTTCAGACATTAATATTGTATTATATCTTTAGAATTATATTAATTGAAATAATGCTGGTATTGCGGTGAAAACTGGAGCCTAGTGAACGTATTAACACGGGCTTGTCAGCCAGGACTTATAAATGGGGAAACAATCAGATTGCTAATAATAAAATATATATCTTCATTATTTATTTACGCTGTTAAAACTTTTATTTCATGTTTGTGTGACAGTACGTAAGAATACTATTATTCAATTATTAGTGGAATATATTTTACAATTGATGTTCTATTTAGGGGAGGGGGGGGTCAATGTTAATGTACAAAGTTTTTTTTTTGGGGGGGGGGGGGGATTTGCGTCATTTGGTTTGTAGGGGGGGATGATCAGTGGTGAATTTTTATCGAGACTAGGATATGCAAATCATATTTTACGGTGTTAAAATCAACATGGAAAATATTATAAAAATAAAATGTAATAGGTGTGCATTATTTTGACTAAAAATATCTGCACATTTTTTAAGAGATAAAATATATGGGGTTTGCGGTCTAGTTTTGTAGTGAATAAAGTATGATTAGAATGTTTATAAATTTTCTACTGAAAGTATAAGTAAGTATTTTGCGTATACTAACATGATTTTGAGTGCCATTTGTCTCTCATGTTTTATGATGTATTTTGGTCTGTTATCCAGACGGTATTAAAATATGCAATCATAAAATAAGAAATATGTATACAAAAACCTTCTTTGAAAAACTGTCTAACTAACAGCGGAAATTCCATTGAAATCCATCCAGTATAGTCGATTACAAATAAATCTCATAATATGTTGATGTCACAATCTTGGTATATTAACAGCCTTCTATTTATCACAAAAAATATAAAGCAACTGATAAAACATTTTTAAATAAATAAATTGTTAAAAAGTTAAAATTTTTATATCACCAATTGAACTGTTAAATTGTATCAATCAACCTACCAAACAAAGCACAACCAATAAAACATAAACACGTTGCGCGCGCCAAGTTTCGGTGAAGTTCGTTTGCCAATTTTTAACGCTGAACAGGCTAAAGTAGATGAAGTAGGTCACGTGATGCTTTTCCAGCATCACGTGACCTACTTCCCTCTTCTGATCCTTTTGGATTTTATCTGAGTGAACATAGGCATGTATTTCTGTTACGAAAACCATTTTTGGAAGGATAAAAAAAATATAGTCGTTGGTTTTACCTATTTTGAACCGTAAAAATCGAGGTAAAAATAATGAAATAATTGAATTATTTTAAAGTTCCTTTCTTCGATAGAACCTACTCCATTACAAAAACTTCTGAGCACGCGCGTGGCGTGAGTTGCATTTCTGAACAGACCCGGTTAAATCGCGAATCTTCCGGAATGCCTACAAAATAAATAACATGTAGTGGCAACAAAATTGCGTTCCGTTGCATCATTTTCTCTAGAGTTTTCTGTTTATGTTTGTTTGCATTTTCAGATCTCTGTCGCGTATGCCCAAAATTAGTGAGTACATTTTAAATTTCATTTGGAGTTTACTATATTAATTCTGTAAATTGGAAAAAATTCAACTTTTGGTATTCAAGATCTTTTGTTAAAGGGAAGTGTAATTGTAACTTTAAAGTAATTTGCTTAATTTCATATCATTAGTTCTTATGTAATATCGCAGGGTACGCAATACAACTTCGCAGTGTATAAAGCCCTCTTAAAATTAGTAGTTTGATTCTTTTCATTTAATCTCTTGTTCTTTTACATTTAGCAAAATATTAGATTATGAAATTAATCACATGAAATATCGTTCTTCAATTTATTTTTATTTCTTTGTATATTCAGTTTTTCATTAGGTGTATCGAAAAAAATAACACGATACTTGAACTATTTGTAACATCCTGTTAACTCAGATGTTATAAATAATAAGATAGTTACAAAATACTAACTGACCTTAACGAAACCATTAATTTATTGGAACACACTAGTTAAAGTAGAAGTACATAAAACTGTTACGTGAAAGTATAAATATACAAACTGTTCACGTGACATCTTCCCTTACCCATTAATTTATTGGAACACACAAGTTAAAGTTGAAGTACATAAAACTGTTACGTGAAAGTATAAATATACAAACTGTTCACGTGACATCTTCCCTTACAATAAAAAAAATAAGAATAAGAGTTCTGTTATAAGTTCAAACGTTCTGGAGGGCGTATAACTCTTCCGGAGCGGGTAACCACTGTTTTAGATTTGGGCGGAGTAAAAACTGGAGCAGAAAGACGAGAAACATCGAGAGGGTCAAGTGATTACTATTATCATTCTCCGATCGAACAAAACCTGAAGGGTTAACAGCAATCTGGCGGTCTGGTAAAATTTCAGCCTTTGTTGGACGTAGATGTGCGCTGTTTCGACGGAGAATCTTGCCTGTAGGAGTGGTAACAAAGTATGAACGGGGAGTATTAGCAACATCTGACACAGTAGCAGGAATCCAAGTACGATGATCAGTTTGGAGCTTAACAGATTGACCTTTAGTCAGTAATGGAGATTCATTTCGTGAGTCAGTGGTCGAAGCTGCACGTTGCTTTTCTCTACTTAATTGAAGAGGAACGGTAGATGACATTCGAGGCAAACGTAAAGAGGGATGTATAGGTATTAAACTTCAAGTAGGTCTTCCAAAGAGACGTTGAGCTGGAGAAGGCAAATTTTCACGAGGTGTATTTCTCCAATTTAGAAGTGCCAATCTGACATCTGTATGATCTATAGAGCATCTTCTTAAAATCAATTTTGCTATTTGAACATAGCGTTCTGCTAGGCCATTAGATTTAGGATAACGCGGGCTAGACGGAATGTGCTGTATTTTCCAATCTTTAGTAAATTTGTGAAATGCATCTGATGAGTATTGTGGACCGTTATCAGATTCCAAAATGTCTGGTATTCCATGAGTTGCGAACGTATCTTTCAAATATTCTATTACCGAATGTGATGAAGGATGCACTAGTTTTTTAAAATCGAAATATCCCGAGTAACTGTCAACAATAAGACAATATTGATTTCCGGAAAATTCAAACATATCAGAAGCCACTCGTTGCCACGGGAATTGAGGAACAGGTTTCATTTGTAATGGCTCTGTATTCGGTGAACGAGCTGTTTGTTGACAAACAGGACATTTTTGTATAAAGAACTCAATATCACGGGTCATTCCATGCCAAAAGATAATTTCTCGAGCACGATGCAAAGACAAATTAATTCCTAGATGACCTTGGTGAATTAAATTCAAATATTTTGACTTTAATGCAGATGGAACTATTAAACGTTCTGATTTGAATAACAAATTCTCATAAACTGCCAATTCTTCTCTAAAGTTCCAGTATTTACGAAGTTGTAGAGAAACTGAGCTAATACTAGGTGGCCAACCATCAAGAATTAAACGTTTTAACTCTTGCAATTCAGAATCTTCGTTAACAGCATTTAACAGTTCTGAAAAAGTCAATAATGGGAGAGGAACATCGCATAAAACTTCAAAAGTTTCTATCTCTTCATCTTCTACAAGATCAATAATGCAATCACGACTTAATGCATCTGGAATAGGTATATCTTTACCTTTTTTGTATACTATCTTGGGCGAGTATTGAAGAACGTCAAAAAGTATTCTTTGAAGACGTGCAGGAGCTGCCTGTAAGGATTTCTTTGCAATAGCCTCTAAAGGTTTATGATCAGTTTCAATTGTAACTGGTTTTCCATAAATATAATCGTGGAACTTTTTACACCCAAAACGAATAGCAAAGCATTCCTTTTCGATTTGAGGATATCTTCGTTGTGAATCTGTTAATGCTTTAGTCGCATACGCAATTGGTCTACCATTTTGAAGAAGAACTGCACCAACAGCGTGTGAGCTGGCATCAACTGAAACTATCGTAGGTTTATTAACATCAAAGTAGGCCAACTTTGGCGTATTTTTAAGAGCCTCTTTCAGTTTAAAGAAAGAATTTTCTTGATCTTCGGACCATTCCCACAATACATTTTTGTGTAATAGTCTACGTATGGGTTCTGTTATTTCAGAGAAATTAGGTATAAATTTTGACACATAGTTCACCATTCCGAGAAATCTTTGCAATTCAGCTAAGCAAGTTGGTGTTTTCAGTTGTTCAATAGCTTTCACTTTTGCAGGATCAATCTCGATTCCATTTGATGTAAACAGGTGACCCAAGAATTTGATTTTTGTTTTTTCAAATTCACACTTTTCTTTATTTAGACGAAGTCCGGCATCAAAAAGACGTCTAATTACTTTCACAGTTAATTTTCGTAGTTCTTGTTTTGTGTCTGCCCATAATAATATGTCATCCATAGAACATTCAGTATTTTCAAATTCACTTAAGAGCGAATGCATTACTTGCTGAAATATTTCTGGTGCTGATGCAAGCCCAAATGGTATTCTTAGGAACGAATACCTTCCCCAAGGTGTATTAACTGTTAAATAATCTGATGTTCGTCGAGACACAGGAAGCTGCCAAAATCCTTTTTTAGCATCTAATATTGTAAAATACTTTGCTGAACCAATGCGAGCTGCTATCTCTTCAACTGTTTTGAGAGGAAAATGACGCCGTTTTATAACTTTATTAATATCAGTTGGATCTAAACACAAACGTATTCTATCACCTTTTTTTACAATTACTAATGGGCTGACAGCACTAGTAGGATGTGTTACCGGTTTTAAAATTTTCATTTTAACCATAAGATCAATTTCTTTTTTGACAGTATCACGAATTGCATACGGAATTCGTCGAGGTGGATGTATTTTCAAATCTGCACCATCTTCAATTTCAATATCGTATTCGAAATCTTTCAAACAACCTATACCTTGAAAAACTGCATCTGGTATTCCAGTTCCTATTTCATTAACCTGTACAGACTTAGGAGTACGTTGGACTAAGCCAAGTTTTTCACATGTAGAACATCCCAATATACAATTAAAATTTCCATTAACTACTAAAAATCTCAGAATAACTGGCGTATTTTGAACAATACACTTAATATCGGTTTCGCCAATTACCGGTGTAAACTCATTATTAAAAGATTTTAAGCGTTTTACTTTAGTCTCACGTATAAGTGCTTTAAGCTTTTTAGCTAAACGTTCTGTTATAATATTGGCTTCAGAGCCGGTATCTAATTTAAATTTCACAGATACTCTATTTTGAAAAGTAACAGTTGTTAACCAAGCATTATTCTGTGAGCTCAATAGTTCTCCGACATGCAATGTATTGCTAAAATAATGATTAATCTCATCATCACTATCATTAGAAACTTCTGTAAGTTCCTGTATGGCTCGATTCTTTGATCGGTATTTCTTTTTAAATTTACATTGGCGAGCATAATGCCCTTTTAAAGCGCAAAGATTGCAAGTAACATTAAAGGCTGGACAATTACGATAATCATGCGTTAAACCACATCGCCAACATATCTTATTTGCTTTATTGAGCTTTGGCTTATTTTTATGTGAATAAACCATATCAGATTTAGTATCGGATTTCAGTTTAGATTTCCGAATCATCATAATATCTTTTTCTGTATTATCAACAACTGAATGCATTTCTTTTAATTGAAAAGTAGCTTGTTCGCTAGCTCTACATATATCAATAGCTTTATTGACCGTTAAGTCTTTTTCAGCCAATAGTAATTCACGTACTTTATCAGAATTAATACCACGAACTAGTTGATCACGTAATAAACTATCTTGCAAATCGCCAAAAGCGCAATCTTTAATTTTTGTACGCAACTTAGTAATATAAGAATCAAAAGTTTCTTGCTTACCTTGAATGCATGTAAAAAATACATATCGAGTGTAGGTCTGATTAATCTGAGGTGAAAAATATTCATCAAATTTCTGCTTGATTACATCAACATTCTGCTGCTCTTGATCCGTCAAATTAAAGGTATTAAATATAACTATTGCAGCAGATCCTATAGCTGACATAAAAGTAGCAGCCTGAACTTCAGCTGGTTTAGTATTTAACTGCGTAGCAATTGAATAAAATTCAAATCCCTGTTTCCAAACCTTCCATTTAATGGCCATATTATCTTCAGTGACTTCCAATTCTGCCGGAAGGCGAGCGTTTGTAGCTTCTCTCTGCATTTTAATAAATGTCAGTAACAACAAAATTTAATTTAATTTAATTTCAACACTTCTGACGCCATGTAACATCCTGTTAACTCAGATGTTATAAATAATAAGATAGTTACAAAATACTAAAAAAAATTTAAGAGCACAAAGCTTTACACACCATTATACTCCTCACTTCTTATGTCTCTGATATTGATGTGTCCTAATTTTTGCATCAATCTTAAAAGGAACAAGAATGACATTAAAAGTAGCTGATTTCATTGACAATACAAATTTTAAGATTTTTAGTAACATGTAACAAAATATCTGGATAAAATTGTCACTCTGTAACATCCTGTACAAATACAAACTGTTCACGTGACACTATTTATCAATTAATATATTTATTCTTAAATCTACAATGATATTCATGTCTTTTAAACGCATAAAATATTGTGTCATGAAGTAATACATTCATTTTGCATTGAATGTACCTTTTTTATACTACAGGGGGAAAAAAACGATACTTTTCGGTTATCCGGGCGCCAGTGTTATATATACATATTTATATACGTACATATATGTAAATATACATATGGGCAATTCCATGCTACAGAGGACAACATGTTAAAAAAAATAAATGTTATAGGGTAGATGTGCCAGTAATGGACACCCTTCCAGTAATGGACACCCCTTGATGTTTTTGGTTCATAAAAAAATGACTAATAAATATTTAGCTTTAATTATTTTTTTTATAATTCTCCCTTGTATGTTTTATAAATCTATGTTATTGTTGACACTTTTAATCAAACCAATCAGGAAGCAGAAAATAATGTTTCAAAGTTTTGATGTTTTTCTGTGAAAATCTTAATGAAGAGGTTAAGAGCTGGCTTCGTTTAATTAATTTATATATTATTTATTTTCTTGCAAAATTTGAATGTTTTTGTTTGAGTAGCAATAGAAAACTTTGAATTTTATATACTAACGGCCAATTACAAAATTTCATTTCTTTTTAAGGTTTTAAGAGGGGGTGTCCATTACTGGGATGGTTAATTAGTCATTTTCCAGTAATGGACACCCCATGTAGACATTGCTAAAAATGCAATTTTAGTAATGTTTATGGTGCATAAAATATTTTCGCTTAACTGCAAACCTAAATAATCAAATTTAATTTTTAAATTATACTTACCAAAATGTAATAACACCAAAACTTTTATAAATAGCTGCTTTTAAGTTATTTTATGTGATTAATAAAATTTTGATATTTTATTTTATTTATTATTTTTTTTATGTAGTACATATATATACCTCACATATTTTATAATCTGCCAATCAAACCAGCCAGGAAGCAGAAAATACTGTTTAAGAGCACGGTCAAATAGAGGCTCATCGGGCTTAACCCTTCTCCGTTTAAATAAAAACAATTAAGTTACAGAAGCTATTAAAAATCCCTTTTCTGTCTTAAATGTTTCCTTATTTAAAAAAAAGGCTAGGATGTGTTATTATCCCACCCTCCGCGATGTTGAGTATTTGGCGATTTTTATCGCTCTGGCAACCCCGGCGTTTGGCGTCTAGTAACTTATTATGGTAACCCCCCTTTTTACGACGCGAGAGCGTGAACATTCATGTTGCTGACGGTTGGTTGACTCTTATTCCAGATACTCTTTGATATCGTGTTCTATGGCTGTCTTTTTATTTTTGTTAAATTTATTGGATGTATTTCATTGACTATAGTTTCTGTAGTCCGTTTAAACGCTTTTGCTGAAGTAATTAAGAAATATGAGGAAATTTTGACATGAAAGGGGGGTTTGTTTATAGCGTGTCAATGCGTATTAAGCCTATTTTGGAAAATGACGGCGGTGTTATATTTTGTGCTGTAGGTTTCAAGAAAGCAGATGTCTGTTAAGGTATGTTGATAATTTTATGTATAGTTTGTTGCTTTAAGAGTTTTTTACATTTTGAGATTGCTACAAGACTAGAACTGCTGAATTTTGAGAATGCTATATTGCGAGAAATGCTGAATTCGGCGATGTTTTTTTTCCGTTAAATGTGCGCGAAGCGCTCATACAAGGATTACTGATTTGCCAGTTTAGCGAATTTTGTTTATTATTTACATTTTATTTTCGTTGAGCCAAACATGCGTAGAAACGGGTGCTTGGCGACATTTACTACTTGGCGGAAAAGGGGTTTTCTCGCCAAAAAAATCCAAGATGGCGGAGGGTGGGATAATAACACATCTGTTCCAAAAAAAAAAAAAAAAGTAATACTATTAATGAAAGTTATAGGTAATATTCATGAAACTAGTAAATCTGCAGATCAGTGGCCTCAAACATCAGTTCTACAGTTTTATTTTGAAATTATTTTATTTAGTATTTAAAATATTCAACTCACAATATCATTTCTTTCATATTTGTAATAATAATTATTATAAATGGTATATCAAGTAATCTCTGGAAGATTGTTAAAAATAGTGACACAAAACTAAACATTCCAAAACTTTTTTTTTTTTTATTACCTTTTAAATCAAATCCACCACTGTTTCAATAATTTGATAGCTGTAATTGTCTGATATGTAGTATTTTAAACTATCCATCTAAAACAATTAAAACATCAATCTTCTGATAATTACAATAATTGATGCAAACAGTAAATGATTATCACAAATATTTTATTAATTACTGGTATCCTAATTGTTAAATTTATTTAAAAATAACTATTTTGTTTCATTAGTAAGTATTCATTAAATTCTGGTTCTAAATACAGTCATAAAAACAATTATATTTATTACTTTTTATGGGGTATCCATTACTAGAACAGAGGTTGTCCACTACTGGGCCAGAGGATGTCCATTACTGGGCTTTTGGGTGTTTTGATATATTTCTGTTATTTAAAATTAAATTTCTATTCATATGGGGGAAATGAGGCTATAAGAATGGTTAAATATTGTTGATAGATTAATATAATATTGAAAAAACTGGAATATAATAATTATAACTATTAATAAAAAAATAATTTTTAAAGAAATTCCTTAAGGGTGTCCATTACTGGCACATCTACCCTATATTTAAAATATGTAACATCAGTCACATTGTAACATCAGTCACATTGTAACGTCAGTCACAAAATGTAACATAAGTCACACTTATTTTCTGTTCTTTTCCAGATCTTATTTTAAAGAAATAACATTTAAAATGGCCCTGATTGCAGCAGAAAGACAGAAAATTAAAAGTAGAAGGTAAATATGAAGAATATAAAAAAAGAAACAGGGAAGAAGCTACAAAAAAAGTAGAGAAAAAGAAGATAGCTTGTCAAAATTGCCAAAACCAGTACAATGAAGAGTAAGAAAGGAAATGAAAGAAAATGTTAGGAAAAGTGCAGAAAATTGAAACAAAAACTATCACTTATGCAAAAGTATATTAATTCTGAGAATTTAATTTTTTTTTTTTTTTTTTTTTTTTTTTTTAATTCTAGAGCTTTAGGAAAAGCCACAACTCCTGCAAAACACAGCTTGTTGTCTACACCTAGGTGAAGAAAAGCTGTCATAAAATGACAGTTCAAACAGAAATGAGTGAAGATAACATCAGCAGTTGTCCACCGGTACTAAATCCAGAAGTTTGCCTTTAGAAACAAAAGATCTTGTTACAGAGTTTTATGAGAGAGATGATGTCAGCAGACAAGCTCCAGGTCACAAAGCAGCTGTTGCGGCAACAGTTTCGAATGTAAAAGTGTATGAAATGTTGGAAACTGTTGTCATCAAAACTACACCACCAATGTAAAATCAGGAAATTAGAGAAAATCTTTTCAATGCAGCTGTAATCGAAGGGATGAAACTCTGCCATTTCTTTGAAGTAATCCATGGAAAAACTGAAGGACTGCGATTTTCTGATGCATCAATTGAGACTGATCACTTCAAGCCAGACAAATCAGTCAGTTTCATATCATCAGTTATAAATTGGGTTAAAGTAGATTATGACGGGCAGCTTTCCCTGGTGAAGTAAAATCTATTGTTAATAAAGAATATCTTATCAGCGTTATGATCCAAGCAGGAAATTATTGGAAGTAGCCTTTGAAAGTTGATGACGTCTTTTATCCGCGGGAGCAAATAATACGGAAATTTAATGCAACAATGTTCTGAATGGTTGTGGACATTTTAAATTCAATAGCATGCCTTAAATTTGAATAATTTGTTTTATATTACCTATTTTGTATGTAAGATGTAATAAAAATCGTAGTTTTTAAAGTAATTTGGATGTGTAACATCAGTCACATAAAAATTGTAACGTCAGTCACAGGTCATTTTTTTTTCATTTGCCAATATTTATAAGTTTTTCCATGTGTATTTTTTATGTTTCCTAAAAAAGGAACTATCCCATTATTATCCGTAGAGGAAGGAGAATTTCAAAATAAAAAAAGGATGTTTTACTTCATGTCCTTTTTATGTAACATCAGTCACATTTTATTTTTTTTTTGTCCAAGACGCAAAATATTTTGTTTATACCCATATTCTTGTTTGCATAATAATATTAGGCTACTAAAGAGTATTCCACATCATTTTCAGAAAATTAAAAAAATATTTAACCATAGAAAAAAAAAAAAAAAAGATTAAGAAATTATCTCAAAATGTAACGTCAGTCAGCATGGAATTGCCCATATATTGTATATATACTCACACATATATATGTATATATAACACTGGCGCCCGGCTAACCGAAAAGTACCAAAAAAACTTTACAGTAGTCTTAATTTTATAGAACATATGCAGTATGTGCAAATAAAAGAATTCTATGCGGAAATTATTTCTGTGCCTTCTCTCGTACTGTATTATGCTACATAGTTCCAAGTTTAATAGAGATTCAGTACACCGTCAAAACCATTTGCAATATGAAACCGGTTATAGCTCAAATTTAAATGCCCTTGTTTGGCCCAAAGAAGGCAACTCCATAGGTCTTTCAAACGAGCAGCAAGTGTTTGGGCCAAATTGTAACCCATCTTGGAGTTGCATTTTTGACTTCATAAAAAAGCAGCATGATTTCTTTCTATTTTTCTTTGATCTGTATGGTATTATGGAAACTTCACTGAAAGTTCAGGTTGTGAGCATTGCTTAATTTAATTTTGTTTTGATTGTAAACTATTTTTTTAAAATATGTGTTTGAGAAGGGGGAGGGGTGGACAAACATTTACAATTGAATTTAACATTTGTCTCCATATTCATATAACTGTTGTTTGTATAATTATATAAACCCTGTTTATATAATTTGCAGTTTAATAAAAACATTTGGTTACATGCCCAGTAGCAGAAAATTCTCCAATTGTCTGCAACAGATACTTCAGGGGCAGAAAATAATCTGCAGGGTAAAATATTTTGACAATTAAAGCGTTAATCAAACGATCACTTATTTTTGACGTTATGTTTTTATTTTTTTTACTAATACTAATAATCTTAAGTTTTTGTATTAAGTAATAAATGGCCAATCATAATATAAAACAAGTTAAAGGTTCAATAGAAAAATAATCTGCAATTGAGAAAAAATCTGTGACGCGTGTCTCCCGTCTCGAACTTTCTGCTACCAGGGCTACATGCTTATATAATTGCTCTTGTGCACTTGAAATTACATTATCAATAATGCTTATGTTTGATGACAGAATCAGCCAGGCGATTAGCATCCTGACCAGAAAGGAGAAGCTTGGGCTATGTTTGCAGCTTCAAAACCAGCACGGTCTGAGTGGGGTGGCTGTGCACGATTTTCAGAATTTTCCATATACAGTGGAACCCCACTTATACGTTACCTGGCTTGTACGTTTACTTAGTTATATATTTCAACTCAGCAGTCCCGGTCGTTTGCCATTAAAAATCTTAAAAATTAGCTGAGTTATGCGTTTTTGAGTCAGTTTTTTCCCTCAGTTATACATTAGGTTTTTGAGTTTTCCGATGAAATTTTGTGTCACTTTCTCGTTTTGCTGAAAATAATTTCAGAATTTTTGCTACACCGTCTTTGCTGACTGACGACGTGTCTGATTGCAATGATTCCTCTCAGAACTGTCATTCGATGCGGAGCTGATCTGAGGGCTTTTAACATAGTAAAACGGTTCATCAGGAATACAAGCAATAACTATAAACCTGCATTATTAACAGAATTACAAAGTTTACACTTCAGTGTCTGTTCTGGAGAAAAGAAACAATACAAGATTAATGATCATTTCAATAAAATTTAAGAAACTGCTGAAATGTCTTTTTATAAATGGTTTACATGCCAAGGCGATTCCGGTGATTTCTTTTGAGCTATTCTACATGTGTAAAAAATATTTTTAATAAAGTTTTTATGATAAAATAACTTTATGTGTACTTTTCTTATGTACCTTTGTATTTTATTCGGCTGCATTTCCTCTAATTTATGCCATAGGTGCAATAATACATACAAAACTTAGGTTTAGCTGGCTTGAGTATGACTGAAGAGTGAGTTAAGTGACGTCAGTAAAGTATGAGAAACATTCATCTAATTACATGAGTAATGGCCGAGACTTGTCTGGGCTTTGAATCATATAGTTTATTAAGCATTATCACAGATCAAGATTACAGACGATTATACTCACAGACGAGAACTTAGACAGCTGGCTTGAAGATGTTCATCATAACAAGAAACAGATGTTTTAACAGCATAACAATTAACAGAAAGAAAAATATCACAGTTGAGCAGAGATTGATTAAAAACTAAACTCATTCATTCATCTTAAAACTCCATGAACGCTGTAACATAGCCGACGTTACTATGGCCCGGAAGCGAAATCGAAACTAGAAGGTCACGTGACCCAGATAGACGAAGAAGTCGATGGTCGAAGCATTGCTTGCGTTGAAAATTAGCTCGGCGCCGGATGTGATATTTATTACAATATAAATACTTTCATAAACATAATTAAAGTAACTTTCGCCGGGTGGGGGGGGGCAACTACTTCTTTTCGACGAAAACTTCTTAATTATATTTTCTGTTAGTGTTTAATAATTTTAAATCACTCAGAAATAATAAGTTTTAATTTCTCTTTTTAAATCCCAGAGAAAAAAAAAAGTTTTATTTTTTTTTTAATTTAGGGAGAGGCAATTTATTCCCCCCCTCCCCTCCCAAAGGTTCCATTTGGGAGAAGTTACAGTTGGGGGGGGGGGGGGGGGAGTTCTCTAAGGAATCTGGTCATCTCATCACAAATCAGCCACAAAGGGGAAAAAAAAAAAACTTTTCAGAACTTGGTTGCACAAAAGCTAAAATGTCTATCCAGGGTTGTTTTATTTAAATCAACTGTATTAAATCAAATAGATTTTTCAGTGGAGAGTTACTTCTCCTAAAGAATTCAGAAGTTTGTTTTATGTTTTGTTGCTTAGACCTGCAAATTATAGTTCCCATATGTTTATTGACAGAGGTATTAATTCAATAATATGTTCAATATTTGGAGTATTTTTAACAAAATAAATATTTAGACTATTTACCTAACATAGAATTGCAGTTTCTTCTAACATGAAGAAGATAAATGAGGAACATTGGAGTCATGACTCCAATGTTTTAACATCTTGATTGTTTTTAGAATTTTTTTAACATTTGTATTTTAGCACCTATTAAGTAAAAATATATATTGTGAATTTGATATTCATGTTTCTCATTTATTTTATTAAGGTGAATCTGTCGTTCAACTTGAAATATAGTTTTTATATACGTATTTATTATGAAGCAGATATCATTGAAATCATGGAAGAAGTGTTTTCACTGTCTTAGATATGAAATTGATAAAATATATCATGGAAATTTAATTTGTTGATATTTGTATAGTGTATTTTTCTTTTTATGTCCCCCCCCCCCTTTTGTGTCTGAATTTACTATTTGCTATCCACTAATATATTTTCATTCCTTATGCCGCTGTAACTTGGGTAATCATATTTATACATTTATTTACAGGTAATTTACATATTATTATCTACATTTTAAGGTTTAAAATTTCCACTTACATTTTTGCAAGATATAAAATACCTTAATTTTAAAAGCAAACCCTCCTACCAAAAAAATTGTTTGTGATACAGTAGTTTCGTTACTATATTTTTATTTACCAGAGTGAAATCTAGTAAGAATCAACTATTATTTTTACAGAGAGGATTTTGTTGCCAACCAGTGTAATCAAGTATGATTTCCCATTCACAATTAGCCTGTTTCTTCGCAAACAAACTAGGCTCTTTACAAAAGTCGAATTTCTCAATCAGCCTATGACATGTATAATAAATATTATTTTGAAATATATCTTTCAGAAAATAGTAATACACCTTATACATTTTGAAATTACAATATGTTTTGAATATTTGAACAATAGCAAATTTTGAGTATTCATAAAACATTTAAATGATCTGAATTATTTAAATAATTATTTAAAATCCTCTTAATTTCAATTTTATATGATATAATATAAAAAAAATGTTTAAACAGCCTTAGATAGGATTGGACATTTCGTCTCATTTGCAGCATCCACTCTTGTCCCTACAAACTTGGGAAATGAAGGGAGGGGGGCGGTGGCAAGGAAGAAAAATAAAAATAAGAATATTTTCTTGCAGTCAAAATTCAATGAAAATCAATAAATATTTTTTTTTTTCTTATAAATATATAAACAACTTGTAACTATCAATTAAGTTGTGAAAAGTAATTCATTATGAAAATACATTTCATTTCAAAACATGAAAAGCAATAAAGAATTACTTAAATATTTTTTAACATGAAAATTAGCAGATAAAAACAAACAAGGCATTTTTTTTTAATTTAAAATTATTCAAAAGAATTCAGACTATTTTCAGCTATAGTTGTTTGAAGAAAAGGGTTAATAAAACGTGGACTCTTGATAATGATTGTAAAAATAAACTAAATATGTGCTAAACTGGGAGCTATTAATCTATGAATTGAAACAGTTTATAGGAAAAAATTAATTTCTTTTACATGAAAATATTAACTGAAAGTTGGTCTTTCAGCTAATATCTTTTTAAGTATATATTTAGAAGTAAAAAATTAAAACTCTGTCAATATTTAAATGAATTTTCCATGCTTTATACGTTTACTTTGATTTTAAAAATATTTATAAAATTCAATAAATCATCTTCCAATTAAAAATAACAAACATGAAATATCATATGGAAAAATATTGAACATATTTCAATATATTGTTATATGCACATAAAAAAAATGGATTAGAATTGTATTATCAATAAATATTGAAGTATTTAATTATTAACCGGTATTGTTAAAGTGGAAAATATTTAAAATAATTCAATCTAGATATTGTGTTATTGAGTAAAACTTGCCAAAGAAGCAATTCTTTTTCTAAAGCATACCTAGATTTAAAAAAGTAGGATACCTAATAATAAAAATACATAACTTAACCCTTTCAGGGGCAAGGTATTTGTATTCATAAAATGTTGAAATAGTTGAATGACACCAGTATTCACAAGAAAATTTATTTGTAAACAAGTATATTTTCGCATACTTCATTAAAGTGAAATTTTCATTGGGTTGATGCCATCACTGCTTTACCGCCCTTCAAGGGGTTAAAAACAGCAACAATACTAAAATTGATGTTTTCACTTGCTATAATAAAACATGAATGAGGATTTAAAAAAAAAGGGGGGGGGGGGCGAATCAATAAAACTTTTAATGTAGGGAGACTAACTTCATACATAAAATTTGCTATTTAGCAATAGTTAGAAAAGATTTAAAAAAAAAAAAAACTTTCTTATGGTATTCACAACATGTGCTTTGTTTTGTTTCTTTATTAAACATTGAAAATATTTAACTCATATGAATCACTTCATTTTAATTTAGTTGCTACAAATTTTAGAATTCTTATTGCATTTGTAATAAAAATACACTAAATAAAAATAAAGAACTTTTTAATAGAACTGTTATCCAAAAGTGCACAGGTAAAGTAACTTTCAAACCCCAAATGAACATAATATTAACAAACTGTAATTGAAACCAGATCATCAGCCAGCGTAGTGTGGTAAACAAGTATGACTTTGACAACAAGTTCGAAATATATTCTTGTGGGAACATCCAGTATAAACTGACTAGCAAGTTGCACTCACAGACAGAAAATTAAAAAAAATCCTGCCTCGCAAGTGCACCCAGCTGTCATAAAAATTCAAAATGATCCTTCTTGACTCAGTCCCTTGACCGCAGAAAGATGACATCTTCAATAATTGCATTGGTTTATACATTAAGTTAATATTTGAAATTCATTTGGGATTTGGAAAGTTATTTTAATTGTACATTTTTGGATAATAACAATATTAAAATGTTCTGTTTTTCAATAAATATTTTCATTTATACCAGTATCTGAAAGTGTTTATACAAGAAATTATAAAATTAATCAGAGCAATCTATAATTGCTAAATTAAAATGAAGTTAATCAAATGTGTACTACAATTAAATAACCAGTACTGAGTATTATCATTTTCATTGTTTAAAACAAATGTACATACATTAAACTGAATAATTTTGCTGTTTAAAAATAAATACTTTTGTTTATATAAAAATTGAGAGCTACTCTCACAGAAAGACCACTTCATAACCTAGAGCTGGAAAGAGAGAGTATTTTCAAAAAATGAGATACTTGAAAAAGAGTACTTAAATTTTTAAAGAGGGGGGGGGGGAGGGAGAAGATATTGATCTTTGATTCACTGTTATTATATCTTACAAAATGAGTACTATTCTCCATAATACATAAAGAAGGGTTACACTTACTGATTATACACTGAGAACAATTCTAAACTTTTTTTTGAGCACCTATTTCTAGATATCACAGTACTGTATTAATGAAAAATATATATACATCACACTTCAATTATAAGTGCTTATAAAAACACATTTTAAACATACATATAAAATAAAAAGAGAAATATAATTATATATGAACTCACATTACTTCCTCGGATAATGCAACAACAGTTAGGCCTAAACTGATGAGCTCTTTTTGGCAGTAAAATAATTACTGCGCTAAAAATTTCACCGTACACGATGTAATCCGTGATCAGCGGTTTAAGAGCACGTCTCAATAGCATTTAAAATAAAAATTTTCAAAATTTTATCACATCTACACACAGATGTATAAACAGAGACAACCGGCTATAGCACACAACAGCATAGCGAGATACTAGCAACTACAGTCGGATTGCGCGCGTTCAACCGTCTATCCGGATCACGTGACTTTTTCGCTTCCAAGCCATTGTAAAGTCAGCTATGACGCTGTAAGGCTACCGAACGTTCAAGTTTCTTGAACAAACTTCCCCTCACGGAAGAAGCAAAACGAAGGCCGTGATATGTACGAAACGCCAAGGATATAGAAATGGCATGTGATTCAAGAAGAACCACGACATCCATTGAACAGTCGATATCGTAATAGATACGCAAAAGCTGAATTGATTCATTCGATTACAAAAGATCCTATGCTGCCCTCTGGTGGCAAAGCGATATCGATACGTTATGAAACTTTCTAACTACGGCGTAGCTGAATCAAGATATGGAGAGCGGCAAAGTTAAACGATGTTTACTGTTTGAATAAAACAAAAGTATTTAAAGTTAAAGACTGCTATGGAAAGGATAAGTAAGTAACATATTTAAATGAATAAATGTAAACGATTAAAGAGACTGTGATAAAGATAATATGTATAAACGTAAACAAAAGACCGGTACTTTAAATTAGTAATGAGGGAAAACAATAAGAGACAAAGCAAGGAGAATAATGTTTATTCTGCCATCAGAAATTTGTGTTTTTCCTGTGATTCTTTGACAAAATTTGCGTTTTTCCCGTGATCCTTTGACGAAATTCGTGATTTTTCTGCAAACGATTGACAAAATTAATTTTTTTCGTCGAAATTCGCTATATTTTTTATATCCGAATTTTCAGATTGATGACAGATTTTTTTAAATTTTCGGAAATGAATGCCTTAAATTTCCGGAACAGAATTACCCCTAATTGGCTGGAAGAGGAATATAGACTGGAAATATGGCCGTAGGCGAACTCGCACTAAAAACGGAAATTCATTTACGTTCCAGAAAATGATTACATTAACAAAAGTCCCCAAAAAATCATTCGCCAGCTTTTTCGCCACAATAATTTTTTTGTCGCCAATCTAAGGATATATTCGCATTTGGTGAGTTGGTGAATGGTTAGCGTGGTCCCTGCAGTAGACTTCTTCAAATCCACACAGCTTGAAACCACAGATTGTCCGGATTTTAGTATTTTACAGATTTCTGGTCATTGCTTTGTTTACATTTTTTAAACAGTGATTTGAATATAATAGTAGTACAATCGAAATTATATTGAATGCTTACAATATAGTAAAATATATTACAGTAATTAAGTAAAGTAATAAACTAAAACCATAAAAATTAAGATAGTTTTAAAAATGATTAAATTATTAAAAGTAAAGGTCAATTAAATAATTAATAGTAATGCAATTAAATATGCATAATAAAGATCATATATACATTTTTCTTGAATTAATATTGAATGAAGCTTGCCTCATAAAGGTACTCTGCTAATTCACATCAAAATCATAAAATAAAGAAGTTATGTATAGAAGGTGCTTTTACCATATTATTGATTGGTTGAATATTAAATAGTTTGAATATTTAATTAATAATATAATATTTGGCATGCTATTGGGAAATTTTATAGTAATTTAATAAAAGTTTATATTATCATTTGAACATTGATAGATTATTTTTTTTTAAAACTTTTCCATGCTATTAAAAAGCAAAAAAAAAAAAAAAAAAACAACGTTTAAAAATGCACAAATAATACATGAAAAGCAGCAGACAGCTGTTTTGAATCTACTAGCGAGATTCTTCTTCAGTGCAAGATAGGGCAAGGCTGAGCAAAATGATACGATGCGTCGGCTTATATACCTGATACAGTTTTAAACGTTGGTTTTCTGCTTTTTACCCGACTACGGCAAAGCCAAAGGAGGGTTATGATTTTGACAGGCTATGTATGTATGTATGTATGTATGTATGTATGTATGTATGTATGTATGTTCATCTGTTCCCTCGTAACTTCTAAACCACTAATCAGAATTCGACAAATGACATATCATTAGAAGCGTCTTAATTGTCCGCTGGTTATAGGCTATATAGATTTTCACCAAATTCAATGTGGCGCCTTCTAGCGGACAAAATATACAGAGTAAAAAAATAAAGTTAAGCTAGATATGCCGTGTTTGGTATCATTTTAAAGCGCTTCACTTGTACATTTCGAATATATATATATTACTAGCATTTGCTTGTGACTTTACTTGCATTTATGGGCTAATTGCATATAATTCACATCTTTTCGTTCTTAATTTCTTTGGTACTTAGTAATCAGAATAAGACCACTGCAGTGCCATTAGAAGGGTCTTGATCTTGATATTCTGTTGGTTGTGAGCTATAAAGTTTGTCACCAAATTTACTATTATGCCCTCTAGCGGACAAAAAGTATAAAATAAAAATATATGTAATGTGTTTGGTATTACTTGAAAGAGCTTCACCAGTATTTATATGCTTATACATAATTACAAGACTGCTTTGAAGATGTTTAAAAAAAATGAGCGATAAGAGTAAAGCGCGGATCACGGGAACTGTAATGTAGAGCAGCGTGAACGTTAATAGAATAATTTAATGCACTAATGTAAACGACATAAGCTGGGAGTACCTCCACGCGGTGAAGGCGGAAACAGTTTGATAACTGGCTAAAACTCCCATAAAAATGTCCTTTGCATTATATGCCTTCGGGCTTATGTTGTTATATGTGCGTGTGTATCTATTTGCCTATTCGTTGTCACGTTGTGTACCCGGTAACGCAGGGAAGCAACCACAGCCATCCTACTTCGATACACTGTTTAAATTTTGTCGGATTAAATAAATAAAAATAATTTTGCTGGTATTGCACCAAAAGTACCAGGTTTATATAGTCTACGAAATAGCAGTAAAAGTTAGTAGTATAGTATAGTTAGTAAGTATAGAAATAAGAAGTAGTATAATAAGTATAGGTCTATAAACAAAAACAATTTAGTTTGAGTTAGGTTAGTAAATCTAGTGTAAATAAATAGAGCTATAAATATTAACATTTAGTTTCATTATTTTAGGTATAAAATAAAAGCTTTTAAAAAATGGCTTTATCAAGGAAAACAAAAAAAGCTTCACGCATTTCTGAGACAAGAAAAAATGAATCCCCAGATATTACTGAATTTAGAAGAATAAAAGACAAAGATTATCAGAAAAATCGTAGGAAAACGCAGTCCGAACATTCTAAAGTGGAAAATCGTTGGAATGCTAAAAAACGGGCTGATAATCTTCGTGAGAAAGAAACTTCTCAAAAAAAAATCATACGTTTACATAAAGCAAAAAACTACATTGCTCAGATAAGATCGCAAGAATCTCAAAATTCTCGATCACAGCGACTTTATTCGTTAAAGACACATGCTTCCGAAACCCGAAGCTTAGAAACTCCCACTTCAAAAATACTTCGACTCAAGTCAATGAAAGATCATGCTTCTCAAGTACGTAATCTAGAATCTCCGTCGACTCGACAAACACGTTTGGAAAATATGTGTAATCATGCCTCTCAAATGCGTGATCAAGAGTCTCCGTCGACTAGACAATCACGTTTGGAAAATATGTGTAATCATGCCTCTCAAATGCGTGCTCAAGAGTCTCCGTCGACTAGACAAACACGTTTGGAAAATATGTGTAATCATGCCTCTCAAATGCGTGATCAAGAGTCTCCGTCGACTAGACAATCACGTTTGGAAAATATGTGTAATCATGCCTCTCAAATGCGTGCTCAAGAGTCTCCGTCGACTAGACAATCACGATTGGAAAATATGTGTAATCATGCCTCTCAAATGCGTGCTCAAGAGTCTCCGTCGACTAGACAATCACGTTTGGAAAATATGTGTAATCATGCCTCTCAAATGCGTGATCAAGAGTCTCCGTCGACTAGACAATCACGTTTGGAAAACATGCGTAATCATGCCTCTGAAATGCGTGATCTAGAATCCCCGTCTACTAGGCAATCACGACTTGAGTCGATGAGCAATCATGCTTCAGAAATTCGTGCTAACGAAACTCCAACATCAAGAGAGATACGACTTCAATCCATGCAGATAAATACATCTAGAACCTACCGAGCTCGAAGAATTTTGTTCGAAACAGACAAGGACGAGTTTGATAGGGCAATTTCGGAGGTATCGGACAAAACATGTTATATTTGTAAAAAAACACTATACAAAAATCAAGTAAAAAATATAACATCTAATAATCTTTTCCCGCCTAACACTCCACAAAGAATAACAGCCTGTAATCGATGTGCCAATTCTATAAGTCGTAATAAAGTTCCGTCAACGGCTTTTTGGAATAAAATGACAGTTCCGGAACCTCCTCAACAATTAGTAGCTTTATCTGAAGTTGAAATAAGGCTTGTATCAAGGATTATACCGTTTGTTAAAATAATAAAACTGGGAGGACATTTCGGACAAAAAGGGTTTAAAGGGCAGGCTGTGTTGTTTGCTCAACAAGTTGAAGAAATCACGGAACAACTACCACTGGCGATTGAACAGTGCGGTCTCACTGTTGTCATCGAAACATTAGAAAATGTTGATAGGGTCAGGGAATATAGAGTGAATTTAGACAACCTACGTGCAGCTTTAAATTGGCTTGTAAACAACAATCATCTCTATAGAGGCGTTACTCTTAACTTTGAACACCTACAAAATTCAATGAATGATGAGCATATAATTGAAATACCGCCAACAACAGTTAATCATAACCGAGAGCCACATCAACATTTTAAAGTTATTAATTCAGACCGAAAAATTCTTAGAGGTTCTTTTAATCAAGGAAGTGACATGTTTTCTTCCGACAGTAGGGGGGAAACAATGCACTGCAAATGCAGCAGTTGCTATAGCTTATTCTTCCACCAAAGATCTGTCGCAATGGGACGCTTCGGACATTGATCGGGTGTTAATATTTGGTGATGCATATTACTCCCAGTGTCTAAGGAGCTTGCCAATACAACCAAATTATTTAAACACCGAAGAATTGCTCCCGGAGTTAGTCATCGCAAATATGTCTTATACACTTGATTTTGACATAGATTGTATAACAGGACTAATTAACCCAACAGTAGATGTGCTAGAAGGATATTTTTCGAGCTTATTAGAAGGTCTACGGCACTTTTTCCTGACTATTGAGAAGAATGCAGGCATAATCACCGCAGAAACAGAGATATCAATCTCTGTAATTAAACATGATACGTCGTATTACCTGTTTGATTCCCATTCAAGGGGACCTAAAGGATTTGTCGCATCAACTAGAGGTTGTGCAATGTTAATGATGTTCAGTACTATTGAATCTCTCGCTGAGCACCTACCTGTTGTCCTTATGACAAGAGGACGCAGAAACCTCCAGTATTGCATAACGTCTGTAAACGTATCTGTCAACAACATGACACCATCAAACGTATGTCCACATGAAACCACCGATAGCGAACATGACTCCGTTAATGGTCATTGCAACGATGACATCACTGCCAGATCCTTAACTAATAATGGCCAAATAAACGTCACAATGTTGATGGCTAACGAGTACCAGATACCTAATTTAATTGATGTCATAAATAATCCTGTAGGTAACGATACACCCCTCCCAGTATACGATATTCGGAGAAAGACAGCTCCTCCTATAAGCCTCCTTGTAGAAAAAAGAGCTGAGGAATTAGCATGGGTTAGACTCTTCCCTGATGGAAATAATGGATTACATGAAGAAAGGCAACACAAAATAACCCCATTGGACTACTTTCAGACTAGAGTTATGGGAAGCGACAAACGATTTCAAAAAATAGAATACCTATTTTATGCTCTGTCTGCAGTAGAATTGTTAAGAGCACGCCAGAATGTATCTGTTTGTGGAAGACTTCGACAAGATGGGATACAGCCGGAGGATCTTATACAAAATATACATTTATGTATGAGAAACATACGAGGGACTTCTTCCTACTGGCACAGGGCTTTTACAGAGCTAATGGCCATGGTCAGAAACTTAGGGCCACCCCATTTCTATCTTACATTATCCTGTAATGATTTGAATTGGCGGGACATGTTAAAAGCTCTCTTGGTGGCAGATGGTAGGCCTGATTTTCCTATCGACGATCTGACTTATGATGAAAAGCTAAGATTAGTGGAATCGTATCCAGTAACCCTGTCGCGCCAGTTTATGTTCAGGTTTAATGCTCTTATGCGAGTATTAAAAAGCAAATCGAATTATATATTGGGTCATGAACTGGTTGATTTCTGGTGGCGGGTTGAATTTCAATTAAGGGGATCTCCACATATACATATGATTGTTTGGTGTAAAGATATGCCCGATTTCAATTCGCCAGAAGGAATTAATCTGCTTGAAAATATAATTACCTGCGAAATACCTGAAAACGATTCAGAATTAAAAGATCTTGTCACCAGACTTCAAACTCACAGACACACACATACATGTTACAGTTATAGAAGTCCAAATTCATGTAGATTTGGGTTTCCAAAACGAAGCTCAGAAAGAACAGTAATATTGGATGACAACCAAGCTACTTCAAATGGTGGAAAATTTTATATATTAAAGAGACGCTCGGAAGAATCTATGATTAATAATTACAATGCAACACTACTACGATTGTGGGGTGCTAATATTGACATACAGCCTGTGGTTTCAGCTCTTGGCGTTGCGTATTATATCGCTAAATATATCGCGAAATCGGAACCAGCGAACCTGCAAACCGCAATAGCAGAAGCGCTTTATAGAGTTAGAGAAAGAGGAGGAAATTTTGGCCAGCAGATATTTGCCGTTCAGAATTGTTTGATGAATCATCGTCAAGTGTCAGCGCCGGAGTGTGCATACAGGCTGTGCCACCTGAAGTTACGCGACAGCTCCAGGAAGTCAACATTCGTTAACACATGCAAGCCTGAGCTCAGGTACAGGATGTTACGTTTTGATTCGGATACAGTTGAGCCTTGCAAAAATATATTCGAACGATATGAAAGTCGACCACGGAACTTAGAAGAATTGAGTCTCGGTGAGTTCGCTGTCAATTATGAGCCGATAAGTTCTATTACTTATCAAGACGATGACGATGGAGATGCTGATGCCTATGAGCAAGAAACTGAAAACCAAGAGCCAATAATAAATTTGCTGAATAGAATGGGTAGAATGAAGAAACGATCACGGCCAGCAGTTCTACGAACTCGATATTACACCGCTGACTCCGACCCTGAAGCGTACTATTACAGTTTGCTAGTTACGCATTGTCCCTTCCGTAGTGAATGTGAGCTGTTAGAGGGGTACGACAATGCTAAAGATGCTTTCTTGGCGAAACGTGGTCTTTTAAGACCACTTCATTCTGGGTATGATAATGAGCTATTATCTCGTTGGGAAAACGAAATACAAGATGCCCTTCGACGACTAGCTGCTGAACAAGCAGTCGACATGTGTGCCAATAATAGCGCCACGAATCAGACTTCAATATTACAAAATCCATTTCATCACATTAATATTCAAGAAGATGATTTTGAAGACAATATGGTAGTAAACATTATGTCTGATGAGGATTTTTTGAGGGGAGTCAATTCCTTAAACTACGATCAAAAACAGTTGTTCACCAAAGTATGTGACAAATTACGAACAAATACTGATGACCAACAAAGATCACTCCTAATGTTCATTACTGGCGGAGCTGGAAGCGGCAAAAGTTTCACTCTAAAACTGCTGGTTGAACAAATTCGAAGACTATCCTCAAATACAAGTGTCATAGTCACGGCACCAACTGGTGTTGCTGCCCGACTAGTCGGAGGATGCACTTTACACAGTACTTTTGTATTGCCTATTGAAAAGGGCCGAACAGTTACCTTGAGGCCGCTGACCGGAGATCGTCTGCAAAGGGAAAGAAATAAATGGAGAAATATCAAGTGGGTTATAATAGACGAGGTCTCAATGGTGCCCTATTCTACACTAAGAAATATTCACCTGAGGCTACAAGAGCTTAAACAGAACGACCGAGTCTTCGGAGGTGTCAACGTTCTAGCTTTTGGCGATCTCATGCAGCTACCCCCGGTTGCTGCTACACTTGGGGGCGCGTATTGCTTCAAGCAGCCGGAACATCATGTACATGAACCACACTTGTGGAGGATGTTTGATTTCTGTGAATTGAGCCAAAATATGCGCCAAGCCAACGATAACACTTTCGTTGATCTTTTGAACAATATCAGAGTAGGCAAACTGACCTTAGAACAACTGGCCACGTTAGACACAAGAAAAATAACTAATGAAACAAACGATTATGATGAAATAGTACATATATATCCCACTTTGAAACAGGTAGAGGCATATAACACCAAGATGTCGGAACGTTTAACATTACTTACTAAAATGTACACCATCACAGCAATAGATACATCTACTGAATCGAAGACATACGGACAGACCCCGAAACCTGAGCATTTACCTAGTGACCCCAATAAGACTGGGGGTATAATAAACAGTATCGAACTGGGAATCGGCTCCAGAGTAATGCTTCGTAGAAATTTGAATGTAAACCAGGGTTTAGTAAACGGAGCGATGGGAGTGGTGAAGGCCTTTGAATGGCCTGCTCTTCGGCGCGATCAGTTGGAACAGGGAGAACAGCCAAGCGCTGTTCTCATACAATTTGACGACGCATCCATAAAAGCCGATATTAACGGACTTGTCAGAATCGAGCCTTGCCTCACTGAATTTGACGGCTTGAGGGGGTCTGGGAAAATTCAGCGTAAAATGCTCCCGCTGATTCTTTCTTGGGGTTGTACTGTACATAAATTACAAGGTTGTACTCTGGATAAAGCAGTTATCGATCTAGGAAAGTCATTGTTTGCTAAAGGACAGGCCTATGTCGCTCTCAGTAGAGTCAAAACCATAGAGGGTTTGTTTATAAGTGCCTTGGATCATAATAAGTTGCTTAAAAATCCACATGACAGTCAATCGTTAGCAGAATTAGATAGATTAAGAAATCTTCCTAGGTCATCTTAATACATGAAACCTTCAATCTACATTACACATTTACACATTACACTAACGACCTCATCCACTAATCGGTCCATTACCCATTTGCTGCCATCGACGGATATGTGCGTCACTACTACCAAATACTGGAAGCGTCATACGTCAAAAAATAAAGTTAAGATAAATATGCCGTGTTTGGTATCATTCAAAAGCGCTTTACTTGTACATTTTGAATATATCTATATATTACTAGCATTTGCTTGTGACTTTACCTGTATTCATGGGGTACTTTTATACTTTTTCAGCGTAGTTTTTTGTCGTAGTTGGGTTTTAGTTTTTTTACTTTATCTTGTTAATATTGTTGCACAAAGGCTTTATTTGCTTTCCATGCTAGTTTAGCAGGTTGGCAAAGTTAAAAACAAACGTTTTTTTTCTCAAAATCAATTAGTTGTTTTAAAATAATTTAAATACTATCTATTTTCACATTTTTTTAATTTGTTTCAAATTATTGCAATAAGTCATGTGCTAGTTTCCGATGTTTTGTGTATGATTATAAATTTCTTAATTTTGGAGTTTTCCTTATTTTTTTAAAAAAGGCAGGGTGGTGCATGTAGAAAAAGGTCCTTTTTAAAAGGCATTCTTTTGATTTTTAAAGCTATTTTTAATATTTAAAAGGCGGGACAAAAGACAGGCAATGAGTCTATCTTTACCATGCAAACAAATTTTTTAATACAAAAATGAGTAAAGGTACTTTATTTGATCAGAAGCAAGAGGGTTGCTAATTTTTTGGATGAAAGGTAAGAAAAGTGTTGTGTTACGAACCAAAGGACAGACAGAGCGCAGAACTCTGCTGAAACACTCTGGGGTAACTCTGACGACATTTACTTTAGCTTAAATTGTTTTTAGTTGGAGTATGCATTATTTATATAAGAACTGTTACTTTTGACTTGTAGTATATTTTTTATTAACAACACATTTATATGTATTAGTAAAAGATATATAATATAAAAAATAGTTTGAATAAAAAAACTTCTTTTCTGAATTTTTCAATTTTCTTTTAAAGCTATTTCTACTATCACCTTCTAAAATAGAAATTTGTGTATTTAACTGTTTTAGCTTCCAGAAATGGCAGCTGCAGTTTTCGTATCTAGAACCATCTGTGTAAATCCAGCTAAAGATGTGTTATTAAGGTCATCTTTACTTCTTAGAAATCCGATGGTAAATCAGTCAAAGGGATTAGCCAATAATGCACGCCCAGCTTTTAGGAGAGCAAACGTGGGAAGAAGTCCAACATTGAAAGAAAGATTATTTGCACCACAACAGGGAACTGGTGAGTCATCTGATATAATATATATAATGTAATATAATTATATACACTGATTAACTTATTTGATAGCATTTAATCACTAGCATTTTAATGTATCTATATATTTTTACTTCTGTCTTCACAAGAAGAAAGTATTGGATTCATGGAAATTTTCGACGGATTTACATGTTTTAGGGGTCAGAGATTCCGAAAAACATGTTTTTACAAAATGTCTGTCTGTGGTTCTGTGAGTCTGTCTGTGTGTGACACAAATTTCGTGGGCGCTCTATCTCAAGAACTAATGCACAGAATTTAATAAAAATTTATATTCTAATAGTCCCTAATATAAATTGGTGCTGATTAGTTTTTGATGTAAATCGCACAACAGGTGGCGCTGCTATGCTGCATTTTTCGTGATTTCTGTAATAGCTCTATCGCAAGAACTAATGTATGGATTTTCATCTAACTTCAGATTTAGTTATTCCTTGATATGAATTGGTGCTGTTAATGTTTTGGTGTAAATCGCCCAACAGATGCCGTTGCTACTGCATTTTGTAGGATTTACAAGATTTTTGCAATAGCTCTATCTCAAGAAATAATGCACAGATTTTCATCAAACTTCAGATTCAGTTAGTCCTTGACATGAATTGACGTTTTGTGCATTTTGATGTAAATCGCTCAACAGGTGTTGCTGCTATGGTGCATTTTTTTGCGATTTCCACAATCTATCTCAAGAACTAATGCTTGGGTTTTCAACAAACTTCAGGTTCAGATATACCTCGATATGAATTAGTGCTCTTTATGTTTTGGTGTAAATCGCTCAACATGTGGCGCTGCTTAGCTGCATTTTTCAGAATTTCCCCTATAGCTCTATCTCAAGAACTCAATGAATGCACGAATTTTCATCAAACTTAAAATTCAGATATACTTTGATATGAATTGGTGATAAATTGGTGTAATTTCTTGTACTATTTAAATGATTTAATTGACGTGATTTATGTAGAAGAAAGTTTTGTGATGGTCACAACATACTAGTTAAATATCTGCACGGCAGCAGACCTTAGAGATTAATGGATCATTCTCTGGAAAAGGATATATTGCGTTAGCTCAAGGATGGCGAACCTATGACACAAGTTGCACATGTTTGAATATTTTCGGTGGTACTTATGTATTATCCAGGTCATATCAGATACAACTGCACCAGGCATTTTCCATCTCTTCCTCTGCCCCTCTAATAATAGTGTTTAAAAATGTACAATTTTGAAAAAATATGTATTAATTTAAACTAACAATAACAACAAAAATGTCTTTCCTTGCATTCTTTCTAGCAAACAAATTTCCAGAGTGAGCTTCTAATTGCACTAGCATTATACATGAAAATACTGATTGTGAAAGATTAAACCTATGTGAAATCAGATTAATACTCATTAGTTGTGATAAATTTTGCATTCCATTTGTGTTTCTTTTTCTTTTAGCCTGTCTGGGTAAGTGTTGCTGATTAACCGTATCTAGTTAGCAAAAAATATAAATCTGGTGAAATTTACATGTAGTCTGCTCTTTATTGAGTTGGTTCGACAATTTGGCTGCACAGAAATTTTTTTTTTTTTCTGCTCTTTTGTGAGGCAAGGGCTTCTTTGGACTTTGCTTATTTTCTTTGCATGAAAATTTTATTAATATGGGCTTTTCAATAACATGTTAAAAGACAAGGCTGTGTTTTTAGTCATCTGGACTGAGCTTTTTACTGAACCGATTTTGATATTTATTTTTTTAATTGAAAGCAGTTTATTGGTAAAAAGATGTGCCCACACTCACTATTTTTTAAAAATAATCCCATTTTTATGCAGTATAGGTTCTGTTATCCAAAATGCTTGGGACCTGAGATTCTGGATAAGGGTTTTTTCCGTAATTCGGAATATGCTACTAATAAGCATTAAGAATAGTACAAAATAACTGTATGAAATGTATAAAATAAGAATAATATAGAAAAAAATATAATTACAAATTTGTTAATTTAATAACTTACTAGCAGGAATGACTGAGCTAAGCTTGGTCAAAATTAGCTTTGTGTTTATCTCGATATATTATTTCCACTGAATCATTCTTGCTGTTTTAGATACAATTAGCTTGACCCTGAGCCATAGTGTTCCAAAATGACCCACTAAGCGAATTTTTTCGAACATGCGACACAGCCCAATGTTCTTCTCAAGGCTTAAAATGATGGAATATGAAATTTAGTGACAATCGTTAGTCATTTTCTAGATAAAATGAGCTTGACCCACGTTGATTCAAAAATGACCCACTAATCAAAATTTATTGAACATGTAACCTATTCTAATTTCTAATGTTCTTCATGTACTGGGAAACGGTGTAATAAAAAAATTGTCAAAAATGTTTGAACCTTTTTGAGAACCAGTTAATTTGACCCTCATCCATTATGACCCAATAATAGAATTTTCTTGAGCATGCGACCTAGCCCAATGTTTTTCTTGTGCCCAGAAACGGTACAATACAAAGTTTTGTCAAAATGTTTTGAGCCTTTTTTAGATGCAGTTAACTTGACCCTGACCCATTGGGACCCAATATGGCCCACTAATCGAATTTTCTTGAACATGCGACCTAACCCCAATGGTCTTCTCGAGCCCCAAAACGATAGAATTCAAAATTTAGTCAAAATCATTGGAACCGTTTTCTAGATAAAATTAGCTTGACCCACAGTGACCCCAAAAAGACCTATTTATTGAAATTTATTGAGCATGTGACTTAGCCCAATAGTCTTCTCATACCCGAAAACGGTTAGATACAAAATATAGTCAAAGTCGATTGAACCCTTTTCTAGATAAAATCAGGGGTGCAGAAAATGTCCGATCTGGCGATCTAGGATCTGGGGAAATTTTGCAGAAACATGTACAATTGGTTTCAATTTTAATAACAAATTTCATAATTCCCTGAAATAGAAAAATGTCACTACAAATAAAAAGAACCGTATGGCGACCTTCACAAAATTGATCTCAGAATAATACGTACTGTATATCAGGGGTGATTCTGTTCCAAATTTTCTGAAAATTTAAAGTAATTGGTTCCGAAAATTAAAAAAAAAATTGGTCATCAATCTGAAAATTTGGACATAAAAATACCATGAATTTTGTCCAAGAATTACGAAAAAAGTGCAAATTTTGTCAAAATAACTGCAAATTTCGTCAAAAGATTATGAAATAAACGCAAATTTCATCAAAAGATCGCGAAGTAAATGCAAATTTCGTCAAAAGATCGCGAAATAAACGCAAATTTCGTTAACCCCTTGAGGGGCAAGCAATTACGTTTGTGAAATGCTGAATTCCCACCGGAATCTTTGAAAAATTCTATTTCAAAATAAGTAAAAGCAATTTTATGACTTTTTTCCACCAAAGTTAGAAAAGTAAAATTTAATAAATTTTTTCTGGTGTAAAACTTCATTAATCGTAGGTGGTATATAATATATACCGGTGCCCCTCAAGGGGTTAAAAGATCGCGAAATAAATGCAAATTTCGTCAAAAGATCGCGAAAAAAACCTGCAAGTTTCGTCAAAAGATCACGAAAGAACCATGAAACGATCGCAAAACAACTGCGAATTTCGTCAAGAAAGCAAAATAACTCCAAATTCCGTCAAAATGAAGGCAAAATAACCGCAAAACTCATCAAAAGATCGCGAAATAATCGCAAATTTCGTCAAAAAATCCAGAAATAACCGTAAATTTCGTCAAAAGATTGCTTAAAAAACACAAATTTCATCAAAAGATCGCGAATTTCGTTAAATGGCCATGAAAAAACATAGTAAGTGGTGGGAGTGGATCTCCCCCCCCCCTTCCACCACTCTGCTGTAACCTTACAGAAAATTTGCTGTGAATTTCAGAATTTTTTTTTTCACTCAGAATCACCTTTGCCATATATATTCACACGTAAATCGAGTAATATTGGAAAAATAAATTTTCTATACCTATGGTAATACAGCAATTACCTATAACATGCCGTAAAACTTTGGGGAAATTTTCATGTGGATTGGGGGAAATTTGGGAGTAGAAACGTTTTCTGCACCCCTGGATAAAATTAGCATGACCCACAACGACCCAAAAATGACACATTAATCGAATTTTGTTGAACATGTGACTTAGTCCAATGGTCTTCTCATAATCCGAAAGTGTAGAATATAGAGTTAAGTAAAAATCGTTAGAGCCGTTTTTTTTAGATAAAATTAGCTTGACCTGGAGTGACACTGAAATGACCTACTAATTGAAATTTCTGGAACATGTAACCTAGCCCAATAGTATTCTTGTAACCGAAAACGGTTGGATACAAAATTTAGTCAAAATTGATTGAGCCGTTTTTTAGATACACTTAGCTTGACCCTGACCCATTAGGACCTAAAATGACCCACTAATCGAATTTTCTCAATTATGTGACCCAGCCCAATGGTCTTTTCGTGCCCGAGGGTGCAAAATTTAGTCAAAATCGTTAGAGCCGTTTTTAAGATAAAATTTACACACACATACACAATTTTTGCTCATATTATAAGATTTACACAAAATAAAAAACATTCTAAATTACTATTCAAATTAAAAAATAATTACATTAACATATAAGAATTGAGAGCAGATTCCTTTGATTTGAATTTTTAGGACAGTTTTATTAAGATTGGTTGCTTATAGTGTATCTCTTGCACTAATTGCTCCTGTTTCCTGTTCACATTGACAAGATATCCTGTTCGTGGAAGCACTTTTTTGTTGCATTCCACAAATCAGTTGTTCAGTTGAAAAGTATCAGTAGCTCATTTGAATTTCTTTTTACCCACCTCATTCTGCTGGTCATCATTACTTCCGTTAGACATATCATTTGTCATTATGTCATAAATCTTACTGCCAGTCATCTGATGACTTACAGAAGTATCATCATCAGCAATTAGTCAATCTTCCACTGACTCTTGATCCAACAATTGAGCTTCTGAACATGAAAATTCTTTAGCTTAGTCCAGCAGATCTGTAATAATTTCCTTCTCTTTGAAAATTTTAAAGTCCACTTCAGGCTCATTCCCATCATCAAAAAATATTGCAACTGACCACAAATTGTATCATCCATAAATGAGTGTATATCTGTCTGCTGCATCCCATGCTTGACGTAAAATATATCTTTAGTTTTTAAGTTTTTGAAATGAAACAAATTATTTTTTGGTTATCATTTTGCATTCTGCTTTTCGGAGCATTCCAGATAACAGGTCCCATACTGTATTTTAATTTTAAAAGTCCTTTATGAAACTTCTTCACATTGTTGGCAATCGGGTTACTTCCATTGATGAAGAGAGAAGGGAAACAATGCGAATTGCCGTATCATTTCGGATTTCATTTTCACATTACAATTAAAAATAACTTTAAAAAAATAATGAACAGAAAATGACGTCATGATAAAAATAAACACATTTTTTACTTATAAAGCTGTTACGAGTCCTAAAATAAAAACTTGTACAATTCAATATTTTTTTCATTCCGCTGATACTGAGATAGCAATGCTCATCTCGGAGGTCTTCAGTGGATGAAAATGACATCAATAGTAAAAATGAAATGTGTATTTGCTTTGTTAAAATTAAATATTTTATTACAAATACATCTAAAGAGGCATAAATTTCTGGATTTCGCCGTCACTCAGATTGGAAGAGAGATAATGCTCAGATGCAAAGTTGTAACTAGCAAATGGGACATGAAGTTTGAGACTACATTTGTTAATAATTTATGGCACATTAAAGTATTTTTAAAATAGTGAATATGAATACAAAAATATGCATGTAAATTTTGCGAAGGTGAAAATGACGTTATTTTTAGATTTTGTTGAAAAAAATTTAATTGTGTCATAGTTGTGCAATTTTCGTTGATTTTTCATTACATAATACCAAAGATCAAAGCCTCAATAAATAACTTCATATTTTCTTATCTAAATTGCATGATACTGATTACATATAAAAATAAAATTTAATCTAATATATAGGGTGTCAACAATTTAAATCATGATTTTAATCAAGTGATTTTTTTTTTTAAATCATTGATTAAAATCAAAAAATTTTTAAATGTTTAAAATGACATAAAAAAGTATTCAAATATAAGATGAACTTAATTTGGAAAGTTTCTACAGGTATTGTGACTTATGAATACACAAAACAAAGCTTTAAATAATTGTTTCGAAGCATAATTCCTGAGTATTGTGAAAAATTTAAGTACAGTAAGTTTGTAAAAAGCATGGTTTTTTATCTAACAAACATAAAAAGCATTTATTTTTAAAATGATATTTAAATCTAATATAACTTACAATGTCATCATTTCCTTTTAATAATCAAGTTATTCATTCTTTTATATACAATAAACATAGCAATAGAGTGTCAATGATTTTAATCGATTGATTTAAATCAGATGATAAAATCGCATATTTTCTGATTTTTTAAAATAGTGTGAAAAAGCGTTATAATCAGTAATAGAAATTATCACTAAATCACTTGTAAAAAATGTAATATTTGTTATTGTTAATTATAACAATATTAAACTGTGTAAAAAGAAGTATTACACATTTAAAAAACATCTAACTAAATGTTAAATAACTTCAAAACATTATAATATTTAGTAGCTATTCAAATATTTTAATGTTGTGGGGAAAAAATCTGATTTAAATTTTAAAAATACAATTTTTGTAATCTATTTATAAATTATGTGCGAGTTTGCTGTATACATTGCTACAATTTTTTATCAATTTGATATACATACGCTTTAGAACCTGTGTAAAATTACTGGCTGCTTTATGAATATATCAAACTATTATTTATCACCTTTTTTCAACCACTTTTTCAAAAATGTAGATTGTGTTCTTAATTAAACAGTTAATTGTAAATAATTAGAAAATTTAATCTGCATCATCAATTTGAAAATAAATGCAATTTATCAATAACTTTAAAATATAAGCAGTATTTAATATTGGTTTACATAATTATTGAAAAATATTAATGCACATAATTTTGTATGTTACTAAAGAAATTTTTAATTTGCAATTTTTTGTAATTTCTATAATTACATAATTAAAATTTTATTAATTAAAGCAAAAAAACATAGATTATGTTAGTAATTGGAGGGTTATTCATTTTTGAAATGCTTAATTCTTGATAGATGTTTAATATTTTAACACAGGGGGGAATAATCCGATTTAAATAAAAAAAATCTGATTTTTTTTTATTTTTGTTAAAAAAATCATGATTTTTTTACACCCTACTAATATATAAAAATGAAAATTTGTCTGTATGTAATTATATACAAATACAAATCCACAATTTGAAAGCTAGAATTGTGAAATGTTACGTGCATGTGTATTAAAACACGGCCAAGGCAACTAAAGTAATCTGGAATCAGAATAACTTATAGTTAATTTTTAATTAATAAAAAACCACAAATTTAACAGCAATTTCCAATCAAATTGAAACATTTTTCGTTATAGCTGTTGCCAACAATTAAAAATCCACAATAAAATTCCTACCACAACAATTCTTTTCTATTGCGAGATTTTCACATGAAAAAATGAGAGTAAAATAAATAGTTTGACGAATTAAAAACAAAAGTTAATGTTACGCATAATTTTTCTGTTTTATGATTTCCATGTGAAAAATTATAATTATTTAATTAATTTGACAAATTAAAAAAATGGAATATTACATCATATTGGAAATATAAAGGACGAGGTTAATATATAACGTCATATAAGTGTGAAAAAATGTATTAAAGCATGATGAAAACTCGATTATGGTAATATTGGCGTATTTTAACATTATTGCTCCCATGATGAATGGAAATAAGTTCATTTATAGCTGTATTATTTTGCATCTGTTATGTAAATTTATACATTTTTATATTGGGTTTTCATTTGATTTATGTGTACAACACTTTGGCTGTTTTTGTTGTTGTTATGTTGTATGTTAAATTTTGAAATTGGTTTTTCAAAATGAACATTTTTAAAATTCCAGGCAACACCGGGTTACTTTAGCTAGTGCTTCAATAATTTGAAAAGTTAAAACTGAACTTTAGTTAAAAATAATATTTGTTTTAAAAATTAGGCCAACCAATATAAAATTGATCATTAATTGTAATTATTTTCTTTTTTATAAATTCAGTCAATCAGTTCTTTTAAACATTTTCATTCAATGTGTCTCGACTTGTGTTACATCAAATAATACCCATACCTAATTTACACTGTCTTCAGAAGAAAAAATACTCAAATCAACTCGGGCTTGAAATGGAAAAATCTCTGAACTGGAAAGTTATTTCAAAATTATTGTTGACTAAAAGTTTTTTTAAAGTATAGATAAATTTATATCTAATAATGCAAAAGCAGTTTAAAAAATGCGTTAAAGATTCTAAATAATAATAAAAAAAGTTACCGAGAGCACAATAAGCTATATATATATATATATAAAACTGTAATAATATGTTTTAGTAATTGCATGAACAAGAACGGTGTTTACCTTAATTTCATGAACTGGAACAATATTTGTCATAATTTCACGAACCGGAATATTGTTTCGGTTTGCTCCGTTACATTTTGAGACCTGAATCAACTTGAAATTTAAATATGTTAAAATTGCAGTGGGACACAGAAAATACATAATTTTTATATTTTAGGAAAAGTTTTTGTAAAACAATATTTATTTAAAAAAGATTATTGTCATGCAAATGTTGAATAACTACTTTAATAGTACAGTCAACTCTGCGAAATCCACTGATGTATAAACCGCAAATGTCTATTATCTGGATTATGTGTTGGAATGTAAACAATGAAAATTGTCATTAACTGTTAAACTCATAAAATTAAATTTGGTTTTTTTTTTTTTTTTTTTTTTTTTTTTTTTTTTTTTTTTTTTTTCAGTTATCAATTTTCCAGTGAATAAATATTTAAATATGAATTGGATATAAATATTTTAAATTTCCTTGAGTGACAAAATTTGAACTCTGAACAAGAACACCCCTTTGTTCTGGCGCATGGGACAAATGCCCCCCCCCCCCTTTTCCCTAGTTTCACATCCTGTGATCAACACAAGCCCTGCATATTGTTGCAACAAGGAAGTCTGGAAAAAGATTTACAGCAGTTTATAGACAAAGAGAATAAATTGAACTCTCAGTTCTTCACTATTTAGTAGATGTTATTTGGAAATGTCATTGTAAATTTATGTTTCATAAAATGAGAGTCAATGTATACAGGGTACACAATAAATCAACAAAACTTAAATAAAGGTAAAATTTTAGCTTTTTGTAAAAGAATATATGATCTGTATCTGATATCTAAAGTATTTGAAATGGAGAGATGCAAAGTTATTCCCAATTTACTGTGCAAACACTGTATTTGTTAAATTACTTTTTATTGTTATTTTTCATTTTACTAGACATTAATTGTTACTTTTGTATTCTAGCATTCAATCTAGGTAAAGGAGTTTTATTAGGAGCATCTGCTTTTGGCATAGGATCCTTATGTTATTATGGCTTGGGATTGGCATCTGAACCTGGAGCTATTGAAAAATCTATGTAAGTAATTTTCTATAAGTAGTATCTTATACAAACTGTATATTGTTAACATTTAAACCTAATTATAGTCCTTAATTATAACTTTGTCATGAGTAGTGATGAAAATTTAGATGAATTTTTTTCATTAATTAAAGTGGCAATCACTACTCGAAACTGGTAGAATCTGGTTTTTAATTAAATAATGTATTTCCTGCATCATTTGTGTCTGTTAGCAATTTTTTTATCCATAGCACCATGAGCTCTTTCAAGGTCTTCAGCCGAGTTATGGGAGGGCTATAAAATTTCAAGGTTGCTTGTTTTTAAAAATATATAATTTTAGTATTATAATGTAGTTGCAGATTAGCATCTTCATTATTACTATTATTCAGGGTTCGCACAGACTCAGACTCCTTGGAAACTCCTTAGAAATGAAAACATTCCCAAGTAGTACTTAGAACTACTTAGATAAGCAAGCCACTACTTAGAAACTCCTTATATTCTATTGCGGTTTCGGGCACAAGCGATATTGCTGCCGAGGAAAAAAAAATCGTGATTGAAAAACGCACGGTAAATCCTTTATGCATGTCATTCATCTGAAGCACAACATTGATTGGGTAGGGTAATCTTAATAGCAGGGCTCCCACTAGGTACGTTTTTCAATTATTAGGCCCGTAAAGACAGTTTTTCGACACTGTTAGCCAACCTTTATTTTAAATTTTATCGATGTTTGGCATTTAGCCAAGAATCTCGGAAAAATAGCATTTTTTGCAAATATGCACCCCCCCCAAAAAAAAAGTCAAATTTCGTCAATCGATTGTGGAAAAAATTCGTAAATTTTGTCAAAGGATCGTGAAAAAACTCGAATTTCTCCAACAGATCGCGGGAAAGCTCGGATTTCTTAAAAGACAGCGAAAAATGCGAATCTACTCGGAGGATCATGAAAAAACGCGAATTTCGTTACAGATCGAGAAAAAAAAGCAGATTTCTTCAAAAGATCGCATAAAACGTGAATTTCCTAAAAAAATTCGCGAAAAACACGCGAATTTCCTCAAAAGATCGCGAATTTGCTCAAAGGATCGCGAAAAAAAACGTTAATTTCGTGAAACGATTGAAATAAAACGCGAATTTCCCCAGAAGATCGCGAAAATCACGTGAATTTCCTCAAATGGGCGCGAAAAACACGCAAATTTCATCAAAGGATCGCTGTTAAGCACTACAAAAATATATAGTGCTTAGGGGTTAAATTGGGTAGCAGAGTGCATTAGTGAGCAGTAGAAACGTATAAAGCTGAGTTAAAACCCCGAAAGAAAAATGATCTATTAATTATGATATTAAAACTAAACTTCATAATCTCTAAACATCTGGAAAATAACTTTAATAAGTGGTGGAAAAAATAAAGACAACTGTATTAAAAACGTAATTAAATTTATTTAAACTTAAAAGACACATAAAAACATAAAAGTAAAAATACAATATCTCTCAACTATCAGCCTGTATTCAAATAACAAATGTATAGTAGTAAAACAACTTATCTGATATCTCAGTATCTTTATAACAGCTTTATATCATCATGACAGCAAGTGAAAAACCGATTACCTTCAAATATGACAAAGTAATGAAGTCATTTCAGTTATTACATCCATGAACAACTCCAGTAGTGCTGTAGGGCTCGAAGCGAAAGCAAGTCTTAAACTCTCAACGATGTAACAAAAGCAATTACACTTGATAGGAAAATGTCTCAATTCATCAAAGAAGAAACCACCTAAAATATCAAGTTCGTCTTTGAAGGTGCTGACAATACTTCACTTATATACCCAAGCATCACCACCGGCTGACACGACAAATGGAAAAACAACTTTACGCAAGATGGTAGCACGATAGAATAGAAGGCTCACTTCCGGAAACACAGCCACATGGATATGAAGTCTCATCCGAAACAATCATAACTTTAAAAGATAGTAAAAGTCTCACGGGTAAGTACTCACAACTATTTAAACGGCCATCTGTCATAAATTATCACGATAATAAAGCTGCATGAATTCAGAAACATATGAACAATTATTAATAACGAGTGAATCCATAATGAAGAACTAATAAAACCATCTATTCACCTTCCCGGTACAGAGAACAACTACAACTGGCAAAGATGGCACGAAAGCATCGCGATTTATTCCAAACGGGTATACCGAAATACGGCAACCACGCATGTCACTCCAACCTCCAACCGGCTCCTAAGAAGAACCACGTGAAGTCGGTAACTATGACGACGATCGCTAACACTCCGGACACACAACGCCATCTAGTAGAAAACAACGGCAAAACAGCGAGAAACTCGAAGCTGTTTCTGCCGAGAAGGAAAGTAAAACAAACGATGTCGGAAGCTGAATTTAAGAGATATTGAACGAAACTTTAATAAAGAAATGAATGGGGATTTAAGAAGATAGAAACATAAAAGATATCTTAAAAACAGAAAACAAACATATTTCAACATATTGAAATAAATAAAGATGGATTTAAGTAAAGTAAAAGAAACTGAATAAAGTAAAAAGGTAAGTAGATATTTAACTAAATAAAGTACTTTAGTAACGTAAATAAAGAAATAAAATGAAAGTGAAAGTAGGGAAATAAGTGGACAGTGATGAGAAAAGAGGATTTTGTATATCAATCGCAAAAACACCCACATTTCGTCAAAGGATCGCGAAAAAAATGCGGTTTCCATCAAAAGATCGCGAAAGAAACTCAGATTCGTTAAACAATCGAAATAAAACGCGAATTCCATTAAAAGATCGCGAAAAAAAGCGAATTACCCAGAAGGTCACGAGAAAAAATGCAAATTTCTCCCAGAAGATTGCGAAAGAAATGCGAAGATCACGAAAAAAAACGTGAATTTCATTATAAGATCGCAAAAACAATGCGAATTCGTCAAAATTTCACTTTCAAAGAAAGCGATTACTGCTGTTCTAAAAGAATAAATTCAAAACTTGTTATATTTTTTCTTGTATGTTGCATTTAGCATTCTTTTTTTTTTTTTTTAAGATGTATCATGTATGTGATATACATAATAAGTGTTGGGGTTTGACATCTCTATTTATTATTTCCTAGGGGTGATTCTAGCCCGAATTTTCCGAAACTTCCTAAAAGTGTAAGGCATTCATTTCCGAAAACTTTAAAAAATCGGTCGCCAATCCGAAAATTCGGACATATGGTCGCGAAAAAAATAAATTCTGTCAATCGTTTGCAGAAAAATCGCCAATTTCGTCAAAGGATCGTGGGTAAAACGCAAATTTCGTCAAAGGATCGTGGGTAAAACGCAAATTTCGTCAAAGGATCGTGGGTAAAACGCAAATTTCGTCAAAGAATCGCGAAGAAACGCAAATTTCGTCAAAGAATCGCGAAAACCACCCACAGATTTCGTCAAAAGATCGTGAAAAAACCCACAAACCTCGTCGAAAGATCGCAAAAACTCAAAAATTTCATCAAAAGGTCGCGAAAAAAACCACAAATTTCGTCAAAAGGTCGCGAAAAAACCCACAATTTTCGTCAAAAGCTCGCGAAAAAAACCCACAAATTTCGTCAAAAGATCGCGAAAACACACGAATTTCGTCAAAGAGCCACAGAGAAAGCGCATAGCTAGTGTCAGAAGTGGATTTCCCCCTCTCCCCCTCTCTGGTGTAACTTTTTAGAAGATTTCCTGTGAATTTCAGAATTTTTTTTTTATACTCAAAATCACCCCTGTCACATGACCACTGCATTAAAAAGTAGATTGTCAATTTTGTATTTAAACTTACGAAATCAATTAAGTAATATTGTGAATACTGTGCAATTTCAGCACTAACAATTAGATTCTAATAGAGTAAAATTTGTTTTTGAAATGTTCTTTTCTCCAAATTGGGCATTAAAAATTGGAGTGTGCATACCACATAATGGTTCAGCAAATAAAAACATCGACAACAAAATAAAATGGCAAATCTTTAAAATTTTTTGGGCTCCTTGGATTTTTTGGGTACTCCTTGGATTTTTTCTTCCCAACTCTGTATGAACCCTGATTATTGTTCGAGTTGTCTTCTTATTTCTAAAATAAAATCTTGTGATTTTTGCCATTAGAACTTGGGAAAATTTCTTTCATGTATCATATGTATTTTTTTTTGCTGTCAGCATCCTTTTACTTACCCATCATACATAGTATAGGGTAAGTCGGCTTAGATGCTGTATATTAGAGTGGGCTGAAAAGAACTTTTTTTCGATTTTCGATGGTGGGTAGTGCAGAAAAGTTGCCACTGGTGGCAGGCACTAAGTTCACACAAAAAATTGAGATTTTTCGGACAATTCATTCATTTGCCGCAAATGGCTTGAAGTTTTGCTCAAATGCTGATTTTTGAAATTTTTAGCAAAAATTTTAAAAATGTTACTTAAGTTATTTTAGCTGAATTTGCTTGAAATGTCATGTTTATTATATGAAATGTTTAAATAAGCTCTGATTATGTATTATTTAACAGTTATATGCATTTTGAATTAGGTAACTTTTATGGCTTTTTCGCATATAAGTGAGCAAAAATTGTAGGAATTGTGACAACAGGGAATAAGGATCTCGTCATCGATAAAGACTTGGTCAGGAGGCAGAAAAAGAAATTCAGAAAGAAGATACAGGAGGAAGAAAAATTACAAAAATATTTTTTGATAGTAAAAAAAAATAAAACGATCTTCATGGAAAAGAAGGGGACTAGCAACACCATCGTTAGAAAGACAAAACAAATATCACCATGTTGTCTGAACATAGTTCGGAATATTTGGGTCACTTGACACCTCCTTCTGGTCACTGTGGAGAAATAGCAAAATCATATAATTTTCTAAGCCAGAATAAAGTCTGCTTTGAAAAAAATCAAGAAGAACATTTGATATATATTCTTCATACGAACAAGCTTTCACTCTAACAGTGACATCAACTGTCTAAACTAGATAGTAGAATCACTTGATCTAAGAGCTTTACTAACTGAAAAGGAGCTAGATTAATACAGTACTCAAATCTTCAACCTTTTGCATTTTTGATGTCCATGAAACAGCAATAGGCTCGTAGAAATAGACACGAACATTTTCGCATGCCATTAGTGATATGTGCTTCATATTTCTCTCGATGGTGCCGCTTTTTCTCTTTTTTCTATAAAGATCGTGTTCTTATTTCTACCATCAAAAAATATTTGTAATTTTTCATCCTCCAAGATATTCCTCCTCCTGTATCTTCTTTTCAAGTTTATTTTTCTGTCTCCTAACCAAGTCTTTATCGATGACGAAATCCTTATTCCTGGTTGTCACAATTCCTGCATCCTGTAGCACAGAGGAAGCTCTTAACGCAATTTACCTATATGATATTCCAGTTCTAAATCCGGCGAATGCTGTGTGAGAAAGGGATATGCGTTTGGGGGTGTCTGCTTTTGAAGGCCCTTGTTCAAATTCTGACTCAGACGAACTGCCTGCTTCAAAGTTCCCACTTTTTGAATGTCCTGACAATAGCTGTATTTTAGAGCAGAAGAATAACTAACATCCCATCTCCTATTTCCACACTCATCCTCATGATGACTGATTGCGTTTTCGTTGGTTTCTACTCAGGGTTGGCAAGTTTTTGTCATAGGCGGAAAAAACCTGGTTAAAATCGCCCTGGCAAAAATAGTTTTTTGCCAAAGTAGTGGCAAAAATAGGCTGTCCATTTAATTTTTTTCTCAGAAAAAGAGAAAAAAATTCATGAAAGAAAAAAGAAACTTAATATTTCGCTAAAAGATCAATACTATAAATTTATTTTTGAATTTTTAAGTTAAATATGTACTATAATTATGCATTTTATGAAAGAATACTAACTTTTATTACAAAATTATAAATGAAAAAAAAATACTAATTTTATATAAATAAATGAAAAACTTGATTATTTAATCATGTTTATACAATTATTAATGATTATATTCACATAATAGAACTGTAGAGGCTCTAAATGAGTAAAGCATTTATGTTTGTATGTGTTAGAAATTCAAATAAACAATTATATTCTAAATTCAATTTTTTAATATAAAAGTATATTTAAAGCAGAACACTTAAATTTCAAATAATTCAGTGATATCTCCATCATAACCTAATTTTTGCTGTTTTAGCATAGCATAACAATAAACTAGTTTAGAAAGAGTATTTGTTGACAGTTTATTTCAAATTTTAGTTTGCACAAATGAAAAATTTGAAAAAAAAATCTTTCGATAATAGATAGAAAATGGATGCAATGGCAAACAAGATAAAAGGGCTACAGGCTACTTACTGAAAGTAAAGAATGTAACTTTTTGTCCCTTTCTTAGAGTGTGAGAGGGAGGGAAATAAATTCTAGTTTCCTAACAATAACAAGGCATAACAGAGAGTTTTTTCATTATATAATTTTCAATTTAATTACTTTTTTATCTGTAACAGACTAGTTTCATTAGATAAACAGTGGTGTAGTCGTAAAAAAAACAGAGGGTATACGCTCTAAGCAGAGGGTATACGCTCAAGGCAGAGCGTATACCCTAGAGTGTATATACTATAGCTTTCTTGAGAAACAGAGGGTATACGGTGTTCCTTTAAAAAATCCAGATGGTATACGGCGTATACCCTAGTAATTATTAATTAGTACTAAGGATTTAACTATTTACATATTTTTAAGACTCGTTACATAAAACAAAAGTAGCAAAGTCATATAAAACCTTTTGATAATTAAAAAAATACTAATGGTTGACAAAATACTATACTTAAGAAAAAAAAATTAGATATCCTATTTTTAATCTGGTTCTTAAATTCTTAAGTATTAGACTGAATCCCACCTATTTTATAAAGATTTAAAATATGTAAAATTATTTAATTATATTTATTAATTAGCAAATTAAATAAAAGTATTAAATGATATATTAAATTAATTTGTTTATACCATTTATTATCCTTATTAGCTTAGATTTAATGACACATTAAAGACAAATATGAATTTGCCATTTTTGCCTGTTTTTTCCATTTTTGCCCTGTTTTTTTCCAGTTTTTGCCACTGTCCTGGCAAAAATGCCAACCCTGTTTCTACTCCACAATCTCCTCTCCTTCCAGAATTGCTGTCAAGACATACTGTGGTCCGGCATTCAAATATGTGTCTATGAACGCATTGAAAAACCAAAGGAAGAACGAAGAACATAATAAAGACAAAAGAGAGAAACTGACGAACGAACCAAACAATACTTACAATTTTTGCTCAGTTATACTCGAAAAGACTATAAAAATTGCCGAATTCAAAATACACATAACTAATAAATAATAGATAATCAGAGCTTAATCAGTAGATGTATGCAATGTTTAAATAACATTGCATACACTAAACATGACATTTCAAGTAAATTCAGCAAAAATAAATTTAATTAAACATTTTTTAAATTTTTGCTAAAAAAGTTCAAAAAATCAGCTTTTGAGCAAAACTTCAAGCCGTTTGCAGCAAATGAAGGAATTGTCCGAAGAATCTCAAATTTTTTTGTGTAAACGTAGTGCCACCAGTGGCAACTTTTTCACAGTACCCATCATCGAAAAAAAGTTTTTTTCGACCCACCCTACTGTATGTTCCCGCGGCCGCCATCTTGGATGTTTTGATATTTCTTGTCGATTTTTTGTTGCCGATGTTCACGATTTATTATTTAAATTTTATTTTTGTTAAGCCTAACATGCACATAAATCGATGCTTGGCGATATTTGCTACTCGGCGGAAAAGAGATTTTCATGGCAAAAAAAAAAATCCAAGATGGCAGCTGTGGGAATATATGACATCTGTTCCGGTGAGTCTTGTAATCGTTTTAAAAATTGAAAAAAAAATTTTGACGGATTTACTTGTTTCAGACACTGAAGATTCCGGAAAAAATATTTTTAGAAAAAAAAAAAATTGCCCTGTGTGTGTATGTAAACACTCTGTCTCCCAAACAAATTGAGATAGAGACTTGAAATTTGGTGTGTACTTAGTATGTAATAATGGGAAGAAGCCTATTAAATATCAGTAACCTCGATTATACGGAACTATTTTTTTCGGTCTCTCGAAATATTTGTTCTGATAAAAGGTATACAAAAAAATTTTAAATTGTTTATTTGAAGGAGTGAATATAAAAGACAATAAAAAAACATAAATTTTGCATAAAGAAGGAAGTCAATCAGATAATTAGTTGCCAAGATATATGTAATTATATTTTTCACACTCTTTGATTTTTCATGACCCTGTATTTCATTCAAATTTCAATTCAAAGCTATATTTTAATTGGAAATGAGATGCTTAATCCGACACAGTAAACTGTTAGTTAATATGATTACCATTTTTTGAGGTTGTTTCTTTTACGCAATTCGGCACTACTACTTGATTATCCCATCAACCAAAAAACTATCTGCAAATTATAAGATTAAATGCCAATAATGGCTTATCGTAGATGTCACATTCACTCGACATTAAACGTGTTACCTTGTTTGTTGCATCATCAAGTGATTTTTAATTCTATGTTTTATTTGTATTTTTATTAATCTTTTACTAATTTATTTGTTCTTTCGTTATTTAAAATGCCAATCTATATATCTGTTCCATCGCCAAATGCCACCAAGTATGTTGCCAACTTGGCAATATACTGCCAAATTTGGCGATCAAAATTAGTTGCCAAAACAGATGCCAACTTAGCGATATCTTTAAAATTTCGCCAGATTCCCATAGACTTCCATTGTAAACCAATAGAGTTTACTTGCTTACAGAAAATCAACAAATTGAGATATTTTAATGCAACGAAAACTAATATTAGCTTAAGGGATTATATTAATTATATTTAAAGGAGTCTAAGTAAATTAAATTATGAATAAAAGTAACATGATACAATGCTTAGCATGCTTTCCCAAACATAAATTTTAAGGGAGACCAAACTGGGCGCCAAGGGCAGTTAGTTTGTATAATTTTGCAAGTAGTTTGGCGATTTTATATAATTTATCGAAATTGGTCGACGGGATAGTCAAGTAGTACCCGTAATTTAGCAATAGAGCATTACTATGTATTAAATATTTAAACATACGTTTCAATTTTATTTTGGAATTTCAATGCATTCTATAAATAGTTTACACATGTTTTATTTTCATATTATGCATATCCATGTTGGGTAAGTATTACGATGGCCCCCAATGACTAGTTTTCTATGCTCATATAAAACACACAATGGTGAATGACTTATCATTTGATAGGTTTTTCAACTGGTTTATAACATAGTGCACCCACATGTTGTTTAATTTATAATTTCAGTTAATTAAAATTAATGAAAAACTTATCATAATTGTTTGCATAAATAAAATGATTTTTTTCTCCCCCTTCAAATCAGTGTTGTCACAAAAATCAAATACCATATTATATCATGATCAGCTATGATATAAAAAAATTCAATAGTTAAAAAAAAAGGTTTAAGTGTAATGCCTCTGGATGAGTTTATTTTATATTTATGATTAAAGAGTAAAACTTGCAAGAAAAAGATGCCATTGATTGGTCGAAGTATTTGTGTTTCATATATATCCTAAAAGGTATCCTTTGTTATTTTAGATCATTGTAACTTTAATGTATTTCAATTAATTTTTCTTTGTCCTGTGTTTTTCCCAAAGCAGATGTCATCCTCTAATACAGTTAAAATATTATTTTTTCTTGTGTGTCTTTTTCTATCTTTAATCAGTTTTGATTGTAAGTTTGAATAGATATATGAGATGATATTCTGGAATGTTGATTGCAGATATTTTTTTTTTTTTTTTGTTATTTTTGCTTAAGTTTTAACCACTTCTAAAAAAATTAGATATTACTAAAAAATATTAAATTGGAGTGCAAAATCCTCGTATGAGTGCACTAGTATATATTACTTCTGAAGTCAATATCCTTTTTTCTATGCACATACAAAACAGACAACAATGATTTAGGTATCATATGAAACATTTGTGAGTAGGATTTTGACAAAGTAGTTATCACATTTTATTAAAACACATTGCTTGATTAAAATTGAATGAAAACATATCTAAAATAATCTAAAATATTGCGGTGTGGAAACCTCACACAGGTCCACTGACATATTTGAATTTTTTAACAGAATATCAATGTTTTATTTTTCTTATTGTGAGTTATTATTCTTTTTAAAAATGCCTATTTAATTATTTCCTTTCAGGTTATGGCCTCAATATGTCAAAGATCGCATCAAAAGCACTTACATGTACTTTGGAGGGAGTATTGCTATTACAGCTGCATCTGCATATGCTGTTTTTCAATCTCCGAAATTATTAAGTCTTATGATGCGAAATTCATGGCTGGTATGAACTAACTTTTGTTCTTTATTAATCTTCCATCTTTAAATAAAGTTTCAAATATTTAAAAATAACATTTTTATTTCAGTTACAACATCTGAATGTTAGAATTAATAATTTGAATGCATGCATGTGTATTATGATAAAATCCTCTTTAGATATACAAATATACTTAAGTAAAGTCTGTTCTATTTTATTAATTGGTATTACTCTAATAAAGTCATACATTATGTTTGTTGCAAATTTTGGTACTTCTGCGTTAATATCATTTGCCAAGGATGAATCGCCACATGACAGAGATATATTTCATTAGGTTGTAAAATCTCGTCACATGGTTTGCAGTCCTAAAGAAACAGCACTTGTTTTAAAGCTGTATTGCTATTTAGTTGATGTTCTAAAACATACTTTTTTTTTTTTTTCATATTGTTCTTTAAATTGCCTATATTTGTTTTTTTATAATATGAAAACAAGCTTTTTATAATATGAAAACGAATGAAAAATTTTATGAAAATATTCTTTATAATATGAGAACGATATGTTGGTAATATTTTTCATATTCAGAGACACGAAAAAATGGTTTTTAAAGAAAAAATAAACTATGACCACATTTCATATATATATTTTATTTCTCATGCAGTAAATTGGAATATATATTCATTCATATTCAAATATGTATTTATTTTCATTTGAAAAATAGTTCAGCTCAAACTTTTTGTGAAAATCCCAACAATATGACTTGCAAAAAAATAAATATGACCTACAAGAAATATTCTAGGGTAAACCTAACTCGCAGAAAGAAAATTAGTCATCCCGATCTGAAAAAAAGACTGCGTCACAGCATCAAAATTAATCTGAAAATAATGTTTAAAAGCAAACATATGGGGAAAATGGCGTCATCTATGATAAAAATTTGGAACTAATTATTTTCATTCACTTGAAGAAAACTTTTCATCCTGAGAAGCATTTTACTGCAAGCCACACTCCTGTATGACAATTACTTGATTATATATTGAATTTTAAAATTCAGTCCAGGAATTATCAGACACCCTGTGTTATGAAAAGTATGCATGGAAGCTAACTTAGATAGAAGATAGTAATGGCAATCTAAATGACAGATGTATAATTTTAATAAAAAGTATAACTAAAATGTAAAATTAAAACTACGATTTTATTTTACATAATAGGTAAAAAATAGTCTATCTTGCTTTAGAAGATGCTATATTAAAAGTAATATTATGGCTCTTAAAATTAGATTAGGCAACTTATAACAATTAATTTATTTTAGAGATTTACTTTGTTATCCTGATACTTTCTTTTTAATATCTTTATATCACATCAAATTTTGATGGGTACGGTCTCACAATTACATAAATTCTCATGCTTGTTGCATTTTTGTTTGTTTTAAATTAAATGTAATTTGTTTTATTGTCTTCCAATATTTCATTACAAGCTGTACAGCTTTGCCTTTTTGCCTTATGTTTAAAAAAATAATAAAATAAAAGCTCATATACTTTGATGTAAATAATGTATATAAATTCAGCTTTGGAAATTGCTGTATATAACCATTTTAGAAAAATATCCTTATTTTTAATTTTAAAATAAGAATATCTAATTATAATTCCCCATAATAGCTTCAATTGAAAATTGCAGGTATTTAGTTGATTGTATTAGTCATTCAATTATGTAAAATTGAAATAGGTATTGAAAAGTATTTAGATTTTAATATGCTTTTAATCTACTGAATATTTTTTATGTATTCCGTTGGGTATTCATGATTTTTTCTTTTTAATGTTTACTGTGTTATTTTTTACTACCAGACCTGTCCAGCGTTGCCCGTGCTAATCCAGGAGGGAGGATACTTTCTGGATAAAATAAATAAAAATAAGATCTAAGAAATATGGTGATCATTGTAACTGGGCCCTGTGCATTTCTTGCTCGCTAAAATTTACAGTTTGGCTGTAGATCCGATTATGGAGGAAAAATCTTTTGGTTTTGATCTTTAACACCCTCTTTCCCCCTCCCACCCTTAGGAGTTTAATTTAAAAAATTGCTGAAATGTGTGTTTGTTAAGTAGATTTGTTATGCAGCGTATCACGTTTCTACCCAAAACTGCTTCTGCTATGGGAAAATGACCTAAAACTTTCGACATATATAACCATTAATTAAACAATACCGACCATCATCAAAAACCGCAATATTGTGAATGAAATGACAATAAAAATGGATACCACATACCTATAATATAGAACTGTATGTATAAAATAAGGCATATATATATCCAGCAGTTCAAGTTTCTAGCTTCAATAGTTTCATATGTGTGTTGATGAATCACTCACGACAAACCATTGTTAATTTCAGAAGCATAATTATAATGTTTTGAAGAAGACATTTTATATCTTTGATAAAAATAATTTTAAATAAAAATTCTGGAGTGAAATATTTTTATGAAACTTAGTAAAATTTCTGGGCGTTCTAGTGTTAATGTTAGAGATTTTAAATTATGTAATTTTCTTTTTTCTCTGTCTCTTTCACTTACCATTATTGCCAAAAATTAATTTTCATTAGTAATTTTAAAAAAAAATGTCAATACTTTAAAAATCACTGTTATTCATTTTAGGCAATTGGTGCAACCTTTGCTGCTATGATTGGAAGTGGCATGGTTGTTCGCTCTATGCCCTATACTGGGGGTTTTGGAGGCAAGCAAATAGCCTGGGTAGTCCATAGCGGAATTATGGGGGCTGTCATTGCTCCTTTATGTCTCATGGGTGGACCTTTAATCTTGAGAGCTGCCCTGTATACTGCTGGAGTTGTTGGAGGTTTGTGTACTATTTCTTTTTAAATTGTTTCTGTTTTGTGTGTTAATTTTTTTTTTCATTACAGACACATCAAAATTACATATTTAAAGGAAAAAAAAAATTGATGATTGAAATAATGGTCAGAATCAATGCTTTCTCACCCACTAGGCAGCAAATACTGAAAACAACCAAATCTTAATTTATTTTCAGCTTGACTTTATTTACTGGTGGAATTCAAATCATTTAATAACCGTTTCTGAGTCCTGACACCTTTTTCAAGTATAAAAAAGAAAAGGAAAATGATGTATCACACGTAGATTGTAAAACACTTTCCCACATTATAAGATATTTGTCTTTTGCTGCTAATTTATTTAATGAGTGTTTGATGGTCATAGTGAACTGGTTAAAATAGCTATTCAAAAATGTATCAAAATATACTACAATAAGCAGAACACAAAAATAGCAGAAATTCAAGTTCTCTTAAAATTTGCAAGCAGTTTAGCTTTTAACAACCTTAACTGTTTGAAAAAGCAGAGGTTGTTTAAATCTCTAATATCTTGAGCATACTAACTGTCAAACATTCCCATGTATGTCCTTGTTTTGGTCTGTAAACATCGTAGTTTTAGAACGGTGATTGTCGCTTCTTTTGAATCAGGCACTAGGCCCGAATTCAAAAAGACATTTACAGGGCTTAAAATTCAATTTTTCCTAGGAGGGGAGTCTCAATACCAAAATTTATAAATAGAGGGGAGTTGAGCTATTTGGGAGGGAGAAAAAAAATCTTTAACCCTTTGAGGGGCAAGCAGTTGTGTTTGTGAAATGTTGAATCCACACTGGAATTAAAAAAGAGAATTACTTTAAAAAGAGGAAAAGCAATTTTTTTACTTTTGTCCACCAAAGTTTAAAAAGTAAAATTTAATTAAAAGTTTTTGATACGAATCTGCATTAAAATTAGTTGGGATATAATATATCCCACCAATATATTTAAAGAATTACATTAATACATACATGACAAAATACCACTGAAACAATTTAAATCAACAACTCAGAATAATTATGTAAAAGGTTTTTTATTTAAAAAAGGAAGAAAGTCAATCTTTTATACAGTCTATTTTCCAACTTTCAACTAAATGTCACGTGATAAAACTGAATTTCATCAGTCTGTCACAAAAAGTATCTGTGAAATTCGAGGATGGCTAATTCTAAGTTTAAAAAAAAAAAAACCCTATTCTGAAATTCACAGCAAATTTTCTGAGATAGTTGGGAAATCCTCTCCCATCGCTAATTATTTTTGTTGCAGGTCAAGTAAACTGTTTTTGGTTCGGGTTGATTTCAGGCTGAGTGTAGATTCCTGCAAATTGGGTTTGGGCTAAACCTAATTTTTCAAAAGTTAGTTCCGTATATTATATCAGATTAAAAACTATACCTATAATAATAAACATGGATATTTGTGTGCTGTTTTTTCTAAAGAGATTGTTGCGCTTTTTCCAAGATCCTTTGACGAAATTTCTGCATATTTTGCAAACCCTTTGAAGAGATTTCCATATTTCTGCAGCCCTTTGACGAAATTCGCGATTTTTTGACAAAAATAGTGTTTTATTCACGACACTTTGACGAAATTATCTTTTAACGAAAGTCGCGTTTTTTCTGCGATCCTTTGAAGAAATTTGCGTTGTTTTTTTGTTTTTTTTTTTCCGATCCTTTCATAAACTTTGCCTTTTTTTTTTTTGCAATACTTTGATGAAATTTGCGTATTTGTGCGATACTTTGATGGAATTCATGAAATTTTTTCAGTGGCCCTAACTAGATTTGCATTTATTTCATAACCCTTTAACGAAATTCCAGTTTTTTTTGTTTCCCAAAATATGGAAAAACATACTCTTTCTACTCATAAATTATCTGAAAAATGTAAAGTATGAAAGGTGAGATGGTGTTGATTAATGACAAAGATTTTAAAAGCAAACACATTTATTAGAAACTAAAAGAGACATTAACTTTAGACAGAGCTCTACTAGAGCTAAGAACATTGTTTCAAAAGAATACCCATTACAATCTAATGTTCGTTCAAGATGAGAACGAACTGATACTTGCATGTGAGAGCAAGCACCGCATCTCTGAAATTTGTACAGGTATATATACACCTCAAAAATAAGACATTTGCATAAAATACCGCGAAACGGACAGTTAATTACCTGGACGAATCACAGCCTAGCAAACGTCAACTAAAGACGAAGCGTCGTGCATCTCCGGAACGACAGCGCCATCTATAGAACCTGAAAAATGGAAGTTTCCTTCCAAAGAGCAACCGTGAGATAACTCAACTCGCCGATTGAGAACGTAAACATCTCGACAGTCGCCGGGAAAACGTGTTCTCTGCAGGGTGGACGACAAGATGATGAAATGGGGTTTTAAAACTTAAAATAAGCAGTTGGTATGCTAAAAATAACTTAAAAGAATTAAATATTTCCAACATTGCCCCCCTTCGTACACTCTGACAGAGAACAGCCTAAAAAAAAACTTTCAAAAGGGTAAGTTATGCCAAACGTAAATTTTGAATTTTGACATAAAATTTCTTGAAATACAAACTTACAAAAACAGTTTAATGAAAATTTAAACATTTTACTTATAATACATACATTAATGATTTAAGTTTTTGAGAAGAAAAAAAAAAAATCGGCAAGTTGCTGAAGCCTAAAAGAAAACACTTTAAACTTGCAAACTTTTTAAAGATGATAATGCATTACGATTTTAACACTAAATTTAAAGTTATTAAATTTCAATTGAAAGATTAAAAAAAAACTTAGCATTTATGCAAATATCTTAAAATTGTATAAACACATTTGCAAACAGTTTAATACATAAAAATAAAAGTTCATATAAAGTCCTGATTCACTTGAAACAGTCTTAAATGTCCATTGGACAGCAGTCACTCATCGATAAACAGTTCAGTAGTGAAAGCTTTCAAAGAGATTTTTGTTACTGGCTTTGTTAAACAATCAGCTAAATTCTGTGAAGATTGGACATATTTCAACTCGAACATATTGTCGAACACTAGATTTCTTAGAAAATGGTAGCGTATATCTATATGCTTTGTTCGAGCATTTTCGATAGGTGATTTTGAAAAGTCGATAGCAGCTTTATTATCACACAGTAATGTATATTCAGTACAGTCTTGGTTGATTAATTTTGATTTGATAGTTTCTTCCAGAACTCTTCTTATCCAAATCATTTCCTTTGCTGCTTCACTTAATGAGATGTATTCCGCTTCCATCGTAGATAACGATACGCATTTTTGCTTGAAACTTCGCCAAATGATTGGAGCTTTGTCGACAAACATCATAACTCCACTCATGGATACTCTGTCATCTCTGTTAGATGCATAGTCAGCATCACTATAGCACGTCACTTTTAGAGATGTCACGTTTGATAAATTTAATTTGAAATTTTTAGTGGCTTGCACATAGCCTAGAAGTTTAAGTAGACCTAGCCAATGGATCATGCTTGGGTTTTCTTGAAATTGGCTGAAAAGATTTATTGCAAAAGCAATATCCGGCCTTGTCCGGCTTGCTAAAAATGCTAAACATCCTACTAAATTTCTGTAGGGGTATTTCTCCATCTCAGTTATTTCTTCTCCAGTTTTAGGACAGTTGGTCTTTGAATAAATTATGCCTTTTGCAATAGGTAACGATATTATTGGAATTTTATACTTTGAGTAAATTTTACAAATTTTTTCAATGTATTCTTTCTGATGGATATATAATTTCTTATTTTCATTTTCAAATTCAACGCCAAGCAGTCTCTTGGTTTTTCCTAGGAGTTTAAGGTCAAACTTTGTTTTCAGGAGTTCTATAATTTCCTTTATATGTTCAGCTGTCTTTCCAAATATAATTATGTCGTCTACATATAGGAGTAGTAAGATTCTTCTCTTAAAAATAAATACACAATTTGTCCATTCTAACCTGGTGAAGGCTAATTCTTCTAAAACATCTTGGATCTCAAAGTACCATTGCCTCCCACTTTGGTGGAGTCCATAGATAGCTTTTTTCAAGAGACAAACATAATCTGGATACTTTTGGCTTTGAAATCCCTTTGGTTGATACATGACTATTCTTTCTTGCAATTTTGCATAAAGATATGCACATTTGATGTCTAGTTGTTGGTGGAGCCAACCAAAAAGTCCAACTAGAATAGTGAAAAACAATCTAATGATGGCGAAATTTACTACAGGGCTATATACTTCTTCATAGGATTCTCCTTTTTTCTGGCTAAAACCTTTCGCAACTAATCTTGCTTTATATCTTATAATTTTTTCTTCTTCGTTTTTCTTGATAGTATACACCCATCGATTATGTATAATCTTCTCACCATCTTTCCTTGGAATTAATTCCCATACTTTTCGCTGCTCCATCATTTTGATTTCTTCTTGCATGGCCTTCATCCATTCTTCCTTTTGGTTAGACTCGACAGCTTCTTTAAATGAGCTAGGAATTTCCACTTCTATGCAATTGGCTTCTAAATCTGTGTCAGATTCTTCACTAATGTCAGACAATTTGTTTTCAGTTATAGGTTCAGCTCTTGGTTCGGGTCCTGAATATTTATCTTTTCCAGAAAAACTAAAGAAATTCGGATCATATCTTATATTGTTCTTCAAGCAGTACCTTTTCACATCTGGATGTGATCTAAGAATTACATTTTTACCTTCAATTTTGTAGTAGATGTCTGTTCTTGAACAATCTCTTCTTTCCTTCGCTTCTCTGATCCACTTTATACTTTTACACGGAATTTGATCATCTTCAGAATCAGTACTTGATTCTTCGTTATTTTGATATTGATTCATGGTCTCGACTTCTGAATCTATTTCAGATTTTGATGGTACTTCTGGAGTTTCTACATGTTCAATCGCTCTGCGGCTTCCTCCATGGCTAATCTCACCTTTACCTTCGTTACTTTTTACTTTTGGGTCCAGCTTCGCTCCACTTCGGAGCTTTGCTTCTTTCCTTCTACTGTTTGAGCTTTGTTTCTTCTCTTCTCTTATACCAAACTCCTCATCAAAAGATACATTTATTGTTTCGATGACTCAACCCAACTCTGGAATCCATATTCTATAGCCTTTAGTTTGATGTGCATACCCGACTAAAAATCCTTTCTTCATTCTCATGTCAAACTTTTTTCTTTGTTGTTTTGGTATTCCAACATATGCAATGCTTCCAAACTTCTTTAAATGGCTCACTGATGGTTTTCTTCCACAAAAATATTCAAATGGGGTTTTCTCTTGACCTTTTCTGGCTACTCGGTTCCATACATATACAAAACAGCAAAGTGCTTCTGCCCAAAATTTTTCGTCCATTTTGCTACTTTTCAGCATGGCTTTTATAGCATCTACTGCTGTGTAATTAAATCGTTCTGCGAGTCCGTTTTGTTCTGGTGTATATGGATTCGTCTTCTGGTGTTGTATGCCCTCTTTTTCTAAATGAACTTTAAACTTATCGTTGACAAATTCTTTACCATTGTCAGTCCTTATAGCTATTACTTTCTTCCCTAAAAACCTCTCATTCCTTTTCTGAAATTTTAAGAAACAATCAAATGCTTCACTTTTATGTTGAATAGGATAAGCAGTCACCTTCTTTGAGTAATCATCTATAATCGTTAGAAAATATTCAGATCCTCCGAGTGAATATGTTGGCATTGGTCCACAGACGTCCATATGTAGTAATTGCAATGGTTTGTTTGTTCTTCCTCCTTCTTGAGATTGGAAAGATACTCTTCTTGTTTTGGCAATTTTGCACGATTCGCAGCCTAATTCCTGATATTTCAACTTCGGTAATCCTTTTACCTTTTCATGCTGAGATGTATTGACAATGTACTGGTTATTTATGTGGCAGTATCTCTGATGCCATTTATCTAGTTCTGTTGCATTCGAAGTTATAGCATTATTTTCGACATAAGTGGCAGATTGTGGGTATGTAGGTTTTACGCTGTACAGTCCATTTTTTCTATACGCTGAAAACATTTCTTCACCTTTTTCATCAAATAAGGTTATTTTGCCATTCTTTCCTACAAATTTAGAACCCTTCTTCTCACATACTGCACCTGAAATTAAGTTTCTTCTTAACTTTGGAGAGTACATTACATTATGTAATCGTATTTCATTAACTCTTCCATTTACTCTGAAATTTACATCTACGTTTCCCATTCCTTCAATAGGACTAGTTACTTCGCCTACAGCGAGAGTCATTTTAGTATTGTTAACCGGTTTGTACGTTACAAACAAGTCTTTGTTGTTACAAAAATGACTTGACGCACCGGTGTCAAACACCCAATTGAATTTATCTTGAAAGTTGTTATTCTGACCAAAATTAGCTTCTGTCACGTAACTTTTTCGTTTTGCATTTTTAGGGTTACTTCTACAATTAACAGCCCTATGACCTGGTTTGCCACATTTGAAACAATTCTGATTTTGGTGTTTATCTCTTTTTCGGACTTCTTTGGGTTTTATTAACTTTATTTCTAATGCCGATTTTTCCCCTTTAAGTGAATCTTTCCTACTTTGCTTTAAACGGTCCTCTTCTAATATTAACTCATCTAATACCTTGTTAAAGGTAAAGTCCTTTTTATCCCATCTATAAATGGCTTGCACGATACCAGAAAAAGTGTCTGGAAGGAATCTGATCAGCTGGTAAGTTTTGACAATTTCGGGTAATTCTATTTCCGTATCCCCCATACTTTCTAAAATTTCTTTAAGTCTTGCTCCATACAGTCCTATCGCTTCGTTAGGATCATAAGTACAATTAAAGTAGGCATCTAAAATACCAATAGATCTTCCCCGCGTTGCTGGCTGGAAGTGAACTTTAAGTCTTTCCCAGGCTTCTGACGCAACCTTAGTATCACGAATCAGTGGCTTTAAATCTTTACTAATATTTAAATATATTGTACTATAGGCCTGATTCTTTTTAATTTCAAAATCGCGCTTCTCTTTAGGAGTTGCATCTTCTTTAACTTTTAAATCTTTATTACTAACATGTTCATATGCCCCTTTGTCCATTAAAAGTGCTGTCACATCATCTTTCCAGGTGGCATAGTTATAATTGTTAAGTTTATCTATTTCCATCTTTAGTTTTTAGAGCCCCCCTATCTTTAAGCTTTTAGAACTTTTAACTTTAACACCATCTCTAAATTAAATACTTAATATGGGCAAAAAGAGTGGCCCATAACCGATGTTTCCCAAAATATGGAAAAACATACTCTTTCTACTCATAAATTATCTGAAAAATGTAAAGTATGAAAGGTGAGATGGTGTTGATTAATGACAAAGATTTTAAAAGCAAACACATTTATTAGAAACTAAAAGAGACATTAACTTTAGACAGAGCTCTACTAGAGCTAAGAACATTGTTTCAAAAGAATACCCATTACAATCTAATGTTCGTTCAAGATGAGAACGAACTGATACTTGCATGTGAGAGCAAGCACCGCATCTCTGAAATTTGTACAGGTATATATACACCTCAAAAATAAGACATTTGCATAAAATACCGCGAAACGGACAGTTAATTACCTGGACGAATCACAGCCTAGCAAACGTCAACTAAAGACGAAGCGTCGTGCATCTCCGGAACGACAGCGCCATCTATAGAACCTGAAAAATGGAAGTTTCCTTCCAAAGAGCAACCGTGAGATAACTCAACTCGCCGATTGAGAACGTAAACATCTCGACAGTCGCCGGGAAAACGTGTTCTCTGCAGGGTGGACGACAAGATGATGAAATGGGGTTTTAAAACTTAAAATAAGCAGTTGGTATGCTAAAAATAACTTAAAAGAATTAAATATTTCTAACATTTTTCGCCATCATTTGATGATTTTTGCTTTTTTGCGATCCTTTGACGAAATTCGCATTTTTCTGTGATCCTTTGCCGCATTTGCGTTTTTCCTCGATCCTTTGCCGAAATATGCGTGTTTTCGCGATCCTTTGATGAATTTCGCATTTTCCTGCGATCGTTTGCCGAAATTCACGTTTTTCCGCGATCCTTTGATGAAATTTGCACTTTATTCTCGATTCCTTTGCGCAATTCGCGTTTTATTCGTGACCCTTTGGGGAAATTAGGGTTTTTCTAGGGGTGACTCTGATCCGAATTTTCCGAAAATTTAAGGCATTCATTTCCGAAAATTAAAAAAAAATCGGTCACCAATCCAAAAATTCAGACATAAAAAATATCGCAAATTTCGTCAAAGGATCGCGGGAATAACGCAAATTTCGTCAAAAGATTACGAGAAAACCGTGCACATTTCATCAAAAGATCACGAGAAGACCGCACATTTCGTCAACAGATCGCAAGAAGACTGCAAATTTCATCAATAAATCGCGAGAAAACTGCAAATTTCACCAAAAGACCGCGAAAAAACTGCAAATTTCCTCAAAGGGCAGCGGAGAAAACGCAATGTTAGTGCCGACCGTGGATAGCCCTCCACACTCCTTTGCCGTAACTTTTTAGAAAATTGCTGTGAATTTCAGAAAGTTTTATTTCACTCCAGAATCCTCACTGAGTTTTTCTGCGATCCTTTGCGACGAAATTGGCGATTTTTTTCTGCAAACAACTGACGAAATTGATTTTTTGGCGACCTGTTGTCGAAATTAGAGGTATTTTTCTGTTATAATTTTTATGCCCGAATTGATGACAGATTTTTCATAATTTTCAGAACCGATTGCCTTAAATTTTCGGAAAATTCGGAACAGAACCACCTCTGAACTCGCCAGTTGGTCGCGGCAAATAACGCTAAACTTCCCAACCGATCTCGGGAAAAAAATAGCGAAAATTGTTTATCGGTCGCAGAAAAAAATCGAGAATTTCAACGATCTTTCGCAGTAAAAACTCGCAAAATGTGTCAATCAAAGCGTTCGCAGGAGTTGATCGTAGTTTCAAAATGCAAAATTTTCCAGAAAAAGGTGAAATTTTTTGGGCGGGATTTTCAAATTTTGGGTGTGAATCCTGCCATACCGCCCTGAAATTCAAGACCTGCATTTACATTGTCAAAAGTACAGTATCAAATTTTCGTAAAATCTGTTGAAAAACTAGCTGCACTTGGTATATATACCACGCAAACAGGGTTTACATTAGTGCATGCAAAATAAGTTTAAAACCATTAGTTAAATTTAAATTACGTGATGATTTGTAGAACAAATAAAAACGGAGAGAAATCGAAACTATGATTAATTGGCTCAGTGAGGACACACCCTCTGTTGTTGTATATTGCTTGACCTTAGTTCTTGTTCCTGTGCAAATACCCATTAAACTTACTTTCATACTTATACTATCCTTTAAAACTCTATCTGTCATAAAATGCTTTATTTGTATTAAATATAAAATTTCCTTTTTATAAAATATAAAGTTTTCTTTTATAAAGTTTCTTTTATTAAATAAAAAGTTTTCTTGTATTAAATATAAAATTCTTTTTATAATATTCTTTGGCTTTACTTATCTTATGTTTGTTACTTATCCTTTCCTTTTAAACCTCCTTTAAATAAGTTTTAAGTATTTGCATTTATCATTTACCTACCGTGAGTTTATCACTCACGCTGCTCTGTTTACAACGTTCTCAACGCCTGGCTTCATTTTCTTTCAACATCTAATCGTAGTATTCCCGGCTGCTACAAGATGGCGGTAGGTGTCCGATCTGTGACGTCTCGCTTACAGGAGTTGCGTCATTCTGTTTCTCCTAATGAGATTCATAGATTGTGAGGGGAATTGTAATGCTGTCTAGTCTTTTAACTGCTAACTGTATTGATGATCGGCGTATATATACAGCGTGATTGCCGGACTTAATCAGTTTCGATTAGTTTGGTAACATGTAGGTGACAAACCTAGCATAGCTGCCAACTCTTCCGATTTTTTCAGAATTCTTCCGAAAAATCGGCATGTTTTCCGATTTTATGCGCGTAATGCGTTTTCTTCCGCTTTTCGTCATTTTCTTCCGATTTTCGCCCTTTTCTTACGCTTTTTACACGAGTTTCGTCAAAGGATCGCGGGAAAATCTGAAATTTTGCCGAAGGTCCGCGGGAAAGACGCAAATTTTGTCGGAAGTGACGTCATTAAATTAACGACAAGGATTTAAGTTAGCAAAGTTTAAGTAATACACAATGAAAGCAAAAGCTAAATGTCCCATTTGGGTTTTAAATAGTTATGAAAAGATAAGAGATGTATGGTGGCGAAATGAAAACAAATTAAGTTTAAAAACAAATTAAACGTTTATTAAATAAAACATAAAACAATATGATTAATTATATATCCAACAGTAAACAAATCTTTAAATACTATTAAGTACATTCTGCTATCAAATTATACATATCTAGAAAAACATATTTAACAATAAAAGGAAAACTGACCTCATGACACATAACGAAATAATCGCTTGAGTGACTGTCCATGTTTAGATATATCCGTGAACTGCCGACAAACTAAATTATCCCGATTCATATATATATATATATATATATATATATATCGGTGCTGAATAATACCAAGAAAACATTTCTTTAACGATGAAATTGCATTGCTGAAGAATATCACGAAACACTTAAAGTTGATGTATTAAACCATCCATAAATGAATTCACTCCGAGCTTCACTTTAACGATCGCCATTCGTGACTCACAGCTTGCCATTTACTTATTGACGAGAAAAACAGAGTCCGTACATTAAAACCGGAGTCGAAGTTGAAAACTATCGAACTCCCATTAGTAACCTCATAAATGGCTGACACAAGTTAAAGCAAGAGCAAGTAAAGTAATCATTCATTAAAAACCTACAGAACTTCTAAATGAACGTCCTCAGCCATCGAAACTCCAGAGAGATAAAACACTGTTAAAAAGAGGAGGCGAAGAGAAAAGAAAATGGATTTGTATTTATATCAGCCGAGCGTTCAAATAAGATCTCATTACGCAATTCAAGGAGCAGCAGCAGACGAAACCATGACGAAAGATCGCACAGCCGATGTGCCGTAGACTCAAACGTACAACGCCATCTGGCGGCGAGCGTGGAACTATTATCGTGGCGGTCATTCGAATGAGATGCGTGCTCTTGAATGCATGAAAGCTGACAGCTGGAAAGTGAAAGTACGGCCGGCAAAGAAAGTAAATAAACTAAAGAACTTTGCAAACAGAAGTGGATAAAAGGTAAGTAAAGAAATGATTGACTTTATATTATTAATAAAATATATTTAAAGAATGTTAAAAGATATTTAAATAAAGAAATATATAAAATGTAGAGGAGATATATCTGGACAGTGTCAAGATAGGAATAAGGTGTTTTACACTTGTCAAATGCCCCCCCTCTTGACACTGGAACAGAATAAAAAGGCCAATGCCCAAAGAACTACTACAAACATGACTTTACATACTTTAGACATGCTAGTGTCCACATGAGCTAAAAAAAAACCCAGCAACTCCAACCACTTAAAACCAGAAGAGCTTAATCTCACTCTATAAAAGCATGAAACTTAAAACTGCGAAAGGATGAACAGCCACTCAATGATTTAACATAAATTAATAAATTTATAATAAACTTACCAAAATAAATATAACACATAATACACACATATATTAGTAAAAAAGTAGGACACATTTCTCAGACCCCCCTGTGATTCATCACAATAGTATTCAATCAGTTATATTTCCACATGATTGATTTAAAAATTTACAATATATTGAAGTGAAGGCATTCAGTATTAAACAATTTCTTAAAAACTTTTAAAATTGAAATTGCAAGTGAAACAACCATCTAACATACGTTCATCCCACAATTTGCCCCCCTAAAAAGAATTCAAAAGTGTGAAGATATATTTAGTAATCCAGCAAAAACTTAAACATGAAGCAGCCCTACCCGAAATAAAACATCTTTGACTTATCAAAGGTTTATACATCTTTAAATTCAACACCGTTCCTCACACATGATGCCAACGTAAAACGACTTTGTCTTAAGCAGGTAAACCCTCCTGGCCAGTAAAGGCTACCACTTGACAAAAGTTGCAGAATGATAAATGCTCCTAGATAATGCTTCAAATACTGTAAGGTTTAACAAAGAAAATTCTATTATCCAAAAACAGATTTTCCTCCACGGACTTCCTCCGATCACTATACAATATACCTGAGAATCCTGCCAAATAATAATCTAATACTTAACAAAAGAAAAATATACTGTTGAAGCAAGACACCTCACAAAGGGCCTACCAACATGCTGAAAAATTAGATCAGCATTCCCTCTTAGCACTGATGCCGAAGCACGCACACATTCCAAAAAGAAAAATAAACAATTTCTCCATCCAGCGCTAGCGGAAACCAGATAAAGAAATTTGCCTTTGGCCAAAGGTCTTCATTCGCACCGATTCATACAACATTAACACGCAGGTATATCCGACCGAACAGGAAAATCCCAGAAGATAAACTAAATCTCAATAAAAATTCAATAATCCTGCTTAAATTCAAACATCAAGGAGCATTCCGTATTTTAAACCATGAAAAACAGTTTTATAACATGACATCAATCAGTGGGAGAAAAACGTATTTGTAGAAGGTATATAGTAAACACTCAAGTGCAAGAAATTATCAGGTTTTCATTAAAAATATGAACCACAATCTTAAAAACTTGCCACCTTGATCTCATAGAATACTTCAAAAATTCAGCAACTTTACTTAATTTACACATGTTGCATTCCCAACCTTCTCTACTTAAAAAGATGCAGTATAAAACTCGGGCAATGGCTACCATCAAAATTTTTTTGTAAACCCCCGGGAAAAGGATTTAAAAACAGCTAACAGATATTCCAATAAAAGAACTCTGCCTCTCAGACAAGATAACCATCTTTGAATAGACTAGATATTCAAGCTTCTTCCATGACCTGACCCTTAAAAACAACAAAGTCATTAAACTTTAACCTCTCAACTTTTCCAGTAGACCATTAAACATAGCCAATCTAAAAAAAACTTGAACTTGAATCAATGAAATTTTAGCATTTGATTCAACTCTAAAATATGCTATATGATTGACAAGTTGATCTAAAATATTAAAGGTTACAAGAGGTACTAGTCACAACTGCTACTTATCCATGACTTCCCAGAGTTTAAATTCTGAAACTTTACAAATATTGAAACTTTATTTTAAAAAATTGAAATCCGGAATCTCTACAAAGTTAAAATTGATCCAGATTGATTAAAAGTTAATCTTACAGCACATAAACTTGTTCCATATTGCAAAGAACATGCAGGCCAAAAGGGGTAAAGGTTAACCAAATTTTAAATATATAAAAAAACCCATCTTTAAAACTTCAACATACATAATATAACAATAATATGTAAAAACTTAAACAATTAAAAATATTGCACATTATATCTATTGCGTTTAATAGCTACAACCAAAAAGTCCCCCCCTCAAAAAGTTTCCATCAGGAATCAATCAAAAATCACAGTGCCTTAAAAAATAACATTGACACAAGATAATCAATTTAAACCAAGAAAACATACTTAAATGAGTAGAGGAACCCATATGGCCAGCAGAAATTACTTAAATTTAATAAATAAAAACTAAAGAAAATAAAGTAAAATTAAACATTGTCGTAATAAAGTTTCTCAAAACATATCCCACCTAATTTAGGGATCAAATATTTAAGTGTAGACTCAAATTCTATGTCATTACACTTAACTTCAAAAGATCTTAAGGAAGAGAAACTTACTAAAATTACAGACAATGAGGAAAATAAAAATTAAATTTGCAATCTTTCATATAAAAAAAAACTGCTTAAAGAGATAAAAAAAACTGAATGATTAACCCCAATTAATGGCCACAAATCCTTATTTTTAAAACATGAACCTACAAGAACTTTCTTAGAGTTCAACTTTTAAAAGGTTCCAATTCAAGGTACAGCTGCAAGAAAATATTTCAAAATATACATTTATGAAATTATCAATCAGGGCAAACAGTATAAAATGAATAAATTAAAACAAATTCATCTTTATTCACAGAATATATAATAAACAAAAACAATGAATAAATCACTGAATTGAAAACATCCTAATCAACTGACTTCAAATATAGTCCAGCAATTGCATATGACTATTTAAAATGAAAGGTCAAAGTTGAAAATTCATAATAACTCAGTGACAAAAAAAGGTTTATATTTAATATTCAAAAAGAAAAGTTATGAAAACCCATATTTATTGAATATGACCTTCTGTTAAAGTTAAAGTCTAAAAAGCATAAGTAAAAAAATTCCTTAACATTGACTGAAAGTAGGAAATTATACTTGTAAAAGCTATCCAAATAAATTTTTGGGTAATCGAGCTAGACCCTATTTAAGAAAATTCTTAAACAGTCGAACTTCCAAAAACCTATTGATAGTTAAAGACCATTCTATCAATAAAATCAAAAGAAGTTTTAAACAACTGTTAATAAAACTATTAAGTTTAAGAATTTACGTTTAAACTATTGAAAATATTATATAAGAGGGTCAAAGGATTAACTGTAAATGAAACAAACTTTAAAAGTTAAAGTTAACCAGAGTCAGGTAGATAGGCCATCATAATCTGTTTAACAGAAATTATGACATTTCAAAAGAATTGCCCCCATTAAAAATTTCTAACCTGACAAGTTTTTTAACAAAAACTTTAAACATACTTTATTTTAAAGAAAAATATTACCCCGATCAACAACTATCAATTTCTGATAAAATATCTATAAAGAGCAATAACAGACATTTAACAATCTTTAAAACCCGAAGAAAACTTCCTTCTTTAAATCTCTATATATTTAAAAATTTAATAAAAATAAAAAAAACTATACTGATCAACAGTATAAAGATTCCGAAATTTCAAAATACTTTCATTATACTCTTTACACACACATTAAAAATTTATAAGAAGCAATTGTAGAAAGGTAAAACATGATGGCATACACTTTAAAATGCACAAAACTTCTTTAAAAAAATACATTTGAACCATCCTGGGATCTGAAGAAAAGCATGTGTTGTCCCTCCGGAACTCGAATTTGTGTGGCTAAAATAGATTCAGAAACACCTAATGTTCAACTTATCGATCCATAAATGTCTCAAAAAAAAAGTTCTGTATATTGGTAAAAGTCAAAAACGTGTCTCCAAAAATTGATACGGCTTCCAATCAGGCTCATTCATATAACAAGATACATCCATCATCATTACCGCCCAGCACGCGACCATTGCAATACTGGGGGATACATCATTAGGCACTTCTTGAAGAAAATCACAAACGTTCCTCAAATACTGCAGATGACGACCAAAAAAAAACTTGACAAACTATGAAGATTTCACTGAACACTTCCGATTATAGAAGCACTTGACTGGAGCACTAAAAATGATTCACTTCACAATGATCAAACCTCATCTTAACTTGAAAACACATGGATCAAGGCAGATTCTTTAGCTTAAAAATATGAAACTTCAAAATATGCAAATCAAGGCAGATTCAAAAACAATATGTCGGACATATCTCGAAGAAAAAGGTAAGGATTCAGTCAGCTACTAATATAGATGACACTTGTTTCAAAATGTAAACTTGAACACTGTCCTCTTCCATAGGCAATTATTGTAGATATGCCATGAGGTCAAAAAAAATTCTCAAACTTATTTACTTTATCAAAAACTTTTAATTTACCTTTAAAAAATTTCAAATATACCATATAAACTTTCTATTACTTTAAAAAAAATTTAAAAATTATCAAATATATTCAATTTACAAACTTAAAAATATTATAAACTAACCGCCCCCCCATCGCAAAGCATCGCTAAACAGCTAATGGGGTTAGCGTTCACCACCATAATACCGTACCCCTAAGGGTTAAATACGGTAATTATAAAAATAAAACAGGATATATATAAAACAATTAAAAAAAACCATAAATTACGATTTATTTAACTATTATAACAAAAAAAAAATTTCCAATTTTTAAATGAAGTTTCTATTAAATTTTAAACTATTAACACAGTTAGGGACGGGCCCATAACCGTGACGTCATTAAATTAACGACAAGGATTTAAGTTAGCAAAGTTTAAGTAATACACAATGAAAGCAAAAGCTAAATGTCCCATTTGGGTTTTAAATAGTTATGAAAAGATAAGAGATGTATGGTGGCGAAATGAAAACAAATTAAGTTTAAAAACAAACTAAACGTTTATTAAATAAAACATAAAACAATATGATTAAATATATATCCAACAGTAAACAAATCTTTGAATACTATTAAGTACATTCTGCTATCAAATTATACATATCTAGAAAAACATATTTAACAATAAAAGGAAAACTGACCTCATGACACATAACGAAATAATCGCTTGAGTGACTGTCCATGTTTAGATATATCCGTGAACTGCCGACAAACTAAATTATCCCGATTCATATATATATATATATATATATATATCTATATCGGTGCTGAATAATACCAAGAAAACATTTCTTTAACGATGAAATTGCATTGCTGAAGAATATCACGAAACACTTAAAGTTGATGTATTAAACCATCCATAAATGAATTCACTCCGAGCTTCACTTTAACGATCGCCATTCGTGACTCACAGCTTGCCATTTACTTATTGACGAGAAAAACAGAGTCCGTACATTAAAACCGGAGTCGAAGTTGAAAACTATCGAACTCCCATTAGTAACCTCATAAATAGCTGACACAAGTTAAAGCAAGAGCAAGTAAAGTAATCATTCATTAAAAACCTACAGAACTTCTAAATGAACGTCATCAGCCATCGAAACTCCAGAGAGATAAAACACTGTTAAAAAGAGGAGGCGAAGAGAAAAGAAAATGGATTTGTATTTATATCAGCCGAGCGTTCAAATAAGATCTCATTACGCAATTCAAGGAGCAGCAGCAGACGAAACCATGACGAAAGATCGCACAGCCGATGTGCCGTAGACTCAAACGTACAACGCCATCTGGCGGCGAGCGTGGAACTATTATCGTGGCGGTCATTCGAATGAGATGCGTGCTCTTGAATGCATGAAAGCTGACAGCTGGAAAGTGAAAGTACGGCCGGCAAAGAAAGTAAATAAACTAAAGAACTTTGCAAACAGAAGTGGATAAAAGGTAAGTAAAGAAATGATTGACTTTATATTATTAATAAAATATATTTAAAGAATGTTAAAAGATATTTAAATAAAGAAATATATAAAATGTAGAGGAGATATATCTGGACAGTGTCAAGATAGGAATAAGGTGTTTTACACTTGTCAGGAAGATCGCGTAAAAAACGAGAATTCCCCCCAAAGGAGTGCGTAAAAATACGAATTCCTTGAAAAGATCGCGAAAAAACGCGAATTTCGTCAAAAGATCGGGTTAAAAGAACTCCGTCAAAAGATCGCGTAACAACACTATTTCCGTGAAAAAATCGCGTAAAAACACGAATTCCATTAAAGGATCGCGGAAAAAACACGCGTTTCGTGAAAAGATCGTGGGAAAAACCCAAATTTCACCGATGGATCGCGCAAAAACCGAACGATCGCGGCAAAGACGCAAAATTCGTCAAAAGATTGCGTAAACAACGTGTAGGGGTGATTTTGGTCCGAATTTTCCGAAAATTAAAAAAAAAATCGGCCACCAATTCGAAAATTCGGACGTAAAAAATATCGCGAATTTCGACATCTTCGCCGAAAAAAAATAATTTTGTCAATCGTTTGCAGAAAAATCGCTACTTTTGTCAAAAGATCGCGAAAAAACGACAAATTTCGTCAAAAGATCGCGAAAAAACGGCAAATTTCGTCAAAAGATCGCGAAAAACGGCAAATTTCGTCAAAAGTACGCAGAAAAAACGGCAAATTTCGTCAAAAGTACGCGAAAAAAACACAAATTTCGTCAAAAGATCGTGAATTTCGTCAAAGGGCTGCGGAAAAAATCCATAGCTAGTGTCGGAAGTGGATTCCCCCCCCTTTCCTGCTGAAACTTTTCAGAAAATTTGCTGTGAATTTCAGATTTTTTTTTTTTACTCAGAATCATCCTCAAATAAATAAATAAATAAATAAATAAATAAAATAAAAAAAATTAAGAGTCAGAAGTTTTAAGTGTCTTTTAATGTAAAAGGTAGGATATCTATGAATATTTAAAAAAAAAAAAAAAAAAAGAATTAGTAATTTTTAATATATTCAAGTTATTCTTTTTTGTCATAATATATATTGCGTAATTGCAAATTAGTGAATATTTCATTCGAGTTTCTCTTTGAAATTTGTTTATTTATAAGGGTTCAGCTGTTTTTTAATCCTTACTGAAAGTGTTATAAAACTTAAAAAATCTTCTGATTTTTCGCCAAAATCTTCTGATTTTTTTGTCCAAAATCTTCTGAGTTTTACTGAAATTTAGTTGGCAAGTATGGCCTTGTCATCGAATTATTCATTTTACGGCAGTTATATTTTAGACCGGTGCTCAATGGTAGTTGAAATTTAAGGACGTTTTTCCGAGTTCTGTTAATTAAGTTTTAGTGAAAGTCTTACTCGTGTAAGTGGATCGGCTATAAATTTGTTTGAATTGTTTTAAATCTTTTTCGCCGGGGTGCTGAACTGTTGAAGTGATGAAGGCCATTTTTTGTGTGATATACGGTTATATTCTTTCTTACATGTGACTGGCCCATCTGTGGAGCTGTGGGAGAACAAGAATTGCTCTTTGTTCCTGGAACAGATGTATATCGTGAACCGGTATTGTTGAAGTTTATTGATCGTAGTGAAAGTAGTCATTGACCATAGTGACCATCGGAAAGTGAAAGAAAGTTTTTCGTCTATTTTTGTGTATCAAGAAAGTTGGCTTTATCACTGTTTATGTTTGGCATTTAGAATAGAAGCATCTAGCATAATGATGGAAGTTTTTACTTTTTCAAGTTATGAAAAACTGGTTTTACAGACCCATGAGCTTCATTACATTTTTCAAGAAACAAGTAGTTTTTCACAAGCCATGATGTTTAAGTATTTCGTTTGTCATGAAGTTATTAATTCCAGTACTTGAGATAAGTGATTTAGTATGTTAAAATTAATTGATAAATCTTTTTAACTTTTTATTTATTTTTATGTTTTGACTTAAATAAACTTTGTTAGTTTTTAACTTTGTTTTCTCATTTATATCACCACACATAGTTAATATATTTTTTTTGCAGATTAACTTATATTGAACTTATCATCTTTTTAAGTCCTTTTACTTTTATGGTGGTTTGGGAACCAGCATGAGCGTTTCTGCTGTATAAGCAGCTCTGCAAATCTTTAATTCATATATAACGTTAAGTTATATAACATCAACAACGTGGTCGATGTCACTCAGGGGTGCCATTTGAGGGGGGCTGGGGGGGGACATATCCCCCTCCCCCCAAGGAATTTGATTTTTCGGAAAATTTATCAACCATCAATTGTCAGACTCTAGCAAAAATTAAAAAATTGCTCAAATGCTAAAATAATTTATCAGATTTGATTGCAATAAAAACATATCCTTCTTTATATAAAAAAAAGTTTTGATTTGGAAATGGACCAATGAAAATCTGCGTAGATATTCCGGGTAGATCGGCATCTAATTTGAATGCTTAAGCATGGCATTTCATCGTTAATATTAAAAAAACTGTTGCATACAAAAATATGAAAATCGGCGGTATTATAGAGAAATGTTTGATAAACACGCTGATGCAGACAGTTTTCAAATCGAAGAATTATTTTAAGAGATATTTAATGCTAAAGTTGGACAAAATCGTTCCATTAAAAAAGTTTTATTGTAGCAAAAGCTATACATGAGAATTTAATCATTTTTAGATCATTTTATACGCTATAAGTTCCTGGTGTGCAGATTGCATTTATTTTTCTTATTAGACTCATTTAATGAGGTTTTATTTCTATTTTAAATTGAAATTTTCTGCATTTCGAGAGATAGTTTTTACAAAATTTAGAAAATATTATTAATTTAAACTGTTGCCAATTGTATAAACAGCGCAGACAATAATGTTTACTTCAAATTAAAAATTTATTTACATGTGACTATTACAAACAGGTAAAAAAAACTTTAAAATTAGAATTAAATGATTACATGTTAAAAGCAGGAAAATTACGCCATAAGAACCACATTTACACTTGAATTGCAATACAAAATCTTAAAATAAAAAAATCATTATTATGAGTTAAAACTTGTAATTGGAGGAAAATACGTCATATTTAAAATGGCCAAAAAATATGGCAAAACAATTTAAATTGAAAAATATATTTGCGCGAGATATTTTGAGATAATCTTTTCAACTACTATCGTGAATTCGAAGACAGCGCAAATAATATTTCCTTCTAACAGCAAAAGTATTTTCACGGGAATATTAATAAGAGAAATAAAACTTTGGTGTAAATTACGTCAGATTTGAAACGATACATTTAAAATGAATTATTTAAAAGAACTATCTTATAGCGCTGTTAAAAAATACCGGGAGACAATGACACTGTTTACTTTACTTAATTCATTTTACATTAGCTTATTTGCAAATGTTTAACTAATTTTTTTTTTAATTAAATAGTCTTAAAAATCCCCAATCCAAGGAAAACGAATGGAAACCCGTTTACAGAGAGATCGCTACTGCTTTTTTTTTTTTTTTTTTTTTTTTTTTTTTAATTCAATATTTTTAAAGCCAATGAAATTAGCGTGCTTTTTGGATTTTGGTGTGCCTGAACGGGGGTTGGCGAGCGTAGCTTGTAGGGGGCAGAGCCCCCTAGTGCATTAAATAAAAGCTTTATGCATAGAAATTAACAATTACAAAAAATATTTTCCATTCGAACTTTCTTAAGCAAAACATGCATCGTACTTTGGCTTATTTAAAAAATACATGAGAGGCATTTTCTTTTATTAATTGCTTCTCAGGTGTGTACAACTTTATCATAGGAAAACTAGTGCCCTCATCGCTAGAAATTCAGGAGTAGAATTCTTTCAGATAGTTTTTCTTTGGTGGAAGGGGGGGGGGGGGGTTGAAGAGACGTATGTAATTACAGTTCTTAATATCCGACTTTTTTACATTTTCGGATTATTAGTGTCACATTATATTTAGTGCAATCATTGCAATGTTATCAAAACAGATAGTTATTTGCTTTATTAAAATCATATTATATATTAGACCGGGAGCCGGCAGCCAGGGCTGCGGAATCGGAGTCGAGCAGATTTTTGAGCGAAGAGTGGGAGTCGGATCTGTTAAAATTCCCAAAGTCGGAGTCATCCATTTTTCCGACCGACTTCGCAGCCCTGCCGGCAGCACAGACAATCGCCTCACCGAGTTCACAGCTGAAATTCCAGAAGGAGTTAAAACTCGATACGCATATTAAAACGCAATCGGTCTGCCATGTCTTATCTTGGTGGAAAACACCTGAAGACATGATTTTAGCGATCGTCTCATAGGTTTACCATTGTGTTTTTCTGCACCCAAAAGTATGAAAACATCAAGGAATGGGAGCAGAAAAATGCAATAGTTAATTTACAAGTCAACCGTTAAAATCGGGTTTTCAGGTGTTTTCCACATTTTAATATGCATATCGAGTTTTAACTAGTTCTGGAATGTCAGCCGTGAACTCGATGATCGTCTGTGCTGCCGGCTCCCGGTCTATATGGTACACTCTCAAAATTCTTCAATGCCTAGAAATGGAGTCTGTGCGCACCTGACAAAATAATTTCTTCAACCCTAAAACCGACAGACTTCCACCAACTACCAAAGTAAAGGAAAATTACGCCATATTTTACCTTTTATAATAAAGTAGTCTATAATTTTATCCCTTATGTACAAAAATGAACAAATGGGTTATTATTATGGGCCATCAGTCAAATGTATAGTTTTTCATTTGAATAATATTCAGGACTTCCTTGTTAAAAACCAGGTTATCCTGACTCAGACCGAAAAAGATAAAGCACAATTCAAAAAACTTAGAGTGCACTTCACTCACAACAAAGAAAATACGTCAACCTATCCTGATGCAGACTGTAATTTCATGTAAATATGAAGACCGCTAAAAAGATTTCCATTGAAAGGCGACCCGAAATGAAAGAAAATTAATTCAGATTTTAATACAATTGTTGTAAAAGTAATCTACAATTATATCGTTAATATAATCTTTACCTTTTATGTTAGGAAAATGAAGGTAGGTACATGTATAGTATTCATTAATGTTCAAATATGTAGCTTTTTCATCTGAAAAGTATTCAGGATTTCTTTGAAAAACAGTATTAACATGAACCCACCTCAAAATACTGAAAACGCAATTTGAAACAATAAAAGGTTTACCTTACCTTTTACTTGCAGAAAATCATTAAAGAAAATTTTCATATCGCTATAGATCACAAAAGTTGCAAATTTCGTGATCTATTCATGACGTTCGTGGGCTGATTATTTCATGACTGATTGAACTTCGTGGTTCGTTTGCACGATCATTTGACGAAATTTGCGATTTTTTCCGCGACCAACTGACGAAATTCCATGTTTGTTTCTGCGATCTTTTGACAAAATTCACGATTCTTTTTCAGGATCATTTGTAGAAATTCGGGATTATTTTTTTCTACCACCGACTAATATTTTAAAATTTTTGCGCGATAGTTACACAAAATTTCCCTGGATTGTTTGACTAAATTTTCATGATTTTTTGTGCACACTTTTGACGAAATTCGCGACTTTTTTCGCAATCCTTTTACAAAATTCGAGATTTTAGTTTGTACAATCACTTGACAAAATCTGCATTTCTTTTCGCGATCTCTGGGGAAATTAGCAAAATTTTCCACGGTCGTTTGGACAAATGAGCGTTTTTTCCGCGATGATTTGGAGATTTTTTTTTCAAAGTTTGCAAAGTTGATGATTTTTTTCTGTGATCCATTGACGATTTTGTGGAATTCGAAAATAAAAAAATCGTGGACTTCCTCTAAAATTCAAAAAATTCTCAGACTAATCACACATCCGTGAAAGAAGTTACGGAGAAAATCACGCACAGCTTTTCTTATTGTGCAGGATTTTCCTATTTTCTGTGAGATTTGTGCAGTTCTGCACGCTGTTCAAATCTGCACGTTCTCTGTTCTACAAAGAAAATTTTCCCTTGTCCTTCGACAGGAAACTTGATATGGCACCCCTGTAGTAAAACCTGAAAAAAAGAAGTCGAAAGGGACCAGAAAAAAGTTCCATTTTAGACAGGTCTTTGTCTTAACAGGTATAATTGTATGATGTTTTTTCATCGAAATTTGATTTTTTTTTCCCCCTTTGAGAACAGGGATGTAGTGGAGGGTATATGGGGGTATACGCCGTATACCCTCTGGATTTTTCTAAGGAACACCGTATACCCTCTCTTTCTCAAGAAAGCTATAGTATATACACTCTAGAGTATATGCTCTGCCTTGAGCGTATAGCCTTTGTTTAGAGCGTATACCCTCTGTTTTTTTAACGACTACACTATAGGTCAAAACTGGGAGATTTCATTAGCGGCCACTGGCCGGTAGGACTAGTTTTTTCAGTGGCCACTTTCTTTAAACTAGTGGCTACTTTTTTATTTAAAAATACTAAACAGTAAAGTTTCTATAAGTATTAATCTAAAACTGAATAGCCCAAATAAATATGTTAATATAAATATATTAGAACAAAAAAAAGTAGAATCCTTGATGAAATGCAAGAAAATTATACTCTCCCCTTGTAAAAAAGTGCCCAGAAGGTGGCCGCTGATAGACAATTTTGCACTAGCCACTTTTTCTCATTTACTGGCCCTGTGGCCGGTGGCTAGTGCTAATTTTGACCTTTAGACTACACCACTGTTTGAGAAAGATTTCTGTTACAGACAGGCTTCGTTTTGACAAGTTTTACTGTAATACATCTGTTTTCAGAGATATAGTACAGAGTGGGTGGTTTAACAATCTTTGAGGATACTTGTAGAAACGGAACCTATAATAAGATCCTGTATAAAAAGAAATTTTTTGCATGTTCAAGACAATGAAATTTTACGTGCTAAGACGGAAACCTGTTTAAAACGAAATATTTCTTTGGTTCTTCAGTTTCCGTATTCAAAGTTTTTACTGTTTTTGTAAGCATGATTCAGTTTACGTTTTTAGATCCGGGAGGGGGGGGGGTTAGACGCCCAGATCTTACACTTAGCTATATAACTTCCCTCAAAATATCTTTGCCCCCCCCCCCCCCCCTCCCAAGAAATTTCTGAAATGGCACCCCTGCGGCTCAGTGAGGACACACCCTCTGATACAACGTGGTCGACGTCACTGCGATACGTGCTGGTCTAAAAATAGATAGTATGACGAAAGAATGAAGGGGGAAAGATGAAAATAAAAATTCTCTGTTTACCTTTCGGTAAAAAGAAAAAAAAGCAATTTGAACGATGTTGAGCCGAAAACAAAACATTAAAGGGGCGAAATAAGAATGCTGCATTGCAATTAAAGGACAAATGTGATTACTACATCACACCGTACAAAACTTTAGTTTTTGTATTTTCTCAAATAGATCCCCCCCCCCTTCCCCATGGAGTTGCAACTTATGTCATCAAATGTTGCACCCCCCCCCCCTCTTTTTTTAAATGAAACTTTGCAGTTGCAAGTATGTATCTAGGGACAATATATAAGGATTGGAGTTGGAAGAATGTGTCTAAGGGCAATATTTAAGGAAATAGGCTGTTGTTTCAATCTTTATGAATCATAGTGTATATATATTTAAATATTGCGCTGCAGAGCAATACTTATTTATTTCCAGTGTCACTTTTCAATGTTAATTTAACATACAGGCATGAAAGAGTTCCTCCTAAAGGAGGAATTCGACCTTTTTAAAAGCAAATTTGGACATTCCCTGAATTGATGCAAAAAAGCAAAGAAAACATTAAAAACATATGGGGGGGGGGGGAGATTTAATAATTAGACATTTTGTCTACTCAAATCCTTGGGGTTTGTTTTTGAATTGCTGTACTATCAAATCAAAGGCGAGCTTTTATTATAAGCATCTGAAAATCATTTAAATTAAGTTCTTTAATTAGGGAAAGGAAGTTTCCATAAGGTTCTTTAGGAATAGAATATTTTATTCTACTTATAAAACACTTGTGGGTAATTTCAGTGACACATTTTTGGAAATGTATTTCTGGAGTAAAGATCAATTTGACATGCAAATATTTAGCATAGAGAATTTTTTTTTTCTTAAGTAAAGTCTTAAACAGTCAAATCATTCAAAATTATACATTTATTTTGAAAAATTAATCTCTGTACTTCACATAAGTTCATCAGATACATTTGGATGGATTATTTTAGCAAACTGTTTCCAATTTTCTTTTTTGATTTAATGAATTTATGCATTTTGTTATTTTTTTTCCTTCTTTTAATACTTTCTAAGTTACAAAAAGAAAATAACAATTATGTGTTATGTACAGTTATAATTCATTTTATTGTATGAATAACTGTTAAAATGTGTCTAAATTATTTGAGTTAGGCCTTATTGTATAGATGGAAAAAAAATTGCCACCTTTTTTCCTATTTCCCACTTTCATGCCTGAACATGGAAAAGCCTGTGGAGCAGTGGTGTAGTCGTAAAAAAAACAGAGGGTATACGCTCAAGGCAGAGGGTATACCCTAGTGGCCTAGTGTATATATATATACTATAGCTTTCTTGAGAAACAGAGGGTATACGGTGTTACTTTAAAAAATACAGAGGGTATACGGCGTATACCTCCGTATACCCTCCACTACATCCCTGCTGTGGAGCTCATAACTTTTTTCATAACTTTGTGGAGCTCATAATTTTTCATAACATAAATTTTCCCACCTTATTGTCCTTGATGCCACAAATTTTTTATTCTTTGTAATTTTAATGATATTGTAAATTCAAAGTACGAAAATGTTTGCCTGATGTCAGGGTCAAAATGGATGATAAAATATGCCTTTGCATATGGGTGATTTATAATGCAGAGAGTAACACAGCCTAAGCTTTATTTATATTATTCAAATATTTTTCTTAATAATTCCACATTTCGCTTTTTTCATTGAGAATCAATGGACATTTTTGCTATAAAATGTAACATTTTTTTTCGATTGTTACAAAAAATTCAAAAGCCGTAATAATAATTTATCTACAGTAATTAATTTTCAGTTAAAATATTTCCACGTGAGAAATGAAATTTGAAATAATTTTTTTACGAATTAAAAAGATGATGAATATGGATCATACACAAAATAAAATTGATATTTTCAAACATTTGTTAGTAGTATAAAAAGCATTACTAAGAGTAAATACAGAAAGCAGGTGACTATGACATCAAAAAATTGCAACATATTTCACCGATACTGATTTTTAAGCATGAATATCAATTACATACACATGTGCCCATTTGAATAAAAAGGTGTTAACTTTGTTATTCATTTATGTTTTCCATTTATTTATTTGTTGATGAAGTTTTAATTTCATTAAGGAATACTAGTCTGAAAGAAATACAGAACTATTTATATTGTTTTAAGACTGTGTAAAAATAGAAATCGTCAGATGCTTAGAAGTTAACAAATTTGCAAATAACCAAAATTTATTTTACAGGTTTCATCGTCAATATGACGTCAGCATTACACACGGGCATGTAATATATATATTGTTTACATACAATTTCTTTTTGTGGTAGTATTAAGAAATAAAAAATAATTATTTGTAAATTTAAAAAAGACAGAGGCTTTTAACGTTAAGTAAAATGAAGTAACGTTAAGTTATTAAAGTTATTAGCACATTTTTTATCTAAAATTATTCCTCAAGGTCTTTTGTCTTTTTTTTTTTTTTTTTTTTTTTGGTGGCCTGAAAACAACTGATTTTGATGCTAAATAAATATCCTAAGTTAAATTTAGGTAACAATTTCATCTTACCATTTATATTGCCCCCTGGTAGGAAATCAAGTAGCAAAATTTAAGTAAAACTGATTAGATTTTTCATGCTCAGACTGTAAGTTTTTGTCCAAACTTTGCACTACTGCACCGATGAAACAATTTGGATTAAATATTGATAAATACACCACAAATTTTTATGTGATATCTTGTAGATCAAATCTGAGGATTATACATCCAGTTAGTTTTTAAATGAGTTCGTCTGAATGCAGTAGTTATTAAAAAACTTGACATAGTAAACAAAAACATAATTTGTCGAACAAATTAAAAAACAAATTTATTTCCTACATTATTTAAGCCTGAGAAGGGACAGGTATTAAGATATTTCATTTAGTTAATTCTACATTTAATGTTAAATTTTTGTAACAAATTACTTAAACCAAGTGAACATTAAAAAATAAAAATTAAATTAAAACAATATGATATGTAAACACCCTAAAAATTTAGATTCCATTTAAACAAAATCAAAATAAATCTTAGATTTTTTTTTTTTTTTTTGGAATGTTTGTATTTTAGATGTGCCTAATCATTTGTTTTCACCTACCATAAATATACTGAAAAATCAGCAATTCAAATATTTGCAACTTAAATTTGGAAAAAGTCTAAGGTTTATTTCGATTTTGTTTGAACGGAATCTTAAGTTTGTAGGGTGTTTAAGTATCATATTGTTTGAATTTCATTTTTATTTTTAATGTTCACTTGGTTTAACTAATTTGTTACAAAAATTTAACATTATATGTAGAATTAACTAAATGAAATATCTTAATATCTGTCCCTTCTCGGGCTTAAATAATGTAGGGAGAAAAATTTGTTTCTTTAATTTGTTCGGCAAATTAGGTTTTTGTTTAATATATATATACAGTAGAGCGCCGATTATCCGAACAAGTCGGGACCGACCCTAGTTCAGATAAGCAAAAGTTCGGATAAATGGACAGACAATTTAACGGATGTACCTGACTATACTAAAATCTTCACACTTTATCCACACTTTAGACTGACAGAACTAGTTAATGCTGGCATGTTTAAAAATTGATTTTTGTCTTTTTAATTTTTTTTTCTTTACTTTTTATTATCATTTTCTGAACTCCAGAGATTATAATTTAAGCAAAAAAGCTTTCGATTGTTGCTTGCTTCAAAGAAGACATTCTTTTCTATGCTGCCATATTTCGAATTCTTCTTCTTAAATACGTTAGTTGAATAGGGTTAGCATTATAATAAAACACACATACACACATAAATAACGTCTGCATTCAGTGGTTAAAGGTATATATAAATATTATACAGACATACATACAATAAATACAATAAGCTCAACTGGAGTGAAAAATTAGCCAGAGTCGGGAATCGAACCCAGGACCATAGTATACAAGACTGCTGCTCTAACCACTGAGCTACTCCGGCCGATACCTGGGTCTGCAATTTCTCACAAATAAACCATGTTGGGGAAGTCACCAGCCATCTATACGACAGCCTTGAATGACCTGGCAACGATGAATAGATTTTACTATTACATCGATCTACAATAAATATAATAAAACACACATACTACAATATTATATTAAAACACACATACACACATAAATAACGCCTGCATTCAACAGTTAAAGGTATATATAAATATTATACAGACATACATACAATACATACAAGAAACCCAACTGGAGTGAAAAATTAGCCAGAGTCAGGAATCAAACCCGGGACCACAGTATACAAGACTGCTGCTCTAACCACCGAGCTACTCCGGCCGATTCCTGGGTCTGCAATTTCTCACTAATAAACCATGTTGGGGAAGTCACCAGCCATCTATACGACAGCCTTGGATGGGTTTATTGTATGTATGTCTATAATATTTATATATACCTTTAAGAGTTAGCATTCTTCTGCCGTTCGAGCCATTTCATAGCTGTTTCCAAACATTCAAAGGCTTCATTATGTGATGGACCTTGATCATTTTCAGAGCATTCTTTTTCAGTTTCTTTTTCGTCTTGAATATCATCCACAATCTCATCATCATTTAAAATCAAATATCTAGGTCTAATAGGGTGTTTGGATAATTGGAAGTTCGTTTAAAAAAATTTTTTGAGAGAAATAGGGCTGTTTAGATAATTGGAAGTTCAGTTAAAAAATATTTTTTGAGAGAAATTGGCTGTTCAGATAATTGGAGTTTGGATAATCGGCGCTCTACTGTATATATACTACTGTCTATATACTACTGTATATATATATGTGTGTGTCATGAATTGGGGTGTCCATAAGATCATATTCTTGAAAGAGAAGTTGCTGGTGGATTAAATAACTGACTCGGGACCTAGTTGTTTGCGGTAAAAGTTAGTTTATTTGGCAATTTGAGGATACACTGCATTCACAAGTTCGGTGAAGGTCCCAAGAAATCATATTCTTTTGGATAGCCGTCTCAAATAGCTGAAAAACTGAGAGTTTTGTTATGAATTTAGGATATTTTCTAGCTGGGGGTGAAGGTGTCAATTTGGGAGGAACATCTAATTTAATTGGCTCAATATCCTTTAATAGGTGTGGTCTTGTGGTGACAAAAGGCTTAAACCTGATTGCATCACCACTAATCAATTGATAAATAATTGTTGTTTATGATTTAGTAAATGTCAGGTAGAGAAAAGCTAATTAGGATTTATAATTTAAATGTAATTTTATTTCGACATTAATTGTAATTTATATGCTCTAAATCTGATAACTGTCATACTTGGAAAAAATAATTATGTGTTTTTAAAATCATTTAATGTTTATTTTGACTCATAACTTGATTTTATGAGCCCAATAATTATCATAATCACAGTTTATTGGGATTTATGTTTTTAAGTACTTATCTAAATTAAACATGCCAATCAACTCCTATTTTGGGATCTTAGTTTCATAAACATTAATCATGTGTTTATGCTGGGAAATTTTTTTACTATCATTTCTTTTATATATCTACCCTATATATATATATATATATAAAATCATAATGAAATGATTTTATGAAACGATTGATTATGTTTCATAGCTATTTCTCCTAAAGTATGGAACGTTTGGTGGTGAAATTAACTCCAATAATCCATATTGATTCACAGGTTTCAAAAATGATTTTAGAATTTCAAAATTTGAAAAATCCCTGCCGGCCCGGCCTACGGGCAGAGGTAGATTTCGAAGTCAAATATACTAATTTCACAAACAAAAACTAAATCATGATTATAGATAAATCCACTTTAACAATTTTATCTGGCCGCTCTTGACGAGTTTTTATTTCATTTTCATATAATAGCTGGTTTTATCAGAATCATGTTAGGGCGGTATTCAAAAAAATACTTTTCCATGCTCAACAACTTGAAATTTTCTGGCATAATTCCAGATTCATTTTTAATTAAAAAAAAATATGAAACTTGCTGACGTGATTTTTGAAGAGATTTATAAGCGACCTGTGTTTTTATTTTTTGTTCAATTAATTAAAACTTGATATATAAACAATTATTTTCTCAGAAGGACAATATTTTTCGTTTCTAACACAATCGCTTCCAGAAATTCCGTTCAAAATGCCCACTTTGACATCATTTTTTGAAATATATTCTGCCTCTATCTAAAAATCGATTATTACGGTACATTATGTAGTTTCTGAATAAGCGAATCTACCAATTAAATGCGTTTGAGAGCAAAAATGAATTTAAAAACCAGTCAGAAAATAAGCAGTTTGGATTTAAGCGCATCCTTAATACAATGATTTTTCCAACACAATCTGCTTCGGTAAATTCGGTTCAAAATGCCCTTTTTAACAGCATTTAAAAAAATATATTCTGCCCCTATCAGAAAATCTACCATTACGGTACATTATATAGTTTCTGAGTAAGAAAACGTACCAATTGGAAGCCTTTGAGAGCAAAAATGAATTGTAAAATGAGTCAGAAAATAAGCAGTTTGGATTTGAAAACACCCTTACTGAGATCATTTTTTACTTCAACCGGTATGTATTTTTAATTTGTTTTTGCTCTAAGAATTGGTCCTATCCAAAACTTGTCTATATAGATGTTGTAGACAATATTAAGAAGATATATGATAAATTCATGGGGATTTTATATCTTTTGAATTGACGGAGTTATGGATTTTTTTCTTCTTCAAACCACCTTTTTGTTTTCGTTTTTAATTTTTTTTTGCGGTACGAATTGGTCCTATCAAAAACTTGTGAATATAAAAGTTGTAGATACTGTTAAGGAGATTCATGATAAAATTAATTGGATTTGATATCTTGAGAATTGACGAAGTTATGAATTTTTTTCTCCCAAAAACCCTATTTTTTGCGCCCCTTGAGCCCATTTTTAACTTTATCAAAAATCTGTGATACATAAATTTTTGGCCCTATTTTTAAGAAGTAATAAAAACTTTAAACTGATTTGATATGTACAAAAATTAAGAAGTTATGGGGGGGTTTTCTGTTTTCACAAAACCCCTCCCTATTTCCCTCCCCTTGGTCCGATTTTGCCCATTAACGAACTTGACCGAGATTTTATGCCCATTGATTTTATGTATCAGTTTGGAAGAGATTGGTGCAGAATTACGAAAGTTATCGTGTCCAGAAGAAAGTGATATATATATATAGATAGATAGATATATAAAGTTTTTTACTGATGGTGGTTTTGGGTTCTAGGGGTCATAATCGGTGTGGATCTGCAAAAATTTTTCAGAAATTCCAACATAGGAACGATCCCAATAGGTAGTATTTCATACGAAATCTTCCTAATTAGTTTTCGAGATGTTTCTATTATGATGGCAACTAGATTACTCCATTTTTGTGGAAAAAAGCAAGAAAAGAGAAAAACAAGGGATTATTAGATTTCTTTTTCATCATTTTTGAATTGAAATTATCTTTTATTTCAATCGATAGTGAAGACAATATTGGGTCATTCCATGTCAAATCAACGAGAAAAATGCAATTTTTGGACCTTGACATCTCAGATTTCTATAATTTTTGGTTTATAGTTTGTATCCATGGAGTATATGAAAAATCTAATTTTTTAATTTTTTTTTTCTTAGCGGTTTATTTTTTACGGAATTTTAAAAATGGTCAAAAGTACCAAATTTAACCAAATTCTCAACCACAAAATCCTCTAATTCTTTAACAAATTGGGCTAGAGAGTTAAGTTATATCTTATTTGAAAGATCTTTTAATGGGCTTTAATATGATATGCAACACTATTTTGAATAAAATAATTTTTTTGACAAATTTTCAAAATTTTTGAATTTTAATTTTTCAAAAACACCATTTTTGATTAATATATGTTAATCTTTGACTTTTTGGCTACAAGTATGCAAAATTTCAAGATGGAGAAATGGTGGGATTTCGAGCTATTAATTTTTGAATAAGAATTGTTTATTGAAACTTTTCAGGGTTAACTGTACCTTATACCTGGAAATAAGGAGTTCTATATTTCTACTCTTTTTATAATTACTTGAAAGAATTTAAGTTGAAACTGGTGTGAAACAATAAAAACTAAAATATCTTCTTAAAACACCATTAAACAATTTAAAAAAATAATAATAATGATGTTTTAATAAGATTTTTCCGCTCTTATTTACTTGAAATTCTAATATATTTGGATGTCTTACTTAATTACAATTTTACTTTCTTGTTTTTAGTTTTGGTTTCAGTTTACTGTAGCCATTCAGGTTGGAGAGGCTTTTTATTTTAGTTTAATCAGACCAGTCAATCAGAGAGGTGTTTTTTAAAAATTTTAGGTTTGCATTACAACTGCACTGCAATTTTTTTACTTGTGCACTCAGTGATATAAATTCTGCATTTAAACAGTTTTTGTAAAAGTGTGTCCTACATTAATTTTCTTTTAACTAGGGGGAAGGGGCTCAGCCCCCCCTGCTCGCTACGCTCATCAACCCCCTTTGTAATCACTTCGCTGTTCTGTTCGGTATCGCGAAGCCATCCCTATCTTCTAGCCAACCCCACATGTAATTGTTTCGCGTTTCCATTCTGGATCGCTTTGCGATCCCTTATTTCCTATGCCTTCAATTTTTAGGTTCCACTTGGTAAAAATACGCTCCACGCTAACTCCTGACAATTTTTTTTCCTATCTCCGAGCTCATAATCATTAGAGCTTACTGAGTTTCATAATTATAAGAATTATTAAATATAAAATCATTAAAAAAGGTAAAATTTATTTGAATGATTGCAAATTAAATAAATTTATAATTAAATAAATTATAAATTAATAGAAAATTTAAAATATTGTAAATTTAAAAAATATGTTAAATTTAAAAAGCAACAAATTTATTAAAATTATTGAATTTTTTTTTCTTATCTTTGTAATGAAGTCTATAATTTGTAGTTACAGTAAATACAGTAAATACAGTAAAATCTTATCATATAAACCTCCTCTCTTCTGAAATTTTCACTTTGCCACCAACATATATGTGTAAAATTATATATATATATATAAATATTTTCTTCTATCTTTTTTTATAGTAATAATAATTAATCTACAGACCCTCCCTCATAAAAAATAGCAGAAGGCAATCTAAACGCAGATGACACCCCCCCCCCCCCTTCTCATTAGTTAATGTAAATTATTTTCTTTCTGTAAAAATCACTTTTGCCATCGACCCCTTAAATAAGTCTATCGAAAGGCAGAAGATTCAGCTCTTTCCCCAACCATCTTCTCTACTTTCACGGTTTTTGCCAAGCACAATTACTGCTAAGAAAAGTCAGAAAGCTCTGACTAATCAGATGCATTTTGAGGTATCTATGCAGATTTTCATTGGTTCATTTCAAAATCGTTTGGCACATTCCCAAATCGTTATTTTTTTTTTTACATATAGAAGGATAACTATTTAATAAACAAGCTTCATTTTACTTTAATCAAACGCTTTAACAAAGAAGTCTTGAATTACTACTATTAATGATGTCAGAAGATAAGAAAGACTGGGCATTATTTTCTGTTAAATGCTGCAATTTCTATAAAGGTTGGTTGTATTGAGTTTTATGGCACAAAATCCCTTTAGGGGCATGCTGTGCCAAACAAAGAATAAAACAAAAGAAAAGTGAGTTTAAGAAAAAGACATAATTAAATGAGTTAAAATGGAAATAGAAAAGCTATATAGATGAGGTAACCCATCCAGATCAATCCCTATAAAGAAACAATTCATTCAAAATCAGGCAAACTTAGGAATGTAACAACTTGGTAGTGCAGTTTAAGATTTAATATTCAAAAGGGCATGAAAATATGTGATGGCTGTAGAAATAAACTATCAAAAGATAGAAGTGCCATGTCAAAATACTCTTCACTTACTTGAAAACATGTGCTTGGTAATGCTAAACCTATGGGCAGGCTGTTTTCGAATTTCTCATTTAAATTTGAATATTTTTAAACGATTTTTTTTTCATAAGATAGCTGAGGTCAATCTTTAATAGGGAATTTTTTTAAATTTTTTGATTTCGGTTGCAGATTTTTTTTAATAAAGGTACTGTAACTTTCAAAACCGGTCCGAAAGTGAAAGTACCTTTATTAAAAAAATCTGCAACCGAAATCGGAAAATTAAAAAATAGACATATGAGAGATCGACATCAACTATCCTATGCAAAAGAAAATTGTTTAAAAATATTCAAATTTAAACGAAAAATTCGAAAACAACTTGCCCATAGGTTTAACTTTACTGATCAGATTCTTTCAAGTGAATGAAGAGTCCCCTTAAGGGCAAATTATATAATTATATTTTGAGAAATATGCTTTAGAAAATTTTCATGCCTTAGAACTAAATTTGCTTAGAATCAAACTCTGAAATTTTTAATGAAAAAGAAGTCTGAATTATGTATGGAAAGAAATTGTACAATTGTTAATTTTCCCCTGATGAAATTTTTCATGTATAACTCATATTTGAAAATTAATAGTTCATAACCCCATCATTTCTCCATCTTGAAATTTGGCATACTTGTAGCCAAAAAGTCAAAGATTAACATATATTTTTTTGAAAAAAATTAAAGATGGTGTTTTTTGAAAAATTTAAATTTAAAAATTTTGAAAATTTGTCAAAAAATTTATTTTACACAAAATTGTTAGTGTTGCATATCATATTAAAGCCCATAAAAAGAGCATTCAAATGAGATATAACTTAACTCTCTAGCCCAATTTGTTAAAGAATTGTAAAGGATTTTGTGATTGAGAATTTGGTTAAATTTGGTACTTTTGGCAATTTTTAAAATTCCGTAAAAAAAATCCTCTAGCTGAAAAAAATAAAAAAAATTAGATTTTTCATATACTTCATGCATACAAACTATAAACCAAAAATTATGGAAATCTGAGATGTTGAGGTCCAGACCCCACGTTGATTTGACATGGAATAAATTTTGTGAATAAATTATGTTTATAAGGGGAAAAAAATTAAAAAAAATTTTCACATTTCGATCATCTGTAATGGGTTTATTTTAGAAACAAAAAGTCGTCTGTCACTTTCAGATTCGATAGACGTAAAAAAAAAAAAAAAAAAAAAAAAAAGGTTTTCGTTTCAATTTTAAAGAGAAAATGACATCAATAATCTTAAAAACAAAAAGACAATTTTAAAATAAGAATTAAATGATCACGTGTTAAAAGCAGAAAATAAAGAAAGTTACATGCAAATCTTTACATGTAAATATTAAAGTATGAAAACCTTTAAATAAAATTATCACACGCAAAACACATTTAAAGGTGATAACTAGGTCATATGTAAAAGACCCAAACATTAAATATCATAATACTTAAAGTACCTAAAATAATTAAATTATTACATGTGAAAAACTTTTAATGGAATCACAAATTAGGTCATATTTAAAAACCTCAAATAATATTTGCAAATACTATTTAGTTAAATGATATGTGTATCCGTGAATCTTAAAAGAGATAAAAAATTTAAAATAAATAAATAATTGCATGAGAAATGCATTTAATAGGGAAAGTTACGTCATATATTAAAACAATGTATTTAAAACAACTTTCATTCCGAAGACTTAATCTGACATCACATGGTATAAAAGTGCGGCAAGCAAATTTGTTTATATATTACATCACTTGATGCAGCATAAATACAGGTAAATATGCATGCGCAAAATACTTTCAATTTATCTTGTACGAATCACTATTCAATAAATACATATCAGAAAATTTGGATATTCTTATTAATTAATATAAACAATATGCATTATTAAAAAAGCATGAAAATATGCATGATGGTGTATTAAAATAGAGAAAAGAATTCCTGAATAAGCTATACCTGTTCCTGAAAATATCTAAAACTTGACCAAAACATAAAATGTAAGCTTAAAAATTAAAAAAAACTATGTTTTTCTATACCGTAGTTCTGAAAGCTATTCCCATAAGCAGACTGAGTTTTTTTATCCTCGAACCTAAAGAAAGAATATTGTTCATAGTGTAAATTTAAAAGTCAGGAAGATAGCAAAACTTTTAACCTAACCCTTTTATACAAGCTGCTTTTCAAATGTGTAATTGATCTTACTTTTCAATCCCGTAAACAGATGTCATTTATTGCAACAGCGATGGATGAGACCATACCGAAAAATGTTCATTGAAACTGAAAAGCGTGCAACGCGATTACAGAAGATAGCCGCCATTATAGTGATGATATCATTCAATCTTCTGTAACCTGATAATATTTTTTAAACAGGGCACATTAGTATGTTTTCAGAGGCTGCGAAGCCTGAACAGGGTTTGACGGGTGTAGCTCGCAGGGGGTTGAGCCCCCTAGTGTGTGTATATATATATATTAGTTATTCAGCAATACTCAGTTTTACTCATTGGTAATATAACACTTGTAATGATTAAATTTGAAATGAAGTTTGGTATTCTTTTCATATAATTATATAAATTAGAAACTAAAAAAAAAAAAAATCATGTTAGATGAAGTAATAAAAACTAACCTTCAACAATCTAAAAAGAATTTAAATTATCAAAATTGAACGTAATATGATTACAAAGAGGAACTTAAGGTTCTTCAAATCTATTTTAATAATAGAGTAGAAATAAAAAATGACACATTACTAGTGAAAATCCAATAAATCTAAGAGACTTTCTTTTTGTTCTCAACCTAGTTAATTTATATGAATAAAATTAGAAGTGAAAACATTGCATGCAGAACTTTTAAACTTTATAGAATTTTTATTTGGTAGATTATTTTTTAGTGGTTGTTTTTTCCTGTGACAGTTTGGCGATTAAAATGTATGAAATGTACTTTTTTTTCTCTCTGGACGGCTATATTATGTTCTACAATATTTCAACATAAAATGTTGACATTTAGAATGAAATAGAGTACACCATTAAGATGTGATTCAAGCTAAAAAGTGTGCATGAGTTAAAATATTGAACTTTTTGTTTAAATGAAACTTTCAATCATGAGCAGCATTTTCGTTCAAACTGCCACTGATACACCAATTACTTGATTTTATAATTGAATTTCAAACTTTATCAAGGACTTTTGGCCTACCTTGTATTACATGTCAAATAATTGTATGATTTTAGTTTGTAGCTTGTATCTTCCACATTTACAAGATTAAGGGGAAATTTCATCTTCTGTGACCCTAACGATGAAAATATGATACAAAATTTGGCTCGTTTCTCTGACAAATAAGCAAGGGTTACAAGACAAAAATAAAAAATGACATGTTAGTAGAAACAAAAAACAGATATAAGTTCTTCAAACTTTGAAAAAAGACCATAAAAAATAAAAAGCTTAACATCCAAGTACTTTTTAATTAACAGATCACTTAGCTGTTATGCAGGACAATGCACTATGCACTTTGATACTATGTTTAAATATTAGCACAGAATTTAATTAGCGATAAGAATGGCTAATAATCAGTACTTAAGGAAAATTTTCCCAATACTTAACTTTTTCTCTGTTTGATAGATAGTAAATGCTAATCAATTCTATGTTTCAAAATTTGGTTCTTTTTCAAAATTAAAAACAATACTCTGAAAATTTCAGATGCCGCACCGGCATGGCCTATGTGGCCCTTGCCTACATCTTGTCTTGCAAATAAGTTTACAGGTCTAAACAAATACTGTGTAATTCTGTAGGGTTACACAGTTTCATTAACAAACTATATATAATTTGAAAATGGCCTTTATCTACATAATAGTGTTTTCAATTTTAGTTTATTGTGAATTTATTTATTTTTTTTGTGAATACTTACATAGCAGTATTTTCAATTTCAATTTTTTGAGAAATTATGTTGTATTTATTTATTTTTCAGGACTTTCAGCTGTTGCAGCCTGTGCTCCTAGTGAAAAATTCTTGTACATGGGTGGACCATTAGCTTGTGGACTTGGAGTGGTTTTTGCATCATCATTAGGTAATTATTTTATGTTCCATTCTATCCCTTGTTTCAATAACTTGATCTTTAAAAGGTCTGAGAATGGTTTCAGGCTGGTGCATGTGTAGCAGATGCTAACAATTTAGTCATGGGTTCCGTCTAGTTGTTGTTTAAAGGTTGGAAAGTGAGTCTGTGAAAAATATGTTTAAAGCATCATATATTACTCGAGATGTACAACTGGACTATTCGATTATTTACAACAATTGGAAGCTTCTCGAATAAAATATGTGAACTAGGTGTAAACTGAAAAAGCCATTTTTGAAAATTGAACCCTCATTTCATGATTCCATATGTAGACATCAAGTATTTAATCTTGAACAATCAGCCTCAATGATCCTTTAATATTTTTTTCTGAAATAATGTAATTAAGTTTCAAGCTAAAAAAAAATTAAATATTTTATTGTTTCTAAATTAATTTAAATTCTTTTACTTATTTTGTTATAAAATAATTCTTTTTTTATGTGTGTAACTATTTCAATAAATACTAAATAAATTACTGGGGCATCAGTGCTACTAGAGCAATTATATTCTAAATGAGTACAAATGTGGGCTAGGATATTCCTCATAACACTACTTTCTGTTTAAATAATACCATAAAGTAATATCAGTGGAAAGATAACTTATTCAAGAATGTAATGAAATAAATTTTGTTCAAAGTTATGGACAAATAGCAAAAAAAGAAGAAAGAAAAGAAAGAAACATAGCCTATTTAGTTTAACATGAGGTAGCTTTCCGTTATTTGAATGTAGCCAATGAACATGAGTGTTTGGAGAGCCAATCAGGTGTCATCCTGTTTTGGCAGTGAGTCAATCAGGTAACAGTAGTTTACCAACTGTTGTTGTAATGTTTTGATGTGTAGTTGATATTAGAGTTGGGTGTAAAACATAAGAAACATTAAAGATGTGGCACAAAGAGTTGATGGTCACCTAGAAAGCAATGTAAAATAGTACTATTCAGTAAGAAATATGAAGAAATTAGAAAGCAAATTGGTGGAAACGAAACCAAACGCAGTATTTCTAAATTTTTGAAGCAGTATAAGGAGACTATGTCACTACAAAACCAAACTGGTAAAGGCAGGAAAATGTGTGCAACAGCAAGAGATAATAGAAGAATTAAGAGACTGTGCATGTGTGAAATAAGAAAATCATTTGGATATAAATATAAGATGAAATAGCCTAAGCCATTGTTATGATGAGTGTAAGGTCTGTTGGACGCAGATGCATGGATTTGGTTTAAATACAGTCGTACCTGGTAATAGTGTCCTCGTTTATAGTGTCAACTCGGTTATAACGTCAAATTCTGCAGCCCCCGTGAAACTCCCATAGACACCTATGTTATGGTAACTTGGAAATAACGACATAATTTAAATGGTGACTCCGGTTATTGCATCAAAAAATATATATAAACTAATATATTTATTCTTCAAAAATGTGGCAGTGTAATCTGTTTTCACAACAAGGAAGTCGAATTCGTCATCGATGGGAGACACTGAAATCACAGTTGGCTCAAGTTTATGCCTACACGCAATTTTGCAGACCCATCCTGTAATTTTGCCCAGGAAATAACTGTGGGGGCTGGCAGTGAACAAGGTGAAACTTCTGTTCCTTATCTGTCTAAACAAGTAGCGTAGAAGACCAGTTAGATTAGATAAGGTGGAGAAACAGGGAGGAATCGAATAGCACTTGGCGTTTGACCGAAAATTTTTTATAAGAGTATAGCGTTTCTGACCTGACAGTAACATCATTCGTTTGGTTTTCAATTTTCTCATGCTTTGAGTGAGAAACTTTCATCATTATGGCATCCATTAAAAGAAAAGTTCTTTCTTTGGGAGATAAATTTAATATTATTAGTGCATTGGATAAAGGAAGAAAAAAGCTGTAGTTTGTCAAGAATTTGGGTTAGTAAATTCAACTGTGTGCTCTATCTGGAAAAACAAAGAGAAAATTTTAAGTGCCTTTGAACAAAATGGCAAGAATGTTAAGCGAATGAAGAAGCCGGATAAAGAAGACTTTGATGGGACACTGCTAAAATGTTTTAAACAGCAAAGAGCTATAAACGTGCCAATCAGTGACGATCCAATCCTGATGACAAAAGCAGAACAGCTTGCCAAGTTGCTTGGGCATGCAAATTTTGTTTGCTCCAATGGTTGGATAGATCGATTTAAGGCGCCTCACAGCATAGCGTTTCACAAGGTATGTGGTGAAGAAAAAAGTGTCGATGATAAGTGTGTTCAGGATTGGCTAAATGATGTATAGCCAAAAGTTTCCCAAGGCTACGCAGACAATGACATTTTCAACGCAGATGTGATTGGCCTCTTTTTTAAGCTTACTCCTGACAAAACTCTTTCATTTTAGAACGAAAAGTGGCTGAATGTAATGAACGGAAAGTTGTCGTAGAAAAGAATTACAGTTCTTGTGTGCAGAAACATGATTGGAACAGAGAAGAAAATCTTGAGCGTGATTGAAAAGTCTAAAATTCCAAGATGTTTTAAAAATGTTAAAACATTTCCAGTCAACTACCAACACAATCAAAAGGCTTGGATGACATCCGAGTTGTTTGAAGCTGAATTGAAATGATGGAATAAGGAACTCTGCAGACAAAAGCGAAAGATTCTACTCTTAGTAGATAACTGTCCTGCCCATCCCAATGTGAAAAATTTACAGAAAATACAGTTAGTATTTCTACCACCAAATTGTACAAGCAAGTTGCAACCTATGGATCAAGGTGTAATCAGAACCCCTGTAATCAGAATCAGAGCAACTATCGGAAGTATGTGCTTATGCACATTTTAGAAATGCTCAAACAAAAATAAGATTTACAGTATAAATCTTTTAAATTGCTCGAAAAATAAACAAAAGAATATTGAACATTTTTTCTCTCCAAATATGCCCTCCTGGCACCAATATTATTATGTTATGCAGGCAGTGGCGCCAACTTTTGGAAAATATTGGGTGGGCTCAAAACCATTTTATTGTAAAACGACGCTGCCGTTTTGCATCCTTATTTTATGGACTCTTAATATTTATTATTGTGTCATGATTTTGACTGCAAATTAAAACACGAAGGACTAAAAAATATTAAAATAGGCATTTAATGTGAATACACTGAAATTCTTAAATTAATAGTACTATTTTCTTAAACTGTACCGGATGATTCAAAATAAGTAAAATTTTTTGAACCGCTGATAATGGAAAGATATTTCCAATTACAAAAAGCATACTAGTCAAGTACATCTTTCAGATGTGACATTTCTTTAAAAAAAAAAAAAAAGAAAAAAGGGCTGTGCACATTAAAATACCAGGCATGCCACTTTTCCGCGGAAACGCGGATTTCCGCGTTTTGCTTATTTTGAAAATCGGCGGATTTCCACTTTAAAAAAAAGAAAAAAATCCCTTTTCTGACATTTTTAAAGATTTTATTTATGTTACAGACTTGCCAAGTCTCCGGATTTTGGCCGGAGACTCCGGCTTTTTCGTCTAAAAGTTAGTCTCCGGATTATCGCAAAATATCTCCGCATTTTTAAGATACGACGGCCGCCGCGTGCAAACCGATGCGAGACACGATAAACCATTTCCTTCTCTGCTGCGCTGCGCACAGCATGCATAGAGTGGTTCTCTTCCGCGCATCCTTACTGACGTAGCAAGCAAACATCGTGGGCTCAGATGAGAAGCGGTTGACATTTCATCTGCATCCAACACGAGGAAAGCGTGCGGCACGCATTCTGATATGCGTGAAACAATATGCTCAGTTGTTCGGAGTCGTTGGGATATCAAGAGAGATTTATTTATTTTGGATTAGCTAGTATTGTTTGAAGCACGTGCCTTGCGTGAAAGTTGATTGAATTCTTTTCATTTTATTTTCTCGTTTGATTTATTTCGAATGAAAAGTGAAAGTTATTGATGTATTTTATTTATATTTATCGATATTTAGGATTTTCAAATATTTTATTTTATTATGGTCACTGAAACTATAGCGTATAATTGAAAGAATTTGCTTATTTATATCGAATAATCTCATTAAAGTACCATTTTGATCATGTTTTGGCCACAGTTTTAAAGTAAATATTTCTGAATTTCAGTAATGGAACAATTTTTTTTGAAAATATTAAGCAGTTGTTTTAATATGAAACCATATTTAAGACATCCAAAATTCCAGACAAATATTTACTGATTATTATTTTTAAGGTAAGAGTTCATTCCATCGTGTTTTTGTTTTGTTTTTTTATTGAATGTATTTTAGTGATCATTTACTCTTTTGCATTACCTATTATGTTAAAAATTAATTTTTAGTGAATACTTCTGTTGTTAAAGAGCAAAAGTTAAAAAATAAAAAAAAGAAAATTTTTTATAACCTTTAGTTCATAATATATTTGCAGTTTCATTAATTTTAAAAGAAATTTCTGAAAGATTCATGACAGATTATTTTGAATGCAGATTTTTAAATGTATTTACTTATACAAATTTTAAACAATAGTTTTACATTTCTGAGGAATTTTCATATTATTTGTCATTTACAATAAATTATTGAATAAAAGTTTGAATTCCATTCTTATTATATTTACAAGTGTTCATATTTCATTTTAATGTATTTTTGTATTCATATATATGTTTAATTTTGAATTCAAATAATGACACAAATTTTATTCTCACATTTTTGCTTGATTTTTACCTCGCGCGTTGTTTAACTTTTTGCTCTATTTTTACTTCACGCGTTATTTAACTTTTTGCTCGATTTTTTTCCTCACGCGTCATTTCCTCTTTTTTGCTTTTTTCTCAGTCTCATCCCTGAAATACGAAATTTAATTTTTATACAGCCTCCGTTTCGTATAGCGTATATTTAGGGGGGGGGGGGGATGACATTAGAAGAAAGTCCTAAGAAGGACAATAAAAAAAAAAAAAAAATCTTTTACGGGAAAGAAATACTGAGTTTTTTTAATTTTATGAGTTTTCTGGTGTTAAAAACACTCCTTTCTTATTTATAAGTACTTAACGAATTTTTTAATAAAAGAAACCCATCTTTTATGTAGCACGGCATGTTACAAATATGATCTCCTAACTGCACATCTACCAATAAATACATCACAAACATCCTCTTAAACGAATTATCCTCATAAAGAAAATTGGGTGGGCTCGAGCCCCACGGGCCCATATAAGTTGGCGCCACTGTATGCAGGAATAAATTCATTTTTTCTTGGAAAAACATAGTAAGTGTAATTTATACTCATTTTTTACAATTTACACTACTATTCTTATTTTATAAGGCGTGAAACAGGGTGGTAGTATGCATGCGTTCTTTACTTATACTCCATGCTTCTGACCCGACCTCGTTTACTACGTCACTCGGTTATAGCGTCAAAATTATTGTGGTCCGTTGAATGACGTTATAACCGAGTTCGGCTGCATTAGAATTATATGGAAAATGTCTTTATCTTTCCAGCAAAGGTTTAAAAAAAAATAAATAAACTGGGCTAAAACTCATCGGGGATCTGTTTAGGAAACTAGGTCCCTTTAAAGGACCTTTCACAAAATTTTACCAACTTCAAATTGAACCTTTAACAAATTTAATAATTTAAAAATAAAATCTGACTTGTCAAATTTACAAATATAAAGGAAGTATATGTATTTTACATATGTATATCTTCTTAAAATGTATAAAGAAGAACCTGAATATAACAATGACTTCAAATTCACAAAATCAGGATTAGATTATTCGCAAAATGTAGAAAGCTATTCACAATTTCACGAAAACAGAATCCTGTGAAAAAAGTCTTGATAGGCCCTTGCTCATGTTAACGGGATAGCGGAACAGTGGGACAGTGTTATTTGGTCTGGTGAGACCAAAATCTCCCTGTTTGGTAGTAGTGGTATAAAAGACGTAAGGAGAATATTTGCATCATAATTGCACTATGCGCATGATACACCATGATGCATTAAGTCAGTATTATGATAAGGGTTGTATGACATCAACAGGAACAGGTGTGGGCAGAATTTGTGTGATTAATGGAAATATGAATGCCTGAAAATACATAAATGAGATATTTCAATCCCAACTGAAGCTTTTTGCATATGTTCTTTTCCAAGACAATGACACATTTATATTTCAGTAGGATTCCACTCAGTGCCATATTGCTAAAATGTGCAAAGAGTGGTTTCAAGATAATCATATTCCAGTGTTGGAATGGCCCGGGAATAGCCCAGACTGTAACTGTGCTGAAGATCTGTCTAAAGAAGCTTGTTGCACAGAAGCAAACCAGAAATAAAATCTAATTTGAATTTTGGTATCACATTATAAAAGCTTCAGAACTAAAATACTTGGTCCATTCCATGGGAAGGTTTTCTAAAGCCGTAATTAAGAGTAAAGGTTGCCCAATTAAGTTTTAACTGACATTGTGATAATTTTTGTGAAATTTGTTGCATTACATTCTTGATTAAATTATATTTCCATTGGTATATAATTTTATGGTGTTATGAACCATCAAACTTAAAAAAAAAAAAACACCTTTTCAAAAAGGTTTCAACTATCTTTATCCACTACTGTAATGCTACTTTAGTTCTCTTTTAGCTTACATTCAATGGAATTCTAATAGATTCACACTGTTTTGAATATTTGGAACTAAGATTATATTATAGAACTTAGTCTTTATATAATAAAGTCACTAATATATGTTATATAAAATCAGCCTCTTTTTTTTTTTTTTTTTTTTTTTACTAATAAACTGCGTTTAGTAAACTGTGCATATTTGTTATGTTAAAATTTAAAACATAAAGCAGAATAAATAAATTTGCTAAATAAACCAGTTGCTTGTTGACTGCATTAACCTTTACATTCTGATTGTTTTATAAATTTGCAGCAAAATATTGTTCAGAATCAAGTCATGTTGCAAATTATGGTACAAAATATTCAATTACACATAGCAATTAATATCCATAAGCTGAACAGAATTATATTACCAGATTCAAAAATCATTCCACCTTTGAATTTTTAGAAAATATAATCTGTTATGTAACAAGTGTTTAAATATGTTAAATTTTCATTCCTAATAATGATATTTTTAGGGGATAAAATTTCCAGCTGTCAGCTTTGCAACTAGAGTTCTCCATGTGTTGGATTATTCTCTACCTAAACTTGAAATTTCTGTTTGAAGTCAACCCTACAACCTAGCAAAAACATTTTTGTTGACCTGACCCGAAATCAACAAAGTAATTTTCTTTGGAAAGAACCTAAAATACTTCAGCAACCCAAACTTGAAATGAAAGAAAATGCATCTGTATTTTAATGGAATTGCAATAAAATAACCTGCAATCTCTAGCATGAATTTTGCATTTTATTTAGTTAAATGAATCTACTCATCCATATTATATAGTTTTTATCTAAAACAATTTTTTAGCCATTCTTTTTAAATTTCAACCCCCAACCTGCAATAGTCAAAACTCTGAACCTACCTGAACATAGAATGTCAACCTTGTCTGCAATAACAACAAAAATAGCTTTAGCCCAACCTGATGCAGGACTCTAACTTGCAACAACCCAGCATTACTAGCTTTATTAAAAGCATCCATGATTCTTTGCTGATGACACATGAAAGGTGGTCGTACTTTAGAAAATAATATTTTCATTTTAAACCAAAAACAACCTTTTTATAAAGCATTTGATCTCATCATGGTTGACTTAAAAAAAAAAAAAATGGCTGAATACAGAGGCACTTTATATATATTTTTTTCTCCATGTCAGTTTGCTATCTGTTTAAATGACTCGTGTGCATGTGTTCATGTAAAAATTTTTGGTACACAGTTCTAAAATCTGACAATTATAATAGATATATAAGGTGTCATTTTTCACTGGTAGAATTACAAAATATAGAATCTTTAATCTGAAGAATATATTGACTTAAATTATTTCCACATATTTAGTAAAGCAAGGTTTTAATTTTTTTTTTTTTTTTTTCAATTGTAGTGATTAATATATAATGTTGTAGTCTGTAAACCTGTTATGTTAAGTGTAATGCAGCAAAATCTGTAAAAATGAAATCTGTCTATAAGGAAAATTTTCATGATCCTGACAGAAGGAATACTATACAGTTATACCTACAAAGACTGAAACCTGTCTAAAAAAGTAGGATTCTTCAGTTCCTAGCGATTTTGTTTTCTGAAAGTTTGCTCTATTGATAAAATCTAAAAGTAGCATATCAATTCAATTAAACAATTTCTCTTTGACCTGTGCATAATTAAGTTTAATTTTTTTATATAAAAATTTAATAAGCAATAATTGTTACTATTTTATTTCACAGCATCGATGTTCTTGTCACCTGCTACTGCTTTAGGAGCTGGACTCTACAGCATTAGTATGTACGGTGGTCTTGTCATCTTCAGTGGCTTCCTGCTTTATGATACTCAGCGCATTATTCGTATGGCTGAAGTACATCCATATAATGTTTATGGCGTTAGACTTTATGATCCTATCAATGCGTAAGTTTCTATTATAGATTTTTACTGAAACTAACTGGTTAATAAGGTTATTAAAGTTCACAGGTATATTTATGTTTGCAGTGTGAATCCAACATGGGGTGTACATAAAAAATATATTTTTATTAATCTCTTATGATATCTCCTAGATAATACAGTAGGCAAAAATATTATTTGTACACTTCATTTTTTAAAATTATAATAAAATCAAATAAAAGATTTAAGCAAACAACAATGTAATACATTAATTTAATGCATTATAATTAGGGATTGACCAAAGCAGCAATTTTGCCGAATACCGAAGCTTTGGTCGAAGTGTATACCGAAGCTTCGGTATTCGGCAATCGAATACTTGAAACTTTTTAATATGCATTTTTGCATATATTATCCTTTTTAATAAACTTTAATTGAAATTAAATTCTCAATAATTTAATTCAGTTACATTTTTATTCTTAAATCTAATTACACAAAAAAATTGAGCGATTTTGATATAATGGTTATAAAAGCTATAGAATAGGCATAGGGGTATACTTATTTGATGTGTGTATTTTTTTTAATATACTCCTTAGATATACAGATATTAACTCTGATATGCTTATTTGATGTGTATATTAAAGAAAATACACATTAAATAAATTTAAATAAAAAAAACTAATCTAGAAGTAAATAAAATTAAATGATAAGGGAAAGATGTGCATCTTCCTTACTTTTTTTCCTCTGTTGTAGACAGTTGTTTTGATTTCACACCTATGTAAACTATTTTAGGAAGGAAAAAGTTTTTTAAAATAAAAAATGGCCTTTGACTTGTTTTTTGTAGTGCAGCTGAACTCTGAACTCATGCGCATAATACTGAAACTCATTGATTAGCCTATTCTACTACTAAGTAAAAGAAAATTCTGCTACTTCTAAGAAAATACTTATCTGCAATTATTCAGCCAAAGCCGAATATTCAGTTTACATGCCGAATACCGAATCAACTATTCGGTATTCGGTCAATCCCTAATTATAATAATATAAAAGCAAAAATAAAATTAAAAGAATTGATTTTTTACATTTTAACAAACAAATATACAAAAATAGAATGCAAAAAAAGTATTTGTACCCCACATTAATGTACTATAATTAATGAAAATTTAGTTAAATGATACAAATTAATACTTTGTATGAAATTCCTTTAGCTTTAATGACAGCTTCTAGACGGCATAGATTCAACCAACTTTTTTGTGATGGTTGGGTCTATGCAGTGGTGGGATTCAGCTGGTTCGGCAGAATTGGTTGTTAATTTGTCTTGAGTTCGGCGAACCAGTTGTTAAAATGATACTTCAAATGCGAAAATCGCGTTTACATTAATTTGCTTTCTTTAAATGTTTATCTGCACAACATTGTTTTGTAGCCATAACTTTGTGATAAGTCCTGATTAATTTCATTTAATAAAATATTTCATTTGGAACAATAATATATTTTTTCTTCATCAGTACTGTAAGAGAAAATTCAACTTAAACGAAATTTTGAAGAATTTTGGTAACTAAATTGACTGTCCTAGGCTAGTCCCAGTTATATGGTAAGGTTATGGAAAATTACACTAACTACTTATCTATACTAATAAAAGAAAGTTTTGCTCCGTCTGTGTGTGTGCGATGGCTAGCAAAATCTACGGCAAGTATGAGGCTGAAAATTTTTGTGAGGGTAGCTCAAAATATCTCCTTATGCACCTGAGACACGGAATTTTAAAATTCTAATAATTAGTTGAGTTATTAATTAAAAATCACAACTCACTGTCATTAAAAACAAGCCGGTCCTTGTGAGAAAGAAAAAACTCTGGTGTACGCACAGAAGCATTATTTATGCATCAGTTGAAAATGAATAACGAAAAGAAGAAATTTCGGGGGTATTTTGTCATTATTTTTTAACTTACATCGGCCAAACCACTTAGTAAAGTTAAAAATGAAAGACATATGCTGAAAGATCTACGTCTCAAATGCCGCAATCAATTTTAAAAAATATCGCAGTTAACCGCTTGAAAAACAATTTTCAAAAAAGGTCTTTTTTCCGCCTTATTGCACCGCCCCTCCAGGGCGCAATTTTGGAGGTACCGATGTTCTTAAAGTGAAACCCTTTTCTAATCGGTGGTGAAACTGGTTTAAAACAAATATGAATTTTAACCCTTTCAAATACACTGGTAAACGCAGGTCACTTCGCGCCTCATGAAGACTATATTTTTTCTACACTAAAAATAACTAAATGACCGTATTCTTTTTTTAGCATCTTAATAAATAGACCAGATTTACATCACCTACAAAAATTTTGAAACGTTCGAATGGATAAAAAATATTTCTTAAAAAATAAAATGTGTGAAAATTTCGACGAAATCAGCAAAAATCTGAGTGTTTAGTGGGGTTTTGCTTCTTCAGGGCGAAATTCTAGAGGTACTGACAAACCAATAATATGTTCGTAAATCTGAAACGATCGATGGGATAATCGGTTTTAAAAAATAGGAATTTTAATCCTTACTAATACACTGGCAAATGCAGGTCATTTCGCGTCTCAAGGAGACGATATTTTTCTACGCTAAAAGTAATTAAAGGACCGCATTTTAACACAATCATTTAAGAGTATCTCAAATTCAGATGGTATTGAAATTCTCAATAGATCAGATTTACATCATCTACAAAAATTTTGAAACATTTGGACGGGTAGAAATATTTTTTACAAAATAAAATATGTGAAATTTTGATGAAATCAATAAAAATTTGAGTGTTTCTTTGCTTTTTCGCTCGCTTTCGGTGCTAAGGGTCATTCATCACGGGCCCAGGCAAAGCTATTATTCGAATAAACGGTACTTTGCTTTGGCATGGAATGTTCCCTGTTATCGCTGATTTATAGCTAATACTTAAATCGGCAGATTTAGATATATATTTCCAACTGTACATTTTTTATATTGTTCTTCATATCTTAGAAGTTTTTTAAATGAAAGTAGTTATTTTCGTAAATGTAACAAATCCAAAATTTTGATAAGTTCCTCTAGTCTTATAATTTATATTTTGAAAAATATTTTTCCAGCTCTAACAAATGAAAATACGTTGTAGGATCTAAACTTGCCGAATCATGATACTTCGTATTTTACGAATTTCCAGCATTGTCTGGCCTTTTTTTTTCATAGCATGGATAATATTTTTCTAAATATGTTATATACAACTTTAGGTCATGAACATGGGTTAATTCTTAAACTTACATTTCTGCTATTTTTATATTATATTGTTTATTGTTTTGATGCATTTTCTGATAGAAATTATGATCAGGGTTTCATGATTGCCGAATATTTATTAACGTCCTTTTCTAGGGTAACATGTTTCAGGATTTTTTTCACCATACTAAAGGGTCAAAGTTCTTTTAACAATGTTCTCATAATATTGGAAAGTGTTTCATAATCTATGGTGTGGTGCTTCATTTTTCTTTCATTTTTTTACATCAAAAATCATTCAAGCAGCGAATCGGTTGTTAAATTATTTGAATCCCATCACCACTGAGCTTAACAATAGAACGGAGGGCTAACTCCCCATTCTGATACATTGAATCCAGCGGTCCGCCCATGAATACAATGCCAAAGATTTGCCGATGAAAATTTTTGGCAAAACGTAGATTTCCTCCCATAGAGTAGTATGTGGTAGATATTTTCAAATTGGATTTTCTTTTAAAATTTTGACGAAGTTTCTACAATTTTCACTGATATATATTTTTTATTGAAAAAACTATAGATTTTATTTAAATTAATCGCAATTTTTTAATTTAATATTAGTTAAAAATGAAGTTTTAGGTAAGCTCAACGAAAAGAAATGAAGAACAAATTAAGTATTGCTCATAAAAATATCAAAAAGATGTAGAAAACACCAAAATTGATAAAAAATATGCGAAAAAGTTTAAAAAAATGCTTGTAATATTAAGAAAAGTGCAGCACTCATTACTTGCGCGCATTGAAAGTGTGATGCAGTCGCGGTAGAAAGTGGATTGGTGAGTTGGCTCTCCGTATTATTGTAGAGCTCAGTGCCCATCACTGGGTCTATGTTATTCCATGACTCAAGAAGAGCTTCTTTTAAACTGTTTTTGCTTGATATATATATGTTTTTTTGAATTTGTGCATCCAATAGCATCCACAAATTTTCTATTGTATTCAAGTCTGGAGATTGTGGAGGAGTTTCCAATCGCCTTCGAGCATTGTAAAGTAACCATGTCCTGGTGATCATGGCAGTATGTTTTGGGTCATTATCCTGCTGAAAGTGAAAAGTTTCCTCTAAGCCTAATTTCCTAGCACTGCTTAATAAGTTATGCCGCAACACATCAATGTATGTTAAAATTGTCATTCTAGTGTCGATAAATTCCAAATTTCCTACTCCATTAGAAGCCATACACCCCCAAACCATAACATTTCCCCCACCATGCTTGATAGTTGGGAGTATATGTTTTGGATCTAGAGCAGTTTTATTTTTAAGCCAAATTTTTCGAATGCTTGGTGGAGAGAAAATTTCAAATTTACTCTCATCAGAAAAAATCACTGTTTTCCAAAAATCCAGTGGTTTGCTTCTGTATGCCAAAGCAAATTCCAGGCGTTTTCGCCTATTTGTTTTACTGATGAATGGCTTTTTCCTTGGGGTTCTTCCTTTTAAACCTGCATTGTGGAGAACATTTCTTATTGTTTGAGGTGTTACTCTGATGTTAGAAGATGTTGCAAGGTCTTCAGCAAATTTTTGAGCTGAACCCATAGGATTTTTTAAAGCTGTTTTAACAACACTTCTTTTTACCCTCATTGTTAATTTGCTGGGGCGTCCTGGTCTTCGTTTATTTTGGATGCATCCAATTTCTTCATACTTTCTCACTATGTATCCAACAGTTGTAAATGGTAATTTAATAGCCTTTCCAGTTTCTCGGTGCGATTTTCCATTTTTATGAAGCTCAATGATGCGGTTTCTTATGTCTAGAGGTACCTCTCTAGTTTTAGGTGCCATTCTCAATTACTTCAAGAGTAAATCAGATTAAATGCCAGACAAATAAAATACGAAGTTAATAATTATTAACAGCTACTGTATATACTGTATCCTTTTAAACATGAACACCATAAACGCAGTACATATCTTGCTGTGGAAATGTACAAATACTTCTTTTGCAAGAAACTTTTAAACTTTTCCGGTTAGAAATTTATTTTACATCATTACATACATTTTTATTTTACAGTAGGTTCTATCATTAAGATCTAACTATGACAACATTCATTGATGGCATAGGCAGTTCAGGTACTTTCATTTTATAAAAGCCTTGATGTGATACAGAAAATGGTGAGATTAAATTTTGCAATAAAAAATGATTTCCAAAAGCACTTTCTAGCAACCTTTCTTTATTTTGAAACTTCTTCAAATTGTTTTATCCTTATGAAATAATAGGTCTGCATGGACCCGGGCATGGTCCAAGTCCTGTACCTGGCCTGACAAAATGAAGGCAAACTTTCAAACAGGCCGAGCTGAAAAAAAATTAAAAGGGCCAGTGGGCTAATAAAACATTAAGCAGGCCGATCGAACCAATATAAAAGTTTAAACAACGGAGCCAATAAAATATGAACCATTTTCAATGGATATGACTTCGTAAGAATAAATATAAATGTGCTGCACAATCCAATGCTAGTTCAACAACATCCATACAGAAATACATATAACATGTCCAGCATAGAAATCAGCATCGAACAGTTACATTGTGTCTTGGTACGCTCGGGCTATGCTAGGATCAGGCTTTCATTTTTTTTCTACATGGTCGAGCTGGGCTGGAACTGAACTTAACTGTTGCCAGGATGTTTCAGGAAGGCCGTTTTTTTTTTTTTTTTTTTTTTTTTTTGTGTGTGTAAAAATAGTAATAAAGATAATGAACTTCTGTTAACAGAATCATTGGAAATATACCTTAAGGTAGTTCTCAAGTTCCCTGCTTAACAAAACAACACAAAACTTTCTGACACATTTTTAACTGTAAAGGCATAACATCGACAGGCTGGACTATCGAAGCAATTTGGAAGCAAATAGTGTTTTAATTTTTTTTTATAAATACTAGGGGGCTCGGCCCCCTACGAGCTACGCTCGCCAACCCCCGTCCAGACACCGCAGACTCTAAATGCACTCAAATTTGATCGGCTTTAAAAAGATTTCGAAAGATTGAATTATAATTTAAAAAACAGTGGCGATCTCCCTATAAACGAATTTCTATTCATTTCTCTTTGATTGGGGAATTTTAACGCCAAATCCGCTGCGGTACTACTTGATTATCCTGTCGACCAATTTCGCCAAATTATATAAATCGCCAAACCACTCGCCAAATTATACAAATTGATATAATTTTTATTTTAAATAACGAAAGAACAAATAAATTCGTACAACATTAATAAAAACACAAATAAAACCTCGAAATAAAAATAACTTGATGACGTATACACGCGTAACAACATTTCAAAATAAGCTTAATATAAAAGGAATTAAGTAAAGAGAGTCTTTGTCTCCTGGTATTTTTTAACAAAGCGAAAAGAAAGTTCTTTTAAATGAGACATTTTAAATTAATTCTCAAAATATCAAATAAATGTCTAGCGCAATTTCTAAATTTAAACTGTTTTGCAATATTATTTTGTGTTCATTTTATGTAATAACTATAATGTGACGTAAATATGACGTAATTTCTCCTAAGACTTCTAACGCATGTTAATGAATTTATTATTTTACATTATCCTTTCTCTTTTAAAATTCACGTGTATACTTTTTATGACGTAATTTTTAATAAGTTCCTGCTTTTTATACGTAATTATTTAATTCTAATTTGAAAGTTTTTTTTCCTGTTTATAATAGTCACGTGTAAATAAATTTTTAATTTGAAGCAAACATTATTGCTTGCGCTTTTTATACAGTTGGCAACAGTTTAAATTAGTGCAATTTTCAGAAATCTGTAAAAAATATCTCTAGAAATGCTGAAAATTTGAATTTAAAATAGAAATAAAACCTGAAAAAATGAGTCAAAATAAAAAAATTAATGCAATCTGCACTCCGGCAAATTCTAACGCATAAAATGATCTAAAAATGATTACACTGCCATGTATAGTTTTTGCTGCTATAAAACTTTTTTAGTGGAACGATTTTGCCCAACTTTAGCATTAAATAACTCTTAAAATATATCTTCGATTTGAAAACTGTCTGCATCAGCGTGTTTATCAAACATTTCTGTATAATACCACCGATTTTCATATTTTTGTATGCATTATTTTTGTTAATATTAACGAAGAAAGGCCTCCGGTCACAAAAAAATCAAAACCGGCGGCGGCGGCGGCGGCGGTGACAGCGGGAGTTACTTTTTTTTAGAATAGAGAGATTTTTACACTTATTGAGTTATAAGCAATTCCTGTCAGGTGGCGACAGGTTTTTCTCTTTTACTGTGCTATCGCATCTGGGAATTCAATTCAAAATGCCAACTTTGACAGTATTTTCTGAAAGATCTTTTGCCTTTATCAAAAAATGGAAAACTCCATTCAATTACACAGTTTCCGAATCGGAATACCTGCTAATTTGATGTGTCTTTGAACAAAACTGAATTCATTTCTGAAAGATCTTTTGCCTTTATCAAAAAATGGAAAACTCCATTCAATTACACAGTTTCTGAATCGGAATACCTGCTAATTTGATGTGTCTTTGAACAAAACTGAATTCAGAAATGTGTCAGAAAGTGACTCCTTTGGATTTGAAAACAGCGTTAATAAATTACAGAGAAATATTTCCAAAAATCTACCTTTTATTGTACAGCTTTAAATTGATGATCTTTTTTAACCCTCTTTCTTTTCTTTTATTCTAAATTAATTTTTTTAATGAATCTTTATTTGAATGTTAAAAAGTCTGAGTCTTAGTAATTATTAATGTTGCTTTGCTATTGTGCATTTTCTGTCTTGCGAAAACACGATAATTGAAAATATACTGTAAAATTTTCCCATAAATATGTATGCAGTATTTTAAGAACCTTAATTGTATGTTAAGAAAAAACAAATTTTTGCTGCAATTAAGTCGTACTGGACTGAACCAATTTTCACTGACTTTTGTACAAACCGTACCTGTTTACAGTGATTTTTGTATGGGCTGGGCCATGAACAGTGAAGATTTAAAAGGGCCGGTTCCGGTCCTAGAAATTCTGGCCCGTGCAGACCTCTATCAAATAACTATCAAAGTGTCAAATGCAGAAGCCATTTGGATACTTTTCCATTATCCCATCCACTACTTTCCATAAAAAAAATGATTAATGCTAAAAATGCATGATTGGCGTTACAATCACTTGATGTCAAATTCGTTACATGTGTTTGTTACATCAGGTTATTTGTAATTCAACTTTTCTTTGTATTTTTAATGATTTTTATTAATTACAATAACAACATTAAACAGTGATGTCATGATATTTAGAGAAAAAACATTGAAAAAATATTGAATGCATAGTTATGTACAGTAGATTAGTTTCAACTGACATCACATTTATCCATCAGCCGGAATGAATAACTAAGAAAAAATATGTAAATAAGTAAATATCCAAGATTAAATTTTTCTGTTTTCATTAATGTATTGCAAATTTTACTGTTGAAAGTTGTTGGTAATTGATGCTTTCATGTTCGGAGCTTTTTTTCTAGCTTAATATATTTTATTTTATTTTTATTTATTATTTAGATTTCAATACATCAGGTTGCATCCAGTGATGTTTGTTTTCGTGTTCATGAAGCGCTCATGAATGCAGTAATCACAACATTATAATTATGATAATATAAATATGACGTCATTTTCTGTAATAGGTATTCCATGTGACGTCAAACTGATTCTATACAAATTATTGCTATGTTTTATTTCCTATTTCATTTGTATACTACAGCTGTATCTTATAACTATTTGTATACTACAGCTGTATCTTATAACTAAATGTTTTAATACTTTAGATGCAGTACTAACATTTTCTACCATTTATATTAAATAGAAAATGAAACATAGGAGCCATTTTTTGTAGTTTTCATTACAAAAAGTAAAAAGCTACCTATTGCAGCTGTCTGTAGGAAAGCACTTCCGAAAAGTTTTGGTATATTTTCATCAATATTTAAGTATTGCGTGGCAGCACAATACTTATTTATTTCCAGTGTCACTTCTCAATGTTAATTTAACATAGAAAAGCCTATGGGGTTCATAACTTCTTGACTTTTTCTTCCCACCTTTTTGTCCATGATGCCACAAATTTTTTATTCTTTGTCATTTTAATGATATTGTAAATTCAAAGTACAAAAATGTTTGCCTGACGTCAGAGTCAAAACGGATGATAAAATGCCTTTGCATATGGTTTAATTATAATGCAGTGAGTAACACAGCCTAAGCTTTATTTATATTATTCAAATATTTTTCTCAATAATTCCAAATTTCGCTTTTTTCATTGAGAATCAATGGACATTTTTGCTATAAAATTTAACATTTTTTTCTATTGTTGCAAAAAATTGAGCCGTAATAATATTTTATCTACAGTAATTTTCAGTTAAAATATTTCCATGTGAGAAATGGAATTTCAAATAAATTTTTTATGAATTAAAAAGAAGATGAATACGGCGTCATACGGGAAATAAAACTGATATTTTCAAACATTTTTTAGTAATACAAGAAGCATTAACAAGAGTAAATACAGAAAGCAGGTGACTATGATGTCAAAAAATTGCAACATATTTCACTGATACTGATTTTTAAGCATAAATATCAATTGCATTACAGATGTGCCCATTCGATTAAAAAGGTGTTAACTTTGTGGTTTATTTATGTTTTCCTTTTATTTATTGCTTGATGAAGTTTTAATTTCGTTAAGGAATACTAGCCGGAAAGAAATACCTAACTATTTATAGTCCAGGCAATAGAGACCGTATAGGGACTCTACCTAGCAAAATTAATGGAAGTTCTGGAAATAGGCTTACTTTGTTTTTTGGGTCGCTGAATCCGAATTTGTAACTTCCCACCAAAATTTCCCCCGGCAACACCCGAAATTGTGGTAAAATGCCCCCCAAAAAAGGTTTTTATTAAAAAAATCAATTTTTTTTATTCTTTTAGGGGAAAAGTATCTAGAAATTCAGAAAGTAGACAAAATTTGCAACAAATTAGATACATGACATTATGACTTAGGATGAAGGGGAAGGTGGGGATCTGCCTCGGAACATGCGCCACTGTGCTGCATGGACTAAGTTGCACAATTCCACTTAACCACTCGCATGTTTACATTCGCCCTCCCATCTCCCCTCCGAACTTTCTCTATAAGGTTTACTTTAAGTTTTTTGGGTCGCTGAATCCGAATTTTTAACTTGCCCCCAAAATCCCCCCCCCCTCCCCCAAATAGTTGTTTTTAACTTAAATTTTTTATTGTTTTAGGGGAAAAGCATTACGAAATTCAGAAACTAGACAAAATTTGCAAGAAATAGGATTTATGACATAGGATAAACGGGGAGAGAGGGGGCTGCCTCGGAACTGTTAGGAATTTTAAGTTATTTCTTATTGCTTCTATTATCTTTATTTTGCTTACTGTGTCTGGATTTAAATTACTTTTATTTCTGTTCAAAATACATTGAAATATCTTTCATTATACTTTATTACTTTTATATAGATATAATGAACTTACCTTTATTCAGGCATTACTTGATTCTAATAACTATTCTACTATTTTATTTCGCCGGTAACTTCTTTATTTACATCTCTCTGCAAACTACATTCATCTTTCCCACAATCGTTCTGGCCGTAGTTACTTCAATTGCTAACAGATGGCGGGAGCCGTCTTTGCATACTTTTTCCTCTTTGACGAATCGGCATCGATTACGTCATCAGAGAATTCTGGAAGATCGGAAGACACGTGGACGAGTTGCATGGTGTGTTTGTTTTGTCCTGACAGAAACATATCAATACTGTCTACGGCAAGTCTAGGACTGTTGTGTTTGGAAGACAGGAGGTGATAGAATAATATTGTAAAGTTATTTTGGATATTGAAATTCCAAATAATTTTTTTAGGATCGATCGTATAGTGTGCATTTAACAGTTTGTTCCGGCCACAAAAGACCACTTAGACACAACAGTCATTAATTAAAGAAAATCTGAATTTACTTATCATACATTTGGAAATTAAGAACAAAAAAATAAAAAGGTAAAAGCATTACCTGCATTGACCCGAAAGAACAGAAGAATGATGGAGACATTTGCAGAAAGAAAAATAAACAAATGAAAAATTTTCCTTGCAAATTTTTTTATTTGTGAAGCAATTTTTTGCAGAACATAGCATATTATCATACAGTACATATCTTATTCTTTTAGATGTACTTTTTTTATGATCGACACATACATCTACATTCTTACTAAGGAAAATAAAATAATTTCTTTCCTTTGGGGAGTATGGAGACACAGGCATTTAGATGATTTTTATAGCATCATAATTCTATGACTCGAAATAAAAGAAACACTTGAATAAAAAATAATAATAATGCCGTCAACAGAATTCTTTATCCACATCCTACAGAAGAACGAGAAGTAACTGATCAAAGCATCTCGCCACAAAAAAAAAGACGACACTATGCAGCCGAATTACACAATCAAAGAAATATTCTTTCATTTTTAATATTTCTTACTGTAGACATGAAAATCCATTTATTATTTTTTTGTAGAAGGGAAAGAGGCATCCATCCATTCTCTGCATTCGTTGATAGAACACTCATGCAGACGCAGACATAATTTCTTCGCAGAACGGCAAAAAAAGGCAGCCATTCTGCATTGAAGTCCCAACTCAACTGCACTGCTGAATGCGCGTGAGCTCTCCGAGAAGAGGAGTAAAGGGGGGGTTGCTATAATCCTTGAAACACGCCAACTTTGGCTGAACGAACATACAGGCGCCATGCATTGGCATAAAATGCAATGCTAAAGAATATAAAAACTGCTTTAAAAAAAAGGAAATTTGATAGATTTCACTGAGATAAGATGCCAAAGAGTAGTAAAGAGTTAGAAATTTTGAAATTACGAATTAAACTGATTTAAATATTATTGGCTAAGGGGTGGAGCTACAAAAGGATATGACTTCACAAATAGAAAGATATGGAATTTTCCAGATAATTCTTTTATCGGAAGTACAGATTTCAAAACGACGTTTATGATTTTAAAATGAATGAAATGCTATGCCAGAAAGAAAAACTTACAGGGGAGAGTTGAAAAAAAAGGGAATTAAAATAATTTTGGAATGCGGATATTAAAATTAAATGAATACAAGATTAATAAAAATATTTTCTAAATGAAATTAAATAAATATATGGCAGTGGTTCTAAGTAACCACAACAAGGACAGCTTCGTTAGTTTTAAGTTTCAGTATTGTTTTAAATTGAGTTTTCACTTCGGCGAAATACTTTTTAACATTTTTGTTTTAGTTGAAGTTTATCGTAATGTTAATTCATCAATAGCATGCTCGTATCCTTGTTTGAGTTTAAAGTATACTTACAATAATTGTCATTACTATAAGTAGGATATGTTTTTACAAAATTGAAAGCTTCTATTAAAGTTCATAATATGAAATGATCAGTTTGGAACTGTGTTGATATTCGGCGACTTCGTTAGAAGCTTAGAGTATTTTGTTTCTAAATCATGGCTTCTGATACATCGTTTGCTACAAAGGACCAGTGGATATATAATGATGCCTGGAAACCGTGTAGTTATGTGCCGTCGTATTTTTCAGAAGTTTAAGATATAGCAATGGCCATGTTTTATATTGAAAGCCGAGATGACCTTTTCATTCAGTGCCAGGGTAATGTTTTTACTTCTTTCTATTTCACGGCAGTATAGTGAATTTATTCATGAATTAAAATCTTTTCTATTTTCGTTTGATGTGTTGGGATTTCTTTTTTCATTATAGATTATCTTTATTTAAAGCTGTTTGAGACATGATCAATTATCTTAAATATATTACTGTTAATTTGAAGTTAAGTTTAACTGTTTACTTAAAATAAATCCTGTAAGATATATTAATCAATTTAACTTTTAACTTTAGTCATATGTTCCAGTTCGGTTGGTTTAAATTAAGGGGCATATAGCTATGTAATGGAAGTTCGTTTGAATAATATATTTCACTATGAGTGTTCTCCAGCAGGTTATATTACACCTGGATTTAGATACCCGATTATGTTAAAGAAGAATATTTGTTTTTCTTTTAAGTTTTATTTTATTTTAATAAAGTTTTTCATTTTTAAAACTTTGTCAGTTTTATTTCCAATCAACTTTAGTTTTATTTAGTTTATAGTCATGATGTTATTTTTCAGATTAAAGACATTCCAGATTCACTTTTACTTTTAACTGCTACACTACTTTTTAGCCTTAAGCTCTTTCAACCGCGTACTGTCTTTGACAGTCTCTGCTTGTTTTAATTATGCATCAACCTGAATTCCTTTTTAGATGCATAACCTGTTATATCTATACCTTAGTATAGTATATCAGGAACATTCCCTGCGCGCTTTTCTCAAAAAACAAATGTTTTCAAAAAATCAATTTTTTGGGGAGTTGCCGGGTGAAATTTTGGTGGAAAGTTACAAATTCGGATTCAGCGACCCAAAAAACAAAAATGAGTCGAAATCCAGAACTAGTATTAATTTTTCCAGGTAAAATCCCCTATTGCCTGGACTTCATAACTTAGTGCACATAGCGCCGCAATGCATGTTCAGAGGCAGCCCTCTCCCTCCCTGTTCATCCTACGTCATAATGTCATTTTTCCTATTTGTTGCAAATTTTGTCCAGTTTCTGAATTTCATAATGCTTTTCCCCTAAAACAATAAGAAATTTAAGTTAAAAACAACTATTTTGGGGGTAAGTTAAAAATTCAGATTCAGCGACCCAAAAAACTTAAAGTAAATCTTATAGAGAAAGTTCGGAGGGGAGGTGGGGGGGGGGGGGGCGAATATAAACGTGCGAGTGGTTAAGTGGAATTGCACAGCTTAGTCCACGCAGCACCGCGGCGGATGTTCCGAGGCAGATTCCCCTTTCAGCCTAAGTCCTAATGTCATATATCTAATTTGTTGCAAATTTTGTCTACTTTCTGAATTTCTAGATACTTTTCTCCTAAAAAAATAAAAAAAATTGATTTTTTTTTAATAAAAACCTTTTTTGGGGGGCATTTTACCAAAATTTGGGGGGGTTGCCGGGGGAAATTTTGGTGGGAAGTTGCAAATTCGGATTCAGCGACCCAAAAAACATAAAGTAAGCCTATTTCCAGAACTTCCATTGAAAACTTCGGATGCTTAGAAGTAAAGAAATTTGCAAATAACTGAAATTTATTTTACAAGTTTCATCATCAATTTGACGTCAGCAGTACACACGGGCATGCAATATATATATTGTTCATATGCAATTTCTTTTTGTGGTATTAAGAAATAAAAAATAATAATTTGTAAATTTTAAGACAGAGACTTTTAACATTAAGTAAACTTAACGAAGTTACATTAAGTAAACATAATGTTATTACTGCATTTTTTATCTGAAATTATTCCTCAAGCTCTTTTGTCATTTTTTTTTTCTTTTGGTTTCCTGAAAACGACTGATGTTGATGCTAAATAAACATCCCAATTTAAATTTAGGTAACAATCTAATCTTGCATTTACATCGCACCCTGGTAGGAAATAAGGTAGCAAAATTTAAGTAAAACTGCTTTTTTGTTTGTTTGTTTGTTTTACTTTGTAACAGCTATACTGTTATAATATTAGCAGTCAAGATTTAAGTATTTTTTGCATTCATAGCGTACCAGAGGGGAAAATGGGGTAACTAAAATTAAGTAAAATTGTTTTGTTTTTTTAATTTATTAAAGATTTTTTATGCTCGTGCTGGGAGTTTTTGTCCAAACTTTTCACTACTGAACAGATGAAACATTTTGGATTAAATATTGGTAAATACGCCACAAATTGTGATGCGATACCTTGTAGATCAAACATGATGATGTTACATCTAGTTAATTTTTAAATGAGTTCGTCTGAATACAGTAGTTATTAAAAAAACTTGACATATTCAACAAAAACATAATTTGCCGAGCAAATTAAAAAAACAAATTTATTTCCTACATCATTTAAGCTAAAAGGTGTTAAAGGTGTTGTTTATTGTTTTAAGACTGTAAAAATTGAAATCGTTGGATGCTTAGGAGTTAATAAATTTGCAAATAACTGAAATTTATTTTGCAGTTTTCTTCTTCAATATGACGTCAGCATTACACATGGACATCTAATATATGTATTGTTCATATGCAATTTCTTTTTGTGGTATTAAGAAGTAAAAAATAATTATTTGTAAATTTTAAAAAGACAGACTTTTAACGTTATTACCACATTTTGTATCTAAAATTATTCCTTGTCTTTTTTTTTTTTTTTTTCCCCAAGTTAAATTTAAGTAACAATTTCCTCTTGCATTTACATCATCCCCTGGCAGGATATAGGGTAGCAAAATTTAAGCTGTGCAACAGCTATACTGTTGTTATAATATTAGCAGTCAAAATTTAAGGATATTTTTTGTATTCATAGTGTACAAGAGTGGAAAATGGGGTAACTAAAATTAAGTAAAAAAAAAAAAAAAAGTTAGTTTTTTTGTGCTCAGACTGGAAGTCCAAACTGTGCACTACTGCACTGATGAAACATTTTGGATTAAATATTGGTAAATACACCACATATTTGGTAAATGCACCACAAATTGTGATGTGATACCTTGCAGATCAAACCTGATGATCATACTTGCAGTTAATTTTTAAATGAATTCGTCTGAATGTGGTAGTTATTAAAAAACTTGACATATTAAACAAAAACATAATTTGCCGAACAAATAAAAAAAAAAAAAAAAAAAAAAAAAAATTATTTCATTATTTAAGCCCAAGAAGGGACTGATATTAAGATATTTCATTCAGTTAGTTCTACACTTAATGTTAAATTTTTGTAATAAATTAGTTAAACCAAGTGAACATTAAAAAACAAAAAATGAATCTAAGTTTTTAGGGTGTTTAAGTATCATATTGTTTGAATTTCATTTTTATTCTTTAATGTTCTCTTGGTTTAACTAATTTATTACAAAAATTTAACATTAAATGTAGAACTAACAGAATGAAATATCTTAATATCTGTCCTTTCTCGTGCTTAAATAAGGTATGAAATAAATTTTATTTTTTTAATTTCTTCGGCAAATTATGTTTTTGTTTAATATATATGTATACTGATTTTTGTCATGTGATAACTCTCATATTTATAAACCGATTTGGATGAAATTAATTGTAAGCATAATACATACCAATGTCTCGACCGAATTCGTTGGCCAGCTTCATCTGCCATCTTGTTTCAGAATGGCAGCCATTTAAATAAATAAATAAACATTTAAAAAGCGGTGCAAATAAATTAAAAACTGAAAAATATTTTTTTCTTAAGAGTTTGACCTTAATACATTGATTCCAAAGCATATTTTGTTTCGTCTTTATCTTAAAAAATGGCTGCGATATAACAGTTTGAATTTCTAGGGTGGCTGACATTTTCAAACAATCTGGTTTTTGTCATGCTGTAACTCTTGTATTTATAAACCGATTTGGATAATATTAAGTATGTGCAGTGCATAGTACATATGAATGTCTCGACCAAGTTCGTTGGACAGCTTAATCCGCCATTTCATTTTGTTTCAAAATGGTGGCCATTTGTACCATGCATTACCGCGCAATGCTTAAAAATTATTAATATCCGTTCACTTCAAATTCTCACCAAGCTTGGCAACACTTGGCAAAATATCGAAAAATTTGATGACCAAAAATAAGTAACCATAAATGATGCCAGCTTGGCTATAGCTTACTAATTTGGTGCAATTCTCATTCAAATTCAGTATTGACGAATATTCTCTTATTGGGTTTTATTGCATTTTAGCTTCTTAAAATTTCAGTAAAATTTAGGTAATAGTATTAAATTCCATAATATTGTTATCAATATTAAAGATTTAAAATTAGGATATTTTGTGTGTTTGATATTGTATTATTTGAAAATTTTCAATTAATCTATTAGAAATTTTGCATTCTGTGTTATTTTCAATGTCTCATTTTTTACTTATTTGATTTCTTTTTTGTAAAAATTTAGGTCTATTTCAATCTACTTGGACACATTAAATATTTTTATACGCATTGCCATGTTGTTGGCTGGTGGCGGCGGTTCAAGAAGAAAATAAATTGTGCTTCTCATAATGTAAATACCTTTTAATAAACAATGTAATAAAATAAGTCCTATGAAAACTATATTTCCTCGTCCTATTTTGTTTTATTTCATTTTATTAATTTCTAGCCATTTGCAATAATTTTTAAAAATGTATTATCTTGTTGTTTTTTTTCCTCTTCAATTTAATTTTCATTGTTTGTACTACTACTTAGACAAAGTTATCCTTGACATGTGATATTTCTTTATATTATGTTGTATTGGTTTGTAATAAAGTTAGATTTCATAATTTCATCCTAGCATCATTTAATAAAATAGTATGTAAAATTGTTCTTACTTAATTTGTTCTTTTCATTCTACATTAATATGTCGATTAAAATATATTTAATTTAAAACTCATCTTTAAAAGCAATATTCGGTAGTTCAGTTGTGGAGAGAAATTTTTTTGTTTAATTTTTCTTTTATGATGCTGTACCTGAGGTTAAGAAGACATAAGGAATATTATAAACAATCTATGTTTAGGGCATATAACACAACAATTTTCATCTAAAAATGATGATGCACGAGAGATATTTCACAAAAAGTAACATATTTTTGACAGGATTGGCATGGTTTAAACGTTTTTTTTTCCCTTTAAAAATATGTTTTTTAGAATAACTAGAATATATCTTTTGTATTTTAAATTACTAAATTTTAATACTTTCTGCTTTTAACATTATGCAGGATGAAAATTAGCATGTGTTAGCTCGTTAGAACATCAGATATATTAATTATCTTAAATAATGGTCAACACTTATAAGCATATATGTATGAAACTAACAATGATACAATCAGTGTTGGGCACGCTCACAAAAAAAAAAAAAAACTAATTCAAACTCAAATTCAATTTTTCAAAAATGAGTCAAGTTCTCGCTCAAACTCAAAAGTTTTCAAACAAATCTGCTCAACTCAAACTCATCTCCGAAAGTGAGTGAAGTTCACTAAAAACTCTTTTTTTTCAGTATATTAAAAATGTATCGTCCAAATTTACAAAATTTTGTGAACTCTTGGTTATTCGATGTAAGGGTCTTCATGGGGCCCATCCAATTTTCCTTCCTGGCACTCGATCCGGGCTTGGTTTGCGGATTGCTTTTTCCTAGAGGTTCGGACCGAGATAGGCCGTGACTGAATTTTTTTCCAGCCCAAGTCAGGACTTGACTGCATTCTTCTTGAGGTCTCAACAGGCAGAAATTTCCAATCCAGCTCATATGAAAATCATTGGACCAGCATGGCTCTGGCCTGTATAGTAAAAATATCAGTAAAATTTAGCCTGGCTCAACTTTTTTTTTCTTCAAAAAATGCATGCATTTTTAAATCGCTATTACAGTAGAACCTCGATTATTCGAAGTAATTGGGGCCGACCCTCTTTCGGAAAATCGAAATTTTCGGATAATCGAGAATGCTTCAATTTTGAGATTAAGGAGAAATATATGCAATATTTCGTATTATGGTAACAAGTGCTTAATAAAATTAAAGCAATAGCAAAATAGAAACAAGAATAAATTACCTGAATTTTAATTTTGAAATTAAGTACCTTTTACATATATCACAAAGTTTGAAAAAATGTTTTGTTTATTGCAGTTTCGATTGCCTTTGCTTTGAAACTCTCTCTCGGAGTTTTTTAATATTATTAGTTCACCAGTATCTCCAGCCATGCCAAACCTTTTGCAAAACATTCAAAAGCTTCAGAATTGGCAATTTGTTAGTTTTCTTTGTTCCACTCCACGGCTTACGGGATCTCAAGTTAAATTCAAAGGAACTCTAAGAAAGGAGATCGAAAATAGTTATATGTACTCATAGTTCGGAAAGGACCACTTGCACACAAGGAATATGGTAGTTAAAAAAAAAAAAAAAAAAAAAAAAAAAAAAAACTTCCAAAATTGATTTTGCATACAAGAAATGTGATTGTTTAAAAAAAAAAAAAAAAAAAAAAAAAAAAGCTCCAAAAATGGATTTTGGTTAATCGAAAGTTTCGGTTAAAAGAGTTTCAGATAAAAGGGTCTACTGTATTCCACAATTAAAATTGATATATTTATTTATTTTACTTTTTAATTTGAGTAGATTCATTTCTAGCAATAAAATTAAAGTACGGTAAAACTTGAGAAAAAGAACCTGCCTATGACGGATCCTGTGTTTAACAACACAAAAAAAATGTTGATCTATGTAAAATGAGGATAATAAACTTGTGAAAAGAATATAATGCATTTACAACAGACAATGAACTTGCTAAATAAGGAAACCTGCCCATAACAGATTTTTCTTTTTTCCTAAGCAATTCCGTCTTAGAAAATTTTATTGTATAGAATTTTTAAATCTCCAAGCCATAGAATGTGGATTAATGATATTAATGACAACTGTGATATTTGCATATAATCAGATGCATTTAAAAAATAATTACCACAGCTCAGGACACTTTTTTTAAAATGTAGAATATAATCATGAAATAAAAAGATAAAATAAGTACTTGGCCCTCCTGAGTCCGTGTATATCTCTAATCCTTTCAGGGGTGCCGTTAGCAGCCTACGAATGCTTAATTTTAATGCCAAATGGCACCAGTAATTTTTTAGTACAATTTTGATCTCATAATAAACGTGAAGAAAAGCTTTTGGTTATTTTCAAATAAATATGTTCGTAAATTGCAGTGTGAATTAATTATTTGAATATTTTTGAAGCTGAAATGCCTTGTCCCTGAAAGGGTTGAATGGCATTTGAAAGGGGGGAAACATGTTTTTAACAGCTGGAAATTTTTTTTAATAAATTATGAAAAAAAGTGAGTTGTAAGTTTTGCTCAAACTCTGATTTTTTTTAAATTTTTTTTAGCTTTCGTTCAGCTCGCACTCGTTTATCAAAAAGTGAGTCAAGTTCAACTCAACACTCACAGAAAGTGAGCTAAACTCGTGAGTTTTCGCTCAGTGAGTTCACTCATGCACAATACTGGAAACAATAGACATTCAATATTTAGCCTAAAATATTTACGTTTAAAAAAAATGTAGATTATTTAGAATTAATAATGATTTTTAAAAACTTTGGTCAAGCTGAAAAAAAAAAAAAATCAATTGGAAAGGCTATCTTTTAAGATTTTGAAAAACAGTTTGCAAGATATGAAGTTGAATAAGTCTGTTTATCTTCTCTCTTATTTGCTGAATCTAACTGAAAAAAAAAAGGTTAAATTTTTTTAGTCATCAGTTAAATTTTAACCACCTCTGATGTTGAGATTTGTACATAAAAATTCATCTTCTGAAAGATACTATCTTGAAAATTAATCCATTTACTCGTATAACTAAATAAAGTGAAAAGTAGTAGTTAGGTCAAGAAAAATGTATTAAAATGGTTGGTGAACAAATTTTTATTGCAAAAAGTTACTACAGCCAAGGTAGGTTTGTATATTCAAAACCATACAAGAGATTGGGTATTAAAAAATTGAAAAGACCACTTCTCCTTTTAAAATTTCAAATGCATATTCTCTTGAATTAGACCTGTATTATACATTCATCTGCATTCTTGTTGGCTGGTGGAGATAGTAATCTTAAAACAATTAACTTATAATACATTTATGTTGCACAGTCGGGCTTGATAGCATTAATCTCATAGGGATGGGGCAGGGTGAAATAAGATTTGTTTAAAATATCAAGATTTCAAAATAATGCCTAAAAATTTTAAGTTCTCATGTTTAATTTAGTCATGAAAAAGAAATTTATATTGTAGTATAGCTTAGAAGGGAAGAAAAAAAAATTAGTTTGATGGCTGTTTAAATCTTTTAGTGCTAACAACTGTTTATAAAGCATTTGAAGATCAACATTTTCAAAAGAGTCTAAAAATTGACAAATAAGTTTTCTTTTTTGCATTCTGTTGCTATTTCAGAAAACTGGCAATTTCAGAGAAGCCTCAAATAACAATCCACAATAATTTATACGTGGGTGGATCAACAAGTAATGCCTCATATGTCTTAAAAACTTTAATAATGAACATATAACATCTAAGTTATTATAGATCATAGCCTGAACTGTCCTCTACACAAAAGTACCATTGCACATAATCACATGCATTTGCGCCATCAGTCAACCCAGGTATGAAACCCATTTTGGAAAAATTCAGGGTTTTGTTTTTAGCAGGATTTTTTTTTTTTTTTTTTTCAGTGTTTTGCAACTATTCTTTTGTCAGAGCCATACAAGAGGTTCAATGCATCATAAAAATTCTGAACTGTAACGCATCTGTATCCTCGAATCAATTCACCAGCACATTCTCGATTTGCATCTGTGGCTGATGTTGTCAGCTGGCCGCTTCTCAGTTTATCTGCAGTTTCCAAACTTTTTCATCCAATGCTGCATATTGATGATGTCCATTACATTAGCCCCACAAACATTCTTCAAGTATTACGGATTTCCTTAGGTACATAACCTTTTTTTGCCAGAAATTCAATGACAACCCTTTCTTTTAGCTTCAGATCTATAGTTCCAATCAGTCAATCTGAAAAAGAAAATACTATACAAATAGAATACGGTTACCTCTATAATATGCATAGATAGTCAAATAGCTGTAAAAGAAATAAAATTTAGAGCAATGAAGGCATTACTTTTAGATTCACCCTCTTATATTATTATAATTATTCATTTTTGCATTTTTATGTAGATACAGAACTAAGTAAACATAAAGTATTTTTGAAAAATCATAAGGTATATTATGTATTTGAAAACATTTTTTAAATTGGTAATTCTGTTTTAATTTCAACTCAAAATTCGTTGAAAGGTTTTTTTTTTTTTTTTTTTTTTTTTTTTTTTTTTTTTGTGATGGGAGGGAATTGTCTCTAACATTTAATGCTAAATGCCTGACATTATTAAGTATTTGAATTTAGTATGGTTTTTTAAATCATTGAGTACTTATTTAATTGAAAGTACTATGGTATGGTTTATGTACTAAATTTTCTTGAATATTAAAGATGTGAATTATCACATTGCTAACTAAGTGTAAACCAACAGAGTGAAAAATTATTCAATAATTTCAAGCGTAATTTCACTGCTGAAAAGTAGTTGAAGAATTAATTAAATTTAAAAACTCAATTTTCTTTTTCAACATCAAAACTAGACTTTATTTTATTTAGTCTCCAGTCATTTCAATATAAATTTTAAAATTAAATTTTTAGAAAAGTAAATTTCAGCTGTAAAATCATGTTTAATTGTAAACATATCCAAAGACATTTGTAATCTGCTTTCAAAAATATGTTTATTTTTAATTAAAACTTGGAATTTTATATTTTAACATAGTCAAAATTATTTCCTTGGGAGGAAATTTTTTAAATCATTTTATAAAATACTTGACAAGTAATATAGTTTTTAAATCCATAATTGATTATGAAAAAAAAAATCAACAATATAGGATTTCTGCGTTTAAATTATAACTTCATCTTTCTATGATAATAATCTATTTCATTCTCTTGAGAGCTATTATAAATCTGCTTATAACAGTAAAGGCCTGAAATAGTCTTGTAATACTATAAAATTACGAAATGCTAGGCCTTTTGAAAGAACTTTTTCTTCTTCACTAGCAAAGAAGACACGCTATCTATTGCTTTGAAGGCAGGAGCAAATCTTGCTGCAGCAAAATATTTCTAAATTTTAACTAGCAGGATTTGCCAATCCTAAAACTTTCCTCTATCTCATACATATTAATACTTCAAAAAACATATATTATTTTTATTATGCATTTTAGGAAAAAAAAATGAATAGTTAACCACTTCCCTGATTAGTCAGAGTTATCTCGGGTTCGTATATATTCCAATTATTATAAGAAAGCTCGGGCATAGCAGAATTTGTCAGTACAGTCTGTTTTATTACTTTTTATTCGGCTTGAAAAGTCGACCAGAATTTATCTGCTCATTTTACACCAAGAAAAAGATGAAAAAAAATAAGATTTTCTTACATGTATTGGACTTGCCTTTGTGGAATTCCTACATTTTGTATTCTAAATCAGGAGGTTCAAGATCATCCAAACAATTTAGAGTGGAACTGTTGTAAAACTAATTGCAGAAAATCATTGTGACGAGTTTTCTGCCACATCAGAAAGAGCCAGTATTGGAAAATGCCTTGAGGTGAACACTCAGGCTAACCTCAAGGCATTTTCCACATGTTATTCCTGCTACTGAGAAAAAATCAAATCCAATGAGACAGTATGCTCTTTTCTCCTGTAAAAGAGATTCCAGAGGTAAGCCAGTAAGAAAAGAGATCAGATACCAGTGTACCGAAAGTCAGGTATCACTTTGTGTTGTCCTTTGTTTCAAAAACTATCATACGAAAACTAATATTTAACTTTTTCTATGTGCCCAAGATAACTCGGTATAATAAACTGATGACAACTAAATGCTTTCAAGTCTGTAAAAAATTAAAAATTCAATTTAAAACCTGTACATGATGTTTTGTTTCAGTTCCTTATATTTAATAATGGAATAAAAAAATATGATGGTTTATGCAATTTTTTTCAAAAAAATTGGTAAGGTTTAAGTTCTAATTAATTGAACAAGAAATATAAAAAACAGATCGCTTATAAATCACGTTAGCAAGTTTCATGTTTTTTCTTTTAAAAATTAATCTGAAAATTTCGAGTTGCTGAGCATGGAAAAGTTTTTTTTTCTTTTTAAATTCCGCCTTAACATGATTCTGATAAAACCAGCTCTTATATAAAAATGAAATTAAAAACTCGTCAAAAGCAGCCAGATAAAATTTCAAATATGTTTATCTGTTTTTATTAAATAACAGTTGCACGTCTGGGCTGATAAATGCTTAATTGCTGCTGAAAATTATTTTTCAATAATAATAAATTTGTTATTCAGAACTGACACACATTTTTACAAAATTTAACATTTTATATGTGCTCTAAATTCATGACTAAATATTGCTAAAAAAGACAAATAGGTTTAAAATCCAATTTAGCCATTGAGAGTAAAAATTTCTGATTTCCCTTTTTTTTCTATGCCACATGGATGTGCATAGTTTTCAAAGCAATGGTGACATTATTTGTTTTCAGAATTAAAAAAAATGCTGCTGCTACACATTGTAAAACTAGAAATAATCTGCAATCATATGCAGACTTGTCTTACTTATAGGGATGCACCGAATAGTGATTTTGGCCGAATACTGAATATTTGGCCAACAGGCGAACCGAATACCGAATATTTGGCTTGTCGAATACTTTTATATTTCAAAGTTTAAAGGCATTAAAATATTAAATTTTAAAACAATTTCACATAATATTTAAAACAGAAACTTTTATTCTAATAAACAAGTCTTTTTCAAGTAAACTTTATGCTGAAAAAAAATCTGCTTTGAGTTATTTGAGAAGAGGATAGGTATAAAAAAATTTTTAATTAATAAAATTAAATTTCATGGCTTCTTCTGAGAATTAAAATAAATGAATAAAATATTCTTAAATTCTAAAACAAACATTTTAAAATCAAAGAGAAATTCTGATAAATTGGGAGACAAATTGTACAGGATCATATATTATTTGTTTTTCAGGAAGACTCTAAAGTAAAATTAATAAATTATACGATCGATTCAAATTTTATATGGTGGCAACTTAGCAAGAATAACTGTTCTACTCCCTTTGATTAAGCACGGAAGTTTTTAAGTGCATCCTAGATCGGTGTCTGGAGTGGGCAATTATTTTCAGATTGTAAACGTTGTTCTTAAAATCTTTGCAAGAAACAGATTATTTACTGGACAATATTCAAGAACTTGCATTTGTACATAATTATAATTAATTCCTATAAAAATCCTCGATTGGTTAATTTTCTTAAATAATACTTAACAAACAGCAAATAAATAATGTAAAAACATTCTCTTTATTTAAATATGATTCGGTTTTTAATTATTCTGAATATCTTTATAAATTGACTGTTAAACGTAGAAGTTGTATAGGGTTTAAAAAAATATGCTTTAAAAGTTTTTTTAAGTATTCAGCATGCCGAATAGTTTGATATTCGGCCAAACCAAATATTCGGTAACATGGCCGAATACCGAATATTTGGTGCATCCCTACTTACTTATACATTTTAAGGTAGTTATTTTTTTATTGCTGTTATTTCTGAAAAGTAATACAGTAGACCCTTAAATCCGCACATCATCGCAGATGTAAACAATGATGTGGTATAAATAATTTAAAGAGTTGTTGCAGTAAGATAAATAATGAGTCAATGTGCCAAGAATAAACATTTTCTTGAATGCAGTAAACGGATCACGGATCGTATAGCTAAGATGATAAGATTGACTTGCAGTAAAAATAAAAATAAGGATAAATAAGTAAATGTAACGTTCTTACTTAATGATGAGATAAAACATTGAAGAGACAGCAGTTATAAAAAATATTCTTTATTCGTTGATTCACTTGAGAGGTGGAAGGCAATTAGGATAAGTAGGTCACCGTACACATTAAAAAAAAACGTTCCACGTAGCATTATTAAGAACTTTAAGTAATTCCATGATAAAAATGAATGCTGGTTAAAGCTGGTTAAAATCCTTTCTTAGAGAATGTCTTGAAGATACAAAGTCCAAATTCGAAAAAGCGTTTAATTAAAATTCCATCGGCGATCTGCGACAAACTTTTACTTATTAAATGAGCACCTTAGAATACATGATCGCTGAAACACGTTCGCAATCCTTCAAACAGGCACTAGGCCCGATTTGAAAAATACAAATCACGTTGTCAAAAATACATCTTAAGCTTTCGTAAATCTGTTAAAAAACTGGCTGCATTGATATATATATACTACATAAAAGGAGTTTACAAAACTACATCCAGAAATGATTTAAATCTATTCGTTAATATTAAAATTGCGTATGAACTGTAGAACGAATAGCAGCTGGGAGAAAACGAAACTACGGTCAAAAGGCAAGAGGAGACACACCTCCAATATGACGCGGACGACGTCACGCTGATTCTAAAAGTAGATCAGGAAGAGGGGGAAAAGCTGAAATAAAAAGTTATCTGCTACTTGCGGTAAAAAGGACAGAAAAAAAGCGATTTGAACAATGTTTTGAGTTGAAAATAAAGAGTTTAAAACGTGAGATAATAATGCTGCATTACAATTTAAAAAAATAAATGATAAATGTGATTACTACATCACAAATGAAACTTTCAGTTCAGATGTAGGGGCAAAATTAAAGAATTTTTTAGTTTTATATCATTCCGTTTGTATTTTAATATGCAATTAATTCTCTATAATATGACTGAACTCAGTTTTTCATGAACGAAGTACAATTTATTTCTGAAAAAAAAAAAATAACAATATTGCTGATGTCTTTGGTAATCACAATCTTTTTACCAAATTTTTTTATGTATCAATCGAGATTTTTTGGTTATTAAGACTGGGTAAACCTGAAATAAAACTTGCTTACTCTATGATTTTTATGTGAATTAATAGGATACCCGAGGCTAGCAAAAAAGACAGGCTACCGCAGTGCATTCCACATATCTTTTTTTTACAGACCGCTGGAGTCACGTGATGCTCGTATGCACCAATGAAGGTGTGCAAAAAGAACATCACGTCACTAGCGGTCTGTAAAAAAAGACGTGCTATGCACCGCGGTAGCCTGTCTTTTTCGTTAGCCTTGTAGGATACCATTATGAGGCAAGTTTCATTCAATAATTCAAGGAAAATGCTCTTATCTTTATTATGCAGATTTAATTATACATTATTAATTATTTACTTTTAATAATTTAGTCATTTTAAAAATTATTTTACTTCTTATTTTTTTTCTTTTTTTTTTGTACTTTACTTAATTATTTTAATATTTTACTATATTGCTTATTTCTTTATAATTTTGATTGCATTATTACATTCAAATTACTGTTTAAAAAGTGTAAACAAAGCAATGACCAGAAATCCACAAAATTCTAAAATCCGCACAACCCCCAAGCTGTGCGGATTTGAGGGAGTCTACTGTATCAGTCTTATAAATGAATGCCATCAAATAGTCAAAATTACTATTCAGAAATAGTGGTACTAAAAAATAATGATTGTACATTGCATATAAGTGAGAGGTCAAGAAGAAAACTTTTGCTTTTCAATATTTGAAATGACAAGGTGGCCATTAACCCCTTGACCTCCAGGATGTACGTCCTCTCATTTTAGAAATCAACAACCATGATGTACTCCCGTACGTCATTCATAGACCTGCCAACCTTTGAAAATGAAAAATTGTAGCACACAAAATTCAAATTAATCTGGAGGCTGGTTGGTTGGTTGACTTTTCGTGGTTCGCGGCTATTTTTTTACATCCGTAAAAGGAATAAGGTTTCAGTCTTTCAACTCACTATAGTAAATTTTTTCCTCTGAAAATTATTATACGATTTGTATAGCTTCTTCTCGTTTCGCAGCTTTTTTTTTTTACATTTGTAAAAGGGGCCCTGTTCCAATTTTTTAACCCAGGGCAGTAAATTTTGACGAAATTCGCTTTTTTTTTTTTTTTTTTTTTTTTGTCTGCGATCATTTCACGATATTCACAATTTTTTTCCCACAATCGTAATTCACTTTTTTTTATTGCGATTCTTTTTTGAAATCCTTGAATGAATGAAATTTTACCTCAAATTTTTTACGAAATTCGCATTTTTTACCGTGCAATCTTTTTGATCCTTTGACGATTTTTACACGATCCTTTGGCAAAATTCGTGTTTTCTTTCCACGATCTCCATTTTCCACGATAAAAATCATAGTTTGAGACCGATTTTTGTAGCATCATAGTTTATAGGTCCAAATCGTAGAAACTACGATTTTTTCGTAGCAGTTGGCAAGTCTGCATTCACTACACATTAATGGTTGCATTTTTGAACAGGATTGGTCTATGATATGCAACTGATAGAACAGGGTACTGGTCGAAGGCGAGTTTTATGATACAAACATTTTACATCACATAGCTGTTGTATAGCCCTTCACTGGCAAAATTAAGCCTGGCGGTCAAGGGGTTAAATACCTCGGCAACCACCCATGGCCTAAGACTCCTAATTAAAAAAAAAAACATTTAAATAAAGATTGATTCCTTTGGTGCATCGATTTTTTTTCCCCAAGAAATATAAATTATTCCTTATCATTAGATTTAATGCATAAAAAACAGTCAATATCAGATCTAAAACAGTCTTGTTAAAAAGGGCTCCACATTCTTGTTAGAAAATTTTTCTTAAAGAGGAAAAAAGAAAAAAAATTAAACAATAGTTTTAAAATATAATTTTAAATAATAAAAATTCTTTTAAAAAACATTTTGCTCTTTTTGCGGGGGGTAATTTTAATTAAATCAGTATAAGAATTTTGCCAACACTTTATAGCAGGTTTACCAATTCATACAAGCTTGTGAACCACATCATGGTGTAGCAAAAATATTTATGAATATAGGGCATGAGTAGAAAAGTATGTTATTTAAATGTATTAAAGGAATATTATAGGATGCATATATATATTTTTTTAAATCTTCAGTTAAAGGCTTTTCATTTATGACAAAAAAAAAAAAAGATTACTGTAGAATAAAATAATTATAGCAAAGGGCTTTGTAGGCCATTAATTAACTGGAAGCCCCTGTTTAACAGCAGTAAAAATTTATTTAATTTTTGCTTTCCTTTATACAAAATATTCACTACATACTAAATTTCAAGTTTATATTGAAAGCAACATATACAGAGTTTTCTGATTTGGCAAAAAATAGATGCCAGATTAAAAAATTTTAAATACTTGCTTTATTTTATCAAAATTAGAATTTTCGTTTATCAAATCAATAACTTTAAGAATAAAATTAGTAGGTTCAATAAGATATACACAATAAAATAAATTGATAAAAATACAAAATAATTTCTTTTAATCATAAAATTATGTACATATTTAGATTCACAGTTTTAACATTTTACACTTCAGTTTCTGAAGAATTTTCTAAACAGTTACTAACTTTGTCCTTAACTTTAGTTACTTTTATTGTGCATTTTTCAGTTTGTTTCACTTTTTGCTTACATTCTACTACATTGTAACAGTTTCTATTGTCTGTGTTTCTTGTTTTGAAATCCATCCATTTGTAGTACCTTTCAAACACTTTTGAAGAAATCTGTATGGTTGATTTAGGATTTCTGTATCCAATTATGAGAATTCCTAAAACAATGAGAACCCCAGAAATTAAATACATTATATGATGCACTCCAAATCCTGTTTCAGCTCTAGACTCTTCTTTAAAGTGTAATAAAGATGAGTTGTATTTTTCCAGTTTAAGCAGAAGCATCTTGATAGTTGTAAGGTTTTCTTTTGTCAATAATTTCTCTGTATTTTCAAGTGACCGACGAATTCGCAATGTTTGGATAGGCTTGATAGAGTAAGTCACTTGTAGGAACCACTGCTGACTTGAACTTAGCTATTAAAAAAAAAAAAAAAAAAAAAAAAAAATACCAACAATTATTTAAACAGTATTGTAATAAATTTAATGAGAATTATAACCAATGCTGATTTAATAAAAATAACAATTAGTTTAAGTCTCAAAATAACTTTAATGATAATTAATAGCAATAAAAATATAATAATTATTTGCAGTTTTTTAGTGAAGATGCATGCATTTTAAATTGGAGGATTTTTTCTTTCTTTAAGAATTTGAAATTATAGTTAGTTATTGTGTATCTCTGTAGCCAGCAACTTAATATTTTTATGTACTGACAAAATGGATAAGACAAAATGGTTATATATAACCAGTAGTAAATAAACATCTAGTTTCTTTGTTTTGTCTTTTATGAGTAACTGTTGGATTCATCTATAATAATTCTTCTCACATCGTTTAAAAGACTGCTAGTACAATTTTTTTTCTCTCTTTTAATTTTCCATATGGTATGGCAGTTTTTCTGTTATATATCCCTTTTTCATCCCCCCCCCCCTCCTATTTCATCAGAAAACACCACATATGGTTTTTATTATTTTCTTAATAAATGATTTTTCTCTCTTGTATCTGCATTTTGTACTTAATTTAATGCATTATATTAGCATGTAATAGACTAACATGGTCTGGTGTCTATCAATCATATAAAATAATGTTTTTTAACCATTGGGTTCTTTTGCTTTATTTTTCACTTTTTGATCACCATATATCTATATCCCATTTCCATTAAAAATTAAATCATTATCATTTCATTTATTGTTTGGTATAATCAACTACAAAAATATACTTATGATTCTAAATATATTGAAATTTCCTAATAGGTTTTATTTATTAAGATGTTTACTATATATATATATATTACCATAATTAATGTAAAATATAATAATGTCATCTTTAAAAAATTCAATAATTTTTTATGTGAACTTGTAAATTATTTTTTGATTTCAAAGGTTGAAATTTTTAAATATTAAATTTCAACAAACTACAAATCTATATATATAAAAGAAAGTCTGAATTTCGTATTAATCAACGCGCAGCCAAAACTACTGAACCCAAAATTTTGAAAATTGGGGTAAAAATAGTTCTTATGGCATTGAGTGCCGCTAAGAAAGGATTTTCTAAAATTCCACCCCTAAGGGTGGTAAAAAAGAGAACGAACTTTAAAAAAATTCCTTAAAAATCTGATTTTATAGTTATTTTTCAACTGATAACATATTTTGGTGTATTTTTGTATGCTGAATCGAATGGTACTAACTAAATTCTTTTAAGTCCAATAGTTCGAGACATATTTCATATTTTTCTAATTTGGCGCTATCTTTGGCGCCAAAAGCTCAAATTTTCAAGTAATAATTTCTAAAAACTCATTCTCTTCATTCTGTTACTATAGCAAGGGAATAAATTCAAATTGAATAATTTTTTAATCAATTCTTTTGGTTAAATAATTAAAACAACTATGTCAGTTAAGAAAAGTATTACAAACGCCTCAAAAACTAAAACTAAATTAAAAATAAATAAATAAATCTGTGGTACTTTTTACTCCTACGAACACCATGCGAAAATGTATGATATCGCGCCATTTATTTCAACCCTAATCGTGCAAACGATTTTTGTTACAAACCATGCCAAGCATTAACCTTTGCTATTTATTGAACGTGAATATTTTTTATGAGTATTATTCCATCGTAATTCCGTAAAACTTTTGAATTTGTTATTTTTTGAATAGAAAACATTTATTATTAATTATAACTTATTTAATACTGATTACTGACATAGATTTTACTATTTGGCAGTTATCTGATGAGGAGGAAGATACAACAAAATTATTTTAGAAGTTAGGAATTATACATATAAAAATGTTTGTTCAAAAAACCATGAATGGCTTCATTCAAAGAATGAAATGTTTACTGTAGTGTGAAAAATACTAATTACGTACGCCATGCTGCAGTAGTAAAATATATTTACAATTTGAAGACTGCAGTTTAAATTGACTATATTCTATTACTTGCAAAATATTTATTTATGCTTTTATTTTAAGTACTTATTTTTATTGATCTAAAAAACTGGTATGTTAAAGCATGTAATTTTCAAAAGATATATTTTTTAAATGCTCATTTTTTTATCAACAAAATTATTTTTTTTTTCAAATGTTTCATTTTGTTTTATAGACAATGGCATTATTTATACTTCGCCTGCGTAAATTACAAAATACTCTTTGATGTTGAAATAAAATTTTTTGGTTTAAGGTATTTTTCTTCTTATTATTTTTTCTTTTCATCATTTTAAATGAAATTAGTTAGACATATATTTTAAATGTGTGTATTTTAAATGAAATGAGCAAAAGACATGTATGAATTAATGATGTCGATAAAACAAGAGGTTTTTTTTTTTTTCATGGTTATGGTATAGAGTGACGAAATGTACACCTGCAAACAGTTTTTTCCGCATGGACTATGCATTGTTATAGTAACGTATATATTTTAAGAAATTAACAATTGTAATCTTGGAAACTAGCCGCCCTTGGTGACCAGTTTGGTCTCCCTTAAAATTTAGGTTTGGGAAAGCATGCTAAGCATTGTATCGTGTTACTTTTATTCATAATTTAATTTACTTGAACGTTGAACTCCCTTAAATATAATTAATATAATCCCTCAAGCTAATATTAGTTTTTGTTGCATTAAAATATCTCAATTTGTTGATTTTCTGTAAATAAGTAAACCCTATTGGTTTACATTGGAAGTCTATGGGAATTTGACGAAATATTAGAGATATCGATAAGTTGGCGTCACTTTTGGCGATATATCTCCAATGTAGCGACAAACATGGCTGCATTTGGGGACAGAACAAGGGCCCCCTATGGCAACCCCTCCCCCCCCCCTTATAGGTATGGAGATGCATTAAATGCTGTTTAATGACTAGAAAATTAAGATACAAAAAGAGATAAACATAGAAGTCAAAATAATAAGAAAACAATGGTTGTTTCAAAACTGTTTTATAACTATTCAATGCTTATATTAAAAATCACACACAATTTTTTGACCGAAATTCATGCTTTTTTTTCGTTACGGTACATTAATCTAGCGTGGGCTTAGAACAAGATTATGACTAATTCACTGCTTTTTCTGATACTTGCTAAAAAACGCAAGCATATGAATTTATTAAATGATATATAATTTTTACTCTGTTTGTTTTTAAAGTAAGGACAGCAGGAAAGAAAAAATGAAACATTATGTAATCTTTTTTTGTAGGATTTCTAAATGTATTACTTAGCATATAATCCTAAATTAATTAATTAATAATTGATAAAAATATACATTTTAAAAAATATTATATTCTTCATTTTAGGTAGATTTCGTAAGAAATACTACCTATTGCAGTCGTTACCATGGTGCGACTTTTGAAAAATTCCTTCATAACTTTTCATTATAGGACCCCAGGAACCCAAAACCACCCCCACCTAAAAAGTTTATATATATATATGTATATGTATGTATGTACTAAATTTTGTCCGCACGATAAAAGTCGCAATTATGCACGGATTGTCTCCAAACTCACCAAAAACTTTGAGATGGCTAATATCTCGGCGGGGATTGAAAATGGGCAAAATCGGCCCAAGGGAATGGAAATGGGGAGGGTTCAAAATTTTGAATACAGTCTTAACATGATTCTGATAAAACCAGCTCATACACAACAATGACAGGAAGAAAAAAATATTTTTCGTTATAGCAGTTGCCAACAATTAAAAAAAAAGCAATAAAATTCTCACCACAACAATTGCTTTCCTATTGCAAGTTTTTCACGTGGAAAATTAAATTGAATAAATAGTTTGACGAATTGAAAACAAATTGAATATTACGTCATAAGTATTCTAGAGCAAGATTTCCGCTTGAAAACTGAAAATAAAATAAATAGCTTGATGAATTAAAAAACGAAAAACAAAATATTGCGTCATATTGGAAATAAAATGGACCTCAGCAGGTGAATATGTAACGGCATGTGAGTTTGAAGAAACGTATTAAAACATGATAAAATCCCGACTATGGAAATATTAACTTATTTTAACACTTTGAGGTTCTCTGAATTTGCAATAGCTATTTTTTAAACCTGTTCCATATACATGCGTGTGCGTATTCGTGTATATTAGAATTTTCACAAAATGTTTAGCTCCTAGAGCTCATTTTTAGTGAAAGAACTGGGTTTATCTCTAATCTTGATTTAAGTTTTGGTGGTGAATTTAGTACTTAACTTCGAAATGTACCTCCGCCTGTAGGCCCGAGCCAGCAGGGATTTTTTAAATTTATTTTCAGCATTTTTTATTTCAAAATGTTTCATTGTTGCAGTTTTAATCATTTGGTATATTTTGGCGAGTGTTCATTGGTGCATAATTAAATCTATTGTTCCAACTCTCATAAAATTGTACGAAGTACAGAAAATAATTGGTGAGTTATCACCTGAGATAGTCTAACAGTAAAATGCCTTAAAATAAATGTATTAATTTATAATTAATTTTTTCTAATATTAAAGAGTTGCATTGTCATTATTGACCTATAAACACACCTGTAAATATAATGTTTATAATTCTAACATACCAAGAAATGAGTTAAAAATCAATTAGCGATTGCAAAAATCCATCTTTACATATAAAAACTAGGTTGACTTAAATAAAAAAAGGTGCAAAATTAGAATTACTGGTTGAGAAATAGTAAAAAAGACAGGCAATCGACCAAAATAGGAAGTTATGAAAGAGGGAGAATTTACCGTAGCGAAGCGCGGGTACTCAGCTAGTACATTAATATTTTGCATATGTATGTTTTTCACCAAAACATACATATTCTGCTTCCTAAGTATCTTTCTTTACTCACGATCACTCCTGATGCTTCCTGATAGAAAAGTTTGTTTAAAAATATGTCATAAATATAATTGTTATATGTAATCAATAACTTTAATATGACAAACAAAACAAGTATTTGTGTTACAAAGAACTTAACATGATTCAAAGCACAAATAATGAGAGCAAATCCAGCATACAGCTCTTTCAGAGCTTAAATCAAGACAAGAGTTTCAGCTTTTTCTCTTCAATAAGAACATTCACTGCTTCAGCTTTTTTTTTTTTCTTTAGATTTTGTACTCAAGAAATCAAAACATTACTGAAGCTTTTAATTTAGGATTTTTTCTGGGTTTATTATTATTTATATGTAATGAAGCGAGTTTAATAATTTTACCTCATGTAAGGGATCTATATTGAATACAAAACCATCAACTCCATTGATTTGATGTAGTTTTTCATACTCTAAGGAGTCTTCAATGAATTCAGCATTGAAAAGCAAGCCTTGAAAAGCTCCACTTATTATATCAGGATGATGTCTATCCTAGGAAAGAACAATTACAACTAAATTATATGTACAGTCCTAGGGGGAGGTGGTCATGGTGGGAGGTGGGGGTGCACCACACCAAGTTATCTTATCGCAGAGAGATAGATGTAAGAGTGTTTGACTGTTAATCACATCCACTTTCCTAATTTGAGTATAATATTTGAAAAATGAATGTTTTGGCATAATGAAAACCCTCTTGAATAGGTAATCAATTTATGGTTTAGAATTTAATTCTAAATGATCATCCATAGCATGAAAAACCCAGTTTGTTTATATTACGAAGTAAGCATGATGAAATTCTTGACCATGATAGGAAAAATACAATTTGTTTACAATTTATTAGTATATAATGAATTCAAATAATTTAATATTGATTTATTAGCTTTTATAATGATTTTGGAGTCTTAATGAAGATTTATTACTTTTAATGATTTTAGGATCATTTAATATAGATTTATTAGTTTTATAATGATTTTGAAGTCCCTAAATGAATATTTAGTAATAATGATTTTAAGCTAATTTAATATGTTTTATGATATTGCAATTAGAATGTTGTAATTTTACTTTTTATACTGTTTTTTTTGTTATAATATGAATCTTCCAGAGGGTCATCTACATAAAAAAAATTTCATCAACTTTGAATTTTCAAATGGGAACGGGAACATCCACTTTTGACATCACATTTGAGTTCCTTCAATAAAGGTATAGTTTATACATTTTTTAGGTGCGTTCGTAATTATATAAATACGTAGCACCTATAGTCTTCGTTCAGTCCGTCCGTCCGTCCGTCTGTCTATCTGCATGTAACAGAGCAAAAACTACCCAACCGAATGGTCTGAAATCTTAAATATATGATTGCTGCAAAATTTTGTCAAGCCATTTCAAATTTTATGAAAATCGAATGTATAGTTTAATTACAGGGACAGTCAAAAGTTTTTCTTTACATTACGGCCAATGGGAAAAATTATTGCAAGTGCATTTTAATGATGTTACAGCCTTCCGAATGGTCTGAAATTTTAAATATATAATAGTTGCAAAATTTTGGCGAGCCATTTGAAATTTTATAAAAATCAGATGCATAGTTTAATTACAGGGACAGTCAAAAGTTTTCCGTTACATTACGGCCAATGGGAAAAATTATTGCAAGTGCATTTTAATGATGTTACAGCCTTCCGAATGGTCTGAAATTTTAAATATATAATAGTTGCAAAATTTTGGCGAGCCATTTGAAATTTTATAAAAATCGGATGCATAGTTTAATTACAGGGACAGTCAAAAGTTTTCCGTTACATTACGGGGAATGGGAAAAAAAAATATTGCAAGTGCATTTTAATGATGTTACAGACTATGCACTTATGAAGTTAAAAAATATATACATTCAGTATATATTTATAGTATGAACGCACCTCATTTGCCACGTTTGACGAGCAATTTCCAACTTGTTTCTTTAATCTTCATAGAGTTTGAAGAGATCAAAGTTTAAGGATGCAAATGTTAAATTCAGATGACAAACTTTAGTTTTTTTTTAAATTTATTATTATCTAAGAGGGCTGTCTTTTGTTATTGTTGACATCCACAAAATAAATAAATAATTTTAAAAATATATATATTTTTTAAAAAAGTAACCAGAAAATTTTTTATAGAATTTTCTTTTATACAAACTTACTAAATACTTATTTTATATTTAGAATTTCTATATAATTTCTAACTAATTGAATGTTCTCATACTTCTTATTGTAAAATCTTAATTTAATGTTTGGAAATTTATAGATAAACCCTCTAACACATTTTCCATTATAACTCAATGAAAATTTTAAAGTATATAAACAACACGCTTTTCCTTGCTGCCCTTGATCCAAGGAACTCAAATATGGCATTAAAAGTAAGTGTTATCTAAAAATTCAAAGCTGATACAATTTTTGATATATAGATGACCGATATTTAAAAAATTATATTCTTATTAGGAAAGTAGACACAATTCCAAGTCAAATGATACCTTTTGCAACTCTCTGTAACAATTTAGTGATAAAATAGCAAGGGATGGTGTTTTTACCTCCCACGATTGTACATATCAAAAGTACAATAAAAATTTAGTGAATAGTTTTAACCCTTTAAGCATCCTAACCGTGTTTTTCCGTCACATAACTTTTAGAATCAAAGGCTTCTTTTACACAAGATCAATATTAAAGTTAATTTTTTAGAGTAAATAAGATAAATAAATAAGTAAAGTTATCAAATAAAAATTCTCATACAAATACTTTTTATAGCTACTCTTTTATGTATCGTTAAACATGAATGGAAAATTCTGCAGGACGTTTAAAGGGTTGTGCACATTGAGTGCGTAATAAGCAAATTCAGCAAATTTCTTTTTTAGATACTAGGGGGCTCGGCCCCCTATGAGCTACGCTCGCCAACCCCCGTCCAGACACCACAGACTTTAAATGCACGCTAATTTGGTCGGCTTTAAAAAGATTTCGAAAGATTGAATTATAATTTAAAAAACAGTGGCGATCTCCCTATAAACGGATTTCTATTCATTTCTCTTTGATTGGGGAATTTTAACGCCAAATCCGCTGCGGTACTACTTGAATATCTAGTTGACCAATTTCGCCAAATTATATAAATCGCTAAACCACTCGCCAAATTATACAAATTGACATAATTTTTATTTTAAATAACGAAAGAACAAATAAATTAGTACAACATTAATAAAAATACAAATAAAACGTCCAAATAAAAATAACTTTATGACGTAGACATGTGTAACAACATTTCAAAATAAGCTAATATAAAAGGAATTAAGTAAACAGAGTCTTTGTCTCCTGGTATTTTTTAACAAAGCAAAAAGAAAGTTCTTTTAAATGAGACATTTAAAAAAAATCATTTTTAATCTTACGTAATTTTGACCAAGCTATTCTTTCTCTTTTAAATATTCACGTGAAAATACTTTTGTTAGAAATGAAATATTATTTGTGCTTTCCTAACAAAAATAGTTGAAAAGATCATCTCGAAATATCAATTAAATGTCTCGTGCAGTTTTTACATTTAAACTGTTTTGCAATATTATTTTTTGTTCATTTTACGTAATAAGTGTAATGTTACGTAAATGTGATGTAATTCCTCCTATTTAAGACTTCTAACGCATGCTAATGAATTTATTATTTTACAATATCCTTTCTCTGTTAAAATTCACGTGTAATTATAGATGAAGTAATTTTCAATAAGTTCCTGCTTTTTATATGTAATTATTTAATTCTAATTTGAAAGTTTTTTCTGTTTATAATAGTCACGTGTAAATAAATTTTTAACTTGAAGCAAACATTATTGTTTGCGCTATTTATAAAGTTGGCAACAGGTTAAGTTAGTACAGTTTTCTAAAATAAGTAAAAATATCTCTCGAAATGCCGAAAATTTGAATTTAAAATAGAAATAAAAGCTCAATAAATGAGTCAAATTTAAAAACTAAATGCAATCTGCACACCGGGAAATTATAACATATAAAATGATGTAAAAATGATTAAATTCCAATGTATAGTTTGTGCTCCTATAAAACTTTTTAAATGGAACGACTTTGTCCAAATTTAGCATTAAATATCTCTTAAAATAATTCTTCGATTTAAAAACTGTCTGCATCAGCATGTTTATCAAACATTTCTCTATAATACCGCCGATTTTCATATTTTTGTATGCAATATTTTTCTTAATATTAACGGAGAAAGACCTACGGTCACAAAAAACTCAAAACCGGCGGCGGCGGTGACAGCGGTAGTTACTTTTTTTTAGAATAGAGAGATGATATCAAAATAGTACCAAGAACATTTTTTTTTTTCTTTTGAAAATTCAACTTTGAGTACAGTTAATTTATCTAAGATTTCAGATAATTTTTTTAATTATACCAGGCTTATAACAATCTGAAACAGACAAATTTATGATTACAGGTTTTAACATTATACGCATTGAACATCAACATCTAAACTCTTTACATTCAATTAATTAATTGTACTTGTAAATGACTATAATTTTAATACAGCAGAATAATTTAACTGTTCTTTATTTGTTTGTTTTAATGAAGTAAAAACATATAAATATTGGAAAGAGACACAATAATAATAGTATAGCTTTGAACAAGTTACATATTTAATCTTATTTCTGAATATCAAGTGCTTTTAGTATATCTAAATACAATTAGTCTTCTACTAAGAACAAGAACACTCTAAGTATATAATTTTGATTCACAAGAACAGCATTTTTTAAAACTTAGCCTTATTTTTGTGCCTGCCAATAAGTATAAACAAGCAGGGATGACCGAGCTAATCTCAATCAAAATTATCCTTGTGTTCAATTCGATATTTTATTCTCACTGTATCATTCTTGCTGCTTAGATACAATTGGCATGATCCTGAGGCATAGTAACATACAATTAGCTTGACCCACAGTGACCCAAAAATGACCCAAAAATCAAATTTTCTCGAACATGTGACTTAGTCCAATGGTCTTTTCATACCCAGAAATTGTATAATACAAAATTTTGTCAAAATTGTTTGATTCATTTTTTAGATACAATTAACTTGACCTACAGTGGCCCAAAATGACCCACTAATCGATAATTCTCGAACATGTAACATAGCCCAGTGGTCATTTCATGCCCAGAAGTGGTATATTACAAACTTTTCTCAAAATGTTTTGAGCCTTTTTTTAGATTCAAATAGCTTGACACCTGACCCATTGTGACCCAAAATGATCCACTAATCGAATTTTCTTGAACATGTGATCTAGCCCAATACTTTTCTCGTGCCCCAAAAACGGTTGGATATAAAATTTAGTCAAAATTGATTGAGCCGTTTTTTAGACATAATTAGCTTGACCTTGACCCAAAATGACCCACTAATTGGATTTTCTCGAACACATGACCTAGGCCCAGGGGCGTAGCCACAGATATTTTTTCGGGGGGGAGAATTCGAAAATTTCCCAACTTGAAACAAATTGATCCAATTTTCGACTAAAATGATATGCACAACGTGTGTAATAATTATAATGATACTTTTGCATAAAAAATTCCTTTCCAAAGAAAAATTCTGAAACTGAAAACATAAAAATTCTAATTATGGGTTTGTTTACTAAAAAAATAAATACGCTTTTTACTTTCTTCTATCTGTACAAGAAGAAAATATTGGATTCGTGAAAAAATTCGACTACCAGTTTTAGACTGATTTATATGTTTTAGTAAGTCCTGAACACGATTCGACTGATTTTAGAAAATATCTGTCTGTCTATATGTGATAAAAATTTTGTGGGCGCTCTAACACAAGAACTAATGCACGAAATTTAATAAAACTTTAGAGATTCACTTATACAGTCGAACATCGTTAACGCGAACACTCAAGGGGAAACTTTTTCTTATTAAAAGTAGTTCGTGTTATCGGAACTTAACTACATTACATACAACTGGACGAGGCAATCGGAAACAGTTCGTGTTAACGAGGTTTGACTGTATCTTGATAAAAATTGGTGCTGATTTGTTTTTGGTGTAATCGTCCAACAGGTGGCACTGCTATGCGGCATTTTTCACGATTTACATGATTTTAGCGATAATTATATTTCTAAAACTATTGCACGGAATTTGATAAAACGTCATATTCTGTTAAATCTTGACATAATTTGATGCAGATTAGTTTTTTGTGTATATCATATAGCAGGTGTCACTGCTATGCAGCCTTTTTCACGATTTTGCGATAGCTGTATCTCAAAAACTAATGCACGGAATGTAGTCAAACTTCATATTCCACATGCCACATAAATAGATCCTTATTAGGCTTGGGTCTATACTGTCCAAATCTATCGCTTTTGTGCACTTTGAGTAAGGAATTTTGGTTGCAGACATCTAAGAGGCTGGGTGCCAAAATTCAATGATTTTTTTGAAAAATGTTATGCCTTTTTAAATGCACACAATTCAACAAATCTATACCTTTAGAGTTTGTTATTATAGGCAAAGAATTTTCATTTAATTTTGGCACTGTGATTGCTTGTTTTAAGGCATTAACATGTATGGAGTAGAAAAAAATTTTGGGATTGGCACATCCGACTAGTTTTCACTTAATATTAATTCTTGTGGTCTTCAAAGAAGCCCACCTGTTAATAACATCGCTCAGTTTAATAAAATTCCCTATTTCGTTTTCATATTTTAAAAGCATTAGGCTGTCAAGTCTGTCATCATCCCTCATTGTAGCTTGCAATATATATTTTAAAATTTTTTATTTGACTAAAGATTCTTTCATTAGATGCAATGCCATAAAGATAAGCTGCTGTGAATGTTAAGGTACGAGTATATAGTTTGATGGCGTGACCCAAATATTCTTTGAATTTCATGGTATGAGTAAAAGGTTTGTTAAGTGAGTTGGGATTTGGTTTATTTCTATTTGACTCTGCAAGTCATGTACATTAGGGTGGAACTAAAAAACGAAGTTTCGAATTCTATATTCTAATAGTGATTATTTTTTTCCTTTTTAACTACATAAAAAGAAAATATTTTTCTTTTAATTTTAAAATGGTATTTTCCGGTTCCTCAAAGCGCCTGATTTTCCCTAAAAAACGAAAAAAAGCCAATAATTGCATGAAAAGTTTTTTAAGCTTATTGTTAAATTTATATTTTGAAAGATTAAATTAATTAAGTGTTAATGTCTTGTAATAAAGAGAATAATTTAGTTTGAGTGCCTTAGAAAAGTTAGCCCCACTTTATTTGACTTTTGTAGAAGCCAGCATCGTGGGCGTCGGCTTTCATTGTCTCTGATTTATTTGGCTGCGACACATAACAAGTTAGTCCGATTTAACGTGTGTTAACAGTTTCTTTAATTATTTTTCAATAAACATTCGGTGTCAAAAGTGACAAAGTCTGTTAACGTACTTAAATCTAGATAATTGTTGAAGAGTCCTATATTTCGTGAACCAAAACAATTAACATTAAACTGTCATCTTTGACGAACATATGAAGATGTTATGAAACATTATTTTTGGGTTCAATTTAACTTAAAATCTGACAGCTGGAATCTGGTACAAACTATTTCTAAAATATCTAAAGCTGTTGATGATTCAATTAAAAGTGTATTGCTGAGACCTTCAATTCCAATGGTTTCTGATACACAAATCATAAAAAATGATTAGAGACTAGCGCGAGAAATGTCAAAATTTGAAGAAAAATATTAAGATTAGAAAAAATAATCCCACATCCAATATAAAATTGCAAAATGTTAGGTAATCCTGCAAAAAACATTTCTTTGTCTAAAAGCACTAAATATTATCGTGTATCAGAACAAGAAAGTCACTTGCTCAAAGACCAAAGAGAGATGGGGTGATGGCAATAGGATCAATAGATATAAAAACTATAAAAAATATGTAGCAAGACTGGAAAAGGAAATATCAATGAAAAAAGTTATTTTAAAACAAAAAAAAAAAATGATGTTTTGATTAAATGATCGTCAAGTGTAAAAAATAGTTCGGAAGAAAATAGTTCAATCGGTTGTTTTTCTAAACCTGAATTTGATAATCAACAAGGTGAAAGAACCGGAGTATTAGACAGAACTGCAAATATTATTGCAAATGGCACCTTAGAAGATATGGGTATTTCTGATGATAAAAAAAGAAAAGGTAACTGAAAGAAGGACTTGAAGAGGACAATGAGGAAAGAAAAGGAAGAATTTGAAAGAACAGGAAAGACGAAATGAGTTAATTTTAGAAGGTTAGTATTTTGATGGCAGAAAGGATAACAATATGATAACTGAAGCAGAGGGAAAAAAGTATAACTAAGAATCATTAAAGACGAACACCTGGTCTTAGTTCAAAAACCAGGATAAAAATATATTGGTCATATTTCATTGACATCTTCTTCTTATATTAATATAGCCACTGCAACTTTGGTGTATTTTCAAAATAATAATATAGACATTTCAAGTTTGAAAGTTATTGGGTGAAACAGAAACGCCTTTAATGCAGGATGCAAATCTGGAGTTGTTAAAACATCGGAAGCAATACCCTAAAAATTTTATAATGGATAACTTGATTATTACATGCAAATGAACTTTTTTCTTAGATACTTATTTCAACATCTTGCTCGAAAAACTACGGGTGCAAAAGGATTTTTTCTGGACCAGTAGGAAAGCGACTTGAAAAAATGCGAACATATTGAAATTATAGACTATAAAAACATTGATCCAATCTTGACGGACTGATCGGATGAAGAACTTAAAAAAAGTAGAAACAGGGGATACACCTGAATTTTAAATTTTCCTTGTCATACTCAAACAGTGGAAACGTGTGTCAAAATTGTCCCGCAAGCTGTGTCAACCGTCTTTAAATATTAAGCAAAAGATGGCTTAATCTTGGGAAAGTTGAATTCCCACAATGTAATGACAAAGTTTGCCTAAAAAGACAGTAGGTTGAATATCCAATTGAATTAATCCATAACAAAGGGAGGCAAGGAGGGTGGAAGTCGATATTTAATCACCTCTTCGTGGTGACTTCTGGATAGTATTTGCTAAAAAAAAGTAGATATGAGCTAACAGCTACGTTGTTTACTTTAAGTTACTTTATACTGAAATTTCAAAACTTTGACCTCCTTGAGGAACCGGAAAACAATTTAATTTAAGAAAACCTTTTCAGCCAAAAGTTTAGACATCCAAAAAGGAAAAAAGTTTTCACTATTACACATTAAAACAAAAAAGTTTTTTTTTTACCCTATACTTAAGTTCCACCCTAATGTACATCCGGTTTCTCATATCCAGGTGGAAACATTATTAACTTTTCCCTTGCACAGTTGTAATTTAAATATGGAATGCATTGCTGTAATATTCTCTTGATATAGGGAACATTGTCATTTAAGCCCATTACTAAATTCTCGAAATTTTCTTGTATTTCTTATAATTCTTTACTGTAAAAATTATGTGTGTCAATGTCCATTGCTGTGCTATTATTTTTGCCTATTGCCTTTGGTGAAACCGTTTTACTACGGTGCTTTCGGAACTCAGCTTCTCCAGTTACATCCTAATATTCATAACTGTTTGTGAGCTTGTCTGTAAGGAAATCTTTATTTCTTCAAAATTTTATTCAAGTGCAACGTGGCAGTGTTACAGTGCATGTCGATTTTTTCTTCAGTTGATGGACTGCTTTCATGGTTATATTTCTGTTCTAAATTAAAAGCGTCCATTTTTTACCTTTTTCATCCTCGAATGGATTTTTAGATGCTCCAAAATCTTACAGGAAAACTCTTTTCCAATTATGAAGGGTTTCTTCGTGCTGAGATTTATAGTAACTTTTTAGAACAGCTTTAAGCACAGAACACTGGACTTTTGGTTTAAAATTTTATAAACACATATGAATATAAACGAACAGGACTGATATATATTTCCGCACACAAATAAAAGTAAAATGTGACAAATTTATCTAAACTAATGACTTCTTATATCCGCATTTGCTCATATAACGCTTTTTACTTGACAGCGAAGGGTTAACTAATTTTTGCGGCAAAAAAATCGTGAGAATGAGTAAAATATTGTCCAAAAATCGCAAAATTAGTCAAAAAAGTTGTGAAAACTCATCAAATCTTCTTGCCCATAGCTGTGTTTCAAGTAGGTTACTACATTCCTTTCTGTTGTGCTACAAGTGATCTCCAATTTTCAAAAGAAGCTGCAATCCCTTTGGATTAAAAGAGCTGGATTCTCTTTTGGGAGGAGAAGGTGAGGTAGGGTGAAATTTTTGAGAAAGGAACAAAGTTTTGTAGGAAATAAAGGAACTGGTTAGTCAGTTATTGATGGACAGGAGTAGAGAAATTTAGGTCTGGTAGATGTACAATATTTTTGTAGAAGTGAAAAATACAAGGATAGATTGAGTGTGGCTGATTTCTTTTTGTATTTCTTTTGGTAATTTAACTTGTTTACTGTTGCAGTACTCAAAATAATCACCAAAACAATACAAATTTCGTAATTTTTTTCTATTACTTTTAAAAAATTAAATGCCTCAAAAATCTAGAATTTCCCAACTCTAAGCTCAAATTTCCCAATTTCACATATATTGGGGGGGGGGGGGGAGGGCTCCCCCCCATACCCCCCCATGGCGACGCCCCTGCCTAGGCCAATGGTCTTCTCATGCCCGAAAATGGTAATACAAAATTTAGTCAAAATTGTTAGAGCCGTTTTTAAGATAAAATTTACATACACACACAATTTTTACTCGTATTATAATATAAGATATATTAAATAATTAAATATGTGAGCATGTTTAAGAATGACATTAAATTTTAATATGTAAAACTAATTTTTACTTCATTTCATAATCTAAAATTTAATACATACTAGCAGATCTTGCGCATGACCAGACCAAGTCTGCCAAGAAAAAATTAAACTTGGGTCCAGCTGCAGTCTAATGCAAGAAAATTAGCTCAAGAAAATAAACAATTAAAAACATCTTCACACACACACACACAAAAAAAAAATATATATATATATACATATATAAAACCTGAAAATTTCTATTGTGCCCCATAAATCATTAAAAAAACAATCCTAAAAATAAATCATTTCATTAAAAAGCATATTTAACCTAAAAATAGCCTTCCAAAAAAGCGCTTTTGCCAAATTTATGCAACTAAACTGGAAAATTATTATTTTATCTTAGGTTCAATTAGAGAGTTAGTTATTCATTGTCTAGCAATAGGCTTTGGTAGTAATAAAGAGGTTAATGCCCTCATATAATAAAAATTAAGAAAATATGGCACCCATTTTATGTTTAGTTTATTCAAAAGTGATTTTAATTTTTCTCGAAAACTTTATAATTTTTTAACATGTGGTATATAAGACATAACTTATAAAAACTTATGTATGTAAAATGCACTTTGTCAGCTGATTTTTGTACAAGTCAATGACAAGCTAAAATACTTAAAACATTACATAAAACTTGTAATTTTAAATTGCCTCTTGGTTTTTCTCCCACATTTGAAAATTATATTATCTCACTAGACATGAAAAAATAGAAATAATAATTATTAAACAGAGTAAAATTAGTTTCTCTTGCACAGTTCTTAGAAGGTAAAATAAAAGATGAATAACAGTATAGTCTAAAAAGAAAAACACTATATGTTTGGGGTTTCCTAAATGTGATTTATTGAACAATTAACTTCGTAAATATATTTTTTTACTGTACATATACTGTATGTTTTGGAATTTAAAAAAAAAAAAAACTTACTAATATTGTAAACCGGTGTCGTAAATTTTTATTAGGTAACATACAGCCATATTGGGGCCCGTTATCGTAAATTTTACCAGTTGGATCATAAAGCGGCACAAATCCATTCTTTCCAGTACAAAGCAACACTTCACTTATTTTCAATTGATAAGCTGATTCTAACTCTTGCCCAGGACTCCAAAATACTCTGCCATACACCTTTTCACCTAAAAAGAAATGTTTTAATCAAAAGAAAAACTGTCAAAAAAATTTCTCAAATTACAGTAAGAGCACATTTAACATTTATGTTTTAAGGAAAAACTACAGTGTGTCCGAAAAAGATCTTTTTTATTCTAAACATTAATAACAAAAATACTAACAGATGAAATGAAATGCAGCTTGCTGCAAAAGAATGAAGAAATTTAACAGTTTTTTTACATTACCTTCAGTGCAGCTGTATGTAAGCTTCATTAGTAGCACAAAGAATGTCTAGCCTGTACTCAATTTCCCTCCAAGTATTTTTTAAACATTTACGATGCAACAGTGAGGATTGCTAATTGTATCCTATCCTTTAATGTCAATCAATAATTGATACCAGAAATACTGTTAGATTTTTCCATTCTTTTGCAGAAAACTGCATGCCATTTCACCTGTTAGTATTTTTGTTATTAATGTTTAGAATGATAAATACCTTTCTCAGACATGCTGTATATCTAATAAGCAGCAAAATTTTTGTTACTTGCACCAATAACTCAAATGAATCACTGGCTATTTTACCTATTTAGGTGAGATTTTATTTGATCAACATTGTGTGTTGCTCAAATGTTTTAATAAAATTAAAAAAACAGTAACAAAAAAAATAACAACTAAAAAAAAATAATAAACAAAGCTTATTAAATGTTAGGATTATTAATAGCCATATTAAATGAAATTTTATACCAAACATTTTTTAAGTGGGTCTTTAAAAGTTCTGATGCGATACAAAAAGATTAAATCTGCCCAGTTTAACAATATTTATAATTTGCAATGATTTCCTTATGTCCACTCTGTTCCTTTCTTTTCTTACAACTATGAACAATTAGTTTCTTTCTATGAACAATTTAAACAACTTAAAAATCAACTGAAAAGAATTTTTGAAAAATGCAAACAGTTTCAATGTCTCTTTTCAACTCATCTAAATGAAGACACAAGTGAATATTTTCATCTCTTTAACTGGAACGAACCATAGGTAAACTTCTTACTTTGTCAAAAATGTAAAGAAAAATCACAGAAAACTTCATACACATTGTCATCAATAGTAATGTTTTCTTTTAGAACATTTATTTATGACTAGCTGACCCACCCAGCATTGCCCAAGCCTATGATAATAACCTTAAATGAACCTCATATTTGTATGATTTTGTATCTTTAACTCCCTTTTTTCTGAATTAATTATATCCCTCATGTTGCTAATTGGCCATCATAAACACCACCATCTGAATTAATTTTTTTTTTATTAAAAAATTGCGAAAAAAATTGAACTGAAAGTATACGCTATTTGGTATTTAAACCGCAACAAAACACTCAGGTTTTTACCGATTTCGTCAAAGTTTTTAGATTTTATTTTGTAAAAAATATTTCTACCCATCCGAACATTTCGAAATTTTTGTATGTGATGTAAATCTGGTCTATTAAGATGCTCTAAAAAGATTGTGTTAAAATACAGACGTTTAGTTACTTTAATAGAAAAAATATAGTCTCCATGAGGTGCGAAGTGACCTGCATTCGCCGGTGTGTTTGAAAGGGTGAAAATTCATAGTTTTTAACCAACTGTACCATCGATTAGAAGAAGGTTTCACCTTTAAAAGCATATTTTTGATTTGTCGGTACCTCTAAAATTGCACCCTGGAGAGGCGTTGCCATTAGGGGGGGGGGGGGATTTTTTGGAAAAGCGACTCTTTTGAATTTTTTTTTTTTTCAAAGGGTTAACTGTGATATTTTTTCGAACTGATTGCAGTATTTGAGACTTAATCTTTCGGAATATGACTTCCAATTTAAACTGTATCAAGCAGTTTGATTGATATAGGTTGAATTAAAACTATGAAAAATCACAAAGAAATCACACCCGCTCAGTTCTTTATTACCTGTCAATGCATAAATACAGTTTCTAGGCATACATGAGCACTTTTTTCCCTCTTGGAAGGACAGAGATGAGTTTTTAATGAGAGTTCTTTGTGATTTTTAATTAATAACTCAGTTAATTATTGGAAATTTAAAATTCCAAGTCTCAGGTGCACCAGGAGAAGCTTTGGACTAACCTCACACAAATTTTCAGCCTTGTATGTGCGGTAGATTTTGCTAGCCATCGCAGACAAACATACGCATACAGAGTGAAACTTTTTTTTATTAGTATAAGAAAAATAAAATGGATTAGGATTATGTCATACAATTACTGAATTAAGATCATTTTGCATGGAATTATGCACATTTAGAACATTAGTGTTTGTTTGAAAGTGGTATATACAAGCCTTATAATCTCAAAAATTATTATTAGGATTATTTATGTTTAACAGAACATATCAGAGAAATGTAAAGTAAAACCTGGTAATTTAAACCTACCTTTAGCAAAAGCTCCCTTATATTCAATGTACTGGGAACCACGATGTTTTCCAAAAGGATTCATCAAAAATAAGTTTTTATCATTAAAAAGTTGGAAAAACGTCTCCAGAGCATAAGTTACTGGTGGGGGACGAAGAGTTTGTTGAAATATTATTGGTATTTCAAACCTGTATGAAAAAATAATTACAAGTCAGAGAGAAAAAAAATATTTCAAAATTGATGAAAATTTTCAGTATATTTTTGGTTAGCAATATAGAATAGACAATACAGGGCCTGAAATTCAGGGAGGGATTCCTACAGAAAATTTTGAAAAATCCTGCCTAAGAGAGTTTTGCAGGTGGAAGCCTCTTACCTAAGAAATTTTCCCCAACTGAAAAATCTGCTTCTTTAGAACGACAATCAAGTGGAAGAGGCAATGTTCTAAACCAAATTTGTAGTTTTATTTTCATGGAAGTACAAATGATGCAACACTTAATTTAAAAGTCATGTGGTATAATTCAGAAGTCAGATGATACAAAAGAGTCTTATTCAGGTGATATCAAATAGAAACCAGGGAACTATAACAACAGAAAGTAAAGACTGGTGATGTTAAATAGGCAATTTTTCATTAAAGCTCAATGTTTTCAATAAAGGATGATAGTACTATCATTTTCAAATAAATTAATTTTCAAATTTTAAGTATTTAAAAAAAATGCATAAACATATTTATTTGTTTATAAACACCATAACAAGGTTCTACTTTTTCATATTTGACACATTGTAATTCAAATATCAAATAAGCTTTAAATAAACAACTAATTTATTATTTAACTAATAATTTTACAATTAAATTATAGTTAGCTGCATTTTATTTTTACAATATTAAAACACTTACTTTTGAGGCACTTGAGCAATGCAAGGCAGAAAAGTCATTTCTGTAAGTGCAGCAAACTGCTCAGTATGGGTAACTTCACATGGTATTAAATGAATTACATAATGTCCAGAGTAATCCTGTCAAATTTAATACAAGCATGATATAATTTAAAATAAATAAACTTAAGTCAGAAAAAAAAAATAAAAAAAAAAAACAATAAGAATATTTTAGCAGGCCAAAATGTCCACCTTTAAGTTATAATTGCTAGTTGCTTTCCAAATCTGTGTGGGCCCATCAAAAGTCTGTTCACTCCATAAAATCTGTAAATTAAATTTTATATTTAATCCATCTGGTGCAGTTAGATGACTTCTAATTCCAGGTAAAGTATGATGTTCCAAAACAAAGCAACCTTGAAAATAAATAGATAAAAGTATACCAGTAATAAAAATCAAAGTTAATCGTAGGATTATTTTATTAGACATCATTTACAAGGGTGACAACAGCCACACTGCATAAAAGAGGAAAATCTTTGTTTTGGCTCTTTATATCCATTATTTTCTCTTTTGCTTGGGGGATGCGGGGACACAAAGAAAGAAGCTATAATTCTGGAGTTGAGAGGAATTTAGATGACTGGTTATTTATTTTTAAGAGGGTATTTAAAATGATTCATTACTTACCATCATACAAAGAAGCAAGCAATGCAGAAATACTTTTTCTTTAATTTTGCATGCCAGAGAGCAAGAGAAAATTTGGGAAAGGGGGGAATTTAGATAATGGAATTTTTATTTATTGTTCTCAGGAATAACAAAAAGAAAAGAAGGAAAACAATTAATGAACCTTAAATCATTTTTAACTTTGTATGCCAGAGACAACAAAGGGACAGGTGCAGAAATTTTGAAAAAGCAGAACTTAGAGGAATGTTTTAAAAGTAGGAATTCATTGAAATGTAGGAGATTTTCATCCCTGTATTTAATGACATATATATAAAAGTAATAAAGACCTGCCAACTGCTAAGAAAAAATCGTAGTTGCTACAATTTGGACCTATAAACTACGATGCTACAAAAATCAGTCTTAAACTATGATTTTTTGCAAAAAACACAAATGCATTTTGTTTCTAGTTGCGATTTTTATCCCACGTAGCATATTTTTCAGGAAAGATTCTGTTCTGAAATTTCCAAAATTTCAAAGTATTCATTTCCGAAAGTTTTAAAAAATTGGCCATTAGTCCGAAAATTTGTACATTAAGAAATGTTCATGGGAAAAAAAAATCTGGCCTGCAAAAAAAACTTTTTAACATAAAATATTCTTTATGTATATTAACCACAAGTGAATCGTGTTTCTGTAAATATTTATATAGAAATTCCCTTCCTTAGAAACAAGGGTGCCATTTTAAGAATTTCCAGAGAGGGGGGGGAGGAGCTTCTTTGAGGATCAAGGTTTGAAATAGTGTGCAAAATCACATGATTTGCAATAAACTACTGTGAATTTCGACAAATGACCGTGTAAAATAAATCAATTTCATCAATTGGTTGCAGAAGAAAATAAATTTCGTGAAAGGATCGTGGTAAAAATGTGAATTTTGTCAAAATATCGCAGAAAGAAAACCCAAATTTTGTCAAAAGGTCAGTAAGAAAATGCAAATTTTATCGAAAGATCATTAAGAAAACTCCAATTTCATCGAAAGATCGCAGAAAGCAAACTCTAATTTCATCAAAAGATCGTAGTAAAAAACGCAAAATTCATCAAAAGTTCACAGTTAAAAGTGCGAATTTCAACAAAGAATCGTGATAGAAAAATGTGAATTACAATTGTGGGAAAAAAATTGTGAACATCCTGAAATAATCGCGGGAAAAGAATCGCGAATTTCGTCAAAATTTACTGCGCTGGGCTAAAAAATTGGAGCCAGGCTCCTTTTACATATGTAAAAAAAAAACACTGCAAAACGAAAAGAAACTAAAAATCGTATAAAAATTTTCTGAGAAAAAATATTTACTATACTGAGTTGAAGGACTGAAACCTTATTCCTTTTGCGATTGTCAAAAGATGGCTGCGAAACATGAAAAACCAACCAACTAACCTTCAGATTAATTTTAATTTTGTGTGCTATAATTTCTCATTTTCAAACGTTGGCAGGTCTGGTGATAGCATCATACCCATTAGATTCAAGTCTTCTAGATGCAAAAAAAAAAATCAAATTTTTGAGTTAAAAAATAAGAACAGCATTCTAACATCAAATCATAGAAGTTCTAACTGTCAGGAATGTGGGGGGTTTATATACAGGTCGGCTTAGATATTATGTAGTCAGATGACTGTCGAACTATATCAGAAAAACTAGCATTTTGCATCTAAATAACAGGCAGCATTCAAGAGCTGATAAACAGCAAAAGGAAGTTTTTTTAAATTTTAAGAAAGATCATTTTTTTAATATACACTAAGGAAAAAACATATCATCCCATGTTGTACAGAATAGCTTGTTCATAAAGTGAAATAACTAACTTTAATAAATTAAATGTAAAAAATAACTAACTTACCATAGAACTTCGCAACGGTTTTGAATTCAAAGAAAAGATGGCCAGATGAATCAGTCCCTATACGAATCACAGTGAGAGAAGCATTCAAAGTACCATCATTGTATGATCCTGCTTTCCATAAAAATGTATCATAGAAAAATGAAAATTCTATTTCAGTGCGGTGTTCAACAGAAGTCCAGCCAGTTGGTGCAGCAGCAAAAACATATGTTACATAAAATGGGAGTAAAGCTGAAACATATGTTTTATCTGTTTCTCTTGTCTAGAAAACAAAAAACTAATTGAAATATAAGAAATTTAAAATTATTTCAAACTTCTTCAAATATAAAAACATGTTTAAAATACTTTAGCTTTTTATGTGCAGGTAACAAATAATAAAAGATTTCATAGATAGACTAAAATTTACACCAGATCAAAACATAATTAGGAAACATTCAAGTAGTGCCAATCTAGTATTTCAATCCTAATACAGCCTAAATATAGAGTTAAACTCTCTAAGAAAAATTTCAATTACAGGCGCTACTATTAGACATCCGTATGTAATATTACTATGAATATTACATGCTAGCAAATTTAGACCATTACAAATCTAAACATACATATATATATATATATATATATATATTAAAAAAAAAAAAAAATAGTTCAGTTAAAAAAAGCATAATACAGTTGAAAATTATTCTTCAGCAATTTTCGCCAATAAAAGGAAATGCATTTGAATTTTTTTGTGCAGCCATGTATATGATATACGGAATTTATACACACATAATAATATACAAAAAATAAATTTAAAAATGCACTTCCAGCAATTATTACATGTATACACTACTATAATTGAATTATATTGTGTTCGACACTGTAAAGTAGGGATGCACAACCTGTGGCCCGCGGGCCAAAAGTGGCGCACGAAGGGTTAACGAGTGGCCCGCGAACTTCATCAATTTATAACTGGAAAAAATTACAATTTTTGTCTATAGATCTCAGGAAAAAATCATGAATTTCGTCAATTTACCGCGGAAAAAATTAAAATTTCGTCAGTCAGTTAAGAATCGCGAATGTCATTGATCGGGCGCGGAAAAATCGCGAATTTCGTTGATCGGGTACAGAAAAATAGCAAATTTTGACGATGAGGGTCGGAAAAATCGCGAATTTCGGTGACCGGGTGCGGAAAAATAGCAAATTTTGACGAATAGGGTCGGAAAAATCGCGAATTTAGTTGATCGGACATAGAAAAATCGCGAATTTCGCATGTCGGACACGAAAAAATCGTCAATTTTATTGATGATGCACGGAAAATTGCAAATTTTGTTGATCGGGTGCGGAAAAATCGTGAGTTTCAGCAGTTACGAGAAAAAATCCCGAATTTCGTCAATTTACCTCGGGAAAAAATTGCAAAATTCGTCAGTCAGTTAAGAATCGCGAATTTCGCCGTTCGGGTAAGGAAAATGTTGTCGATTAGGAGCGGAAAAATCCCAAATATTTCGATGATAGGATGCAAAAAAAAAAAATGTGTATTTGGTCTGTTTATTGCGAATTTCTCTATTTGCCGCGGGAATTTCGTTCATCGGGCGAGGAAAAATCGCAAATTTCGTCGATCAGGCGTAGAAAAGTCACAAATTTTGACGAACGGGCACGGAAAATCGCGAGTGCTGTCAATCAAGCTCCGAAAAATCGCGAATTTCGTTAGTCGGACACGAGAAAAAAATCGCGAATTTTGTCGATCAGGCGTTTAAAAATCTATTTCGTTGATCAGGCACGGAAAAATCGCAAATTTTCTCGATGATGCGCGAAAAGATTGAAAATTTCGGTGATCGGCTTCAAAAAAATCTCAAGTTTCGCCAGTTCATTTTGAGAAAAAATCTCGAATTTCATCAATTTACCGTGGCAAAAAAATGCAAATTTCGTCAGACCTAAAAAAATCGCGAATTTCGTTGATCGGGCGCGAAAAAATGACGAATTTTGTCGACCAAGGACGGAAAAATCACAAATTTCGTCGACCGGGCACGGAAAAATTCCACACATTTAAAAATTTGCAGCATTCTGTCTAGTCATTTGACCGTTTTTGTCGAAAACGGTTACACAGCCATAATTTAACCCTATTCTGACCATATTATTGGCCATTTTATGGTCAGATTACAGTTAAATTATGGTTATGAAACCGTTTTTTCAAAAAACGGTCGAATGATTGGACAGACTGCTGCAAATTTTCAACAGTGCAAGTTTTGGTGATCAAATTTCGTTAGTCGGGCTTGGGTTTGGTTTGGCGTCGGTTTGGGTCAAATTTCGTTTCATGATTTTGGCAAATTTCGTTGGTCGGGCACGAAAAAATCGCGAATTTTGTCGATCCTGTGTGGAAAAATCGCGAATTTTGTCGATTATGCATGGAAAATCGCAAATTTTGTCGATCAAGGGAGGAAAAATCGCAAATTTCGTTGCTCGGCTCCTCCCACCCCCCCCCCTCGTTCATACAGTTCACATTTTGTTCGTCACTAGCCACTTTCATGCCTATGTTTGTTTTTTAGCTCTTTTAATAAAGCAAAATTTATTCCCGAATAAAGTCAAGGAATATTATCACTCCCCTTCAAAATAATTCTTGCTATATCTCTGTTATTGGAAACTGTTAATATACCCTTGTCAGCTGAATTGGACATGTTGACTGGGTAGGAAAACCTAGAGGGGTAACCCCCCCCCTGAAGCCTAAAACCATATTTTTTTATCTAATTATAGGCCACAGATCACCCTCCCAAAATAGAATTATCTGTGTTACTGATGTGGCCCTCGACAACCCAGACATTTTTTTAAGTGGCCCTCTTCATAAAAAGGTTGTGCACCCCTACTGTAAAGGAACGTTAAATGCTATGCAACACCATTTTCTATAGTAAGAATCTTGTAAGCATCTGTGTAAGCACTTTAATGATGCATATCAATTTCAATATGTTTGAAATAGTTTAACTGCAAATGGTTTTTCTCCATAGACCATAATGTAACTGATTTCTTTTGAGTGTCCTTGTAAATGAACTATAAATGCTACACACTTTGTTTCATTAGAGAACATGCTATAGTTAACCTCAAAAACATATATCAATTACATGGCAACCCAAGTATATTTACGTCAGTTAGAGCATGAGCAGACAAAATGAAGACAAGTCATAAACACTTTTCAACTATGTTGGAAAATGCTAAAAATAAAATCTCCCCAGAAAAGACGAACAAAATTTTTTGAAGCATGAAAAATTATTTTTATTAAAAATGGATTGAGAAATTATTTAAATTAATATTTAATTAAAATGTGTTTTTATAATATACAACCTCAAAAGTAACTTATTTATTTACATATGAGTCATGCACACTTATTTTCATATGTGAGATCTGACAATTTGTTGTTTGCTTGCAAAGTGTGAAAAGTAATAAAATTGTTCTAAAATCATCCTATTTTTAAAGATATACAAGTGCTTTTAATGACAGATTGGAAATTATTTTTATATTAACTCATGTTATTATCTAAAGAATCTCTTTTGTTATTTTAGTTGTGTCATTTCAGGAATAAATGTACAATAGTGTTATGGAAAGGCAATTTCATATTTTAAATATTTTTAAATAAAGAATAACATAATCAAATTATTTCAAAAAATATAATATAATTTAAAAATTTTAAATTATTTTTCAAAATATTTTACATTTTAATAATTTTCTTGGAATCGATAACCATCTAAATTTATAAATAATATCTTTATTAAATTCATCATAAAAAATATCTTTAATAAAAAATGTTATTTATCCCTCAAAAGCAATCATCATAAAATCATACTTAAAAGAAATATGTTATTAAATAACTTAATATATTGTATTCTAAATTCAAAATGTTGTTCTGTATGTGAGAAAATTCGCTAAGTTTGCAAATTTTTAGTTGAAATGTATACACTCAACCTGGGTCTAGGCTAAAGTCGCCTGCTAGCGGTGTTTGCGCCTGTGCATACTGGTATTCTGCTGGTGCAGTAACTAGAATAACAGATGATCATACCGCCAGCTCTGGCGTCTGACATCACCTGAATATATTATAGCACCCTACGCCCCTTCATCCTAAAAGGCATACAATCAATTTTCTCTCAAAAAAGAAATTTTAAGAGAATTTTGCATACTTGTGAAATAATTTTTCTTCCTAAATGTACTATAAATTTGGAGTTGTTATTATTCAGACCTTTCCATTTTTCTGGTTAAAGGGTCTTTCAGAAAATGGTGCCAAAGCTTTTAAGACATTTTTCAAAAACTTTCAAAATCAAATGACAATGTCATTTGATTCTAAAATGGTTATGAGCCTACCCAATGTTTTTCAAAAGTTGACGCCACTGTTTGTATGCTTGTTAGCAATGTGTTAAAAATTTATTTATGACTGTTTTTAAGAAATAAGCTCTTTGAATACTTTACTGGAATGGGGTTCTCACATTTTACTATTTTTCCTGAAATGAAATTTTTATTTTAAAATCACTAAGTTATGATTAGAAAAATGTACAGAAAACAATACAAATGGGTACTAAGCTGTGATTAAGAAAATGTACAGAAAACATTATAAGTGGGTACTATAACAGCTAGGAATAAATCTAAGCACATCTAACGTTAGACATGTTCAGGCTTTTGTAAAACAGATAAATACATAAGAAAAAAAAAAAAAAAAACTGTTTGAGCAACCAATAAATTAAAAAAAAGTTAATAATAATATTAATAATAAAAAGTTTACCTTGAAATCTGAAGTAACAGATCCACCACATAGTTCCACTAGATCAGACATGCTATACCAAGCATCAAATGACCATTTACACTGCCTTAAATTAAGATGCTGGTAAATCAATTGCATTTCTTCACTTATTTCTTCTGGATGATAAGGAAAAGCAGATCTGACATCTTTTAGCTGTGGATGAATACTTTTCAAGAAACTTTTTTCTACTGTATGTAAAAGATTGGAGCATACATGTTGATGTCTATAGACACTATGCGTTAAGAGAAATTCAATGTTGTGTAAAGGATAAGTAGAAAGCAAGGGTAGCAGTCCATCCTAATTAGAGGAAAAGTAAGAATAACCATATATGCTTAAATGATTATTTATGCATAGAATCATATATTAAATTAACTGTAAATATCTGTTGGTAGTATATTGTTATATTTGTTGATAAGTTATACAGTATTTAATACATAAAATCAATGATAAAATAAAAGCCAAATTTATTTTGTACTTCACCCATGATAAATATATTATCAGAAATAAACAGGACTTTGCAAATCATAAAAAATAAAAATAACTTTGCACAGAAATCCAATGGTTTAACATTTAAAAACTATGGCAATAGAATACACAAGCTCCTTGATAAACATCATGTACATATACTTTTTACTCCTCAAGCAGTACAGTATGAAAACTTATATATAATTGAATATTCTATAGCTCATTAAAAAAAAAAAAGAAATATATATGTAGATGTACTAGTGAAAAGTGTTGGTACTAAGTGCTAATAAAAAGATCTATGCTAAGACAATTAGAGATTTTTGTTAGTTCTAAATAATGCTGAAATAAAAAGTGGATGTTATCTGAGAACTTGTAAGTGCTTATTATATGGCAACATTTCCAAGCATTTCCGGCAAGAAAAACATATAAAATGAACTAGCTCTTACATTGTATTGATGTTTACGAAAGAGATTAAACTTCATTGAGCCAACATTAGTGCAATTTTCTGCTAAATATAGCTATTTTACGACAGAAAGAAGGGTGTTTCTTATAGTTGTATTAATGTGTATTTATTGAAAATACACATGATAATAAAAACTGTAGATTGTGGAATATTTCATAAAAAATTTTTGTCAGAAAGTTAATATAATTTTCTTAGCAGAGTAATTTACTGGAAGCTTAAAAAAGATAAGGAGATAGATAGGGCAAAACTGTCTAAGCAGTACAATCAAACATTAGCGAAAATGAAAAGGAGGCGAAGATGAAGTTCAACACATTCTCAGACCAAGTATATTTATAGTTTGAGGTCAAAATGTTGTTTTAATGTAAATAGTATAAAGTAAATTTTCAATTTAAGTTAAAAGTATATTTCATCATTATAGTGCAAATAATAACAAAATTGTTGAAAGTAAATTGAAAAATAAATTGATGAAAAATAATTTCTAATTGAATGATTAATAACTTATTACTAAAATGTAGAAAAAGAAAAAAAATATTTTTATAAAAAAAAAAACATTAAAAAGCACAGAATAATAATTAAACTAACAGAAAAAATACAATTTACAATATAGTTTAATGAAAAGAGATTAAGTAATTCTCTTTAAAAAATTCATTTGTCTAGATCAGTAGTTTCCAAGCAATGCTCCGCGAACCTTGTATGCTTTCCAGGGACTCCGTAGAAGTCAGGGAAAAAATATTAAATAAAATCAATATATGGCAAGCACAGGATTTTTCGAATAGTGTGTACAATTTTGCTGTTACAAAAATCAATATAAATTGTAAATATTTACAACTAATTTAAAGCTTGGATAACACCAATTATAATTGAGGACCGCTTGAAATCAGACTTTTCGAACTAATGAAAATATAGAGAGTTCATCAGTTCCTTCTGCTGTATATTGAAGTATGGTAACTATTTTGAGGAAGAGCATTTACAGGTTTCATGGAGCTGAGTGGAGAAGTAGCAGCATTTTTTATGGACCATAGCCATCAACTGGTAAAGGCTTTAAAGGATGAAAATTGGGTGTGCAAATTGGCATATTTGGCCAATATGCTTAGCAAAATTAATCTATCATAAAAAAGGAAAAACTGTCACAATTTTTAAAGCAACGACAAAGTATCTTCTTTTAAAAGTAAACTTAGGAATAAGTTTGAGTGTGTAGTAAAGGAAGATATTGATTGCTTTTCTATTTCTAGAAAAGTTCCTTAATAAAAATAACATTCAACTTCAAGAAAAATATAAGAGGATCTCAAAGATTTGAATACTATTTTTCAACAGCTCATTAGAAGTGCTGGATGGCTTTAAATATGTACTGATTGTGTTCAGCGTCTCAGTAGAATATAATATTCTTACTGATTTAACATCTCACAGCCAACACATTGCATTTCAAAATCAAAGTCTACCTGGATTTTGGTGCCTTTTAACTGATAACTTTATAACTGATAAATTCAAAATCTTGTCTGAAATAGCTAAATTTTAGTGTTTTCTTAACATTTTTCTGTGAATCAGGATTCTCAATTTACACGACCACCAGAAAGAAATAAAAAACTTATTAAATGCAAGGCCAGATATTCAAAAGTAATTAATGACAACTGAACCAGATACGACATCAGAAATCTGTGCAAAGCAATGCTACAACTGGTTTTACATTAAATATTTATACGTTATTGTCCAACATACTATGTGTTGTGGTTACTTAGAACCACTGCCATATTTTCATTTAATTTCATTTAGAAAATATTTTTATTAATCTTGTATTCATTTAATTTTAATATTCGCATTCCAAAATTATTTTAATTCCCTTTTTTTTCAACTCTCCCCTGTAAGTTTTTCTTTCTGGCATAGCATTTCATTCATTTTAAAATCATAAACGTTGTTTTGAAATCTGTACTTCCGGTAAAAGAATTATCTGGAAAATTCCATATCTTTCTATTTGTGAAGTCATATCCTTTTGTAGCTCCACTTCTTAGCCAATAATATTTAAATCAGTTTAATTCGGAATTTCAAAATTTGTAACTCTTTACTACTGTTTGGCATCTTATCTCAGTGAAATCTATCAAATTTCCTTTTTTAAAGCAGTTTTTTATATTCTTTAGCATTACATTTATGCCAATGCAAGGTGCCTGTATGTTCGTTCAGCCAAAGTTGGTGCGTTTCAAGGATTATAGCAACCCCTTTTTACTCATCTTCTCGGAGAGCTCGTGCGCATTCAGTGTAGTGGAGTTGGGATTTCAATGCAGAATGGCTGCCTTTTTTGCCGTTCTGCGAAGAAATTGTGTCTGCGCCTGCATGAGTGCTCTATCAACGAACGCAGAAAATGGGTGGATGCCTCTTTCCCTTCTACAAAAAAAATAATAAATGGATTTTCATATCTACAGTAAGAAATATTAAAAGTGCGAGAATATTTCTTTGATTGTGTAATCGGCTGCATAGTGTCGTCTTTTTTTTGTGGCGAGATTTTTTGATCAGTTACTTCTGATTCTTCAATAGGATGTGGATAAAAATTCTGTTGACGGCATTATTATTATTTTTTATTCAAGTGTTGCTTTTATTTCAAGTCGTAGAATTATGATGCTATAAAAATCATCTAAATGCCTGTGCCTCCATACTCCCCAAAGGAAAGAAATATTTTATTTTCCTTAGTAAGAACGTAGATGTATGTGTTGATCATAAAAAAAGTACATCTAAAAGAATAAGATATGTACTCTATGATAATGCGCTATGTTCTGCAAAAAAATTGCTTCATAAATAAAAAAAATTTGCAAGGAAGATTTCTCATTTGTTTATTTTCTTTCTGCAAATGTCTCCATCATTTTTCTGTTCTTTCTATTAGGTAATGCTTTTACCTTTTATTTTTTTTTTTCTTAATTTCCAAATGTATGATAAGTAAATTCAGATATTATTTAAATTAATGGCTGTCATGTCAATCAGCTTTCTTTCCTGGTACCATGAACCTTTAGAAACCTTTATGACATGACAGTTATTAAGTTATATTTTGATATGAAAATTTGTTTTAGTGTATTATTATTGAAATATTTGATATTTAGAAAAAGTGGCTTCCTTAAATTTTTATACAATCTTTCTAAAAAAAAGAGAAAGAATTCATGTAATATTTACAGTTTATTATTAAGGAAAAATGATTGCTTATAATATTATTTACAAAAAAGATGAGTTAAGAATAATTTTCTTACTTTTAAGTAAATGATTGATTTATTGATGCCATTTTGTTTTGATAATTTGTCGAGAACAATTATTACATTATTCTGTTGAATTGACATTATTTTTAAAAGGTGACTTCATATGAGATTAATTTTTTTTTTTACTTCAGCACATTATTTTAAAATTTATTCGGATTTGTTTTGAAATTTGTTCAACATTGTTTTGAAATTTATCACCATGCCTCCAAAAGCAAATTTAAACCTTTGTATTCAACCATTTGATGGAAATCCTCAGACGGTCGAATTTTTCTTCGACCAGTTATCAGATTTGCAGGAATTATATAATTACTCTGAAAAAGAACTTTTTGCTGTTTTCAAGTCACAATTACAGGGTACTGCATTACATTTCTTTCTCGAAACACAATTTCAATTCAAAAATTCTAACCTTCAAACCATTCGCAAAGAATTTATTAACTATTTTCTGCCAAGTAAAAAATCTGACACTCTGAACTCTTCAAAATTTAAAATTGGATTTTAATGAGTCAGTTAAAAATTTTTCATATCGTTTGGCTAAACAGCTTTGACTTGCGTATCCTAAATTAGATCCAGCTGCTCTAGATTCTTTGAAATTTACTCATTTTATTATTCAAGCTTTACCTAAGCAAATTAAAAGGAAAATTCTAGAAGAAAACATTTCCACTTTTGAGTTAGCTCTTGAACGAGCACAATTTTTACAAGATATCTATGATTCACCACCTACTCAAAAATCTAATCAACATTATGACCAAGTTTATTCTCTGAATAATGAAAATAATGGTGAAAGTTCAAAATTTTCTGATAGTTTTGTTGAACAAGCTCCTATCAGACATAAAAAGGACAGAGTCTATAGAAATTCGCAGATAGCATTCTCGCCATCTGAATCTCATAATGAACATTCTCCTAGACATAGAACTGTTGTTAAAAAAAAGCGTGTAACTTACTCTCCCTCACCAGTTAGACATAACGTGGCTTCTAGAAATAAAACAAACTTTATTCAGCATAAGCCAGATCAAAAACGATCTTTCTTTCGGCCAAAGTTTGACAAGTTTTCGCACAAGAAAAACTCTTCAGAGTATTTTCGCAAACAAAATGTTATCCAATGTGCCTTTTGTGGTCGTTTTAACCATCTTATGGAGTCATGTTACAAGAAATCTACTTGACTCTTCTAGGCAAAATGCCAATCACACTCAAGACTCTCATTTTTCTTCGAATTCTTCTCAAAGAAAGAAAAACTTTACTTCTTTTTCTAAAAATAAAAATGATGATAAAAATTATCATTTAAACAAGTAAGGGAGATTGGTCCAACTGACCGCCAACCCCAATCTTACTCGTTAGGGTCAGTACACTCCTGTGACAATTCAAGCGAATGTCAGATTGACAAAAATTCTTCTTCAACTACTTCCTTTTCAAGCGCTGTTACACAGATGGAGTCATGTTACAAGAAATCTACTTGACTCTTCTAGGCAAAATGCCAATCACACTCAAGACTCTCATTTTTCTTCGAATTCTTCTCAAAGAAAGAAAAACTTTACTTCTTTTTCTAAAAATAAAAATGATGATAAAAATTATCATTTAAACAAGTAAGGGAGATTGGTCCAACTGACCGCCATCCCCAATCTTACTCGTTAGGGTCAGTACACTCCTGTGACAATTCAAGCGAATGTCAGATTGACAAAAATTCTTCTTCAACTACTTCCTTTTCAAGCGCTGTTACACAGACATCACCAATGGTGCAAAAAATGAACAGACCTTGCTGTTCTGAAAATTCTTTGTCATCAAAGTATTCTTCTCAAATTGAGGATTGTGTACAACAACGACACGTAATTTGCAGCTCTTTTGATAACACTTATTCACTTCCATGTATAATTATGAATGTTCAACATAATGAGATATCAACTCTCATTGATTCAGGCTCAACTCTAAGTTTGTTGGATCATGAATGCTTTAACAGCATTAAATCCAAAATCCATTATAAATATTTATCTAGAAATGTTTCTGCATCAACTATAAACTCTAAAGTTTTCTTTAAAGGATGTATCGAGATTGCATTCAAAATAGACAAATTCTTTCTTCATCATGTCTTTTACCTTACTGATATAAAGAATGTTAATTTTGAAGTCATACTTGGTTTTGAGTTTATAAACAAGCATTCTATAACCATCTCTCCAACATTTAAATCTATATTAATTAAAGATAAACATATACCTTTTAACATTCAAAAAGAGTCTTCTAGCAGTTTTTATTTGATTCTCAGTATAATAATGACAATATATCAGTGCCATATTCTTTTGACACCAATAAAGTGCCCATTTATGAAAATTCTATGTCAGTTAACACAAATAATGGTACTTATTTTGATAGTGTGAATGGAAATTTTGGTGATAATTATTTGCATTTGGTAAATAATTATGAAAACTATCCTTATAATTACAGTTTTCTAAATAATGGTTTGTTTATAAATAGTGTTGGTAATACTGCTATGAATTATGATAATTCTTTTATGAATGCTAATCTCAATATCAGAAATTTAGAAGGTCATGCTCAAGTTTTTACTCAGTTTCCTAATTATTTTCCCACTCATACAAACTTTAATTATCCTAATGTTATAAATAATATTTCTAGTACCAATACCAAAATTACCTCTGATGACAAAAATGTCACATCAGAAGATGACAATGACATTAGTTATGTTTGTAAAAAGTGCACCAATTTTAAAAATGGTAATGAATAATGGAATAGTGGTGAAAGTTCAAAACTTTCTGATAGTTTTGCTAAACAATAAGGTCCTTGTACATGTACACCTTATATGGTAAAGAAAATAATTTCACCTGTACTTATTCAAATTCAAGATTGCAATAATAATCAAGCATCACCTGTGTTAATTCATACTAACAGAATCTTGAAACTCCAGAAAAGAAATGAAGCATTGCTTCATCCTTATGATTCATCTAGAAGTGCAACACATGATCAAACGACTGTTGATAGTGCATCTTCTTCTTCTGTGAAACGACATATGCCTACTCATACTACTAATTGTGATTCTCCTCAAATTCACACCACTTCGAAGTGCCAACAAACATCTTCGCATTCACATAGTTCAGTGCATTCTCAAGCATCTGGTAGTAAAACTTCCACTACAGTTCTAAATAAATCTACTCAAAGTAAAAAACATTATGATCTTCGTCCTCACAGTCATAAACACTATAAAATATAAATTAATCTTCAATTTTATTTAGGATGCCTTTACCATTGTAAAAAATCTCATCTATGCTAGCTAGATTGGATTGTCAAATACGAAGACTGACTGTTTATATATATATATATATATATATATTTTTTTTTTTTTTACTTCTACCAAAGCTGCAGGCAGCATGTGTGTTTTTTATATATATATATTTTTTTAAGTCGCCTTCGCCTTGACACTGTGGAATTGTCATCCTGCAAAAGTATGTAAATCTTGCTTTTGTTTACTATGTTGTTCACTGAAATATTTTCTTCAAAATCTTATTCATTTTTTTAGAATTTATACATATTGTAAAAAAAATGTGCTGATAACTCAGAATTTTTAATTTCAGTATTTGATTTAAGTAATAAGAAAGATTCTTAAAAAAATCAAATCAAATTTTTATAATTCATTATTTTAGTTGCAAATGAAGTATCATTGATTGCTTTATTTTGATATGGTATTTATCATAAAAAAGTAAATTGTTATTGATATAAAATATGAGTACATATATCATCACTTTCCCTATTGTGACTTTTAGAGTAACTCAAAATGTTACTTTGTTCTTAATTATAATTCATGCATGTTCTAACAACTAACCTCTTTCTAACATCTAAAATAATAATAATGATGAAAGTTATGCATGCTTCTACTGTTGTTATTGGTGTATTATGTAAAGTGGTTGAAAATACATTAAACTTTTTTAAGTGTTTGAAAGTTCACAAATTAAAAAAAAAGATATTTGTGTACATGAAAATTTTGTACTTTGGATCCAAAGAAACTCTACAAAGATTATTTTAAGTCTTTACAAAAAGAATACTTATATATTTTACATGAAAAAATGTAACATGTTTATACTTACAAAGATTATTTCAGGTCTTTACAAAAAAATACTTATGTATTTTACATAAAAAAGTAATCACATATTTAGTCTTACAGATGTTTGAATTAAACATAATTTGATAAGCATTTCAGAATATTTAGTATAAATATTTTGTGTGATAAATTTTTGTGAGACCAATGTTATTAAAGTTATGTGTTGCATTTGTTTATGTACTTTTTCTGAGAGCTTAAAAATCCTCTCTTTACATTTATTTTCTTTGAAAGTATTATTATTGTTGTTGTAGAATAACACGATATTAGTTGTTCATCTAAGAAAAGTTGATTTCTTAAAAAGTGCTATATTTATATATAAATATTTTTAATGAGAGTGTAAATATTCTCTCTTGACTATTTACTTACATTTTGAATTTATGTTATGGAAAATTCTCAGATGAGTAATTTATTGAAGAATTGATAAAAAAAAAAAATGAAATGTAGTTCATAGACTATGACTTGAAATAGAGTTGTGATTTAAAGGTGCTACTTTAAATTATTGCTAATATTGTACTATATTGAATGATGCAAAGTCATCATTAATATCCATGTCAATTTGTATCATGTAATATTATTTGTTTATGTGTACATTATTACAATTTTCCCCCCACTCTTTTAATATACACTGATTTTACTTTACAATGTTGTATTTGCTATTTCACATATCAATGAATGAACTTTTAGCAACTTTATTTTAAAAGACTTTATGTACCTTTTGTCAGAAGAATGTAACCGATTATTATTTTTAATTTGTTTCTTATTATTTGAAGTTATATGCATGTTGTATATGTATATAGTTTAGAAAATATTGGCTCAATGTCAAAATTATTAAATTTCACCATCTTACCAATATTTTCTTTTGGGGAGGCCGGAGTAATATGTTGTGGTTACTTAGAACCACTGCCATATTTTCATTTAATTTCATTTAGAAAATATTTTTATTAATCTTGTATTCATTTAATTTTAATATTCGCATTCCAAAATTATTTTAATTCCCTTTTTTTTCAACTCTCCCCTGTAAGTTTTTCTTTCTGGCATAGCATTTCATTCATTTTAAAATCATAAACGTCGTTTTGAAATCTGTACTTCCGGTAAAAGAATTATCTGGAAAATTCCATATCTTTCTATTTGTGAAGTCATATCCTTTTGTAGCTCCACCCCTTAGCCAATAATATTTAAATCAGTTTAATTCGTAATTTCAAAATTTGTAACTCTTTACTACTGTTTGGCATCTTATCTCAGTGAAATCTATCAAATTTCCTTTTTTAAAGCAGTTTTTTATATTCTTTAGCATTACATTTATACCAATGCAAGGCGCCTGTATGTTCGTTCAGCCAAAGTTGGCGTGTTTCAAGGATAATAGCAACCCCTTTTTACTCCTCTTCTCGGAGAGCTCGTGCGCATTCAGTGTAGTGGAGTTGGGATTTCAATGCAGAATGGCTGCCTTTTTTGCCGTTCTGCGAAGAAATTATGTCTCCGCCTGCATGAGTGTTCTATCAACGAACGCAGAGAATGGGTGGATGCCTCTTTCCTTTCTACAAAAAAAATAATAAATGGATTTTCATATCTACAGTAAGAAATATTAAAAGTGCGAGAATATTTCTTTGATTGTGTAATCGGCTGCATAGTGTCGTCTTTTTTTTGTGGCGAGATTCTTTGATCAGTTACTTCTGATTCTTCAATAGGATGTGGATAAAAATTCTGTTGACGGCATTATTATTATTTTTTATTCAAGTGTTGCTTTTATTTCAAGTCGTAGAATTATGATGCTATTATAATCATCTAAATGCCTGTGCCTCCATACTCCCCAAAGGAAAGAAATATTTTATTTTCCTTAGTAAGAACGTAGATGTATGTGTCGATCATAAAAAAAGTACATCTAAAAGAATAAGATATGTACTCTATGATAATGCGCTATGTTCTGCAAAAAAATTGCTTCATAAATAAAAAAAATTTGCAAGGAAGATTTCTCATTTGTTTATTTTCTTTCTGCAAATGTCTCCATCATTTTTTTGTTCTACATCTACTTTTCTAGAGGAGTTTTCTGAATAGTATTCTTTTCTCATCTGAACTAAATATTTTTATTTTCTTACATAATTAATTTCAATGCATTTCTAATAAAGTGTAATTTATATATTATTATTATTCTATTTTCTTTCATTTTCTGAATTGCATTGGAAATACACGAACAGATTACCTTCCAAAAAGTAGTGACGTCTCATCAAAAAGTACCTGGTTCTAAATGGTCTAGTCAAGTCATAAACTTAAAACATTAGTCATAAGAATAAGTGATATCTGATGTGAGTGCCACATGAAATTGTACTATTATTCATAATTGTTGCAAATGCCTAGGAGTGTGGTGCAATATATTAAAACTGCTTGGAGAACTACAGGCATGTGTAAGGTATGAAAGTTTCAGATAATTATTTAGAAATATTGGCATGATCATGTTTTAAAATAGCAAAATTTAGTTTTAGCCTGTTCAGGTTTGGCATCCTATTAATAGGACATGTCTTTACATTTATTATTATTTTATTTTCAGAACTATTTTTGTTACTACCAGCATGTAATAATGATAGTACCGTAAAATCCCGATTGTAAGCCCCCCCTCGAAAGTAAGCCCCCCTCCCACTTTTAAGCACTTTTTATTTTATTTTACACTCCCAAATATAAGCCCCCCGCCACCCCCTTCCTTTCAGAAAATTTGTGGGAAAAACCACGACGATTCCGGATTTTCGAATTTTCTGGATTTTGGAGATCTGTTAAAAAATATTTTTCATGGCAATATAATAACATATAAAATGCATTTTTCCCCCTAGTGCAAATAAACGACGATTACATTCCCGAATTAAGTTATAAAATTGGAATGATACACTAAAACATAACACTTATGCTGAAAATAAATATACATATTAAAACACAATAAATTAGAATATAGTACACAATAAATAATACAGAAGTGATTTTATTCCAATTTTTCTGAAAATTTAAGTCATCGGTTCCGAAAATTAAAGAAATATCGGCCACCAGTCCAAAAAATCAGACATTAAAAAAATTCTCAGAAAAAAAAAAAATCTGGAAAAGAAAACAAACTTCTTAACATAAAATCCTCTTAATGGATGTTAAATATGAGTGAAATCGTGTAGTTACATCACGAATTCTTTATCTGAGAAGGTTTAGTGCCATTTCTAGAGTTTCTTTGAGATAACATGTAAAATTGCGCGATTCTTCTGAGAATATATTTAGAGAATTTCTTCAAACAATCATGAGAAAATATCATGAATTTCGTCACATATTTAAGAAACAATTAGAGTTTTTTTTTTCAACTGATCGCTGTAAAGAGTTACGAACTTCAATAATCAATTAAAGGGAGAAAGAAATCAAATTTGTCTATCATTCGCTGAGAAAAATCGCGAATTTCGTCACATGTTGCAGAAAAAAAAAATCAGAGTTTCGACAAACGGTAAAGAAAAAAAAAAAATGCATCGCAAATTTCGTCAAGAGTGAGAAAAAAAATAATGTTTTTTGTCAGTCTGCCACAGAAAAATATCATGAATTTCAACAAATGATCGTCCAAAAAAAAAAAAAAATCAATTTTGTCAATAAATCGCAGAAAAAATTGCCAATTTTTTCAAACGATCGCAAACTGAAAAAAAAAAGTAAATTTTGCAAAGGATTGCGGGAAAAGAGGGAAAAAAACGAGAATTTTGTCAAAAGATAGCAAAAAAAAAAAAAAAAAAAAAACTCATCTTGTTTTCTCATTTTTTTACTGCATTCTAAGTTCTTTTCAAGGAAACAAAACTGAAACAAACAACACATTGAGATCGGCAAATGTGCGCGTCAAGATCATAGGGCAATGTGTCACTAGGTTGATCATTCTGTTGGAGAAGGAGCAGGTGTTAATGAATGGAATGACTATCAAGTGTGCTTATCTTTCAGTTCGATCAAACGAATATGAAATTGCATGTTTGTTCCTTTAGTTATAAATATGTACTTTAGTGATTTTATTAGAATTAAAATATATGAAGCTTCGAGTCATCAACATTTTAAATCCAATCTTTCTTTTTTTCGCCGTTTTTTAACTTTCCCGTTTTTGTAATAATTAAAGTCTTTAATTAACGGCCAATCATTATAAAAATATACCAGAATATATCTATATTTATTTATTTAGTGTTTATAGTTGAAATAATTTAACTGCATTTGATGAGAAATACGAAAGATACAGCAGTCTTATTTTTAAAATTAATAAAACGGAAATCAGAAAAATGTCCGGATTTTAGAGATTTCCGGAATTTGGATGTCCGGATTATCAAGATTCAACTGTATTTTGTAGCAAGGTGATTGATCTAAAATCTCATCTACATAATCTCATACAAGTATCACTCATCTAAAATCTTCATCCTCTTTGAAATTTTTTTCCATCCTTTCTCTCCAACTGGTGGTGGTGAGTGTGTGTGTGGGGGGGGATTTCTAAATATGGAGAAGGAAAGCAAAAGATTTTTCTGTAGTTTGGCTGTTCTAACCCTTGAATTACATGTGTATTTTATGATTAAATAGAGCCAAAAAAGTAAAAACAATTTGTTTTTAAATATACTGCGTATGTTTGGGGGGGGAGGAGGCAAAAAAAGATAAAGGAAAACATTTTTTGGGAGGAGGGTATGAAATAATTTAGGTGGTTATTTAAATATTTTCTGACAAAATCAAAAATCAAGCAGAAATTAAAAATATATACAGATTTTAAACTGCATGAGATGCAGGGAGGGGGGGGCGGGGGGGGGGACGATCATGATATGAGAGTCAGGAGAGACAGGGAGAGAATAATTTATCTGATAGATTATTTATTGTAACTATAGTGTATTTGTATAGCATATTGTGTATTAAGAAATTTAAAGAGTTTTATAGGTTAAAATATGCATATTTGGTACCAGAGGGGGGTGTGAAGGCGCCTACCTTCACATATTAATATTAAGACCTTTCCTCTTTCCACCCTTTAAAATTACATTTTTTTAAAATTCTTAAATTTAATTATCTGTCTGCATTCGGATTCAATCTGTTTTTAGCGCTCTTTTCCCTTCATAAATTAAGCATTCAATTCTCAGTCTCTTTAATATTTTAACCGCTGCGCACTGCAGTTAAAAGAAAAGAAATCATTTCCTTTTCTCGCCTAATAACTGGATTCTAATTTTCATCCTTCTGCCTTAGTTTGATGATATGCAGAAATTAGTCAGACATATTACTTCTACATTTTTAGCCGTTGGTCCAGATGTTAGATAGATGTATCATTTCAGTTATTAACCCTGTCTTTATTTTGTTTTTGGTTTTTTTAACGTACTCTTTCGGCCGCTTCAATCCCATGAGAACTTTAGCAACCCCTATAGAATGCCTTTCGCGGTTTAAAGCTAGAATTCCTACACAGCCATTGGCGTTAAATATTTCTTATTAATCTTTTACATTCTCCATTCAATTTCAATTATTGTACTTTGACCACATGTCTTCCTCTCTTTAATCTCGCCATATAGTGTATATATTTGGCGAAATTGTGTATGTAAGCTTGCCAACACTCCAGATTTCGAGAAAGTGTTTTTTTTTTTGAGTCAGACTAGCTTCTGAACTCGCATGATGTGAATAAAAAAAATTGTAACGCTTCGCTCCCTTCTCCAACATTGGCCGTGTAATTCTCGGCGGTGGTGGAAACGATCCCGGTGCACAATAAAGACCTTCAGAATATTCCTGCCTTTTATTATCTCAGCATTTCCCTGCCTTCTTCTTAAAATAATTAACAATTGATATTTTTACCTTAGAGTCGGTATTGAAGCTTAGCAAAATGAACCACCTGTGCAACAACAAATAACTACTTTACAAAAACTGGACAACAACTTCACAAACACTTGGTGCTTAAGGCCGGCATTGCCGAGGTTACATTTGGAGAAGCGGAGCACGTGATATATATATATTCCTTATTCAAAATAATTACTAATACTGGATTATTACAAAAAAAAACTGTTCAATTTCTTTAACAAAAAAAAAAACTGCAAAATTCATGGACTATCAATTATGGACTATGTTCATTACAGTGGCTGTTTGCACGCTTATCTAGCCTGAAATGTCCACTGCACCGGTACTGAGACGCAATAATTATGACACCTGTAGTACCCGGTCAGCCAGTTTGATCTTTGAGTGTGCTATCCAAAACAGATGTCTGAAACTATTTGCTGCTATTCCAGAACAGACGTTCAGTGAATGTCGCCGGCTATACGAAATAAAAAAAAAAAAAACTGGTTCCCGTGATCCTAAACTAATGTGAAAATGAAAGACGCCTTCGTACAGCACTGTACCGCAGATTTCCTGGTGGTCATCGGAAAATCCATGCATCCTCTTGCCGGGGGATTCCGTCACAAAGTCCGCCAAACACCTCCTCTTTATTTCCAGCAAGAAGAGAAAGGAATAAATTATCATTCACGATGACTCAAGGTATATTTTTCTCTCGCCGCCGAAGCAAGATTTTTGTTTTTTTTGTGTGTGTTGGATGGATGCGCCGTTTTACAAACTTTCAGTAGTCGCAGCCTTTTTAATTATTCATCGCTTCTGTGAGTTGTGTTTTGAGACATCTGCAAATGAACGTGTGAATTTAAGCAACTGATTGATTTCACAAAATTAACATGAACGTTGATTGTTAAAGAAAAAAAAACTTTAAATACAAGTAAAATTCACTGGGGGCGCACACAAAATAAATAATTTTCCCTTCTCTATAAAAATATAATATAAGGTGAAAACACAAGAAATTTATTACATAAAAAAAAAATCATTTTTCTTGTCTTTAGTATAACAGGTAAGCTATTCTTTTTTTTCCTTTTACAGTATTCAAGTCATGTTACTCCCATAACTACATTTTATGGCTGCTATGATATAGAGGCATGCTAAACTTAAGTAATTTAAAGTGGTATGAACTCTGGACAAATAGATCATATAATTTTTTAAAAAAGGGCCAATGAAAAGAAATTTGAAATATTACTTTTGGTTCTTGTACCTCTATTTTCTTTAATGTATAAAATTTTATAGTTAGATGGCAAGTTTTATATATATTTACAGTGTAAATTGTAAAGTATTTTTTTTTTCGTTCTTGCACTTTTAAAGGTAATGTTTGCTCTCTCCTTACCAGTTTGGTGCTTGTGCTAAAGGCATAATTATACTTTTATGTTGATTCCTAAGTAATACAGTATAGATACTGTGTGATTAAATTTTTTTGCTACCTTTTAACAGTGGATATTGAAAATATTAAAGTATTTCAAATAATGATGTTTTAGTTACGAGGATTGATTTTGCTATATATATATTGAGATAAAAAAAAAATATGTAAAAAAAAAAATCCTCATGACAGGATTATATTGCTCTTTTAATATATATCTATATATATAAGTTTTGATGGCTTCTTACTAAAAATCAAACGTTTATTTTTATTAGTAACATGCTAAGATTTTGTATGGCTAGGGATGCACTTCATATCCAGTTCAGTTTCAAAGTTTTTTTAATTTAGATAAAAGATTGTCCAAAATATTTTTTTCTTTCTTTTCACATTTCTCATTCTTATTTAATTCATTATATATATTTTTCGGTGTGACACAATGTTGCAATTCTGAGATGAGATGTTGTTTTTCTTATCTCTATTGGCCTCGTATTGCTGAACATGGTTGCTCTCGCTTAATTTCTTACATCTTGGCGCTGGTCGCAATTTTTCCTTTTTAGATATTATGCGTCTGCAACTGATATGTGTCGCATTGCATTTTATATAAAAATGTTATATATTATGACCACAGACAAAGTTTTATTATTTCGGTTCGTGTACTTTTAAAACTCAGCAATCTTGTTGTAATCAGGCAGTCTGATGGTGAAAACTTTGTTAGATAAAAAAAGGGGCATAGTATAAAAAAAAAATAAATAAAATAACTTAAGGTAATTTTTTTTCACAGAGCTTAATGTAATTTTGATACAAAAAAAATGAGGTAAAAAAATGAAAAGGCTTAAACTGATACTGGACTGATATTATTATTATTATTGATTTTTTCTTCTTACTTGTTGTGCTTAATATATTTCTTGTGGTAGCACTTCCTACAGGTAATTTCTTTTTATATATAACATTTTATATGTTTTTTTTATGTGTATATTACATGTTTTTTTTTATGTGTATATTATATGTTTTTTTTTATGTGTATATTATATGTTTTGTCAGTCATCCATATCAATAAGATATGAAACATTTAATACTCTAGATTACTATAAGTATACGTCTTGCAACTTGTATACTTAAGGATAAGCACTAGTGACATATAAAAAAAGAGAGAGGATGGGTATCCAATGAGAGGACCAGTAATGGCAGTTAAATTTGCTCAGTATTTAATCTTTTTCAGTTGGTTGCTACTAATTTGAGAAAATTACATTTGCGATCTATACAGTACACTGTTCTGTTTATATACATCTCTCATAGTCCAATTTACACGGATTTTATACATTTTTATTCACGTCTCATTAATTTATTTCTATAGCATAAGTTAGGCTCCTTCGTTTTAAAATATAGCTCGAGTCATCATATCTTAAATTTATTTTTCATAAAAAAAGTCACTTTTTCCTTTTGATTTCTATTTCTACTTTATAAAATTTTTATAACATGAGTCGTAAACATTTTATGCATGTGTTAGATATCAGTATGCTTGTTACTGCATACACACACAATTTACACGCGCACTACATTTTACATGTCATTATATTACTTGAGGTAAATTTTTAATTATTGTTTCCTGTGTTGTGTAAGTACTTTTTTCATTGCGCTATGTTCCGGAAATAGCCTAATGATTAAAGGTATATGTTTCAGTTTTGGCTAAGTGGATCGGCCGTCCACTTTCTCAAAAGTGGAATATATTACTTACATGATACAAATGTTCAATACCTCACATTAATTTACAAGGCGTTCGCGCTCTCTTTTATTTTTTAAATGCATAATGACGTATCTCTCGTACTATTTGATACTCCGTACATGTTTTTTTTTTTTTGTTTTTTTTTTTTCTCACTCTAGCTTACTATGGGCAGATAGTGAAGTTAGATGTTTGCCTTCATCATTTTTTTTAAATCTCATGTACACATTTTTATGATTTCAAGTTTAACCTGGTACTACACGCACACACATATTTACATTTGCACTTCATATGGTCTTGTTTGGTAATATTTATATAAAACTCACCTTGGTTAAACATGGTCATGATTCTGTGTGCTTGTACTTTTTTTCACATACTCTTTCAACATTAGTGTATATTTTTACAAATACATAGTTTTACACTATTTTAAAGTTTGTGTATTTTTGTTGCCTTGACATTTTTTATTTTCGGATTGTTACGGATTTTTTTACATAATGTACTTCAATGCAATATTTGCACATGCATCTTAAATTTACATGCATGAGTTAATTTCTAGCTGGTATTTTTTACACATTGGTTAATTTTGTTGTTTACGCGCGGCTGGTGACTCGTTGCTATTTTATTTATAACATAAGGTATTTTATTATAACTGACATGATATTTGATATCGTTGAAAATGCTGTTTTTATAAAATTTATTCAAATGCATAATGTGAGCTGTTATGTACACTTTATTTATTTTTAAAAAAGCTATTCCCATATAGTCATTAAACTAAATCTTTGGCAATTTCTCAGAGTTAAATTTTTTTTTAATTAGTGAGTTATAGTCTCACAGCTGTCTTGTGACGGATACATACACTCATAGATCATAAAGTATAACAATTGGTATTTTGCTATTCGTTTTTTTTCTCTTTTCCAACCCTTTACTTGGAACATGTTTGGCTTGGCATAACTGCTACATTTTAGCGTAGAGTTATGCAATCTGTCGTACACTCGTACATTGTATGCACGCTTCTTTTAACTTCATACAGTAATAAATCTCGCAAATACAACTTTATTTTAATTTTAACCCTTTGTTAACCATTTATGCAACTTTTTTTTCTTTTCACAAGTAGTTCATGTGTTGGATATTTATTTATGTTACACAAAATTTGCTCATTTAGAATACAATTTGGTTCATTCATATACATACATTACACTAGTTCATGTGTTGATTTACATATTTTGTTCATTTGCTTTTACACATTGTACTTTGCTTATGATCTATTCGACAGTATTCCTTTTTGTTTTTTTTTTCTCACAAGTAGTTCATTGAGTAATACACACTGGCTGGTTTAGAGTATAACCAGAGTTTTCACACATTACACGGAGTTCAGTGCCTTTATTAACCCTTATTCATTACATGTTGGTGATTAACTCACTAATTATGCACTCGTATGTGAGTGTTTTGGGTTATCACACACATACTGTCCGTATATTTTGTTAGCAAATGCATAAAAAACGTTAGTTCATTGAGACATTATTACAAGTAGTTCATGTGGAATTATACAATTTGTTCATGTGTTTATTTACACGTTGTGTATGCTTGCGTACACACTTATTCATATGTTTTATTTCAGGTAATTCATGAGTTTGAGGTTTCTTTTTCCCCTCCCTTCACACACATGCAGTTTTTTTTTTCCTGTTACTTTTCTATCTTTTAAACTTTACACCATGTTTCGATATTAAAATGTTCTATCAGTTTTTATTTTTTTTAAATTTTAACAGAGTTGTTTTTGTTTATTTTGTGTGTTTGCATAATGTCATAACATATCAATGACATCACTTTGTCCATGTACAAAGATTTTAAGGTTTCAAGGAGTTATCCGTCACATGACATGTTAAACTACACACACATTTCGAATCTGTTTACTTTTAACATGTAACATTTTTTTAACACTTTCATTAGATACTTCTTACTTGAAGGTGGCAGATCGAGTAAGGTATCTTGTCACACTATATTAAATCGTATGCAATTTCTTAGTAAATGTTTTTAATATTTTTTTGCAAGGGGTTAAATTTTAATAAATACACAGATGGTCTTTACACGAAAATTCAGCAAAACTAAAACCTTTACATATCCTTTTTTTTGTGCAGATTTCATTTACTGTGTTTGATTCTCACTGGTTATCGAGGGAAATTTCTTTTTTCTTTCACACTCATATGTCAGGATTTTAAGGATTTCTTTTTGGTAAACAACACTTCTTTTTCTATATTTTGCAAGAGACAGTTTATCTTTTGCGGTAACACTCCTTTTCCTTTTTTGTTTATTTAACGTAAAGGTATGGATCCTGTCTTTTCTACACTGATGCGTTTTGAGTCGAGATAGATATATTTTTTTTCAACGAATGCAGCAATATCTTATGAAATTTACAATAAAAAAAAAAAAAATTAAATTTAACCCTTTGGTAACGTATTTTTTTTAAATACGGTACACTTTTTTCTCTTCAGTTACATTTTGCTGTTTGGTGCTTGGTGCATGTAGAGAATTTTTGTTCATAGTTAACACACACAGTAGTTCATAGTTTATGTTAGTTCATAAAAAAAAACCTTACACGAGTTCATTGCTTTGTCAATTCTTTGCGTGCATCAGGGACTAATTGTCACTGTTTTTAGAACTGATTTTCAAAACACTTAGGCATTTTACTTCATTGATACATTTCTTTGGTTCAGTGTTATATTTTTTTTACTTGAGGTCACTGTGATACACCTCTAGTGTTCATTTGTATACTAGCACACGTTTGTTATTTTTTTATGCTATATTTAAAAAAAGGGGGTTTCTTTTTGGTAACTTTACAGGACTACACTTTACCTTTTTTTTTCATTCCGTACCTTTCTTGGCTATTAAAGGTATGTCACGTGATAAGATACTTTTCTTATGCACGATTTTCCAATCACTCAGTACACAGGTGTGCATTATTTTTTTGGTTTTTGTTATGCTCATTGACACATGTGGTTTATTATTGGTATATACCAGTCGTAACACCAAACGGTGTTATTTATGACTACATTCACACACACACACATACTTTTGTGTCACCTGTTGTATAATTCATATTAAATTTAATGTACATTTTCTTTTCATTTTTTTAAAGGGTACTTTCACTGAAAAGTTCTTATTACCTCTTGTTTATACCTTATAGGAGTGCAATATGTTTTAAAATTCACTTTACTTAAATTAGGTTCTCAGTAAAACACATTCAGTCCTTGTTTACTAGATAACACTATGGCAACTTTCAATTTTCAACAAATAATTTAACCCCATCTTCCTCTCCTTTTACTAGTTATATCACTTTTAAAAACTTGAAATGTCACAAATAGTGCTGAAAATGAACAATTTTTATATTTACTATACTATGTAATGTTTGTTTTTATTTACAGTTCATGTCTCAAAAAAATATATTTTTATAAGTTGGAGTATGACCAACTGTTGTAGCAATTGTGGAAATTGCTCTTGCTTGAAGTGAATGTTCAAGCAATTTTATATATTAAAATCTTCTGGAAATAATTTAAAAAAAAAGATAACTGTGTGCACACGTTAAAAAAAAAATAAGAAGAAAATAAGAAAACAGCTGTCCAGAAGTATTAACTGCAGTTCAAAAAATTTCAATATATTTTATTTTAGCAAGTCTTTGGTACCAACTTGCTTTGTCATGCTTATAGGCATGCTTTTTATATGAGACATGATTTATTTGTTCGTTACATATTTAGTATTTCTGTATATGTTTATAAACTGTTGGTCACCGGGTTCCCTCTACAAAATATTACATTTTACATATTTTCTTTATGTGTAATGTATTTGAGAGAAGACATGGGGTAACTTTTTTTCTCTCGCGGTTCACTTCGTTCTTTTTCGGCTGTTGGGGAGATATATGTGAAGGCGCCTACCTTCACATATTAATATTAAGACCTTTCCTCTTTCCACCCTTTAAAATTACATTTTTTTTTTAATTCTCAAATTTAATTATCTGTCTGCATTCGGATTCAATCTGTTTTTAGCGCTCTTTTCCCTTCATAAATTAAGCATTCAATTCTCAGTCTCTTTAATATTTTAACCGCTGCGCACTGCAGTTAAAAGAAAAGAAATCATTTCCTTTTCTCGCCTAATAACTGGATTCTAATTTTCATCCTTCTGCCTTAGTTTGATGATATGCAGAAATTAGTCAGACATATTACTTCTACATTTTTATCCGTTGGTCCAGATGTTAGATAGATGTATCATTTCAGTTATTAACCCTGTCTTTATTTTGTTTTTGGTTTTTTTAACGTACTCTTTCGGCCGCTTCAATCCCATGAGAACTTTAGCAACCCCTATAGAATGCCTTTCGCGGTTTAAAGCTAGAATTCCTACACAGCCATTGGCGTTAAATATTTCTTATTAATCTTTTACATTCTCCATTCAATTTCAATTATTGTACTTTGACCACATGTCTTCCTCTCTTTAATCTCGCCATATAGTGTATATATTTGGCGAAATTGTGTATGTAAGCTTGCCAACACTCCAGATTTCGAGAAAGTGTTTTTTTTTTTGAGTCAGACTAGCTTCTGAACTCGCATGATGTGAATAAAAAAAATTGTAACGCTTCGCTCCCTTCTCCAACATTGGCCGTGTAATTCTCGGCGGTGGTGGAAACGATCCCGGTGCACAATAAAGACCTTCAGAATATTCCTGCCTTTTATTATCTCAGCATTTCCCTGCCTTCTTCTTAAAATAATTAACAATTGATATTTTTACCTTAGAGTCGGTATTGAAGCTTAGCAAAATGAACCACCTGTGCAACAACAAATAACTACTTTACAAAAACTGGACAACAACTTCACAGGGGGGGGGGGGGGGAGCAATATTTTTTGAAGGGGGGGGGGGGTTAGATGATTGATTAAATATTGTTGCAGTAAAATAACAAATAAAGAAGTGCATTTAAAAAAAAGTAAATTTTTAAAATTTTTGCTTAGATTTTTTTTTATTTGGGGTGGGGGTGGGATTTAGATTTTTTTTTTTTTTTTTTTTTTTTTTACAAATTGCACAAGCTGTCAAAATCTGAAAGATTCTCAGCTCTGTATTTACCTCATTTACTTCTAAATTAATGATAAAAACAGGTTTTAAAATAATTATTTAAAAAAATCTCGATTATAAGCCCCCCTCCCAAATTTAACTGCTTTTTCTTTTGAAAAAGGGGGCGCTTACAATCGGGATTTTACGGTATACGTTTATACATTTCATATTATAATTTTATTTGCTTCAGAATTTAGCAATAAATCTACATAAAAAAAAGGTTAACTTAAATCTCTTTGAATCAGTGGTGATTCTTTTATTTCAAACATATGTTTCACTCTTTAAATTTAAAATAGTACTTTTTCAAAAGAACAATTTTTGATAAAAAAATACTGAAAAGATACTGTCTGTTTAATGTTGTTGTAATACGAAGTTTGCCAATATCTTTAAAAAAAAATCTTCCTTATTTTAGTGTCATATTAATAGTATGTAAAATAATTATATTGATTAGATTTCAGTAAAGGGCATTTCAATAAATCAAACATTAACTTTTGCGATTTGCAATTGGGCTTGAAAGGTTTCAAATTAATCGTACAAGATAAATCAACAAATAAAGCATAAAATGCTGCAAACTGGTATACAAAATCAGATGTAACTGTGAAAAGTGCTCATTGTGGAAATTGGATTCCTAATTATTTCTAATCATAATCTTGAATAATATATTTACTACTTCATCACTAGTTCATTTTTTATAGCTTAAATGTCCATTGTCTGGTGTACCTCTACATCTTATTTTTAATTCTTTTGTTTTCATTTTTACAAGAACAAATCACATATCAAAAGTATTCTTCTATATACATTGACATCTTCCTTTCATATAAGGACCGTAATAAAATATACTAATTGATTATTAATTAAGAATGGGCATTTATCAAATTTAGGAATATTCATGGAGAAGTTGCAAAGGAAATGCAGTTAAATAGAGCAGGCATAAAAAATTCTAATTAACTAAACAAGCAATCATATGGACTCGATCGCTACACATGCCTGAAGATTGCCAAGCAGTTTTCATATACTGTATCACACTCCAAGGCATTTTCAACAATTATAAATCGTGACAAATTTTACCACAGCACTCACATGAACCAATGCAAAGAAATATGAAATGCCTACAAGATTCGTTATGCTCTTGTGAATTTTATTTAATGGCTGGTGTTTTAAGTTAATATCTTGATGAGATTATTTACAACAAGTTTTTTTTTTTAATGGGATAAATTAATTGGAAATAATAATTGAAAAAACTAGATCTTACTTCATGAGGAATTTCAATGTGAATATGCAACTTATTTGGATGGAAGACATCAGATGAATTGATGTAATTCAAAGTAGCTAGAAAAGGTTGAGAAGCTAAACTAGCAGGTAGATAATGAAATTGGCTAGTGGTTTGACAAAATCCTGCAATTAAATAAGTGTCTTCCATTATACAAAAATATTAGTATTCAGATACATATCTATATACAGAAAGCTAAAATTACCTACATAAATATCAATTGCCATAATCCTACTTTTTACTGTTCTGTTTCCTGAAGTGCAGGATAACTTACATGTATGCAAAATATTTTTTAAATTGCCATAATCCATCAAAATTCCAATGAACATTTTTAAACTAAATTTTAACTAGTTCTACTTCTAAACACTTTTTTAATTTAGAAAATAATAATTTTATACGATCTAACAAGAAAGGAAAATCATGCATCAGGAACAAATTATGAAACTTTTTCCAACACATTTAGAATACTGCAACAAAACTTCAGAGATTTATAAGGTGGAAGATGATGCTTAAGTAAACAATTTGGAAAATGCATAATAAATTTGAAAACTCAATTTCAGCAATTACTACTATAGTCTGAAAAATATCCAAATTTATTTGTGCAGCTCTATATATCGCTCATTCACAAGAAAAGTGACACACCTTGACAAAAGTAAATTTCACAGTAGGGGCAAAAGAAAATTTGCATGATTTTACTCTAACATGAAATTATAGCACTTAGCTCTGCATGCAGGGGTAAAAATGTGCATAAAAGCATAAAACCCTTAAGAATGAAGATGTAGATGAGGGTTTGGAGGGTTGAGTAATTTTATCTCCCCACATAATCCACCCCCCTTCTGTGGTCACGATCACAAATGGACATATAGTGTAATAAATTGATTTTCTGTATAACTACACTATGAAACTTCTTCAGTAGCAAGACACACCTATGACAGACCTTTCAGAGGAATTAAACGCAAAATGTATTTTTGTGAGATGTGTCACTTTTCTTGCAGGTGAGCGATATGATCTATAGAATTGTACACATGCTACACAATATGCAAAAATTCAGTTCAGTTAGGAAACACATTACACAGTTGAAAATTCCCCTTCAGCAATTTCCATCAACAAGTGGAAATGTACTCTAATTCTTTTGTGCAGTCTTATATGTGATCTGTAGAATTTATACATGCCAAGTTATGTGCAAAAAATTAACTATGTTTAAAAATGCATACCACAATTGAAAATTTACTTCAAGCAATTACTGCTCACAGAGAGTACTGAAACAGAATTCTTTTGCATGTCCCTGTAAATGAACGATAAATGCTATGTATCTCAGTGATGTACTAAATATAAGTCAGTTTTAAAATGACTAACTCAATTAACCTTTAAGCAATTCACGCTCACAGACAGTGAATTATTTTGTGTAGCCCTGTATATGCTCTATAGAATTTATACACATCACAGGGTATTCAAAAATTTAGTTAAACATAAAAACGCACGCTACAATTGAAATTGCATTTCCAGCACTTATTGCTCATATAGACAGTACTGTAAACAAAATCTTTTGTGCGTCCCTGTAAATGTAAATGAACAACAAGAGCTGTTATGCGTGTCACATTCTACAATAAACATGCACCTTAATAATGTACATAAATTTCCTTTTGTTTGACATAGTGTAACATCATTAAAATATGCCACAACCATTTTTCCCTGTACAATATTATGTTACCAAATTCTTTTGTATGACCCTGTAAATAAATGATAAGTGCTTTACACTTCATATTCTGCAGAAAGTATGTTTTAGTGCACCTCAGAAATACATATAAATTTTATTATGTTTGAAATAGTGTAACATCATTAAAATGCAACACAAAGGGTTTTTTCACACAGACCATAATGTAACAGAATTCTTTTGCTCATACAGCATTCTAGTGACACCACTACAGATCAGGTATGTCAACTCATTATCTGCTAGCAGCCAAATTAAGCATTATATGAAAATACGCAGGTCACATTGAAAAAAAAAAAAAACCCTAACAAGAACAAAAAACCATGCACATAGATTATGAAACACTTTCCAACACATTCAGATTATTGTAACAAAACTTCACAGTTTATTAAGGTGAAAGATGATGTCTAAGTAAACAATTTGGAAAATCATAACACATTTGAAAACACAATTTCAGCAACTACCATCAATACAGGGAAAAATATCTGAAATTCTTTGTGCAGCTCTATATATGATCTGTAGATTTGCATATATGCTACATAGTATGCTAAAAGTTAATTCAGTTAAATGCCTAGCACAGTTGAAAATTCCCATTCAACAATTTCCATCAATAAACAGACATTAGTCAAAATCTTTTGTGCAGCCCTGTATGTGATCTACAGAAGTTATACGTACCAATAATATGCAAAGAATTAGTTGAATTTAAAAACGCAATCCACAACTAAAAACGCACTTCCAGTAATTATTGTTCACAGGCAGTAAGTAAAATTCTTTTGTGTGTCCTTGTAAATGAATGATAAATTCTATGCACATCATAGTCTACAGTAAGTGCCCTGTAGTGCACTTCTACAATATAAATTTCAATATATGTTTAAAATAGTGTAATATCATTAAAATACATCATAAACGATTTCCTCCCATAAATCATAATGTAATGAAATTCTTTTGAATGCCTCTGTAATCGAACTACAAATGCTTCAAACTTCAATTTCAATATAGAACCTCAATAACATAAATTAATTGTATGGCAACTGATTTATGGTACCTTTATGGTGATTTATGGTGTTATCGTGGAACACTTTTCAACAATGTTGGAAAGTGTTTAAAAAAAAAAAAAAAAATCTGTAGATAAAAAATATTGTAACTTTTTTTTCCAAATGAAATTTAATGTGGCTGAAAATATGCATTCATAAATACCTGATTCCGAACTTATTCTGACTGACTGACTCCGAAGGGAAATGCCTAAATGACCTTGAGAATCCACAGGTTGGACGATACAGCGAACTCTTTCATGAGGTCTAAAATATATGCTGTCCAATACCTAATTATTACATAGAAAGGAAGTCATAAATTTATAGAATCACACATTATAATAAAATACATTTAAATTCTGCATATCTAATGCTGATTCAACAAAATAAACTATTAACATTTTTTCAAATTTAATGCAATGTTATAGATCAATGTTTCTAAAGTGGTGTATTGTGACAGAAAAGTATCTTGTGAGTGTGCTTCAAATGCCATAAAAGCTAGAGATCAACCGAAAATTCGGTTTAGTTTTTAGCCCAAAATCACAGGTCGAAAATTCGGCTGGGCCAAAACTATCTGTATTCCAAAAATTTTGTTTCTTCTTTCAGAAATTTTCAACATTACCCACAGATTTGAGCTGTATAGGCTCAAATGAGACACTTTTTATTTATTGCTATGAACTTCACTGTTTATAATTATCAGTCATGACTGATTCAAGATGTGAGTTGCAAATTATAAAGCAAGCAATGCATATACGACTAAACTTTGAAGACACTTTTCACATGCTCATTAAAAGTTGAAGACTTAACAGTAATAGAAAATTTTTTGTTTGAAACCTCAAAAGTGTTTTGTACTTTTTGTGAAAGTTCTAGTATAACAGATAATCATTATAAAAGATAAATCGAGGTATGTATACCTAAAACATTTTAAAATTAGATGGAATTCGTATAATTAGAAAATTATTCAGTGTCGATGATGAATTAATTACATTTTATTTTATATGAAAACTAGCAGACTCGCCCGGCATCCGTAAATAATAACCTTAAACAAAACTCAAGTTTGTATGATTTTATATCTTTTGAAATTCTTTTAAATGAACCCAATTTTGGAGGCATCCATTCCCTTCTGCATCGTCTAGTGCGTTCCCAATAAACTTCTTTCAGAATAAACCTGTAACCTGGGTCCACACTACATAAGGCAGCATGTACCGGAAGTGTGCCGCAGACAATCGAAAACCAAGTTGAGTAAGCCAAACCTCGTAGTAATCAAGCACATAGAATCGAAAAAAAAAGAATGCATCATGAATGTTAGAAAATGTTGGTAACTGAAGTCTAAGATAAAATTTCATAATACAGAAAGTAGTTGTAGTTGTAATCTAAGTTGAATTAACCAAATCCCGTTGAAATTAGGTCCTTAGAATTGGAGGAAAGAATGCGCCCCCAAGCGGTGGAAGATGACCTCTCCCCTTGTAAATTTCATGAATTACTTTTAACATTAACACGATATTTATTAAACTGATGAAATCCATTTTCTAAAGTTACCTTTAAATTAATGCGATTTTTAATGTACGGCTGTAGTGAGTAAACGTAAGTTGATGCTACAAAAGAAGATTAATGTTCGAAAAAAGTGGTAACTGAGGTATAAAGAAAGACTGGGCCCTGGGAGCCAGAGTGGTGCAAAAACTTCAAGGAGGGCCAGGGACATAACTGGCATGTAGTTGGGAATAAAGATATTGTTACTAGCTTTTAAAGTAATCGGAAGACGCTACAACTATGTTAAAGAAAATTGCAAGCAATTCAGAAAATTTTTAAAGAAGCTGCACCAAGAGCCCCAAGAAGGCGATTAATAATCAAAATTAGAGGTAGCTGAAGCCTAAGAATTTTTTTTTGTCTCTCATATAGTGTCTGGAGGACCTCAGAAGTTGTTAGGAAAAAAAGCTTCTGAATTGGACCCTTTTTAAAGGTGAAAAGGGGCTCAAATGGGAGCAATTGATAATTAAAAACAGGGCCCTAATATGAAACATGTTAAAATGTCTTAGTACTTACCACTTTAGATCATCAATTAGTTAAAATTAAGCATAGGGAATAATATGAATTATTTGTTAAAATAATATTTTAAAGAAATGCACAAAAAGGGGGTAAATGTTTGAAAAAGGGCCCTGGGACCTCAATAAAAATATGAGGGTATTGGTCTGAGAAGAAGACTCTAAGACTCAACTTTAAAATTATGCACTGAGAAGCCCATAATAATATTCTTAAATAAACCGGAAATTTATATCGCAGGTTGGTACAGAATGGGGCGGGGGAGGAGGTAGAGACTTTGCAAATTACCAGGGCCCGACTCATGTTCAGTTGGAAAGTTGTGTAAAGTCAGTGGTTAAGGTTTTGAATTTTTATTTATCTCACTTTTTAAATTCTTTTATTCAAAATTAATTGGTGAACTCAATTAAAATTTAATTATGTTTTTAATATTTTAAATTTTTATTTAAAATCTTTAGATGAAAAAGTAATTACAAATGCATCCGAAACTGTAATACTGAAAAAGAAATAATAAAACTGCAAGCAAATATGCTATATAAATTTTTAAAAATGGTACAATCCAGCAAATTTATTTTCTAATCGAGTAAAGCCTGTTTATAACGGAATCGTCGGAACATTTTTCACTTTAGATACCCTTCAAAGAAAAATAAAATCCTTAAAATAGAAAAAAATCTAGTAATTCAAATTTCAACTTTGCCCTATCCGGTTTCGAACCTGGGTCTGTTCGTACAGAAAACCAAGGAGTTAAGTCACTACACACAGCTGCTACGAAATATTTAGTAAATTAATGCTCCATATCTGAGCATAAATAGTTTTTGCCTTTATTTTTTTTCCGCGTTGTGTCGGTTTCATTAGCACAATAAAATAAATGATTATTGTTGTCCGAATTCTCTGAAATTTTAATGGATCGTAAATATTACTAAAACCAAGCCCTTTTTAAAATTTCATAAAAAAATATGCATATTTTAGAGGATAAACATTTAACCGAAATGTAAATCATCTTTATGAGGCGGAAAGTGACCTGCATTTGGTGGTGTATTTGAAAGGGTTAAAATTCAAATTCTTAAAAACCAATTACACCATCGTTTTGAAGAAGGATTCAGTTTTAGAATCATATATTTGACTTGTCAGTACCTTTAAAATTGCATCCTGGGGAGGTGTTGTAATAAGGGAGAAAAACGTTTTTCAGAAAAACGATCCTTTTTTAACTTTTTTTTTCAAGGGGTTAATTGCGATATATTTTTTAATTGATCGCAGCATTTTAGACGTAAGAGTACAATCTTTCAGAACATGTCTTCTGTTTTAAACTTTACTAAGCTGTTTGGATGATGTTGGTTAATAAATAATGACAAAATACCCCCAAAATATTTTTTTTCCATTCTTCATTTGTGTATCAGCGCATGCATCAGAGATATTCCCTTCTGAAATGGATTTTTCATCAAAGTGAGTGATGGTTGATAATTAATAACTCAGCTGTTAATTAGAATTTTGAAATTCTGAGAGCCAGGTATATCAGGAGAGACTTTGGACTATTCTCAGAAAAATTTTGAACCTCGTACGTGCAGTAGATTTTCCTATCCATCGCACACAGACAGACAGACACACACACAGCGATTTGTTCTTTTATTAGTATAGATATAAAGTTTTTGTCAGAGCCACAGAGAGCCAACTTGGGCCACATGTATAATTGATTAATAATTATAATGCATATTTAATAAACATGTATAATTAATTAAGAATTATGTATATTTATGTATGCATTAACTACTTAAAACAATTTTTTGAACATTTTCGTTTGAAAATAGGAAGATTACCGAATTTTGGTTTTGGTCTTAAAAAACCTATTTTGGTCGATCCTTAATAAAAAAAATTAAGCAGTTTGTAAGAATTTTGTTGGTTCTCTGTATATTTCCGTTTGTTTAATTTATATACTTTTTACCACTGGTTAACGTAAGAAAAAATGTAATTACTTGAAGATCATTTCAAAAGTAAAATTACCCATGTTGCATACTTGAGAAAATACAGGAAAATAATTTTTTCCCCTCTCACTTTTTATAGTCTACTTACAAGACAGCGTCTCAAAGTAATATATTTAACTGTTTATTGATTAGCCAAACACTGGCAGAAGCAGAAATTTTCAACAGTTCAATATTCCATTGAATGAAAGCAAGCTATAATTGGTCAATTGATTAAATATAGCATTTTTATTCCTGAGAAACTTTGCAAATTTTTTCTACTCATTCAAATCGAACATTCAGCTGTAAGCAATTTCTGAGGAAAAAAATTTCAGAGCTTCTTTGTCTACCATTACTTTCTGAACACGAATATACTTAAAGTGTAATTACACGAAGGGTCAAAGTTGCTTCAAATTCCAGGCGTCTCCATGTCATCCTATGGCTCCAGGAGAGTCGCTTCGAAAGCAAGCAACTTTTTTCTGTCGGCACGTCTTCGACGCCTGAAACGAAGCGAGCTGCCAGTAACATCCAATCAAATGCTTGGAAATCTGACGATGCCTTTTCTCGAACAGCCAATGAAATGTTTTGAAAATGAAAAAAATGGCTTTCAAAAGCAGGAAATAGGATGAGTGCCAGGCGATTTTTGTCGCTTGGAATTTTTACGTATAATAACACTATAATGTACAACAATAATTGCAAGCACTACATTTTAATCTTTTTACTGTATCGCCTATGAAATAATGGATTTATTATATTTGCAACAATTACTTAATCTGCAAAGGCAAATTTTGTTATAGATGATAAAAAAAAGTCTTAGCAATTCTTTTTATTTCATTTAATTTTATAATAGATTTAACTAATAATTAATTAAAGATATAAAATGAAATTTTAAGAACTTCAATGCAATGTTATAGATCAATGTTTCTCAAACGGTGTATTGTGACAGAAAACTATCTTGTGAGTGTGCTTCGAATGTCAGGAAAACATTAAGTAGTTTTTAAGATTTTTTTTTGTTCTCTATATCTATTTTGTGTTTAATTTAGATAATATTTTTAGTACTGACCAACCTAAGAAAAAAAGTAATATAAAATTCAAAGGGTATCCTTGATCTGAAAAATGTTGAGAAACACAGTTATGGATGATAAAAGTCTTAGCAGTTCTTTTTAGATCATTTAATTTAGTAATAGATTTAGCTAATAATTAATTCAGGATATAAAATAAAATCTTCAGAGAACTTTGACTATATAACTTAAAACCATAATTTTCACAAATTTTTAAAACATGGCTGAATAGAAATAAAATTAAAAAATGAATTTAAGCACTATTTAACTACTTGAGCACTATTATATTATTAAATAACTACTTCTCATTCATTAGTTACATTCAATTTTTATTACTCCAGTACTCTTGATTCCAGAAATATTTCATTGGTGACATTTAAACCTAAACTGGCATGATTTCACTACTAACAGCAAAGGCAAAAAAATATTAAACAATAAAATACAATTCTGGATAAAATAATGTAAAGCATGAATCATACTGTATCATTCTGCAGTACTCCTTTCTTGCAATTGTATACAAAGCATTTTTTTCAAATTATTATTTGCATTCTGTGATATGTATATAAGATATTATTAGAAATTACCAGTAAAAGTAGGATGATTAGTAGCTGAATTGTGATAACACAGCCACTTTCTCCTTAATTTTGCATATTATTTTATGTTACTGCAAATGTTAATTTACAATATTGTACAAAAACAAATATTTATTTTGTATTTATTCAGAAGTAAATCTTTTTATTTTATAAGGATTAAAGAATACAAGTAAGGTTTCAAAAGCAGTTAATTATCAGCTCTCATCATCAGCTGATAGTAGCAGAGAGTAGTTGTCATGGCAAGGATAAAAACATGTTTTGGGCAGAACAAGGTTTTGATGATAAATGAAAGATTTACAGTACAGTCCCGATTATCTGCAGAATTGGGTGCAAGGGCACCGCAGATAACAAAAATCACGGATACACCGAAAAAAACTGAAAATGTGGTGCAAACATGAAAGAAAAGAAAATTCAACATAAAAACTATGTTTTAGTGTACAAAAAATATAATAAAACGTTTAAAATACATACATATGCACAGTACTTCACAAACCTTTGCTTTACGTCTAAATCACTAAAATAAAGAACAGTAAACAAGAAACAATGCCATACATACTGTACAAAAAGAGCTGAGTTAAACCTTTTTAAAAAAATCAGTCACTTGTTTTTGCTTCTTGCTTTGGAAACACCTTTTCTTTATTCTAAATTGTAAATTATTGTTTTTCTTTTAGTAAGGAATAATTTTTATCTCGAAAATGAAGTTATTCTTGATATGCTCTCCTGGAATTTATCATAATAGTCTTATTTAATTGTTAAATATTTTAATTGCTGTGTTTACGTTTGGTTAATAAAATCAAGAAAAGACATCAAGACTTTATATCTGATATTTCAAACATGGCAACCGCATCTAGAAATATTCTTCTATTACTTTCGAATGCATGAATTTTTCTGTTTATATTTATTAGTAGGACTTATTGTATTTTCCTTGCTGTTGGCCTGAATTAAAAAAAAAAAAAAAAAGAAAAAATTGCTTTGCGGATAAACTGCACTGCAGATCATCTGCTCGGATAATCAAGGCTTTACTGTGTTTACTTTTTACTTATTAGAAGTAGTAGTAAAATCGGATATAAATATGATGAAATTTGATACCATTATCAAATAAGAGTTTAAAAAATGCAATTTTCATTACATTCCAAAGATACGAGTCTCAGATATGGTCTAAATAGTCTATTACTAATTGAAATACACATAGAAAAGCTCTTTTATAATAAAGAATATTTTTTTTAATCTTGTGAGTATATCTTTATTAATTTCATAACATTAGCAACATATATATATATATATATTGTTTCTTGTGATACAATTGTTTTAAAAAATCCATTTAATAAAATATTTTTCATACCTTGCCATACGCTGATGTAAACAGAGTTGAGTCAGTAATTTTTCTAAATGGTGAGAAATTGTCTTCATTGTTTAGTGGCATGGCGACTTCCCAAGAATAATTTAAAGATGATGCATTAATTTTTGATATTCTACAAAGAACACTAGTAGTGGAATAATCAGGATAGTTGACATCACAAGGCTAAAATAGATGAATAAATAAATAAGTAAATAGTAGTTTTTGTATATATGTATAAAATTAATCATCTAAAAACTTACTGTTATGCATATCAATGGATATCCAGACTTAGCATCTTGACCCATGCCTTTCTTAACATCATCTAAATGTATCAATGATACTACCTAACAAAAGAAATTTTTTAAATGTTACAAAAAAAAAAAAAAAAAAAAAAAAATTGTACATACTACTGAAGCAAAAATCTTTTAAAAATGAAATCATCTATGCAGTGAATATCAAACACAATATAGCACCATAATAAATAAATAAATAAAAATCAATAATGTTAATCCAAGAAACAATTTAACTATTCAAAATGTCTGTTTATTGAATAGGTTTTATTAATTAAATAAATGAATTAATTAAAGTAACATAGAGAAACATACAGTGTGACAAAGAGAAAGTTCTGCAAGCAGTTTTTCATTACGTTGGCAAAATTCTGACATAATTATCTACACAAATATATTATACGCATTGCATGAGAGCTATTATACTCCTTCAATGCATTAACATTATGCTAAGTTACAACATACAATTACAACAGTTTACAACACAAATTAAAGGAATATTTGTTTGTAAAACTTAAAATTATGCATAATGTTATAAAAATCTTATTAATATTAAAATTTGTTTTGGTTCTCCTCTGTAACTATTAAAATGTTGCTAACATAATTAATCACAGATATATAATCATGGAAATATAAGAATCAATATTTGTGGCTGTTTCAATTTTACATTATTTATTCTTTAACCTTTTTTTTTTATGTTTGATAAACTATTTGTGTTTTTTAGCTGACAGATTAAAGACAACTTTTTAAAAAACATTCAAAATATTATGATGAATTTTTCATATTTAAGCTTTCTGCCACTTGCTTTTAAGTAAAATGAGTACTAGAAAGATGTTTTACTTTCAATGTGATGTGATCAAATACCTAACATTAATAATTAACTAAGCTTCAACAATATAATAAGTATATAAATAATATAAAGCTTACAATTGGTACAGAAGGTAAAATTAAACTTTCAGTTGACTCAACTCTAGGAATAGTGACAATAGCTTTAGAAATATTTCCTATTTCTGCATTCATCACTTCATCAGGTCCCAGTATTACTAGAAACGATAAAGCCCAGTTTCGACGTTTGTTATATAAGATCTCTATTTCCAATGTTTTCTTTTTTTCACCTATTAATAGAGTAAAAAAATAAAATAAAAATAAATTAGAAAGTTTCATTATATAACAAAATTACATCTAACTTTTATTTTATTTATTTTAGAGGGAAGGGGGGTAGTTCAAACTGAAGTGGAAAAAACAGAACACTAGAGTGAAGTATAAAAAACAAATTAATAAGAAAGTAAAAATTTCTTTATAAACATCAAACAAAATTCAAATAGTTATAGGCTAAGAATACGATTCTATTTTTATTTTATACTAAAGATCTAGTTTTAAAAATGAAGGGGAATATTGCAGGCAAGGTATAACAGAACAAAAACTTAATTATTAGGGAGAAGAAAGTTATTTTCAAAATAAAAAGGAATATGTTAAATTTTGTGCATAAATTTTGTATTTCTAGCAATGCTTGCATTGCTAAGTTCTGACAGTGTCAAAGACATTGTTTATGTACCACCAATGCCGAAAACAAAGTATTCAGAACTTAAAGAATGCATTTGTGAAGCTTTCAGAACCACTGACAGAGTGATGCTACAAAATGTTTGGAACGAACTCAATTACAGATTGGATGTATGACATGTAACAAAAGGGTCACACATTGAACATTTGTAACTGAAAAAAAACTTAGTATATTTCTCTTTAAATTCATGTATCACTTATTGTAACATGTGCAGTAGTTTCGAAAATAGGATTTTTTTAAATCGGGTCCATCATTTGTAATAGCCCTGTATATAAAAGAAAGGAAGAAAAAAACTTAAAGATTGCAACTCTGGAAAGGAAATTTCCTTTGATATCAAATAGATGCAGTAAATTAAACGGAAAAATTGATATTTCCGTCCTTTATGGAAATTAAAAAAATTAACCTGAACTCCCCCCCCCCCCTACTTAATCTGTTAAACATAATAATTAAAAAATATATTATCTCATATCCCCTTTAGAAAACCATTTAATAATATATTAAAAGGCATTGTAAAATATTCAAATAGATTTAAGTTTACAAAAAAAAGTAGGATACGATGATTATTTTAAGGATGGTGCTACTCTTAACCAGTATTAAACTTTTATAACAATTGGGCTATTTAAAAAAAGGATAGGTAAACACACAGAAAGGTAAATCATTAATATATGAAACGTTATAAAAAATGAATGTAAAAATGAAATTTCCGATAAGAAAAAAAAATCAGTGTTCCGTGGCACAGATTTTTAATACAGTTATATATAATATTTATTGCCAAATAACTATATTATATATAAATATAATACAGAATTGACAAATCTACTTTTTTTTTAGTTTAAATATGTTAATATATATATATATATATATATATATATATAGTAAAATATTATAATATTAAAATATGATGCTATAAAAATAATTTTTACAGATTAATATAACAAAAGTTTTTTATATAAATAACATCCATTCTTTTTCTTTTTTATTTATTTCCTTTTAAAATTATATTATTTTAAAAAAAATTCAATTTTTTCTGAGAATCAAATTATAAAATTCAACTTTCCACATTGTTTATTTATAATTTCAATGTTCTCATAACCGAATAATAAATACAAGCCAAAAAGGAACGTTAGAGAAGGTTGAAGGAAGAACACAGTACTGTTTTCACTCTTTCTCCCCTGTTGAAATGGAAGCTGGATTTTTTCAAAGTGCTACTATTAGAAGTCGTTCTCTCCTCAAATGCTTGTGAACTGATTTTCCTCTCTTAGCAGTGGATGTTGACGCATGAACAAGCATATGTCTTTGCTCCATAAAAATAACAAATTTAATTTTCGGATCGGTCACGGGCTAAACGGGTCTTCAATCGATTCTGTAATTTTAATCTACAACTTCTAAAAAATATCTTTATATTAATACATGGAAATTACTCCAGAGAGAAATATTCGCCTTGCATACAATATTTCAAATGAAAATCAAATTTCAAAGTAATTGCTTAAAAGGCGCAAAGGCCAACATAGTGAAAAAGATTCCAAGCCGGGACTCGAACCCGGGCCATCAGTATAGCGCACTGACGTTCTACCGACTAAACCACTTGGAACGATACCTAGCTCGGGAAATTTCTCACTATTATATGTTGGCAAGGCTACAAACGCAGCACAAGATGGAATATTTTATCGTGAGTCACCGACATCGGACAATCTTACGTTTCGTGTTTGTCCCAGGTCGGTGACTCACGATAAAATATTCCATCTTGTGCTGCGTTTGTAGCCTTGCCAACATATAATAGTGAGAAATTTTCCGAGCTAGGTGTCATTCCAAGTGATTTAGTCGGTAGAACGTCAGTGCGCTATACTGATGGCCCGGGTTCGAGTCCCGGCTTGGAATCTTTTTCACTATGTTGGCCTTTGCGCCTTTTAGGCAATTACTTTGAAATTTGATTTTCATTTGAAATAAAATATCTTTAGTTAGAATTTTTTTTAGGAAGATGCATATTTATGAATCATTGGTATGCAGTGATCACGTGTCCATTTCTTTGAAGAGCTCCACAATGTTTTCAGCATGCTTGTGGTCATTATCATGTTGACATCATCATTATCATGTGGTCAAATCAGGTAATATTTACATTTTTTTTTTTTTTTTTTTTTTTTTTTTTATGACTACAAGATCAATTTTTTGAGATCCTGTCAGTAAGAAGATTTTTTTTTTTTTTTTTTATGATTCATACAATCTGTTAAAATAAGAGTACTCTTGCTTCATATCTAAAACTTAACAGGATTATTTATTCTCATGAATTTATGAAATAATTTTATCCAAATAGAATTATATAGAGGTATGTATTCTATTAGGAATTTCATGTTGTTTTTCAAGTTTGAACTTTAACAAAACAGTCAAATGAATGACAACAATTAATTCTAATAACTATAAGATAAAATATCAGACTGTTTTCAGAATTTTGCATCTTCGTCAAATGTCATTTCAGGCTCTCAAGAATTTCAGCTGTAAAACTCAATATCCTGGTTTTTCAATGTTTACAGTTCATTTATATATGAATATATTTGTAATGTTTCTTATAAGTTAGTGGTGGTCTGCACAGTACTTTTATCATTTATATTTTAATAAATTAACTAATATGCAAAAATGGTATGTTTATTTTTATCCTAAAACATACACAATTTTTTATATTTGTCGATATATAGTATTGTGACGATCATATTCAATTTTGGAGTTTTGATAGAGACAAGTTATACACATGAAAAATATATATTTTTATGAAACTATTTAAATTTGTTTTAACATACTGATTAATATAAACTTGGATACATTAATGCTATATTTACAATGAAATTTTTAGCTGTAGCTGTATCTATAGTTCAGGTGAGTGTATTTTATTAGTTTTATTATTCATCATGTTCATTTATTCCTTTTACTACATTTAACATTTTATACAACACTTTATAATCCTTCCACTACAAATCTTTAGATCATAAGCCCTAAATTATCTATTTATTTATTTTTATTTTAAAAATATATTTACTCAAAATCTAATTATTTATTTATTTATTTGAATATTTCAATACATCTATCCTCCAGTAACGAAGGTTTTTTTAATTATTTTTTTTTTCTTCTCACAAATATAAACCTATATCTGCACCAAACATTATTCTAAACTAATTCTGGAGTAACATACAAATCACAACAAGCATGGAAATTATGCTATGTTTAATCAGAGTTTCCCCCAAACAGTTTCAGGAGGGCGCTGCACCCTGCCTGCCCTTAGGTTTACAAAATAGCACCCCCCCTTGCCCCTCATTTAAAAAATTAGCTACCTTGTTGCCCCCACCTGAAAAAAGTGCCTTTACTCCTTTGTTTATTAAGAAAATTACTTGCATACTAAAAATTGACTCATTGCTGTCTTTAAAATAGTGTTCTGACTATTAAATATTAAAAAGGAGTTTTTAAAATCAAAAGAATGCCTTTAAAAATTTTAAGAAATGCCCTTAAAAATCCAAAACATGTCCTTCGGAATCCAAAAGTGCCCTTTTCCCGCAAGCAGCACCCTGCCCTTTTTTAAACCTGGGGGAAACTCTGGTTTAATAATAATTTGTAATAATTATGTTTATTTAAAGAAATCAATACAAGTAATTATTTATTTTAACCCTTTCACTACTGGTGTCCTTGATCAAGGACATACTTTATAGATTTTTTTAAAAAGATGTTTAATCTAATTTAAAAGAATTTTACAGATTTCGTCTGAAGTTTTAATCATTTTTCCACCAAAAGCACAAATATATTTTATGAAAAACTTCACCGAGAAATTTTTGAATCAAAATAGATGCTACCATCCAGGTTATAAAATCATATAATTTTGACATAAGTTAATATCAAAAATAGGTACATGTATTTGTTAATCTGTTAAGAAAACTAGAACATTTGATTTAAACGTATTGTGATAGTTCGAAGTAATAATAATTTTGTTATAAAATTAATCTTTTTTATTAGGTGGTTTTTACAATACTGGAAGCAATATTAATAATGTGTGAAAACTACATAAGTTTTATTTCATTTTTTAAATGTTGGTAGTAAAAGGATCAATTAACAGTTTAAAAATGATTATTTGGTCATTTTAAAAGCTTTTTCTAAGTTATTTAAAATTTCATAATATATAACATAAATATATTCATAAAAATTAAATATATCTGAAACTATATAATTAACAATTATTTATTATTTAAAAAAGAGTAAAAAAATTACATACATTTAAAAAATAAATAAGTAAAATTTGCAAAATATACCACTTTATTGTTATAATAAAAACAACTAACCTCGAAGAAAAGTATAAATTTTACTCTTTGCATAATAATCAAGGCCAGATGCAGCTGATCCATCAATAGTACTTATTCTAACTTTTGACAACAAAGAAACATCACCATGTCTTACTACTGATATTACTGCAGATACGGAGCTATTTGGAAATGAATTCTGGGCAACCAAATAATGAGATTTCTCAAATTCTATCACTGTAACTAAAAAAAAGAAAGTTGTTTATATCATCTCTACAAGTGTTTAATAATTCCTTCTGAGATTTAGAAGGTCATAATTAAAAAGCATGATAAATACAGCAAAAGTTCATATTGCTATGTAAAAAAAAAAAAAAAAAAAAAACTAGTTTTGTCAAAGGTCTAGATGTGTTCAATACCTTTGGTGGTATGTCATACATCAGTTCTAAAATAAAGTTTCTGTCACATTTGTCCTAACTTGCCATGTCAATGCTATGCACCACAAATATGACATTTCCTCTCAATTCTATTCAATCCCTTGGCAAAGGGAACACAAACACATAATTTTTCATACAACCCCATAAGAAAAAAATTCAAGAGAATACATTTTTTTTAGAGTTAACTGGATTGCATTATTTTAATATTGATGTATTTTCCAAAAGTGTGCACGTAAAACAATTGTAAAGCTTATACAAAACCTATATTGTAATTTTTAATATGATGCTTTTTGCAGATTTGTCATTTAAAAAAAATATATTATTTTGACTCTCTAAATCCCCACAAGGAATTATGAAACACCCTGTATATTATAAATAAAGATAATAAAGCCTTACAAAAATGATTGCGTAGGACTTACCATCGTCAGCATCTACAATCTCTACTATAATATACTTTCGCAATCCAATTGTAACCATTTCATTCTCTTTCTCAGAGAGAGATAGAAGCACTTGAAAGGATTCATTTCCTTCATATTTGTCGTCATCATAAATATTTAAAGAACAAAAAGATTCCTAAGAAAATATGATTTGCTATTAATTTTATTTATTTATTGTAACATTAATTATTTCAAACATGTTTATAATTTTGATTTCTTTACTTTAACTATTTGTGAAATTTCTAGTACAGAGACAAAACTTTGATACATAGTTTTTGAGATGGTTTTCTTGATATTTTTTATGAATCTAATTAAAATATGAAAATATAACAATATTAACAGAAAAGTGTTTACATGAAATCACTTATAGAAATTATATAAGTAATAATAACCTAATATTCAGTTCATAGTTAAGTTTCTGACTATTATGTGCATCTAATTAAATATTAATTTATCAGTTTAAGTTGCTACAGTCAGCTTCATATTTACAAATTTCAACCATACTAAATTACACTTTAAACAAAGTAAACTATAATCATACAATTATCTTTCAAAACTATTAAATAAAGAGACTATTTAAAAAACTTGGGTTGAGAAAAATAAGTTTTTGAAATACATCTTGATAAGTTAATATTTTTATAGAACAATCCATAGTTTTTATTAATTTTTAAAGGAAGATAATGAATAATTTTAAAACCTTTTGTTCAGGACTAAAATGTATCATGGAATTTCTTCTAGTTTTATATCTTTCTTCAAAGTCTTCCCTAGAAACAGCTGTTCCATCTTGTGTAATGCAATGTAGAGTAGCACTGCTACTAATATCTCCAGTTCTCTGAATAGGTATGTTTATTGAACCAACATTTTCTAATACAGTCATTCGATCTGTTTTAAATTCTACAATAGGATCTGAAATATAATTAAAAAATTTATTTAATTTTTTTATTAAAATAAAATTAATTAAAAATATTTAATATTCATATCTGAATAAATCTACATAATTCTTGGAAATTTTTTTGTAGAAAATTTCTCAAGCCTTATAATACAATAATATTTCAAATTTTAATTGCTTAAAAGGTGTACAGCCAACAGAGAAAAAAAGTGTCTCAGCCAGGACTCGAACCCGGGTTATTGGTATAATGCACTGACGTTCTACCAACTGATTCACTTGGAACGATACCCAACCAGGCACTTCTCACTATCATACATTGGCAAGGCAATACTGAAATAAACTGATTTAAAATAGTAGACATTAATTTAAACCTTGCAGGAAAATTATAGCAATTACCCTAGGTCACATAGTTTTTGAGAAAAGCACATTTTTCTGTTACACATAAATTTTGATTTACGGGCATTCAGCAAAGGTGTTGAGGAGCTGTGGAGATACTTATCACAGTAGAAGTATAAAAGCATTGTTGATAATGATTTTCGAAAAAAATCATCAGTAATTAGCTGAGATATTAACCCTTAAAGACACAGACAGTTTGGACATGCATAATGTCAGGGGCGGCATACTCTATACACCATCACAGTTAAACATTGCTTGCAATTTCTCAAAATTTGATTTTCTGGATAAGGCAAGTTTTGAAACTCGCATCCTCATATTTATAAATTTTTGCAGTAATTTTTTTCAATACATAAAAATATCATGCATTATATGAAAACAATAATTATATACATACAATATGAAAAATATTGTTATTTATTTTTTAAACCAAATATATGTACACATATTTTAATTTTTGCAATAATTTTTTTTCAATATATAAACAGATCATGCAATATATGAAAACAATAATTATATACCAACTGACTTACAGATATTTTTTTTCATCAATGGAACAGAAATTTTATTAGGTTCACCAATAAGACATCCACTAGGTGAATCTATAGAAATTAATATAGATTTAGCAATTTCTTCAGTCCTCTGCTTCAGTGAATTAGTTGGGACAAAACATATCTTAAAAGATAAAAACATTTATTTATAAAATATAATGAGATTTTAAATTGCAAAGTATGTTTCAATTTTTAAGGATATATATATATATATAAAAACAGAATAAAATTTCCAATGCACAATATCTCTCAAAACTTTTTATTTTCCCAAATGAATTATGATAATTAGTATTCTGTTGATAATAAGGATATTATAAAATGCATGTATGCACAGCGATTCATACTGTGCAACATGCATAATGCTAATATGGAATTAAAGATTACAGAATATTTATTATTTTGAACTAAAATAAAAATGCATTAGTTCAAGCTAAAGCAGAAAATTCCATTATTTGTGAAGGTGAATCTGTTTCAATTCATGTTATTCAAGTAATATTTATTAAATAGAAAATCAAGGCATAAATGAAGCAAATGTAACTATTTTAATAAATCTTCTAGAAGACATGATTATGTTTGATATGCAGTGTTATAGTAAAAAAAAAAAATCAGAAGGTATATATGCTATAGGTTATATGGTGTATATGATCTTATACCCTCCACTACAGCTCTGCTGATGTAATATTTTTAATTCAATGTAAAGTTTAATTTTCAAGTCATATAAATGAAAAAGTCTTCTTTAATGAGTACATTTATAAGCTAAAAATTAATAGATGTAAAAAATCAATATGACTTTTTTTAAATTAATTAATTATTATTACTGCATATATGCATTGCAATGAATATGTCATAACGAGCAATATGAATTTAGAGGGTGCAAAACATATCAGATAATTAAAGTCCTACTATAGAATTACAGATTCTGTAAATAAAGTATTGAAACAAGGTATTAATTTTTTTTTTCTCACTTTTTGCATTTACTCTTAAAGTATACAGTTCTAAAAATTAAATTTCAAAAATAAAATTGAGGAAGATTTTTTGTTTTCAGTTTTTGTTATTGTCATCTCTTTATTTTGCTAATTTTAACTCAATTTTTAAAAATCGCTCAATTAGGCTGAGCCTCAAAACACTTTTAATAGATTCTGCACAAATAGATGACATCTTTGATATTATTATTAGATTTGAAATTGGTTCTTGGCATATATTTATTACTTCTTCCAAAACTCTAGCAGTTCTTTATAATTCAGTTTCATGATTATTGATGACTTGATGGACCATTCATTTGTTGATTGGGTCTAGTAATGCTTAGTAGCAAAAAATGTGGTTTTAATATATCCACTGCCTAATTCTTTTACACTAGGCCATAATAAAACTTTATTTATCATAGGAAAAATAGGCTTTTTTAGAACCAAGACAGCGAATTTTAAGGACATGCAGTAAAAATAAAATATTTGTGGCACCTTGGATTAAACAAACCTCATTTTACTGTGACTTATTATGAAGTAATCGTCTGTAATATAGTAAAACCAGTGAAAACAGAAACACTGGGGTTTGGAAAATAATTCCATTTTAGTTAGGTTTGTCACTTAGAATAATTAAATAGTATTCCTTCCACCAGGGTCAAGAATTTTTTTCATTTAAAACAGGATTCACTTATAGATAGGTTTCATTTTTACAGGTTTTACTGTATATAAAAAAACATTTAATTAGGTTTCTTTTTTCAAAAAGTTACTAGACATTAACAGGAAATTTATAAAAAAGTATTTAAAAAATAATTGAACTTACAGCTGAAGACTCGAATGGTTCAAAAGTGATTTGGTAATAGGAATTTATGATTTCTAGACTTTTATTATGAGATAACAAATGAGACCAGCACCAAATAGTACATGTTCCAGAAATATCAACACCTTGTCGCAAAATGACAACAGATGAGTTTTGCTCTCCATAAAATATTTCATATTTTTTATCTTGTATAAAAACATATGGAGCTGGAAATATATATATATATATATATTATTATTATTATATTTATGTTACAATTATGATTTATACAAAAATATAAAAATCTACTTTTAGACATAAACTGAAATGAAAATTTATTTAAGGAATATAAAATTTGTAAAGCTGATTATCTAAGGGAAATTAAGGGTATTTAAAAAGAAAATAATTGAAAGTTCTATTCTTTAATCTAACAATAAAGTAACTGTAGTATAGAACATGTTTGGATTTTTAAAAAATAATATTAAGAATACCATCATTTGGTCCTTGGATTATAACACGGGCCAAAGTATGGTTTAGTATTTTTCCAACTGGTTGTGGTTTAGAAAGCAACAATAGAAATTCTTCTTCTTCTTCAAATAAACTGTCATCAATGATCTAAAGTAATAAACAGGAATAAGCACTGATAAACTTTTTTTCTACATAAGCATTATTAGAAATAGAAATGAATAGAATACAAATATAATTATTCATATGTAAAGGTTATCTTCTGCTGCATTTTCTTGGTATATCTTTTACAATCTTGAAGTTACTGGTGTTTAGTATAGTGTTTTTATTTTTTATAAACCAAATATTAAATTTCGAATATGTTAGAAAGAATATGTGTCTCAATGTGTCGAATATTACATAATAAAAGTACAAATATTAAAATCATATAAAAGACAAAAACGGGAAATTTTATACAAAATTTATTTCTCAAAATCTTAATTTATAAAAAAAAAAAAAAAAAAAAAAAAAAAAGATAAGTACAGATCCAGGTAAAATATTTTTATTTTAATACAGAATAAATATCAATACACATTATGTATTAGAATGGAGTACCTTGGCTTTTAAAAGCTAGTTTTTTTTTTTACCCTTGTAATCTTTTATCAGTTCACAATTTCAAAATTAAAGTTTTGCAAAAAAGAAAAAGTTGTTAAAAGATGTTCTAATTTCATTTACTTTTATGAGGCTCAAAATTTATTTAAAAAAGTTGCAAGATAAATTATCATTATATAAATGAAAAATACTGTGTCAAATTAAAAGGGGAAAACATATTCATCAAAATGTTAAATATGCAACAATTAGTAATTCAACAACAAGTGAGTTATTTGTTTGTTGTCTTTAGCAGGGTTCATACAGAGTTCGGAAGAAAAAATCCAAGGAGTACCCAAAAAATCCAAGGAGTCCAAAAAGTTTTAAGGATTTGCCATATTTTTGTTGTTGTTGTTGTCGATGTTTTTATGTGCTGCATCGTTATGTGGTATGCACACTCCAATTTTTAATGCCCAATTTGGAGAGAAAAACATTTCAAAAACAAATTTTACTGTATTAGAATCTAATTGTTAGTGCTGAAATTGCACAGTACTCACAATATACTGCTTACTGATTTCATAAGTTTAAATACAAAATGGACAATCAATGTTTTTATGCAGTGACCAATGGTCATGTCACAGGGGTGGTTCTGAGTAAAAGAAAAATTCTGAAATTCACAGCAAATCTTCTGAAAAGTTACACCAGAGGGGGGAGGAGGGGGAAATCCACTCCCGACACTAGATATGAGTTTTTTCCGCGACTCCTTGACGAAATTCGAATTTTTGCGATCTTTTAGCGAAATTCGCGTTTTTTCGCAATCTTTTGGCGAAATTTGTGTGTTTTTTCGCGATCTTTTGACGAAATTTGTGTGTTTTTTCGCGATCTTTCGACGAAATTTGTGTGTTTTTTCGCTATGTTGTGATGAAATTTGCCGTTTTTTCGCGATCTTTTAGTGGAATTTGCGTTTTATTTCGATTGTCTAACTTTTTTTCGCGATCTTTTGATGGAAACCGCGTGTTTTTCGCGATCCTTTGACAAAATTCACGTGTTTTTCGCGATCTTTTGACAAAATTCGCATGTTTTTCGCGATCCTTCGACAAAATTCGCGTGTTTTTCGCGATCCTTTGACGAAATGTGTGTGTTTTTTCGCGATCTTTCGACGAAATTTGTGTATTTTTTCGCTATGTTGTGATGAAATTTGCCGTTTTTTCGCGATCTTTTAGTGGAATTTGCGTTTTATTTCGATTGTCTAACTTTTTTTCGCGATTTTTTTCGGAAACCGCGTGTTTTTCGCGATCCTTTGACAAAATTCACGTGTTTTTCGCGATCTTTTGACAAAATTCGCATGTTTTTCGCGATCCTTTGACAAAATTCGCGTGTTTTTCGCGATCCTTTGACGAAATTCGCGTGTTTTTCGCGATCTTCTGGGGAATTTCTCGTTTTTCCGCGATCTTCTGGGGGAAATTCGCGGTTTTTTTTTCGCGATCTTCTGGAGGAAATTCGCTTTTTTTTCGCGACCTTCTAAAGGAATTCGCGTTTTATTTCGATCGTTTGACAAAACTGACTTTTTTTCGCGATCTTTTGACGGAAACCGCGTGTTTTTAGCGATCCGTTGAGAAAACTCGCGAGTTTTTCGCGATCGTTTGAGGAAATTAGCGTGTTTTTCGCGATCCTTTGAGGAAATTCGCGTATTTTTCGCGATCCTTTGAGGAACTTCGCGAGTTTTTCGCGATCTTTTGAGGAAATTCGAATTTTTCACAATTTTTTGAGGAAATTCGCGTCTTTTGAAGAAATTCGAGTTTTTCCGCGACCTGTTGGAGAAATTCGCGTTATTTCACGATCCTTTGACAAAATTACGAATTTTTTCTGCGATCTGTTGGAGAAATTCGCGTTTTTTCACGATCCTTTGACAAAATTTACGATTTTTTCCGCGATCGATTGACGAAATTTGACGGTATTTTTTGGAACTTATTTGCGAAAAACGCGATTTTTCCGAGATTCTTGGCTAAATACCAAACATCGATAAAATTTAAAATAAAAGTCGGCTAGCAGTGTCTAAAAACGGACTTTACGGACCTAATAATTGAAAAACGGACCTAGTAGGAGCCCTGCTATTAAGATTATCCTACCCAATCAATGCTGTACTTCAGTTGAATGACTTGCATAAAGGATTTACCGTGCGTTTTACAATCACGATTTTTTTTTTCCTCGGCAGCAATATGGCTTGCGTCCAAAGCCGCAATACAATTTAAGGAGTTTCTAAGGCGTGGTTTGCTTATCTAAGTAGTTCTAAGTACTACTTGGGAATGTTTTCATTTCTAAGGAGTTTCCAAGGAGTCTAAGGAGTCTGTGCGAACCCTGCTTTAGGTACACAGAGAAATTGAAGGTTGGCAGCTACATATATTTAAAAAAAAAAAAAAAAATTCTCAAACTCTGATGAGACTGAACAATTTGAAATCACTAAAGATTTATTTTATTTATACAAACTTTTATTGATTTTCATGTTTGTAATAAAATATAATTTTTACAAAATGCAGATAAGTCAACTATGTTTTTAAAGCTTACTTTTACTGTACATATCATTTCAGTGACTCCAGGAACAAAAGTGATAAAGTTACTGTATGATGAATCTCTGCTTCTATAATCTGAACCTGTCTGCAAGCCTGATGCATTAGTCCCAATAGCAGTAATATCAGATGTGTTGCATAAAACACTCATTTCTTGGTTTAAATCTCCTGTTATAATAATTAAAATTTCACTTTGCAAGTAAAATATTACACTGTAAAGTAATGTAATATCAGCATCAAGTTAAAATGAAACTTATTTACAGAATATTGCTCACAAGAGTTGGGCTTTAGTGAATTTTGCTTACATGTGTATGTGAACAAAATCACATTACAATTTTTTACTTTTACTATAAAGTTTATTTACTAATCTACATCATGTGTAATAGCATATTGTACTGTACAAGATGGCTACGAAATACTGTTACTCTCCAAAAAATAAGGTATAATTTTAATCATTAGGTAAAACAATTTATCTCTATATTTCTGCAATTGGCAATTTTCTATTAGTGTAGACGATTTTTACATAAAGCAAAAATTTTGAATTAAACATGGAAGCCAAACTCTTTGATCATGGATTTTCAACAGGCAAAATCTTTAAGCAATTAAAATTTCTTGGTTTAATAGCACATTTATATACAGAACTATAATTTGATAATTGAATACTAATAGCTGCAAAGATAGACCTAGATCTGGTCATCCACGCTCATCTCATAGAAAAGAGCACATCAAAAGAGTTTGTGAAAAGATACAAAGAAATCTACAACATTCTGCATATAAAATGGCTGCAGTAAAGAACATGAGCCATAGGATTATGCACTGCACGTTATCATAAACAAAGACCTGGGTTTTCATCCTTATCGCAAATGAAAAGTTCAAGGTTTGCCAGCTACACAAATAATAAAAAGCTTACAAAGATGCAAGAAAATGAGGAAGTGGTATGGTAGCAAGTGTGGACAGAATAATATTTTTTTATGAGAAACTATTTTGAAGTGAACAATGTTATAATGCTAAAAATGATGGTTATTCAGAAACCTTTAACGATATACCAGAAAACCTTCAAACTATTAAATGCTTTCAGAACAAGAATTCTGTTATGATTTTGGAAAATTGACTCTGAAATTTATTGATAAAGGGGCAAAAATCAATGAGGAATATTATAACAGTATATACTGGCTACACTTTCAGTGCAGCATGCTGATAGATTGCATTCCAAAAATAATTGGATATTTCAGCAAGATTCTCTGCAAGATTTCTCTTCATTCATCAATTTCCTCAGATATTTTTTTCAAAACACTTTTGTTTACATTAGGATTATCTGTAGATAGGCATATAATTTTACTTAATGAAATGTCAAACGCAGACACAGCATCTAAAAGTTCTTTCAAACTTATGTCGTCTGTAACATGTCCAAGAAATACACTCCTTAGGTATCTACAAGTCACTAAATTAAACTCCTTCAACCAATATCTTGCAGATATATCTAACTGCCGTTTCGTCTGAACATTAGTACTTTCATCAAATGCTAATGTTACTCCAGGTGAGCTATCAGCTAGGGCTGGGCGATATATAGATAAAATCGATTTAAAATGCAAATCATGTTAATGATATTAAAAAACCCTACAAAATGGTATATCATGAATATCAAAATCGTGATGTAAACTGCGTTTCTCATGGTTCCTTATTAAACTGCAACATTAAGCAGCGCTTCTTTAGTTTCGAGTTCTTTAGATTCCCCCAGTTGAAACCGTGGTATTAAATACTGAATCGTCTGTTCCGATTATTATGATACAAATGGAGTGACTTCTCTCAAGTCTAAACCGTGGTATTAAAAATGTCGATTCCTCGGTTTCGGTATTCTTAATATTAACGGTGTGACTCCTCCCAGCCTAAATCGTGATATTAAATACCGAATCCTCAGGTTCGGTGTTCATGATACTAATGATCGTTTCGGTGAGTGATAACTGATAAATATCATACATGCAATTTTCGATGCGATCGCTGACAGCAGATGATATATATTTTTTTTTTTTATGGTATAGACGGTGTAAGCTGAATCTCTGAGCATATATGTTGTATGCTACAGACACCATGGCTTTCATTTCATTATGGTATTTCGATTTCAGTGGTGTTGATGAATATTTGCTCTTTGTTATTGATCAATGTGTGAATCAGGGCGATAAAGAAATTAAATATAACATTTTATTTGCAACAGTGGATTTAATTAGACAAATGAAATAATAATTATATAGTCAGGTCCGCAGAGCCACTTTTCTAACTTTGGCCGAGACCCCTCATGTGGCATATCGCTGGAAAGGCCTGTGACCACTTATTCATGTTATGCACCTCCGGTGACCCTCTGCCCACTTCCACTTCTGGGGAGGGGCACTTTTCTAAATTTTGCTGACATCCGTCATGCGACATATCGTTGGAAAAGCCTGTGACCGCTTATTCATGTTATGCACCTTTGGTGCCCTTCTCCCCACTTCGCCACCCCCCCCACCCCCCACCCCCCGCGGGAGGGACTTTTTCTAAATTTTGCCATCCCCCCTCATGTGACGTATTGTTGCAAAGGCCTGTAACCGCTTAATCATTTTATGCACTTCCGGTGCTCCGCCCACCACTTTGCCTACCTGGGGGGCACTTTCCTATATTTTGACGACACCGTCATGTGACATATCATTGGAAAGGCCTGTGACTGTTTAATCATTTTATGCACTTCTGGTGCTCCGCCCACCACTTCGCCTCCACCCCCCCGCGGGAGGGACTTTTTCTAAATTTTGCCATCACCCCTCATGTGACGTATTGTTGCAAAGGCCTGTGACCGCTTAATCATTTTATGCACTTCCGGTGCTCCGCCCACCACTTTGCCTACCTGGGGGGCACTTTCCTATATTTTGACGACACCGTCATGTGACATATCGTTAGAAAGGCCTGTGACCGCTTAATCATTTTTTGCACTTCTGGTGCTCCGCCCACCATTTCGCACCTCCCCCCCCTCGGAAAGCCACTTTCCTAAATCGATATATCGGAATATCATGATATAAAGATGCAGATTTATCATGATATTTAATTCTAGACATCGCCCAGCCCTACTGTCAGCAACATCTTTAACCAAGCATTCTTCAAAATATTTTGAAATTCCGTGTTTTAAGATATAGGTAACTTTCTTCTCTTTAAGCAGCATTGTCAATGTAATAGTGGAATCGGTAAACATATCTTTTATGCATTCAAGCGTGTCACTACATGATGTAAATGCAAAGTTTTTGATGGTAGCTAAAAAAAATTTTTTTAGGAACAAGAAGGAAATTTTGGTAGAATTTTAGGGGGTAAAATAATAGTTAGGAATTTTAGGGATAAAATAACAGTTAGGAATTTTAGGGAGAATGCAAGCCCTGCCTGCAAGCCAAATAATCACATTCTAATTCCTTTAAACTATTGTATTTCGGGATTTTAGAAACTAAAGTAAATGCTAAACAACATAGAAGTTTGGACTCTCTCAAGTCTTCCATTATGCTAAACTAAATGGAACATAATTCATGCTATAGTCATGATGTAAGAGATATTTATGGCAGTTGATTCAAATAAAATTATTTTTAAAACTTTCATTTCTAATGTTCATCATATTGGTGTATTTACGATTTTCTATTTTGTATCTGTTAAAATAAAATGACTCAATATTTGTAATAGTAGTTAGCAGCCACCATGTAGAACAATGACATGCAAGTTACCAAGATTCTATTATAAATTATTCATTTGCTTGCTTGTACGCTAGCATTCTATTTAATAATGTAATGAAAATGAGCGAAAAAATGTTAACCAAAATATTGTTTACTCAAGAAAACAGTAGTAAATTGCAAAAAAGAACTATATTGTATAAAAAAATGGTAGATAAAAAAAATAAATAACAGTAGGTAACAATAGAAGTAATACCTAAAGAATAGAAATAACAACATGAATATGAACCTTTGGAAAATTATTGCTATTTTAATTAAGTTAAAACACAGGTGAAATTTTGAAAAATATCAGATTTAGAATTTTATTATAGCACAGCATAGGAATTCCTTCAAAAGTAATAAATTAATGTTTATGAGAGTTTTGTCCAAAATTTTGCATAAATAATATTTTAAATTGAGCAGAAATTTCTGTCAACTTAAAATTTATTTTTAAAACCCATTTCTCCTCCAAAAAAGAGCAGCTTAAACAAATATATATTTTTTAATCTAGTCATTTCATTTTTAGATTTTTCGTTTAAAATATTTTTTAATTTTTTTATATATTAATTTTATATATAAATAAAATTAAAGCCTGTTTAAGTAAAAACAGCTAACACACACACACACACAATAAATAAATAAATACATATATAAATATTTTTTGATTTTTATTTAAAAAAAAGAAAGCACACTTAATTGGATGACTTATGCTGTAAGATAAATACATTTACATCAACATATACACATCTGTATCCAGATTCAACTACAACTTAGTAAACATTTAAATTGATAAATCTTCCATAATCAGAGTGCCCTTCAATTTTTTTCAACAAGGTTTTGTTCAGCAATTGAAAGTAACTGTAATAACCCCATTGCAAATAACAATACATAATTGATTAGAAATAACAAAACTATTATCTTAACCCAGCTGTAGTCGCATGCCAGTCTTTTCACTGGCCATATTAATTGTCGTCCCCTAAGCCATAAAAACAGTAGTGAAATTTTACGTATCTGATCTTAAATGGTTCTCCATTATCATAGTAAAGTTACATGACATTCTGGCTTTTTTTCTGGTATATATTGATAAGAGAAGTAGAAATTGGTTGAAAAAAACAATATACAATCACTAGTGTCAGCTCATATTATCTCTTTGCAAATATTTCATAGAACATGTGAAAACTGACTAATTTTAGTAAAATGAAGCTTTATAACTTCATTGAAATGTAATAATTGAATAATTATTGAAACCTGGTTGATATTCTCCATTTTTCCACTAGCAAGAACTGGTGGCAAAAAGACTGAACGTGACTGCTAGAGTTCTAATAAAACATATGGCTGCTCTCAGGTTAATTTTAAAACATTCATAGCCTGCTACACAAAAATCTACTTTTCTTACAAAAATTATTTTATTACACACTTAAAGGAATTCAGAAAATTTATTTACTTACAAATAATCAGTATGTTGTAAAGGGAATCGCTAACTAAATATTCAAATAATTTAACTTACCCTGGCGAATGATTGGAAACTCGAAATATTTATCTGTTTCATTTACCATAAATATTCCTTCTTTGAAGCTCACAATTGGTTCTATAGAAAAATAGTAAAAAAACAGTTGAAATCATGAAGCAATGTAAATTAAATAAATAAAATAGATAAATAAACAAAAATTCTGAAACAACATAATGCTATTTTTAGATTATAAATTACATTTTCTTACTATTTATAACAAAACACCTATTTACTTTAAATTTTTCTTTTATATTTCCTACAATTTAAAATTTATTAATCTTGTCTTAAAAAACATAAAAAAAGAGTTTCTACTATATAATATTAATTACTTATTATGTTAAAAGCAACTGTTGTCAATGGCAACAGGTTTTTCTCCATTCTTGCACTGTCATGTCTAAAAATTCTGTTCAAAAGACGAACTTTGGAAGTATTTTCTGAAAAATCTTCTGCCTTCACCAAAAAATGGAAAATTTTATTTGATTACTCCGTTTCTGAATAAGAACACCTGCCAAGTTCATATTTTTCTGAACAAAAATAAATTCAGAAATGACATTTTTCAGATTATTAATTTCAAGAATTACAAAGATGTAAAGCTTTGAATGTTCTGTTACAAATACTGTAAAGGCAGATTAATTTTTTCATGCTTGATGTTTAATTTTTGTTACTTTTAGATAATTTTTTTGGGGGGTTTTGGGGGGGGGGGGGGAGAATTTTATAATTTTTTGTTGGTTAGGCATTCTAAAATTTCTATCTTTATTAAACAGTTAGATTATGTTATTGTATTATTTACTTTAATCTTACATTTGAGTACATATAATCTTATATATTTTCAGATAATAAGTGTTAATTAATAAAGAAAAAGAATAATGAGTTGACTAAGAATTAATTAATTTGAAAAGTATAAAAAAATGGCAAAATGACACAGAAAAATATGTATTTCTTCAATATAAATAGAACATACAAAATATTCAACTGTTAAATAGAAACTAAATATGCTAGGTAATTTCATTACTTTAAATTAATGCATATATAATCAATATAATAAAACTTTTTAAGAATTTTATAGACCAAAAATCACATGAATATATATAGATCAAAACATGATAATTTAATACCATCCAGATTGTAAACATTACAATTTTCATAAATAATAGTAAAATTAATTTTTTTATTATTATAAGAATAATAATAAAAGTACTCAAGCCCCCACCTTTTGTCATTTTTTATATTACCATGCACTAGACTTTTTAAAATACTATAAGTACAATTATGTTTATTCATATGATTTAAAACAGTCATGACTACTAGAATTCATATGTATGTGTTTTTAATAGATATTTTCCAAGCCATATACAGGTCATTGTACTGTTTGATACCTTAATTAAATGTATACATGGAAAAGCCTCATGATTATTAAGGCTAATGAAGCAGCTGTCTTGGGTTCAATCTTTCAGGGGCTCCAAACTGAAAGTCCAAACTAGTCGGATGTATTAATCCCAAAACTTTCTTCTATCTCATGCATGTCAATACTTCAAAATTCGTTATCACTTTGCCAAAATTAAATGGCAATCTATGCTCATCATAAGGATTCTAAAAAGATGAAATTCTGTGCATTAGTTCTTGCAAAATGACTATCGCTGAAATCATCTAAATCCAGCAAAATGCAGCATAACAGCGCCACTTACTTATAGGGTGATTTACACCAGAACCTAATCATCATCAACTTATGTCAACGTCTAACTGAATATGAAATTTGGGGGGAAATTCATGCATTGGTTCTTCAGATACACCTATTGCGCAAATCATGACAAATGCAGCATAGAAGCGCCACCTGTTGAGCGATTTGCACCAACAGATAATCAGCAGCAATATTAATAAAGGTATACTTAAATCTGAAGTTTGGTGAAAATTCGTGCATTAGTTCTTGAGATAGAGCTATTGAGGAAATCGTTCTAAATGCAGCACAGCAGCACCACCTATTGGGCGATTTACACCAACATCTAGTCAGCATAATTTCATATCAAATACTAACTAAATCCGAAGTTTGATGAAAATGTGTGCATTAGTTCTTGAGATAGAACTACTGCGAAAATAGTGTAAATCCTGCAAAATGCAGCATAGCAGCACCACCTGTTGGGCTATTTATACCAAAACGTAAACAGCACCAACTCATATCAAGGAGTAATTGAATCTGAAGTTTTATAAATATCCGTGCAGTAGTTCTTGAGATAGAGCTATCGCGGAAATCCTTCAAATTGCAGCATAGCAGCGCCACCTGCTGGGCGATTTACACCAAAAACTAATCAGTACCAATATATATTAGGGACTACCTGAATATAAATTTTTATTATCCGTACATTAGTTCTTGAGATAGAGCGCCCACAAAATTTGTGTCACATACAGACAGACAGACATTTTGCAAAAACATGTTTTTTGGTATCTTTGACCCCTAAAACGTGTAAATCCGTCAAAAACTGGAAGTCGAAAATTTTCATGAATCCAATACTTTCTTCTTGTAAAGATAGAAGAAAGTAAAAATAATATACTTAAAACACTTTTAGGTATGGATCACTCTGCATCAAATCAACACAGTGATTTTAGGTCATTATCTAAAATTTTGGTAAAACTTCCTACAGCGGTAGTCTTTATATTGATTAAGAAAATTACTAATTGTTTTTTATTATTGCCATCCATTTTGAAAATACAGCTATGTAAAGTTGTAAAAAAAAAAAATCAACTGCCATATATTTAAAATGCTATCACCTAATTAAGGTACATAAATGCGGAAACTGCCATTTTGCAGAATTTTTCAAAAGCTTTCCTATGATATAATAGCACATTATGATTAAGTTGTAAGATTACCGTGGGTGTGGTTTATGATGTTGTCATTTAAATATTATCTCTATTAATAACAGAAAGATGTCTGTCTGAGTGTGTGTGTGTCTGCTAAAGACGAGAAAGGCTCAGCCCCAGCCGGACTGAAACAGGCTTAAAAGTGAAAAATTTTATTATCAAATTGGAAAAATGAAAAAAAGCAACTTTCTAATTGAGAAAAAAAAATACCGGAAAAGTTTCTTATCATAAGTTAAAAGTATTTTAAAATCTTTTAAAAATAAGTTAGGAAATTCAATTTTTATTGATTGGATGAGAAATATTCTGCAACCTGATCTGCTATCTGATTCTGCAACCTTTGCATGGTCAATGTTAGTAACATAAAAAAAGTCACAGGATATTCCTTGTCTATCCTCACTTAAAAAAAAAAAACACTTATTCAGGGTATTTTTCCTTTTCTAATGGTGTCTTTAGAAATATATGTTAATGTTTACTATCTCAAAAAATATTTTCTGAAGTTTGATTTCATGTTTTCGATTCATTTTCACATTTTCTGTTTTTTCTACATTTTGAAACTGTCATATCCTCATTTCTCGGATGGAAATACAAGAAAACAAAAAATACTCACTTATTCAGAGTACTATTCTGGTTCTACTAGTATCTTTGGTTTTAAAAAGTATTGATATTTCTATTTAAAAAATATATCTCTTGGAGGTCGACTTCATGTTCGTTTTCATCTTGCCTGTTTTTTCTGCAGTTTTAAGCTACTATGCTCTTCTCCCAGATTAAAAAATACCTACTTATTCACGGTAATTTTCCAGATCTAACTTCTCTAGTACCTTTCCAGATTCTTTGGTTTAAAAAAATATTAATATTTACCATTTGAAAAATTTTTCCAGAAGTTGTTTCATGAATTTGACAGATATATTTTTTCTTCCCTCTCAATGCCATCCAAGATACCATTTTGCATTTTAAGAAAATTGTGCTTTTGAGACAGATTGTCAGTACTGGAAGATATAATTTCTTGTTTCAAAAGAGGGGTTCACGTTTTTGCACTATTTGGGTTTTCTCAGGAATTTTTGGTCAGAATTGAAAGTTTAACATAACTAATTATCAGAAATTAAATTGACAGTCAGCATAAAGGGAAGTCCTTAGCCCGCCTGGAAAGATTTTCGTTTAATAAATATAAAATCATACAAATTCGAGGTTTGTTTGCAAAAAAACAGACCAGAGCCTTCATAGCACACATGGTGTACACTGCTGAAGACAATTGTGTTCCCAACTCTAGGTTTGTATGCAAAAATTTTATTTAAAAATATAATAGTATAGTATACAAATTCAAAGGTTATGCTGCTAAACACAATAAGACCCTAATACTTAAAAAAAAAAAAAGGTATATTAAGTTAAAAAATTTATAAAATCTTGACAAAATTTTTGGAAATGTGTCTGAGAAATTCAAATATGAAATTTTGATTTTGAAAAACATACTTCAATTTAATCGTATTGTGCTGTATAGCATAAGGAAACACTAAAAAAATTACTACAAAATAGGGTGTAAAAAAATCATGATTTTTTTTTTAAAAATAAAAAAAATCGGATTTTTTTAATTTAAATCAGATTTTTATGATTTTTTTCCCAGTGTTCAAATACGGAATAGCTACCAAGAGTTTTAGGTTTCCAAAACAATTAAACCACTAATTGCTAACATAATCTATGTTTTTACACTTTAATTAATAAAATTATAATTATTAGTTAGTAATTACAGAAATTATAAAAACTGCAAATTAGTAGTTTCATTAGGTAGAGTATCATACAATAATGTTATATACATTAATATTGCAATAATTATGTAAAACTTTATAAATACTAGTGATATTTAACATTTATTAAAATTATTAACTGCATTTTATATTAAATAGTTAACACTACTTCAAATTAATAATTATTAAACAATTAACTCTCTAATTAGGAACATATACATTTTTAAAGACTTAATTATTAAAATGATAATAATGTAGTATTCATTTTAGAAAGGAAAAGGAACAGGATGCTAGTTCCAAAAAAGAGTACTATTTCATGAGGAAATATATTAGTAATGTGTTTAGTAATGATATAAGAAAAAAAAAAAAAAAGAAGAATTTTTAGTATGATGAATAAAGTGTCCTTAATTTTTAATAATTTTAGGAATAACAAATTGAAAAAAAAAAACAATTAAAAAACATATTTTAATAATATCCTGTATTTTCCAAAGAAATAAAGTTCTATGTTTTTGCAAGATCTTGGTGGCCACATGAATTTAGTAGAAATACTCTTGAATGGGGAAGTTTACAAGAAATCTCTGGCTACAACTACAGGTGAATTTCAACTATTTTTTTTAAGGCACGGTGCATTTTGCCAATTTCAAAAGGAACATGGTGTGGTACCATTTAAAAAAGTCCTAGAAGAAATAGTATAAGTAATTACAGGATTAATAAAAACTGCAAATAAGTAATTCATTAGTTAGTAATACAAATAACAAAACTAACAAATATTATTTGCAGCTCGTTTTGCCTTTGTATTTAGGAAAATTACTGTAAACCACTAAAATCTAAACTTACACACATGTATGTGCATAACCAAAAGAATTATGAAAATGAGTTAAACCCATTCATATAGGATAAATCTAAGTTAGCCACTTATATCTGAAATCCTCAAAATATTTAAGTAACAGCATTATTATTTCTCAGTGTGGATTATTAGCTTTCAATGGTTCATTTTTTTTTTTTTTTTTTTTTTTTTAAGAAAAATTTTGCTGCCTTTTCAATCCCTAATCATTATTTTTTATTCAGTATTATGTGAGTTACAAAGTTAAAAACATTTATTCAACCTATACCGAAGAAGTTGCTGAACTTAGTATTTTTATACCAATTATTTCTTTTTCTCTTATGCATTCATTTACGATTTAGCTTTGAAAAGATGTCATTCTTTCATTCTTCTTTAACTTGAGAGATTGCTATTAATTACTATTTATTCTTTTACTTGTAGAAATGTATTACACTTGCTATGTGTAATTTTATATAAAATAATGCATAAATTGATTACCTAAAGGAATTTATGACATTGCAAATTATATTAGATTTAAATATCATTTTTAAATTAAACTATTTTATTTTGGATAAAAACTTAAAACCAATGCTTTTTATAAACTCAACTGTTTTTAATTTTTTACAATACTCACGAATTAAGCTTAGAAACAATTATTTAAAGCTCTTTTTTTTTGTTTATTCATAGTCAAAATACCTGAAGAAACTTACAAATTATGTTTATGTTAGATTTTAATATATTTTTTGACATTTTAAACGTTTAGAAAATTTTTGATTTAAATCAATGATTTTTTTTAAAAAATTGGTTGATTAAAATCATGATTTTAATCACTGATTTAAATCAACTGATTAAAATCGTTGACACCCTACTACAAAATGATACCTTTTGCATCTATTTAATTTAATTAAGAAAGCTGCTACAGCAATATAGCATTTTGAATATATGGCAGTTGGGTGGGGTTTTTTTATTAATTTCTGAACATTTTAGACAGCGTTATTTTCAAAACAAATAAAAATCTTAAAAACAGGTACTTTTCTTAATCTTTATAAAGACTCTCTGTAGTAAATTTCACCAAAATCTGAGATGGTGTCCTAAATTTTGTATTAAAATCGTGTCGATTTGACATGAAAAGGCTTGTAAGTTTTTCTTTAAATGACTGTAAACGAGGTTAACTAGTCATGGGGGCACCAAGTGAGATTAGTTAGGCCCTACCTATGAGTACGTATTATATAATTATAAACTTTATTATTTTACTAAATTATATAATTTTTTTAGCACTCAAACTTAATTTCAATATGACACATAATGTCAAGTGGAAAGTAAGCTGGTGCCTAAAAGGTGTACACAGTATAAAAAAAAACCTTGATAACAAGACTATCAATATATCTTACTGATAATAATACATACCATCTTCTACATCATAGATAAAAATTTTAAGAGTATGGGGAGTAGCCAAAAGTGAAATGTTAGACTTCAAAAATATTTTAAACTCCTTTGTTCCTTCAAAAGCTTTATTGTCAATTACTCGGAAGATACAGAATTTGATAACATCATTTTCTTTGAATTTAATCTGAAGAGGAAAAAAATCTTTCTAAATACCATTAAAAGTAAATAAATATACATACAGAGAAATTTACATAACAACCTAACTTTATATATATATATATTTTTTTTTTTTTTTTTTTTCCTGTGAAATATTTCAAACACAAGAAAAAAATTCGAAATCTCACATCTAAATAAAGTGCTATGTCAGAAATCTGGATATTAAATAACTTGAATAATGTTCTATAAACCAGACCTTCTTAAACCACTATTTTTTAATTCAGTAATTAAAAAAGATTTACATTTGCAGAATACTGAAAATATATCATGTAAAAAAATTTAGTTCTTCATTTAAGTAAAATATTTCTTTTCTCCTATCAATAAACATAGCTACTTAATTTTGGTTAACAGCAAATGAAACTTAGTAATTCAATAGATTATTATGTAGCTTTGATAAAAAAAAATCAGTAATTTGTCTAGTTCTGGTCTTGTTGCCGGGATAACTGACCAGTAGACTTCATTTAAAGGAATTCTAGCATTATAATTTTTGCCAATTTCCTCACATTTAAATGGATGAATTATAATCTCACTCCTAAGAAACAACTTGTCTTCCCCACAAATTTTGGAACCTTCTTAAGCAACAATCTTACACAGAGAAATTTTTATCAAACCTATGCCGTACTTGTAAGTTGGAAAATATATTCAGTACTATTTTGCACTAACATGTAGATAAATAACATTAACAGCAAAATTCAAAATAAAGTGGAGAAAATGATCAATAAAGAGACAAAAGTAAAGTTCACATCAGAATAGAGAGAGGGGGAAAAAAATCAGAGTGCTTCAAAGAAAGTAAGAATATGAAGTAAGTTTGTAAGGCTAAAATGAAATAGAAAAGATATTTTAGATAGAGTAATTAAATGGAGGTAAGAAACTCATTTTGAGTGAGAACTTATTCTGTTTCATAAAGAATTCTGCTTAAATCAAGAGAAACAGAAAATAAATTTATAGAGATTACATACAATATTAATTCACAGAAAGGAATAAGTAATTATATTGTAAAGTAACTCAAAAGCTTCAAAGTCCTTCATATACCGTATATACTCGCGTATAAGTCGAGGAATTTCTGACATTTTTCGGTAAGCAAATTTGGGGGATCGACTTATATGCGGGTCAGTTAAAAAAAGAAAAACAATAAACTTCGAATGCTGCAAAATTATGGCTTTTTATGTGTATGAATAAAAAAATAATACATAAAATATGCAAATAATAATAATTTACAATTAAAAAAAATTTCAGTGATTTGTTTTTGTTTACTTACTACCTTTTCACATTGGCAAGTGAAATCTTTGGTTTGATTATGTGCAAAATTGAAGTAAAAAGTTAGGTGGTCGACTTATACGCGGGTTTTTGATTTTTTCCAGAATTTGCATTAGAAAGTTAAGGGGTCGACTTATACGTGAGTATATACGGTAATTTATATTTTACATTTTATAGAATTCACAAGTAATATACTGGCTTATTAAAACATTTCATTTTTTAAAACATAATTACTAATATTCAAGATGCATTTTAAAATCTAAATGTTTCGAACTTATCCTTTATACTTATGAAGACACTAATAGAAAAAAATAGAAATATCAAAGTCCTTCATATAATTTATATTTTGCATTTTATAGAATTCACAAGTAATATATTGGTTTATTCAAACATTTCACTTTTTTAAGCATAATTACTAATATTCAAGATGCATTTTAAAATCTAAATCTTTCCAACTCATCCGTTATACTTATGAAGATTAGACACTAATAAAATAAAAAAATAGGAATATTGTATATCGTTTTATATTAACAAATTACAATGAAAAGCTTACTTCATCAACAACAGCAACCAGATATTCATGATTTCCTTGTGAACCAAAATTTTCAATTTTACAAGATGCAGTAAAATCCTGCAAATAAAATCGTTATGACAGTTCAGTCTTGCTTTAAAATAAGTGCATAAATAAAATGATATAAAAAGCAGGAAAACAGAAATACCAAATGCTTGTTTCCTGTTCTCTTAACAGGAAGTTCAATAAGGCCACTTGTTTCAGATATGTTGTATATAGATGACACAAAATGAATACGAGTCCATTGAATCATGAAAATGTTATTAAACAACTTGTTTGGTTTAGTGTCTTCAACTGAAAATATAAAGTTATCTTCTGTGGCAGCCAAGTCATCCTTTCTCAAGACATATATCAGTTCTTGATTTTCTATATTTTCTGTAAAAGTTTCATAAATATGAAATATTCTCTACATGATATTATATAAAGTTATTTTTCATAAAAGGAAGTTTGGAAATTATAATGAAAACTAAATGATAAAAAGAAAAAACTGACTTTTAAAATACTGGACTGACATACACTGACATATTTTTAATGTTATTAACCTTTATATGTAATGTAATTGTAGCAGTTCACAAATTATTTTAACTCTATTGCAAATATTTTTTTTCCCCAAAACCACTACATAATATTACTAGCAGTACTAACCGGCTTCACCTATGTCTATTATAAGGAGCCTTCCAGGTAAAATAAATTCAAATCAAATCAAATAATACGGCTATCACAATAGTTGAAATTTGTGCATTCACGTCCACAAATTGTTAAAAAGACAATTAGAGCACATGACGTTATTGTATCGGTAAACACAGTAAAAATTCCTGAGCTTTAATATCAGAATGCGCATTTTCTTTGGCAGGTGTAACAGAAAAATACATGATTTTCCTGACATTATGATAAAAAGATCACCAAATGGCGCAGTATTTAGGGAAATTCTCATTTGTGTGGCATATATCTACATTATAAAGTAAAAATATGTCAGTGACTAACACTGACATGACATCATACTGATAATGGCAACAACCTAACCCATAAATTGTGCCTTTACTGCAATTTCTCTAATTTCTAAACATCACACAATTTCATTTTTTTTACACTGTTGAATAGAAAAGAAGTTCATTCAAATGAAATTTATTTACAATTTGTATCTGAATGTTCTGATTTTAATGGATTTTAAAGTAATTTTCAAGTATGGCTATTTTAAAATGTACGTGCACTATATCGTATATTCCAGCGTATAATAAGAACCTATAGTTCCAGACTGCATTTTTTTTCATTTTTAGGTATATTCCCTGTATTATATGCACTTTCTTCTTCGCAAAAAAATCTTCAAGAGATGTGTAGCAAAAAATAAAAGACTTTGACAGTAAAATAAGTAGTGTATTTCATGCAATCTGATAGCGAACAATACTTATTTTGTAAATAAATAGCATGTCGATCAATTTAGAAACATTAATACTTATGATCAGCATTTCTTTTCCTTATTTTTAATCTTTGATTTTTATAATTGCCATAAACACGCCTCTGTAAATTTCAATCATTTTTCTGGTATCAAAAGTATGCTTTATATGCCAGAATATATGGTATGTGTATTTTTCTACCAGACTTTTTCAGGATGAACAGCAGATGTTTAACAAAACTTCAATCAGTCATATAAGAGAAAGTGATACACTGCAATACATTTTACAAGCAAAATTTAATTACTTTGAGTAAACTGAAAAATTTTAACATCTGGCTGACTCTTAAGTTCCAAAGAGCCATAACGAGGATGCACAGTAATGCGATACAGGATATTTTCTTTTTTAGTATCGGCATCATCGGTAAAAAGGGCAGCTTCAGATATAATATTCCACACCTAAAAATAAAAGCATGTGTGCATTTCTAATTAATCATTGATATTACCTCCAAATGCTTATTAAAAGCTTATATAAACTAAATTTTGCTAAATATAATATTTTTTGTTAATTTTCAAAAATCACTAAACATTAAAAAAAAAATATAGAAATTCATAACAAACTGAACCATTTTGAACAATGTTAAAAATATGGTTTAACAATGAATAATAATATATTCGCTGGACATGGAAATATACAGAAATAAATTTTTTACTCTATATAATAATTAATCATTAAGGGCGAAAACAAGATTTGCTTCTGTATATGGCTTAATATCAGGTTGTAATGAAGGTTTCCTGCCACAGCTAATACAGTCTGTGCAAACAGTTCGCGTTGACGTGTTTGCTCATATTTTGTCAAATAATTTTGGGCATTTAAAAGACATTTTTTTAGGGCATTTAAAAGAAGGACATTTCTTGCTTTATAACACTGTGTTGTGAAATTTGTAAAAAAATATCGTTATCATTAAGTAAAGGGTGTCGGAAATGGAACTATCATGCTACCAGATTAGAACCATCATTTACTACCAGTTGTGTTGCAAAAAGTCGGCAACAGAATGTCACCGAATAAAGCGTACAGCTTTAAATACTAGTGTTGTATCTTAGGACACGGTGAAGGTTTGGCAGAATGGTGGTTAGATATAAAATTACAGTTAATTATATATATTATAATTAGTATTATGTAATGGTGATTTGCAGAAAACTTTTGTTACAACTTAATATTTAGTACCACAAATAGCATTAATAATAGGGATGCAACAAATAGTGATGTGAATATTCAATGACCAAATAGCAACATTTTAAAAATATATGCATTTTGATTACAGACATATTAATTACACATGCATGTTTATTTGAATATGTAAAAGGATAAGAAAATAAAACCTTTTTAAAATTCAAAATAAAAATTCCCAGTTTCTTTTTTCTAACTGTAAAATCTAATGCTTAAAACTAAATTTGCCCCTGTTAAGTTTGTTTCTCATTCAGACATTTATTACTTCCAGACCTCACATTCAAATTAACTTTAAGATAAAAATTGCTGGACTAAATGCAATTCTTCTTTATCTTTGATTTATAATGCACCTGGACTTGGACAGGCCTAGTTTTCGTCAGAAGGCCAGATATCAATCAAAATCTATTAAACCAATTAAGTTTAAGTTTCCTTCCAATTTGCTTCCTATGAGGAAAACTAAAGGTATAAATAAAAAAGTGAATAAAAGTGACCTCCATAAGCAAAACATGCACCTCTTTTGTTGAAATGTAGTGTTAATATCAGCCAGAGACTTTCTGCTCTGGGCCTGAATTAAAAGAATTATCATGTAATAAAAAAAGGAATAAAATGTCAGGGGAAAAATTTCCTGGTCTCTCTGAAGAAAGAATCCCGTATCTTTTCACCAAAGGTAAAAAGAGAGGTACTCTCTTCAGGGACAAAAGTGAAACATTTTTGTGTATGGTTATAATAGGAAAAATATACTTTATGTGAATAAGATCACAAAAGAATATTTCTTGTGGGATTATGTAAACAGAAAAGTTGGTATTCTAGTTTTTTGTGTGTGTGTGAGTGAGTGTGCAATGTTCAGATTAGTTACAGATATGCAAATCCTTTTATTTATTTCATAACAGTAAAACAGAAGATGAAGATTACTATTTAATTCTTTAACTTTTTAAATTAGCAAAAAGATGAAACAACAACAACAACAACAAAAAACCAAGGGTTGTTGGTAATAACCTAACTTTGTTATACTTTATATTGGCAAAATTTTTATAATTCTAGCACATCAGGGAGGGAAAATCAATTACAAAATTCCATGTTTATATATAAAAATAAAGTTAAATTAAATAAAAGAGTATGTAATAATGAATTTCACCCTCTCAGAATCTTTTTTCAGCATCTGTAAGCCTTTATTTTTTAGAAGAATAGGATACATATCATCTATGGGAAATATTCTGACAAGTAACACCTATTAAATAGAAATCAGTATTTATTACATACAAAAAATAAAAAAACATTGTTCTATCATAAAATAAATAGAAAATAATAATCTATAATAATAGCCTAAGTCATGTGACTGTCATCAATAATTCCGGGCTGACCGCTTCACTTTTTAAATGCCAAACGGGCATTCCTGTACTTTTATGTTAGTTGCGCTCAGGTGATACATCGCCAAATATTCTTCCATCACCATCATTTCATTTAAAATATAAACCTATCACTCATTTCATTTAAAATACATAACTTTCATTTCAAACACAATAATTTAAAATACATATATCGGATACATTTAAAATACACATATTTCATTCACCTCAGTTAAAATGCAATAAATAAATAGATAAATAAATAAAGGTATTTTTCCAGTATAGGTCCTTGGCAAGAAACAAAAATTGACATCGTATTTTCCGGCTATATCCTATTTCATATACATAAGCAATTTTCCCCATATGTGTGCAATTTACTTAATCTAAAGAAGCCAATGTTATTTTATATAGAAATAGAAGTAATTTGGATACTACTTAGTTATCCCGTCGACCAATTTCGCCAAATTATACAAATTGACATAATTTTTATTTTAAGTAACGAAAGAACAAATAAATTAGTATAACATTAATAAAAATACAAATAAAATGTCAAAATAAAAATCACTTGATGACATAAACATGTGTAACTTGCTTAAAGTCAAGTGAATGTTACATTTACGATCATCCATTATTGGTATTTAATCTTGTAGTTTGGCGATAAAGTTTTGGTCAACGGGATAACTAAGTAGTACCAATTTAATCTTATAGTTTGGCGATGGATTTTTGGTCGACGGGATAACCAAGTAGTACCATAATTTGTATATACACAAATATTGTATATATATGTATAAATAAAATGTTTATATGCAAATAAATACATATAAACAAAAATAAAATTCACCGGATTTGTTTTCATAGCTATTTATATATTTTGCCAACATATTTCCCTTTCTGAAGCCCGAATTGTGCCAAGATTTAAAAAAAGATGCCAAGGCCCCTGTAGTAGAAAAGTACTTAAATAAATAATTAACCCCAATAATAATAACATAAACTAAAATATTTCATTTCAACATCAAAGTATAATTTCTAATTTACATTCAAATAAATATATATTCTAAGATAACTTCAATTGAAATTTGGTTGGCATCTTACTATCTCACTTCATAAGGTAAACAAACACAAGAGATTCATTCATTATGAACAGTAGAAATATTAAACCATGAAGGTAATCATTCGCAAAACAGGTTCGCCAACAATAAATGAACAATTTTCTTATGATGTCATAGTAAGTAAATTGGCGGCTCTAACGTTTGTTTATGGTTTACATTCACGAGGGTTTTATTTTGCTATTTCTCTTATTTACGTTACTTTAGTGTCATATTTATGAACTCAGAAATCAAATTTATAAAAACAAAAGTATATATATTCATTATTTAATTATTAAGTAATGAAAAAAAAATTATAAATGCATGATTTGAAAAATTTAAATTAATTTATTAATACTAAAAAATAACATTGAAGTAACAGCATGTTTAAGTGAAATAAATTTAATTTAGATAATTTATGAACAAATCTAAGTTTAAACACTTCAATTTTCACTCATTTTTACAGCTACAGAAATTAAGTAGCATTTGTCAAAAAAGAAAAAATACGCATTTAAAAAAAAAAAAATGAAATGTTCTCAAGATCACAAAGAATTCTTGATTTCTCTATCAGAATCTTTAGATTTAGGAAAGGATTAAGCAAGTAAATTAGTTTAAGAATGAAAGTAACATGATGCAATGCTTAGCGTACATTTAAGGGAGACCAAACTGATCGCCAGAGGCGGCTAGTAATAAAATAAATCTGATAATTATAGCTTTTCATTATATTGCACATATCAGGAGAAAATAGTAGATTACATTATTATTATTTTTTTTAATAAAGTTAACAACAGAGAATTACACAAATTTCTTTATTGTTAACTACATAGTTTCTCTATTATAAAAAAAATCTGAAAAGTCTCCTCTTGACTTTCTGAACGTTTACAGAATACTGTGTATTCAAATGAATAATAGTATTTCACTACTCCTGTCAACGCTGCATAAGAAATCAATTTTTTGTGAATGGGGATCTTTTTTGGATAACATTAAGAAAACTATTGCATATAAAAATTTTAAAATATCAGTATTTTTATAGATAATTGTTCGATAAATATGCTTAAATAAAGTTTTTAAATCATAGAATTATTTTAAGAGTTATTTAATATTGAAGTCAGTCAAATGAGTTTATTAAAAAGTTTTATAGGAATAAAACCGTGCAAATAATAATAATGCCTTTCAATTAAAAAAATGTATTTCACATGACTATTAGCGAGAAATGAGAAAAATTACATCATAAAAATATATTTAAACATGAATATTATAAAGAGAAGGAAAACTTTAAAATAATAATTAAATTATGAGTGTAGTAGAAATAAGGGAAAAAACACCTTTAGGTGGAACTAATTGGAACAAAAATAATTCGTGTTGTAAATGGTAGTTAACGCTCTCCTAATGAATATTATAAAAATATACAGTCGTACTGTTGTGCAAAATGAGTTTTTGGCGGATTTTGCGCAAATTTCTTGAAAAAAAACACGAAAAATTTAAAAAAGTCGCAAACAATTATGTGGAGTATCAAATTACAGGAAACTTTGAGCTGAAAAAGAATATAATATCTCTTTTTAAAAGTAGAAGTAAATAAAAAAAATAATGGCAAAAAAAGGAAGAATTTTGGATTCTTGAAAAACATTTTATTAAAAAAATTCAAAAATTTTAAATAAATACACAAGAAAACGGATTTAATTATATCTATAAAATCATATTTATGTAACCAAATTCAAATATCCTCTTCATCGTCATCTAACTCAAAGCTGTCTCCTGTGTTTGCACAGTCCTTTCCACAACAGTTTTTACAAACTACTGAACATGGAAGCCCATATCGGCAACATGTACATTTTGTAGTGTTACATGGATCTTCAACAGCAGTTCGGCAGGCACATTTAATCATGTTTAACAGTTTTCCTGGTGCTGGGTTTAAGTCTGTTAGTATCGGTTGAAATTCTCCATCAGCCAACTGCCAATCCCACAGTGTAGGATCAGGAGTTGGCATATTTAGATGTTTCCGTATGAGACACTGCAATTGCACTCGAAGTAGATGGTATTTCAATGCATTTACTGTTGGAGGCAAACGAGCAATATCAAATTCTTTTTTTGCTGACGCTATTTTTCTTATGTATTGTTCATAACGAAGCACGTTTAGGTCACTTGTTTCAATGTTGCCAGCATAAAGTGACACAAGAACTTTACAGCCATTTTCAACCAATTCTTCCACAGAAACATCTTTGGATGATCCATAATGTGAAGCCCATTCACATAAAATTTTTGATTGAATGATTTTTTTGAAAGCAGAAGATTTACTTTTCCCAAATAATGCACTGGTGGTGTCACATCCTGTTAATGCGTGAATAAAAAGTAAAGTTTTGCAAGCCTTCTGTCCAATAGATGTTTGCATGACTTGAATGTCACGAACATTATCAGATTGTGTCGCAGACTGCATGAAAATGTTCTTCGAAGAATGATATAAAAGTAGAATCAAAATATCAGTGTCATCAGCTACTACTGTGACATGCTTTTCCTGGGCTATTTTTAAAGCTTCTCTGACGATTACAGTGTCAGCATCACCTTCTGCATGAATGACGGAATGACCCCTTTCTTGAAAATAATTCCCCAGCATATTGATAAAACGTTGTTTGTTTGTAGAGTTAGAAAGAAATTTGTTTTTCTTAATGATTATGGGTGAATTTTCATCAAAGAATACTACCACAGATGACTGCTTCATGCACAATCTATGCTCCATATCTTTTATATTTGGTTTTTCATACCCATCAAAAACTATTGTCACTTTTCCATACCTTCTGTTGACATATGATTCGTATTGCCTTATGACATCGCTAAATGCTGCAGAAGCGGACCATGGTAACTAGTGAATTAATGCACCGCCATCAAGAAGGTAGTGAGAAGTTTGCTGGGAATGACACTGGTGTATTTCATTGACATTCATGCTATCTAATGTGTGTGCCAATGATGATTTATCCGTTTTTCTCATTTGCTGGGTACCATGGTCGAATAATGAAATTGGTAGAATGGATAATTCGTACTTGAAAAACTCTCTTGTATCTTGAGCGCTATTATTCAAGCAGATACAAGCAACCATCCTCTGTGTTAAAAGACGAGAATCTACATAGTGAGTCTCACCAGCAATAACAATTCCTTTTTTCAATACTTTCATGGTTACTGCTTGGTTTGATTTCAATAAAGTTTCACCTTTAAAAAGTTTACCGTTGAGTTTATCTTGAATGCTTCTTCCAATGATGTCAGCATTTTCTGCAGTTACTTTGTGTTTACTATCTGTAATTCCATTAAAAATATTCCATATATCAGTTGAAGTAGCAGTAAATGGATTGTGGTCCATAAAAAATTGTATTACCTTTTTCATATCTTCGAAATCTCTTACCATCCTTGCATCAGTTAAATCAGTGTGTTGTTCACTGCCAATACGTGAAACATTGGTCAGCAAACTCATTGCACATGCTACTTCACTAGATCAAGAATGGCTCAAAATCCAAGTTGCACGTTGTCTTTCAGTCATACCTCATCCATGGGTTATACCAGAACGACTTTTAGTGTATTTCATGAGCGTTTGCTCAATGTGCATATCGGTCCAAACACCAGACCACTTCCTATCCTTTCTTCGTACAGTAAAGTGGCCTTCATTCAGCATTTTGTAAACTTCTGGTTTCGTTATTTTCAGTTCCTGCATTTGTTGAAGGCATATTCTTGCGCATTTAGCATAATTCTTATGACCTGAACTCGCAAAAAAAGGTAGCATATGCTCAACTGCCTATAAGTACATTTCAAAATTTCCTGATCGCTCAGCCGAAATAAATGTTTTTACAATATCCACCATGTTCAGATACAACACCCAGAGTTCAGATGTACGGCTTTGTGACTTAAGAAGGTTCTTCCTTTCATGTATTAGTGTTGAAAGTTTGTGAAGATCTGGATTTGAAATAACTTTTTCTGCCTTGATATGACTTTTGAGCACTTTTTAAAAAAGGTGAATAAAATTTTCAAGATTAAAATCATCATTTGATGCCACTTCCATTGCGTCACCAGTGCATTGACTTTCTGATGCAATCTCGCTAAAATCTGAATTTGTAGTAACTTTGACTGGTAGGTTGCATTTCAATAAATCAGCTACAATTAAAGCAGTGAGAGATGAAGAGATTAGAAAATGTCCTCGAAGAGCATGTGAATATGCTTTACCTTTTAACATATGCAGTACTGAATTTTCAGCATAAACTGTCTGTAGGGCTTCTTCTATGCCCGATTCAGCCATCAGTCCTCCAATAGCTCCAAGGAAAGACATCAGTGTATGAAACCCACCAAGCCAGATTACCACATTGTCAAACTCTCTCTTGTGATCAGCGCATTTAATTTCCAGTGCCTTTATCCACAAACATTGATCAAAGGTTACAATAGGAGTTTCTACATTTAGTCTTTTTGCTTCATTGCTGATGAACATAAGTGTAGTGTATACACAGCTGTAAGAAACTGGATTTAGATAAATCATTGGCAGAAACGAAGTTACTGTTGTAACACTGTGATCACCTTCTAAAGCAGTTTGCATGTATCCCAAACATCCTGGTTGAGGCGTTTTAAATAACTTACTGGTACTCCAAAGAACATCAAAGAGATTGATTTGAATTGGTTCATAGGATAATTTTTCAAATTTCATTTTATTCATGACTGTTGTGCTAGGAGATAGAATGTAGTAAAGAGGAGTAGTAAAGAGTTTGCTTTTTTTATAATGTCATGTACTAGAGGGCGAGACTTGAGTCGTTTTATTGTGTCTGTGAGCAATAAAGAGTTGTTAAAAGATGCTCCTGACAAACACATTATAACTCCCATCCCGTGAAAGGTGTTATGGCCATCTATTGTTGCTATATTATGATCGACATTACCGGCGACCCATTGAGAGAAGTGACCTGATGGTACAACACTTTGGTTACTTTCATCCATTACAGAAGAGTGTGTGTATTTCTGTATTTCATCATAAGACACAATCCAAGGCTATAAAGTTCATCAATTAGGAAACAAGATCCAAAATCTCTGTGAATCTGTATGCCTACAGCAAGAGAAATCGGACATATCAGAGAATGAGGTCTACATGCTTGCATTACAGCTTGGCCTATTGAAATCTGCTTCAGATCGTTGCGTTTTCCACCAATTAGGGTATCCAAAAAAGTTAGTAAAACAGGGGGTAAATATGTCTTGTTTTCTTCAATGGATGCAATATCTGATGAACTAGGGTAAAAGTCCTTATTTTTATACAACAAATTTATTTCTGTTCTAATCATTTTTGCTGCAGATTCTATTAATCTAAATTTTTCTTCATCGGGGTCATCAAGTCGTTTTTGCTTATGATAGTCCAATATTATGTTTGATACAGTTTTTCCAAATGTTATCATATTACATTTCCCATCTCTTCCTGATATTATAATGTTGTCTCCAAACCTGTCTACCAATTTTTTCTTCAAATGTCTAGAAGTGTAAGGCTCGCTTCCCTCTGATAAAAAACTACTCATTTTTTCCACTAAGTCATTGACAGATATTGTCTCTTTACAGTTTTCTTGAAACTACTTACATGTCTTTTCAAAAGCATCAGAGCTCTCAGTGTCAGCCGGACGTCCTACAGCTGTGGGCAATCCTCCACTGCTACCTTCAGGAGTATATTTCACAAAATGGGTTTTCCGTTCCTAAAATTGATACTACAAACTTGGTGATATTGGGCTTCTGCAGCAGGTAAATCTATGACTGAAAGCATCCTCTTGTGTACATTTGCTGCACATAGATCATTTCTAGTACAGCATACTTTCAAAATTGTTTTACAAAACTGGAAAGTATGCACAGGAATGACTGCCATTTTTTTTATGCTTCTGATGATTTGAATAATCTGACCACAAAACAAACAATTATCTTTGAAATTGAATGATCCAACACTTCCTCTTAGCATTCTCGAGATGGTTGAAGGAATATCATCTTGCGATACTTTCAGTTTTCTATCACTTTTAATTTTGATAGGATTGACGTATACACGTCGACATTCTGTATGGACTTTAAAAGCACCAGTAGATATAGGACTGAAAAGTTTGTGAATTTTATCAACTCTTTTCTTTGCTGGCATTGATAATTCCCGTCAGGCTTTTTGCTGTTAATGTGACATAAGGAATATCGTCACAAAGTGCATTAGAACACAAAATGCATTGTTCTTATCATGATTTTATGACTCAAAACAAAGATTACCTACCTGAAACAGATAGGGAAGCAAATAAAAATTAATCTGACAGTATCGGAACTTGTAATAATCTTACATCATTTCACCACCTGCATTTGATTATTACAACACAGAAAGCAATTCTTGTGCCAGCTTTTTTCCCCATGCAATGTGAAGAGACAATTACATCATCTTTAAAACATACTTTTTGAACTTGCGACTAAAACAATGGCGCATGCACGCTAGTAAAAAAGTTGAACATTTGCTCAGATTAAGAACTTAAAACTTTTAATATTAGTTTTTTCTTTGACATGTGGAAACCTAGAAAAATTAAATAAATGCAAGAAAAAAATTAATGCAGAATACGTGAAATCGATCTTTTGGAAATTTGGAGATAAAGAGCATTTTGATATCTTTCGTAATGAATAAATTATTTAGAAATTACAAAATTGATTAATATTTATGCGACAATATTGCTATAACAATTGATGTTGCAGTCGGAGTTGCCGCATAACAGTATCAGGTATAGGTGTAATGTAGTGGCATTTTAGTAGTGGCACCTTTAAGATTTATCTACGGAGTCCTGAAGGTATCATTTTTCTAAAATCCCCCCCCCCCCCCTAGTTGATTTTTATAAAAATTTTACTTTTAAAAACCAATATCCTACTCTTTTTAAGCATTAAATTTCATGTAATTTGATACCCCATATGATTTTTTAACATTTAAAAAAAATTTTCACATTTTTTCAAGATGGCTGCCAAAAAGCACATTTTGCGCAACAGTACGAATGTATATTTTTAGGATGTTCATTAGGAGCGTGTTACCTACCATTTACAACAGGTATAATTATTGTTCCAATTAGTTCCACCTCTAATGCTATTTCTACTGTACTATATTATGTGTTAAAAGTAGTAAATAGGGAAAATTATGTCATATTTAAAATGCTCAAATAATGATACTGCCAAACAGTTTCATTTCCAAAAATATATTTACATGAGATATTGATTTCATATTTTGAAAAGCCTTTTTACCTATCGTTGCCAATTTTAAAAGTGCAAATAATAATATTTACTTTCGATCAAAAAATATAATTTCATTTGAATATTAAAAAGAAAAAGAAAACTTTGGTGAAAATTATGTCATATTTAAAATGATACATTTAAAACAATTTTCTTATAGAGTCATTATAAAATTCTGGAAGGCAGTGACATTGTTTATTTATCCATTTTATACAAGCTGATTTTAAAATGTTTAATTGATTTTATTTAATCAAACATTAAAACACCTCTCAGCTTGACAGCAGTTGATTCAGTTTTAAAATAATCCTGGATGGTTCCATCCACTTGAACTCAAAAGTTTCTCGGCAAATTTTGTCTTCAAAATTTCTCTTTTATCTATCTTTGATCTCTAAATATTTATGCTTTTGGTAAAAAAATAATTAAAAAAGCAGAAGTCACATATTTGGTTCTTTTTATGCCTGTACAATCAGCATTGCAAGTCATGTGATGAAGAGAAGAATTGCATCGTTAAAAGTGAATTTATTGCTACTTACACATTTTATGATTGATTTTGTGTATTTTTTTAAATTTCTAAATATATGCTAACAGTTGGTACAAGTATAATCCTACTATTTTATTTTTAAGTCTAACTATTTTTGTTTGTATTTTTTGTATTGTTGGCTTTTATTAGTTATCGCTGCATGTCAAAATGGCTTTTATGATGGATTCTGAGATTGAGTTCAAGGGCAGTGAATTCAATATCTCTCAGTCAGAAGATAGTTTGATTTATCTAGTGATGACATTTATTCAGAGCCTAGTGAATGAGAAAACTATGATACGAGTTCAGTAAGGATCTGGGTAGAAGAAAAAACAGCATGCCCTGGCTCCTTCTCTACTAAACTTTTCAGAAAACCCAGGAATAGCGGTAAATTTTAATAATAATTTGATTAAATTTTCAAATATTTTTTTTTTATGATTCTATGTTACAGCCAGCTGTGGATGAAACTAACATATATACAAAACAGTCTTCACTTCCAGAAATCTAAAACTCATTCAAAGCAGTAAAAATAGTGTTTGATTTATAAAGAACAGGTGAGAATTTTATTTTGTATTTGGGTCATGCTGGGTATAATAAAAGAGTGGTTGAAAAAATGAAATTGTATTGGTCAAAAGATGGAAAATTATTTATACAATTATCTTCAGGAAACTGATATTATACAGACGATATCACAATTTGAAACCTGTTTTTCCCCATTTTTCTAATAATGAAAATTATGATCTTGATGCACATTCCAATCCAAAACTGAATAAAATTTGGTCTATTTATTCTAAAATAAACGAGTTGAGTCAAAATGCAGTTATATTAGAACAGGATTATCTTATTGATGAAAGTCTGATTTTATATAAAGGCAGACTTACTAGGAAGCAGTACTTACCTTTGAAACGAACCAGGTTTTGTATACATTATGTGGGGGGAAAAGTGGATATATTTGGTCGTCAATAATTTTTACAGGCAAAGGAACATTTTTTGATGAAGAATTTTTGATGTCAAAATTTTCTATATCTATGTAAGTGGTTCTAATGCTAATGAAGCCTTTATTATATATGGGATACTGTGTAACATTGGATAATTATTATTATTATTCTCCAGTTTTGGCTGATACGCTTATCAAATGCAAAACTGATACTTATGGGACCATCAATCTCAAAAGAAAAGAAGTTCCCAATAATGTGAAGACTAAAAAACTCAAAAAGGTGACATTGCAGCATTTCAACAAGGGAAAGTTCTCATTTTGAAAAGGAAAAATACAAAAGATGTGACAATTACTTTAACTATTCATAATTTAAATATGAGTGCAATGAAATCATCTGCAAGAGGAAAACTGAAGCTAACAGTGGTTGTCAATTATAATGACACCATGGCTGGTGCCAATCGTGCCAACAAACATTTGGCATGTTATAGCATCTCAAAGAAATATTGAAAAAAAATTTACAAAAAAATATATTTTCATTTATTCGACCAATGCAGTTGGAATTCTTACATCTTATATAAGAAACATGGGGGTTCAATAATGCAGCTTGAGTTTTGATTAGATTTAGTAAATGAAATGATTATATAGTAAAGTTTTTGGGTAAGTGGTGCCTATACAATGATTACAAAGTAAAGGGAAGTCAAAGGATTTGACACCCTGGATGTAGAGAGAATACAGCTCATTCAATTCCTAATATTTTTACAGAAAGAAAACATTATAAAAACAAAAGAAGACCTTTATATTTTGCAATATGATGAAGGCTATTATCAAACCAAACTATCTACTATCTGACATTCACACTTTTGTCTATATTTGCATAAAATTCTCAGATATTCAGGCTCCAAGTTTTCCAAGAAATCAAACAATGTTTTCATTTTTCTACAAAAAACTTTTTTTTAAACCTAATTTAAAATTTAGTGTTTTGAACAAAACTTTGGGACATAGTAGTAGCAAAAAAAAAAAAAAAAAAAAATAGTCATTAGGCAAAAAACAACAGTAATTAAACATGCATCACATTTGCAGGTAAACAGGACCTTTGGATTATTTGAAACATGAATAAAAATTTAAATTTTTCTGTTACATAAGAATGTAAATGAATTTGCATTTGAGTCAGAAATTTTTGTGTTATCAAAAGAGGGAAAGAAATTTTTTATAATATTTGTAAGTTATTTTTTCTTAAATTGTTTAAAGATAAGTAAACAAACAAAATAAAGGGTCGCTATACAAAATTAAAGAAAGTAAAAATGTAAAGGAATGTTCAGTATATTTAACTAAATATGAAATTAACATGAGAAATTAAGAATCCAAGATATTACACCAAAACTAATACAATAGCAATTAGAAAATTTACATAGGAGAAGTAATAATTGTTTGTTAATAAGTTGTTTTTAGCCATTATCTGTTTATTTGTTCATATTTGTAAATTTACTAATTGCTATATACCCTTTAAATTACATCATAACAAAATTATTTATATTAACTTGCATGAAATACAGACAATTTAATTCTTACTAAAGGATTTTCTGTAGTAATATTTTCTCCAGAGTTGTCTCTGATGACGAACCCTTCACTTAATCCATCAGTTATTATAATAGAAAAGTTATCCACATCAGTATCAGAGTCATCGTGAACATATGAAATGTGACCAAGCTGAATATCTTCATAGGAAAACTGCTTTATTGTATCATTTCTAAAATCAATTACTTTACCATGCTTAGGAGGAGAAATTATGGTGATGAGCAATTCTGAATCCTAAAGAGAAATGGGAAAAAAGCAAACCAACATAATATTTCCTGAGATCTTGCTTACTTAATTTTAAAAATAGATGGAAAAAAAAGAGATACATACAGTTGAATCTCGATCAAAAATGTCTATTTCAAACTCAGTAATAGTTTTCTGGGAGCCTTCATCTAAAAATAATGGATACAGCTTGACAAATGGCAGTGCTTTAGAAGAAAATGATATATTAATATGAAATGATTGAAGAATCTGAAATGTAAAGAAATTACATTAGGCAAACATCAATAATTCCTTTGCATAACAAAACAAATATAAGAATAATGTATCATTTCACAATAAAATAAATATTATTAGATTGTCTTAATTTGAAATTTTCCAAATTAGGAATTTTCTTGGTTTAGTTTTAATTTTATGCATAACAGTTATCACAATTTTAAATAACTAAAAATAAATGATAAGGAAAATTTATTATTTCAGGAGCAATTATTAATTATCTTACAAATCTTAATTTATTATAATTACATAGCTGCAAACGTCAAGAGTAAAAATTACGAGCACATACACACACACACACACACACACACACACAAAAAAAATAAATAAAAAAAAAAATAGGTGCATACACTAAAGAATAGGAACAAAGTTTCGAATACAGAAATTTGCAATCAGTGTCTGATTCAATCAAGTTCTTCATATTATTAATTAAAGAACTCCTTTCCCAATAAATCAAATTAGAATAACAAAATAAAAGTTACATGAACATTTTACAATTCAGTCTTGTTAATTTTCAAGATTATTATGTAGCATCTTTTTTCTTAGTTTACTAAACACGATGCAATTAACAGAATGTCTTACTCACATATATAATAAACTCATACTAATTAACTACCTTTAAAATTATTAATCTACTATATAATAGTTTTATATGTAAAACAAATTAATATTGACATAAGTTATTAGAGGATTTAGTCTTCTTCAAAATATCTTTTTCACAAGTTTAAATATAACAAACATTAGAAATTGAAATTTTTCAACAAACAACTACTGTGAGCATTAGTTTAATTACTAAACACAGCATCCAGAAAATTATCTAAAAAATAAATGTACAGTCAAACTCTGTGATATCCACATACTTAGGGACTGGGGGTTTTGCAGATTATAGATCATCCCTTTGTTTACATTTTATTTTTTTAAATGTGAGAATAAATTAGGAACAATTACACACAAACTACAGTAGAAAAGGAAAATATTATGCAAAACTACTTTAATATATTTAATAAGTAAATTAATTAAAAAAAATTAAATTATACACAAAATAAATTTTACTGATTATAATTTTTTTAAACATTGACACAACACAATGGTAGTTTAAGTTTTGGTTTTCTGTCAATAATTTTTTTCTGTAGTCTTATAGGCAATGGACACCCATTACTTCTTGCTCCAAGATAAAATTTTGTTGCTCAAGGAAATTTAAATATTTATATCCCATTTATATCTAAATATTTGTTCCTGCATTTGAACCACTTTCAGCATGATAGTGTGATATTTTATTTTTATGTCCCCCTCCCCCACTATAAACACTTCTCGAACTTATAGCAAATCCTTTCACAAAAAAATTCACTGAGGATCTAACTCCACCTTTTGGATCACTTGCACTTTTTGAAGAATCAAAAGCGCTACATGAATCATGATTACTTGTTATTCTGAACGTAAATCCTTTTTTTAAAAAATTGCATATTGAATGCAAAAGTAGGTATAAATACACTAGCAGAAATTTTACTGAAGGAAATATTCAGGTGTGTTGCAAAATAAACAAAAATAATGTTGAGATAAAGTCAATTAATGTTACACTTTCATCGATGCTTGAGCAAAGCACAGATTTGCATTATGCATAACCAACCAAATAAACATCAATGCCTATTTAAAATAAAAGTTTCTATTTCGGTTTGGTTGTCATTTTTACTTAGCTCAAATTATTATTTTCGAATACAGGGTACAAAATTTTAAATCACAATTTATTTCATTGGAAAACTGATAATTCATGAAAAAAAAAAAAAAAAAAAAAAAAAACACATAATTTAACTTCATCTATGAGCTTAAGAGTTAACAGTGATTTTCATTCTTTGCATTCCAGCATCTAGTGCGGATACTAGATATTTGCGGATTTCACAGAGTTGACTGTAGTATATATATATACTAGCAGGAATGACCGAGCTAAGCTCGGTCAAAATTAGCTTTGTGTTTATCTTGATATATTATTCCCACTAAATCATTCTTGCTGTTTTAGATACAATTAGCTTGACCCTGAGACAATGAGACATAGTGACCCAAAATGACGCACTAATTGAATTTTTTCGAACATGCGACCTAATACAATGCTCTTCTCGAGCCTGAAAACGATGGAATACAAAATTTAGTGAAAATCGTTAGTCATATTCTAGATAAAATAAGCTTGACCCACGTTGATTCAAAAAACCACTAACCGAAATTTACCGAACGTGTGAGCTGTTTCAATGGTCTTTTTGTTCTGTGAAACGGTATAACAAAAAAAATTGTCAAAATTGTTTGAACATTTTTGAGATGGATGCCGTTAGCTTGACCCCGACCCATTATCACCAAAAGGACCCACTAATAGAATTTTCTTGAGCATGCAACCCAGCCCACTGGTTTTATATTGTCCAGAAACGGTGTCGTACAAAGTTTTGTCAAAATCTTTTGAGCCGTTTTTTAGATAAAGTTAGCTTGATCCTGATCCATTAGGACCCAAAATGACACATTGATTGAATTTTCTTGAACATGAGAACCTGCCCAATGGTCTTATCATGCTTGGAAACGGTATTATACAAAATGTTTTCAAAATGTTTTGAAGAGCTTTTTAAATACAATTAACTTGACCCTGACCCATTGTGAGCCAAAATGACCCACTAATCGAATTTTCTTGAACATGTGACCTAGCCCAATGGTCTTTTTGAGCCCGAAAATTATAGAATACAAAATTTAGTCAAAATCGTTTAAGGCGTTTTTAGATAAAATTAGCTGGACCCTGACCCATTGTTACCCAAAATGACCCACTAATCGAATTTTCTCGAACAGGTGACTTAGCCCAATTGTCTTCTCATGCCCAGAAACGGTATAATATAAAATTTGGTCAAAATGTTTTGAGCATGTTTTTAGATTCAATTAGCTTGACTCTGGCCCATTGTGACACAAAATGACCCACTAATTGAATTTTCTCGAACATGTGACTTAGCCCAAACGTCATCTCATGACCAGAAATGGCTGTATATTAAAAAATATTGTGAAAATGTCTTGAGCCGTTTTTAGATGTAATTAGCTTGACCCTGACTCAAAATGACCCACTAATCCAATTTTCTCAAACACATGACCCATCCCAATGGTCTTTTTGTGCCCGAAAACAATAGCTTACAGAATTTCGTCAAAATAGTAGAGCCGTTATCTAGATAAACTTAGCTGGACCCACGGTGACCCAAAATGACCCACTAATCAAATTTTCTTGAACACGTGACCCATCCCAATGGTCTTTGCGTGCCCGAAAATGGTTAGATACAAAATTTAGTCAAAATCGACTGAGCCGTTCTCTAGATATAATTAGCTCGACCCTGACCCATTATGACCCAAAATGACCCACTAATCTAATTTTCTCGAACACGAGACCCATCCCAATGGTCTTTTCGTGCTCGAAAACAGTAGGGTGCAAAATTTCGTCAAAATCGTTAGAGCCGTTATCTAGATAGATTGACCCACGATGACCCACTAATTGAATTTTCTCGAACATGTGACTTAGCCCAATGGTCTTCTCATAATCTAAAACTGTAGAATACAGAGTTTAGTGAAAATAGTTAGAGCCGTTTCTTAGATAAAAATAATTGACCCACAGTGACCCAAAAATGACCCACTAATCGAATTTTCTCGAACACGTGACCCATCCCAATGGTCTTTGCGTGCCCGAAAATGGTTAGATACAAAATTTAGTCAAAATCGATTGAGCCGTTCTCTAGATATAATTAGCTTGACCCCGAACCATTATGACCCAAAATGACCCATTAATTGAATTTTCTGGAACATGAGACCCATCCCAATGGTCTTTTAGTGCCCGAAAATGGTTAGATACAAAATTCAGTCAAAATCGATTGAGCTGTTCTCTAGATATAATTAGCTTGACCCTGACACATTATGACCCAAAATGACCCACTAATCGAATTTTCTCGCACACGTGACCCATCCCAATCGTCTTTTTGTGCCTGAAAACAGTAGGGTGCAAAATTTCATCAAAATGGTTAGAGCCGTTATCTAGATAAACTTAGCTTAACCCACGGTGACCCAAAAATGACCCCCTAATCGAATTTTCTCGAACATGTGACTTAGCCCAATGGTCTTCTCGTAATCCAAAACTGTAGAATATAGAGTTTAGTGAAAATCATTAGAGCCGTTTTTTAGATAAAAATAGCTAGACCCACAGTGACCCAAAAATCGAAATTTCTCGAACATGTGACCTAGACCAATAGTCTTCTTGTGCCCGAAATGGGTTGGATACAAAATTTGGTCAAAATCAATTCAGCCGTTCTTTGGATATAATTAGCTTGACCCTGACCCATTATGACCCAAAATTACCCACTAATCGAATTTTCTCGAACACGAGACCTATCCCAATGGTCTTTTCGTGCCCGAAAACGGTAGCGTGCATAATTTAATCAAAATCGTTAGAGCCGTTCTCAAGATAAAATTTACATACACACACACACACAATTTTTGCTCGCATTATAGTATAAGATATATATATATATATAACTTACATAATTTTTCCCATCTGAAACAGTGAAAATAAAGCTATCCTTAAAATTATGTCTCTCAGATTTATGTACATAGCAAACTTGACCAGCATTCAAATCTGACATGAAGAAAGAGGTTACAGGCTTCCCAATATCAGTTTTCATCGTAAGATAGCCATATGTTGGAAGGGAGGTTAAGGAGAATATCAAATTTTTATCTTTTTGGTGTTCATCAATTGCAGCAAGCATTTGCGAATTGATACAAGCAGTACTCTTTTCTTTCACTTCAAGTCCAGTGTTTACAGATATGACAGGAGGAAATAAGTCCTCTAAACAGAGAAATAAATGTAATGTTCAATAAAATTTTAAAATTAAACTAGAAATAAATATTGTATTAACCTAGACATGAAGATTGTATTATGAAATACACACATATTAATATACAATATTAATGGCTTAGTCAACTTTTAGATGGTTTTCTTCGAAATTTTAAATATAAAACACTACACGCCATGCATTATTACTACTCTATAAAACATCTCCTATGATCTAAGTCTCATTTAAAGAAATTGCTTTATTTATGCCATATTAAATCTCTTATATATTTCACTACATTTTAAGGCAATTTAGGAAAAAATAGAATTCCCCCTTCTCTCTGATTTATTAATATTATTATTGAGTTAGGCAATTAAAAAACTAAGTCTAAGTCATACATTCCTTTTTTTTTCTGGAGTCAATAAAAAGTGTATTGCAGAAAAATACTGGCTTTTTAAGGACTTTTTGTACTCATCAAGCATCATGAATCTTTAAATTTCTAAGATTGTTATCAGTTATTTATTTTATGGTAATTAAAAAAAAGTAGCCAAACTTTTTGACTTAAGTTGTTTTTGCAAGAAATAGCCACAATAAATGAAAGAAAACAAAAGCATTAACAACATTTTTATTAGAAAATTTAAAAATTAACTTTAACATCTGTGCTTTAACCTCCTCAGTCCTGGTGTTGCCTGTCAGAGACACTAAATGACACTCTTTAAATTAATCTAAATGCTTCTATAATTTTTACAATTACTTCTAGACCTTTTTAATAAATGTGTGCATACCATAAGCATCCATTTATAGACTGATACATCTTTGGAGCTGTTTTACACTCATTTTAAACTGGTTTTTGTGGTCTCACATAATATTTGTTTCAAGACTGATGAGGATAAGGCTTCACATTAATTTGTGTAATCATATTCACCACCATCCTCAAGCACATTTTTTTCAGATTCTGCAGTTGACCAGTAGAAAAAAAATGTATCTTGATAAAAGGGTAAATGATATTGTATCATAAACTCATTCGGACCATCATTTTTTCTTTTACTTGGAAATTTCCATCCATCATAAGCTTTATTCAACAAAAATGTTACAGATCTAGCAATATTTTTTTTTTAGTACAAATGTGTCCTTTGTACATATGTCTATAAACTCCTCAGCTACAATGATTCTCTATTTATTAGCCTCACAGTGAAAAATAAATAAATAAATTCATGCCAAGGAGTCAAATATTTTCGTTTGATTTTCTGGAACTCTTTTTTCCCTTTCCATAAGATTTCCAGAAAACATAATTTTTTGTATAGTGTTGTTCATCATTTCTTAAATTTTAGAATGTCTTCAATTGAAATGGATTTTGTATGTCAAAGTATTATTTTGAAATCTATTCACCATCATGTTTTTACACAGATTTTAATATCCAAAACCACCCATTATTCAGTACATATGAGGAACATCAGGCTGGAAAATATACTAAAGGTATATTAAAGGCATACCACATTCCAAATATATGGCTAGGTTTGATCAGAGAGCAATGATTTGTAATTTAAAAAACAAAAACAAAAAAAAAAAAAAAAAAACAGTGGCACTCTGGGAGTGCCAATAGAAGTGAAAACTTCAACAATTATGTGTGTGTTTTTTTAATCGTCAGGAAATGTTTTATGCGTTGAATTGTGTAGCAGCACTAATGAAAGCATCTGGGGACACGGCAGTGTCCCTGCCAAGCCTTGAAAGCACAGCCGTAAGCATCTTTTTCTGGAAGCAACTCAGGGTACTTTTGACCCCCAAATATCTTTGTGTTGGTGATTCCCAGAAACTTGAAACTTCGTAAATCTAAAGTAATGTGGAAATGGAACTAAATGCTGAAATTTCATGTTTCTATCTTTTTTATTTCAGAAGATATATGAACTTTCGCCTTTTCGACACTGATTCACCGATCATCAAAACTCAGAGGTACGTCCTGTATCCCTAGAATCTTGAAATTTGGTATGAAGGTAGTGTTTGGGATACAATGAAAGGGAAAATTTAAAAAATCCGGAAAATTTGGATAAAAAGTCGAAAAATCAAAAAACCGAGAATTTGGCAGAGATGTGATATACGAACCAGGTTTGGCACGATTTTTTAACGTCAATTTGGCGAAAGCCCGTTTTCCAATACCAGTTACAATATATATTTTTAAATTATTTTCTATTGTTTTAAAAAGTAAACAACAATAAATAAATAGTAATTTCATTAATAACTATAGAACAAAACAATTGTACAACTTAAAAAAATAAAATAAAAGTAAATGAACAATTTATTAATAAATAAGCAACAGTAGCCGGGTTACCTTGTAAAATAAAGTAACGCCATTTTGCTGTCAATTAGGTACCCAAGTGCGTATCTGACATCTGTGCCCCGTATTTTATCTTCTGTAATCGAAATTCCTACCAATACTGTTGGTCATTGACCAGACCATCAACACGCATTATCGGTTTTTAGTTACACGAAAAGGTAGGTCACGAATACGGTATAATTCATTTTAACTGACGAAAAACAAAATAATAATTTGTTTTAGCAATACGCCGGGAGAAAAAGTGAGTTTTCCTCCTCCCCCACCTTTTTTTCTGTTTTTTGCCTTGTTAATGGTATTGACCATGGAACCCAAATGAATGGTTTTGAAGCAGGACTTTTAAGAGTGAGATATAGACAAGTAGCGTTCATAACACCAGTTTAAATCTTAAATCCTGAAGAAGGCTAGAACCGAAATTACTTGATTTTTTAATATTCTTTAAACTATTTTAATCATCTTTTAGGTAATGAACCATTTGTGTAATTTTATATTAAAATCATTATAGAGATGGGGGAAAAAAGTCCTATCCCATGAAGCATTTTCAAAAACTAAGTAAACAAACAAACTCTTCATCCTTTTCAAATTTCAATTTTAACTGATCAAGACAAAGAAAATTAATGTCAGCTAGATTCTTAGACAACTAGCTCAACCAGTATCTATGAATTCCTACAAAAACTATATAAGTTGCTGACTATGGTCATTTATGTGAAGAATAACAATTAGACTATATTGTTTCAGTAGGAAGAGTTAAATATACCTATGTAGTTTTTGTCCACACTATAAGTTTTCCTTCAAGAACATGTTTGCAACAAAAAAATTTGACATGTAGTTTTAAAAATGATTGATTCAATTAAATCTTATGTATCATTTCATAACAAAACTTTATTAGAATAGGCAAATATGTATAATTTTATGTTAGTTTCACATTAACAAAGTCTACATAAAAAATAAAAAAAATTGACAATGTATAAATAGAAAACATAAACATTTCATTAAAATTACAATGATCTTGTTTTAAATAACTATTTTCATGATGTACAGATTTCATTGCTTTCAAAACAAAAAAAACAAAAAACAAAAAAATAACAGAGAGTTTCTATTTTAAAATTCATGTAATCAGATGATTCATTCTGGGGGACATAATTTTCAACTACAGAAAACAGGCATGAGAACAACAAATATGCCAAAAAATAAAAACCACATGAATTATTATGTTAAAAAAAAAAAAAAATCATAATTTTCTTTTAAAATAAAAAATCAGATTTTTTATTTATTTATTTAAATTGGATTTTTATTTTTCTCCCCTGTATTAAAAATACAGAATAGCTACCAAGAATTTTATGTTTTCAAAACAATTAAACCACTAATTGCTAATATAATCTATGTTTTACTGCTTCAATTAATAAAATTATAATTATTAGTTAGTAATTACATAAATTATAAAAACTGTAAATTAGTAATTTCATTAGTAGCATACAATAACATTATGTACATCAACATCTATTAAACAAAAACATAATTTGAAGAACAAATTAAAAAAACAAAATTTATTTCCTACATTGTTTAAGCCCGAGAAGGGACAGATATTGAGTTATTTCATTCAATTAGTTCTACATTTAATGTTAAATTTTTGTAACAAATTAATTAAGCCAATTGAAGATTAAAAAATAAAAATAAAATTCATACAATATGATACTTAAAATACCCTAAAAAATTAGATTCTATTCAAATGAAATCGAAATAAATCTTAGACTTCTTCCATTTTTAATTGAAAATATTTGTATTGCAGATTTTGTATTATGTTTATGACAATTGTGCATAAAATGATAAGATGCATGCTAAATACAAAACTTAAAGAAAAGGTCTAAGATTTATTTCGATTTCATTTGAACGGAATCTAATTTTTTAGGGTGTTTTAAGTATCATATTGTATGAATTTTATTTTTATTTTTTAATCTTCAATTGGCTTAATTAATTTGTTACAAAAATTTAACATTAAATGTAGAACTAACCTACAAAATTGATATTTAAAAGGGATGAAAATGAAAACGAAAAGCATTCTAAAAAACTTTCTAAATTGCGATTTCTAAGCAATCTCAGGAAGTACCGAAGCAATTTAAAAAATAATGGTGTGAAAACGATGGTGACATCCCTTGCTCCAACATAGGCCGTATTTCATGCTGGTGCCACTACCCCAAAGGGAGTGAAGGAGCAAAAAACGATCTAAATTGCGTGTTTTGTAATACTGCAGAGGCTAGCAATTTGAAACTAGGCATGGTAGTTACTTATAAGATATAAATAATCTCTAAGAACATTTCTTAAATAATTCGAAATTTAAAAGGTGTGAAAATGGACAAAAAACGTTCTAAATTGCGATTTCTATGCAATCTCAGAAAGTACCCAACCGATTTCAAAAGTAATGATTGGAAATTGATGATGACAGCCCTTGCTCCAATATAGGATCTATTTCATGTCGGCGTCACTACCACCTTGTGGTTGCATTTTAACAAACGTTCTAAATTGTGATTTTTGTAATACTGAAGGGGCTAGCAACTTGAAATTTGGCATACTAATTATTTATGAGATGTAAATACACTCTGAGAAGAGTTCTTAAAATTTTGAAATTTAAAAAGGGGTGAAAATGAACGAAAAGCGTTCTAAAAACGTTCTAAATAGCGATTTCTATGCAATCTCAGGAAATATAAACTGATTTCAGAAGTAATGGTTTCAAATTGATGGTGATAGTCCCCTCTCTAACATAGCCTATATTTTACATTGTTGTCACTACCACCTGGGGGTTACAGAAGCAAAAAATGTTCTAAACTGCGTTTTTTGTGTTACTGAGGGGGTGTAACATTTTAAATTTGGAATGGTAATTATTTCAAAGATGCAAATGCTTTCTAAGAATTGTCGAAAGAAAATTCCAAATTTAAAAGGATGAAGCGAGCGAAAAGCGTTCTAAATTACGATTTTTATGCAATCGTATGAAATACGAAACCGATTTCAAACATAATGGTTGCAAATTGATGGTGATAAAACCTGCTCAAACATAAGCTATATTTTGTCGAGGGTTGCAAGAGCAAAAAACTTTCTAAATTGCAATTTCTGCGGTACTGAAGAGGCTAGAAACATTAAATATAGCACGGTAGTTCGGGCTTATATTTTATGCCGGTGTCACTAACACCTGGTTGGTAGGAACAACAAGAAAGCCTTTAAAAACATCAAAATTCCGTTTTCTATAGAATATTAGGGAATATCAACCAATTTCAAGGTTGATGTTGGCAAATTAATGGTGACAGTCTGTGTTTCAACCTTTTTCGAGATATTCTACAACTCTGTTTCGGCATTTTATGTTGGTGCCATTAACACCAGAGAGGTGGTAGACTGTTAGACAAGAAGCTTGGGATTTGACATGATGGTTAATTTTAAGATGTAAATCTGTTAAGATGGTTTCTAAAAAATTCAAAACTTCAAATGAATACTGAAATGAGCGTATGAAATGAGCATAAAAGTCTCAAAATACTTTCTAAATTATCATTTAATTAGAATTAGTTTTAGCTTTTCTTATTAATTAAAATCTCATTTCTGTTTATTGCATTTTTATAAAGAGGTTTAGTCAAACTGTGGCTTAATTTGTAATTTTTGAATTATTTCAAAAAGTGTTCTTCTAATAAAAAATAGTCATGCAAATATCACTTGACATATTTCGACTATTACGCGAGCAAAGCCGTGGGGTTTGCTAGTTTTATAATAATTATGGGAAACTATATTAAATACTACTGATATTTACATTTAATAAAATTATTAACCATATTTAATATTAAATTATTAATACTGCTTAAAATTAATAATTGAACAATTAACTCTCTAAATAGGAAAACAATATACAGTTTTATGTTTTAATTACTATAATGATAATTAATAATTCAGTATTTATTGCAGAAGGGAAAAGGGGAAGGATGGCAGTTTTTAAAAAAAGGTACTATTTCATGAAGAAATATCAGTAATGTGTTTAGTAATGATATAAAAAAAAAGTAGTTTTTTAATGTGATAAATAAAGTGACAATTTTAAAATGATTTTATGAATTACAAATTGAAAAATACAATTAAATTAAACATGATTTAATAATTCCTGTTTTTTCTAAAGAAATAAAGTTTAATAATTTTTGTCAAGAACTTAGGTGTACATATATTTAGAAATACTATGGTATGGGGAAGTTTTTTACAAAAAAGCTCTGGGTACAACTAAAGGTGAATTTCATTATTATTATTTTTTTTAAAGCAGGGTGCATTTTGACAATCTATATTATAAAGGACAAACATATCTGTGCGTAACGCATACGTCATTTTGCGAATGGCAACACTTTGAAATTTGAAATAAAATTTTGGTTTTTCATTTTCTCTACAGAAATTTTTAAACTTCTATGCATCACACATTTTAACTTTTACACCGTCGTATAAGGAAAAAAATTCTCTTTTAAATACTATTTGTTTGAAAGCTGTATCTCAATTTGTTTTTGAGATATTAATTTTTTTGTAGTTTTTAATACAAATTTTGTAATTGTGGCAACTGAAGTACTCCATTTATATTGTAAGTAAAGGGAAAATATTCATGGTTTATTATTTTTATTCATTATATCCTTATTGATGCCATTTTCACATTACAAATAAAAGTAACTTTTTTATATTTTTTGAACAGAAAATGATGTCAGACATTAAATAAAACACGCATTCTTCTTCATAAATCAGCTACATTTTAATATTTTTACATTACGCTGATAAATGAGTTTGAAGCGCTCGGCAAAAAGATTCATTGAGTAAAAATGATATATTTAAAACAAAACGATCATTTTTTTTGATAAAACTAAATATTTGACCAATACTATAAATGGCGAATACTATGACAACTAAAGTCAAATTTCTGAATTTTTTTTTCGCGGGTACTAAGATTAGAACTTAAGGTTTGTGTGCACACGAATGTTCACATGAAAAGTTGTATCGGACAAACGTGACTTTAACTTTGGAAATGCATTCATTAATAATCTATTCTTTTTCGCGTTAAAATACTTTCAAATTGTGAATTTGAGTGGTGCGTATGTAAATTACGAGAATGTGAAAATAACATACAGTTTAGATTTTATGGGGGAACATTTCATGATGTGACAAAACGAAATCCTTTTACTGATTTTTTATCCCGTAACAACAAACATAAGAGCTCCATCGATAACTTCATCATAATTACACATCTTGATTACGTAATCTAATACAGTTTAATTTTTCAATAATTTAAGCAGTTGAAGTTAGTAGAAATAATATTTTGGTAATTTTGGTTTTAAAATATTATTTGTTTTAAGAGTTAGACAACCAATGTAAGATGATTTTTTTGTTGTAATTATTTTTGAGGTTTATTATAATTTCGATCTGACAGTTCCTTTCAAACATTTTAGTACGTCGAATTTCGACGGGTTGCAACTCGTTTTAATAAGGGCAGAGTGCTGCACCCTTAAAAAATTACCCAGAGGGAACACAGTAAGTAATTACAGAATTAATAAAAACAGCAAATGAGTAATTTCATTAGTTAGTAGAAAAAATAACAAAACAACATCATTGGCAGATCATTTTGCATTAGTACTTAAAAAAATTACTGTTAATCGCCGAAACCTAAACTTACACTTACTTTGCATGCATATGCTAACCCCCCCCCCCAAAAAAAAAAAAAAAAAAAAAACAAAAAAAAAAAAAACAAAACAGCAGCATTCTTACCACTCAGTGGGGATTATCAGCATTCAATGATTTAAATTAAAAAAAGAAAAAAGTTTTGTTGCCTTTTCAATCTCTAACAATTTTTATTTGGTGTATATGAGTTCGAAAAGAAACAAACTTTTCTGAAAAAGCTCTTGCTGTGCTTAACATTTTTATAGCAATTAGTTCTTTTTCTCTAATACATTCTTTTATAACAGCTGTTCAGTGGATGTTATTCTTTCATTCTTCCTTAGCTCCAATTTGCTATAAATTTATTATTGCAACAGTAGAACGATAAAAAGATACTGGCTATTTATTCTTTTACTTGCAGGAATTTATTACATTTGTTATGCTTATCTATTATATATATAAAATCCAAACGGAAATTTTGTTCCGAACATCTGCATTTCGAGTTCTACTGCATGGATTTTGACGGAACTTATACTGTTAGATGGGTATCGTTTCAGGGAAGGTTTTAAGCTGTAACACATAGTTCTATGTAGATTAGTTATAGATTTACGACGGAAAGTTCTGTTATTTTGGGCGAAAGGGGTTACTATTATTTTATTGCCGATAAATTTCATTGATAAATGAATTGAAATGGCTGTACATCTCGGAAGAAAACTTTTATTAATTTTGTTTAAAAGGAAAAAAAAAAAGAAAAGAAAAAAATAGTTTTGACGAGTGATAATATTATAAACGACAATATCGAATCTAAAAATGAAAAGCAATGTTTGTAATGCTTAAAAACTTATTCAATATGAAAGATTGCAATTTTAAACTATATTTGGCAAATTATCGCTTGCGTCAGGTTAAAAAAATGCATCAGCAAATCTTATAAGATAATATCTGAGTGACAGTTTTGTTTTTGTTTTGATTTTTTTTATAATTTACTTTTTATTTTATTTAACTCATCCATCATGTGACTTTCAGAAGAAACTAGCAGATGCAATTATAAAAATGACGGTATTTGTGAGTTACATATTGTCTGTTTATTTACGATTTCATTTTATCGCCAAACAATGTAATTTTAAGCCAAAATTGCATAAGCGTGGCTTTGGTTTGAGCGATATTTACAATATTGGTTATTTTTCAAGTAGATGACTGCATTTTTTGAAAAATCTAATTCTACTTATATATATACATTTCAAATGGAAATTTCATTCCGGCTGCTTAGAACTCTGGTTTTGCTGAACTTACACTGTTAGATAGGTAATTTTTCGGGGAAGGTTTTAGTACATAACACGTCGTTCTATGTTGCTAGGAATCGAATTATGGTTTAAAGTTCTTTAATGAGATGAACCTGATAATGAAAAATTAGCCTTTTTAAAAGATTCTGCCAAATGTATTTCGATGGAACTTCGACTGTTAATTACATAATTTTCAAGGAAAAGGTTTCAGTATAAACCATGTCCTTCTACTTTGCTTAGCCACACAGTTTTGGGGAAAATTCTGTAATCTGGTGAACTCAATTATCACAATTTAGCCTTTAAAAAAAGTTATAATAAATGGTTTTTGATAGAATTTGTATTGTTAGTTTGGTAATTTTTCAGAGACAGTTTTAGTATATAATATATTGTTCGACACTGTTTAGTCATAGAGCAAGGGGGTAAATTCTGTAATTTTCCAATTTTCCCTTTGCGAAGTGGAAGAAATGGGTTTGGCGAGAAAAGGAAAGCTTTCATGCATATTTTCTGTTCACTAATTATAGAATTACTATAAAGAAGACATTTATCTCTTTTTATATAAAAAACAGAAGTAAATTGTATATAAATAACAAAAATATTAATATTCATAAATAAAAAGTTTACATATAGGAATACATATTTTAAAAAGCATAAAAGTTCATTTTATTTTTTTTTCACAGCTGTTCATATCATTTGGTCACAAATCTCACTTTCTGAAGCCCGAATTGCACCAAGCTGTTTAGCATTTAACAGTACCCATTGATCTAAAATTAGGAAAATTCTAAAGTAGATGTAGTTTGTAAAGTACGCCTTAAATAAGGAGATAAATTACGTAATTGAGTCCACAGACAATTGACATATTTGGTACGATAAGTTACATAATTCAGTCTACAGACAATTGGCGTATGTTACCGGGCATGGTTTGGTGCACAATTAACTTAGGAAAAGGTTAAAATTGATTCTGTGTTTTTAAAGCGAACCAATTCTATAACCGAATTTACAGAGAATTGGCGAAATTTGAGAGAAAGTTTTTTAGGGACCTTTTGCTACTTTTACATTAAACCAACACCATACCAAAATGTACGCTATTGCGCCATTTATTTCAATCCTAAACGTGCAAACTTATTTTGGTACTTTTCCAGTATACGGATCTTGGCAAAATAGAGAAAATAGCATTGGCGGAGAAGGAAATTTGACAACATATTTTCTGACAACCAATTCACTGTTTCATTTCATATACACAAGCATTTTTTTCTATGTTTATATAATTTATTTAACATAAAAATGCTATTTATCTAATTTTATATAGAAACAGAAGTAATTTGGGTACTACTTAGTTATCCCGTTGAACAATTTCGCTAAATTATATAAATCGCCAAATTATACAAATTGACATAATTTTTATTTTAAATAACGAAAGAACAAATAAATTAGTATAAAATTAATAAAAATACAACTAAAACGTTGAAATAAAAATCACTTGATGACGTAAACACGTGTAACTTGCTTAAAGTCAAGTGTATGTGACATTTACGATCAACCATTATTGGCATTTAATATTATAGTTTGGCGATAGATTTTTGGTCGACAGGATAACTAAGTAGTAGTACCATAATTTGTATGTAAAAAAACATTAATAATATACATATATAAACAAACAAAAAATTTCATCAAGTTTGTTTTCTTAACTGTTTATATCAATTAGCAACAAATCTCACTTTCTGATCCCCAAATTGCGCCAAGCTGTTTAAAAAATATCAAGGCGCCAATAGTGAAAAAGTACCAAATTCTTTTTGCAAACTGTGCGAAACAATCTGGCTTGCAATATTGACAATATTGAACGAGAATTCGTACGAGAAGTTGCTTTCGGCTTTATTTATTATTTAATCGTAACCACGCAAAAAATTTTAATTTACTATTTTTTTTTATTATTAAGTAATATTAAGTTATAACTTCATTTTTCGCTGATTAAAAAATGGAAATGTTTACTGTAATGCTAAGAGACACTTAGAATTCCATGTGCGTAGTTTAAATAATGATTTTGAAAAAAAAATTATAGTATCCGAACCCACACCAAATTGGCTCATTTTACAGAGAATGTTTTGGTACAAAATGAAGTAGATTTGTTGCAGACATGATCCTAAATCTCAATACTCGCCGATTGAAAAGTCTTTAAAATTATTCAGCAGAGACAACGAGAAATAACTTACAGTTTCATAAATTTTAAGATTTAATATTCTTATTGATCTGTTTACTTCTGCTTCTACTATATATACGAGAGTAAAATGCAAATGGGAAATTCGTCCTGGCTGCATATAACTTGACCTCACCTGACTGGATTTTGATGAGAATCGAAATGATAGTTAGATAATTTTTCAGGGAAGATTTTAGCATATAACATACCATTGTACATTACTTATACATATAATTATGTTTCAAAATTAGACAATCATACGAACCCGATTATGAAAGATTAGCCTTTTTAAAAGATTCAGCAGAATGGATTTCAATTGAATTTGCACTCTTAGTTAGATAATTTTTCAGGCAGGGTTTTAGTATATATTATACCCTTTTGCATTTCTTAATAATAGAGATGTGGTGGAAAATTCTATAATCAGTTGAACCCGATTATGAAAGTTTAGCATTTTTAAAAAGTTCTACAGAACGAATTTTGATAGGATTTCCATTGTTAGATACATACCTATTCAGATATGGTTTCAGTATTGTTCTGCATTGCTTAGTCATAAAATAAAGGTGGAAAGTTCCATAATCATGTGAAACCGATTATGAAAGATTAGACTTTTCAAAAAGTTCTAAAGGGCGGATATTGATAATACTTGCTTTGTTTATTAGACAATGTTTGGGGAGGTTTTAGTTTGTTGTGTATCATTCTACTTTGCTTAGTTATAGAATTATGGGGGAAAGTTCTATAATCAGATGGACCCCAATATGAAAGATCAGCCTTTAAAAAAGTTTTACTGGATGGATTTTGTTAGTTTGTTTGTTTGCATTATTAGTTAAATAATTTTTCAGGTTTTGTTTATTATATTGCATATTGTACTATCATTCTTTACCCAATCCTACTGTGATTGATAAATTAAAAGGGTTAAAACCTTAATAGTGGAAAATTAGCACAATGGCGTTCATATCGTTTTCTGCAGTGCGAAAGGACATTTCAGGTAAGGTTCCAAATTGCTTTAAATCACAATGCCAAATTTATTGATACATTTTGTTTGATTCAAGATTCGTTTGGATAAACAGACCAGCGTAGCGGGTATAGCCTGCTAGTTTTATGTAAAAGAATGCATAACTTGATGACTTAAAAGAAATTATGGCATTGCATACATTAGACTTAAATATTTTTAAATGAAATGCTTTTTATGCCAGATAAAAACTTTCTTTTTACATACTCACTGAACTTAATTTTTTACAAGTCTTTTTTACAATATTACAAGTTTTTTTTACAAAGAATTAAAAATATTACAAAGAATTAAACATAATGTTTATTCATAAGGCAAAATACCTATAGAAACTTTCTAAATGATGTTCATTTTAGATTTTTAACACTTGTGTATTTCATTTTAAACACTTAGAAAATTTATGATTTTAATTAATGATTTTTTTAAATAAAAATCAGTTGATTAAAATTATCTGATTAAAATCATTGACATTTTACATAAAAGTCTATAAAAAGGACACACAAATAATAAAATAGGTTTAATTAACTTAGTTTTACAAGATATGTATTGAAAGCAATAACCTAGACCTTCATACTTCAGCTTAATAACTTCACAAAGAAATATTATCGTCTACTTTCATTACTTAGCATCTCTATTAATTTTTAATTCACATTTGAATTCATTATTGTCTTTTTTAATATGAGAATATTTTTTCTCCCACAGTAAATACTACCACAGAGTTAAAGTCATGTTTTCACAAACAACTTAGTTTGCTTATCCTTTTGTCACAAGATTTGATTAAGTGGGACATTAAACAGGTCACATGGTCACATTTTCATGAAAAAAAAAAAAAAAGTTTTGGATCCTCCTGAAAAGACATACTGGTTATGCAATCTATTATGTCATTAGATTCCTTAAAAACATTCTACAATATATTCACCTAACAAATGATCCAATCATTACATTTAATGGTAAATAGCTATTAATCATGAAAATAAATAGACACTTACCAAAAATAGATATGAAAAATTTCTGATCCAATAAAGTATTGTTGGCAGGATCAATGATATTAAATCTGAAGTGGTGCAATCCCACAGGATTCCCAATAAAATGCTGATAAAATAATCTTCCACTATCAATATCACTTTGTGTAAAATAATTCCTTTGTGCATTCTTAAAGTGAGGTGATATTCTTTCAGCTTTTCCATTTTGCATTAAAAATAGCTCCCCAGAGGAAGGGTCTGATGTTAATAAATATTTTAGTAGCTCAACAACACTGTCAGAATCCAAAGCACTCAAAACTTTATTGTCAATGATACTGGACTCTCCTAAATATAAACATTTTAATCAATACATCTAACTATAATAAAACTTTGAAAGAAATATTCAATTACTGAAACTTATATATCATTATTTAAAAGCACTTAAGAAATACAAAATTGAGTACTAGTAATTTGTATAGGTTAAAAAATATATAAAATTATAAATTAACACTCAGAGTTGCTTGCTATAAATTTAAGTTTTTTTTTTTTTTTTCTTTCATTGACATTTTATTATGAGATGCATTTCACAGCTATAAATAAGTAGTGAATAAAAACTTCTTTTTTTAGAATACATAATAAATACACTAATATTTATTAACTAGCTATTTCATTTACATATATTACATAGTAATTTCAATCACAGACTTAAATTATCTAATCCGGTAAAATAGTTCTGAATAAAGAGCCTCATAAATTAACACTCAAAAGAGTTGTTGTAAACTAGGATACTAAAGTACAAATCATTATACATTTGCGTTTATGTGGATGTTGACCCAAGCTTTAAAACAGTTCATAAATATTTATTAATCAACCAAATATTTACAAAGTTTAATAAAATTTGAAAAGATTTCGATATAAAGTTACATAAGAAAATCACTTAAAATCCTCAGACTAAGCTAATACATGCTAAAAGTGACAAAATATATTTAAAAGGCATATAAATACTTAAATTTTCTTATACCTATATTTCAGGCATTATAGTAGCAGGGTTGGCAGGTTTTTGACACATGTCAGTTTTTGACAGTTTAAACTGCGGTTTAAACCGTCATGTCAAAAACCCCTTGTCAAAAACCTCAAATACTTACAGTGATCTGTAAAATTTCACATTAAATGTCACACATTAGATGTAATATTTAAAATTCACTATTACTGTAATTGTATAATTAGTATATACTATTAGTAATAATTACAGGGTTGGCAGGTTTTTGACATGTGTCAGTTTATGTCGGTTTAAACCGTCATGTCAAAAACCTCAAATACTAAATTGATCTGTAAAAATTCAAATTAAATGTCACACATGACAACATTACATGTAATATTTTAAATTCACTCTTACTGTATATCAGTAATTAGTACATAGTAAAGTATTATTGTTAAGTACAACTTTTTAACAGGGTAAAATTTTTATTTAATTTTTTTTTTTTTTTCTAAAATTGTGTTTTTCTAAAAAGTAGACATTAAGCTCACCTGAGCTGTACATTTTTTCTCTTACTTAAAATCATTTTAAATTCGCAAACTTTTGAGAGCTTAAAGCATTAGCTAGCTTTTTTTATGGGGAAAAAACTTGTAGATTTTTGTGTATATATAACAAGATAATGTGCATCAATGTTATTCTAGTCTAGGCAATAACCATTCCATTCAAAATTGAAATTGGATTATTGATTTTAAACATTTACAAAATAAGAAAAGTAATTAAAAAAAAAAGCTTAAAGTCAAAATCTTTTTAAAACATGCTTTCTTTCAATATATAAAAATGTTTTCGATTTTAAAACTGAACAAAATTGGCTCGGTCATCTAAAAGAAAATTCCTGTAAGCCCATATTGAAAAAGTGCATAATAGAAGGGATCAAATCATGAAACCATACCATTGTTTGACTTATACTTTGCATCCCAACCATCAGGGGCAAGGGTTGACTGCTGTATCAGTTGATTCAGCTCGCACTTGAGCTACGAAGAGAGTTTATGGATGCTTACCCATACTGATTGTGTATGAAGCTAAAGAATCCCCTTTCCAATCTTCTTATTTCAGTGCTATAGGGAGGACTCCATTGTTTGGTGGAAAGGTATCACTAAATGCAACAGCTTTTTGAGCCTGCTTCAAAACTTGCTCATCTAGCAATGCTTTTGCTATCAAGTCCTACTAGCTCAGCATCAATTAAGAGACAGGCTATTTTCTAACGCTTCTAACACTCTAAACTCAAAAATCTTTTGGGTGTAAATAAATGTGCTAAACACGTGGTGTGCTGCAGCATGCTGCGGGGTAAAATTTATCCGGATAATTTAATTGTACAAAAAATCCCCCCAAAAAATATTTTATTGCAAATAATATATTTTTTAAATTAATAAATTTTAATAAAAGATCACATAAATCATTGACTTATTTAATGTTTATCTATTGTTAAAATGTTTTAGCGTGTTACATGTATTTGGCAGTTTTCGATGGTTTAAACCAGTTTTCGACAGTTTAAACCAGTTTATGACAGTTTAAACCAGTTTTTGACGCTTGTCATGTCAAAAACCAGTTTTTGACGTCAAAAACCAGTTTTTGACGTCAAAAACCCAACCCTGTATAGTAGCCACCAGTATAGACACTTTTACCACATTTGTTTTACATTAATATATAAAGATTCATGACACTTAATTTTCATTTTAAAAAATCCTTTATCTTTCGTTTTGTACATATTAAAAACAAACATTATAATTTACATTTCTTTACTTTTCTTAAAAAACCAAACCACATTTTTTTACTTAAAAAGGACATAAATTCCGGTCTCCTCTCCTAAAAAAGTGTCTATACTGGTGGCTACTATAATGCCTGAAATATAGGTATAAGAAAATTTAAGTATAATATGGGCATTAAATGAGACAGAAATTACTGTCGAAAAACACTGGCATATAAATACCTTTATTCTAATCTACATGTTACATCGCTAAGACAGAGGCATTCTCAAGTTCAGATCTTACATTAAAAATGTTTGGACCCTTACGCCATATACAATTTTAATAAATAACTAGTTGGATGTGCCAATCCCAAAACTTTCTTCTATCATATACATCTAAATATTTCAAAACCTATTTACACATGTTAATACTTCAATATTATTAGTTCAATACTATACCAACTTTGACTTTCATCTTAAATTTCTGCTCCAGTCAATTAAACGGACTAAAAATGAGTTAATCTATATCATGATATTTGTTAAAATTATTAATTTTTCCTTATTCTGTTGTTATCAGGTGTTTGCGAATAGCCGGCTTAGCAGAAAGCGAGTTCCCGCCGATGCACAATAGAACAACGAAAAATCAAGAAAAGTATACAAAAATCGCTATCACAGAGCCCCTTTACCGCGCCATATTTCCAAATTCAAGGAGGACCTGTTGGCCAAATCCAAAAACATGCACAAAAAATTTTGGTTCAATTATGCACAATTTTATACACTGTTCGATGGTACAGGAATGAAAATGGCACAGCGATCACAATTATAGCACTCCCTTCTGGCAGAACTTTTTTAAGTTCAGGGAGGACTTGCTTGCCATAGCCAGAAACATACACAAAAAATTTGGTTCAATTGTATGCATAACTTCATACACTTCTCAATGTTACAATAATGAAAATGGTACAGACATCGCAATTATAGTGCCCCCCTACCGGCAGAATTTTTCCAAATTCAGGGAGGACCTTCGTGCCATGACCAAAAACAAACACAAAAAATTTGGTTCAATTCTATGCATAACTTCATACACTTTTCGATGGTACAATATTCAGAATGGCACAAAAATCGAAGAAAAATCGCTATTACATCGCCCCCTACCAGCGATTATTTTACAAATTAAGGGAGGATCTCCTTGCCATAGCCAAGAACTTAAAATTTTTTTTTGGTTCAATTCTATGCATAACTTCATACACTTTTCGATGGTACAATATTCAAAATCGCTATTACAGCGCCCCCTACTGGAAAAAATTTTCAAAATTCAGGGAGGACCTGCTTACCACAGCCAAAAACATAAAATAAAAATTTGGTTCAATTCTATGCACTTTTGGATGGTACAATATTCAAAATCGCACAAAAATCGCTATTACAGCGCCCCCTACTGCCGATTTTTTCCAAATTCAGGGAGGACCTGCTTGCCATAGCCAAAAACTTAAAAATTTGGTTTAATTCTATGCATAACTTCATACACTTTTAGATGGTACAATATTCAAAATCGCACAAAATTCGCTATTACAGCAACCTCTACCGGCGAATTTTTTCCAAATTCATGGAGGACCTGCTTGCCATAGCCAAAAACTTAAGTCGAAAACAATTTCGATTACAATACTTTCTTCTATTGAAGATAGAAGAAAGTAAAAATGTGATAAAACACATATATACTACTAAATGATGCATTGCATAGAAAACATAAAATTACATTAAACACAAATCAACAGTTTCAGCCTACATCTGAGGTCATCTTCAGGATATCAAGTCAATCATAACTAAGATGTTTTCGACTTCACTACAATTGAGAACTTAAGATACCTTGACCAATCAGTATCGACATAATTGGATGATTTCGCTAATAGCTAATACCATCTATTAGTCTAAAGTATTACTAACAAGGGAATCACTTTTCGTGCTGCTCACACCTAACATCGATACCTTTTGCATTTTGTAGCACTATACATAAAAATTAGAGAACCGATAAAAATTCTCTGTTAAAATCATATTTTATATTTTTTTTATACTTAATTTTTTATTATTGGATTTTTATTTGTTTATTTCACGCCAAAAGTGAGTTAAGTCGCCAAATAGGGCACTACGAATTTTTTATCCGTCTTATCCCAGGAGTATATGAACATATTAGAATTAAATCAGATTGCGATTTCTTTGATAACTGATAGCATAAGAAACAAAAACTAGATTTTTTTGTTCTTCTATGCAGACGATTAATGTATAAACAGTAACTTAAAAGTAAAGTTTAGTAAAGACAAAAGTGGTTCCCTTGTAAATTCCAAATTCTTTCCCCAAAAAAGTTCTATATACAGATCACCATTTGACACCAAAACTTAATCAACACAAAAAATTCTTTAAAATAAATAAATATGTAAAACTAGAGAACAGGAATTCTGCTTTTTCAGAATTTAGTGTCGCCCTTGGCATTTCCATTACTTCATTTTCTTCTGATGGACTGATGGCTTCTATTATTATGAAACAGCCATTATAAATGAAACGTTAGGTGAAGATGAAAGAGCAACCGCAAAAAGTTAGAACTCTGATTTCCTGGTCAGAATGAGAAAAAAAAAAAATGGCCATTTTTTTTTTTTTAAATGGCCATTTCCCCTCCCATTCTGACCAGAAAATCAGTGTTCTAATTTTTTACGGCTGCTCTTTCATCTTCACCTAACACTTCATTTATAACGACTGTTTCATAATAATAGAAGTCACAAGTCCATCAGAAGAAAATAACTCGGTTAAGCGGGACTCTACTGCAGTACAAAACATATTTCGATTTTAAGACTCAAAGCACACGTTTTATTTTATGTAAAATGACGTCATACGCATCCACTTAAGAATTCCACATTTACGATCTACTCTTAAACATCTACAGTAAATCATGCATAGTATATCACTATCGTGAAATAATGCACAAATTCAGCAAAAAGATGTACTTAATTCAAGAAAATCGACAAAAAAAAAATGGCTATCTAATGATTCATAGATACTTAAAATTAAATATAGTTAATAATAGTTCCATTGTCAGGCTAGCTCAGTTTCAAATCACACAGAAATTTCACATAATTTCAAAATATCACTTTCTCGGGGTAGCTTTTTAAATATTTTTTATTTAATCTTGTTAAGACGGCACATCACAAGTAGAACAGCACATAACACATATACACAAAATAATAAAAGCGCGAATAACTTTCTACATGTTAGCACAACTCAAAACAGAACAGAGCTACAACGAACTCACAGCATATCTCATTCGGCAAAACTCACGGAAAACGGTCATGTGACTGCCGGTAGAGTCTATTTGTTTTAAAACGGGTGGCGCGCGTTACACCATTGTTTTAACAGAAATCATTTGTTTATATTTTTTCAAAATAGCACGTATTTTAATTACATTTTCTTTCGGTTGTTATGAGAAAATGACAACAAAAATACATAATTACTATTTTGGAACTATTTTTCCTTTACTTTCTACAGAAACGGAGTACTTCCGTTGCCAATATTAAGCAACTGGCTCTAAAAACTACAAAAAAAAAATTAATATTTCAAAAATAAAGGGAGATACAGTTTTCAAACAAAATGCATTTAAAAGAACTTTTTTTTCCCAATACGATGGTATAAAAATTGAAAATGTGCGATGCTTAGAAGTTAAAAAAATTGCTATAGAGTATTTAATCGTACTGCTTTATTTTACGGCTGGCTTCTGTAAGGTAACGTTATTTTTTGGAATAGACAAAATAAGCTGGGAGAAAGAAATAGCATACCATACTGGGGGCTAAAAAAATTAAATGACATAAATTTTACCTGGCAGTAATTCTAAACCAAGATTTCTTTCTAAATAAGGAACCTCCCTGTCTCTAACAATGATATATACATCTATGGAGCCTGAAATATCATGATGACCATCACTAACGGTAAAAGAAAGTGAATCATTTTCATGTGATCCAACATCTTCATGAACATACATAATTAGCCCATTCAGAACATCCTATAATGAAAAGAAATGTGAATTTTAGAGTACAGTAATCCCTTAACATTCGCGAATTTTGATTATTCGCAGATTAAAAAATGAGGAACATTTCAACATTCGCGAATACTTAACGTGGTTATTCATGAATTTTGTTTTGTAAAGAATATTTTTTTACAAAATAAACTCACTTTGTTTTATCAATTCCTTAAACTATTTGACACTAGACAGCTGCATTATACTTACTGTATAGCCTACGTTCCGAGAATTTCAACCCTTGTCTTGAAGCAAAATATAAATCAATAATTCCGAGCAACCCGAAATATGACTGGATGCTAAAAATAAACAAATCCTAAATTTTCTAAAATTCAAAATTTTTATTGCAAGTGAATTTTTTTCTGCAAAAATTGTATGGAAAATTTTAAAGTTTCAAAGGGAACTTGTTGAGAAAGCAATAAATAGAATGTGATGCTTAATTGGAGAGGAGTCTTTAAAAGAAAAATCAAGACAGCAACTTTTTCTTATATAGAAATTCATAAACAAAAGATCTGTTTTTCCAAACAATCGCATATCAATAATTTTTTTCAGTCATCAACTAGCACCTAAACTTTGTACAAAATGTTTATAATTATTCAAATTTATTTACAGCAGGTATTTTTTAATGCTTAATAAATATATTTTTACATTTTAATTGCTTTTTTACATTTAAAACTAGTTGGATGTGCCAATCACAAAACTTTCTTCTATCTTATACATCTTAATATTTCAAAAACTAGTTACACATGTTAATACTTCAATATTATGTTAATAGTTCATTACTATACCAACTTTGATTTTCATCTTAAATTCCTGCTTCAGTCAATTAAATGAACTAAAAACGAGTTAATCTATATCATGATATTTGTTAAAATTAATAGTTTTTCCTTATTCTGTTGTTATCAGATGTTTGCGAATAGCCGTCTTAGCAGGAAGTGAGTTCCCGCCTTTGCACGAGCCGCCGATGGACAATAGAACTACGAAAAATCAAGAAAAGTATACAAAAATCGCTATCACAGAGCCCCTTTACCGCACAATATTTCCAAATTCAAGGAGGACCTGTTGGCCAAAGCCAAAAACATGCACAAAAAATTTGGTTCAATTGTATGCATAATTTTATACACTTTTCGATTGTACAATAAAGAAAATGGTACAGACATCGTAATTATAGCGCCCCCTTCCAGCAGAATTTTACCAAATTCAGGCAGGACCTTCGTGCCATGACCAAAAAGAAACACAAAAAATTTGGCTCAATTCTATGCATAACTTCATACACTTTTTGATGGTACAATATTCAAAATGGCACAAAAATCGTTATTAAAGCACCCCCTACTGGCGAATTTTATCCAAATTCAGGGAGGATCTGCTTGCCATAGCCAAAACTTAAAATAAAAATTTGGTTCAATTCTATGCATAACTTCATACACTTTTTGATGGTACAATGGCAACAGACAGACGGACACACAGAAATTTTCTATAAACATGTTTTTTGCGATCTCTGACCCCTAAAACATGTAAATCCATCGAAAACCAGAAGTCGAAAAAAATTTCGATTACAATACTTTCTTCTATTGAAGATGGAAGAAAGTAAAAACTTAACCCCCTTTTATGCACAGGAAGATAGTCTCAACATTCGCGGAGGTTTCCGTGAACCTAACCCTTGCGAAGAGTTAGGTTCACGGAAACCTCCGCGAATGTTAAGGGATTACTGTATAACCAACTGCAATATATTAGAGAAAGAGATTATCCAACTATCATAAATATGAAATAAAAATAAATAACATGCAAAAGCTTAAAAAATACACTTGAAATAAATGGTTTGTGAATGTTTTTATTTCATCAGTTATTTTTATTCAAACTATAAAAGTAAGATTATTAAAAAAAGAATTCAAAAGTTCTGTAATGCTTATTTCAAATTACAGATATTAGGAAAACATATAGTTTTTTTTTTTTTTTTTTTTTTTTTTTTTAGTACAGAGACTATTAATTTGTGGTCAGCACCTTTAATGTTTTCATTTTCTAAGACTTTTCCATCCCGTTTCTCTTGCAAAATCATGCTGCAAAGGTCAAATTCGACATTTCATCAAAGTTACTTAGTTTCAATTAAAATTCTCTGACTTTTTTCAGTCCTGCTAAATGTCATAACTTTCCCATTTCGGCTGGCTATCCTGATTAATTTTAAAGTCTGTTCAAATGAAATTATCCTTATTATTTTTTTTTTGATGAAGTATTTTCTATTTTTTCTTCTTTTAATGATTTTACGAATATCAAACAAGCTTTACAAATATTTGGTATTTATATTTATTTATTTAGTCAATCAGATTTAATTAACATATAGATGATCCAAAAAATTTTCAGTTACAAGACAAATTTTTTTTTTTTTATTATTATCACACAGTAAAAAGGAAGTTGTTAGTACTGAATTGTTTCAATTAAAAATATTTCTACTTATAAAGTATCAAGCAATTGTAAAACACAGCTGTAAACTCGCTGAGAAAAAAGAAGAAACTATTATAAAATTATATTTGAATATAAATAAGCAATCAGATAAATCTGTCTTTCTTATTTTTCCTTAATTATTTTGAAATTTCCTATTGTATACAGAAAAAAAAAGAGAGATTAGAATTTTTCAATTCATTTATATATATATGTAAAACAAATGAGTATTAAAGACGCAAAAGAAGATACAGTGAAAATGGAAGAAATTAAAAAAACAAAACAAAATATAGATTAGAAAATGAGTTTTCAAATATTTTTTAGCAAAGATTTCAAAATAATTTGTTAAATTCATAAAACTTTTGAATAATTAGTTGTATAATAATTTCTAACCATGATAAAAACATGCAGAATATAGCTCTTTTCCTAGAATTGTTAATCTTTGACTAAAATTAATGAATAACAATTCAACATTTTAATGTCACAATACCGTTTCTAAATATGAAAATTCTCAAAAAACTAATATTCAGTCAAAAATAATGATATACACAAATTACCAGACAAATTACTTACATATTAATGACATTTTACAACATCATCATAATAAGTTTCTACTGCATTTTTAATAATATATAAAGAAGTAAACATAAATATTTTTTTTTCTGTTTTCTTATCAAAGTTAGTAGATTTCATGAATAAATAATTAAATATACCTGAAAGGTGAAGGTATCTTGCTTTAACAAAGATTTACTGTTTTTTAAATTATAGGTATTGGAAGCCATTAATCTGATGCTACCTTGAATTAAAAAAAAATACACACATTAAGTTATATAATGAAGAAAAATAATAAATACATATCCATAAAAAAAAACTAATAAGCAAAATATCTCAAAAAGATATTCTGATATATACATTTTGAAGCATTTTTCCCCCTCCAGTAAAATAAAGTTCATCATAATTATTTTGTTGAAAAAACAATGTTCATTTTCTCCTTTAATCACACATATTGTGCACATATTAATAACAGGTATGTCAAACGTATGGCCCACAGACCACATTTAGACCACCAATAATTTTTGTATGGCCCACCAAGCCTTTAACATTTTATTTGTGCTTAATTCAGTTGTTCGAATCCACATGCAGAAAAAAACTTTGCACAAATATACTTCCCAACCAAAGCTGCCATGGTTTTAGAGATAGCAAACATTAGAAATTATATCTATATCAGTGTTGTCGTTTGGCCAATTTTTTATTCAGAAGGTTACTACTACTTTCAAATAGCAACATTTGACTGTCAGCATAATAAATAAAAGAATGAATGTGATTCTAATGGTATATTGAAGAGTGGACATTAAAAAGAGTAGTAAATTGTTTACAAATATGGCAATAGGTAGCAGCGCTATCCAACTGTAAGATGTTAATTTTGAATTTATGAGACAACAGTTGTACAAGATGAGCTGCTGCATTTGAAAATGGCGACTGTGCTTGAGGAGTGTGTTGAGAATTATCAAAAGATTATTCAATCTTAAAAGGTACAGCAGAGTAATATACGCTAATAGAGCGTCATGGCTGAAATAGTTTGCCCAAGTTTAAGAAGTGAAAAGTTAATCAAGGAAAATATCAGTTCAGCTAACTAGAAATAAAAGAATGTTATGTATGCAAAAGAATAACAAACAAATATAAAATCAACTAAATTTTTATTAACAGAAATAAAAATAATCTATTAAAAGTAAACCTGTTTAACTTGAATATCTATATGTGACATATGCTTTTACAGCCTTACACTAACTTCAGTTTCTGAAGTATCAAGTGTCAAGAAAAAGGGTTAAATAACATAATTTCAATAACTCTTATCCAAAAACATCAACATATAGACCATCTAGCTTTGGAGCGTCAAAGGAACTTAAAGGTGAAAATGAAAAACTAATAAAGTGTACTTTAAGCTTTCAATTAAATCAAGAGATATGAATTTCATATTTAACTTAAATAGCTTTAAAGTTTATCTTCATGTTCACAATTAAGTTTATGTTAGTTATATTGAAATAATAATCAATAAGCAATTTAAAAAACACTAAGACCAATGTCAGACGGGCATCTTTTTTGCTTAAGTATTATCAATTCACAATGCTATAGCATTGTGAATGGATAATACTTAAGCAAAAAAGACGCCCGTCTGACATTGGTCTAAAAAACAACATTACAATTTTGCTCTTATACTGGATAGCCAGAGTGTTAACAGTTAATGTCAAACTGTTACACTAAATTACCATTTTTGTTTTTTAATCAACAAATTGCGAATCTGGATTATTAAAAGACAAGAAAAGAACAGAGTAGATGGAGTTTTCATTAGACATTACAAATCACTTTGTAAGGCAAATTTTGTAATGCTATTTGATAGTATTAACATTTTCAAAAAGAATTTATTAGTTTTGCAAAACAATTTTTAAAAGAAAAATTATTACCGACTTCAAAAAGGAGGAGGTTATCAATTCGACGCGTATGTATGTTTTTTTTTTTTTTTATGTATGTTCACCGATTGCTCCGGAACTTTTTGTCCGATTTATGTGATTTTTGTTTTAATTGAAAGAGGATGCTCTCGAATTGGTACCACTTCCGTTTCATCGAAATTGGTTGAGTAGTTTTTTAGTAATTCAACAAAAACCAATAAAATGAAGGATTTCACCCAAATTATCTTTCATTGTTGTAACCGGTTTCTCAATCATAAGCATAAAACTATGTATTCATATACGTTAGCGCCAAGTTGTCGCAAAACTTGGCGCAGTTACGTTAATTATTGCCAAATTTGGCGACCAAAATAAGTCGCCATAAATCAAGCCAACTTGGCTGTAACTGACTAATTTGGCGATATTCCCATTCAAATTCAGTAATGGATCTTCCCCAATCTGTTTCTTCGTATTTTCTAATCGACAGTTATATTTAAAATTCTCAATTGGCAATCGCATTCAAAATAGTAATTTAATATACATTAATTAAATATACACCATTATTTCAAATGCTAAATAATACAGAAACAAACTAACTTAATACGGTACTTGTTAGTTATCCCGTCGACCAATTTCGCCAAATTATATAAATCGCCAAATTATACAAATTGACATAATTTTTATTTTAAATAACGAAAAAACAAATAAATTAGTATAACATTAATAAAAATACAAATAAAACGTCGAAATAAAAATCATTTGATGACGTAAACACGTGTAGTCAAGTGAATGTGACATTTACGATCAACTATTATTGGCATTTAATCTTACAATTTGGCGACTGTAATTTGGTCGGCAGGATAACTAACAAGTACCCTTAATACAAAACAATAATTTAGTATACAATAGTTTAGTTTAATTAAACACATAACATCACACTAGCGGCACATAATATATATATATATATATATAATATTGGTACTTCTTAGTTATCCCGTCGACCAAATTATTGTCGCCATATTGTAAGATTAAATGCCAATAATGATTTGGGTACAGATGTCATATTCGCCCCATATTGGCGCGATTTTTTTCGGTTGCCAACTTGGCAAAAACATCAACAGCATAAACAACATAATCCGGGTTACCACATCAAGCAAAATAACAACACTTTGGCGCAAGTTAAGTACCTGTTGCCTATATGATATTGGCGACAGATAAAAATCGTGCCAATATGGGGCGAATATGACATCTGTACCCTGGTTTGCCATTAATTAATTAATTGTAAGATTAAATGCCAATAATGGCCAATAAACCATTAATTCGACGTTTTATTTGTATTTTTATTAATGTTTTACTAATTTATTTGTTCTTTCGTTATTTAAAATAAAAATTATATCAATTTGTATAATTTGGCGAGTGGTTTGGCGATTTATATAATTTGGCGAAATTGATCGACGGGATAACTAAGAAGTACCATAATATTATATAAATACCTATATTATATTATATTAAACAGTTATATGTATGAATGCTTTTTGATTGCCTTTAATATTTCCACTAGATAACATTAATGATAACTTTCCTGTATAGGGGCCTTGGAGAGAAAATGAAAATTTCACGCATATTTTCTGACAACCTATTAACTGTCTCGGTACTACTTAGTTATCCCGTCGACCAATTTCGCCAGATTATATAAATCGCCAAATTATACAAATTGACATAATTTTTATTTTAAATAACGAACGAACAAATAAATTAGTATAACATTAATAAAAATACAAATAAAACGTCGAAATAAAAATCACTTGATGACGTAAACACATGTATCTTGCTTAAAGTCAGTGAATGTGATATTTACGATCAACCATTATTGGCATTTAATCTTATAGTTTGGTGAACGATAGATTTTTGGTCGACGGGATAACTAAGTAGTACCACTGTCTCATATACACAAGCAAGTTTTTCAATATTTATAAATATATTTATTGTAAACAACCATTTGTCTACTTTTATATGCAAACAGAAGTTGAGCCAAGATCCCTATGCTGTTAAAGTACAAGATAAACAACATAGAAAGAAATAAAAGGAGTTACTCTAATTAGTATTACAGACGGCATTGTTATGGTGCGTTGTATTTACATGGCACAGAACTTAAACATCAGTAGGCATAAGCATAAGGGGCGAAAGAAAGTCAGTGAGTTACGCAGTCATGAAAACATTTGAATTGTATCAAGAAATGAGAGCAAATAAATATGGATCAGATTGCCCAATAAAAGCAAAAAGTGTACGATACTAACAGCAAACATGGTTTAAAGGAAATGCGAATATCATAAGTTGCTTCCGAAAGTTCTATGTGTTTTGCAGTACTATATACTCACTAAAATACGTCAGTTACTATGCAGACATATAACACTTTAATCAAGACTATTAAATGAGTATGACGATGAATTTCTAATCTTCCGTAATCGAGCCCACAGTTAAGGCTAGCGTGAAACAAAAAAAAATATCAGCAGCAATTGGTTTAATGCAAATGTGGGTATCATAAAATATTTAATTCGCAAAACGCTTCAATGCACCAAATCATATTAGCTCAGAAACAACAATTGGCAGTGGACGCAATAACGGTAGATTACTTAATAGTTTTAAAATCTCCACTGCCCAACGTATTGCAAATGATGATGCAATAAGAAGCATAAATGCCCAAGTGAGTTAAGCTGCTTTGCCAAGAAAGATTACAAACAAAAATAAACAAAATGCCGTCATGATGCAATGAGTTCTCAATTTCTCTATCAGAATCTTTAGATTTGGCGAAAGATTAAGCAAATAATTTAAATTATGAATAAAAGTACCATGCAGAAATGCTTAGCATACATTTAAGCACATTGGCATTACGCATACGTTATACATTACATATTGGCTCTTGCATAATATCTCCATATAAGAAAACATTAATGCCACCAAAAAATAAGTTGTTTTTAAATTCTTGAAACCTCAAATGAATTATATATAAATTCTCTTTTGACACCATAGAAATTTGACCAGCCATTTGTGGAAACGCCATTTAAGACTTCCCCCTGTGGTCTTTTCACGATCATTTTTTGATAAGTTATTCGGTTGTCATGTACCTTAATGGCTCCTAGTGCATGTAAACTCGGTCGATACGTGCGAAGACCTCGAATTTACCGATGAATTATACCTCTGAGGTGCCTTGCCAGATGAAGGTCTCGTCATCTGATTAAGCTTCTAAATTACGAGATCAACATGAGTAGCAATGCGCAGTGCTAAACAACAAGATATAAATGTTAAGTAACTGGCATAAAAAAGTTCACAATTAAGAAATACTCGGCGTTCATCAGGTTTATGGCGATTAGGTGGTCTCCTACGCCGATACCAAGTTAGTATCAAACTCGTTCATGAAGGGCAACCCGGAAGATAAGGGCCTGGTCACCGATTAGAAAGTATGAAAAATAAGTCATTGGGTCTCTCTTCTCTATTTCATGGAGCACCGAAGAACTTTTTAGTGTCACTTTCCAATGTTCGATATTTTTTCATGCGAGCAGCATCTCTTGTCGTTCTACCCATGTCCAAACAAAAATATTTAATTAAAAAATAAAGCTATTAAATCTGAAGAAGAATAAATGTAATATATATATATAAAGAATTTTCACGAAAAACCTGTGTTATTAATGTACACACAAATCTGGACAAAAGTATTTACTTATCAAAATAACATCTTTAAAAGTCCGTAATTTGCTCCAAAAGAATCATGCAAAAATTTTAACTAAAAGAAAACTAAAAAGTGAAAAATAAACTTTTTTACCAAAAATAAAACCGACTTCAAAAACTACTACAAAGTAAAAAATAATTTTTTTACATAATAGTTAATAAGAAATTAAATTAAGAGCATTGTATTTACCATGCGTATTATTATATTTATGTACATTAATTTGATTTTTTGGAGTCGGTGCCAGCCAAGCCAAGTTCAAAATTTAAATTGTTTATCCAATACAAATCGTAACAAGATTCAGCAAAACCGTTTAGGAAAAAAAATCCATTGTCAATCAACTCTGACACCATCCTGCATTTGAAAATCTGTGTGTTTGGCTACGATTTTTTTACATAATAGCCTGTATAAACGCATTAACTTTACAATAACACTTAATTTAGCACACATAATTACAACTAATCTCACTTGGAAATACACGTTTATAAAATCAGATGAAATGTTTCAAAAATGGTAAAATTCAAATTTTTTAATTAAATAACAAATCGTAAAAAAACTCGTAGATATTTGGATGTGTGTCTGTTGGATAATTATATTTAACTTGGCTTGGCTGGCACCGACTCCAAAAAATCAAATTAATGTACATAAATATAATAATACGCATGGTAAATACAATGCTCTTAATTTAATTTCTTATTAACTATTATGTAAAAAAATTATTTTTTACTTTGTAGTAGTTTTTGAAGTCGGTTTTATTTTTGGTAAAAAAGTTTATTTTATATTAAATGTTGCTAGGCATTATTACAAAAATACCTGGAGTTATTTTTAGAATATACTAATTATTATTATTTTTGGTACTTTTCGATTAGCCGGTCGCCAGTGTTATAGATACATATTTATATATATTCATATATGTAAATATAAATATATATACATATACACATATTGTATACATAACCACATATATTATGTGAATATATATGTATATATACATACATGCAGTGGCGTAGCCAAGGGGGGGTCCAGACCCACCCCCACCCCGAAAGTAGACCTCGTTTACTGAATCATGGATACAAATGCAACAGTAAAAACTGCTAAGACAGAATCACAAAAGATCTATAAAAAATTCCGCTTTAGAGAGGTGTTCGTCTTAGAAGGTATAATTCAAAGGTATGTCTTTTTTCAGGACTATGAAATTTTCCGTTTTAGAAAGGTTTCCGTTATAAACACTTTCCATTTTCACAGTATCCCTTAAAACTGCTAAAACGTACTCACTTCCCAAACTTTTTTCTTTCACGTACTCCTTTCTTAGGTTTTTCACTTCGGAGTACCCCCATTTCTCATAAACACGTCCCCCTTCCCCCCCTCCACTCATGGAGATAACGTAAACATGCATTTTTCCTTTAGTAATCTTCTTATCACAACCATATAATAAATCGATGCAAATTACATTGATATTCCTAACATTTTTGTGACTTCCGCCATTTCCGATATTATTTTCACATACTCCAGCAGACCCGCCACGTACCCCCATGGGTACGCTACCGCAGGTTGGAAACCGCTCCTATATCACCACCTCTGAAGAGCATAAATATATTACAAGGAAAATCTGTGAAGATGACTTATCTCAAATGAAAACAACACTATATATTTGTGCTTGCTAACATTTGAAACTTATCTGAAATGAAACTTATTCCAATTGTAAATCCTTCTTGGCAGGTTTTCTGAAAACACGGAATCCTCTCATTAAAAAAAAAAAACATTTTAATGTCCCGAGACGGAAGGATAACTATACAAGTATACCTGCTATTCCGTTTACACAAATTTACTGTAACTAGATTAAACGTAAAACTGCTTATCTTGGACTTCCGATGGGGTTCTGTTGTCGACACTTATGGGAAAGAACGAGTTTATACGAACACAATAATGGCACATTGGTTGAGTTTCGTGACCCTTATCTTCGTTTACATTATAACGGACAATATTAACAATTAGTTTATATCTGCTGCCGGCAATTAATAAAAGTAACTTTATTTTTGGACTGGTTATTTGTTACCATTTTCAAAATACACTGGCGAGAAAAATTAAAGGAACAACCATAAAAAGGTGCTTTATGTTAATTCTATTAAGGGAACTTCCAGAAAGGTAACTCAATGTCAACGTTATCACGTAGTCCAATGGGATTAACATTCGCTACAGAAATATATGCAAATTTTTCAGCCTCAGTTCGTTCTTTCGGTTCACGTGTGAAAAGGAGCACACGTGGGTAATTTGAAGTCTAATTTTAAGGATTGTACGTGTAGGTGTAATTAGGTAAAAATTTGCTTCTAATAGGTGGAATATGTCGTCCAGAAGACATTTGACCGATTTTGAGAAATTGCGTGCAATAGGGAGAATGGAAGCAGGACAGACACTCTTAGGGGTCTGCAAAGACTTAAAAATAGCCAAAAGCGTCATGTCAAGAATCTGTAAACAGTTTAAAGACACTGGTATAATGTCCACAGACAACCAGGTCAAGGTAGAAAACGCACCACAATAGGCTCTCAGGACTGTAATTTGCCAACGATTGCTAAAAGAAATAGGCAATTGACGTCAGTTCAGATTGCAGGGAGTTTGCTGCAGCAACAAGAACTCGACTATCCTGGTTTACTGTGAGTGATAGGCTGCATGCAAGGAAACCTATGATTTGTGTTCCACTAACACCGGTAGCGAAATGCGCCCGGTTAAAGTGGTGCAGAGATCATCGTCATTGGAGTACCACGGACTGGAGCCGAGTTCTCTTTACCGATGAATCCAGATTTTGTTGAGAGAGTTACTACAGACGTGTTACCATATGGAAGGAGAAAATCACATGCAATAAGGCTGCAAACATCCGTGAAAGGCATCGGTACAAAGGTCGTGGAATCGTGGTATGGACGGACATCATTATGAATGGCCGCAGTGACCGACACATTTTTACCAGTGCAACTGTGAATACTGAAATATACAGAGATGAGATTCTTGACTCTCCTGTCAAGTTGTTTAAGGGTGCAATTGGAAGATTCGGAATTTTATTACTATTAATGGTCTAGAAGGGCGCTACCCCCTTCCACGGAACTTCTAAGTATCCCTTCCAGAGCTGTATAAATCTGACCCGTCCGAAGCTTACTGCTGAACTTGGAGAAAGTTCTAAAACTGTTTTAAACCATCTAAAATAAATTGGCTGGGAAGTACAAAAACAGAAACCACCATAAACCATTTTTTACACATTCTAATACTTTCAAAATAGTGCTAATCCATCACAAATAAACTTATTACAAAAATTTAACTTCCTTAAAGACGACCAGATATCAGAAGCAATTATTAGATCGAATATGGTATCAAAAGTGGCGAGACATGAAACATGGAAACCCAAAAGAATTATGGCTGAATAAGACAACTGTAACAAAACTGCTTTTTCCAGCATGAACTATATTTGATGTGTGTGCTTCTTACATTACTAGTTTCTGTAGCTGAAAATGCAAGATCTTTTTCTTAAAGTTAAAACCTTCCCACATAGCATTTTTAGCTTGCAGAAAATTTGCAACAGTAAGCTCAGCGTGACAAGATTGAAAGTTCATAACAAGACTGCAGCAAGATAACGCAAACGCCAAAGTCACCACACTTTGAACTTGCAGCTAACTTGTCGTGCAAGTTAAATTCATACTGTATGAAATTTATTGCAAACTAACGGCAAACAAGTAATCAAAAATACTGCAGACTTACTGCAAAGTAGTAATCTTTCCATGTCACACTATAAGTTTAACCCCTTCGAAGGGGTCCATAGACCTGATCAAGTCTATTGATGCGAAAGTGCCGTCAGAAGGTGCATGCATCGGTTTTATCACCACAAACAAGTTTAGGCAATATTTGTACTATTCATTTCGAGCATTTTTTGGTATTTAATAAGTATAGCGCTTAGAAAAAGCGGTGCCGACCGAATAAAATTTCTGCTATTTTGTGTATGTGCTGATTGTCTATTCTCTCAACAGAGGGATTTTTTACTTTCGTGAATTAAAGACAGTCTTGCATCAGTTTCACAACAAACTACTCATGCAAGTGGGTGATGGTATACCTTGCGGGAGATTTGCTGCGAATTTCTCAATTCAAATTTGTCACGGCAAGATAATATCAGAAAAAATAAACTTGCTGCTAATGTTCATGCTATCTGGGTTATCTCAAAAACTCCCATGGGTAGCGCAGCGGATAGCATAAATGGCTCATGCGATTGACACTTATGTGAAATCATTATCCAATATCTATTACAGCACAAGTTCTTAATTCAATGGCAAGAAATTAAACATGGAAATTGCCGTTTTAAACTTAACCACTTGATCCTAACTTTATTGTAGGCAAATGTTATGTAATATGAAACTTGATTTAACCCATTCGCTGCCAAAACTATAAAGTAACAGTTTTCAAATTTTTTGTTAAAAGTCATTTGCTACCACAAATTCAGAAAGGTAAATTTCGCTTTACTAATACAGCGAAATTTCTGCCAATAAATGAGGCAAATTTTTTAATTCTAAAATAGTGGTGACAAAGTAATTAATAAATTAAAGCCACGAGTATACTTGTGGATGATTAATTAAATTTAACTCTTCAGTATGCTCTCAGCTTTTTACATCATAGTGTATCTTTTTCATTGGTAAATATTAATGTAACTTCAATGTATTATTAGTTGCAGTTATAGAGATTGGCCTTACATTTTTTATCCATGCTTTTTTTTAAATTAAGAAATTAAATAAGGATATACCCTTAAATTCGTAAAGTTACTCGAAATACTTCTATTATACATACACAGTCAAGACAAGATTCAAAGGGACTGGTAAAAAGTTCCATTTTAGACAGGCTTCCATAGAAAGAAGTGTAATTAATTATGCTTCTAAGATACACAACCTCAATAAGATCTATTGTTCGTTTCGCAGGGATTCTGAAACTCTTCCGTTTGAGACAGGATTCCGTTATAGAAAGATTCCACTTTCACAGGTTTCACTATGTTTCACTAAAGAACAATGAAAATACCCTTTCAGGCAGGTTTTCAGCAAATTTAATTGTATCGCAATTCATACTAAGACCATGTAACGCTTCCGTTAAAGACAGGATTCTGTTATAGACAATTACTATTTTGACATGTTTTATTCTATTCATATGACATAAATAAGTATATATAAATACACAAAACTTGTAAAAATGGAACCTGCTTATATCGGAATTCTGTCTTAAACAGACATGTTCCGTGCTACGGAAAAGAATACTATACAAATACACCTAATAACACAAAAACCTGTGTAAAACGGAATTTTACAGCAATATTTACGATTTTATCTTGACAGGTTTTACTATATATATATAACCGAAGGATAAAATTTTGGACACCCCCCCCCCCCCCCCGAAACGAAATCCTGGCTACGCCACTGCATACATGTATATATACATATAGATGTATATATAACACTGGCGCCCGGCTAACCAAAAAGTATCTTATTTTTTAAATAGAATGGAAAATAAACCCAAAAGAAGATTTTTTAATTTCAAATGTAAAAATCCCTTTAATCTATTTACTTCACCTCTAATGTTTGATGCTGAAATTGTTGTTTAAAATTTTTTATTGCATTTAGTAATTGGAAATTCAGTGCAATTCCAAATTAGAATGGAAATATATAAATGTGGAATTTCTGTAATTGTTTATTAGTGAATGATTTTCAAAAGTATAATGTGCAATTAAGACATTAGGAGTATTTTCAGCTACGTTCAGTAGTGAACTTTTGTACAGCACCTTTGCATAGCTGACAACTTTTTCCCCCTTCCAAATTGAATAACTGTAATTTGAACCAAAAAATCTAATTAAATGAAATCAAATAAGTACTGCATAGATACAAGACATATTTTATTAACTAAATTTTGTGGTTCAAAATATGTGTAAATAAAAAATAAAGAAAGAAATTGACAACAAGTGTCTTTGTTATTTTCAACTTAACAGAAAAGCAAAAGTGAAGAAAGATCAAGAGTGTACAATCATTTTTAAAAAATAAACACAGATTAGAAAATTCAATCAAATTTTGTAGATTTTGCTTTTCTTGTGGCATTTTCATCCAACTAAATTTTCCAATTCATTAAAATGCACCATTGCATTTGATAATACATGAACATTTCAGTATATCTTTACTGATTCATTTCAGCACTTACATGAAAATTAGATATATTTACAAACCCCATCAGCACACTCTTATTTTCAGGATCTTTTTGGGGGAATAAAATACTGAAAAGTTATCCTTTGTGTTTTAGTAAGGAAAACTAATTTTTTTTTTTTTTAAATATCTGAATTTGTATGTGCATAATGGAGGAAGGTAGCTCAGAGTGGAGCTTATACCAGAAATATAGAATTTTATTTTCCCATTCCTCGTGATAAGCAATTGAAAGAGCCTCATATGACTGAGAGACATGTATAATCAAGAAATTTAATAGTGACGGCTCACTATTTAAATTTACATTAATATAGAACACTTCATAAAAATATTATTTTGACTTTAATAAAAATTAATATTTAATATAAAAAAATAATTCATTGATCTTATTACTCAAAAGAAGTGAAATCGTGCTTAATTAAGATTTTCTGCTGAACACAAATAAGTGATTAGTTAGAAACAGTAATGAAGTAATTTACTAAATAGAAAAAGGGATGTTTCTTAGAGAATGAAGGTTATATAATGTTATTAGTTTCTTATATAATGAATATCTATAGCTTGATCATGATACAAAAAGTGTTATAGCATTATATAAACATTCTTTGAAAAAAAAATATACTTTTCTTGCAAAAACAAATCAAGTATCAAAAGGATTTTAAATAAAAGAAATAATAATGAATTTCTAAGATTGCTTGACATTCAGATCCAGTGTAACCATAATTTATATCAATGTCTTTTAGACATACATATATGTAGAAATTTAATGCACATTGATTTTGACGAATAAATGTACACTGTGGTCGGTGTCTAGAAGTAATTAGTCCAGGCAGATTCTTGAGGAAATCTTAAACTTCAATGTTCTTGACTATATGGATGAGGTATTTACAGATGGGGTATTTACATTTACTTTAAACATGAAAAAATATAGCTGGGTGGCGACATTCTGCCTTACTCAGGTCCGTGACCCGGTATTCGGTCGAACAACGACGTTTCAACATGTCTGCTCTCACTAGCAACCAACAGTCACCTCTATCTTTTCCACAATAGTTTCTGTAAGTTCAGCAGTTTTTCGTACACTCAGAGGTTGGGGTGGATCGTCCAGAGCCTCATTTAAAGAATGTGCTGGTCTTTGCAGTGCAGAGTTCAAACTCTGTCACCACATATATATCTTCCTTTGTTTTATATTATTAATGAGAATGAATACTTATTTTTATTTCTAACAAGGAAGGTCTCCTTACTGGGCATACTCAGAATATTTTGAAAAAAAAATACCAATTAAACTACTCATGTATGTCATAAAGGATCAGTCAAATTTAGCGACGGCATTACAATAGAAAGTCTGTAAAAAAATAAAATACTTTCGAGTATTTGGCGCGAAAAGACGAAAGCGTCACGCGATTTGGCGAGCAGCACTTTGCCACGCCAGAAGCAAACGATTTTAATGCACCTGAAAATTGTTTGTTAATTGATTTTTAGAATAAGTGTAAAAAGTATTTAATGAATTTAAACATAAACAATGAGAGAGTTTAATAAATACATTTTTTCGTGTTACATATTTATGTTGCTTGTAATTTAATTTTATTACTTTAAAAACAATTTCATATATAAAAAGTACTTTCATATATTTAAGCGTATTCCAAAATAAAGGAAAGATTCATTTACCAGTTATTAATTTCAATATCAAACAATTCGTCGTTTCCATAGCAACAAAATTGAATTGACAGTGCTCAATTGGACTTAATTTTGAGATATTGAAACAATTTTAATTTATTTTAATTTTCTTTTAATTCATAAAATTTGATATTTAACTTTCATTATAAATGTATATATATATATGACAAAACTATACTTAAATCAAATTAAAACTGACAAAACGTAAGTTATTTACTTTAAATTTATTTAAACAAGTTCAATATGAAGCTTTTTATCTTAAACAGTATTCGAAATAAAAAAGTATTTTTCAAAATTTCATTTCATCGCCGACCAGTGATAAATCACCAAATAAACAAAATTTTCATTATTTTTTTATGAATGTTCTATTGAGGTTCCACCAAAAGAGTTTTTATAAACATATATATCCACATGAGAAGAACACTCTGTAATTTTTTCAGATTTTTCTGAATATGCCTGTATGGAGACCTTCCTTGTAAGTGCTATTAACATCAATACTGATCAAGTCTTCAAACAATAATAATATGAATGAAAAATATCCAAAATCACCATGGACTGTGCATGGGCCATTCAGGCAAGTACTTTGAGATCTGACTAGAGGTTCAGTATTCACCAAAAGTTTGGCTGAAACTCATCAAAAACAAAAACGAATTTTCAGTCAATCTCTAATAATGTTATTACTGAATACAATTGCTTAACTGGAAACATACTTACTCAAACATATCTGCTTCACATTCAAGTAGAGCACAATATTTTCCCATTTAAAAAATGCCCATCTTATGATACCCCCCCCCCCTTTTTATATATATGTATATACATACATATATATATATACATGAATATTTCTTCATGAAATTTGAAATTTGTTGTAATGCAAATAAAAAGTTGGCAATTAAAAAAATAATGTCACCAACAATATTCTGCTCTTTGAAAGATAATTAATATTCAAAGCCAATAAGTTCAAAATTACATTTTAAAAAAAAGTATTTAAAACATTTGCTTTAACTTTTTTAACTCATTTCTTATCCAAAATAAAAACTCTGTTAACCCACCATGTTATTCTGACACAACCTTTACTATTATGCCATAGTATAACAAGAACATTCATTATCTACATGCACATGTACCTTTTTTTTTTGCACAATAATTTTTTTTCTATATTAAATCTAGAAATACAGAACAAATTAAAGTTACTAGTTGTGTAAGAAAATACAGAAAATGATTTAAAAATTACAAGGCTTTGGAAGGAGACTTCTTTTGAGTGAGATCAAATACAGATAAACATAAATTTTTAAAATACAGTTGAACCTTGAAAATCTGGACATTTTTCCAATTTCAGTTTTATTAATTTTTAAAATAAGACTTAGTTGTAACTTTCATATTTCTCATGAAATGTAGTTAAATTCTTTGAACTGGACACTAAATAAATAAATACAGATATATTCTAGTATATTTTTATAATGATTGGCTGTTAATTAAAGACTTTAATTATTATAAAAACTGCAAAGTTAAAAACGGCATAAAAAAGGAAGACTTGATCTGATATGTTGACTCGAAGCTTCGTATATTTTAATTCTAATAAAATCACTCAAGTACGTATTTATAAGTAAAGAAACGAAAATAATTTTTTTTCTTCTTTTGATTGAACTAAAAGATAAACACGCTTGATATTCACTCTATTAATCTCTGCTCCTTCTCCAACAGAATGATCAACCTAGTGACACATTGCCCTATGACCTTGACACGCACATTGGCCGATGGCAATATGGTGTTTGTTTCAGTTTTGTTTCTTTGAAAAGAAGTGTGAATGCAGTAGGAAAATAAGAAAACAAAATCCTTTTTTTCGCGACCTATTGATGAAATTCTCTCTCCCCATACAAATTTTACATGTTATCTCAAAGAACACCCCCGCACACAAACACACACTTCAAGAAATGCTAGAAATGGCACTAAACCTTCTGAGATAAAGAATTTGTGACGTAACTATTTTCAGACACGCAATTGACTCATATTTAACATCCATTAAGAGCATTTTATGTTTAGAAGTTTGTTTTCTTTCCAGATTTTTTTTTCTGGGTCTTTTTTTATGTGCGATTTTTCAGACTGTTGGCTGATTTTTTTAAAATTTTCAGAACTGAATGACTTAAATTTTCAAAAAATTTGGAATAGAATCACTCCTGTATTACCTACTGTGTACTATATTTTAATTTTTTGTATTTTAATATGTATATTTGATTTCAGCATAAGTGTTATGTTTTAGTGTATCATTCCTATTTTATTATTTAATTTGGCAATTTGATCGTTGATTATTTTCACTAGGAAAAAAATTGCATTGTGTATGTTATATTATAAAAAATATTTTTTAATAACAGACCTCCAAAATCCAGAAAATTCGAAAATACAGAATCGCCACGGTCTCACCAATTCCGGATTTTCGAGGTTCAACTGTATAGAAGTTTTCAATTAACTTGATCATAAAATAAAAAGTTTACTGAATATTCAATCAACTATAATACAAAAGATTAATAATAAAAATACTATTGAGAAAAATTACCTTTTTGGGGTGAGCTTTCTAATCTAATATACAGTTGATCAGGACTTGTGTCTCCATCAGTCACTGATAAGGAAGAGTTTAAAACTTTTGTAAAACTACCTTGAAGTACAGACAAATGTTGAGTGTAAACCAAAGGGACTTCATCATTCACGGGCCTTATAGTTATATTCACAAGATGAGCTGGTGATGACAAAAAACCATCACTAATGCGGATATATACAGTATCTTTGTCTGGTTCTACATTTCTATGAGTTAACTGTATGTACTTTATATAACCTTCCACAAGATCAACATAAGAAAATGAAGATATGGGAATACCAGCTAATGATTTTTCAGCTCCTGGAACTGCAAACATAAATAGTTAACAAATGTATTGTTGGCCATTCCTTTTACATAAAATATTCTTACATTGTCAAAGTAAAGATAAAATATGCAATAAAACTTTGGAATTTAAAATCAAAGAATTTAATTTAAAAAAATTTAATTCCTCAGAAATAGTATTTTAGCACATAATGACGATCACTATAGAACCATAGTAACCAAAATACGCCATGAACATCTTCATACTAGTTAGTAAATCTTCATATCAGGTGCCTCAAAGCCAATTTTTCAATACATTTTAATTTGCATTTCACTTCACACAATATCTAACTTCCTGAGATCCACAATTTAATAATGTTAGATTATTTGTATATTCTAAGCATATAAGATTTCCCAAATATTCAGAAAATCTTATTTTGAAGATTTGTTACATTAAACATGATGCCATACAATTATGCTCTTTGATTGTTTATAGTTAGAATTCTTAAGAATAAAAATGTACAGATCTTCACACCCATTGTCTTATCGAATTTATGTTTGCAATTCCCAATAATTGTGCTATTTCAAGTATCTATACTACAAGTGTATTTTAAACTGTATTTTATTATGACATATATTATACAGACTGGAGATTTTATCCTATCCTAATAAAATACTAACATATTTATAAATCATAAAACATGTGTTTCAAAGGCTGGATAAAATCTCATACAACCAAAATACATATAAGAATATAATTTCTCCTTATGAGACTAATATCTAATTTAAAAATCCAACACTTGACTGGCTTCGAAGAAACGTACGTCCCCTTCTCTAATAAAACTGTAATGGGTGAGAGAGGTCACTAAAATGTCCATTATAACAAAGTTTCTGTGCTCTGCGCTAGATGCTCTCGAAATCTGCGCTAATACAATGACTGAATCGAAAAACTGTAAAAAATAAATGAAAAAATTGCAATTTTAAAAGAAGTGGACAAAAACATTGGAAGTCAGAAATCTTTAGCAGATAGGCTTGGAATTACAAAAAATAGAAAAAAATTGAAGAATGCTATGTAAACTGTGAGGAAAAATTTGCATTCCAGAGAAAATCTATAAAAACAGGCAGTTATTTTGATAAGGAAGAAAAATTGATATCTTGGTCCACTACAGCATGAGGAAATAACATAGCTGTAAATGGGCCACTCCTACAAGGAAAAATGCTGCAAATTGCAAAAGAAGTTAATATGAAAAATTTCACAGCTTCAGGAGGATGACTGGATAGATTTAAAAAAGACACAAAGTTGTTCATAAAGTTATGTTCGGCAAAAAAAGAAGTATTGATCCGAAATTTGTAGCAAAATGGAAATCAGAAACATCAGCTGAACTCATTAAAGGTATTCTCGTTTCAATATATTTAATGCTGATGACACAGATATTTTTTATAATTTACAGCCAATTAAAACACTTTGTTTTCAAAATGAAAAGTGTCATGGGGTGAAAAGAAGTAAACTTCACATGACTGTCCTCTTAGCAGCATTGACATCCTATGTTATTGGCAAAAATCCAAGATGTTTCAAAAATGTCAAAACATTTTCAATAAAATACGATACAAATAACAAATCATGGATGATTGCTTTTCTTTAAAAAGAAAAGCTATTCTTTTCATCGATCAGTGTCCTGCTCATCTCATAGATTATGATTTTCTGAATCTTAAAGTGTTTTTTTTTTTCCCTGCAAATTTTACTTCTGAGTAGAGGTCTGCACGGGCCGGATATTCCAGGCCCGGGTCCGGCCCGGTCCAGGCCGAAAGCTATCTTGGCCCGGCCCGGTGTAAAAATTGGAAGTTCGGCCCGGCCCGTTTGCATTTTTACAGTTCTCGGCCCGGCCCGACACAATTTCTATTAAAAAAAAAAAATCCTTTTTTTCTCAACATACAATTAAGATTCTTTTAATGAATACTACATACATATTTATGGGAACATTTTACAGTATATTTTACATTACTATGATGTTTGCAAAACAGAAAACACACAATAGTAAACATTAACAATTACTTATAGTGTTTTAGTCATCGTGTCTACAGACATTTCAAAATGGAAATAAGGATTCATTAAAAGATTAATGTAGTTCAGAATAAAGGATTAAAAACATGATAACTTTTGAAGCTGTATAATAAAAAGTAGATTTGTGAAAATATTTCTCTCATTTTTAAGGCTTTTCTCAAATCCAAAGGAGCTACATTTCGACACATTTATGAATTCTTTTCTTTTCGGAAACGCATAAGATTGGCAGGTATTCTTATTCAGAAGCTATGCAAATGTCGTTTTTTTTCATAGATAAAAGCAATATATCTTTCTGAAAATACTGTCAAAGTTAGCGTTTTGAATTGAATTTCTGGAAGCGATAGCACAGGAAAGGAGAAAAACGTACAGTCACGTGACATGAATCTGTTATATCTGTAAGTAATTTATCAAATATGGAAAAAGCTATTCGTTTCCAAATGCCTTCAATAGGCAGGCCTGTCAATTTCATGCTTTTATAGTTAAAAATTTTGTCAGAAAATGCGTCTGAAAGCTTCGCATTGCTGAGCAGTGAATATAAGAACCACCTTAAGGTATATTTCCAAAGATACTGTTAAGAGAAGTTCATTATTACTATTAATACTACAAAACACAATGACTGTTCTACACATCCTGAGATCGATTAAGACCAGTTCCGTTCTGGCACAAGCCTGCTGAAAAAAAATTAATCTCGGAATCAGACATCTTGTAACTGTACAATGCCGATCTCTACGATGGACATGTTACATTTCTGTATTAATGTTGTGAAACTCGCATCGGCTTGTGATGCACATTTATACTTCTCGAGAAAATCATATTCATTGAAAATGGCTCGTATTTTATCTTTTTCGCTTAAATTCTGATATCGGGCCTGTCGGCCCGGCCCGGCCCGTTGAAAAAATTGTCCTAATTCTGCCGGCCCGGCCCGTTTGAAAATTCGCCTTCATTCTGCCGGCCGGGCCCGTGCAGACCTCTACCTCTGAGTCACAATTCATGGATATGGGAATTATCCAATCATTTAAAATTTAATATTGAAAAATTCTTATCAGGAAAATTCTTAATAATATGTAAGAAAACTTGCAGAAAAAAGGTCGAAATTTTCTGAACATTCCCGAAGCGATGACTTTTGTGCGACAGTCGTGGATTGCTGCACTATCAGTAATTGCTTTTCAGAAGCAGGTTTCCAGCCACAAAATGTGCTGGAAAATCTACATGACATCAGTAAAAATCATGAAAGAATAACTGAATGGCAGGAAATTCTTTCTGATTGTCAATTTTTGGAATGTCTATCTTGTGACGCAGAACTACATTACAGCGATGTTATTAACAGCAGTAGTAGTGGACCGGATGAAAAAGATGAAGCGTGCAACATTCAAGGAAGCAGTTAGCAGTATGGATACTTTTAATTAGTATTTGATAGCTCACGATGTTGATGACACTGTTTTCACAACTTTGGAAAAAATCAATAAAGAATTTGGCATACAAAATCAAAATAAAGCAAACAAACATCCATAAAAGATTTCTTTCCTAAAAATTAATTTATGAATAAAATTTTAATAAATGAGATTTTTTTCTTAATTGCAATCAATGTGATTTATAATAGAACATAAAAAAGGAATGTTTACTTATCCAGTGTATTTTCTTAAAGCAACAAATGTTTAACATCGTTATTAAGGCAAATGAACATTGTTCCTTTTGTTTATAGCCCATTTTTAACTTGTTCTACTGTATATGAAAAAATTCTTTACACTATCCTGATTTAACAAACAAAGTTGCTAGTCCCAATCAATTCGTTAAAATGGGATTTGACTGTAGTTACATAAAAATTCAATTAAAATATAGTTTATTCATATTTTTGGGATACACAAAAACAGAGCTATATATATATATGAACAACTGATATAATGGAGCATTACTATTTTATGCATATATTTATGCATAACCATACAAAGCATAAATTTGATGTACTATTCCAAGGTGCGTACAATCCTTAGAATTTCTAAGGGATATGGCACCACTAATTTAGGTAAGAATCTTCGGATAATAGTATTTCTTTCCTCAGATTAAAAACCATTCTGTGTTTAATCACATAATTCATAATGTTTTTTTTATTATTAAATAAGATGAAAAATCCTATATGAAAATTGTGGTAGAATTGTACACACCCTTCTATTCTTATTACAGCAATTTGTTGTTGACATTCACAAATTGTTACACAGAACACATTTTTCACAAAAGAGACAAGTTATGATTATGTAATCTGGAGAATGGCACACTGAAGTAGTATGAGTACTCACTACAAGCTACTGATTTCTTGTATCGCACTACTTGCTACATTAAAATGCATAAAATGTAGCATGTTGTTACACTACAGACTACAAGGAAAACATAGCAACTATATACAGTAGTTTAGCTACTTGTAGCATGCTTCTTCTGACCACTGATATGGTTATTCAAAAGAACTCAAGGGTGAAACAGATTTTAAAATGACTTTTGTTTATTTTATTTTAAGCAGCAGTCAAAAGACAATAAATTTTCTTTACCTATACAAAATTACTGTTTTTCTTTCTTTTTTTCTCTTAATTTTTAACTCCATGTTACGCAGTATGCTTTCCAATATTTGTACATTTGTACAAATATTGACATTTTTTTCTGATAAAATACATTATATATTTTGGAGTTTCTCCTTCAATAAATAGAAAATAGTAAACCACTATTTTACACCTGAAATCTAATATAGAAAGTTAATTACATGTTACAATTATTTCAGACATCTCAAAAAATTATAATTAATTTTTAGACATTAAAATATATTTATTTTTTATGCTTTACACACATAGCATCTCATCTACATAGTGGCATGTTAAATTTGATATCTTTAAAACTCTTTATTGAAAATGTTTTTTTTTTAGAAAAGATTGTTTCCTCATTTTTCACATAAAGTATGATATAACTAAATATTAGTAAAATAAAAACCCTCACAAAAACTGATAATTTTCAAGTGACTGTTCACACAGTGACTATTCACAAGAGTTCAGATGAAAATTAATAAATCTGTTATTTATTATTGTTGCACAATTTTAGTAATTTTATTTTATGGATGTAAAAGAATATACACCTCTTTTTTTAAACATTATTTTAAACAATATTAAACAATATAGTTTTGAAAGGAAGATCAATAATCATAGATTTATAAATTTCCCTTAAAATGAATAAATATTTTCTTACTGGGTCTTGAATTTTCTAAAAACCCATAATCTGGTTGCTGTTCAATATATGCAATTAGATCAGATAGAGGTGAGTCTGGATCAAAAACAGTGATAACATGAGGTTCAATAATGGCTTCACCACCTTCATTTACCTAGGAGATTTTTTTCTAAAGTTAATTCATTAAAATACACATGTTTGCAATTTAATTTCATCACAATCATGAATAATCTAAGCATTGTACTTTAACATCACTTGTAACTTTGACCACTGGAGGCACCCTAATCTTTGGCTTGACTTTCATCAATAAAGGTTGGTTGGGTTGTATATTGCCACTTCCATCACTTACATCAAAGTATAAATTTTCTCTTATAGTATTATTTCCTGTAGGATCACGAGCATAAAACCTACAGAAGAAAAGTAAAAAAAAATAATCATATACTGTTTAACTAAAAATCTTATAGAAAAAATAAGTAAAATAAAGCATTAAACCTATATAAATATATAAGGATACATGTGGATTAAGAAATTTATTTTTAATGCAAAAGTTGAACCGAAATATAATGGGTTTGGAAATTAAAGTTGGGGTGAGGAGAACGGGAGGTAACCTATATCCTAAAAAGTAATAATAATTACAAAGTTAAAACAGTTTTATAATATTTCTTTTTAAGCACAGTAATAAAAAGTATTGTAGAATCCTTACAATTTGAAGTAACTGGGAATATTATGCATTTGAATTAACAAAATTTTGGATTATCATAATTTCTATTACATATATAGAATAAGAAAGAGAGAAGGCAAAAGAAACTGACAGTTCATTAATTCACAGGCAATAGAAAGAAAGCAACTCTTTTATTTTCTACAATAATTCATTCTCAGGTGTCTGAATCCCCACACCCCTCCTCTTTTGCAGACTTAAGAGATTACACTCCTAACTCTATAGAATAGATCTCTACTTTCTTTCACCAGAAGTGAAAAAGATATGTTCAAAGAGCTTCAAATAAATATGATCACATCTTCAGCTGTTTCATTCTCATCTCATCCAGCTGCTTCATACTCTTTTCATCTCAGCTATTCATGATTAGACTGTCTTAAAGTCGAATAGCAGGTGACCTGTTTTGTATAATTTGTGTATTTTTATTTGTTTTTAATTGCTTTTTTTAAATTTTTAATAATAGTAAGTAAAAAGAAACATAGTTCATGCACACTGAAAAACAAACTCAATATGATAATACCATATTTTATGGAAGAAACGCTGCGGCATTTACGAGTTTGAAAGTTAATTTTTTATCAAGAGCGGCATTTACACCATGTGCGGCGTTTACGATTTTTTTTTTTTTTTTTTGCGCGCATAAAATTGGGATAAAATAAAAATTCATTGATCCCATGAATATATCTCAAGTCCCTGCTCAACAACACGAAACTTTTTGACTTTACCGATTATGAAAACTGTGACATTTTGGATGATGATACTGAACCATACATGCAGACAAAGAAAATTTACTACTCTTCCACTCAGATATTGACCAACTCAGAGTTTGAGGGTTTCGAGTAGAAGCTGAAAAAGGGCTAAAGTGCATGCGACGTAAAAAGTGTGCTAAGTTGCGACGGCCACTTAAAAAAATGTGGGGTGCCTAAGGAGAGGGTTCACGTCACGCGCTCTGGATGATTTTAATGCCAATTGATGTCTCCTTAATTAAAAAAAAATAATAATAAAAATATTTAAATATTTTAAATAAAATTTTAGAATCCTAAATTATTAATAAACGGTCAAGTGCGAGTATTACTTGTGCACAGTGGGTTCCGTAGGGTACATATATGAATTTGTAATTCCATTATTAAAAAAACCATTGTTAAATGAATACTAAGACTTTGTAAAAAAAACTCTACAACGTAGGGTTGTGTATAACTGTATATACTAGAAAAGTGTACATGGATATACCATGAAAGTTCAAAGAAATATGGAACCTAAATAATATCAAATATAGCTATTCTATATAACTCATTTTTTAATATTATCCTAATCACTTTATGATGAACTTAATTCTTAACTGACAATAAAAGCAGTGCATATTTAAACTTTATTTGGAATTTCATAAAACTAAATTCAGTGTAGTAATAACCTTTATTTCTGCTGTGTAACTAAAACAAAACCTTTGTTCAAAGTTTAAATTTGGCATTGTGCTAAGCACCCTTCGAAAGGAGGTTGCAAAGGTGCAACGCCACATTGTTTCATCTCGTGTTTTTACCAGATAGTTTTTTATTTAACTTTTAAACTCACTCGATGCATACTGAGAGATCCACTCAATGAAAACTAGTCGCGAAACACACAGTATTTATGTGATTCATTCTAATTAAACCTTTCGAGGGCGGTGTCCTGAAACACATAATTTTAATTCCAAAACTGACAAACGGCACCAAGAATATTTAATTAAAATTCTCCTTTTACAATGCACGTGAAAATAAGCAAGTTCGTATTTTCTAATAAATTCGTTTATAAATTCTGGTGTCAGTCCATTATTTCATCAGTTTATAAACAGGATTACCTTGTGCCGGAAGGGTTAAGTGGTCGCAGGTAACTCTTAAAGCTTTGAAATTTTAGAAATTTTAATTTTTTTTAGATGTTAATCTCCTATCTTTTCTGAACATTTTGATATAATTGTTTCCTTGAAATTCCCATTAGAACAGAAGTTATGGCTTTTAGAATTATACCCGCTCAACAGCTGAAGCGGCTTTTCCGAAACTTTGAAGTCATTTTTCTTCAAATTTCGTTTTTGGGCATAATGCACAGGATACCTCAAAAACTTCTGAATATTTTTTCATGAAATTTTCAAAACATATATTTTACGTTAGTCTGTATAAACTGAACCTAAAATTTCCTTTTTATTGTTCAAAAAAATATTTTTTAGGTGACTATACTGTTGAAATTTTCAAAATTTTGTATTAGCTAAATGCAACATTACATTAAAAATATAAAAATGCTTTAAATACAAATTTATTAGTGCAATTATTATAATCTGAAGTACCAAAATTTTCATTTTAATTGCAATATTTATTTTGCAATCCTGCGCATAAACTGTTATGGCAATTTTCTGTTCGACAAATGACTAACAGTTTCGAGCCCCCTATAAATACTAATTCTGCATCTTGCAATTTTTTAAATGCATGAAATGAAAGAACATACTTATTAAAACATATATCTTTCATCCCAATTAAAATTGTGTTTTAAAATCATATACATTTGAAGATATTAAATGTTGAAAATAGGTCTTTTTTTTCCATTTTTTCCAATTTTAAAAGTCCTAAGATCCCTTAAATTAGTCGGTTTTTAACAATTTGACATTTATTGATTTTATACTGCTACTGGACATTACATTACACAAATATATCATTAAAAGTTGTTAACTAGGCATAGAGTACGCCGCCCCTGTCATTATGTATGTCCAAACTGGCCATATCTTTAAGGGTTAATATCTCGGCTAATTACTGACGATTTTTTTTCGAAAATCATTATCGATAATGCTTTTATACTTCTGCTACGATAGGTACCTTCAGTGCTGCTCAACACTTATGCTGAATGCTCGTAAATCGAAATTTATGTTTAACAGAAAAATGCGATTTTCTCAAAAACTATGTGACCTAGGGTAATCGCTATAATTTTCCTGCAAGGTTTAAATTAACATCTACTACCTCTAATTTTTTCATAATTTTAGTTTCAGCAGTTTCGGAATTAGATGGGGAGGAACATATTTTTACGCTACATTTTTGACAATATCTTTGAAAATATTATACCTAAAATTAAAAAGAATGTATTTTTGAGTTCAGGGTTACGAAAGCTTTCACACGATATCCGACACGATATACAAAGAAAAGATTTTTTTTTTCAAGTAGCATAATTAGTCCCTATACATTTTTACTACATATATTTATGAATGTTTATTAATCTGAAAATATGTGGGTCAATAGTCTTTATTACTTGCCCAAATTTGAACTTTCCACGTTCCATAGTTTATGAGTGAAATGTCTGTGACAGACAGACACAGGAGTGATCTTATAATTGTTCCGTTTTCACTTTTTAAGTACGGAACCCTAAAAATGAGTTACCCTACATTGTTCAGAAAACTTTGATTAAAGCTAGGTCATTGAGACACTGTCAACAAAAGTAGCGTTCCCACAGGTGCGGCGTTTACGACGGGTGCAGCGTTTACGATATTTTTAAGCTTATTTAGACAAATTTTGAGGAGTGCGGCATTTACGACGGGTGCGGCGTTTCTTCCATAAAATACGGTACATTTGGAGAAGGAAGAATCTACAACAAAACTAGCTGCTGAATTAAGTAAAGCAGCAGTTAGTGATTAGAAAAGAATCACAGCACAGTTAAGCAGCTTACTTAAATGACATCAACAAGCATTCTTGAAAAATGCAAAAGTTTAAAAAAACAAAAAGATGCAGTTCTTAATCTATGGTTTGCATAAGAGCGGAAAAATAAGACACTTTTAAGTGTTCAAGAAAAAACAAACCAATTTAGCAATTTAACAGATCGGGGTGCTTCTTTTATTGTCAATGACAGATAGTTGGATCATTGGGAGAAAAGACATGGAATACACAGTTATCAATAAAATGAGAAAAAAGATCAGCTGATGACATTGCTGCAGAGAAACGCATAAGAGAAATAGCTGATTTGATTTCTTCAGAAAATTATTTACCACAGCAAGTTTATAATTGTGATGAAACTGTTTAAATTTCAATGCACTGCCACAAAAAAGTCTTGTTTGTAAAGAAGAGTCTTATTCAACAGGATTCAATGAGCAAAAAAAAAGGAGTAATTATTTTAGCATGCTGTAAAGCAAGCGGTTGATAAAATATTACTACTTATGTTTATAGAAAAATCTAAAAAATCTATAGCATTGAATAATGTGAATATAAACACATATATGCAGATGACTACATAGCTTTTCAAAGAATGATTTGAAAAACTGCTTGCTCTTTCAATAGAAAAAATTAATAAAATAAGTGCTTTGCAAAACTCTGTTTATTTATTTTGGATAATACTCCATCTCATACACTAGCTATATCTTTGTGTTATAGAGAGATAAAAGTGGTTTTCCTAGATCTAAAACAAAGTTGTCAGACAATGGACTGTCACAATGCATAAGAAACAGTTACAGAAAAATGCCTTTTAAAAATTTTATTTGGAACATGTTTTGAATTAAAAATCATGAGAGTATTAATTTTTAAGTGATTGGGGGAAAAAACTGATTCATATTGCAAGACTAACACAGAAGCAAACAGCTTTGAAAGAAACTCACCCCTGTTGGGTTATTGTATTAAAGTCTTATTATGTACCTTTAATAAAAATGAATTCAGACGTTAATTTATGTGTGTTTTAAACTATGAAAGAAATTTGCATTTTTTAAGCATAAAAATAATACAAACATTCCCCTTTTTTCAGAAAATATATTTAAAAACAAGAAAATAAAGAAAAAAACATGATGGCATTTTATTTATTTATTTTTTACGTAGATATGGCAGTTGAAAAACTAACGGAATGATATTTTTTCTTATCCTTTTGAAAGAAAAAAAAATAAATCTAAAGTATTTAATTTACAATTGGAACAACTTTGAGTAAAATAACATTTAACCCTTTTCAGTATGTAAAAAAGAAAAAAATGGGTGATGAAATTAGCATACAAAATACAAAAAATAACTATTTACATTTATATTAGATAATATAGACATTTATATTAGATAACTGTTTACATTTTCTGACTAAATAAAGAGCAATCTGTTTCTTCCAAACTTCTGCTATTTTTGGTGTTTATTACATCCCTCCAGAAAATTTAACTATAACAGCTGTATACAAAACAATAACCAAGGAATTTTGATGTGAACAGCATTATCTTACAACTTTTACAACGAATCAATATTTTTACATTTTTAGGCAGGGTACCTTGTTGATAATCTTCCGTAGTCTGGTTACATGAACAAGGCATTCAGCCACAATTACTGGCTGAAAATTTTGAACCTGTAACAATTGTCATGTCAAGTGAATTTGACGTTACGTGTATGCATTTTTGGCATTAAATCCCATTGTTTGGCAAGAGTTAACCTTTATAGAAAGTGGTCAATGAGAAAATATAAAGTAATTTAACATAAATTGGCAATTTATATTTTCTAAATATTTTCCTTTGATATAAACTCAAAACACAAAAGAGGATTTCAATACCTAATCAGTTTGTCATTGATATCTTGTTGAGTGAAAGTATCACCTTTTTGCAAGGTAATGTACATCCCTTCGACAAATTTTGTTAAATTTCCAGATGTGGGTTTATTCAATAATGTAAATATAATGTCACGATCTCCAGACACTAAATCAGTATAGGCAAGATGATGCCTTTTCAGGTCAAGATAATCACCTAAAAATAAAAATACATTATAAATATATTTGGTATACAATAGGGCTTTGCTTATCAGAATTTTTATTAAAACATAATATAACAGTTTATAATTATGGATTGGTTATAAACTTTTCACTGGTAATTACTTCTTGATAGAGTGAAAACTTTATAATTTAACAATCTTCTCGCAGAATGAATCCTCCATAGACCTAATGCTAAAGCAAAAAACTGAATATTTTGTCAGAGTCCTGTCGTCCTGTGTTGGTACGAAGAAGGTGAAAGGAAGGCAATTCATCTTAGATTTGACACTTCAGTGACACTATAGTACAATGGAACACAGCCTAGCGGACACCCTGATGGCTGAAAGTTATTCCAATGGAAGGTCATATGTGAATAGTATGTAGAAACATTGCAGCACAGGAAATACCAAGAGAAAATCTGGGAATAAAATCAGAGAGTTTCTCCATGAGAACCCCTCCCCCCCTCCCTTACCTCAAACAATTGCATGCAGAGTGGAAACTTAACCTCTTCCGGCATTTCGCTTTCCCTGCCCCCCTGAAAAGTAAAAAAGTTAGCTGAGGAGAGAGAAAGAAAAAAGTAGTGTTTGGATGCTCAGAAGGAAACAGCACTTTCATATCTACTCTCAGCAAGGGAGAGAAATAATAACAACATCTTGAAATTGTTTACAACAGTCTGTTATGGACTATGAAAGAGAATTGAGTTTGCCATGAATTCAAAATGAAAAATAGCTCCAGCTACCTGACATTTACATGTTTGTCTAAAACTATTTCTTGATAAATTTTGAGTAGTTCGTAACATACGGAAAGCACCCTGCTGACCACAATAATCAACAGCATTATAGACTTAATAGGGGCTCTGCCACCTGTTCGCCAATCTCCATGAATTGCGAGGCAATTAACTGCCAACATATATATATATATTATTACACAAAATGAAATGAAGTGTTAAAAAATCTTGATATTCACAAGTTGTAAATAAAACTTGACAATAACATAATTGGAGATATAATCTCAGTATATATGGAGTAGAAACATAGTAAAAATTGTTATTTTAGACTCAAACAAGGTAAACATTTTGAATTCTTATGAGGGAAACAAATCTTTCTTATAACTACAATGTCAATTTTGACAACAGACACATTTTGGCACACATTTACATTCACATTCCCTTAATTATTTAAAAAATAGTTTAATACACAAATACCATCATAGATAAGAAATATTTAGTGAAAATCTGAATAATAATAATAGATAAATATAGAATATAGCTGATTTTTTTAAAAATTTGGATATTAGAGAATACATTGAAAGAATACTAAATTGAAATAACAGAATATAGCTGAAGAAGTTTGAATTTATAATAGTGCTATAAGAAAAACTAAATTGTTTTACTATACTGGGGGGGGGGGGGGGGGTCTGCCCACTACAAGTTAAGTTCACCAACCCTTGTCCAGATCTTGCAAGTTCTAAAATCATGCTAATTTTCTGTTTTAAAAAGGTTACTCAATTATGGAAGATAAAATGATATTATCACGACCAGCGGTGATCTTCTGTAATCAAGTTGCCATTTATTTTCTTTTGATTGGGGGATTTTTCAGCTCACAAGGCCGCATCCACTGCTATTGTAACAGCTGACAGCTGTTTTCATGATTGATAAAGTAAGATCAATTACACATTTGAAAATCAGCTTGTACGAAATGGTTAAGCAGAAAATGTCGCTGCCTCCTGGGTTTTTATAATGTTGACACTAAAAGAAAACCATTTTAAATACGAATGCTTTTTGTGCATAATTTTAATGTTTTCTTCCTTTTTTAAAAAAAAAAATATTCACATGTAAATATATTTTTCAACTGAAAAGTGTTTGGAAATATTTTTTGAGTTTTTCAAAATCTGGAAACAGTAGATAAAAATGTCTATTTCAAACTATGAATTTAATCTTGATACATATAATGAAATTTTGAATAAAAAATTAGAAAAAAAAACTTTAAAAAGTTTGGCAAATTGAAAAAAAATGATTGGACAATGTACACCACAATCTCATCAAGTATGTGCCTGCAGAAGCTGGTTAAATTGCTATGGTTAGTTTTTGATTCGATAAATTTTTTTAAAACTCAACTAATTTAAGTGATTTCAATATTAAATAGGGCTTAAAATAACTCTTCGATTTAAAAAGTGTCTCCTTATTCATATTTTTATATGCAATAGTTTTTTTTTTTTAATATGAGTCGAGAAAGAGCTTTTGTTGGTCACAATAAATTCAATTTCGACTGTGATAGCAGTGTTAGTTACTTTTATCTTTTGAAAAAGAGACACATGTTTCAACAACATGAAAGCATGTTTTTATATGCAATAGTTTTTGCAGGATAAACTGAGAAAGTGAAAAGGTCACAATAAATTCAATTACAGCAGTAGCAGTTTTATTTATTTTTTTTTTTAATAGAGATTTATTTGCACCTACCTGACTGTGCTAAAAGGTGCACAGCACACCTACATTAACAATAAAATAATATGCATAAAATTTATTAAAATTTGTTTTCATTTTCTAGCATTATTGCATCATAAGCATATTTTTTATTACAGACATGTAGTTAATAATAAACAGTAATGAGTTATAAAACAAAACCTAAGAAACAAAATAGTTTTAATTTGAATAAAACTCAAAATGATAAAAACCTTCTATAACAGATGCCATTAGCGATGTAGAATCCAAAATAACAGGGCTTTCTTTATCATTTGGAGATATCATAAAATCAATTCTGTTCAAAGACGAATAAGGGCCACCCATTATTTTGAATACTGCATAATCCTTGAAGTTATTTGACCCATCATGTATGTAAAATGTATCTTGAATAATGGAAGTAAAAGAAAAACCATCTTCTGCAAAGGAGGGGAAAAAAAAAAGATAAAAGCATAAATTATACAACATTCTGGCTACAGCAGAAAAAATAAAGAATATTTTATAAAAATACGACACATTTTATACGAAATTAACAAAGTTTTGAACTTAAATGTTTAATTTTTTTAAATAAAAATTAGAATACACTTCTCAACACAGAGATATTAAAGATGTCTATACTACTACAAAAGAAGTTAATAATTCTGAAAATACTCTTTTAAAAATTTTGAAAAAGGTTAAATACTTAAACAGCTATATGCATACTAGGGTGGTCACAAGAAATCAATTTTCGAATTTTTTTCGGGGGACCCTCCAAAAAGTTGCCAATAGACTAGAAAATGAGATTGACAAAGTTTTAGCTCATTTGGATAACATTAACTCGTGCCTCATTGAGGTTAAAGTTCGAAAAAAAAAACGTGATTTTTAGGTAAAAAATGCTATTTTTCCTTCATGAAATAAATACAATTGAACCTAGAAACATAATTCAGGTCTCATTTTATAAAAAAAAAGCTTCGTTTTGAAGAACCACACACCATTTTTTTTCTAAAAATGTATAGATTTAAAAATAGATGCATTTTTCAGGACCAGACTTCACCCGAATCCTAAAAATTTACTTTTTAGGAAAATGCAAAGAAAATTTGTAACATTCTATTTCATCTGCTTTCCACATTTTGTTGTTGGTTTTTTTTTTTTTTTTTTTTTTTCATTTTGTACATAATAAAGCGTTTAATTTAAAAAAAATCCAAAGAAAATGAAAAAAAATCGCATTTTAAATTAAAAGAATTTTAAAAAAGGGGGCAAAGAAAGTATAAAAATGAGATCGAATAATGCTCAAATGCATTTTATTATTAAAGTTGTGTTACAAGAAAGGAAGCATAATAAAGAAAATAAATTATTATCCCTTACAATTGTCACATTAACCCTTTCCAGTACAGAAAAATTCTGTTCGTAAAATAATGAAATGATTGACTACACCTAAATTTACAAACAAGTAAGTTTGGAATCAAAATTAGGTAGTCTCGACATGGGACCACAGTGCCAGAAAGGATTAAGGTGGTAAATGGCTTAGATAAGGTGGCTTTTGAAGAATCTTGAAAAGTTTTTCCACATTCACATACAACTTTTAGCATATACTGTTCTTATTTTTCGTTTTCTGTTAAACAGGAATTGAAATCTCTGGTTAATTTTCTTCCCCTTTCAGCTGTGTCATTGACAACTTTAAAACCATTCACTGTTTTCTTGCTTTCAAATAAGGTTTATTTTCACACCATACAATGGGATCAGTATTTAAAAAATGCTTATTAATATAAAATCTCTTAAAACTTTTTATAGTTTGAGATGAAACAAAAACATTGACTTCTTTGTTCAATAAATAATCCACTTTGTTGAAAACTTTTGTTGCTTTTAAATTCTTATCATCATCATCATCATTTCTTCTTCAAATGACATTAATTTTACAGCCATGCTTATGTTGACTTTTTTTTCTTTTTCCAAAGTATCATCTAAAAATGAAAATGCAACTTGATCCGAGTTAAGATACCAAAGACGGTCTATCATTTTAACGAGTGCTTTGTCTGCAACCTATTTATCAATTTTTCTGTAGTGAACAAGTGATTTTATTATTTGCAGGTCTTGGATTGGGGTCCAAAGTGGGAGTGGGAATATTGAAGCATGATTTTACATAAATATTGATTAGAAATAAGCAAAGGTCTCTAATACCTTCTTTTTCTAAATTTGTTATTGAGACATTATCTATGACAATATATTTTGAGAAAATAAATTGCCTGTGCATCTGACATGATTAAAAGCACCAGATGCTCTGAAAAAAGTCTTTTGTAGGAAAGAGTCCTACAAAAATTAAACAAAGTTGGATAAACTCTTTATAATCATCCCTGAGCTGTTAATTTTTAAAAGGTCCTGTAAGAAAACTTGAAATTTCTTCTGAATTAACTATTTATATCTAGTATTTCATCGTCAATAGCATTTTTATATTTACTCCGGTTTAATTTAAACCACCCAATCAGAATTGTTCTTTTTAAATATGTGGGTGAGGGGCAGTATTTATTCCCACTTTACAATCAAAACCAGCTTTTAGGATAATTTCTAGATTATGGTGGCGACATGGTAAATACAGAAGACTTTTCCTTTAACAATTGCTATAGAATAATGCAGGTTCCTCTGATGTGACCGTTGTTTACTGCAGTTGTATCAAAACATATTGCCTGGATTTTACCAACTTCCTCTACTCTTCAACTGCTGAAAATACAGCTTTCGCCTAAATTATTCCGATACTATTTTCAAGCTGTGGAACTCGTAGTAACTGTTCTTCATCCCCACAACTAATTAAAACTTCTATCCTCTCTACATTTTCTTGATTCAAAAAATGGTGAAGCAGTTGTCCATCCCAGTGAATAACAGTTCTCTCTAAACCGGAATTTTTAAATCTGTTTTTGATGATCTCAGTTCTTTGTTTACCAAATAGTTATTTGTGGAGTCGATTGCACTTCTACTTAAAATTAAAGTCTGTGGTTAACTGGTGGATGTACTTTAAATCAAGCAGCTTCTCTGGTGTTCAGTTTCATTTTGCGAATATTATAAAATAAAATATATAAAACTTGACGATTACTTGGTAGCTTACTGTCGATGATTTGATGAGACAAGTGGCCAATTTAAAAAATCTTACATTTCTGCCATCATATCAAAAGGGGGAGGGGGCTTCATGGAATGTTTCGTCAATTCTAAAAATAGATAACGATAACAGAAAACAAAAACAACCTTGTAATAAAAAGAGAAATTCAGAGGTTCAACTGCAATACAAATCAAGAAGCTCTTTCTTACTAGACACAGAACCAGCTAACTAATAATAAATTATAATTTGTGAAATATTTTTAAGGTTGCAAAAATTGTTCATTTATTTTTTTGCCTATTAATGAAAATAATGCAAAAAAAAAAAAATTATCATAAGTAATAAAATTACTAATTTGTCATTTTTCACTTATGTTTCAAAAATGCAGAGTTTAAGTGTATGGTTCACGACCTGACCTGAAAAATACTAATGTGCATTAAATATAAGTTTTGATGGGAGAAAAAGTTTAAGGCAACAACTGTTTCTATGAAATAAAACAAGAATCAGGTTTCTAAGACAAATAGTTTTCACGTAAAGAAAGAAAAGCGACAATTCTTTGCCAAAAATTGCAAATTTTCAAGACTTCAACCTCGATGAGGCACGGGTTAATGTTATTCATTTCAGTTGAAACTTTACCAATCTCATTTTCTAACTAATTGGCAACTTTTAAGAGGGTCCCCCCGAAGAAAACGTTAAAATTTTTTTTTCCCATGTTGCTTGTGTCCACCCTAATGCATACTGATAATCTTTCTGGCAAGATAGTTCGAGTGTATCCCTCTATAGAAATTAGAAATATATTAGAATTGTAAAAATATAATTTCCAAGCAGCTGTTAATGACCACAAGCTTAAATACCTCTAAAAAAAAAAATATTCAACTTTGAAAACACTTGCTCATCATATTTAATTTTCATGATAATTCAACTTTTTATGAATTCATTGTTCGGAAAAAATGCCAACAGGTGTTTGCAGATTATTTGGATGCTTGATTTGAGGAAAATGCTATGGTTTTTTGCCTGTCTCGTTACATAAATGAATAATTTGAATTAATCCCAGAAGAGGATAGCATTAACATAAAAGGTCAATCTTATCTTTTAATTGGCCAGAAGTTATCCAGGGTCATGACATCTTACTGGGTATGGCTATCTCTGGGATTTGCACTGACCACAAAGAAGGCAAAGTTGCACTTATCATCAATTTTAATCTTAACGATTGCCCAATTAGGTAGATTTCGTAAGAACTACTACCTATTACATTTCCCCCTATGTTGGAATTTCTGAAAAGTTTTTGCAGATATACGCCGATCATGACCCCTGGACCCCCCCCCCCCCCCCCCTCCAGTTTAAAACTTTATATATCTATCTATACATATATCACTTTTTTAATGGTTACTACTTCAAATGGTTACTACTTCATTATTCCGTAGCCCAATTTCACAAAATTATACAAATTGCCAAATTATTCGCCAAATTATACACATGGAAGAATGTTGCCACTCTGAACTTTTAAGAAAGAAAAATTAATTAATTTAAATTCAAAAAATCACTAAAGAATAGGGTTACTTTAATGATGACGTTCACTTATGGCGTAAAGCGATATACGAAATATAAAATTTGATTTATTTAGATAATTTCGGACAAAAGAATACTAACAGTTAACGTATTTACATGAAGAATTATTAAATTAAACCAAAAACAAAGTATATTTTTAGGATACAGTATTTGTGAATAAGAAGTAAGTATTTTAAATGTAATAATCGCATTTATTAAAGAACACGCAATAAATATCAATGATAACAGAAAATTGCAAGGAACCTGATACTCTTTATTTAGCCAAAAAACGTAGACGTATATAACTATAAAATTTATGTAAACATTAAATATAGGCTTAAAGAAAATAAATTTCAAGTTTTGCGGTAATTTTAAATAATGAAAGAACATGTAAATTAGGAAAACAATAATTAATTTACAAATAAAACGTCGAATTAAAAAGACTTGATGACTACCAAACACGTTTAACATATTTAATGTCATCTGAATGTGACATTTACGATCATCCATTATTGGCATTTAACCTTACAGTTTGGCGACAGTTTTTTTGTCGACTGAATAATCAAGGACACAGATGTTATATATGTACCGGGATACTTAAGTGGCTCCAAAGTATCGTTATTTTGCTTGATATGGTAACCAGGAGGTTGTTGTGTATTTATTAATAAATTATTTATTAACTTTTATTTTCTTTTTAAAAATTATACAAATTGTTTTGTTCTATAGTTATTAATTAAACATTTTTTTTATTGCTATTCCCTTTTTAAAAATATATATGTAATTGATATTCGAAAACAAGGTTTACGCCAAATTGGTGTCAGAAAAAATCGCACCAACGTGTTGCATATATGACATCAATGCCTAATCAAGTAGTACTGAAAAATGCAACTCAAAAATTTGATTATATAAAACCTCAGTATTATTGTTATTTTTTAAATTAACTAAGAAAGTTTAGAGTTGATACCATATTTGGCATTTTTATCTTTTGCGCGCCAGGTTAAAGAAAAAATGGTTCTCAAAAATTTCATTAGATAAAATCTGAATAAATTTCTTTTTCTTTTTTTTTTAAAAATAATTTTATTTTGATTTTTATCTATTCTCCCATTATGTTTCTTACAGGAGAAATTAGCAGAATTATTTTAAAAAATGGCTCTAACTGCGAATTGTACGTTATTTGTTTAATTGGGAGATCGAATTTACTGTTGTCGCCAAACAATGCAATTTTAAGCCACAAAGGCAGAAGCGTGAAATAAGCCAGGCGAAGGTCGCAATCATTTTTTTTTTCATGTGTAGGAGAAGATTTTGGAGTAAATTTTTATATTCAAATGTAATTCATATAAAAAGCAGTTAAATTTATAATTATGTAGCAGGTATTTAAATTTTAGTGTACATGTCTGCTAAATATACACATATGCTAGAATAATTTAATTTCAGAGATTTAAAATATTTTTCATCATAATATGGAATACCATTACTATGGAAACATGCCTTTTTGTTTTCTTCAAGCATGTCATTTTTATATCCTTGAACTCAGATTATTACTTATTACTGGGAAATTGCGTATTATGTTATTTTTTTAAAGATGTCGGACCTATTGCCAATTTCACCTATAGGAATATTCACTGCTTTAAAAGTTAGGATATAATAAGATTCTTAAGAAGATTTCTGCAATTATGCGTTATTATTATTGTAAAAAAAAAAAGCCAAAATTTTGCAATAGAAATTGCTTGCTGAATTTAATTTCAGATATTTTTTTTTTAATTCGACGCTTCAGCTAAACTTAGCAACAAATTAAGAGTTATTTTCATAATCTGAGTTATTTACACAATAGACGGTAGATTAATTTACTCTTGACTATAAAGGAATTAGCAAGCCTATTTATTTGTCTGTGTGTTATTATGCTCTTTAGAAAAATGCAAAATAAATCTTCAGTTCAAGTATTCACCAAAATGCTTATTGCTAAAATTTTTGTATAACTAACTTTATTTATCATTGTCAGGTCTATTTAAGACATGAATATTTCGACATTATTTATTGGATCATATTTTGGAGAGTAATTAAGTTTGTTTTGTCATTAACTCTGGTAAATGTGTAACAATATTGTTGCATCAGTCTTAATGTTTGACGTAGACCATCACAATAGACTTGATTACAGATGATTAGAAAGATTTTATTTGATGCAAGAGGTTTATTTTTTTGCAAGATTAAGTCATCAAGTTTTATAATGTGTAAACAGTTACATGATTGTAAATGCTCTACAAAATGAAAAGGCAGTGAAAATGACATCATTTTAATTTTATTCAAACAATTCAGCTTTAAAAAAACACTTTTTTATGTTTCACTTTTCTTTGAAATATGAAAGTTAAACATTCTTTTTTGATGACAAATTGTTCAATACATTTTTTTTACGGTATTTACTCTGCTGGAATCCAAAGAGAGAAAACAGTAATAGTAGATCTGTCACAAGAGGACGTTTATTAAGAAATATAACGTAACATTCAGTGAGATTATATTTAAGCTACCAGAATCACATATTGCGCAAACTGAGATCACAGGAGTTCAAGAACTATCACACGAAAATGAACCACCTGAACATTATTCGTGTTCAATGGTCAATCTTTGCAATCATTCTAATGGATTCTAATTTAGTAATGTCAGATCAGAGACCACTTTAATTCCTGTTGTCATAAGGGTCACATTACCCTACCGAAAGTGAACTGTTAATAATCAACTAAAAGAATTGCTGGTTAATAGCTAAATTTTGTCCAACGATTAAGATAATATAATATTGCAATGGCGTTCGCATCGTTTTCAGCAATGAGCAAAGTGCAGCTGAAGGTCCAAATTGTTTAAAATACAAGTTCAAATTTATTTCATTTAATCCAAGGTTCACTTGGAAACACTGACCAGCGCAGCGGGCATAGCCTGCTAGTATATTATAAAGCAGTAAGCTCTAAAAGTTCCACTCGAGTGTTTTCAAAATCTACCCGGTGGATTTTTTTGCAAATAATGTCATTCGATAGAGAATAGTCACACGGTGGTTTCTGAGTAAAATATACAGGGATAACTATGATTTTTGGTCAAAAATTTCGTATTTTACCGTTATTTTGAACGAAAATGTTGCCAGTGCTCATTTTTTGGTGAAAGGTTTGTTGTTTAAAGAATTGAAATAGTTATCCGTCTGTTAAAAAATAATACAAATACCTCGCAAATAAGTGAAAAAAATACTGATATTTAATTAAATAGGACAACAAAAAAAAGTTTTAATGAGACACAATATTATAAAACGAAAATATTTAATTTAAACATGAAATAAATATTTTTTATGCTTAAAAATATAATTTATTGTGAAATTTTACAATTTATACAATATTCGGTGAATTATCGCCTGCGTTACATTAACAAAATGAATCTGAAATTTTGATTAGACTAATTTTGAATTATTATTATTATTTTTTTTTTTTTTTAGTTCTTTTCTTTTTCTTTTTATTTAACTGCCACATCATGTGATTTACAGGAGAAATAAACAGATGTAATTGTAAAAGTTACTGTAATTGTGAAGTACATATTATTTCTTTCTTTGCGATTTCTAATTTATGTTTGTCGCCAAACAATGTTTAGTCTTTTTTTTTTAAAGCCAAAAATGCATAAGCGTGACATTAGCTTGAGGATTTTCGCATTAATGGTGTTTTTTTCAAGTGACCAAGCTCATTTTTAGAGTGCATTTATGTATTCAATTATAAGTTATATAGATATATGAAAATATTTTAAAAATGGAATCAAATATCTAAATTTTAGTTTGAATTTATGCCGCACATACATATTATAAAATAAATTCATACTTTTTAAAAAGCTTTTCGCCGTAATTACAGAAGCGTATGATTTTTATACACTCCAATTCAGATCAAGGATTATTATCTTTTTTTTTTTTTTTTTTTCATTTTATAAAATATTATTGTTTATTTCTTTGGCGATAACGCCAATTTCACGTATAGGAAAATTCGGTACTACTTGGTTATCCCATCGACACAAAATCTATCGCCAAACTATAAGATTAAATGCTACCAATGGTTGATTGTAAATGTCACAATCACTTGACTTTAAGCAAAGTTACACGTGTTTACGTCATCAAGTGATTTTTATTTCGACGTTTTATTTGTATTTTTATTAATGTTATACTGCTTTATTTGTTCCTTCATTATTTAAAATAAAAATTATATCAATTTGTATAATTTGACGAGTTATTTGGCGATTTATAATTTGGCGAAATTGGTTGAAGAGTAATTAAGTAGTACCGAAAATTCACAATTTCAAAATTCAGGAACTCAAAAATTATTCTTAAGGAAATTTATGCAATCATGTGTTATTACTATAAAAAAATTCAACATTAAAATTGCTTGTTGAGAAAAAATTGCAACTCTTTCTTAATTTGTTATTTCTTCATATTTTTCCCTCTGTTAGGTGATATTTTAAAAGATATTGGACTAATCTTAGATGTTTAAAAGCACATAAATTAGTGTCTGAATTCCAATTTTATATTATTATTATTATTTATTTATTGTTAATATTATTATTATTATTATAATAGCCTAAGTCATGTGACTGTCATCAATATTTCCGGGCTGACCGTTTCGCTTTTTATATGCCAGGTCACCATTTTTTACATTTTTTATTTTTCGCGTGGTAAATTAAAACAATGCTTTGATATTGAAATTAAAAGTCATGGTTTTTGGTATTATTTATTATTTTTCTTAAAAAAAGGAAAGAAAAAGTGAAAGTCTTGAATTTCAAATTAAAATTATATATTTTAAATAAAATGAGTGAAATTATTATATTTTAGATGAATTTAATGAAATATGAAAAAATGCGATTGAAAAGACAATGTTTGATGATTTATCACTTGCGCTTGGCTAGCATAAAAAGGTACTACTTAGTTATACCGTCGACCCATTTCGCCAAATTATATAAATCGCCAAACCACTCGCCAAATTATACAAATTGACAGAATTTTTTTTTTAAATAGCGAAAGAACAAATAAATTAGTACAACATAAATAAAAATACAAATAAAACGTCAAAATAAAAATAACTTGATGACTTAAACATGTGTAACTTGCTTAAAAACAAGCAAATATGAGATTTACGATCAACCATTATTGATATTTAATCTTATAGTTTAGCGATATATTTTTGGTCGACAGGATAACCAAGTAGTACCCATAAAAATACGGAGTTCTTGATTTCTCTACTAGAAACTTCTGATTTGGCGAAGTATTGAGAAAGCAAATTAAATTTTGGATAAAAGTAACATGGTACAATGCTTAGCATACATCTAACGGAGACCAAACTGGTCGCAAAAGGCAGCTAGTGTCATAATAAGTATTTTTCCACCAATTTTCATGTTTCTACGTTCAGTAATTTGGACTAGTTGTTGATCATGAGTCAATCATGATGTACTCCTTTATATATGAAAGGATAAAAAGCCTTTAAAACTCCAAAAATTTAAATTAAAATCTGAAGTAGCTTTCGTCTAACTTTAAATCTATTCCTAAAACCAGTTTTACCCCTTGTAACTTTGTTACCCAGCAATACATCTTATTACTTTCAGATATCATTTTAAGACGATTCTTAAAAGTGAAACTGCTAATCTAAGCGCTTTTTGCAGGCATCTGTGGGTAGGGCTGATACGTCACAGTCCCTGGGAATTGTGCGGGTCTTGACCACAGATCAATCAAAACTTAATGAACCAATTAAATTAAATGTTCCTCCCAAATTAACAATTCTGCCCTCTGCTGGAGAATATTAGAATCTTCAGCATATTACCCAGAACACGCGCAAAAAACAAGAATTTGGCTATTTGAGAGGCTAGCTAAACTTACGGCCATGTAACCTCCCAAAATATACACTGTTGGCTCCGGGACCAGCGATCGGTTCGCGAATCCGATGTATGATGAGCGAATAAATGAGTTCGATTCGCATAAAGGTTCCCGAGTCAATTTCTCATCCCATCTTAGACATCATCTAAGACAATACCACCTGGAATATCATTACTTAATTATTACAGAAGTCATGCAGGATAAAGGATGCGCGTGAAGAAATCCCAAGCCTTAACCCACACGAAGTCAAATTCCGAGAGCTGAGATCGGCCACGAACAGTTACTTTAGCCCAGTGAATGCTGAATTCGGACCGGATAGATCCCGCTCATCTGCTTTGAAAAGTCCCAAGCCTAGCCCGTCACCTGCCGTTGAAATCCAACGAAAATCACAGCGCCTACATAATCTCCACGCCTGTAATCCCCTGCCTGGCCAGTGACGTGTTTCCGAAAACGTCGTAAGTCGGCGAAAAACTTTTTAAATCATCTGAACATTTCTACGGCAAAAGGACACCCAGAAAAGACTTACCACTGTGAAAATCTCGGTGTTATTATCTAAGCCTGAAAAACAACCTGCCATGAAAAGTTTGGATGAAACAGGAGGAGAAACCATTATTATTTTTTTTGTTTGCCCTCTCTCTCTGTGTCGTTTGATAACAGAAGTTGTGAGATTTAAAGGAAACTTTTTTTTTTTTCTTTCCCGGACAGCCAACGAAAAGAAGACTTTGTTAAGACAACTTGGAACTTGGAAATAACACCTTTTGGAGCACCTGAGAAAAACTTCCATATCTCCAGTATAATAATGTCCATATTACAATAGTTCTCAGAAACATGAAAAAACTCCATAAATACCAGGACGTGACACACCCAAGAAGAATCATTATAAATTTGTTAAGACAATTGCAACAAGCGCAATATTACGTTCCGAGATTGAAAACCAATAATTCCTTATTCTATTTAGGTGATAAGAAACATTTTCCTCGCGCCAAATATAGGTCAAAGAACAGCTGTGTTTTCAAGGCTAAACGATAGTAAAAATGAATCACGCTTGAAATCACTGGACAACTGAACTTCTTTTATTTTTCATTTAAAGTGGTGATTAAAGTGTGTACTTTTTTTTATAAATTTATTTACATGTTTTTATTTGGATATGCTAACTTACAGGTATGAAGCTTCTTTTTATTTTACTTTTATCAATGTTTGTCTTTGAAAAAGTACGTATAAAAGTTGGGAAAAAAAAAACTGAAGTGCTTTATTTTAAAGATTATTTTCCTTTTAATTTTTTTCAGTTTGTAAATTAGATAACATTACAGATTTCTTTTTATGTTCATTTTATGAAATATTTTAGTAATAAGAAAAATTTTTTTGTACATTAAACAATGTTAAGTTCTACGTGATAATGAGAACTATGAATGAAAAAGTTAACAAAAAATACTGTTAGCAATATGGGTATCTATATTATAAAGGACAAACATATCTGTGCGTAACGCATACGTCATTTTGCTAATGGCAACACTTTGAAAATTGAAATAAAATTTTGGTTTGCAATTTTCTCTACTGCAAATTTTTAAACTTCTAAACATGGCACATTTTAAATTTTTACACCGTCGTATAAGGAAAAATATACTCTTTTAAATACAATTTGTTTGAAAGTTGTATGTAAATTTTATTTTAAGATATTAATTTTTTTGCAGTTTTTATTACTTTTTTTGTAATTGTGGCAACTGAAGTACTCCATTTTTGTTGAAAATAAAGCGGGAAAAAAAAGGAAAATTGTAGATTGTTGTTTCTGTTTGTTGTCATTTTCTCATAAAAACTGAAAAAAAATTGAAATTAAAATATGTGCTATGTCAAGAATATCATATATTATAAAACCCGGTGAGTTTTGGCTTAATTTTCTTTTTATTTATGAATTAAATGATTTTAAGTTTATTGAAGTTTAACTTTACAAACTATACAACACTTTCTCTTTACAAAAATGTATTTTAAAGAATATTTGTGTGACTTATTTTCTCCGCATTTAGTTAATTCGTATCAAAAATCTGAAATAATGCAATTTTATTAATCCATGTGTAATTACATTTTCCAAATTTTGAAAAAATATAAATGAATACCTTCTGATAAAACATGGAACTATTAAAAACAAAAAAATGAAGTCATAAAAATCATTAGATACCCGAGATTGTTTTGCCGAGCATATTAAATGACGTCATTGCTTTCGGCTGGGTTTTGTGTGTTCCCCGATAATGAAGTCATTTGCACACCGTTTTGTAGATGTTGTTTAAGACGGGATCATAAATGTGGGATGCTTTAACGGATGCAATTGACGTCATTTTACAAAAAAAGCGTGTATTTTAGGTCTTAAAACTGAAATATGTTTTGTAGAAGTGCATCATTTTCACACCAGCTGCTTTGAAATTCTTCTCAGGTGAAAATGCTTTATCTTTGAAAGTAACGTAATTGAAATCACGCACTGATAAAACGCAATGTTTTACAAGCATTTATAGTGATTTTATGGAAGAGCAGTAACATACAGTGTGCATGCCCTTTGTCCGAAAAATAGTGATTTATATTACAGAACTTGATGATTCTCTCTTGCATGAATTTGCTTCGCAATCAAAGAAGGTCTTGGCAATAATTCGAGGTTTAAAGCAATATCAGGTTCAACAAGCTTTTGTCCAAAACTCTCCCTACTAATAAAATTTTATTGCTATTCTTTAAGACATGTTACTGTAATTTTATCAAAATAACATAATTTGCTTAATTTAATTTTTATAATTTTTTTATGATGTATATATTTAAATCACAAGAATGTTTTTTAGACATCTGCCCTGAGATTTCTGCTGAAACAAATGTACTGATAATTTTTTAAACAGAAAGCTGAACATTTGTAGATGTGCTCGCACTAGCTGCTTTTTTAAATATCACATTATTATATTTTAATTTTAAAAATGAGATAGCTTTTTTTATTGAAGGTAATGAGATAGCTTTCATTATTGCAGAAAAAAAAGAGAAGTAATGAGATTTATTTATCTTTATTCATGCGATTATCTGATAAAAATTCAAAATTGTTGATAAAAATTGTTGTATAGGATTTAATGGCACAAAATCCCATTAGGGACATAATATTTTGAACGGAAAATTACGTACTGCTTATAAAAACACGCATTTTCCTTCTGTATGTGTACTAAGTTTCAGACACTAGGTGAGATGCTTAAGTGAAAATGACGTCATATTTAAAATAAAACGATGATTTTTTTGGACAAAACAAAACATTTTAACACAAATGCATGAAAAAAAAAAACCCACATAAATTACGGCAATTTTTATTCTCCGATACTGAGATTAGAATCTCGAGTTAAGAGTGCGCCTATTCACATGCGGTGATTTTGATGCCAAATTGACTTCACGTTTTGAGTTAAAATGAATTTAAAATGATCAAATTAAATTACTAATTTTTTAAAAAGGGTGATTGCAGGTATGAGAGGCTAATTTTTAAATTTATCTCTATCGCGTGGAGCTCTATTAAGAAAGCTTAAAACAACATAAAGAGTTCATCATTTTCTTACGACTAATATTTCGTAAACAAAAATAAAACTTCCTCTATGATTAAATAAATAATACAAATAAAACACAAATTTAACAGACATGTAATTGAACTACGCGCTTAAAGCTCTGAAATTATCAGAAAATAAAAGGATGCTGTAAGCTGCAAAATCTTCGGCTAATAACTCTTAGAATGAGGCTAATACGAAAAAATCGCTTTTGATAGATTTCAAAAGTTTATTTGATTGTATAATTCACATTTTTCATATGAAAAATGCTTTTCTATTTTTAGTGGGCAATCTAAAAAATATATTGCATGTAAAAAATATTATTTTTCAATTTAAAAAAATTGGTTTTCACCTATATTCTGTGACCCGGGAAGCCCGGGTACGATTCCCTAGTTATATTAAAGGGATTTTAAAGATTTTAAGCAAATTTAAATTTATTATTTTCAAATTTTTATTACTTTTATTTTTTAATTTTCTTGTGAGATTTAAAGTTATGATTAAAATTATTGAAAATTTTCATGTAGACATACTGCATGCGCGTTAAAATCGTAATAACTAAGGTAACAGTAGTTCTTGTTTTCTTGGTCATAAGGTGAAGCATAAGTGCGATCACCAAAAAGTAAACTTCAATGATACGACTGTTTTTGGTATTGTAATTTTTTTTTTAACTTGTTACATATTTTTAAACTAAAAAGCATCAAATAACAGGCAATTGAATATTTTCAAACAATTAATGTCCTATTTCATTGAATCTCTTTTATAAAGTCACATGAACACAGTGCCATTTCTACATGTTTGTAAATAGTAATTTGTGCAAGTTTGTGTGCTATTTTAATCATTTTTTTGAGTAACTAATTTTTTTTGTGCATAATGAGAAGAGATCAGTCTGTTTTCAAGTATTTGTTTTTATATGTAGAATTTTATGACAATTATACTTCATTTTATAATTTGTGTACAGCTGAATATTATATTTTACATTATTTTATATTTTGAGTTTTGAATTTTTAATATTTTATCCAATATATATTTTTTTTTATTTATAATAAATCCCATTTCATAAATAAAAGATATGAGCAGGTATTTCACCCCTGCCAATTTTAAACAAGTTGGAAATTGCGCATCAAACGTGGCAAATGAGGTGCGTTCGTACTATAACTAGTTTTATAATTATTTTTTGCACCCCATATTGTACTGAATGTATATTTTTTTGCGCTTCATAAGTGCATAGTCTGTAACATCATTAAAATGCACTTACAATAATATTTTCCCCATTCCCCGTAATGTAACGGAAAACTTTTGACTGTCCCTGTAATTAAACTATACATTCGATTTTCCTAAAATTTGAAATGGCTCGACAAAAGTTTGCAGCAATTATATATTAAAAATTTCAGATCATTCGGTCGGGTAGTTTTTGCTCTGTTATATGGGGACGGACAGACAGACGGACGGACAGACGGACTGAACGACGACTATAGGTGCTACGTATTTATATAATTACGAACGCACCTAAAAACAGGTGAAGGTCCCGCCCCCACCATTCCCATAATTCAATCATTGGTTTAGACATGACCTTGGTAACCCCACTTTAACCGTGGTAAATCCAATAGTGTCTAATTCCACACATCCAATTTTTAAATTTTTTTTTTTTTTAAACTAACTTCCACTGAAAACAACCCTCCACAGACAAAGGGGATTCAGTGACCTGTATAATCTGAACAAATGTGGCAACTGTTGATAAAATAAATATCCGGACAATAAAAGCTAGCTAACAAAAATTTGTCAACGGGTTGCCATGCACTTAGAAGTCTTGGTCATAATCCTGTTTGTTTGAACCAGGGTCTATTATTTTATTAATTTTTTTGTTTGTTTTATTTATTTAATTTTCCTGTTTTATTTATTGATTTTTTTTTTCTTTTTGCCAGTAGTAAAATTCTTGAATTCTTAAAAATTTAGAGATTTTTGCTATTTGCCAAGAGCTGTGTGAGATGTAAATGTGGTTTATTAAATTATGACTTTAATTTATTAATGCCACTGAGGAAAATAAATACCTTAGTCTGCAAATTAGTAAACACCATTACTTACAGGTAAACTGCATCTGCATCTTCACACAAAAAAAATAAGCATAAAGCTCATTTTTCTTTTTTTTTTAAATTTTTGCTAAAATCTCCATTGAGATTTAGGATATGCGAAAACCGTAAATGGTTTAGGATGTGCTAAAACCTCCCTGAGGTTTAGGATAAATATTACTTACCTTGTAAATAGTCTTCAATATATTTTTCTTTATTTTCATTGTGCATTTCAATATTATTGTTATATTTGTTTAATGTTTACAGTTTTTTTTAATCAATTTTATATTTCAACATATTTTTTTACATTTTCACATTTCCAAATGAGTAAAGAACAGTTTTCAATTTTTAAATATTTCTATAATGTGAATGTTTTGTGCATAAACCAATTTTTCTTTCCAGTAATCATATGTGAGTATCGTTTTATATTTAACATATTTTTTAATATTACCCGTATCTGTGTATTTTATAATAATTTCAATTATTGTGCAAATCATACCAATTTATGCCATAAGGGACTAAAATACAGAACTTGCCTCGGAAAATAAGGAAAAGACTTATATTATGTGCATAAAGTTATATTTTTACAGAGTCTAAACATTATATAAAAAAGGTGAAATATGTGCTTAAATACTCTAACTGAAAAAAGCACAAACTTGAGGACTTTCAAGTAAGAAAAATATGGTCACTACTTTAAATTGTATCATTTTATTATGGTTTTTTTTTCTTTTGATAGATTTCTAGTATTATTGTTTGTGTTTTCAGCTTTTCTTCATATTTTATGTCACTATATTATTCAAATATTATATGTAAAGTTCGATCGGATCATCTCGAGAGCCATATCCCAAACTTATATACTTCAGCTTAAAAATTTATAATCTTAAATTTCTTCCTTAAAGTTTATACTTCAAAATTTAAATTTTAAATATATTTTCCAGCAGCAAAATTCAGTTCTCATATCTTAGTAAACTTAACTTTAATGTTACATTAAATTTAAATTTACCTTCAGATTTAACTTTAACCCTAATCTGTAATGTCGCACTTATCTGTTTTTATATTCGCCATTCTCCGTGCGAGTCCCCCCGGATTTGCAGGCAATTCCAGGTGGACCTCAACTTGGAGGGGGGATATGAAAGGACTTCAAAACTCTAAAAATTTAAATTAAAATCTGAAGTATCTTTCGTCTAACTTTAAATCTATTCCTAAAGCCAGTTTTACCCCTTGTAACTTTGTTTCCCAGCAATACATCTTATTACTTTCAGATATCATTTTAGGACGATTCTTAAAAGTGAAACTGCTAATCTAAGCGCTTTTTGCAGGCATCTGTAGGTAGGGCTGATACGTCACAGTCCCTGGGAATTGTGCGGGTCTTGACCACAGATCAATCAAAACTTAATGAACCAATTAAATTAAATGTTCCTCCCAAATTAACAATTCTGCCCTCTGCTGGAAAATATTAGAATCTTCAGCATATTACCCAGAACACGCGCGAAAAACAAGAATTTGGCTATTTGAGAGGCTAGCTAAACTTACGGCCATGTAACCTCCCAAAATATACGCTGTTGGCTCCGGGACCGGCGATCGGTTCGCGAATCCGATGTATGATGAGCGCCTAATAAATGAGTTCGATTCGCATAAAGGTTCCCGAGTCAATTTCTCATCCCATCTTAGACATCATCTAGGACAATACCACCTGGAATACATTATTTTATTATTACATATATATATATAAATAGGTATATATGAAAGATAATTTAAAAAAAAGTGTTTTTAAGCTTCAAAATTTAAACTAAACTGTGAAATTCTATTTCTAAATTAAAATTCTAATGCTTAATTCTGAAGCTGTTCCTAATAAGTTGTTTTCCCTTTTTTTTTTTGGGGGGGGGGGGCCCAACAATTATTATTTCCAGACATAAAATTCTACCAAAGTTTAATGTGAAAAGTAATGAAGTAAGCACTATCTTCCTTTTCCTGTGGTCAAGTCATGGAAAATAGATGGCAGAGAATTTGTCCACGGACTGGCTCAGATAACAAAAGATTCTATGCAATCATTAAAAGTGTAGCACCTATTCTCCACATTATCCTTATACTGGGAAAAATTAGAAGTGCAACAATAAAAACTGGTAATACAAGCTGAAGAGAGCTTTTTCTGTTATAATTATTTGCCAATAAATTTACAAACTTTCAGAAAATCAGGCATTACTTAAAAGGACTATGTTACTCAAAGAAAATTTTTTATTCTTCTTTGAGTTCAGGTCCCAAAAGAAACAGTCTCTGTGTTTTAGCTTTACAAAATGGACATTGGTAGTTTGACTACATCATGGAAACAAGTATCAAGTCAAATTCCTTATAGGCAAGTAAAAATAGGATTTTTCTAACCGAAAATTCACGGAAAGCTGGAAATTGTTTTAATCACTTTGTTTTACATCCAAATGAAGGGATTTGAAGTTTGTCCCATTTTTCCTGTTGAGCTTTAGACGTGGCACCACAAAAACCTCAAAAATTTTGGGCTTTTTTAAGTATTTCGCAAATAACTCAAAAACCGTTCACTCTACAGAAACAGTTCTAAATTATAAATTGTAGACCATAAAATTCTGCGCCGATTGAGTACTACAGACTAAAACTTCCCCCAAAAATAAGCGAGATATGATAGATCAAAAAAGTACTTTTTTCTAATTTTTTCTAAAAAATCTCATAAAATTGTTTTTCTGAAGTTCTCATGTATAAAATGTTAGAGAACAATATAATAATAACAGAAAATCAAGAAAATTAATTTATTAAAAAAAAAATTAGTATATAAGCAATGGTGATAAAATCAACTCAAGTTACTTAGGGGAAATACAAGGAAATCGAGCTTGGAGCGTTTTTTTGCTGGACCTTGATCTGCCCTTTCTTCTTCCTCCTGCACATGGAAGGCATCCTTGTCCATATCTACTTTTTTGTCAGATCCGGTTTGTGAGTCTTCTTCTTCTGCGGTATTTGTGCACGACACACTTTTACAGTGGTAACATACCGGGTGTCCCAAAAAGGACTGACTGATTTTAAAATTCAATAACTTGCAAACGGTGACAGATATTCAAAAAATTCTTGCAGGAGGGTTATGCATAAGGTCAAAAGTTTTATTACAGTGATTTTCAATTTTAGTTCGATTTACAAACAATAGATGGCGCTGTAAGCAATAGTCGCTAAATACAGGCTCGATTTTTGGTCCTTTATTTTGTTCCATGCAGAAAAAGGAGATGGAAATGTATTATCCGGGCCACGAAGTACCAAAAATCGAGCCTGAATTTAGCGACTATTGCTTACAGCGCCATCTATTGTTTGTAAATCGAACTAAAATTGAAAATCACTGTAATAAAACTTTTGACCTTATGCATAACCCTCCTGCAAGAATTTTTTGAATATCTGTCACCGTTTGCAAGTTATTGAATTTTAAAATCAGTCAGTCCTTTTTGGGACACCCGGTATAATTGAGCATTTAACACCATTCTTCGATGCACATTTGCATGATAGAGTGTTTAGAAGTTCTGGTGTTGCAGCTATATCGTTCGTGGTGATTGGAAATATACCATGTTTGAATGACTCCCAACCCCAATCAGTGTGTTTCATCACCCTTCCATTCCAGATGTTGATCTGAAGAAAAACTCTGTATGAATGTTATTTGGCTGCATCTTCAGTTGGCGTCAGAGAAGAGAGGTTAAATTGGGTCTTCATAAGATGTTTTGCAAATGTGTTGTATTGCAGTTTGTGCAGTGTTGTGGATTCGTCATACTGGAGATTGTATATGTATAAGGTGGCAATAAATTTCTTCCCCGCATCACTTACTTCTTCAAGGGTAGCATATTTGTTATTAAAGACAGTTGGAACATCTGTAGGTGAGCATGATTTTCCAAAAGCTTGACGAATTTCAGTTTTTACCCTGCCTGAAGAAGGCCGATGTAGAATCACAGCCACTAAAAGCCTGTAGGAACAGGACAATTTTCTTCACAATCGACGAGTACTTGAAACTTAATGGTGAATATAAAACATTGCCCGACTCTCCTTTCCCAGGTTTCAAGAAGTATATCGTATATGAGTTGGGAATAAATGTAGTCAAAAGCACAAGCAGATCAGTATCTTCCCCAACTATGATGACACGTTCTGACTGCTGATAAAGTTGAATGGCTTCCATTGCGATGCTAGTACCTGCATCCTCGACAGCTTGTTTTATGGTTAAATTGTGTTTCTCCAATTTTCCAATGAGCATTTTTATTAAACGGCATTTATTCCCTTCATTTGCAAGGAAGTGCTCTTTTTGCATTGTGAGCGTCATATTTTCGTTAAAGTCAACACTTGCTGCAATATGTATTTATTTTTTCGACGGAAGCGCTCAGCAGACTTGGTGCCATGTTCTAATGATTCTTCTGGGTAACCATCAAAAACAATTGTTGCAGTTTTACCATAGTTGTTTTTCAAATATCCAATGTACTTCGAAATAATTGAAGAGAACTTTTCTCTTAGCTCCCAACTCACTCGATGAAGGAGGAAGCCGTCATCAATCACATGGACAGTTTTTATGGTTTGTTCTAAATTATAAGGAGGTGAACAAATCGTAAAATACCGACTTTTGCGTTTTCTCATACCAAAGTTATCAAACAGACAAGTCGCCAATTCATACTCAAAGAACTTTCTAAGTTCTTCCTCTAATTTCTTGTGGAAAGAAATTCGGCGAAAAATAGTCTCTGGATCGATGGATACCTCCTCATCATGGATTTTAACAGCAGACATGAAGCTTTTCATTGGAGTTACTCGATTGGATCTTTTTAATTTCACATGGCCAAAATCACCATCAATGACAATTTTTATACTTGCAACTACAATATCTTTGGCTAGATGACAATTTATTTTATCGCCACCAATCACTCCTGTACTCAGACACTATTAGTGTTTGTAACCCTAGGATTGGGTTAAGGTTTCAAAATTGTAATCATAAGTGCATATATACGTGTGAGTACATTTCATTTGATTACATGAGCACTTAAAAAACTCAATTTTCTGAGATTTTTTAGAAAAAATTGGAAAAATGCATTTTTTTAATCTATCATATCTCGCTTATTTTTTATGGAATTTTTAGTCTGCGGTACTCAATTGACGCAGAATTTTATGGTCTACAATTTATAAACTAGGACTGTTTCTGTAGAGTGAACGGTTTTTGAGTTATTTGCAAAATACTGAAAAATGTCTGAAATTTTTTAGGTTTTCGTGGTGCCACGTCTGAAGCTCACTAGGAAAAATGGGACAAACTTCAAATCCCTTCATTTGGATGAAAACAAAGTGATTAAAACGATTTCCAGCTTTCCGCGAATTTTTGCATAAAACGGCCTATATTTGAGCTAATTTTACTGGACTATTATATTTATAGATATACATAAATCTTATCTAGAAGGAAAAAAAAAAAAAAACCCTACAGATTATAAATGCCACAAATTTTATTCAACCATTTCCCTTTTTAATACTTTTTGTGCATCTAATGGAAACATCAATTATCTCATGCAAATATTTATTTTTTAAATTTAGGGTTGTCCATGTTAGGCTGTCCACTATTATGTGTAGAGCACTATAAAAAAAAGTAATACAATGTCATATAGCATCTTATTCAACCACATATACGTCAATGAATAATGAAAATAAGTTGATTTATGACTATTTTTGAACAAAAAACAGAATGAACTTCCAGATTACCAACTGCTCTTCTAAAAAATTTAAGATGAACTAAAGGATGTGTGGGGGAAGGCAGAAGATATACTAATGTCTAATTATAAAAAATCTGCATTTTAAATAAAAGAGAAATGTCATGATACATAAAAATATTCTTGCATTTTTGGGTGATTTCAAGTTAAAAATAAATAATCACTTACCTTCTTCTATTTTAATATCATATCCATTCAGCATTTGAGTTAAATTCCCATGTTGTGGTGCAATATTCAAAACAACTTCAAGTTGATCTTCAGGCATTTGGTGTCCTACAGTAGATAACCAGTGAGAACCCATTTCAACAGATTGACCCTGGGGAACCACAATAGTAGCTACATGATCAACTGAAGAAGAAGGAGATGTGAACTCAGTTGATTGTGGGCGAACTGTTATTGTGAAATTCTGCACTGGAGAAAGTTGAACTCTTCTTTTGGCATCTAAAACTAGAAAAAAACATTTATCAGAATATCTTTTAACAAACAAATTAATATAATGGCTTTTTAAAAGATAAATCTTAATGCATTCTCAATTCTCTTGGACCAATATATTTTAAAATCAAACTAAAAGTATTGCACAGTCTTGCCCCAGATTTCTATTATGATCTGGTTTTATTACTAAATACCTTATACATCTCAAATTGTAGACTTTATCTTTTCATAGTTTATAATAGATCAACCAAAATTTTGAAATCACACTTCCTTATATATTAGGCATACAAATAAATTTTAAATACATATGCTAAAAGGCTTTAAAACTTATTTGTACATCTAATCAGTGTTCTCGCTGGCTTTTGACCAACATTAGCGATTTGGTGAATAAGAAATGAAAAACAGTAGCCAAATGAACAAAAATGTTAGCAAAATAGATTCGGCTTGGAACACTTTAATCTTATTGTATCCCTTTTTTTCAATATGTTCTAAAATAACCTAAGTTTTTGTAATTGCTTATATAATAGAAATTCGAGTATCTGTGACCGAAACTATTGAAAATAAGTACATTCTAAATGTCTCCTAAATATGTAAATGTTTCAGACATTCTTTTAGCTGTCTAAATAAAAATTAAATACAGCAATCTTTGATTTACCGTGGTGAAAATATACACTAAACATGTCTATGAGATTTCGATTCTTAACCGATTGAAAAAATTTCACCGGCCAATGATACTTTGCATACATTTAATAAATAGTATGGAAAATGGCTAATTTCAAAACCACATTCCAGCAAAAATTTTCTCCATTTAGCGCTTAATGTGGGTAATTTCGTTTATGTTTTTACTGCCGCGACGCTGGAGCATAGATAGTGATTAACTGACAATAGAGAAATACCTATCGCATAATCCTTTCTGTGTCTTTTCCTGTTGTTAAACTAAATTGGTGTGGAATCAGAATCTATATATAGAGAGCAATGTAAATGGCATGGTGCAATTGAACATGTAAAGCAACATCAATCGTTCAGTAACGCATCTAAGAATCTCGACTGTATTGGCACACCACATACACAAACACACAAACTGAGCACTTGCAATTTGGCAAATTTGACTGTTGGTTTACTTGCCAAATGAAGAATATTGTGTCGCAATTTGGTGCAAAGGCGAGCGACAGCGAGAACACTGCATCTAATATCCCTTTCAACACCATGTTAATGTTTTGTAGCAATAAAATTCCAGACTTTACATATACATTATTTCATAATTAATAGTGAATTAAGCAGAATTTTTAATTTATACTTCTATCCTACATATATAAAATACTAATGAAACAACTGAATTGAAATGAATTTATGTAACGATTCTATGAAACAACTGATTAAACAACTGAATTGAAATGAATTTATGTAACGATTCTATGAAACAACTGATTAAACAACTGATTACGTTTCACGGCGCTTTATCCTAAAATATTGAATATTTTGCGATGAAATTAACACCAAAAATCCGTATTGATCCACAGATCTCAAAACTGGTATTAGAATTTTAAAATTCGAATTAGTTTTTGAAATATTAATTTTTTTTCTCATTTTAAATACTTTTTTCCAATGATGGCAACTCAAATTTTAATCATAACAGATTTTTTTTTTCATATTTTAGAAAAGGTTATTTTAAATTAATTTGGCGACGAGTTTGACCTCCCTTAAATGTATCCTAAGAAATGCATCATGTTACTTTTATTCATAATTAAATTTGTATTTCATTATCATTTTATTTAATACAAAACTTTCATTTAAAATTGAAACCTTTAAAATAAATGGCTTTTACTTCATTCTCTTTTTTTAAACGAAACGAAAAATATTAGGCACAGATGTCATATATGCAACAGGGTACCCTAATTGGCACCAAAATGGTGTTATTTTGCCTGACATGGTAACCCGGCTATTGTTGCTTATTTATTAATAAATGTTTATGTGAATTTATTTCCTTTTTATTTACAAAAAATGTTATAAATTGTTTTGTTCTATAGTTATTAATTAATTTTTTTTTATTTATTGTTATTTCATTTTAAAAATAACAGAAAATAATTTAAAAATACATATGTAACAGGTATTTGAAAACGAGGTTTTCGCCAAATTGTCGTAAAAAAATCGCGCCAAACATGGTGTGTAAAGATGAAAATAAGGAATTTTGCTTAGTGGCCACTGGCCGGTAAGTTGATTTTTTTTAGTAGCCAGTTACTGGCTGGTGAGAATAATTTCTTTAGCCGCCAGAAAGTACATTTATGTCACTGAATATTTAATTTAAAAATATATAAGTTCAGAGTAAATAAGTAATCTATGTAATACAGTAGAAGATCTTTATAACGCAAACCTAAAAACGCAAGGTCGTGCGTTATATAGAATTTTGCGTTACATGGATCACATCATTAAATTCACTTAGTAAACATGGCCAAATATATCTGAAACCTATCAAAACACATTAGAATATCTTTATACTGCATTCTTTGTTACCAAGAGTTATCCAAATTATAATTTTTTTGCATAATATAGGTCAGGCATTGTTAAATCTACTTTATAAACATGATCCAAATATAACTGACACAAGAATACCTTATATTAGAGATTTTCAAAAATGTTTATTGTAATAATAGCATTTTTTTCAGTAGAAAGGTCTTAAATTAGAAGATAAAGTTGAACTAATGTATCAAATTTAGTCCTCTAGAGAGTAGCAATATTTTACAATGTGAAAATGCAGGTGCTTTTTAACTGCAAAAATCATTGTTTACATCTGAGAAGTTGTGCGTTATATGGATAATTGCATTATATAGAATTGCGTTATAAAGATCTTCTACTGTAAATAAAAATATTTTAAATCATATTGTTTTGAATAAACTTGAGATACTAATTTCCAATCTATTTTAAATTAAGTTAACAGCAAAGTTATATGTAACATGTTTATACAGCAAACTACATAAGTCCACTATACTTAGGTACTCTTCAAAAAAAAAAAAAAAAAATCTGAAATTTACAGCAAATTTTCTGAAATGTAAAGGGGAGGGGGGTCTCTCCTGGAACTAATTATGCATTTTTTTTTCATGACACTTTAACAAAATTCGCGTTTTTCCACGATCTATTAGCGATGTTTGTGTTTCTTCCGCGATCCTTTGACAAAATGTGCATTTTTTTTCGCGATCTTTTGACAAAATGCGCGTTTTTTTTTTGCTATCTTTTAACAAAATTCGCACTTTTTTTCGTGATTATTTTGATGAAATTCGCGTTTGTTTTCGCGATCTTTTGACAAAATTCTCTTTTCTACGCGATTCTTTGAAAAAATTCGGGTTTTTTCTGCAATCTATTGATGGAATTCGCGTTTTTTCGCGATCCATTGACGATATTTTGCGTTTCTTCCGCGTTCTATTGACGATATTTTGCATTTTTCCGCGATTTATTGACAATATTCTGTGTTTTATTTTCGCGATTCTTTGACGAAAGTCGAGTTTTTTAGCGATCCTTTGACGAAATACAGGTTTTTCTGCAATCCTTTGACGAAAAGTGCGGTTTTTTTCGTGATCTTTTAACAAAATTCTCGTTTTTTTCGCAATTCCTTGACGAAATGCGTGTTTTTTTTCGCGATCTATTGACGATATTTGCGTTTTTTCGCGATCTATTGAGGATATTTGAGTTTTTCCGCGATCCATTCCCGATATTTGGGTTTTATCGTGATCCTTCGATGAAATTTACGTTTTTTTCCGTAATCTTTTGACGAAATGTACGTTTTTTCCCGATCTTTTGACGAAATTCTCGGGTTTTTTGCGATTCTTTGACAAAATTCGCGTTTGTTTTTCGCGATCTATTGATGATATTTGCATTTTTTCTGCTTTCCATTCACGATATCTGCGTTTTTTTCATGATCACTTCACGAAATTTGGGTTTCTGAGCAGTCCTTTAACGAAATGTGGGTTTTTCTGCGATCCTTTTATGAAATGGGTGGTATTTTCGAGATCTTTTGACAAAAGTCTTGTTTTTTTTCACGATTCTTTGAGGAAATTCGCTTTTTTTCGCTGACGAAATCCCTTTGGAAAATCCTGCATTTGGCCGGTACTTTCCATATTTTTAGTCGCCGAGTGGTGACTGGCGAGTGCTTATTTTCATCTTTAATGGTGTGTATGTGACAATGCAACAAATCATGAGATTTAATTTCTATTTCAAAGCAACGTTTTAATGTTATTACTTCTCCCGTCGACCAATTTCGCCAAATTATACAAATTGACATATTTTTTTTATTTTAAATAACAAAAGAACAAATAAATTAGTATAACATTAATAAAAATACAAATAAAACGTAGAAATAAAAATCCCTTGATGGCGTGAACATGTGTAACTTCCTTAAAGTCAAGTGAATGTGACATTTACAATCAACCATTATTGGCATTTAATCTTATAGTTAGGCGACAGATTTTTGGTCAATGGGATAACCAAGTAGCACCGTTTTAATTTACCACTCGAAAAATAAAAAAATGCTAACTGGCGAGTTTAAAAAAAGCTATTGGCAAGGTTTTCACCCGGCTAACATAAAAGTATCAGGAATTCTTTGCGATCATGGCAACTTTTATGTAGTTTTATTCGAAAAAATAATTTTGATTCTTTAATCTAAATGGAAACCTTTCTTATGAAAAGCGAAGGAATCAGCCCATTGTTTATGACAGTTACATAACTTGGACTATTATAATATAAACAAAATAATGGCAATAGATTAATATTCGGCAACTTATCACACCTGTGGCTGGCTAACATTAAAGTACCAAAATGACTGCCTGGAATATAAAAAGCGAAAGGATCCGCCTGGAGCTGTTGATGATAGTCACATCACTTAGGCTATTATTATAAAGATTGTTTTCAATTCTAAAAATAGCGCAAAGAATAATATTTCCTAACGATTAAAAATTTATTTTCACGTGACTATTAAAAACAGAAAAAAAAAAAGAAACTTTAAAATTACTATTAAATGAGTATGTGTTAAAAGCAGGAAAATATTGAAAATTATGTCTTGGAAATTGTATTTACACGTGAATATTAAAAGGGAAAGGAAACTTTAAAAAATAATAAATACATTAATATGCGTTTAACCCTTTCACGGACAAGGCACTTCTATTCGTAAAATCTTGAAATCAGTTAATGCCACCAGAATTTACAAACAAATTTCGATATACAAAAATGCTTTTGTTCACTTACTTAATAAAAGGGAAATTTTCATCCCAATATTCTGGTGCTAATGTGGCATTTAAGAATTAAAATTAAGTGGTCCAAAAATGAACCACCGCCCTTGAAGGGGTTAAAGCAGCAAATTTTAGTAATTGTAGTAAATTGTATTATGTCAATCGTTTTATAACGCTGTTAAATAATACCGAGAGACAAAGACTCCGTTTACTTAATTAATTTTATTTTAGCTTCTTTTCAAATGTTTAACTGATCTTCTTTAACCAAACACGAAAATAACCATTGGATGTCTTAACAGCAACTGATTCTACATTAATTTTTTGCAATCAAAGGGAATTCAATGGAAACACGTTTACAGGGAGATCGCTACAGGTTTTTTCAGTATAATTAAATCTTCTCTAATCTTTTTAAAACCGATCAGAATAGAGTGCTTTTAGATTCTGCAGTGTCTGAACGGGGGTTGGTGAGCATAGCTTGCAGGGGGCAGAGCCCCCTAGTATTTATATATTATCATTATAAGAGAAACCTTTTTTTTGTACAAAATATATTGCAAAAATATTAAATTAATCTTTTAAATTTTTAATTTCAGAACTAAAATTATTTGACATTGTTACAATTATTTTTCAAAACAAATTCTAAAAATATCTTAAAACTAATAGAAAACAAAAAATAATTTTTTTTATTAATTTTGAAAATTGCACAACATGATGCACATGTGAAAGATAAATTAATAATACAATGTATGCATCAACCTACTTATAAACTGGAATACATAATTAGTTTCTGAAGCTTCGACATATGGAGGGGGATGATAAATTATTTTCAAATCACTGATATATCTTTCTGAGTAAAAGAGTGTATTCTATAACCAGGTTTATCCAAATTTTTTAGAAAGCTCTCTTCTTTTGCTAATTTTTCAACATTTTGCCTTTCAACACCATGTCAATGTTTTGTAGCAATAAAATTCCAGATTTTACATATACCTTGTTTCATAATTAATTGTGAATTAAGCAGAATTTTGAATTTATACTTATTTATATATTATCATTATAAGAGAAACCTTATTTTGGTACAAAATATATTGCAAAAATATTAAATTAATCTTTTAAATTTTTAATTTCAGAACTAAAATTATTTGATATTGTTACAATTATTTTTCAAAACAAATTCTAAAAATATCTTAAAACTAATAGAAAACAAAAAATAATTTTTTTTATTAATTTTGAAAATTGCACAACATGATGCACATGCGAAAGATAAATTAATAATACAATGTATGCATCAACCTACTTATAAACTGGAATACATAATTAGTTTCTGGAGCTTCGACATATGGAGGGGGATGATAAATTATTTTCAAATCACTGATATATCTTTCTGAGTAAAAGAGTGTATTCTATAACCAGGTTTATCCAAATTTTCTAGAAAGCTCTCTTCTTTTGCTAATTTTTCAACATTTTGCCATTCAACACCATGTCAATGTTTTGTAGCAATAAAATTCCAGATTTTACATATACCTTGTTTCATAATTAATTGTGAATTAAGCAGAATTTTGAATTTATACTTATTTATATATTATCATTATAAGAGAAACCTTATTTTGGTACAAAATATATTGCAAAAATATTAAATTAATCTTTTAAATTTTTAATTTCAGAACTAAAATTATTTGATATTGTTACAATTATTTTTCAAAACAAATTCTAAAAATATCTTAAAACTAATAGGAAACAAAAAATATTTTTTTTTATTAATTTTGAAATTTGCACAACATGATGGGCATGCGAAAGATAATTTATTAATACATTGTATGCATCAACCTACTTATAAACTGGAATACATAATTAGTTTCTGAAGCTTCGACATATGGAGGAGGATGATAGATTATTTTCAAATCATTGATATCTTTCTGAGTAAAAGAGTGTATTCTATAGCCAGGTTTATCCAAATTTTCTAGAAAGCCTTCTTCTTTCACTAACTTTTTTGTGATCGTATAAACAACATTATCAGTAGAAACACCATTAATCTGGATTTGTAAGTGATCACTGGTTATAGCAGCAGGATGGTTTTGAAGAACCTAAAGAAAGGTGGATAACATTTTGAATTTATCCATGATGGAAATTACAAGATATTGATATGTGAGAGAAAAAAAGAAAAATAATTTATTACCATCATACCAAACTGATTTGTTTCTTCAGGCAACATCAAATTATCATCATGTAGCACAAGTTTAATTTCAAAACTAAAATTCAATTCAGTCTTTGATTTGGTATTTGTAACCTAAAGAAAAATTGAAATGTCAATACTTCAAAGCTTCAAATTTGATTAATTCTAAAAACAGAAATTGAAATATCAATACTTCAAAGCTTCAAATTTGATTAATTCTAAAAACATAAATTGAAATAAAATTTTTGAGCTGGATTTATTGGAAAATATTTTATGTACTTTCATTTCCTAATCCTTTATATCCTGGCAGTACTTTAAAGTACCATAACAAAATATTGTTATAAAATACATTTAACACATTGGTTGGCAGTAATACAATTTAGAAGGAGCTCTAGATAATTTAATTTATCATGTTCCAAAAGCATTATGCTGTATACAAAGCAAAAATACTGTTAAATGGTAATTTTTTTCCAGTTATAATTATGCCACTTTCTTGATATTAAAAGATATGGAGTGGAAAGTTTCAATTCTGAAAATTTTCTATATTTATGTATCAAGTTCATAATATTTGTACATTTTTTTATACTAAAAAAAACAATATTTTAAGAAAACTTGGGTAGAGTTGTAAATATTAGCGATGGGGTATAATGGGATGTTTCTATCAATTTTCTCGATTGTATGGGCATCTCGATTTTTTTTTTATTGTGTCAAATGTTTCTTGATTATCCCAGTTAGCCAATTGCTTTTATATGATACTTGATCCAATCTCATCAAGAACTGTCTGTAGTTGAACTGGAATGAGTCAACATTAATAAGGTTTTTGGGCACTGAGTTATTGTAGTATAAAATAGCGTAATAAATTTATTATCTAGCCTAGTGGTGTATGTCACCCAGGAACATGCTTTTCAGATATTATTATAGCTCTCAACTCATTTTGTTGACATCCATAGTGCAATTCATTTACTAGATTTAAAGATCCTTTAGAGTTTATTGGCGTCTATTAAAATCTAGTATGGCACATAATATTCGAAGAATAAATATTATAGCAGAGATGATGTAATATTAAAGTTGTTTTCTTGAAATAACGCATTTATAATATGTTAAAATAAATAAACATTGTTAACGTCCGAAATTTAAAATTTAAAAATATATTACAATTCATCAGACATACAAGTAAAAATTACATAAATACATATACAATTAAAAATGCAAGTGTTTCGGGCTAAGTTTTAGCCCCTCATCAGTGCAATAACATTCAAATGACCAGAAAACTATATGTCATGTTTACAGTTAATAATTACTAACAGTTAAAATTAAAGAAAGTATAAAGAACCATATCAAAGCAATGCTGTGTATTCAGGTGGAACTGCACAAGATTCATTAATTGGCAAAATTTACTTATGAGTGAACACACCTTCCAGAAAAACTCTACTTTTTAATGTTAGTACCAATTCAATACAAAATACAAGTGCAAAGTTAATTTAAAATAGTTAGTTAGTTAGTAGTAGTTTTAACCAGTTGCAATAATGTTAAAAGTGCAATTTTTTCTGGAAGGTGTGCTTACTCGTAAGCAAATTTCGCCAATTAATGAATCCTGTGCAATTCCACCTGAATCCATTGTAACTCGCAGAAAAGTCCCATATATTTTCAAACAAATCTCTAGATAGGAAAAGCATGTATAAGCATCCCAGCTCAAAATAATTCTAACTCTCAACGTTCTGTAGGAGATGATCAAAAGAATCGATTCATCTCAACCAATCTTACCTTTTGACTGAAAAGCAGCAAGGAAATGAAAAGAGTAGGAGTTACGGAATCCCTTTTTAGTAGCAAGCTTGCCAGTATTTTCCCAGTACTATTTAAAAGTGAAACTAGAGGCGAAATTTTCTCACGCTAGAAGAGAGGGTCCCTCTGGACCTATGATATCGAAGCTTGGTAATCATGTCACTCAGCCTAGGCTCTGAGTAGGCTATACATAGCCTTTGTTTTAAGAAAGATGAGTTAACGAACAGAGGAAGGAAGGCAAAAAAGGAAGGAGATGTGTTTGTGGTCCCAAGGAGAGAGTTTGCTCCCAGAGTGGGGGCTACGATTTCAGACAGGTCCGAAGGAAATAAAAACAGTTTGCCGACTCAGGCAGGATAATATTTCTCTGGTAGAAACCGCGAGGTAAAAGGAGTTGACAACAGATTGTTGTATACAAGAAAACAGCGGCAGCAGTTTTCGTATGAACTAATGTGAAAAAACTAAATTTTTATCGATAAAGAATCTATTAGAAGATTGGATGCTAATCCTACGTATTCTGAACTTGTGCTTTTAAATGGACATTGTCGTAAGTTGTAACGTACCCCAAAAAATAATATAGTTGTATTTCAAGTAATAACCAAGAAATTAAATTTATTTTATGTCATTTTAATAAAATATTTGGTTTAAATTCTATTTGGGCCTCCGCTTGACTGAAGTTCCACCCTACCACTTCCACCATTAAGTCGAAGGTTTTACAACAGCATTGCTTTGATATGGTTCTATATATTTTCTTTAATTTTAACTATTAGTAATTATTAACTGTAAGCATGATATATAGTTTTCTGGTCATTTGAATGTTATAGCACTAATGAGGGGCTAAAACTTAGCCCGAAACATTTGCATTTTTAATTGTACAGTCGGACCTCTATTTAACGAAGTCGCTAAATCCCGAAAAAAAGTTCGTTATATGGAAAATTCATTAAATCGAGAGTCACCTTTTAAAATACTTTAAGCTACGTAAAACACATTTTAAGTCCATAAACACAAAATATAATTAAAAAAAGTAATTAGTCACACTTTTTTTTATAAATTATTTCTATTTGTTTTACTTATTTTACCCATCAAAAAGAAATCTGCAAGGGAAATAAGAATGAAACAAAACATTGTCTGGAAATACATTGTATTTTCAGTTTAAAAAAACATTTTACATTAAAATCACGATTTTTTATTATGGTTGATAAGCTGTTTGGAGGAATATCAAATTTTAAAGCACTATTTTTTTTCTTCATGCCTTTATCCACCTTATCAATATTTTTTTTTTTCTTTGATGCTCAAGCACTTTTTCTTTGACATTTTCGAGCTACAAGAACTGAAATTACGAACACGATTGATCATGATCAACAATCTAGAAAACGGGAAACTATAGTTTAAGGACACGAGGCAGCTCCATTGAGGGTTAAAAGGGAATATTGAAAGTTTGCTCTTCTTGGATGGAAAGCAAAGAATCACAACGATTTTACTGCTCTCGGTGAGTTAGGTGCCTGGAAAGACCTGTTCATGGGTCATTGATCATCATAAAATGTGTTAAAAGAAAGAATAAGTTTCAAATGTCCAGTAATATTTTAAGAAATAAGGAGAAAAAAATTTTGATCCCAAGGAAAAGTTCGTTAAATAGAGAATACACTTCGCTATTTGGAGGTTATTTTATGAAGAAATTTACAAAATGTTCTTGTTTCCAAGTAAAAGTTCGCAAAATAGAGGTTCGTTAAATAGAGGTCCGACTGTATATGTAATTTATGTAATTTGTACTGGTATGTCTGATGAATTGTAATATATTTTTAATTATAATATGTTACTTGTCAAAAACCACTAGTGCAGAGGAGAGGGTAGGTTTAGGGATTAATATCTATTTCACAAGCTTAAAAGCTGATAAGATGTATACAAAACAAGTTGTATTAAGATTATTAAGAAATTTTAGAATACAACTTTTTGAAGGTTTCATATTAGGAGCTCCTCCATCAATTGAAATTGAATGAAAGAGAGAATGAAAACAATAGCAGCAAACTACATTATTGCTTCTGTCTTTTAGTTTCAAATGAAGATTGTAGAAGGGGATCTTTTTATAAAGCCATTGAGCATCTCAGTGTAAAATTTACATTGATTCCGTATGTTTTTTATTCCATCTGATTTTAGTTGCCAGGTATTTACTAAAAACTATTTTCTAAGCATGTAAAAGCAATGATTTTAATGAGCGATTGTAGAACATTTCGATTGTAGATTCCGGGGAGTAATCGATGACTGTATCAATTGTGTTTTTTCAATGATGATTTTTTTCGTCTGATAAATTCATAAGAATCACCCATCTCTAGTAAACATTCAACAAAATTTCTAACAATACTGATTTAGTTTATATAGTTTAACCAGGGTTGGTAAATCCCGGTTCTTTTTAAAAAAAACCAAAAAACCCGGTTTTTTTTGTTTAAACCAGGTTTTTTTGGTTTAACCCGGGTTTTTTTAAGTATATTTTCCTATTACATATACAGTAAAAGCTCAACTAACCGGCATGCTCGGGAAATGCCGATTGCCGGATACTTGAAAAGTCCGGATAGTTGAGCGCTACAAAATCTGTCATGAAAGGGGGGGGGGGAGGGGAGCATCGACGTAAAAATTAAACAGGAAAATGGTTTTTAGGCTATTTTTCCTGCCATTAGGAAGTTGATCAAATAACTCTTATTATTATTATTAAATTTGCATTTGATAAAGTTATTCTTTCCGAATAAAAAATAAAAGTAAACAAATTTCTATATTTATTTATTAATCTTTTATAAAGTTGTATTATTTATAATTTGACATCTCCTCTTTCTGGAAAAAGCACATGGAAAATTAACTCTGGTATGATTCACTTGTGTTACCTCAACTAACCTCACAGTAATAATGAATCTTTTCTGCATAGCTAAAAACGTTATCAGATGCAAACTGATAACGCCCGACTTCTCCGATCATGATAAAAACAAACTACACTCATTAGCTTTTTTGTTTTTCTTGTTGGAGTGGCTCAGATAGTGGAGTCTTTTGTGAGGGATTTCTGAAAACTCATTGTATGTTAATAAAAATTAGGTAAACGGCCGAATTTATTATTATTTGAATTCGGTGAAAATTTGAACACAATCGGTCAATTAGCAGCGGAGAAAGCAATTTTTTTTATATAATAAGTAAGGGGGAAAAAAGAGTACCGTTTCATTCTTTCTTTTTATCTAGAATAATAATATTATTATTTCTGTGTACTGTTTAGGTTGATGAAAAATATTTTCCTGGCTAATTCAACAACGCAAAACTTTGATGCAATCTCCCGGCTGAGGAGAAAAAGTTTGAACTGATAAAAATCCAACAATAAAACAAAGCAAAAAGAAAGAAATTTAGCCTGGAGCAACTTTTCTTTTTTTAATTTCCAGTTGTGTAGTTGATCCAAATACATCCAATAAAAAAATATTCTTGAATAAATATATTTAAAATACAATATGGTATAAAGATCTTTGTTACATAGTTCTTTTAAAATAATAATTTCTTGTTCTTGAATAAATAAAGCAATAGAAAAAAAAAAATAGTTTGGGATATAATTTCTCAGCATTTATTGTGTGTTTGATTGCGTTTCTTTCGATGTGCCAGGAATACTACGAAACGCATGTCTGATGTCCGTCTGTTTGAAAGAAAGTTCTCTTTTTTTCATGAAGCGTTCTTTTATGAGATGCAGTTCTAAAACTTCTTGAGCCGAATACTGTGAATTTTTTTCACAAAACTTTAAAAATGTAGATAAAACTTTTCTCAGCTTCACTCCACGAAATTTCCTCCTCGATTTCATTTTCAGATTCTGAGGAAATATCATTTGTTTCTTCCTCTGGAGTTGTCATTTTTTTAATTAACTGCTCTTCTGTTAAAGTTTCGGTGACAGGAATATTTTTATCTATAGCTATCCAATTTTCGATTTCTGGCATTTCCAGTTGCGATAGAGATAAGTTAGTATTAGGCCCATTTTTTAATGTTTCCATAATTTCATGCAATTCGTTCCTTTTCTTGGGGGGGGGGGGGCTACTGTGGATCTGGGGGAAAAAATATGATATCTGAAATTACCATATCCCCATCTCAATTCTTAGAAAACAGTTTTCCTTCATGCTCCTGGCTTCCTCACTTAGCAGTTCAATTTTCGGAAAAGATGTAGCTTTCTACCGTTTATCACGCCTCCCCCCCCCCCCATCTAGTTTTGCCAAGAGCAGAAAAGAAAGATCAAGCCTCTCTTCTCTTCTCTTCATCCCCCTCCTTCTCTATTTCGGAAGGAAAAACAGCCAACGCAGAGGACTATCGCGGACTATGACGCAACATGAAGTTATTCTGTGCTAACGAGCTATAGACAGTTCTTTATGCTATATTTTTATTTTATAACGTTCACTGAAATGAACATACACACAGATCTGTTTCACGCCGAATCAGTCGCTGAGATAATTTGAGAATGCTAACAGTAAATTTCCTAAAATAGTAGTAAAAATTTTTCAACTGTTTATAGGGAAAAAAAATAAACGATTTCTCCAAATTTTTCCGGTTAGTTGAGCTTTCCGGTTACTTGAATGCCGGATAACAGAGCTTTTACTGTACATGCATATTTATTGATAAAAATAAACATTGTTGGATATATAAGTAATATAACTTCATTTAAAAATAATTTAAATTAAATAATTACAGTAATTATGTAGAAAATTGAAATAATTTAAACATTTTTAGTAAAACTGTCTTATGTTTCATGAATAAAATGCTCTACATAGTGAAACATTGATATCTTGAAAATCTTAATAAACAATCTTTTGATTACTATAGTATTATAAATAAATATATGGTGTAGTTTCATAAATACAATATACTTTCCCATGGCTATTCAAAATAATTTCTTTGAAATATTTACAATCTGAGATATCTGATTTTTCTGTTAGAACACTACATGAACAATTATTAACTTTTATTAAAAGTAAAGCTTTTTATAAAGAATTCCTGAAATGATTTGAATTTAGCAGTAGAGTCTTTACATGTTTCAAGAAATATTGTATATTGTCATTTGACATTTCTCAGAAACTGCCAGGTAAAAAAAAAAAAAAAAAAAAAAAAAAAAAAGGGCGACAGTAAAATAAACAGAAATACCTATTTACCAGCTTTTTAGACTACTGAAAACATTGATCTTAAAATGGAAAGTAGATTTATAAAAGTTGTGGTCCACTAAAACATTTAACTTAATACACAGGCTTTTTTTGTAAGCTGCATTATAATACATATTACTTTTAAATGTCTAAAGTAAAAATTAATAATATACCTTTTTAAGCATTTTTATGAGGCTTTTTTTTGGACTTTATCTCGATTTTCTTCCATTTTTTTTTTTTTTTTTGTCAGATCTAAATAGTGAATTCGATTATGCAATAGATGATTTAAATATGTTTTATTGCATATTTTAGTTAAAAGTAAACAGGTGCTTCGCTAGCACCCAATTTTTCAATGTCCTCTTATTCGACTTCATATTTTGAATTTTTTTTTATTTTTAAGGCTGTTCTCAAATCCGAAAGGGCAGCTTTATGACATAAGTTTTAATTTATTTTTGTTCGGAAGTGCATGAAACTAGCAGATGCTGTTGTTCAGATATTATGTAATGGAACTGTGTTTTCCGTATTTTTGCAAACACAATAGATCTTTCAGAAAATATTGTCAAAGTGGGCGTTTTGAACCGAATTTCCACATGAAAGAAGAATAACCACTCAAGGAAGGTTAAAAACATCTTTGACACATGATCAAAATTGCCTATAACTCAATAGGTAATTTACTTATCAAAAATGGAAAACACAGTTCGATTCGAAATCGCTTCCATAGTCAGGCCTTCCAATTTTATAACTTTCCATTAAAAAATTAATTTGTAAATGTGTCAAAGCATTTTGTGCTTGTTGAGTAGAGCAATTGAGAACAATCTTAAAAGATAATCTCCCCAATCAAGAAAATTTTCTTTTACAGCTTGACTGAAATCTTAAAGGTCATTTTATGTTATTAATTGCAAATAATCTTCATTTTTTTCAAAGGAAAATATTTTATTCAAAATATTGGATATTTTTAGTCTATTTTATCTTTGCTAAATTCACATGTTTTAAATTTTCTCTTTAAAGCTTCAGATATGTTCATCAACACAAGCAATTTGCATTCTACAAGCATACAAATTAACCTAGACTCACTATGTCTCATGGTGACTGCTGGGATAAGACTGTTAAAAGCAGTGTTGTAGTCGTAAAAAATGCAGAGAGCATACGCTATAGGCAGAGGGTATACTCTAGAGTCCTAAACGTTCATGGTTAGGGTATACGATATAGCTTTATTTGAGAAACAGAGGGTATACGGAGCTTCTTAAAAAAATTCAGAAGGTATACATTGTATACCCTCCACTACATCACTGGTTAAAAGTAGAAATTTATATCCAATAATTTGAAACACTTAAATTACAAAAATGAGAAAGTATATTAGATTTTTTCTAAAAAATCAGTTTGTTAATCAACTGTTTTAAACCATGCCAACCCTGCTGGTAACAGAATAAAATCATAATGTAAAACCCGAATCCCAATATAGGAATGCAAGAAAAATAAAGGCTTACTAAACCCAATAGCCGTGACAACAAAGAAAACTCACAGCCAATCATTCATTAGCATACAGAACAAAGAGTAACCAATGGAGAGAATTACTTATGATTATGTCATCATTGAGGCATAATGTAATCCTTAGTAAATCTTAACTAATCAAGCAGTCTAAGTAGTAAAAGTGTATTTTTAGCTCAAATATGCCATTTTGGCTATTTTTAAAAATAAAAGTCTTAAAAAAGAAGAAGAAGAAAGAAAACTAACTACTTTTTTTCCCCCAGCTAATTTTATAAAAATTAGTTAGTCTGCCATGTAGATTTAAAGCTTATAAGAAAAGTTTGACTAAAAATGTTTGTCCCTTTACAAGTTTATTAATTCATCATTTTTCTAAAGTTTTGCTTGTAGCTTCTGCATAACTTGGATTTTGCATTTTTCAATAATGTGTAAAATAAATGAAAACATTAGGGAAAAAGAGAAAAAAACCAGATGAAAAAAAACCAGCATGGTTTTTTTTAAAAAACTGTTTGGTTTAAACCATGGTTTAAACCAGCGTGATTTAAACCAAACAACCCTGAGTTTAACAGACAAAATCTTTCTAAAATTTATTTAAAGATTGCAGAAATCGTCTAAAATATTTTCAAAAATGCAAGAAAAATGCTTTGGAAAGTGAAAATTTCATTAATTTAAAATCTCGGAAATAGAGTTAAATAGAGCAAGCAGAATTAAAAGAAGTTCGTATAAAATGTCAAAACTGATAAAATAAAATAAAAACACAAAACACAGCAAGCAATGCTTTTAGCTTTTTCTAAAGAATTGAAAAACAATACAAAATTTATACAAAGATATAAAAAACTTACTTTTATAGGTATGATGAAAGTGGTAGTTAAATTGTCAAAATGCTTATAGAAAATCAGCTTATCATCAATATCTTTTTGGCTGAAACTTATTCTTGCAGATGTAATTTTTTTATGTTTATTTGAATTATTAGCAGCTTTAAAAAAGGATCCTATAAAACACAAAAGCAATACATAATATCTATTTAAAAATATAGCAATTTTTATTATAAGAAAAATATTTAAAGTCTTACCATATGGTGTTACAGATGATTTTTCTAAACTAAATACAATATCACTTGATAATGATTGCTGACTGATAGCATATATATGGTCATTTGTTAGAATAGTAAATTCATGTATTTTCACTAATAATGGGTTATTTCTAAGTAAAAATAGTTCTTTCTGTTCCTAAAATAAGTAAAAAAATTATAAGAAACTTAAAATATAATAAATTCCTTATTATATAGCTAATTTTTTTTCAGGTTTATCTTAAAGTGTCAAGTACTAATGACTAGTCTAAGTATATATTTAGTAGTATTCCACAATTTCTCCTAAATAGTTAACATTTTACTATTTTTTTTATAATTATAGATTCGTGTTAAAAACTTTTTTTAATGAAAAATTAAAAACAATAATTTGTCCAAAAAAATTGAATATAAGTTTTTATTTTTTGTAAGATTTTCTTTATTCAAAAGAAAATTCAAAATAATCCTGATATATTTTAACTCCTTCTCCCTTTCTTCCCCTCCACACAATGTTTAAAACCCTAATGTTTAATACTAGCAATTTCAAATACAGTATTTTTAAATAAAACTAATTGCCTAACTAATAAAAACTGCCATAATAATAAACTTTAATATTTTACCCAAATATTTGTGTTTTATTTCGCAAAGTAGCTGTCAATTGTGCAAATCATCATGGGGGTCCAGAACACAAAAATTGTCAAATTTTCGGAAAATGTTTTATTGCATTAAAACAGTCTCTGTTTTTTTATGCTAAAAATGATGGTTAAAATCATGTTTCCTTCTTAATTAAAACAGAAGATATTAATTTTTTTGTTTTGGTTTGTTTTCAAAGTCTAGCTTTCAAGCAATGTTTGTCACAGAAATGACTTTTTGTGAAAATGCGTTTTTTTGCATGGTGGGTTTTTAAACCATTTCTCGTATTTAAATCATTATAAGTCAAGAACCAATAAAGATAAATGCTTCAAACTTGGAACATGTCTTTTTCAATCGTTTTACTTTAATTTTGATTCAGAAAATTTGAAAAAAAAAAGTGATTTTTAAAAAATAAGTTAGATAATTTTTTTTTAATTTTTACTTATTTTTTTAATTAATATTTTTTTAAATGCTGAATCAAAATTAAAACTTATTTCTGTTTAATTAAATGGAAAAGTTTTGAAATTCAACAAATAATATATCTAGTTAATGAACACTTAAAAAAATTTTTAATTTAATTTTTTTTTAAACTTTTTGAGAAGTTTTATAATTTGATTTTGTTTGCAAATTATATGTTTAAAAATTTCAAAAAAATTCTAAGTCAAAAAATATTTTTTTTTAATTACAATTAAGGCAATGTGTCCCAGATCTCCACAAATCGTCATCAGCCAGTTAGTTACTTTTACAAATTTAATGTATTCAGAATTCAAGAAAGTTATAATTTGATTACTGTTATTTATTAAAAGAAAATGAAAGGGGTAATATAACAAACAATATATAAATCTATGTTGTTAGAATCAACTATTTAAATAACTTTATGGAACTATGTTATATCTTTAAATTAGTGGTAAGTTAATGAAAATGGTTATTAAGCATATATCATTTGAGATTCTATCAAATATTAATTACTTTGAAGACATAAAAAAATACTTAATTTCATACCATTTTCTTTAAAATATTTTTTTTATAAAATACAATCAGGATCAGTTAAAGATGCTCATGGTTAATTTGTGATCCCGCTTAATACACAGATTTTTTTTTTATCCCTTGAATATTTAAGCTAATTAAATTAATTAAGCTATTATTAAATAAGCTAATATTAATAAGCTAATTTAAAGCTAATGAAAAATATCACATTTAATATGTGATAGATTTTTGGTCTTTTGAAGCTAAAAATTATGTTTAAGATGTGAATTCCTTTTCTCGTCTCCAGTGTTCCCAATATAGATTTTTTTATTATTATTATTCAGATAAAAAACACTGTTTCTGAATAGTAATATTTACTTTATTTAAGACGAACATTACTAATCGGAAATAGTGGTAGATATTTGAATATTTAACAAAAAAAAAACTGCTAAACTAGCAACACTGAAATTCTTCTTTGATCCTGTGTCTAACATTCTATGTCTACTGCTTCGTGTATGCTTTTACTGCTGTAGTGAGAGATAGATGAATTCAGAATGCTCAGATACGTCATAAAAATTATGATTAAAGATGATTACACATGTTGCTAGTTAGGTTTTAAATGTAAGTTACATCACAATACATAGGCAATGTAAACTGCAAAAGTGTTCAAAATAGTGTAAGAAATAAGACTATGTTGATGAAATAGTCCTCCCATTAATTTCCCATAAGTTATGACTTTTAAATTTTTATACAGTCCCATGTTTTATAATGCATATTATATGGGGGAAAAAAAGAAACGTGGAAAGGTTAAACAAATAAGACTAAAGTTTTATAATTATTTTATGTTTACTGTGTTTTCTTTCCTTTTTGCTATGCTAACAGTATTTTTTACACAAACAGTAATAATGATGTTTTTTCTTATTATATTAAAACTGAAGGACATATTATAATTGTAACAAATATTTAAATATTGCTCTCCTAGATGGCAGCACTAAACGACAGACTCTAATTTTAGCGGACTGCCAAATAAGTTTTTCCCATGATTCCATGCAGATTTAGCTTCCCCGCGCAGAGAGTGTTCGGGAGACACGCAAGAGAGACGTTCCGAAATACAAGCCGCTTGCTTGTTTGATTTTTCCCCCCGGCGTTTTGAGAGGGTGGGAAAGGATGAAATATTTTCTCCAAATCAGTGGAATTCTTCTGAGATGTCTAAAATTTGTACATATGTACATAGGTGTACATAATTCGTGTTACGTGACGTATCATTGTATTTAACATGCTCTATTAAAAGTTTTCTACTAAATCCTAGAGTGACGGATATAATTTTGGAGTGATGAGTCCATTCTTTTAAGATTGTACCCTCTACTTATGGAAAGTAGAATGGTTATATAATAGTATCCATTATCACAAGTACTAAATATGATTTTAATAACTGAATTGTGCTTCAAAGATTTAAATTTTTTCCCTTTAAGTCAATAAAATTAATCTAACAGGAAGATTATAAAAGCAACAATGAGTTAAAGTTGAATATAATTAAGAATTAATCTAAATTTATGTAAAAGACTTTCAAATTTAAACATATAAATGAAAGCTCTGCAGTTCATTTAGATGTGTAAATAAACCAAGTTTCCGCAAAATTATACAAATCATGTTTAATATGCGATCCTGCGTAATACAGGACTTTTATTCACTCCCTTGAAACGCATCTTAACCGGATTTGACACTAATATATATGTTTTTAAAAAAAGTTGCAAATTTAAACAGGAGATAGAACACAGTAAATTGTATACTTTTTAAAAAACGGAGAGTGCTCTCTCTATTGTCTGCCAAATTCTAGACCAATAGCCACCTTGTGGTCCTATCATAAATTTGCTGCTTACTCACTATGCTTCTTACTGAACTACTCCTCTCTCCTTTTCTATATCCTTACTAAGAACACACTGTAATCTACTCCAATAATATTTTCTTTTTCAAGCTGTCCGAACATTTTTACAAACATTAGTGAGTATGGTCGGATAATGCATTTTTCTTGTATATTGTTGTTTAATGTATTGATTTAGTAATAATTTTGTAATTATTTCTATGTTTTACTTTAAATTTTTTTTAACTTGTCTGGGTTAGATATGAGTTTCAGATCAATTCAATTTTCGCCATTGTCTTAAGGACACTATATTGTACTTTTAAGAAAGAGATAATATAACAAACAATACATAAATACATGTTGTTTTTGGGATAATATATGAAAATTTCGATAGTAATGTTTAATTTCTGGTGTTAATAATGCTTGAGACAATGTTTAATAAACAAAAATTTCTATTTGCCAAACTAAAATGCCTCAATTATACAATAAATTATAAATGCACAAAGAGGCAAACACTTCTATTGAATTTCTACAAGATTTTTGCCAAATGTCATCAAACTTGGCAATCATTTGACAACTTCTAAAATGATCTGCGATTTTCTGGAACACAGTTGATGATTTACAGATAAATATATAGTGAAATTACACATTTTTTTAAATACAGTAAAACTTGCTAAATTGACCACCCTTAAATGTTGTCTACCCTTCTAAGTTGACCTCTTTAAGAGAGCTTTAAATATAGTTTTTATAAATTGGGACCTTTTCAGAGTTGGCATTCCAATCAGCGGAAAAAAAAAAAAAAAATAAATAAATAAATAAATAAATCCCTGCCGGCTCGACCTACAGGCGGAAGTAGATTTCGAAGTTAAGTACTAAATTCACCAACAAAACTTAAATCAAGATTAGAGATAAATCCAGTTTCTTCACTAAGAATGAGCTCTAGTGAGCTAAACTTTTTGTGAAAATTCTAATCTACAAGAATACACATATTCGTGTATATGGAATAGGTTTAAAAATGGCTACAGCAAATTCAAAGAACCTCAAAGTATTAAAATATGTTAATATTTCCATAGTCGGGTTTTTATCATGTTTTAATACGTTTCTTCAAACTCACATGACGTTACATATTCACCTGCTGAGGTCCATTATATTTCCAATATGACGCACTGTATATATATTTTTTAATTCGTCAAACTATTTATTTTATTTTGAGTTTTCATGCAGAAATCTTGCTCTAGAAAACTTATGATGCAATATTCAATTTGTTTTCAATTTGTCAAACTATTTATTTAATTTAATTTTTTACGTGAAAATTTTGCAATAGAAAAGTAATTGCTGTAGTGAGAATTTTATTGTTTTTTTTAATTTAATTGTTGGCAATTGCTGTAACGAAAAATGTTTATTTTTTCCTGTCATTGTTGTGAAAGAGCTGGTTTTAACAGAATCATGTTAAGACGGTATTCAAAACTTTGAACCCTCCCCATTTCCACCCCCTTATACCAATTTTGCCCATTTTCAATCCCTGCCGAGATATCTCAATGTTGCCGCTATCTCAATGTTGTTGGCGAGTTTGAAGACGATCCATGCATAATTGCGACTTTTATCGTGCGGACAAAGTTTAGTACATACATACATATATATATAAACTTTTTAGGTGGGGGTGGTTTTGGGTTCCTGGGGTCATATAATGAAAAGTTATGAGGGAATTTTTCAAAAGTCGCACCATGGTAACGACTGCAATAGGTAATACTTCTTATGAAATCTACCTAAAATTGCTGTAATTTTCTTGTACACATATGCATACAAAAAAAATTTTGAAAGTCAAGAACATTACAACTGAGCAATTTCATTTCAGCTCAGGCAGGACATGTCAATTCACTATCATAGATTTTTTTCAAAAAATTACTGTAGTTACAACTAAATAATACACCAAATTTCCCAATAGGATTTTTCCCAAAAAATTTTTAACTAAACTACTGAATATAGTTGCTATGTTTTCCTTGTAGTCTGTAGTGTAACAACATGCTACATTTTATGCATTTTAATGTAGCAAGTAATGCGATACAAGAAATCAGTAGCTTGTAGTGAGTACTGATACTACTTCAGAGAAGAAAAAAGTGCCATTCTCCAGATTACATAATCATAACTTGTCTCTTTTGTGAAAAATGTGTTCTGTGTAACAATTTGTGAATGTCAACAACAAATTGCTGTAATAAGAATAGTAGGGTGTGTACAATTCTACCACAATTTTCATATAGGATTTTTCACCTTATTTAATAATAAAAAAAACATTATGAATTATGTGATTAAACACAGAACGGTTTTTAATCTGAGGAAAAAATATTAGCCGAAGATTCTTACCTAAATTAGTGGTGCCATATTCCTTACAAATTCTAAGGATTGTACGCACCTTGGAATAGTACATCAAATTTATGCTTTGTATGGTTATGCATAAATATATGCATAAAATAGTAATGCTCCATTATATGAGTTGTTTATATATATATAGCTCTGTTTTTGTGTACCCCAAAAATATGAATAAACTATATTTTAATTGAATTTTTATGTAACTACAGTCAAATCCCATTTTACCGAATTGATTGGGACTAGCAACTTTGTTTGTTAAATCAGGATAGTGTAAAGAATTTTTTTATATACAGTAGAACAAGTTAAAAATGGGCTATAAACAAAAGGAACAATGCTCATTTGCCTTAATAATGATGTTAAACATTAGTTGCTTTAAGAAAATACACTGGATAAGGAAACATTCCTTTTTTATGCTCTACTATAAATCACATTGATTGTAATTAAGAAAAAAATCTCATTTTTTAAAATTTTATACATAAATTAATTTTTAGGAAAGAAATCTTTTATGGATGTTTGTTTGCTTTATTTTGATTTTGTATGCCAAATTCTTTATTGATTTTTTCCAAAGTTGTGAAAACAGTGTCATCAACATCGTGAGCTATCAAATACTAATTAAAAGTATAAAAAATGCTAACTGCTTCTTTAAATGTTGCACGCTTCATCTTTTTCATCCGGTCCACTACTACTGCTATTAATAACATCGCTGTAATGTAGTTCTGCGTCACAAGATAGACATTCCAAAAATTGACAATCAGAAAGAATTTCCTGCCACTCAGTTATTCTTTCATGATTTTTACTGATGTCATGTAGATTTTCCAGCACATTTTGTGGCTGGAAACCTGCTTCTGAAAAGCAATTACTGATAGTGTGTTTAGTAACAGCGTTCCACGACTGTTGCATAAAAGTCATCGCTTCGGGAATGTTCAGAAAATTTCGACCTTTTTTCTGCAAGTTTTCTTACATATTATTAAGAATTTTCCTGATAAGAATTTTTCAATATTAAATTTTAAATGATTGGATAATTCCTATATCCATGAATTGTGACTCAGAGGTACAATTTGCAGGAAAAAAAAAAACACTAAGATTCAGAAAATCATAATCTATGAGATGAGCAGGACACTGATCGATGAAAAGAATAGCTTTTCTTTTTAAAGAAAAGCAATCATCCATGATTTGTTATTTGTGTCATATTTTATTGAAAATCTTTTGACATTTTTGAAACATCTTGGATTTTTGCCAATAACATTGGATGTCAATGCTGCTAAGAGGACAGTCATGTGAAGTTTACTTCTTTTCACCCCATGACACTTTTCATTTTGAAAACAAAGTGTTTTAATTGGCTGCAAATTATAAAAAATATCTGTGTCATCAGCATTAAATATATTGAAACGAGAATACCTTTAATGAGTTCAGCTGATATTTCTGATTTCCATTTTGCTACAAATTTCGGATCAATACTTCTTTTTTTGCCGAACATAACTTTATGAACAACTTTGTGTCTTTTTAAAATCTATCCAGTCATCCTCCTGAAGCTGTGAAATTTTTCATATTAACTTCTTTTGCAATTTGCAGCATTTTTCCTTGTAGGAGTGGCCCATTTACAGCTATGTTATTTCCTCATGCTGTAGTGGACCAAGATATCAATTTTTCTTCCTTATCAAAATAACTGCCTGTTTTTATAGATTTTCTCTGGAATGCAAATTTTTCCTCACAGTTTACATAGCATTCTTCAATTCTTTTCTATTTTTGTAATTCCAAGCCTATCTGCTAAAGATTTCTGACTTTCAATGTTTTTGTCCACTTCTTTTAAAATTGCAATTTTTTCATTTATTTTTTACAGTTTTCGATTCAGTCATTGTATTAGCGCAGATTTTGAGAGCATCTAGTGCAGAGCACAGAAACTTTGTTATAATGGACATTTTAGTGACCTCTCTCATCCATTACAGTTTCATTAGAGAAGGGGAGATTTTTAAATTAGATATTAGTCTCATAAGGAGAAATTATATTCTTATATGTATTTTGGTTGTATGAGATTTTATCCAGCCTTTGAAACACATGTTTTATGATTTATAAATATGTTAGTGTTGTATTAGGATAGGATAAAATCTCCAGTCTGTATAATATATGTCATAATAAAATACAGTTTAAAATACACTTGTAGTATAGATACTTGAAATGGCACAATTATTGGGAATTGCAAACATAAATTCGATAAGACAATGGATATGAAGATCTGTATATTTTTATTCCTAAGAATTCTAACTATAAACAGTCAAAGAGCATAATTGTATGGCATCATGTTTAATGTAACAAATCTTCAAAATAAGATTTTCTGAATATTTGGGAAATCTTATATGCTTAGAATATACAAATAATCTAACATTATTAAATTGTGGATCTCAGGAGGTTAGATATTGTGTGAAGTGAAATGCAAATTAAAATGTATTGAAAAATTGGCTTTGAGGCACCTGATATGAAGATTTACTAACTAGTATGAAGATGTTCATGGCGTATTTTGGTTACTATGGTTCTATAGTGATCGTCATTATGTGCTAAAATACTATTTCTGAGGAATTTTTTTTTTAATTAAATTCTTTGATTTTAAATTCCAAAGTTTTATTGCATATTTATCTTTACTTTGACAATGTAAGAATATTTTATGTAAAAGGAATAGCCAACAATACATTTGTTAACTATTTATGTTTGCAGTTCCAGGAGCTGAAAAATCATTAGCTGGTATTCCCATATCTTCATTTTCTTATGTTGATCTTGTGGAAGGTTATATAAAGTACATACAGTTAACTCATAGAAATGTAGAACCAGACAAAGATACTGTATATATCCGCATTAGTGATGGTTTTTTGTCATCACCAGCTCATCTTGTGAATATAACTATAAGGCCCGTGAATGATGAAGTCCCTTTGGTTTACACTCAACATTTGTCTGTACTTCAAGTAGTTTTAGAAAAGTTTTAAACTCTTCCTTATCAGTGACTGATGGAGACACAAGTCCTGATCAACTGTATATTAGATGAGAAAGCTCACCCCAAAAAGGTAATTTTTCTCAATAGTATTTTTATTATTAATCTTTTGTATTATAGTTGATTGAATATTCAGTAAACTTTTTATTTTATGATCAAGTTAATTGAAAACTTCTATACAGTTGAACCTCGAAAATCCAGAATTGGTGAGACCGTGGCGATTCTGTATTTTCGAATTTTCTGGATTTTGGAGGTCTGTTGAGCAATTCCATTTCAGCTCAGGCAGGACATGTCAATTCACTATCATAGATTTTTTTCAAAAAATTACTGTAGTTACAACTAAATAATACACCAAATTTCCCAATAGGATTTTTCCCTCCAAATTTTTTTTCTGTGGTTACAGCACTTTAAAGTTTACGATAAAATTGACAATTTTCAGAAAAACAGAAAAATGCCTCATTTTGAAATGAACACAGTATCAAAAATATTTAACGTATCCAGTCAATTTATTTTTTACAAATAGTTATTAAGCTGAATTTTACTTTAGCATAGTTTTAAAAAATATAGTGACATTTTAAAATAATTTTAAAGAATTGTTTCTAAGTACAAAAAATGGAATTATTGCTGATTTTAAGATTTTTTTTTCAGAATGAAAAAAAATATTTTAAAGCTAAACATTGATGATAATCCAAAGCCCTATAAAGGGGGTTTCAGAATAAATTTTATTTTAAGCCTAAGATGCATGCAACTTTTGCAATTCAATTTTAAATTATGCAAAATTTTGTAAAATCGCTAGTTTTGAGATGCAATTTCTCAAAAACACCATTTTTAAAAAATCTGATAATATGCTCAATTGATACCTTATTAGTTTCTAATAAATACCTTATAAGCAAATCGTGTGTTTTTGCTTAGAAAATTTTATATGATTTTTTGAAAATAACACGTTATGTACATTTTTCAAAAGACCACAGTCAAGTTTTTTCTTATTTCACTGAATTTATAATATAATTAATTTTTTAATAAAAAGAATAATATGTAATAATTTTTAATAAAAGGTGTATCAAAATACCTAGTAGTTAAATCCAGAAAAATTAAAAAAGAAAAAGTAGTTTATGTGCAATCTGATCCTTATATTGGACATCCTTTATCAATAGAAGCACTAAATGTTGCATTGTCCTGCTATTTAGAGGATAACAAAGATTGAACTAAAGATAGTTGAAACAAAAGTGATGTTATTTTTATTAAAAATGATGGTGCGAAAATTAAAAGAGTAAAACGTGTTATGACACAGTCTGTTAAAGAAACATAACTTAATGAAAAAAGAAAATCCTTCTATGTCAAAGCTTGGCCAACTGTGGCACGCCGGACAATACTAGAATTTTACAGAAAAAGTCGGCTTCTTGAATTGCAGAGATTCGATGATTAGATAAGTAAATGATTACTATAAAATTTTAGTGGTGTCGAGCATGCCACAGTTGGCCACCCCTGCTCTATGAAAATAAGACTATCAAAATTTTATTCATTACGTCCAAAATTTATCTAAATTCAGCCAATACAAGTAGTACACTGTTCTGTTTACTGCAATAATTGGAAATTGATATGTGTAGCTCTTAAAAATCTAACAGGCATTCAAATTAGAGAAGAAGATCTGATGATGAAATGCTTATATAGAAAAATAAACAATGAAAATTGTTGGCTCGAAGAGTGTGGTGAGTGCCCTGGGGTACCAAAATTCTTACAGCCGAAGCTTTTGATTTGAATGAAGAGGAAGTGGTTGTATATGCTATATGGCAAGGTGGAGACTTAATAAAAAAGTTGGTATGAATTAAAAAAGTTCTAGAAGATGTAAGGCACTGGGTGAGAAGAGCAATTCCTCATTATCACTCAAGGAAAAATAAGAGACAAAGAATTGCTGAGGTAAAGTTATCTAAAAAAAAGAAAAATCTGTGCTCGTGATACAATCTGACTTTGCTAAAAACTGGTCGGTAATACTGACAGATGAAGTACAAAGTTTTCACTGGCAAAATGCTCAAATATCATTATTTACCTGTACAGCATATTTTAGAGAAGAAATAAAAAGTTTTATTGTAGTTTCTGATGATATAACTCATGATATAGCTCATGCTGTTTGTGCTATAGAAAATATAAAAAAAGAATTATCTAAGTTGTACCAATTACAAACACTGGAATCAATTGTGTATATATCAGATGGAGATAGAGCACATTTTAAAAATAAGTATTATTTTTATGGATTGTACAAAAATAATGAAGTTGTACTAAAGAAGTGGATTTTTTCAGCTACTGACCATGAAAAAAGTGCATGTGATGCTGTAGGGGGATTATGTAAGCATTATATAACGAAATTTAATCTCCAAAATGAGCCAATAAGAGCCATCCGAGATTCTGTCTCATTTGTTGCTGAACTATCCTCTCTGTTAAAAAAGTATCCTTCTACTCCATCTAGACAGAAATATTATTCAAGCCTATAAAGCTAATAATGAGAAAGAATAAGCTAATGTAAAATGTATTGTTGGTATATGATCTAAACATTATTGGATGATTAAAAATAATAATGAAGGTTATATGGGACAAACAATTAAAAATGCATTGACAAAAGTTGAAACCTCCAGTCAGATGACAAAACAACATTCAATGCATGATTTATAAATCGGTGATTGCATTGGGTGCATTTATGAAAATAATTGGTAGATAGGACAAATCAATAGCATACGACGAGAACTGAGGGACATTACAGCATCATTCATATACCACATGGTCCAGAAAAAGCATTCCTGTGGCCAGAAAAATCTGGGAAGAGAAAAGATGAACGCGTCGAGTAACACTTAAAACATGGCGATTAACTTTATTGTCTTCACTTGCCAAATTTAATGGGCACCACTTGCCAAACTTGATGGTTGAAAGATGTATCGATGCTCCTTCCTCCCTGGCATCGATTCCAGATTTCTTTCCTGATTCTTTTGGCCACTGAAATGTTTTTGCTGGGCCATGGGAGTACATGAATGATACTGTAATGTCATTTAGTTCTCATGATATGCTACTGATTTGTCCTATCCACCAATTACTTTCATAATCAATATTTCATAATCAATTATAAATTCAGTGAAATAAGAAAAAGCTTGACTTTCTGGTCTTTTGAAAAATATACACAACATGTTATTTTCAAAAAATCATATAAAATTTTCTATGCAAAAACACATGATTTGCTTATATATAAGGTATTTATTAGAAACTAATGAGGTATCAATTGAGCATATTATCAGATTTTTAAAAAATGGTGTTTTTGAGAAATTGCATCTCAAAAGTAGCGATTTTACGAAATTTCGCATAATTTGAAATTGAATTGCAAAAGTTGCATGCATCTTAGGCTTAAAATAAAATTTACTGGGAAACTCCCCTTTAAAGGTCTTTGGATTACCATCAATGTTTAGCTTTAAAATATTTTTTTTCATTCCGAAAAAAAAATCTTAAAATCAGTAATAATTCCATTTTTTGTACTTAGAAACAATTTTTTTAAATTAATTTAAAATGTCACTATATTTTTTAAAACTATGCTAAAGTAAAATTCAGCTTAATAACTATTTGTAAAAAATAAATTGACTGGATACATTAAATATTTTTGATACTGTGTTCATTTCAAAATGAAACGTTTTTCTGTTTTTCCAAAAATTGTCAATTTTATCGTAAACTTTAAAGTGCTGTAACCCCAGAAAAAATTTTTTTTGGGGGGGGGGGGGAATCCTATTGGGAAATTTTATGTATTGCTTAGTTGTAACTACTGTAATTTTTTGAAAAAAATCTATGATGGTGAATTGACGCATATCAGTACTGCCTGCCTGAATTCAGATGGAATAGCTCAACTAAGACTATTTTCTGTTTATGAAGGCTAAAGAGACTGTTATTTATTGGTTGAAGAAATTTAAAATTCCCTGCATTTTTCCCATTTTCTAGGTTATTTCTTGAATTTCCTGTGTTTTCCAGAAGGTGAAGCAAACCCTTTAAAAATTGTACATCTGTTTAAATTTACCAGAAAATGGTTACACCAATGGTTGTCAACTTATGCAGTTTTGGCTGAAGCATATTAAAATTTCTATCAGTTTCAAAACATATAACACTATTGCAGTGCACTACCAAAAATTATCAGCCACAGAAGAAATGTATTCAAAGTCATTTGTGCGTCCCAAACTATAAATGCTTGTTAGGTAATAGAAACTTTAAAATATTTAATTAGTAACTTTAAAATATTTAATTAATATTAATGATTCAAAATTTGTTTTGTTAAATTTTACTTTAAAACAATTTTCATTTATTCTACAAAAAAGATCGTTAATAAATATCAATAATAAAATAATAAATCTTAATTTTAATACTTTCAGCAAAAATAAATATTTTTATAATAATTTTCCAATATTACATTTCAAATTTTTAACATAACAATCTTTCATTTAAATCCTTTTTACACTGTGTGGCAACAAATCAACAGCCAATCCATGTCTTTTGTGCACAACGGAAAATTTCAGGTGAGCGTCCTTCCTGGTGTTTCTCCCTCTCTTGGGCTTTGAACGGCAACGTGCTAAGAAGGGTGCGTTGTTGCTCTGCAAAATTTCATTTAATTATTGGGATCGAGTGCTTCATATCAGTATCAAAAGTGTTTATCAATCCCTTAAAATAATAGAAATGAATCTTTGTTATTTAAGTCTTCATAATTTAAATTCTACAAATTGGCTGCTATTTAAAGATTCAGACATTCTACTATTTTCACGAAACAGAGATGTTTGCTAATGGCGAATATTTTATATTCCTGTGTGGTTGCTACAGAAACTCCTGATAATCTGCAAAAAGGAAAAAAATTCCTCTTCATGTGAAATCAGCTCGTGTGTGCCATTAATTACGGTATTCTTGATGGTTCATCAATTTAAGGTCTTGACAAAAGTGTATAGGTGTCATTATAAGTGATGCATAAAATATGAATCTACACCTCAATGATTCCTCGTTGTTTTCTCTGTCATCTATTAAATGGTAAGATAAATTTATTTGTTTATCATTTGTGTGAGATTATGTACATTATAAAGAGTTTAAATACTCCGATGCTCGATTGAAAGGGGATGAAATCTGATCCTCATAATAATGAACTGGAGGAATTTTAATCCAGCAACTGACTTTAGCAGAAAAATGATCGGAGAACTTGATAACTTACACAGAAATAAAACTTTCAGAACAATTTTAGATCCTGATAGTTGCACTAAATATATCTTCTTATTATTCAACAGAATTTTAAAATATGTCATGCTCAGTTCATAGCTAATCACAATCTTTGTTACAGATATTGTTTAGTATTTGTGATACCAAGATCGTAACCAATCTCAAATTTTGTAACCGATGTAATTTTATAATTGAGGTAAAGAAATTAATCCTTTAAACAATGTATAGGGTAGTGCACTCCCTCTTCCCTTCTTATTACTTTTACTTTGAAATTTTTTGCAGCAAAATTCATATGTTTATCAAATAAAGTTGTTTGATGTACGTATTTATTCTTTGTTTCAATTTGTGTTTATTTTACGTATATATCGTTAATGTGCCTAATTCAATATTAGTAAGAATTCCTTTAAAAACATGCTTAATTTCAAGATTAAGAACTTAAATTATATAAAATTAAATGAAAGAAATTTTACTAGCATTTTTGCAATATTTTGATGATTTATTTGAATACATAGAAAGATAGAAAATAATGAACATTATGTTAAAATATAAATTTAATAATTGGCACAATCTAAAATATACTTCATATAAAATTCATAAACACAATTTCAGGAAGGGTGAATGAGTTTCTCAGTTCAGGTATGTCAAATTTTGTTGTTTATTCTTTTACCATGAAGATTGCCAGTTTATTGTTGTTTACTTTTTTATATGCAATGTACTTTATATACTTTCCCACTTCGATCATGAGCCACTTCTTTCTAAATACAATTTAATTTTCTATTCTCTCTTTAAAACTATTTAAACTCCATTTCTTTTTCTTTTATTTTTCTAAATATTACAATGCTATGCATATTTTCAATTCCAAGAATGCACATAGCAATCTATGTACATAAAGCAGAATTCTTAAACATAAATTCTAACGTTTCCCATTTTTATGTAAAACAAGAAAATTAATCACAATTCTAAATATACCATGTCCCTTTTTTTTTTCAAATTTTTTATGGCTCATATAAAATGTTTCACAAGTCTGAAATTTATATCAAGTCATGTAAAAATGTAAGAGAAAAAACAAATAACAATCAAATTGCACAAACTATTAAAAAATTTGTGAATTAAGATTTAACTGTTTTTTTATGTAAGGTATTGATGGAATGCAATTATCCTGCCTTCTTCATCATTATCACATGTCAACAGTACCATTCGTCATTTAAAAATTAAGTTATTTTACATACTCCTGTCCCTTTACTTTTATTTTATTTTTTTACAAAATAACTAAAAATTTATTATTTGAGATGATGCTTCATAATATTTAAAAATACACTAATAGCAGTTATCTATTACACTATGACCAATACATAATTCTGACATTCTTCCATTGCTTCAATCACTTTGTAGTAATTAAACAAGGCTACTTTGATAAAGTACAAATTTTTAAAAATATACATCTGAACAATACTTAATGAGATGAATTTCTCATCGGTGGAAAACTCTCACCCAGAGTGAAAATAAAAAAAAAAATATTTGAATAATAATAAAGAAACAAATCAAACATCAGTTTATCAAGAAAGAAAGAAAGAAAGAAAAAGAAAAAAAAAAAACAAGTTTATTGCAATTAGCAATTTCAACCAATTTACCAACACTGAAATTTTCTTTTTCAACAGTAATATCATTTTAAACAGAAGATATTAATTAATATTATTATTTATTTATTAATATTTTTTGAAAATAAAATTATAGTAAAAGTAATGCTTATTTACTATGTCTTAGTGCTTGAATTTACAATGACATTATGTTTAACTTCTTACATTTTATGTCGCTGTATGTCGTACGCAGCGTACATTATGCTATTTTGGTGATTTCCGACAATGATGCATGCAGTGAATGTCATGATATCTGGTTGATTTTTTAATTAGACATTCCAAATTCTCACCAGAAAGTTTTAACTCTTATTTTTGTTTTACAAGATGTTTTATTTTCCAAAAATAAAGTAAAAGAAAATTACCAATTAAATTTTTGTGGTATGAATTCAAAATTTCTAAAAAAAAAAAAAAAAATCTGCCAGATGCGGCAGGCTAGTAACATACATCCACTAACAGAGCTAGAGTGCAAGGGGTTAATAGGACCGTACAAATCTGTGTTTTTTATGCTTTTTTTAAAGCATTAAATGTTGCTTTTTAGTTTTTTATTGTTATAGTATTAAGTTTGTTTTATTGATTAATGCTAATACTTACAAATGTGCACATGCACACACATACAATTTTTATTTTTCCATTTAATAAATGGAAAAAGTGGAAGAAATTTTAGGGGGAATGCGAGCCCTGCATTTATCTACCAATTACTACCTCTGTTCTATAAATACAATAAGATGAAAGTATTCTTTTACTAGTAAAATTTTTATTTTATTTTGTAAAATTTGTTTTATACAAAGTATACATATTTTCATAATAATTTTTATAAATAAATTTGAATCATTTAAAATAATAATGATAATACCTTTGGTAATATGAAAAATCTAATTTCAGCAATGATTGAATTAAAACCATCAGAAACTTGAATAATAAGTTTATCATCATGAACCACTGGTTTATTAAAAGCTTTCAGAGCTAATTTGCTTTGAATGAAATCTTTATACGTAAAAATTTTAATTTCCTTCTTTTCAGGTAAAAAGATTAATTTTGCAGAACAAGGATCTAAAACAGAATAAATAAGTATATACTTATTAAAGTAAGAATATAAAAACAATATGCATATAATTATATACAAATGTTCAAAAATACAATATAAATATACAAAACCAAAAAAAATTGTATCAGCTATCTACATAATTAAATATATTTTACAGATATATAAAATATAATTAAATTCAAATATCTTAAGCATTGCAGATTCTGAATATCCCTGCTGTTTTATTATTATTATTAGGGTGGGCTGGTTCAAGAGAATGCAGTGAGGATGCAGTGGACAAGAGTATGCAATGACAATTGCTTCAAAATATCAGGGATATATAACTGACTTATAGTATGTTGCTTTAAAATGCAGATAAATCATTGCCATTATACAAAAAGTATTTAGATATTAATAAAAGCAAAGAAACTATATTAATTTGAACTTTATTCTGTGTTTTCTTAAAATGTTTTGTCTTTTTCAAAGTATGAAAGAGATTAAATAAAATTTACCTTTTTAAATTGCGATACCTCTTCTTTTAATCCAAAAGCCGGCATGCTTCCTGTCACTTAAAATAGGTGGCATTGGCAGTCATTTAATTAAAATGGGTGATGTGTATAAGAGTACGCACCCAATGTGGTGCAAGAAAAACAGAAAAACTACTACTGCACGTCATTCATTTCGTGATACATAATTCATAGCATTTTGTCCTTTTAAGTAAATTTATATTTTCTACAGATTTTCAAGAAGGAAAAGAAACAGCGGAAAGAGTCTTTGTACTCATGATGTGTTATGTGTTGCAAAAGTGCAGGTTGAAGAGAGGAAAGTATAAAACCAATTGCATGGTTTTTTCAAATGGTTGTTTGACAAATTTCATGATTTTCATTAAATTTCACGTCATTAAACAAATTTTTCCCAGACATTTTAGAATATATTTGTAAATTCCCCGACTTTTCCATATATTTAAAAAATTCCCTGACTTCTTTGAAATTCCCTGACTTTCCAGATTTTCCATGTCGCTAGGAACACTGGAGTGATTAAGGCTCTTCATAAGGCACCACCTAGAGTTCTCTTTGAGGAGGCCTAGATTGACTAGTATTGCTCGAGAAACTAGCTTTAATAAGCCTCAATAGAATTGCTTTTTTAAAAATCTATTGGCACTGCTTGATAAATATAAGTTTCCTTCCCATGCCATATACAATATGGATGAGACGGGGATCTTAACAGTTCCAAACAAACCACCAAAAATGATTCCAACTAAAGGAAAGCACTGTGTCAATAAAATTTCAAGTGCACAGCATGTAATTAATGTGACATTGGTTACTGCCATTAATGCTGTTGGAAATTTCCTTCCTCTAGCATTCATATTTTCCCGAAAGTGAATGAAGGCAGAATTATTCGATGGGGCTCTACCTTGCTCAATAGGAATGGTATCGGACAAGAGCTATATGAATAGTAATCTGCTTTTAAATTGTTTGTCACATTTTTAAAATTACGCCACACCCTCAAGAGAAAATCAAATTATTTTGATATCAAACTACCACACATTTCACTACACTTTAGTAGATGTAAAAATTTTCCGCGAGAATCATATTCATGCTCTGACGATTCCACCGCATAATATATGTCATATATACGCTCGAAATTCACCAACCATCTCAGGTGTGTGTTCCTTTGTCATATATATCACTAGCTTTTCACAACATTAAGTTTATTTCCATGGTACATAAATACATGGAAGACAAAACATTTGAACGTCACACTATATACAAATAAATTTCACATAGCTGCAGACCACCTTTATATTTCACTTCACAACAACGCTTCAACACATTATTAAAATCACTCACAACTCAAAAAATTATACTTCGGTTTTTATAAATCACAAAAAACAAGTCGGCAAACCATGTGCGACTACCACTACCCTTCCTCCTTCAACACTCTCAATAAACAGTCTCCCCCTCTCTCTCTCTGCGCGTGCTCATGCATCACGTGACGTACGAAAAGAATCGAAAAGAAAAATTATCTAGACGCCTCCAGACACCACACCCCCCACCCAAGATTGAAAATGGGGGACGAGGTCCCTCACTTTTTATCTGAAATTTAGTCTGGAGAAGTCATCATACTTCATTTTTTTTTTAAACAAATTACCCAAATGAAAATACAAATGAATAAATACATATAAAAAAAAGTATACAAACTACAGGTCTGAAGTATCTGGGCACACTGCCTAAAACTCGTCTTACCTACTAATACAAAACAGAATTAATACTTAATAATAACAATAATAAATGCAATAACAAATAAAACATATGTAAAAGGAAACAAAAGCTGTAGTAACACACTAAATCAATCTTTTAAAGTCACTAAAAAAAAAACATAGTCCTTACAGTTTGGAAAGTTTTTCACAGTTTGTTTTCTTATCCAGTAGTCTCCAGTCTAGACAGTGCGTCTGCATTTATCAACTTGGCACCAGGTCGGTGCGAAATCTGAATGTCATATTTTTGCAGTGCTAATGCCCAATGCTGCAGTTTGGAAGATTGGGGGGGGGGCATTTTTGGTGATGAAAGTTAGTGGGTTGTGATCAGTGATAAGTTCCACAGGTGATCCAAAAATCCACGTTTCGAACTTCTTTAAACTCCAGATGACCGCATAGGCCTCCCTTTCGATCGTCGGCCAAGCCTGTTGAGTTTTGGTGAGCTTTTGACTGGCATAGCTCACTGGATACAGTACAACGTCTTTTCGCTGCGATAAACACGCGGCGATGCCGACTGCAGACGCATCGCACTCGATGACAAATGGCACTTCTATAACGGGAGTATGTAGACTAGGTGCTTCGGTAAGACCTCTTTTCAACTCATTAAATGCGCGATCATGGTCTTCTGACCAACACAACTGTTCTGGACTCTTCTTCTTTGTCAGTTCAGTTAGATGATATGCTACTTCAGCATATTTAGGAATGTAATCTCTATAATAATTACAAAGACCGAGAATACTTTTCAACTGTTTCTTCATTTGAGGCACAGCTAGCCTTCGAATAGCCTCCACTTTTCCGGGGTCGGTCCGATGGCTGCCGGACCCGATGATATGTCCTAAGTACTTGATTTGTGGTTTTGCGAATTCACATTTTTTCAAGTTCACTGAAAATCTTAAGTCTGATAACTTAGAAAATATCTTTTCCAGATGCATCAGGTATTCAGAAAATGTTTCAGAAAAGACGGCTATGTCGTCTATATATGCTCTGGCGAACTCCTTGTAATCGGACAGTGCTCTGTTCATTTCTCGTTGAAAAGTCGCAGCTGCGTTTTTGAGCCCGAAGGCCATTACTTTAAAGCGATACTGAGCCTTGTGAGTTTTAAAACATGCTAAATTTTGACTCTCTTCTTCTAGTGGTATGGCCCAATACCCTTTGAGTAAGTCTATCATGGTTATTACATTGGCCCTGCCAATACTAAACAACAAATCGATGGCATTTTCTATTGGGAAATCATCAGTCACTGTAACAGCATTTACTGCTCGAAAATCTACGCATAGGCGCAAGCCCCATCCTTCTTCATTACGCACACTACTAGGTGTGGTGCCTCTGCCTCACTTTCTTCAATTAGACCTAGTTCCAATAACTCCTCAATTTGTTTATCTACTTGAGGTTTCAAGGCCTCTGGGATTCTGTAAACGTAGGGCTTTTTATTTTCTGCGTCACTTATTCTTATTTTATGCTCTCCTACCTTGGCTATTTGCACTTTTCTGGAAAATAACTCTTTATACTTATACAATAAATCTAACATTTTTTCTTTCTCCACCTTTCCTAAATGACTTAGATCGACTTCTTCTATATTGAATAGGTTGGAGTTATCTTTCGTACTGGGGGTGGGATGGACCTCCCCTAATTCTTCCTCATTTTCGAAGATCACCCCCACCGCCTGTACCCTAGGAGTAAATTTTCTTATCTTATTTACGTGGACATTCCTAACATTCCCGTTCATTAATTTCACTTTGTAAGAATCAGGGTTACAACACGCCACTATTTCGGCTGGCCCTGTCCACCTCGCACAAAGTTTGTTCGTGGAGTCCAGAATTAATAAATATACCTGGTCCCCCGGTCTAAATTCCTTGTAAATCGCTCTTCGATTAGCATACTTCGCATACGAGCTTTGCTTAACCTCCAACACTATTGCCGCTTGTTCCGCCGCCCTTTCTATATTAATTTTTAACTCCTGGAGATATTCGGTCACGCTCTTTCCTAGATTTATAGGTAGTGGGATTTCGCCTGCCCATGTAGATTTTAATACCGCTAGTGGCCCTCTGGCCTCTCTTCCGTACATTAATTTGAATGGCGATACGCCCGTAGTGCTATTCAGAATTCCTCTGTATGCAAATAATAGATAGGGGATGTGTTTATCCCAATTTTTAGGGTCGCTACAAATTATATGGTGCAACATACGTTTCAATACCTGATTATATCGTTCAACAAGTACCGAGCTCTGTGGGTGCCCTGGCGTAGCAAATCTAGGAGCCGCCCCCAGCCTAGCATGAAACTCTTGTATTAATCCTGATACAAAATTTCTGCCCTGATCACTCGCTATTACGCGGGGTATTCCTGTTCGCATAAATATCTCTAACAATGCATCGCACATAGCTTTAGCCGTAATTGTCCATAACGGAACTGCCTCTGGCCATCGCGAATGTTGATCTACCAAAGTAAGTACGTATTGATGCCTACACGCGGAAGGAGGTTCAATTTTTCCAATTATGTCAATATTTACAACGTCGAACGGAAGTTCCGGTCTCTCAATTGGGACAATGGGTATCTGATCGCTGACCCTCTCCCTGCTCCGTAGTTGGCAATCCTTACACGACGCACAATATTCTTCCACATCCCACGACATACCTGGCCAAAAAAATGAATAACGAATTCTCTCGTTTTTTTCATGCTGAGATGATTAGCGAAAATTGATTCGTGCGTAATTTTTTTAATTTTCCCCCTCCTCACCTTTGGTACCACTAATTGCATAACTTTATCTCCCGAAACTCTTTTCCTATGATAAAGCAAATTATCTACCATAACAAACCCGTTTTCTCTTTTTCTGCATCTTTAAAAGCTCCCTGTAACAATTCGCAACTTTTCTGTTGCGCCCTGTAAATGCTCGCATCTGACTGATGACCCACATTTAAATCTTCGCTATTATTTTTCATTTCAATACAGCTAATCATTAACTCTTTTTCTGCAATTTCATTTTGACTTAATAAACATAAATTCTCATCATTGATACTTTGTTGCTCCATTTCACTACCCCCTGCTTTTTCATATTTAATTTCTTCCCCCCCTTTCTGACTGCATCTCCTCCGTAGACACATCACCTAATCTATTTTCTTCCCCTCCACTTTGAGCTGATCGTAATAACTCATAAATCATTGGCGTGATAATACATGACCCATATAATTTATCTGTTGCTGCGAACAAAACATCTACGCTATTAACTACACTATTTGAGTCTCCGGAATCTAAAGCTATGGGTAAAGTTATAAGGTCAGCGGTTATTTTTTCTCCAAAAGCAGATATCAACTGAATTTTTGAATTTTCATTATTTCTAAATGAATCCGGTATTTGATTTGAATTAACTACTGGAATTTCGGCCGCATTATCGATTAATGTATTCATTTTCCGTCCCCCTAACCACACATCCTGGTATTGCAACTCTTGCGTATTTATTGCCTCCTTCTCAGAGCATAAAGCTGTCACTTTAGCAACTAACTTTTCATCATGTTTATTTTTCTCAATACCTGATTCCTTTTTCGTTTGATTTCGGAAATTCCCCATTTTATTTTTTTCTTTATTATTCGGACAGAAACGTAAATGGATTGTTTATTTACACAGCCTACAAATGTCGTTAGTTTTCCTATTGCAAGAAAAAACATTATTCCTGATATGAGGTGGTATATATTTCCCATGATTCACACTTCCGGTTTCATCATAGTTGCGAAAGAATTTTATCGGTCTATCATATAATTCCGAAAAAGTTCTACCTTTTGAAGTAAACCAATTATCGCATAATTCTGCGATTTGGCATGGTTTTAACCAGTCATCCATTTGCTTTAATTTAACATAACTCCGCGTTTCTGAATCTAATGAACTCATTAATCTATCGGTAACAATTAATTCATTAAGCGTATCGAAATCATTTACTTTTCTAAGCTCACAATAAAATTCCCAATTAGCTCGGATTCTGCTTGCAAATTGTAAATGGTTTTCATTTTTCATTCTTTTTGCCATAAGGAAATTTTCTAGACAAGCTTCCGGGGTAGGATGAAATTCTTTTAAAATTAAAGTCTTAACCTTCGGATAACTCTTCATTTCATTTGTATTGACATAAACTAATAAATGTGCCTACTAAATTTAGTAAAATTTCAACTCCTCTGCAACATTTTTCATTTCGAATGCTTTTTCGAGCAAACTAAAAAATAAGTTCCACGCTTCCGGTTTAGTTGGAACTGGCATGCTCAGAGTCCTAACACTTTTAATTAAAGATTCTAATGAATTAGTATGGGATTTTTGTCTATCCCCCCCCCCCCCCCCACCCCCCCGAATCAGAATTCTCACCATCCGTTTGCATCTTCACCATTTCTAATTGGGCTTTTATCACTTCTAATTTTGTTCTCTCTAATTCTAGTGCAGTGTTCTGTTCCGATTTCACATTTTCTTTCTCAATTTTTAGTAGCTCGGCTTCCCGTTTTTCTTTTTCTATTTTATCCGATACCGTAGTAATTAAAAATTCTTTTATAAATTCAGTATCCTTAGCGTATTGATCGCTTCCTTCAATGAGCGTTTTCAAATCTATAATTCTGTGTTCTGATCCAACCCTTAAGCCTAACTCAGTTGCGACAACAACTAAATCTTCTTTCCTCAGCCCTTTAATGCTAAAAATTTTTCTTTTTCAATTCAAACACTTTTATAAAAAATCCTACATATAACAGATACTATCTTCTTAAATAAATAAATCAAGCAATAAATGTCATACTACAAATAGCAACTTTCCTCTGACATGCTTAAATCAATCATAATAAATAATATACTTTCCTTTCATCTATTTAAATCTTCTATATAAATACGCAAACTCATAACAATAAATTACATTTTCATTATCTGCTTAAAATATCTTCAAACACCATCTTCAATTAAAAATAAATAAACATGCAGCTTACTTTTAATAAGAGCTCTGGTGCTTCGGAAAAGAGCGTGTCATATATACGCTCAAAATTCACCAACCATCTCAGGTGTGTGTTCCTTTGTAATATATCACTAGCTTTTCACAACACTAAGTTTATTTACATGGTACATAAATACATGGAAGACAAAACATTTGAATGTCACACTATATACAAATAAATTTCACATAGCTGCAGACCACCTTTATATTTCACTTAACAACAACACTTCAACACATTATTAAAATCACTCACAGCTCAAAAAATTATACTTCGGTTTTTATAAATCACAAAAAACAAGCTGGCAAACCATGCACGACTACTACTACCCTTCCTCCTTCCACACTCTCAATAAACAGTCTCCCCCCCCCTCTCTCTCTCTGCGCGTGCTCACGCATCACGTGATGTATGAAAAGAAAAATTATCTAGACGCCTCCAGACATCACAATATAGTTATAAAACACAGCCTTTGGATGCATTTTTAACAGTCTCAAAATTTATTATGCTGAAGAATGTGAAAAGTGAATGGATAATCATCCAGGGAGATCTGTGACAGTATATGAGAAAGCTTCTTTACTAAATCCAGCCTACCTTAAAGTAGTAACTCTTGCTAACGTAATTCAAAGTTTCAGAATCACTGGAATATGGCCATTCAATCCTGAAATTTTTACAGGGGAGAATTTCCTAACCACTACAGTGACAGAGCGACCTCATGCACATTCAGATATATTTATTCTGATTTCAAATGAAGAAGAATTTTACCTTCCTTTTCAAATTAATAATTTGGCCCAGCCACAAATTGATTGCTTAGTTTCTGGGTCTAATAAGCAAGAATATCTGGATGCAGAGATTATGTCCAGCAGCTGGCATTTGGTTCAAAACACTCTGACATTAATGGATTCACCAAAGCTTTTGATGAGCAAAAGCACCTTTACATCAGCTTCATAATTGACCCCTTTACAGACCTGCCAACCTTTGAAAATGAGAAATTGTAGCACACAAAATTTAAATTAATCTGGAGGTTGGTTGGTTGGTTTTTCGTGCTTCAGGTTTTCGTCGCAGTCATCTTTTGACATTTGTAAAAGGAATAAGGTTTCAGTCTTTCAACTCCATATAGGGTAAATTTTTTCCTCTAAAAATTTTTGTATGATGTTTTGAGTTTCTTCTCGTTTAGCAGCTTTTTTTTACTTTTGTAAAAGGAGCTCGGTTCCAATTTTTTTAGTTCAGTGCAGTAAATTCTGACGAAATTCGCGATTTTTTTCCTGCGATCCTTTCAGGATATTCACAATTTTTTCCCCACAATCGTAATTCACATTTTCCTATCACGATTCTTTGGTGAAATCCGCACTTTTTACTATGAACTTTTGATGAAATTCGCATTTTTTTACCTTGATCCTTTGACAAATTTTGCGTTTTTTACCACGATCCTTTGACGAAATTAGTTTTCTTTCTGCGATCTTTCGGTGAAATTTGCGTTTTCTTACTGATCTTTCGATGAAATTTGCATTTTCTTACTGATCTTTTGACAAAATTAGCAATTTCTTTCTGCGATATTTTGACAAAATTCATGTTTTTACCACAATCCTTTGACGAAATTTATTTTCTTCAGCGACCAATTGACAAAATTGATTTTTTTACGTAGTCAGTCATTTGTTGAAATTCGCGATAGTTTATCGCAAATCATGCGATTTTCCACACTATTTCAAACCTTGCCTCTCAAAGAACCCCCCCTCCAGAAATTCTTAAAATGGCTCCCTTGTTTCTAAGGGAAAGCATTCCTGTATAAATATTTACAGAAACACGATTCACTTGCGGTTAATATACACATGCATAGTGTTTTATGTTAAGAAGTTTGTTTTGCAGCCCAGATTTTTTTTCCCCATGAGCATTTTTTAATGTCCGAATTTTCGGGCTAATGTCCAATTATTTAAAACTTTCGGAAATGAATACTTTGAAATTTTGCAAATTTCGAAACAGAATCACTCCTGAAAAATATGTTACGCTTGATAAAAATCGCAACTAGAAGCAAAAAATGCATTTGTGTTTTTTGCAAAAAATCGTAGTTTAAGACCGATTTTTGTCGCATCGTTGTTTATAGGTCCAAATCGTAGCAACTACGATTTTTTTGTGGCAGTTGGCAGGTCTGCCTTTACCATGTACGAGATATTGTTATATCTTCACATAAGAAAGCAAAATCTGCAATTTTGAGCATCTCGCCATTACAAAACATATTAATAGAACAATCTTTAAAGAAAATATTTTTAAAAAGTACTAAAATTGACATTAAAAAATTTCTTGATGCTTTGCAGAATAGAGCCTACAATAGATAGAAGAAATTAAACAAATTTTTGGACAGTTTGTGTCACAAGTGAATGATTTACTTGCTTGTGTGTGCTCTTGCACATTGTCTTGTACAAGAATACCCAAATCTCATTTTTTGTTCTTTTGTTAATTTTGACAAAACTAATGATTCTTTTACCTTCTTATATTACTACAGTTAAGCTATACCTTATAGTGTACTGTTGAATAAAACCGTTTTAATTTTTTAACATTTGTTGTATTTATTTTACAGCATCTCAAATGTTAAATGCATAATCTTGAATCACTAACTTGAATCATATTTTTGAAAATGCAACACATTTCTTTAAAAGAATTCATATCAAAGAATGCCTTGGCCACGATAGTGCTTTCAACAACTAAGAAATAAAACATTTTTTTAGACTCCTGAATTTAGAACAAAGACTGTTGAAATATTTCATCTCCTTGAGAAATTCAGGCAATGATCTTATCAAATTTCTTAAATATTTTGTTAGGTGTTCTGCACTCTGCATCAGGGGTAGAAATGACCAATCCATAAAATATAGGACATTTTTCGCGAAAAATATAGGACATATATAGGACATTTAGAAAATTATGTTATCGGAAATATTTTGCTATAAAAAAAACTTTTTTAACACATGATCCCTATTACATTATAAATTTTCACTAATTAATGATATTAAATCAAGTTACAATCTTAAAAAACAAATATAAAACCAAACTTACCCCTACAATAGCAAGTCTCCAATTTGTGAAACATCTTTTTTTTTTTTTTAAGATTCTTGTTTAGTTTATAAAAAACTAATTAAGCAAAATACATAGGATTTTCTTTTTTCTATTTTCACTTTTTTTAGATGAGTATGAATATTTACAGGTGATTATTAGTATGAATATTTACAGATGATTACAGTACAGAACCATTTATCCGGAATGCTTGGGGTCAGATGTATTCTAGATAACTGGTTTTACCAGTTAACTGGTTGTGCAGCATCCATTTGATAAGTTTTGTGGAATATGTGTGGTTGCGGCATTATTTCTCATTTTAAATTATTAGATTACTTGGATTAAAAATCAATGCAAGAAAGATCAAAAGTTAGCCAGAGTTTAAAAGAAGGTAATTTATGGGAATACCTTAGGAAGAAAAATTCTTCTGTTTCCTCTGCATAAAAATTAAAACATCTAAAATACAATTAAATGTGATGACAAAAAATACTAGATGTTGTCATCAAATTATACAATTGTGTCAAGCAAAGCCTATGTCAAACTGGCAATGTATGACACCTTTTTCTGCAAAGATTCTGAAATCAGTCTATCAGAAATATCATTCCGGATAACAGGTTTTCTGGTTAACTGGTTTCCGGATAAATGGTTCCATACTGTATTTACAGGTTTGTAAGCAACCATTGGTTAAGTATAGTCCCAGTTTCACAAACAGCCCTAGAATTGCTTCCGATACTGAAAGTACATTTTCTTGAAGATTTGCCCAGAGACAATAATAGACTGTTAAAAAATGATAGATACATGTGTATTAAAAAAACTGTTAGAATCTCCATTGGCACCTGTATATTTGAGCTTCTTGATTAGTGTAGGGGTGTTTTTGAAGAAGTTTTTTGAAGAAAGACTACACTGATCCACATTTTGTATGATGAACTATCAAAACCGTTATTAAAGCTTATGAGACGTTTTGTGAATGAGTCAGCATTGAATGATAAATATGGTGAGGAGTTAGTAGATATTGATATTCGCGAAGAAGCAGATCCTTTAAAGTCATTAAATGTAGGAAAAGTACAAAGAAGATTTTGCTGCCACTGCATGCAGACTTAAAATCGGAATTTTTAGCAGATGCTAAAGCATTTTATATAAATGTCACCAAATATTTTCAGGAGAAGTTACCACTGAAAAATAAGCTTTTGAAAAATTTAAAAGTTTTGCACCCACTGCTTAGAAAGGAACCTGCCAAATCAACATTACCATCTATAAGATATCTAACCAATATATTGCCCCAGGTAATTTCGGAAAGCAATGTTGACAAACTCACAAATGAGTGGAACATTTATGTAAATGATGATGATATCTGTGAAAAATGGAGCTTTAATGTGACCTGGCAACCAGTAGATCACTACTGGCAAAATGTCCTTTCCATAACTAACGGTAAACGACTTCCTAAATACAAATATTTGGGGATTTTAGTGAAAGCCATCTTAACTTTTTCACATGGGCAGGCATCAGTAGGAAGAGAATTTTCTCTAAATAAGAGAATGCTGACGTCCGAAAGATCCTCTTTAAGCCTTGACTCAATAAGAGGTTTGAGACAAATAAAAGATGCTGTCGGTGGGAAAGCTGTAGAAGCTTGCATAGCAAAAGAAATGATCCAATTTTACAAAGATGCTTACTCTAAATATAAAATTCAAAAAGAATTTGAAAAATCCGCTAAGTTGTATTATAATCCCACATCCGCCATCTTGGATTTTTTTCTTGCATGAAAACTCCTTTTTTGCCAAGTAGTAAATGTCGCCAATGGTTAAATATTGTCGAATGATTAATATAATATTGAAAAAACTGGAATATAATAATTATAACTATTAATTAAAAAAAAGTTTTCAATTCACGTCAAGAAAAAAACCCAAGATGGCGAATGTGGAATTACATCTGTTCCGAAAAATCATCAAAAGATTTAAAATAAATAAAATAAAATTTAAAATAAATAAAAACTATGTATCGCAGCTGAATACATGATAAAAGAAGCTAAAATAATTGCAATAAAAGAGAGCACCACGTTGAACAATAGAAATAAATCAGCGAGTGAGTGAAGCGAGCACATGAAAAACTCGGTGAAAACAAAAACATCAACAGGGCATTCAGAAAGATTTCTTTCCTGATGCCATATCCAAAAGAGAAATAAATGGACAATGAAGCCAATGAGATTAAGCAGTATCCACAGACGTTTAATCTCCTGCTTCGAAGGCATGTTTAAAAATCCAGCGATCTACACCACACCTCCTTCTCGTTTGTAATTGGCTAAAAGCGGGAGCATTGTGTGCAGGATTGAGCTATTGCTCTTGTATTGAAATACGGCAAAAAACAGCAGAAACGATCGTAAATGCTAGCGGGGCGGCGATATTAATACCAAATACAGTAGATCCCCGATTATCTGCGGAATTGGGTGGCAAGGGCACCGCGGATAACAAAAATCGCAGATAATCCGAAAAAAAACTGAAAATCTGAAGTTAAGAAAAAAACTGAAGTTAGAATTAAACAAACAATGGCAGTAAAGCATGTTTTTTATTCTTTAAACAGCTTGAATAGAAAAAAAAAATTCAATAATGTAAAAGTACAACATATGTACACGAATATAAAATAAAAACATGCACTGTAGGCCTACTCATAGAAGCCACCTTAAAAAATCTCGAACATCAGTTTGTTTTGCCAGTCACTATAAAATTATTTTTTTTAATGCAAAAAGATCAGATCATAAAAATTTAATTTTCCTTTCAACAGCTTGATTTCGCAAATGATCTACAGAAATGTTTTCTTCATCCTCCTTGTTGACATAGTGAATGAGCTATTTATAGATTCGCGATTTTGTACCGTTTGTAAAGAGTTGTTACGCAATTTCTTATTCTGAAATTCCATTAGATTATTATAAACATAAAGAGTGATTAAACAAGCAATACTTTTTTTTTAAAGTCTTGTCGGAGTATTCAGCATGCCCTAGGATGCTGGTTTAGACGATGTTTATTGTATTACTGCGTACTTATAACTTACATTTTCTTTTAGCAAACACCTTTTTCTTTTCTATTTTTATCAGAATTTCAGGTAATTCGAATTTTTTGTAATCCGAACACGCACCGGTCCAAATTAGTTCGGATTAGCAGGGTTCTACTGTATTTTAAACGTGACAACCAAAACTAGTAATATTCTTCTATTACTTTCGAATACACGAATTAATCTGTTTATATTTATTAGTAGGGCTTATTGTATTTTCCTTATTGTTGGCTTAAAATTTAAAAAAAAAAAAAAAAAAAAAAAAAAAAAAAAAAAAAAAAAAAAATCGCTTCGCGGATAATCGAGGCTTTACTGTATATGAGAAAATAGAGAAATACAGGAAATATAGGACAATATCGGACATTTTTTAAGGTTATTTTATAAATATAGGAAATATAGGACAACTGCGACACCTGCTGTATCAATATAAAAATTTAAATTATATTATAAACTCTTACATGAATTTTCTCTCTTTTTATTACTAATTTTCATTATATATAAATAGATAAGTAATAAAAACTAGTATTTTGACATACATGATGGAAAGATGCTATGTTTGATATTATTATATTGTGTGTCAATGCTAAAAATATTGAAGCTATTTGAATTAAATAGGCGTTCTTTCAACTATATTATTATAACAAACAAAATAATAAAGGTAATTATTTGTTTAGGTCACTGTTTCTCAGCTTATTTTATATTACAGCACACTTGAATTTACAGATAAACTTCAAGAGCACACTAAATTTATGATGAAAAAAAAAATCAACATATGAAAGAAAAAATGCAATTTTACATGTATTTAGTAACACAGGCAAAAGGATCTACCAGTTACAAAATTAAAATATTTTGTTAAAATTTATAGTAAAAATAGCCTCTTTGCAGAATAGAATTTTTGAAAAGAATACTCAAAAATTTTATTCCAAGAATCTTGTCAATATTTATTTTTGTTTCTAACATTATTTGTTTCAGAATAGCTCATAAATATAAAGTTTAGATGCTATACATACTTTTATTTTCTAATACTTATAAATTTTCAATTGAGAAAGAAAATTATTTATTATAAAATTCGTTTTTTAAATTAATTTATTCTAGTTTATACCATATGTATTGTAATGTAAATATATCTTAAATATATTTGCTAATGGCATATATACATGGCACTTAAATCAAAAGTATTTATATTCTAATCAAGAGAAGTCTTTCAAGCAATATTGGGCAGATGTGTTATTTACATTTTTGTACAATAAGCCTAAAGTTTACAAAATTGGCTCAGTAAGATGTTTTTTAACATAATTGAAAAGCATTTATGAATTCGGTTAATATGCCTGTCATCTGTCCATGCTCTAACTCTCTTAAATATATTCAGATTGCTCTGTAATTTATATATGTTATTGAAGTTTACAAAGGCATGTTTGAAATTGAAAATGGAGTGTGTAACATTTACACTTTGTTTACAGGGACACTCAAAAGAATCCTAACAAACAGACTTAGATAAAATGTAAAACTGTCTGCGAACTCTAATAATTTCTTAAAAATTTTCTGGAAAAAAACGCTGCGCTCCTCCCGAGTCCTATATCACCGCTAAGAGCAAAAATGACAAGTTATATGTGAGTGGAGTGCCACTAAGCAACACCACTAAAAGAAAAATATTGATTTACAAGCATTATTAAAACTCAGTCAAGAAATGTAGTATTGAATGGTATGCTTAATACAGACAACTAATGAATGAAAGAAAAACTAATGAAAATTAAAAAATATGTGTTTATTGAAATGTGAAATATTTTAATCATTAACTTATATAAAGACATCAATTTATGATTGCTCAAGAAAACTGTTATTTTATTAATCTATAAAATAACTGAAATATGAATAAATGAATGTTAAAATAAAAAAGTTATTAGTCCATGAATGGAAGAGATGAACTCGTACTCATCAGCTTATCTACTGTTTTTGAGACAAACGATTCCTTAATATTGTGTCTCTTTCTTAAAAATTTTAAAACCTTTTTTTTCCTCCAGTTGAAAAATAGTCTGCAGACCTTCTGAAGAGTCTGTGACATGCATCGCACCAATTCTCCACCCGGGGTCTTGATTTTTTTTTTTTTTTTTAATAAAGAAATTTGCAAAGAAAACCCCCACCAAAACTGCCTACAAACTTTGAAAATTTTCTGCGAATGGTGTTCGCGTGTTCGTATATATTATCTGACTCTGTTAACAAATTATGGTCAATGGGAAAAAATCATTTGCAGTGTATTTTAATGATCTTACACTATTTCAAACATAATGAAATTGATATGCATTTATTTAGTATACTAAAACATGCTTTTCATGTAATATGGTGTGAAAGCAAATTATTCATTTACCGAGTCACTTAAAAGAATTCTATTCATAATGATATACAGGAAAAATTGTTTGCAGCATATTTTAATAATGTTACACTATTTCAAACTTAATAGAAGTTTTATACATTATTGAGATGCACTAGAAGATGCTTATTGTAGAATATGATGTGCAGAACAGTTATTGTTCAGGGACACACAAAAGATTTTGGCTACAATGCTGTCTATAAGGGATAAAAGTTGGAAATGTGTTTTCTGATGTGGTATTCATTTTTTATATTTAACTAAACATTTACATATAATGTGGTGTTATAAATTCTACAGATTGTATACGGAGCTGCACAAAATAATTTGTAGGCATTACTGTGTGTGTGTGGCTTGTTTAAGGATGTTTTTTAATTGGGTTATGCATTTTCCAGCTGAACTATATTTAGTATACTAAGAGATTTTGGTAAAAGATATATAGATTCCTATACAGGGGTACAAAAAGAACTGGATATATTGGCGTCTATAGATAGTAATTTCTGAAAGTACAGTCGTGGAAAAAAAAAGTAAACACCCCTACTAACTCTGCAACTAATTATAATAGAAAAAATTTACAGGTACCAAACAATTGGACATAAAGTCTACTTTTTTATGATGTATATAAAATTTGCTTAGGGAGCCATCTATAAATCAAAACCAGGTCACACTTTGTTTTTTTCAATGGCAAACAGAATTTTGACGACATATTTTAAATCTTCAGTTTAAACTATGCTTAGAAATGAAATTTGAAGTCATTTGGATGATAAGTTTTTGAATTATAAACATTGAAAATTTAGAGTTTCTAATGTTAAATTACATTTTCAAATTTTTAATAATATATCCTGAAATTATAATCCTAATGTGATAATTTCTTGTTTGATTATAAGGCTAAAAAATCCAAATATAAATACATTGAATTTGTAATTAAAAAATTTTTATAATATGAATTATGAAATTAATATTAAAAGAAAATATATGACTTGCAACCTACAATTTTTTTGATTGATTTATTATGCCCTGCTTTAAGCAAACTATCAATTTCAAATTTTTCTTCCAAGTAGTTTTCGAATTATGAGTAAAATACATCAAAATGTTGGTTTAATGATGTCCAGATAAGAATAATTTGAAAAAATATATTTTACTCATTTTTATGAATCGTTTGGGCTGGCAATAGTCGAAACATATTAAGCGAGCGAGATCTTCATATTGGCAAGAAATAATACATTAATAGAAGTGACATAGTCATTCTGTAGCATTTCAACAATCGAGTGTCGAACTTCAATTGGATACAGCCCCTAAAATAGGACCATTTTAATTTCTCAAAAACTAATCATACAAATTTCTTGAAAATTTAGATTTAGGCTAATTGAAGGTTGTAGAATCTATTTATGGCATCAAACTTGGTTATTGCTATTGAAAAAAAACAAAGTTTGGGTTCGTTTGATATATAGATGACCCCTAAGCAAACTTTATATACATCATTAAAAAGTAGACTTTTCCAATCGTTTGACACAAGTAACTTTCCTCTATAATAATTTGTTTCAGAGTTAGTAGGAGGTGTTTACTTTTTTTCTGATGACTGTACATTTTCAGTTGTCTGGTGTGGGTTTTTTTTTTTTTTTTTTTTCCTGAATTAAATTTTATGAGGAGCGAATAAATATTTTTAGATGATACGCAGGCATGTAAAAAATTATTAAGTGAATTCTGTCAATTGGTGGAAATTTGTTGAAAGTTAATTTTCGACTGTGATATGCGTTTTGGAATAATCTAAATTTTAGTACACTATGAAGTGTATACACAGATCTATAGATCATATAAAGGGATTCACAAAAGAATTCAAGTATCTTTCCAGATACAGATACAGGCAGTAGTTGCTGAAATCTGGTTCCACCTTTTTAAATGGTGAAGTTGCATTGCAGTATTCTAGAAGTACTGAAAAGTCTTTCATAATATATGCTTGAAGCATGATTTTTCTTTCTTGGTTAGTTTACACTTTAATACTAGGTTTTTTTTTTTTTTTTTTTTTTTTTTTTTTAAATTCTGCAAGCGTTAACTTTATTTGAATATGTGAACCCATTTTCATAATCCCCCCCCCCCCCCATAACCTTATTAAGAGCATTTGACCACTGAAATAAACTTGCAAGAAATGTAACTTTATGACACTAAATTTCATTATAAAGTAAATTGCAAATAAAATAGTGATATTTATGTTAATTTATAAAATCTTGAAAGAGCTTTAGTGAAAATTTTCATGTCACACCTGACTGCTTTTGATGACATACCAGTGTGTTGTAACACACCGATTGAGAAACATTGTTTTAGACATTTATATGAGAAAAAAAGGGTAGTTATTTATAATGCAAGACATGCATATAATGAAAAATGCTTACTTTCAACAATCTGTAATGTTACATCATTAATATTGTCCATATCTTTAACAGAAAAATGGGAAGTATTTAAAACAATTGAAGAATCTTCAGTTAATATGATATTTCTGTAGTGTTCAATAAATGGGGCGAATTTTGAAGAAAGCACTAGAGGTAAAATCACTTCATCACCAATTAGTTGCCCATCAGTCACTTTAAGAGTAATATCACCTAGATAAAAACAACAAATTTTTCACAGTCAGACTGTTCTTATTATTTGAAAACAGTAGTATAATTAGATCATAATTACAAATATGAAAATTAATTTGAAAGCAAGAGAAAGAAATCATAAAATCTAATTTTTTTTTTTTTTTTTTTTTTTTTTACTTCAAGTTCATGCCAATATAAAGACATAATTTAAATAAAACAGGGAAATGTTAGTTTTACCACAAAACTAAACATACAATCTTTAATAAATTTTTAAATAAGAAATAATCCATTGTGTTGTAAGTCAAATACTGTATTCTATTCATTTGAAAATCACATTACCAAAAGCTGCTCAACATTTATTATTATTGTTTTATTTATTTTTATGGTGAATGTATGGATATTACTTTTACATAAAAATTTAAAATTTTAAACAAAATTTAGTAGTAATACTTCAAAAAGTTGAAATATTTTCTTTAAAAATTAAAAAAAGCTTTTAATGACACATAAATATATACTTTTAGTACATTTCATATATAATTTTATTTTTTGTTTCATAGAATGTGTTTGTAAAACCATTAGAAAATTTAAAAATTCCATCTAGTTACATTTTTAAATCTTTACAAATGCTTTACATTAAGTTTTTGACATAAAGGAAATAAAGATGTCTAGTTATGGAAAACTTTAGTAACATCTAAAAATAAATTGCACTTTTCCTTACATGAAATGTGAATGTAAACTGCCACAAAAATTAAGAAATGTGAGCTAAGAAGCAACTTAACATGATATAAGATCAGTGAAATGTTTGATATATTGCACAAGTATTTAAATATAGGCTCGGATACTGATTTGTTCTTCATGAAACAGCAACATAAATATTATTATAAAGTAGTTAAGGGTATTTCCATAGCTGCTCCATAATGTTTAAATATTATTAAATGAGTAAATGGTTTTCTAAAAGTTTATTGAGTATTCTTCAAAAGTTTTGAATTCAACTGTGTCTCTTAAGATTCAACAAAATATAAATGGATAAAATTTTGCTATAGGAAAAAGCGAAATTATTAAAATCAAATAAAAGAATAGAACAACATTTAGAAAAAAAAAAAAAAAAAACATAAGAAATACAAAGGCTTTCTTTTAAAAATAAATTTAACAACAGCAACAAAAAATCTATTAACATTTTTACTATGGATTTTAAAGGAATTCATTTAATTTTTTCTTTCTAAATTGTATCAACACAAATGCATTTATATTTAGACAATATATGGCGTAAAATAAACTAACAAGTTTAAGAGTAAGATCTCTTTCTTTTGTAAGTTTTAAGGAATATTGAGGAACAGAGAAGCAGCAATTAAAATCCCTTTAAGCTAATTATACAGGGTGTCTGCTCTCAACGGTGTCCAATGGCTAATTCCTAAACCGTTAGTCATAGGTCCAATTACAAAAATGTTTTAAATCAGGTAAAGAAATATTTTAAAAGCGATTTGGGTCAATAAAAACATTTCTTAAAAATTACGAAATTTAAATTTCTATACGGTCCTATAAGTTATATTTAGTAAAATTTTCCTTTTACTCTGACAAGTAAGACAAAAGAAGTCCCATTCATATAACGCTAAAATTGAGCGAGTTATGAAACTTTAAAAATGCATGACTTATGCCACTTTTCTCCTCTGGAAACAAATGAGTTCGGCTTGTCTTTGAGGGGTCACATACCAAGTGCTGAAAGTATTTGAAGATCTTATTTCATGTGTATCTGCGTTTTGAAAAAAATTGTACAAGTATTACGATTAAGTTAACATTTATTAAGTATCAGATTGTCTAAAATAACATATGTTTTATTTTGTCAGGATTTGAGACTTTCTTTTATGATTTCTTTTAACAAAAATTATGTTATTTTTATAAGTTTTTATGTAACCTCAACGATCATATGTATGTTTTCCCAGTTCAAAATTTGTACTCAAACTTTAACTCACTTTCAAATATCAGATCGAGATTACGTTTTACATACTGGCGCAAATCCGATAACAATCTAATATTATTATGATTTTCGGTGGTTACCATTTATACTTATTTTACAGGATAACACAAAAATTTTCAGATAGATTACCGCCAAGAAGTTTTAGATTAGGTAATACAAGACTGCGAAGCCCAGTGGTGTAGTGGCCAGGGCATCTGACTGCCGCACCGCAGGTCGAGAGTTCGACTCCTGACTGGGCAAGGTTCACTCAGCCTTTTATCCCTTTGGGGTCGATAAAATGAGTACCAAGCTTGCTTGGGAACTAAACACCGAGGGTCTCGCGTTAGGCTGACCACCTGGCCGAGACGCATGCTGTATAGCACCTCGGGGCCCAGGGTCAAGAAAACAGAGATGGGCACTGTCGGTTCAGATCCTTCTTGGATTGTATAGCCACAGAGTTTAGTTTTTAATACAAGACTGCGATTGTTGGGTTTTTTAACTTTTATGTATTTTTTAGCACTGAATCCGAAAATTACCTTAATTTTTAACCATCATGTCAGGATATTTCGCAAATCATAAATTGTCAAAGTTAAAGAATTTAAAAAAATCAGATACTATAAAGTAGAGGAGATGGCTGTGTTTTTTAACATTTGATAATAGATTTTTATGTACTTTTTAGCACTGAATCTGAAAATGACGTTCATTTTTAATCATTATGTTAGAATTTTTTTGCAAATCGTAAATGTGTAAGTTAAAATATAGCGAAAATCTCATACTATAAAACATATGTAAAACTTTTTTTATTTTGCTTTATTGAATAATTTATTCAATATTTTTGCTTATCCTAGGATTCTTACAGCTTACAGCTGAATGATCCGATGAGATGGGGGAGGAGGTTTAATTTCAACTTTGAACTTTTTAACTGTGAAATTTGCAATTTGCGAAAAATATTGATGTAATGGTTAAAAATGAAGATCATTTTCGGATTCAGCGGTAAAAAATACATAAAAATCAATCATTAAAAGTTAAAAACAGAACAATCACATCTATTTTATAGTATCAAATTTTCAAAATTTTTCTTTTTTTAACTTTAAAATTTACATGAAAATCTTTATATGATGGTAAAAAAATGAAGGTCAATTTCGGATTCAGCAGTACAGAATACATAAGAATCAATTATCAAACACTAAAAAACATGACATAACCCAACTTTTGCAGGCTAGTGCAATCTAATACTACTTTAAAATGCGTATAATTTTGTAAAGAATTGAGGCTGTTAATTAGGCATCATTTTATTTAACAAAAATTCTGTTAATTCTTCTTAAGTGTTTATTACAAATTGTATATTTTATATTAATATGTCAGAATAATTAAAGATTTAAAATTTATATCGCAATGTTAATTTTACTCTCAACCATTTTTAACACGTTAATTAATTAATAAAAACACCAATTTAACAGCAATTTCCCATCAAATTTAAACATTTTTTGTTATAGCAGCTGCCAACAATTAAAAATTCACAAAAAATCCCTTTTTTTAACACTTTCCAACAAAGTTGAAAAGTGTTTATGACTTCGGTTTGTCTGTCTGTCTGTCCACGCTCTAACTCTCATAAATATGCTCGGATCGTTCTGAAATTTTCGGATGTTAGTGACCTCTACCATAGCACGTTCCCTATTTCAAATGAAGTTTGTAGCATGTTTAGTTCATTTACAGGGACAGTCAAAAGTTTTCCGTTACATTATGGTCAATGGGAAAAAATTGTTTCAAATGATTTTTAATAGTGTTACACTCTTTCAAACATAGTAAAATTTATATTCATTTATGACGTCCACTAAAATATGTATTCTGTTGAATATGCGGTGCAAAGAACAGTTACTAGGCCTTTACAGGGCCACACAAAAGAATTCCGTTCATAATGGTATAGGGGGAATTGTTTGCCGTGTATTTGAAAAGATTTCAGATACTATATTGAATCTGAATTACTGAATATTAGTAGTGATTGCTTGAAATGCATTTTTAATTATGATATGTGCTTTTTTCACCATATTTATGCATACTATAAAGTGTGTATAAATGCTATAGTTCATATACATGGCTACAGAAATGAATTCATAAAGGTTACCGAGTATGAGCATAAATTGCTTAAAGGTGGGTTTTAAAGGACTTATGCATTTTTACGCTGAACTGAATTTAGTTTACTAAGAAATATTTGTAGAATATAGATAAAATGATATACAGGGCCACGCAAAGAGTTGGATACATGGCCGTCTATGGGTAATAATTTCTGGAAATGTAATTTCAATAGTTTTAAGAGTGTTTTTGTTTGAATGAAATTTTAGCTAAATAGTGACATGTAATAAAGGTACTAGGCAAACTACAAGGCTGTACAAAAGTATTCAAGTATGTTTCCATCTATTAGTATAAACTACTGAAAGATGAATTTCAACCTGTTATGCATTTTCTTACTAAACTAAATTTTTCCATTATATAGTATATATATATGAACTTACAGACCAAATACAGGGCTGTTCAAAAGAATTGGAATACATATTTGGCTATGGACGGTAACTACTGAAATCAGTTTTTCGAAAGTTTTATGCATATTATAAAATGTTTACTTAGTTATCTTATTTACCTTATTTCCTTAAATAATGAAGTTCTGTTAAAGCATTCAGGAAGTGTTGGAAAGTGTTTCATAATCTATGCTTAACACATGATTTTTCTTTCTTGTTTTAATGTATCTGAGGAAATTATATTTCGACTAAATTTGTGAATGACTCCCAATTTGCAGCAAAAAATAAGCTCCAACTTTAAACAGCTATTACTCGGTCATTTTTAATCGTAGAATAATGGGACTTTTATTGTATTACTTGTCAGTGTAAAAGGAAAGTTTTACTAAATATAACTTATAGGACCGGGGAACCATATAAAAATTAAATTTCGTAATTTTTTAAGAAATGTTTTTATTGACCCAAATCGCTTTTAAAATATTTCTTTACCTCGTTTAAAACATTTTGTAATTGGAACTATATGTCTATGACTAACGGTTTAAGAATTAGCCATTGGACACTGTTGAGAGTGGGCAACCTGTATAACTATTTATACAATCAAATCATGAGAAAAATATGTAGCTATTAAACTTTTAGGTTTATCTGACAAGCTATACCTTTCAGAAATAGTTTCAGAATCAAAAATGACAAATCTAATTTATCATTGCCAAAACGTCAGTGAAGGCTTACTGTGGAGACACAAAAAGTTTTGGTTTCCGTTAGTCTGTTAGTTCCGCGATAACTGCCGCAAAAAGCATCCAATTAACTTGAAATTACGTGGATATGTTGGTGAGGTACCCGGAATTAGCTGTATAGTTTTTTGTTATATTTGGTTCATTCATTCGGAAAATATAGAATATTTTATTTTTCACGATAATGCTTTTCTATGGCAATTCAGACGATTTTTCCATTTTTATTTGTTGAAAGAAAATGGCTCATATGATTGAAGGATTTAAATGGTAAATTACGGATGATGAAATGTCCTAATTGGAATAATACATTATTCATATTAGTTTGAAATTTTCCCTATGCATTTGTCAGAGTTTTTAAATTCGGTGTATAACTTATGGAGGGATTTTATATATGCGTTCCAATAATATAAAATATTTTCTTTTATAAATTAACTTCTTTAGAATGTAAACATTTCATTGTTTTAATTTTCTTTTAACTGTTGCCTAGCAACGAAACTACATCTATGAATATCGTAGATGTGAAAGTATGTGTGATTGTTTGAAGTCAAATGAACGTCAGAAAGGGATGAAATAATGCCTTTTTGTCTTTATAGATAGATTTTACACCAGAAATCAAGGCAGGCTATGTTCTATTTATTTTGTTCAAATATATTTCTTATAAATTAAAAAGTTCATTATTTTCATAAGGAATAAATTGACATTTTTCTATAAAATTTAACAATTTTTTTTTTTTTTTTTTTTTTTTTTTTTTTTTTTTTGTCGTTGCCAAGAAAATCAGATCCCGGAATAATAATATAATAATTTGATAATTTTCATGTGTAAAAGGAAAATGAAATAAACAATAGACATGAATATACGTCTTCATATTGGAAATAAAATGAAAATACGAAAAGAATTTGAATTTGACCTCATATATCAAAATCAAAACAAATATGCTTTGAGGTTGAAATAAAAGGACCTTGTGTTATGATATTAATTCTTAATATTAAAAAAAAAAAAGTTACCAATATCTCACGATTTATCGTCTGCACACGGCTAACAGAAATTTTTAATTGAAAATTTCAATAAGAAAAAAACTTTTGAAAAGCAAATAGATAGTAAATGTCAAAATTATGCACCGAAAAATTATCTCTGTCGAAAATGAAGTCATAGTATCGGGAAATAAATATTTTCACTCTTAAAAGCCAAACATTAACTAGATTGCCTAAAAAAAATATTTTTTGACGAGTGTTACTTCCTAATGCAGCCTCATTTCAGAAAATATGAATGAAAATTATTTTATTTTTAAAAGGAAATTACTTTTTCGTTCATAAAACGTAAACTTTTAATATAATTGCGTCAATGTAAATTATCTTTTGTTCACCGGTATTAAAAAATAAGGCTCGGAAGAGTAAAAATCAATCTAAGATTTACGATAACCATTAGCACAATGAATAAAAAGTTACATATGTAAATTGAATGAGACCACGGGGGGTTCACGGGGGCTCCGCCCCCCTCCTCTCCCTCAAGAAATCTACTTTATTATCTAAAAAAATACCAGAATTAGCAGCTCATGAAAATTTCAGAATATCCTTACACAACGTTTCATACATTTTACATTAACGCTTCTAATGTCTGAAAATTTCGTATTTTTTATTCTTGTAAATAATTACATAATTTGAAAACTTTAAATTGCGATTTGCAGGGAGTTGAATATTACCCAAAAGTGTGTTTAAAAATAATGACTTGCAGAGCTGACATTGAGGCTCCTGATCTGCAGATTTACTAGTTATAACAGTTACACAGAAGTTTTAATAAGCCAATTAAAATGAAGCATGTGTAATGATTGACACTTTAACATCCTTAAACCTTATAGAAAATCATATAACATTTTTACTTTCTTCTATCTTTACAAGAAGAAAGTATTGGATTCGTGAAAAATTTCGACTTCCGGTTTTCAACGGATTTATACGTTTTAGAATGCCCAGAACACGATTTGATGGTTTTTAGAAAATGTCTGTCTGTCACTCTGTCACTCCGTCACTCTGTCTGTGAGTCTGTATGTGACAAAAATTTTGTGGGCGCTCTATCTCAAGAAATAATGCACGGAATTTAACAAAACTTCATATTTAGTTAGACCTTGATATAAACTGGACCTGATTAGTTTTTGGTGAAAATCGCCCAACAGGTGGCGCTGCTATGCGGCATTTTTCACGATTTCTGCAATAGCTATATCTCAAGAACTACTGCACGGATTTTGATAAAACTTCAGATTCATTTAGTCCAAGATATAGTTTGGTGCTGATTACTTTTTTGTGAAAATCGCCCAACAGGTGGCGCTGGTATGCTGCATTGTTCATGATTATCGCAATAGCTCTAACTCAAGAAAAAATGCACGAATTTTCATCAAACTTCAGATTAAGTTAGTCCCTGATATAAATTAGTGCTGTTTAATTTTTGGTGTAAATCGCCCAATAGGTGGCGCTGCTGTGCTGCATTTTTCACGATTTCCACAAGAGCTGTATCTCAAGAACTATTAGACGGATTTTCATCAAACTTCAGATTTAGTTAGTCCTTGACATGAATTGACGTATAAATTAGTGCTGTTTAATTTTTGGTGTAAATCGCTCCACAGGTGGCGCTGCTATGCTGTATTTTTTGCGATTTCCGCAATAGCTTTTTCTCAAGAACTAATGCTTGGATTTTCAACAAACTTCAGATTCAGGTATACCTTAGTATAGTTTAGTGCTGTTTACTTTTAGTGTAAATCGCTCAACAGGTGGCGCTGCTATGCTACATTTTTTCAGAATTTCCGCTATAGCTCTATCTCAAAAACTAATGCACGAATTTTCATCCAACTTCAAATTCAGATATACTTTGATATGAATTGGTGATAAATCGTTGTTATTTCTTGTACTATGTAAAGGATTTAATTGACGTGATTTATATAGAAGAAAGTTTTGTGATAACCACAACATACTAGTTTAAAGCAGAATCTGAGTACCTTGATCAACCCTTTGACATCTATGATGTATGGAGCATATGTCATGATATGCTATCACAGAACACAGACTTCTATCAATATTTGCAATCCTTTCTTGCTTCTTTACAATTCCAAGCTTTTATTACAAACACAAATGAATACATCTATGGAAAGCAGGTATATATGGAAGGTTTTTTTTTTTTTTAATCAATTAATAAACCTTTAATTTGTGCACTATTGGCTGCACAAAACACTTCAAGGTGATAATTGGCGGTTTTTCTCTGATGTTCTTTTCATCCACTCCAATACTGAGTCAGTTTACATCAATTTCTTGTGCCCATGTCCATCAATTTATGAACGGCACAAGAAATTCATGAAGACCACTCAGTATTGAAAAAGAATGTTAGAGGAAAAAGCTGACAATTATCACCTTGACATGCTTTGTGCAACCAATGATGCCCATATAATGGTTCATTAATTCATACAAAAATTGCTATTTATTTTTGTCAGCAAGTACCGCCAAGCATGGTGAAAATTTGATGCTGGCGGACACCATTACATACGTATGTATGCATGTAAATATTTTATGAATACAATTTTTTTTTTGGTAGTTTTATGTTAGCCAAGTGCAAATCTTGGTGGGCACTGTTACATATGTAAATGTGCACATACACATGTATGTGTGAATATTTTATGAATACTAATAAAAATCTTGCGGTAGTTTTATGTTAGCCAAGTGCAACTCTTGGCAATAATTTTTTTTTCTTTTTTTTTTTTCAATGAATAGCAGTTTTAATTTTTCAAGTGTGTAAATTAGAAATACGCTTTGATGGTGAAATAAAATGTTTCAATTAATGACATTTCTTATTATCACTAATTTTTGTATTCAACATTGTAACAAATATTTAAATATTGCTCTCCTAGATGGCAGCACTAAACGACAGACTCTAATTTTAGCAGGCTGACAAATAGGTTTTTCCCATGATTCCATGCGGATTTTAGCTTTCCCTCGCAGTCGTTGATGAGACACGATTGGATCGAGCTAGGGTTCGGAGACAGGCAATGTAGATGGTCCGAAATCTTGCTTGTTTTGATATTCCCCCCAGCGTTTTGAGAGGGCGGAAAAGGATGAAATATTTTTCTCCTAATCAGTGGATTTCTTCTGAAATGTCTAAAATTTGTACATATGTTACATAGTTGTACATAATTCATGTTAAGTGACGTATCATTGTATTTAACATGCTCTATTAAAAGATTTCTACTAAATCCTATAGTGACGGATATAATTTTGGAATGAGTCCATTCTTTTAAGATTGTAGCCTCTACTTATGGAAAGTAAAATGGTTATAAATGGCTACCCAACTTTGGGGCCTGAATCTACGACCGACCGAGTAAAGAAAGATGGTGCTTTATGGAAGTATTTTATCACCGTTTGTTCTCTGCTATTTCGAAATGAAATATATCCTTCGAAAGAAGATGGTGCTTTATCGAAGTATTTTATCATGTGCTGCAACTAACGTCGCTTCTGTGATACAAGCTAAGGCAAATTAAAATATGCCGTGTGTTCTCCATATTCTTGAAGGAAAATATATTCTACGAACGATCGTAGTTCTACATGAGCTTCATGTATATGTGTCAAATAGTGGTGTGAAAAGTGTTTTAATACTCTGTTAACCGAACGTCGAATTCGGTGACAGAGAGTACATTATTCTTAAATAAGTTTTACTGCTTGAAAGCGTATAAAAATAGGGATGCGTGTAGCAGCTATAACAAGATAAGTGTTTAATTTCATTTTAGTAAACTTTTGTTTGTATATTCTCATATTGTTTATTTCCTGTTATTAAACGTTTGATATTAAAATTGTTTAAGATAGTATTTGAAAGTATATAATTTTCTCTTAAAGAAAATAATTTGTGTCTGTTTTGTCAGGACATACAGACGAGGTAAAAATGTTCTGAAGTTAGAAATCTTACATAACGTAAAAGTTTTCTGTAAGAATTAAATTCTGAAAGCAAAGATATTTGGTCAGTTTAGATTAAGGGTGGTTTAAGAACAAAGTTTGTTCTGTTAAGATATATTTTGCTTACTGATGTGAAAATTATATTTTGTGTTCTAATTTGAGAAAAATTTTTCTTTTTGAATTTAATAAACTGTATTTTATTAAAATGGTATCGTTTGACAGATATTTACGATAGAATAAATATTTTTTTTTCTTTTCTTTCTTACTAAGTTGAGTTTCATTTTGAATAACGTTGATTTATTAAGTTATGAAATTAAGTTCTGAACAGAGCTTTTATAAGAATAAGTTTTCTTATAGGTTCATTTGAATTGGTTTTAAAAGGTAAAAAAAAAAGAGAGAGGAATTTTGTTTCCCGGAACAGAAGTAAATTGTGTTCTTTTGAGAACAATTTTGAATTATTTTGCTAGTAAAGTAATTTTAATTAATTTTGAATAATTGTGTTCTTAGAACAAAAATAGAAAGGGTGCTTTTGAGAAGAAAGTTTTTAAAAATTCTTGCTTAACGTAATATTTTTTTTTCTTTTCTTTTCTTAAACGAAATTGAAAGTTAAGAACTGTGTAATAATAATTTAGTTTTGTTTTACTAACATTGAAGTTATAAAATTTTTTTGTGTTTTCTTAAAAGTATAGTAATATCGTATTACGTAACGATAAATTGAAATAGTTCAATTTTGGTTTACGTTCCAAAGCAAAGAGTTAAATAAATAAAGTTTTATATTTTGTGATATTATATTAATTTGCATTTATATTTATATTGTATTTTGAAAATATACATATTTTTTTAGTGTGTTATGTTTTCTGTAAAGAAGAAATCCCTGAGTGTAAGGATAGGTTTGCGTAGAAAAATCTAAAATTTTTTTCTTGAAATTGAAAATTTTTAATTGAAATTTTTAACTTGAAATTCTTGTTCTTGAAAATTTTGCTTGAAATTTTAAATTCAAATTCTAGTTCTTGAAGTGGAATTTTTTAAATCAAAATTTTATTTTAGTTGTTAGTTTTGTTAAATTTAAACAAAATGGCATTTTTTGGGAAGGGCAAAAAAGAGGATCTACGCGTCCTTTGCGATGAGTTAGGCTTAACTGCCACCGAAGAAATGAAAATGGTCGATTTACGTAATTTAATTACAACGCACGCTGATTACGAGGAAGATTATACTAAAAACTTACTTATAACTATAGTCGAGAATAGGAAAACTGAACAAGAGCGCTTACATTTAGAAAATCAACGTGTTTTCGAACAAGAACAACGCAAAATCGAACAAGAAAATTAAGAGCGCGAACGGACTTTCGAACTTGAAAAATTACGCCTTACCCATCCGATTTCAGCATCTAACTTGGAGTTAGAAAATAATAGGTGCACTTACGAAAAATCGACCTACAAAAATTGATTCCCCGTTTTCGCCCAAACGAAGATGATATGAACATCTTCTTAGTGCTGTGTGAGCGACAGTTAAAGGTCCTAGGGGTTCCGGAAGAAAATTGGGTTACATACCTCATAAGTGCGTTACCTAATGATATTGCTAGACCCATTGCTAGGGAACCAGAAGAAAAGGAACAGGACTGACTACCAACACATCAAGGCGATGTTGTTGAAACGATTCAAATTAACCGCAGAAAAATTTAGAATTATGTTCGTTCAGCACAAGAAAATTCCAGAAAGTACCTGGAAAGACTATTTTTTCGAGCTTAGAACCTACTTTGAAGGTTGGCTATCTGAGCTCAACATAGCTTCACTCGAAGATTTGAAAAATCTTATTTTATCTGACAAATTAAAGAGACGATACTCCGCACAGCATAGAGAACATTTCTTAGACGTTTGGACTGATTTAAATGATCCAAATGCGTTAGTAGAAAAGTTAGATGCTTACGGTGTTCTAAGAGTAAATCCAGTAAAATCCAAAGAAGTGGAAACCCACCAGAAAAATAAAAACTTGTCAAAACTCAAAGAGAGTGCACCCTCGAGCTCTTTTAATATAACGGTTTCGCATGAATCCTTCTACTCAAAGAAGACAACCTCGTCAGACAACAGAAAGGTGAATCCCTCACCACTGATTGAAGATCGCCCAACCTTGAAATGTTATGGTTCTGGTGCTCCGGGATTTATTCGTGCTAAGTGCCCTACTTGCAACCCTGTGATAAAAACTGAATCTTCTCAGTTTGAGCAAATCCAGATATGCACATGCTCAACCACAACCACACCTTTAACCACGGTAAACCTGAAAATTAATGGCATCTATGGCAAAGCCTGCGTAGATACCGGATCCAGTCACACACTGGCTAGTGAATCATTGTATTCTGTGTTAAAAGAAAAAGGGGCCAAGTTTCAGAAGACTTCTCTGAACATGTCTTTAGCAAACGGCCAGCGGTCAAAAGAAGACAGTTTGACCACGACTGTTACTGTGGAAATTGAAGGAAGAAAATTTCGTACAGATTTTATTGTGTTACCTAAAGCTAAAGGGAACAGAACCCTTTTAGGAAGAGACTTTCTTGATAAGTCAGGGTTGTTACCAGACGTTACGAACAAACGTTGGTATTTCGGCGATATGCCTCATATAAAATATAGCTTTGCAGATCTTGTTCCAAAGCCTCTTGAAAGTTCTGGCCAGAAGTCAGAATTAAATTACTTGCTGAAAAGGTATGAAACCATCTTTCAGCCAGGGGGAGGAGCCACCCCGTCCTCTTGTGAAATTCGTATAGTCTCCTTTGAGATAAACCCGAAACCAAACAAATTTGCTAAATTCACTAAGCAAGGGAAAGATTTAGTCGAACAATGGAACAGAAAACAGTATGTGGACAGAAGACGGATAGAAGAACCTCAGTATTCTTCTGGTGACCATGTATGGTTAGAACTCCATCCCGTTAGCAAGGCTGGTCAGAAAAGAACTGCCAAATTCAGTCCTCGACGTGACGGACCCTATGTAGTGCTCACACAGCGCTCACCTACTTCCTATGAAGTTGCCAGTTTACAAGCTCCTGAAGTTCCCTTAGGAACTTACCATACATCTGCCCTAAAACGTTGTAACAATGTTACCGACCAACCAGTTAGTCCACTTAGGAAACGTGGTAGGCTAAAGAAAAATGTTCCTGGTCCCTTGCCGAGACGTCTAAGGAACCAGAAGGGGAGGATGTAACAAATATTTAAATATTGCTCTCCTAGACAGCAGCACTAAACGACAGGCTTTAATTTTAGCGGGCTGACAAATAGGTTTTTCCCATGATTCCATATGGATTTTAGCTTTCCCTTGCAGTCGTTCATGAGACACGATTGAATCGAGAGAGTGTTCGGAGACAGGCAATGTAGACGGTCCGAAATCCTGCTTGTTTTGATATTCCCCCCGGCGTTTTGAGAGGGCAGGAAAGGATGAAATATTTTTCTCCTGATCAGTGGATTTCTTCTGGAATGTCTAAAATTTGTACATTATACATAGAATGACACAAAATGTATAACGCTTCCGGGGTTGAACTCATCCGTTTCCTGATAATCCAAACGCGGCCACGTTAGGCTTAAGTATTCCGATGCCGTATTTGCCGACTGCCTTATTTAATCTTTCTATCTATTTGTTGTGTAACATATTCTTCTTCAATTTTTCTCAAACTTTCAAAAAGTATACAATTATAATGCTTTAAGATCTAATTTAAAAATAACCAGATACCAACAACAGGGTTCCGATGTATACAAGCGATTACCGTTGCCATTCATAAGCACAAATTACAAATCCAAAAACAAATGAATGACTCTTTCAGCTATTCATTAAATGCTCTTAAAATATTTTGCAAAAGCATATTAATATTTTGAAATACGTTTTTCACTTTTGTTTACATTTATTTACAGTTTGAATTCAGTATACACGGTTAAGAATATCGCGAAAAATTACCTCTGTTTTTCAAGGCTATCTATTTTCTGACCAATGAGAACACTTTATGGTGTTCAGTGAATATAGCTATATTCGGTGATTCATTCCCGTGAATTATTTTGTACCGGATTAATGTTTCCTTTCTAAAAACAAACGTATTTCAAATTATTTAAAAGCTTTATTATGGTTTTACAAATATTTTAAGAGCAAAATCGGATGTCGACCGTATTTTTTAATGATTCGTTCAAAGAGTCATTCAACTGCTTCTGGATTTGGAATTTGTGTTGTACATGTGGCATCACGACACACGAGTGAATGTTGATTTGATTTTCAATCTTAAAACGTTGAGTAAAACGTGCTTTCTTTTCCACTATTCGCAAAAGTTACATTTTTAGACAGATTATTCAAAATAAATTAATATTTATAAGAGATTACATTCAATTATCTAATATTCAGCTGCGATAACTTGAGTTAAAATTAGATTTGTAGCTTTATCTATCCCTATATGAAAGTAAACAAACAATTGATTCATTCGTCTTGAACTTTTAAAATATTAAAACAAACGTTTATATGCTCTGTTGCGCCATCTGTCGGTAGTTAAAATTTTCTTTTTAAAATGTTTTTTGAATTCTGAAGACATTGGGGGGAAAAATGAATATTTCTTATAAAATGAAATTAGAATATCAGAAATATGTAATGCCGTGTATTACATATATATATATGTATATATATCAATGCATTATTATAATAAATAAAATTTTGTATTTTGTAGGGAAAATAAATTTGTAATTTAATAACAGAATTTGGGAAAATAAATTGTTAATGTAATTAACAGTTGCAATTTACTTATGTGATAAAAGATGATTTTTAATTATCAAAATTTATTACAGGTTTCTTTTATGGATGTTTTAAAAAAATCGGGATTTTCTCTGTTCAACTTTTTAAAGTTTAAGTTATATAATTATTATTTTGGCAATTAATAAAAACAAATAAACCTTCTGTTGGAATTGTCTTTTATTTTACCACATACCATCAGATAAAATAGTTAATTGACAATATGTTTTAAAATAACATTATTAGTACTAATTTGAATGTTTTTGTGAAATATTTCTTCAAATTTTGTGAGTGAAGTTCATTTGCATACTTTATATCAGTATTTTACCAATTCAATTAATAATTTTCTTGCCAATTAAATTTCAATGAAAAATGGGCTGTTTTTAATTTACCCCACCTGACCCTATTAATCAGACAAGACAAAATTTATTACTTCACAATTCTTTTTATAATGCAATGCTATATAATTTTTTTGAAAATGCAAACACGTCATTCTGATGGGCTATATTCTAGTATGTTACATAGTTGTACATAATTCGTGTTAAGTGACGTATCATTGTATTTAACGTACTCTATTAAAAGATTTTTACTAAATCCTATACTGACGGATATAATTTTAGAGTGATGAGTCCATTCTTTTAAGATTGTAGCCTCTACTTATGGAAAGTAGAATCGTTATAACATGAAATAAAGGTATCTCACTGTAACAGTTTAGGATACGTGCTTTAAATGTATGTAACGTATGCATTTAAAATGAAAGTTATGAATTTTAATTAAAATGAATGAAAGATTTATAATTTAAAAGAAATGAACACAATATAAATGGTTTGGATAGGGAAAATATTTGGTGTTTTATCACATGCATCCCACTAACATAAAAGACATTTTTTTTATTTTCAACATGATGTCATTTTATTACATGACTATGTAGTTTTAAGTGGATAAGAATGGCAAAATTGGTTCCAACAAGGAAATTAAGATTGTAAGAAACCATGTTAAACACCTAAAACATAAATTAGAAGCGAGCAAGATTACAGAAGAATCTTTTATATTTAATTTGCTGTCTTGTTTCAAAATTTCAGCCGTTCTAGAAATTTAAAAGGCTATATCTATGCTATTTTTTACGATTGAGACAAAACAAAAAATGCTCTGAAATTCTTCTATGAAGGCCTAACACTTAAGGAAACAAAAATTTTGAATTTCTATTATTTTTGCATGCATTTTTAAGTTTGAAATCTTTAAGTGGCTGCCATTTTGAAACAAGATTGCAGATTGAGCTGACCACGAACTCTGTCAAAATCTTGGTAAGCCCGCTCATATGCTCAAGTTACATCTAAATTGGCTTATAAATACGAGTGCTATTGCATGACAAAACTGGATATATATATATATTACTAGTATATAACCCCCGTCAAAAATGACGGAATGTGAATCATTTAATCTTCAAAACAATATTTAAAAAAATATTTTTCTGACTTAGAAAAAAATTATGTCTTATGCATTTTGTTAATCAAAAAGTATTATCCTTTGATTTTTGATGATTAGAACAAAGAAATTATGTAAACTACAGTTTAGTCACCAGCGCTTGAACGTGTCATTTCCAGCCACATATTCTATGGTGAAAATTCTTGTTTAGGTTCCCTCTACATTAAAAATTTGCTGTTTAGAGTGACTTTTTGTTTTTTTTTTTGCTACAAACTATGTTACAATTTTTAATTTTATCTGCAAGATAATTAAAATATGTTGTACCGATAAAATATATTCATTTTATTTGCAGTGTCTTCAAATCTGATAAAATGCATTAAAAAAAAAGCATGATTACAACAGAAAGTTTCTTTGTTTATATTAATTTCTGATAGATGACCCCAAAAGAATTAGCAAGAAACATAAGCTCATGATTTATTGGGCTTTAAAATGGCCTACAGAGGTCTTCGGTACAGAAAAAATTGTCCCTTTAATTTCTCTTTAACTAATGCTAAAGTGCCATTGAGATAATTATTTATTGTAAATGCTTTTGAAAGTTTTGGATATTCAAATATGGATAATTTTTACTTTGTCATATAAGACAGAACACAAATGTCACAGGAAATCAGAAATTGTGCAAAAGAATAATCATTCTGAACCTATTAAAAATACATGTAATGCAATGTGCTTGCACGACACTTTCCTGAAATGAAAGTTATACTTTTCTCCACCAGATGGCGATAGTTATCCATTATTTTTAATTTAGAACTTGTTGTTGTTGATTTGGTCCTTTAATTTAGAACTTAATTGGATAGTTTTTGAAGGTTTTAAACAAAGTTAAAATATTTAAAGGTTTTAATGTACTTTTACAAATATTTTAAGAGCAGATTGACGTTAACCTGCATTTTTTTTTTTTTAATGAAGCATTCAAAGAGTCATTCATTTTTTGTAGATTTGCTGGAATTTGAATCTAAATGGCAACAGTATCGTTTGTTTAGATCTGATTTCTATGTTTATAATAGATTAATTTTAATTTAGAATTTAATACATTATAAATGGATATGATATACATGTTTTATGTGAAAATATGCTGAACAGACATGATTTCAAGTAGAAGAAATAATCATTTAGCTGTCATATGTTAGCATATGGTTTTCATTAAGTCTAACATGGCATTTAGCTACAGTAATAAATGTAAAGTAATAATAAAAAATTATTATAGGACGGATGGGTGGGTAGATGTTAGAGTACGGAGGAGGGTGGTGTTGTCTGGATAATACGCAATGGTTAATTTATAATTTAAAAAAAAAAATGGGGCATTTGATTTATAACTATGTTGCTAATACACATTTTATAATGGATGTTGATTCAATACTTTTATATGTATAAAGGTGTAGTTATATTTTTATATTTATCAATTTACATTAAATTTATTCATATTCATTAATATTTAATAATGTTAACGACTAACTTGTATTTAAATTTTAGCCTATTCAGGACAATATCATATTAATTTCTAATACAATGTATACTATCTTAAATGAGCATAAAATGCATGTTTTAATGATTTTATTATTTGTTCTTCCCTCTCCCCTTAAATTATGTGTATTTAGTTTTTAAGAAAGTTTGTAGACACATTAAATGTAACTAATTCCAAAATTTAATTATTAATAATATTAATTCCTTAGCATCTTAATTTTAATAATTTATGTAATTATAAATTAATTTAAGTGATGATGGTTTGGCAACATGTGCTGGTGATCACCAATGACTGTATTATATTATGCCTCATGCTAAGACTGTATGGATTTCAATTTGGTAATTGTTTTTTATTTTTCCTCTATCTCTGTTAATTTTGTTTTATTTTGAACTTAATTGGTGTTCAATGGTTTATTTCTCTGTAGTAGTCCCAAATTCATATTCTTTAGCTGATTTATGGCTAATATGAAGATGAAACCACACATTTTATTTGTGGAACTTGAAAATTTACTAGAACCGCTTTCCTCTGAATACCAGCAATAGGTAGCTTCATACTTTTTGTAATGGAAGCAACCTAAAAAATAATTCATGATTCAATAAATCATGAAATACAAAAATAAACAGAAAAAATTGAAGAAATTATTCGAATTGATTTGGAAGCTGGGAAGTTAAAAACTTAAGAATTAACTACGGATTTCTGAACTTAAAATCATTTTATAATAAAATTGAGAATAATAATTAAAATAAGGAACATACCTTTCAATGGAATTCCTTGCAGATGCTTAAAAAATATCCAACCATCTTTCAACTGAACGGAAGTGAAATTTTCTCCAGCTCTTAAAGAAATTTCTTCACCTTTTTCAGACATTTTTACCAAAATTCCATTATTGGGTAATTGTGAAACAGTAATAAATAATGAATCTGAATCATTGTCAGATGCAGAAAGAAATAAAGCAGATATTAAAATTTTCTGTGTTGGCTCAATTTTTAAGATGCTATTTGCATGTAACAAAGGAACATCTTCATTTTCTGAAATTTAAATAAGGAAATAAATATAATTGAAATAAAAGAACTATAATAATAATAAAAAAGTACAGAGCATTTAACTTTAGAAGGATGCCATATTTAATCATTTAAACTAAAGAAAAGAATATTTCTATGAGAGATATGCTTAAATGAACAAAAATTAACATTATATAAATCAAACTATAATTGTTTTAAAAGTTTTTAAACTTTAACACCTATCAAAAATATACAAAAACAGTCCTCTTAAAAGTATTTCTGCTAGCCCATAATTTAAAGAGATCCAAGTACCACATCTCTTTTAAAATCAGTTAAATGTGCTTGGCACCTTTCAAAAATTGTGATATGCATCCGGATTTACATCCAGAAGTTGCCGGTAAAAATCTTTTCTGTACCATAATCTCTCTATTCTAAAAAAAAGTAACTACCACTGTCACCGCCGCCGCCGCCGGTTTTGAATTTTTTGTGACCGGAGGTCTTTCTTCGTTAATATTGAGAAAAATAATGCATACAAAAATATGAAAATCAGTGGTTTTATACAGAAATGTTTGATAAACACGCTGATGCAGACAGTTTTCAAATCGAAGAATTATTTTAAGAGATATTTAATGCTAAAGTTGGACAAAAACGTTCCACTAAAAAAGTTTTATAGCAGCAAAAACTATACATGGCAGAGTAATCATTTTTAGATCATTTTATGCGTTAGAATTTGCCGGAGTGCAGATTGCATTAATTTTTTTTATTTTGACTCATTTTTTCGGGTTTTATTTCTATTTTAAATTCAAATTTTCAGCATTTCTAGAGATATTTTTTACAGATTTCAGAAAATTGTACTAATTTAAACTGTTGCCAACTGTATAAAAAGCGAAAGCAATAATGTTTGCTTCAAATTAAAAATTTATTTACACGTGACTATTATAAACAGGAAAAAAACTTTCAAATTAGAATTAAATAATTATGTATAAAAAGCAGGAACTTATTAAAAATTACGTCATAAAAAGTACACACGTGAATTTTAAAAGAGAAAGGATATTGTAAAATAATAAATTCATAAACATGCGTTAGAAGTCTTAGGAGAAATTACGTCATATTTACGTCACATTATAGTTATTACATAAAATGAACACAAAATAATATTGCAAAAAAGTTTAAATTTAGAAATTGCGCTAGACATTTATTTAATATTTTAAGAGGATATTTTCAACTATTTTTGTTAGGAAACCGCAAATAATATTTCATTGCTAACAAAAGTACTTTCACGCGATTATTTAAAAGAGAAAGAATAGCTTGGTAAAAATTACGTCAGATTAAAAACGATTAATTTAAAATGTCTCATTTAAAAGAACTTTCTTTTCGCTTTGTTAAAAAATACCAGGAGACAAAGACTCTGTTTACTTAATTCCTTTTATATTAGCTTATTTTGAAATGTTGTTACACGTGTCTACGTCATCAAGTTATTTTTATTTCGACGTTTTATTTGTATTTTTATTAATGTTGTACGAATTTATTTGTCCTTTCGTTATTTAAAATAAAAACTATGTCAACTTGTATAATTTGGTGAGTGGTTTGGCGATTTATATAATTTGGCGAAATTGGTCGACGGGATAATCAAATAGTACCGCAGCGGATTTGGCGTTAAAATTCCCCAATCAAAGAGAAATGAATAGAAATTCGTTTATAGGGAGATCGCCACTGTTTTTTAAATTATAATTCAATCTTTCGAAATCTTTTTAAAGCCGATCAAATTAGCGTGCATTTAGAGCATGCGGTGTCTGGACGGGGGTTGGCGAGCGTAGCTCGTAGGGGGCCGAGCCCCCTAGTATTTTAAAATTTGCATATGTGTACAAGACCTTGCAAAAATAAGAACCAACTCACTTGTGTAGGAAAAACGTAAAACATTAATCAATAATGTTGCAATTATACTTTTTTGTGGAATTCATTAAATTATTTGCAATTAATGTTATTTAATTTATGGTATCTAAAATTTACTAAAAAATTTTATCTAAAAAACTAAAAGGTTTTTCTTGTTACTAAACATAATGCATTTCTTTTTGAAAAAATGGCATTTCCTCACTCTGGCATTTTTTCCTTCTAAACACTCTTAAGTTATTTTCAAATGTAGCTAATTTCTGTTAGTGAGAACTTCCAAGGGAGGCCATTTTTTGTCTGCATTAACCAAAGTCTACATTAAATGATGTAAACATTTGAATGATGTCAAAAAATCTTGTGCTGAATAAACTGAATTTATATTATTTTTGATTGCTAAAAGGTGCAAGATTAAAACTTTAAAAACAGTAAAATAGTTTTATTTGACTGTTGACATGTTTCGACTCTACCTGAGTCATTTTCAAAACAAATAAATAATAATATTCTGTAATTGCACAATCTATGATGCAATGATCTGAAACGCTACCATTCAGTTTTTCATGTAACACATGTTATTAACCACTTGGAAAAATGGTTATTGTCCTCTGTCAAGGTAGGAGATCAAAAACATATCTGAAGCTTTTTATTAGTTGAATGCGCATTTTATTCGTTTTCAGATTGGTCTATACAGTAATCTGTAATTTTCCCTTTACTTTCAACAGAGATGGATACTTCTGTTGCCACTATGACAAATAAGTAGTAAGAACTACAAAAAAAATTAATAACTCAGAAACAAATTGAAATACAGCTTTCAAACAAATTGCATTTAAAAGTACATTTTTTTTCTATATACGACGATGTAAAAAGTAATATTGTGGGATGTTTAGAAGTTTAAGAATGAAATTTCATTTAAAATTGGTCCAGGAATATTAATGTTTAATCCATGGCGTACGTAATGTATGACCAGCTCCGTAGAAGTTTAAAAATTTACAGTACCGAAAAATGTAATATATGGCGTATGTAATGTATGATCAACTCCGTGAGATTTTTTATGTCTTAAATTTTAGTCTTTGAAAAAATCATTTTCCAAATGGTCATTGTAATTTGTTAAATTGCATTTTTTTTTTTTTTACTTGGATATTTATTTTTATTTTCATAACCACTGAGTAACTCGAGCCACAATTTTGATAATTTAAATGATGCTGCATCGTTTACATATGGAATTTTTATGCGTTAGAATCCCTATGATTTCTCTTATAATGGATGGATAATATACGCTGGAAGGGAAAATTACCTCACTGTCATTGAAATTTATTTGGATGATTTCTTCTTGATATAATCTTCCCAGGGCTGTAGTTTTTGTATGATGATGGCGTTTTAGATCATTGCACCATAGATTGTGCAATTTCAGATTATTATTATTTATTTGTTTTGAAAATGACTCGGGTAGAGTCGAAACATGTCAACAGTCAAATAAAACTATTTTACTGTTTTTAAAGTTTTAATCTTACACTTTTTAGCAAATAGAAATAGTATAATATTACAAGGTGTTAATTTGTTAAATATTTAAACTGAATTCAGTTTTTGACTAAAATGAGAGATGTTAACAATCTGTTAATACAAAATAATGAATAAATTATCGAAGACAAACAAAATGAGTAAAAAAATTGCCTTACTTAAATCATTTAACTTTAATTAAAGTAATATCTCTTTTGATCATGACCTTCCAGTTTTGTGACACACTGAAAAATTCAGTCTGTTATATATATTTTGATTCGTAATACAGGTGAAAAGTCATTAGCAATTTTTGAATCTCTCTGGTTTTTGTGAGTAGAAAGTTTTCTTTCTCTTCATTATTGTTACTGACAATTTCTTGTTTTCTCAATAACGAAAGTTACATCAAAGTTGCATTTGAAAAAAATAATGTACGAAAGTAGTTTCGATTCTGCTTGGTCAGTTTGTAAAGAAAAATGTCTGCATTATCTGACGAGTAGCATGCTTTAAGCAACTTCTTTAAAGTTAACTGCAAATAGAAGATTGTCAGGAAAATGAAATTGTTCTTATTAACTGGAGACATGTTTCAAGCAGAGATGCATTAACAAGAAACCATTGTATTCTTAAATATACAGTCGAACTCACTTATAACGAGCCATGATTTAACGAGAACCCGGATTTAACAAGGAAATCATAAATACTTGGTTGGTACAATGTTAAGTCCATGGGAGCATAACTCGCTTTTAGCGAGCAAACCCTGGTTATAGCGAGCAATACTTTTGTGATTCATAAAATTTCTATTGACTTCCTCCTCTCCAGCTCAGATAACGTTTCTTGGAAAAATTCCTTTAACACTCCAAAATTAACAGAAATTGAGTGTGCAGAAAAACTTTAAACTTTTTTCGAAGCCAGGAGTACAAATGACAATGTTTTTTGGGCCAAGAGTCCTCTTCGAAGAACAATAACACAAGAAAGAGACAATAAGACAGTTCAAAGCAAATTAACCAACTTCTTTTGTACTGTACAGAAATACAAAATAAATAAAGTATGTATAATAAAGTAAGTATGCATGAATTTGTGTAATTTTTTATGAGCACCCGGTTATAACGAGCAAATATCACGCCCCCTTCGCGTTCGCTATAACCGAGTTCGACTGTATATATATAATACAGCAGCTTAAAATACTCCTTATTATTCCAGTTACAGGCACAGAGAAAAGGGGTGAAGTGGAAAAAAAGTGGTTTTTTTTCTTCTTTTTTAAAGGGAAAAATTGTAACACGTTGGTGTGACTACAATTTTTTTTAAATTATTCTAAAGAAAAAATATGATATTTCCAACACAACATAAAGCATTTAATTAGGTACATGAAGATAAAGCTTGAAAGTCTTAATCATCACTCAGTGTCACAAAACAGTGTAAAATATTCAAAATTATATGAATATAAATAATGCATGTATTAAAGTGTTCTTGGACTTGATAGTCAGAGAATTAATATTTATTATTAAATAAACAACAATAGCCGGGTTACCATGTCAACCAAAATAATGGCATTTTGGCACCAATTAGGTACCCCGGTGCGTACATGACATCTGAGCCTAATATTTTTCTTTTCATTTCGTTTAAAAAAAAATAAAGAAGTGAAAGCAATTTATTTTAAATGTTTCAATTTGTATTAAATAAAATGATAATGAAATACAAATTGAATTATGAATAAAAATAACATGATAGATTTCTTAGCATACATTTAAGGGAGGCCAAACTTCTCGCAAATTAGTTTTAAAATAGTAAACTTTTCTAAAATCTGAAAAAAAAAATATCTGTTATGATTAAAATTTGAGTTGCCATCATTAGAGAAAAGTATATAAAATTAGAAAAAAATTAATATTTCGAAACCTAATTCGAATTTAAAAATTCTAATACCAGTTTTGAGATCTGCAGATCAATACGGATTTTTGGTGTTAATTTCATCGCAAAGTATTCCGTATTTTAGGAGAAATCGCCGTGAAACATAATCAGTTGTTTAATCAGTCGTTTCATAGAATCGTTACATAAATTTGTTTCATAATATCCGTTTCATTAGGATTTTATATATATAGGGTAGATTTTCATTTTCAGAGGTAGGTTTACATTTTATTCTTATTAATGTATCTGTGTATTCCCTTTTGCTGTATAAGTTCAATCATTAAGATCTAGAATTGCAATTTATATTTCTAAAAATGTCACGAATTGTGCTCAGGGAATTGTAGGAAATATGGTCTGGAAAAGTCAGGGAATTTTGTTATTCAAATAGAGTATGAACTCTGTAGTAGTCTTTGTATTGTAGTGTGCATTGTGTGTGTGACAAATTACACATTTCGGTTTTGCTTATAGCAATTCATCCTGAGTGGAAAATGTACATTTCTTAACTGATTATTTACTGCAATGTGATCGAATAACAGAATTCTGAGTAGCTACTTAATATCGTGTGTTGCATGTTAGTACCAGTCTCTTGTCTTTACTGCATGAGTTCATAATTACCTTTACTTTTTGATGCACTCTTTAGTCCAGTCATTTGGTAGAAAATAGGGGAAAGTTTTGGTGTAGTTTTGATATTTGGTGCCTTTATGTTTTTTGGGTCGCTGAACACGAATCTGAAGTTTGCCAACAAAATTTATCCCGGGAAAGACGTTTTTTTTGGCAAAAAACTGAAAAAAGAAAACGGGATTTTCTTTGTTTTTTCAAAATAACTTCAAAATTATGCATTTTACGCAAAAGTCCTCAATACATAAATTAAAGAGGATAAAATTTCCTACATTTTACGTATTAAAAGTTTTTTTCTATGATCAATGGTTTAGCCGTGACAACGCTGCAAAAATGGGTGTGAAAATAAAAAAAATCTGAAAAAACGGGAATTACAGCAGTGCACGGTGGGTGTTTTACCGATTCTAGTTGGTCATAATTATTTTTGGCGTCAATATAGTCCCATCGCCATGAAATTGAAACATGTTATTCATATTCAGTATTAAATGTTAGGTATTGTAAAATGTTGCGTGTAGCAGTCATAATTTCATTACAGGGACATTCAAAAGTATTTCATTATATTACAACCTATGGGGAAAAGTCATTTGTGTTTTTTTTCCATAATGTTTCATAATTTCAAACACTTTAAAATTTGTATACATATCTATGAAGTGCACTACAAGATGATTTCTTATAGAATATGGTATGGGTAGTATTTATCGATCATTTAGAGGGACACTAAAAAGAATTATGTTACATTACGGTCTATGGAGAAAAATTGTTTGTGGTGCATTTTGTTCATGTTACACTTTTTCAAAAGTATTTAAATTGATATATATCTCCGAGGTGCTCTATAAGATGCTTACTATTGAATATAATGTGCCATTGATCTTTCATATACAGGGGCACACAAAATAAATCAGTTATATTTTTCTCTGTATGAACAATAATTGATGGAAGTGCATTTTCAGTTGTGGAACACTTTTTAAATTTTAAAAATTGCATACTATTTAGCGTGTATAAATTCTATAAATCATATATAGGGCTGCACAAGACATCTATATACCCGCTTACTGAAGGAAATTGCTAACGAGGAATTTTCAACTGTGCTATGCATTCACTAACAGTTCTAAATTTTAGCATATTATGAATTATATGATAAATCTATAGTTCATATACAGGATTGTACAAAATTTTCAGCTATTTTTTCGATTTTGGTTAAAATTGTGTTTTCAAACGTGTTATATGTTTTACAAATTAGTAATTAGACATTGTTTTTCACGTTATTAAACTATGAAGTTTTATTATAGTAGCGCGAATGCGTTCAAAAATGTTTTATAATCTGATTGACGCATGATTTTACGTTATTTTTGATAATTTTAATGATACTTTCTTAACGGTATGGAAGCTAAAGTGATAAAACTATTTTTGTATTATTATAACAAATTCTAAAATTTCTTTTTCTAAAATTTAAGGTACGGGACAAACATTCGACAGCATTAATGAAAATTGCTGTGTTGCATATTCTGTTTTATATTCATATATATTTCTGCACAAACCTTACAGGAAGCCTAACAGGAACCTTATGCATACCTGCCAACATGTCAATTTTGAAATCCTTACAATTTTTATGACGTATTCTTGGGTGCTTAAAAATGCATAACATATGCACATGCAATGAAAAAAGTAATACTTCATAACATTTTCTATGCTATATTCATGTATAGTCTTTTTTTTTTTTTTTTTTTCAAAATAAAAACGTGAGATATCAAAAGAAAATTTTTTTGCATGGGAAATTCTAAAAAAAAAAAAAAAAATTCTGAAATTCACAGCAAATTTTTTGAAAGGTTACACAGCCAAAGGATTGGGGAGGAAAGGGGGGGGGGATTCCCTTCTGGTGCTAATTATGAGTTTTTTCGAGGCCCTTTGATGAAATTCGGACTTCTTCCATGGTCCTGTGAAAAATTCGCGTTTTTTTCACAATCCTTTGACGAAATTACTGTTTTATTCACGATCTTTTGACGAAATTTGCGTTTTTTTTCGCGATCTTTTGATGGAATTTGCGTTTTTTTCGTGATCTTCTGACGAAATTTGCGGGGTTTTTCGCGATCTTTTGACGAAATTTGCGGGGGTTTTCGCGATCTTTTGACGAAATTTGCGGGGTTTTTCGCGATCTTTTGACGAAATTTGTGGTTTTCTTCGCGATCTTTTGACGAAATTTGTGTTATTTTCGTAATCTTTTAACGAAATTTGCGTTTTTCCGCGATCTTTTGATAAAATTAGCGTTTTTTTGTTAAAAGCGTTTTTTCTGCGATCTTTGACGAAATAAACATTTTTCTCACAATCTTTTGACGAAATTCGCATTTTTCTCGCGATCTTTTGACGAAATTCGCGTTTTTTTACGTGATCCTTGACAATATTCGCGCTTTTTTACGAGATCTTTGACGAAATTCGCGTTATTTCTCGCGATCTTTGACGAAATTAGCTTTGTTTCAAAGATTTTTGATCGAAATTAGCGTTTTTACGCGTTTTCTGACGAAATTCGCGTTCTTTTCACGATCCCTTGACGAAATTAGTGTTCTTTCTCCGCGATCTTTGACGAAATTCGCGTTCTTTTCACAATTCTTTGCCGAAATTAGTGTTTCTCCTGCGATTTTTGACAAAATTCGCGTTCTTTTCACGATCTTTCGACAAAAATAGTGTTTTTCTGCGTGATTTTTAACGAAATGCGCGTTTTTTTCGCGATTCTTTGACAAAATTTGCTTTTTTTCAAATATCTTTGATAAAATTCTTTTTTTTTCCCGCGATCTTTGACGATATTAGCGTTTTTTCCCACGAACTTTGATGAAATTCGCGTTCATTTCACGATCCTTTGAACAAATTCGCGTTTTATCCCCACGATTTTTGACGAAATTCGCATACTTTTCCCAATCCTTTGTCGAAATTAGTGTTTTTTCCCGCGATCTTTGACGAAATTCGCGTTTTTTTTTCGAAAATTAGGGCTTTTTTCAAGATTCTTTGAGAAAATTGGCGTTTTTTCCGATCCTTTGACAAAAGTAGCGGTTTTTTTCGCGATCCTTTGACAAAATTAGTGTTTTTTTCGCGATCCTTTGACAAAATTAGTGTTTTTTTCGCGATCCTTTAAGAAATTGGCGTTTTTGAAGGGATCTTTGACGAAATTAGCGTTTTTTCACGCAATCTTTGACAAAAGTAGCGCTTTTTCACGCGATCTTTGACAAAATTCGCATTTTTCAGCGATCGTTTTTCCCGCGCGCAAAACCATACAATCGTACTGTTCATCCGTACAACCGTACAATTAGAACAAAATCCGTACATTGTACGGCCAATCCGTACAAGTTGGCAGCTATGCTTATGTAAAGATAGGGAATCTTAAGATATCATGATTAATATATCATGAGAAAATGCCTACATTATGTTTTCCATTGTATCAAATCTCAATTTGGAGAATTTGTTAGGATCAATTTTGTAACCACTCAGAATTTGCAGCCAAGTAATATATTTTAAATGATTTTATCCCGATATATCTACATACAACTGACAATTTTTGTCCAAATTTGGTCATAAATTTAAACATTTCGCTCTTGCAAAACTTCATTTCTCTTCATTGTAATTTGAAGATTCCTCTATAAACAAAATATTTTGAACCAAATTCACATTTTCGTTGCATTTTAAATCTTGTTGCCGTTGCAAAATGGTGCAAAAGTTTATTTATGTGACTAACTTAAATTCTGCTGTCTTTGATTTAAAAAAAAATTGTACTTGAACTAAAATGTCAAGAAAAAGTCATGCCAGAAGGTATCAAATATTTTTTATTAAAAAAACGTTTATTTTATACTGTTGGTAGTAATAAAAACACCCACTAATTATATACATCTAGGGCTGGGCGATGTCTAAAATGAAATATCGTGATAAATCGGCAGCTTTATATCACGATATTCCAATATATCGATATTGCGACATATGAACAAAAAAATATATGTACATTTATAATATATGTATAACTTCAATATACATTATATATTTTATTAAGGATTAAAAATTTAAATATATATATATATATATATATATCATTCTCAAATAGATTAATAAAAAACTATGTATAAATAAGCAAATCTAAATAAATAAATGCTAAAAGAAACTAGTAGGATGTGTTAATGGCAAAAATTTCTACTATTTCTACGTGTTATTACTTCAAAATTCGCTATCACAGAGGCAAAATTAAATAACAATCTATGCCCATCATGAATATTCTAAAGATATAGGTGCACTAAATTGTATGCAGTTAAAAGGAAATATAAGCATCACATCAGCACCAACCTTATTAGATGTCTGTATCCAAAATTCCTAATCTAAAAATCATAAAAGCAATACCTGTTGGACAGTATACACCCAAGCCTAAGAAGGATCTACTTATGTGAAACCGTAACAGAATAAGGTGTTTGATTAAAATTCGTGCATTAGTTTTTGAGATACAGATATCGCTAAAATTGTGGAAAATGCAGCATAGCAGCGCCACCTATTGGACGATTAACACTAACACTTAATCAGCAACAAGTTATGTCAACGTCTGTCTGAATTTGAAATGTTATGAAAATACGTGCGATAATTCTTGAGAAAAAGCTATAGCAGAAATTTTGAAAAATACAGCATAACAGCGCCACTTATGGGCTATAAACACCAAACACTAATCAGTAAAATTTATGTCTACGTCTAAGTCTAATTGAATCTGAAGTTTGATAAATATCAGCGCATTAGTTCTTCAGACAGAGCTATTGCAAAAATCGTGAAAACTCAGCATAGTAGCTTCGCCTGTTGGGCCATTTACACCAAGAACTAATCAGCACCAATTTACAAGGTATAACTGAATTTGAAATCTGACAAAAATCTGTGCATTAGTTTTTGAGATAAAGTTATTGCGGATATTGTAAAAAATGCACCTACCTGTCAAGTAATTTATACTACATTATAACGAGATATAAAAGAATCTAAAATTTTGTTAAATTCCGTGCATTAGTTCTTGAGATAGAGCGCCTACAAAATTTGTGTTACAAAGAGACAGACAAAGCTTTTTAAAAATAGTCAAATCGTGTTCAAGACTTTCTAAACATATAAATCGGTCGAAACCCGGATGACAAAATTTTCATGAATCCAATACTTTCTTCTTGTAAAGATAGTAGAAAGTAAAAGAACTAAAAAAAAAAAAAAAAAAAAAAAATCGTTAACAGAGAGAGAAAAATAATAGTTTGGTTAAAGTCAATTTTTGAATTGTTTATATTTTATAATTGTTAAATAATATTTATATTGCTGTTGTGCTGTTATGCTTAAAATTGTCTTACTATGCGTCGGCGTCCCCGACAAAAGCTCTTAGTTTATTTTATTTCATTTTTATATTCTCCATTTTTTTAAAAGAAAAATAAAACTCTGCGGGATCTGCGAATCATAATCAAATGTGTTTCAAAATTTACCTTCCCCTTAATTTTGTTTTTCCATCTTCCATGTATACTGTGTACATGAACCGCAATAATTAACTTTTTGAACTCCGGCGTCTCTTACACAAATTTTATTCGGTCGGCACCACTTTTATAAAAGAAGTTTCCTTCAAGTACACAATTTCAAAAATGCTAAGATTAAGTAAGGAAATTTTATTATCCTTTATTACATGTGCCAAAAACAAATTTTGAAAGGAAAGATGGTGTCGCCACAGCGGTGACAACGGAGTGCAAAGGGTTAAATAACTTTATGCAATAGCGGATAAGGATTTTAATGAGTTACTGTCACTTTCAACTAATTTCTTGCTATTACATTTAAAAAATCCGTGAATGTGTTAGAAATTTTTGCGTGAAATAATATTTTTTTGAGAACAGCCCTAAGAGTTTAAACTTAAAAATTCTGAATTAAAAAATATTTTTTTTCTTAACCTTTAAGACTATCTCTTATGCTTGTTCTATCGGGGAACTTGGATGAGGATCTCCTGCGTTTCGACCAATGTCCGCTAAATGAAGAAAAAAAAAACTAACCCCCCCCCCCCCCCCCCCCCACACACACACACACACACCGAACAATTTACGTCTTTCCTCTTTTGATTGTCAGTACACAAACTTTAACTGCTTAATTTTTCTGCCCCGTTTGTTATTTTGAATTCTAGTGACATTAAATAAATATTGACATCTAAATATTCTCCCCCACTCCCCACAAACAAACAATGACAGAGGCAGTAAATACCAAATACTCACATAGGTCAATTTTTAAAAGAAACTACCAGGAGAAAAAAAAAAACGAGCTTCAGAGAAGTAAAAATATCTGCATAAAAAAAGAACCTGGAATAAACATTAATATATATTGCTATGGAAGTATTATTTCATTTGTCCAATTAAATCCACTGTTGCAAATAAAATGTAATATTTCATTTATTTATCTCTCTGATTCACATATTGTTCATTAACAACGAACAAATATTCATTCAAAACCGCTGAACCAGATTGAAGATAAAACAAAACAAACAATATCATTTGCTGTCGGCAACTACATGAGAAAAACCAGCTGTATCATATTTATCGCCCGTCATCTGAACCTGAACACCGAAACTATCACTTTTTCCCCTTTTGAAAAACCGCTTACGCTGAGAGAAATCACAGCGTAATACCATGGTAATACCATGATAATACCATGATAGTATCATGCTTATCGAAAACTGAGGATTCGGTTAATATCACGGTTGAAGCTGGGAGAATCTTGAGGAGTGATCATGGTTTAGGGTGAGAATCATGATGGTTCTCACTCACTGATGGGTTCTAAATCATGATGATCGAAACCGATTATTCGGTATTTAATGTCATCATGGTTTAGGCAGGAATCATCATGGTTTAGGCAGGGATAAAATACTCCATTAGTATCATGGTCATCGTAATAACCTGCGGTTTAGAATGGTAGAATTTTGAGTACTCGAAGTTGAAAAAGTGCCAATTGCAGTTTAATGAAAAAGTATGATAATCGTGGTTTGCATCACGATTATGATAATCGCGGTTTACACCACGATTATGATAATCGTGGTTTACATCACGATTACGATAATCGTGATGTACCGTTGTATAGGATTTTTTGATATCGTCATCGCGATTTATAATTTATATCGATTTTATCGATGTATCGCCCAGCCCTATATACATCTATTTTCTATGCTGTAGATGTCGGTGAAAAGCAAGGACCCTCAAGTAAAAGAAAGCGGAAATAATATTTTTTTGTTTTTTAAATAAATGTACTTACTAATGTACATGTTTATTTATAATTAAATAATGATTCATAATGAGTCGTCCTATTTATTATCAGCAACTTCATTGTAAAATGTAGTCATTCATATAATCTTCAGTATAATTTATAATCGATGCTTGTGTAAAATAGTCGGTTTTCATGTTAAATATACGTACAGCGGCATAATTATAATTCCCGTTTTCTCTGAATTTTTTGATTTTCACTCCCATTTTTGTGGTGTTGTCACGGCTAAACCATTGATCAGAGAAAAAAACTTTTAATACATAAAATGTAGGAAATTTTATCCTCTTCAATTTATGCATTGAGGACTTTTACGTAAAATGTATAATTTTGAAGTTATTTGGAAAAAAACAAAGAAAATCCCGTTTTTTTCTCATTTTTTGCCAAAACAACGAGTTTCCCGGGATAAATTTTGTTGGCAAACTTCAGATTCGTGTTCAGCGACCCACAAATCATAAAGGCACCAAATATCAAAACTACACCAAAACTTTCTTCTATTTGTCCTTTTTGAGCACCTAATGCCTGGACTACTTGTGTAATGATATGTTTGTATAATATTACTATTGTTATATTGATAATTTGGGTTTTTCAAAATAAGTAATTAAATAAGTGAAAAAAAAAAGCAATGCTATCTTTTAGGCTGTTTTATTTAAATAATAATTGTTTTTTAACTTTAGAATATCTCTTTTTTTTTTTCAGGCAATAGTTACAAATTACTCCATATTATATCTAAGATATATTATTGTAATGTCCAGTAACATTTTGAGGACGTTTTTTTATGTTGGCTTGGCGCCCACCAATATAAAGACTTTTTCAAAATGTTATTATATTTTAGATATAATATGGAGTAATTTGTAAACTATTGCCTGACAAAAAAAAAAAAAAAAAAAAAAAAAATAGATATTCTAAAGTTAAAAAACAAATATTATTTAAATAAAACAGCCTAAAAGATAGCATTACTTTTTTTTTTTTTTCACTTATTTAATTACTTATTTAGAAAAACCCAAATTATCAACATAACACTATAATGATGACTTGTAGTAAATGTATCATTGTAATGGTAAATTATACTTTAAAAGTCTAAATAATGTATAAATAACAAACTGTAACAGATGTGTTTTATATTTGTTTTATATATGTTTTTATATCTTTTACTTTGAAGTTATCTACATGTATTGTTTACACTTCCTACTTTTGAAAAATATTTTGCAAAAAGAAAAATAATCATACAATTTTGCCATGAGGAATGTGAGATAATTTAGTATCATGCAGTTAATTATTATGGCATCTGGCCAAATATTAAATGATGTAACAAACAATGACATTTAATTTAAACTTCAAAGCAATGTTTTAATTTACCACTCGAAAAATTAAAAAAAAATGCTAACTGGCGAGTTGAAAAATAGCTATTGGCGAGATTTGCACCCGGCTAGAGTAACAGTACCAAGAACTCTTTGCGACCAAGGAAACTTTTATGTAGTTTTATATGAAAAAGAAATTTGATTTTTTAATCAAGAGGGAAAACTTTCGGCACAGATGTCATATACGGCCCTATATTGGCGCAATTTTTTTCTGACGCAAATGTCATATACGCAACGGGTACTTAACTGGCGCCATAGTATCATTATTTTGCTTGATTTGATAAACTGGATGTTGTTGTTTATGCTGATGATGTTTTCCCCAAATTAGCGTCAGAGAAAAATTTCGCCAGTATGGGGCCGTATATGATATCTGGCCAAACTTTCATATGAAAAGCGAAGGGATCAGAGCGTATTTATTTATGGCAGTTACATGACTTGGACTATTATAATATAGATGAAATGATGGCGATAGAATAATATTTGGCAACTTATCACCTGTACCTGGCTAACATTAAAGTACCAAAATGGCACCAGGAATATAAAAAGCGAAGTGGTTCACCCGGAACTGTTGATGATAGTCACATGACTTAGGCTATTGTTATAAAAATTGTTTTAAAATACCGGGAGACAAAGACTCTGTACACTTAATTAATTTTATTTTAGCTTCTTTTCAAACATTTAACTGATCCTCTTTAATCAAACACAAAAACAACCATAGAATGTCTTAACAGCAACTGATTCGGCCTTAAATTTTTCAAATCAAAGGAAATTGAATGGAAACCCGTTTACAGGGAGATCTGCACAGCTTCTTTCAGTATAATTCAATCTTCTATAATATTTTTAAAACCGATCAGATTAGCGTGTTTTTAGATTCTGCGGTGTCTGAACAGGGGTTGGCGAGCGTAGCTTGCAGGGGGCAGAGCCCCCTAGTAACCTATAAAATTGAAACTAAAAATCTATATCAATTGATATTTAAAACATAAAAAATGGTAAATTAAAAACAATTAAATAAAAAGAAAACTAAATTACATTTCAGATGGATTCAAAGTAACTTTTTACTCATATATCTGAATTTATACATATCAAACATTCAATTTTTTTTTCTGCTATATCATATCATTTATTTATGTTGTTTCGGAAGCAGTTTATTGTGTGTTTCAATTTTTTGTCTTTTAACAATTTAATTTCAGCTACAGCTTTTCTTTTTTCTATTTCTTTTTTGCTTACTTCATATTTTTCTTCCTGTTTTTTAATTTAAATATTCATGATATCTCAATTTCATAATATCTTGACAAATTTGTATAGCTAAAACATCTTTATGTTAAAAATGCAAATTTAGCAAAAATTCTACTTGAAAGTGAAAAATCGAAACTTTTAGTGAATGAACCTCGAAACTCGGGAGAATTTTAGCACATGATAGTGCATTAAAAAAGTATATATATCCCTGACTTTTCCAGGTTTTAGAAAAAAATTTTAATTTTCCCAGACTTTTTGAGCACTTGTCATTTTCCTTGACAATTCCCTGTTTTCCAGTCATGCAGGAACCCTATAACTACTGCGTAGGAACCCTGTACTAAAGTGATGTGCAACCAGTTGTACAAACATGACTTTGTGGGCACAGCCAATAAAAAATTTATTTTTAAAAGAAGCTCACTGGATACCAATAAATGTTCATCACTATATAGCAGGGCTGGATAGGTTTGATAGGTTTTAAACAGCGGCAGTTTTAACTCTTTTGGCTAAAAAAAATTTGAGCATCAAGTAGTCAAAACTCATTTTGACTGGGAAAATATATAAAAATTTTATTAGTAAAACCCTGAAAAACTTTCACTTAGTATTGAACTTCAATTTTTATTACTTTTATATTCTATCAAACAAAGATTTCTTAATCTAAGAATTTTTTTTTTTTTTTTTTTTTTTTTTGCAAGTACTGTAATATTTTAAATAATTTGATTTCATACCTCATTTTATATAACACGTGAAAGAAAACAAATCACATTACACGAAAAAATAAAATAAATAAAAAATAAAATTATTTTTAGAACTCCAAAAATGGTTACAAGTAATAAGTTTTGCGGTAAGATCAACAATTGGGATGCCAATTATTTGACATTGTGGCTCCCAAGGTCGTATCCACTGCATCATGACAGCTAATGGCTATTTTCATGATTCCTTAAGTAAGATTATATATTTGAAAATCAGCTTGCATGATATCATGAAAATAGTGTCGCTGCCTCCAGGATTAGAAGTAAAACAAAGATTTTGGATTTTGCTAAACTTTAGAGGACTGATTGAAAGGAAATGTAATGATCATTTATAGTCCGAATTTTCCAATCAAATTATTATTATTAACACTAAGTAAATAAAATAAGAAAAAATAAATGAAATATAATACATTAAATTAATGCAAACCTAAAATGAAATAAAATAATTAGCAGCATACTTTGGCAAATTCTCCACAGTGGTTCACCGAAATATCCAGAAGGACACTGGCGAATGCATTCAAAATTCATGAGATAGTAGCCACTAAAGCATAGGGCACAATAATCTGAAGAGGCGCATGATATACAACCAACATTGCATTCTGAAATAAAATTATTGAGTATAAACCATACTGTAACTCTTCCCCTTCAATTAATTAATTTTAAAGTAAAAGTAAAAGAAAATAAAGATACGTGATAACAACATAAAAAATCTATAACTTCTGACTAAATAAGATGAAATTTATGATTTAAAATAGCTAGCAAAGGGACATATGAAATATTTATCACACAAATAGATATTTCAAAATACATAACTGACTGAAGATGCTCCCTTTTAAAAACCACTTTTTATTAAAAATTCAAACTCTAACCACTATGCCATTGTGACATAATCAATAGCCATTGCACTGCAATAGCAAAATGAAAATACCCACTGAGTTACATTGTTATAAATGGCTTTCAATATAAAATATTATAAAAGTTATACAAACAATAATCACTGAATAATTTGAAGATCACTTGAACTCGGCATACTTTGCTTCTACTGCAACAGATGATTAATTGCCAAATCTAATAAACTTTTGTTTTGTATTTTAAAAATCATGCTAATTACTTTAAAAAATACTTTTATTATTGTATTTTAATTCGTTATGTAGTAATGTTGATATGTTTGAGCTAATATATTTTTACAAGCTTTTAACTTGGTAAGTAAGTGTGTATGTCTTTCTACTTCAAAATTTTTACTTAAATTTCAACTCTCTTCCTCTGCTCAAGCTGAAATTTTGCATACATATATAAATCCAATGAAAATGCAATATTATCATCATTCAAGGTTTGCAGCATTTATATTTATTTTACAGGGTCGCACAATTCTGGATATATTACCACTTAAAAACAGAAATTTTAATTCAAATTCAACATAGGTATAGCTTATTGAGATATCCAACAGTATTTTTCCAATTGAAAATAAAGTGTGTAGTATTTGTACTTCTATTACAGGTCCAGAAAAAGAATTCTGATACATTACTGTGATAGGCAGGAATTTTAATTCCAATTTAAGAAAATTTATATAGGTTATTGGAGTACACAACAGCCTTTTCCAAGTTAAAAATAATATACATAGTATTTATATTTCTTTTACAGGGTCACACAAAAGAAACTGGATACATTTTAATATAAAGCACATTAAATAATTAATAATAAGCACAATTAAAAATAATTAATTAATCTTCAAGTAAAAGTAAAAAATAAATTAAACAAATAGGATGTTAATATAAAAACTCTTAACTTCTGACTAAATAAGATGAAATTTAGGACTTATAATAGCTAGCAAAGGAACATATGAAACATATCAAATTCAACAAAAATTATATAGGTTATCGAGGTACGCAACAGCCTTTTCTTAATTGAAAATTATATATGTAGCATTTATATTTCTTTTATAGGGTCACACAAAAGAAATCAGAAATATGGGCAGTAACTGCTTAAAATACATTTTAATGATATTAAAAACTTGCTTAATTTAATGCATTATTACAATTTACTTTTCAATCTGCTTCATTGTAAAATCAAGGATGCTCAAAGTCTGAAATTTAATTCTAGATGACTTGATTTAACATGAAAACTGTATGAGTCATGGAGTCAAAGTTTGCATATACATATAAATTTTAATTAAAAATTTTTTTAACTAATCAAATTATTTCTTTTAATTTTTGCTTTCAGAATAAAATGCCCCAAAATAATGTATAATGTATATCATAGCACTTTTAAGTAATATTAACTGAGATATTTAATTGCCATAGGGATATTTCAATGGCTGAAAAGAAATTTACTATCATGATAAAAATTAAAGAAGAAATATTACACATAACTGATGAATATACGTTAAACATTAAGAAACAAACCTTTGCAGCTTTGATCTTCATAATCTGGATAATATCCAGCTCCACAATCGTCAACACATTCATTTTTAAGAAGGAAGTATGGAGAGTCACATGATGTACACATATTTAATGTAGAACAAGTTTGACATTGTAAATCACAAGCTGTAAAAAAATAAATAAAGATTTATATCATCAACAATTTTACACATATAGGTATCAATGCATAAGTTTAAAAGAAGAAAAAAAATTCCTTGGTTTGGCACAGCAATTTTTAAAAGTCTTTTATGAGAATGATATACTATATGAAAGATTTCGAATTAATACATTTTATAGGGTGTACCATCTGATGCATAAAAAAATATCTGTGAATATGGGACTTACATGAATAGAGAAATACTATTTAAATATTTATTAAATGAACATACAGAATATAAGAACATTTGTGAAAATTTTCTTTATTTGTAATTTAACACTTTTCTTTTCTAAGAGAAATAGTTTAACGTAGAACATACTAATTGTTGAAAAGAGCTCAATGGGCTGCTAATTGGAATCCCCAATATATACCACACAATTAAAAGTATCCAGACATGCATGATATTTCAAGAAAAGCTTGTAGTCTGAGAAGCAGCAGCATTTTAATTAACCATCTTATGCAAGCTGATTTTCAAATATGTAATTGATCTTTATTAATCACAAAAACAGCCATCCGTTGTCATAGTAGCAGTGGATGGACAATGCCATAATATCCCAAAGTCAAAGTGAAATGAACAGTGTCCAAAATAAAGATGTTTGCCACTGATTTCAGTAACATTCATAATCAGGACACTATTCATTTCACTTCGACTTTTTAATGACACAGTCTCTTGTGCTACATTCAACGCTACTGCGGCAGCTGACAGTTGTTTTAGTTACAGTCGGACCTCAATATCTCGAAGCTCCTTATCTCGAAACCCTTGATATCTTGAAAAAAGAAATTTCCCCTGCATTTCCATCAAAATTCTTATATATTTTTCATAGTTATCTCGAAATATATTTTCCAAAACCCTTGATATGTCGAAATATTTTCCACAGAAATTAGTTTGACTTTTTACTTTCGGCTATTGTCAATTGTAGAACTAGTTTGATCTCGATGCTGGTTTCACATTCTTTTATCCCTTTGTTGATACAAAGAACTTAAAGGGTAAGAATGGAAGGATTTTGAAACCGAAAAAAAGGGACAACATCGTTTTTTGGAAACTTTCCATGAAAGTGCACCAGGTGATTCAGCTACCTGTGAAGAGTGGCTCTCAGAACTTCCTTCGCTTTTAAAAGACTATAAAGCAGATGATGTGGTTAACGCAGATGAAACTGTACTATTGTACCACAGTTTTCCCAACAAAACGTCTGCATTTAAAGGTGAAGAAATCTGACGTGGCAAACCAAATAAACTTCTTGTAATTGTGGTTTTGGCAGCAAATCAAAGTTGTAAAGAAAGCTTCCTCCTCTTATGATAGGACGTTCTAAAAAGCCGAGGTGCTTTGCTAAAATTAAGTCATTTCTAATGCTGTACAGGTGAAATATAAAGACTTCGATGGCAAATGCAATTTTTGCTTATTGGCTGATAGGGATCGGTAAAACAATGGCTAAAAGTAAAATACATGTTCTCCTCTTCATAGACAAATGTAAAGCCCACTATAATCTTCCAATGCTAAAAAATATCGCTATTAAATTTTTACCGCCAAACACGACTTCGAAGTTTCGACCAGAACAACCATTCAACTAGGAGATAATCTATAGCTTCAAAGTTGATGATTGAGCCCAAATTGTGAGAAACTTCTGAATAATATCCAATTTGTCATTAAGAAATGACGAACTGGATATTATTTAATCAAAACAAGTTTGTGTATAACACAATTTTAAAATTATTAAAACTTTGAGAAGTGTAATTTGTTAATTATTAGCAGATTGTGTGTAGTTTTTGACGAATCTTATTTTTTACAGCAAAAAGCAGTTTGAGAGATTAGATTTTAAAATTTTGTCAAAACCTTGATAACTCGAAACCTCTATATCTCAAATTTTCTTCTCTTCCCCACAGATTCGAGATATCGAGGTTGTACTGTATAATCAATTACAAATTTGAAGATCAGCTTGTAAAACATGGTTAATTAAAAACTGTTGTTGGCTTCTAGACTAGTAACATTTTTGGCCATTGTGAAATTTATGAATCTTTTAAATGAAATAGTGCATCTGAAAGATTAACTCCCTATTAAAAAATAATATAGGCTTAAAATCTTAAAAAACGTAAGAAGTTTCCTTATATTTCAATAGGATCACAATTTTGCTTGTTTTGTAAATGGCATATGTATATTGTTAGTTAAAACCTGCATGTTCATCACTTTTCAAGAATGGACATCAGTAAAACTTAATTATGATAATAAATAATATAATATAATGTGTATTTGTGCACTAAAAAACAATAATAATACATAGGTTTTGATTATTTCTTTAATTAAATTAAACTTGTATAAAAACAGCTTAAATTTAAAAAATATATTTTATTCACAAGAAAAATGAAGCCACTGTAATATCTGAACTATGATGTGCCTTTAATTCTTCAACAGAAATTGATTTTCTAAAATTTCATATCCTTAAGAAGTATTTACAAAACTCCGAAAAAACTGAAATAATTCCCAACCTAGTGACTTTTTATCAGCAAATTCATGTAGCAATTTTTAAAATTCTGTTCTAATTTAAGATCTTCATACACATTAAGTAAAAAATTTTCAAATATATCATGGCAATATTTACAACAGTGGCGTGGCGTGAAAATTTTCGGTGGTCATCGCAATTATTTAAGTTTGTGGTGAAAAATTATTAACTCTAAAATTCAATGGTTGAATGTTCAAAAAAGAAACTTTAAATCTTACCTTCACTTATACATGAACTCCAAATGTTCTGCTAAAACTGGATCGTAGAGTTTTAAAAGCTTATTAAGAGTTTTAAAATATTGCTTGGTCATCGCCGCATCCAGCAATGACCGGACGCCACGCCACTGATTTACAAATATTAGAAGCACTTGAAGGAGTTAATTTCCATCAAAAATTAGAAGGACAAAATTTAATTGCAGTTTAATTTAGAGTAGCTGCATAAAATTTACAAACATTTGTTTTGAATATCAAATCTTTGGAAGTTTTGTTTGGCATTGCAGCAAAAGATCATGTTCCTTTTTCTTTAACTAAAATATCCCTCCATTCCACCAGCCTAGATTCAGCTTTACAATGAAGAATAGAAAGAATAACATCTGTTACCACTGTTCAGAGAGTAGATAATGCTCAGATCAGCCATATCAAATCTTTGGAAGTTTTGTTTGGCATTGCAGCAAAAGATCATGTTCCTTTTTCTTTAACTAAAATATCCCTCCATTCCACCAGCCTAGATTCAGCTTTACAATGAAGAATAGAAAGAATAACATCTGTTACCACTGTTCAGAGAGTAGATAATGCTCAGATCAGCCAACTGATACAGAGAGTTAGGCAAAAGTGTTTGGAACAAAATGGTTTGCATTGAATGGGAGGCAAATTAGAGTGCAGATGAAAGAGAATCAAAGCCCCAGTATATCAGTGACTCTTATTATACAGGTATTTCAATAGGACAATATGCAATTCCATATTCTGTAGTAGTCAATCCATTTTATCCATTATACTATTATTATTATAGATTTTCTCAAACTAGCAAAATGAAAAATCCACTGCTGTTGTTTTTTTTTTTTTTTTTTAAGTTTTTTGCCTTCAACTAGTATTGCAACGAAATCTTGTTTTAATAAAAGACCATTAACCTCTTCAGTTCCGAAGCTAAAATAATAATACAAATGCTTATTCATTGATTTTTTCCAACAAAATGACATCGTAAATGACAGAAAAAAATATCTTTTCTGAAATGGATCCTTTAGGCTCTTAGTAATTTAGGTTCAAAAATATGGATCTAAAACTACAAACCCCTTAAAAACATCAATTTAATAACCATTAAACTAAATTAATGCAATCACAAATTTAAGAGCTTTAAACAAGTAAATAATCTACAAAGCTTCAAAATTTTTTATTGAAAAAGATTTGTTAATACTTATGAAAATTTCTCACTTTCTTGGTCGTACTGTATTTTGAGTATTTTTAGGCATTTTGCAAACTCAGATGAAAATAACATTTATTTTATGTGGGAATCAGCTTAGATGCTGCCATTTATTCGTTTACTTTGAATGCAAAAAACATTCAGCTATTAAGAAGTGATGTGAAAATGTAAAAAAATTGGACATTTTAGTTTTTATAAGGAAAAGAATGGAGGTCCCCGTATGGGAACCCAGGGACCGAAGAGGTTAAGTTAGCAAAATTAAATGAAAATCCAGAATTTTTTTAAGTAATGCATAAAAAAATCTGATTAACCTAATCAGCTGCTGTTTCAGAGTTATATTGAATAGATTTTACAATAAATGGAGTAAGTAAGTGCTTAAGAATTACAATACTAGAATCAAATGATCTTTTTTGGGAGTGCTTGAATAGTCTGCTTGATATATTATTTTAAGTGTAACACCCTATATACAGAGATAAAAACTTACTTTGAGTGTGTTACAAAAATTATAATTTAAAATTTTTCAAATGAAATACACATTTTTTTTTTTTCATGAAAATGCTTTTTTTTTAAATCTTTTATGCATCATTGATAATATTTTAATCACTTCAGTAGGTATTTAGCAGAGATTAGACTAATTAGCTTCACAAATAATTTTGTCAGTAAAAGAAGTAGATTTAAAACTAGAACAAAACATATTAGGTAGCATAAAAATACATATGAATTGTTAACATGTAATGAATGATTTGAAGTATTAAAAACATTCATGAATTTTTTTTCATTTTCAAAATTTAATTCAGTTTAATTTAATCCTTTAAGTAAAATATACAGATAAAAAAAAAAAAAAAAACTTTTGTAATGAAATGTTAAGCTGCTATCAGATTCACCAACTTTTCAAGCAATTTTTGAGCCAACTCTTGATTTCCTCCAACTTTTCGTGAAATATTGTCTCAAAACTCAGTGTGATAGCAAACAGCAATATCTGCAACTTTTTATCCACAGCTCAAAAGAGTCTGCACGACTTTCCGCCCCCAAAAGCCACCGCGACTTCCCCACCCCCTACTTTCAACCAATCAGAGATAAGCGATTGATAAGAATAGGCGATAAATATTAACAGCTGGTACTAGTAGTACTGGTTTTCCTCCAACTTTAGCAATGACAATTGTAACCTTTTTCTCCCTTTGAATGGGAAAAAGTTGGGGTTAAAATCGGCTGAAAAGTTGGTGAATCTGATAGCAGCTTTACAGGTCTCTAGATAATTTTGATCACAGGGTGTATTTCTGTTGTAAAGAAAACTTTGCAGAAGCATATTTTATGAAACAATTTTCATTCAAAACATTTATTTAAACAAAAATGAATGATGGCCATATCACCATTATTTTAGGAAATTAAATAGGAAAATAATAGTTATATCATACATCAAACAAACAATATTAACCAAATTGTGACAAGGTTTTTTTGAGAATTTTTAAACTTTTATCTCTGGCTTTTAAAAATAGAAAATTTTGCTTAATAGAATAAAAGAAATGCTTTATTAAATAGGGCAAATTTTTCCCTGAAAAATAACTGGTAGGAATAATTGAGGATTTTGAGCACTTTATGTCCCATCTATACATGACACACAACACAAAAGGGTTAAAGATGTATTTTTAAAATAACATTAAAATGAATCTAGGAAGATTTATATGGTTCACATTATGTAAATTTAAAGGGGTTTTACTGTCTCTATTTTCAAAATTAATGAAATGTGTTACTTTTACAAATATTCCCATCTTGAAAGAATTCTCCAGAACAATGGTTCACACAAATGCCATCTTCAAATAATTTTCCCGGATAACAAGACAAGCAATCACTTGACAAAGGACCTCGACAAGAACTGCATTCATCTGAACATTCTGAAATATTTTATTCCTTTTTTAGAATATAAAAAATAAATAACAATAATAAATTTCACAAAAATCTTCAGAAATTTTTATTAAGCAATATCTATATTTCTATTATACAATGATTTTGACTGTTACAATTAAAATAAGTCATTACAATAATAATATTAAAATGAATCCTAAAGAAAATCAGTTTATTGTGATTATCATCACAATGAATAATCAAGCAAGGAAATAAATTTCATTTTAGATTGATTTCCCTTTAGTATACAACCGTTCCAAATAGAATATTATTTATTCTACATAAAAAAGAAAAAAAGATGTAATTTCTATCCCTCATAAATTTAAACATTATAGGCATAGTACATATCAACCCTAAAAAAAAAAAAAAACAAACAAACAAACTAGAAAGCATGAATTCTGCTTTTTCAGAATTTAGTGTTGCCCCCGATGAAAAAAAAATGTATATATAAATAGTACAAAACATATTTCAATTTTAAGACTTAAAGCATATGCTTTTATTTTATATAAAATGATGTCATTTGCATCCGCTTAAGAATTCCACATTTACGATCCATTCTTAAACATCTACAGTAAAGTATGCATAGGACGTCACTATCGCTAAATAATACACAAATGCAGCAAAAATATGACGTCATTAAAGAAACTCGACAGAAAAAAACGGCTATCTTATGATTCATAGGCCTTTAATTGTTTGTTACATTAATACAGATACTTAAAATTAAATATAGTTTATAATAGCTCCATGTTTTAACAGAAATCATTCGTTTATTTTTTTTCAAAATAGCACATATTTTAATTAAATTTTTTTTCAGTTGTTATGAGAAAATAGCAACAAAAATATATAGTTACTATTTTACCACTATTTTTCCTTTACTTTCTACAGAAATGGAATACTTCCATTGCCAATATTAAGCAAATGGCTCTAAAAACTACAAAAAAATTAATATTTCAAAAATAAATTGAGATGCAGTTTTCTAACAAATTGCATTTAAAAGTACATTTTTTCCCAATAGGACGGTATAAAAATAAAAAATGTGCGATGCTTAGAAATTAAAAAAATTGCTATAGAGTATTTAATCGCATGATGATATATCTGCACTGTTTTACGGCTGGCTTCTGTAAGGTAACGTTATTTTTTGGGGAGACACAAAATAAGCTGGGAGAAAGAAATAGCATACTGGGGGCTAAACAACTTTAAAAAATCTAACAAATAAAATACTTATAATTTTTACTTTATAATTTTAATGAAAAAAGAATTTATTCCATGATTAGATAAATACACAGACGGATAGTGGTATAAAGGTTATTGATAAAAAGGTTCTACAAAATAAGAGGAGTAATAGTACCAATCAAGGTAAAAAGTTTTTATATAGGAAACCAAGATCACATTATGCTATTTTGAAAAATATAAAGTGTATCTCATTCCAAACCAAACAAAGATTTTCATTTATAATTTTAACAGTAATAAAAAATTTTAAGCAAAATTTTCAACGAACTACAGGGATGAAAGTAGCAAGAATTAAAATACAATGCATATATATATTAAACAAAAAAGAGAGGAAAATATACATATCCATTTTTAATTACAAATATTGTATGGCAGAATAAACAACTGGTAATGCAAATTTGTTCTCCATACTTTATTGAAGCTTTTATTCTTTTTAGATATGACTTGTTTCATAAGAGAAAATTCAAAGGATTCTGAAATGAATTCTTATCATCTATCTTGCAAAACAAAAAAATTAAAAATTTCTATAAAAATTATAAATTAAAATTAACTCATTCAAAATACTGTACAGACTTATTTATTTTTTTATATATAAGATTTTGGGCTGTTTAATAGCCTCTGCTTATTAACCAGGAGAAGACCCTTTAATTGCCTTCGAGGAGGACTTAAAGGAATCGACTGGGAGCGGAGACTTAATGTCCAATCCGCACCTTCCACCGGTACAGCCTGTTAGTACCCTTGCCTAGTACATGGGGAACGAACGCGGATGGGCTTCCTCCAACCCGCTTGGCCAGCGTGGAGGAATTTGGCCACCTACCCCCCTTATTTTACCATGAATTCACAAAATAAATCACGGCCCTTAATTCCCGGTGGTCTGAATGTTCCTGGTTACGGCAGCGATCAGAAAGACATGAAGACAGAGGGTGCTAAGAATAACCGGGCTCGGCTAGGCTGCCATAAGTTGATGACCTTGGCTACGTATAATGGACGATCCCTATCTTCGGAAAATCGTTTACAGGAACTTGAAGAAGAATTAGAAAGAATCAACTGGGACATCCTAGGATTATGTGAAGTAAGAAGAAAAGGTGAAGAGAAGATAGATCTTGCCAGCGGACATGTATTATACTACAGAGGCACAGAAGATGGAAGAACAAGCGGTGTAGGATTTCTGATTCATAAAAGGTGGAAGAATCATATCGTAGAATATGATAGTGCATCAGATAGAGTTGCAAGGTTAGTAATACAGGTGTCCAGAAGATACAAGCTGCAAATTACCCAAGTTTATGCACCAACAGTAAGCTATACTGATGAAGAAGTTGAGGATTTCTATGAAGAAGTAGCTTCAATGCATCAAAAGGGAAAATGCTACATAAAATTAATAATGGGAGACTGGAATGCTAGAATTGGGGAAAAAGAGAAAGGTGAGTTATCAGTAGGAAATCATGGATATATGTGCGAAATGAAAGAGGAAACAAATTGATTGAGTTTGCAGAATGTGAACAGTTGTATATCATGAATTCATTTTTCAAGAAAAAGCCACAAAGAAAATGGACATGGCGTTGTGCAAATGGCTCAACAAGTGAAATCGACTACATCTTAACAAACAAAAAGCATCTTATTCAGGATTGCAGCGTTCTCAATAACTTCAATACAGGAAGTGATCACAGGTTGGTTAGATGCAAACTGCTGTTAAATACTAAAGTGGAAAGAATGAAGCTTTTGCAACACTCAAAGAAATCAATCGATATAATAAATCTCCAGAAACATAAAGAAGAATTCCATTTGGAACTTAAAAACCGTTTCCAAGTACTTGAATCAACTTTAGAAGAAGAGCAAGATGTTACAGTAGTGAACAAGAAACTAACCAGTACTCTACAAGATATTGCAAAGAAGATAGCCGGCGATGCACAAGTAAAGCAGACAAAGAAAATAACAGAAGAAACAAGAAGATTGATGAAGAAACGCAGAGAATTTAAAATGAAGAAAAACGATCCTAAATCAAGAGTTGAATATGCTGAATTATGTAAAACGGTAAGAAAATGTGTTACAGAAGATATCAGAAAATTTAACTCTGATCTTGTCAAGAAAATTCTAGAAGATAACAAAAGTTTAAAATCAGCTAAGGGAAAACTTTGTGTTGGAAGAAAAGGTATTTTTGCACTAAAGAAAGCAGATGGAACAATCACCAAAATCAATAAAGAAATAGTACACATTGTCGAAAAATTCTATAACGATTTATATAAATGTGAAGATCAGAGGGAAATCAACTTATGTGATCCACGAGAAAACTTAACAGAAACCGATGCCATAATCCCAGTGATGACAGGCGAAGTTTTACAAGCCATTAAATTTATGAAAAAAGGTAAATGTCCCGGAGAAGATGGAATTACAATCGACCTTATCAAAGAAGCAGGAGAAGAATTTGCAAAAATGCTATCCTTACTGTTTTCCAAATGTCTCCAGAAGTCAGATGTACCAGAAGATTGGAATAATGCTGTGATGGTGCTACTTTACAAGAAAGGAGAGAAGGAAAACATTAAAAACTACCGTCCAATCAGCTTACTGTCAGTGATTTATAAAATTTTCACCAAAGTTTTAACGACAAGACTTGAATCAGCTCTGGACTCAGCTCAACCTAGAGAACAAGCAGGATTCCGAAGTGGATTCAGCACAATGGATCATATCCAAACGGTAAGGGAACTCATAGAAAAACATAAGGAATATAATTTACCTCTTTGCCTTGCCTTTATTGATTATGAAAAAGCATTTGATTCGGTCTACACATCAGCAGTAGTAGAATCTCTGGAGGACATTGGTATAGACAAACCTCACATCAATATTATAAAGAAGATTTACGAGAAAGCAACAGCAACAATCCGCTTGGACAAAGGAAAAGCAAAGATCAAGCTTGGAAGAGGGGTAAGACAAGGAGACACCATTTCGCCTAAGCTTTTTACTGCTGTCTTAGAAAATATTTTCAAGAAGCTGGATTGGGAAAACAAAGGGATTAGAATAAATGGGGAATATTTAAGTCATCTCCGATTTGCTGACGACATTTTAATTTTCAGTAACAGTCCTGAAGAATTGGAAAATATGCTAAAAGATTTGGCAAAAGCTAGCATTAATGTGGGATTAAAAATAAACTTGGAAAAGACTAAGGTGATGTTCAATTCATTTGCATCAAAAAAGAAAATCGTCTACAACAACACTGAAATTAAAGAAGTGCAAAGTTATGTGTACCTTGGGCAAGATATATCATCTGATAATAGTATCATGAATGAAATCAATAGAAGAATAAGAAATGGATGGAGTGCTTTTGGGAAGAACAATATTATTCTGAAGAGTAGCATGCCCCTGTGTTTGAAAAGAAAGGTATTTAACCAATGTGTTTTGCCTGTCCTAACTTATGGAGCAGAAACATGGACGCTAACAAAACGGATGGTACAAAGATTACAAACAACACAGAGAAGTATGGAAAGATGTATGCTAGGTATAACTAGAAGAGACAGAAAAAGAATAACCTGGATAAGAAGTCAGACGAAAGTTTTTGACATCATTGAAAGAATTAAACGGCTAAAATGGAAATGGGCTGGGCACATCGCAAGAAGACAAGACAATAGATGGAGCACAAACACCCTACAGTGGTATCCCAGAGATGTAAAACGGCCAAGAAGACGACCTCAAGTAAGATGGAGTGATGAAATCAGAAAAGTAGCCGGTGTAAATTGGATGACTAAAGCACTAGACAGGAAACATTGGAAAAATCTGGGGGAGACCTACATCCAGCAGTGGATTGAAAACGGTTGATGATGATGATGATGATGATGATATAAGATTTTAATGTATTAAATGTAATTTGAATGATAACAAGATTGGACACAACTTATAACACATCTTTTCATGACATATGGTTGGTAGCAATTAAAATATTTAATAATAACAACAAAAATAAAAAATACATTGTATAGTGTGTAGGTAGAGGTTAGTCTGAAAATTCTGTGTCTCCAGGCAAAATAAGTGGAAATTGATTCCACTGCAGTATTAAAAGTTGTCATATATACATCCAAATTGAGGAAAGAAGAAAAGCAAATTTTCAAGCAAGCAGGAAAAAAAGAATGTTATTTATAAAAGAATATTAAAAAAAAAAAAAAAACACAAAAAAATACTGAAGATTTTCATCGCTGCATAAAATCTGAAATGTTATAATGTTAAATGTCTAAAATGTTATTTCATTTATTTGTATCTTTATAAAAAATTTGAAAAAAAGGAAGCAAACAATATTTTACCTTTGCACTGTCTTGTAACTGTATCAAGATAGTAATGCATAGGACAGCTGGATACACATTTTCCAAACTGAAGGACTAAATCTCCTTTACACTTGACACACTCAGTGGCACTAATGCATTCATAGCAATTAGAGCTGCATGCTGGTGAGAAAACATAAAAAAAATATTGTAAACTATTTTACATTATTTTATGTATCACATATTTAGGCAAGAAGAAAGAAAAATTATAATTTCTCAAAAATTCACTGATATTTCTGTTGAGATCTTTAATAAATTGAAATCTTAATTAATTAACGTTAATCCTAAATAACTCTGTCTTAAACCTCTCATACATGTTAACCTTATAAGAGATTGAATTGAAAACATCCAGCGACCTGTGCATATTTTATTTTTATTCCTGTATCACATGGCAATACTGCTTGTGAAATACAGCAATAGATAGTGAGCCTTTTTTTTTTTTTTTTAATGAATATTAGTTGGGAAATCTACTTTTTACATAAAATTTTCTACTTTTGGATGATGAAGGAGAAAAAAAATTCTTTACTTTGTGATAAAGTGGTCAAAGTTATAAAAAAAAAAAACTGTTTACTCTTTTTTTTTTTTTTTTTTTTTTTTTTTAGTGCTTGTAAAATGAATGAACTGTGCTTGTATAAGAGGGTCGATTTGTAATTTTACATTACCGTAAGCTTTTAAAAAATCAACATTATTTTCCTTAATAATTCATTTTAAAGATACTTTAAGTGTGAAATGTGTTTTTCATTAATTTAATAATTCATACATGAGAACGGTAATATACTTTAAACAAAATTACTTATTTAAAGTGGAATAAAACCCATGTTGGTGAAGCAGTTAATATTTCAAGCTTACAAAAACAAGAAAATCACATGGACATTACATTACAGAGTTTTACTTTTCTTGTCAATGAAAATATTTTTACAAAAAATTTTGCTTTAGCGAATTAAAAGTTGTTTTCAATCAAATTAAACATAAAATTTTCAATGGTGCTCGGTACCAATGAAATAAGCGGTGAAAAAAGATTATCAAATCATGTTTAGATATTTCCTAAAGTAAAAGTTTGGGAAATAACAATGAAAAAAAAAAATTTAGATCAAATTTCTTATCATTTATTGCTATTAAACAAAAATTAAACTGTTAGACTTTAAAAATGGGAGGTTTTCAAAGAAGAAATACATAAAATTGTTTACATACAAAACAAATTAACCTTTCGCACTCCTTTGCAGGTGTGATTCAATATTTGGTTTTATCACAGAAACGCCTATGTTTATAGCCTGGGAAAGAGTGTCATATATTTGCAACCAATTTAAGCATCAATGACTTTGGTATATATGATAGATTAAATTAAACAGATAGTGCAACTGATAGTCAGCTGGTGCACCAGTAGGAGGAGTAAGTGTTGTGATAGCAACATCATACACTCACTGCAATGAGAAACAAATGGTAATCCAATTACTGATGATTCCCCCTTTCCCTCCCTCAAGTTGGAGTAACATCAGCAATCAGGTTGCAAATCAGTTCACATCGCAGAAGGCCATGCAATGTTGCTACGGCAACATTTCCTGTTGGTGCACCAGCTCAGCGGCAGTTTTGTTATTTCACATATAGCACAATCTTGGACACTAAAATTTATTGAAAACATGTGACACTTGCCTCCCAGACTATAAGGGGGGAGACTTCTCACTATTTCTGAATAGAAATCTTTGTTTCAGTTTATCATAAATTTCTTTTGTTAAGAGAAGTGAATATTTTTATTTAGAAATAGTGGTATTCAGAAAACAAGAGACTTGACATGCATTAACAACCCCTTTCACTAAAACTATTCTGAATGAAAAGTTTTAATACCACAAAGTAAAAAGAGTTCAGCAATAAATTTTGAGGACGAATAAAGAAATGAATCATTACATACGCTCACAAATACCACCAGATGAAAAATACCCTTGGTGACAACTGTGTTCACAAGTGCCCAAGTGAGTTAGGAAATAGCCAGTCCAGCAACTAGCACAACTTGTAGCTCCAGTCCTTTCACAAGTAGCACATGAAGAATGACATTCTAGAATAAAACTCATGAATTAAATCTAATATTCTGATTAAGAATTCAAAACAAGAACGAAAAATCACGTATTTGGCATAGGTTATGAAACACTATTGTCAGCATTTGCTGTCCATAGTTAGTAATATATGCATTTTTGTTCAGACCTGTACATAATACATAGGTTTTTATACATACTACATAGTGAAGCTAAACTTTAAATCAACTGGAAAATTCATAAAGGAACAAAAATTTGGGTATTCCCATCTATAGATGACAATATATTCATATTCTTTCATTTTGCTTCTTCTACATAAAGTATATATAGTGAAAAACTATTTCAAAATTATCATTCGAAGCTTCAAAGAAAGTAAGCAATGTGATTTAAAGACAGAGGAGAAACATGCTACTTAGAGTACAATACATTTATAAATGAGGCGACATGCCTAAAAGAAAGCAAATTTATGACAAAAATAGACATAATAAAATTGTGGGGAGCTTTTTTTTCCTTCTTTTTTGTGGCATGTGTTTTTAACCACAGGATTGTTAATGTTACTATTCGTGAAAATGGAAAAAACATTCTGTTATGTTTAGGCAACTGTTGTACGACTCAATTCAACACAGAATTTGTACAACAATTTTTGAATTTTTCAGGAGTTTTCTAAGCAATTTTTTATGCCAATTTTAGTACTTTGCGACAATGTTTCCACATTAATAAAAGGGATCCGGTTGTAATCTTTATAAACCAACTAGTTGGCATAGCAACCTGTTTTGTTGCATTTAAATTCCTTAAGATCTTACTTTTTTTTGTTGGAAGTGTAAATCTACTTTTATTATACGGTTAGACAAAACTATAACAGTAATTTGACTGAATACTGAATTTCAAGTAATAAATAACATTATAACGTAGGTTAAAAGTTTATTAAAATAAAATGCACCTTTTCCAAATTCATTTGTAAAAAAACATTGTGTTGTTTTAAGATTTAACTTTTTATTTTGAAACTGCTGAAACTCATATGAAATAATTTTGATGAAATTGATGAAATGACGTCACTTGGCAAACCTAGAAGAAACAATTCAGATTTGTGAATTAAAATGAATGCTTACCAAATGACATTTTTCTCGCTGAGTTATTCTGCCTATAGTGACTTTGTGAAAAATTTTAAGCGCGTCATGTTTAAGAAAAAGTTATTTGAAAATCGGTGTTTCTTTTCTTAATTTATTTGCTCTAAATATAGATCAATAATTGCATAGATACATGCAAAAATCTTAAATTTGTTTGTGTTCTGTTCAGCCTCTTTGATTAAATATTAGTAATGAAAAAAAAACTATGATCTAATATTTGTAGATGACAATTTGTCAGCAGACAATTTTTTCCAGTTTAAATTAAGTTGCTTCTTGAAGATGAATATGTAAAATTACGTTTTATTTGTTAATTTTTATTTCTCAGCCCTTCATTCTATTTCATGCTATAAAAATTTCAAAGAGTAAAAAAGAGGGAAAACAAGACAGAAAATGTAAAGTAGAATGGAGAATTATTTAAAAAATACACTTAACCTCTTTTTTTCCTCATTTATTTATTTTTCTCTGTAACCCCTATTTTTATTTATTTCTTCTTTTACTTCAAGAAAATATGGTCACCATTATCTTTTTTCTTCTATCTTGAATTCGGTTATAGCTTTTTTAAATTTTTAACACTAATTTTAAAAGTGTTAAGACTCCTAATACGTAAAATGATATGCAGTTTTCAAACAAATTATATCTGGAAGTACATCCCCTGTCCTATTCGAAGGTGTAAAGTTTGAAATTTTTGTGATTACATACATGTTAAATTTTTGTTTTATTTATTTTATTTTATTTTATTCTTCATTTTATAATTTTGTTACGGGATATTAGCTGGAGACATTTTTATTATTGAAGCTATTTCCATTACTTGAAATGATAATGGATTACTATTCTTCCATAATAGAGATAGATTTAAAAGAAATATTGCTTGAAAATTAATTTAAAAGCCATAAAAAATAGTAAATTGAGATACAGTTTTTAAACAAATTGCATTAAAACTACATTTTTTTCCCTTACACGACGGTGTAAAAATAAAAAATGTGCAATGTTTAGAAGTTTAAAAAATAGCAGTAGCAAAAAATTGCAAACCGAAATTCCATTGTCTAGTGTTGCCATTCGCAAAATGATGTCAGCGTTACCCACAGATATGTTTATCCTTTATAATATAGATACAGTAAATTTTTCTCTGTTTATTTTAAATTCATATAGCGACTTTTGAATTTTTAATGAATTTTGTAAGCAATTTTTATCTCTTTTCGCATTTTGCAGTGATTTTTTGATATACATAAAATAAATATAAGGCAGTTTTTAGACATTCTGAATAGATTTTTAAAAAGTCAGTTTTTTTTTTTATGCATCTTTTTTTTTTTTTTTTTTTTTTTTTTTTCATTCTGCACTAATTTTCCACGTTAGTAATAGGAACCTGGTTTATTCAGAAAGATCATCTAAAACTAAAAAAAAAAAAAAAATTCAAAATTCATTTGACTTGAGATTGGGATAGACGTAGCCTGCCTGGGTGTGTGCTGCCGTTGCAATCGGGCTTTGATTTAAATTTTGTTTGAAAAAAACAACCAGTGAAGTGAACGAAGCTCCACTAGTATCTCTCTATTCTAAAAAAAAGTAACTACCGCTGTCACCGCCGCCGCCGGTTTTGAATTTTTTGTGACCGGAGGTCTTTCTTCGTTAATATTAAGAAAAATAATGCATACAAAAATATGAAAATCGGTGGTTTTATACAAAAATGTTTGATAAACATGCTGATGCAGACAGTTTTCAAATCAAAGAATTATTTTAAGAGATATTTAATGCTAAAGTTGGACAAAATCGTTTCACTAAAAAAGTTTTATAGCAACAAAAACTACACATGGCAGTGTAATCATTTTTAGATCATTTTATGCGTTAGAATTTGCCGGAGTGCAGATTGCATTAATTTTTTTATTTTGACTCATTTTTTCAGGTTTTATTTCTATTTTAAATTTAAATTTTCAGCATTTCTAGGGATATTTTTTACAGATTTCAGAAAATTGTACTAATTTAAACTGTTGCCAACTGTATAAAAAGCGCAAGCAATAATATTTGCTTCAAATTAAAAATTTATTTACACGTGACTATTATAAACAGGAAAAAAACTTTCAAATTAAAATTAAATAATTACGTATAAAAAGCAGGAATTTATTAAAAATTATGTCATAAAAAGTACACACGTGAATTTTAAAAGAGAAAGGATATTGTAAAATAATAAGTTCATTAACATGCGTTAGAAGTCGTAGGAGAAATTACGTCATATTTACGTCACATTATAGTTATTACATAAAAGGAACACAAAATAATATAGCAAAAAAGTTTAAATTTAGAAATTGCGCTAGACATTTATTTAATATTTTGAGAGGATCTTTTCAACTATTTTTGTTAGGAAAGCGCAAATAATATTTCATTTCTAACAAAAGTATCTTCACGTGAATATTTAAAAGAGAAAAAAATAGCTTGGTAAAAATTACGTTAGATTAAAAACGATTAATTTAAAATGTCTCATTTAAAAGAACTTTCTTTTCGCTTTGTTAAGAAATACCAGGAGACAAAGACTCTGTTTACTTAATTCCTTTTATATTAGCTTATTTTGAAATGTTGTTACACGTATCTACGTCATCAAGTTATTTTTATTCGACGTTTTATTTGTATTTTTATTAATGTTGTACGAATTTATTTGTTCGATTGTTATTTAAAATAAAAAATTATGTCAATTTGTATAATTTGGCGAGTGGTTTGGCGATTTATATAATTTGGCGAAATTGGTCGACGAGATAATCAAGCAATACCGCAGCGAATTTGGCGTTAAAATTCCCCAATCAAAGACAAATGAATAGAAATTCGTTTATAGGGAGATCGCCACTGCTTTTTACATTATAATTCAATCTTTCGAAATCTTTTTAAAGCCGATCAAATTAGCGTGCATTTAGAGTCTGCGGTGTCTGGGCGGGGGTTGGCGAGCGTAGCTCGTAGGGGGCCGAGCCCCCTAGTTACTTAAATAGAGATTAGGAATTAATACAAGATTTTAGCTTCAAAACATAGATTTATAAAACAAAAATAAATACCAGGTGATCCAAAAGTCACAAAAGAAATAAAAACTCAATAATTAGAAAAATACAGAAATAGCACCGCTCGATTCACAAAAATGCACAGAAAGACATTTGCGAGAATAATTACATTTGTCACCAATAAATTATATTTCAGATGAGCTAATGCTAATACAGTTGTAATGCTGTTATTGTATTTATGTCGGCCAATTATCTGCACGTGGGATATAGGCCCTAAGGGGAGGAGTGCCTTCCGTGGAGGTCTTTCTAAGGGAACCTAACCCGTATTAACGCTTGGAGAACCAAGGTTCGAAGAAAACCACGAAAACTCCGAACGATTAGGCCGACGGGCGCGATTGGGATCGAACCCAGCACCTCCCGTCTACCAGCTTCGAGAGCAGAACCTCTCGGCCACTGGTGGGGCCAGTTGTAATGCAATTAGGATTATAATTATAAATGTTCCATATGACAAATGCTATTAATGAGAATAGCTGTCAAACAAGACAAGATATTCTACAAAACATCATAAAGGACTTTTGTTGTAATTCCTGTCACAATGATGCCTTAAACAACAGCAGGCAGCAGCTTTGGGACCACTACAGGGCTAACTGTTGGTTGCAAATGTAGCTATTCTGGAAATATTTGTTGTTGTTGTTTTCAAAAGATCCATTGTCTTTCTGTATATTTATATGAATAACACATTGATCTAATGGCTATATTTTTGACTAATTGAATTTCTATTTCTTTTTTGAGTTTTGGATCAACCTGTAAATGGCTTTGCAGAGAAAAATAAAAAATAAATAAAAAAATAAAACAAAACAACAAAATACTTTACCAGTACAAGTGTTATGAGAATTGAGATAGAAAACAGAAGAACATTCAGGAATACATTCATCTTTATAAATGCTATACTGTTGATTCTTACACTTAATGCAATGAATAGTTTTATTTTCACCAGAACTTAGGAAACAATCAGAACAAGAAGAATGACAGTCTGTAACAAAAGAACGATATCTCAATGAAAATCAAAAATCACATTATCATTTTATAATTAACTTTTCTGTTCTGTCTAGGTCTATTTGACCAGAAACTTTTTTCAAGATAAAAGAAATATTTTCTCTAAAGTTACAAAAATTAAAATCTTCAAAAATTAGCATAAAGTTTAAAATGATAAATAGTGCAAAGAGATAATTGCGACACAAGTAAAAATTGTAATTATACAAATTGTAATATCATTAAATAATAAACATGTAAAGCATTTTAAAAGGAAAGATTTCAGCTTATTAGAATCAAATGTATTTAGAAATTAATTTATACCTGATAAGTGAACAAACAGTTTTTAAGATTTGAGCTCAATTCATTAAAGCTAATATTATAATATTACTCATTTTATGATTTCTATAGTAAAATTTTCTCGAAATTTTCAATAAACATGTAAAATCACAAACAGAGTATCCATACAAGCACATCAAGTAACAGTTTAGCCAACAACGTTACAGAAATATATGAAACTATAAAAGCTAAGCCCCATTTTAAAATTTAAAATCCCCTTTTTGCCCCTTTTAAAATTTGAAATCCCCGTTTTAAAAAATAGAAATTTAAATTTAGAAATTAAAGTTAAAACTTTTAAAATGCTTTAGTAATTGTGTCTCAATTGATGGAAGCTTGCGTTGCCCCTGTTAAGTAGTTTTTCCACATTGCATCTTATAACTTTCAAAGTCCATTTTGTCACATTTCATAAGAATACTTTTGCTGAGGTAAGTGTGATTTTAAATTTTAGTGGCATCCCGTCGGCTGAGTTGAGCCAACGCCTTTGGCCAGGGTAATCAATTATTCAGTTAGCGACCAATTAAATTTTAAATACGCCTCCTTTGACTTCAACGACCCCTAGCAGGAATAATGCAAAACACCTCATACTTATGCACAAGTCGCAAGAGAGGGCTTTTTACCATCCAAATAATGCAATAACTTCATGCCACTCTGCTCTCCAGGGATCGCTTTGCGATACACCTAAGTACCGAGGTCCAGAAAGGATTAAAGTAGCAGCTATCATGCCAACGGGGGCCTGATTTCTCAAAAGGATGCAAATAAGACCAATTAATCAGGTCCCTGAAAAAATTGTGTCTTCCTTTAAATGGCCCTGCACTTTATCTCAGACTTTTATTAGCTCCCGGATCAACACTCCACACACTGCGACTACAGAAATGCTAGAAATTCAGAGGGAGCAATCCCCCGGCATGGCAACGTTCGAGCCACAACGGGAGTCGCTATATCATTACATATATACGCACACATATTGCTTTCTTTTTGTGAGAAAAACCAAAGAAAATAGTCCTTGTTTTATTTTTTATTTTACTGGTAGTAAGTCTGAAAGTACAGGGTGTCTCATTCAAAAGTTCACCTTATTTGAATGTGTTAGTACAAGAAATATTATACATATAAATGATAAAGATATACAGAATCAGAATAAGCAACTCACCCCATTTAATAATAATAAAAAAGACTTTTACATGTGATCCTTTAGTGGAATGGAGAATTTTTAGGTGATAATCAAGTTCAAGGCAAATCTTCTGTAGAATCAATGTGGTTATTGGTGAAATTACAGTTGTAATTCATGTTATCAAATTCTCAACAGAATTAACTTTGTAGAATAAAATTTATCTTTCATAAAGCACCAATAATAATAATAATAAAAAGGTCAAATGTCTGGTAAATGAGGCAGCCAGCATAGAATTTAGACATTTTTCTTCAGGAGGGACATTTTGATGCTCTGGGAGGGGTGGGAATCCCACCCTCAGCCACTACTTGAATTCATAACTGGAGACAACTATGATATTGAACTATCACATCCAATCCAGCTGCCAGGAACAATCCCATTTAATGTTTCCTTGATTTGTAAATTCCAGCGAGATGGAGCACTTGTTCAAAAATAATCTATTGATGCAGATGATCAAGATGAGAAAAGACAAATAGGTCTAGAATATCAGAATAAATTTCTTCCATTAGTTTTCTCTGCAAAAAAGAAATGTCCTTATAAACTGATCGAACAACATGCACACTAAGCTTTCACTTTTGCCAGAAATTTATCACGCCGTGCATGTAACATTTTCATTAAAGGTGGATCCTTTTGAAACTCATGTTTCACCTTCTCTCGTATTAAAATCAGTGACAAATATTCAGCAAAACAAAGAATAGTCCTCACTAGAGTCCTGCGTGGGTCGGGTAGAACCTACCCAAACCCGCAAATTCCATTTTAAGTCAAACCGCAACCCGACCCGAACCTGCAAAAATAATTTTCGGCAACCCGCAACCCGACCCGAACCTGCAAAAATAATTTCAGGCAACCCGCAACCCGACCTGAACCCGAGGTATATCAACCTGCACCCGACCCGAACACGCAATATTTCAACCCGCAATGTGGCAAATCATGTTTCAATACCAGTATGAAAATCATCTACAATTGTATCTCTAATAGAGGTCTGCACCGGTCCGGCCCGGGGGGGAATTTCAAACTGGCCAGGTCGCTTTATTAGGACAGTTTTTTCAACGGGCCGGGCGGCAAAAAAATTGAACGGCCTTGCCACACCAGGCCGATAACTACAATTAAGCGGGTCTACCGGCCCGATATAAATATTTAGACGAAGCCGATAAAATCATAAACGGGCCGTGCCGGGCTAGGACCGAACTTTTAAAATTTACACGGGACGGGGCGCGCCTGGAAATTCCGGCCCATGCAGACCTTTAATTCTCTAATACCATTTTTATGTTTTAATAGAAGAATGAACAAATCTATATTCTTTAATATTCAACTACAGTAAAACGTCTGACCCGAACCGATGCAGGACTCTAAATGGTATAAAACTAAAAATCCAATCTTTAAATATGCTTTCAAATTAGTTGCGGTTTCAAAAGTCCCACTTATAACTATACATCTTGTTTTACACAAGTGACCATCTGCTTTTAGTTTATTAGCAGTTATTATTTTGAAAAATTTCCCGTCTAACATAGTGCATCGCAAATGACCACAATTAAATTATTCACTTGATACAATAGACAGGAAGTACCATTTAGCGTTTTGCTGCGTATGCTATTTTTAAAATACGGTAAAAATATAATGCAGTTTGTCATTTCGAAGACTCGTCAAAGGATGACTAAAGACAAAACAGACAGGCACACATTTTGCTTTTCTGAAACTTTGATCTGCGGTTTATATCTGCTTTTAACAGGAAAAAATATTTTCCACATTCTTTTAAAAAAGCGGGTCAACCCGAACCCGACCCGCAAGAGTAAAAAGCCAACCCGAAACAATAAAATACAACCCGACCCGCACCAAAAAATATTAAAGTCAACCCGAACCAACCTGACCTGCAAGTTGGGTTGGGTTCGGGTAAAAGCGGGTAACCCGACCTGATGCAGGACTCTAGTCCTTACTCACTTTTTATTAAAGATTAAAATCAACGTTTCATATGCTATTTGATAGGTATTTTGCTTGAAGAGGACACATTAACAATTTCCTTATTTTTTAATCAGCTGACAAGCTGGAAATTCATTTTATTATTATTTTTAGGACTTATAGGCTATTTTATAGGGCCTATAAGTCAATAATTTTTTCTTTCTTTCTTTCTTTTTTTTTTATTGGTAACTAATTCTAATAACACACCTATCATCAAGTTTATAAAGAAAAAGTTATTGACATTTTAACATATGTATGTGTGCGTTTCAGTAGGATTGGCCATGGTTCAGTGAGCTGGGGATTTATACGATTCAGCAGAAGAAAATTATTGAGCAATGTATTACCTGGTGTGTTACCTGTATTACCAATGTATTATTTTAATGTATGACCGTGTGTAACAAACACACACTGACTTTTAATATCTCATTTGGGCAAAAAAACTTGAGAGAAAGTAGAAAAATATTTCAAACAAGTTTATTCTATTGAAATCTAACAGTTGGTGCTGATATTTTACAATATTCACAATTCGATTTTTTCTGAGTAAGTTTTTTCATTTTTTCAAGCACATTTTAAGGAAGAGGGGGGGGGGAGAGACCATGTGGCATTCACAGAAAATATGGTAAATATTTGTGTTCACACAAACAGTTTCTAATTTTACGTTAAATAAAATTAGAAACTGTTAGTGTGAAAAAATGATGATGAAAAAAAATTTCTGTTAAAAGGATTTTTAAAAAACATTTTTTGACAAAAATTTGCCTTCTCAGACATAAAATATTACCTGTGCATAATCCATTTAAATCACTGTATTTTCCTTCAGGGCAAACTGGGACACACTTTCCATATTTTAACTTCCTTCCATGTGGGCAAGTATAACAATCATTTTCAGTAAAACCATGGCAAGTAGAACAGGATGGATGGCATGCTATAAAAGTAATAGATTGAAATAATTTTAATCACAATAATAATAATAATAACTCAAGAAATAAAAACACTGTTAACAACATTAAATATTCAAATGTTGCACAATTAAAGACAATGAAATTAAGAATAGATTACATTACACAATGTGCACTTTCTGAAAATATACTGATACAGTCAAACCTCAATATCTCAAACTTCAGGGGAGCTACATAAAAATCGACATATCAAAAGTCATTATACTTTTACTATTTTTGTCAACAGTATTAGCATTTTAAGAAATTTATAGAATATTCTGAAGCATGCAGTTACTTCAAGAACAGAAGATCAATGAGATTCAGTCATTTATTTAGGCAATATATACTTTCATTTAAGGAAATATTCAAATACAATTCACTGCATGCTTCCCCCCCCCCCCCCCTCAAATTCAATTAATTTCCAAGTATAACACAGCATTAAATGTTTCTATGATGGGCCCAGATCCACCATATCTATGTAATATGTTCACTGCCAATACTTCTTTATTTGCTCTCTGTATTTCTGACTGAAATTCTTCACTTTTGTCGTTATCCTCCTCTTTTGATAATGCACCCGAGGCAGTTACTTTAGATATGATTTCGCCATCCTCCCAATCATCACATACTGTCTCATTTTTATCAACAGTCTCAAGTCCTCAAATGATTCAGTTACTTTCAGACTGAATGCCTTCATGCTTTCCCCGATCTTTGAGCAGTGAAATGTTTTTTCTTGCACTATCATTGTCTGATCGCTCAGTTGCATTGCTCTCAGTGTTGAATTCAGGGGGTAGCCCGGATGAGATGTCCTCACCCCCACAGAAGATTTGATATTTTGTGTTTTCAATGGTCAAAAAGTGAAATCCCCCCACCACAGAACTCTATAATGTCCCTCCAGGAGCCAAAGAAATCCCTCCCAGAGAAAAGTTTCTGAATTCAACACTGATTGCTCTTAACGAATCCCACTTTTCTAAAACATAGAGGCAAGAAATTGGTCATAAAAATGATTAAAGAAAGCCTTGTAAGAATAGGATTGCAAGAAAATATTTTAATCTTTGAAAACTAAGAAATTTATTTTCAGATTGGGAAAATATTTTTCAAGATATTAAGAATTATACAGAAGTAAATTCAGCTGAGTGAGTTTTTTTTTTTTTTTTTTTTTTTTTTTTCCCCTATTAGTGAAATTGTAGATGCATAGGAAAATCAGATGTTTTCGAGATATCGAAAATTTTGTTATATTTAAGTTAAACATAATGAATTTTATTTGTTAATAGATATATTTATTAATAGAAAAGTTTTAAATTTCAGAAAATCAATGCAAGATTTTCTTTACTTTTACTGATACTGACAGTAATGCAGTGTATCAAATAAATATATCACTCATCCTTATAAGGAAATTTAGTAATTTATAGTTAGCAAAATCAAATTTTGACAACTTTTATTCTAGTAATACATTACATAGACATTTAACTATTATTTTCTTATGATAAAAAGGAAAACTGGATAATTTTCTTATGTTTCTAAATGAATTCCTTTGACTTTATCATATTGAATATAAAGAGGCAGCAACTGGAAATAAACTAAATAAGCTTTTGACAATTTCAGTTTTTGAAAGTAACAAACTTGTGGTATCATATTAAAGATTTCTTCAGCAAAGAATGGTGTTTCTCAAACTGTTTTATCTTATGGCATAATTCAACTTATAGTTAAACTTCCAAACACACTATACTATGATGATGAAAAACAAAGACAGTACACAAATATAAAATTAGACTTTATTTAGAAGATCATAATAAAAGGAAATCAATATATACCATAGCATACACCATCTTCTTCGAAATATCCTGTAGAGCAATGAGGAACACATGCACCATTTTTGAAAAACAGTGTCTTGTTACAAGATGAGCATTCTGTTTCGTTTGGTCCAAAGCAAGTTTCACATGTTTCATGGCATGCTAAAAATATATTTCACAAAGAAAATATTTTTAAAATCTTCTACTACAGTAGAACCTCGATCATCCGAAGTAATTGGGACCGACCCTCTTTCAGAAAATTGAAAATTTTGGATAATCGAGAATACTTCCATTTTAAGATTAGGGAGAAATATATGCAATATTTCTTATTATGGTAAAAAGCGCTTAATAAAAATAAAGCAATAGCAAAATAGAAACAAGAATAAATTACCTGAATTTTAATTTTGAAATAAGTACATTTTACATGATCATGAGGGTTTGAAAAAAATGTTTTGTTTGTCGCAGTTTCTATTGCCTTTGCTTTTAAGCTCTATCACGGAGTTTTTTAATATTATTAGTTCACCATTATCACAGTCTTTTTGCTACTCCAATTATACAAACTTTTTGCAAAACATTCAAAATCTTCAGAATTGCTAATTTCTTCGTTTTCTTCATTTCACTTCACAGCTTACGAGAGCTCAAGATAAATTCAAAGAAAGGGAATCGAAAATATTTATATGTACTCGTAGTTCGGAAAGGACCGCTTACACACAAAGAATATGATCGTTAAAAAAAAAAGCTCTTAAAATGGATTTTGCACACAAGGAATTTGATAGTAAAAAAAAAGCTTTAAAAATGGATTTCGGTTAACCGAGAGTTTCGGTTAAAAGAGTTTCGGATAAAAGAGGTTAGCTGTACTTATTAAATATTCTAGATATCTTTTATGTTATTATGTTGCAATTTTGTGTTTATAAATATAGTTTTTAAAAAACAAGGGAGGAAAAAGAAAAAAAATAAATGAGATACTAACTGCCACAAATTCCAGATTCCATTAGATAATACTGATCAGGACAGTTTTCTACACATGGGCCGAAGAGTGTACCAATATATGGCAACAAGTAACCACTTGAGCAAGATAAACATTTATCATCAGATGATGTATCCAAGCAGTTTCGACATTTCGGATGACAAGCTATAGACAAAATTTAATGAAATATAATTTTAAATATTATTTGTGAATACTGTAATATTAAGTAATATCTCTAAACATAGCAAAATTACTTAGTTTTGAAAATTTTTTATGCCAGGTTTTTCCCTTTTCTTTAAGATATTTTAATTTAAAAAAAAATTATGTAAGTTTATACAGCTAAAAGCATCTACAAATTAACTTTTTCTCAGGAAAATTGTAATCAAATTTAAAAATTGAAGAAGAAAAATATACAACTGCTGATATACAGTCGAACGTTATGAAATTTGCACAGTTAGACACTAAAGGTTTTCTGAATTATAGGTAACTGTGTTGTTTACAACTTTATTTTGCCAGTATCTTATCTATCAAGCAACATTTTTACAAAAATTACAGTGAAAAATCCAAGTAATTTCTGAATAGAAAAAGCTAGAATTGCAAACCATATAATAAAACAACTGTGTGCTATTATTTAAGAGTGACTGCAGCATTCCTAGTACAGGGTTCATACTCTTTTTCCAGTATAAAATTCAAGCACCTTAAATCCAAATTTCAAGCACCTTTCCAGAAATTTCGGAAATGAAAATTTTAATGTTACAAAATATCATATTACAAAAGTAGCAAGAGAAAAAAAAAAATATTTTTCATTTTCACATGTTTTCAGGCGAATGCCATACATAACATACAATAGTGAAGGCTGAAATGTGAAATATTATGAGAAAGTCTTCAAAAAATAAAGAAAATCTTTTTTGCATTCTACTACTTTGAAATTTATTTGTGTTAACACTAGACAAAATTAGACATTTGATAACTTTGCATTGTTATGATATTAATACACAATTTTAAATTTTACAAAAACTAAATGAATTTTTTCATAACTTGCCTTAATTTGAAAAAATCCACTAAATTATTTTTCAAAAAGGTATACACACACAAAAAAGAAAAATTTGTATATTTCAGTATTAATAATTTATTGCATTTTAAATAAAGACTTTTTTTCACACTTTAAGCTCTTTAACTGCACTTTCAATTTTTTTTATCTAAAACTTCAGCCTCTTTTTCTTTTACAGTTTACGTTCACATCGCAATTTTCCCCATTGTCCAGTGGGAGGGGGATTTACATAGGAGGAATTTCCAATCTTACGATCGGCAGTAGCAACAAGTACATGTCTTTTAATTTTCTTTTGTTAACTTAATCCTAGAGAGGGAAGGGAGAAGGGAACAAAGCGAAGTATGCAAATGCTCGTACTGACCTCCTGAATGAAAATGATCTCAGACCAAATATTTTTGCCTAATTAATTTCTTTTTTTTTTACATTTGCAACTCTTATTTTATTTGAACATCTGAATAAAAAAAACTAAGCACCTATAAAAAAAAGTAATGAAAATTAAGCACCTTCATTAAAATTTAAACAAATTCAAGCATTTTCAAGGACCTTTTTTCTCTCTTAAAAATTCAAGGACTTTCAAGCACTTTTAAGCACCGTATGAACCCTGCTAGTAGTGAAATTTGGAAATTAATCAATCCTAATTCTTCAAAAACCGTGAGAGATAGCCCCCCCCCCCCTCCCAAAAATTAAGAAAGTGCAGACCATCTTTGGTGTAATAAGAAATTATGCCTTACAAGTCACAATAACTTGGTTAGAAGCCCTGAAATGTGTATTTTTAGATATTCAAACACTGACTTAAATACATCATAATCGTATGCAGAACTGTGGCATCAGAAGGCAGATGCACATTTAGTAATGAAACTAATATCTGTAATCAAGATACAGTTCATTTTAATAAGAAATTGAGTTGTAAAAGATGAAAAGTTAAGTATGATCATGGTATCCACCATTGTGACATATGTAGAATGTATTGCTGGAAATGGTAGATGTATGGTGATGTATCCATCCTCCCTGGTGTGTTCAACAAATGGCGCTACAAGCACAGTAAAAACACTTCTACTTCCACTTCTACTTGCTGTTATGATTCAGAAGTGTGGCGCTGCTGTAACCTGCGTCTGCTATACTGTTAAGCCGTGAAACAAAGGATCAGCATTCTTTTCGTTAATTTTTATTTATTAAATTGTTGTTGTTGATTAATTGGAGTTTTTATTCAAGTGATGAACATCGTACAACATATTTTACTACGCAACTCACCACACTGGTGACTACCGGACAAGAACTTGTAGTTTTGCTTTTCCTTTGTTTCCTGTTTCCAGTTTCGATTCATCATGGCTGAAGTAGCTGCGATAAAAATCCCTATTTTTATTCCAACTGATCCTGCTTTGTGGTTTACTATGGTTGAATCCACATTTGAATTAGCAGTGCCGAAACCAATAAAAGATTCAAAAACCAAATATAATTATTGTGTTTCACATCTACCAGCAGACATAGCGATGATAGTTTGTGACGTCATCCTCTTTCCCGATGGTACAGATCCTTTCAAGAATCTAAAAGATGAAATCATATTACGTTGTGGGGAAACTAAATCGCAAGAAATTCGCCGATTATTAGCTGGTGAGCAACTTGGCAATCGCAAACCTTCTGAGCTTCTTCGCGTTATGCAACGTAGAGCTGAAAACCACAAAGTGTCCAACACACTTTTATTGGAATTGTTTTTGTCACAATTGCCTTCTAATGCGCAGTCTATTTTAGCATCCATCCAAGAACTTACACCAGTAAAAGCTGCAGAAATTGCTGACAAAATTCTGGATATCTCAGGCCCTCTACAGGTAAGCAGTGTTACAACCAGCCCCTCCCAAGTAATTTCAGAATTGTTAAAGGAACTGAAACTTTTACGTGAAGAGGTGAGTTCTTTGCGGTGCTCGAGGAGTCAATCACGATCCCGACCTCCACCTCATTATCAGCAGAAAAGCCCCGCTTTTAAAAACTTTTGCTGGTATCATAAGAAATTCGACTCAAAAGCCAAAAAGTGTGTACTGCCATGTACCTCTTCGTCGGGAAACGAGAATGGCCAGTTGTAGTGGCGACATATGCCTTGCCTACCACTTCTCATCGTCTATTTGTGCGCGACCGCAAAAGTAATTTACGATTTTTAGTGGACACTGGAAGTGATTGTTCCTTAATACCAGCAACGAAACCAGACAAAATGACTCCGCCAATTCAAACGTTTGTTGCTGCAAATGGCACATTAATTAATGTGTACAGGCGTAAGTTACTATCTATAGATCTGGGTTTAAGGAAGCAATTTGTTTATCCCTTTTATGTGTGTAATGTTTCCACCCCCATTATAGGTGCTGATATTTTACATTATTTCAACTTAAAGCGAGATCTTAGGAAACATTCTTTATTTGATAATACTACTACTTTAAATTCGCATTGTGTTGTACATACTTCAGATATATTTTCTGTTAAATCTATTATAAATGATGATATATTTTCTAAAATTTTAAGTGCATACCCAAACATCATTAAATCTCCTTGCCCAAACCAAATTGTTAAACACTCAGTTATGCATCATATTGATACTTTTGGCCCTCCGGTATATACTAAACCACGTCATCTTGCTCCTGATCGCCTAAAAATAGCGAAAATGGAATTCCAGCACATGTTGGATTTAGGACACATGCGCCCATCCAACAACAATTACGCTTCGCCACTGCACATGGTTCCAAAGAAAAACAACGATGACTGGCGTCCAGTTGGCGGCTTTAGAGCACTAAATGCCCAAACTAAAAAAGATAAATATCCCATTCCCAGCATCGTTGATTTTACTAGTGAATTGCATGGAACCACAATATTTTCCCATGGTTAAAGCTTTCCATCAAATTCCGATTGCTCCCGAGGATATTCATAAAACGGCTATCTGTACACCTTTCAGACTCTTCGAGAGCACTCGGATGCAATTTGGTTTGTGCAATGCTTTGAGCACATTTCAGAGATTTATTGATGAAGTAATTCGGAATCTGCCAGGTGTTTATGCTTTTGTTGATGATATTTTAATTATATCAAAATCTCTTGAAGAGCACATTGAACATCTTAAGGCTCTATTTTCTAGAATCGGTAGTTATGGTCTGACGATTAAGCCTTCTAAATGCATATTTGCTGTTCCCTCATTGGAATTTTTAGGCTTTAAAGTATCGCAAGATGGTCTTTCACCACTTTCTGATCGTGTTTAAGCCATTTTTAAATTTTCAAGACCTGCAACTCTTACCCAGCTGCGTAGATACTTAGGCATATTCAACTTTTATAGGCGATTCATTCCCAGAGCTGCTGACATTTTAGCACCCCTTGTCAAATTTCTAGAAGGCCACAAAAATAAAAAGAAACATCCTCGTTCCAAGGTTTCAAATGACCCATTACAATGGGATGAGGAAGCAAATCTTGCATTTACGGCATCTAAAGAAGCGATTTCTCGGGCAACGCTTCTACGACATCTGTCACGATACATCGCAACATTTTTAGGCAAGTACGTAACAGGTGCATTAGCACACGTTCTTCTTGCGCATATTTTTGGTAATTTATATATTTTCCTCATAAAATTCAGCTTTTTTTAAATTTCTATTAGTCAGCATTTAAAATTCCCTTTAAAATGATACCTCTTCTATCTCTGTACGATGTTCCGTTCGTATTTTCAATTTCTATCGTGATCTGTTATTTCTTTACTCTTTTTAATTCATCCCTTTACGTTTTCAGTGAATTCAGTTTAGCCATCTTGGTTCATCCATTCATTCATCTTTCTCCCATTCGATCTTCCGTGGCACATGACGTATGCACGTTTGCCGGGAAGTTGGAGTTATCGCCCGTTGGCTCAGTCGATCATTTTTGTTCCCCAAAATATGGAAAAACATACTCTTTCTACTCATAAATTATCTGAAAATCTAAAGTATGAAAGGTGAGATGGTGTTGATTAATGACAAAGATTTTAAAAGCAAACACATTTATTAGAAACTAAAAGAGACATTAACTTTAAACAGAGCTCTACTAGAGCTAAGAACATTAAGTGTTTCAAAAGAATACCCATTACAATCTAATGTTCGTTCAAGATGAGAACGAACTGATACTTGCATGTGAGAGCAAGCACACATCTCTGAAATTTGTACAGGTATATATACACCTCAAAAATAAGACATTTGCATAAAATACCGCGAAACGGACAGTTAATTACCTGGACGAATCACAGCCTAGCAAACGTCAACTAAAGACGAAGCGTCGTGCATCTCTGGAACGACAGCGCCATCTATAGAACCTAAAAAATGGAAGTTTCCTTCCAAAGAGCAACCGTGAGATAACTCAACTCGACTTGAGCGCCGATTGAGAACGTAAACATCTCGACAGTCGCCAGGAAAACGTGTTCTCTGCAGGGTGGACGACAAGATGAAATGGGGTTTTAAAAATTAAAATAAGCAGTTGGTATGCTAAAAATAACTTAAAAGAATTAAATATTTCCAACATTGCCCCCCTTCGTACACTCTGACAGAGAACAGCCTAAAAAAAAAACTTTCAAAAGGGTAAGTTATGCCAAACGTAAATTTTGAATTTTGACATAAAATTTCCTGAAATGCAAACTTACAAAAACAGTTTAATGAAAATTTAAAGTTTAAACATTTTACTTATAATACATACATTAACGATTTAAGTTTTGGGAGAAAAAAAAAATCGGCAGGTTGCCGAAGCCTAAAAAAAAACACTTTAAACTTGCAAACTTTTAAAGATGATAATGCATTACGATTTTAACACTAAATTTAAAGTTATTAAATTTCAATTGAAAGATTAAAAAAAACTTAGCATTTATGCAAATATCTTAAAATTGTATAAACACATTTGCAAACAGTTTAATACATAAAAATAAATTAAAGTTCATATAAAGTCCTGATTCACTTGAAACAGTCTTAAATGTCCATTGGACGGCAGTCACTCATCGATAAACAGTTCAGTAGTGAACGCTTTCAAGGAGATTTTCGTTACTGGCTTTGTTAAACAATCAGCTAAATTCTGTGAAGATTGGACATATTTCAACTCGAACATATTGTCGAACACTAGATTTCTTAGAAAATGGTAGCGTATATCTATATGCTTTGTTCGAGCATTTTCGATAGGTGATTTTGAAAAGTCGATAGCAGCTTTATTATCACACAGTAATGTATATTCAGTACAGTCTTGGTTAATTAATTTTGATTTGATAGTTTCTTCCAGAACTCTTCTTATCCAAATCATTTCCTTTGCTGCTTCACTTAATGAGATGTATTCCGCTTCCATCGTAGATAACGATACGCATTTTTGCTTGAAACTTCGCCAAATGATTGGAGCTTTCTCGACAAACATCATAACTTCACTCATGGATACTCTGTCATCTCTGTTAGATGCATAGTCAGCATCACTATAGCACGTCACTTTTAGAGATGTCACATTTGATAAATTTAATTTGAAATTTTTAGTAGCTTGCACATAGCCTAGAAGTTTAAGTAGACCTAGCCAATGGATCATGCTTGGATTTTCTTGAAATTGGCTGAAAAGATTTATTGCAAAAGCAATATCCGGCCTTGTCCGACTTGCTAAAAAAGCTAAACATCCTACCAAATTTCTGTAGGGGTATTTCTCCATCTCAGTTATTTCTTTTCCAGTTTTAGGACAGTCGGTCTTTGAATAAATTATGCCTTTTGCAATAGGTAACAATATTATTGGAATTTTATACTTTGAGTAAATTTTACAAATTTTTTCAATGTATTCTTTCTGATGGATATATAATTTCTTATTTTCATTTTCAAATTCAACGCCAAGCAGTCTCTCGGTTTTTCCTAGGAGTTTAAGGTCAAACTTTGTTTTCAGGAGTTCTATAATTTCCTTTATATGTTCAGCTGTCTTTCCAAATATAATTATGTCGTCTACATATAGGAGTAGTAAGATTCTTTTCTTAAAAATAAATACACAATTTGTCCATTCTAACCTGGTGAAGGCTAATTCTTCTAAAACATCTTGGATCTCAAAGTACCATTGCCTCCCACTTTGGTGGAGTCCATAGATAGCTTTTTTCAAGAGACAAACATAATCTGGATACTTTTGGCTTTGAAATCCCTTTGGTTGATACATGACTATTCTTTCTTGCAATTTTGCATAAAGATATGCACATTTGATGTCTAGTTGTTGGTGGAGCCAACCAAAAAGTCCAACTAGAATAGTGAAAAACAATCTAATGATGGCGAAATTTACTACAGGGCTATATACTTCTTCATAGGATTCTCCTTTTTTCTGGCTAAAGCCTTTCGCAACCAATCTTGCTTTATATCTTATAATTTTTTCTTCTTCGTTTTTCTTGATAGTATACACCCATCGATTATGTATAATCTTCTCACCATCTTTCCTTGGAATTAATTCCCATACTTTTCGCTGCTCCATCATTTTGATTTCTTCTTGCATGGCCTTCATCCATTCTTCCTTTTGGTTAGACTCGACAGCTTCTTTAAATGATCTAGGAATTTCCACTTCTATGCAATTGGCTTCTAAATCTGTGTCAGATTCTTCACTAATGTCAGACAATTTGTTTTCAGTTATAGGTTCAGCTCTTGGTTCGGGTCCTGAATATTTATCTTTTCCAGAAAAACTAAAGAAATTCAGATCATATCTTATATTGTTCTTCAAGCAGTACCTCTTCACATCTGGATGTGATCTAAGAATTACATTTTTACCTTCAATTTTGTAGTAGATGTCTGTTCTTGAACAATCTCTTCTTTCTTTCGCTTCTCTGATCCACTTTATACTTTTACACGGAATTTGATCATCTTCAGAATCAGTACTTGATTCTTCATTATTTTGATATTGATTCATGGGCTCGACTTCTGAATCTACTTCAGATTTTGATGGTACTTCTGGAGTTTCTACATGTTCAATTGCTCTGCGGCTTCCTCCATGGCTAATCTCACCTTTACCTTCGTTACTTTTTACCTTTGGGTCCAGCTTCGCTCCACTTCGGAGCTTTACTTCTTTCCTTCTACTGTTTGAGCTTTGTTTCTTCTCTTCTCTTATACCAAACTCCTCATCAAAAGATACATTTATTGTTTCGATGACTCGACCCAACTCTGGAATCCATATTCTATAGCCTTTAGTTTGATGTGCATACCCAACTAAAAATCCTTTCTTCGTTCTCATGTCAAACTTTTTTCTTTGTTGTTTTGGTATTCCAACATATGCAATGCTTCCAAACTTCTTTAAATGGCTCACTGATGGTTTTCTTCCACAAAAATATTCAAATGGGGTTTTCTCTTGACCTTTTCTGGCTACTCGGTTCCATACATATACAAAACAGCAAAGTGCTTCTGCCCAAAATTTTTCGTCCATTTTGCTACTTTTCAGCATGGCTTTTATAGCATCTACTGCTGTGTAATTAAATCGTTCTGCGAGTCCGTTTTGTTCTGGTGTGTATGGAGTCGTCCTTTGGTGTTGTATGCCCTCTTTTTCTAAATGAACTTTAAACTTATCGTTGACAAATTCTTTACCATTGTCAGTCCTTATAGCTATTACTTTTTTCCCTAAAAACCTCTCATTCCTTTTCTGAAATTTTAAGAAACAATCAAATGCTTCACTTTTATGTTGAATAGGATAAGCAGTCACCTTCTTTGAGTAATCATCTATAATCGTTAGAAAATATTCAGATCCTCCGAGTGAATATGTTGGCATTGGTCCACAGACGTCCATATGTAGTAATTGTAACAGTTTGTTTGTTCTTCCTCCTTCTTGAGATTGGAAAGATACTCTTCTTGTTTTGGCAATTTTGCACGATTCACAGCCTAATTCCTGATATTTCAACTTCGGTAATCCTTTTACCTTTTCATGCTGAGATGTATTGACAATGTACTGGTTATTTATGTGGCAGTATCTCTGATGCCATTTATCTAGTTCTGTTGCATTCGAAGTTATAGCATTATTTTCGACATAAGTGGCAGATTGTGGGTATGTAGGTTTTACACTGTACAGTCCATTTTTTCTATATGCCGAAAACATTTCTTCACCTTTTTCGTCAAATAAGGTTATTTTGCCATTCTTTCCTACAAATTTAGAACCCTTCTTCTCACATACTGCACCTGAAATTAAGTTTCTTCTTAACTTTGGAGAGTACATTACATTATATAATCGTATTTCATTAACTCTTCCATTTACTCTGAAATTTACATCTACGCTTCCCATTCCTTCAATAGGACTAGTTACTTCGCCTACAGCGAGAGTCATTTTAGTATTGTTAACCGGTTTGTACGTTACAAACAAGTCTTTGTTGTTACAAAAATGACTTGACGCACTGGTGTCAAACACCCAATTGAATTTATCTTGAAAGTTGTTATTCTGACCAAAATTAGCTTCTGTTACGTAACTTTTTCGTTTTGCATTTTTAAGGTTACTTCTACAATTAACAGCCCTATGGCCTGGTTTGCCACATTTGAAACAATTCTGATTTTGGTGTTTATCTCTTTTTCGGACTTCTTTGGGTTTTATTAACTTTATTTCTAATGCCGATTTTTCCCCTTTAAGCGAATCTTTTCTACTTTGCTTTAAACGATCCTCTTCTAATATTAACTCATCTAATACTTTGTTAAAGGTAAAGTCCTTTTTACCCCATCTGTAAATGGCTTGCACGATACCAGAAAAAGTGTCTGGAAGGAATCTAATCAGCTGGTAAGTTTTGACAATTTCGGGTAATTCTATTTCCGTATCCCCCATACTTTCTAAAATTTCTTTAAGTCTTGCTCCATACAGTCCTATCGCTTCGTTGGGATCATAAGTACAATTAAAGTAGGCGTCTAAAATACCAATAGATCTTCCCCGCGTTGCTGGCTGGAAGTGAACTTCAAGTCTTTCCCAGGCTTCTGACGCAACCTTAGTATCACGAATCAGTGGCTTTAAATCTTTACTAATATTTAAATATATTGTACTATAGGCCTGATTCTTTTTAATTTCAAAATCGTGCTTCTCTTTAGGAGTTGCATCTTCTCTAACTTTTAAATCTTTATTACTAACATGTTCATATGCCCCTTTGTCCATTAAAAATGCTGTCACATCATCTTTCCAGGTGGCATAGTTATAATTGTTAAGTTTATCTATTTCCATCTTTAGTTTTTAGAGCCCCCCTTATCTTTAAGCTTTTAGAACTTTTAACACCATCTCTAAATTAAATACTTAATATGGGCAAAAAGAGTGGCCCATAACCGATGTTCCCCAAAATATGGAAAAACATACTCTTTCTACTCATAAATTATCTGAAAATGTAAAGTATGAAAGGTGAGATGGTGTTGATTAATGACAAAGATTTTAAAAGCAAACACATTTATTAGAAACTAAAAGAGACATTAACTTTAAACAGAGCTCTACTAGAGCTAAGAACATTAAGTGTTTCAAAAGAATACCCATTACAATCTAATGTTCGTTCAAGATGAGAACGAACTGATACTTGCATGTGAGAGCAAGCACACATCTCTGAAATTTGTACAGGTATATATACACCTCAAAAATAAGACATTTGCATAAAATACCGCGAAACGGACAGTTAATTACCTGGACGAATCACAGCCTAGCAAACGTCAACTAAAGACGAAGCGTCGTGCATCTCCGGAACGACAGCGCCATCTATAGAACCTAAAAAATGGAAGTTTCCTTCCAAAGAGCAACCGTGAGATAACTCAACTCGACTCGAGCGCCGATTGAGAACGTAAACATCTTGACAGTCGCCGGGAAAACGTGTTCTCTGCAGGGTCGACGACAAGATGAAATGGGGCTTTAAAAATTAAAATAAGCAGTTGGTATGCTAAAAATAACTTAAAAGAATTAAATATTTCCAACAATTTTCTCTTCCATTCATCGCCAGTTTTGCGATCGCCAAGTGCGAAGCAGTGCGATTTTTGTAGCAAGTCAGTCAGTTACGTCCGTGTCACTGCCAAAGTAGGTTGCTCTCATCTTCTCTCTCAGTTTAGGCAGCAAAAATGGGGAGAGATCGTATCCGCACCAGTGGAAGGCCCATCCATTAAATAATAATGAACATTCAATAAAATAGAACCTTTTTGCAGTGAAGAATTATCATTTATTTTAGTCAATGAGTTTTTAAATCATGAATATCTCAGCCTACCATAAATTCATTTGATTCAACGATCGACGCAACATCCTATGCAACCTACAGTCTCTGTCAGCATGCAGACAGATGAAGCTACTGAAATCATGAATAGCTCTTGTAACACAATAGAAAATAATTTATACAATAACCCCCAACAGTCTTATCTCAACCGGTAATTCCCTATCTAAGTTAGACACTTCGAATACATCCACAAATGCTAAACTAAGTAAAATAATAGTATATAATATTGATGAAAAAGCTGACGTTGCAGATATACTATCGGCAATGTCAGACAAGATTGGTGAGGAAATTCTATCAATCAATTTTATAAAGAAAACACAACGAAAATCTTCAAATAAATTCAACTACATTATAGAAGTACCACAGCAGATTGCCACTCTTCTTACAAGTGAGAAAAATATCAATATTTTAGATTCTGTGTGCCAGATAAAGAAATTTGTGATACTAAAGCGTTGCTATGTTTGTCAAGAATATGGGCACATAGCCAAATCATGTAGAAAGGAAAAAATATGCGGTTGGTGTGGTGAATCGCACGATGAGAAGAAATGTGTGAAACCCCCTAAATGCATCAACTGCAAGAACAACAACAGAAAATACAACCACAGCTTTAGAGTCGACCATCCAGCATTTTCTCAATCATGCTCTTCGTTCAAATTTAACATCCTAAAATTAAGACTTAAGTCAATACACAATCTGTGCAATAATTCTTATCATAGCTTAAATGAAAGTAGTTACTCATCTATGTTAAATCAAAGTGTAAATTCCACATTAAATCAAAGTGTGTCTACATGCAATCAAAACGTGCCTTCAAAATCACAGCAGTGATATGTGTTAAAATTTTTGTTGCATTAAAGTTTCCATTTCAACTTTGTGTGACGGACAGGAGACAGGAGACCCAAGACCCAATGGAGTGGTCTTAACAAGATGTATCTTGTTTTTTCTCCTTCCATCAGTCACACTATAATTAAAGTAATAATAAAGTAAAGTCAGTGCAACATACCTGTACACCATCATTTAGTCAGCAATAGGTTTGTGTCTTCTACTTCATTGTTGATCTCGATCTAGTGAAACTATTGAGTAGAACTCATGAACTTACCTTTTCATTTTCTGCTAAAGAACTGTTTCTAAACAATTTAAGCTTCTGCACAATAGTTCAACAAAATCTTCACATATTTTTTTTAATTGGTCTCTGTAGATGTGGTTCCAGATATACATCTGTAAATTTCTGGTTTAATTTGAATTTGTGCAATATAATTTTATACACTTTTTTTTTTGTAATATTTCATAATGTTTTGCATGCAGGTGTCAAACAATTTGATGCAAGGTTATATTAGAATCTCAGTTACAATTTTTTTTTATAACATCTTGTATATGTATTTACGTAAACTCTTTGTAAAGTGTTATGATTTCGTATACGCATTTTTATATTTTCTCTCTCTTACCCCTTAAAAATACTCATGAGTTACCAATTTTACCCCCCCCCCTCTTTTTGTGTCTCCTCACCCCTTTGGTGAGCTTTGTCCTCTCTTTTTACCAGTGTACATTTCTTTCTTATGCATATATCTAATTTCTTACATCAAGGACTTGATCACAACTTAAACTTATCACAATAAAAGTTTTGGGTAATGTATTATATACTGTTATAAAGTTAGTAACACATGCTGTAGCGTTATGCGTTTTTCTGGGTACCCAGTTATAAGTACAGTGTTTAATTAAAAGTGTGCACACTATTTCGTTTAATACTCAGGTATGTAAAATATGCTAAGTGTTTCCATGCAAAATACTGGTAAAGTGCTTTATGCAATATTTATAATCTCACACATGAAATATATTAATGGCATGGTTTAATTTAAGTGTTTGGTTTGAGATCAAACCATGGTAGAACTAACAAGTTCTGAAATATTACTGCAAATATTTTATTTTGATTACTTTTTACTTACACCATTCTGTTGGCAAAGTTAGGTAATGGTTTTATTTTCCTTTCAAAAATATACTCCTGTGTAATTACAACATTTTCAATTTAAACTCTTTACAATAACTGTATATGTTTTATAAATTGCACATGGACAGCTTAAAATTCATAGAAATTTCTTTATAAAGTTATTATAGTGTTTTTTTTTTTTTTCTTTTGAGCTCTTAATGTGTGTTTCCATAATAGTTTTACAATGCAATTCTTGAATTTGCATATCTCAAAAATTTATTTAAGCTCCTTAATTGTTTCAACTCAAGGTTATATTAAGTTAGTTTTTGCCATCTTTAATCACATGGGATTTCTTACAATGCTTAATTGGGTTGTACTTTGTGTCATATTTATACTTTAGGTATAATGTTGTTTCAGTGAGTTATATTACTGACACAAATTAACATTCATCTTTGACGTTTTGGTTTATTTTCTTCATCCGGTGATAGTATTCCTCAATGCAACTTATCGGTTATGATAGAAAGTGCATATTTCGTGTTTTCACACTAATTTAATCCACATTAAGTGATTTCCTCGTTCTTAGTTCTTTTTAATAGTCCATAAAAATATCAACATTTGGTAATGGTTATTGCTTACATTTTTTTTTTTTTCATATCAAGATGTATATGTGTATATTAGTAAGTAGTTAACAATGTACTTATCAGCAACTTTAATGTAACAATGAAATAGCAGTCATGTAAAATATTTTGTACCTCAACTTTTTTATATTATGTGTACTTAATATAACAATAGGGCAAAATATGTTGTAATGCAATACATATGTGTTTGTAATGTTATCTTGGAAGTATCGAAAGGATCTTGTTACCTATTATTTGCTGTATAATGAAAATCGAAACATTTTTTTTTTTCTACATTCCTTTTTTATGTTTTATGGCACGACTTGTTGTAAGTCGTTTTGTAATCCCTCTGTATTCACTGGTGGCGGTGCGTTCTTTTTTTTTTTTTTTTTTTTTTTTTTTAAGGTCTTAATGGTTGGAATTTTGTTTTGTTTTTTTAATAGTTGTAGTGCAGCTTAAGTTTTTTTTTTCTTTTCCCTTTCTGGGGGTGTAATGTCACGATACATCGCAACATTTTTAGGCAAGTACGTAACAGGTGCATTAGCACATGTTCCTCTTGCGCATATTTTCGGTAATTTATATATTTTCCTCATAAAATTCAGCTTTTATTTTATTTCTATTAGTCAGCATTTAAAATTCCCTTTAAAATGATACCTCTTCCATCCCTGTATGATGTTCTGTTCATATTTTGAATTTCTATTGCGATCTGTTATTTCTTTACTCTTTTTAATTCACCCCTTTACGTTTTCAGTGAGTTCAGTTTAGCCATCTTGGTTCGTCCATTCATTCATCTTTCTCCCATCCGATCTTCCGTGGCGCATGACGTATGCACGTTTGCCGGGAAGTTGGAGTTATCGCCCATTGGCGTTGTCGATCTTTTTCTCTTCCATTCATCGCCCGTTTTGCGATCGCCAAGTGCGAAGCAGTGTGATTTTTGTAGCGAGTCAGTCAGTTACGTCCGTGTCACTGCCGAAGTAGGTCGCTCTCGTCTTCTCTCTCAGTTTAGGCAGCAAAAATGGGGAGAGATCATATCCGCACCAGTGGAAGGCCCATCCATTAAATAATAATGAACATTCAATAAAATAGAACCTTTTTGCAGTGAAGAATTATCATTTATTTTAGTCAATGAGTTTTTGAATCATGAATATCTCAGCCTACCATAAATTCATTGTGCTGCTGTATCTTCAAGCTCCGGTAAGACTTATGTTTTGTTACTTTTTATCTTATGTAAAAATTCTGGAAGGAACAAGTATAGGAAATACCAGTGAGTTCTTAGAACCTGAGTATTTTTAGTTAATTCACGACCACATGTTTTTTTTTTTTTTGTGGATGTCTAGGTTAAGCCTATGAGCGTACCACGTGGTCAGTATATACTTCCTTTTTTTTATAATGCCACTATTATAAGTTACGATCACCTCAAGTAAACCCAATGTGATAACATCCTATTCCTGGTGCTCAATTAAGTTTATGGGTTGATGTATCAAATGTTGCAGTTGGTAGCTCTGTCATGCAAATGTCTGACAATCAATGAGAACCTATAGCATTTTATTCAGGCAAACTAAATAAGTCTCAGAAAAATTGGTCGACGTATGACTGTGAATTATATGCCATATATTCCAGTATAAGAAAATTTCGACACCTGCTTGAAGGCAGAAATTTCATAATTTATACTGATCAGAAACCCTTAATTTATGCCTTTAAACAAAATCCTGAAAAATGCAGTCCTCGACAACTATGTCACCTAGATTATATATCGCAATTTTCTACCGATATCCGGTATACAAAAGGTTCAGAAAATCATGTTGCCGATGCACTATCTCGCATCGAAATTAATCAAATTTCTTCGGCTGTACTTGATTTTAAAGAATTTGTTTCAGCTCAATCAACTGATGAGGAACTTCAAAAACTTTTGCAATCTAATACTACATCTTAAAATTAGAAAAACATTACTTTCCTCTTGAGGATATCTGTTTATACTGTGACATGTCTCAAGAACATCCCCGTCCATTTGTTCCCCAAAGTATGCGACAACTTGTTTTTGACAATTTGCATTTCTTCTCACATCCCGGTATGTCAGCTCCTATTAACTTAATTTCTAAAATATTTGTATGGCCTGGCATGCATAAGGATATTAAATCCATTATTCGTAGCTGTGATAATTGCCAAAGAGCCAAAATAACACAGCACACAAAATCTCCTATTGGTACATTCACCCTACCTGATGCCCATTTTGCCCACATTCATCTAGACTTCATTAGTCCTTTTCCCCCATCTGATGGTAATCAATATTGTTTAACAATCATTGATCAATTTACCAGATGGCCTGAAGTTATTCTGACAATTGATATGACTGCAGAAACCACTGCTCACGCTTTATTAAAGGGTTGGATCTCCAGATTTGGATGCCCAGTCGCTATCACCACAGATCAAGGCCGTAATTTTGAATCCACCTTGCTTCAGGAACTTCTGCGCATCATAGGTTGCAATCGGATTCAAACTTCGCCATATCATCACCAGGCAAATGGAATTTTGGAACATTATCACAGACATTTAAAAGATGCTCTTAAGGCACACGATAACACTAAATGGACGGACATTCTTCCAATTGTTCTCCTAGGTTTATGCTCAGCTCTCAAAAATGACATTAATGCAACACCTGTGCAATTAGTATATGGTACAACATTAAGATTACCCTCTGATCTCATAACAGAAAAAGAACAAATTGACCGACCAATTGATCCAACTATGTGTCTAACTTAGTCGAAACAATGCGGCGATTAAATCCCACTGCCACTTCCTCACATGGCACTTCAAAAATTTTTGTAAATCCCTCATTGTCAACTTGCACACACGTATTTTTAAGGTCAGACAAAATACTTCGTCCTCTAACACCACCATACACTCGACCTCATCTTGTCATAAATAGAAATCCCAAAAACCTTATTATTGACATTAATGGCAGAAAAACAACAGTTTTGATTGATCGCGTGAAACCCGCCTATCGATTGTCAGACACTGTTGTTACAGATAATTCTGTTCCTGTTCCAGAGGTACCAACTGAACCGACACCCATTGATAAACAACCTACTACTCGTTCAGGGCGAAAAGTCACCTTTCCTAAACATTTGGTTACTGAATATGTAATATAACACATTTGTACATAATATTTTATATAGTTCCTATTATTGTATTGAATATTGATTTTGTATTTCTGTTTTGCATTATTTCTATGTTATTATTATTATTACATTGTATCAAGCATTTATAATATTTCATATATTGTATTACTCTCTTGCATTTTATCGTTCACCTTGTTCACTGGGGGGGGATACTCTATGGTGATTAGAGTTGCAAAAAACCCACAGTTTTTGAGGGGCGGGAATAAACCCGGGAATTTTGGGGAATAAACACGGAATTTTTGGGGAATATTGGAAATTTTAAAGGAGTTTTGAAGATAAACAAAACCAGTCATTTTCCAATTTGAAATTTTTATTTTAAAGATATTTCAGGGAAGAATGTTCCAAAAATATAGATTTTACTTTATGAATTCACAAAACTTATGATTTTACACTCTAAGTCTTAATAATTTATTAGCTTTACAACAATGGCAGCTGTAAATAGGTGAGGATTTGAATGTTTCTTTAAAAAAAGATTTTTTTCAGTTTCTGTTAGTTTGCACATCTCGTTTTCAGGCATACTTTATATTAATTTTCTAACGAGTTGATTTGTATTTTTGCATTGATTTTCTTTAATTTTGTTCGTTTTCTTTTTTCTTTCGTTGATTTGAAGAACAGAGGTGAAGTTTATATTCCTGTCAGGGAAGATGAATCGCTCATTTGCCTCTTTCACTTTTTATTTATCGACGATTAAAATAACAATTTTTTTAATTTATCTTACTTAATATTTCTGCAGCTTAAGCCTGTGTTTTGTTTGTTTTCATGTAAACCGTGCTATTTTTATTTAATATGTTATGTTATTAGTTTTGTTTACATTGTCAAAAATTGAAATCAAATAAAAATAATAAATTTAAAAAATTTCATGCTTAAAACTTTCTCAAAACTCCCGGAAATTTAAAAAATTTCCTTCCCAAAAAACCCGGTTTATTCCCGGGAATAAACCCGGTTTTTTCCACCCTTTGCAACTCTAATGGTGATGTACCCATCCTCCCTGGTGTGTTCAACAAATGGCGCTACAAGCACAGTAAAAACACTTCTACATCCACTTCTAGTTGCTGTTATGATTCAGAAGTGTGGTGCTGCTGTAACCTGCGTCTACTATACTGTTAAGCCGTGAAACAAAGGATCGGCATTCTTTTCGTTAAATTTTATTTATTAAATTGTTGTTGTTGATTAATTGGAGTCTTTATTCAAGTGATGAACATCGTACAACATATTTTACTATGCAACTCACCACAGATGCATTGAGCACACTTAACTTGATTTTCTTATTAAAATCAGGGATGTAGTGAACGTTATATGGTGGCATATCTTCTGGATAACTCTGCATACCCTTCATAGTTATAGTGTATACTCTCTGGTGTATACCCTCTATTTTTTTTACGACTGCGTCACTGATTAAAATAAATTGTACCTTGCTTACATGTGTTAGTTTTATTAGTAAATGTGCAATAGCTTTATAATGACACACTTTTGCATGCAATCAGTGTCATATTTAAGCTAGTGATTGAATATAAAAAATTTACATTTTAGGGCTTCTAATGAAGTTATCTTTATGTGTAAGCAGTGGTCACAACACCACTTTATTTTCGTAGCAAACTAGAACTACTTTATCAAAAATTGTAGTTAACTGTAATTGCTTGTTTTAAAAAGTAGCAACTACAAATAACTTTCAAAGTGCAGATTTTGTGAAGAGGATTCAATCTACACTTGAAACTGAGGACATGGATTAAGGTATAGGACAAGATACAATAGTAATAATCCTCGTTGTATTGTGTTTCTTGGAATATAACCATCTAAAAGCGATAAAACTGAGATCATTAAAAAATTAAGAAAGATAACATACAAATAAATGTTTTGTGTTACTCTTTAAAAACATTAGTTTAAGCACATATTACTTGTTATATGGACAATTATCAGGGGGATTCAATATTAATTTTCTCTATCATACGATCAAAAATTAATAAATCTGCAAATAAAGCAATTCCAGAAGAAGGAACATGCATTAAAACATGAAGATCTAATAATGAGTGAGTAGACAAGTGTTTCCAACCAGAATATTAATTTCTTTGATTTGGATTTGCCAGCAAATGTCAATGGAAAAATCCTCGATGTGATATGATGCATTGCAATTGCTAAATGCTGCAAGTTGTTAACATTTGCAAATTGTTGCACAGAATACAATTTGCACAAAAGAAACAAGTTATGATCACTTGACTAGAAGCACATTTTCTTCTTCTTGAAGTACCATTAACAGCAGTTTACTACAAAATACCGATTCGTTGTATTGCACTAATCGCTACATTACATTTTTCAAAGCTTTCATTATTTAGCATGCTACACAACAAACTACCATAAAAAATAGCAATTACAGTAGTTTCTCTACCTGTAGTACACTACTTCTGACCACTATATGTAAGACACCAAATACTTAATTGAAAATTAATTTAAATTTTTTTTAATAGGATTTTAATATTTTAATACCTATCATAAATAAAGTGATACCTTTATTTTTATAAATTTATCATCTCAGAAATTGGTTTATATCTGTTCTCAGCTATTATTTTACATTAAAAACTAGGAAAAATAAATAAATTTATTACGCCTGCACAATCCTGCACCCAGATCGCCATAGTAACCTTGACCACAAGCGTCAACACAGGAGTTTTTAAGTAAATACTGGTTAAAAGGGCAACTTGAGCATTGATAAGGAAGTGGACCAAAACACTCTTGACACTCTTCATGGCATGCTATCAAAAGAAAAGATTTATGTCAAACACTTTTACAGCATAAAATAATCATTAATTTACTAAGAAAGTGCATAAAATTTATTTAAAACCATTCATTACATATAAGTAGGTTTTGAAAACTTAAAACTATTGAATTATGACGTTAAAAACATACGTAAAAAGATATTACATACACATTCAATATTTTTACATGTTTTAATCATCATAATTAAATAGTTATATTAATATATAAATAAACTAATATAACTATATATATTAGCTATATTAACTCAAGGCAAATGTAAATGTGACATTTTACTTTAAACTCTTTTCGAGTTTTTCTATTACTTTTCATTTAAAAAAAAAAAAAAAAAAAAACTACAGAAAAGAATTTTTTTATAAGATGATTTGCGGCGAGAAAATATTCCAGCAAAAAATTTACTTGGAAAAGATGTAGAGTAAAAGAAAGAATAAAAGATTTCAAAACATGGAATAAAAATTGAGAAAAATCTACTTTATTACTAGAAAATCTAGAAATAGATGAAAAATTTAAATCTTTCTTTAAACATGTTAAACCTTAAGGGGCCACCTTCAGTGATCCATCCTGATCATGAAATCCCGTGTTAATGTATAGGCAAATTCAAATAAATGAATAGTCATTGAATATCATTATCAAAATACATTTTTCACCATCAAAATGTAGATGTCCGAAGCCAGACATCTACACCATATACATATATTTTTCCCATCATACTAATAACATATAGTTTTTTTTTTTTTTTTTTTTTATGTTTCCTTTAATTTTAATTATTTTTTAAGAATTTGAACCCAAAGAAAAAATTTTGAAATCTATAGTTTCTTTTTTTTTTTTTTTTTTTTTTTTAAATACAGTATAACCTCTATTATCCAAAACTCTTTTAACCAAAACTCTCGATTAACCAAAATCCATTTTTGAAGTTTTTTTTTTTTTTTTTTTTTTTTTTTTTTACTATTGCATCCATTTTGAAAGTTTTTTTTTCTTAATTTGTATGTAAGCGGTCCTTTCTGAACTATGAGTACATATAAATATTTTCGATCCCCTTTCTTAGAAATCCTCTGAATTTAACTTAAGCTTCCATAAGCTGCGGAGTAGAACGAAGAAAACGAACAAATTTGCAATTCTGAAGCTTTTGAATGTTTTGCAAAATGTTTGGCATGGCTGGAGCAGCAGAAAGCCTGTGATACTGATGAACTAACAATATTAAAAAACTCTGTGATAGAGCTTCAAAGCAAAGGCAATCAAAACTGCAATAAACAAAACATTTTTTTCAAGCCATTGTGATCTGTGTAAAAGGTACTTAATTTCAAAATTAAAATTCAGATAATTTATTCTTGTTTCTATTTTGCTATTGCTTTATTTTTATTAAGCACTTGTTACCATAATAAGAAATATTGCATATATTCCTCCTTAATCTTAAAATGGAAGCATTCTTGATTATCCGAAAATTTCGATTTTCCGAAAGAGGGTCGGTCCCAATTACTTTGGATAATCGAGGTTCTACTGTACTTAAAATTTAAGGACATGTTTTAAAAAATGCAGTACATTAGCATCTGACATCCACTTTCTGATAATGAAAACCGTATTTTAATATTTATATTAGGCAAAGAGTAATAATTTGTTATTAAGCACACAATCATTTTCACTTTGATCACATAAAATACTTTTTTAAGTATCGTATAGTTTTAATCTTTATTTTAAAAAAAAAAAGTACTTTTAAATAAAGTTTATTTGAAAAATAACTTAATTTATCGAATTTTGATGATTAAAAAAAAATTCTTAAGCATCCAATATTTTAAATTATCAACACATGAGTCTGGGTGATCATATTTAATCATCTCTAATAATATAATATTACCATACGATCATATCACCTCTAATAATATGATCACACACTGGGTGATCATATTATTAGAGCTATCTTCAGTAATTGAAGAATGTCTAGAATATTTGGTGAAATGATAAATTTACTGGAACTTCAGGGATGTAAAGAACATGTTTGATCACATATTTTTCAGAAAAGGTATAGTCATGAGGCCAATTAGGAGACAAACAACAAATTGGATAAAAAATAATACTTGTGATCACCCTGTAAAATAAAATGCTGGAAATGATCTGTAACTGTAGCAGATGACAATGTGGGTTCTGCACAATATTTGTATAAAGATAGACACATAACCATGAAGATATAGAAATTTCTTTAGAAAATTTAAAAAACTTCAGCATGGTTTTTGCATTATAGCATGCAGGATTTTCAATCAAAAATAATGCCACTTTCAGAAAATGACAAATAGTGGAAAATCCCTTATCATATAGTTACTTTTAGAAACCAACTGAAATTCAGCTCATTATATTGGTAATAACTTTTTTAATTTCAGAATATTTGACAGGCCTTTTTATTTGTATTGCCTAACATAGTTGATTACCAAATTATGAATTTAAAAAAAATGTTAACACTGGCACAGTTAAAAATTATTTCATACAAATGCTCATATTTCATCAAATATTTAATACATTCACATTCTAATTGCTGTATATTATTTCTACTGCATTTTGTCAAATTTTCTGAAAAGGTCATTAAATTTGGTTGATAATCTTGCATGCTTGCTGTTGCCACCTGTTGGGCAAATTAAAGCCAAACCTATAAACAGCACCAATTTATGTCAAAGTCTAACTAAATCTGAAGTTTGATTAAATTATGTGCATTAGTTCTTGATGAGATTAGAGCAGCTACAAAATTTGTATTACACCCAGACTGACAGATACTTTCCAAAAATATTCTAATTGTTTTCAGAGCATTCCAAACCATGTAAATCACAAAAATTGAAGTAAAAGATTACCACAATTCCAATACTTTCCTATTAGTTATATAGAATAAAAACATGTGGGATTGATAATTAAAGCACCTATTACATTAAAAAGTGACCGTTTGTATTTCACAGCTAATTCTCCTAGAATATGGAACTTTGGAGGATGAAATTAACACCAGTTATCCACATGGATCTGAGGATGTCAAAAGAGGTCAATAAGCGAAAAAGAATTTTAAAATTTGAATTAATTTCTGAGATATTAATATTTTTGTAATTTTTAATGACATTATTGTATTGATGGTAACTGAATTATTCCATTTTTGTGGATTAAAGAGAGAAAAGGGGAAATGATAGGGATTATTAGATTTTTTTAAATATCATTTTCAAATTGAAATTATAGTTTATTTCAATAGTTGTTTAACAATATTGTGATTAAATTACATATTTGAAGAAACAAAAACCTATTTTTCACAAATTTTAACTTCAAGTCTCTTTTTATTTTAGAAAGCAAAAAATCGTCTGTTGACAGATGAACAGAAATCCTTTTATTGTAACTTTTTTTGAGTTTTATATCCAACTAAGGAAGCAAAACAAAAACAAAGTTAACCTCCTGGTATTTATAAACTAGAAAGTTATTGACCACTATTTACTCGAATGTATTTGAAGAAGAAACTGAGAATTTCAATTGTTTAATAAAGATGGGTATTAATGGATTCTTTTTAGCTTTCATTTTAATTTATAAATCTGAAATATTTTGGCATAAGTTTGTCTCAATGATGTCATTTTTAATTTTCCAAAATATGTTGTTGTTGGGGGAAAAAAAGATTATCAGGTGTTTGTTGATACCATTTTCATTTAAATTTAACAGAAAAAATGTCTAAATAATAATTTTTGCCACTTTGATTAAAATTTAAAAGAAAAGAAATACTAATAATAATTTTATTAATAAATAGCATTTAAGACTTTTTCTATTGACCTTAGATGCAATAGCCATAAGAAAACCAATTTTAAAAAAATACCAGAGATAATATACATATTTAATTTCTAAATCTAAAATATTTTTTTATATGTGATAAAAATTGATGTCATTTTCATTACCCAAAGACCAAAATTAAAGGCTAAATCTTTAAAGGATGAAGCTTTTAAAATTGTGCAGTCTGAAAAAAGTAATTTTTGTAACTTCCATTTAAACTATGTTGTAAAAATTGAATTCTTCTATGGTATCAGCAATTTAATAAAATGAATATATATACATTTTTTTTTCCATGAACAAATAAAAACATAATGTATTCAAACTTCATTAATCAGTTTTTTTTTCCCTTCAAAACAAAAAATCAACTGACAACCAACTGAAATCAAGGAAATCAATCCATCTTGGTTCTTTTGAGTTTTACATTTAGCCAAGGAGTTTAAATATAAATTCAATCTTCTTGCGTCTAACTGGGCAACATTTAGAAATAATGATTTCAGAGAATTCTGCCTCTATTTCGAAGTAATGAACTCAGAGAGAAACTACGTTTTCAAATAATTATTGCCTAAAGATGGCAATTAAAATTTATCACAAAAGGTGCAAAAAATCAAATGATTAAGCGAGGAAAACAAATTTTTTTAAGCATTTATTTTAATTCATAAATGTGATATATTTTTGTATAAGTTCATCAACATGACGTCAGTTTTTATTAAGATCATTAAAATGACTTCATTTGTATTACACAAGTTCCATAAGTATAAGCCGATAGTCATATCTTGAAAGTACAAAATTTTTTGATGAAGCAAGTCATTGAAAACAAGCACTTTTATTCAGAAAAATTGTAATTTCCATTAATTATGATTTCATACTTGATACTTCGTATTTAATAAAATTAATCGATCTTTTTTAAATGTACAGTAAAATTAGATTTATTTTCCCCCTAAATATTTGAAAGACTAGGGGGCTCGGCCCCCTACGAGCTACGCTCGCCAACCCCCGTCCAGACACCGCAGACTCTAAATGCACGCTAATTTGATCGGCTTTAAAAAGATTTCGAAAGATTGAATTATAATTTAAAAAACAGTGGCGATCTCCCTATAAACGAATTTCTATTCATTTCTCTTTGATTGGGGAATTTTAACGCCAAATCCGCTGCGGTACTACTTGATTATCCTGTCGACCAATTTCGCCAAATTATATAAATCGCCAAACCACTCGCCAAATTATACAAATTGATATAATTTTTATTTTAAATAACGAAAGAACAAATAAATTCGTACAACATTAATAAAAACACAAATAAAACGTCGAAATAAAAATAACTTGATGACGTATACACGTGTAACAACATTTCAAAATAAGCTAATATAAAAGGAATTAAGTCAAGAGAGTCTTTGTCTCCTGGTATTTTTTAACAAAGCGAAAAGAAAGTTCTTTTAAATGAGACATTTTAAATTAATTCTCAAAATATCAAATAAATGTCTAGCGCAATTTCTAAATTTAAACTTTTTTGCAATATTATTTTGTGTTCATTTTATGTAATAACTATAATGTGACGTAAATATGACGTAATTTCTCCAAAGACTTCTAACGCATGTTAATGAATTTATTATTTTACAATATCCTTTCTCTTTTAAAATTCACGTGTATACTTTTTATGACGTAATTTTTAATAAGTTCCTGCTTTTTATACGTAATTATTTAATTCTAATTTGAAAGTTTTTTTCCTGTTTATAATAGTCACGTGTAAATAAATTTTTAATTTGAAGCAAACATTATTGCTTGCGCTTTTTATACAGTTGGCAACAGTTTAAATTAGTACAATTTTCTGAAATCTGTAAAAAATATCTCTAGAAATGCTGAAAATTTGAATTTAAAATAGAAATAAAACCTGAAAAAAAAAGTCAAAATAAAAAAATTAATGCAATCTGCACTCCGGCAAATTCTAACGCATAAAATGATCTAAAAATGATTACACTGCTATGTATAGTTTTTGCTGCTATAAAACTTTTTTAGTGGAACGATTTTGTCCAACTTTAGCATTAAATAACTCTTAAAATAATTCTTCGATTTGAAAACTGTCTGCATCAGCGTGTTTATCAAACATTTCTGTATAAAACCACCGATTTTCATATTTTTGTATGCATTATTTTTGTTAATATTAACGAAGAAAGGCCTCCGGTCACAAAAAAATCAAAACCGGCGGCGGCGGTGACAGCGGTAGTTACTTTTTTTTAGAATAGAGAGATATTATGCAAATCTAAAACAACACATCGAGTTGCTACACAGGTAGTTTTACAGGGTGACCACAAATATTGTTTTTACTCAATATTTGGTCCCTAATTGCCTTTGTGATTAAACTTTCACAGAAAAATATGAGATCAAATATATTTTTCACATCCCTGAAGCTTCAGAATTAATATGTGTTCCATTCATTAGCATAAAGTAACATAAATAAATATGGGGTTTCAATAAATTATGCAAATCTAAAAAGAAATTGACAGGGTATCACAACTAATGATTAAAACAATCATCAACCACACTTGGTGAGGGCACTTTTTTCTGGTAATTAATGCACCTAACATACTGACTGATAATAAATAATAGCAATTAACACTAATTACAAAGTCCTCAAATAAACTAAAATTTTAATTCTGGTGTGCTGAATTATAATATGCATTTTGAAACATGTTGAGTATACATTTTTTAGCTTAAATAGAATATATTTTTAGATGAAAAATAAATCAATAAGCAATAGAAGTTAACAAATAGAGTTACCTTACATTCTAAATGGCCCCCAGAAGAAGGAAATTTTAATTAAAGGTCTCATGTTGGTTTCAAATAACTAAAAAATTTTCATTCTATCAAGTAAAGAATTTAACAAAAAAAAAATTATACTTTCTGATTAATAATTTTTAATATTATGTCCAGAAGTGAAACAAAATTAATACTATTTCGGTGTATTATACACTTTTGCATTTATAAAAAGAATACTAATGATAAATAAGTATACATTAACAGTACACCTGAAATGAAAATACCCTAAAATGAAAAGAATTATCAATACTATTTACTTGAAAAGGGAAATTTAGAAAATCATCAAGAGCATAGAAATTTTATACTCCTGTGTAGTTATGAAATTAAACTGAATCAAAATTATCAATCAATATAATGAAATGAAAAAAAATTACTAGTAAAAATCAAATTGTTAAATATATAAAAGATAGTAAGATAAAAACAGCAAATATAGTTTTCTTACGTAAGCAATATGCATCTAAGAACAAGTAGTAACCAGGATAGCATTCAGGCAAACACATTCCATCTTGTAAATAGAAACCTCTCTCACAATACTGGCAAGAACCATTTTTCAGACACCTAACACAGCTTTCATTACAAGCTATAAATCAATCAATTCATCATTAAGTCGAAGTAAGATAAAACCATTAGACAAGATAATTTAAACACTAGCAATCACTCAGAACTCTTAAAAAAAAAAAAAAAAAAAAAGGGGGGGGGCATAGAGATAGTCATTAAATGTGTTTGTATAGAAATTAAAGATGCAACGAATAATTATTTGGCTAAATAGCCAAATAGTAACATTTTAAAAATATATGCATTTTGATTACATATATATATGTTAATTAGGCATATATACATATTAATTTATTTATATATGTATATATTATTGCACATACATATTGATACAAACATATAAATACAATTAAATACAAATTAAAATGGATTTTTTGACATTTGTATGTTTACAAATTTTAAAAACTTGATATATTTTTGTAATATTTCAAAAGCCACATATCTGAATATTTTTTAATATTTCTCCTTTCTCTGCAGCAATGGAAGTAATCCAATTGCCACCATTTTAAAGAAATTTCATAAAAACTTTTAAAATTAAAATTGAGATATAAAAATAGAAATATTTGTTTAAATAGTTAATGTGGGAACATCTACAAATGAAGAGCTTTGATTTAAAAAAATAATTATCAAAATCTGTTCAGTAGAAAGCTTGGCACAGATGATTAAAAAAAGAAGTTTTATGTTTTAATTTAAATATATAGGTGACATGGTTCGTCCTGAATGGTTACCAAAAATTTTCTACACTTGGATTTTATTATAAGTAGATACTTAAACATACCAAATTGATTTTCTGTAAGTGAGGATGGTCAGTTAGTATTTCCATTAAAATATGACGAAAATTCTTCATTTCTATTATCCAGTAATACTTTTATTCTTTCTTTCAATCAAAATTCATGAGTTTCCCAACAATGCTTACTCTCCTCCATGATTCACCAAAACTTTACCATTTAAGCTATCTGGGCCGACAACCAGCCAGCATATTTCGCTCAGATAACCTTATTGGTAGTAACATCTGGTCTGTCATGTAGACAGCTCAACAGAATAAACTGCAGGTAAAGGAACTCCATGTAAACGATGGATACGTAGATGAACTATTATTATAACACAATCAAACTGATTAGTAAAGTTATCATACAAATTGAATATTTCCAACTGAGTGAAAAAATGCCCAGGCTGGGAATCAAACTCAGATCCTTGGCTTACAAGGCCAATGCTTTACCATTTAAGCTAACTGGGCTTAAATGGGTAAATGTTAGCGTACATGGTAAAGCATTGGCCTTGTAAGCCAAGGACCTGGGTTTGATTCCCAGCCTGGGCATTTTTTCACTCAGTTGGAAATATTCAATTCGTATGATAACTTTAGAAATCAGTTTGATTGTGTTAAAATATTAGTTTAAAAAATACATATTTAGCAAAACTTTTAATTGTTGAACCAGTGTGTGCACAACACAAAGTTTTACAACTTACTGAAAATGTATTGAAAGTACATACATAAACTGAGACCAATGACCAACAGTATGAATAATCTTGAATTTTCTGCTATATTTTGTATTAAATATATTGAAGACTATTCTTTAAAAAAACTTATTAAAAAAATTATTGCTGGACAATGCGATTTTTTTCTGACATGATCACAAAACCATTGTATACAGGCATGAAATTTACAGATGTTAATATCAAAGAGCGTTAAAATAAAAGAGCATTTTTCATTCTTCTATAACTTGTCTTAACATCTTGACTTGTAGTGGATCGTTCCCCAATGAAGACCTTTCCATGACAATTATATCTATAGAATTGGTTTAAATCAACTTTGATACCATTTTCTTAAAGATAATTAGCCTTTAAAGAAAATTTTATTTGATTTTATCTGAATGAGAATAGAAAATTTTGTACATTTAAGAATGAAAATGGCTTCAGGAATGCATCAGAAAATATCCATTTGAGAAAACCATTGCATACAAAAAAGAAAGAAACGAGACAAAAAATGAAAATATTCGGCTGAATATCTAACAATATTTGGATACAGATATTCCGGCAAATACTGTTTAGCATTTGGACTACCAAATATTTGGCAAAAAGGGCTGAATAGTGGGAGAATATTCATTACATCCTTAACAGAAATTTATAAATTAAATATAATAATAATAATCATGATAAGAAACAATAATAATGTGAAAAAATAAGTATATTAAGAAAAAATGAGTACATAAAATAGATACAGATTTAATGAAATTATTGGATAATTAAAAAAATAACTTTAGCAGTTTTTATTTTTAAGCTGTACAGTAGAAAATTATACACTTAAGTGTACAATTATACATTTCTTTCCGGAGACTTCAACATATTGTGATGGTTGAGGTACAAAGAAAAGTATCTCTAAAGCAACACAGCTTGTCAGTTGTTTGAAATTTGCTGTTAGCACATTTAGAAAGGAGAAGACTGATATTGAAAAAGATATCAGACAACAAGGTACTAAATGTCTATGCATAACATTTGACTGCAGGCCTCAAAGACAATTCTATTTGGTGCACGAATAGAAGCATTTTAGGCACAATCTGGTGGCTTAACTCACAGCTGTATATAAAGTAGGGCTAAACACAAATGTATCTTACTGTGTGCTGCATTAGCAGCAGTAAGCACTCTCAGCAATTGATCAGATTATGCAGTAAGCACTTTCAGCAATCGATCAGATTATGCAGTAAGCACCCCTCTCATGTAAAACTTCTGTTAACTCAAGGTGATTGGCATTTATGCACTGATTGGGCTTCTGAACATCAGAATTGGACCATGCATCAATTGAAAAGAGTTACTTGGTTGAGTGAATTACAATCTTTTGCATCACACTAGTGTGTTGTTGGTGAAAGTATTATGCCTTTGATGGCACTAACATGAGAGGAGCTGTATCCAGTCAGTATTGACATATCATCAAAACTGTGAACTACTTGAACAACTACAAGAACCCAAAAGAAACCCTTTCATGGCTTCTATATTCCAGCAAAGTAACTCTTTCTAACAAGACTTGCATTGTGTAAAAATAGGTTAAGGAACATGATGATGATTCCCAGTTGTTATATTGGTCTATAAACTCATTGAATATTAATCCTTTTAAGCATACATGAGATGTCCTGAAGTGTTTACCACCAATCTCAAGAAACATGTTTCATAATTAAGGGAACTGCAAGCCTTCTTTTTTGCAATTTTAGTGCAATCTTACTCTATACAAAGGCCAATAAAAATACGGCTATAAAGAGTTGAAAGTAGAGCAACAATGTTTGGTTACTAATGGTTAGATCATCAGTATAAAGTGATACTTTGGCTAATGATGCGTCCACCAATGAAGATTCATTTCACTGCACTTCTGATTTGGCTAACAAATATGACTTAGGAATGTGTAATATTGGATATGTGTACTAAGATAAGACAACTGCATTGGATTTTGAATTTTGATTGACAAGAAACATCAATTCACTTTACAAAGATTTTACCTAACGAATGTGATTCTAGAATGAATTATATTCATTAGCCAAGATATCACTGTACAAGCAAACATTATCAAAATTCAGCCAAGGGTAGATTCTTAAAAAAAGGAATAAGAGCTTGATGATATGATGAAAAGGAGTTGCTACATGAATAGAACAAAATCCATGTAGTACATGGACAAATATACATGGTTCTTGTTAGTAAAATGACAAATGAACAGACAATACAACAATAGTTTAATATTTTAAATGAGGCCAATGAAATCTCAAAAGCTTCATCCGCAGTATAAAGACTTTACTAGGTTCAGAAATTAACTAATCAAATAAACAGCAAGATAATAAACTTAGAATTGTGTAGCATTATTTCGATTGTTCAAAATATTTCCCATCTGCAGGAAAATAGTAAAACATGAATAACAGAATTGTACATAAATAAATCTGCATCTCAAAAGGAATAAAAAGAGATTACTAGTGTTTCCTTTTTGGTTTGTCAAGAGAAAGATTATCTCCAGGACAAATTATTGATTTGCAACAAAAAGTAAATTCTTTATGATACATCACTACCTCCTTATTGTTTAACATCAAATAAGCATTTTCTAAAGAAAACAAAATTATCACTGAATTTCAGGATAATTATTCTGTGTCAGGAGAAATACTAAGGTTACTGTACAAAAAATCCAGAAAAAAACCAATATAATACTAAAGTCGATTACATATGAATTGGCATATTAATTTGGGAAACAAGTGTACCAGCTGATAATGTATAAGCAAAATTTTTATTTCAGTATTTCTTAAATAATTTTTATATCAATGAATGAAAAGAGAGACCAGTAAAAAAATTACTAAAATAAATACTATATTACTTTTTAATTCAAGTGTTGATAATATTAAATTAGTAAACTTATGCAAATGAAAGGATTTTTAAAAGTTTAAACATTCTTAATTATTTTTAGTTTTTTAATGTTTTTGCCATTTGGATAAAATGAAAGTTACAATATTAAAGACTATTTTAATTTGACTGTCAAGAAGTTATAAAATACATGATTAAAAGAAAAAACATAAATTTCTAATAATTTACCTGATAAAAAGGAAAAGGCAATCTAAAATTGCACTTTTATATACTCACATAAGCAATATCCATCATCAGATACATAAAAATGTCCATCGCAGTTATCAACACATTTCCCATCTTGTAAGAGCTGACCAGAAAGTATACAAACAATGCAGTCTTCTTCAGATGGGCCAATGCAAGAAGAACAGGTTTCATGACACTCTATAAAAATTAAGCAAAATTATCTAAGGATATAAGCAATGGTAGCATGATACAAGTAGTAAGACTAAAGTATTCACTACTGTTTCAAGTAGTTTGTAGGTAGTGTGCTACATTTTGAAAAACGTAATGTTGAAAATAGTGTGATAGAAAATATCAGTAGTTTGTAGTAAGCGCTGGTGCTACTTCAGACCTGCCAACCTTTGAAAATAAGAAATCGTAGCACACAAAATTTTAATTAATCTGGAGGTTGGTTGGTTGGTTTTTCGTGTTTCACAGCCATCTTTTGACATTCGTAAAAGGAATAAGGTTTCCATCTTTCAATTCAATACAGTACATTTTTTCCTCCAAAAATTTTTATACGATTTTTAGAGTTTATTTTCATTTCACAGCGTTTTTTTTTTTTTTTTTTTTTTACATTTGTGAAAGGAGCCTGGTTCCAATTTTTCAGTCCAGTGCAGTAAATTTTGACGGAATTCATGATTTTTTTTTCCCACCATCATTCCAGGATATTCACAATTTTTTCCCACAATCGTAATTCACATTTTCCTATCACGATTGTTTGTTGAAATCCGCACTTTTTACCATGAACTTTTGATGAAATTCGCATTTTTTACGCAATCCTTTGACGAATTTTGCGTTTTTTTACCACGATCCTTTGACTAAATTAGTGTTTTCTTTCTGCGATCTTTCGGTGAAATTTGCGTTTTCTTACCAATCTTTCGATGAAATTTGCATTATCTTACTGATCTTTTGACAAAATCTGCGTTTTTTTTCTGCGATATTTTGACAAAATTCACGTTTTTACCACGATCCTTTAACGAAATTTATTTTCTTTTGCGACCAATTGATGAAATTGATTTTTTTTTACACAGTCATTTGTCGAAATTCACAATAGTTTATCACAAATCGTGCGATTTTGGGCACTATTTCAAACCTTGCCCCTCAAGGAACCCCTTCCAGAAATTCTTAAAATGACACCCTTGTTTCTAAGGAAGGGAATTCCTGTATAAATATTTACAAAAACACGATTAGAGTGTTTTATGTTAAGTAGTTTTTTTTGCAACCTAGAATTTTTTTTTCCTCATGAGCATTTTTTAATGTCCGAATTTTCAGACTAATGGCCAATTTTTTAAAACTTTCGGAAATGAATACTTGGAAATTTCGGAACAGAATCACTCCTGAAAAATATGCTGCGCGTGACAAAAATCGCAACTAGAAACAAAAGATGTTTTTGTGTTTTTTGTAGAAATTCGTAGTTTAAGACCGATTTTCGTAGCATCGTAGTTCATAGTTCCAAATCGTAGGAACTACGATTTTTTCGTAGCAGTTGGCAGGTCTGCTACTTTTAACACTACTTCAGGGAGGGGAAGGGGGGTGTAACATTCTACAAATGCTTCTTTTGCACAAAATGTGTTCTGCTCAACAATTTGAAAATGCCAGTGACAAATCTCAGATGGAATGGTTAACTTATCAGCACATCATATGGTGGGATGAATTTTCCACTGACACTTACTTAAAACCAAGTGCTAAACCACCAAAGAAATTTATTTTCTTGCTTTCAATACTTATCTATCTATTCTTTATTAGATATTCTTATTTTAAGGCCAGGTTTCGTCTTTTGGAATTGCTATACTTACTGATTTGTCATTTTTTTATAATATGACAAAGGAAAATAATATTGAATAGACAGTTCAATATTATTTTCCTAAGAGTTTCCAAATGCTTAATATATAAACTTTAAATTGATCAAAAAGAGAAATCTAAAATATGCTGATTTAAAAGAATAAAAACATATTCATTTTTAGAAAAGATGAAAAAAAAAAAAAAACTAGATATATTCAATTTTTGTTACTTCAGTAGAAATGAGAAATATCTGTGCAATTAAGGCAGCATATAATGAAATCAAAAGTGATTTGAAAATTAGCTCATTATAATGTGCTTTTATTAATTTATAACTTTTAGTGGCACAGTTGTGGGCATCTTCATGTATTTAAGGTAATTGTTATGTGACCTCATTGTAACCACATTTTTTTTTTTTTTTTTCACAGAGCTGTTACAGCCACTGATAGTGGGCCCAATATAAAGCACTTTTGGCCAAGGCTAAGGTAGCATTTCAGTGGCCCACAAGTTCTGTGTTTGTTGATATTTTTAATGCAGTGCTTTCAGTTTTGTAAATGTATACACTATTATTTTTTGTTTAGGACAATTTGCTGTTATAAGAGTTTGTACAAAATGCTATTTAATATTCTAATGCGATAATTCAACAGAAATCTTAAAATTTTGCTGTGGGCCAATCATTCTGCAATGCACTGTACAACAGAGCTTTATTTATCCACAGTTAAATATTCTATTGGAAGAAAGAAAGTATTCAATATTTAGCACTTAACGATTCACTGCTGACAACTCTTCTTCTTCAAAAAAAAAAAAAAAAAAAAAAAAATTGCACTTATGTTTATAATTAGATATTTTAGACAATTTTAATTCAAATTGCAACTTTATAAGTATTCAGAACAGAAAATCAGTTCAGTAGCTTTCTCAGAAGTTAAAAAATTGTAGCATTAAATAAAATACAGCATGTTTAAAAATGATCTGAGTGATTTCAACTCATTATACTTTATTCATAAAATTGTCATAAGATCTAATTAATGTAACAGTTCAAGTGATAATGATTATTGTAAAACAAACTCACAAATGCTCAATGTGGGCACCGTTCGTTATTCTGCAATTGTTAACTCCATCCAGACACAATTCAACATTTTTCTAATTAATAGTTTGTACGACAGATCTAAATACATTTAAAAAATCTGGATGGAATGAAGATGTGCAGAATAACATGAGCATCTGTGAGTTAATTTTACAGTAACTTTTGCAACTTGGACTGTTACATTACATGTATGAGAAATTATATATAGACACACGGCACTGTGTCAGCCAAGTTCGCCTGACATAGCCGTGTGTTATATTATACGAACCATTTCGAGCTGTTTTCGTCAAATTTTGATGCTCTACTACTGAAAATCCATGTGATCTACGTACTTGTTATACGAAATACATAGTTAGGCCACCCTAATTACCTAGAATCCAAAATTTTATAAATAATGCATAATTAGTTTCCGAGCTAATGACATTTGAAAATGTCTGATAATCGATAATTTTATCACTGACTCACTCATCAAAAAGATCCCATATATCTACTGCAACTGCAAATTTGGTACGAAGTTCGTTTACACTAAAAACTAAGGAATAAAATAAAAAAATTGCGAAAATCGATGAATTACACACCTGGGGGTGTCCATTTTTACTTTAACATTATGTCTATTAGGCAAAATTTTAATTTGCCATAGGAGGGGACGCTGTTCTGTTGTCAAAATACTCCCAAGTTTGTCGCCAATGTGGCGATATATCGCCAAATTTGGTGACCAAAATTAGTTGCTAAAAGTGACGCCACATTGGCGATATCTCCAATATTTCACCAAATTCCCATAGACTTCCAATTTAAACCAATAGGGTTTACTTGCTTACAGAAAATCAACAAATAGAGATATTTTAATAATTTTCTAATATTAGCTTAAGGGATTATATTGTTGTTTCAGAAACAATAAAAATTTTGAATCAATACATTTCGTTTCAAAACATGCATTCAAAACAGCAGTATTAAAATACAGATTTCTGCTGCAAATTGACAGCCAAATACTTTGTTATAGGAAATTAAAATTCAATGTTGCTTGGTGAATCTAGACATACGGCAGTGTGTCAGCCAAGTTCCTCTGACATACTCGTGTGTTATGTTACACGAAGCATTTCGAGCTGTTTTCGCCAAATTTCGACACTCTACTACCAAAAACGTATTTTGCCTATGTACTTGTAATACGAAATTCGTAATAACGCCTGTGAGATGAAATCTCACAGTGTTTAAATTATGTTACTGTTTTATTTCTTTTGGCCTTATACATCGATGTTCTTTAAGCTTAAATTCATATTTATTTTTGCGCAGGCGATTTCGCTTCACCGCACATCGGCAAGTTCGCTGACGTTCGGCTGCCCCTGGCATAGGATGCTTCTCCTTTGAACTTTGTACGATTGTGATAACGTCATCGGAGCAAGCCTCTCACGGCATATGCATTGAAAGGATGTTGAACTTTCGGAGGTGTGTCTATTCGCCGTGCATGGAGCAAATAAAAATAAAGCTTTTTAAATGTTTTCTTTCGGATTTGTTTATTAAGACATTAGCTAATATTTTAAATTCTCTAATAGATTTAAATCTTTTCTTTCAGTAACTTTTTAAGTCCCTGTATTCTTACTATAAATTAAAAATTCCGTTAATTTTAAATCAGAATCTGTTTTGTTGGAGAGCTGTCATGACTTAGTTTTGGTTTAAAAAGATCGCGGGCTCCGACTCTGGTCTGCCGACGCCGATGGATGTGGAATCCGGTAAAAAGTTTTTCGAAAACGATATCTACGATTTTAACAACTCCTGTTAAATTATTTCTTGATACCGTGGAAAAGATTTTAATTATGTGTCTCATCAATACTAAATTTCATTTATGCTGCACTTTAATTTTTAAAAGAGATATCTATCTTCAAGTAGAGTAGATGCTTTTATTGGCAAGAATTAATTTATGAACGGTGACCAACGGGAAGCCTTATCTTCTCTTCTCAAGATGAAATAAAAGATTGATTTATGCTTATAAGTCTCCTCTTCATTTATTTTACAGACGACACGATCAAAGTAAGAAGTTTCATTTATTTCTATTTTTTTACAATTGCTGACCTCAAAGAACAGAGGGTTTTATTGCAAACATTACACAACGCATGTAACTAAAAAGAACTTCAAATTTAATTATACCTTTCATTATCACGGCACATTAGTAATATCACATTTTGGTGCCGCAAAAACAGTGGTTCTGAAGAAAATTTAAATTGATTTAAAGAAAATCGTAATATTTTAGAACTTTTGTTCTCAGAATAACTTTTTGAAAAAAAAATTTCTTGATGTGTTCAATAGAATTCAAGATTTGTTCTTTTGGTAAATTTTTAAGAAATATGGAATATTTTATGCAAGAATTTTTGCATAACTACATATGACAATATTTTTTAGTATTGGAAGTTTCTGTTCTCAAAAAATTTCTTGCATAGATTTTTGCTATTTTGAAGAATTAAATTTTATAATTCTAGAATGAATTTTGTTCTGCTCCATCTTGAAGAATATAATATATTTTGCTAAGTTTGTCAAAAAATTTTTTAAACAATTATTTAAATTAAGATAAATTTCCTATTGAAGAATAGTCATATTTTTGTTGATGCATAATTATTATTCTATTTAAATAGTTTTATTTGAAATAATTTCATCTACATATTCTTTTATTTGTAATGAATTATTAGAGAACATATTTTTTTTTAAAGAATGATTATTTGGTATATATATATTTTTTTTTAAATGAATTATATATTGTTCTTAGAAAAATTCTAATGAATTTGAAATAATAAAATTGTTCTCAAGAACATATTTTAAGAGGCTATGACTTATGGGTTTTTAAATTAAAATTTTTTTATGGCACTATTAAATTGCAAAATTTGCAAATTCTATGTATATTTATAAGAAGCATTATTTTTGAAATTATGATTACTGGTGCTGAGAAATTTTATTCTTATGTCATACTTATTATTCTGAAGCTGAAATTCTTCACAGAAGTTATTAGTTGTAAATATCCTATATAACATTCTTAGAGATTTCTATGCTTCTATTCTACAAATGTCAAATCAAGATATTTTGTTTAACAATAGTTTGAATACAAGAGTTTGTTTATAGATTTATTCTTATGCCATCTGGACTGTGATGTTCCATTATAATCATACAGTTTGGCTTAGTGCAAAGATAATCTGCAATTTACAAATTAAGAATGTATGCATTTAAGAATATTTTCACATTTATTATACAACTGTTCTCATGTTGTTTCTAAAAGCACTCTCAGCTGACAAAATTTTATATTTGAAAAATTCTTGTTGCTTCATTTTTTTAAATATATTCTTATGGCAAGTTATAATTTTGAAATTGGGACCTTTCCACTTCATCGTATGTGCAGACTATGACAGTTTTCAACAGACATGATTCTCATGTTGCTCTCAGAAAAAGAATGAAAGCAGCATTATTTTTTTTTTCTCTTGAGAAGAAGTAGGCATGGGGCTACTTCATTCCTGTTACAGTTATATTCTTGAAATTATTTTACATCATCTATTTAAAAAAAGTCATGGTTTTATACAGCTTTTAAAATAAGTCCTCATAAAATGTCAGTGTTTCTCTGCAATAATTTTAACTGTGTGTCACTGCTATTTTGCATATTTAAAGACTGTCTCTCTACATATGCTGCTCTAAGAGTTCTTTTCCAACCTGTTAAAAAAAATACTCACCTGCAAAAAAAACTTTGCTTCATTTTCAAGTTTCTTACCTGATGAAGTTGGCCATTCACTGATGAGTTGTATCCATTTGTGCTGACCTCTTCTCTAGTATTTTCCTTGTTTTACGGTAGAAGATAAATATATTAATACTATACTTACCTGCTTAACAAACTGTCTTATAACAATAACTTTAGAATTTTTGCTTAATTTTCAACGCTGAAGTAACTATTGAAGGAGAGTCATGTCATGTTTGAGTCATTTTATCCTTACAATGTCTGATTCAATTCAATATCTTTGTTGTTTGTCTTTAAAGCTAAATAAGATTTACGAGTAATCTCAGATGTTTTCTCAAGTAACAGCTGTCACAAGACCTGATTATGGAAGTGTTGTTGGTTTGCCTTTTCTCTTGTGAGATGTAAATTATCCTTACTAAGTGAATTGGTGGACTTGTCTGCTCCTATAAGTCAGTGTTGCTATTTTTTTTTGCAAAAATATTTTTTTGCTAAATCAAGAAAATTTATGAAATATTATAAAAATTAGTTAATTTCAATATTGATTTTGTATGTGTGTTCTTACATATACCTGCAGTTACAAGAGTTGTATTTTGATTCAGGAATTCTCAAGATCAATTTATTTTCTGTCTAAATTCCCCATATTTCAAAAATTTTATTGTGCCTTTGTTTTCATTTGTGAATATACCCAAAGTCTCTAAATTTTTATGTTGTCATATGCCTCATATTTTTACACAAGTAATTAATTGAATGAATTCTGAAGATTTATTATTAATGAAGAAATTAAAAATTTTTTTAAGCATCAAATCAATTCCTATACAAGATTACATAAACAGAAAAGAAAAGCATAGTTCTTAGTAACTATTTAAACAGCGCCTTTTGATATAGAAGTGTTCCTTGATGAATCTTCAAAATTACTGAGAAATTTAAAGAAAAAGTGCTTATTGATATCATCACCTACCTACTTATGTCTCATTTGTTTACCCAAGATGTGTGTGTGAATCTCCATTACATTATTGATTTTTCACCAAATACAACATCATTTTATCATCTTCAGTGCTCTATAATCCATCCTTTTAGTGTGTCCAAAATAGTGATTGCTGAAAGTTAATGATTAGCTTCAAAAGAAGTTAAGCACACAGATGTTGTGTTGTCGCCAAAAAAAGTTCTCGTCCAATGTTCCTGTAAAATGTCTATTCAACTATTAAGTTGATGTTGCCTTTTTGTGTATGTCATCTAGAAATGTGCGTTTGCTTCTACATGGTAAACACAATGTTTACACCTTTGCAACAATACACATAACTGATGTCTTTTTTTTGTGTACCAAAACTTTCAGCGTGTTTTTTAACATTCTGATAACATTTATTTTTCATGCAAACTTTAAATTGTGTTTATAACGCTAAGGAATCAAGGATCTGTAAAGAAGGACATTGCTGTTGTTTTTGCAGTTATGGGATGGTATATTGTGCTATTTAGTGCATATAGTTCTTTTTCTTTTTGCACAAGGTGTCAGGAGCCTTGTTTATGGAGATCCAAGCCACCTGAAATCTTGAGTAAAACATGAGTAGTCACAGTTTATATTGTTCTATGATTGTAGATAATAGTATATTTTTTACATAATTCTCTTGATTTTTCTGCATGAAATATTTTATGTAAATGATTTATAATATTTATATTATGGTACACTTAAAAATTTAAATTTCCCATGATAGTGTCAATTTTTTTAATCTTTCATTGTATATGAAAGCATTTATTTTTTTCTGGGGATCCCACCCACTCAACCAAATACCTACTTATTCTTAAAACCATGGTTTCTCTGTTTGTCTATAAGTTTATGAGTTTATCTTTATACATATGTAAAAATTGTATTAAGTGATGTCTCATATTTTAAAGAATAGTATATACTTTGAAAATTTTTCATGAGTAAATAATACAAGAAGTATTGATGTTTGTTGCCTGATATATTGCTTTTGCAATGCATGGAAAATAGTAGAAGTATATGTTTCAGCAGTAAAACACTTAATTCCTTTCAGACATGTCTCTCTCTCATATATATATATATTGTTGCAACTACCTTAACTATCTGTGTTTTACATGTGAGTGGTCATTTAGTGCACAATTTGGCCACTTGTTCATGTGGAGCACAGCTGGCTGTTTGAAGTTAAAATATTTAGTACTAAATTGAATTTAAAAAAAAAAATGATGAATATCATATTGTGAAAATGTTACTAAAGATATTTTTTATGTATGGCCAGTTTGGAGTAATTAAAATAAATGCTCTATTTTATAAATTGTAAGTCCTAGGCGATGGTCAAATATTGAAGTTATTTTAATCTTTGTTGCTTGTAAAGTGCAACTTTTCTTATATGGTATACCAATTTAATTAAATGTTTGATAATGAGCTCATTTCTCATTTTATATATGCCAATTCTCATTTTATATATGCTAATTCTGACTTTTGTTTAGCATTTTTACTTAAGTAATACATAGGATTTTATATATGCTAATTCATTTTCTTTAGCATTTGTACTTAAGTATTTGTGAAGATAAGTTTATGGCATCATACTGCAATTGCCATAAATGGAAAGATGTGGCATTTTTTTATGTATACTATTTGGATATAATATGTATACTTTGGATGTATTTTCTTTTTCTTCTCACTTCCCTTTTGGTCACCACTAATTTTTATTTGCAGCACTTAAACTTTTGGCTTTATTTTAACTTATAGTTTTTTTGTTTGTTTTTTTTTCTCTCTGTCTTTGGCATCTAAAATTTTGTCATCCCGTTTCTGTAAAAGGTTTTTATTTCATTTTACCTTTTACATCACTTGCTCTGCCAAAATTTTACTCGGTAAATGGGGGTATTGTGAGATGAAATCTCACAGTGTTTGAATTATGTTACTGTTTTATTTCTTTTAGCCTTATACATCGATGTTCTTTAAGCTTAAATCCATATTTATTTTTGCGCGGGCAATTTCGCTTCACCGCACATCGGCAAGTTCGCTGACGTTCGGCTGCCCCTGGCATAGGATGCTTCTCCTTTGAACTTTGTACGATTGTGATGACGTCATCGGAGCAAGCCTCTCACAGCATATGCATTGAATGGATGTTGAACTTTCGGAGGTGTGTCTATTCGCCGTGCATGGAGCAAATAAAAATAAAGCTTTTTAAATGTTTTCTGTCGGATTTGTTTATTAAGACATTAGCTAATATTTTAAATTCTCTAATAGATTTACATCTTTTCTTTCAGTAACTTTTTAAGTCCCTGTATTCTTACTATAAATTAAAAATTCCGTTAATTTTAAATCAGAATCTGTTTTGTTGGAGAGCTGTCATGACTTAGTTTTGGTTTAAAAAGATCGCGGGCTCCGACTCCGGTCTGCCGACGCCGATGGATGTGGAATCCGGTAAAAAGTTTTTCGAAAACGATATCTACGATTTTAACAACTCCTGTTAAATTATTTCTTGATACCATGGAAAAGATTTTAATTACGTGTCTCATCAATACTAAATTTCATTTATGCTGCACTTTAATTTTTAAAAGAAATATCTATCTTCAAGTGGAGTAGATGCTTTTATTGGCAAGAATTAATTTATGAACGGTGACCAACGGGAAGCCTTATCTTCTCTTCTCAAGATGAAATAAAAAATTGATTTATGCTTATAAGTCTCCTCTTCATTTATTTTACAGACGGCACGATCCAAGTAAGAAGTTTCATTTATTTCTATTTTTTTACAATTGCTGACCTCAAAGAACAGAGGGTTTTATTGCAAACATTACACAACGCATGTAACTAAAAAGAACTTCAAATTTAATTATACCTTTCATATCACGGCACATTATTAGTAATACCACAATGCCACCCTAATTACCTAGAATCCAAAATTTTATGAATAACACATAATTAGTTTTCGAGATAATGACATTTAAAAATGTCTGATAATCTTTATTTTTATCATTGACTGACTCACTCATAAAAAAAATCTCATATATCTACTGCAACTACAAACTTCAAATTTGGTGCAAAGTTTGTTTACACTATAAAACTAAGGAATAAAAAAAAAAAAAAAAATGTGAAAATAGATTAATTACCCATCTGGTGGTGTCCATTTTCATATTAACATTTGCGTCTATTAGGCAAAATTTGAATGCGCCAAATGCTGAATCCGAGCAAAACATGCAGCAACTGATTGTTTCCTAAACTGATTGTTCACAAAAATCATGTTTTCAGAAAGCGCATTTAAAGTTTTTATTTCGTAAAATTTATTAGAAATATTCAACCTCCTCAAAAATCTCTCGATTTATACGTTGTATCTTCCTTAATTTCAATATTAAAAGACATTATCTTTCTTTAGGTTACCTAAATTTACATATCCGTTTTTTAAATAAAAACTTCTTGTTTGAGAACTGAAATAAAAAAACAGTCATAGCTGCACTTCCAATGATCGTACAAAGAAAACAAAAACAGTTCTGGATAGCTAAATGCACAGCCTTTCATATGAAACAATAAAAATAATATGTTACATTTGCTGAGAATTGGTTATGTAAACGTACTGAGATATTTTAAGCGGGCAGGGGATGTTGAAAATAAGCAAATTTGCTCGAATTAATGAAAAATAACTCTAAAAATTATTTTATCTTGAAATATTCCTTTAATGAATAAGGCCTGACCATTTGAAACAAGTCTGATCTGAAGCCGATTAACATTGAGTAACTACTTTCTTCCTTTAATATTCACTTATTATGAAATACGGAAAACACTTAAGGCCAAGTTCTTTTCCCCAAACCTTATCAAATTTTCATTGAACAGTTGTGGTCTTATTTTTCCAAAACCAGCCTGTTCATTTTGAAAACAGGAAATTTTATAAAAAGTTAGAATTCTCAAATGTATGGTACAAACTTGAGAAAAACCCTGTTTGCAAACTAATTCTAGTAAAAAATTTCGGCTATAAGAAAAGTTTTTATTTCCTTTTTATCTTAGTGTTTTAATTATTTTAAATTACTTGAGAAGAATAAAGTTCATTTTTATTTTCAAAGTCATCAGAAAAAAAGAATATTTAGTTAATTAAATTTGAAAATCCAGGGTGGGGCAATGTCCTTCCTCTGCACTGCCTCTTTGCTGGTGCCCATGGATGATTGATACATAGTGTGGCATAAGCACATCACTTTATTTTTCACTTTCAGTACAAAAATCAGGCTATTTAATATTTAATTGGAATATTTAATAGGAAAATTTAATATAGGAATTTAATAGGAATTGTTGTTTCAGAAACAATAAAAATTTCGAATCAATACACTTAGCTTCAAAACATGCATTCAAAGTAGCAGTATTAAAATATAAATTTCTGCCGCAAATTGACAAGCCAAATAGTTTGTGGTAGGAAATTTAAATTGAAATTGAATGTTGCTTGGTGAATAAAATAGTCACATGTAAACACATTAAAAAGCATTAAGTAAAGTGTCTAAATATATTGTAACTTTACAAAAAGCAATGATACCTAACAAAAACATAACTGTAGAAAAGGGGAGCCATGTTCTGTAAAGATAATGGCAAGAAAAGAAATGATATCTAAGTGGGTGCTAAGTTCAAATAAAATTCACTCAAACTTACCTACTGAAGTATTATAGCATTTTTTAAATTGTTTAGAAATAAAAATTATTGATAGCATATTAATTATAAATTTAGAACTTGGCAAGTATTTGATAAATGTTATGCCCATCAATTTCGTGTCTTAATAAAATGGTGATGTTAATATTAATAACAATGTCATTACAAAAAAATTAATATAGTTATTATTATAAACAAATGACTCATGTTAAAGATTTGATAAACCAATAAATACACAGATACACTTCCGCTCGTCTTTGGTTATCACTCTAGCACCCACCCTCCGGAAACCTCAATGCAAACCGACTAAAATGCCTGACAAAGAGACAGATATACTTACACTTGTTCTTGGTCATAACTCTAGAGACTGCACACCTTTAACCTTTTAAGGGGCAAATAACTTTTATTCGTGAAATGCTGAAATTATTGAATCACACCAGAATTGAAAAATTTTTTTTTTTTCAAAATGGGTAAAAGCTTCTTTTCACGTATTTAATAAAGTTAAATTATTTAGTCCTGAATTCTGATGTCAATGTGGCATTTTGCAGTTAAATTAGATGGGATGTATTTTATTCCACCACCCTTCAAGGGGTAGGAGCTCCCTCAAATTAAGGCTTCCAATCATGAAATAACAAGTTTTGATATAATGTCATTAATAAAAATAAATGACTCGTAGGTAAAAACTTACCAAGTTCTAGATTTATTATTAATATGCTATCAATAATTTTTATTTCTAAACAATTTAAAAAATGCTATAATACTTCAGTAGGTAAGTTTGAGTGAATTTTATTTGAACTTGGCACCCACTTAGATATCACTTCTTTTTTTGCCTTTGCCTTTACAGAACATGGCTCCCTTTTTTCACAGTTATGTTTTTGTTACATCTTATTTTTACAATTTATGAATAAACCCAGTGAAAATAGTTTCCATCATTTTGAAACACACTCTATTATTACTTAATATTCTAATGTGAAAAAAAAATAATTTTTTAAAAAGACCACAAAAGCCCTTTTTTGTATTAAGAAACATCACTTATATATCCCAAGCAACATTTAAATAAATGTTTAATTGCATTCTCATTGCAATTAAATTATAGAATAGGAATTTATTTCATCCAACAACTTACCAAAACAATATCCACTGGACTCGTAAAAGTACACATCGCAAGTTTTGACACATCGGCCTTTCTGGAGTAAGAATCCACTTTTACAACTTGTACATTGAGATGACATATTGCCAAAGCAACTTCTACAATTAGGTGGACAGCCTGTAATGTAATAAAAAATTATATTTAAAAAAAAAAGGAATTTAATTAATGAATTTTAAATTACTTAAAAACTTATTTCATCAATTACATAAAAAAAATATATATATTGGTTAACAAGAATTTGAAATACATAAACAAAAAGGCAATTGGTCAGCTGAGTTTAACAACAGAAATTCAGTACTCCATCTCAACAATATTTATCATGTATGAAGACTCATATACCATACAAAAATTTCTCTAAATTAAAAAAATACATATAACTTTGCTTAATTGGAATCGAAAAAAAAAAACATATCCTGTAGACAGAAGTCTTCAAACAGCCTATGGGTCAAGATCGGCCCATGAGTACTGCCAATATCGCTCACCACTTGTTTGATAAGACATGCAATAGCCTACATAGAAAGAATGTAATACAGAAATAAGATAATAACAACAAAATGTTTTTAATAACTTCAAATTAAAGTGTTGAAATTAAAACAAGTAATATAAAAATTTTGTTTTTAAAGTCAATTCCTACTTAGGTGATCATCAAAGAAAAATTTAATATAATCCCTTAAGCTAATATTAGTTTTTGTTGCATTAAAATATCTCAATTTGTTGATTTTCTATAAGCAAGTAGGTTTACAATGGAAGTCTATGGGAATTTGGCGAAATATTAGAGATATTGCCAAGTTGGTGTCACTTTTAGTGACTCATTTTGGGTGCCAAATTTGGCAATATATTGCCAAGTTGGTGACAAACTTGGCAGTATTTGGCGACAGAACAGGGTCCCCCCTATGGTAACTCCCCTTATAGATATGAAAATGCATTAAATGCTTCAATAACCAATGGCCGCCATTTTTTTGTCCCGTGTAAAACTAAATTTAATTAATGAATTAATATTTGAAAAAACTGTATTAACCTCAATTGTCATCCAGCACAAGTTTAAAAAAAATTATTTCAACTTGATAGGATGAATAATAAGTATTTTATTAACGATTGAAAATTTGAACAAGATATATAAATAAATAAATAAATAAATATATAAATATAGGGAGAGTGTGAACTAATAGTAGGAATTGAAAACCTGCTTTTGAAATCGAGAAACATCTTGAACAAAAAAAAGTATACTCCAATGCTACATACAGCTTTGGTATTCCCTTTAACATAAAACCATAGTCGACTTTTCCTTCCATTATAAAAGCAAGTAATTGAAAGAAATCTTCCAGTTAATCAGTTTCCTTTTTTATCTACATACAAATGGTTGAAAAAATGCCAGGAAGCAAAAATGCTTTCACCAAACACTCGAGACATCTAAAAATGAAATAGTCTGGTACCCCCAAGATCATTCGGGACAGCCGAAAATGGTGAAATGCATCAGACCCAATTTATCTCAGGGCAGCTGTCAAAGAGGTTAAGAATTATGGCACATCTTGAGAAATTTATAAAATGAAATATGTTTTCCTAGCCCCATAAAGTTGTTAAATGTTGTTCTAACCATTTATGAAAAATTTATTCAGCATTTTTTTAAAAAAAAGGTTGAATTAAAGAATTTTTATCATGACTTATTTCAAGCTCTATAACCTACAAAACATCAAATATACAGTTCTAACCTGACTCATATAGACAAAAACAATATACCTTCGACACTGAATTTAGATCTTAATAACAATTTACAATTAATAATGCAAATGCTTTATTAAGAAAATTCTGTTTCATTTTATTTACAGAGCAATTAGCCTTGACAATATTTTTCCCCTTTGTTAGAAAAATTTCACATTTAGAGTCATTAATTTAAAACTAAAAGGTATCAGCATGAAATATTTTTAAAACCTCTAATATATATTATTCTACTTTAATTATGATTCAGTAATTCACTTTTATACGCACGAAAAAGTTCTCTATTAATAAAAAACTAGGTTACTAATGTTTTGATAAAACATCTAGTGATCCAAATATTATGACAGTTTATGTAACATATTAGCATCTATTGGTGAATTAAAAATATAAATAAAGAATACAATAAAATAAAGGATATTTGGTACCTTTATGTTAGCAAGGCACAGGCAATAAATCATCAAACATAGTTCCCATGTCATAATTCATATTTAATTACATTTTCATTTCAAATATAAACCTTTAACTCATTTCATTTAAAAAGCATAATTTTTATTTAAAATACATATATTGTATACATTTAAAATACCTGAATTTCACTAATTTCCTTTAAAATGTATAATAATAATACATACTAATACAATAAACCAAAGCGTTTTATTTAAACTTCAAAGAATTGTTTCTAATTTACACATGTGGAAAATAAAAACTGCTATTGGCAAGATTTGCAGCCAACTAACATAAAAGTACCAAATATTCTTAAAATTATAAATTTATCAGGTGAATATAAAATACATTTATTCAATGACAGTGAACCAAATTAGAAAAAAAAGAAGTGAAGTGAGTTTAATTAGTAAATAAGAATAAATCCTGTTTTCTTTTCAAATTGTATAGGTAAAAAAGAGAAAAGATAAATTTAAACAGAATTGGCAGTCTGCTATTTCATTTGAAAAACTGCACATTTATTTACAATTAAAGGGAAAAAAAGATGATTATAGGAAGATAAGTAGTTCAAAACTAAATATATATATATATATATATATATATTTCTTTCAAGCAGAAAATGCCACACTATGAAGCAAAAACTTTTTAATAATAATACTAATATGAATAATTTTAGAAGCATTGGCTTAATACACAATGTTATTTACAAATCTTACTTGCACAATGCCTGAATTCATCTTCGAAAAAGCCTTTTGGACATTCTTTGAAACATTTTCCATTATGAAGCACTTTAGATGGATCTTTACATTGCGTACAATAGTTTGTATCATTATTTAAGCATTTGAAACAATCTGTATCACAACTATCTGTGAAATAGATAAGATATATTTAACACACATTATATATTATAAAAATGACACACTTTCTTTTTAAAAATGTTTTACTTTTACCAGTAATATTAATGCAATTATTTTCAAAGTGCAAAGTCAAACGTTTGTATCTCTCTATTCTTTAAAGAAAAAAAAAAAAAAAGTTGCTGCTGCTTGTATAGTATCTATCATGTCCTTTTTGCTTTCTCAACTTATTGCAAAAAATATTGCACATAAAAACATGAAAACTGGTAGTTTTTATACAGAAGTGTGTGATAAATATGTAGAACAGACAGTTTTTAAATCAGAGAATCATTTTAAATGCTATTTAAAGTTCTAATCGATCAAGATACTTCAGTTAAATAAATTTTATAATCATCAAAAACTATGTATAGCAATTTAACAATCTTTTACTGGCATATACTTGACTAGATTGAAGTGTGCATCATAAAATAATTTTTTTTTCATTTTACTGTTTTTTCAAGTTTTTATTTTATTAATTTTTTTTAGTTTTTATTACTTAAATAGAGAATTAATTAATATTTCCAAACAATGTTTTTTTTTTGTCAATTAAAATATATATTTACATGTGAATAGTGAAAATGAAAAAAAAACCTTAAAATAGTTCAATAAATACTACAGACGAAAAGCACTTTTTGTTGGTAAAAATTACATCATTAAAATGATATAGTGCATTTTCATATGTTAAAGTATTTTTTTACTGATACATGGAGCACAGATACACAAAGCAAAGTTTCTCTCTATTCTAAAAAAAAGTAACTACCGCTGTCACCGCCGCCGCCGGTTTTGAATTTTTTGTGACCGGAGGTCTTTCTTCGTTAATATTAAGAAAAATAATGCATACAAAAATATGCATTAATTTTTTTAAGATTATAATTAAGAAGATAATTAAGATTGCATTAATTTTTTTATTTTGACTCATTTTTTTGAGGTTTTATTTCTATTTTAAATTCAAATTTTCAGCATTTCTAGAGATATTTTTTACATTATTTTAGAAAATGGTATTAATTTATACTGTTGCCAAATGTATAAACAGCGCAAACAATAATGTTTGCTTCAAATTAAAAATTTATTTACACGTGACTATTATAAACAGAAAAAATCATTTGGAATTAGAATTAAATAATTATGTGCAAAAAGCAGGAACTTATTAAAAATTACGTCATAAAAAGTATACATGTGAATTTTAAAAGAGAAAGGATATTGTAAAATAATAAATTCATTAGCATGCGTTAGAAGTCTTAAATAGGAGGAATTACGTCATATTTACGTCACATTATAGTGTTTACATAAAATGAACACAAAATAATATTGCAAAACAGTTTAAATTTAGAAATGGCACTAGACATTTATTTAATATTTTGAGATCTTTTCAACTATTTTTGTTAGGAAAGCGCAAATAATATTTCATTTCAGTATTTTCATGTGAATATTTAAAAGAGAAAGAATAGCTTGGTAAAAATTACATCAGATTAAAAACGATTAATTTAAAATGTCTCATTTAAAAGAACTTTCTTTTCGCTTTGTTAAAAAATACCAGGAGACAAAGACTCTGTTTACTTAATTCCTTTTATATTAGCTTATTTTGAAATGTTGTTACACGTGTCTACGTCATCAAGTTATTTTTATTTCGACGTTTTATTTGTATTTTTATTAATGTTGTACTAATTTATTTCTTCTTTCGTTATAATTTGGCGAAATTGGTCGACAGGATAATCAAATAGTACCTCAGCGGATTTGGCGTTAAAATTCCCCAATCAAAGAGAAATTAATAGAAATTCGTTTGTAGAGAGATCGCCACTGTTTTTAAAATTATAATTCAATCTTTCAAAATCTTTTTAAAGCCGATCAAATTAGCGTGCATTTAGAGTCTGCGGTGTCTGAACGGGGGTTGGCGAGCGTAGCTCGTAGGGGGCCGAGCCCCCTAGTTAAGTAAAAAATTACATCATGGTTTAAAAAAGATTTTTAATTTGTATCTGATTTTGAAGATTATTTAAAATATTTGTTTTATTTTTAATATAATTACAGTTTTTTCCTTGTTGCCGTATTTTGAAATGAAAATGAGCAAGTACATCATGATATTAATATGTTATTTTTGAACATTAATTATATAATTTTTATATGTGAAAGCTGTACCATATTTGGAAGATTACATGCATTTGCATTTAAAAATCATGAACTTGAAAGTTTTCACTTCTGAAAATGTGGTTATATTGGAAATAATATGTCCAGAAAATTTAATTATTTTATTGGCAAAACGGCATAAATTCCACAAACCTGTCTGCTCATAGTTACTTTTCTAAATATTTTTTGGTGGGGAGGATAGGGGGAAGATATTTTATTAATTTAAAAGCACATTTAATGCTTTTTTATTATCTTAAAATTGCTATTGAATTTTTACATTTGCAGCATTCTTTTTTTTTTTTTTTTTTTTTTTTTTTTTCAGAAGAAAATAGCATGCTTTTAGAGAACACAGAGTCTGGACAAGAGCTGGTGAGCAGAGCCTCTTATTTAGTAATAACAATTAATGATGCTTTTATAATTATCAAGAACTTTTTTAATTAAATAAATTTAAGGATACAGAAATATTTTGACAATTATTATCATTTCTGTACAAAACAAATTCAAAATACATAGTGCAAAAAAATAAATATACATTTACCTTTAATGCATGGGCAACACAGATCAATATTATTTGTACTTGATGAACAAACTGGACATTTTTTACTATAGCAATTTACGTAAGCATTTTCAGATAAACAAAATGTGCATGGACTTTTCCACAGCAAGTTCTATATTTTAAAAAAGGAAATGTGATGATGTAATTATATAAGGTTTAAAAAAAAAAAAAAAAAAAGAAAGAAATAGGTTAATGAAACTAAAATACAAATGAAAAGCTACATGAAACCTAAAAAATACTATAACTGCAATGGCTAAAGATGGAGACTTTGAGTATGAAAACTACTGCAGAGATCCATTTTTAGAAAGCTCAGTGTGTCATAAAGCAAAGATATTTTTCCCCCTTGAAAAAAGAAATTGGGCATAACAAACTTAAAATAATTAATAGTATAGTATAGTAAAATATGTCAAAACAGAATCTGTATATAACAGAATGCTATCTTAAAATGAAAAATTCCATGCTCTTGGTGAAAAGAATATATCTATATTACAAAGCAAAAATATATGATTGAGAATTGCTAATGTCCTTTTGATGGTGGTGACAAATTGATGAATAAATTTTGTTTTTACTGGATTTTTTTTAACTTCTAGATATCATGTGGTTTTAACTTTTACACTGGAAAATAAATTTACATTCAAATGCAAATTGCTTGAAGATGAAATCTCAATTTACTAATTTTTTATGGATTTTTAAATAATTTTTAAGATTGATTTATATAAAAAAAAATCTATCTCTACAGCATACAGCTCAGTTATGGAACATTAACTCATTTGCACTTAAGTTATTAGCCTAAGTTCGGAATACAGAATGATGAAAAAACATAAAATCCTAGTAATATCTTCATAACATGTAAAAAAATTGAGGGGTTTGCCATTTTTTAAGCAAAATTTCATGTTTATGCCAGACAGCCTACACCCAGTTCAACTAAATATATTTCAACCTCCTTTGTATAACATACTACTATGCGCTTACCTGTGCACTGAACTAGACGTTTTACAATATCATCAAAATTAGCTGAAATATTTCACAATATGTAAAAAATACATATATTTTATTTAAATTTCCCATTTTTTATATTATTATTTATCAAAATAATTATTTATTTAAATTACTTTATCAAAATTGCAGTTACTATTCTTTATAATTTTTTAACAATTCAATCAAAATAGATCTACCCATGTATTGCCCAGATATTACATTTATGACCTTTTTGTGAATTTCCAAATATATATTAATACCGCTCCCAAAATGAAATATCCAAATGCTAAAGCCTAGTTTACGCCACTGCATGGAAATGTCACAGAATCATCATTTTCAATGTTTGAAATAGAGCTGTGATGGAAATACTGGATTTTTTTAGGGCTCTGTATACCCCCTGTTTTTCAGGTAAAGCTGTAGTATATAACCCATGTCTATAGTATATGTTACAGCTTGCCTTGATACTGTTTCAAGCGCACCTCTTTGTACATTCATGCACATTGAATTTTGCTATGGAATAAACTACATTTAGTGAGCTACTTCGTTAGTTAAAATGACCATGAGGTCATTACTGTTAATAATAATGTCTATTATTTTATTGATATTGATATAAAAGAATTATATAGATTATGTCTTTAATTCGAGTGGTATTGTCCACAAACCAATATATTTCATAACTGACTATGGTGTCAGTTCTGATTTCAAGTTCCTGTATATATGTATATAAATAACTGATTAGTTATTAGAGACTCCTTGAATAATTTATTATTAGAGATTAGTTGAATAATTTGACTCTTCTTACTGTATTATATATTTGAACTCGTTACAGTCCATTACTGCATATTAGTACATACATGCACAGTATACATATCCCCTTTTTTAAAATATATATAATACTTTGTAATTTTTTGTTTAATAATGTACAAAAAATGTATCTCATGGGGGAAAAAAGGAAAGGGATATTGAAAAGGAAAAAAAAAATTGAAAGCATAAAACAATACAGTTAACCAATTGTGGTACAACATACGAATATTTTATGGGTAGCAAGAAAAATGAATTACCAACCTCTTTTAAGTCACTTTTGCTATCACAGTTTTCAGTAGTACTACTGTTCAAAAAACATTTTGAGTGAAGTCTATTAATTTTATCTTCCTAAAATGAAATAGATATAATCATCATCATATCTTACAATGTATAAATATAAATTACTTACTTAATTGCAAATTGTTAAGCTCTAAAAATAAAAAATAAAATGAAACTAATTATGAAACATACCTTTAATTTAAAAAAAAAAAAAAAAAAAAAAAAAAAAAATCCTTAAAATATGTGAAATTGGAATATTTTTAAATAACATTTGGTTTTGTAAAACATATCTGCCATACTTTGCTCAGTAAGATATATGATGAATACGTTAGACATTGTGTTGTACAATCTAAATTGAAATATTAATCCTCATAGAAGAACCATTCTAAAATAGCTTTATTTTATTACCTATAGAATAATTATAAAAATCTGTGTTTTTTTTCAAGAAAATTTTAAAACACCACAGCCCAAAACATCACACACAAACTGAATATACAATCATACAAATGTTTCTAAAATTGCACAGTTTCTTTGTACCTTTAAATTTTCATACATAATTGACAAATAGCTTATTGAAAACACATAGACTTACAAAACTAAAAACATCATAAAAGGGGGATAAATAAAAAGGATTTAAGCATATAAGCATTAATATGAAACCTTTTTCTTAAGGCAAAATTCAAATAAGGGGATCTTTAGGCTTGTTCTTCGTGGGAAAAAATTAGCACTTTTATGTTAGCCAGGTGCAAATCTCGCCAATAGGATTTTTTTCTCGCCAGTAGCAGCTTTATTTTCCGTGTGTGTAAATTAGAAACAAGACATTGATGTTGAAATAAAATGTCTTGGTATATGGTATCATTTCTTATTATTTTCTGCCTTTCATTTCTTATTTCACTTGAAATGAGTGCAAGGTGTGTATTTTAAAATGTATTTTAAATTAAGTTATATATTCTAAAGGAAATAAGTGAAAGATTTGTGTTTTAAATGAAATTAATGCAATACTAATGATGGAGATGGGAACAATACTTGGCGGTTTATCACCTGCACCCGGCTAACATAAAAGTACCAAAAAATCTTTGAAAGAGTTACATTGCACCCGTATTTACTTTTTTAACTATGCATATTTTATAATGACTTTCACAAATATATTTATTGTGACAAAAAGTTTTCAAATAATTAAAGAATATGGAATAAAAAATTACTTAATGTAACAAAGTAGTTTCTATGTAACAACACATTATATTTGAATAATTAGTTCAGACTTTTATACAAGAAATAAAAAATACAAGAAATTACAATACAAGAAATAAATTTTTTTCTTAGTTGTCAAAATATTTTTACAATATACACTTAAGTGCATATTTTAATATTTTATGTGTTAAAATCTGATGAACTAAGAGTAAGATTTTAACACTTCACATAAAATTAAGTACATATTTTAGAAATATCTTGACAACTAAGAAAAAAGAGAATTTTTAAGAAGAGTACACAGAAAAGGGAAGTTAAAAATATTAATTTCCTGAGAAAATATTTTAAATATATAAATGCATTCTACACCCATAGGTTTAACATTCGTGAGGGGAATCGGGAAGTTCACTGACTAACAGCCTTAATTGTGCAAATCACTCAAGAAAGGCATGTTCAATTTAGTCATAAAAGTGAAAAATGGCCAAGTTTAGATATTAATTGTACATTTTATTCTTTCTGAAAATTTTTGTTCGCCAATTTTGGTGATAAAGAAGATATCAAGAGAATAGCACCATCTAGTTTTTTTTTTAGGAAAACAATGTTAATTTCAAACTTTTTTTTTCCGACCAAACAAAATTTTATGGGAAGATAATTCAAACTTTTCAGACAACCACTAACAAATAATTTAGAATATTAAAGTATAATTAAATTGATGAGATTTTTGAATAAAATAATGAAAGAACTACTATGAAAATAAAAATTTTTATGAGAATTTTATTTTGGAAAGTATAGCTTTTATTTTCTTAATATTTATTTTCACCAAAAAATTAGTTTCATTTTGGATTTAGAAAAAAAAAAAAAAAAAAAAAAAAAAAAAAAATCTAAATTTGTTTAAAGATAATTTTATTAATATTTCATCATAAGACAGTAACATTAAAAAAAATGTAAAAAAATATTTTTAACAATTTTTGTAATTAAATATTATTAAAAAATGGAATATCTTTACTGCGACTTTCAGATATAAAATTGTTTGAGATAACAAAGAATTCAAGATAGTACAAAGGATAATTACATTTTTCTCTTGAAAAAGAACAGTTTTCATAATTATGAATAAAAATTTGCTGCACATGATTTTTTTTTACTTTAAACTCAATTTATAGAAATATTTAAAAACGTTATCTTTTGAATCTAAAATCTTTCTAAAAGAAGTTATATTTTGAATAGTATTTTTGTTCAATTAAACTTTAAACATCAGAAATGAAATATATTTTTTTCATTACACTAGGGGGCTCGGCCCCCTACGAGCTACGCTCGCCAACCCCCGTCCAGACACCGCAGACTCTAAATGCACGCTAATTTGATCGGCTTTAAAAAGATTTCGAAAGATTGAATTATAATTTAAAAAACAGTGGCGATCTCCCTATAAACGAATTTCTATTCATTTCTCTTTGATTGGGGAATTTTAACGCCACATCCGCTGCGGTACTACTTGATTATCCTGTCGACCAATTTCGCCAAATTATATAAATCGCCAAGCCACTCGCCAAATTATACAAATTGATATAATTTTTATTTTAAATAACGAAAGAACAAATAAATTCGTACAACATTAATAAAAACACAAATAAAACGTCGAAATAAAAATAACTTGATGACGTATACACGTGTAACAACATTTCAAAATAAGCTAATATAAAAGGAATTAAGTAAAGAGAGTCTTTGTCTCCTGGTATTTTTTAACAAAGCGAAAAGAAAGTTCTTTTAAATGAGACATTTTAAATTAATTCGCAAAATATCAAATAAATGTCTAGCGCAATTTCTAAATTTAAACTTTTTTGCAATATTATTTTGTGTTCATTTTATGTAATAACTATAATGTGACGTAAATATGACGTAATTTCTCCTAAGACTTCTAACGCATGTTAATGAATTTATTATTTTATAATATCCTTTCCCTTTTAAAATTCACGTGTATACTTTTTATGACGTAATTTTTAATAAGTTCCTGCTTTTTATACGTAATTATTTAATTCTAATTTGAAAGTTTTTTTCCTGTTTATAATAGTCATGTGTAAATAAATTTTTAATTTGAAGCAAACATTATTGCTTGCGCTTTTTATACAGTTGGCAACAGTTTAAATTAGTACAATTTTCTGAAATCTGTAAAAAATATCTCTAGAAATGCTGAAAATTTGAATTTAAAATAGAAATAAAACCTGAAAAAATGAGTCAAAATAAAAAAATTAATGCAATCTGCACTCCGGCAAATTCTAACGCATAAAATGATCTAAAAATGATTACACTGCCATGTATAGTTTTTGCTGCTATAAAACTTTTTTAGTGGAACGATTTTGTCCAACTTTAGCATTAAATAACTCCTAAAATAATTCCTCGATTTGAAAACTGTCTGCATCAGCGTGTTTATCAAACATTTCTGTATTAAACCACCGATTTTCATATTTTTGTATGCATTATTTTTGTTAATATTAACGAAGAAAGGCCTCCAGTCACAAAAAAATCAAAACCGGCGGCGGCGGCGGCGGCGGTGACAGCGGTAGTTACTTTTTTTTAGAATAGAGAGACTATTAAGTGAAAAACAAGCTTTGGGACACACAAATTCAATAAATAACTAAAATAAATAAATAAACAAAAAATTGAAAAGAAGGTACATTGAAAAATAAATGTGTTTATTGTTACACTCAGAAATTGTTGCTGTTATTCTGCAATAATACATAAAACCTCTCAATTTTACAATTACAATTTATAGGATCCCTTAAAATAAAAATAAATAAAAAATAAATAAAAATGTTTATATAAAAACACATGGACCATATAAAACTTCTTAATATACATGAGAGGAAAAGGATTATGTACTTTGTATCTTCAAATTACTATTGTTCTTATAACACAATAAAGTCGACAATATTTCTTAAACTATTTTAAGGATTAACTTATTATAAAGATTAGCATAAAAATTAGTTGTTCAATAACTGTTGACTGTTTAAAGCAATACCAGGAAACTATTTTATTACTGTTTTTTCACCCCTTTCCCATCCTCTTCATCCAAAGCATACACTAAAAACCTATTTTAATAAAAACAATGTAAATTCAATAGTGTTTAATGCATTGGATGTTCTAAGTTTAAAAAGTTCAAAGTTACACATTGTTAGAGTTAAAATTAGTAAAAATTAAAATAACTTAAATTATTATAAATATAACATATCTAATTTTGCCACTTTGCCAAAAAAAATTTTTTGCCACGGTGGTTTTTACCGATTTTTCCATATTTGGAAAAACTTGCCAAATCTGATTATTTTCTTCAAAAAAAATAAATAAATAAATAAATAAAACAAAATAAATAAAAATAACAATACATAAACATCATCATTATAATTCTCCATTAAGATGAACAACATATGGAAAAATAAAATGAAATTTTTGTAAATATGTAAAAATACAATTTAAAAAGTTCTACCAAACGAATTTTGATGGGAGTTCCACTATTAGTTAAATAAATTATGCAAAAAAAAAAAAAAGGAAAATTTATATGTAAAATTCACATTCCAAATTGCAAAACTTACATTCTAGGTGAACAGAGTCACATTCAAAAGCTAGTATTAATGATAAAAATAGGTCCATTCCCCCACCCTCTTCTAAGAAATTAGCTTGGATACAATGTTTCGGACATTTTTCTCCAGGAGGGATTTCTGCAGCTCTGATGGGGGATTGGGTTAGACTACATTTAAACATAAAATTTCTAATTTTCTGAAGTGGGGGTGGGATCACCTCCTAAATTCAACATTAGATCTACTAGGAAATGAACACTTACTGAAACCAAAGGAAATATTTGTTTTCAGGAGTGCAAAAAAAGGAGAGACTCAAGTCCTCTCCGTTCAAATGAAGACAATTTTTTTAAAAAGTCGCATGAGCTATTCCAAAGACAGTCCGAATCTAATGAAGAAAAAAAATTGATCTGTGCAAATCGCTAACAAATGCTGATACAGTTTTCTTTTTCTGTGATTTTTTTATAGTTTTATATTTATAGTTTTTATAGATTTTTTATAGCCCCTCGTCACAATTTCCTAATTGCAATAATCTGGAATTTAATAATTTAAAACTTACACCTAAATACATATACAGTCAGTATAGGTTATATGGTCACCCGTGCAGGCCTGAAAAATATGACCTTATAAGCAGGTTGAACTTATATGCAGTGTAAGCAGGAATTTTATTTTAGACAATAAAATATGATTAATAATTTAGTTATATTAGTACAATAATGTACAAAGAAGCTATGAACATATAATTTATAAAACAAGATATATAAACAAGAATTGCTTTACCAGTGATTGAACAGCATGGACCTCATTTTGGAGCAGCAAAAAGCCATTTTGGAGCAGCAAAAACGCTCATTTTGGAGCAGCAAAAATGCTTATTTTGGAGCAGAAAATAACTATTTTGGAGCATCAAAATGTCATTTTGGTATTCTTTGATGAAATTCGTGTTTTTTCTGCGATTCTTTGACAAAATTTGCATGTTTTTGCGATCTTTTGACGAAATTTGCATATTTTTCGCAATCTTTTGACAAAATTCATGTATTTTTCGCGTGTTTTTCGGACCCTTTTTTTAAATCAGTGTGTTTTTCGCTATCTTTTGACAAAATTAGCGTGTTTTCCGTGATCTTTTGACAAAATTTGCTGTTTTTTGCGTGATTTTGATGAAATTTACGGTTTTTCCACAATCTTTTAACAAAATTCGTGCTTTTTGTCACAATCTTTTTACCCTGTTTTGTTCGTTTTTTGACGAAATTAGTGATCCTTTGACGAAATTCGTGTGTTTCGCGATCTTTTGACGAAATTCGCGTGTTTTTCGCAACCTTTTAACGAAATTTCCGTTTTTTATTCGCGATATTTAAACGAAATTAACTTTTTTCACGATCTTTTGACTGTTTTGTTCGTTTTTTGACTAAGTGAGCTATCCTTTGGCAAAATTTTAGGTTTTATTTTTGTGATCCTTTGACGATATTTGCGTGTTTTTCGCGACCTTTTGACAAAATTTTCGTTTTGTTCGCGATATTTTAACGAAATTAGCGTTTGTTCACTATTTTTTGACTGTTTTGTTCATTTTTTGGCTAAGTTAGCTATCCTTTGGCAAAAATTCACGGTTTTATTTTTGAAATCCTTTGACGATATTCGCGCGTTTTACGTGATCTTTTGATGAAATTCGCGTGTTTTTCGCGATCTTTTGACGAAATTCGCGTTATTTTCGCGATCTTTTGACGAAATGTGCGACCTTTTGATGAAACTTACGGTTTTTTCCATGATCTGTTAACGAAATTCGCGTCTTTTTACAATCTTTTGGCCCCGTTTTGTTCGTTTTCTGACGAAATTAGAGATCCTTTGAGAAAATTCACGTTTTTTTTTCGCGATCTTTTGACGAAATTTGAGACCTTTTGATGAAATTTGTGATCTTTTCTCTATCTTTTAAATAAATTAGCGTTTTTTTCCCGATCTTTTGTTCTTTTTTTGACGAAATTAGCAATCCTTTGACAAAATTCACGATTTTCCCGCGATCCTTTGACGAAATTCGCAATCTTTCGACAAAATTTGTGTGTTTTTCGCGATTTTCGAACGAAATTTGAGTTTTATTCGCGATCTTTTAACGAAATCGCGTTTTTCGCGATCTTTTGACAAAATTCACGTTTTTTTCGATCTTTTGATGAAATTCTCGTGTTTTTCGCCATCTTTTGACGAAATTCGAGTGTTTTGCGCCATCTTTTGACGAAATTCGAGACCTTTCGATGAAATTTGTGGTTTTTTGTCTATCTTTTAAATAAATTAGCGTTTTTTCACGATCTTTTGTTCTTTTTTGACGAAATTAGCAATCCTTTGACAAAATTCAAGTGTTTTTCACAATTTTTTTAACAAAATTCGCAATCTTTCAACAAAATTAGCGTGTTTCTCGAACAAAATTTGCGTTTTATTCCCGATCTTTTAACGAAATCGCGTTTTTTCGCGATCTTTTGACTGCATTTTGTTCGTTTTTTGACAAAATTAGCGATCCTTTGATAAAATTCACATTTTTTTCGTGATCATTTGACAAACATCGCGTGTTTTACGCAATCTTTTGACCAAATTCGCATGTTTCTCGCAATCTTTTGGCGAAATTCGCGTGGGAAATGACCGATTTGGCTCAAGAAATATTATCGAATTGGCGCAGTTGAACGCAATTTTGTTGAAAAATGATCGTTTTGGCGCAGAAATGCGCAACATTATCGATTTGGCGCAAATGGAGCAATTGGCGCAGTTGTTCCATCACTACTTTACACTTAAAATTTCGAATTGATGAGTATACTCGTAGTAGTAAAAGTAAACTTTTATGCAGGTTGTTTGTTTTTTATCGTAGTTGTTAAAACTACTTTTTCTTATTCACGAACAGTTTTAAAATGTTCCTCAATGCCTTTGGATTGGTAAAAAAATATCTGAATGTACAGGCAAAGTTCTTTAATCCGCACAAGTTGGGACCAAAGGTTGTGCAGATTATGGAATATTGCGGATTATGGAGTATTATGGATTATATGTCATTTTCTTATTTCTGGACACTATTTTAATTCCATATTCAGTTATAACATGAAAAGAAAAATATGAAATACAATAATTAATTTTTCTGGACACTGTTTTAATTCCATATTCAGTGTAACATGAAAAGAAAAATGCGAAATTTAATAATTAATTTAATATGCTATCTCAAAAAATGCATTTTTCAAAATCTCGTATTAAAAAATTGATAATATTCACTTTTATATTTAAAATTTTCCGATATTTCTTTTAAAAAATCATTTTTGGATCAAGAATTTGCAAATTTGTTTAATTGTTTACATTCATTAAGCAATGCGAATTATAGAAAATTGCGGATTATGGGTGTGCGGATTATGGATCCTTGACTGTATTTAGTGCTTTGAGAGCTTCTCCTTGCGTTGTTGGTTCAGGTTCGAATTCACTGTCATTATCACCGTTTCCATCAATGTTTATATTTAAAATTTCCGAAACTATTTCCAGTATAGAAGCTTCACCATGGACTTTACCAATGTCATGTCAGCTGCAGATATCTAGAAGAAAAACACCAATAGGCATGAAAAACATTTTAACACGGCTTCCCCTTCGTCCAATAAGCAGTCTTTTTTGGAAGGTACAGTCGTGGAAAAAAAAAAGTAAACACCCCTTACTAACTCCTCAACAAATCATCATAGAAGAAAGTTACTGGTACCGAACGATTGGACATAAAGTCTACTTTTAAATGATGTATATAAATTTTCTTAGGGGGTCATCTACATATTATAACGAATCCTAACTTCATTTTTTTCAATGGCAATACCCAATTTTAACGAGATATTTCAAATCTTCGGTTCAAACTATGCCTAGATACCAAATTTCAAGTCATTTGAATGTTAAGTTTTTGAATTATAAACATTCAAAATTGAGTGCTTCTAATGTTAAATTACATTTTCATATTTTTATTTATATCTCCCGAAATTATGCTCCTAATGTGCTAATTTTTTTTGTGGTAATAATACTAATATACCCAAACATAAATAAGCTGAATTTGCAATTTTTATAATTTTATGATATGAATTATGAAATTAATATTCGAATAAATTATGAATTGCCACCTACAATTTTTTTGATAGATCTGGATTTATTAAGTCTTGCTTTATGGAAATCCAAAATTTCACATTTTTCTTCCAAGTAGTTTTCAAAGTATGCTTAAAAAAAAAGAACGGCAAAATGGTGGTTTAAGGGGCCCCGTCTATGATAGAAGTGAGAAGATATTTTGAAATTTCTTATGCTATCCTACAATCTGCCAGGCTTCGTTGATTGCTTGAGTGGCGATTAAGGTGCCTTGATCAAGAAGGAGGCTCTCTCGGTTAACAATCGAGTACCGAACTTCAATTTGGATACAGCCCTTAAAATACGCTCGTTTTAAAATAATTAATTTCTCGGAAACTTATGGTACGAATAGCAATAAAATACGTTTTTAGACTAATTGAAGGCTGTAGAGTTCATTTATGCTGTCAGAATTGGGTACTGCTATTGAAAAAAACAAAGTTACGGTTCGTTTTAATATGTAGGTGGCCCCCTAAGCAAATTTTATATACATCATTTAAAAGTAGACTTTATTTCCAATCGTTCGGTACCAGTAACTTTCTTCTATGATAATTTGTTGAGGAGTTAGTAGGGGTGTTTACTTTTTTTTTCCACGACTGTACATACCTGCAAAGGTGTGACTGTTGCCACTCGTGGGTGAAGTCCATTAGTAGCGATCTCATTGTCAACAACTGCATATGTCAGTTCGTCCTGTATTGTGCAAACGGCATTCCATAGTTCTTGTGCAATTCAAATAGGGACACATCATCACCATTGTCGTTGTCTTCGAACGATAATTCTTCACATTCTGGAAGCTAAGGATGTCAAAAACAATTTTTAATGGTTTTCTTTGATACCATATTGCAACTCTTGTCTCCTTAACATATGGCATCTAACACAGTCACACAAAACTTTTTTTATTGATCAATACAGCAATGATCTCTTTTAGAAGCAGCTTTTGATAATTTTTCTTAATATTTTTAATAATCCATTGATCTAATTGTTGTACCATACTGGTTTAGTTTGGAGGCAAGAAAACAAGTTCAATCAGATTTAAATTGGGAATCATGCAATGGGCGATACAGTTGTCTGCGATTATAGCCACTTGTCTGTGCAAATTTTATCTAAAAGCCGAATTTCTTTTTCCCACTTGTTTATTGTCATCCAGGCCATTCAGTTTGCATTGTAAGATACATGCAAAGATTTGCAGTTTTTCAAACAACAATGCATGATAAATTTACCAATAACTAATGGAGTTAATTTCTCTGAGCCATCCCATCCATATTCGCTGCTAATAAAATGGCCATTTATTTATTTATTTTTTATTTATTTATTTATTTTTTTTACTTACCTTCACACCATTTTATTTTTCGTTCTTAAAAGTAACAGTTTTATCTGGCAAAACATAAAAAAAAATCGTCAAAGTTTATCAAAATTAAAAACATCACAAGGTCTGTACCTATTGAGAATGTCACTTAACACGTTAACAGCCATTCCTTTGATTCATTGGCAGTAAAATTCGGTTTTCCTAGTTATGCAGCAATTTTCAGAGATTTTTCTTTTACAATAATCCATGTATTGGAACACTCTGCAATCTGGCACATTTTATCCAAGTGAAAAGATCATTCTCAAATGTTGAAACATGTTCTCGCTTTCTCTTTTGGTTGATCACATCACCTGTTTAACAAGATTTGAACCCTAAGACGTTATTCAGTGTCGCTAGCTCCTTTCGATACATTCGATTTTTCAAAGTTTTCTACCAATTTTTTTTCCGCAGTTGTCAAATTTTTTGTTTTGCTGGCATCTTGAATTCACAAATGACAATTAACAAATAAACGAAGAATTTACACGCAGCGACAAGTAATGAAAAATACAAAAAACTAAAAATGTGTGATTTAACTTTTCTCTGCACGGAGAACAATTTCCATTCGGTCGCAAGAGGTGATGGCAAATTTTCCAAGAATCGGTATCTAATGCGGCAGTTGAGGGACAAATCTCCAGAGCTTTGGAAACTCGTACCAATAGGAAAGAGTTTCTCTTATAGGCTGCAGCCGGGAAGAGAAGATCCCCTCCCCTCTCCCCCGAGTGTCAATGCCCATCTAGTCATGTGATATGCAATATTATCGCTATCTCTAAGGCTCTGTTTAAAAAGGAAAAGGTCTCCCTCTCATTCTAAAGCTATAAAAATATCAACTGGCCTTTCTTTACCATACGGAAGTTTGTACTTGTGGATTTTAGCAAACGCACGGCAGATTTAACGATGGAAAAAGGGGAACATTGACTAGAAGGAAAGAAGTTCCTTCTTCAGGATGTCCATCCACTTCTTTCTAAAACTATTAAAAATGAAAAGCACCGCATGACCAATACAAAGAGGCTGACAGTTGAAGATACTTGAATGTGAATGATACGTCTGTTCGGCACTTTACACCCTAAAAAAGGGAAGGAAAAAGAATAAAACTATAAGATATTTTGCAATAAAAAAGGAGACAAAAGATGACCATATGACCATATATCCGATAGTAGCTATTGGAAACTGACCATGCAGGCGGTGTATTTTAACACGTAATACCTATTCAGTCAGCGCGGACTTACAAAAAGTGACCTTATAAGCAGGTGACCATACATCCGGTACTGACTGTATATATATATATTGATTTCATTAATAATTAGTTAAATCAATTAATATTTTTATAGATATTTTACTATTTATTGATAATGCTAAAATTCCAATTTATTTGAAAATGAGTTCTTCAGTCATTCCCATTAGTTTTTAAATTGCTGCACCACTCATTCTTTCATTCAAAATTGTCGTTTTTGATAAATTGGGCAAAGCAATGAAAAGAGTGATTACTACAAAAAAAATCTCGCTCCAATCTTTGCCCACCAGGGAATGTTAATGGTGGGCTATGTTCCAACTCATATATAGCCTTAGATAAGGTCAATAATGTCACGAAAGACATAATGTATTTTTGGCATACCACATCTTTGCTCCATGTGGACTGTTACTTTTATTTTTAGAGTATGAATTTTTTTGGGGAGGACAAAGTTTTAAAAATTTTTATTTATGATCATGATCGCATCAATCAGAGTCAGTCAAGTTTGTAAAATCATCGTGCTGAAGTGATGTTCTGCTTTTCTGAAGGAAACTGCTGTTATTAATAAATTTTATAACGAAGATGTTCAACAATGATTTCTTCATAAATAATTCTCCAGGATTAATTAGGTTCATTCTACAAGTTTTTAACACCCAATAAGAAACTATTCCTATTATTTATATGATCAAATAAAGATTCTTTTTATTTTAAAAATTTCATAAATTTTTCCATTTCATTAGATTTTTCATAAAGATGGTAAGAATTAACTCTTTTTCATTTTTTTTTTTTCGTTTTTGACTTTAAAAAAATCAAACAGGGGATATTGTTATTACCAAAATTTACAACAGCTCAAAATTTTATACGATAAATCCCCTTTTAACACCATACCTATATAGACTGAAAAAATTAAATATAAATCTATGTATACCCTAAGAAAATTTATACTACTGTTTAAATGTTAATAATTTAATTTTACAATATATAAATAATAAAATATGTAGAATATTTTAGAATTCTGTGTAATTAAAATCACAGTAATGTATTGGCCAAGGAGTAGATATTTGCAGTAATGAGGAGGTATTAAGTATTGCGGTAAGTGTTGGCAGTAAGAATAGCAGTAAATATTGGAGGTATTGTAAATAAATATAACAGTAATAAGGAGGGGCAAATGAGGTTCAGCGTTGCAGGATTAAAAAGTTAAGTGAACATAAAATCCACAAGGAAAAATCACCTAACTTACTTTTTGTTTCTCACAGTTTGTGAGTGAGCATACAGGACAACATTCTCCAGGAGCAGTATAAGGTACTTCACCCTACGAAAAAGATAAATTTGACTATGCCTTAAATTAAATTAACAGGTTTCCAATTAATAATGTCACTTAAAAAGGATGAAAGAGAAAGAGAGAGAATAAATAAATAGAAAATAATGATGCTATTTCATAATTATTTTTAATAAACTCAAAATATTACTGGTTTATTTTACCTGTGACTTTCAGAATTTCTACAGATTTTTTTTTTAATGTAAAATGGTTGTTTTTGAACTGTATTTCTTTTTTAATTATAAAAAGTAATTTAATTTTGAAAATTTCAAATCAAACACTTTTAGCAAAACATTTTCAGAGAGGGATGAGAACTTTTATTTTCAAACAGAATCTGAAAGCCAATATTCCCTTCATAAAATTTTCAAAATGTTTATTTTGGAAGAATTTCTAAAAATTAAGATTTTTTATATACTTTTATTTAACAAATTGATGGTGTTTGTTAAAAACAATAATCAAAACTTTGCCAATTCCATTTTTATTATTTCCTGGTAAGATGTCAAACTCATATTTTGTGGATGACAATGGTGCATTAAATTTCTTATAAATGCAAAACAACCGGGGTGCTAAATAAATTACTGACAAACTGTCATTAACAATGAAGCTTCATTATGTTAACAAAGTTGGTATCTTTTTATAAAGTGTGTCCCAATGAAATAAAGCCACCGTAATTGGACTCGAAAGAAACAAATAAGAACAAAACAAATGTATTGAGAAAGTCTATATAGAAATACATATTTTACAAGGAGTAACTCACTCCCTGCTCCACCTTGGCAGGAGAAAAGGGTGAATGTGTAAAAGCAGAGGGGAAAAAGTGTCCTGCCGAAAAAAAGCTACTGCCAAAATCAGTATTTATTGGTAACTTACGACATTCGAGCTGCTGCAGTTCAATATGTTTATGATGTCAGGACGTTGTCAAATACTTGTTCTGTGCCAATCGAACTTTATATAGACTTTAGAAGGTTGTATTTTCTGTTTCTCGTACAGCATTACAATGGGAAAGAAACCCATCTATGAAAGTTCGAAAAAGGACAAGTAACAGCTTTTAAGGAACAAGGTCTTTCACATAGACCAATATCAAAGCAAATCAAATGATCTAAAATTGTAATAGACAATTTTGTAAATCTGGACAATGCGTACGGGCACAAAAAAGGAGGTGTACATGCAGAAAGATGACTTACAGGCAGAAAAGAGAAGGTTTGCATCATCTTTCACGAGGTAGTAGTTCCCTAAAACAGTTAGCCAAAGAGGATAACATACCTGTGACAAAATCAATCCTGTCACAAATTGAAAAACGTACAAGCAGCTTATAATATGAGAAAAGAAAACAGTAGACCATGTTGAAAGCTATCCACATGCAAAGGAGAATCAATTGGGCCAAATATAATCAAACCTGGAAGGACCATTGGCATCGTTTTACAGACTCAGCTGAGAACAAATTAATTTGAATGAGCCAGATGGCCTTGCTTTCTATTGGTATGACATGAGGAAATTTTCTCCAAAAGACAGCAAGGTGGAGGCTCATTAATGATGTGGGGAGGCTTCGGCTATGGAGGTAAACATAACCTGGCTTTTCTCTCATACCGCATGAAGACTACCGATTACCAAGAAAGGCTAGAAAACCATTTACTGCCATTTGCAAAGAGAATTGGTGGACTAAGTTGGATTTTAAAGCAGGACAAGACCTCCATTCTCTTTGCAAAATCCTCCTGGAAACCAGTGTTGAATTCAGACACTTTTCTCCAGGAGGGACATCATAGAGTTCCGAGAGGGATATTGCACTTTTTGACCATTGAAAATACAAAACCTCAAATCTTCTGGGGGGGGGGCATCTCATTGCTCCGGGAGGAGGGGGGAGAACGTCCCCCCGGGCCACCTCCTGAATTCAACACTGCTGGAAACTGTTTTGGGATAATCGGGTGCATGTCATGGAATGTCCTATCCTTTTTCCCTGATCTCAATTCACAAGAAAATGTGTGAGGTATCGTCAGTAGGGCTGTATATGCCAATGGCAGACAGTTTTAGTCTGTGGCAAAATTGAAGGTTGTCATCATTGAAGCATGGGATAATATTGATGCTACTGTCCTCCAAGGACTAGTAAATGGTATGCCACACCATATATTCAAAGTATATATGGCCATGGTGGATATATTGTCTATTAACAGTAGTGGTTTTATTTCGGCAGGACACTCCCCCCCCACCTCTTTTTTTTACAAATTCAATTTTTTTCCTGCTCATGTAAGGTAGGAACTAAGTTACTCCTTGTAAGTATGTATTTGCATACAGACTTTCTTAATATATTTGTGTCGTTATTATTGATTTCTTTCGTGTCCAATTACAGCACACAATCATTGTGGCTTTATTTTGGTGGGACACACCTTAGATATGTTATCATACCATATGTTATGCAATATTATACGGTATGCAGTTTCCCCCAGGTTTAAAAAAGTGCAGGAGCAGGGTGCTGCTGGTGAGGAAAGGGCAATTTTTTATTCTTAAGGACACAATTTGGATTTTTAAGGGTATCTTTTTTTAAAGATTTAAAAAAAAAAATTAAACAACTTTTAATGTATAAATCAGGACACACTTTGCAAGACAAGGCTGAGTCAGATTTTCCTATGTAAGAAAATTTTTAAAGGAAAAAAAAACAGAAAGAGCACTGATTTTTTACTAAGGGGCAGGAAAGGTGTTAATTTGTAATCCAAAGGGCAGGCAGAGTTCAGCACCCTGCTGAAACTATCTGTGGTATGCTAAAATAGCTGTGATGTGCGAAGAAACTGTTTTAAGATGACTTAGAAACAAGCCAAATATGAAATAAGTATGTGGCATTGGGGTCATTCCATGTCAAATCAACCACAAATAAAGGGAAAAAAACACCCACCATCACAGATTTTTAGGAAACTTGGTACACTTCTCTTCTTTATGGTTATAAGCAACCTCCTATTTTTTTTTTCTCTATCTCAATGTTTTTTTTATTTTGTAGCCCTTCGAAATTTTGCGATTTTGAATCATTTGTCTTTTTCGAGATGCTCAAACGAACTGTTATTGTTTATTTAAAAAAATTGTTTCTCTGTAACTAATGTTACAATCTTATTCAAATCTTTTATATAAAATGTTAAAACATTAAAAATTTAAGAAAAAAATATTTAAACAGTCTAAATTTATATGATTTTTAAAAAATAGCAAAGTTAAAATTTTGAAATGTTTTTTGCCAAAAAAGTTACCTATTGTCAGATTTTTGAATTTTCAACATGAGGATTAAATTCATGGTTTCTTTTAAAAAATGATCATAAATATGTACTCTAACTTACCAAACAGAAAAAATTGTGGCACTTTGGGAGTTCTCCCCCCCCCTCCCCCCTATTTAAAAAAATTACTATTGTGAGACATTTTTTTTTGTTTACTTTACTTCACTAAAAAAATGACATCATTTCATGAGTTTCTTTTTTCAAAATGATCACAAATACATCCTTTTTTGTATCCATTAACAAATTTATGGCTTAATTTCTTCATAATGAAGTGAATTTTTGCTATATTAAAAAACTCTTGCAACATTGATTATACAGCCAGAAATCAAATATAGTATTTTTTTACTTAGTATTTAGTTAAGCAAATAATTGTACTTGGTTCCCTCTTTTATCTAAGAAATCATTTTATTTTTTAATGAAATTTAGAAAAAAAAATTATTGTTTGGAGAAAAAGTGTTATTTAGAGAAATTTATTTTCTGACATTTAGAATATGACACTCACACACATTTTCCCTACCTATATCATGTCTACCATATCACTAAAAAAATGAGTAAAGGTGATTTATCTCCAATCCTTTTACATGATGCTATTCACATGATAAAAAAATCATGGGATGAAATTTCATCAGAAACTATTGTTAACTGCTGGAAAAATACTGGATTGATTAAATCTGAAAAATCTACTAAAAAACAAAATGGTACAGCACTTCAAGAACTACAAGATGAAATATACAAATTAACAGATATTGAGCATCCTCTATCGGAAATTGAGTACATTAATATAGACAAAAGTGTTTAACATTGAAGATTTACAATCAAAGAAATTGTTGCCAATCAAATTCATCTGACAGCGAATCTGAAACACCGCATATTACATCTAAAAATTGCATTGAGAAAATAAAAATTTCTTTTGAAAAAAAATACAACTGATAAAAAATGATAAACAATCTTTTAGCTGTAGAAAAAGATATTGTAAAAATCAATATTGAAAAGAAACTCAAATTAGCATTTAAAAATATTTCCCTGTAAAAGATAATTAAGGTAAAATAAATTCAGTGTGAGATTTAATCTATGTGTGTGTCTGTTATGTGCATAATTATCTACTTTATCTAAAATCGATTATATAAAGAGGTAAGTGCATGTTAATTTCATACATTAAGTGGATAATTTTGAATCCTGCACTATTAATTATATTATGTATATTAATTATATATACTATTGGATCATTTAATAGAAAGGCATTATGATAGTATTTATTTTTATAATAATAATATCAAAATTAATTTTTATTTTATTCTAATTCGATATACTGCCAAACTCGTTATAGTGCCGAAAATTTCTTGAACGGATAAAGGCAGTATATCGGGTTTGACTGTATCTTAAATTTAAACAAAACATAAATGCTTTCATACACTTATTACATTTTTTACTTATTTATCTTGCAATCAAAGAGATGCACATCTTAATAGCAATGATATGACAGAAGACTTTCATTCAACTTGCAGAAAAACCAGGGTTGCAAAAAAGCTGGCTAAAATTTAAAAAAGCCAGGCCGGTGGCTTTTATTGGTTTTAACCGGCTTTTTTTGGCCAAAATTGGCTTTTATACAATGAAGCATTCTAATTATAAATTACACATTTAAAAGTGTTTTTAATTAGTTTTAATGACATTTAATTGATTTAGAGTTTAATAAGTAACCCAATTTCTCAATAATGAGGACATTAATACTGGAATAAAACTTAGATGGTTTTGCTAGTGATTTGTAGTCAGAATTGCAAATACAGTAAACCCTCGATTTAACGGACTAATTAGGACTAAGATGTATCCGTTAAATCGCAAAGTAGTATTTATAATATTATTTTGTTATAATTATAGTACATATATATATTATTACGTACTTGTAATTACATATATTATTACAGTGCAAATTACATATATATATATATATATAATATGTATATACATAAATATATATTGTATATACATATATACTACTGTATATATATATATATATATAAACACAATACATTACTTTTAATAATACAATATTGGTAAGGAAATACAAACGAATTAACACATATGCAACTTTTATGCATGCATAGAACGAAAAACATATCACATGGCCGCATAGGTCGCCAGCATCACTACGCATGCTTAGAACGAAAACCACGCTGCAGTGAGAATCAAAGCGCACGCTTTCGGCGTTTTGTGTTCTTTCCCTTTTTTAAGGTTTCGTTCATTTGATCACGAGACATTGTGTCGCCACAGATATAATAAATATTTTTTATTTTACCGAGAAATCGCTTTTTAAAAATAGTAAAAAGAAATGCTTTGTCGTTGTACATTGCTTGATTTTTTACATATAAAAGCTTAAAAGAGGGTTGCGTGTTGATTCTCAAGTAGGGGAGGGGGAGGGGGGCAGTAATACTTTTTCTTTTGAAGCGTGTTTCATCGTTTTAGAAGCTGTTTTATCATGGAGACTTCCAGTAAATAATAGTGATAAATGAATATTTGACATTTGTCAAATATAAAAATTTGAAATACGGGCGTTGAATTTCAGGTTAGGGACAGGGGAATAATTTTAAATTAACGATTTTGATTTGTTAATTTAAGGATAAAGTGTTTTAAAAGGGATATTAAACGAAACCCTCTGTGCGGTCTGCGATCACACTTACCCACTTGTTTTACTTAAATTTTTGTTTAATTTTTTTTCTAATTAGTCCGTTGAATCCGAAGTCCATTGAATCGAGGTCCGTTAAATCGAGGGTTTACTGTATGTCAGTTAAATTTTAAAAGGGCCATACCAACTGCCAATTTTTACATTTTTACTGCTTTATAAAATTAAAGAGGACAATGATTACTTAGTTACATGTTTTACTACTTAATTTTAAGAGCTATTAATATACAAGTTTTATTTTATTTCTAGTAAACATTTAAAATTATACATAGTCATATTAATAAAAACACTATTTCTCACTATTAAAAACATTGCGAACAGCATATGCATGAATATGCTTAACAACAAGCTTTTCAAAATTTTATTTAGAGAATTTTTTCTTCTTGTTTAAATGCTCTATTTTTTATAACTTTTGTACCACTCTCCTCAAATATTATATCCTTCTAATTTCTCTTTTAACATTTATAACTTAATCTCTCCATATGGACACACAAGAATGTTTCTATTTTGATGTGCTACATTTTGTCATTAATTAAATATAATCTTTAAAATGTGTAGTGTATGTGGAGCTATGTAATATAGAATTTCAAAATACCAGTTTGGAGCCTAACTTATATTATTTCCAATGTTTATATATATGTATACAGTAGAAGATCTTTATAATGCAAACCTAAAAATGCTAGGATGTGCGTTATATGGATCACATCATTAAACTCACCTTGTGAACATGGCCAAATATGCCTGACACATATCAAAATACATTAGAATAGCTTTATACTACATTCCTTGTTACCAAGAGTTATTCAAATTATAAATTTTTGCATAATATAGGTCAGACAGTGTTAAATTTACTTTATAAACATGATCCAAATATAACTGACACAACCATCCCTTATATTAGACATTTTCAAAAATCTTTATAGTAGTAATAGCATTTTTTTTTTTCAGTAAAAAGGTCTTAAATTAGAAGGTAAAGTTGAACTAATGTATCAAATTTAGTCCTCTAGAGAGTAGCAATATTTAACAATGTGAAAATGCAGGTGCTTTTTAACTGCAAAAATCATTGTTTACATCTGAGAAGTTATGCATTATACTATAGAATTGCATTATAAAGATCATCTACTGTATTTATTTATTTTTTTTTCAGACATAATGCCTTCACATTTGCCTACTAGAAGTTATAGACTTATTTATTTGACAAAATTTAATAGAAATGTATAATTTCTTTAGTAGAAAATATTTATAAGTGTATTAAAAATTAATTGATCTAAATTTAAAACAAATTAACTGTAAACCAACTTTAAAAAATAAAAGCCGGCATTTTTTAAGCGGTTAAAACCAAAAAAAGCCGGCCGGCTTTTTTTGGCCTGACTAAAAGCCGGCAACCCTGAGAAAAACAGACAGTTACATAGCAAAACTTTCCAAGTTTGATCAAGAAAGATAAAAAACAAGTGATATAATAATTAATTGTTACTTTAATAAGTAGAGGATATTAATTATAGGTACTGGATATTATTAAGACTATTGACAAACATTTATGGGAAATTTCAAGCTAACACGGGAAAAAAAATGCAAGTAAAACATATTTTACCTTAACACAATACAGAGAAGGACACTGAATAACAAATGGTACTGCATTCCCATCTTGACACTGATGAAATATGCATTTTGAACCAGAAGACCATACATCATTATGAGCGAAAGTAACAGAGTCCACATTACAAGGTTCTAAAAATACAGATAATAATGAAAATTAATAATACTGAAAAACTGTCATTAGACAAAGGGAGCGTATATAAATACTATAAGAATATATATATAACACTATATGGCCATTATCAGACACTTTCAATTTTAGACATTTTGTCGAATATTTAAAGATATACTATTTGTCTGATTTTTCTGGGACTTCAGGATTATGAAGAAAACGTTCGATTTCATATTTATCAATGGCCCAGTAGCAGAAATTTCTCCAAGTGTCTGCGACAGATAATTCAGGGGCAAAAAATAATCAGTGGGTAAAATATTTTTATAAATGAAGCGTTAATTAATCAAACAATCACTTACCTGTAGCGTTTTTAGGCATTTTATAAATTTTTATTAATAATAGTCTTAACTTTTTGTATTAAGTAATAAAGAGCTAAACATAATACGAAGCAAAATAAAAGTTCGATGAAAAAGAATCTGCAAAAGAGAAAAGAAAATCTGCGACGCCCGTCTCCCGTCTCGAACTTTCTGCTACCGGGATCAATGGCGGTTTGATCAGAAGGACAATTAGGGGGCCAACAAAAGTTAAAGAAAAAGAATGATGTTTGGGACCCCTCCCCCCTGTAAAATAAAATGATCTATCACTATAGCTTACGAATATATGAATATTGTATACATTCATTATATATGCATTCATTTGTGGAAGAATAGAACGTATATTCATGGAGATATATCGATTTTTTTTAAAAGTTAAAAAATTTTTTGCACGTTTTTTCTTTGTATCATGCATGGTTTTGTACCAAATGTAATGCCAGTTTCAGAAAATTTGACAAAATGTAGTAGAAATAATATGGTGTAATTGGCATGTAAATATATTAAATATTTGAAGAAATATGAGCAGTTGAATGAAATATTTTTCACCTGCACATGCACACACAATAAAAAACATTTTTTTTTTCAAGATTCGATAGTCAACTCTATGGAGCAACTCATAAAAAAAAGCCAGTGAAATAGCATGAGTGAGCAAATTTTTATTTGCTCTCTAAAAGCTGCTGAATGAAAAGGGATTTTCCACAAATTGTCATTTTTTATTATCTGGCTTTCAGCAAAGGAGTTTGTACTTAATGAATGTCAACGAGTAGATTTAGAAGAAATGCTTAGATTTTTATACTTCTTTTTTTTCTTGGAATAGGCTCTTTCTGGTGATTTTACAAGAACTAAAACATCAATAAAAAACAAAAAGTAAAACTAAAAAACGACAATTTAGGAAAAACCCCTTATCATTTAGCTTTTTTTTTAAGAACAACTAAAAATCAGCTCAGTCTATTGCCGATATCTTTCTGAATTTTCACGATATTTGACTGGCTTTTTTTTATGAGTTGCTCCACAGAGTTGGCTATCAAATAATGAAAAAAAAATATATCGTGCATGTATACGCAGATAAAAAATATTTCATTCAACTGCTCATACTTCATCAATTATTTAATATATTTACATTCCAATTACACCATATTATTTCTATTACATTTTGTCAAATTTTCTGAAACTGATGTTAAATTTGGTAAAAACCCCTGCATGATATAAACAAAAAACATGCAAAATTTCTTTTTAAAAATCGATATATTTCCATGAATATACATTCTATTCTTCGACAAATAAATACATATATTGTATAATATCCATATATTCGTAAGCTATAGCGATAGATCATTTTGTGTATTTTATTTTACAGGGTGATCCTAAACATTATTCTTTTTCTTTGATTTTTTGTTGGCCCCCTAATTGTCTTTCTGATCAAACCGCAAGTTGACAAATATGAAATCGAACATATTCTTCCTAATCCTTAAGTTCCAGAAAAATCTAACAAATATATCTTTAGCTATTCGACAAAATGTCTAAAATTGAAAGTGTCTGACCATTAATGGCCATATTTATATAGGGGAAAGTACCCAGTGTATGATAATCTAAGCTGGATTTGCAATTCAACATTTAATGGTAACTCTGCCCTTCAACTTAGGAAAATAAGAATTGCTGGAATACATCCCTTAGATCGTTTTCTTTTCAAAACTGCACTTGTTAAAAATTATAAAAAAGTTTTTGTAAAAAAAAAATCAAATTTAAAATGTCACATCAATATACCCAGTTTTTTGATAATGTGTTTGATATGCTGTAGTATCCAGTCTTTGATAGGCATTTTAATATCTGTTAATTATCATATTTTCTTTCAAAATACCCATTTTAAAAGTAAATAACCAGTATATTTAGGTTATACAGTTAAATGGAACTTCAAGAGAAGATTATTTTCAAAAATATTTCTGTTTATTAACTATTCAAACTAGAGATGCAACGAATATTTGGCCGAAGCCGAATATTCGGCATGTCTGCCGAATAATACTGTAATAAATGTTTTTATATTTACACAGTATAACTTTTTAATTTGAGAATTTATATTCATCATGTATAATGAAAATTTTATTTGAAATTAACTAACACATTTTTTCCCCATTAACTTTCCATACCCCGAATGGGTTTTATCTACCCATTCCCCTATCATGTATTTATCCCCTAATAATGTTAAAAAAATTTTATGCTGTATCAGTAAGTACAAAAAGTATCTGCTTGTAATAAGCTAACATAATCTGTTGAATTTAAAATTAATCTATTCAAAATTGTTTTAATACAGCTGTACAAGCAAATTCAATTTTTTTTTTATCATAATGGGAAGTAGCGTTTATCCCTTGTTACATAGAAAAATATTTCTGTCAATAATATTTTGAATTATACCTATAAAGAACTCTAGTGCTATCTGCTGACAGCAAAGAAAAAAAATAATGAATGATAATAATAAGTGATAAAAATTTTTTGTTAATTGTAAGCTTTATAAAGTCTGCAATGATTTCTTTCCACCATTTTAGAGGGTATTCCTTTCATCCTTTTTATCAGTGGTTTTTCTTAACATATTAAGATTTCTTATTTTGGTTTAGATGTGTTATTATCCCGGGGTCCGCCATCTTGGATTTTTTTTTCTTGCATGAAAACTCCTTTTTCGCCAAGTAGTAATGTCGCCAATGGTTAAATATTGTTGATAGGTTAATATAATATTGAAAAAAAAAATGGAATATAATTATTATAACTATTAATAAAAAAATAATTTTTAATTCAAGCCAAGAAAAAAATCCAAGATGGCGGACCCCCGGATAATAACACATCTGTTCCCTTATTTTTTATTTTATTTCATCTGAAAGTTGAAACTTATGTTTCCTAGTACTTTTCAAATTTTACCATTATTTAAAAATGTAACAACAACACACATAATATCAATTAAAATGTAACTAGACAGTAGCTGATGAGGAACTTTTGCTAAGAATTTTTTGGGGGGGAGGCTGAATTATATTATTGAGGCAATTTTTAGGCCAAACATAGCCGAATATTTTTTCAAAGTAAAATAATGCTTTAAAAAATTAAAAATTTGTATATAAATAATTTTTTTTTAAGAAAACAATACATTCTAATTGTGAAATATACAAAAATTGTGCATATAGTGCATACTATATTTTATTTTTAGGCAAAAATAAGTTCATTATTCGGCTGTAGCTTGGCCGAATATTCGGTTATTCGGCCAAACCACTATTCGTTGCATCACTAATTCAAACTAGTGATGCAAATGTTTTTTTATGTAACAAGGGATAAATGTTAAACTTCCCATTACAGGGATCGATGCAGGTTTTTACTCTTGGGGCCCATTTTGTGAAAGGTAAAAATTATTTTTGTGAATTTTATTATATGTTTGTGAAAAGTAACATTTTGTAATGAAAGTTGAAATCCAGTTACTGAAATTCGAACCAAGAATTTATTAACAAATACTTCTTTAAATCCCCTTGCTGAACTTTTTGTTTTTTGTGACCTGGTTTTGTTTACAAATTGCACATTTTAAAACAGTTTTTATGAAAAATAATTTTACGAAGGGGCCCATTTTATTGAATTTATTTTTGTGAAGAGGCCCATTTTATTGAATTTATTTTTGTGAAAGGGCCCATTTCATTTCATTTATTTTTTGAAGGGGCCTATTTTATTAAATTAGATTTTTGTGAAAGGGCCCTAAATAGGCCCCAAATTTTGCCTGGATCGACCCCTGCATTATGATTATAAAAAATTTTGAATTAGCTTGTACAGCTGTATTAAAACAATTTTGAATAGATTTATTTTAAATTTAAGAGATTGTGTTAGCTTATTACAGATACTTTTTGTACTTACTGATACAGCTACAGCATAAAATTTTTTTAACATGATTCCTAAATTAGCCTCTTATATAAAAATGGGTAGATAAAACCCATTCGGAGTATGAAAGTTAATGGGAAAAAAAGTGTTAGTTAATTTCAAATAAAATTTTCATTATATATGATGAATATAAATTGTCAAATTAAAAAGTTATACTGTGTAAATATAAAAACATTTATTACAGTATTATTCGGCCAAGGCCGAATAATGCACTTGATATTCGGCCGAAGCCGAATATTCGTTGCATCTCTAATTCAAACAATTATACACATAAGCTTATACATACTGATAGCGTTGCCTACTTTGAGCTTATGGCAGCACAAAATTATGATATAAACGTAAAATCAATGTGATAAAAAGTAAAGAACTAATGCAAATAGTTTAATGAAAAGTCAGATATTTTCTGATCATTCATCATTCAAATCACTTTCGATTCCAAATTAATCTATGTTAGACTCAGAGTCAATATCAGTTGCACAAATGTGGCAGATAAACTGGAGCTCATTTTCATCGCTCTCATCAATCCCAAATCTCTCCAAATGTGTTTTTGGAATGCATTTGTAGTGAAATGTGCTTTTACAATCAACACACTGTATCCAACGTCTCCGAATGTTTAAAATCAATTCAGAAGAATAACTCTTGCAGCAGATCTTACAGATCCACTCTCCTTCATCACTAAACATAAGTTTCTTTTTACAGTTGTTCTTTCTGTGTATAACAGAAACTTGACTGAAATGGAAAATTTTGTGGTCTCATGAAAATAACACACTTTCTAAGATGAAAACCTGTCTAAATCTGAATATTTTCTCTTCCTTTTGAATTTAGTCTTAGCAGGTTTCCTTACATTTTGCTAAACTTTTGTAATTAAACTTGTAATGGTATAATGCCATATTTTCTAAAAATTTCGGTGTGTGTGTGTGTGTGTGGGGGGGGGGGGGGCTCCAGCGCCATCAGCCCACCAATTGGATACGCCAATGGGTTCAGCAGTGTATGACATAAACCAGAGGTGTTTGTAGCTCAACTTAAAGAATCCTGAATTTATATCAAAATTACAAAAAAAAAAGGCCTGGAGGTACAGTTAACATTTTTATGATTTTTTTTTTATTGTAAGCAATAAAATATATAACTAAGACATTTTTTAAATACTGAAAATATTTTATAAATAGATAGTACTCTACAGGGACGTGTTTAGGAAAATTTTAGGCCCTTTAAAGGACCCTTCACAAAATAATTTATCTTAAAACAGGACCCTTCACAAAAAATTTTATCCCCAAACAGGACCCTTCACAAAACATTTTATCCCAAAACAGGACCCTTCACAAAATTATCTGTCTCTTAAATAGACCTTTCACAGATTTTTTTTACCTTCAAATTGGACTTTTCACAAATTTAGTCATTTAAAAATAAAATCTGGCCTGAAGTAAGCCGTTTAACTCACCAAAAAGCACATTACTCAGCTTTTTATATATGTGATAGAACATGAAGGCATTGATAATTTAAAATTCACAAAATTATGACTAGAATTTTCACAAAAATTAAAATAACTTCACAATTTCACAAAAACAGGACCCTGTGAGAAAAGTCTGGACAGAACCCTGCTCTAGATAGTTTCTAAATTTTCATTAATCCAACAATAATTTTCTAATAAGAATAATTTAAAAATAGTTCCAAAAATTCTTGAAATCAGAAAAATTCCTATGAGCAAACAGCCCTGGCAGGCCTATCAAGAAACATAAAATTATGTTGGCACAGATGTCATATTCGCCCCATATTGGCGCGATTTTTTTCGGTTGTCAATTTGGCAAAAACATCAACAGCATAAACAACATAATCCGGGTTACCACATCAAGAAAAATAACGATACTTTGGCGCCAGTTAAGTAGCCGTTGCGTATATGACATTGGCGTCAGAAAAAAATCACGCCAATATGGGGCGAATATGACATCTGTACCATTATGTTATTCTTTCTTAATACTTTATCAGCTACAAAATTCTTTTATTTTAACAGTAAAATTACAGGTCTCAATAACTGGAAAATTAAAAAAAACATTGTTTCAAATATAGTATCAAACACTAGTTAAATTGGAAGTTTTCTAAACCAGTCAGCGGTAGAATTGATAGAAAAAATTCATTGGCCCAAAGGACCAGTAAACATCAGAGTTTACTGGCCCGCAGACATTGTCACTGGCCCGCTACATGAAATTCTATTAGGTACCTTTAACCCTTTGAATGACCCCTCCTCCTCCTAGAATATAAACCAAACTTCCTTTCAGTTACCCAAAATTTTCAGCATAATAAAATGTAAAATTATAATTTGCTAAAAATTAAATAAACAGACATGAACAAAAACTATAAAATTATTAATTATGTATTTTATTTCTGATTATTTATTTCAACTGACTAAGTTTTAAAGCATTTTTTTATTTATTTTTTAAAATAAAATAAAATTCTGTGGTTTGTGTTTGGTTGCGGTTATCTCAGGGACAAGAAAATTTACGTTTACCTGTCAGAGGGGAAAAAAGTTACTGGTCCTGCGGACCACTAAATTTTTTAAATTAGTGGTCTGATTGAATTTTTAGTGGTCTCGGACCAGCAGACCACCAAGGATTTCGAACGCTGCCAGTAATTGGATGTGCCCTCTTTGCTTTCAGGTTAGGGTTAGAAAGCAGAAACTTAGACCATAAGAAAAAAGAATTAAAGCTCTAGACAATAGTATGTCACATTGTTGCTCAATGATTAAAATGTCAAGGATAACAATAGATATAACAAAAGTTACCTCTCAGATTTCTTATAAGAACTGACTGTGGTGACTGCAAAACGCCAGACTAACTTTTCAGCAACTTAATTCCAAAACAATTTCTTAAAGAAGAAGAACAAAACTTAGTTGTAAATGAAGATAAAGGCATGAACTATCACAGGGAATGAAGAATATGTGACTCCATAGTCAGTAAACCTTATAATAAGTAATTTTGTTGAAAATTATCAAACACTGGGTGATTATCAAACACTGGTTACTTTCCCCTATACAGCAGTTAAAAGGCAGAAAGTTCCCGTGGAAAAAAAGTATGAAAAATTAATTAAAGTGAATGCAAACACTGCAAATATTTCATTCAGGACATCATATAAATTTTATTAGTAAAAAAGTGCCTTTTAACAATACCTCGATCATAATGCGCGGCAGCTCGGCCCGATCAAAATAAATATTTACCTTTTAGATGTTGCCAAATTGTAAAAACGAATAGTAAACAAAGGGTATGTTCAAGCCGGATGCGCAGCGTTGAGTCAGCCGGGTCAGTCACTACCATAGAATTACAAACAACGAGAAGGAAGGCAAGCATATCTTTACATTGCATCTGCCTGCTGTTTGCCACCGGATAATTTCTCTTTCGTTAATCCCCATGAGCACTTGCGGCAAAAGGGGTGATAGTAACAAAGCCCATTGGATAGTAACAAGGAGCTTCGAGGAGCTTAAACCATGGAGAAGCCGTTCTTCACCGTTGTTGAAGCTAGCAACCACGCCCCCTCATCCTCCCAAAACATCGGGTCGCCTAATAGCAATGTATATAAATTTTCTTGTATAAAAGTACTTTATTGAAAGATTTTTTTTTTTTTTCTTTTTTTTTTTTTTTTTATGTTTCCCGCTTACACTTTTGTTAAATTTAAATCTCAAGCTTTAAGCATAAATCTGATTTCCATTTTATGATGTTTTCACTCTTTATTTTTAAAACAATTGGCAATTTTCGAAGTACGTGTTAATGATCGGACAGCAATTGTGACTAAGAGATTATTATTGTGATAGTCTTTCACCTAAGTTGATATCATGTACTTTCAGGAGGAGCCCTATGCGCAATGGCGGATCCAAAGTGGGGGGGGGGGGTCGCGGCCACCCTGAACAACAACAACAGAAAAAATGCTAAAAATCGTTAAAAAAAATTAAATATATATTAAATCCTTTCAATCCCCCCTCCCCCCTGCTCAACAGGTCGAATCTTTGTGACACCTTAAAGCTCTAATCAAATCAAAATTAGGTAATTTCTGACACATCCGTGAAATTATTTTTAATCTCAAGAAATTTGCAAATGCACTTATTCAGAAACTATGTGATTAAATAGTGTTTTCCATTTTTTAAAAAAGCAAAGAATCTTTCAAAAACTTCTTTAAAATTTGGCGTTTAAAACTGAATTTCAGGATGCAACTGCTAATTGCTCCCTCATGACGACATTTCTATCGCTGTTAAGTCCTACAAATTGACTTAATACGCTAACTTTGACAAAATAGTCCTTGAATTTTTAAATGTTTTAAAAACATCTTTTGGCTATCAAATTTTATTTGAGACCTTATAATTTTTTCCGCTACAAAGTGAAGTAAAAATTATGAACGGAAATTATTGAATTTTTATTTCCCTTTTAGTCCCTTAATCTGTTTGTAGGTACAAAATAGTATGATGATAAATATAGTAAATAATGTTATTGCTTAATAAGGAGAAACTTGCTCTTAGCTATTTAGTAATAATTAGTAATTAATAATATTTTGAAGTAATTTTTTTTAATCAAATTTAAATAGTGGTAAATAGGCAATATCATAAAAAGACACAAACTTCATTTGAGACATTACTTCTGCTCTTATAGCGATTTGACATCTTCCCCCCCCCCCCCTATTTTTCTCCTTAAGAAAACCCAGCTCGATTTTTTTGGGGGGGAGGGGGTGATGTATGACATTTTTTCCCCATGGTATTTACATGCCCAATAGTTGTTGACAAATGTCAGCCCTCAAAGTCTTTTAACTGTTGTACAGCCGACTCTCTCAAAATCCTCTGCATGTGATTTACTTGTTGTTTAACCCTGTTATTCACGATTCTCCCCCCCCCCCTCCCCCACAAATCGGTCTTTGAATTAGTAGAATTAAAATGTTATTATAAATTACAATAAAAATTTATGCCATAAATAAGACTTGGATGCATAAAAAACATCACTCAAAATAAAATTTAGAAGAAAACCTTTACCAAAACATTGTTTTATGATTTAAGGGTTTATTCCAATCCAAATTGCTTATTTTCTGATTTATTTTTAAATTCATTTTTGCTCTCGAGTGCATCAAACTGGCACATTCTCTTATTTAGAAACTATATAATGTGCCGATTGTCGATTTTAACTATATTATAATAATATAGTAATAAAAATATATTAACTATATTAACTTGTCGATTTTTGATAAATGCAGAAAGTATTGCAAAAAATGCTGTCAAAGTTGCGTTTTGAACCGAATTTTCCGAAGTGGGAGATCTGGGAATGAAAAAAATGGTCATACTGAGAAAATAATTGTTTATAAATCAAATTCTAATTAATTGAGCAAAAAATGAAATCACACGGCCTCTTATACATCTCTTCAAAAATTACCTCAGCAAGTTTCATGTTTTTACTTTTAAAAATGAGTCTGAAAATGTCTCAGAAAATTTCGAGCTGTTGAGGGTGAAAAAATATTTTAATTAGGAGCCTCATATGATGTTCACGGGAACAAGAGAACAGTTTCTCTAGCAATATGTTTTACAAGATAATTAAATTTTACAGATAACTGTGAAATTTGTATAACTGTTAAATTCTTGAAAAATGAATAAAACTGTTTGAAAATTCTAAGCATGTTGGATATTTTTTCAGCAGTGGGGTCTCCCCGTTTAAGACAATTTAAAAACACAAAAATTTACCATTGTCTCTTCCATGCTTCCGCCCAATGAAAAATCCCTAGTTTTTTTTGTGTTATTTTAAATTGCACAGTTTTCTTTCTTTTTTTTTTTTTTTTTTTTTTTTTTTTTTTTCCTAACCATGACAGATTTTGAATTAAATAAATTAATTTGAAAATTCAGGTAGGGATAATGATCCTTCCTTGACCCCTTACAAATGTCTATTTTAAAAGAAGTCTCTTTTCTTTATAATGCATAGGTTCTTAAGTTTAAAAATCTCATGATTAAAAAAAAATTCTTCCAAAAATAGTAAAAAAAAATGTAATAATACAATTCTGATTCTGGAAAACTTTGTGAAATGTACCTTTTCTGTATCAGGAAAATTTGACCTTAATCTTAAGAGAGATACATATTACTAATCCTCCCTTTTAAAATGAAGACATTGCTAAGATCTATAACACTTAAAAAATAGATAAAAACGGTGTGTTTATATATATATAATTAGAATTATTTGAGCCATTCTTTAATCTTTAAGAATTTGTTAGTAGCAGGTACATATTTACATACAGGGGTTGCTACAAATGTCAGTCTAACTCTGTATTTTCCATTTCAAGAATTCTTTATTATCTGTTTGACAGCCTTATTTAATAAAAATAAGCTTCGCAATAACAATATTTTCATAAAAGAAATTGACCTAAAAAGCTTGAAACATATTTGTTTGCTCATATCTAAATTGGAAAATGTTTTTGTTATAGTCTGTAAATACCTCAGAAATCTAATTTAACAGATTTAAAATCGCATTCTTACTTCTAATCTTTGTAGCATGAGTGAAAATTGTGTTAAATCTAATGTAAACAATTTAATTAACCCTAGAACTACCGGAAATTTTACTCAAGTTTTATAAAAACATTCTACACCAGAATTTTTACTTAAAACTATTTAATTTGTTTATTTAACTTATTATTGTCTGATTTATACATTTAGTTTGTTTTGAAGAAATTTTCTGGTTTGAATAGATATTTTGAATATACATGTCGGGTCCATTGGACCCTTCTGGTAGACAGAGGGTTAAGACTTATGTGGAAAAAAAAAAAAAAAACTTGTTGAAACAAAATATCTTCTCCTAGTAGTATAAAAAGTATTTTTTTTTTTTTTTTTACAATAAACATTTTTTTCGTTAAAAAAGGCCAAACTTTTCCGAATATAACCAGTTTTATAAAGTATAATCATAGTAATAATTTTTTTTTTCCACTTGGTGTTTAAGACGTATGAATGAGAAAATATTTGAAATTTTACAATAAAAAACAAGTTAATACGTATAAACAGTCTTCTATAAATGTAAAATCATAGAAAAAATCGGATCTTGACTCTAAAATTATTTTTATTAGGAATTTTCGATACTCATTTTTCAATGTATCGCTATGCGTTCTCCAATGTTTTGGGAGGATGAGGGGGCGTGGCAGGCTTCACTTTCGTAGCATTGCGTAGCGGAGCGTTGCCTTCTCCATTAGTTCAACCTCCTTGGATAGTAAGGTAAAGTGTTAGGGGGGGTTGCAACACCGTTTGGACTAATTTAAATGATCCAGATGTATTAGTCGAGAAGCTAGATGCTTACGATCTTCTAAGGGTAAATCCCGTAAAATCCAAAGAAGAGGAAACCCACCAGAAAAATAAAAACTGGTCAAAACAGAAAGAGACCGTACCCTCGAGCTCTTCTAATGGACTTTACCCATGTGACGTCAGCTGCGGGTAAGCCGAAGCAAAACACCAACAGGCGTGAAGAACCTTTTAACACTTCTTCCCCTTCGTCCAATAAACAGTCTTTTTCGGAGGATATCTTCCCGCTGAGGCGTGGCTGTTGCCATTCGTGGGTAAAGTCCATAGAACGTTTCCGAATGAAACCTTCTACTCAAAGAAGACAACCCCGTCAGACAACGGAGAGGTGAATCCCTCACCACTGATTGAAGATCGCCCAGCCTTGAAATGTTATGGTTGTGGTGCTCCCGGATTTATTCGTGCTAAGTGCCCTACTTGCAACCCTGTGATAAAAACTGAATCTTCTCAGTTTGAGCAAATCCAGATATGCACATGCTCAACCACAACCACACCTTTAACCACAGTAAACCTGAAAATTAATAGAGTCTATGGCACAGCCTGCGTAGATACCGGATCTAGTCACAGCCTGGCTAGTGAATCGTTGTATTCTTTGTTAAAAGAAAAATGTGCAAAGTTTCAGAGGACCTCTCTGAATATGTCCTTAGCGAATGGCCAACGGTAAAAAGAAGACAGTTTGACCACGACTGTCACTGTAGAAAATGAAGGAAGAAAATTTCGTATAGATTTTATTATGTTACCAAAAGCTAAAGGGAACAGAACCCTTTTAGGAAGAGACTTTCTTGATAAATCAGGGTTTGTACCAGACGTTAAGAACAAACGTTGGTATTTCGGCGATATGCCTCATATAAAGAATGGCTTTGCAGATCTTGTTCCAAAGCCTCTTGAATGTTCTGGCCAGAAGTCAGAATTACATAACTTGCTGAAAGGGTATGGCACCATCTTTCAGCCAGGGGGAGAAGCCACCCCGCGCTCTTGTGAAATCGGTACAGTCTCCATTGAGATAAACCCGAAACCAAACAAATTTGCTAAATTCACTAAGCAAGTGAAGGATTTAGTCGAACAACGCAAAAGAAAACAGTATGTGGACAGAAGAGGGGTAGAAGGACCTCAGTATTCTCCTGGTAACCATGTATGGGTAAAACCGCATCCCGTTGGCAAGGCTGGTCAGAAAAGAACCGCCAAATTCAGTCCTCGACGAGACGGACCCTATGTAGTGCTCACACACTTCCTATGAAGTTGCCAGTTTACAAGCTCCCGAAATTCCCTTGGGAACTTACCATACATCTGCCCTAAAACTTTGTAACAATGTTACCGACTAGTGATGGGCGATAACGAGATGTTTTTCTCGATTTTCTCGATTGTATGGACATCTCGATATTTTTCGATTGTATAAATTTTTTCTCGATGACTACAGTTTGCAAATTTCTTTTATAAATCATATATTATGTATTATATACGTCATACATTTATCAAGAATAGTCTGCGGGTGAACTGGAATGAGTCGATGTTAATAAAGACTAGGTGACTTCGACCGCTAGCGGGCCCCTCCTTTAATTGGGGCACCTAATTTATACGTAATCTTGTAACATGAAATCACGAACAGGTTACCCGCTATATACGGCACTGATATATGATAGCAGGCGGGTGTGGTGTGCACGCACTACAAAATCTTGTAAAAAATATAATATCGAAACGAATGAACGTCGGACCAGAACTCTTGGGAGAGGGGTCAAAGCGAGCGGAGGGGCACAGCAGCTGCATAATATGATTAAGTCGTCACAGGTCTTTAGGCCTTTCCAACCATATGTCACATGAGAAGTCTGGATCTGAATTTATAAAAATGCCCTCCCCGTGGGGGGGAAGGGGGGAGGGGTGCGGGAGGTGGATAACATGAGTAAGTGGTCATAAGCCTTTCCAACAATATGTCACATGAGGGGTCTCAGCTAAATTTAGAAAAACACCCCCGTGGGGGAAAAGTGGGGGGGGGCGGTCACCGAAGGTGCATTACATCAATAAGTAGTCACAGACCTTTCCAACGATATCTCACATGTGGGGTCTTGGCTAAATTTGGAAAAGTGTCCCCCCCCCGGGGGGGGGGTTCAAAATGGGGGGATGGACACCGGAGGAGCATAACATCAATAAGTAGTCACAGACCTTTCCAACGATATCTCACATGAGGGGTCTTGGTTAAATTTGAAAAAGTGTCCCCCGGGAGGGGCAAATTGGGGGAGACTGTCACCGGAGGTGCATAACATCAATAAATAGTCACAGACCTCTCCAACGATATCTCACATGAGGGGTCTTGGCTAAATTTGGAAAAGTGCCCCCCCGGGGGGTGGGGGGGCAAAGTGGTGGTGGGGACACCGTAGGTACATAACATCAATAAGTAGTCACAGACCTTTCCAACGATATCTCACACGAGGTGTCTTGACTAAATTTGAAAAAGTGCCCCCCAGGGGGGGCAAAGAGTGGGGGGACTGTCACCGGAAGTGCATAACATCAATAAGTAGTCACAGACCTTTTCAACGATATCTCATAAGAGGGGTACTGACTAAATTTGGAAAAGTGTCCTCCGGGGGGGGCAAAGTGGGGGGGGCGGCCACCGGAAGTGCATAGAGTCACAGACCTTTCCAACGATATCTCACAGAGGGGTCTAAGCTAAATTTGGAAAAGTGCCCCCGGGGGGAGGCAAAGTGGTGGTTGGGACACTGTAGGTACATAACATCAATAAGTAGTCCCAGACCTTTCCAACGATATCTAACACGAGGGGTCTTGACTAAATTTGAAAAAGTGTCTCCCGTGGGGGGGACTGTCACCAGAAGTGCATAACATCAATAAGTAGTCACAGACCTTTTCAACGATATCTCACAAGAGGGGTATTGACTAAATTTGGAAAAGTGTCCTCCGGGGGGGGGGCAGCCACCGGAAGTGTATAGCATCAATAAGGAGTCACAAACCTTTCTAACGATATGTTACATGAGGGGTCTTGGCTAAATTTGGAAAAGTGTCCTGAAATTTCATATATTATAAATAATATTTAGCGGAGGGCTCCATAAAAAAATCCGATCTAAAATGATAAGAGCGGAAAAAACTACCCTCGCAGTGGGGGCCAAATTGGGGAGGGGAGGAAGAAAGTCTCATAATATGAAAGAGTCATACGAGAGCTTACCGATGACATATCACATGACTGGTCCAAAAAAAGTTTGAAAATTGCTCCCCCTCTCTCCCCCCCGTGGGCCCACTCTTTCACCCCGGAATTCACACAGCCGCCACTTTAAAATTTTTATGTTCAATAAATAATATTTACCGGAAGACTGCATAAAAAAGCCATATTTAAAGTGATATTTAAATTTATTATAGAAATCGGCTACGGTTTTAAAAATTTGTTGCCCCTTCCCACCCCCCCTTTGGGCGAAGAAAGATTCATAGTATGAAAAAGTGGTCAAAGGGCTTTTCGATTATATGCCACAGGAAGGCTTCGGTAAAATTTTTAAAATTGCACCCCATGAGTGCACTCTCACGTCCTCCTCCCTCGAAATCACCCGACCCACCTTCCTCTTTGAAAATTTTATATTTAATAAATAATTTTTATCGGAGGGTTCCAGGTATGTGACATCTTGGTAGGGCTAAAATAAGAGAAACTTTTAAAATTAGGGCTTCATTTCACAGCTCATTGTCATGCCTTTTTCTCTATCTCGTCCCTTGGTACTCTCGATAAATTTTCTTACTTTTCTTCTCTGCCGAGGACGAGAGAAATCCTCGAAAAGCTTCTCATAGCGAAATGTTGAAAAGCGCGAGAGAAATCCTCGTAAGGCTTTTCATTGGGAGATTTCGAAAAGGACGAGAGTAACAAGCGAGAGGCTTCCCATCGAGAAAGGTTGAAAAGGGCGAGAGGACACTCTCGAGAGACTTCCCATCCCGAAAGGTTTAAAACCGCGAGAGAACCAACCATCGAGCAGATTCCCATCAGGAAGCGTCGAAATGCTGGAAAAATCATCGAGATGAGATTTGCCGAAATGCGAGATGGAAATGAAGCTTTCAGAGTCGAACTTACCGCATTTCTGGTTTAAGTCATAATTTCTCAAAGGAGTCCATCTGCTTATCCAATCTCTTTTTAGCTCACAGGCTATCTAAGCCTGAGAGCTAATGTACCCGTCGGTTCTGTGTGTATGCATGTACTGTACGTACGTATGTATGTACGTAACGCGATAACTCTTGATTAAAATGTACGATTTGCTTCAATTTTTTTTATGTTCATTCTGATAAGGCGTTCCGCTGTTTAGTTTTGACGGTTCATTGGTTAAGGATAAAGGGAGAGAGGGGGTGCTGGTCCCCCCCCCCCTCCTTAATTTAGATAAATAGGTTTTTCATGCAGAATTCTTCGATTTGCTCCAAATTTCGTATACCGGTTTATTATGTTAAGGAGCTTCCCTGATTAAACTTGGAGGTTCATTAGTTAAGTATGAAGGGGGGAAAGGGGGGTAGACCCCTCCTTAATTTAGATAAATGGGTTTTTCATGCAGAATTATTCGATTTGCTCCAAATTTGGTATACCGGTTCATTATGTTAAGAAGTTGCCTTGATTAGATTTGGAGGTTTACGGGTTAAGTATAAAGGGGGAGAAGGGGGCTAGACCTCCCCCCCCCCCTTAATTTAGATAAATGGGCTTTTCATGCAGAATTATTTGATTTGCTCATAATTTGGTATACCGGTTTATTATGTTAAGGAGCTTCCCTGATTAAACTTGGAAGTTCATTGGTTAAGGATAAAGGGGGAGAAGGGGGGCTGGTCCCCCACTTCATTTAGATAAATGTGTTTTTCATGCAGAATTACTCGATTTGTTCCAAATTTGGTATACCGGTTTATTATGTTAAGGAGCTTCCCTGATTAAACTTGGAGGTTCATTAGTTAAGTATAAGGGGGGAAAGGGGGGTAGACCCCCTCCTTAATTTAGATAAATGGGTTTTTCATGCAGATTTATTCGATTTGCTCCAAATTTGGGATACCGGTTTATTATGTTAAGGAGCTTCCCTGATTAAACTTGGAAGTTCATTGGTTAAGGATAAAGGGGGAGAAGGGGGGCTGGTCCCCCACTTCATTTAGATAAATGGGTTTTTCATGCAGAATTACTCGATTTGTTCCAAATTTGGTATACCGGTTTATTATGTTAAGGAGCTTCCCTGATTAAACTTGGAGGTTCATTAGTTAAGTATAAGGGGGGAAAGGGGGGTAGACCCCCTCCTTAATTTAGATAAATGGGTTTTTCATGCAGAATTATTCGATTTGCTCCAAATTTGGGATACCGGTTTATTATGTTAAGAAGCTGCCTTGATTAGATTTGGAGGTTTATGGGTTAAGTATAAAGGGGAGGGGCTAGCCTCCCCTTAATTTAGATAAAAGGGTTTTTCATGCAGAATTATTGGATTTGCTTCAAATTTAATATACCGATTTATACCGATATGGCGCTTTCTTCATTAGATTTGGATGTTCATTGGTTAAGTATACAGGGGCGAAAAGGGGGCAAGTCCCCTCCCCTTAATTTAGATAAATGGATTTTCATGGAGAATTATTCAATTTACTTTAATTTTTTTTTCTATGTTTGTTCTGATAAAGAGCTTTCCTGATTAGATTTGAAGGTTCATTAGTTAAGTATAAAAGGGTTAAAGGGGTTAGACCACCCTTAATTTAGCGATATGTTTCTTTTTTTCATGCAGAATTATCTGATTTGCTTCAAATTTGATATACTGATTTATTATAGTTAAGGAGTTTCCCTGATTAGATTTGGAGGTTCATTGGTTAAGTATAAAAGGGGCAAACGAGGGATATTTCCCTTCATTTATTTTTTGAGGGACATTATTCTTTGAAATAACAGTATAATATACAGTTAGTGTTAATAACCTGTGAGCTCAATGCCATCAGTTTAACTGGCACTTATCATTTTATTGCTATTAACCGATGTGGGTTATGAAGCATAGGTGTTTATGTATTCAGTTCTGTATAGTCCTAGTTTCAAACTTTACTGTTAAATTTAGTGTCATTTTGCCCCGAATTTTCAATGTTTCTCTTATTTTAGCTCTGCCAAGCTGCCCCATACCTGGAGACTCAGATAAATACTATTTATTAAATATAAAAAGTTCAAAGAGGAAGGTGAGTGAATTCTGGGGTGCGCGAGAGTGCACAAAGGGAGGGGGGGGGGTAATTTTCAAACTTTTACCAAACCTCTTCTTGACATATCATCGGAAAGTCCTTTCACCACTCTTTCATATTATGAACTTTTCTCCTCCCAGAGTTGAATTCCGGAAGGGGTTCGGGGGGGGGGGGAGCGGTGCGGGGGTGACTTTTTATTTTAATTGTAGAGATTTCTACAATAAATATCATTAAATGAGGTTTTTTAATGGAGCTCTCCGATAAATATTATTTATTAAATATAAAATTTTAAAAGTGGGGCTGCGTGATTTCCGGGTATATTCTAGGATAAAAGAGGGAACCCACGTGGGAGGGGTAGATTTCAAACTTTTTTTGGACCAGTCATTTGATCTATCATCGGAAAGTTTTCGGTTATCATCGCAAAGTTACTCTTTCATATTATGAACCTTTCTTCTTCCTTCCTTAGTTTGGCGGCCCGAGAGAGGCACTTTTCGAACTTTTTTGAAATCGTAGCGTTTTTAAACATTTTAGATCGGATTTTTTTTACGGAGCCCTCCGATAAATAATTTTTAATATATGAAAATTTCAAAGAGAAGGATGGGCAGGGTATATTTCGGGGGGGGGGGGGGGCACGATAATTGGAATCCTGGGAGTTGGGACTCTTTTCTATCTTTTGCCGACACCCCTCATGTGATATATCATTGGAAAGCTCTGTGACTACTATTTCATTTTATATATCGCCCGCGCCCCTCCCCTTACTTTGCCCCCGAGCGGGGGCACTTTACTAAATTTAGCCGACACCCCTCATGTGCCATAACGTTGGAAAGTCCTGTGACCACTTATTCATATTATGCACTTTCCTTGCCCCTCCCTCCTACTTTGCTCCCCGCGGGAGTTCGTTTAATGTATTCCAGTCGAAGACTTTATAAAAATGGGGAAATTAAAGATCCAATCTCAAATGACGTAGAAAAATCAATAAAAAATTTTGATCCCTTTTATCATCCTTTAGTTCATATTTCTGCCACTAGGGGTGCTTTTGATTCTTATTTCTTTGGCCATTTTGGTGCTAATTGCCGAAAAATTCTAATTTTTGATACTTAAACTCCCCTTACCGCTTCATAGCTACTCGCGTTTTTTCAACCAGGGGGCACCCTTACAAGACTTTTCCAGTCTTATGGCTCCTTTATAGTTTCCCTTTGGTTTGTTGTTTTTTTATTCCATCTGTTTTCAGTTACCCTATATTTAATAAAATCTGCCTTATATATATGTAAAAACAATGATTTCAATAATCGATTCTAGAACATCTCCTTTGTAGATTCTCGAAAGTAATCGATGACTGTATCGATTGTGTATTTTACGATAACGATTTTTTTCGATTGGTAAATTTTCGAGAATCGCCCATCACTAAGCCCTATCACTACTATGAAATTGTCGGCCAGAATAATAGCTAAGTTTTCCAATAACTGTTTTTAGCTTTTCTCGTTATAATCGATTGTAAAACATCTCGATTGTAGATTCTATGAATTAATCGATGGCTGTATCGATTGTGATTTTTTACGATGACGATTTTTCTCGATTGTTGAATTCTCGAGAATCGCCCATCACTATTACCGACCAACCAGTTATTCCACTCAGGAAACGTGGTAGGCCAAGAAAAATGTTCCTGGTCACTTGCCGAGACGTCTAAGGAACCAGAGGGGGAGGATGTAACTAATATTTAAATAGCGATACACTAGATGGCAGCACACGACAGTTTAGCGGGCTGCCAAATAGGTTTTCCCATAATTCATTGCGGATTAGCTTTTACGCAGGGAGAGTGTTTTTTGAGACGCAAAATGTAGAGGCGTTCGATATACAAGCTGCTTGCTTGATTTTTCCCCCCCGGAGCTTTTAATGAGGGGCGGGAAATGATAAAATATTTTGCAATCACCGGATTTCTTCTGAGTTTTGGCAATGTAAATATGTACAGTAGTCCTGTAAATAATAATATGTCTTGTAGTACAGAGATTCATTAAACCTTACTTTGTACTAAAGCATAGAATGGCGTTTCTTTTCTGAAGTGATGAGTCGATTGATAAAAGATTGTAGCCTCTACTTATGGGAAGTAAGCTGGCTATAAGCTGATAAAATTCCCATTTTTAATCTTGAAAAATATAGCTCCCTAAAGAAATTATATCGTGTAACTGCATGGGTATTTAGATTTATTTCTAATATAAAATTGAAGGTAGAAAAAAGCAGGGGTGCAGAATATGTCCGATCCGGCGATCTAGGATCGGGGGAAATTTTAACAACTTGGGGAAATTTTGCAGAAACATACGCAATTGGTTTCGAATTTAACAACGAATTCTATAATTTCCTGATAGAAAAATTTCACTACAAATAAAAAGATCCGTATGGCGACCTTCACAAAATCGACCTCAGAATAATATGTACCATATATCAGGGGTGACTCTTAATTTTCCGAAAATTTAAGGCATTCGGTTCCGAAAATTTAAAAAAAAAATCGGTCTTCAATCCGAAAATTCGAACATAAAAATACCGCGAATTCTGTCCAAGAATTAGAGAAAACCGTGAATTTCGTCACAAGATCGCGAAAGAACCGCAGGTTTCGTCAAAAGATCGCGAAATGAACGCAAATTTTGTCAAAAGATCGCGTAAGAACCGCAAGTTTCGTGAAAAGACAGCAAAATGAACGCAAATTTTGTCAAAAGATCATGAAATAAACGCACATTTTGTCAAAAGATCGCGAAAGAACCGCAAGTTTCGTCAAAAGACCGCGTAAGAACCGCAAGTTTCGTCAAAAGACCGCGAAATGAACACACATTTTGTCAAAAGATCATGAAATAAACACACATTTTGTCAAAAGATCGCGAAAGAACCGCAAGTTTCGTCAAAAGATCGCGAAAGAACCGCAAGTTTCGTCAAAAGATCGCGAAACTACCGAAAAATTTCGTCAAAAGATCGCGAAAGGAACGCAAACTTCATCAAAAGATTGCGAAAGGAACGCAAACTTCGTCAAAAGATCGCGAAAGAAACGCAAACTTCATCAAAAGATTGCGAAAGGAACGCAAACTTCGTCAAAAGATCGCGAAAGGAACGCAAACTTCGTCAAAAGATCGCGAAAGGAACGCAAACTTCGTCAAAAGATCGCGAAAGAAACGCAAACTTCGTCAAAAGATCGCGAAAGGAACGCAAACTTCGTCAAAAGATCGCGAAAGAAACGCAAACTTCGTCAAAAGATCGCGAAATGAACGCAAACTTCGTCAAAAGATCGCGAAATGAACACAAATTTCGTCAAAAGATCGCGAAATGAACACAAATTTCGTCAAAAGATCGCGAAATAAACCACATTTTGTCAAAAGATCGCGAAAGAACCGCAAATTTCGTCAAAAGATCGCGGAACTACCGAAAAATTTCGTTAAAAGATCGCGAAAGGAACGCAAACTTCGTCAAAAGATCGCGAAATGAAAGCAAATTTTGTCAAAAGATCGCGAAACAACCGCGCATTCCGTCAAAAGGGGCAAAAAAATCGCAAATTTCGTTAAAAGATCGCAAAACCCCCGCAAATTTTGTCAAAAGATCACGAAAGAACTGCGAATTTCGTTAAACGATCGCAGAACAACCGCGAATTTCGTCAAAAAGGCGAAACAACCGCAAAATTCCTCAAAAAATCGCGAAAAAAACGCAAATTTCGGCAACAGGTCAATAAAAAACGCAAATTTCGTCAAAGGGTCGCGAAAAAAAATAGTACTGGGAGTGGATTTCCCCCACTCTGCTGTAACCTTTCACAAATTTGTAGTGAATTTCAGATTTTTTCTTTCTACTCAGAATCACCCTGTCATATATACTTGCGCATAAGTTGAGAAATATTGGAAAAATAAATTTTCAATACCTACCGTAATACAGCATTTACTTATAACATATCGTAAATTTTGGGGAAATTTTCATGTGGAGTGGGGGAAATGTTGGGAGTAGATACATTTTCTGCACCCCTGGAAAAAAGAGATTTTTCAGAATTATCAGCTGAGGAAATGTTACATGCTGAAAATTTTTGGTTAAAGCTGGTGCAGGAAGAAAGTTTCCCTGAAGTTATAAAAAGCTTGAAATGTAACAAGAGTATCCCTAAAGAATCGAATCTTCTACAGTTAAATCCTACCGGGTGTCCCAAAAAGGACTGACTGATTTTAAAATTCAATAACTTGCAAACGGTGACAGATATTTAAAAAATTCTTGCAGGAGGTTTATGCATAAGGTCAAAAGTTTTACTACAGTGATTTTCGATTTTAGTTCGAATTACAAACAATAAATGGCGCTGTAAGCAATAGTCGCTAAATACAGGCTCGATTTCTGGTCCTTTCTCTTGTTCCATGCTGAAAAAGGAGATGGAAATGTATTATCCGGGCCACGAAGTACCAAAAATCGAGCCTGAATTCAGCGTCTGTAGATCGCAGCGCCATCTATTGCTTGTAATTCGAACTAAAATTGAAAATCACTGCAAAAAAACTTTTGACCTTATACATAACCCCCCTGCAAGAATTTTTTAAATATCTGTCACCGTTTGCAAGTTATTGAATTTTAAAATCCGTCAGTCCTTTTTGGGACACCCGGTATGTTGTCATGCTGTTGGTACGAGGACAATTACAAAAGTCTGACTCCTCATTTTATGAAAAACATCCCGTTCTGATTCCTGCAAAACATAAATTGACTGAATTAATCGTGAAAGATGCACATGAAAAAGTTTTTCATTCAGGAGTGTCCAGTACATTAGTACAAACTCGTGAAAAGTTTTGGATTTTGAGATCCAGACAGTGTATAAAATCAGTCCTGAATAAATGTACAATCTGTAAGAAATTTAACGTACGCCCTGGTCAACAAGTTATAGCCCCTCTTCAAGGTGACCGCTTTAACGAAGCTCCACCGTTTTCAGTAACAGGTCTTGATTATGCGGAGCCTCTATATGTCAAGGGGAATGAAAATAAATTTTATATTTTATTATTTGCATGTGCTATCACAAGAGCACGTCATTTAGAATTAGTAAAAGACATGTCAACAGCAGAATTCCTGTTAGCATTTCGCAGGTTTATCTCACGAAGAGGACTGTGTGCTATAATATATTCAGACAACGCCAAAACTTTCAAAAGAGCTGATCTTGAACTAAAAGAAATGTGGAAAGTAATCCACCATCCTGATGTTAAAATTTTTTTCGCCAATCACAGAATTTCCTGGAAGTATATTGTAGAGAGTGCAGCCTGGTGGGGTGGCTTCTATGAGCGAATGGTTCGCTCAGTGAAAACTACCTTGCGTAAAGTTATTGGAAGATCTTTAACACTGAGTGAATTAGAAACGCTTCTAATTGAAGTAGAAGCTGTAATTAACTCTCGTCCGTTGACTTACACGTATTCCGAGTTAGAAGAACCATCTCCTCTTATATTACTCCAGCGCATTTTTTAATCGGAAAACGTATCTTGTGTTTACCTACCATAAAAGTGAACGATTTAATTTTACCAGCAACGAAAGAATCTTTAGTGAAACGCTTCCGTTTACGTGAGACTCTTCTAAATCATTTTTGGAAGCGTTGGAAAAATGAGTATCTTCTCAACTTAAAATCTGCTCACTACACGGACCAGAATAAAACTTCAGACTTTAAAGTAGATGATGTGGTGCTTGTACATGATGAATACTTTACTTACCCAGAAGTTTGTAGAAGTTAGGAAAAGTTACTAAAACCTTTATGGGTAGAGACGGCAAGATAAGGTCTTGTGAATTGAAAACAAATAATTCATTTATTAAAAGACCTATTAATTTGTTGTACAATCTTGAACACAGAAACTAAAAAAAAAAAACTGTTTTTGTTATTGACTTTAAAAACTTTTTATTAATTTCACTTTAAAAAAAAATGTGCTTTTTGTTTATTAATATTTCCAATTTTTAGTTTAATTTTTTGTATTGAATATTCTGGAAAAAGTTGTATAGATTTAAATTGTTCTTTCTATTTTTAGTAGCAGAAACCTGTTCGCAAATTTTTTAAATTGTTTTATTATTTTATTGAAGTCCAGTATGTAAGCATATATTTTGATTTGTATTGTATTTATGTACAGTCGAGCCTCTATATAACGAAATCCATTGTTCCAGTAAAAAATTCGTTATATAGAGAAGTTCGTTATATAGAGAATGTGTAAAAATTCCTATTTAATGTGTAAATTTTGAACAAAAATTATTTTTGAGGTGTTTAATTAAGAATTTGAAATGTTTAACATTTATTTGAAAGCATAATAAAAATCACATAAGGAAAACTTACATTAATTTTAGACAAAGAAATCTGTAATATTTCGTTGTTTTGATTTCAAAATTGTTACACTCTCGAAAAAATGTTCACACTTTAGAAAGGAATGAAAAACTATATCGGGAACATTTTCCTTCATTTGAAGTCCTCTCCTTATAAGATCAAAAGAACTCATCATTTCACTGCGTGATTGTTCATATCGCTGCTTAAAATATCACTATTAGTAGGATACTGCACAATAATGAGATTGTCACCCACTTCCAAAAAATCAGAGATAGTAACATTTTCTTCAACATTTCCGCATTCCTTAAAAATTGTATGTGAATACTGTGTGTAACTTTAAGATTGAAGACAAATAGTTTCCTTTTTCACATTTTTATATCACACAGCACACAAATGTTACAAACAATCACAAACACTGAAAAACATATAGAATGATGAGGTGACTTTGGGGTAATAACCCGCTGTTAGAACAAGTGACGTTCATAAAACATATTTTGGGGAATACTCCCGCTATAAGCAACAGAATAATTGGGGATAAGACCCGCTATAACATAACGTGCCACAATGGCAGCTCAAGAACAACATACTATACTTGGGGATAAGACCCGCTCGAATACACAACGTGCCGCAATGGTAGCTAAAACAACTGAACTGGGTCACATGACCGCAAAGCCGCGGAGCTCGTTCGGCATGCGCACAAGGTCCGAACATGCCGCCCGCGTTGCAATGTGCGTAGCACATTCAAAATATTAAAATACACTATAAATACAAGAACTAAATAAAATACCAATACCATAAAATAATATTACATTGCATATACAATAAGGATAAGTTGCAATAACAAGGACTATACAACACAATAAAGTTAAATTCTTTGTTACAAAATTTAAGCTATTTTCTAAAAATAGTTCTATATTGTCCTTAAGAAAAGTTGAATGTAAAATAGCATGTAAATCTTAGGTGCACTTTAAAATAAGTAAACAATGAGAAAAAGTATGTACATTAGGTTTCATTAATGGGCAAGACACACAATCTAGATATGGATCTAAGAAAGATATTTGAGGCTGTTTTAGCCCTTGCAACCCTAACATTACCATCCTTTCCTGGTATAACCTCTAAGATTCGCCCTAGCATCCACTTACAGGGAGGTAAATTGTCCTCCTTTATGACTACCATCGCCCCTGGTTTGATGTTTTCCCCTTTTACCTGCCATTTTGAACGATTTTGGAGATGACTCAAATAATTTAATTGCCAATTTCTCCAAATTAATTGGACGAATTTAGTGATTCTCTGCCACCTAGATAATCTCGATTCTGTGATATCAATCAACTGAGGTTCTGGAATGGCATCGATAGGCCGACCAATTAGGAAATGGCCTGGTGTCAATGCATTAAAATCATTTATATCGGTCGATAATGGAGTTAAGGGACGCGAATTTAGTGCCCCTTCGATTTGGGTGGTGACTGTTTGGAATTCTTCCATAGTCAATCTAGCACCTTTTAATGTCCGTTTAACATAATACTTGAAAGATTTTACACCAGCCTCCCATAAACCACCGAAGTTGGGCGATCTAGGAGGAATGAACTTCCATTCAATAGCTTCTGAAGTAAGGTAATAAGCTAATTTTTCATCCGGTCTACGAACTAACTCATGAAGTTTGTGCAATTCTGATTTAGCACCCCTAAAATTCGTAGCATTGTCTGTCATAATAGAAGCGCATTTTCCTCGCCTTGAAACAAAGCGTTTAAGTGCGGCGATAAACGCATCAGAAGTTAGATCCGTTACTATTTCTAAATGAATAGCTTTTGTTACTAAGCAAACGAAAATCGCGACATAAACCTTATGAAAAATCCCTTTTCTTTGATTTTTATATTTAATCTCAAAAGGGCCGCAAAAATCGGCTCCTGTATGGTTAAACGTAAAATTTGGAGTTACTCTTTCCGATGGGAGGTCACCCATGATTTGTTTAGCAGTAACTGGGTTGTTCCTAAAACAGACAACGCAATCATGCACTACTTTTCGCGCTAACTTTTTTCCACTTACGGGCCAAAACCGTATACGTACGTAATGGATTAAAGTTTGGGGACCAATATGAAAATACTTCCTGTGAAAATGCTCAAATATGAGTTTTGTGAGCTTATGGCCTTTCGGCAAAATGATTTGATGCTTCTTATCAAAGTTTAAATCTGAATTTTCCAACCTACCGCCAACTCTTAAGATATTATCTTGATCCAAAAAGGGGGATAAACATTTAATTTTACTGGAAGGGGGAACCCTTGATTCCCGTTTTAAACCCTTAATCTCTTCCTGAAATTCTGCATTTTGTACTAATCTAATTAGAGAAACTTCTGAAATTTTTATTTCTGGGGTTGTGAGGCTGCCTCTGCGCCGGTCTGCTAACTTACATTTGCAATTGTGAAAAAACCTAGAAACATATGCCAGTATGCGAAGAATACTATAGTATTTACCACTTATGTTGAGAAAAAAATTTACTTCTTCAGGATTCCTGAAAAGAGAAAGAGAAATATTAAATTTGAAATCATTACAGTTATTTTTATATTTTGATTTAGTCTCTGGAATGTAATCTGTTTCTGGCACAGAAATAGTTTCTTGCTCAATCACTAAGTCATCAGCTGCTAGGAAGCTTGGTTTCCTAAACCACATTGGATTCTCTACAAGGGAATTAACACTCGCACCTCTGGTCAAGAGATCGGCAGGGTTGTCCTTGCTGGAGCAGTGATATCAAGAGTTCGAATCTGAAAGTGCATTAATCTCTATGACACGGTTTGCCACAAACTGTTTCCATCGGTTTGATGATCCTTTGATCCAGAATAAGGTTATTTTGGAATCCGTCCAATAGTACACTCTCGATGCGATTTTTTGATCTAGGATGGGTTTTACTTTATTGGTCAGTCTTGCACTTAGTAAGGCTCTGAGAAGTTCCAGCCTCGGCAGAGTTATCTCCTTTATCGGTGCAACACGACTCTTTTAAGTCACGAGATTGACTTCCACACCACTCTCTCTTTTTATTCTCAGATAAATGGCAGAGCCATACGCTATTTTACTAGCATCAGAAAAGGCATGTATTTCTATAGCTATTACTTGATTCAAGCAACCAAGAATTTTCCTCGGAATTTTTAATTCTGCTAAATTTGGAAGTTCTTCGAACCACTTCAACCACCTTTCGTGCACATTAGTTGGGAACTGTTCATCCCATGTTGTCTTCTTTAACCATAGTTCTTGGAACAGGCATTTGATTCTAATGGTGAATGGCGTGAGCATGCCTAACGGATCGAATATTTTACAAACTGCTTGCAATAGTAGACGTTTTGAGCTTTTTTGCGATGACAAGAATTCTATTAAACTTTTGACTTCGAATGTCAGACAATCTTCTTCTGTTTTCCAGGACATTCCCAATACCTTGCTTAGATTGCTTCCTAGGCTTATTGCAGCATGTTCTGCTTGAATATTTAAACCTTCCTTTTGCCAGCACTTCAGTAACGCTTCATCATTGGTTATCCATTTTCGAAGAATCATTCCTGCTTCAGACATTATTTTGTTAGCATTCAGGGAAACATCAAGAGCGTCTTGCAGCGTATCTTCGTCAGATATAAAATCATCCACATAAATATATTTATCGAGTATGTGAACAGTTCTTGGGTGTAGGTTCGTAAACCGCTTGATGTGCTCCTTTATGGTAGCTGATAGGAGGAATGGGGAGGCATTGACTCCAAATATAACACGTTTAAATCTGAAGACCTTGAAAGATTTTAAATCATCATCATACCACAGAAAACGGACAGAATATCGATCTTTTTCAGCGAGTGAGATTTGAAGGAACGCCTTCTCGATATCAGAAGAAAAGGCAATTTCGTATAATCTGAAGTGGATTAAAATATCAAATAGAAGTGGATTTAAGTTGGTGCCGGGCCATAAACAATCATTAAGGGACAAATCATTGTTATCATGAGAGCTGGCATCGAAGACGATTAGGACCTTTGTAGTAAGTTTATCTTCTTTACAGACCGCATGATGGGGCAAACAATAAACTGCCCTGTCTAAAACAGGTTCATTTTCTTGCACCTGCTCTATAATTCCTTGCTTTAAATATTCCGTGATTATTTCAGAATATTGTCGAAAAAGCTCTGGGTTTCGATAAAATTTTCTTTTTAGACCTTCCAAACGCTGTTTCGCAACATTAAAATTATCGTTTAAATCCTTCCAGTCTTTTTTCCACGGTAACTGAACTTCATAACGATTGCCTACAAATTTGACAGTTTTATCGAATATTTGTTGTGCTTGATCAGTTTCCGATATTTTCGGATCATGCGTTATGCCAATAGATTCCAATTCCCAAAATTGTCTTAAATTATCATTTATTTCATCGAAATCTCTAACAAAATTGCACATAGCAATATTGTTTGTTTGCGTGTTCTCCTCTAGCGCCCCAGTTGTGATCCATCCAAAAACAGTGTCTTGCAGAAAAAGTTTATCGTTTATCTTAACTGAATTATGCTTTAAAATTCTATAAAATAATTCAGCCCCAATCAATGCGTGAATTTTTCCCGGTTTGAAAAATGTGGGGTCTGCCAATTCCACAATATTCGGTAAATTAATGTCCGATACATTTAATTGCTTTGATGGAATTACATCCGTGATTTTGGGAACAATTAAGAAATCTATATTCTCCCTGAAAGAGCCATCTTCGTTTGTAATTACACTCGAAATTTTATTTTTTTACATTATAAGTATAACCGTTTAATCCTGTAACGGGTACATTAATTATCCTTTTTTTAAATTTCAGCATGTCAGCGCAATCCTTAGTTAAAATATTGACATTGCTAGCATTATCCAATATTACTCTAAACTTTCGTTTATTTCCGAAATTATCTTCGATATAAACAAAGCATGTACTCAATAAAATTGATTTTTTTTCTTTACTTATATTATTCAAGGTCTTTAAAGATTCGTCATTATTTACCGAAATTTTTTTCGTTTCTCTATTTACCGAACCTGCAAGAGGGGAGGAAATTTGGGGGGAAGCCAATTCATTTTTTGATTTATTTTTTTTATCTCGATGAAGCGATGAGCTGTGTCGCAATCCACAGGTATTACAGTTATATTTTGAAATGCAAGAATTTACGAAATGAGAATTATTCAAACAATTGGTACACAGCTTATTTTTCTTCACAAAATCGTATCGTTCAGAAACATTCATTTTTAGAAACTGAGAACATTTGTTCAAATTATGAAAAGCCAATTTACACAGAATACAAGTTTTTCCATTCGATTTATCATTCGAATTTAGCATGAAATTTTTTTGTTTGTTCGAAAGAGGAATGTTTTTGTTTAAGGGTTTTGAAGCAGAGTATCTATTTACGCTTTCTAACGTAGAACTTCGGTTTTCCAAAAATGACATTAATTCATTAAATTGTGGGTATTCTGATTTTTTAATCGAATATTCAAATAATTTTCGAGATTCCTTATCTACCTTTTGCAATATAATATTGATAAGGATAGCATCAGACAGATTGTTTTGTTCATATTGTAATACTTTTAAAGCCCTCAAATTTTTATTTACACAATCAATAAAGGATCTCAATTCTTTAGAAGACTCGTAATGTATTTTTTCATAATTAATTATGGCTGATAAATAAGTGTCAATGAGCAAACGTTGATTTTCGAATCTTTCAGTAAGTGCTGTAAACAATGACTCAAAAGAATCGTCTGGACTCTCTAATTGTTTTGCTTCATTTTTTAGCGAAGCTCGCAAATAAAACAGCTTCTGAGCATCATTTAACTGGACATTATTGATAATTAAATTTGTAAATTGTACTTTAAAGATTGACCACTCTTCATATTTACCATTGAATGTTGGTAGTGGGATTTCAGGTAACTTAACTTTAATATTATTCAAACTTAAAGATTCAATACTATCAGCATCCACATTTATTTCAGAAACTTTAAGATTTTTAAGAAATATGTTGAGACTTACCTCAAGTTTCTCGAGACGATCTTCGAGTTCATCTAACTCGTTTTCGACTTCTGGTAAGTCCTTAATATCAGGGATATCATAATATTTATCCCGTATTTCCGATACCTTTGCTTGAAGCTCAGGTAATTTTCGAATCTTTATTTCGAGCTCGGTACTCGAGTAATTAATTTCGTCTGTATTATCTTTTACGAAATTTTCTAATTTCGTTATAGTACCTTTTAGAGCACCTTTTGTTCTATTTAATTTTTCCATAGCATCTATTTCGCTGCGAAATCGACGGACCACAAAATTGTATGTGAATACTGTGTGTAACTTTAAGATTGAAGACAAATAGTTTCCTTTTTCACATTTTTATATCACACAGCACACAAATGTTACAAACAATCACAAACACTGAAAAACATATGGAATGATGAGGTGACTTTGGGGTAATAACCCGCTGTTAGAACAAGTGACATTCGTAAAACATATTTTGGGGAATACTCCCGCTATAAGCAACAGAATAATTGGGGATAAGACCAGCTATAACATAACGTGCCACAATGGCAGCTCAAGAACAACATATTATACTTGGGGATAAGACCCGCTCGAATACACAACGTGCCGCAATGGCAGCTAAAGCACAACTGAACTGGGTCACATGACCGCAAAGCCGCGGAGCTCGTTCGGCATGCGCAGAAGGTCCGAACACCTTAATTTCCGTTTCTCTTTTAAGTTTGCTAAAGCCACATCTTCTTCGTCCTCAGAATCCGCATTATTCTCCAGTTTAGTAAAGCCGGCCTATTGAAGCAATTATAAATTGTTTTTTCAGTTACATCAAATGTCAAAGCTTTATAAAATTCCGCAATATACTTTCTAAGACTAATGATGTCTTGGGTAGAATCATTTTTTTCAGTAGCTATGATCAGTTGTTTAAGAATTCTTTTCTTATAATGCACCTTTAGATGTTTTATTACTCCCAAGTTCAAGGGTTGCAGTTTTAATGTGCAATTGAGTGGTAAGAAAAAAACTTCAACATTTTGCAGTTTTTCTCCACAGTTTTGTGAGTGAGCTGGACAATTATCAGTAAGCAAGGCAATTTTTCGGCGTTGTTTTCTCATTTGATTGTCAAGTGCTTTTAAACATTTATCAAAACATTTATCTTCTTTAAACGCCAGAGTCTTGTTTGGGAGACACTTGTAAAAGAGACCTGTTTCGTCAGCATTGAAAATGTTCTCAGAATCGAATTCTTTTAGAATTTCTGCTACTTTAAGGCTCCAGTTGTCACATGCTGTCACTGGAGCATCCACACTTTCACCGCAGATAGTTTTCTGTAATAACCTAGGTCTCTTCTTGAACTTTTCTAGTCAATCAATGCTCGCTTGGAAGTCAGAGTGCCCAAGAGATGAAGCATATTCTAGAGCCTTTTCTAAAACCATTGGTCCCGAAAGTGGTAGATTCCGGTCCCTTATCCCTTTAATCCATTTAAACATTGCTTCGTCTCAGTCCTTGTATTGGCACGTGCTCTTTCTTTTTCACGCTGAACCAAGATCCGAATTCTACTCAGTGATTGACTGTCTATTTTTTTTATGATTGTTGATAGAGTACTTGCCGGAATCCCGAGCTTTTTTGCCACATCTTTTTTTTTTTTTAATCCCTTACCGATTTCTTTCAAAATCTTCGCTTTATCACAGAGAGTTATGCAGTACTTAGGAGGTATTTTTTGCAGAATCAGTAAAAAAAACGCACTCAAACAGATTAAGTTTTGTTAATCTTTCACACTAAAGAAAGCCAGAAACAATTGCGAATTAAAAAGGCCTATAGAGGCGCTGCTCGCAGCCTTCGGTACAGGAAAATTGTCTCTTTAATGTCCCTTTAACTAATGCTAAAGTGCCATTGAAATAATTCTTTACTGTAAATGCATTTGAAAGTTTTAGATATTCAAATTTGGATAATTTTTACTTTTTCATATAAGAAAGAACACAAACGTCACATGAAAACTGAAACTGTGCAAAAGAACAATAATTCTGAACAAATTTAAAATACATGTAATGCAATGCGCTTGCACGGCACTATCTGATGCGAGAAGTTACATCTTTTCTCCACCAGATGGCGTATTCGAGCGTTTGAATCGCCAATAAACATATACTTTAACTGTAAGGGTTGAGAGCTTTAGTTTGGATAGATGAAAACGTATTCTAAATGATGACAGTGATCTGCTGTCATCACTTAGAACACGTCATTCGGACACGGCGGCAGCTGTCGAGGGAGAATTTTCCATTCGACCAATAGCGTGCTTGCGCCTTCTTTCTCGCCCGCTTTTTTGTGGAGCGCATCAGGGTATGTGTCGTGCCAGTGGATCTCGGAAGCTTTCTGATAGTGAATACATTACGAATATCGACTTGTGCTTGATTAAAAGAGAGTTTATTTTTATAATTTAACCTTCAGAATGATCTTCGATCTCATTCACCTTAAACTTCAATTACCTCTCTGACCCCGCTCTTATATATGTAACAATCCAAATGACACTGTTTTAAGAACGAAGTTGGAATATGCGTGGGAGATGGGGGGGGGGGGATGAATTCGTTGGACATAGAGAACAAGGAGATTCAAGGCATAAAAGTAAGATAAAAAACTCAGCACTGAACGATAAATCAGGAATCAGTAATGGGAAATTAATTCCATGTGATTTGGAAGCTTTTTTAAAACTGAATAAATAAAGAATATTTTAAGAAAAAATTCCTTATATGGAGATAGATATTTCGCTATATGGAGACTGTTTTTAATGTGATCATGGGAAAATGGGACCGTTCCTACTAAAAATTCATTATATAGAGAAATTCGATGTATGGAGTTTTGTTATAGAGAGACTTGACTGTATATTGTAATTCATGATTTTTTAGAAAAATTTTATTTCTACTTTAATTTTTGAATCCCCATTTTGATGAACCATTTTGTATATAATTGGATTGCCAATAACATGTTATAAAGGATTTCTTGTTGGTGATTATTTACAACTGAACAACACCTGCGCCACTTTCTGTCGTGAATTCTTCAACTATGCTCTCCCAATAATAATATCGTGAAAATCATGAAGATTATTCATTAGTCACCATCCTTTTTACACCATTATATTTTAAATCGTTTCAGGTTTCCTGAGGTTGCATAGAAATCGCAATTTAGAAAGCTTTTACAACGCTTTTCACCCTTATTAAATTTTGATTTTTTTTAGGGAATGTTCTTAGAGATCATTGATATCTTATAAGCAACTACCATTCCAAATTTCATGATTCTAGGCCCTTCCATAACACAAAACCGCAATTAAAAACGTTTTTTCTCCTGCAAGCCGAAGGTGGTAGTGAAGTTGTTAGTATTTGAATCCCAATGAAAAAGGCGTGAGTGAGTAAGTTAGATAAAATTGGGACTTACCCGTTCTTCAGGATACTTATCTATTTCGGTGTAAATCCACACTTTGTGTAATCCAATATGTGTTAGTTGTCATAATTTTAATCAACCACTCTTTATAACCTTCTTTGACAAAAGAAATTGTAGACTATTATATCAAATGAATAAGCAGTGGTAACACTTTAAGCTATTTAATTCACATTGTGTAAATTGTAAAAAAGAGAGAGCATTTTCATGCCTCTTCTCTGGAATGACTACATTTTCAGAATGAAAAAATATTTACATTATAAGATAATAAATCAGTAATAATAATTGTAATAGCAATATCATAATAATAATAATAAATCAGTTTAATGTCTATGAGTCACTCAACAAGTCATTATCTTTATCAAAGTTTTCAAGGTTAATTTCTTTTGAATAGATTTATGGCTGAGTTGAAACGACGCATTATTTATGTAACTGAGAAAATTATCTTTATCACACCCGTAAGGCATGGTGACGTCACGGCGACGTCGTTGTGAAGTCACACTGTGATTTTGTGACCGTCGATGTGACGTCACGTGACGTCGATGTGACGTCATAGTGACTAGAATGCGAGGTCGTTATGGCCGTTTTAGAGGTCGTTTGTGACGTCACATTGTGACCACTCTGTGAAGTCACGGCGTGACAAATTTGTGAAAAGCGTGTCATTTGTGACTATTTTGGCATTAACTTTGTGACGAACCTGTGACGAAAGCGACAATGCTTTGACGTCACACTGTGACCAATTTGTGAAATATGTGTCATTTGTGACGAACTTGTCATAAACACTGTGACGATTTCAAATGAAAATCAAATTTTGAAATTAATTGCTTAAAAGGCACAAAGGCGAACATAGTGAAAAAGATTCCATGCTGGGTCTCGAACCCGGGCCATCAGCATAGCGCACTGACATTCTACGGACTAAACCACATGGAACGATACCCAGCCTGGAAATTTTCTCACTATTACATGTTGGCAAGGCTACAAACGCAGCACAAGATGGAATATTTATCGTGAACCACCGACATGGGGCAAACACGAAACTTAATTAAATCCAGCATCGATTGAAACTATATTAATACTTGGAAATTTTTCCAGAGAGAACCATTCGCCTTGCATACAATATTTCAAATGAAAATCAAATTTCAAATTAATTGCTTAAAAGGCAATTTTAATTTGAAATATTGTATGCAAGGCGAATGTTTCTTCCTGGAAAAATTTCCAAGTATTAATATAGTTTCAATCGATGCTGGATTTAATTAAGTTTCGTGTTTACCCCATGTCAGTGGCTCAAGATAAATATTCCATCTTGTGCTGCGTTTGTAGCCTTGCCAACATGTAATAGTAAGAAATTTTACAGGCTGGGTGTCGTTCCATGTGGTTTAGTCGGTAGAATGTCAGTGTGCTATACTGACGGCCCGGTTTCGAGTCCCGGCATGGACTCTTTTTAACTATGTTGGCCTTTGCGCCTTTTAAGCAATTAATTTGAAATTTGATTTTCATTTGAAATATTGTATATAAAGCGAATCTTTCTCTCTGGAAAAATGTCTAAATATTAATATTGCGATGAATTTTAAAGTAAACTTTTGTTGTAAATATAAAATTTTATTTTTTACCGTACTTTTTAGCAAAATATCGCTATTTTGGAGCACATTTCTTCTAAAACATTTTCAATTTCTCCACTTAAAAAAACAATGCTTATCAACTGACATATTTTTTTATTAAGTTCTAAACTTGATATTGAGTTCAAGCTTGATATTTAGAATGGGTATTTTTTTAATGTGTTGTGATTTTTTATTGTTTTATTAAATACGAACATGGAGTCTAACGGATATTAATATAACTATTATTTATATAACAGTATGATAAGCCATATTTATTTAAATTTTTTATTCCCGCGTACATTGTATTTTGTGAATATGAGCTAAATAGATTTGGTATGTTTTATAGGAAAAGACTGATCTCAGAAATAGAAAAAACAAGTAAGAAAAATCATGCGTTAAGCATAGATTATAAAATACTTTCCAACACTTCCTGAATGCTTTAACAAGATATCGTAATTTAGGGAAATAATGTAAAATAAGATAACTAAGTAAACATTTTAGAAAACGCATAAAACATTTGAAAAACTGGTTTCAGCAGTTACCATCCATAGCAAAATATGTTTTCCAATTCTTTTGAACAGCCCTGTATTTGATCTGTAGGTTGATACACTAAAAAAAAATCAAGCACTCAAACATGAGTAAACCGATGTACTCATATCGAACTGAATATTTTTGGATCAAAAATGAACCTATGGTTTCTTTATTTTGAAACATCACATGTTATCAAACCGAAACAAACGAATTATTTTGTACCCTGTAATGGTTCATTTCATTTTGGCGACATAAATGATGTTTATTAATGTAAATATTAAATTATGCACAGTATTTTAAAATAATTTAAAAGTGTTTGGAAATGTTGCTCTTGTCATAAAAATATTCGATTTGAGTATCTTGTTACGAATTTTGGTATTTTTCTTAATAAATAATGAATTAAGCGTTTCTTGTTAATAACTTTGAACGAGAAATAAATATCAGTACATTTTTACTTTAATTTTAGGGGGGGGGGGGAGGAGTGGGGGTCAGTACATAACCATTCATAATTGATCACAACCATGGAATAAAAAATTAGTACATGTGTTTCTCAACTTTGAGTACATTTGGATCGGAGCAATTTTGAGTATGTGACGCATTTAAAATTGTGTACTTTTTACTCAATTTTCAGTACCCATTTTTTTCAGTGTATATATACTATATAATAAGATAATTTAGTTTAGCAAGAAAACGCCTAACAGGTTGAAATTCTCTTTCAGCAATTTATACTAATACATGGAAACATACTTGAATACTTTTGTACAACCCTGTAGTTTACCTAGAACCTTTATTACACGCCACTATTTAGTTAAAATTTAATTCAAACTAAGACACTCTTAAAACTGCTAAAATCACATTTCCAGAAATTATAATTTATAGACGGCCATGTATCCAATTCTTTACGTGACCCTGTATATCATTTTATCTATATTCTACAAACATTTCTCAGTAAATTAAATGCAGTTTAGCGAAAAAAATCATAACTCATTTAAAAACCACCTTTAAGCGATTTGCGCCCATACCCGGTAACACTTACGAATACTTTTGTGTAGCCCTGTATAGGAATTATAGCACTTATATACACCATACACTATGCATAAATATAGTGAATCATAAAAGCGCATATCATAATTAAAAATGCATTTTCTGCCGTCATCGCTAATGTACAGTACTTCGGATACAATATAGTATCTGTAATATTTTATATAATGTGTTCCTGTAAATGCTATATACGTATTATTCGTATTATACATGAAATTATTTACAGTACATAAACCTCAGCGACGTATATCAATTTCATTATATATGAAACAGATTAACATAATTAAAGTACGCAGCAAACAATTCCCTCCATCCCTATATCATTATGTAATAGAATTCCTTTTTTAGCCCTGTAAATAAATAATAACTATTCTTTGCATCGCATAGTCAACAGAATGCATATTTTAGTGCGCTTCATAAATGCATATCAATTTTATTCTCTTTGAAAGCTTGCGTAAAATCCTTAAAAATCATTTGAAACGATTTTTTTCCCATAGGCCGTAATGTAACGGAATACTTTTGGCTGTCTTGTAAATGAACTAAACATGCTACAAACTTCATTACAAATAGGCACCGTGCTATGGTAAACGTCAATAATATCCAAAAATTTCAGGGCAATCCGAGTATATTTACGAGAGTTAGAGCGCAGACAGATTGCTAGACGTACATACGGAGAGACAAACCGAAGTCATAAGCCCTTTTCAACTTTGTATCCTCTATTATGTATCTTTTATTATATGAACTTAAAAAACATATATACTAAAGCAGTTTAATCTATAACTTCCTATCAGGCATGAAAAACACTTTATTTCAGTGCTTAAATATCATATTTTATTTTTTAGTGCCAATAATTACTTGTAGCATAAACGTAGAAAATGAGTTTATAATAGAAGAAAATTTAATAATCGATTCAAAATGTCTATAATTAAATGTTTGATTAAAATCACAAACAGAAAAAAAAATGCTTACATACAATTAAAAAAAATAAGTATACGAATTTGAAAAACACTAAAAATAATAATTAATATTTATAGTTGTACTGTTAAACAACAACAATCTACAATAGATGAATTAAATGCATTATTAGATTTAACAAATCTCAAAAATCTTTCCATCTATTATATATATATAATCCAAACGGAAATTTCGTTCCGAACGCCGAGATTTCGAGTTCTACCGCATGGATTTTGACGGAACTTATACCGTTAGATAGGTATCGTTTCAGGGAAGGTTTTAAGCTATAACACATCATTCTACCTAGATTAGTTATAGAATTATTACGGAAAATTCTTTTATATTGAACTTTGTAACTTCATATTTCCTTAAATATCTGGGCTCCTATTGGTCGTAGAGTTTAGATCTCGCGCCAAAAGTAGCTCCGAAGCACCCAAGCAAACTTTTCCCCGCGATTATTTTGCCGTCTTCCGATTTCCTCTAACTCTATTAGGGGCCCGCGTAGGGCCCCTTTAACATATTTTTCGTAGTAATTTCAGCAATTATCTTACATTATTCGTTAAGACCGCCACCCTCCCGATTCATGTATCTACGGAAAGGTTGCACGAAGGAGTTTCGTTCGGATACGCTTTCGTTAAGAATAGAGTGCGCTCCCTGGTGGTGGAATGTGGAACTAACATAACGCGATATTGTTAAAATTGGGAAATCTAACAATGCGATCTGTTTTAAACTTTGAGATAGTTCATAACACATAATTTATTATCTATTCTATTATATATATATATAAAATCTATTATCTATTCTATTATCTATTATATATATAAAATCCAAACGGAAATTTCGTTCCGAACGCCTAGATTTCGAGTTCTACTGCATGGATTTTTACGGAACTTATACCGTTAGATAGGTATTGTTTCAGGGAAGGTTTTAAGCTATAACACATTATTCTACCTATATTAGTTTTAGAATTATGACGGAAAATTCTGTTATTTTGGGCGATAAGGTTACCATTTTATTTCTTGGCGAAATTCATCGTTGATAAAAAAAAATTGAAACGGCTATTAAACCTCGAAAAATAAAAGAAAAACTTACTAATTTTATTTAAATGAAAAAAAAAGAAAAAGAAAATCCGTTTCAATGAATGATAATATTAAAAAACGGAAACATTTAATCAAAACCTGAAAGAAATATTTGTAATGCTTAAAAATTAATTTAATAAGAAATATTACACTTGGTACGCAATATTTGGCTCTTTATCGCTTGCGTTAGATATGGAAACGAATCAGAAAATTTGATTAGATGAAATTTTAACGACATTTTCTTTCTGTTCTGCTCTTTTCTTTTTTTTTTTATATCTAAATGTCCCATCACGTGACTGAAAGAAGAAACAAGCAGATGTAATTGTGAGTCACATGTGTAATTACTATTTGTTTCTTTACAATTTTTTATTTTTCTTTTGTCGCCAAACGATGTGATTTTAAGCCAAAAATGCATAAGCGTGACATTAGCTTGAGGATGTTCTCACAAATGGTGTTTTTTTAGGTGAAAGAGATCATTTTTTGAGTACATTTTCATATTCAATTGTAACTTATATAGATATCAGTTAATATTTTAAAAATGGAATCGAATGCTTAAATTTCAGTGTGAATCTCTGCCACACATACATATTGTAAAATAATTTCATACTTTGTAAAATGTTTTTCGCCGTAATTCCGAAAGCATGTGATATTTATAAACTCGAACTCAGATCAACGAATATTACCCATTTTATTTAAGCAAATATTATCTATTTTCTCAAGTCATATCGCCAATTTCATTTATAGGAAAATTTCACAGATTCGAAATCTAGGAAATAAAGATAATTTTTAAGGAAATTTATGTTTTAATACGTTATTACCATGGAAAAATTTAACATTTTGAAAAAAAAAATTACAAGTCTTTTGTAATTCGTCATTTCTTCTTCGTCTTTCTTCGTACTTTCTCCTCTGTTATGTAATATTTCAAATGATATTGGACTAATTTTCGATCATCGATTCACCGCAAAATCGCATATCTAATATAGTATATAAAATAAAGTCTGGATTAGGGGACTAATTAACGCACAGCGCAAACTACTGAACCTAAAATCTTGAAAATCGTGGTAAAAATACTTCTTATGACATAAACTTCTGCTAAGAAAGGATTTTCTAAAGTGTCACCCCTAATGGTTTTTGCACGGGGAGGGGAAAAAAATCGAATATCAAAATTATTTGTCAAATGATAGCATATTTTAATGTAGTTTTGTATGCTGAATCGAATGCTACCAAATAAATTTTTATAAGTCCAATAGTTCATGACACATTTCATATTTTTCTAATTTGGCGGTGTCTTTGGCATCTAAACCTCAAAATATCTATCATTACATCCGTTTTTCTAGCAACGGAAAAAATTCAAATCAACCCTTTTGGCTAAAAAATAAAAACGGCTCTATGAGTTTGAAATAAAAATGCAAGCATCTTAATTTTTTAAAAAAATAGTGATTTTATGTAAAATAAAAGGGAAAAAATTACTGAGAATTTAGCGTTTTAAAACAAAAATGGAAAAGGTACTACTTAGATATTCCGTCGACCAAAAATCTATCGTCAAACTATAAGATTAAATGCCAATAATGGTTGATCGTAAATATCAAATTCACTTGAATTTAAACAAACTACACGTGTTTACGTCATCAAGTGATTTTAATTTCGACGTTTTATTTGTATTTTTATTAATGTTATACTAATTTATTTGTTATTTCGTTATTTAAAATAAAGATTATGTCAATTTATATAATTTGGCGAATGGTTTGGCGATTTATATAATTTGGCGAAATTGGTCGACGGGATAACAAGTAGTACCAATGAAAATATTTAAGTATGGAAGCAATGTTTGTAACGACTTAAAAATTATTTTCATATATATAAACTCGGTTTATGGCGTCAGATGCCGTCATCCGAAGAATCTACAAGAGTCTTTTTCCATTTTTTCCGGTCATAGGTTCCTCAATGAAAGAAATTGGAATTGGAATAATATTGTGCGATTTATAAATTACTCCTCGATAAGAAGAAAAAATGGGTACATTTATAACAACCGTGCGCAGATCTCGCTGATAGCATTTTTAAAATTCCCAGTAGCAGTAGTTACATTTTGCGTATGTAAATTAAAAATATTTTTTTGCTTTTAATTATGGCATTATTTCCTGTTATTGTTTATCTTTTCAGTTTTTTAAATGAAATTAGTATAAGGCATGCATTTTAAATTAAATGAGTGAAAGGTTTGTGTTTTAAATGAAAATAATAAAATAAGAATATGCTATGAAAACAATCTTTATTGATTTATTACCTGCGCCCGGCTGACATAAAAGTATCACAAAAGCCACATATTCACTTTCCTGTGAGTAGTTGCTCATGAGAATTCAAGTTAACCTTCCGTAATCGGATACTTCACATATTGGTGTATTAGCTTTAATGTTGAAAGCATCGTTTTTGTTTGAAGCGAAAACTTTACTATGAATTCTATTACACAAAATCGCATCATCATCATCTACTAAATATTTACAACGGAAATTTGTATTTCATTCCGATTGTTTATAATACTTTCGTAGGATATACCACAATTAGTTAGGTAATAATTTTGGAAAGGTTTTAGTGTATGCATATTGTTCAAGGGTACTTAGTTATAGAGCAACAGTAAAAGTTCAAAAATTAAGTGAACCTGATTATGAAAGTTTAGCCTTTTAAAAAAAATCTACAGAACATATTTTGTTACAAGTGGCCCTGTTGCATGACTTTTAGGAATGGTGTTAGTATATACGATTTCATTATATATTGATTAGTTACAGAGGTATTAATTCCTGTTGTCATAACGGTCTCATTACCCGACCATAAGTGCGCTGCTTATAATCAACTAAAACAATTACTTCTTAATTGCTAAATTTTGTCCAACGCTTAAGATAACATTATATCGCAATGGCGTTCGCATCGTTTTCAGTAATGTGCAAGGTCAAGCTGAAGATCCATATTGTTTAAAATACAAGTTCAAATTCACCATCCAAGGTTCATTTGGAAATATTGACCAGCGCAGCGGGCATAGCCTGCTAGTATGTTATAAGGAATTCCTATTGTTTCATAATTTTGACAAATTGTAAATCTGAAAACATTGGTATGAAAATTTAGGATTTTAAAAAATAATTTTAAATATTATTAGCACTAAAAGAAAACTCTTTCAAAAGTTTCACTATATGTAAAAGTACATTTTCCCAGTATAATGCTAATTTCTAATCTGAAACAATTTCGTAATATCATAATAATCGAATATCTATATAATCTATGAGTGTTAGTAATTAGAAAACAGTAAGATGCCGAAAAAAAAAAACACCCAAATCATTGTCTCAACACATTTTCAATCTCAAGTAACTGAAAATTGATGTTTTCATTAATTTCCCTAATGAATGTAATCATAAATCAGTCTTTGCGCAGCTTTTTTTTTTTTTTTTTTTTTTTTTTTTTTCAAGCGATGGCAGATTAAGATATTTTTATTCACCTTATAGAATAAGAAAATTTTGCTAGCTGAAAGCAATTCTAGATCAGTCTGTTATTAATATAACATAAAACTATTTTACTCATAACACATGAGGAATAAAATATTTAAATTAAATAAGACTTACGTTTATGTTTCTATAATAATATCCGTATATTCTAAAATGGCAGCTGTCATTCTCTTATCTTAAAAAAACTATTGTAGAAGTGCCGATGTTCTACACAGCGACGCAACTTCCTGGCTTCCCGCGTTTTCCCTTATTTATTTATTTATTTATTTTTTCTGTTGTTATATCTCGCGCAGACGATTTCGGCTCAATAGATTTGGAACTGAAATGCGCAATGAGAGTGTTTTTATTTAAAATTTTCTATTTGAAGAATTTTCCAATGTATTTTACCTTTTCTTTTTATCAGTACCCAAATATTTATGTTAAAATGCATTGTAAAGTTTCTTTTTTGTAAATAATAATAATAATAATAATAATATTCATAATTAGAGTTTATTAGATAAAACATTGTTTAAATTTTTAAAATGTGTAAAAATCAATTTAATGGTAATAATGAACCCCAAGCTCCCTCTTTTTAAAGTAAAGTTTGTTTCACACGTTTTCTGTAAAATAAAACAATTTGTAAAATGTCATATCTCTAAAATACAAATTTGAAATGCGAATAATTAATTATATCATAGGTTTTGCATAAATTTTGTGTATTTCTTTTATTTTTGGAAAATGTTAATTTTATTTAAAAATTCTGAAAGAAGTAGAATTTTTGAAAAAATAGTTACTTAAAATAGTTAAACACTAAACGGAAAAAATATGATTTGAATGCAAATTATAAAGCAAGAAATGCATATATGACTAAACTCTGAAGACTCTTTCTACGTGCTCATTAAAAGCTTCAGACTTAACTGTAATAGAAATTTTTTAGTTTGAAACCACAGAAGTGTTACGACTACCACTGGTTCGCAAAAAAATAAAATAAAAATTCCTCCCTACAAACTAGAAACTTTCCGAGAAACACTTTTATAATAATAACAATCAGTGAGGGATTATTATATTAAATTGCAATGCTAGATAAAATTGAAATCATGAAAAAAGTATACTTTCACTGTCTTAGATATCAAATTGATAAAATATAGCATGAAAATTTAGTTTATTAATGCTTGTATCGTGCACTTTATATATTATGCCCCCCCCCCCCCCCCTTTCGTAACAGAATTTATCATTTGCTATACACTAATATATTTTCATTCCTTATGCCGCTGTAACTCGGGACTGTTTAAAATACTGTTTAAAATATTTCTCTTCATTTTCAAAGATTTTAAAAGTTCATATTTTTGTCGCACTACGACTTACAATATGGTGGTTTTTTTGTCACACATGTGACGTGACGTACGTTACATGCAATGACATAACAACGACGTCACAAATTTTTAACTGCTAGAAAAATATAATTTTGCAGTAAATAATATGTTTTGAAGAATTTTCGTAATATTTTAAAGTTTTCTAAGAAGTTCACATCTCAGTCACAATGTGACATCACTGAGTGGTGGCATTTTGGTCACAGATGTGACGTGACCACAGTGACTTGCAGTGACGTCACAACGACGTCACCGTGACCATGCATGCTATGAGGGCAGCTAATTAGCTTGATTTATGTCCATCAGCTCCTCCTTAATTTCTGAAGTTACATTCTCACACAAATTTAAGTTCCTTCTATGGGTTTGAAAAACAGGTTTGGGAACTGGTTTCGTAAACAGGTCTGCTATCATCAATTTGGTTGGGCAGTACTTTAGGTTGATAGTCCCTTCTTGCTTTAGTTGTTTTATCAGGTGGAACCTAATTTCAATATGTTTAGTCTTACTTGAGTGCTTTTCTAATTCTATCATCTTGATCGTGGACTGGTTGTCTTCATATAGGTCTATAGGTAAGGTTTGCTTTAGGTTTAATTCTTCCAGTAGATTGACTAGCCACTTTATTTCAATTGCTGCATTTGCTGCTGACACATACTCGGCCTCTGCCGATGATAATGCAATGCAGGATTGTTTCTTGGTCGACCATTGTATGGGATTTCTTCCTAACATGTATAGGTTCCCACTCGTTGATTTTTGTGAATCTACATCTCCTCCCCAATCTGCATCCGCATAAACTTCAAGTATCGGTTTCTTTTCTTCGCTCAGAACTAGACTATAATTTTTTGTAGTCTTTAAATATCTTATCACTCTTTTTACTGCATTCCAGTCTTTCATTCTTGGTGATTCATTTCTTCTGCTAAGAATGTTTACTGCTGCACAGATGTCAGGTCTGCTTATAGTTGCTAGATATAGAAGTGCTCCTATGGCTCGTCTGTAATATGTGTTGTTTGGTAAAATGTTATCCTCATCATTAAAGCGTGTGTAATTTGTTTCCATGGGTGTGCTACACGGTTTTGCGTCTTGCAAATTAAATTTATTGATTAATTCTTCTATTTTCTGAGTTTGATTTATCATGTAGCTTTTATTTACTTTTTTAATGTTCATAGATAGGTAGTTACTGATGTCACCTAAATCTTTTAGCTCGTATTCTTTATTTAAGATCGCGATTACTTCCTCTATTATTTCGTCTTTTCCAGCAATTAAAATGTCGTCTACGTATGTTATTATGTATGTTGTGTTATCGCCCCTTTTTCGCGTACAGGGGCGCGCCAGTGGTATTCGGCGCCTGTGTGCAAAACTTCAGCTTGTGCCTTATTACTCCTCCCTTAAAAACTATCGGTTTATAAAACTTATCAGCGAGCACAAATGAAATAGTACTACAAAATATATTAATTGAAAGCAGTGATGTAAAATACCCGGGTATTATCCAAGGTAATATCCAAGGTATATACCCGGGTAAATACCTATTTTGGGCATTTACCTGAATATTTATTTTTCAATTAGATATAAGTATGCGAAACACTCATATAGATATTAGTTATGATAACATGAGTGTAAAAGAAAGAAAAAAATAGAACTTTAGACTTCTTCCAATGTTAAGAAAAAAAAAAAAAAAGTTTTACATTTAAATATTGAATTTGTCGAAACATTAAAACGTCTCTTTTATTATAACGAAGAATTGAGAAGCATTTTATCAAAAAGATCATTTTTTTAATTTTATCAACTCGGTTGAAAAGAGCAATTACCGTATTTTATGGAAGAAACGCCGCACTCCTCAAATTGGCCTAAATAAGCTTAAAAATATCGTAATCGCCGCACCCGTTGTAAACGCTGCTTTTGTCGACAGTGTCACATTGATCTAACTTTAATCAGAGTTTTCTGAGCAGTGTAGGATGCTTCATTTTTTAATATCTTAAGATGTCTGAAGTTTTATTTAAAATATTTAAAACCGATTTTAAATATTTTTATGAATTTTTTAATTAGGGAAACTCAGTTGGTATTTTAAAAAAATCGTAAACGCCGCACATTGCGTAAACGCCGCACTTGGAAAACAATTTACTTTTAAACTCATAAACGAGGCGGCATTTCTTCCATAAAATACGGTAATATTAGTCAGACAGAATTTCAGAATCTGAATTATTCTATTCATCCATCCACGTAAATGTACAGTCGGCAAATTAAAAGAGAGAGAGATCGAACTCTTTATACATTTTAACCCATTAACCGCCAAAACTATAAGGTTGTAGTTTTCAACTTCCCAGCTGAACGTCGTTTGCCTCCACAAATTCTAAATGACAAATTTCGCTTTATTTGATCGCAACATTTTGTGTCTTTAAGTAATGCTAATTTTTTAATTGAAAAATAGTGGTGGATACGTAATTAATTTAAACTTGCGTATTTACTTTGACCGTTGTGTGAATGCAACACCAGCGGGTAATGGTTTAATCATGGTTAATCCCAGATAATTTGATGAAAATGATGAAATAAATGAAAATAGCCATCGACTGGAAATTGTCTTCTTTAAATTTAAGCTATAAAACTAAGCTTAGGCGTCTACTTACTTGTGAAATTAGATCAAACTCTAAAATTTTCAATTAGAATGCCTAATTTTTACAGCATATCTAACTTTTTCGTTAATATTTAACATAGCAGTCAAAAGAGAAGTAATTCTGCAAAGTAGTTTAGGAGTTATGTGGGTGCTGAACAGTGCTGAACAGTGAAGCAGCGGTTGAGGGGTTTCCTAGTTGAGATCAACTTAACACCCAGGCTGGAGAATGAGAATGTCTTGTAAAGTATGAGTCGTTGGAAAGGAAAAGAGAAGGTGCAGTAGTACTACATAGGAATTTAATGTTAAAAATTAAGGATAGACAATAAGTAAATTAAGTTTAAGACTTGAAAAAGTAAGGAGAATTATATTAAATATAGATATAACTGTAGTTGAAACTACTATAATAGGATAAAGAAAGTGAAAAGAAAGAGTTAGCACTAGTTCAGTAGACTCGCCAAGCTGGCGGGAAAAGCAGTTAAGGAAGCAGCAAAGCTGCTTTACATTAACAAAAAGGCCCTTTTTAGGAACCATATATTTAAAAAAAATGCTGTAATTAAAATTACATTAAAGAAAAAATTTAGTTAAATTTATATATATATATATATATATATATATATATATGTTTTTTTTTTTCTTTCCAAAGGAATAAAACTAAGACGAAATATCGTCTTTGGTTGTTAATTTGGAGATAAATTCTGAAAAAGTAAATAATTTTGCGAAAACATTGTTTTCAGCAGATATCTTCTCCAAGACGCTGCTGAGTTTTGCTGTCACTTCCGAAAAACTTTGGACTCCAAGTTCGGCTTTTATTTTTTTAACTAATTCTATTATCGTAGGAATTTCATTATTAAATTCGGTTAGTTCATATAGATGTTCAATTGGTGGGGGGGAGGTAGGTTTAATTTTAGGTTTTTCTATTGATTTTGGGGGATTTTGGACTATTGTCGTTTTTCCCTTGGGAGCTTTAGCATTAGATGTTGCTTCTGCATAAGATTTTTTGAATTGGGGCTTTATGGGATACTTTTTGCAGCCCTTATAACTTGAAGGGTGTGCGAGTTCACAATTTTTGCATTTTGGGGGTGGTCTGGGTAGCTCAGTTGGCTTTTTAAGGGGGCAATCAGTAGATAAATGGTCCCCACTGTATCCCACACAGCAGGGGTCCATGTTACAATTTTCGGCTATGATAAAAAAATTCTGACACCGATGGCATTGAGTTGCCTTTTTTGCAACTCTGAATTTCTCCACTGTGATTCGAATTTGAAAAAGCGATCTTAGATAAAAAATATCATATGAATTTGATTTTTTGGAAGTTCTACTAAGAAGAGAGGGAGAGGTTTTTTACCCTCTCTTCGGCTTTTGAGTTGTGAAATTTTAATAGTAGGAAAGTTTTTTAGATTTAAGTTTTCTTTGATTTTCTCATTGGGGGTGGAGTTTGGGAGGCCTCTGATAACCGCCTTAAGGGAAATTTCTCTATCTGGAATGATGTAAAATTGAATTTTATTTTGCTTTAGATGGTCTATTAAACGCGTTTTAGTTTTGAGGGTGGATGGGAAAATTTTAAGAAATTTACCTGCTAATTTGGATTCGAATTCGAACTCGCCACCATTCGCTAAGTTTTTGTTGAATTCTATAATGTCAGTTATTCCCGCTACCATGATTGGTTTGGGTTTTTTAGTTTCTGGAATTTCCATTTCTGTTTCATCTTTTAAAGATTCATTATCGGAATTTTCGGGGAATTTGAGAAATCATCATTTTTAGAAGAGGTCGAGTTACGGGAGCTATTTTTCCTACGTTTACGAGAAACTGTTTTGAATCCGTCTCCAGCAGCGTCTGGGATAGTGATATTGTCAGTTTTAACCTTCCGGTATAAATTAACTACCCATTTGAGAGCGTCATAGATGCTTGCTTCACTATTTCTACATATAAAATTGTAGATTTGAATTTTTTCGGTATTAGTTATTACATGGGGAGAATCGTCAATTAATATTTCCTTTGGGCCAAAAATTTCATTATCGTATCTATCGATAATTTCAGTAATAGTCAATTGACTATTAACATTAGCAGGGATAGAATTGAGAGAGCTTACAGAAGAAGTTCGACTCATACTACGATTCAGAAGATTCGCAAACTCACCAGGCTTATCTTTATAATTCAGGTAATCCTGAAAAGACATCGTGCTGGAGCTTACACACACGCTGGCTATGTGGGTTTAAAATTTGGAACTCCAAGTGTTAAATCCGTTTAAAATGGTTGAAAAACAGATTGAAATGTGGGTAGTTTTTAAAACCTAACTTAAAAATTACTTAGCAGAATAATCTCTAATTTTGGATTCCTCTATTTAAAACTTTTAAAATTCGATTTTTTTTCTTTATTGTCTTCATTTTTTTCCTGTAAAAATATGGTAAGAAGTTATTACATTTCATAAGTTGCTAAGTTTATTATGTACTAAATGGATCTGGATGTAATTTGATTCAATAAGTTCTACATTTGGTTTAAAAATGTAGACCATTCTTTTTATGCGAATTAAAAACACCATCTAAAAATATTTTTTATCATTGAGAAGACAAATTAGTTTCTTCACTAATTTTAGTGTTTTGTAATATTAACTTTTCTTTGCAGCTTTTAATATAATGCAAATGACTTCCCCGTTTAGTTTTTATAGTACTTTTAAGGGATTTTTTTTCTTTTTTTGCCTTTTTGATATAGAATTCGATTAAACATTGTATGTAAACAGTTACTTCGCATGATGGTCTTCAATATATCTATTACATTTGTAAAACAAAATTCTTAATTAATTTGCATCCTAAAGTATCAGAACATAGTAATCGTAAAAGAAGGGCAAGGCAATTTAACAGGACAACATGCAGGTATTTTTCTTGTAATGTGAAAGCTGATTATTGTCAGTTATCCGAAGCATTATCAGAGAAAAAAAGTCCTTCCGACCAGTGCCGGGAGGAAGAGGTAGCTTTCATATTCCTTATTTTAAAAAAGCCAACTTATATTATTCAAACACACGAAGCTCAATTAAGTAGAAACCGAATGTAGGAGATTCAATACTAATTTTTATCAATACTAAATCATTATGAATGAGAATTTCGCAAAATTAGTCAGCTTTATCCAAGCTGCTTTTATTTAAAGTAACTTATATTTCGCTGCCAAATTCGGCGATTTCTTAAAGTGCCTGCCATTTTAAGACAACATGGTCGATGAGGCTAACCAGTGAACTTGGTCGAGACCTTAGTAATTGCTGTGCACATGCTCACTCACATCGGAATCGGTTGATACATACGAGTGCTGTCGCAGGCAAAAAATCAGATTTTTCAAAATGTCACCCACGTTAGAAATTGAAACTGCTATATCTGAGCAATTTTTTAAGATAAAGACAAACAAAAATGCTCCTAAATCCTTATATCAAGGTCAAATACTTAAGAAAGAAACCTTTTTCAATTTCTAATTTTTTTGCACCTCACTTTAAATATATATATTTTTAATTCAATGGCCGCCATTTTGAAACAAGATGGCTGATGAAGCTGGCCAGCGAACTTGGTCGAGATATTGATGTATACTATCCACATGCCTTCTTCCATCGAAATAGGCGAATACGTGTGGTATCGCGAGACAAATACAAGATCGTTTCAAAGTGTTAGCCATGATAGAAATTTAAAGTGCTATAATTCAACCACTTTTTAAGATATAAACAAAAGAACAAATTTTCAAAAACAAAAACTGCTCCAGAATTTTTGTATCAAGGCCAAACACATAAAAAAAATCTTTTTCATTTTGCAGTTTTTTAATACCTCATTTTAAATTTTAAATTACATTTTTTTTTAAATGGCAACCCTTTTGAAACAAGATGGCGAATGAAGCTGACCAACAAACTTGGTCGAAACATTGGTATGTACTATGTACAGACCAAGTTACATTCAAATCGGTTCATAAATACGCCTGTTATCGCGTGACAAAAACCAGGGCGTTTCAAAATGTCAGTCACGCTGGAAATTCAAAATGCTATAACTCAGCCATTTTTTAAGATATAGACGAAACAAAAACTGCTCCCGAATCTTTTTATCGAGGTCAAACACATAAGAAAAAAATATTTTTTCAATTTTCAATTTTTCGGTACCACATTTCAAATTTAAATTTTTCTTAAAATTTTAAATGGCCGCCATTTTTAAACAAAATGGCGGATGAAGCTGGCCAACGAACTCGGTCAAGACATTGGTATGTACTATGTACACACCGAATTACATCCAATTCGGTTCATAAATACGAGAGTTACAGTGTGACATAGGTCAGATATATATATATATATATATATATATATATATATATATATATATATATATATATATATATATATATTGATATATATCATGGAAGACGGTAGTATTTCGAGTGACGCAGCCTTAAGCCTAAAATCGTATCGTATCGTATCGTTAAAATCGTATCGTATCGTATCATAGAATTCGTAGATGGCGGAACTCATATATAGAGCTAACTCGACATCAAAGAAAACGCGAAAAGCCGCCTTTTAATAACTCAGCAGATATATGTCTTATTGTTCTGAATTTTCTAGAACAGTCTTATATCTGCAGTCTAATCGTATACTGAAATTTTTGCATTTCTACGTGCAGTATATTTTGAGATCTAAATAGCCATTTTTAAAGTGAAAACGTTGGTATAATATCGAGGAAGTTCCTAATTTGAAAATCTCGAAAACGGTTCTAACGATTATTTTTAAATTGATACATAATATAAATGTGATTAAGGCGAGGTGAATAACACTTTTCTTTTTTCTGGGAAAACTCTCGTTCGTTAAATAATTCGATTTTTTTTTTTCTCTCGAAAATGGCACGGGCGATTTTTTAAAAATCAAATAAATATGTATCATATGAACCAAATGACAATTTACTTGTTTCCAGCAAGACTCTTGTTCGTTTTATAATGCGCATGAAAAATCGGACTATATTTCTTCGCCATTCTATGGAAATTTCACCGAAAATGCATGACACTGTATTCATACACCTGCTTTCTTTTTAACCACTTTTGGGGAAAAAAATTTTGTCTTCCCACTGGCTGAGTGGCTAAGGGCCATCGTTTACTGACCTTAAGATAGGCAGTTCGATACTCACTGATACGTGTTTTCACATGTGAATGTTTTTTTTTTTTTTTTTTTAAGTCTGTTAGTTGACCATTATTCTCAGTTCCTTTGTAATTTTTTTAATTGCTATTAAGTTAAATAAAATTACAATTATAATGACGCCAATTTGATGATGATTATTTCTTGGCAATTTTTCAACAATAAAAATATTACCATAAATTTTATAAATATATTTAATTTCAATCACTTTACAAAAAATATACATTAATAATTATTATTTGAATATAAATCACACGATCAGAAACGTAAAAAAATAATTCATTTCAGCTCTTCTTTTTATAATATCATTTTTAGGTGCGTTCGTAATTATATAAATACGTAGCACCTATAGTCGTCGTTCAGTCCGTCTGTCTGTCCGTCCGCATATAATAGAGCAAAAACTACCCAACCGAATGGTCTGAAATTTTAACTATATGATTGTTGTAAAATTTTGTCGAGCCATTTCATATTTTATGAAAATCGGATGTATAGCTAAATTACAGGGACAGTCAAAAGTTTTTCTTTACATTACTTCCAATGGGAAAAATTATTGCACGTGCATTTTAATGATGTTAAAGCTTTCCGAATGGTCTCAAATTTTAAACATATAATTATTGCGACATTTTGTCGAGCCATTTCAAATTTTATGAAAATCGGATGTATAGTTTAATTACAGGGACAGTCAAAAGTTTTTCTTTACATTAAAGCCAATGGGAAAAATTATTGCAAGTGCATTTTAATAATGTTACAGCTTTCCGAATGGGCTGAAATTTTAAATATATAATTGCTGCAAACTTTTGTCGAGCCATTTCAAATTTCATGAAAATCGGATGTATAGCTTAATTACAGGGACAGTCAAAAGTTTTCCGTTACATTAAGGGGAATGGGAAAAAATTATTGCAAGTGCATTTTAATGATGTTACAGACTATGCACTTATGAATTGCAAATAAATACACATGCAGTACAATATGGGGTGCAAAAAATAATTATAAAACTAGTTATAGTACGAACGCACCTCATTTGCCACGTTTGACGAGCAATTTCCAACTTGTTTATTATTATGACGGTCAATCAATATATAATCACTGACATCCATAATATTATTATTATTATAATTATTATCATAAAAGCTATTGTGATGTAATAATTCTTTTATAATAAATAATTTAGTTGAAATGTTTTATTTATAGATATCAATGAAGTTTGATAACCCCGAGACAATTCTTTTTATTTAACTTTGCAATATTTACAGTTTACATAATAAGCATATCAGAATTCATGTGTCGCCATCTTTTGACGCAATTGCGTAGTATTATAGAGAAATGTTTGATAAAAACGTTTTCAAATTAGAATTAAATGATTACGCATTAAAAGAAGGAAAACATTGAAAATTACGTCATAAAAATTATATTTACACGTGAATATTAAAAGAAAAAGAAAATTTTTAAATAATAAATTCATTGATATGTGTTAAAAGTCGTAAATGGAGGAAATTACGTCATATTGGCCAAAGTGGCCAAAACAGTTTACAAAACACATTGCAAAACATATTGCGAAACAGTGTAAATTAAAAAATATATTTATATGAGAGATTTATTTCAAATTTCGAGATGATATTTTTAACTATAGTTGCTAATTTTAAGGTAGCGCAAATAATAATATTATCTTTCTAATAATAAAAATATTTTCAGTTGAATGTTACAAAGAGAAAGGAAAGTTTGGTGAAAATTATGTCAGATTTAAAACGTTACATTTAAAATCTCTTATTTAAAATCATTTTCTTATAGCGTTGTTAAAAAATACCATAAAGCAAAGACTCTGTTGACTTAGTTCCTTTTATATTTGGTAATTTTCAAATGTTTAACTAATCTTATTTAATCAAGCAGGGAAACAGCAACTAACATCAGCTGATTCGGTTTTGAAATCCTTCAGTAAAAGGGAAACCCGTTTACAGTAAGATCGCCATTGATTTTTTAATTATACAGAGCAGCCTCGATTATCCGAGCTAATTGGGACTGTTAGTAAATCGGAATCGGAAATCTCGGTTAATAGAAACTGTGTGTAAAAACTCGCCGTGCTTGCGAATTTAACATCTCTTTTAAAAAAATATATAGAACGTTTTTTAAATAATAAAAGTAAATATATGTAAAGTTCTGTTTCACAGCTTAACAAATTTAAAAAGAAAATCAACTACCAGTAGTAAATTTTAAAATGCAAATTGAAAAATTTACGAAAGTTCACACAGCCACTGGAAACAAAGCATTGTTCGCTATTGACTTCTCAGGGTCCAATGTTTCTTTGGAGTTGAGGGCTTTTGGGGGCAGAAGGGCCTGTATAGCACGGACAGTGAGCTAAAGAGTGTGGTTATTTTTAAGGCTCATTCAAAAGGAAAAAAAATCAGACTTTGTTATCAGCTCGGTTAACAGAAACCTCGATTAATCGAAGCTCGGTTAATCCAGGTTCTACTATAATTCAATCTTCCGTAATCTTTTTAAAGCAGATCAAATTAATGGACTTTAGCACAAAGTCACATAGCTGATAACTGCCATGCTTGTTGGCCACCTTTTTTTCAAAAAGTTTGCTTCACCTTATTCAATTAATGAGATATCTCCGATAAAATAAGTCACATTTTCCCGTTCTAAAATACTGGTATCCAAAAATCGTAGCATGCACTGCAAATGGAGGCGTCTTAAATTCAGACACATATGTGACTGAAAAAGTAATTCAGACATTTAAGTGTCTAAATGTGAAATTTCAGACATCATAGATGTCTAAATTTAAGACACATAAGTGTCTTACTATGATCATGTTATAAATGAACGGAGAGAAATGTCTGAATAATAGTGACATGTCTGAAATTAAGACATTTAGAAATTCAGACACTTAAGTGTCTGAATGCGATACAATTGTATCATATGAGTGATGACTGTACGTACAATTGTATTGCAATATGTATATCAGCGCCATCAGAAAATATTTCCGAATGGATGAAAGATATTTAAAATACTCTTTCATCCATTTAATTTAGTATTTATTTATAAATGAAGAAATCATGGGACATCTGAGAAAATTAGAAAAGTTCGCTTACTAAGGTTTGGAGCTAAGTTATTTTTGGCGCAATAAATAATTAAATAATTGCTTTTCACAAAATATAAAGTTTTCCAAAAATTACTTGTTATCATGATCATATACAGGGAGAATCGCTCACCTAAATACTAAGAGTTATGAGTAGAGGGAGAAAGAAACGTACTGAGGAGCAAGATTTTAGAACATACAGTAAAACCTCCCTAAAGCGACCACGTTCGTTCCAATGAAAAGTGATCGCTCCGAGAGGTGGTCTCTTAATGGAGGTCATGTTTAAATCTAGATTTTAATTTTTGAAAAAAGGTAACAATTAATGTTACTAAAATTTATTTTTCACGTTAGTAAAAGAAACTATAAAAATTTAAGTATCAAAACAAAAGTTAATTATATAAATTAATTACTGCAGAGTTTAAAAAATGAATACATTGACGTTTGCTTTGATTTTACGGTTTTATATTTTATTTATTTTGTTTCCAAGTCTTTTCGAAGTCACGTCAATAAATGCGGTTTTTTTTTTTTTTTTTGACGTGAACAAATAAAGACGATTTGATTAAATTATGTATTTCTTTGAGAGTTTCCCGACAAAATAGGGCAGGGGAGTTTATCGACCGTCATTCTTAATTTGTCATCAGAGTTCAATTTATTACCTAAAAAGGCACAAAGGGGTTTAAATATTTAAAAGTTACCGGAATAAAAAAAATATATATAAACTTAGTTTAGAAGTTTGATGAATAATGTGCACTCCGGAACTATTTTTCTAATAAAATCTTCTTCAAGCGACCAGGAAAAAACGGGATTTGTTTCATTTTCTTCAAAGAAATGGGTCGCTCATGGAGGGAGTTCAACTGGGATGGTCTCTGAATGGAGGTAAAATTAGTATTGAGCCTGTGGGAATAAATTTCGTTCCATGAAAAAAATGGTCGTTCAGAGAGGTGGTCGCTTAATGGAGGTGGTCGCACAGAGAGATTTCACTGTATATGCCTGGGGTCCACAGCCCAGTCCGCTTTTGTAAAATGCAGAATATAAACATGAAGTAGGCTAAACTAAGAATTTATGCCAGAACTCCTCGTGTAAGACAATTTTTAAGAAATTTAAAAACTAAGAAATATTAATCGTTTAAAAATAAGTTTCTAACGATATTTGTCACAATGGAGAACTGATTTCTTTTTCTCTCTCCTCTCTCTGTCTTTTTTTTTTTTTTTTTTTTGAACTGCCCCTCCTCATTTAAGATAAATTTGATATATATGAACGCTAACAGAAGAACAGAATTAAAATCGTCTTCTACGAGAAGTTAAGGTGTGTGTGTGTGGGGGGGGCTCATCTGGAGAAAAATTCTTAGCAGCATTTTCTCTTAGCGTTTAATTAATATATTGCTATTTGGAAGAGAAAAAAGTATTTTTTAAATAATCAAACGTATAGAAAATATAATTAATTAATTTTCAGGGATGGACAATTGCTCTCTTCATGACCACCGAAAATTCGATATGTTATTTTCTAGTTTTACAATGAAATCTTTATTTAAAGTATGTTTTCTATATGTCTAAAAATAAAAAAACTGCAAAAACTATACTCAAATAAATGTAACACATTAAGAAAAATACCTAATAAAGAAAATAAAACTTTTCTTATTTCTTCTTATTCAATGATTTATTTCTCGCTGATAAAAAGTTCAAATGAGCTCATCAAGCCCTTTATAACGGTTTATAAACAGTAGGCTGAGATCAGCAACTGCAGTGGAAATTAAAATGCTGATTTCGCCTATTTCTCTTTCTTCGAATACGCCCGTTGGCAACTGGCGCGTTATAAAACGGTTCTTTCAATGAAGTAGTTCCCTGTTTAACAAAGTTGCCCGCAATTTTTTTATGTGTAACATTATTTATATTCTGTGACTGTGTCATATACATAGCTGGAACAGTTTTTTGGAATAATTCATTTTATGGAATAATATATGCGATTATTATAAAAATGATACGTTGAGTAATGTGTGCCATCCACATAGATGTATATGCAGCTTACTAATATACAGCTTATAAAGTGCGTTTTTGGAATTTCAATAATTGTTCTTGAGAGATTGGAGAATAAGAAAGTGGGTGTGAAATGTGATTCGAAAAAGTGAATTGAATTAAATTCTGCTTTATATTAAATTATATCATTATGAAAAAAATATGTTGAATAATGAAAAAAAAAATGTCCTCGTTATACGTATTTCAATTATCAGCATTCATCTGAATATTTAGTGAAATATGTAAGAAGAAAGTGTCTATATTTTTGTGTTACCGTTTATATTACATGTATTTACTTTATTACATTTAAGGAAATACTAAAAAGGTAAGAATGTGATTATTTACAAAAATATAATTTTTATTTGGAAATAGAAATTTTCCTTGAACAATATTAATTATGTAATATATTATTATTTAAATCACTTTTCAAAGAATACATGTGTTTATCATATTTGTATCTTTCTATATAGAATAAATATTTTTCAGTATTACAGTGTTTTTTATTATTTTCGACTAAATTTATTTCATTTTCAGGCTTAATTAACTAACTTGCTTGATAATTCTTAAAGCATTCGATTTATAAATAAATGTTTTCATATAAAATAATATCATCATTGCTTAAATCATTGCTTAAGCATTAAAAGTTATTGCTTGTGTACATTGACAACCAAATTTGTCAACATTTTTAGTATTATATTTTTGTCAAAAAAAAAAAAAAAAAAAAAAAAGCAGTTGCAGCACTATATATTTTTGTTGTGGATACAAGCTATCAATCTGACTATAAAAATGTCAGTAAATATTAGCCATTTAATATAATGCCATTTTTTTAATAGTTAATTTTATTAAAAATATTTTTCTATAATAGCTATATAATGATTTACAATAAAATAAGTAAGGAAATAAATCATTATTTACTTTGTTTAATTGCTTAAAATTATATTTAAGTTTTGTACAACTTCAGATATTGAAAAATTTATTAATATTGATTTATTGATTGTTAAAAAGAAATTACAGATTTAGAACGGAAAAAAGACTTTATTTTCATATTTTACTGCATTTTTCACATAAAATGGGGGGGGGGGATTTTTTTTCAACGTTTGTTCATTTTTATAAAAGATACAGAAATAACAATTAAATATGTATTTTTAATGCAAAATAAGTTTTGAAATTAGATGTTATTTCTCTTGCATGTTATTAAATATATATATATGTTTAACTTTTTAAAGATAGCTTAGTAGCTCTGGTGATTACCACACTGTAAAAAAAATCTGTAAAGTTACTAAAGTTATTCTAGGAAACTGGGATTCCTAGAACTTTTTATGTAACGGCAACAAGAAAAATTCCTGTAACAGGCGCAGTTACAGGAATTTTTCTTGTTGCCGTTACATAAAAAGTTCTAGGAATCCCAGTTTCCTAGAAAAACTTTAGTAACTTTACAGATTTTTTTTTACAGTGCATATGCTATATGTAAAAGAAATTGCCTACATGGCAAAATATAATTAAAAAGATCAAGTTATTAAATGATATTGTTATTAATAAACCCTTCCGTTGTAATTTCTAGTTACAGATAATATTAACATGATTTCGTATATGAATTTTTATGTTTAATGACAGATCATTTAATTCTTTTACATTTTCGAAATTAATGTTTTCATGTAACAAAATTAAATTTATGTATAGGAAATGCTATGAACATTTTTGCTTCAAGTGGAGGGCATAAAACTTGAAAAATAATTATAAAAGTATCAGAATTGGAGTTATCGTGAAATTTTTAATGTTTTATAAATACATTTTAAATTGTTCCTTTGTAACGCTTTCTTAAAAAGTTCGAAATTTCTACAGTATTTAATTGCACGATGAAAGAATTTTTTTTAGACTATGGAAACTTGTTCAAAGTAAAATAACTACATTTATATGTATTTCCTGTGTTTCATCTGCATAACATATTTAAATTTTAAGACACAGAAATTTTCTGACAACTTTCAACGTCAAAATTATTCTGATTTTTTATAGGATTATTTTTTATTATCATCGGAGAATGCATCCATTTGCGCAAAGCAATTTATTGTACTTATTATATATCATATTGCATACTTTTAGATTAGGATGAAGTTAATGACAAAGGATATATTTATCCAAACATATATTTACATGTTCATATATATATATATATATTAAGTCATCAATGTGTTTAAATTTTTGTTGCTGTATATGTAGTAGGGGGAAGGGGGGGGGGTAATGAATGTAAGCCGCTGGTACTGGAACTTATTAGAACCACATTTCCTATACTGTCAAAAAAAAAAAAAAAAATCTAACTTTTTTAGAATATATTTATAACTGTATATATTAAATAAAACCTCTCAATAGCAGACACCCTAGGACCGTAGAATTTGCCCGCTATTTAGAGGTTTTATTTTCATATGTAAAAAAAGTCCAGAATGTACAAATACCCAGCATACTGAGTACAAATTACACAAAATATGCTTCAATATTAATCTGCTTTTCAATCCACAACATTTGTGGATTGAAAAAAGTGATCGCTCTATAGGTGTCTGCTATTCGAGAATGTCCGTTATTACTGAAGCATACAGTAAAACTTCTATAACCGGTCACTCCCGAATAGCGGACAGCTCTATTTAGAAAAATATAAAGCGGGGTAGTGTTTCTTCTAGAAGCAGGACCTGATTAAAACATGGAAACTGATCCGCGGCCCTGCCCCCTCACCTTCCCATCGATTTTTGTGGCCCCAAATTTGGTATGCAATTTTACGAATTCAATGTTTTTATATATGTTTAGGTTTTTTAGTATTATAACCACATACAAAATTATCATATTAGGATTATAATTTCAGGAGATATTAATAAAAATATGAAAATGCAATTTAACATTAGAAGCTCTAAATTTTGAATGCTTATAATTCAAAAACTTATCATTCAAATGACTAGAAATTTCGTTTCTAGGCATAGTTTGAACCGAAGATTTAAAATATAGTGTCAAAATTGGGTGCATCCATTGGAAAAAAAAACAAAACAAAGTTTGGTCTAATTTTGATTTGTAGATGGCCCCTATGCAAATTTTAAATACATCATTTAAAAGTAGACTTTATTTCCAGACGATTGGTACCAGTAACTTTCTTCTATTATTGTTGTCTTCTAGTTGCAGAGTTAGTAGGAGGTGTTTATTTTATTTTTTTTTTTTTTGACGACTGTTCCAATCATGTGGATAAGAAATCGCTTTTGCGGCTGATACTGCTTGTGTGATCGCAAGCAACGTGGGGAGCAGAAATGAAGGGTACTCAAATCATAATGAAGGATTTCTGTGTCCATTGATATTTACTATATTATTTATCGTTTGAAAAGAGCCAAATGAACAAGAAGTCCATCCAGAATCTTTTAACTACTGCTCGTCTCAGGCGCCGATGTGCGGTTGTCAAATGTTTAAGCATTTCTTGGTAATGATAAATAGCATAATAATAAAAACGAAGGGGGATAAAGAAAAGTAAGTGTTTCGTGCTCAATTTTTTTTTAATGTTCGGATCTCATATGCTGATAATTTTTTGAAATCTAGTGCTAGATTGTATTTAACACAGAAATAAAAATCCAAAAAATGCTTAAACTAATTGACTGGGAATATCTAATTTAAATAGAAAAAAAATTGTACAACAAAGCAGGGATGGAATTCTTTCCGAAGAAGTGAATCATTTTTTTTATAAATGGGAATAATTTGTTACCATAAAGCAGAGCTGATTGCAGCATGGACAAACTGGGCTTTTTCTATGGGACGTTAGCTTTACGGGCCCACAAATTTGGTATGAAATTTCCATAAAGCTGATATTTTAAATTTGTTTTGATCTTATACTTATTTTAATAAATATTTTGTACTTTTAGAATATGATTAGGTTAAAGAAAAGGATATGTTTATCCAAATATGTATTTGATGGCATCGAGCAGTCTTAATTTTTTTTTTGTAGCAATATATGAAGGTGGTGGTGGTGGTGGGGGGGGGGGGGGGCGAATATATACTAGGTCTTTGGACTGAAATTAATTTAATAAACATTTTTTATGCCGTAGGGCATATATGAAATCGCATAAATACATATTTAGGTGAATATATTTATATATATTATCCTATTCTAAAACTACAAAATACTGATTACGATCATAATAAAGTCAAAACTGATATAAAATATCAGCTTTATAAAAATTTTGTACCCAATTTGGGGTACCCTAAAATCAGGGGGCAGAGAAGCATCCTAGTTTTACCACGCTGCAATTAGTTCTGCTTTATGGTAACAAATTATTCTCATTTATAAAAAATTATTCAATGTGGTCAAATATGGGTGCGTATATGACTTAGAAAGAAAAGTGGTCAAAGATGGCTTCATATTGGCAAAAAAAAGGGCTCAAAGATGGCCGCAATTAAGACACTTGAAATGTCTGAAATTCAGACGCAAGAAGTGTCTAAAAATTTTAAGACACTTTAAAACGTCTGAAAATCGAACACTCCAGTTTCAGTCACTTATGTGTTTGAAATTCAGACGCAAGAAGTGTCTGAAAATTTTCAGACATTTTAAAACGTCTGAAAATTGAACACTGCGTTTCAGACACTTAAGTGTCTGAATTTCAGACATTTCAGTTTACAGTGTGTAACTGACACTACAAGTACTCATGGAACTAGACTATTTTAAGTCTGATTTTTATTATAGACTATATAAAATTATTAAAAATATATATTATGATAGGAACTAGCGGGCTTCGTCCGCTATTTACGTTACGGATATAAAAATCATGTTTTTTTTTAGGGAAAAAGAAATAAAAACTTATTTGACGATAGGTTTATAAAGACACATTTTGTATTTGTTATATTTCCGGGGATGAGGAGGGGGGGGGGCTATTTTGATTAAATATCGCAATTAGTCTACATGGCAGATATAATTATGATATACACTAGCGGGCTTCGCCCCTCTATGGCGCCTTATGGGTCCAGCTTCCATAACTCAGAAACTACCTTTCGGACATCAATGCAACAGATTTCAAACGTTATAATTAACTTAATAATCACCCTATATAGCATTAAAGTAAATTTATGAGTACTGCATACTATTTTTTTATCGTAATTTCTGAAGAGAGAAAATTATTTCGGTTCCATTCTTAGGTACTGGTCTGAAAAATTTTGAAAAAGGGGGGAAGGAGGGGACATGAGACCGCTGTTTGTCAAACAACACAACGGGCTCTGGCTTATTCAACTTGGTTTTTGTTGACTTCAATTGGAAGGTGGTTTGTTTAAAAGAGTGCGGTCCCTGCCCCATGAAAATTGGAACTATTGGTGCTACATCTATGTAAGGATTTAATAATTATAAATTAACATTTTGGATTTATTAATTTAAGGATAAAGTGTTTTTAAAGGAATATCAAATGAAACCCTCTGTGCGATCTGCGATTATACTTACCCAGTTGTTTTTATATACAAAGTGCTATAAGGAAAATTGTAATAAAATAGTAAAAATTAAATCTGCATTAAATTCCATAAGTATCTTTTTTTTAATCATTTTATCACTAACCTCAAAAAAGTAATGATATCAATGCAAAAACCCTGGACGGGTTAAAAGTTTTTGACGCAGCACTTTATCTTATGCTCTAAGAATTTTAAATATGGAACTAAAAAATACTGATATCAAATTTTGAGTGACGTTATATGCTATTTCTTAAAAAATATATTTGTATTTATTTCACCATTTTATTTTTGTTTTATTTATAATCGCATGTGCAAAAGTTATGTTCAACATGAAAAGCTGCATAAAATTTTATTCGCTGTTGCTTTATCATTTACATCTCTCATAAATTCAAAATATGTGTTTTAAAAGATATGATATAAAATTTAAGTGACGCCTTGATGTGACTTTAAAAGGTTTGTTTTTTAAAATTCAATTTAAATTATTTTTGACTTGGTTAAAATATTTTTTTTACATCTACACAATACTTTTAATTTTCCAATTCACTGTTAAATATATCACTTTCATTGAATCTATACTATGCATTGAAATGTATTTATTTCAATAAATTGATTTATCTTTTGTGTCACGCTATTCAAAATTGTGAGTAAGATTTATGTAAATGGTTTCTTTGCGTCATTGTGTCCAAACTACGTGAAATGTATGAAAAAGGATAGTTTGACGCAAATAAACCATTTACATAAATCTTACTCACAATTTTGAATAGCGTGACACAAAAGATAAATCAATTTATTGAAATAAATACATTTCAATGCATAGTATAGATTCAATGAAAGTGATATATTTAACAGTGAATTGGAAAATTAAAAGTATTGTGTAGATGTAAAAAAAATATTTTAACCAAGTCAAAAATAATTTAAATTGAATTTTAAAAAACAAACCTTTTAAAGTCACATCAAGGCGTCACTTAAATTTTATATCATATCTTTTAAAACACATATTTTGAATTTATGAGAGATGTAAATGATAAAGCAACAGCGAATAAAATTTTATGCAGCTTTTCATGTTGAACATAACTTTTGCACATGCGATTATAAATAAAACAAAAATAAAATGGTGAAATAAATACAAATATATTTTTTAAGAAATAGCATATAACGTCACTCAAAATTTGATATCAGTATTTTTAAGTTCCATATTTAAAATTCTTAGAGCATAAGATAAAGTGCTGCGTCAGAAACTTTTAACCCGTCCAGGGTTTTTGCATTGATATATATATATATATATCAATTTTGAACGGAGGGTGGTTTCGGGGTCTGGGGGTCATGATCGATGAAAATATACTAAAATTTTTTGAAATCGCTTTCCTCCGAACGGCTGCAATAGGTAGCTTTTTGTAAAGAAAGCTACCTAAAAGATGGGCCACTCTGGACCATTTTTAAAGTTTTATTTTTTTTCTTTTGAAATTTAAAGATCAATTTGCAAGAGAAAGTTCTTGAATATAACTCTCTTAAAGTATAAATTTTAATAATTTTTAAAGAAAAAATACTTCTTAAAGTTTAAAACATGTAACCTCGTGTATGGGGTACGAGGAAACACCACACAAAGCACAGTAAAATATGAAAGGCAAAAGACAAATTGCAATATTAATAACTATTTAAAAGGAAAGTACTTTATTCGAAATCTAAAGCCATTTTTTCAATACATTAGATAGTACAGAACACAATGGATTCATTTCATATGAATAAAAATATTTAGAAGAATTTTGTGGACAATGCCATTGTATGTCGCCATAAGTATATTGAACAAGATTTTACAAATTTTAGTTTAAATAAAAAATAATTAGTGTGTTTTAAATGTATGTAAATAAAGTAATTTAAAGTACAATATGGCACATTAAAAATGTACACAATTAGGCTTAGCTATGTATGTCTTAAGTTTTAGAACTGTCCCATTCTTTAAAACAACATAAATTTCTTAATAAACTTTTCTCAATGCAATATGACTTGGTAGTCACATTCTTCAAGATATTAAAATTATGCAGAAATAATTGATCTATTTTTCCTTTTCAAATCTAAAACAAAATAATAAAATCTAGAACATATTCATAACAGTAGTTTCAATTTTAAATTTAAATAAAGGAGACTTTGATCGGCTTAAGTTATTCTATAGAATATTTCATTATTAAATAAGTATAACAGAGTGGGCTACTGTAACACATTTTGGTATGACTCACTGTACACCATGGAATAAGAAGATATTCTATAACATTTTGTTTTATATAAAAAGGCATATTTTGAATAAATTAACAATAAATGAATGCTTATTCGTACACTTCAACTATTTTTCCTAATTCGTACCTTTATTAACAAAATATCTAAAATTCGAAACAAAAAATTTTTACTTTTAGTAGATAAAAACAACCATAAGTGAATAAGTTTGTATTTGACCATATGATTTATGGTTGAAAATATTCCTTACTATACTGCTATAGATGAGTACAAATATCATATTAAAACCTGTAAACTAAATACATTTTGAAGGGATGTTCACTGCGTCACATATCCCCCTATGATTAAAAATATTTTTCAAGATTATTTTTTACAAGGAAATATGAAAATACCCAGTTTTTGGGTATTTACCCAAGGCTTTGGTAAATACCCAGGTATATACCCAAAAAATAAATACCTACCCACTGGGTATTTACCCATCCCACATCACTGATTGTAAGTTTATGTATTTAAAAAAAACAGAAATTATAAAACAAATATGTAAAAGAAAAAAAATAAAGTAAAAAATACATAAAAGAAGAGTACAAAAGTTAGAAAATAAAATAATTTACATCGTGTCTAAAGAAAAAAAAATCGACAACCATGTTTCAGATTTCATAAAATGGTTTTTAAATGATTTACAGCTAAATGAGTAGTTAAAATATTTCTCTGATAAACAGAAAAGAAAAAAAAATGTCATGCTATAGTAAAAATAAAAATCAGTAGCTTCATGATTAATATTCACAACGTCATTATCATGTTTACACTACTATTTGAACATGGCACATAAAATGCACGAAAACTTTAATCTAAAATTCATCCTTTTTAATTTCTGAATTGAAATTGATTAATTCATTTTAAAGAATAATAACATTTAAGTGATTATAAGTATATGTTAAGTATATTAGTATTTGAAGTAAATCTATAAAATATAAAATTTCAAGAATAATTAATTTTAATAAATAAAAAATATGTAGTATTAAATATTTTTCCTCGATTGACATGATTGGCGCCTTTATTATTCTGGCGCCTGTGTGCACCGCACACATTGCACAATAGGTCGGCGCGCCCCTGTTCGCGTAAAAAGACACGAGTCAAATTTGCTCTGACTGAAATTCATCTTTTTTAGTGTTTCTGTGATTTTATTATGCCACGCTCTCGCGGCTTGTTTAAGTCCGTATATGGCTTTGTTTAGCCTACATACTTTATTTTCCTCATTTGGTTTAGCGAAACCTTCTGGTTGTGACATATATATCTCCTCCTCAAGTTCTCCATGTAAGAACGCGGTGTTAATATCAATATGTTTTACATTTAAATTTTGATGCAATGCTGTTATTAATAATGCTCTTATTGTTGTATATGACACGACTGGTGCATAAGTTTCATCATAATCCTCCCCGAATTTTTGTGAATATCCTTTTGCAACTAAACGTGCTTTATATTTTTGGATTTTTCCTGTGTTGTCGCGTTTTAGTTTGTAGGTCCATTTGCAACCTATTATTCTCCTATTTGGTGGAGGTTCTACAATTGACCAAGTTTTGTTTTTCATAAGGGAGTTCATTTCGCTTTTCATTGCATCTATCCAATTTTGTTTATCCTTAAAATTTTCCATGTTTTCGATTTCCTCATAATTTTTTGGTTCAGTAGCGTTTTCGTTCTTAACCATGTATATTAACCTATCAGGAGGTACACCTTTATTAATTCTTTCTGATCGTCTAAGTTCTGCTACTGGTTGATTGGACGTGGATGGTGTCTCATTGCTATTTGAAATTTCTATTTCTACAAAGTTTTCGTTAACCCGATTTTCATCTTGTTTTGGTTTGTTTTCTACTTTCTCGTTTCTATATTTAAATTTGTTTTCGAGAAATTTAACGGTTCTCGCGATCTTTATTTCATTTCCTCCTACATATATTCTATATCCTTTGGATTCATTATCATATCCGACGAAAATTCCCTCTATAGCTTTATCGTCTAATTTTTGTCTTCTGGCTTTACTGATATATGCGAAGGCTTTGCAGCCAAATACCCTAATGTAACTTAAGTTTGGCTGTCTGTTTGTCCATAACTCGTATGGCGTCTTTTCATTTGCTTTTGTCGGTAGTCTGTTTTGCAAATGATTTGCTGTGCAAATTGCTTCCCCGCAGAACTTTAATGGTAAATTTGATTCACTTAACATTGTCCTTGCCATTTCAACTAACGATATATTTTTCCTCTCTGCCACACCGTTCTGGCTTGCGCAATATGGAACTGTGTGTTGATGTTTTATCCCATTAGCCCAGAGGTAATTTTCTATTTCATCTGATGTGAATTCCCCTCCGTTATCTGTTCTAATTGCTTTCGGTTTTTCTCCAAATTTGTTGCTAATTAACGCAATGAATTCTTTAAGTTTTTCGCAAACTTCACTTTTTCTAGACAATAGGTATATGATCGTAAATCGTGAGTAGTCATCAATAAAAGTCAAAAAGTATGATTTCCCCCCTATTGTCGGTGTTTGAAAAGATCTGCACACGTCGGAGTGAATGAGCTGGAGTCTTTTAGTTGCTCTATACTCTGCAATTTTTGGATAGGGTTCATCAGTTAATTTTGCCTTAATGCACGGTTCGCAATCTATGTTATGCTTACAGTTGTTTATTTGGATTCCTCTAGCTAATTCCTTTTGCGTAATTTCTTTAATTGATGTTAGATTTCTATGTCCTAACCTACGATGCCATAATTCTAGGCAATTTTTATTGTTGCAGCTTTGTGCTACGTTTATAGTTTTGGAATGCCAACTGAACTTCGTATAGGTTATTTACTTTTCGCGCTTCTAAGCATATTTCTCCGTTAAGTTTGAACATACATTTGTCATTTCTGAATATAATTTCACATCCATTTTGCGTCGCTTTGCTAACCGATAATAAATTTGTTTCGATTTCAGGTACTAGTAATACATTTTTAAGTGTTATTTCATGAACTTTGTTGTCTGATGTTCGCGTGTTTATATTTACGTCACCTGACCCGTAACTGATAAGTTTTTTCCCGTTTGCGATGGTTACATTTGTTTTTTCGCGTGATCTTATTTCTGTAAACATTGATTCTGAACACACAATATGGCTTGAGCTGCCACTGTCTACTATAAATGTTTTGTTTTCTATTTCTTGTGTTATAAAGGCGTAATTTTTATTTTCGCTCGCCCTCCATGTATTGTTTTCATTTTCAGAGTGACTGTACCTACGGTTTGATTCTGGTGTTTGTTCACTTCTAAAATTGTTTTCATTCTTTTGAAAACCTAGTGATGTAGAGTAATGTTTTTTGTTTGGTCTAATGTGTTGATTTTGTGGTGTATTTTGTGTTTTGGCTTTATTATGCCAACATTCCTGGGTATAATGGTTTCTCATCCGACAATTGGAGCAGTATTTATTACTTGTTTTGTTGTTGTAATTTTTCTGTGCTTTAATGCTCTGGCAGGATTTTCTGTTCTCTCATTATTATCATATCGTCGATTATATTCGTCAATAAGTTTAGACTTAATAAATGATGGTGTGAGTTGATTTTCTTCTCTCGATTCAAGGGCAGTAATAAGAGTATCATAAGATTGGGGTAGGGAGCATAATAACAGTGCAGAAATGTGGTTATCATTTATAACTTCTCCTATGGCCGCTAATTTACCTACTAATTCCATTATTTTTGTAATATGATTAACAACGTTGCCACCTTCCGTAATCCCGTAAAGTTTTCTTAAGAGATAAAGTTTGCTAGACAAATTATGTCGCTCATGGATTTCACGCAAAGCTTGCCAAGTTTGTCTGGCTGTCTGTAAATTTTTAACATGAGTAAAAAAGAGAGAGCATTTTCATGCCTCTTCTCTGGAATGACTACATTTTCAGAATGAAAAAATATTTACATTATAAGATAATAAATCAGTAATAATAATCGTAATAGCAATATCATAATAATATTAATAAATCAGTTTAATGTCTATGAGTCACTCAACAAGTCATTATCTTTATCAAAGTTTTCAAGGTTAATTTCTTTTGAATAGATTTATGGCTGAGTTGAAACGACGCATTATTTATGTAACTGAGGAAATTATCTTTATCACAGCTAATTAGCTTGATTTATGTCCATCAGAAGTGATACAAACATAAAACAGAGCCATGTCAGAGAAAGGTCTGTCACCATCAATTTACAACCATTACTTTTGAAATCGATCTGATACTTCCCAATATTGAGTAGAAATCACCATTTAGAATGTTTTTTAGAACCCTCTTCGCGCATTATCACCCCTTTTAAATTTCGAATTTTTTAAGAACTGTTCTTAGAAATCCTTTGTATCTAATAAGTAACTAATATTTCAAATTTCATATTTCTAGGCCTTCAGTAACGCAAAAACCGTAATTTAGAACGATTTTTGCTCCTGCACTCCCTTTGGGGTAGTGGCACCGACATGAAACATAGACTATGTTAGAGCAAGGGTTGTCACCATCATTTTGACACCATTATTTTTTAAATCGGTTTGGTATTTCCTGAGATTGTGTAGAAACCCCAATTTAGAACGTTTTTTAGAACGCTTTTCACCCCTTTCAAATTTCGAATTTTTTAAGAACTGTTCTTAGAAATCCTTAGTATCTAATAAGTAACTAATATTTCAAATTTCATATTGCTAGGCCCTTCAGTAACGCAAAAACCGTAATTTAGAACGATTTTTGCTCCTGCACTCCCTTTGGGGTAGTGGCACCGACATAAAATATAGCCTATCTTGGAGCAAGGTTTGTCACCATCATTTTGACACCATTATTTTTTAAATCGGTTTGGTATTTCCTGAGACTGTGTAGAAACCACCATTTAGAACGTTTTTTAGAACGCTTTTTGTGCATTTTCACCCCTTTTAAATTCCGAATTGTTTAGAAAATGTTCTTAGATATCATTTATATCTTATAAGTAAGTACCATACCAAATTTTATGATTTTTGGCCCTTCCGTAACGCAAAAATTGCATTTTTAGAATGTTTTTTGTCCCCTTTGGGGTAGTGGCACCGACATAAAATATTGCCTATGTTTTAAGTTGGACTAATACCATCATTTTGATACCATTACTTTTGAAATCGGTTTGGTAGCTCCAGAGATTACCTCTAACAAACACACAATTTTTACTTCTTTATAATATGAAGTATAGATAGATTAGTATAGATTGAAATATTTGTTAAGGGAAATAAAATCAGTTTTAAAAAAAGTAGAATAACTTTACGCTACATGGTTTAATTATTATTAAAAATATTTGGAAAAATGTGATGTGTAAAGAAACTTCCTTAGATGGAGGCAAGGAGAAAAATTCCGTTTTAAACACCCACTTTTCGTGACACTTGACTTGGCAACACTAGTTGCCAATTATTTTGACTTCATCTCATTGTGTTCATCAGTTCACCGTGTGAAATTTGTCTACCGTATATTTCCGTGTATAAATAGATCCGTGTATATAACTTTTCAGTGAAAAATCTTTCAAAATCGGAAACCCGTATATAAGCCGATGTCAGAAAATGATGATGAAAAATTCAGCGAACGAAAACTTAGCACTTTTTTGTACCTATATAATAGAAAAAAAAAATGCGTTCTCCGAAATTATTGATCTCCCCTATTCTGGCCTGGCGCGCTGCCAAGTCTGTTTAATTGGGACCCGCTCATTCTGTTAGGACTTGCTCGTTCATAAAAACCAAATCTCCTATTTTTAGCTTGCATTACCACAAGAAATGATCGTTTGATTTTTCAAGAAATCTTGCATCAATAATGCAATGGATGGAATTTGAGATGCTGATATTTTTTAAGAAGATGGCGATTGTGATAATGATGAATTAGACACGGTCGATATTAATACTGATGTACCAACAAAAGAAAGTGATTTTAAGGAGTTGCTTGAAAATTCTGATAATTATTTGGATAGTGAATGAGGATTGGTAATTTTTTTCATGGCAAGAGGATGGAGTTTTAAAGTATTCATAGTAATTTGTAATAATTTTTTTGTGTTTTTTTTATCAACCATCTTTTCTGTTTCATTTTAGAATATCAATTATTGAAATTTTTTTAGGCTCGTGTATAAGCCGACCCTCCTACTTTGGAGCCAAAAAAATGCCCAAAAATTCTCGGCTTATACACGGATATATGCGGTACATACCTTCCTAAAGTGTTTTGATCTATGCTATGTTCTTCAGCAGAGGTATGAATATACCTAACATTTCTTAAGGCTGCTGCTTTCATCCTTTATAGTCTTTTCCACTCTTTCTACTTACCTACTATGGGTACTATTTAAATGAAATAAAGGTTCCTACCAACTTTCTAATTTATATTTCATCAATTTTTTTCTTGCTTCTACAACAATTTTTCACATCTTCATTTAATCAGTTTTAAACATTTGCTTTTGTATCACTCCCTTTTATTGTAGCTTTACAGAATAAATTTACATTATTTTAGAAGTATAACCATTAACACTTCATTATGTACAGTGATAAATAAAAAGATTTCCAAAAACACTTAATTAAGGAGCTTTGATCATCTGGTCAACCCTCCCCACATTGATTGGGTCAAGCCTCCCCACATAGCCACTTTTTAAAGTATAGCACATGGTTATGTTTAGCCTAATTTTCTGTACAATCTTTATGCCTGGAATGATAGCTGAATATTTCTGCATTAGTTAAAACCAACTTACTTAAATTTCTATGATATATTTTATCTGAGAAAATCTTACAAAATGTTTCTAAAAAATACACTTTTTAAATTGAAAACTCTTCACAATTGATTTTTCCACACCTGTTTCAATTATTTTCGTGACACAAAGACTATTATTTGAGCATTTCATTAGCTTTGGTTGCCACCTATCGGCAAAGCTTTGAAATTCTTTTAAATATGAAAAGTGAAGGGTGGGTCAAGCCTCTTTTATGGTGAATCCTTCCCAGTCTTCCCTATATATTTTGGGAAATTTCAAGCTTCTATGTTTAACAATTGACAGTAATCGTAAATTAAAACGTTTTTAGAATGTTCTTCGTTCATTGTACACCTTTTAAAATTCGAAATTTTATGCTTTTAGAGGAGAGCATTTACATCACATTAGTAACTACTATGCCAAATTTCAAGTATCACAAAAATTGCATTTTTAGAAAATTTTCTGCTCATGCATCCCCTGGAGGTAGTGGCACCGTAGTAAAATATATCCTATGTTGGAACAGGGACTGTCATTATCACTCTGTCACTATTAATTTTGAAATCGGTTCGGTAATTAAGAGATTATCCCTACAAACACATAAACAATTGTTACTTCCAGGGGCGTAGCTACAGATATTTTTTCGGGGGGGGGGGGGGAGAGTTCGAAAATTTCCCAACTTGAAACAAATTCCTCCAACATTCAACTAAAGTGATATGCACAAAGTGTGTAATAATGATAATGAAGCTTATGCATAAAAAATTCCTTTCCAAAGAAAAATTTTGAAACTAGAAATATAAAAATTCGAATTATTGGTTTGTTTAATAAAAAAACAAACACGCGTTTTACTTTCTTCTGTCTTTACAAGACGAAAGAATTGAATTCGTAAAAAAAAATCTACAACTGGTTTTCGACGGTTTGATACGTTTTAGAAGGTCCTGAACATGATTTGACTGATTTTAGAAAATGTCTGTCTGTGTGAATGTGACACAAATTTTGTGGGTGCTCTATCTCAAGAACTAATTCGCGGAATTTTATAAAACTTTAGATTCAGTTATACCTTGATAAAAATTAATGCTGATTAGTTTTTGGTGTAGATTACCCAAAAGGTGGCGCTGCTATGCTGTATTTTTCACGATTTACATGATTTTAGCGATAGTTATATCTCAAAAACTGTTGCACAGAATTTGATCAAATTTCATATTCTGTTAAACCTTGACATAATTTAGTGCTTATTAGGTTTTTGTATATATCTGTGGCACTGCTGTGCTGCCTTTTTCACGATTTTCGCGTTAGCTATATCTGAAAAACTAATGCACGGAAATTTAGTCAAACTTCATATTCGGTTACACTTCCTTATTGGGCTTGGGTGTATACTGTCCAAAGGTATCGCTTTTGAGCTCTTTGGGTTTGGAATTTTGATTGCAGACATCTAAGAGCATGGGTGTCGAAATTCAATGATTTGTTTGAAAAATGCGATGCTTCTATCTCCTTTTTAAAGGCACACAATTAAACGAATTATAAATTAAATGCACACAATTAAACCTTTAGAATTCATTATTATGGACATAGAATTGTTATTTAATTTTAACATTGTGATTGCAAATTTTGAAGTATTAACATGTATGGGATAGAATAAGGTTTTGGGATTGGCACATCCAAATAATTTTCATTTAACATCAATTCTTTTGGTCTTCAAAGAAGCTAACTCTGATGAAGCTAACCTAACATCGTCCAGTTTAATAAAATCCACTATTTCACTTTCACATTTTAAAAGCATTAGGCTGTCAAGTCTCTCAGGCCTCATTGTAGCTTGCAATATATATTTATTAAATTTTTATTTGACTAAAGATTCTTTCATTAGATGCAACGCCATAAAGATAAGCTGCTGTGAAGTTAAGGTACGAGTATATAGTTTGACAGTGTGACCCAAATAGTCTTTGGATTTCATGGCATGAGAAAAGGTTTGTTAAGTGAGTTGGGATTTGGTTTATTTCTATTTGACTCTGCAAGTCATGTACATCCGGTTTCTCATATCGAGGTGGAAACATTATTAACTTTTCTCAGTTAGTGATACTCAAATTTGCCTTGCACAATTGAAATTTAAATATGGGATGTATTGGTGCAATATTCTCCTGATATAGGCAACATTGTCATTTAAGCCCGTTACTAAACTGCCGAAATTTTCTTGTATTCCTTATAACTCTTCCCTGTAAAACTTATGTCTATCAATGTCCATTGCTATGCTATTATTTTTATCTATTCCATTTGGTGAAACCGTTTTCCCACGGTGCTTTCAGAAGTCAGCTTATTCAATCACATCCTAATATTCATAATTGTTTATGAACTTGTCTATAAGGAAATCTTTATTTCTTCAAAATTTTATTCAAGTGCAACCTATCAGTGTTTAAGTCAACCTGTATGTCGATTTTTTTCTTCAGTTGATGGGCTGCTTTCATGGTCATATTTCTGTTCCAAATTCAAATCATCCACTTTTTTACCTTTTTCATCCTCGAATGGATTTTTAGATGCTCCAAAATCTTGCATGAAAACTCTTTTCCTATTATGAAGGGTTCTTTCGTGCTAAGATTTATAGTCATTTTTTAGAACAGCTTTAAACACACAACACTGGACTTTTGGTTTAAAATTTACTAAACACCTATAAATATAAATGAACAGGACATATATATATTTCCGCACACAAATAAAGGTAAAATGTGGCAAATGTATCTAAACTAACGACTTCTTATATTCACATTTTCTCATATAATGCTTTTGTCATGACAGCTAAGGGTTAACTAATTTTCGGAGCAAAAAAAATCACGAGAATGAGTAAAATATTGTCCAAAAATCGCAAAATTAGTGCAATTTGTGAAAACTCATCCAATCTTCTTGCCCAGCTGTGTAGTGTGTTTTAAGTAGGTGACTACATTCCTTTCTGTTGTGCTACAAGTGATCTCCAATTTTCAAAAGAAGCTGCAATCCCTTTGGATTAAAATAGCTGGATTCTCTTTTGGGAGGGTGAAAATTTTGAGAAAGGAACAAAGTTTTGAAGGAAATAACGGAACTGGATAGTCAGCTATTGGGGGATAGGAGTAGAGAAATTTAGGTCTGGCAGATGTATAATATTTTTGTAGAACTGAAAAATACAATGATAGATTGAGTGTGGCTGATTTCTTTTTGTATTTCTTTTGATAATTTAACTTGCTTACTGTTACAATACTCAGTCAGAAACATAATCACCAAAACAATAAAAATTTCATGTCTCAAAAATCCAGAATTTCCCAACTCTAAGCTCAAATTTCCCAACTTCACAAATATTGGGGGGGGGGGGGGAGGCTCCCCCCCATACCCCCCATGGTGACGCCCCTGGTTACTTCTTTATAATATTAGTATAGATAAAATACCGATTATGAAATATTAACCTTTTAAAAAAATATTAATTGCCGAGTCAGTGAAGGCTTACTGTGGAGACCCGAAAAGTTTTTGGTTTCTGTCTGTTTGTCTGTCCCGCGATAACTGTCGTAAAAAGCATCCGATTAGCTTGAAATTAAGGAGGCATGTTGGTGAGGTCACCGGATTTAGCTGTATAGTTTTTGGTTAAATTTGGTTCATTCGTTCGGAATATATAGAACATTTTATTTTCCGCCTTAATGCTTTCCTATAGCAATTCAGACGATTTTTCCATTTTTATTTGTTGAAAAGAAATGGCTCATATCATGGAGGAATGAGATAGATGGAGGTGCAGTAAGATGGTTGGGGGTGACGCCAAAAAAGTAACCCTAAAATCCGCTACAGAAAGCCCAAACAAAACCACGTGCTTTGACACGCCTATCAGTTCAAACCGGTTTAAACCTGTATTTCTTTGCTTTCATTTTTTACCGTCGGAAATTTTTATTCAAGATATGATTAAAATTTCGATAAAAGATGACTTATGCGCTGTTAAAGGATCTAGTACTAGATCAGAATGTATCAAAGATACTAATATATCACTTCACAGAATTATTTGATTATTTTATCATATGTATTTTAAATATAAATATCAGAAGCGTCTTTTAAGATTTTACTTGAAAGGGTAACATTCTTTCGTTATTGTCCTAAAATCGTTTGCACTTGAAAATCTAGATTTTCGATTAATATTTGTAATTTAAGTTTTCATACATAATTTTAAAAGAATGCTTTCATCATTATATTTTATCTGTTTACATGCAATTATTAATGCTGTTAAAAACAAATAAAGACGTTTAACTAAATTAGTAGCGATTGATATAGTCAAAAATGGGGCCTATTTGAAGCGCAATCAGCACCAAGTCATATCAAGGACTAACTGAATCTGAAGTTTGATGAAAATCCGTGCATCAGTTCTTGAAATAGAGCTATGAGGAAATCGTGTAAAACCTACAAAATGCAGCATGGCAGCGCCAACTGTTGGGCGATTTACACCAAAACGTAATGAGCACCAACTCATATTAAGGACCAACTGAACCTGAAGTTTGATGAAAATCCGTGTATTAGTTATTGAAATACAGCTATTGCTGAAATCGCGAAAAATGCAGAATAGCAGCGCCACCTGTTGGGCGATTTACACCAAAAACTAATCAGCACAAATTTATATTAGGGACTACATGAATATAAATTTTTATTAAATTCCGTGCATTAGTTCTTGTGATAGAGCGCCCACAAAATTTGTGTCCCATACTGACAAGTACTTTAGATACAGTACTGTATCCGAATCTTTTGTGTGCCCTTGTAAATGAACGATAAATACTATGCACATCATATTTCACAGCAAGTACATTGTAGTAAATCTGAGTAATTTGTCTATTCCATTATATTTCAGTAACATAATATCGCTGTAAACAGTCCCCCCCCCCCCATATCATTATGTCACGGAATTCTTTTGTGTGGCCCTGTAAATGAATAATAAATGCTTTTCAAACCACATATTCTACAAAATTCATGTTTTACTGCACTTTATAAATGAATATCAATTTCTTTATGCTTTAAATTGTCTAGCATCATTAAAATGCACTTGAAACGATTTTCCCCATTGACCGTAATGTAACAGAATACTTTTTACCGCCCCATGCAAATGAACTATAAGTGCAACACATTTTTTTTTCAGTAGCGATCACGCTATAGTAAACGTCAATAACATATAAAAAATGCAGGGTGATCCCAGTATATTTACAAGAGTTAAAGCTCGGCATATAAACCGAAGACAAACATTTTTCATCTATGTTGGAAAGGGTTAAAGAAAGAAAACTTTCAATAATACAATTTTTAGTTCTTATCAAATGTTTTCAATATTTTATTTAATCTTATTTTGACATTTATTTATTGCTAATTTTCCACTTCCAATTATTTTAAAAGCAAACATTTATTTTAATAAATAACAACACAACAAAGACCCTTTAAACTAGTCGGATGTACCAATACCAAAACTTTCTTCTATCTCATACATGTTAATACTTCAAAATTCGCTATCACACTGCCAAAATTAAATGGCAATCTATGCATCTCATGAGGATTCTAACGATATGAAATTCCGTGCATTAGTTCTTGAGATATGACTATCGCTGAAATCGTCTAAATTCAGCAAAATGCTGCCTAGCAGCGCCACCTATTGGGTGATTTATACCAAATGCTAATCAGCAACAATTTATGTCAACGTCTGACTGAATCTGAAGTTTGGAGAAAATCCGTACATTAGTTTTTGAGATAGAGCAATAGCGAAAATCGTGAAAATTTCTGCATAGCAGCGCCACCTATTGGGTGATTAACACCAAAACCTAATTAACAACAACTTGTGTCAACATACAACTTAATCTGAAGTTAGATGAAAATTGGTCCATTAGTTCTATTGATAGAGCTATTGAGGCAATCGTGGAAAAGGCAGCAGAGAAGCGCCACCTATTGGGCGATTTACACCAACACCTAATCAATAGCAAGTCATATCAAGGACTAACTTAATCTGAAGTTTGATGAAAATCCGTGCGTTAGTTCTTAAGATAGAGCTATTGGGGAAATCGTGTAAATCCTGCAAAATTCATCATAACAGCGCCACCTGTGAGGCGATTTACACCAAAACGTAATCATCATCAATTCATATCAAGGACTAACTAAATCTGAAGTTTGATCAAAATCCGTACATTAGTTCTTGAGATAGAGCTATTGCGAAAATCGTGAAAAATGCAGCATTGCAGCGCCACCTGTTGAGCGATTTACACCAAAAACTAATCAGCATCAATTTGTATTAGGCACTAACGGAATATCAATTTTTATTAAATTCCGTGCATTAGTTCTTGAGATAGAGCGCCCACAAAATTTGTGTCACATACACACAGACAGACAGACAGACAGACAGACAGACTCACAGAGTCACAGACAGACATTTTGTAAAAACCTGTTTTTTGGAATCTCTGACCCCTAAAACGTGTAAATCCGTCGAAAACCGGAATTCGAAAATTTTCATGAATCCAATACTTTCTTCTTGTAAAGATAGAAGAAAGTAAAAATGTACCATTTTTTCTTAAAATATACTTCAGCTGTAATTCACCTCTTTCAATTCGTCTTATTAATACAAAATCCCTCCCACGTGCTTGTGTTGTTTGGGCTTTCTTGGACGTTTAAATTTGAGCGATAAATGGTTTCATATTGCAAACCTTTTTAACGGCATACTACAACTCCATCTATCTCTTTCCTCCATGGGCTCATATGATTGAAAGATTTAAATGATAAATTATGGATGATGGAATTTCCTAATTAAAACCATACATTATTCATATTAGTTTGAAATTTTGTGTATACATTTGTCAGAGTTTTTAAATTCGGTGTATATCTTATGGAGGGATTTTATATATGTGTTCCAATAATATAAAATACTTTCTTTTTTTTTAATTTACTTTTTTTCAATCACATATTTCATTGTCTTAATTTTATTTTAACTGTTTCCTAGCAACGGAAAGGTGAATTTGATCTCATATATCAAAAATAAAACAAATACGCTTTGAGGTTGAATTAAAAGGGGCTTGTGTTATGATATTAATTCTTATTATTGAAAAAAAAACGTTACTAATATCTCACGGTTTATCGTCTGGACGCAGCTAACAGAAATATTTAATTTTTAATCGAAAATTTCAATGAGAAAAAAAAAACTTTTGAAAAGCAAATTGATAGTAAATGTCAAAATTATGCATCGCAAAATTATCGCTGTCGAAAAGGAGGTCATTGTATCGGGAAATACATATTTTCATTCTTAAAAACAAACATTAACTAGATTGCCTGAAAAAATATTTTTTGACGAGTGTTAGTTCTTAATGCCGCCTCATTTCAGAAAATATGAATGAAAATTTTTTTATCTTTAAAAGGAAATTACATTTTCGTTCGTAAAACCTAAACTTTTAATATAATTGCGTCAATGTAAATCCTTTTCTGCCCACCAGTATTCAAGAATAAAGCTCGGAAGTGTAAAAAGATTTACCATAATCATTAGCGCAATCAATAAAAAGTTACATATGTAAATTAATGAGACCACGGGGGGCTCAGGGGGGCGGAGCCCCCCCTGAATACTGTATTATTTACAAAAAATACCAGAATTAGTAGCTCATGAAAATTCAAAATATCCTTCCATAACAACGTTTTTAATTTAACACTTCTAATGTCTGAAAACTTCGTATTTTTTATTTTTATAAATAATTACGTAATTTGAAAACTTTAAATTGCGGTTTGCAGGAAATTGAATATTACTAGAGTGTGTCTAAAAACAATGAATTGCAGATCTGACGTTGATGCTCCTGATCTGCAGATTTACTAGTTAACTGAATAAATTTTGATGGGACTTGCAATGCTAAATAGATGATGTTTGAGGAATAGACGCTTTCAGTCGTGACGTCAGATATGAATACTGACTCCAAACAAACAGTTGCTATGCTGTATTTTCTACTTTTCTTATATATTATAGCTGTATTTTACAGCTGTATCGAACAGATATGCGTTTTAATACTTTATATGCGCTGGTAACATTTTCTACGATTTACATTTAATAATAAATAAAACATAACAACAGTTTGTTTAGAGTCAGTTTCCAAGCGAAACGTCACGACTGACATCACACTAAAAGCGTCTATAGTTTTAGTATAATACATATTGACCTACGTAGCTCAGTTGTAGCATGGTTGGACGTTATTTATAATCTGGTGAACCAAATTGCAAAAGATTACCCTTAAGTTCTATTAAACGGATTTTGATGAGACTTACATTGTTAGTTAGAAAACTTTTAAGGGATGGTTTTAGTGTATGCATATCGTTCCTTACGAAATCCTACTTTAATTTTTAACTAAAAGAGTTGGTCCTTAATAGCCTAAATTTAAATAGCGCAATGTCGTTCGTGTCGTTTTCAGTATTTAAAAGGAGACTGAAGGTAATATTGCTTTAAAAAGATGAAATTTACCGATATATTTAGCTTGATTCAAGATTAGTTAAGAGAAACGTACCAGCGTAGCGGGCGAAACCTGCTATACTTCAATTTTTCTTTAGAGACGCTTGATCTTTACAGTCATTCTCACATGTTAATATAGAAAGCAGATATGCTACCGTCTTATCTCGTTTTTCCCACTTCATTTCCGCTTTGTAACTATCTCTTATCGTCCTGGACTACGGGCTGAAACAATCCTCAAATGCAGTGCGAAAAACGGTGAGCAACTGGAAAGTCTACCACGCATTACCATGGAAACACCCTCCCAAGTTGTGATGGTCAATGAACGTCAAACGCCTTTCTTACTGAAAAAGACTATAGTAGGTTACTATAGATACAGAAATTTTTCGCGATTAAGCGCTAGCATGCGACTAATACGAAAGTACCAAAAATGCCTTTTGGCGTAGTTGGTGGACAATCTAAGAAAATACATGCAAAATACTAATGTTACTACACGTAAAATATCTAATGATGTTTTGAATAAAAAAATTATTTTTACCTACGTTCTGTACGCTGGACGCATATCGAGCATCATTAACCTGGGTAGCTCGGGTTGGATCGGCGGTTTATTTAGTAAGCAAAATATCTTTAAGAACATTGTAATTTATTTCATCTTAGGTTATAATATTTCTTCACATCATTTTAAAAATTAAGAAAATTTATGACTTTAATCAATGATTTAAAACAAATCATTTGATTACAATTGCGATTTAAATCATCGGATTAAAATCGTTAACATTCCAGTATACACATAGCTCAAAATGCAATTATAAGAATAAATCAGCAAAAGTAATGTGATTATATAAAAAAAAATCACTTATTATTAACTTTTAAGTGTACTGTAACCAATTTTAGCATACATATATTTACTTTTTAAATAATGCATCTTACTTTTTTGCGGAAGACACTGGGGACAACATTCACTGGGATTTTGTGTTAGGGTTTCTCCCGGCTGGCATAGTATTGCAGGACATGCAGTCTTCGTACAAGAAACGGCACTAGAAAAGCAGTTACATACATTGCAAGAAGAACTCCAAGATTCACCTTCCTAAAGAAGAAGAAGAAGAAAAAAGTTTTATTATTACATAAACATAAAAGCATATAAGTTGTGCATGGCGTCATTTCGTGCGATGCGAAAAACGTGCCACTTTCACAAATTTAAAAGTCTATAGGTGCGTAGCATCATAGCAATGATCACATTGTTAATCCTCAAACAAGAAAGAACTATAAGTGTTTTGATTCTCCTGACTGTGAGTGTGGTGCTGAAGCGACACTTCAGCATTATTACTACTCCTGCACTGGCATCTCAAGAGGCCAGATCCCCCACCTAAAAATTGGTTTTCTAATGTTCTTTCTCGGCAGCCGTTATTGGCAAAGGTTAACAAAATTTTCAAATTGTTTAAAGACTTAGCTTTCCTGTAATTTTTTCCCTTCCCTCTGCTGTTTATCTTTTTTTAAACGAATTAATTAATTTGTAAAAATGTAAATAGTAAGCCGAATACAGGCATCCCTCGACTTAAGTAAGTAATGCGTTCCATAAACTTTTGCGTAGTTCGAATTTTACGTAAGTCGAATTTGTAAATTCCTTAGGTAAAATTTCGTCAGAAAATGCAATATTTATTATATACATATAATATATACATTATTTACATAGTATTATTTTATAAATAAAGTAGCATGCAGCAGTATTTACTTGGATATTAACTATAAAAGTATGAAAAAATATAAAAACAAATTGAAAGAACACTTTTCAAATAAAAAGTATCTTGTGGAATATGGGATTTATAAATTTAACATTGATGAATTAATTTGTATCAATTTTGAATCTACATCAAACGAACAGCTCTGAAGGTGGAAGAAAAAAAGCACTCGTTCCTCTTCACCGAAACTTTAAAACTAGGACTTCCCTCAGAGAGATTAGTCTGAGCGATATTGCTGAGAAAATAGATTTAATAATAACATGTGGAAGCAAAGAAAATGAGATATTATCTTTAATTGTCCATATACTGCGATAAATTGAAATGATGAAAATAAACGAATCGTCCCGTAAGGCATGGTGACGTCACGGCGACGTCGTTGTGAAGTCACACTGTGATTTTGTGACCGTCGATGTGACGTCACGTGACGTGGATGTGACGTCACAGTGACTAGAATGCGAGGTCGTTATGGCCGTTTTAGAGGTCGTTTGTGACGTCACATTGTGACCACTCTGTGAAGTCACGGTGTGACTAATTTGTGAAAAGTGTGTCATTTGTGACTATTTTGGCATTAACTTTGTGACGAACCTGTGACGAAAGTGACAATGTTTTGAAGTCACACTGTGACCAATTTGTGAAATATGTGTCATTTGTGACGAACTTGTCATAAACTCTGTGATGATTTCAAATGAAAATCAAATTTCAAATTAATTGCTTAAAAGGCGCAAAGGCGAACTAGTGAAAAAGATTCCATGCTGGAATTCGAACCCGGGCCATCAGTATAGCGCACTTACATTCTACCGACTAAACCACATGAGACGATACCCAGCCTGGAAAATTTCTCACTATTACATGTTGGCAAGGCTACAAACGCAGCACAAGATGCAATATTTATCGTCAGCAACCGACATGGCGCAAACACGAAACTTAATTAAATCCAGCATCGATTGAAACTATATTAATACTTGGAAATTTTTTTCAGAGAGAACCATTCGCCTTGCATACAATATTTCAAATGAAAATCAAATTTCAAATTAATAGTGTAAAAGGCAATTTTAATTTGAAATTTGATTTTCATTTGGAATACTGTATGCAAGGCAAATGTTTCTCTCTGGAAAAATTTCCAAGTATTAATATAGTTTCAATCGATGCTGGATTTAATTAAGTTTCGTGTTTGCCCCATGACGGTGGCTCACGATAAATATTCCATCTTGTGCTGCGTTTGTAGCCTTGCCAACATGTAATAGGGAGAAAATTTCCAGGCTGGGTATCGTTCCATGTGGTTTAGCCAGTAGAATGTGAGTGCGCTATACTGATGACCCGGGATCGAGTCCCAGCGTGGATATTTTTCACTATGTTGGCCTTTGCGCCTTTTAAGCAATTTATTTGAAATTTGAATTTCATTTGAAATATTGTATGCAAGGCGAATGTTTCTCTCTGGAAAAATGTCCAAGTATTAATACTGTGATGATTCTTGTCATAAAAACTACGATAATTTTAAAGTAAAATTTTGTTTGAAATATAAAATTTTATCTTTTTACCGTACTTTTTAGCAAGATATCACTATTTTGGAGTCCTATTCTTCTAAAATATTTTTAATTTTCCATTTAAAAAACAATGCTTATTAACTGACATCTTTTTTTATTAAGTTCTAAGCTTGATCTTGAATTCAAGCTTAATATTAAGAATGTGTAAGCTTTTTTTAATGTGTTATTATTTGTCATTGCTTTATTAAATACGAACATGGAGTCTAACGGACATTAATACAACTGTTACTTATAGAACTACATGATAAGTCCTATTTATTTAAATTTTTTATTCCCATATATATTGTATTTTGTGAATATGAGCTAATTAGATTTGGTATGTTTTATATGAAAAGACTGATCTGGGAAATAGAAACAACAAGTAAGATATATCATGCGTTAGGCATAGATTATAAAACACTTTCCAACTCTTCCTAAATGTTTTAACAAGACATCGACGGAAATAACGTAGATAAGATAACTAAGTAAACATGTAAACGCGTAAAACATTTGAAAAACTGATTTACGCAGTTACCATCCAGTAAAGTGTAAAAAAATCATTTTTTTTTTTAAATAAAAAAAATCGGATTTTTTTATTTAAATCAGATTTTTTTGATTTAAATCAGATTTTTATGATTTTTTTCCCAGCGTTCAAATACTGAATAGCTATCATGAGTTTTAGGTTTCCAAAACAATTACACCACTAATTGCTAACATAATCTATGTTTTTACACTTTAATTACTAAAATTATAATTGTTAGTTAGTAATTACAGAAAAAAAACTGCAAATTAGTAGTTTCATTAGGTAGTATTATACAATAATGTTATATACATTAATATTGTAATAATTATGTAAAACTTTATAAATACTAGTGATACTTAACATTTATGAAAATTATTAACTGCCTTTTATATTAAACTAGAAAGGTAGCCCGTCAAAAATGACGGAAATTTAGATATAAAGATATATACAACTCATGTGCAAGAATATGAGTTTTCTCGCTTGTTCCGCAGTGATAGATGAAAATAACACATTTTAAGAACGAAACACATTAATGAAAAATTGTGTACAGTAGAAGACCACTAATCTGCACAGTTTGGTTCCAAGTGTTATGCAGATTTGAGGCTTTTTGCGGTCATGTCTATTCAATCTTTGTTTACATTTTTTTAAATTCATATATTGGACAATTTAGATTGTTGAGCCTTAAAAATAAATAAATACACACTTGAAGTAAGGTTAAAAACTATTAAATTATCGTATACGATTTCATGAAATGGTATTATATGGTATTATATGTGTGTGCTTCACGATCTTGGTTACGACGTTGGCGAAATTGGCTGCAACTTGTCATAATCCTAATAGTGTGGGCCACTAACAAAAAAGTAACCAGTTTTTAGTAAAATTTCTGATATAAAGTAGCTTTCAAAAACTTGTGTAAAACTGCAGGCCGTTCTCGTGTTATGCCTCGTGCCTAGGAATAATATTTCTAACACTGGAGATTTTCCATGTATATATGGAATTTAGAAAAGCTTCTCCAAAAGAAGGTCCTGAAATGACATTGTAATTCCTCTAACTTCAAAGTTTAGTCGCGCCCTGATGTTGAGTACTGAAATCTAATAAATACAGTTATTTTGAATATTACAACAGAATTAAACAGTTAAACTTATTTAACTTAAACCCGCTGTTATACTTCCCGATCTTATTTTTTAGTATTAAGAAAGAAAATTATTTAAAATTTTCAAATCATGCATTTATGATATTTTTCCGTCTTTAATAACTAAATAATGAAAAAATAGGCTTTTGTTCTGAGCTCATAAATATGACAATAAAATAATGTAACTAAGAGACATTGCAAAATTAAATCTTTGTGATTACAAACCATAAACAAACGATACCGCCACCATTTTACCTACTATGACGTCATTAGAATATTGCCCATTGATTGTTGGAGAACTTACTTTGTGAAGGATTACCTCAATGATTTAATATTTTTGACGTTTCACGATGAATGAATAACTTGTGTTTGTTTAGGTTTATGGAATGAGATATTAAGCTGTGAAACTAATTTCAATCGAAGTTATCGAAGGATATATGTATTTTTAATCGAAATTAAAAACAATGCTTTGATCTCGAAATAAAAAGTTTTAGTTTGTATAATTTGTTATTTCTGTTAATTATTTATTTAAGTACTTTTCCATTATAGTGCATTTTTTAAAAAAGCTTGGCGCGATTCGGGCATCAGAAAGTGAGATATGTTGAGAAAATATATAAACAGCTATGAAAACAAATCTAATGAACTTTTATCTTTGTTTATATATGCACTTATATGCATAAAAAATCGTTTCTAAATATATATAATTTTTTTTATATACAAATTACGGCACAGATTTCAGATATGAACCGGGATACCTAACTGGCGCCAAAATGGTGTTATTTTGCCTGCTATGGTAACCCGGTTATTGTTTTTTATTTATTAATAAATTGTTTATTTACTTTTATTTTCTGTTTTTTAATTATATAAACTACTTTGTTCTATAGTTATTATTCAAACTTTTATTTATTTATAGTTATTTCCTTTTCAAAATGATAGTAAATAATTGAAAAATATATAAGTAACTGGTATTCGAAAGCGAGATTTCTGCCAAATTGGCGTCATAGAAAAATCACGCCAACCCCATGCGTATATGACATCTGCGCAAAAGTTACTTCTGTTTCTTTATAAAAATGGGTAAATAGCTTTTTTTATATTAAATTGTCGGCACAGATGTCATATACGCCCATATTGGCGCGATTTTTTTTGACGCCGATGTCATATACGCACCGGGTACTTAACTGGCGCCAAAGTGTCGTTATTTTGCTTGTAATAGTAACCCGAATGTTGTTTATGCTGTTGATGTTTTCGCCAAATTGGTGTCGGAAAAAAATCGCGCCAATATGAGGCGTATATGATATCTGTGCCAAATTGTATACATATGGAAAAAATTGCTTGTGAGTATGAAGCAGTAAATAGGTTGCCAGAAAATACGTTGGCAAACTTCTTTCTCGCCAAGAAACTTTTCTCCGAAGTATTGTATATAAGCAATGATTGCTAGAAATGCATTTTTAATTATGATATGCGCTTTTATGTTTCACTACATTTATGCATACTATACTGTGTGTATAAATGCTACAGTTCATATGCAGGACTACACAAAAGAATTCGTAAGGGTTACTGAGTATGAGAGTAAATTGCTTAAAGGTGGTTTTTAAAGGAGTTATGCATTTTTACGCTGAACTGCGTTTAGTTTCCTAAGAAATGTTTGTAGTATATAGATAAAATGATATACATGGTCATGCAAAGAATTGGATACATAACCGTCTATGGATGTTAATATCTGGAAATGTGATAACAGTAGTTTTAAGAGTAGTTTAAATTAAATTTTAGCTAAATAGTGGCATGTAATAACGGCTATGGACGGTAACTGCGGAAATCAATTTTTAAATTTTTTTATGCGTTTTCTAAAATGTTTACTTAGTTATCTTGGTAGTTCTTAGTTATCCCGTCGACCAAATTACTGTCGCCAAATTTTAAGATTAATTGTCAATTGGTTGAAATTAATTAATTAATTAAATGCCAATAATGGCCAATAAAACCATTAATTCGACGTTTCACTTGTATTTTTATTAATGTTTTACTATTGATTTGGGATTTATATAATTTGGCGAAATTGGTTGACGGGATCTCTAAGAAGTAACATTATCGGAACAGATGTCATATTCGCCCCATATTGGCGCGATTTTTTTCGGTTGCCAATTTGGCGAAAACATCAACAGCATAAACAACATAATCCGGGTTACCACATCAAGCCCTTTAGCGCAAGTTAAGTACGCGTTGCCTATATGATATTGGCGACAGAAAAAAATCGCGCCGATATGGGGCGAATGTGACATCTGTACCACATTATCATATTTACCTTATTTCCCTAAATAAGTTTTGTTAAAGCATTTAGGATGTGTTGAAAAGTGTTTCATATTCTATGCTTAACGCATGATTTTTCTTTCTTCTTTAGTCTTATTTTGCATTTACTTTATTCTTAAGTTTTTAGTCTTGTACTGCTTTATAGAAACTTTGGCACAGTTGTCATATACGTTATCATATATTGGCGCGATTTTTTTCCGACGCCAATTTGGCGAAAACATCAACAGCATAAACAACAACATCCGGATTACCATATCAAGCAAAATTACGACACTTTGGCGCCAGTTAAGTAGCCGTTGTGTATATGACATTGGCGTCAGAAAAAAATCGCGCCAATATGGGGCGTATATGACATCTGTGCCGAAACTTTAATATTTAATGTTTAAACTCTTCGCTCCACTCCCCTTGCATATAGTACAAACTATAACACAGATAGCGCAAAATAATAGACAGTTTGGTACTTTTCCACTGTAGGGGCTTTGGCATTTTTTAAAAAAAAGCTTGGTGTAATTTGGGCATCAGAAAGTGAGATTTGGGTACTTTTCCGTTATGTGGACACCATTATCGCCAAGCGTAATAGTTGGCGCAAAATCGTGAATTGAAGCATTTGAAAAATAAAAGAAAAACCATTGTCGATACTAAAGTGAGCATTTAAAAAATATAACATTTGAAAATTTCAGACTTTTACGTACTATTTCATCAAATCACAAATATATACTTAAAATAAGTGAACAAATAACTGCTATAAAATAAAGCAATAAAATAAAACTCATATTAAACTGCTCGCATAAAATTACAAATATCTCTGATCTTTCTTTTGAAATAATTGGCGCATTAGCATACATTTTGGCATGGGTTCCGTATAACGGAAAAATATCGAGATTTGTTGTCAAATCATATAAACAGCTATGAAAACAAATTTGATGAGCGTTTTTGTTTGTTTTATATGTATATTATTGATGTTTTTATGTACAAATTACACCTGTTTCTGTATAAAATTAGAGAAACGGCTTTTTTATGTTAAATAAATCGTATAATTATCGAAAAAATGCGTGTGTATATAAAATGAAACAGCGAATAGGTTCCCGTAAAATATGTTACCAAATTTACTTTTTCGCCAAGGCACCTATACTGGAAAAGTACCTAAAGCACATTGAAATCGCGCAGTTAGGAGCTCACACAGTACACCGTTGTCTATTGGCGGTTATTTTATTAGTAGCATCGGGAGGAAGATATAAAGATGTACTTTAAATTCTCACCCATAGATTTCGAAAAAATATCTTAAAAGAGTGGAGTTTAAATTAAATTTCGGTGACCTCCAGTCAGAAACCATCTCGGTGGTGGTTTTAAATGGGAATTTCGCCAAATTAGCCAGCTATCGCCAAGTTGGCTAACATTTGGCGCTACTGTGGTAACCCTGCATTAATATTTTTCAACAATTACTCATTTCAGTGATGCGGTCCTACCGGAATAGTGAGGGACACACAGAGACTTGGATTTTATATAAATAGATAGCTAACATTACTTCAAATTAATTATTAAACAATCAACTCTCTAATTAGGAACATATTATACATTTTTTAAGCCTTAATTATTAAAATGATAATAATTCATTTTAGAAAGAAAAAGGGACAGGATGCTAGTTCAAAAAACGGGCACTATTTCATGAGGAAATATATTAGTAATGTGTTTAGTAATGATGTAATTAAAAAAAAGAATATTTTTTAGCATTATAAGTAAAGTGTCCTTAATTTTTAATAATTTTATGAATAACAAATTGAAAAATACAATTAAATAACATATTTTAATAATATCCTGTTTTTTCTAAAGAAATAAAGTTCCATATTTTTGCAAGTTTTTTTCCACATGAATTTAGAATACTGTTGAATGGGGAAGTTTTTTACAAGAAATCTCTGGCTACAACTACAGGTAAATTTCAACTTTTTTTTTTTTTTTTTTTTTTTTTTTAAGGCAGGGTGCATTTTGCCAATTTCAAAAGGGGCATGGTGTGGCACCATTAAAAAAAATGGCCTAGAAGAAGCAGTATAAGTAATTACAGAATTAATAAAAACTGCAAATAAGTAATTTCATTAGTTAGTAGCACAAATAACAAAACTAACAAATATTATTTGCAGCTCATTTTGCATTTGTATTTAGGAAAATTTCTGTAAACCACCAAAATCTATACTTACACACATGTACGTGTATGCTAAGCAAAAAAAAAGAAAAAAGAAAATGAGTTAAACCCATTCATATAGAATAAATATAAGTTAGCCACTAATATCTGAAATCCTCAAAATATTTAAGTAACAGCATTATTACCTCTATTAGCTTTCAATGGTTCAATTTTTTAATATATATGAGTTACAATAATAATAATAATAATAATAATAATAATAATAAACATTTATTTAACCTATACCAAAGAAGCTCTTGCTGTGCTTAGCATTTTTATACCAATTATTTCTTTTTCTCTTATGCATTCATTTACAATTTAGCTGCTGAGCAGATGTCATTCTTTCATTCTTCTTTAACTTGAGATTGCTATTAATTACTATTCATTCTTTTACTTGTAGAAATGTAATTATACTTGCTATGTGTATTTTATATAAAATAATGCATAAATTGATTACCTAAAGGAAATTATGACATTGCAAATTATGTTAGATTTAAATATCATTTTTAAATGAAACTGTTTTAATTTGGATAAAAACTTAAAAACAATGCTTTTTACAAACTCAACTGTTTTTAATTTTTTACAATACTAATGAATTAAGCTTAGAAACAATTATTTAAAGCTCTTTTTTTGTTTATTCATAAGTCAAAATACCTGTAGAAACTTTCAAATTATGTTCATGTTAGATTTTAATACTTTTTTTGACATTTTAAACATTTAGAAAATTTTTGATTTTAATCAATGATTTTTTTAAAAAAATCGGCTGATTAAAATCATGATTTAATCGCTGATTTAAATCAACCGATTAAAATCGTTGACACCCTACCATCCACAGCCAAATATGTTTTCTAATTCTTTTAAACAGTCCTGTATTTGATCTGTAGATTGATATATATATACTATATAATGGAAAAATTTAGTTTATCAAGGAAACGCATAACAGGTTGAAATTCTCTTTCAGCAATTTATACTAATATATGGAAACATACTTAAATAATTTTGTACAACCCCGTAGTTTACCTAGAACCTTTATTACACGCCACTATTTAGTTAAAATTTAGTTCAAGCTAAAACACTCTTAAAACTGCTGAAATCACATTTCCAGAAATTATAATTCATAGACGGCAACGTATCCAATTCTTTGCGTGACCCTGTATATCATTTTATCTATATACTACAAACATTTCTTAGTAAATTAAATACAGTGCAGCGTTAAAATGCATAACTTATTTAAAAACCACCTTTAAGCAATACCCAGTAACCCTTATGAATACTTTTGTATAGTCCTGTATATGAATTATAGCATATATATATACACCATATACTATGTATAAATGTAGTGAATCATAAAAGTGCATATCATAATTAAAAATGTATTTCCAGCAATCATCGCTAATGAACAGTACTTCGGATACAATATAGTATCTGAAATATTTTGTGTGTCCCTGTAAATGCTATATACACTTCGTATTATACATGAAATAATTCATAGTATGTAAACCTCAACGACGTATATCAATTTCATTACATATCAAATAGATTAACATAAATAAAGTACGCCGCAAACAATTCCCTCCACCCCTACATCATTATGTATTGGAATTCCTTTTTTAGCCCTGTAAATGAACAATAACTATTCTTTGCATCGCATATTGTATGGAATGCACATTTTAGTGCGCTTCATAAATGAAAATCAATTTTATTCTGTTTGAAAGCGTGTAAAATCATTAAAAATCATTTAAAACGATTTTTTCCCACAGGCCGTAATGTAATGGAATAGAATTGACTGTCCCTGTAAACATGCTACAAACTTCATTACAAATAGAGGTCTTGCTATGGTAAACGTCAATAACATCCAAAAATTTTAGGTCAATCCGAGTATATTTACGCGAGTTAGAGCGCGGACAGACGGCCAGACAAACCGAAGTCATAAACACTTTTCAACTTTATCGGCATGAAAAACACTTTATTTCAATTCTTAAATATTATATTTTACTTTTTAATGCCAATAAAATAAATGTATCGAAAATGTAGAAAATGAGTTTACAATCAAAGAAAATTTAATAACTGACTCTGAATGTCTACAATTAAATGTTTGATTAAAATCACAAACAGCAAAAAAAACGCTTAAATACAATTAAAAAAAAATATAGCAATTTGAAAAACACTAAATAATTAGTATTTATAATTGTACTATTAAACAACAACAAACTATAATAGATGAATTAAATGCATTTAACAATTTCTCAAAAATCTTTCCATCGCCATATTTGCTTTTGAAAGGAATACCAGATCAGTCTCATTGCATATGACATACAACTATTTAACTCATGTAATAATCTGTCAAAAAGGAACAAAAAATTTAAATTAAATAAGACATACCTTTTAAGTTCCATAAATATTTTTATAATATCCGTATTTTATCCTAAATTGTCAGGCATATTTCTGTTAGCTTAAAAAAACTAACTCTCCGTGTCAGAAGTTCTCTGATCCTTATTTTATTCTGCGGTTTAATCCAGCGCAGACGATATTTGACCAAGCAGCTGCTCCTACTGTATTATTATATATTTTTTTTCTTTTGTACACAACAGAGTTTAAATGCGCAGTAATTTTACCTTTATGAGAGTATCTGTAATGAAAATTTTCTATTTGAATGAAACACCTGCCTTTTTTCTTTCTTTTTTTTAAAGTACAGTTTGTTTTACACCTAATAAATAAATACGTATCTTCTTAATAAATGAAAAGAGAGTATACAGGATAAAAAAATTTTCTTTGTCAATCTGTCATTTTTTTCATATTCATTTTCTGTAGAATAAAACAATTTTAAAATAACTTTTTTTAAAGTCATATCTCTAAAACACGAATTTGAAATACGAATAATTATATCATGGGTTTTGTATAAAATTTGTATACATATTTTTTCGGAAAATACTAATTTTATTTAAAAAGTCTGAAAGAAGTAGAATAAAAAAAAAAATAGTTATTTAAAATAGTTAAACACTAACAGGAAAAAATATGACTTGAATGCAAATTCTAAAGTAAGAAATGCATATATGACTAAACTCTGAGTATTCTTTCTACGTGCTCATTAAAAGCTACAGACTTAACTGTAATAGAAAATTTTAGTTTGAAACCACAGAAGGGTTTAGAATACCACTGGTCGACAAAAAATAAAATAAAATAAAATAAAATAAAATAAAAAAATATAACAACTTCCTCCCTGAAAACTATGTAAAGTGTACAGATGTAATATTCCTAATTCTAAATATGTTATCCAAATTGCTCCAATACGTACCATTTTCCCGAGAAACATTTTTATAATAACAATCAGTGAAGGATTAAATTGCAATGGTAGATAAAATTGAAATCATAAAAAAGTATACTTTCACTGTCTTAAATAAGAAATTGATAAAATATAGCATGAAAATCTAGTTTGTTGATACTTCTACCGTGTATTTTTTTCTGCCCCCGCCCCCCCTCTCTTTTCGTGTCCGAATTTACTATTTCCTATCCACTAATATATTTTCATTCCTTATGTCGCTGTAACTCGGCATGTAATATTTCTGTTCATTTTCAAAGATTTTTGATGTTCATATTTTTGTCACACTGTGACTTACAATATGGTGATTTTTTTCGTCACAAATGTGACGTGACGTACGTTACATGCAGTGTCATAACAGTGACGTCACATTTTTTTTAATTGCCAGAAAATATAATTTTACATAAATAACATGTTTTGAATATTTTTTGTAATTTTTCAAAGTTTTCTAAGAAGTTCACATCTCAGTCACAATGTGACATCACTGAGTGGTGGCATTTTGGTCACAGATGTGACGTGACCACAGTGACTCACAGTGACGTAACAACGACGTCACCGTGACCATGCATGCTATGAGGGGTAGAATTACAAAATCTTACATATAAATTCGTATACACTGTTTAAAAAATGGGAAAGCAAACCATGCAAGATAGCCATGCATCGATATAAAATTGAAAGTACGCAATATATTAAAAGTAAAATAGAAAATGAAACACTAAATTATCTTATATCGAAATTTTAACTGTATAAAATGATGTCAAGAGCATAATCAGACGCTCCGCACCAATTTGAGTAACTTTTAATGACAAATATATGATGTTTAAAAAGAATGGACTATACTTTATATGGTGTGTTCTCCCCCGGAATAGTTAATATTGTACAATATCTGTTTTCCACGGATGCAATGAGGTTGCCGATAAGAGATAAGGAATTCTCTCTTCAAAATCTGATATAGTTTCAAAGTACCGAACACATCAACAGTGGCATGCAATGCGTCGTTAGAGTGTGTTTTAGATATGCTCGATCGGATTTAAATGATGAGTGTATGCTGGCCACTACATACGCTGTATTGTTTTGTTTTCAAACATATTCTGCACAAATTGAGCTGTATTTAGCATGTAATAAATAAAAGAAATCGGCAATGATTGCAACATAAAGTATGGCACAAGAACTGAATGTATCATCTGCATAACCTTTGAGCTGTCAAAGTTTCTTTTGAAGTAATTTACAAATCCATACATTTTTTCAGCAAATCAAGCAAGCTAAAATACGCCAATGTGAACTCGATTATGAAATTTCACCAGAATAAGTTAATACATAAAAAATCTACAAATGACAATTGAGAATATGACCTTATGATAAAATGTCTGGAAAAATGAATCAGAAAAAAAAATTCATATCACATTTAAAACGGCACTTCTCTCTGTTAGTGGCCATGGCGAGAGAGAGAAAAGCCTAGAGAAGGAACACTTTCCTGCTCACTGCTTTCGGGCAATCTACTCACTGTTTCATACAGATCTTTATTCAATATTTACACAATTTATTTAATGCTAGGTGAGTATCTATCAGTTTTGTTGCATTTAAATTGCATGTTTTGTGGAGGAAATGCAGCATTATGAAATAGTTTATATACCTAATAATTCCAAATTAATGGTAATTGAGATCGCTTTCCGTTCATTTCACCATTTTAAATTTTTTAGAAACCATTCATAGAGACAATTTTATATTTTAAAACTAACCCGAACCAAATTTTCATGTTTTTGGGCTCAGCAGTAACACAGAAATAGAATTTTTTCGAAAGTTTTTTGTTTCTGCAGTGTTTTATATAGCGACATTTTTAGAAACTGTTCTATTGCGAGAATTTACGTCATGATAAATACAGCCAAGTTAATTTTAATGTTTATATTCCAAACAATTCCATGTAATTCGTTACTTAGATCATCTCTGGATCTTTTACCGCTTTGTTTAGTCTTTCGATTTTTTAGAATTCATTCTACAACGAGCATTTACATCTTATAAATTACTGCCATGCCAAAGTTCTAGTTTCTAACCTCAACAGTATCCCAGAAATTTCAGTATTCCAAATAAATCATAATTTAGAACCTTTCTAGAAATTTTTACGTTTATCTGTCAAATTGAATTTTCGAACCTTTTAGAGAGCGTACATAACGAGTATTTACACCTTAAAAGTAACCACCACACCGAATTTAAAGTTTCTGACCCGACCAATATCACAGAAATCGCAATTTTAGAACTTTTTTGCTCCTGCAGCGATGTAGGTTGTTGCACTGACATAAAAGACAGTCTTTTTTTCGGAGCAGAGATGGCTACCAACATTTTTACTTTCTTCTATCTTTACAAGAAGAAAGTATTGGTTTCATGAAAATTTTCGAATTCCAGTTTTCGACGGATTTACACGTTTTATGAGTCAGAGATTCCAAAAAACATGTTTTTACAAAATGTCTGTCTGTGAGTCTGTCTGTCTGTCTGTATGTGACACAAATTTTGTGGGCGCTCTATCTCAAGAACTAATGGACGAAATTTCACAAAACTTCATATTTAGTTAGACCTTGATATAAACTGGAACTGATTAGTTTTTGGTGAAAATCGCCCAACAGGTGGCGCTGCTATGCGGCATTTTTAACGATTTCTGCAATAGCTGTATCTCAAGAACTACTGCACGGATTTTCATACAACTTCAGATTCAGTTAGTCCAGGATATAGTTTGGTGCTGATTACTTTTTTGTGAAAATCGCCCAACAGGTGGCGCTGGTATGCTGCATTGTTCATGATTATTGCAATAGCTCTAACTCAAGAAAAAATGCACGGATTTTCATCAAACTTCAGATTCAGTTAGTCCCTGATATAAATTAGTGCTGCTTAATTTTTGGTGCAAATCGCCCAACAGGTGGCGCTGCTGTGCTGCATTTTTCACGATTTCCACAAGAGGTGTATCTCAAGAACTATTGCACGGATTTTCATCAAACTTCAGATTTAGTTAGTCCTTGACATGAATTGATGTATAAATTAGTGCCGTTTAATTTTTAGTGTAAATCGCTCAACAGGTGGCGCTTCTGTGCTGCATTTTTCACGATTTCCACAAGAGCTGTATCTCAAGAACTATTGCACGGATTTTCATCAAACTTCAGATTTAGTTAGTCCTTGACATGAATTGATGTATTAATTAGTGCTGTTTAATTTTTGGTGTAAATCGCTCAACAGGTGGCGCTTCTATGCTGTATTTTTTGCGATTTCCACAATAGCTTTATCTCAAGAACTAATGCTTGGATTTTCAACAAACTTCAGATTCAGGTATACCTTGATATCGTTTAGTGCTGTTTACTTTTGGTGTAAATCGCTCAACAGGTGGCGCTGCTATGCTACATTTTTTCAGAATTTCCGCTATAGCTCTATCTCAAGAACTAATGCGCGAATTTTCACCCAACTTCAAATTCAGATATACTTTGATATGAATTGGTGCTAAATCGTTATTTCTTGTACTATTTAAATAATTTAATTGACGTGATTTATATAGAAGAAAGTTTTGTGATGGCCACAACATACTAGTTTTAAGTTAGCTATGTAGTTTCAGAGCTAACACCACACAAACGTACAAACATTAATAATATTGTACATTTTATAATATTATAACGCTTTATAATATTAGCATTAGATATACAGATACAAAAGCCATTTATCTGCTACAAACTAAAGTGCCCGGCGTTGCCCAGACTTTGAAGGACGTTTGTTCTGAAAAATCAATTTCAAAATTTAACACACAACATAAAACAAACATAAATAAACAATTAAATAAAAAAAAAACCGACTGCGTAAAAAGCGAACTAATTAATTATTTCCCATCAATGTGAAACTATTTTTTTTTTCAATTCCTACTATTAGCTCACACTCTCGCTATATATATCTTGTTCAAATTTTCAATCGTTAATAAAATACTTATTATTCATCCAATCAAGCTCAAATAAAGTTTTTTAAACTTGTAGTGGATGACACTTGATGTTAATCCAGTTTTCTCAAATATTAATTCATTAATTAAAATAAATTAATTTTCAATAATCGCGAGAGTCCTCTTCTTTATCAAGGAATTTTCAGACCGAGAGAGCCCTCTTCTTGATCAAGGCATTTTAAGCGGCACTCAACAAGAAAGAAGAATGGGAGAAAAAAAAAATTCTCTGATTGACCCAAGTAGGAATTGACTTAAAATATATATTTTTTTTATATTACTTGTTTACATTACTTACCTATTTTTTTTTATTTAGTTGTATTGATGGTTTTTAAGTTGTGTTTAATTGTTAGTTCCTATCTAGAACCACTTTTTTGATAAGGTCCATAGATGTCTATGATGGTTAGAGTTGCAGTAAAGCTAGAGTTCCTACCTACACAACTTCCAGGTTGTATAATATTTTAACGGAGCTTTTCACTGTAAAATAGTCAATGAAACATCGTCTTCATTTTGAAAGACCTATCCAATGATATGCCATTCAATAGGGTGCGTAATTTTTTTTTTGTTTCTACCGCCATTTTGAATTTTACGGCCGCCATTTTGAATTTATAAAAAACAAAACCTAGCCTATAACCATCGGGCCGGGTGCGTTAAGACGAATTGATAGAGACCTCATTCATTAAAATCAATCCAGCCGTTGGGATGTTTCGAGGGTATAAAGAAATCCACATACACAGATACGCGTGAAACACTTATCAATTCTTTTCAGTCGGGTAAAAAAAAGCAGTCGAAGTGTTGTACGCATGAATCAAATGAAAACACAATATAAAAATGTATAAATGTATATAACAGAGGCAAAAGAATACAGATATAAATGAACTTATTTATAATTGGAGCAATAATGCTACAATACGCCAATATTTCCATAATCGGGTTTTTATCATGCTTCAAAACGTTTTTTTAACACTCATATGACGTTATACTATATTCACCACATCCTTTATATTTCCAATATGACGTAATATTTTCCTCTTTCACGTGGAAACCTTGAAATAGAAAAGTTAGGAAGTTATATTCACTTTCATTTAAATTCGTCAAACTATTTACTTCATTTTCATTTTTCATGTGAATATCTTGCAATAGAAAAGTTGTGACGAAATAATCACCCCTTTTTTTTTTTAATTCGGCAAACTATTTATTTCATTTTCATTTTTCACGTGGAAATCTTGCAGCAGAAAATTAATATTTGTAGCAAGAATTTTATTGTGTATTTTAATTGTTGGCAACTGCTATAACGAAAAATGTTTAAATTTGATAAGAAATTGCTGTTAAATTGGTGGTTTTTTATTAATGAAAAATTAACTATAAATTATTTCTATTCCGGATTACTTTAGTTGCCTCGGCCGTATTTTAATACACACGTACGTATCTTTTCACAATTTTGGCTTCCAAACTGTCGATTTGTATAGAATTACAAAGAGACTGATAGACAAATTTTCATTTTTATATATTGGATTATATACAAACATAAATAACTTATCTAATACGTGTTAGCAAATGCATTTTTAAGTACTAGGGGGCTCTGTCCCCTACGAGCTACGCTCGTCAACCCCCGTCCAGACACCACAGACTCTAAATGCACGCTAATTTGATCGGCTTTAAAAAGATTTCGAAAGATTGAATTATAATTTAAAAAACAGTGGCGATCTCCCTATAAACGGATTTCTATTCATTTCTCTTTGATTGGGAATTTTAACGCCAAATCCGCTGCGGTACTACTTGATTATCCCGTCGACCAATTTCGCCAAATTATATAAATCGCCAAACCACTCGCCAAATTATACAAATTGACATAATTTTTATTTTAAATAACGAAAGAACAAGTAAATTAGTACAACATTAATAAAAAAATACAAATAAAACGTCGAAATAAAAATAACTTGATGACGTAGACACGTGTAACTTGCTTAAAGTCAAGTTAATGTGACATTTACGATCAACCATTATTGGCATTTAATCTTATAGTTTGGCGAATGATAGATTTTTGGTCGACGGGATAACTAAGTAGTAGTACCAAAGGTACAATCGCTGTTTTCGTCTTTGATTATGTAAAATAAGTTAAACATTTCAAAATAAGCTAATATAAAAGGAATTAAGTAAACAGAGTCTTTGTCTCCTGGTATTTTTTAACAAAGCGAAAAGAAAGTTCTTTTAAATGAGACATTTTAAATTAAGCATTTTTAATCTGACGTAATTTTCACCAAGCTATTCTTTCTCTTTTAAATATTCACGTGAAAATACTTTTGTTAGAAATGAAATATTATTTGCGCTTTCCTAACAAAAATAGTTGAAAAGATCCTCTCAAAATATCAAATAAATGTCTAGCGCAATTTCTAAATTTAAACTGTTTTGTAATATTATTTTGTGTTCATTTTATGTAATAACTGTAATGTGACGTAAATATGACGTAATTTCTCCTATTTAAGACTTCTAACGCATGTTAATGAATTTATTATTTTACAATATCCTTTCTCTTTTAAAATTCACGTCTATAGTTTTTATGACGTAATTTTTAAAAAGTTCCTGCTTTTTGTACACAATTATTTAATTCTAATTCCAAATGATTTTTTCTGTTTATAATAGTCACATGTAAATAAATTTTTAATTTGAAGCAAACATTATTGTTTGCGCTGTTTATACAGTTGGCAACAGTTTAAATTAATACCATCTCTCTATTCTAAAAAAAAGTAACTACCGCTGTCACCGCCGCCGCCGGTTTTGAATTTTTTGTGACCGGAGGTCTTTCTTCGTTAATATTAAGAAAAATAATGCATACAAATATATGAAAATCGGTGGTATTATACAGAAATGTTTGATAAACACGCTGATGCAGACAGTTTTCAAATCGAAGAATTATTTTAAGAGATATTTAATTCTAAAGTTGGACGAAATCGTTCCACTAAAAAAGTTTTATAGGAGAAAAAACTATACATCGGAATTTAATAATTTTTAGTTCATTTTATACGTTATAAGTTCCCGGTGTGCAGAATTTATTTATTTTTTTAATTTGACTCATTTTTCGAGGTTTTATATCTATTTTAAATTCAAATTTTCAGCATTTCGAGAGATATTTTTTACTTACTAGGGGGCTCTGCCCAGTGGCGTACCCAGGATTTTATTTCGGGGGGGGGCTGACTTAAATTTCCATAATGTTCTAAATCTTACGAAACACGTTGAATTGTGTTATAAACAGAAATCATATTTGCCAATTAGGCCGTCACCAGGGGGGGGGGGGGGAACAGAGGGGCAAGGGTGACTTTGTTCCAAAAATTTGAAAAATTTGGTCATCAGTACGAAAATTCGGACTCAAAACAATAGCGCAATTTTTTACATGGTCGCCAAAAAATCAATTTCATCAATCGTTCGCAGAAAAAAAATTTATAATTTTTTTAAAGCATCCGAAAAGGAAAAAACCGAAATTTTGCCATGGGGTCACAGATAAAATGCGAAGTTTGTCAAAGGATTGCGAAAAAAAAAGTCAAATTTCGTTAAATGGTCGCGGAGAAAACGCGAATTACGTCAAATGCTCGCGGAGGAAACGCCAATTTTGTCAAATGAGCAGAGAGAAAACCCGAATTTCGACATAAGGCCGCAGAAAAAACACGAATTTCATCTAAAGTTTGCGGGGAAAATGCGAATTTCGAAAAAAGATCGCTAAAAACACGCATTCCGTCAAAGGGCTGCGAAAAAGAGCTAATTTCGTCAAAGGGACATGGAAAACAGTGAAAATTTCGTGAAAAGGGCGCAGAAAAGTGCAAATTTCATCAAAAAGACGAGAAAAAACGACAATTTTGGAAAACGCAAATTTCGACGAAGGATTGCCTAAAAAACACGAATTTCGGCAAATGACCACAGAAAAAACGCGAATTTTGTCAAAGGGCCGCAGAAAAAACGCAAATTTCGACAAAGGATCGCTCAAAAAACACGCGTTCCGTCAAAGGGAAGCGGAAAAAACGCAAATTTCGTTAAAAGATCGCAAAAAAAGAAAAAGCAGGGTCACAAAGAAGGGCCACAGAAAAAGGTGAATTTTGTCAAAAGGCTGCGGAAAAAAGCGAATTTCGCCAAAAAGCCGCGGAAAAAAACGAATGTTGACAAAGGATCGCGAAAAAAATAAGCGCATTTCAACAAAGGGCCGCAGAAAAAACGCGAATTTTAAAAAAAAGATCGCTTAAGGGGTCTTGTACCTTTTAAACGCGTCGAACATTAACGAAAAACTTCAAAGTTTCAATTAGTCTATCTTCGAAGCCTTTTTATGTATAAACATGAAATTTGGGATATTGATTAAACAGGTTGTTCTTTGTAATATGCTACCATTTGAAATTTATTAACCCTTTACAGAATGTGTGTGTTGCTGAAATCAAAATAGCTCTTTTTTTACCCCATAAGCCATTGCGCGCATGATATCTTGAGAAAGTATTTATGGATTGGCATGAAATTTGGTAAAGATACTAAACATATATGTGTGTTTAAAATGATCTACTCTTAGGCTAAAATTATTTCATTAACTATATTAAAAAAATATTTTCGTAAAAAAAGATAAAAAATTTGTATTTTTAATGAATAAAAATAATCATAACTAAAAATATTGCCATTGTAAATACTTAAAAGTAGATCATTTTAAACACACATATTTGTTTAGTATAGTTACCAAATTTCATGACAATCCATACATGCTTTCTCTAGATATCATGCGCGCAATGACTTATGGGGAAAAAAAGAGCTATTTTGATTTCAACAATACACACATTCTGTAAAGGGTTAATAAATTTCTGTTGGTAGTATATTACAAAGCACAATCTGTTTAATCAATATCCAGAATTTCATGTTTATACATAAAAAGGTTTTGAAGATAGACTAATTCAAACTTTGAAGATTTTCGTTAATTTTCGACGCGTTTAAAAGGTACAAGACCCCTTAAAACACGCATTCCGTCAAAGGGCTGCGAAAAAAAAGTTAATTTCGTAAAGAATCGCAAAAAAACGCGAATTTCATCAAAAAGACGAGAAAAAAATGCGAATTTTGTCAAAATGACGAGAAAAAAACGCAAATTTCGTCAAAAATCCCCTGAGAAAACGCACATTTCGACGAAGGATTACGTAAAAAATCGCGAATTTCGGCAAATGATCTCGGAAAAAACGCGAATTTCGTCGAAGGGCCGCAGAAAAAACGCAAATTTCGACAAAGGATCGCTAAAAAAATACGCATTCCTTCAAAAGAAAGCGGAAGCAACGCGAATTTCGTCAAAGAGATACAAAAAAACATGAATTTCGTCAAAAGGCCGCAGAACACACGCAAATTTCATCAAAAAGACGAGAAAAAAGCAAATTTCGTCAAAAATCCTTGGAAAAAAACGCAAATTTCGACAAATGATTGCGTGAAAAAACGCGAATTTCGGCAAATGACCTCGGAAAAAAGGCGAATTTTGTCAAAGGGCAGCAGAAAAAACACAAATTTCGACAAAGGATCGCTAAAAAAACGCGCATTCCTTCAATTTCGTCAAAGGGACACAAAAAAACGTGAATTTCGTCAAAAGGCCGCAGAAAAAAGCAAATTTCATCAAAAAGACGAGAAAAAAAGCAAATTTAGCCAAAAATCTGCAGGAAAAACGCAAATTTCGACGGAAAATTGCGTTAAAAAAAACGCGAATTTCGGCAATTGACCTCGAAAAAAACGCGAATTTCGTCAAAGGGCCACAGAAAAAACGCAAGTTTCAACAAAGTATCGCTAAAAAAACACGCATTCCGTCAAAGGGAAGCAGAAAAAACGCGAATTCCGTTAAAGGATCGCAAAAAAGAAAAAGCAGGGTCACACAGAAGGGCCACAGAAAAACGCGAATTTCGTTAAAAGACTGCGGAAAAAAGCGAATTTCGTCAAACAGCCGCGAAAAAACGCTACTTTCGTCAAAGAAAACGCGAATATCGGCAAAGAGCCGCAGAAAAAAAAGCGAATTTCATCAAAAAGACGAGAAAAAAACGTGAATTTCGTCAAAAAAGCCACGGAAATAAAGCAAATTTCGACGAAGAATTTTGTAAAAAAAAAAAAAAAAAAAAAAACGCGAATTTCGGAAAAAATCCTCGAAAAAAATTTGAATTTCATCAAAAATCCGCCGCAAAAAACACAAATTTCGATGAAGGAGTGCGTAAAACCCCCCCCCAAATTTCGGTAAAGCCGCAGAAGAAGCGAATTTCTTCAAAGGACCGCGGAGAGAACGAGAATTTCGTCAAAAAACCGTGGAAAAAACACAAATGGCATGGAGATGCGACTGAAAAATGAAAGTTAATAAACTACTTTTACGGTCAACTCTTCCGCACCGGATTTCCGATTTAGCCGAAATCGACTTGAGATTAGCTGAAGCGTTACTGTGCATTAACATACTTCCGCATTGACAATCTTGGCGCCCGCCGACTGTGAGAGAAATAAAAAAACTCCTTAAGCTACTTTTAGTTTTGTCGAATTTACTTCTAGGTCTCTTGAACTGATCATATACGTTTTCATTTATCCAGTAAAACAGGCATGGAGCTATTTTTCAGTCATTTGAAAATTGATTTTGTGGTTTCAAGTAAATTTGGTCGCAGGACTGAGGAGGCTTTTGGATTAACAAGAAAAACAAATTCGTGGCATGCAAGAAAATAAAACAAATTTATCTGAAAAAGAAGGAATATCAGCCCTTTTTTCATTTCACTGCGTTCTCTTAGGAGGTGGAATAGAGCTGTAACCTCATATCCCCTGTCGCCATCGACTTCTTTGTGTGTATGCTGGGGCATCACTGTGCGCTAGTATATGGGACTAACCAGAATAGCTGCGTTGCAGGAAAAAAAAAATAAATTTTATCTCAAAAGAAAGTAAAAAAAAACAGGAGTTTTTTTTTTCATTTTTGGTTATTTCGAAAGGGGGCCTGTAACCTCATCAGCCCCCTGGTGGAGTGATATGATCAGCGCTGATATGAGACTAGCCAGAAAGTCTAGTTCGTTGTATTTCAGAAAACAATTGCATTACAAATTTATCTCAAACAAAAAGAAAAAAAAATCAGCACTTTTTTCATTTCATTTTCAACTATTTTGGGAGAGATCTGTAACCCCCATCACCCCCTTTCTACTTCTTTGGGTATAATGTGGTGTCACTATGCACTAATATGGAACTAAACAGAAGAGTGTGGCTAGTCTGTGGAATGGAATGATAGGAGAAAAAAATGCAAATTTATATCAAACAGAAAGAAAAAAAGCAATATATTTTTTAAACTATTTCGGGAGGAGGGGGCTGTAAGCCTATCAGCCGCCTCCCCCTCTTTCGGTATGGTGTGATGTCAATGTGGACTAATATGGAGTTAACGAGAATGGCTATTTCGCTGTGTGGCAGAAGAAAAATTAGAAATTTATCTCAAACAAGAAGATCTAAAAAAATCTGCCTTTTTTTTCATTTCATTTTCGACTATTTAGGAAGGGGACACCCCATTAGCCCCTTTCACCTTTTTGGATAAAATGTGGTACCACTGTGCACTAGTATGGAACTAAAGAAAAGAGAGCGGCTAGTCTGTTGAATGATAGGGGGAAAATACAAATTTATCTCAAAGAAAAATATCAACACTTTTTCATTTCATGTTCGACTTTTTGGGGAGAGGGCTGTAACCCCATTAGTCCCCTTCTACCTTTTTGGGTATAACGTGGTGTCACTGTACACTAATATGGAACTACAGCGATGGGAGTGGCTAGTCTGTTGAATGATAGGGGAGAAAATGCAAATTTATCGCAAACAGACAGACAAAAATCAGCACTATTTTTCCATTTCATTTTTTACTATTTCGAGAGGAGGGGGGCTGTAATTCCAACAGCCCCCTCCCCATCTTTGGGTATGTTGTGATGTCAATGTGGACTAATATGGAGTTAACGGAATGGCTATTTTACTGTATGACAGAAGAAAAAATTACAGATTTATCTTTAAAAAATAAGGACAAAACATTTCTTTCATTTAATTTTTCGACTATTTCTAGTTTGGGGGGGGGGGGGGGGGTAACCCGTTCATCCCCCTTTCTCTTCTTTGGTGTTAATATGGAAATAAAGCGAAAGAAGCGCACAGTCTGTTGAAAGATAGGGGGAAAAATGCAAATTTATCTTAAACAGGCAGAAAAAATTTAGCACTATTTTAACATTTCATTTTCGACCATTTCGAGAGGAGGTGCTGAAATTCCATCTGCCCCCTCCCCATCTTTGGGTACGCTGTGATGTCAATGTGGACTAATATGGTGTTAACGAGAATGTCTATTTTGCTATATGACAGAAGAAAAAATTACAGATTTATCTTAAAAAAGTAAGGAAAAATTACTTTTTCATTTAATTTTTCGACTATTTCGGGAGGAGGGGGGGGGGGGCTGTTACCCCGTCTGCCCCCTTTTTCTTCTTTGTTGTCAATCTGGACTAATATGGGATTAATGAGAATATCTAGTCTGCTGTATGATTGAAAAAAATTAAAAAATTTTCCAAAAAAGAAAGACGAAAAAGCAGCGCTTTTTCATATCACTTTCGAAAATTTCGGGGGGGGGGGGGTTGTAGCCCCATCAGCCCCCCCCCCCCTTGGGTACGCCCATGGCTCTGCCCCCTACGAGCTACGCTCGTCAACCCCCGTTCAGACACCGCAGACTCTAACAGCACGCTAATTTGATCGCCTTTATAAAAAATTTCGGAAGATTGAATTATAATTTGAATCTGACAATTATAATCTGACGTAATTTTCACCAAACTTTTCTTTCTCTTTTTAATATTCACGTCAAAATACTTCTGTTAGAAATGAACTATTATGATCATCTTAAAATGTCAAGTAAATGTCTCGCGCAATTTTTAAATTAAAACTGTTTTGCAATATTATTTTTTGTTCATTGTACGTAATAAGTGTAATATGACGTAAATTCTCCTATTTAGGACTTCTAACGCATGTTACTGAATTTATTATTTTACAATATTCTTTCTCATCTAAAATTCACGTGTAACTATAGTTTTTATGACGTAATTTTCAATGAGTTCCTGCTTTTTATATTTTTTGTTTATAATAGTCACGTGTAAAATAAATTTTTAATTTGAAGCAAACATTACTGTTTGCGCTGTTTATACAGTTGGCAACAGTTTAAATTAATACAATTTTCTAAAATTTGTAAAAAATATCTCTCGAAATGCTGAAAATTTGAATTTAAAATAGAAATAAAACCTCGAAAAATTATTCAAATTAAAAAACTAACTGCAATCTGCACATCGGGAAATTCTGACGCATAAAATGATCTAAAAATGATTAAATTCCTATGTACAGTTTTTGCTCCTATAAAACTTTTTTAATGGAACGATTTTGTCCAACTTTGGCATTAAATATCTCTTAAAATAATTCTTCGATTTGAAAACTGTCTGCATCAGCGTGTTTATCAATCATTTTTCTATAATACTACCGATTTTCATATTTTTGTATGCGACAGTTTTTTTAATATTAACGAAGAAAGACCTCCGGTCACAAAAAATTCAAAAGCGGCGGCGGTGACAGCGGTAGTTACTTTTTTTTAGAATAGAAAGATTTTAGAAAATTGTAGTAATTTAACATGTTGCCAACTGTATAAACAACGGAAACAATAACGTTTGCTTCAAATTAAAAATTTATTTACACGTGACTATTATAAATAGTAAAGATACTTTCAAATTAAAATTAATTGCGAATAAAAAGCAGAAACTTATTGAAAATTACGTCATAAAAAGTATACACGTGAATTTTAAAAGAGAAAGAATAGCTTGGTCAAAATTACGTCAGATTAAAAACGATTAATTTAAAATGTCTCATTTAAAAGAACTTTCTTTTGGCTTTGTTAAAAAATACTAGGAGACAAAGACTCTGTTTACTTAATTCCTTTTATATTAGCTTATTTTGAAATGTTGTTACATGTGTCTACGTCATCAAGTTATTTTGATTTCGACGTTTTATTTGTATCTCTCTATTCTAAAAAAAAGTAACTACCGCTGTCACCGCCGCCGGTTTTGATTTTTTTGTGACCGGAGGCCTTTCTTCGTTAATATTAACAAAAATAATGCATACAAAAATATGAAAATCGGTGGTTTTATACAGGAATGTTTGATAAACACGCTGATGCAGACAGTTTTCAAATCGAAGAATTATTTTAAGAGATATTTAATGCTAAAGTTGGACAAAATCGGTCCACTAAAAAAGCTCTATAACAGCAAAAACTATACATGGCAGTGTAATCATTTTTAGATCATTTTATGCGTTAGAATTTGCCGGAGTGCAGATTGCATTAATTTTTTTATTTTGACTCATTTTTTCAGGTTTTGTTTCTATTTTAAATTCAAATTTTCAGCATTTCTAGAGATATTTTTTACAGATTTCAGAAAATTGTACTAATTTAAACTGTTGCCAACTGTATAAAAAGCGCAAGCAATAATGTTTGCTTCAAATTAAAAATTTATTTACACGTGACTATTATAAACAGGAAAAAAACTTTCAAATTAAAATTAAACAATTACGTATAAAAAGCAAGAACTTATTAAAAATTACGTCATAAAAAGTATACACGTGTCATCAACATGCGTTAGAAGTCTTAAGAGAAATTACGTCATATTTACGTCACATTATAGTTATTACATAAAATGAACACAAAATAATATTGCAAAAAAGTTTAAATTTAGAAATTGCGCTAGACATTTATTTGATATTTTGAGAATTAATTTAAAATGTCTCATTTAAAAGAACTTTCTTTTCGCTTTGTTAAAAAATACAAGGAGACAAAGACTCTCTTTACTTAATTCCTTTTATATTAGCTTATTTTGAAATGTTGTTACACGTGTATACGTCATCAAGTTATTTTTATTTCGACGTTTTATTTGTGTTTTTACTAATGTTGTACGAATTTATTTGTTCTTTCGTTATTTAAAATAAAAATTATATCAATTTGTACAATTTGGCGAGTGGTTTGGCGATTTATATAATTTGGCGAAATTGGTCGACAGGATAATCAAGTAGTACCGCAGCGGATTTGGCGTTAAAATTCCCCTATCAAAGAGAAATGAATAGAAATCCGTTTATAGGGAGATCGCCACTGTTTTTTAAATTATAATTCAATCTTTCGAAATCTTTTTAAAGCCGATCAAATTACCGTGCATTTAGAGTCTGCGGTGTCTGGACGGGGGTTGGCGAGCGTAGCTCGTAGGGGGCAGAGCCCCCTAGTTTTTATTAATGTTGTACTAATTTATTTTTTCTTACGTTATTTAAAATAAAAATTATGTCAATTTGTATAATTTGGCGAAATTGGTCGGCTGGATAATCAAGTAGTACCGCAACGGGTTTGGCGTTAAAATTCCCCAATCAAAGAGAAATGAATAGAAATCCGTTTATAGGGAGATCGTCACTGTTTTTTAAATTACTAGGGGGCTCGGCCCCCTACGAGCTACGCTCGCCAACCCCCGTTCAGACACTGCAGTCTCTAAAAGCACCCTAATTTGATCGGCTTTAAAAAGATTTTGGAGGATTGAATTATAATTAAAAAAACAAAAGCGATCTCCCTATAAACGGGTTTCTATTCATTTCTCTTTGATTGGGGAATTTTGCGGAAAAATCAGCTGCTGTTAAAAGATACAATGACATTTCAAAATCATCTAATATAAAATGAATTAAGTAAACAGAGTCTTTGTCTCCCGGTATTTTTTAACAAAGCAAAAAGAAAGTCCTTTTAAATAAGGCATTTTAAATATATCGTTTTTAATCTGACGTAATTTTTCTTTCCCTTTTTAATATTCACGTGAAAATGCTTTTATTAGAAATGAAATATTATTTGCGCTGTCCAAAAAAAAAAAAAAAAAAAAAAAAAAAATTGAAAAATTCATCTCAAAATATCAAGTAAATGTCTCGCGCTATTTTTAAATTTATACTGTTTTGCAATATTATTTTGTGTTCATTTTATGTTAACTGTAATGTGACGTAAATGTGATGTAATTTCTCCTATTTAAGACTTCTAACGCATGTTAATAAATTTATTATTTTACAATATCCTTTCTCTGTTAAAATTCATGTGTAATTATAGATGAAGTAATTTCTAATAAGTTCCTGCTTTTTATAATTATTTAATTCTAATTTGAAAGTTTTTTTCTGTTTATAATAGTCACGTGTAAATAAATTTTTGATTTGAAGCAAACATTATTGTTTCCGTTGTTTATAAAGTTGGCAACAGGTTAAATTAGTACAATTTTCTGAAATAAGAAAAAAATATCTCTCGAAATGCTGAAAATTTGAATTTAAAATAGAAATGAAACCTCGAAAAATGAGTCAAATTAAAAAAATAAATTAATTCTGCACACCGGGAAATTATAACGTATAAAATGATCTAAAAATTATTAAATTCCGATGTATAGTTTTATCTCCTATAAAACTTTTTTAGTGGAACGATTTTGTCCAACTTTAGCATTAAATATCTCTTAAAATAATTCTTCGATTTGAAAACTGTCTGCATCAGCGTGTTTATCAAACATTTTTGTATAATACTACCGATTTTCATATTTTTGTATGCATTATTTTTCCTAATATTAACGAAGAAAGACCTCCGGTCACAAAAAATTCAAAACCGGCGGCGGCGGAAGTTACTTTTTTTTAGAATAGAGAGATAATTCAGTCTTTCGAAATCTTTTTAAAGCCGATCAAATTAGCGTGCATCTAGAGTCTGCGGTGTCTGGACGGGGGTTGGCGAGCGGAGCTCGTAGGGGGCCGATCCCCCTAGTTTTCTAAAATAATGTTAAAAATATATCTAGAAATGCTGAAAATTTGAATTTAAAATAGAAATAAAACTTCGAAAAATGAGTCAAATTAAAAAAAGAAATGCAGTCTGCACACCGGAAACTTCAAACGTATAAAATGATCTAACAATGATTAAATTCCCATGAATAGTTTTTGCTCCTATAAAACCTTTTTAGTGGAACGATTTTGTCCAACTTTAGCATTAAGTATCTATTAAAATAATTCTTCGATTTGAAAACTGTCTGCATCAGCGTGTTTATCAAACATTTCTGTATATTACCACCGATTTTCATATTTTTTTATGCATTATTTTTCTTAATATTAACGAAGAAAGACCTCCGGTCACAAAAAATTCAAAACCGGCGTCGGTGACAGCGGTAGTTACTTTTTTTTAGAATAGAGAGATATATAATTAAACAAAAACATAATTTGAAGAACAAATTAAAAAACAAAAACAGAATTTATTTCCTACATTGTTTAAGCCCGAGAAGGGACAGATATTAAGATATTTCATTCAATTAGTTTTACATTTAATGTTAAATTTTTGTAACAAATTAGTTAAACCAATTGAAGATTAAAAAATAAAAATAAAATCCATACAATATGATACTTAAAACACCCTAAAAATTTAGATTCCGAATAAATCTTAGACTTCTTCCATTTTTAATTGAAAATATTTGTATTGCAGATTTTGCATTATGTTTATGACAATTGTACATAAAATGATAAGATGCATGCAAAATACAAAACTTAAAAAAATGTCTAAGATTTATTTCGATTTCATTTGAACGGAATCTAATTTTTTAGGGTGTTTTAAGTATCATATTGTATGAATTTTATTTACATTTTTTAATCTTCAATTGGCTTAACTAATTTGTTACAAAAATTTAACATTAAATGTAGAACTAATTGAATGAAATATCTTAATATCTGTCCCTTCTCGGGCTTAAACAATGTAGGAAATAATTTTTTTTTTTAATTTGTTGCTCAAATATGTTTTTGTTTAATATGTCAAGTTTTTTAATAACATACTGCACTCAGACGAACGCATTTCAAAATTAATGGAGAGTATCATAATCAGGCTTTGATGTATGCGGTATTGCATCACAATATGGGATGAAGTTTACCAATGTGTAATTCAAAATGTTTCATTACTGTTGTAATGCAGGTTGCGATAGTTTGGACAAAAACTTCCAATATTAACGTAAAAAATCTATAATCAAAACATAAAAATTTAATTTAATTTAAATTTAGATACCCTATTTCCCATTCAGGAACGCTATGAATGTAAATGTAAATTGTGTTGAATCCTTACTGCTAATATTTAACAATATTATAGCTATGATACTGTAGCCGTCTGCTATTTCTCTCTCTCTCGCACGCGAGGAGCCAGCCAATAGCAATGAGGCGCATTTCCTCCCCTCGCGTTTTCTGCGGAGAGCTTTTAAAGTCACGTGACGCAGTAACATTCGAACTCTGCAGAGAGCGGCAGATTATTCTGTCAGTGACGATGTCGAATATTTGACTATGTGTTGTTATGTTAATAAAGTTTATTTTTCTACAAAACCTTCTGATTATTTGAGTCACCGAGATATTTTTATCATCTCCCTTCAATCCATTCTCTAAAATGGTGACCGCGGATTTTTGAACCTTCAACTATTTCATAGACCGTCGAACTATTCAACTGTTTCATGGAACGTTTTGTTTAACTAGCAAAATGGCAACTGCTGAAACATCTGCCGTAGTCATTCCACCCTATATCCCTGTGGACCCTACATTATGGTTTCATATGCTGGATAGCACATTCGAATTAGCTACTCCTAAAGCTATCACTGAGTCGAAAACAAAATATAATTATGTTGTAGCGCATCTACCGCCTGCTACTGCTACTATGGTTCGAGATATAATTATGAGTCCTGATCCTACTGATCCTTATCAGATTTTGAAAGCAAAAGTTATCGAACGTTGCGGAGAAAGTCGTACTTTAGAAATACGGAAACTGCTAGCTGGAGAAAGCCTGGGTGACAGAAAACCAACTGAATTACTTCGATTAATGAAAAGACGAGCTGAAAGCCATAATATTAGTAACGATCTTCTTTTAGAACTGTTTACTCAACAACTGTGCAAACGATTCTAGCTTCCATTGAAAAAATTACTCCAGATAAAGCGGCGGATATTGCTGATAGAATAATTGAATTAACGCCTTCCAACATTAGTTCTGTTTCGATTCGAACACCAACAACTGAATCTCAGACACCACCAGCCATTGATATGCTCGTAAAAGAAATCCAAGCATTACGCCAAGAGGTCGCTCATCTTCGTCGTTCAAGAAGTGTATCTAGAAGTGATAACCATCAGCGTAATCGTTCTCAGTCCCGCCATAGGGGTGTAACATTGTGTTGGTATCACCAAAAATATCAAGAAAAAGCAAAAAAGTGCCTAGCGCCTTGTTCTTATTCGGAAAACCAGAAGCGGGAAGAGTAGCGGCGACGGACTTCTCCCCAGCACCTTCTCGTCGCCTTTTCATTAGAGACAGAAATACAGGTATGTGTTTTCTAGTCGATTCTGGATCTGATGCCTCACTTGTGGCCGCGAATAAAAATGACAAAACTAAGCCTGTTCTTCAAACCTTTCATGCTGCTAATGGCACAAAAATTAATGTGTATGGTCGTAAATGTATTAATATCAACTTAGGCCTACGCCGAAATTTTACATATTCTTTTTATATTTGTGGTGTTTCATGTGCTATTTTAGGAGCTGATTTTTTGCATAATTTTAATTTAAAACTTGATTTACGGAATCGTCGTCTTATTGATTCCACTACTAATTTAAAAGCTCCTGCTGTATTAAGTACTTGTAATATATTTTCTGTGAAACCCAATGTTGTAAATGATATATATGGTAAATTATTATTTAAAGTTCCTGAAATCACGAAATTACCGGATCCTAACGAACCGGTTAAGCATAATACTGTGCATTATATAAACACTAAGGGGCCTCCAGTCACTGCTAAGCCTAGACGGCTAGCTCTAGATCGGTTAAAAATTGCCAAAGCTGAATTTCAGCACATGCTACAACTCGGTCATATGAGACCTTCTAAAAGTAATTACTCTTCGCCTTTGCACCTGGTGCCGAAGAAAGGATCTGTCGATTGGAGACCTGTTGGTGATTATCGTGCTCTAAATGCACAAACTGTTAAAGAGAAATATCCTATCCCTTGTATCGCAGATTTCACTGCTGAATTACATGGTAAACAAATTTTCAGTCACATTGATCTTGTAAAAGCCTACCATCAAATTCCCATAAATCCTGATGATGTACATAAAACTGCGATTTGCACTCCATTCGGACTTTTCGAAAGCACTCGTATGCAATTCGGCCTTTGTAACGCTTCCTCAACTTTTCAACGATTTATTGATGACGTAATTCGTGACTTAGGATTTGTTTACGCATTTCTTGATGATTTTCTAATTGCATCAAATAATGAAACTGAACATTTAGAACACCTTGAGTTGTTGTTTTCTAGACTTAAAGAGTATGGTCTGTGTATTAATGTTGATAAATGCAAATGTGGCCAATCCACTATCGAATTTTTAGGATTCAAACTTTCAGCTGCAGAATTGAACCCTTACCTGATCGTGTAAAATGCATCCTAGATTTCCCCCAGCCCTCTACCTTAACTCAACTAAGACGCTACTTAGGTCTTTTCAATTTTTATCGACGGTGCATTCCCAAAGCTGCCGATATTTTAGCTCCACTCGTTAAATTCTTAGAAGGACACAAAAATACGAAAAAACATCCCCGTTCCAATGCTAACAAAACTGAGCAATTGCAATGGAACGATGAAGCCATTCTTTCCTTCACTGCTTCAAAAGAAGCTATAGCTCGAGCTACATTATTACGACATCCAATTCCTGGCGCCCAGCTAAGCTTATGAGTCGATGCCAGCAATGTCGCAATTGGTGGATCTTTAATGCAACTCTCCGAAAAACAATGGGAACCAATAGCATTTTATTCCTGTAAATTAAATAAATCTCAAAGAAATTGGTCTACTTATGATCGTGAATTATTTGCTATTTATTGTTCTATAAAAAAATTCAGACACATGCTAGAAGGTCGGAATTTCATTATTTATACGGACCAAAAACCCCTTACATTCGCATTTCAACAAAACCCTGATAAATGTAGCCCACGTCAATTGAGACATTTAGACTATATTTCACAGTTTTCTACTGATATTAGATATACTAAAGGCTCTGACAACATTGTGGCCGATGCATTATCTCGAATTGAGATAGATTCAATTTCTCCTAATGTGTTAGATTTTAAAGAGTTTGCCACTGCTCAGACAAATGATGAAGAGCTAAAACAACTTCTCGAATTTGACACCACTTCATTAAAATTAGAAAAACATTATTTTCCACTCGAAGATGTACATTTATATTGCGATATGTCACAAAAACATCCTCGACCATTTGTTCCTAAAAGTATGCGACAATCAGTTTTTTCAACCTTGCATTATTTCTCGCATCCTGGTATCTCAGCTTCATTAGATTTAATTTCTAAACGATTTGTATGGCCTGGCATGCATAAGGATATAAAATCTATGGTTCGCAGCTGTACGAAATGTCAAAAAGCTAAAATCTTTCAACACACCAAATCACCAATTGGTACATTCTCTGAACCTGATGCTCGTTTTGCCCATATTCATATTGATTTTATCGGACCTTTACCATCATCCGATGGCAATCAGTATTGCATGACCATCATTGATAGGTTCACGAGATGGCCCGAAGTTATACCCACATCTGATATGACTGCAGAAACAACTGCTCGTACATTGATACACAGTTGAATCTCCAGATTTGGAACCCCTGTTACCATTACTACTGATCAGGGTAGAAATTTTGAGCCCACTCTTTTCAAAGAGCTTACAGATAGATTAGGATGTAAACGCATCAGAACTACAGCATACCATCCACAGTCTAACGGTTTTATTGAAAGATTCCATCGCCATCTTAAGAGCTCTCTTAAAGCTCACAATCAAATTCTATGGACTGAAATCCTCCCCATTGTCTTACTTGGTTTACGCACTGCTCTTAAAAATGATATCCAAGCGACCTGTGCTCAACTTGTTTATGGCACAAATATCAGACTACCCTCTGATCTCATTAACACTGAAACTATAAATCAACCACCTACTCTTACATACGTGACTGAGTTAACTGAAAAAATGAGAAAGTTAAATCCCATTGCCGCTGCAATGCACGGCAATCCTAAAATTTATGTCAATCCCTCATTAAAAACCTGTTCACACGTGTTTCTTAGATCAGATAAAGTCAATCCTCCCTTATCACACCCTTATACAGGACCTCATCGAGTGATTGACAGGTCTGAGAAAACGTTTGACTTGGAATTAAACGGGAAGCGCTGTACTGTATCTATTGATCGCATTAAACCTGCATATCAATTAGCAGATTCTATTTCACCTTCCCAACCTCAAAAACAAAATGAGCCCATAAATTTTCCAACTACTCCTGTTGAACACCCTACCACCAAATCTGGTCGTAAAGTTCGTTTTCCGAAACATCTCGTTACGGATTATATTGTTTAAAACATTTGATGTTTATAGTGTGCATATTATTTCCTTCTCAAAAGTATTGTTTTTCATGTAATGCATAATATATTTTCTATTTTTTTTGTATCATATGTACTTTAATTTTACTCAAGATCTTTCTTATGTATCTTATTAATTGCTACCTTTTTGTAATCGCGACTTCGTCACTGGGGGCATACTCTGTAGCCGTCTGCTATTTCTCTGTCTCTCGCACGCGAGGAGCCAGCCAATAGCAATGAGGCGCATTTCCTTCCCCCGCGTTTTCTGCGGAGAGCTTTTAAAGTCACGTGACGCAGTAACATTCGAACTCTGCAGAGAGCGGCAGATTATTCTGTCAGTGACGATGGCGAATATTTGACTATGTGTTGTTATGTTAATAAAGTTTATTTTTCTACAAAACCTTCTGATTATTTGAGTCACCGAGATATTTTTATCATCTCCCTTCAATCCATTCTCTAAAATACAGTAAAAAATAAAAGTTTTACTTAAATTTTTGAACCATATTCTCTTCCAAGGGGTGATGTAAACACATCAGAAAATTATTACCTAACTTTAACTTGGGGTATAAATAGTTCTCATCTCGGAAAAAAATACATTTTAAAATTTAAGTTATGTAATTCCCCACTAAGTTCGCTACCTTGCGTAAAAATAGCTATCCATTAGAAACTTTTTACTAAAATATAAACTTGACCAAAGCAAAAACTTATTCTGAAAATATCCTTTTTATTTCCACTATGACGCCATATTCACCTTTTTAATTTTTGAAAAAAAAGAACTAGCTCAATTTAATATTTTATGTGAAAATCGTTCAACTAAAAAGAAATAAATTATTATTACGGCTTTTGAAATTTTTGCAACAATGAAGTAAAAATGCTACATTTTCTATGAAAAATGTCCGTTGATTTTCAATGAAAAAAGCGAAAATTGGAATTATTAAAAAAAATATTTGAATAATGTAAAAAAAAAATTGGCCCATGTTTCTCTCTGGGCTATAATTCACCCATATGCAAAGGCATTTTAACATTCGTTTTGACCCTGACGTCAGACAATCGTTTTTACACTTTAAATTTATAATATCATTAGAATTAGTAAAGAATAAAATATGAGTGGCATCAGGGAAAAAAAGGTGAGAAGAAAAAATGAAAAAGTTATGATCTCCATAGGCTTTTCCATGTTAAATTAGCATTGAGAAGTGACACTGGAAATAAATAAGTATTGCGCTGCCGCGCAATACTTAAATACTTGTTCTGTTTTATTTTCATAGTCATTTGGCAAAAAATCTCACTTTCTTAACCCCGAATTGTGTTCTTTTTACAAAAGCGCCAAAGTCCATATAACAGCGAAGTACCATGAAAAGCATGAAATGCATGGTAATAAGGTACTTAGAATGCGACATTTACGATCAACCATTATTGGCATTCAATCTTATAGTTTGTCGATTAGATTTTTGGTCGACGGGATAACTAAGTATTACCAAATACTGTACTGCAATTTAATTTCAATTTAACTTAATCTTCTCTATTCTACTATTTTAAGATTTTTAACCTCTAAACATCGCACATTTTCAATTTTTATACCGTCGTATTGGGGTAAAAAAGTACTTTTAAGTGCAATTTGTTTGAAAACTGCATTTTAATTTATTTTTGAAATATTAAATTTTTTTGTAGTTTTTAGCGCCATTTATTTAATTTTGGCAACTCTAGTACTCCATTTCTGTAGAAAGTAGGAGGAAAATAGATGGTAATTAGTAATTATACCTTTTTGTTGCCTTTCTCCCTTAACAACTTAAAAATGTAATTAAAATACGTGCTATTTTGAAAAAATATAAATGAATGATTTCTTTTTCAAAATTTAATTTTAAGTATTGTGTCGTTGTGGGTTAGGATTAACTCGTGCGACACTTAAACAATCACATTTTAATAAGAATCACACACAAAATATATACAGATTCGCGAAAAGCGCAAAATAACTTTGGAACATACATATTTACATAAAAAACATCTCTAGGGGAGATACATTTCGAACACACGCCGAAACTTTACTTAAACCCGCGCAATCATGATTACATACATTCACTTCATCACTTCATGTTTGGCAAAATATCTCAGGATATTTTGCCGACAGTGGCACAGCGCCATCTATATGCTATAAAAATAAGGGAAGGCAGTCATTTTGTTACAACCTCCCCCTCTGGTTCCTCGGACGTCCCGGTGAGGAACCAGTAACTTTTTTAGGTGGTCTGCCACGTTTCCTAATAGGTGCAATAGGCACAATGTCAGAGTCATTACACAGTTTCAAAGCTGACGTATGACATGTAGCAAGCGGTTCATTTGGATTGTCCATGCTTGCTATAACAAATGTGGTGGGTGATTTTTGAGTTAAAATAATGTATGGTCCGTCACGTTTAGGCATGAACTTTGCAGTTTTATTGCTAGAGGCTTTACTTACTGGATGTAAGTCAACCCAAACCTTGTCTCCTGGAGCAAAACAATGTCCTGATTTTCTTTTACGGTCAGCGTATTTCTTTCTTTGATCTTGCTTGGCTTCAACTTTGTCCTTAATGTCTTTGGTGAAGTTTGCAAATTTCTTGAGGTATGGTGTAATTTCAGGTACAAAGTTGTCATTGTGAATTACAGCACGAATGTCGTGTTGAACATCGTCTGTCGTTCTTAATTCTCTCCCAAATTGTAAAAATGCTGCTGTTTCTCCAGTGGTGTCACACTTAGCAGTATTCATTGCAAAACGTATTGTTGGAAGTTTCTCTTCCCATGAACAGTGGTCATTCTCTACTAATATAGCCAATCTCGGCTTGAGATCTCTATTTTTTCTCTCCACAGGGTTTGCCTGAGAATGATATATGGGAGTTGGGTTTTGTTTGATACCTAAAAGAAAACAAAGTTGTTGCATTATACTACTAACAAATTGTGGTCCGTTATCACATATTATACGTCTGGGTAGACCATATCTAAGGATAACTTCTTCGAGCAACGTAGTTGCACACTGTGCTGCAGTAGCTTCTGTAAGGGCAAATAGTTCAACCCATCTTGTTTCACAGTCTTCTACTATGAATATCCATCTTTTACCATTCTTACTTTTTGGTAAAGGGCCAAAAAGATCAATTGATAGAATTTCAAATCGTTGTGAATACACTGGTGTTTGTAACAAACCGGATGGTTTTTGATTAGAAGGTTTATACCTATTACATTCAGCACAATGTTTGACGTAATCTGCAATGTATGAACGCATTCCAGTCCAATAATATCTTTTGGATATTCTATTAGATGTACCTTCAGCACCGTAGTGACCAGGCGTAGGTGAGTCATGGTGTTCTTTTAAAATTTTCTCCCTTTCATGTGAGGGGACTACTAGTTGTGCTTCTTCAGATTCCGAAGTTGGGGAATACCTGTATAAAACTCCTTGGTTCATAACATAACCGCGTTCAGTCCAGTTAGTGTAGTCTAGAGTTTTTTCTTCATCTTCGAAACTTTTAATAATTTTCTTTAATTCTTCATCTTTCATTTGTTCAGCACGTAGATTACTAGGCATTTTAGCAGGGACATCAATCATTATGGTCTAAATATCACAATCTTCTTTACTGATATGATCACACGCAGGACGTGAAAGCATGTCAGCTATGACGTTCGCTTTACCTGGAATGTATTCTATTTTCACATTAAATTCTTGCAACTGTAAAGCCCATCTGGCAAGTCTTCCAGAAGGGGATTTTAAGCTCATGAGCCATCGGAGAGGCTGGTGGTCGGATGCCACAGTAACTTCTGTTCCGTCAATGTATCCTCTGAATTTATTAAGAGCCCAAACCACAGCAAGAGCTTCCCGTTCCGTGGTGTGATAGTTGCGTTCTGCAGAAGTCAGCAATCTACTGGCGTACTCAATCGGATGCTCTTCCGCACCTTTACCCTGGAGAAGTACTGCTCCAAGAGCATAATTGCTTGCATCGGTTCGAATGATGAAGGGTTTTGTTTCATCAGCCTGTTTCAATATTGGTGATGAAACCAGGCATTGCTTCAAGGCTTGAAATGCATTTTCTTCATCGGCACCCCAATGCCATTGCACATTCTTCTTAGTGAGGTTACTAAGCGGTCTGGATATTTCTGCAAAATCGTGTATAAAACGGCGATACCATGAACATGTCTGCAGAAACGATTGCAGTTGTTTTATATTCTTGGGAGGCGGGATCCTCACAATAGCATCAATTTTCCCAGGATCAACTTCTAGGCCATTTGGAGTTATCCAGTGTCCTAAGTACTTTACTCTGGAACATGCAAAGTTGCTTTTTTCTCGATTTGCAGAAAGTTACCATTTGTCTAATCTTTGAAAAACAGCTTCAAGATCAGATAGATGTTGTTCAAAACTTGATGATAAAATAATGAGGTCATCAAGGTAAGAGAGAATATTGACATCTGGGAGTCCGTTGCGAAAGTTATCCATCGTCCTCTGAAACGTTGCAGGAGCGTTACGGAGTCCAAAAGGCATTCTTCGAAAGCGGTATGTTCCGAGAGGACATACAACAGCAGTTTTATCACGATCAGGCCCATAGACACTCACCTGATGGTAGCCATCATTCAAATCCAGAGTGGTCATGAACTGGGCAGTCTTTGCCTGATGTAGAAGATGTGGATAGGTATCCGGTATAGTCACCTCATTGAGCTTCCTGTAGTCTACACATAGACGTACACTACCATTTGGCTTAGGAATGAGCACGATTGGTGCAGAATATGGAGATTCGCATTGCTCAATAATTCCTTTGGCAAGAAGATCATCAATTTTCGTTTTCAACAACTCTTTCTTTGCCGGTGATAATCTGTAAGGTGGTAATGATATAGGACGATGTTCTCTAGTGTTTATGTGATGTTCGACGACGGGTGTTGCTTCTCCCCCTGGTTGAAAGGTATTGGAAAATTTTTCAAGCAAGTCATTAAGTCTCTTTCGTTGTATTGCAGATAGGTTTTGACCTTCATTTTCTCTTAACATAACTGTGTTAACTTTGACATTTGGTGTTGAGATTTCAGGCGTCGTTTTGAAAGGATCATCAACAAAAGGAATTTTATATCTTGTATTGTTCTGGAAATACCAACTTTGGCTTCGCATATCCAACACAATCCCCATTTTATTCAAAAAATCTATGCCTAACAATGTTCTATTTCCGGTGGCTCCGGGTAACGCAAAAATCGTTGTATTAGTTCTACGACCTTCTATTTCAACAGTGATTGTTGCTTGAAGAACGTTAGTTTCTTTTCGTATGCCATCAGCGAGCGTTATGTTTACACTGGTCTCTTCGAACGAAGTTCCTTGGTCACGGAGAAGCTTGAACAACATTTCCCCAGCAATGGAATGAGTAGCTCCGGTATCTGCGCAAGCTACCCCTGTAATACCATTTACCTTTATATACAACATAGGTGTTGCCTGTGTATTAATATAACAAGATTGGAGATGTAGGGAACTAAAATTTGCTGATTTTACTTGCGTAGATGGGGAACAATTAGGACATTTTGCTTTGACAAAACCTTGTTTCCCACAGCCATAGCAGCTTATAACTGGACGCTTATCATCGTTTACAAAGCGTGAATTCGTATATTTTGAGGTAGAAGTATTTTTGAAATTTCCAAAATGTTCGCTAGCTTCATTTTTGGTTACCTGATTTTTCCAGAATTCCTGACCATTTGAATTTTTTGACAAAACATGTTTCTGTGTTTCACGCGATTTTGAATTACTTGCTGATTTTTGAAAAGGGGGTCTAATATTTTCATATATGTCAACCTTTTCGGCCAACAAGACAGGGTCATTTAGTTTGTCCCAACCATTTAAATAATGATTTTTATGTTCCGGTGGGCACTTTTTTTTAAATCTGATCAGCGATTATTAGTTCTGAGAGCTTTTCAAATGAATTAACTTCTAATTCGGATAACCAACTTTCAAAATAATTTCTAATTTCAAAGTAAAAATCTTTCTAAGTAGAATTCTCTCTTTTTTGATGTCGGCTAAATAATACCCTAAACTTCTCCGCTGTTAATTTAAATCTTTTTAACAAAATGTCACGAATATGTGCATAGTTTTTGAACATTTCTTCAGGCTCTCTTGCTATAGGTTTAGCAATGTCATTCGGAAGTACGGCGACTAATTGTGAGACCCAAAAATCTTTGGAGACATTTAACATTTTCATTTGACGTTCAAACATTGTCAAGAACAACGACATATCATCTTTTTCCGGATTAAATGGTGGTAGGATGTTTTTAATATCTATACGCATCTGGTCCATTTGATTTTGTGGAACAGTTGTCGCGGTATGGTTTTGAGCTTGCAGCTTAAGTTTTTCTAACTCATAAGCTCTTTCCTCTGCGATACGTTTGTCCTCAACCCTTTGTTCTTCTATGCTCTCTTGTTTTTTCCTATTTTGTTCTTCAATGCTCTCTTGTTTTTTCATCTTCCACGATAGCAATCAATGCCTCTTTTACAAATTGTTCATCGTCTTTAAAAAGGGCGCACTTCATAATTTTTTCACGCAAGACTACTATTTTATCATCTGCATCTACCTGAAGCTCTAATTCGGTAGCCAAATTATATAAATCGATTTTTTTCCCTTCAGAAAGAAACGCCATTTTTCCTCAAATCAGTTAAATTTATGCTTAAATTACAAAATTATATGCAATACTTGACCCATTAAATAATCAAATAACAAAATAACTACCTTCCCCTTACAGGTAAATATGCATAAACTTTCATAAACAATTGATGAAACATACAAAAAATAATTTAATACCATACCAAAATCTATCTCTAATTAAACATGAGCTCATGTAAATATTAATGCAAAAATATTATAATCAGTTAATATGCAACTTTTTTTTTTCTAATATAACTTACCGTATAAAACTGTCAGAAATATTTAAATCATAAAATTTTAAGTGTATCAAATACCATGGGTAATTTGATGTGAAAACGAAATTTTCATTCACAAATAAATATGAAAGCAACAAAAATATCAAAATAAAGTACTTACTTCTTTAAAATAAACAACATTCTAAATAATTGTTGACGATTACTGAAATCACTTTTCTTTTCTAATATACTACGCTGTGCACAATTAAAACAAATAATCATAAAATTCACTTCTCAAATAATATTGCATTGAAAAAAGAAAAGAAAAAAATATTACCAAAAGAAATTATATAAATCTCTTTTTCAGAAAATTAATCTTTCATAATACTCAAAAGAACAAAAACAAAAAAAAACCACATACATAAAACAGCATTTAAAAATAAATAAACCACCAGCTGGCCAGCAATAAACAGAAAAAAAAAATTTTCAACTTTTTACCGGTAACAAAACAAATAAAATAAGATTTATCTTTCTTTAGCTAATCACTTTTCGATGATTCATATGGCGGTTTGAGATTTCTTTGGCGTAGGAAATTGATTAAAATGATGCATGCATAAAATACACCGAATTCACTCAGAGCAGTAACGCTTGGGATCAAGGTCACTAAAATAATATCAGTCCGAAAACATTTTAAACTGCGTAAAGAATTTTCGACGATCACAAACAGCAATTATGTAACAAACTCAAAGTTTTTTTTTTACTTTTAACAGCACACTTTCGCCTTGAGAACTTTGAAGCTTGAAGCATACCCCACAAATAATTATTCCATAAGGATGGCACTAATTACTTGATTTAATATAAAAAAGAATGCACAC